>CM077669.1:514059005-517039005 GCA_039707655.1 Elymus sibiricus
GAAAACTTCTAAACCGGAATATTGAGCATGACGTGTGACAAATGATGATTATGAGTGTGGACTAACCATGTTATTTATTTGTTTTTTTTTGCTGAGTATCACTTGGGATGGTTCTACCTCCTGGATACTCATTATGATTATTATTATATAAGCCCTTTATGTGGCGTCGCACAGACGCCCGACTGTGGCATGCCTGTTATTTATTTTTCCTTATAAGCCCTTTCTGTGGCGTCGCTCAGACGCCCGACTGTGGCATGTGGATTATTTATTTTCCTTATAAGCCCTTTATGTGGTGTCGCTGAGACGCCCGACTGCGGCATGTTGATTATTTATTTTCCTTATAAGCCCTTTATGTGGCGTCGCTCAGACGCCCAACTGTGGCATGCTTGCTATTTATTTTCCTTATAAGCCCTTTAGGTGGCGTCGCTCAGACGCCCGACTGTGGCACGCATGTTATTTATTTTTCTTATAAGCCCTTTATGTGGCGTCACTGAGACGCCCGACTGAGCCATGCTTTATATTATTATCCTTTCGAGGCGTCGCTTCAGACACTCGATCGGTTTATTTTATTTTTATTCTCTGTCTGTTTATTCCTGTTTAAAATGAATGACCTGCTTGCGTACATCATGGACTTTATTTTGTGACTGACTAAGTGATCATGGATTATGTCAGTGCATGATTATCACCTGCTATATTATATCCGTGTTCATGATGTTTGCGAGTACATTCAAAGTACTCACTGGCTTGTCCCTGGCTATTATCTTGGCCAGATTTCTTGCTTGGAGAGGAGCACTTTGACGACAGCCCCGGAACCTAGGCAACGGAGACCGCAGCCACGCGAAGATAGGAATTATCCAGGTCAGCTGTTCCTGTGGGAAATGGAGTCCCATAGACGCTGATGATCCGCAAACCGCTTCCGCCATCAACCACTAGAAACTCTTGTTGTACTCATAGACCACAATGGTCTTGTACTTCAGATTTTGTATTTGCTTGGAATTTCTGTATGAAGATTGTGTCTCATCAGCTAACAGTAATCCTGGGGTTGGTGAGCACAACGACCATTTACTGGGAAATTAATATCCTGGAAAACCGGTCCTGACACTCTTGATTGGTATTTGTTGTTTCTTGCATGTACCACGTATGCAAATTGTACATTCTCGTTGGTAGAAGCTTGACATCATCAGGCTTGACCAGAGGTTTGCCGCGGACATATTGCCATTTTACTTCCTCCTCTTTAAGCCTGGGGATTTCCTCAAGGCCTAGGAGTTGTTCAACATTGACACCGGCCTCTTTAGCCTGCCTTTTATGATCGTCGGTTACTACCAGCCGATCGGCGGTACTCACAGGTGTTTGTACAATGAGCGGGGGGATCGATTGCACTGCCTGTTCTCCCAGCTGGGGAACAGTTTTCCCGCTTTTTTTGCAAACTGCTTGGCTCGAGCTCGAGCTCGACTCCTTTTGTTGTGCAACATATGACTTCTTGATAGACCGCACATAGTCGCAGTCCTTCTGATTGTCAGCCGGTCGAGCCATATCAATAAAGTGTTGTGAGACATGCTCAGGTACTTTCTCCTTTGGCGACGGGGGCGGTTTCGGTCCAAAATGGGCCTTCAATTGGGCATTCACTACGGTGTTGAGTTCCTCCTCAGTCAGGTGGTAAGACAACTTCGGAAGAGGCTTGAGGCTTGGACCATATTTGAATTTCTTGCCTGTTGTACCGCTAGCCGTCGTAGCTGCGGCCTCTCTCTTCCGCTGTTGCTTAGGCGACGGAGCACGCTGAGTCAGCGGAGATGGCAGACGTGGTGCCGGACTTGGAGGAGGAGGAGTCGGCTGACGCCGTGCCGGACTTGGAGGAGGAGTCGGCTGACGCGGTGCCACACTTGGAGGAGGATGAGTTGGCTCACGCCGTGCCGGACTTGGAGGAGGAGTCGGCTGACGTGGTGCCGGACTTGGAGGAGGAGGAGTCGACTGACGCGGCGGCGGACTTGGAGGAGGAGGAGTCGATGGCCTTGGAAAGATGATGCAATCCTTTTTCCATAGAATGATACGATATATGGTCTCTCCCAGTGTTCTCTCCTCGTCACCTCCAAGAATGTCAAGTTGTAGCTCGTGATATCCTGACATCACTTCATCAACCCCGACATGAGCATAGCCAGCTGGAATGGGATTGCAATGGAAGGTTGCTTCAGGGGGATTTGCTAAAGCATAGCCGTCTGCCACCTTCATGGATATGTTCTTCACATTCATGCGTAGCTCACAGTTAGTCCTGTCTTTGATATCATCCACAGGGTAGCTAGCTAGCAGTGCATCATCGATATCGGCCGGGGCGGAACCCACGCTGCTTCTCGGCATAGATGGGACGGTGCTATCCAATGCTGGACCGATCTGCTCATGCTGCCGCTGAGACGCCCTTTCCTGGCTGAGTGAGTCGATCTGCTCCTGCTGCCACCTGAAAGCGCGTTCCAACTCTAGGTGCTTTGATTCTAGGCCTTCAAGGCGGAGTGCTTCCTCCTTCTTCTTCTGCTCCTCCTGCTTCTTCTTTCTCGCACGGCTTCTGTAGTCGTCGTTCCAATCCGCAAACCCCTCAAACCACGGAACAACGCCTTTGCCTCGTGTTCTTCCCGGGTGTTCAGGATTCTTCAGGGCGCGCGTAAGCTCGTCGTTCTCTCTGTTGGGCGTGAACACCCCCGTTCGAGCTTCTTCTATTGCAATAAGTATTTCGTCTGTCGCTTCTTTAAGACTTATCTTCACCTTAACCAGCCCTGTCTCTGGGTCCAACTTCTCCCCATGCGCATAAAACCATGTCCTGCACCTGGGGGGCCATGTCAATGTAACTGGAGTGACACCTGCACTAATCATCTCTTGCTCAGATTGATCCCACTTAGGCAGGGCCAACTGGTAGCCACCTGGCCCCAGAGTATGGTGCCACTTCTTTTTCGCAGCATTAATCTTGTTTTTTCTCGACCGTTCCTTAGCGTGTTCCGATTCCTTGAACTTCACAAAAGCGTCCCAGTGATCTTTTGCCTTCACCAGTGCTCCCTTGAATTCTGGAGTCTTCTTTTTTGCTTTGACGTACGCAGTCCATGTATTTTTCTTGAAGGTATTGAATGCGATCGCCATCTTTTTAAGAGCATAGTTTCTGACTTTCTTCAGATCTGCATCTGTCAAATTATCTGGTAGGGTGAAATGCCGCATGAGCGAATCCCAAAGCACATCTTTTGCTCTTTCGTCGACAAAAGTAACTCCTGCTCGATCTCCCTTTGCTGGCTTTTTCCATTCTTGAACGGAGATCGGGATTTGGTCCCTGACAATAACTCCGCATTGATTCTTGAACTTGGTCGCATTTTTCCTAGGTTCAAACGGTTCGCCGTTTGATGTTTTGATGGAATCGATGTTGAACTTTACGCCAGGCTCCAACTTTCTGGCCGAGCCTCGAACTACCCTGTCGCTTGTAGAAGATTTGCTCGATCCGGAGGCCTAAAAGAAGAAAGATCGATTAGTTAATACATACAAATCAATTAAGACATGTAATGATCACCGGATGGCTTATAGAATAAATATACCTCGCCGGTCTTTGTTATTTGAAGAACATTTTCTTCGTCAACATCGTTGTCGTCGCCTTCATCTATTCGTTCGTCTTCATCAAATATCATACAACCCTCACCGGAATTGTTCAGATATTGCGAGCCGTCATCATCTTCAGGTTCATGCTCTGGGCTCGGGGAGCGTATGATGTCGAACAGAGCCTCTTCTCCTTCTCTGCCGGTATTGTCCATAGCTTTTATTTAACTAATCCAGAAGAAAGATAAAACAATTTAGTATTCAAATTAGAATGCATGCAATCAATAAGGAAAAACAGAATCATAGTACATAATATGCATCTCGAATAATTCATATAATATGCATCATCGAATATAATCTCGAATAAATCGTCTTGAATATTATCGAATATAATCTCGAATACATCTCGAGTATTATCACTAGCTAATACAGATCGAATATTATCGAAGAATCTAGTTCACTCGCTGTTCCTGAGGTGCGGGCGGTGGACACCCAAAGAGAAAGAACTATCACAGGATCATAGCTCGGGTGAGATCCCTGAAGAACCTGCCAGGTATTGGAGAACCTGACGTCCAACGCATCCATGTAGCGATGGACGTGCTCGTCCTCCTCCCTGACACGGCGACGTACCACCTCCGGCGGGGCCGGCTGCCTCCGCACCGAAAGTGGCCCACGCGAACGCCACCAAAGAAGCTCCGGGTCGACGACGGGACCCGGGACCGGGTTCCTCACCAAGTTGCGCGCCCCTGAAGGTAGCACCTCCCAGTGCCAGCCCGGCAGAGCCCAGTCATGAACGTTGCCCCTCTAAAGCAGGACGTCGTCGCGAACGAGTCGACGACGAGGATGCGGGCCAGGCATCGTTGACTCCGAGAAGAAATTCTATGCAAATTTAACATGAATCCTTTGACACTAGCTAGATAAAACGTGACATATAGAAGGGTAGATGCATGAGATCAGAAAAAAATTGGATCAACTTGTGCACATCCATAATGGGGGCATTCCTAAATCCCTTAAAGGACTAAGAGAATCTATTGTATACATACATATACTAATTGCAAATGTAACATTCATCTAACATTTCTATATCTTTTTTATATCTAAAATTTATATAGCAATAAAAAAGTATAAAAAACTAAAAAACATTTCTATATCTTTTTTATATCTAACATTTATCTAGCTATAACTAAAAGTATAAAAAACTAAAAAACATTCATCTAACATTTATATATGTAACATTTCATCTAACATTTATATATCTAACATTTCATCTAACATTTATATAACTAAAAGTATAAAAAAAACTAGAAAACAGAAAAACAGAAAATAAAAATGTGTGTGTGTGTTTGTGTGTGTGTCTTCATGCATGTGTGTGTGTGTGCGGGCTCGATCGATGGGAGGGGCGGCCATGGCGGCAGGGGCTCACAGCGGGGTGATGGCCGCTGAGGCGAGGCGAGTCGTCGGCGACGGCGACTGCGACGGCGACGGCGACGGCGCACGAGGTGGCGAGGAGAGCGGCGGCATCGGGGAGGAGGCGCGGGCGGCTGGCGTCGGGGAGGAGGCGCGGGCGGCCGGCATCGTCGGGGAGGAGGCGCAGGCGGCCGGCGTCGGGGAGGAGGCGCGGGCGGCCGGCGTCGTGGGCGGCGGCGACGATCTCCGGCGTCGGGGGAGGCGACGGCATTGCGCAGCAGCCTAGCGGCATCTCGCGCGTTCAGCGTCGTCGAGAGAGAATGGAGATCGATCTGAATTTTTGCGCTTATATAGAACGACCTTTAGTCGCGGTTGGTGGCTCAACCGCGACTAAAGGTCGCGGTTGGTGGCTCAACCGCGACTAAAGGTCGCGGTTGGAGCCACCAACCGCGACTAAAGGTATTTTTCGATAGGCGAAGCGGCGGGAAGCGCAGACCTTTAGTCGCGGTTGGTGGCACCAACCGCGACTAAAGGTCTCATGCTCCCACAGCCGCGGTGCAGAAAGTTTAGTCCCACCTCGCCGAGCGAAGGGCAATTGCACTGGTTTATAAGCCCCGCTGCGGCTGCTCCCTCGAGCTCCTCTCTAAGCAGGCCTATGTGGGCCTATTGAACCTGTGCAGCCCTGTTGGGCCTACTTGGCCTTTTGAGCCTGCGGTTGGGGTCCAGTAGGCGGGCTTTTTTTTTACTTTTCAGTTTTTTTAATTTCTGTTTTATTTATTTTCTTTTGTTTCTGAGTTTTTTTGCTTTATTTAGAGTTAATGAGTGAATCTTTTTGCGTTAGGTCAAAAAAATTATAAACTTTCTGTTAGTGGCAGTAGTTTTCAAATTTGAATAGTTTAAATTCGAATTATTTGAAATTTGTGTGAATCACTAGTTTGTGAATAACTTTACTTTAAAAATAGATTTTGCAGTGATTCTTTTTTCTGCTGTTTAATATTAGCGTGTTTTATTATTATATTCAATTTGGTAATTCTTAGGTTATTTAGAAAATGAAATGCCTTTGTAACAGACGAGTTTTCGTCTGAAACCCTGATACTTCGAAAGAGATTGTCCATTTTGTACACGAAGTAAATCCAGTTTTTGCCGTAACCCTCTCAACTTTTTAGCACATGCTATGTGAGTGAAATGATGATACAATGCCAACTTTCAACCTTTTCAGAGTTCATTTGTAGTGCTTTTCAATTTAGGGTCATTTAACTAAAAAAAAATCAGTAAATGCATGAAAAATAGCAAATGAAGTCAGAAAGGGTTGAAAATTGATGGCGTGGCTTCGAATGGTGCATACTGAACACACAAAAAGTCTGGAGTTGAAATAAGTTTAAAAAAATGAAATGCCTTTGTAACAGACGAGTTTTCGTCTGAAACCCTGATACTTCGAAAGAGATTGTCCATTTTATACACGAAGTGCATCCAGTTTTTGCTGTAACCCTCTCAAATTTTTAGCACATGCTATGTGGGTGAAATGATGATACCATGCCAACTTTCAACCTTTTCAGAGTTCATTTGTAGTGCTTTTCCATTTCAGGGTCATTTAGCTCAAAAAAATCAGTAAATGCATGAAAAATAGCAAATGAAGTCAGAAAGGGTTGAAAATTGATGGCGTGGCTTCGAATGGTGCATACTGAACACACAAAAAGTCTGGAGTTGAAATAAGTTTAAAAAAATGAAATGCCTTTGTAACAGACGAGTTTTCGTCTGAAACCCTGATACTTTGAAAGAGATTGTCCATTTTGTACACGAAGTGCATCCAGTTTTTGCCGTAACCCTCTCAACTTTTTAGCACATGCTATGTGAGTGAAATGATGATACCATGCCAACTTTCAACCTTTTCAGAGTTAATTTGTAGTGCTTTTCAATTTCAGGGTCATTTAGCTCAAAAAAATCAGTAAATGCATGAAAAATAGCAAATGAAGTCAAAAAGGGTTGAAAATTGATGGCGTGGCTTCAAATGGTGCATACTGAACACACAAAAAGTCTGGAGTTGAAATAAGTTTAAAAAAATGAAATGCCTTTGTAACAGACGAGTTTTCATGTGAAACCCTGATACTTCGAAAGAGATTGTCCATTTTGTACACGAAGTGCATCCAGTTTTTGCCGTCACCCTCTCACCTTTTTAGCACATGCTATGTGGGTGAAATGATGATACCATGCCAACTTTCAACCTTTTCAGAGTTCATTTGTAGTGCTTTTCAATTTCAGGGTCATTTAGCTCAAAAAAATCAGTAAATGCATGAAAAATAGCAAATGAAGTCAGAAAGGGTTGAAAATTGATGACGTGGTTTGGACATAATATTTTGACGCGTTTCAAATGCCAAGACACATAAGTACACTACTATTACAAAGATTCCGTCCGGTTTGTCCGAAGTGGGAGTTTCCAGATATATAAGTCTGGAAACTAACTAGAGAAGCCGGTCACATCCCAGAGTGGGATCTTTGGGTATAAAACTTTTTCTTCGCGTGTGTCCCTTTGCGTCGTAACCATGGACAATGTTCATCGTTTAACTTGATGCTCGGGTCAACATTCACTCTGAAGGGAGCAATTTCATGAAACTTTTCGTAATCTTCTGACATGTTTGTCTTGTCCTCCACTCCCACGATGTTTCTTTTCCCTGAAAGAACTATGTGGCACTTTGGCTCATCATATGATGTATTCGCTTCCTTATCTTTTCTTTTTCTCACCTTGGTAGACATGTCCTTCACATAGAAAACCTGCGCCACATCATTGGCTAGGACGAATGCACTAGTAGGAAAACCCCCATTTGTCCCGGTTCGTAAGGGCCTTTTGTCCGGTTCTGGAACCGGGACTAAAGGGTCGGGACTAAAGCCCAAAACCTTTAGTCCCGGTTCGCTTACGAACCGGGACCAAAGGCCGTCCACGTGGCCACCGCGGGGAGCCCGGGCAGGAGGACCTTTAGTCCCGGTTTGTAACACCAACCGGGACCAAAAGGCACTGGGGGTTTTTTTTTTTGAAAGGGGGGTTTAGGGGGGGGGGGTTGTAGGGTTAATTGAGGTGTTTCATATTATGTTAGCTAGCTAATAGAGAGAAGTGTCCTCTCTTTCTCCGTGCTTGGTCGACGCTAGCTACTATAGAGAGAACTCGACACGCTAGCTAGTAAGCAAATGAAGGAACCATTAAGTACACAAGATCGTCATGAACATATACACAGAGAAGTGATCGACCTCTCTTTCTCCGAGACATTGGTCGAACAACAAGTTTTCGTATATCTATCCGACGCTACTAGCTACATATATACAATATAAGATCTCTTACAATCCCTAACATTTAATTTCAAATTCCAGATGGTATTCTCCGGCTTTATTTATGACGTGGTCAAGAAAGAATCCCGCCAATTCCTCTTGAATTGCTCGTATGCGATCATGTGGTAGGAGTTCATCCCACATCTGCCACGTCTAATTTGAATAAGGGGGTCAATACATATATATGAATGAAACTCAACACAAATCATGGTAATAAAATAAAGTTGTGAATATTATTGCTTACGCACTTGAAATTGTTTTTCAGAGTAGCCCCGCTTAGGGGTCGTCACGTTGTAGATGAACTCGCAAACGTAGTATCCACAAAAATCATTCCCTTTTTCCTGCCACAAGCACTTTACGAGAAATAGAGTTCAATCAAACTGATAATCAAGCATGATAAATGGTATTGATGGAACTAGAATCAATGGGAGATGCGCGGAACTAGCTAGTAGTATTCGGGTGTGTAAATCGCAGCTCCCTCGGCAGTGCCGGAACAATTGCGGTGAACTCTTTCCAAACCCTGCCAAACAAACAAAATAATTACTTGATATCAGGAAATGAACAAAGTTGCCGATATGACGCGATAATGATCGATTGAACTTACTTCTGGAGCATTTCAGTTATGCCCACATATTCCTGGGGATCTTTTCGTTTCGAGTCTAAGACGATTACTACTCCCCGCTCAAGCTTAATCTCTAGCAGAATAAAGTGGTACCTGCGCACGCATGCATAACTCATCAATTACATTACTATAACCTCGAGTAGTAAGGGAAACCGAATATGCACAAGACAGTAACACTCACATGCAGTTATAAGGAAAGAGTATTGTCCCTTTGTTTTGATTTTTAAGCAACGATTGTAGCAAGTTGTCCTCGGTTTCTGTGACATTGTTTTTAACCGTATACTCATGTATGATATTTGGGTTAATGAACCCAATGTCATACATTTGTGCTTTTCTGCATTCGATGATCTTCAATCCGCATAATATAGTGAGGATAATTATATATACATGCAATGAAAGAGCTGAGCTATATATAGAGAGAGACTTAATTACAGAAGTAGTACTTACAGACAGTAGCAAGTCACGATTGTTTTGTCGATGGCCTTTTGATTGTATAACTGGAATATCTCCTCAAATTCAACATTCAACTGATCCATTCCAACAAGGTCGTGCTCCTCTTTAATGTTCAGCGTCAAAGAATCCCTCCCTGACTCGCGGCAGGTTTTCATGTACCATTCATGCAATGTTCGCATCATCGTTGTTAGAGGAGGATGATCAGGTTTGACGAGAGGCTGCCCGTACCGGTAACTGAATTCGTCCACCTCCAATGGCTCAAACTGTACATCATCGCTCAGGTAATCACCAGGATTGGTACCGGGCAGCATCCCCGGATGATTAGCGACGATATCGCTAGACACCTTGAGCGGGGGGCACGATTGGTTCGCCTGTTCGCCGAGCTGGGGAATTTTTTTCCCACTTCTTCGTTTTCCTAACCTTGCATCACTGGAAGTACTTCCCGACCGCCGTGCGTCTTGATATGTCTTTTTAACACAGCGGTCATAGTTGGAATCCGGCGGCGGCGGTGGTGGTCGCTTCAGGGCATCGATAGTGCGCATCACTTTCACCGGATCTAGCTTCTCCTTCGGAGGTGGAGTTTTCTTTGCAAAATGGGCCCTCAATTCGGCCTGACATATCTCCTCGTTTTCAGACTCGGTCCTCTCATATGGTAACTTTTCCAGAGGCTTGAGAGATGGACCGTATCTGTATTCCCTCCGGCCTCTTCTTGTACTGCTAGCCGCCGGAGCGGCGGCATCTCTCTTCCGTCGTTGCTTACGAGGCGGAGCAGGAGGCGGAGTGCTCCGACGCGCCGGAGGAGCCGGAGCGGCGGCGTCTGTCTTCTGCCGTTGCCGACGAGGCTGAGGAGGAGGCGTACTGCTCCGACGTGCCGGAGTAGGCGAAGGAGGAGGCGGAGTGCCCTCACACATCGGAGGAGCCGGAGAAGGAGGCGGTGTGCCCTGATCACTCGCCGGAGGAGGAGGAGGAGGAGGAGGCGGAGAGCCCTGATTCGCCTGAGGAGGAGGAGGAGGCGGAGGAGGTGGAGGCGTCCAATTTGGAAGCTTGATGTACTCCTTCTGCCATCGACATGTACTCCTCAGAGCACGAGCCAGCTTATTCTCTCCTTCACCTGTAGGCCGGTCAAGCTCGAGCTCCTCAAATCCCTCAATTACTTCATCCACCATCACAACAGCATAGCCATGTGGAATCGGTGAGCAGTGAAAAGTTCCGTTGGGTTGAGGAGGTGCAACAGAGCCGACAGCCGCCTTCAAAGTGAGGTTCCGCCATTTCGTCATGAGCTCGCAATGTTGAGCCTCCGTGATAGTATCCACGGGGTAGATAGGAGCCGTGAAGTCAGGCTGAACGGGCTCCGTGGAAGCGACGCTGCTTCTCCGCTGAGATGGCGGGGTAGCTTCTGGGGTAGCTTCGTGCCGCTGAGATGGTTGGCCGACAGCTCGCTGGCTCTCAGCTTCCTCTAGCTTTTGTAGTCTTGCATTCAGCTTCTGAATTTCGCTCAGCTCCGCTTTCCTCTTTCTCTCCCGGCTTCTGTAACCGCCTGCGTCGGGAAACCCAACCTTCCACGGAACGGAGCCTGGTGTGCCTCGTGTTCGTCCAGGGTGCTCAGCATTCCCTAGGGCCTCAGTCAGCTCGTCCTTCTCTCTGTCGGGAATGAACGTCCCTTCCTGCGCTGCGGTGATATACTCCTGAAGCTTGTTCATGGGTATTGCAAGTTGCTCGTTCATCCAACGGCACTTCTCTGTTTCAGGGTCCAAAGTTCCCCCAACCCCGAAGAACCAAGTCCTTGAACGGTCTGGCCAGTTGAATGTCTGTGGTACGACGTTTTTCGCCATCAGGTCATTCTCAGCTTTGTCCCACAACGGTCGGGCTTTGAGGTAGCCACCTGACCCCGTGTGATGGTGATACTGCTTCTTTGCAGCATTGATCTTGTTTGTCTCTGACATTTGTTTACTCTTGTCCGATGTCTTGTAGGCCACAAATGCGGGCCAGTGATCACCTATCTTCTCAAATCGGCCGGTGAATTCTGGAGTCTTCCCTTTGTCGACAAACTTTGATTTCAACTCATTCTTCCACCTCCTGAATAGATCTGCCATCTTCTTAAGAGCACACGCCTTGACCAGTGGCTCTATAACTGGCTTATTCGGATCCTCCTCTGGCGGTAGAGTGAAATTTGCCTTCAGAGCGGTCCAAAGATCATCTTTCTGTCTATCGGTGACATAATCACCATCAGGGGCGTCGTCCTTAGGCTTATTCCATTGCTTGATGCTGATCGGGATGTAGTCCCTAACAATAGCTCCGCACTGAGCAGAAAATGCGTCCTTGGTCTGCTTGGGTTCAATCGGATGGCCATCCCGCGCGAGTGCTGTGATCGTGAACCTTTCTTCCTTGCGCAACCTCTTCTTCGGGCCTCGTCTCGTTACCGAAGTTTGGCTCAATCCGGAGGGCTATAAAAGAAGAAAGTAGAGTTAATTAATATATGTACATACCAAAACAATTAATGCATCAATTAGCTAGTCAGCACGGGCTTAATTAATATATATACCTCGCCGGACTTTGCAACAGCTCCCTCCTCCGTTCGGTCACCGGAGCCGTCATCATGGTCTCCTTCTTCCTCCGGCATTCGGTCACCGGAGCCATCACGATCATGTCCTTCCTCCTCCATTGTTCGATCACCGGAACCGTCATCCTCTCCTTCCAGACCATCGGTGTCGTTGAGAAACGACAAGACATCACGTCCGTCGTGGATTATGTCCCCCAACAACTGTTCTTGTTCCAAGTCTCTTTGATCCATAGTTTCTGCAAATATTACAACATGGCAATTAATATACAAACATGAATGTCGTCCGACGTCCGGATCGCCTCTCTCATGAATGTCCGACGTCCGGACCGCCTCTCTCATGAATGTCAAACAAGGGATTCTCTTAATCTTTAAGGGATTTAACAAAATGGCGCGATTCTGAATGTGCAGAAAATGGTCCATATTTTTCCTGATCTCATCTACCCTTCTATATGTCACGTTGTCTAGTGTCAAAGGATTCAAGAAAACCAAGGCAACGACGCTCACCCCGCATGTCGTGTCCGACGTCCCCCCTCATGTCGAAGTTATCGGGGAGGGGGTAGACGACAACGACGCTCACCCCTCATGTCATGTCCGACGTCCCCCCTCATGTCGAAGTTATCGGGGAGGGGGTAGACAACAACGACGCTCACCCCTCATGTCATGTTCGACGTCCCCCCTCATGTCGAAGTTATCGGTGAGGGGGTAGACGACAACGACGCTCACCCCTCATGTCATGTCTGACGTCCCCCCTCATGTCGAAGTTATCGGGGAGGGGGTAGACAACAACGACGCTCCCCCTCATGTCATGTCCGACGAGGTCGGCGACGAGGACATACATCTATCTCATCTCTACATGAACATACATCTCATCTCCACATGACCATTTATCTATCTATCTCATCTCCACATGAACATACATCTCATTTATATATATATCATCATATCATATATATATATATATCATCATATAAACAACAGAAAAATTAATTGTTTCTAACAGAGCATCATATATATATCATCATATTATCTATATATATCATCATTTCATCAAATTATCTAACATAATGAACTATATATATATCAACAAAATCATTTATCTATCTATCAACATCATCATCTATCTCCACATGAAAATATACATCTCACAAAAACATAGCAACGGGGCTGCCGGTGACCATGGAGCAGTGGCAGATGGCTTGAGGCCGGCGACGAGGTGTGCTCGGGGGCACGCGGCGACGGGGAGCAGGGGACCATGGGAAAGGGGGCTCACTGGGGGGGCGCGGCGATGGCTTGAGGCCGGCGACGACGCCGGCGTTGAGGACGGCGGGCTCGGGGGGGCACGCGCGCGGAGACGGCGAGGAGGGCGCGACGGCGAGGGCTCGGGGGAAGGCGGGGTGCTCACTGGGGGCGGCGATGGGAGAGGGCGACGGCGACGAGGAGGCGCGGCGACGAGGAGCGGGCGGCGACGGGGCTGGGCGGCGACGGCGATAGTGACGATGGGAGAGGGCGACGGCGACAACGACTATGGGAGAGGGCGACGGTGACAGCGACGATGGGAGAGGGAGGCGGTGACAGCAACGATGGGAGAGGGCGATGGCGACGAGGAGCGGGCGGCGACGGCGACAGCGACGAGGAGCAGCCGGGCGGCGTCGGGGGAGATGTGAGAATTTGGGGAAAAATTCCTAAGCGTTGGTTTATATAGCAAAGCCTTTAGTCCCGGTTGGTGCCACCAACCGGGACCAATGCCCACCTTTGGTCCCGGTTGGTGGCACCAACCGGGACCAAAGGTCTCTTTTCGTCAGCCCAAAGGGCGGGAAAGAGGGACCTTTGGTCCCGGTTGGTGCCACCAACCGGGACCAAAGGGTGGTGCTGCCCGGGGCCAAATGTTTAGTCCCACCTCGCTAGTTGAGAGGGCTCGAGAGTGGTTTATAAGCGCTGCTGTGCACAACCTCTCGAGCTCCTCTCAACAGCAGGCTTACGGGCCTAATTGCACACACCCCTGCCTGTGGGCCTTCTAGGCCTTCAGCGGGCCCGTTGTGGCCTAGTAGGCGGCATTTTTTTTAATTTTTTTCTACTTTTTTTGTTTTCTTTTTTGCTTTATTTATTTTCTTTTGTTTCTACTTACAGTTTTTCAGTGATTCTTTTTGCTTTTAGGTCACAAAAATTATAAACTTTCTGTTAGTGCCATTAGTTTCCAAATTTGCATAGTTTAAATTTGAATTCTTTTAAATTGGTGTGAATAACTAGTTTGTGAATAACTTTACTAAACAAATAGATTTTTGAGTGATTCTTTTTCCTGCTATTTAATGTTACTGTGTTTTATCATTATATTCAATTTGGTAAGTTTTAGGTTATTTTAAATGTCTGTTTTAATCAAAAACAGATTTGGTTATTTTAGTTTGCTATTAAAGTTTCTAACCAAAAATTTCTTTATGAAAATTCTTTTTGCTATTAATGTTTTGAACAAAAAATACTTTGATAATTTTAGTTGCATAATTTTTATATAATTATAGTTTCAAAAATACTAGAGGTTTATAAAAGCTTTTTAGTTGATTATTTTTTGAACTCCACTCCCACGATGTTTTGAAAGAAATTAAAAAGCACTTCAAATGAACTCTGAAAAGGTTGAAAGTTGGCATGGTATCATCATTTCACCCACATAGCATGTGCTAAAAAATTGAGTGGGTTACGGCAAAAACTGGATGCACTTCGTGTACAAAACGGACAATCTCATCCGAAGTATGAGGGTTTCGGACGAAAACTCATCTCTTACAAAGGGATTTCATTTTTTTGAACTTATTTGAACTCCATACTTTTTGTGTGTTCAAAATTCACCATTCAAAGCCACATCATCAATTTTCATCCCTTTCTGACTTCATTTGGTATTTTTCATGCACTTACTGATTTTTTGAGCTAAATAACCTTGAAATTGAAAAGCACTTCAAATGAACTCTGAAAAGGTTGAAAGTTGGCATGGTATCATCATTTCACCCACATAGCATGTGCTAAAAAGTTGAGAGGGTTCCGGCAAAAACTGGATGCATTTCGTGTACAAAACGGACAATCTCATCCGAAGTATCAGGGTTTCGGACGAAAACTCATCTGTTACAAAAGGCAATTCACTTCTTCACATGTAACTGCAATGATATAGTTGTGGAGAGAAAGTCTTCACTTTTTCTTCGCTTGTGTCCTTTGCTTATTGCGCCGTAACCATGGATAATCTTCATCGTTTAAGAGGGTGCTTGGGTCAGCCTTGACTTTGAAGGGAGGAATTTCATGAAACTTTTCATAATCTTCAGACATGTCTGTCTTGCCCTCCAATCCCACGATGTCTCTTTTTCCTGAAAGAACTATGTGGCGCTTTGGCTCATCGTATGATGTATTCGCTTCCTTATCTTTTCTTTTTCTCGGTTTGGTAGACATGTCCTTCACATAGAAAACCTGCGCCACATCATTGGCTAGGGCGAATGGTTCGTCTGTGTACCCAAGATTGTTCAGATCCACTGTTGTCATTCCGTACTGTGGGTCTTCCTGTACCCCGCCTCCAGACAGATTGTCCCATTTGCACTGAAACAAAGGGACCTTGAAATCATGTCCATAGTCAAGTTCCCATATGTCCACTATGTAACCATAATATGTGTCCTTTCCCCTATTGGTGGCTGCATCAAAGCGGACACCGCTGTTTTGGTTGGTGCTCTTTTGATCTTGGGCGATCGTGTAAAATGTATTCCCATTTATCTCGTACCCTTTGTAAGTCAATACAGTCGAAGATGGTCCCCTGGCCAACGAGTACAACTCATCAGAAACAGTGTTGTCACCCATGAGACGTGTTTGCAACCAACTGCCAAAAGTCCTGATGTGTTCATATGTAATCCAGTCGTCGCACTGCTCCGGGTGTTTGGAGCGTAGAATATTCTTGTGTTCATCGACATACGGGGTCACCAAGGTAGAATTTTGTAGAACTGTGTAGTGTGCTTGAGACCAAGAATGCCCGTCCCTACATATTATTGAGTCCGCTCCTAGCGTGCCTTTTCCAGTCAGTCTCCCCTCATACCGTGATTGAGGGAGACCAATCTTCTTAAGGTCAGGAATGAAGTCAACACAAAACCCGATGACATCCTCTGTTTGATGGCCCATGGAGATGCTTGCTTCTGGCCTAGCGCGGTTACGAACATATTTCTTTAAGACTCCCATGAACCTCTCAAAGGGGAACATATTGTGTGGAAATACAGGGCCCAGAACGACAATCTCGTCGACTAGATGAACTAGGACGTGCGTCATGATATTGAAGAAGGACGGTGGGAACACCAACTCGAAACTAACAAGACATTGCACCAAATCACTCCTTAACCTTGGCAGGATTTCTGGATCGATCACCTTCTGAGAGATTGCATTGAGGAATGCACATAGCTTCACAATGGCTAATCGAACGTTTTCAGGTAGAAGCCCCCTCAATGCAACTGGAAGTAGTTGCGTCATAATCACGTGGCAGTCATGAGACTTTAGGTTCTGGAACTTTTTCTCTGCCATATTTATTATTCCCTTAATATTCGACGAGAATCCAGACGGGACCTTCATACTGAGCAGGCATTCAAAGAAGATTTCCTTCTCTTCTTTGGTAAGAGCGTAGCTGGCAGGACCTTCATACTGCTTTGGATGCATGCCGTCTTTTTCATGCACACGTTGCTGTTCCTCCCGTGCCTCCGGTGTATCTTTTGTCTTCCCATACACTCCCAAGAAGCCTAGCAGGTTCACGCAAAGATTCTTCGTCACGTGCATCACGTCGATTGCAGAGCGGACCTCTAGGTCTTTCCAATAGGGTAGGTCCCAAAATATAGATTTCTTCTTCCACATGGGTGCGCGTCCCGCATCGTCAGTCGGAACAGATAGTCCGCCAGGACCCTTTCCAAATATTTCTTGTAAATCATTGACCATATCAAGTATGTGATCACCAGTACGGAGGGCGGGCTTCTTCCGGTGATCTGCCTCACCTTTGAAATGCTTTCCTTTCTTTCGACATTGATGGTTGGTCGGAAGAAATCGACGATGCCCCAGGTACACATTCTTCCTGCATTTGTCCAAATATATACTGTCGGTGTCATCTAAACAGTGTGTGCATGCGTGGTATCCCTTGTTTGTCTATCCTGAAAGGTTACTGAGAGCAGGCCAATCGTTGATGGTTACAAACAGCAACGCTCGTAGGTCAAATTCCTCTTGTGCATGCTCATCCCACACACGTACACCTCTTCCATGCCATAGCTGTAAAAGTTCATCAACTAATGGCCTTAGGTACACATCAATGTCATTGCCGGGTTGCTTAGGGCCTTGGATGAGCACTGGCATCATAATGAACTTACGCTTCATGCACAACCAAGGAGGAAGGTTATACATACATAGAGTCACAGGCCATGTGCTATGCTTGCTGCTCTGCTCCCCAAAAGGATTAACGCCATCTGGACTTAAACCAAACCATACGTTCCTCGGGTCACCTGTAAAGTCGCTCCACTTTCTCTCGATCTTTCTCCACTGCGACCCGTCAGCGGGTGCTCTCAACTTCCCGTCTTTCTTACGGTCTTTTTTGTGCCATTGCATCAACTCGGCATGCTTTTTCTTTCTGAACAGACGTTTCAACCGTGGTATTATAGGAGCATACCACATCACCTTGGCAGGAACCCTTTTCCCGGTGCACTGGCCCTCAACATCACCAGGGTCATCTCTTCTGATCTTATACCGCAAGGCACCGCATACCGAGCATGCGTTCAAATCCTCGTACGCACCGCGGTAGAGGATGCAGTCATTAGGGCATGCATGTATCTTCTGCACCTCCAATCCTAGAGGGCATAGAACCTTCTTTGCTTCGTACGTACTGCCGGGCAATTCGTTATCCTTTGGAAGCTTATTCTTCATTATTTTCAGAAGCAAACTAAATCCCTTGTTAGATACACCATTGTCTGCCTTCCATTGCAGCAATTCCAGTGTGGTACCGAGCTTTCTGTTGTCATCTTCGCAATTTGGGTACAACCCTTTTTTGTGATCCTCTAACATGCGATCGAACTTCAACTTCTCCCTTTCACTTTCGCATTCTCTCTGTGCATCAACAATGACCCGGCGAAGATCATCATCGGGCACATCGTCTGGTTCCTCTTGATCTTCAGCTTCCCCCGTTGCAGCATCACCGTATTCAGGGGGCGGGTAGTTGTCGTCATCCTCTTCTTCTTCGTTGTCTTCCATCATAACCCCTCTTTCTCCGTGCTTGGTCCAAACATTATAGTGTGGCATAAAACCCTTCTGAAGCAGGTGGAAGTGAAGGGTTTTATAGTTGGAGAAAGCCTTCGTATTCTCACAGACAGTACATGGACAATGCATAAAACCATTCTGCTTGTTTGCCTCAGCCGCTTCGAGAAAATTATGCAGGCCCTCAATATACTCGGAGGTGCGTCGGTCACCGTACATCCATTGCCGGTTCATCTGCGTGCATATCATGAATAGAGAAGTGACCAAATTAATAGAAATTCATCATCACATTAAAGCCAAAGTACAGTAGTGACCAAAATAAATACATAACGTTCATCCATAGTTCTCATTATTGAACAACATATAGCTCTCTAGTGCATATTTTCTAATCTTTCTAATCTTCAAGCGCATTGCATCCATCTTGATCTTGTGATCGGCGACGACATTGGCAACATGCAACTCCAACTTCATCTTCTCCTCTTCAAGTCTTTGTAATTTTTCTTTCAAGTAATTGTTTTCTTTTTCAACCAAATTTAACTTCTCGACAAGAATTTCTATGTCGGTTGGAATTTCCGGTTCACATACCTCCTAGATTAAAAAATCTATGTCACGTTGGTCGGCATAATTGTCATAAACACTAAATAAAATAAATAGTTATAAAAGATAATATATACCACATCCGAATCATAGACCGGACGAGGGCAAATGAATAGAGAAGTGAATAGAGAAGTGATCAAATGTTATTATTGAAAAAATAAATACATAAAGTTCACACATAGTTCTCATAGAACAACATACAGCTCTCTAGAGCATCTAATTAAAACATAAATTGAAACTAACATACAACTATGTAAAACATTTAAATGCAACAACAAATGCGATCATAATGGCAACTAAGGTAACAATTGATCCAACAGCATAATGATACCAAGCCACATTATCAATGGCATATTTTCTTATCTTTCTAAACTTCAAGCGCATTGCATCCATCTTGATCCTATGGTCATCGACGACATCGGCAACATGCAACTCCAATTTCATCTTCTCCTCCTCAATTCTTTTCAATTTTTCTTTCAAATCCTCGTTTTCTTTTTCAACTAAATTTAACCTCTCGACAAGAGGGTCGGTTGGAATTTCTGGTTCACATACCTCCTAGATAAACACATCTATGTCACGTTGGTCGGCATAATTGTCATAAACACTAAATAAAACAAATAGTTATAAAAGATAATATATACCACATCCGAATCATAGACCGGACGAGGGCCGACGTGGGCGGATATCATGACCATGGCACTATATAAGAACAAACAATAATAAAAGTAAGAAAATTACACAAGTATCTATCTAAATGATACAAGTAAGAACTTTTTTCTTTTAGAAAGAAGATAAGAAGAAGAGGCTAACCACGGTGGTGCCGGCGCCGAGATGGACGCGGGCGATCGACGGCGGTGAGGACGGGGACGGGACAGGATGGACCGCCAAACCTAAACAAATCTTGAGAAAAATGGAGCTTGGACAAGGAGCTTCGAGAGCAGAAAGCTTAAGTGTGGCTCGGGCATTTCATCGAACACCTCATGTGCATAGGAGGTGAGCTAGAGCACCACAAAGCTCCTCCCTCGCCGGCCAGAAAAACAGAGCAGTGTGGAGTGCTCTGCTCGCTGGCGAGGGGGTATATATAGGCATCTCATTGGTCCCGGTTCGTGGCTGGAACCGGGACTAAAGGATCCCCTTTGGTCCCGGTTCCAGCCACGAACCGGGACCAATGGTTGTGGGCCAGGAGCGAGGCCCATTGGTCCCGGTTCATGTCTGGAACCGTGACCAAAGGGGTCATACGAACCGGGACCAATGCCCCACGAGGCCCGGACGGCCCCCTGGCCTCACGAACCGGGACCAATGCCTCCATTGGTCCCGGTTCGTGAGTGAACCGGGACTAATGGGCTGGCCCGGCCTGGACCAATGCCCTGTTATGTACTAGTGATGGTTCGTCTGCGTACCCAAGATTGTTGAGATCCACTATTGTCATTCCGTACTGCGGGTCTTTCTTCACCCCGCCTCTTGTCAGATTGACCCATTTGCACCGAAACAAAGGGACCTTCAAACCAAGTCCATAGTCAAGTTCCCATATCTCCTCTATTTAACCATAATATGTGTCATTTGGCCTATTGGTGTTTGCTGCATCAAAGCGGACACCACTGTTTTGGTTGGCGCTCTTTTTATCTTGGGCGATCGTGTAAAATGTATTCCCATTTCTCTCGTACCCTTTGAAAGTTAATATAGTCGAAGATGGTAACTTGGACAGTAAGTACAGGTCATCTGCAACAGTGTCGTCATGCATGAGACGTGTCTGCAACCAACCGGCGAAAGTCACCGTTTGTTCATGTGTAATCCAGTCGTCAGACTGCTCCGGGTGTTTGGAGCGTAGAATATTCTTGTGTTTCTCGATATACGGAGCCACCAAGGCGGAACTATGTAGAACTGTGTAGTGTGCTTGCGCCAAAGAATGCCCGTCCTGGCATATTACAGAATTCTTTCCTAGCGTGCCTTTTCCACCCAGTCTGCCCTCATGCCGCGATTCAAGAACACCAATCGGCTTAATGTCAGGAATAATGTCAACACAAAACTCAATGACCTCCTCTGTTTCATGGCCCTTGGAGATGCTTCCTTCTGGCCTAGCACGATTATAAACATATTTCTTTAAGACTCACATGAACCTCTCAAAGGGGAACATATTGTGTAGAAATACAGGACCCAGAATGGCAATCTCCTCGACTAGGTGAACTAGGACGTGCGTCATGATATTGAAGAAGGATGGTGGGAACACCAACTCGAAACTGACAAGACATTGCACCAAATCATTCTCTAACCTTGGTAGGATTTATGGATCGATTACCTTCTGAGAGATTGCATTGAGGAATGCACATAGCTTCACAATGGCTAATCGAACGTTTTCTGGTAGAAGCCACCTCAATGCAACCGGAAGCAGTTGCGTCATAATCACATGGCAGTCATGAGACTTTAGGTTCTGGAACTTTTTCTCTGCCATATTTATTATTCCCTTTATATTCGACGAGAAGCCAGACGGGACCTTCATACTGAGCAGGCATTCGAAGAAGATTTCCTTCTCTTCTTTGGTAAGAGCGTAGCTGGCATGACCCTGAAACTGCTTTGGATCCATGCCGTCTTCTCCGTGCATACGTTGCTGGTCCTCCCGTTCCTCCGGTGTATCTTTTGTCTTCCCATACACGCCCAAGAAGCCTAGCAGGTTCACGCAAAGATTCTTCATCATGTGCAGAACGTCGATTGCAGAGCGGACCTCTAGGTCTTTCCAATAGGGTAGGTCCCAAAATATAGATTTCTTCTTTCACATGGGTGCGCGTCCGTCAGCGTCATTTGGAACAGATTGTCCGCCAGGACCCTTTCCAAAGATTACTTTTAAATCCTTGACCATATCAAGTATATCATCACCAGTACGGTGGCGAGGCTTCTTCCGGTGATCTGCCTCACCTTTGAAATGCTTGCCTTTCTTTCTTACGGGATGCCTGCTCTGAAGAAATCGACGATGCCCCAGGTACACATTCTTCTTACATTTATCCAAATATATACTGTCGGTATCATCTAAACAGTGCGTGCATGCGTGGTATCCCTTGTTTGTCTGTCCTGAAAGGTTACTGAGAGCAGGCCAATCATTGATGGTTACAAACAGCAACGCATGTAGGTCAAATTCCTCCTGTTCTTTCTCATCCCACGCACGTACACCTTTTCCATTCCACAGCTGTAAAAGTTCTTCAACTAATGGCCTTAGGTACACATCAATGTCGTTGCCGGGTTGCCTGGGGCCTTAGATGAGCACTGGCATCATAATGAACTTCCGCTTCATGCACAACCAAGGAGGAAGGTTATAGATACATAGAGTCACAGGCCATGTGCTATGATTGTTGGTCTGCTCCCCAAAAGGATTAATGCCATCTGCACTTAAACCAAACGATACGTTCCTTGCGTCCTTTGCAAAGTCCTTCCACTTTCTCTCGATTTTTCTCCACTGCGATCCGTCTGCGGGTACTCTCAACTTCCCGTCTTTCTTACGGTCTTCGTTGTGCCATCGCATCAACTTGGCATGCTCTTTGTTTTGGAACAAACGTTTCAACCGTGGTATTATAGGAGCATACCACATCACCTTGGCAGGAATCTTCTTCCTGGGGCGCTCGCCCTCAACATCACCAGGGTCATCGTGTCCGATCTTATAGCGCAATGCACAGCATACCAGGCATGCATTCAAATCCTCGGACTCACCGCGGTAGAGGATGCAGTCATTAGGGCATGCATGTATCTTCTGCACCTCTAATCCTAGAGGGCAGACAGCCTTCTTTGCTTAGTACGTACTGTCGGGCTATTCGTTGTCCTTTGGTAGCTTCTTCTTTAACATTATCAGCAACTTTTCAAATGCCTTGTCAGATACACCATTCTCTGCCTTCCATTGCAGCAATTCCAGTGTGGTACCCAGCTTTTTCTTGTCATCTTTGCAATTTGGGTACAACAATTTCTTGTGATCCTCTAACATGCGCTGCAACTTCAGCTTCTCATTTTCACTTGTGCAGTTTCTCTTTGCATCGGCAATGGCCCGACCAAGATCATCAGCGGGCTCATCTGATGCCTCTTCTTCAGCTCCTTCCCGCATTGCCGGCTCAGCTTCTTCCCCCATTGTTGTACCATCGTATTCATGGAACCCATGGCCAGGATAGCTGTCGTCATCCTCTTTTTCTTCATTCTCTTCCATTAGGACCCCTCTTTCTCCGTGCTTGGTCCAACAGTTATAGCTGGACATGAAACCGGACTCAAACAGGTGGACATGAATGGTTCTTGAGTTAGAGTAATTTCGATCATTCTTACAGCCAGCACATGGAAAATACATAAAACCATCCGCCCGCTTGTTTGCCTCAGCCGCAACCAGAAAAGTATGCACGCCATTAATGAACTGGGGAGAGCATCGGTCATCGTACATCCATTGCCGGCTCATCTTCATTACACGACACCGAAAAGACCAAATTAATACAAGTTCATACACACTTGTTCTCATAAAACAACATACAAACTCTCTAGCTAAAGCATTTAAATGCAACAACAAATGCGATCAAGATCGCAACTAAGGTAACAATTGATCCAACAGCATAGTGATACCAAGCCTCACTATCAATGGCATATTTTTTAAATTTTCTAATCTTCAAGCGCATTGCATCCATCTTGATCTTGTGATCATCGACGACATCGGCAACATACAACTCCAGTTTCATCTTCTCTTCTTCAACTCTTTTCAAATTTTCTTTCAAATACTCGTTTTCTTTTTCAACTAAATTTAACTTCTTGACAAGAATATCTATGTCGGTTGCAATTTCCGGTTCACATACCTCCTAGATAAAAATATCTATGTCAACTTGATGGGCATAATTGTCATAAACACGAAATGCAACAAATAGTTATAAAAGAGAGTATATACCACATCCGAATCATAAACCGGACGAGGGCCGACGGGGACGGATATCAAAACCATGCCACTATGTATAACAAACAACCATATAGGTAAGAAAACTATACAAGTAACTACCTAAATCTTACAAACATGATTTGTTTTTTATAAAAAGGATAAGAACAAGAGGCTCACCAAGGTGGTGCCGGCGACGGGACGGTGCGGGCGATCGACGGTGGTTGGGACGGGGACGGGAAGGCACTAAGTAAACCACACCTACAGATGCAATGTAAGAAGTTAATTTGAGCTCAAATTGCATATAAATCAAATAAACTACCACATATAAATACTCCCAAACTAAAACCCACAAATCACTATACTTATAGAGCATTGCAAGAGCTAATCTAGCAATGAGAGATGAAAGGACAAAGTTGCTAACCTTTGTGAACACTTGGATGGATGGGGTGCCTCCAAATCTTGACAAATTTTGGCAAAAATGGAGGTGAGCTCGAGCAAGGGGAAGAACAAAGGAGAGGAAGAAGGGGAAAAGCAGGGAGGAGTGTGCTCGGGCTGGCCGAAGGGTTCATATAGGGGATCTTTAGTCCCGGTTCGTGACACAAACCGGGACTAAAGGTGAGCCTATAGTCCCGGTTCGTGCCACGAACCGGGACTAAAGGTGATCGTGGGGCCCCAGGCTGACACCAGCCTGCCACCACCCCTTTAGTCCCGGTTCGTGTTACGAACTGGGACTAGAGGTCCGGAACGAACCGGGACTAATGATGCTCGTCCCGAACCGGGACTAATGGTCACGTTAGTGCCGGTTCAAAACCAGACCGGGACTAATGCTTTGGACAAAAGTTCTGTTTTCTACTAGTGATGGTTGCTCAGTTGCATACATCGGAAACTAATTTGTAGATAGTATAGTTGCCAACGATACTGTGAAAGTTGTTTACCGTAGAGTGGAAAGTTTTCTAACATGGCTTCTATGTTGTCTCCCTCAGAAACCAAATTGCATGTATTGCTACGAAGTTGCCTACGGGTGATCCCCAATTGCCTAAAATACTATGGAAGTTGTCCATCAAGGGACATAAGTTGCCTACAATGTCAAAAAGTTTTTATCAAATATCTATCATGATTCCAAATTTCGAAACTATGTGGGGATGGATTGTATGAGAGCCTTTTTCTTTTCTTTTCGAGGATAGTCTGCCGCTTATTCTACTAAGCACGCAGGTGTTGACTAGTCAGGTCGCGGGTGTTGACTAATTGTAAAAGTCGGGACATATCAGGAGATGCATATGGGTAATGAGAAATTTCATAGGGGGCGGATCAGACGGTTGCTCACAAACCTACACAAGTTGTTCATTTTTTGCACGAGTTGCCCGCGAAAATCATTGAAATCTCTAGATATAATGATGGAAAATACAAATGAGTTGCTTGTTGAATGCACTGGAGTTACACAAAAACACACTAAAAGTTGCTAACTTTTTTGTGATACTCGAGTGCAATTATGGCAACTAATTACCAATAGCAGGCAACTGGGCCTCAATGGTAGGCAAATTATAGTATCTATAGGCAACTGAACATCAACCGTAGGCAACTGAGCATCAAAGTTGAGCAATTTCATAATATTTGTAGACAACTGAGCATCGACCATAGGCAACTGATCATCATTAATAGACAACTGGACATCAATGTCTGGCAATTTCATAGTATTTGTAGGCAATTGAGCATCAACCGCACAAAACTAATCATCAATGACAGGCAATAGAGTAGCAACAATAGGGAGGTTGAGATAATGTTGACAAGATTCACAGGTACATATAGTGGAGTAAAGTTACTTGTTTGTAGCACTAAATGCGCCTCATGTCTTGTGTGATTTTCGTATTTTTACAAAAATAAACCAAATAGGCAGTCCTACTAGGCCAAAAAGAAAAAAATTGCTTTCCTATAGCATTAAAGTTGTCTCAATATCACCCAAAGTTGCCCAATAAAAAGTTTGTCGAAACCTATCCATATGAGATCTAGTTTTGAAGAACTCGTCAAACCCAACAGTGAAAACGGATCTCAATTCTGATGCTCGATTCAAAAGATGTAGCTTTTTGAAAAAAGAAAAGAAATTAATTAATTGCATTGGAGGAGGGAACCTGCTCACACGGGGTTTCCTCTTTGGGTTGTCATGTTCGCACGCGGGTTTGCTGTTTCCTTTTTTAAGAGCGCTCGCTCCTGCGAACGGGCGCCCGTGCGCCAGCTAGTCGCGTCCTTTATTCATTCTACAATACTTTTTTTCTATCTGATATCCCATAGACCAGAATGTAGCGAGACATAGTGCTAGAGATCTTCATAGTGCTGTTTATTTTGTTACAACAAAATGATGGTGCGTTATTCATCACACACACAAACACACACAGGATCTACGCCAACTCTAATTGCATGCGTACGTTGGTCAATCCAAATAGTATGACATACACCGCCAAATGTTCAGTGGATCACTCTTCGGTTCCGGCTCCACGTTTTGCCTAGCACCTGAAACAGAATCGCCACCGCAAATCCCAGACCGTACCCTGACCCAGCAACAAGATACAGTACAATGGTGTCGACCCTATCGTCTGATTTTTTGTGGTGCTCAGAGTCAGAGGAAGGCACCTCTGAATTGCATTGTTTGGGCAGTGGTTTACCACATAACCCTGCATTCCCTTGGAAAGAATCGATGGTAAATGTCAGGAACTGCCCTCCCTGTGGTATGGCCCCCTCCAGCTGATTGTTGGAGACATTCAGCCACGCAAGGGAGGTTAGAGATGTCAACACCTCCGCGATCGCTCCGTAGAGATGGTTCGATGAAAGGTCTAGCGACTCGAGCTGTGTCAGGTGGCTGAGCTGAGGAGGAATTGTCCCCGTGAAGGCATTGTGCGACATGTTGAGCCCGCGTAGCGAAGCGAGCTCCCCGACCGATTCCGGGATGCTTCCGGTGAAGGCGTTGGCGGACAAGTCGATAACCATGAAGGCAGTCAAGATCTTGCTGAGTGTCATGGTTGTTCCCTTGTACGTGACCACAACCGTGTCTCGGTACAACTTACCCGTGAGGTTGTCCTCCAAGGCTTGTCGCCCCTCGTGCTTCTCCCCAACAACCATCATTGCTTTCAGACCCTCGAACCATTCTGGATGCAAAATACCAGAGAAGTTGTTGGAGGCAAGATCGATAATCTGCAAGCTCTGGAAGTGTGTCCTGTTTTGATCGCCGTTGGCCCCGACAGGACCAAATAATCTGTTGGATCTCAACACAAGAACTTTAAGTTTTGTCAGATGCCCCAGCCAGGTCGGAAAAGAGTCGACAAAATTGTTGCCGCCAACATCAAAGACCTCCAGATCATGACACTTGGACAATGATCTAGGCAGCTGCCCCTCCATCTTATTCCCGTTCAAATCTATCGTCTGGGAAGCACACCTCACCCCCTGGCCCTGGATGCCATCAGGGAATGTCCCCTCAAACTGGTTATGTCCCAGCTTCAGGATGGTCAGGCGCCCATCTACAAGACAAGATGGAACATGGCCACTGAAATAATTGTAAGACAGGTCAAGCAGCTTGAGGTTGGTTGCATCACAGATCATACGTGGGATGCCTCCGCGCAGTGTGTTGTTGGCCATGTTCAGATAGAAAGAACTAGTTAGTCGCGGCATCAGATCCCGTGGGATGGATGAGAAGAGATTGTTGGAGTAATCAAGGAACTGTGGAGACATGGGCACGGGAATAGGCCCTCCAAGGCTGTTGAAACTAAGGTCAAGAAAGTATACGCTGGCACTGGCCAGAGACAGCTCCATGCTGGTGAAGTGATTGCGTGAAAGATTCAACTTAAATACATCCACATTCTCGTTCTAGCCTGCCCATATCCATTTAGGCACAGAGCCACCGATTTGGTTGCATGAGAGGTCGAGGTCGCCGACCAGGACGTACTTGAGTATGGAAGGGATCTTGGTCATGTTGCAGCAAGCTAAACCCAGAGCGTTGATTGGAGGGAGCGATGCAGATGCAGGCAACGATGAATTGATATGTTCTTCGTCATCCACTACCACCGTCAGAGCATTTGCTGAGAGGCAGAGGTTACTTAGATTGGTGAGCCTCCAAAATAAGTTAAGCTGCACTGTCCCGCTCAAACCGTTTCTAGATAGATCGAGGGTCTGCAAACTCATGAGGCTAAAGAAAGACTTGGGCACTGATCCGTTTAACTGGTTGTAGTTGAGGTAAATGGATGCCAGGGATGGAGATGGATCGGAGAATTCTTGGAGGTGGCCGTCGAAACGGTTTGACATAAGCGATATGAACTCGAGTCGAGGGAGCGAGAAGAGGAAGGCTGGGATTGGCCCTGACAGTGAGTTGCAACACAGCTGCAGGGTCTTTAGGTTCATAAATGCTCCTTTGCTCCACGTGGGCATTGCTCCTGCAGCAGCAGTAACAACAACAACAACAAAAATATTAAATCCGATGTTTTTTTTTCTTTCAAAAATAAAAATAAGGGTGTGGCTAGGTCTCAGTTAACTGTGATTTAACCAAGCCTCGGTCAAGCGACATAGTATATAAGAACAAAATAGAAAAATTGAAAAGAAAAAATTTGTAGGATCACAAATTCACAATGCAAGTCAAAGGCATATAGCATCGACTGAGACTTAGATTTAGCAAAACTGTAAAAATAATGCAAAGCAAGGAACACTGAATCCGAAAAACATCTTTTGTAGAACTCACCGGTGAGATTGTTCAGTGAGAGGTCCAACTCGCTCAAGCGTGTGAGGTTCTGAATGGACGACGGTATTGCACCTGAGATGCCACAGTCCCTGAGCCGCAGCGTGGACAAGGACTGCAGTCTGCCCACCGTAGCCGGCAGCTGGCCGATTTGGAACCCGCTGTTGCTCAGATCCAAAAAGCTCAGGGATTTAATTTCACTGATGGAAGGAGGGAGGCCCCCAGAAAAACGGCCGTTGCTGCTGCTCATGTCCAGAGTCTTGAGACGCTTCAGGTTGCTGATGGAGCTGGGTATTACACCATAAAAGCTAGCCCCGCTCAGGTCCAGAACTTCCAGGGGACTCCTGGCGGGGAGCTCCTCCGGCAAGTCGCCGGACAGCTCAGAATTAACCGACAAGTCGAGCACCCTCAGTTTCTTGAGCTGGAAGATCCCCCGAGGGAACGATCCGTTGAAGTCGTTGTTGGAGAGCACAAGGACGGCCAGCGAGCGGAGCTCGGCAAAGAACTCGGGGATCGCCCCGGACAAGCCGTTGTTGTACGAGAGATCGAGTGATACGAGCTTCGTTAGGTTGCCGATGCCGGCGGGTATCTGGCCGGCGAAGCCAGCGTTCGAGAGGTTGAGGTGAGTGAGCTCGGCGAGCTGCTCCAACCCGGCCGCCGGGAGGCTGGCGCCGCCGAAGTCGTTGCCGGCGAGGTCGAGGCGCCGGAGTGTGGTAAGCTGGAACAGCGCGCGGGGGAGGCCGCCCCGGCTCTCAAGGCCTTGGTCGCTGAGGTCGAGCGCGGCGACCCAGCCCGAGGCGGCGTCACACCAGACGCCGTTCCATCGGCAGCAGTCCGTGCGCGCGCGCCAGGATGGCAGGAGCGGCTGCTGGAAGGAGTGTTTCAGCCGGAGAAGCGCGGAGGCCTGGTCGGCTGGGCACCGGAAGGTGATGGCCGTCACCGTGGCTGCAGGGCTGGTGTGCACGAGTACGAGGAGGAAGAACAAGGCATGGAGGTGGACACATCTCGTATGTTTTTCCATGAAGCAAAGCAGGCTACAATTATCTCCTGCTCTAGCTCTAGGTGGCGCGTAACTTGTTCTCTTTGTTTCTCTCGAGAGACTACGGCGGTTTGCAAGTTGGTGGTGCAGTGCAGTGCAGGTGGGCGGCATATCATATGTAACATGAATTGCCTGAGTCGTGCTCGTCACAATGACGCTGGGCTGCTGTTTATTCGTCTCAGGCTTCCAGTGTCTTGACTGTTGACTCAGTGGTGCGAACACTTGGACTGCAATGAATCATTTGTTGAGCTAAGTCTCTCCAAGTTTCTTTTATTCCAAAGATCGGCAGGAGCACGGCCATTTCTTTTTCTATTACAAGAATGACCAAAGAATAAAACCAAATATTTACAGCTCAGCTTTGAAGAGTAACACAAAGAAATAAAAACACCGGAGACTGAACGCCTCAGGTCGAGAGAACGACACTATAGTGCTGTTTATGTTTATGTTTATTTTTGTGAATGGGCCGGAAGAAGGGTCTTGAAGGACCCCGACGGCTTCATTCATAATATCATTGGAGTATATTTACATAAAAGACCTTGATAGGAAAGAAAATATAACCAGGCCCTTAACTTTTGCCCCGAAGACCCTGGAACAAAAATGAGAAAGCAATCAAGTCCAAGTCGTCTTCTAGCTCCTTCTCCACTGATCTCCTGAAAAAGCAACCGACCACGATCAACCGCAGCACCTCTGGGGACGTGACCACTTGGTGTGCAGCAACGGGAGCCAAAAGCATCAGAGCTCGAGAGCCTCCATAATGGCACAACCGGAGGTAAGACAACACCTTCTGCCAGCCCAAAGCCAACAAACATGGTGGGAGTAGCTGCCTAATAGCCTTTAGATTCAGCAGCAAGGTGACCGCCGGCCACCAAGGAAGAGTTGCTAAGGAAAAACTCCCTATGATCTCCATGGATGCGGCCTTGTAAGAAGCTCTGGCACAACGCTACTGGCACTGATGAACTCCGAGTGCTGCATCCAGAGCACATGCCACAGCATGCCCTCCAGCTTCCCACCGAGCACGAACAACAGGAGCGCTTTGCCCCTCTTTTGTCTCCGACCTATCACAACAACCGCAGGGAGAGAGGGAAGAAGCCCCCCCTTTTTGTTTTGAAAATCTACCATAATTATTTCAATAAAGACTTTTGAATATCCCTCAATCAATTTAGCACATCATCAAATTATCAAATCTCTATAAGACGAGCAAGGTTATTCATATTGAATCTAGAAAATGAGTCTCTCGAGTCAAGACAAGAGAATTCCAAACAACTCCGAAGATAGCTCATTTAAGCAAAGGTCAAAATCGGTGATACTACAGTCTACATCAATATTGAAGGTTTTCACACTGTAAAAATAAATCAATAGTGACTTGTTGTCTTCTCCTATATTTTGATTTCCCGTATTTTGCTACCATTTCACCGGTGTTGTGTGGTCACCACGGCAAATCCCATGCTTGAGGAGCTAGGATTTTGTAGAGGGAGAAGATGGCACTGGCGGACTCGACAGCTAACAAGAAGCAGGGCGGAATTTACCCAGGTTCAGGCCCCGGAGGGTAATACCCTACTCCTGCTTTTCTGATCTGTATTTCGATGAGTTGCACAGGTGTTACAATGGAGTTGCGTCTCATCTTGGATGTGGCGGGAAGGTGAATCTTACGGGTGCGTCACTAAGTCCTCTCGGTGATCCCTCCCAGCCTTTATACAGGAGGCCGGATCTACGGTGTCGTAGCCGAGTCGGTGAGAGCAAAGGGCGGTACCCCAATTCTATGACTGCCTTGCGAGGCACTCTGATTGTTCGAGTTGGGCCTCATCTCTTGTACCATAATGGGCCTAATCTCCTTAGCGTTGGGCTAGCCACCAGATGAGCACTTGGTTGAACCGCACCTGGTATGCCCATAGTGGGCACCGGCAGGGCATGCCCACGTCAGTCGGGTTTTGGTAGATTGAGAGTCAGCTATATCAAAGAGAAAGAGTTGGTTTTCATATAGGCTAGATCCAATCCTTATTTTTGGTTCATAATCGATTATGCGCAGTGCATACTAAAACACGCATAAATTTCTAATACGGACTCTATTTTTGACGTACGGCCACTCATATTGTTCAGAAAAAACACGTGCATAAGAATGTTTTCGCGATAAATCAAGGTAGGATGGCTGTCCTACCTTGCCCTAAGGGGAGGTTTGCCCCTGTGTGTCGCCAAGAGAGGAGCTAAAAGAAGTGCTTTCTTTTGCTATGCATCAATATAATTATTGGTTCTGTGTATAATAACCTTATGTAGCTTCGCTATAGTCTTGCTATAGATTTTCAGGAGTCGTCCCGCTAAAGCTATGCATTTTAACGCTAAATTAAAAACGACGCTAATAGCCTGTTAAATTCCGCTATAGCGCTAAATTTGGGATCATTTAACCCGCTAATCCGTTGTAGCCAAAGGAGGGATGCAAATGAGTTCCATCATGCCATCAATCTTACTCTGTTATCCTTTCTTCTTTTATGTATATATGACGCACTGATGCAAATCTAACATGTAGATGTCAAATACATATGTGACATATGATATATAATGCATGATTGTATGCTTACTTTTCCAAAAGTTTCATTAATTAAGAACAAACGTTAAATAGGGCTTAGCTTCGCTATAGCTTTTCCAAAAGAAACGAGATTAAATTGATAGGCTCGGTGTCGGGTGGGCTGGATTCCAGCGCGAGAGCTAAAGCGAAGAACGTATGGAACGGATAATAGGGAAATTGCTCGTTGTTTTCATCTTCCACCAGTCAGTCACTTTAGTCCAGTTCACGACTAGCGGCCAAGTTCCAGGAAGTAATACTTTTCCCGAAGTGTTTGACTAAGAATAGAGAGCTCCAATGTACCGCACTATCCAGGTCTCCAATGTGGGCATCACTTTCCAGGACATAGACTAGTTGGCAACATCACTATTCAGGTCTCATCCGTTGCCTCCAACACCTGCTTGCACGGCACGGCACAGTGAGAAACCTCCGGCCGATGCCCACACATGACACATGTGGCATGACTTGCGTGTGTGTGTATCGATCGGGACTTCCATTTTGTAAGTCGGTCTGCATCGACGAAACACGGCGATACTCGCTAGGCTACGCCATTTCTCCAATCCCCACCCTACCTCATCACTTCGTGGTCGTCCTCAGGCGTCGCCTCCATACATATATGTGCTCCACCGCTCGCGTCAGTCACCGGTCCGATACACCAGTAAGTACTCCATCTACTTGGGAAAAATGAATTTTTTTGACCTATGGACGAAACAATATCACAAAGTAAACCGTGGGTGAAAGAATTTCATCCAGCTAATCACTTTGTGTGGCGCCCGACAGATAGGCGCTGCACCACACCGTGCAGCGCCTTACAGTGCAGCGCCTTACAGCCTTACTGACAGGCTACAGTTATCTCCTCTAGCTCTTGGTGGCTCGTAACTTGTTCTCTTTGTTTCTCTCGAGAGACTGCGGCGGTTTGCAAGTTGGTGGTGCAGTGCCGTGCAGGTGGGCGGCATATCATATGTAACATGAATTACCTCAGTCGTGCTCGTCACAATGACGCTGGCTGCTGTTCATTCGTCTCAGGCTTTCAGTGTCTTGACTGTTGACTCAATGGTGCGAACACTTGGACTGCAATGAATCATTTGTTGGGCTAAGTCTCTCCAAGTTTCTTTTATTCCAAAGATCGGCAGGAGCACGGCCATTTGTTTTTCTATTACAAGAATGACCAAAGAGAATAAAACCAAATATTTACAGCTCAGCTTTGACGAGTAACACAAAGAAAAAAAACACCGGAGACTGAACGCCTCAGGTCGAGAGAACGACGCTATACTGTTGTTTATGTTTATGTTTTTTTTTTGAATGGGTCGGAAGAGGGGTCTTGAAGGACCCCGACGGCTTCAATCATAATATCGTTAGAGTATATTTACATAAAAGACCTTGATAGGAAAGAAAATATAACCAGACCCTTAACTTTTGCCCCGAAGACCCTGGAACAAAAATGAGAAAGCAATCAAGTCCAAGTCGTCTTCTAGCTCCTTCTCCACTGATCTCCTGAAAAAGCAACCGACGGTGATCAACCGCATCACCTCCGGGGACGTGACCACTTGGTGTGCAGCGACAGGAGCCAACAACGTCGGAGCTCGACAGCCTCCATAATGGCACAAAAGCCCGGAGGTAAGATAACACCTTCTGCCAGCCTGGACCCGACAAACACAGTGGGAGTGGCTGCCTAATAGACTTTAGATTCAACAGCGAGGCAACCGTCGGCCGCCAAGGAAGAGTTGCTAAGGAAGAACTCCCTATGATCTCCACGAATGCGGCCTTGTAAGAAGCTCCGGCACAACGCTACTGGCGCTGATGAACTCCTAGTGTTGCATCTAGAGCACATGCCGCAGCATGCCCTCCAGCTTCCCACCGAGCACAAACAACAGGAGCGCTTCGCCCCTCTTTTGTGTCCCACCTATCGCAACGACTGCAAGTAGAGAGGGAAGAAGCCCCCCCCCCCCCCCCCCCCCCCCCCCCGCCCCTTGAAGCTGTACTTTTGTTTTGAAATTCTACCATAATTATTCCAATAAAGACTTTTGAATATCCCTCAATCGATTTAGCACATCATCAAATTATCAAATCTCTATAAGACGAGCAAGGTTATTCATATTGAATCTGGAAAATGAGTCTCTCGAGTCAAGACAAGAGATAACTCATTTAAGCAAAGGTCAAAATCGGTGATAATAGAGTCTACATAAATATTGAAGGTTTTCACACTGTAAAAATATATCAATATTGACATGGTGTCTTCTCCTTATTTTGATTTCCCGTAGTTTGCTACCATTTCATCCATATTGAGGATTGTGATGTCATCTTCTGCGATAATTGACACCTTTCAAGAGGGGCTATGAACCATCATTTTTTCAGTTCAGAAAACATGTCCTCACATCATCAAACATGTCCTCACATCATCAAACAAGGATATTGGCTGACCTACTACAATTACAAATTTATCCAATAAAATATAGAAAGCCAAAATAGAACGATAAAATGCAATCTATTGCATACATAGAGTTGCTTTCGGCCACTCCCCGCCAAGCTATCCAAAATACTCTTAAACCCTACTTAAATACCACACCTAGGGAATTTTTAGACCCGGTGTTGTGTGGTCACCACGGAAAATCCCATGCTTGAGGAGCTAGGGTTTTATAGAGGGAGAAGATGGCACTGGTGGACTCAACGACTAACAAGAAGCAAGGCACAATTTACCCAGGTTCAGGCCCCGGAGGGTAATACCCTACTCCTGCTTGCCTGATATGTATTCTGACGAGTTGCACAGGTGTTACAATGGTGTTGTGGCTCAGCTTGGATCTGGCAGAAAGGTAAATCTTACGGGTGTGTCTCTAAGTCCTCTCGTTGACGCCACCCAACCTCTATATAGGAGGACGGGTCTTGCGAGGCACTCCGATTGTTCGAGTTGGGCCTCATCTCTCACTAGTGCAGAGACGGCCTTTAGTCCCGGTTGGGATGGGCCTTTAGTCCCTGTTCAACAACCGGGACTAATAAATAGGGACTAAAAGCCCCCCCCCTTTAGTCCCGGTTGGCCATGACCCGGGACTAGAGTCCCTCCACGTGGCGGCATGTGCGCCCCTGTGCTGTGGGACCTTTAGTCCCGGTTGGTGTCACCAACCGGGACTAGATTTTTTTTGTTGGGAAGTAGTTTTTTTGTTTATTTTTCCTTTTCATTTTGTGTTTTCCATTCAATTCTTTTTCATTTCAAACATATTTTACGCTACTACATACCGTACACGTTATGCATATATAATATAATGTTTATATATATCATTATTGATGACAACTTGAGTTCGAACAGATAACTAGGTTTCAAAAACCTTACAAATCCAGACCAAACTGCTAGATCGAGACCAATAATGATAAAACTATTAAACCTTAAACTAGAGCTTAATCTTACTACAATACTATTAATGAGTAGAATCTAATGGTGGTGGGGGCATTCTTGGCGGAAGTATCCCGACAACACTTCCCCATCGGGCTCTCTGAGTCGGGCACGAAGATGTCACTTGTTGTAGTGCCCATTCCATAACCAAGTGGGGACTACTCTGAGGCGGCATCTGAGCATGCTCTGCAGCGTGGGCCTCCGCGAAGATGATGTATGCCGCAACTTTTAGTTGTGTTTGGGCATCTCTCCATCCGAACACTGCATCGTCAATCCTTTTCCCCCGCGCCACCAACATCCTCCGCCACTCCAACTCCTGTTCACGAGTACGTCTAGGAAACATGGAATCCCTGTAAATTTGGCATGACATTTGCTTAACAATGGACATATTAAGTGCATGCATTCATCTAAATGCATTAATTCATCCATCCATTCATCTAAATGCATCAATTCATCCATTCATCTAAATGCATCCATTCATCAATTCGTCCATTTCTATTCATCCATCATTCTAACATATATACATCAATATAACATCTATGCATCGAAAAAATACACATATGCATTTGTTCGAGCTTCTAACATCAATATAACATTTCCATTCTAACATACAGATATGCATCAGAAAAAAAATATAACATCTATGCATACATCAATATAACATTTCCATTCTAACATACATCAATACAATATCTATACATCAATATAACACTAATACACATATCCATTTTATCTAACATACACATATGCATTTTATTTAACATACAAAAATTGAACAAAATTCGAGACGGAGGAGCGGCGCCGGCGCAGGATCAGGCCGCGGCGGCGCTTGGAAGAGCAGGCGAGGTTCGAGGTGGGCGCGCGCGGAGGAGAAACATGTCTATTTTCTCTTTTTTTGTTTTGTTTTTTTCTAAACAGGACATCTTCTGTTTTTAGATTTGGAATAACTGTTAGAATATTTATAGTTTTCAAATTTATAATATTTTTGCTTTAGGTCAAATAAATATAATATTTCTATTATTCTCAGTAGTTTTCAAAGTTATATAGTTTTAGAATTTTTAGGATATTTGAAATAGGTGTTTTAACTCTTTTAGTTTATACCTTCAAAAGCAGTCCAAATGAACTCTGAAAAGGTTTAAACTTGGCATGGTATCACCATTTCACACACATAGCATGTGCTTAAAAGTTGAGAGGGTTACGACAAAAACTGGATGCACTTCGTGTACAAACTGGACCATCTCCTTCGAAGTATGAGGGTTTCGGACGAAAACTCATCTGTTACAAAGGCATTTCATTTTTGTAAACATATTTCAACTCCAAACTTTTTGTGCATTCAATATGCACTATTCAAAGCCACATCCTCAAATTTCAACCATTTCTAACTTCATTTGATATTTTTCATGCATTTAATAAAAAATTTAAGCTGAATGACCGTGAAATTGAAAAGTAGTACAAATGAACTCTGAAAAGGTTGAAACTTGGCATGGTATCATCATTTCACACATATAGCATGTGTTAAAAAGTTGAGAGGGTTACGACAAAAACTGGATGCATTTCGTGTACAAACTGGACCATCTCCTTCGAAGTATGAGGGTTTCGGACGAAAACTTATCTATTACAAAGGCATTTCATTTTTGTAAACTTATTTCAACTCCATACTTTTTGTGCATTCAATACGCACCATTCAAAACCACATCCTCAATTTTCAACCATTTCTAACTTCATTTGCTATTTTTCATGCATTTAATGATTTTTTTGAGCTGAATGATTGTGAAATTGAAAAGCAGTAGAAATGAACTCTGAAAAGGTTGAAACTTGGCATGGTATCATCATTTCACATACATAGCATGTGCTAAAAAGTTGAGTGGGTTACGACAAAAACTGGATGCACTTCGTGTACAAACTCGACCATCTCCTTTGAACTATGAGGGTTTCGGACGAAAACTTATCTGTTACAAATGCATTTTATTTTTTGAAACTTATTTGAACTCCATACTTTTTGTGCATTCAATACGCACCATTCTTACAGACACCACATGGACAACACATAAAACCATTCCGCTTGTTTGCCTCAGCCGCATGCAGAAAACTATGCACACGCCATTAATGAACCTAATTCAACATGGCTTGACTTTCGGTCTGTCGAGGTTTTCCTTAGAAAAACTCTCATTCCTCATGGTGTTTATGGTGCGCACTATCTCACACTTATATGGTGGTGTATGTTGGTGGACACTACATCACACTAATATTTTGACCGTCGGTGCTGGTCGTTTCCCCTTCTTCTCTCGCGCAATATACCAAGGTATATATTGCGAGAAGAAGAAGAGGGAAATGACCCGCGACAACAGTCGGGATTCCTCCATCAAGAAGAGACATGAAATTCACACAAGGAGCTCCGACAGACCGAAAGTACGTAATTTTTTTTACTAAAAATTTCTAGACCTATTTTTTTAATTAAAAAATTATAATGCATGATGTATTTATAATGAAACTTCTTATCTTAAAACTTCCGAAATTTCTATCTCAATTTATATAAAAACTTCTGAAATTCAATCTCAATTTATAATAAAACTTCTTCAAACTTCTTATCTTAAACGAAGTGCGTCGGAAGTGCGTCGATCACCGTACATCCTCCATTGCCGGTTCATTTGCATTATATAATTAAGTATATCATAAACCATTACAGAACATCATGAATAGGGAAATGACCAAACTAATAGTGATCAAATGTTATTACTGCAAAAATAAATACATAAAGTGCATACATAGTTCTCATAAAACAACATACAAATATCCGGAGCATCTAAAACATACAATGAAACTAATACAACTATGTAAAACATTTAAATGCAACAACAAATGCGATCAAAATCGCAACTAAGGTAACAATTGATCCAACAACATAATGATACCAAGCCTCTTTATCAATGTCATATTTTCTAATCTTTCTAATCTTGAAGAACATTGCATCCATCTGAACATTGCATCCATCTTTCTAAGCCCTATTTAGCGTTTGTTCTTAATTCATGAAACTTTTGGAAAAGTAAGCATACAATCATGCATCATATATCATATGTCACATGTATTTGACATCTACATGTTAGATTTGCATCAGTGCGTCATATATACATAAAAGATTAGAAAGATTAGAAATATGTCATCGATAAAGAGGCTTGGAATCATTATGTTGTTGGATCAATTGTTACCTCAGTTGCGATTTTGATCGCATTTGTTGTTGCACTTAAATGATTTATATAGTTGTACGTTGTTTTATGAGAACTATGTATGAACTTTATGTATTTATTTTTGCAGTAATAACATTTGATCACTACTGTACTTTGGTTTTAATGTGATGATGAACTTGTATTAATTTGGTCATTTCTCTATTCATGATGTTTTTTAATGGTTTTTGATATACATAATTATATAATGCAGATGAACCGGCAATGGATGTACGGTGACCGACGCACTTCCGAGTACATTACGGAACTGCATAATTTTATCGGTGTGGCTGAGGCAATCAGTCTGAATGGTTTTATGGGTTGTCCACGTGTTGACTGTGAGAATAGGAAGGATTACTCTTCCTCGAAAACCCTTCACTCCCACCTTCTTAAGTACGGTTTCGTGCCCCACTATAATTGTTGGACCAAGCATGGAGAAAGAGGGGTTATGATGGAAGACAATGAAGAAGAAGAGGATCATGACAACTATCGTCCTATGTTCCCTGAACACGGTGATACTGCAACAGGAGAAGCGGAAGATCAAGAGGCACCAGATGTGCCCGTTGGCGATCTTCGCCGGGTCATTGTTGAGGCACAGAGAGAATGTGAAAGTGAAAGGGAGAAGTTGAAGTTCGATCGCATGTTAGAGGATCACAAAAAACCGTTGTATCCAAATTGCGAAGTTGGCAACACAAAGCTCGGTACCACACTGGAATTGCTGCGATGGAAGGCAGAGAATGGTTAATCTGACAAGGGATTTGAGAAGTTACTGAAAATAATGAAGAAGAAGCTTCCAAAGGATAACAAATTGCCTGACAGTACGTACGAAGCAAAGAAGGTTCTCTGCCCTCTAGGATTAGAGGTGCAGAAGATACATGCATGTCCTAATGACTGCATCCTCTACCGCGGTGAGGAGTAAAAAAATTTGAATGCATGCCCCGTATGCGGTGCATTGCATTATAAGATCAGGCGAGATGACCCTGGTGATGTTGAGGGCGAGCGCCCCAGGAAGAGGGTTCCTGCCAATGTGATGTGGTATGCTCCTATAATACCACAGTTGAAACTTGAGAGAGCATGCCAAGTTATTGCGATGGCACAAAGAAAACCGTAAGAAAGACAGGATGTTGAGAGTACCCGCTGATGTGTCGCAGTGAAGAAAAAATGAGAGAAAGTGGCCGGAGCTTGCAGATGATGCAAGGAACTTATGGTTTGGTATAAGTGCAGATGGCATTAATCCTTTTGGTGAGCAGAGCAGCAATCATAGCACCTGGCCTATGACTCTATGTATCTATAACCTTCCTCTTTGGTTGTGCATGAAGCGGAAGTTCATTATGATGCCAGTGCTCATCGAAGGCCCTAAGCAACCCGACAACGACATTGACGTGTACCTAAGGCCATTAGTTGAAGAACTTTTACAGCTCTGGGATTTAAAAGGTGTACGTGTGTGGGATGAGCACAAACAGGAGGAATTTGACCTACGAGCGTTGCTATTTGTAACCATCAATGATTGGCCTGCTCTTAGTAACCTTTCAGGACAGACAAACAAGGGAATGCATGCACTGTTTAAATGAGTCTGGAAGTATATATTTGGATAAATGTAAGAAGGTTGTGTACCTGGGACATCGTCAATTTGTTCCAACCAAGCATGCCTTAAGAAAGAAAGGCAAGATTTCAAAGGTGAGGCAAATCACCGAAAGAAGCCTGTCCCCGGTACAGGTGATGATATATTAGATATGGTCAAGGATTTAAAAGCAATCTTTGGAAAGGGTCCTGGCGGACAATCTGTTCCGAATGACGCTGACGGACACGCAACCATGTGGAAGAAGAAATCTATATTTTGGGAGCTACCCTATTGGAAAGTCCTAGAGGTCCGCTCTGCAATCAATGTGATGCATGTGACGAAGAATCTTTGCGTGAACATGCTAGGCTTCCTGGGCGTGTATGGGAAGACAAAAGATACACCGGAGGCACGGGAGGACCAGCAACGTATGAACGAAAAGACGACATGCATCCAAAGCGGTATCAAGGTCCTGCCAGCTACGCTCTTGCCAAAGCAGAGAAGGAAACCTTTTTTGAATGCCTTCTCAGTATCAAGGTCCCATCTGGCTTCTCGTCGAATATAAAGAGAATAATAAATATGGCAGAGAAAAAATCTAGAACCTAAAGTCTCATGACAGCCGGTTGCATTGAGGGGGCTTCTACCAGAGAGATGGATTAGTGGCAAACATAGACCTAATCACAACAAGTAATCATATGCATATGAGCAATGGATTAGTGGCAAACACCATGCAAAGTTGACAAGTTTATAACAGTCAGTTTCAGACGATCGTCGAGGACTCCTCCCCCCTCATGTCTGATGAGTCGTCCTATCTTTCGGGAGAGGATACTATGCGGACGCCTCTCTCATGCATTTCCGACGTGCAAATCATGTTTTCATATACCTCAAAATCAAAGTTATCGGGGTTATGTTTTAACGATAAGATGAATACAAGATTTATACACAAGATGAATACAAAATGAATACAAGATTTATACACAAGATGAATACACAACTCAACAAATGAACCAACCATCATCCTATGAACAAAACTCAACATACAACAAATGGACACCTTTTGTCGAACAGCGGAGGGACGATCAGGGACCAACTCCACGGAGATGCAACACTACAACCTGTAATTCCACAGAGTGAAAAAATAGGCAAAGTATTATTACTGCCAGTTTTAGACTCACTATAGGTCCTAACATGGCATGAATTAAAATCTACCAGCAAGATGACATCAAAATGCTCCTACTTCATGTTCAAAGATTGCCCAAAAGATGCTTGCATTACAACATACAAAAAAGACAAAATGAACTCTAATGCAAAAAAAATGTTCTTCAATTTGTTTTAGCTATTTAACATATATAGCTATCTTGGAGCACATCTCACATGCATAGCTATTTAACAAAATCTCAAATTAAAAAAAAGCTAATGAATCTATTTTAGAAACTATTTTAGAAACTAAGTATCACATAGCAAGATCAACAATAAAACTAAGTGTCACATAACAAACTTCATGTTCAAAGATTGCCCAAAAGATATTGTTACAAACTTCATGTTACAAACTAAGTGTCACACATAACAAACTTCATGCATGTTACAAATTAGCTAAGTGTCACATCAGAAATTAACTATTTTTCTACCCTAAATTCATATACTAAGCAATCACAAAAGATGTATGTATATGTAATTTTTTCTGTTTTTCTTGATTTTTTTTCTGTCTAGATGCATCGGGCGGCGGCGGCGGCGGCTCACAGCGGGGGCGGCGAGGGCTTGGGGAGGAGGGCCGGTGAGGAGGTCCGGCCGACGACGAGGTCGAGATCTTGGGGGTGCGGTGATGCTCGGGGAGGTCCGGCCAGCGACAAGGAGCTAGCGGGCTCGGGGACGGCGTCGGGGGAGCGCTTGGGGAGGAGGGCCGGCGAGGAGGTTGACGTGGCTTGGACTGCGTCGGTATTTACCCAAAGAGGAAGGGATGATGCAGCACAGCGACGGTAAGTATTTCCCTCAGTTATGAAACCAAGGTCATCGAACCAGTAGGAGTATCATCACCACCCAATAAGCAGCACCTGCACACAAACAACAAATACTTGCAACCCGACGCGAAAGAGAGGTTGTCAATCTCTCTACGGTAATAAGATAGATTAGGTAGTGATAGATAGGAGAGATAGATCTCTCAAGAACACAAATAAAAAGAGTAAATATGCAGCAATATGTTTTTGGGTTTTTGATTTTGTAGATCTGAAAACAAAGATTGCAAAAAACGTAGATCGGAAAGCAATATGATAGGAAAAGTAGACCCGGGGGCCGTAGGGTTCACTAGTGGCTTCTCTCATGAGTATAGCGCTTGGTGGGTGAACAAATTACTGTTGGGCAATTGATAGAAAATCGAATAGTCATGACGATATCCAAGGCGATGATCATTATATAGGCATCACGTCCAAGATAGATAGACCGACTCCTGCCTGCATCTACCTCTATTACTCCACACATCGACCGCTATCCAGCATGCATCTAGTGTATTAAGTTCATGGAAAAACGGAGTAATGCAATAAGAACGATGACATGATATAGACAAGATCTATTCATGTAGGAATATACCCCATCTTGTTATCCTTAATTGCAACGATACATGCGTGTCTTGCTGCCCCTTCTGTCACTGGGAAAGAACACCGCAAGATCGAACCCATCACAACACACCTCTTCCCATGGCAAGAAAAATCGATCTAGTCGGCCTAACTAAACCAAGGATTCGAAGAAGAAATACGATGTTATAAGCAATCATGCATATGAGAGATCAAAGAAGACTCAAATAATATTCATGGATAGAAACTTATCGTGAACTCAAAATTCATCGGATCCCAACAAACACACCGCAAAAGTTTACATCAAATAGATCTCCGAGAGACCATTGTATTGAGAATCATAAGAGGGAGAGAAGAAGCCATCTAGCTACTGTCGGTGTCAAAACCGACGGATCTCGGGTAGGGGGTCCCGAGCTGTGAGACTAGGATCGATGGTAACAAAGGGACGAAGGAGACGATGTTTACCCAGGTTCAGGCCCTCCTATGGAGGTAAAACCCTACGTCCTGCTTGATTATATTGACGATATGAAGGTTACAGACTTGATCTACCTCGAGATCGACTAGCTAAAACCCTAGATGAGTTTCTGTGTCCTATGATCTGAAATCCTCCTGGTTTATATCGACCCCGGGGGGTACCTAGGGTTTACACATAATGGGCCTCCTGCCGAGGATGGAGATGGCGATTTCCTTATCTTGACTTTGGGGCTCCCTTCTGGAATGTGGAGTCTTGATGTGTCTGGCCCTTCTTCAGAGAATGACCCATCGAGCCGGCCTATTGAGAGATGAGCCGGCAGCCTGAGGATCCCTTAGTCCGGGACTCCCTTAGTAGCGCCCGAACTAGCCCCCCAATGACAAGGGTCTTAGCTCCAGCTGCTTCGTATGATCAGAGTCTTCGGCTTGCGGGGTGAGTTCTTCTTCCATTTCCATGATCGGCTGAGACTAGTTCGGTTTCCGATGACACGTATTTCTTCCGATCATATGATTGACCGAACACCATGAATTGCTTAGCCCCGAAGGGCAATCGCCAAAGTGTAAATAGTGTTTTCTGACACCTCCCTCTAACGAAGGGTCGTGGCCTACCATGACTACTGAACCAGTTACGAAAACTCGATTAGCGGTTCGGGGCCGTTTTTACAGCGACACGACTTATCAATGCGCAGATCGTGCTCCGTTTCACACGGGATATGATTAATCTCCACACGCGCATAACGGCACGCATGTCCTGGGAAGCGGAAGCATTTGTGGCGCGGTAAGCGAGGGTAATTGGTGACACGTCCCATATAAAGGGAAAAAACCCCAAGGCCTATTCACGCTTCCCATTCGTATCCTCCGCCTCCTCAATCTCTCCAAGCTCTGGGAGCCCAGATCCAGTTCTTCCTCGCCCTTTCCTCCGAGCTTAGCCATGGCGGGTTCAGGCTCCAATGGCAAGTGGGAGGCCTCCACGGTCACCGACCAGGATATCCGGGAACTAAAGCAGGCCGGCTACCTCCCCGCCAACGTCTTCCACCGCGCCCCGGAGAAGAAGCAGGTGGTTCCCACCCCCAAAGCAGGCGAGAGGGTGGTGTTCGTCCCCCACTTTATCCGGGGACTGAGCTTTCCGCTCCACCCCTTTGTCAGGGGTCTCATGTTTTTCTACGGGCTGGACTTCCACGACCTTCCGCCGAACTCCTTCATGCACATATCGGCATTCATCATCATCTGTGAAGCCTTTCTGCGGGTCGAACTGCACTTTGGCTTGTGGCTCAAGGTCTTCAATGTCAAGCCGAAGACCGTGGCCAGTGAGCACGCAGACTGCGGAGGGGCGGTAATCAGCAAGCTCCCCCGCGTCGAGTGGCCTACCGGCACCTTCATCGACACAATCAAGATCTGGCAGAAGGAGTGGTTTTACATCACCGAGCCAAGGGGTGAGACCTAGGCGGCGCCTGCCGAATTCAGATCCGGACCCCCAATGAGATTGACCTCGTGGCTTAGGAAGGGCCTTGACTGGGGGTCGGATGCTGACGTGAAGCTGCTGTAGAAGCGCCTTACCTCGGTGATCGAGGCCAAGGTGGAGCTGGTCAACGTGGTCCAGGTCATGCTCCACCGCCGTATCCTCCCCTGCCAGCGCCGGGCATCCCCCATGTGGGCTTACCGTCCTGACGACGAGCCTACCGTGCGCCAATTCTTCCACACCACCCCTGACAAGCTGTGGAGGGCTTTGTTCAAGCCTCAGAAAAGCTGGCCGACCAAGGAAGAGGATACGGGCCTAAGCTTCGTCAACCCACCGACCAAGGTATGGTATAATTTCAATTCATTGACTCTGTTCCTTCGGCAAAAAGTCTGAACGCCTTCTCCCCTACTTTCGCAGAAGTGGCTGAGCAAAGCCGTGAAGGTTAACTGCCCGGCTCCACAACCCGAAGACCCCAGGTCGGAGCTGTTGGCGACGATGCTTGTCGTGGCGCCGTACTCGGTGCCCAAAAAGAAAGAGAAGAAGAAGAAGGGCAGAGAGGGCCTCCGCATTAACGACCAGCGAGATGCTGCGTCCGAGGAAACCCATGCCTCCTCTAGCCATGAGGAGGAGCATGATGACGGGGGGGGGGGGGGGGAAGGCGTTTCCCCCCTCCCAATGAAGAGGGCGGCATCATCGGACGCCGCGGAGGACGCAGCTCCTCCTGCCCTGAAGAGGGCGCACCGGGCGAGGTTGATCTTGCCCGATGACAGCTCGGATTCTGATGTAGAATCCGAGGAATTTGAGAGGGTTCCCCGAAGGAACTTAACGGTCAAGCCCCCTGCTCAAAGGTATGAATCCGAAGACTCCCGGTTTATTTATGCAGTGTAACACCCCAAAAATCGGGTTATCGATTTTTGTGCTGTTATTCCTTCCTAGCTTGTCTCTCCCGAATTTTCCTCTGGAATTTGGCAAGTGACCAGATGAATTCAGTCTATCCTCAACCTCTCAGTGCCTTCCCTATGCTCTTGTGCCAGCCAACCCTCTGTCAGTAAACCTCGAACCTCATTCAAACCCTAGTTCCGAAATATTGGAACTGGAAATCCTGCCTTTGTGTTTACAAAGGAGCTATCATTTTCCTTGCCCAGTTGATCCTCCCAAAATTTCTAGAGATCCTGCTTCGTCCATAAACCCTAGATGTGCAAAAATATTGCCAAGTCATATGCAATATTTCTCATCTAGAATTAATTCCTTTTTCTGCCTTTCTGAGGAATTAAATCCAGGAAAATATCTATCCATCTCCAAAGCTTATGAAAACTTGTGGAGATATTCTTTGTGATCATATTGAGCTCTCATAAAAATATTGGCCATAATTAAATAGGGGACATTGCATTTTCCTATTTAAAGCCAATATCTCAATTTGGGGCCTTTCCAAAGGAACTGCCATTTTGGTAGCTAGGAAAAATCCCAAATAATTTGTGGAGCTTCTCATATCCATATCTTCTCCATTTCCATCCAAATATCAAGATCCTCAATTCAAATTTGAGCACCACTTGCATTTGCAAATTCTGTATAGATTTCCTATTTGCAAAGGAAGTGCATGATTCCTTAATCTCCTTGGGCTAAAATTTTGCACGGTGATTCATTATGATAAGTTACCCCTGTCCTCAAAAAATCAGCCCATTCCATTTAGCCAATCTTCCTCAGCAAAATATCTAAGTTTTTGTCCAGATTGGAGCACTGTGAAGGAAGTACCATTTCTGCTTATGCAAATAGTATGAAACTTTTACAGTGAATCCATATGCCTAAATCATTGGTCTCCACCAAGTTTGGGCCATTCTAATCTAGCCAATTCCTTAGAACCATTTGGTTTCTATTTCTGTCCAGTCTAGCACTTTGTGAAGGAAGTGCTTTCTTTCTTGATTCAATTGAGCTGAAATTTGGCAAGGTAGTGCATATTGATGTATTACTATTGTAAACCAAAAATCAGCTCAATTATCCAAACCAATCTTTTCCTATAATTTTCCCAAGTTTCTGACCAGATTGCATCTCTGTGAAGGAAGTACCCTCACTGATAATCAATTTGATCTAAAACTTTTTCAGCTATCTCTCATGACCAAATCATCTCTCTACCCCAAAAATCATCCAAGTCCATCTAGCCATTTGACCCCAGCTCTCGGATTTCCAAATCTGGTCAGACTGCCAAGTTGCAAAGGAAGTATCCTATAGACTTGTCCAGTGGAGCTGAGACTTTGCCTAGATGATGACCTTAGTAGATGATTGACCCCTGCCCAAGGTCATGCCAAGAGGAGCACTTCGGTGGTCACACCACAGTACAAACAGGTTGCTGTTGGCAACTATTTGACCTTGGTACAGTCACCTCAGGCCTCTCTTGAGTCATTCAGCAGCATAGGTCAACTCAGGGAAGCTCGGAGAAGCCCCCAGACACCTTTTGGCTTCGAGCGCAGCATGGCATCGCCGTGGCCACGCGGTGACCACATGCAGAGCGCGCCAAAACCACTCTCTGTGCATTGGACTCGACGAGAGCGCCTCTCCGGCTAGTTCCAGCTTGTCCAGGAGCGTCTGCGAGCTGTCCAGCGTGTGCGTGAACCCTCGAGAGCCCTCTCCCCCTTGTCCTCTAGCCGTGGTCGTCTCTGCCGTCGTCCCGAAGCTCCGGTCGGTGTCCCGAAGCTCCGGCCATCGCCCCCCTCCTTCTCGAGCCTTCCCCCGCGGCTATTTAAGCGTGCCCCGAGCCCTCCCCTCGCCAGCAACCCAGCCCCCTCCTCCTATTGAGCTCCAGGAGCTCCGGCCCCTTCACTGGCCGAGCCGGCCGCCGTCGGACCCCGCAGCTATTCTAGCGCCTGTGTCCTTCCCCTCCTCTCCAACCTCGCCCCCGGCCTTCCCAAGAGGTGCTGAAGCCGTCGTCGTTCTCCACGTCTCCGGGGAAGCACCGCTGCAGCGGCACCGCGAGTGCCCGCCGGTCACCGCGCCCCGGCCGGTGGCGAGGACGCTGCGGCCCGCCTCCGGCGACCCTGTAGCCACCCCCGGGTGCGGCGAGGAGTGGCGGTGCCCCTGCCCTCTCCGGCCGGTCCCCTTGGGCGGCGAGGCCACGGCAGCGCCGGCGGCCGAGCGCCCCACGCTCTCCCCTGTCTCCGGTCGGGAGGAAGCAGAGAACTAGGAGAGAGAGAGGGAGAGGATAGGCCGGGTCCACCCGTCAGTGGCCCAAGGCCCAGGGCCGGCCAGTAAGTGGAGGCGCCTTCTCTGGATTACGTTTTCAGCTCGCTGAAAGCGTATTTCTGGAAAATACGCCTTCGGGTCCAGCCGGCAGTCGAACCTATTAGTTAGTGAACGTTCACTGGTTAGGAGCAGAAATAAATAGTTTTATTTATTTTCTGCCTAACGAATGAACGTCCGTAACTTTGCGACCGTAGCTCCGATCGAGGTAAAACCAGCGCCCACATCTTCGTCTCGTCGAGCCCGTTCCAATGGCATTATTTTCATAATGTGTTCACATTGTGAAAATAACCATTTTGCCCTTGCCCTATATCTGTCCCCTCTGTGAGAGAACCCTTTCCGGCGATTTCTTCCGCGAGGTGATCGCACTTCTTCCCGGCGTATTCATCAACCCCAGGCAAGCCAACCTCTTACCATGAGTTCCGGACTTGCGTGATGACTTTGCTTGCACCTGTGTGTTTATCTGTATCGCCTGTTAGGCTGCACTTGCATACACCGGTGGTGACATCGGTATTAGACACTAGCATTTCCATTCATCTAGTGCCATGTCTTATTTCCATATTGCCATAATAGTGATATTGTTAATAGCATTGCCATGTTAGTACTATGATTGATCTCATGCCATGACTATCAGTACCATGGTCTCGCTATGCTAGCACTTATATTTGTCGATATGTTGAGTTGGATTAAGAGATTACTGTCTATGATTATTCTGTGTTTTCTCTGGAAGTTTGTGGATATGAGGAGTTGAATTAATGCAACCTAGTTGGTTGATCTTGAGTCACCTGTCCGGGCTTATCCGTGCAACCACATTTGCCGGTATGGGACGGCCTTGACTTGGTCTGATCGCGTGTTCTTTTATCGGTACCACAAAAGAGGGAAGGTTATGTGCGCACTGCCCTGGCCCGGTAGGCGGCGATAACCTTGTGAGCCCAGTTGTTTGTTTGGTTGTGCGTGGTCCCCGTTTGGGACAGTATGATCCCCGTTTGGGACAGTTTAGTGAGGTCCCCGTTTGGGACAGTTTAGTTTGGCCACGACGGTGGCAGGTGTCATGAGGACACAGGGGCCACCCAGGGCAGTTCTCCGGGGGAGGATGAGTGCCGGTGGTATGATGAAAGAGTCACGGGTCAGGCAGGTTCTGTTGAAGCAACGATGGTCCACCCTAGTGGGATCACGAGGCCAGGTGCTTCATGGTGTGGGTAAAGTGCGCAACCTCTGCAGAGTGTAAAAATCTATTCGAATAGCCGCGTCCACGGTATTGGACAGCCCGTCCAGACCTCAGTAGATGGTCAACCATAGCAGTGATAGTAATGATGGGAGAACTCGTCTTGGGTAGACATCAGATGATATCAGGATTATGATATGTTAGCCAAGGGATGGCTATATGATGAGTGGTCGGATGACCACATGATTGGGATTGGATTTAAGTCAGTTCAGGATTGGATCATGAGTATGTCGAGGGTTGCGGGACAACCCAGAAGAGAGTAAGTTGACCCTCGGTATCAGTAAGCACTTGAAGTACCTAGTGTGATCATTGCTATGCTATGTTATGTAGATTATAGGTCTGATCCAAACTATTCTATGCTTGATGTGTGTTTTACAGTTAATTTCATGCCATGCTTAGGATTAATTCATGCATAGCATAGGGCTTGCTTTGTCATCTGCTTGTTTGGATGCTATGTATTTGGTTGTCTTGCGAGTACATTCAAAGTACTCACCTGGCCTTGCACGTGGCCAATTGCAGGAGAAGGTCTATCGTGCTAGAGCGTAACCAAGCCAGTCCTGTGAGTTATGGAACCCAGCCGGAGACGGCGTTGCCGCTGAACCAAGACTTCTGCTCCCATCTAGTTAGCCTTGGAGTTATGAAATATTGTTGTAAGCAATAGTATTGTAATACTCCATTATATTTAATAAAGCCATTTTTGTGCCTGGAATTGCTGTATCATGTCTTTGACGTGCGCCAGGTCTTATCCTGGGGCTGGCGTGCGTCGGCCCTCTATCGGGGTGCCACATGCAGGGTTTTTCAATGCTTTAAACACAAGCGCGTCTTTTGATTTGCAGCCCACCACGCGTTCTCCCCACCGACCAGATATCGGACGGGGAGTCCCCACCCGCCGAGCTGGCGGAGAGTGGGACTGCATCGCACCCCACACCTCCAGGGGTCGCGAAGGATGCCGCGGAGGTGTCATCCAGCCAGGCCCCGTTGGAGCCGAACACGGGCGGCGGGGTCGACCACACCATGGCCGAGGCTGACGCCGCGGCCGCCGAAGGCCAGGGAGAAGAAATTCCTCAGGCTGCTGATGACCAGGGGGAGAATACTCCCCTGGCCGCCGAAGGGGAAGGGCGAAGAGATGCCCAGTCCCCTCCGAGGACGTCTCCGGAGCACGTTGTGCCTCCGGAGATACCGGCTCAATCCCCGGTCATAGATCGGACTGTCCGGTCACCACCGATGCCACCAATGGTTGGGTGGCCGGTTATGGAGGAGGTGTTAGCAAGCGCCTCCATCTCCGAGGATCACCGCACTCTTATGGGTGCGGTTTTACAAGGAATTCAGTCCGTTGATAACGGACTAAAAGAGGCCTTCAATGGTCTCTTGGCGGGCTTCAAGGTGAGTCACGTAATACCCTTTTCCCGATCAACGTTAATTTTAAGTTTGTACTATCTTTATATGTGTAGTAGCCCCCGAGCCCCGGATGGGTTTGCAAAAGCGCATCCGGGGGTCAAACAATAAGGAATGAACAATGATGCATAAGGCACCATGTAGTCCTGCCATGTTGTAAGAGCCCTTAAGAGGACCGAGCAGAAAGTCATATCCTTGACAGTTCGGAGGTTGGAATGCACATAACTGGATGCAGTTTCTTGTAGGCCTCATCATCGGCGGCGGCTGGTAATGGCGCTAAGCTGACCGAGCTAAATCGGAAGCTCAAAATCTCTGAAGAGGAGCTTGATAGCCTGAACAAGCGGTTCGACGAGGCACAAGGTAAGCCGAATTCTAATATCCGAGCTATATTTTGGTAATGGTCCATACTGGTAACCCAGATTGACTGTTTATTTATTGCGTCCACAGCATTAGCTGCGGAGGTTGAAAAACTCAAGGCCGAGCTCCAGGAAATGAAGCAGGAGGCCGCGGAGGAGAAGACGGCTGCCGAACAAGCAGCAGCCGCGCTTTCCATTTTGAAAGCTGCCTGTGCCAAGCATGAGGCCCGGGTGGAGGAGGTGCAGCAAGAGCTCAAGGATGCCGGCACAAAGTGCGAGGCCCTTGAGCAGAAAGGCAAGGAGCAAGCCACCGAGCTAGCAGCGCTAAAATCCGAGCTCCAAAAGGAGCGGGTGGAGAGGCGGTCCTTTGAGGAGGAGGTTTGCCAAGTCAAGGTTGTCATCGATGGTAAGCCATATTCACTGCAATGCACCTTCGGTGGTAGCAAGTTTGCTTTGCTCACCCAGGTGTGGCATTCCTTAGGCGTCTGTGCGGATCTCCAGAGGAGTGCAGCGGACGCGAACAAGCTTTATGCTTCGCGGGCGGAGGATGATGAGGGCCGACTATTCTGGGCGCAGTTTGAGTCCCCCGAGCACTCTCCTCTCCTCATCGAGCAAATGAAGCAACTGATGGAGATGCACAGAGTGGCGGAGCCAGCCATGAAGGACCTCTGCATCCGTCTGTGGCCCGATGAGCCGTTGCCAAGCAGCTACTTCAGCTTAGTGCAGAAACTATGCGAAGCTGCGCATCGGGTCGATGTGCTGAAGCATTCTATGTGCATCGAGGGCGCGTGGATGGCCTTTGTGAAGACCATGGTGCATTGGCCGAAGCTCAAGCCAACTGAGATGGCTACCGCACCTCCGCCTCCTGGAAAGAAGTATAGGCGCCCCGAGCGATACTTCCCCGCAGTGATGGAGGGTGCTCGGTCAATAGAGGCTCAATGCTCCAAGGACGTTTTGTATGAATGAGCGCGTTGTAATATGTCCGAAGACTTTTAACGCTTTATAACTAGTGATGCATGGTTTATCATGTCTTATAAGTATTTGATTTTTATTTTGACTCCTGTGTGGCCGGTTTATCTGAAAGTTGCGAGTCGTCGGCTTCAGCCCCCACGTAGATACTACGCGGGGTGTCTCTGTATCCGCACTGTTACCCTTAGCCGAGGTATCGGTGCCCGAAGGCGGTAGTGCGAGCGGGACAAGGCAATCGGACTATGGTGCTTTATCGCTTTCACTTAGCCATGGGAGTGTAAAAAAATGCGGGGGCTGATAACCAGCCCCTAGTGTGATGTTCGGAGCCGAGGCCAGCATCACATGGTTTGTACTAGAACGATACCCATCGTATAACACGGAATAACCTCTATTGATCTTTTAGTATGACACTAATCCTCGGATTTGCAGACCGGTTCTCGCTTACTATGACGGTCAGTTTTCGGCTTTCTCCGCTGAGGTGCTTGACCAAACGAGCTGGAAGCACAATCGCAGTGGTTCTCCCTTTGCCCTTTTAGTCGAACGAGCGGAACGTAAGAGGGCAAGCACAGGAGCCAGGCAACCCAACTATTGACCCAAGACATAGTTCGGATCCGATGCATATAAAGCAAAACCCAAGACGCCGAACACACGACCAGTTGTACTGGGGTGATGTTCAAGGCGATTTTAAATTCGAGCCCCCGGTCTATTAGCCGGTTGCATCATAATATATACCGAACAGTTTTCGCAAGAAGCGTTACCAAGGGAAGAACAGAGGATGTATAAAAGACAATGAAGTGGCCATATATAATGGTTTTGTACTTGCTCAATAATTCTTATAACTTGGATTGCCGAAGCAACTGTTTATAGGTAGATGAAATATAAAATTTACAGAGGGGAGGCTGTACCAGGAGTCTTCGATTGATGACATGACGTCTTCGATGTGCCTTGTCGCCTGTCCGTTCATGTTCCTCTGTGGGGGTTGCATCCCATTAAGAGTGATGCTGTTGCCAAGCGGACCTTGGGAAGAAGGTCTTGAGAAGTCGCCGAAGCATCGATGAGCTTTACGCTTTTTAGCAGGTCCTTGATGGTACCTGTGTTTTGTCCAAGGACGTGTATTGGTATTGGTCGGTCCAGACGAACACTTACCATTTGATGGTTGCTCCCCATTGCTACCCATGGAATCTTGAGCGCGAAGTTGTGCCTTCTTGGCATGTGTTTGGCGGTCGTTAGGGCTGTGCAATGGGGAGCGTATCCCTATTTCTGGGGAGGGGGAGAATCAGCGAGTTCGGATTGAAACCGAACTCGTTTGTCGACCTTGCGAGCCTTTATGGCGGGTTTAGGTGTTTGCCGACCGTCCTCTTAATGGAATTCGGCCGCCAGGGCCAACGCAGGTTCCTCAGTTCGGAGGGAATGCTCTGTGTTGCCGTTGACGGTGATGACCCCCTTGGGCCCCAGCATCTTGAGCTTGAGGTATGCGTAGTGTCGGACGGCGTTAAAGCGAGCGAACGCTGTATGGCCCAGCAGGGCTTGGTAGCCGCTGCAGAAAGGTACGACGTCAAAGATCAAGTCCTCGCTGCGGAAGTTATCGGGCGAGCCGAACACTACTTCCGGGCTAACAGAGCCTGTGCACCGGGCTTCGACTCCTGGGATCACTCCTTTAAAGGTAGTGTTGCTAGGCTTTATCCTTGACGGATCTATGCCCGTCTTTTTCACCGTATCTGAGTAAATCAGATTTAGGCTACTTCCTCCGTCCATTAGGACTTTAGTGAGGTGATACCCATCGATAATGGGGTCTAGGACGAGGGCCGCCGAACCTCCATCACGGATACTGGTCGGGTGATCTCGCCGATCAAAGGTGATCGGGTAGGCCGACCATGGGTTAAACTTCGGGGCAACATGCTCTATGGCGTAGACCTCTCGAAGGGCGCGCCTCCTCTCCTTTTTAGGTATATGAGTGGAGTATATCATGTTCACAGTTTTTACCTCTGGAGGGAACTGCTTCTGACCTCCATTGCTCGGACCGCGGGGCTCCTCGTCGTCCTCGCTGCGTGGGCCTTTGCTCTGCTCCTCGGCTGCAAGTTTGCCGGCCTGTTTAAACACCCAACAATTACGGTTGGTGTGGTTGGCGGGCTTGTCTGGAGCTCCATGGATCTGGCAGGGCCTCTCGATGATCTTGTCCAATGGGGTGGGTCCGTCGCGATTGCCTTTAGGAGGCTTCTTCCGCTGCCCCGATCTTGGGTTACGGAAACCGACGTTAATGGCCGTGTCATTGGCGTCGCTAGTGCTGTGCCGGCGTTATTTTTTGTTGCGTCGTGGTTTCCCGTTTCCATCCCGGACTTCGGAGGTGCCGGGGTCTTCGGGGTTGTGGCTTCGCCTCGCTGGCCAGTTGTCCTCGCCCGCGCAAAAGCGGGTCATGAGTGATGTAAGGGCGGACATGGTCCTAGGTTTATCCTGACCGAGCTGGCGAGCCAGCCATTCGTCCCGAATATTGTGCCTGAAGGAGGCTATAGCCTCGGCATCCGGGCAGTCGACGATCTGGTTTTTCTTGGACAAAAACCGGTTCCACAATTGTCGAGCGGACTCTCCTGCCTTTTGGACGACATTGCTGAGGTCGGAGGAGTCCGGGGGCCGCAGATAGGTTCCCTGGAAGTTAGATCGGAATGCATCCTCGAGGTCCTCCCCGCTCCCGATAGAATTTTCGGGGAGACTGTTTAACCAGTGTCGAGCTTGTCCCTTAAGCTTAAGGGGGAGGTACTTGATGGCGTGGAGATCATCTCCTCGTGCCATGTGAATGTGGAGGAGGAAATTCTCAATCCACACTGCTGGGTCAGTTGTGCCGTCGTATTGCTCGATGTTTACGGGTTTGAATCCTTCCGGGAACTGATGCTGCATCACCTCGTCTGTGAAGCACAATGGGTGGGCAGCGCCTCTGACCCGGGGTATATCGCGCCGGTAATCGGCATCTGTTCTGGCCCGGTTTTGGTCCCGAGCTCTATTGTTTCGGTCGAGCCAGGGTCGGTACTCATCCCATCTATCGGGGGAGTACCCTCTGGATCCGTAGATAGATCTCGTGCGGCCTGTTCTATAATCCAGGTCGCGCCGCAGGTCGTACCTGTCCTCAGGCTCCATTGGCTCCTTTCCCCTTCTGCGGGGTATCGCCGGCCTATAACCGGCCTCGCCTGCCGTCCTATCTCGTCCTTGAGGAGGGCGGTCCGGCTGGTCATATGGAGTGTGCTTGGGGGACGGTGTATTGGGGAGCTCGTCGTCGAATTGTGGCAGCAACCGCCGGCGTGGGTAACTCTTGGGTTGGTCCCATAGACCGGCACCATGTTCTTCCTTGGCTGATAGAACCCTGGTCCATCTATCGTTGAGGGTGTCTTGTTCGGCCTTAAGCTGCCGCGCTTTTGCCTTTACGCTCCGGGCAGTGGCTAAAAGTTGTTGCCTGAACCATTCCTGATCCTCGATGGTTTTGGGGACGATGAGGTCCTCGTCTTCCGGACTGTCCTCGTCCTCTACAGGGGGCAGGTAGTTGTCATCCTCGGAGTCGTTCAGATCTTCGGGGTCGCGCTAGTCCTCCAGCCTTTCCTTGTCCTCCAACGGATACTTGGGAATATCGGGATCGCCGAGGTCTTCCGGGGTATCGTTTTCCCAGGTGCCGGCAATAGCTTCCCTTCCCTTTTTTGTCTTTGATCGCTTGCGCGGTTTCCGGCACCATGACGGCGCCTCACCTGAGTCATCGCCATTGTTAGCTGGTGTGCGCTCGCCATTATCTGTTGGAAATATGCCCTAGAGGCAATAATAATTTAGTTATTATCATATTTCCTTGTTCGTGGTAATCGTTTATTATCCATGCTATAATTGTATTGATTGGAAACTCAAATACATGTGTGGGTACATAGACAACACTGTGTCCTTAGTAAGCCTCTAGTTAACTAACTCGTTGATCAAAGGATGGTAAAGGTTTCCTGACCATGGACATGAGATGTCATTTGATAACGGGATCACATCATTAGGAGAATGATGTGATGGACAAGACCCAAACTATAAACATAGCATTTGATCGTGTCAGTTTATTGCTATAGTTTTCTGCATGTCAAGTATCTGTTCCTATGACCATGAGATCATGCAACTCACTGACACCGGAGGAATACCTTGTGTGTATCAAACGTCACAACGTAACTGGGTGACTATAAAGATGCTCTACAGGTATCTCCAAAGGTGTCCGTTGAGTTGGCATGGATCAAGACTGGGATTTGTTACTCCGTGTGACGGAGAGGTATCTCAGGGCCCACTCGGTAATACAACATCACTATAAGCCTTGCAAGCAATGTGACTAAGGTGTTAGCCACGGGATCTTGTATTACGGAACGAGTAAAGAGACTTGCCGGTAACGAGATTGAACTAGGTATAGAGATACCGACGATCGAATCTCGGGCAAGTAACATACCGAAGAACAAAGGGAACATCATACGGGATTAACTGAATCCTTGACATAGAGGTTCGACCGATATAGATCTTCATAGAATATGTAGGAACCAATATGGGCATCCAGGTCCCGCTATTGGTTATTGACCGTAGAGGTGTCTCGGTCATGTCTACATAGTTCTCGAACCCGCAGGGTCTACACACTTAATGTTTGGTGACGATTAGTATAGTTGAGTTATTGTTGGTGACCGAAGGTTGTTCGGAGTCTCGGATAAGATCCCGGACATGACAAGGATCTCCGGAAGAGTCCGGAGGTAAAGATTGATATATGTGATAATAGTGTTTTGATCCCCGGAAGGGTTCCGGAATTCACCGGAAGGGATTCCGGATGTTCACCGAAGTGTTCGGGTGCAGCAACACTTTATATGGGCCAAAGGGGTATAGCCCACGAGGTATTGGAAAGTGCAAAAGGGAGTTTTGCTGCTACCTTAAGCAGTAAGGCAGTACTGCCGCTTAAGCGGTACTACCACTTGTGTGAAGCGGTACTGCCGCTCAAGCGGTACTACCGCTTGTGTGAAGCGGTACTACCGCTCAAGCGGTACTACCGCTTGTGTGAAGCGGTACTACCGCTTGTGCGCGGTGCGGCAGGGATCCGAGTTGGACTCTTTTCTTGCGGGCCAAACCGACCTTGTGCGGGCAAAACCGACCTTGTAGAGGTTTTCTCTCCAAGTTTAGACCTCGGGACTCAACATATAAATAGAGTGGCAGGGCTAGCACACGGCATATATCAGGATTTCCCAAGCCGTGTGCCGCCAACCCTAGCCCTCTAGTTCCTCACGTCAATATCTCCGTAGTGCTTGGCGAAGCCCTGCAGAGATTGTTCCTCACCATCATCACCACGCCGTCGTGCTGCTGGAACTCATCTACTACTTCACCATCGCTCGCTGGATCGAGGAGGTGAAGGCGTCATCAAGCCGTACGTGTGTTGAACGCGGAGGTGCCGTCCGTTCGGCACTAGGTCAGAAGGACCATGATCAAGATCGCGGGACGGATCATGATGGGATCGCGGGACGGATCGTGATGGAATCGCGAGACGGATCGTGATGGGATCGCAGGACGCTCGGCGATTTGAATCGCGAAGACGTTCGACTACATCAACCACGTTTCTTAACGCTTCCGCTTAGCGATCTACAAGGGTATGTAGATTCACTCTCCCTCTCATAGATGCTCATCTCCATGGATAGATCTTGCGTGTGCGTAGGAAAATTTTTGTTTCCCATGCAACGTTCCCCAACATTATCGGCTGGTGTATCCACCATATAGACGTCGTAGGTGGAGGTGGCGGTCCATCGCCCGGTGTTAACGGGGGTGGGAGCGCGATCCTCTTCTTCCATGTCTTCTGCCTCCTCGGAGGAGTAGTCCACCATATCGGTTAAGTCTTCGATAGTGGCTACTAAGTGGGTGGTGGGTGGGACGAAAAATTCCTCTTGACCCGCCTCAAGACCGATCTGAGTGTGGATCGGGATTGGGTCATCAGTAGTTTTCATCAAGGAGATCCGATCTAGAGCTTCGCCGAGTGCCGAGAGCTCGATCGTGTCAATCTGCCCGGCGCGTCTGGAGTTAACCTCTGACGCGTCCGCACGAGAAGTGTATTCGGCAGGGGTTGATGCCCAGCCATCTGGCGCTATAGTCAGATCCGGATTGAAGTCCAGATCATCATCGGGATTGGCCCTGTAAGCGGGATTGAAAACGACATCCAAGGTTAAGGCCTCGGAGTCCTCGAGCGCGTCAGACGAGACTGCGAGACCGGTGAGCAAGAGGTCGCCCCGAGGGTCTACGGAGAACTCCAAGTTCCCAAATCTGACTTCTTGATCAGGGGCGAAACTTCCGACCCGGCCAAGGCGGCCGGTCGAGTCAGCGTGCAGCGCGATGCTGCCGAAAGCGAAGATCTGTCCAGGGACAAAGGAGTCCATGCTGCGGACCTCTTCGTTGATGAAGACGCGTGCCATCGATTCCTTGGGCGATCACAGCGGAACTCTCAATGAAAGAACCAATGTCGGTGTCAAAACCGGCAGATCTCGGGTAGGGGGTCCCGAGCTGTGAGACTAGGATCGATGGTAACAAAGGGACGAAGGAGACGATGTTTACCCAGGTTCAGGCCCTCCTATGGAGGTAAAACCCTACGTCCTGCTAGATTATATTGATGATATGAAGGTTACAGAGGTGATCTACCTCGAGATCGACTAGCTAAAACCCTAGATGAGTTTCTGTGTCCTATGATCTGAAACCCTCCCGGTTTATATAGACACCGGGGGGGGTACCAAGGGTTTACACATAATGGGCCTCCTGCCGAGGATGGAGATGGCGATTTCCTCATCTTGACTTGGAGTGCACGACGCGCCTTCGGGGCTCCCTTCTGGAATGTGGAGTCTTGATGTGTCCGGCCCTTCTTCAGAGAATGGCCCATCGATCTGGCCTATTGAGAGATGAGCCGGCAGCCCGAGGACCCCTTAGTCCGGGACTCCCTCAGCTACTGCCTACGGACCCGAAGGTCTATGGTGGACTACTCACGCATCATCGGAGAGGCCCCTAGGAGGAAGATGAACCCCTATGTGATGGTGTTTAGATTGGATCTCGAGGTTCTGGAACTTGCGGCGGCTGCAATTGTGTTTCGTCGACTCCTCTAGGGTTTTTGGATTTTCTGGGAACTTGTAGGCACGATAGTCGGTTGAGGGGGTGCGGAGTAGCCCAGAACCCACCAGGCCGCGCCAGGGGGCCTCTTACGCGCCCTGGTGGGGGCTTGCCACCCTGGACCCCCTCTGCTAGTGTTCTTTGGCACATCTGGTCTGGAAAAATCCACAAAAATTCCCGCAGCGTTTTATCTCCGTTTGGTACTGATTTTGTGCGAAGTAAAGAACAAGCAAAAACAGCAACTGGCACTTTGGCACTATGTCAATAGGTTAGTCCCAAAAAATGATATAAAGTTGTAATAAAATGATTGTAAAACATCCAAGAATGATAATATAACAGCATGGAACAAGCAAAAATTATAGATACGTTGGAGACGTATCAGAGGTCCGGCCGGCGACGAGGACGGGCTCTCGGGGGCGTGGCGATGCTCGGGGAGGTCCGGCCTGCGACGAGGAGCGAGCGGGCTCGGGGACGGTGTCGGGGCAGGGCACAGGGACGGCGTCGGAGGCGGCGTCGGGGCAGGGCACGGGGATGGCGTCGGGGGCGGCGATGGGGCCGGCGACGAGGAGCGGGCTCGGGGAGGCGACGGCAAGGTCCAACAGTCTGGCGACGTCGAGGTGGTCGTCGGCGCCGTCGGGGGAGAGGAGGAGATCGAAGAAAGTAGATGGATTTGGAAATTTTGCTAAGTGTCGCTTATATACCCCACCCTTTAGTCCGGTTGGTGGCTCCAACTGGGACTAAAGGCCCCCCTTTAGTCCCGGTTGGAGCCACCAACCGGGACTAAAGGTGAATTTCACCAGGCGAAAGGGTGGGAAGCCCAGGCCTTTAGTCTCAGTTGGTGGTTCTGACTGTGGAGCCACCAACCGGGACTAAAGGACTGTTCCTGGCACGGCCGAGGGTCGGTGGAAGTTTAGTCCCACCTTGCCAAGCGAAGCGCGCTCGCAGTGGTTTATAAGCCCTGCTGCGGCTTCCCTCTCGAGCTCCTCTGTATTGCAGGCAGTACATGCCTAACACCCTCTCTGCCCTGTTGGGCCTACTTGCCCCGTGGGCCTGCATCCTGGCCCATGTATAGTTGGGTTTCTAGTCGTATGCAGGCCGTGGTGGCCTATTAGGCGGGCATTTTTTATTTATTTTGATGTTATTTTTTGCAAAATTATATTTTGATCATAACTAGAGCTTTATAAAAGCTTTTTACTTGATTCTTTTTGCTATTGAAGAATATTATAGTTTTGTTTTAGTTGATCATAACAAGAAAATATAATTGATTCTTTTTAGTTGATTCTTTTTTCTATTGGAGTTTTATAAAAGCTTTTTAGTTGATTATTTTAATGATTTTTTTCAGCTAAATGACCATGAAATTAAAAAGCACTACAAATGAAGAATATTATAAAATACTTTTTGTTAACCTAATAATGTTATATTTTCTTTTCTGTTAAGTAATTAGAATTTTCTTTATTTTATGCATTTAATGATTTATTTTGAGCTAAGTAACACTAAATTTGAAAAGCACTACAAATGAATTCTGAAAAGGTTGAAACTTGGCATGGTGTCATAATTTCACCCACATAGCATGTGCTAAAAAGTTTAGAGGGTTACGGCAAAAACTGGATGCACTTCGTGTACAAACAGGACAATCTCTTTTGAAGTATCAGGGTTTCGTACGAAATCTCATCTATTACAAAGGGATTTCATTTTTTAACATATTTTAACTCCAGACTTTTTGTGCGTTCAGTATGCACCATTCAAAGCCACATCATCAATTTTCAACCCTTTTCCGACTTCATTTGCTATTTTTCATGCATTTAATGATTTATTTTGAGCTAAATGACCCTGAATTTGAAAATCACTACAAATGAACTCTGAAAAGGTTGAAACTTGGCATGGTATCATAATTTCACTCACATAGCATGTGCTAATAAGTTTAGAGGGTTACGGCAAAACCTGGATGCACTTCGTGTACAAACTGGACAATCTCTTTCGAAGTATCAGGGTCTCGCACGAAAACTCATCTATTACAAAGGGATTTCATTTTTTAACATATTTTAACTCCAAAGTTTTTGTGCGTTCAATATGCACCATTCAAAGCCACATCATCAATTTTCAACCCTTTTCCGACTTCATTTGCTATTTTTCATACATTTAATGAATTATTTTGAGCTAAATGACCCTGAATTTGAAAAGCACTACAAATGAACTCTGAAAAGGTTGAAACTTGGCATGGTATCATAATTTCATCCACATAGCATGTGCTCAAAAGCTTAGAGGGTTACGACAAAAACTGGAGGCACTTCGTGTACAAACTAGACAATTTCTTTCGAAGTATCAGGATTTCGGACGAAAATTCATCTATTACAAAGGGACTTCATTTTTTTAACATATTTTAACTCCAGACTTTTTGTGCATTCAATATGCACAATTCAAAGCCACATCATCAATTTTCAACCCTTTTGTGACTTCATTTGTTATTTTTCATGCATTTAATGAATTATTTTGAGCTAAATGACCCTGAATTTGAAAAGCACTACAAATGAACTCTGAAAAGGTTGAAACTTGGCATGGTATCATAATTTCATCCACATAGCATGTGCTCAAAAGCTTAGAGGGTTACGACAAAAACTGGAGGCACTTCGTGTACAAACTGGACAATTTCTTTCGAAGTATCAGGGTTTCGGACGAAAATTCATCTATTACAAAGTGATTTCATTTTTTTAACATATTTTAACTCCAGACTTTTTGTGCGTTCAATATGCACAATTCAAAGCCACATAATCAATTTTCAACCCTTTTGTGACTTCATTTGTTATTTTTCATGCATTTAATGATTTATTTTCAGCTAAATGACCCTGAATTTGAAAAGCACTACAAATGAACTCCGAAAAGGTTGAAACTTGGCATGGTATCATAATTTCATCCACATAGCATGTGCTAAAATGTTTAGAGGGTTACGGCAAAAACTGGATGCACTTCGTGTACAAACTGGACAATCTCTTTCGAAGTATGAGGGTTTCGGACGAAAACTCATATATTACAAAGGGATTTCATGTTTTAACATATTTTAACTCCTTACGTTTTGTGCGTTCAATATGCACCGTTCAAAGCCACATCATCAATTTTCAATCCTTTTACAACTTCATTTGCTATTTTTCATGCATTTAATAATTTATTTTGAGCAAAATGATCCTGAATTTGAAAAGCACTACAAATAAACTCTTAAAAGGTTGAAACTTGGCATGGTATCATAATTTCACTCACATAGCATGTGCTAATAAGTTTAGAGGGTTACGGCAAAAACTGGATGCACTTCGTGTACAAACTGGACAATCTCTTTCGAAGTATCAGGGTCTCGCACGAAAACTCATCTATTACAAAGGGATTTCATTTTTTAACATATTTTAACTCCAAAGTTTTTGTGCGTTCAATATGCACCATTCAAAGCCACATCATCAATTTTCAACCCTTTTCCGACTTCATTTGCTATTTTTCATACATTTAATTAATTATTTTGAGCTAAATGACCCTGAATTTGAAAAGCACTACAAATGAACTCTGAAAAGGTTGAAACTTGGCATGGTATCATAATTTCATCCACATAGCATGTGCTCAAAAGCTTAGAGGGTTACGACAAAAACTGGAGGCACTTCGTGTACGAACTAGACAATTTCTTTCGAAGTATCAGGGTTTCGGACGAAAATTCATCTATTACAAAGGGATTTCATTTTTTTTAACATATTTTAACTCCAGACTTTTTGTGCATTCAATATGCACAATTCAAAGCCACAACATCAATTTTCAACCCTTTTGTGACTTCATTTGTTATTTTTCATGCATTTAATGAATTATTTTGAGCTAAATGACCCTGAATTTGAAAAGCACTACAAATGAACTCTGAAAAGGTTGAAACTTGGCATGGTATCATAATTTCATCCACATAGCATGTGCTCAAAAGCTTAGAGGGTTACGACAAAAACTGGATGCACTTCGTGTACAAACTTGACAATCTCTTTCGAAGTATCAGGGTTTCGGACGAAAACTCGTCTATTACAAAGGGATTTCATTTTTTTAACATATTTTAACTCCAAACTTTTTGTGCGTTCAATATGCACCATTCAAAGCCACATCATCAATTTTCAACCCTTTTCTGTATTCATTTTGCTATTTTTCATGCATTCAATGATTTATTTTGAGCCAAATGACCCTGAATTTGAAAAGCACTATAAATGAACTCTGAAAAGGTTGAAACTTGGCATGGTATCATAATTTCACCCACATAGCATGTGCTAAAATGTTTAGAGGGTTACGGCAAAAACTGGATGCACTTCGTGTACAAACTGGACAATCTCTTTCGAAGTATGAGGGTTTCGGACGAAAACTCATATATTACAAAGGGATTTCATGTTTTAACATATTTTAACTCCTTACGTTTTGTGCGTTCAATATGCACCGTTCAAAGCCACATCATCAATTTTCAACCCTTTTACAACTTCATTTGCTATTTTTCATGCATTTAATAATTTATTTTGAGCAAAATGATCCTGAATTTGAAAAGCACTACAAATAAACTCTTAAAAGGTTGAAACTTGGCATGGTATCATAATTCCATCCACATAGCATTTGCTAAAAAGTTTATAGGTTTACGACAAAAACTGGATGCACTTCGTGTACAAACTGGACAATCTCTTCCGAACTATCAGGGTTTCAGACGAAAACTCATCTATTACAAAGGGATTTAATTTTTTTAATATATTTTAACTCCAGACTTTTTGTGCGTTCAATATGCACCATTCAAAGCCACATCATCAATTTTCAGCCCTTTTCCGACTTCATTTGCTATTTTTCATGCATTTAATAATTTATTTTGAGCTAAATGACCCTAAATTTGAAAAGCACTATAAATGAAATCTGAAAAGGTTGAATCTTGGCATGGTATCATAATTTCCCACACATAGCATGTGCTAAAAAGTTTAGAGGGTTACGGCAAAAACTGGATGCACTTCGTGTACAAACCGGACAATCTCTATCGAAGTATCAAGCTTTCAAGCGAAAACTCGTCTATTACAAAGGGATTTAATTTTTTAACATATTTTAACTCCGGACTTTTTGTGCGTTCAATATGCACCATTCAAAGCCACATCATCAATTTTCAACCCTTTTCCGACTTCATTTGCTATTTTTCATGCATTTAATAATTTATTTTGAGCTAAATGACCCTGAATTTGAAAAGCACTATAAATGAAATCTGAAAAGGTTGAATCTTGGCATGGTATCATAATTTCCCACACATAGCATGTGCTAAAAAGTTTAGAGGGTTACGACAAAAACTGGATGCACTTCGTGTACGAACTGGACAATCTCTTTCGAAGTATTAGGGTTTCGGACGAAAACTCGTCTATTACAAAGGGATTTCATTTTTTTAACATATTTTAACTCCAAACTTTTTGTGCGTTCAATATGCACCATTCAAAGCCACATCATCAATTTTCAACCCTTTTCTGTATTCATTTTGCTATTTTTCATGCATTCAATGATTTATTTTGAGCCAAATGACCCTGAATTTGAAAAGCACTATAAATGAACTCTGAAAAGGTTGAAACTTGGCATGGTATCATAATTTCACCCACATAGCATGTGCTAAAATGTTTAGAGGGTTACGACAGAAACTGGATGCACTTCGTGTACAAACTGGACAATCTCTTTCGAAGTATGAGGGTTTGGGACGAAAACTCATCTATTACAAAGGGATTTCATGTTTTAACATATTTTAACTCCAGACTTTTTATGCGTTCAATATGCACCATTCAAAGCCACATCATCAATTTTCAACCCTTTTACAACTTCATTTGCTATTTTTCATGCATTTAATAATTTATTTTGAGCAAAATGGTCCTGAATTTGAAAAGCACTACAAATAAACTCTTAAAAGGTTGAAACTTGGCATGGTATCATTATTCCACCCATGTAGCATGTGCTAAAAAGTTTATAGGTTTACGGCAAAAACAGGATGCACTTCGTGTACAAACTGGACAATCTCTCTCGAACTATTAGGGTTTCAGACGAAAACTCATCTATTACAAAGGGATTTAATTTTTTTTAATATATTTTAACTCCAGACTTTTTGTGCGTTCAATATGCACCATTCAAAGCCACATCATAAATTTTCAACCTTTTTCCGACTTCATTTGCTATTTTTCATGCATTTAATGATTTATTTTGAGCTAAATGACCCTGAATTTGAAAAGCACTATAAATGAAATCTGAAAAGGTTGAATCTTGGCATGGTATCATAATTTCCCACACATAGCATGTGCTAAAAAGTTTAGAGGGTTACGACAAAAACTGGATGCACTTCGTGTACGAACTGGACAATCTCTTTCGAAGTATTAGGGTTTCGGACGAAAACTCGTCTATTACAAAGGGATTTCATTTTTTTAACATATTTTAACTCCAAACTTTTTGTGCGTTCAATATGCACCATTCAAAGCCACATCATCAATTTTCAACCCTTTTCTGTATTCATTTTGCTATTTTTCATGCATTCAATGATTTATTTTGAGCCAAATGACCCTGAATTTGAAAAGCACTATAAATGAACTCTGAAAAGGTTGAAACTTGGCATGGTATCATAATTTCACCCACATAGCATGTGCTAAAATGTTTAGAGGGTTACGGCAAAAACTGGATGCACTTCGTGTACAAACTGGACAATCTCTTTCGAAGTATGAGGGTTTGGGACGAAAACTCATCTATTACAAAGGGATTTCATGTTTTAACATATTTTAACTCCAGACTTTTTGTGCGTTCAATATGCACCATTCAAAGCCACATCATCAATTTTCAACCCTTTTACAACTTCATTTGCTATTTTTCATGCATTTAATAATTTATTTTGAGCAAAATGGTCCTGAATTTGAAAAGCACTACAAATAAACTCTTAAAAGGTTGAAACTTGGCATGGTATCATTATTCCACCCATGTAGCATGTGCTAAAAAGTTTATAGGTTTACGACAAAAACAGGATGCACTTCGTGTACAAACTGGACAATCTCTCTCGAACTATTAGGGTTTCAGACGAAAACTCATCTATTACAAAGGGATTTAATTTTTTTTAATATATTTTAACTCCAGACTTTTTGTGCGTTCAATATGCACCATTCAAAGCCACATCATAAATTTTCAACCTTTTTCCGACTTCATTTGCTATTTTTCATGCATTTAATGATTTATTTTGAGCTAAATGACCCTGAATTTGAAAAGCACTATAAATGAAATCTGAAAAGGTTGAATCTTGGCATGGTATCATAATTATCCCCACATAGCATGTGCTAAAAAATTGAGAGGGTTACGGCAAAAACTGGATGCACTTCGTGTACAAACTTGACAATCTCTTTCGAAGTATCAGGGTTTCGGACGAAAACTCGTCTATTACAAAGGGATTTCATTTTTTTAACATATTTTAACTCCAAACTTTTTGTGCGTTCAATATGCACCATTCAAAGCCACATCATCAATTTTCAACCCTTTTCTGTATTCATTTTGCTATTTTTCATGCATTCAATGATTTATTTTGAGCCAAATGACCCTGAATTTGAAAAGCACTATAAATGAACTCTGAAAAGGTTGAAACTTGGCATGGTATCATAATTTCACCCACATAGCATGTGCTAAAATGTTTAGAGGGTTACGACAGAAACTGGATGCACTTCGTGTACAAACTGGACAATCTCTTTCGAAGTATGAGGGTTTGGGACGAAAACTCATCTATTACAAAGGGATTTCATGTTTTAACATATTTTAACTCCAGACTTTTTGTGCGTTCAATATGCACCATTCAAAGCCACATCATCAATTTTCAACCCTTTTACAACTTCATTTGCTATTTTTCATGCATTTAATAATTTATTTTGAGCAAAATGGTCCTGAATTTGAAAAGCACTACAAATAAACTCTTAAAAGGTTGAAACTTGGCATGGTATCATTATTCCACCCATGTAGCATGTGCTAAAAAGTTTATAGGTTTACGGCAAAAACAGGATGCACTTCGTGTACAAACTGGACAATCTCTCTCGAACTATTAGGGTTTCAGACGAAAACTCATCTATTACAAAGGGATTTAATTTTTTTTAATATATTTTAACTCCAGACTTTTTGTGCGTTCAATATGCACCATTCAAAGCCACATCATAAATTTTCAACCTTTTTCCGACTTCATTTGCTATTTTTCATGCATTTAATGATTTATTTTGAGCTAAATGACCCTGAATTTGAAAAGCACTATAAATGAAATCTGAAAAGGTTGAATCTTGGCATGGTATCATAATTTCCCCCACATAGCATGTGCTAAAAAATTGAGAGGGTTACGGCAAAAACTGGATGCACTTCGTGTACAAACTTGACAATCTCTTTCGAAGTATCAGGGTTTCGGACGAAAACTCGTCTATTACAAAGGGATTTCATTTTTTTAACATATTTTAACTCCAAACTTTTTGTGCGTTCAATATGCACCATTCAAAGCCACATCATCAATTTTCAACCCTTTTCTGTATTCATTTTGCTATTTTTCATGCATTCAATGATTTATTTTGAGCCAAATGACCCTGAATTTGAAAAGCACTATAAATGAACTCTGAAAAGGTTGAAACTTGGCATGGTATCATAATTTCACCCACATAGCATGTGCTAAAATGTTTAGAGGGTTACGGCAAAAACTGGATGCACTTCGTGTACAAACTGGACAATCTCTTTCGAAGTATGAGGGTTTGGGACGAAAACTCATCTATTACAAAGGGATTTCATGTTTTAACATATTTTAACTCCAGACTTTTTGTGCGTTCAATATGCACCATTCAAAGCCACATCATCAATTTTCAACCCTTTTACAACTTCATTTGCTATTTTTCATGCATTTAATAATTTATTTTGAGCAAAATGGTCCTGAATTTGAAAAGCACTACAAATAAACTCTTAAAAGGTTGAAACTTGGCATGGTATCATTATTCCACCCATGTAGCATGTGCTAAAAAGTTTATAGGTTTACGGCAAAAACAGGATGCACTTCGTGTACAAACTGGACAATCTCTTTCGAACTGTTAGGGTTTCAGACGAAAACTCATCTATTACAAAGGGATTTAATTTTTTTTAATATATTTTAACTCCAGACTTTTTGTGCGTTCAATATGCACCATTCAAAGCCACATCATCAATTTTCAACCTTTTTCCGACTTCATTTGCTATTTTTCATGCATTTAATGATTTATTTTGAGCTAAATGACCCTGAATTTGAAAAGCACTATAAATGAAATCTGTAAAGGTTGAATCTTGGCATGGTATCATAATTTCCCCCACATAGCATGTGCTAAAAAATTGAGAGGGTTACGGCAAAAACTGGATGCACTTCGTGTACAAACTTGACAATCTCTTTCGAAGTATCAGGGTTTCGGACGAAAACTCGTCTATTACAAAGGGATTTCATTTTTTTAACATATTTTAACTCCAAACTTTTTGTGCGTTCAATATGCACCATTCAAAGCCACATCATCAATTTTCAACCCTTTTCTGTATTCATTTTGCTATTTTTCATGCATTCAATGATTTATTTTGAGCCAAATGACCCTGAATTTGAAAAGCACTATAAATGAACTCTGAAAAGGTTGAAACTTGGCATGGTATCATAATTTCACCCACATAGCATGTGCTAAAATGTTTAGAGGGTTACGGCAAAAACAGGATGCACTTCGTGTACAAACTGGACAATCTCTTTCGAAGTATGAGGGTTTGGGACGAAAACTCATCTATTACAAAGGGATTTCATGTTTTAACATATTTTAACTCCAGACTTTTTGTGCGTTCAATATGCACCATTCAAAGCCACATCATCAATTTTCAACCCTTTTACAACTTCATTTGCTATTTTTCATGCATTTAATAATTTATTTTGAGCAAAATGGTCCTGAATTTGAAAAGCACTACAAATAAACTCTTAAAAGGTTGAAACTTGGCATGGTATCATTATTCCACCCACGTAGCATGTGCTAAAAAGTTTATAGGTTTACGGCAAAAACTGGATGCACTTCGTGTACAAACTGGACCATCTCTTTCGAACTATTAGGGTTTCAGACGAAAACTCATCTATTACAAAGGGATTTAAATTTTTTTTAATATATTTTAACTCCAGACTTTTTGTGCGTTCAATATGCACCATTCAAAGCCACATCATCAATTTTCAACCTTTTTCCGACTTCATTTGCTATTTTTCATGCATTTAATGATTTATTTTGAGCTAAATGACCCTGAATTTGAAAAGCACTATAAATGAAATCTGAAAAGGTTGAATCTTGGCATGGTATCATAATTTCCCCCACATAGCATGTGCTAAAAAATTTAGAGGGTTACGGCAAAAACTGGATGCACTTCGTGTACAAACTTGACAATCTCTTTCGAAGTATCAGGGTTTCGGACGAAAACTCGTCTATTACAAAGGGATTTCATTTTTTTAACATATTTTAACTCCAAACTTTTTGTGCGTTCAATATGCACCATTCAAAGCCACATCATCAATTTTCAACCCTTTTCTGTATTCATTTTGCTATTTTTCATGCATTCAATGATTTATTTTGAGCCAAATGACCCTGAATTTGAAAAGCACTATAAATGAACTCTGAAAAGGTTGAAACTTGGCATGGTATCATAATTTCACCCACATAGCATGTGCTAAAATGTTTAGAGGGTTACGACAAAAACTGGATGCACTTCGTGTACAAACTGGACAATCTCTTTCGAAGTATGAGGGTTTGGGACGAAAACTCATCTATTACAAAGGGATTTCATGTTTTAACATATTTTAACTCCAGACTTTTTGTGCGTTCAATATGCACCATTCAAAGCCACATCATCAATTTTCAACCCTTTTGTGACTTCATTTGTTATTTTTCATGCATTTAATGAATTATTTTGAGCTAAATGACCCTGAATTTGAAAAGCACTACAAATGAACTCTGAAAAGGTTGAAACTTGGCATGGTATCATAATTTCATCCACATAGCATGTGCTCAAAAGCTTAGAGGGTTACGACAAAAACTGGAGGCACTTCGTGTACAAACTGGACAATTTCTTTCGAAGTATCAGGGTTTCGGACGAAAATTCATCTATTACAAAGTGATTTCATTTTTTTAACATATTTTAACTCCAGACTTTTTGTGCGTTCAATATGCACAATTCAAAGCCACATAATCAATTTTCAACCCTTTTGTGACTTCATTTGTTATTTTCCATGCATTTAATGATTTATTTTCAGCTAAATGACCCTGAATTTGAAAAGCACTACAAATGAACTCCGAAAAGGTTGAAACTTGGCATGGTATCATAATTTCATCCACATAGCATGTGCTAAAATGTTTAGAGGGTTACGGCAAAAACTGGATGCACTTCGTGTACAAACTGGACAATCTCTTTCGAAGTATGAGGGTTTCGGACGAAAACTCATATATTACAAAGGGATTTCATGTTTTAACATATTTTAACTCCTTACGTTTTGTGCGTTCAATATGCACCGTTCAAAGCCACATCATCAATTTTCAACCCTTTTACAACTTCATTTGCTATTTTTCATGCATTTAATAATTTATTTTGAGCAAAATGATCATGAATTTGAAAAGCACTACAAATAAACTCTTAAAAGGTTGAAACTTGGCATGGTATCATAATTTCACTCACATAGCATGTGCTAATAAGTTTAGAGGGTTACGGCAAAAACTGGATGCACTTCGTGTACAAACTGGACAATCTCTTTCGAAGTATCAGGGTCTCGCACGAAAACTCATCTATTACAAAGGGATTTCATTTTTTAACATATTTTAACTCCAAAGTTTTTGTGCGTTCAATATGCACCATTCAAAGCCACATCATCCATTTTCAATCCTTTTCCGACTTCATTTGCTATTTTTCATTCATTTAATGATTTATTTTGAGCTAAATGACCCTGAATTTGAAAAGCACTACAAATGAACTCTGAAAATGTTGAAACTTGGCATGGTATCATAATTTCACCCACATAGCATGTGCTAAAATGTTTAGAGGGTTACGGCAAAAACTGGATGCACTTCGTGTACAAACTGGACAATCTCTTTCGAAGTATGAGGGTTTCGGACGAAAACTCATCTATTACAAAGGGATTTCATGTTTTAACATATTTTAACTCCAGACTTTTTGTGCGTTCAATATGCATCATTCAAAGCCACATCATCAATTTTCAACCCTTTTACAACTTCATTTGCTATTTTTCATGCATTTAATAATTTATTTTGAGCAAAATGGTCCTGAATTTGAAAAGCACTACAAATAAACTCTTAAAAGGTTGAAACTTGGCATGGTATCATTATTCCACCCACGTAGCATGTGCTAAAAAGTTTATAGGTTTACGGCAAAAACAGGATGCACTTCGTGTACAAACTGGACAATCTCTTTCGAACTATTAGGGTTTCAGACGAAAACTCATCTATTACAAAGGGATTTAATTTTTTTTAATATATTTTAACTCCAGACTTTTTGTGCGTTCAATATGCACCATTCAAAGCCACATCATCAATTTTCAACCTTTTTCCGACTTCATTTGCTATTTTTCATGCATTTAATGATTTATTTTGAGCTAAATGACCCTGAATTTGAAAAGCACTATAAATGAAATCTGAAAAGGTTGAATCTTGGCATGGTATCATAATTTCCCCCACATAGCATGTGCTAAAAAATTGAGAGGGTTACGGCAAAAACTGGATGCACTTCGTGTACAAACTTGACAATCTCTTTCGAAGTATCAGGGTTCCGGACGAAAACTCGTCTATTACAAAGGGATTTCATTTTTTTAACATATTTTAACTCCAAACTTTTTGTGCGTTCAATATTCACCATTCAAAGCCACATCATCAATTTTCAACCCTTTTCTGTATTCATTTTGCTATTTTTCATGCATTCAATGATTTATTTTGAGCCAAATGACCCTGAATTTGAAAAGCACTATAAATGAACTCTGAAAAGGTTGAAACTTGGCATGGTATCATAATTTCACCCACATAGCATGTGCTAAAATGTTTAGAGGGTTACGGCAAAAACAGGATGCACTTCGTGTACAAACTGGACAATCTCTTTCGAAGTATGAGGGTTTGGGACGAAAACTCATCTATTACAAAGGGATTTCATGTTTTAACATATTTTAACTCCAGACTTTTTGTGCGTTCAATATGCACCATTCAAAGCCACATCATCAATTTTCAACCCTTTTACAACTTCATTTGCTATTTTTCATGCATTTAATAATTTATTTTGAGCAAAATGGTCCTGAATTTGAAAAGCACTACAAATAAACTCTTAAAAGGTTGAAACTTGGCATGGTATCATTATTCCACCCACGTAGCATGTGCTAAAAAGTTTATAGGTTTACGGCAAAAACTGGATGCACTTCGTGTACAAACTGGACCATCTCTTTCGAACTATTAGGGTTTCAGACGAAAACTCATCTATTACAAAGGGATTTAATTTTTTTTAATATATTTTAACTCCAGACTTTTTGTGCGTTCAATATGCACCATTCAAAGCCACATCATCAATTTTCAACCTTTTTCCGACTTCATTTGCTATTTTTCATGCATTTAATGATTTATTTTGAGCTAAATGACCCTGAATTTGAAAAGCACTATAAATGAAATCTGAAAAGGTTGAATCTTGGCATGGTATCATAATTTCCCCCACATAGCATGTGCTAAAAAATTTAGAGGGTTACGGCAAAAACTGGATGCACTTCGTGTACAAACTTGACAATCTCTTTCGAAGTATCAGGGTTTCGGACGAAAACTCGTCTATTACAAAGGGATTTCATTTTTTTAACATATTTTAACTCCAAACTTTTTGTGCGTTCAATATGCACCATTCAAAGCCACATCATCAATTTTCAACCCTTTTCTGTATTCATTTTGCTATTTTTCATGCATTCAATGATTTATTTTGAGCCAAATGACCCTGAATTTGAAAAGCGCTATAAATGAACTCTGAAAAGGTTGAAACTTGGCATGGTATCATAATTTCACCCACATAGCATGTGCTAAAATGTTTAGAGGGTTACGACAAAAACTGGATGCACTTCGTGTACAAACTGGACAATCTCTTTCGAAGTATGAGGGTTTGGGACGAAAACTCATCTATTACAAAGGGATTTCATGTTTTAACATATTTTAACTCCAAACTTTTTGTGCGTTCAATATGCACCATTCAAAGCCACATCATCAATTTTCAACCCTTTTGTGACTTCATTTGTTATTTTTCATGCATTTAATGAATTATTTTGAGCTAAATGACCCTGAATTTGAAAAGCACTACAAATGAACTCTGAAAAGGTTGAAACTTGGCATGGTATCATAATTTCATCCACATAGCATGTGCTCAAAAGCTTAGAGGGTTACGACAAAAACTGGAGGCACTTCGTGTACAAACTGGACAATTTCTTTCGAAGTATCAGGGTTTCGGACGAAAATTCATCTATTACAAAGTGATTTCATTTTTTTAACATATTTTAACTCCAGACTTTTTGTGCGTTCAATATGCACAATTCAAAGCCACATAATCAATTTTCAACCCTTTTGTGACTTCATTTGTTATTTTTCATGCATTTAATGATTTATTTTCAGCTAAATGACCCTGAATTTGAAAAGCACTACAAATGAACTCCGAAAAGGTTGAAACTTGGCATGGTATCATAATTTCATCCACATAGCATGTGCTAAAATGTTTAGAGGGTTACGGCAAAAACTGGATGCACTTCGTGTACAAACTGGACAATCTCTTTCGAAGTATGAGGGTTTCGGACGAAAACTCATATATTACAAAGGGATTTCATGTTTTAACATATTTTAACTCCTTACGTTTTGTGCGTTCAATATGCACCGTTCAAAGCCACATCATCAATTTTCAACCCTTTTACAACTTCATTTGCTATTTTTCATGCATTTAATAATTTATTTTGAGCAAAATGATCCTGAATTTGAAAAGCACTACAAATAAACTCTTAAAAGGTTGAAACTTGGCATGGTATCATAATTTCACTCACATAGCATGTGCTAATAAGTTTAGAGGGTTACGGCAAAAACTGGATGCACTTCGTGTACAAACTGGACAATCTCTTTCGAAGTATCAGGGTCTCGCACGAAAACTCATCTATTACAAAGGGATTTCATTTTTTAACATATTTTAACTCCAAAGTTATTGTGCGTTCAATATGCACCATTCAAAGCCACATCATCCATTTTCAATCCTTTTCCGACTTCATTTGCTATTTTTCATTCATTTAATGATTTATTTTGAGCTAAATGACCCTGAATTTGAAAAGCACTACAAATGAACTCTGAAAATGTTGAAACTTGGCATGGTATCATAATTTCACCCACATAGCATGTGCTAAAATGTTTAGAGGGTTACGGCAAAAACTGGATGCACTTCGTGTACAAACTGGACAATCTCTTTCGAAGTATGAGGGTTTCGGACGAAAACTCATATATTACAAAGGGATTTCATGTTTTAACATATTTTAACTCCTTACGTTTTGTGCGTTCAATATGCACCGTTCAAAGCCACATCATCAATTTTCAACCCTTTTACAACTTCATTTGCTATTTTTCATGCATTTAATAATTTATTTTGAGCAAAATGATCCTGAATTTGAAAAGCACTACAAATAAACTCTTAAAAGGTTGAAACTTGGCATGGTATCATAATTCCATCCACATAGCATGTGCTAAAAAGTTTATAGGTTTACGACAAAAACTGGATGCACTTCGTGTACAAACTGGACAATCTCTTCCGAACTATCAGGGTTTCAGACGAAAACTCATCTATTACAAAGGGATTTAATTTTTTTAATATATTTTAACTCCAGACTTTTTGTGCGTTCAATATGCACCATTAAAAGCCACATCATCAATTTTCAACCCTTTTCCGACTTCATTTGCTATTTTTCATGCATTTAATAATTTATTTTGAGCTAAATGACCCAGAATTTGAAAAGCACTATAAATGAAATCTGAAAAGGTTGAATCTTGGCATGGTATCATAATTTCCCACACATAGCATGTGCTAAAAAGTTTAGAGGGTTACGGCAAAAACTGGATGCACTTCGTGTACAAACCGGACAATCTCTATCGAAGTATCAAGCTTTCAGACGAAAACTCGTCTATTACAAAGGGATTTAATTTTTTTAACATATTTTAACTCCGGACTTTTTTTGCGTTCAATATGCACCACTCAAAGCCACATCACCCATTTTCAATCCTTTTGCTATTTTTCATTCATTTAATGATTTATTTTGAGCTAAATGACCCTGAATTTGAAAAGCACTACAAATGAACTTTGAAAAATGTTGAAACTTGGCATGGTATCATAATTTCACCCACATAGCATGTGCTAAAAAGTTTAGAGGGTTACGACAAAAACTGGATGCACTTCGTGTACAAACTGGACAATCTCTTTCGAAGTATCAGGGTTTCGGACGAAAACTCGTCTATTACAAAGGGATTTCATTTTTTTAACATATTTTAACTCCAAAAATTTTGTGCATTCAATATGCACCATTCAAAGCCACATCATCAATTTTCAACCCTTTTCTGTATTCATTTTGCTATTTTTCATGCATTCAATGATTTATTTTGAGCCAAATGACCCTGAATTTGAAAAGCACTATAAATGAACTCTGAAAAGGTTGAAACTTGGCATGGTATCATAATTTCACCCACATAGCATGTGCTAAAATGTTTAGAGGGTTACGGCAAAAACTGGATGCACTTCGTGTACAAACTGGACAATCTCTTTCGAAGTATGAGGGTTTGGGACGAAAAGTCATCTATTACAAAGGGATTTCATGTTTTAACATATTTTAACTCCAGACTTTTTGTGCGTTCAATAGGCACCATTCAAAGCCACATCATCAATTTTCAACCCTTTTACAACTTCATTTGCTATTTTTCATGCATTTAATAATTTATTTTGAGCAAAATGGTCCTGAATTTGAAAAGCACTACAAATAAACTCTTAAAAGGTTGAAACTTGGCATGGTATCATTATTCCACCCACGTAGCATGTGCTAAAAAGTTTATAGGTTTACAGCAAAAACTGGATGCACTTCGTGTACAAACTGGACAATCTCTTTCGAACTATTAGGGTTTCAGACGAAAACTCATCTATTACAAAGGGATTTAATTTTTTTTAAATATATTTTAACTCCAGACTTTTTTTGCGTTCAATATGCACCATTCAAAGCCACATCATGCATTTTCAATCCTTTTCCGACTTCATTTGCTATTTTTCATTCATTTAATGATTTATTTTGAGCTAAATGACCCTGAATTTGAAAAGCACTACAAATGAACTCTGAAACTGTTGAAACTTGGCATGGTATCATAATTTCACCCACATAGCATGTGCTAAAAAGTTTAAAGGGTTACGACAAAAACTGGATGCACTTCGTGTACAAACTGGACAATCTCTTTCGAAGTATCAGGGTTTCGGACGAAAACTCGTCTATTACAAAGGGATTTCATTTTTTTAACATATTTTAACTCCAAACCTTTTGTGCGTTCAATATGTACCATTCAATGCCACATCATCAATTTTCAACCCTTTTATGTATTCATTTTGCTATTTTTCATGCATTCAATGATTTATTTTGATCCAAATGACCCTGAATTTGAAAAGCACTACAAATGAACTCTGAAAAGGTTGAAACTTGGCATGGTATCATAATTTCACCCACATAGCATGTGCTAAAATGTTTAGAGGGTTACGGCAAAAATTGGATGCACTTCGTGTACAAACTGGACAATCTCTTTCGAAGTATGAGGGTTTCGGACGAAAACTCATCTATTACAAAGGGATTTCATGTTTTAACATATTTTAACTCCAGACTTTTTGTGCGTTCAATATGCACCATTCAAAGCCACATCATCAATTTTCAACCTTTTACAACTTCATTTGCTATTTTTCATGCATTTAATTATTTATTTTGAGCAAAATGATCCTGAATTTGAAAAGCACTACAAATAAACTCTTAAAAGGTTGAAACTTGGCATCGTATCATAATTCCACCCACGTAGCATGTGCTAAAAAGTTTATAGGTTTACGGCAAAAACTGGATGCACTTCGTGTACAAGCTGGACAATCTCTTTCGAAGTATCAGGGTTTCAGACGAAAACTCATCTATTACAAAGGGATTTATTTTTTTTAATATATTTTAACTCCAGACTTTTTATGCGTTCAATATGCACCATTCAAAGCCACATCATCAATTTTCAACCCTTTTCCGACTTCATTTGCTATTTTTCATGCATTTAATGATTTATTTTGAGTTAAATGACCCTGAATTTGAAAAGCACTATAAATGAAATCTGAAAAGGTTGAATCTTGGCATGGTATCATAATTTCCCTCACATAGCATGTGCTAAAAAGTTTAGAGGGTTACGGCAAAAACTGGATGCACTTCGTGTACAAACCGGACAATCTCTATCGAAGTATCAAGCTTTCGGACAAAAACTCATCTATTACAAAGGGATTTCATTTTTTAACATATTTTAACTCCAGAATTTTTTTGCGTTCAATATGCACCATTCAAAGCCACATCATCCATTTTCAATCCTTTTCCGACTTCATTTACTATTTTTCATTCATTTAATGATTTATTTTGAGCTAAATGACCCTGAATTTGAAAAGCACTACAAATAAACTCTGAAAATGTTGAAACTTGGCATGGTATCATAATTTCACCCACATAGCATGTGCTAAAAAGTTTAGAGGGTTACGACAAAAACTGGATGCACTTCGTGTACAAACTGGACAATCTCTTTCGAAGTATCTGGGTTTCGGACGAAAACTCGTCTATTACAAAGGGATTTCATTTTTTTAACATATTTTAACTCCAAACTTTTTGTGCGTTCAATATGCACCATTCCAAGCCACATCATCAATTTTCAACCCTTTTCTGTATTCATTTTGCTATTTTTCATGCATTCAATGATTTATTTTGAGCCAAATGACCCTGAATTTGAAAAGCACTACAAATGAACTCTGAAAAGGTTAAACTTGGCATGGTATCATAATTTCACCCACAAAGCATGTGCTAAAATGTTTAGAGGGTTACGGCAAAAACTTGATGCACTTCGTGTACAAACTGTACAATCTCTTTCAAAGTATGAGGGTTTCGGACGAAAACTCATCTATTACAAGGGGATTTCATGTTTTAACATATTTTAACTCCAGACTTTTTGTGCGTTCAATATGCACCATTCAAAGCCACATCATCCATTTTCAACCCTTTTACAACTTTATTTGCTATTTCTCATGCATTTAATAAAAAAATTGAGCAAAATGATCCTGAATTTGAAAAGCACTACAAATAAACTCTTAAAAGGTTGAAACTTGGCATGGTATCATAATTCCACCCACGTAGCATGTGCTAAAAAGTTTATAGGTTTACGGCAAAAACTGGATGCACTTCGTGTACAAACTGGACAATCTCTTTCGAAGTATCAGGGTTTCAGACGAAAACTCATCTATTACAAAGGGATTTAATTTTTTTAATATATTTTAACTCCAGACTTTTTATGCGTTCAATATGCACCATTCAAAGCCACATCATCAATTTTCAACCCTTTTCCGACTTCATTTGCTATTTTTCATGCATTTAATGATTTATTTTGAGCTAAATGACCCTGAATTTGAAAAGCACTATAAATGAAATCTGAAAAGGTTGAATCTTGGCATGGTATCATAATTTCCCCCACATAGCATGTGCTAAAAAGTTTAGAGGGTTACGGCAAAAACTAGATGCACTTCGTGTACAAACCGGACAATCTCTATCGAAGTATCAAGCTTTCGGACGAAAACTCATCTATTACAAAGGGATTTCATTTTTTAACATATTTTAACTCCAGACTTTTTTTGAGTTCAATATGCACCATTCAAAGCCACATCATCCATTTTCAATCCTTTTCCGACTTTATTTGCTATTTTTCATTCATTTAATGATTTATTTTGAGCTAAATGACCCTGAATTTGAAAAGCACTACAAATGAACTCTGAAAATGTTGAAACTTGGCATGGTATCATAATTTCACCCACATAGCATGTGCTAAAAAGTTTAGAGGGTTACGACAAAAACTGGATGTACTTCGTGTACAAACTGGACAATCTCTTTCGAAGTATCTGGGTTTCGGACGAAAACTCGTCTATTACAAAGGGATTTCATTTTTTTAACATATTTTAACTCCAAACTTTTTGTGCGTTCAATATGCACCATTCAAAGCCATATCATCAATTTTCAACCCTTTTCTGTATTCATTTTGCTATTTTTCATGCATTCAATGATTTATTTTGAGCCAAATGACCCTGAATTTGAAAAGCACTACAAATGAACTCTGAAAAGGTTGAAACTTGGCATGGTATAATAATTTCACCCACATATCATGTGCTAAAAAGTTTCTCCGTGCTTGGTCCAAACATTATAGTGTCGCATGAAACCCTTCTCAAGCAGGTGCAAGTGAAGGGTTTTCGGGAAGAGTAATCCTTCGTATTCCCAAAGACAGTACATGGACAATATAGAAAACCATTCTACTTGTTTGCCTTAGTCACTTCGAGAAAATTATGCAGGCCCTCAATGTAGTTGGAGGTGTGTCGGTCACCGCACATCCATTGTCGGCTCATCTGCGTGCATTATATAATTAAGTATATCAAAAACCATTACAGAACATCATGAATAGAGAAATGACCAAATTAATACAAGTTCATCATCGCATTAAAACCAAAGTACAGTAGTGATCAAATATTATTACTGAAAAAATAAATACATAAAGTTCATACATATAGTTCTCATAGAACAATATACAGCTCTCTAGAGCATCTAATTAAAAATACATTGAAACTAATGTACAACTATGTAAAACATTTAAATGCAACAACAAATGCGATCAAAATCGCAACTATGGTAACAATTGATCCAACAGCATAATGATACGAAGACTCATTATCAATAGCATATTTTCTAATATTTCTAATCTTCAAGCGCATTGCATCTATCTGGATCTTGTGTACATCGATGACATCGGCAACATGCAACTCCAATTTCATCTTCTCTTCTTCAACTCTTTTCGATTTTTCTTTCAAATAATTGTTTTATTTTTCAACTAAATTTAACCTCTCGACAATAAGGTCGGTTGGAATTTCTGGTTCACATACCTCCTAGATAAAGACATCTATGTCAAGTTGGTCGGCATAATTGTCATAAACATTGAATGAAACAAATAGTAATAAAAGATAATATACCACATCCGAATCATAGACCGGACGAGAGCCGACGGGGGCGTCTACCAAAACCATGGCACTATATAATAACAAACAATAATGCAAGTAAGAAGTTAATTTGAGATCAAATTGTGCATCTAAATCAAATAAACTCACACATACACTCCTCCACTAAAACCCACAAACCACACTACTTATAGAACATTTGAAATGAGCTAAAGTGGCAGTGAGAGATGAAAGGACGAAGTTGCTAACCTTTTAGAACACTTGTGTAGTTGGTGCACTGCCAAACCTACACAAATCTTGGGGAAAATGTAGCTTGGAGGTCGAGCTTGGAGAGGAGAAAGCTTAAGTGTGGCTCGAGCATTTCATCAAACACCTCATGTGCATAGGAGGTGAGAACAAAGTAGCACACACCTCCCACCCTTCCACGGCCAAAAAAGAGAGGAGATGGGGTCCCGGTTCTAGACACAAACTGGGACTAATGCTCTGATCTGGCCAGGACCAAAGCCCTGTTTTCTACTAGTGCATCTATCTCTTTTCAGATTGTCCCTAGACAAACCATTGCTGCAATGCAGGCGCACAGTGCTGCTTATAAACCGGTCGTACACAATCTAAACTAGCAAGGTGGGACTAAACATACCAACAGTCCGCGTCACGAAAGTACTGGACCTACGGGAATGCACACGGTCCAGTCAGATGAAGTGTATGCGATGGTTTCACACTATGCACACGCTTTATACTTTTCGGCCGTGTTTGCTATATCGCACATGGTTTCATGCATGACAATAAACGTAAGCAAAGTTTTCGCTTTAAAGCGTTCGTCCAAGCCTCACATAGGGTTTCTAATGGTAAGCGACAGGGATAACGCACACGGAATGTTCCATACGTGTGCGATTGGGAAGTCATAAATTGTCCGATCTGTACCAATGTTCGTTTCCCATTTTGAAAAAAGATGGAGTGAACGGACAACTAGTAACTCAAATCTGGTAGGAAAGAAATGTATTACTAGTTCATTACACCTGGCATGTGCATACAAGATACATAAATGCCGATTTATTATGGAGTTCAAGCAAAATAGTACTTTGCAAAACAGGTGACAAGCAACCCATGATAAACTCAAACAAAAAAGGTCAGGACACAAGTATCCAAAATAAGCAAATCCGGTGCCACGACACCACCCTGCTTCGGTTCCTTATTTAGCAAACCCTGGACGGTCACCGGGATTGATGTCCTCGAGTTGTATCGGCAGGCCTTGCAGTGGCGACGGGAAGGAGACCCTCACGAAAGTGTTCTCCTTGCAGCAAAGCTTCCATCTGAAGTGTCTCACCAGGTGGTGCATCATCACCAATGTTTCCATCTTGGCAAACTCCATCCCGGGGCATATTCTGGGGCCGCCACCGAACGGGACGAAGGAGCACGGTGGAGTCACGGATGACTGGCTGTGGAACCTGGAGGGGTTGAACTTAGCTGGCTCGTGGAAGATGCTTGGGTCCATGTGCGTCACGATTGCCGTCCAAATCACCTGTATACACGCTAAGAGTTTGCATTAGCATGTTTAATGCAATTTGGTGTTGCTTTCTTTGTCGGAAAGAAGAAAAAAAACTAAAATGGGCAAGATGTCAGAATTAGCAAGGACCTGCCAGCCTTTTGGGATGTGGTAGCCGTCGAACTCGATGTCCTCTAGTGCGGTTCTGAAGTTGCCGAAGATAGGAGGGTCGATGCGAAGTGTCTCCTGTGCAACTTGCCATGTGAACTTCATCTTTGAGAGGTCTTCCCAGGTGAGAGCCTCTCCCTCAGCCTTGTTCCTTGCAATCTCTTCATGCTCTGTACGTGTCCCGAAATTAACACACAACATGCATGCATGACTGTCCGCAAAGGAAAAGAATGGAAAAAAAAAAGATATAATGTACATGTAAAAAAGCATACACGATGGTGTGGCACTTACCTTGCACCATAGCGGCGAAGGTAGCCGGATCATTGGCGAGGTGGCCGACCATGCACGTCATGAGTATGGAGGTGGTGTCATGTCCGGCAACCAGGGCGAACATCCCGTTGTCGAGAATCTCCTCATTGGTTAGCAGCTGCTCGCCATGGTCGTCCGTCATGCTGAGCAGGCGGGTGATGAGGTCGCTATTCGGCGACGCCTTGCCCTGCCCCAGCTTAGCCTTCTTGTCACTCGTAATCACCTCGAGCAGCCGTCGTGCCCTTCGGCCGGCCTTGAGGCTCCGGCTGAACGTTGTGAAGGGAAGGTTTATCGGGATGGCAAAAACTCCCTCGATCATGCGCCCAAAGTCACCGGTGAGGGCGTCCCGCGTGGCGCCCGTCTCAAGGCCGAAGAGTAGCGAGGAGATGATGTCGAATGTCAGCCCCCTCATGAGTGGCAGCACCGTGACGGTGGTGTGGCCGTGCCAGTGCTCCTCTAGGTGGCGCCTCACCTTGGCGTCAATCCTCCCAGTGTATTGCCTGAGCATGTCCGGCTTGAGGAACTCCATTAGCGCCCCACGGATGCGCCGGTGATCTTCGCCGTGCATGTCCACGATGCTCTTCTCCCCGAAGATACGCTGGAACGACCGGGGCGTCCTCATCCGCAGCCCGCTGCTAAAGAACATGAACTTGTTGGCCGCCGGGCCCGTCAGGAAAACCGTCGGCGTGCAGAACACCGATGCCTTCGAAACCGGCCCATACCTCTTGATCCGGTCCTGTATCCACTGGTTGCCGCTGCTGGCGCGCGCGGCTCGGAAGACGCTAAAGGTCTGGCCAATCACCGGAAGACCTAGCGAGCCAGGGGGCAGGTTGGCCGGACCCCATTTCCTGGCTCTGGTCAAGAGGTGGATGGCTATGGCCGAGGCCGTGATAACCAATGCTACGACTTTGAGCAAATAATCCATCTCAAGAGCTTGTATTCACATGATGGATGCTACTTAACTGAAACTAGGATTGCAAATCAGGCTTTGCCGCCAGTTTTTTCTTTTTCTTTTTGCGATTGAACTGCCACCTAGCTAAACTCCCACTAGTGTACACGTTTTGGTGCTTGCTTCTCACAATTGTTCTCTATATATAGCAAATGCAAGGGTATGTACAGGGTAGGGTGGACGTGACTCGATCTAGCCAAGTCTCCTATAGTGCATTGACGTGGACTTGACTCCAAGTCAAGTGATGCCCTCTTCTTCACCATCACACATCTATGTATGGCGTGCCAACTGCAGAATTTAGTTCCTTTTCCATGCACGTGCTTGACTTTCGATTTTCCAACTATTAAGACTGGCCTATAATACAACAAAAACCCTTCGTTGCACAAATTATGAAAGATTTTCGGAGATATTTGATTTTGATCGAATCGGCAGAGAGACGTAAAATTACACATCTTATTTTTTAAGGAAACAAAACTCCTGCTATGTTATTTTATTGATTTCGGGGTTTATAATACAAAATGAAAGAGATAAGGCAATTGTACAAATGATTTGAAAAGAAATAAAAAACAGAGCCTATATGAAACTGTCCACCCAAGTAGCAAAGTTTGAATAAGCTTTTCTAGTGGCCCTTAACTTCAACCACTATATCTCCTCTTTGAAAACAGCCCGGAAATGATAGATATTTGGGACCTTATTCTGGAAGATGTAGGGTGGATGTACTGATATTTCGAAAAATAAAAAAATTGGCTGCCATTACTGGTCAGTAGCACATAACAACAATATATAGATCAGTAGCTCATAATCAATAAGTTCATCTTATAATCAATAGAACATAACATAGCATTCATTACAAACATGTTCATCTCATACATAATCAACTAACATAACAACAATATATAGACCAGTAGCTCATAATCAAGAAGTTCATCTTATAGACCATGGAACATAACATTGATAGCATTCATTACAAACATGTTCATCTCATACATAATCAACTAACATAATCAAGAAGTTCAGCTTATAATCCATAGAACATAACATAGATAGCATTACTAGTTATATAGATAGCTATTCCTAATCCTCATGGTCAAGATCCTCAGAGTCAGAAGTGTCGGGCGACGAGTATAGGAAGTACGTATACCATTCACCATAGCCGAGATAGAACGTGCAACTCCCCATGACTTACATCTCGTAGCGATCTACAAATATTCTCCATTGGTATCCACTGAAATATGTTCACCCATCCTCCTTGGTGACAAGAACTATGTTCAACCGAGTTGGTATTGTTAGCTTCACCAGAGTGACCTCGAACGTTCGAGGGTGATCATTAATGGGAACGTTAACATGCTCCGAGAAATCACGTCTGGTTCTGTGGGGGATGTACTGAAAAGAACAAGAATTAAAAAATCATTTTAGGCTTGAAACCAATTTGAACATTTCAAACGCAACATGCATGTCAAATGAAAACATACCATTCTATTTCGAAAGTCCTCTTGTAGAATAACGCCAAATCTCTTATTAATGCACTCGACATAGCCACAACGATCTCAAATGTCCATTTCCAATGGAAGTTCATTGCATAATTTAGACAAAAAAAGTAAATATAATAAACATGATGTATATATAAACAACTATATCAAACTTAATTGAATGTAAAATTAACATGTACACAATTCATCAAGTACACTACTTGTAAATCAACCAAACCAACTACACTACTTGTAAATCAACCAAATATATCAACTGCACTAGATAGATTATCCAAATCAACCAAATCAACCTAGATTGATCTAGCAACTACACTACATGTAAATCAACCAAGTCTATCAACTACACTAGATAGATTATCCAAATCAACCAAATCAAACTAGATTTATGTAGCTACTACACTGCTTGTAAATGAATTAAATCAACTATATTTTTTCTAGATCAACAAAATCTAAAAACTGCACTACATTAATCTAAATCTTCTAACTTATGCAACACAAATTAAAAACAAGAGGAGAAGAAGGAGAGGCTCAGCGGGCAGGGAGGAGGGGCGTCGACGTCGGTGACGGTGACAGTAGGCGGCGGAGGCGGCGGAAGAGAGTGCCGTCGGTGGGGACCGCGGGGGGGGGGGGGGGGGGGGGGGGGGGACGGCGGTGAGAGGAGGGAGGGGAGGAGGCGGCGGTGGTGGTGGAGGTGCATGGAAGGAGAACTAGCGGCGACGCCGCGGATCGAGTAGAGAGGAAGGGTATGAGAGAGTGGCGCGGTTGCTCGATCTAGGTTGGGGTTATATCTACGAGTGGGACTACTGGCGTGGAACTGCCGAGCAACGCCGGTGGTACTTATTTACCTCTGGCGATGGCCTATTACTTTCACATCGGTGGTATTTTTACCGGGGTAGGCAATGGGGTCGCACAAAACAGTGGCGATCTTGTACTAGTTTCACGCCCGTGGTATTAATATAGCACTGGCGGGGCAAGTATTCCACGCCACTGGTATTATTTATAATCCAGTCCCATCTTACCACCGGCGTACGTGCATCTATGTTGCCCCGCCACTGGTAGGGTTACTGCTATAAGCAGTTTCCTTGTAGTGGCCAGAAGCTCCCAAGAACTTCATTTAGTCTCTTGTACCAAAAACGTGAGCTTGGCACTGCCATCCATCTCGCCAGACTTCCCTCAAGCGACATGGATATTGACACAACACTTAGCTTCGTGCCATGTTATGAGTGCCCCTTTTTTTTTTTTGGAGAAGGAGGAACAGCGCCCCCGGCCTCTGCACATCAAGAACGATGCATACAGCCAATTTATTTGAAATAAAGCAAACAAAGTCTCAGGTTCGTCCATGTCTCACAGTCTGAGCCACAAATAGAAAGTAAACGATAAATACATGTATGCCACATCCGGCGTCACTAATAGACTACGATGCCTACACACCTAGCCTATTAACAGCTCGCCATCCAAACCGGCTGAAGATAGCCCGTGCGACTATCTCCCACCGGTTGCACCCAATATCCATAAGCTCCCTGTTGTCCGCATGGTTGAGTAATGACCACGTACGGATCCAAGCCGTGGCTCTGTATATGACCTGCAAAAAATGGTTAAGTTTCTTTCCTTGAAAAATCATATCATTTCTAGTATTCCAAATGGCCCAAAATAAAGCGCTTATTCCAATGCGTATATGATTAGCTAATGTTCCGTCAACTCCGTTGAGCCACGTCCCAAATAGCATGTTAATGTTCATTGGTGGTTGAATATTGAAAGCTAAATGGACAGTGCGCCAAAGTAGTTTTGCTAGTGGGCATTCTAAAAAAAGGTGTTGGATTGTTTCGTTATGATCGCAATAGCAACAAGTAGCACTCCCGTTCCAATTCCGCTTTATCATGTTATCTTTGGTTAGTATCACACCCTTGTGTACAAACCACATGAAAAATTTAATTCGGAGCGGAACCTTGATCTTCCAGATATGCAAAGACCTTGAGAGGGGTCCAGAATTAATTATATCCATATACATCGACTTTACTCAAAAATAACCAGTCATGGTTAGTTTCCAGTGAATTCGGTCTGGTTGATCAGAGAGTTGAACATCCATCAAACGTCTGATCAAATGTAACCATGAATTCCAGCGTTCTCCCACTAGAGCCCGCATGAATTGAACATTAAGAGGTACGGACTGTAATACTGTGGCAACATAATCTGCCTTACGTTGTGCAATGTTATACAGATTAGGATATTGTAGGGCTAGCGGCGTCTCCCCCAGCCACGTGTCCTCCCAAAATCTGGTCCTGGTACCATTACCAACCAGAAATTTGACTCGCTGGAAGAAGATACTTTCATCTTCATTAACCCTTTCCAAAACGGTGAGTCATTCGGTCTAGCTGTAACCTGTGCTAGTGTCTTGGATTGTAGATATTTATTTCTCAAAATTTGTATCCACATTCCATCAGTCTCTGTAGATAACCTGTATAGCCATTTGCTAATTAGGCATCTATTCTTGACCTCTAAGTTTTCAACTCCTAATCCCCCTTGATCCTTAGGTCTGCATATAATATCCAATTTCGTTAATCTATATTTCTTCTGAGACTCATCGCTTTGCCAGAAGAAGCGTGATCGATAAAAATCTAATCTCTTCCGTACACCAATAGGCACTTCAAAGAATGATAGTAGAAACATCGGCAGACTAGTCAATACCGGTTATCAAAACTAGTCGACCTCCATAAGACATGAGCTTGACCTCCATAATACGGAGTGCCCCTTATAGCTTAAAGGCCGCAGCAATGGACTACTTCTTGCTTATAGTAAAGGTAGCACAGATGCAGAAATTTCAAACGCCGTTGTGTACAATCCGGCTACTGAAGGGTGGGTGTCCATATACTGAACCTGGACCGACCGTCACCTATAGTTACCTCAGCTTGTGTTTTGCGTAATTCGATCACGCGCATCTCGTTGCCGGACATCGCTCCGCGGTGAACGGTCGCGGTGAGGCGAGCGGTCGCGTCGGGGCGATGTTTTGTCAGCCTGTCGAGGCATCACCGTGGGTGCGGCGGCATGTGTTGTGGTTGCCACAGCGGCGGGTGCGAAAAGGGGTGCTTGCGGAGTTTCGAGTGTGGCTCCCACCATGCCGAGTCCGCAAATTGTTTGTCGATGAAGTTCCGCTCTTGGGTCGTCCTCTGGCTATTGTGTGGACATCAGGTACGTGATGGCTGCGATCACGGCGCCCTGCGGTGTCTTAGGCACCAAGTTGCATGTCGTGTCCGTCGTCGTGAAGGATGACTCGAGGTCGCATGATGACTCGCGTCTCGAACTCTCAGGCATGCCACCCGCACGAGATCGATATACTTGGGCAGGCGGTGCCCAAGGTTGCCTGATGTGCAGGAGTGAAGGGTAGAAGATTGTGTCGCCCTACGCGCGCTCGACTCGTCTGCAGCTTGCTTGCGCGAGTCCAATTCTTGTTGCTGCTTCAACATCTTGTTGTGCGCTTTCTGCGGCAAGGAGTGGTAGGTCAGCCATTCCTCCCGCGTCGAGTCCGGATGCATGACCTGCCTTTCTTTTATCGCCCTACGGGCTCTGGCCATCGCTTCCTTGGGGACACGGACTCGTTGTCGAGTGGTAGGAGGCGCGGAGCCATTGTTGCCCGCACGGTCAGGTGTTTCGGCACCCACGCCTGCTTCGGGGTCTTCGTCTTCTTCCTCATCCAATTCTTCGTTTTCTCCATTATCCGCCATGTAGACTAGGGCGGGAATTCTCCGAGGGGTCGGATCTCCACTTCGAAAAGGTGGGATAGCACCCGGGAGCCCCGACACCCTCTTATCCTGTGTCTTCAACGTTTCCAAGATTCGTGCTTTGGCGTAGACAGCAGCGCCAGTTGCCTTGTCAGGTTAATTAAGACCCTATTTGGTTACAGGGACTAGACTAGAAAAAGTCCCTTCTAGTCCCTATGTAACCAAACAGGAGGGACTTTTTCTTAAGGGACTAAAAAAAGACTCTACTGGAGGGTCTTTTTTTCTTTAGTTCCTGGGACTAAAAAAAGTCTAGTCCCTTGCAACCAAACACCCCTAAGCAGAAATTTACAGAGTCAAACAGGGCCGGTCCTAGGCTGCAGTACACAGAGTAGGTCTGGCAACTGTTCCCGACCAGATTGTCAGGCCCGACTACTGCAGCAAAGGTGAGATGTTTTGTCAGCTTGTTCACGCAGCGTCATGTCACTCTTATCTGTGTTTTCTTCTGTTCTTTCTTTGAGCGAAAAGAGAAGAGAAAGGTGAGGAGTGAGAGTCTTTTTTATGAGCCCGTGTGTGAGAGGGAGAGGGGGATAGGAGAGAGAAGTGAGATGAGAGAAAACAACTGTTTTTCATGGAGGAGAGAGAGGCTGTGAATGGAGAGACAAGAAAGGTGAGGAGCTCTTTTTGTTAGCCCATGTGTGTGTGAGAGAGAAATGTCAGAACAGAGAGGTTGTGAGAGAGAAAAATAATTGCTTTACGTGAGCGAGAGTGATGGTGAATCTTGGGAGGTGAGAGTGATTCCATCGTCACTGTTCAAGTAGGCCTGCTAAACTAAAACCATCGCAGTGCATGGCACAGATCCCAGAGACTATTGTTTTGTATGGACGGTGATGATAGAGGGGAGTCTAGGCACCCGGGTTCTAAAAATCCAGTCTCCACCATCTCCTCTTATGTTGCATCTTTCCCTGTCGAGGAGACTATCCACGTCGTGTTCGATGAGGTGGGGCATGCCCACGAAGTGGCGCATGTCACAGTTAAAGCAGAACGCCAATTCGACGGTCGGCTCCGCCTCGCCCACGGAGTCAATGAAGAGCGGCGTGCCAGTCGCCAAGGTCGGTGAACGGATTGACTCCGTCACTTGGGGGCGAGTGAAATCCTGCAGGCGGATGATGCTCGCATGGAAGTTCATGTTCCAACACGTCAGATCGACGCTCTCTTCGAGAGCCTCAAAGGCCGAGCGTAGCGCCGACGAGTGCGTAGTGAAGTCAAGGTAGCCGAAAAAGATCGGTTCCCTTGAGATCGGCGAGTTGCTATCCGCCGAGATTGATGTCGTCGAGATCGTGACTCCAGCGTGCCTGGTTCCCGCAGACGGCACCAATTGTCGCATGGTGACCATGACAAATCCCATGATTAAGGAGCTAGGGTTTCGTAGATGGAGAAGATGGTGTTGTTGGACTCGACGGCTAACAAGAAGCATAGCACAACTTACTCAGGTTCAGGCCCCTGGAGGGTAAGAGCATCTCTAGCAGACCCCGTAAACTGGTCAAACCCGTAAAAAAACGAGGTGTTTACAGTTTCGGTTCGAAAAACGGCGCCGAGCAGACCCCGTAAAACTTGTTCGACCCTTAAACTTTTTAAGGGGCGCGGTAAACTCATCCGTGAAAACCTTATATGTGCAGTTTCAAAGGCAATATACAGTTCAACCCGTAAACCGGTCAAACCTCGTCGGAGCAGACGTGCCGCCGCGGAACTGGCCGGAATATACCTGGAACTCACCGGAATCCGTCGCCGCACGTCGGAAGAAGCCGCTGCACGCCGAAATTTGTCGTCGCTGGTCGGAATTGCGACCGGTTCGACCTCCACTGCCGAGGCGAGGCTGTCCACGGGCAGGGCGGAGCAGGCCACCGGTGGCCCGAATCAGGGCGTGGTGGCACCGGAGAAGAGCGGGGCAGGGGTGTGGGAGCTCGCGCGGCCATGGCGAACCCGCGCGCGGCGGCGGGCAGTGCCGGGCTCAAATCGGGGATGGGCGGGCGCGCCAGGGAGCGCGCGTTCGGGGCGGGCGGCGCAGGGCTCCTCCACTGCATGCGTGGCCCGGAATGGGCGGCGCCGGGACGAGGCGGGGGCGAGTCGGACGGCGCCGGGGCGAGCCGGGGAGCCTGGGCGAGGCACGCCGTGGCCGGAGACGGACTCGTCGGGACGGGAGGAAAAAAGAAAAAAAGAAAAAAATGGGCTATAGTGGGATGCCATTTTATTTACGGGGTCTGTTCTGTCCGGGGCAATTTCGCACCGTAAAAACGGTTTACAGTGCCCCTTATACGCGTGTTTAGGGGTCGACTTTTACGGGGTCTGCTAGAGATGCTCTAATACCCTACTCCTGCTTGTCTGACCTGTATTCCGGCGAGTTGCACATGTGTTACAGTGGTGTTGCGACTCAGATTGGATCTGGCGCAAAGTTGAATCTTACGGGTGTGTCTCTAAGTTCTCTCGGTGACTCCTCCTAGCCTTTATATAGGAGGCCAGGTCTTAGGTGTCAGGGCCGAGTCGGTTACACGAAAAGGGCGGTACCGTAACTCTGTGACTATGTTGCGAGGCACTCCCATTGTTCGAGTCAGGCCTCATTTCTTGGCCCCTCATGGGCCTAATCTCCTTAGCCTTGGGCTAGCCACCAAAAGGGACTATGTTGTACTACTTCCATGATGATGATGATGAGATGTTTGTGTCTCATATAGTTTCAATGTATGTGTATGTTGCTATTGTATAAAACCAGTAAAAATACAACATAAATACGCAGAAGAAAGAAAATTCATAAAAACTTAGCAGCAGCTCGGGGTAGTGGAGTAGCTGCAACACTGGCTTAGCAGCAGCGAGGGTCGAGTAGCCGCGTTGTAGCAAGTTAGCAATGGCGCTATTCTAATAAGCGCTACTGATACTTACAAGTAGCAGTATTGTTGTGCATATACCCGCGCTACTGCTAAAAGTTAGTTGTAGCGTCGTAGCAGTAACGCGAGCCCCATCACTACTGGTAGGCCTTTACCCCGCGCTACAGCTAGGGTTTCCACTAGCACTAGTGCAGAAAAGCCTAGCTATGGCGTGGTAAAAAGGGCCTTGCTGGCGTAGACACCCGACACCAGCAATATGGCGCCACAGTTAAAAAACAGTGGTGGCGTTGGAGCCTATGCCAGCAATATTTCGAATACCTATGGCGTCGGATTATGTTGTACGCCGGCATTATGATCTATATCTATAGCGTACACATTATTCGAACATCACAAATAACTGAAAAACATTGCAGGCGTTGTACCTTCTGAGCACACCATTACTTAATTTGTAAGCATCAAAAAATCGCTACCACAGCAGCGGGAAAGGGCACCGTTTGCATGGAAGAATAAGGTAATAAATAAAGGCAAATGAAAGACATTTTAGATTCGTACATAGTGCTTAAATAATTAGTTAAGATAGCTAGTCAACTTTTAAAGTACTATAAAACAAAACCACACGAACATGTAGGTGATCGAGCTAGCAGTATTGTAGAACCAACAACATAGGTAGCTGACACTATCCTATTACATATCGGCATAAGGATCATTAACGTATTTCTTCGCCGGATCCGCGATAGACATAGGACCGTCAGCATCAAGCCCCTGCTTCCGAAGGCGAGCTTTCATCTCCTCCGGGCCGTAAGGTACGCCGCCGTTGAAAACCCCGGCATGGTCGATTACATCCTTGACGATGGTAGCAAACTTCACCTGGATGCGTTTGAATTCATATTTGTTATTTCCCGGGCTAATTTCCTCCATTTTCTTCCCGCATGTGATGACGTCTGAGTTCTTTTTAAGGCGTTCTCCCTCCCGTATGTACTCCTTCATTTGGTGGACAACGTAGTAGCCGTATATATCACTGTTTTCTGGCTGCTGCATGCAACAAAAGTTAGTTTTGTGGCCGAAGCGTACCGCTTTAAATTTTTCAAACTTCTGATATCCGTCTGTGATCACTCCTTCCCTCTAGTATACTCGAAAAGTGCTTCATCCAGGACCTTCTTGATGCCTCTGTAGTCTCTTTTCACTTTCCTCGTCGAATCCATGAAATAAGTTTCGGCAAACTTTGGGGTAATAACGATGTGGACACAATGTTCTCTGCATAAAAAAGTAGAGTTAATTAATGGTGTTATGTGGAAGCATGCATAACGAGATTGTACGTAATAGTAATCTAGCTAGACAAACGACTTGCTTCGGATAGTAGGGCACGAGAAGGCAGTCTTTGTCCATGTTGGCAATCATGATGTCTGTCAAATACTTCCGCATAGCTTGTCGGCGCTCAGGGTGATTGGTGTTGGCAGTGTAGGCATCATTGATTGCCCATAGGCGTACTAAGGAAGAACTAACCTTCATTAGACGAAACATGTTGAAGATGTCTTCAAACGGCACATAGAATATTTCAGTGGGGAAATCGTCGCACAAACCAAGATTTGGTGGCACCATCACTGAAAAAATAGGGCGAAACAAATCTCCAGCAGAGAATGCATACTTCTTCCTAGATAGAACTGTGTCATGCAGAATCCTCAATTCTGTCTGCAGAAGATTGCTGAGCTCCTTCGGAAGGATGGGATCACCTGGGGAATGGTAATTCCGCCATTGAATGACATGCCGAACTTGTTTACTCTTATGAACCGGTTGGCTGGCAGCATGTGCCTTCGTCTTATTACCAGCTGGTCTCTTTCTCTTCTTGCGTGTCGGGTTAGGCTGGCTGGCTATATTGTCTGGCAATGCATTTGCGACCGTCGCATTGAGTGTGTTTGGACTCTGCAATGTTCCCCTATGTGGTGGCACCTGTGTGTCTGGTGGCGTGAAGTCCTCATTGAAAAGACTCTTCTGACAAGGAACAACATGTTCATGTTGAGCAAGCGGAGGCATAGATGAGAATCCAAGAGCAGGACCAGCAGACATAGGTCCATCAATATTGAGCCCTTCTTATGAGGAGTTCTCGCAGATTATCTTTGTACATATCCCTTAAATTTATCTCGTTGATCTAGCAAACTTCTCGAAGGATAACACCTAGGGCGTTGCCATAGTGAGCAGCGGCTTTCCACGGACTAACAGGTTCACCAGTCTCGTTAACTCGTGTGACGACGAGCCTGTCTGTGCCTATAGCATTTTGGCTCCTAGGTTTCCGCTGCTTCTTGGATTTTGCAACATGCTCGTCGACCTCCACATCCACCTCTTCTGCGAGAGAATACTCCTCTGTGTCCTCTCCATCAGTGCCCAAATCAGGATTACTATCCGCACCAGCAGGAACATTGTAGCCTCTACCTCTCACATAGTAGTCATTTGGATTAAGCTCATCATCATAATCTTCTTGTCCCTGCGCGTCCGTAAATGCATCACCGCCGTGTGCCGAATGTGTCGAAGAAGAGTCTTGCGCGTCGTTCGTTTGATTGGACATCTACAAAAACAAATAGCACATATACTTATTAATTCATATATAAAATACAAAATTTTGGCATTACCTTTGCTAAAAATAGGACATATTGGTTGCCAGAAATTTGACGAAACGGAAATTAATCAACGTTTCGCCAAAACATTGGCAATCCTATGCATTCCCTGGAAACAATACACAAGCAACCACATCCATCGAAACAAAATTTGAACCACATTTCCCCAAACACATTTCGATCACTTACCGGAGGAATCGAGGTGTTGGCACCGATTGACGTGGCAGGTGGACGACGGCAGGGGAGGGATTAAAGGCGCCGCGGTGAGGTTGAGGTCATTCGGCCCGGCGGCAGGACGGTGGCGGGGACGGGATAAAGGCGGCTCGAGGTCGACGCGGTTGGGGGCAGACGGTGAGGTCGAGGCGATTGGGGTCGACGGCGACTCGAGGAGCGGCGACCGGAGGGGAAGGTGTGCGATGGCGACGGGGAAGGTGGGTGGCAGCGACGACGATGAAGGTGGCGGCGGCGGCGTGGGAGGGGGGTGGCGGCGATGACGACGAATGTGGCGGCGGCGGCTCACGGAGCGGAGGGTGTGAGCGCGCGAAACGAAAGTTTGCGGTGAACATTTTCCCCCAAGCGGGCAAAGATAATGGGAAAAATAGCTATGGCGTTGGTGACATCTCCAACGCCATAGATATATTAGCTATGACGTTGGTGATGTCACCAACGTCACCAACGCCATAGCTATTTTCCTTCCAAAACTATATCAACTTATAATTTAACTTCCGATGGTCAATACAAATATAGAATAATAAAATAAGGTCAAGACAAAAATGTTAAAAGGGGTGGATAAGGTCACATCCGGAAGAAGATTATTACATCAATATTAAAATACGATCTAATGCTGCCGAATTAATAATAAATAAAACATAGATAAAAATTAACTACGACGATGTTTCTCGGTTTCTCTTGTTTGTGTGGGGGCTATGAACCGATGTTTTTCTCTTATTTGTGCGGAGGCTCTCAACGGAAGCTTTTCTCTTATTTGTGCGGGGGCTCTGAACGGAAGTTTCTACATCCGACGTGCTTCTACGTCTTTTCTTACACTTATCTTTCCGAATAACGTCATCTTCTTCTTGATAGATGCCAGATTGGTCATAGTCATCTAGATCTTCCTTCTTTGACAATTATTTACCGTTGTGTTCTTTCTGCCCGTTGAGGTGATTTTCACGTTCCGCAACATTCTTTACACCTCCTTCTAGCTCATCATCATGTACCTCCCCTTCGACTTCGACATCCTCCTCTTCCTCACCATGACTTGTCCACCGTGTGTAACCAGGCATGAAATCATATTTCAACAAGTGCATCTTCACACGACCAGTAGAAGGGTCAATCAAAACTATGTTTTTGCACTTTTTACATGGACATAATATTTTTGTTTTCCCTTTCCGATTCACAGCTTCCAACGTGACCTTGAAGAATCCATTTATAGTTCGATCCATATATATATATATATATATATATATATATATATATATATATATATATATATATATATATATTCCAGCATAAATCATTCACTTCCACAGTGCCTACAAAAAAGGTCAAAAACCATTTCAGCATATTTTGTACTATATACACATACATATGCGGGCATTACATACCTAAATGATATACACACAAAAAACAGTCGCCTAGTTATTTCAATGGATCAAAGGCAGAGTCCGCCGGTCGTGTATCTCTATACACACATATATGTGAGAGTACCGTTAAGAGATTGCTTATGATTAACCAGGTCGGCCGGGTCAGCTATATATAGAGATGCAAATACTAATGGCATTCTACATTTAGCAACGCCGCCACAATATTTGTGGGCTCCACAAAATATATCTATGACGTATCGTATAAGTTACATGCCACAAGTATAATGCATAGTTCTGGCATAGGAACTTTAGCCACACCAACAATAATTTGTGAAAGGGGAGAGGCGCTGGGGTCCTCATACAAGTGACGTTTGGCACAATTTGAACGCCACCACTATGTGTGTACCAATAACGTACAAATTTAGGCAACGCCAGCACTATTTGAAAATATTAGTGCTGGCGTTGGAGAAAAATGGCGCGCCACCAACAAGAGTTGTGGCTAGCCATTTCTCTACTAGTGTAGTAGTGATAAATTTCTCATACGGAATCTTTTTTTGACGTACGCCACTCAAATGTTCATAGAAACACGCGGATAAGAATGTTTCCGTGATAAATCAAGGTAGGGCGCCCTAGGTTTGCCCCTGTGTGTAGCCAAGAGGGGAGCTAAAAGAGGTGCTTTATTTTGCTATGCATCTATATAATTATTGGTTCCGTATATAACAGCCCTATGTAGCTCCGCTATAGTATTGCTATAGATTTTCTGGAGTCGTCCCGCTAAAGCTATGCATTTTTAACGTTCAATTAAAAACGAAGCTAATAGCCCGCTAAATTCCGCTATAGCACTAAATTTGGGATAATTTAACCCGCTAAGCCGCTGTAGCCAAAGGAAGGACGCAAATGAGTTCCATCATGCCATCAATATTACTCTATTATCCCTTCTTGTTTTTATCTATATATATGACGCACTGATGCAAATCTAACATGTAGATGTCAAATATATGTTACATATGATGTATGATGCATGATTGTATGCTTACGTTTCCAAAAGTTTCATGAATTAAGAACAAACACTAAATAGGGCTTAGCTTCGCTATAGCTTTTCCAAAAGAAACGAGATCGAATTGATAGGCTCGGTGTCGGGTGGGCTGGATTCCAGCGCGAGAGCTAAAGCGAAGAACGTATGGAACGGATAATAGGGAAATTGCTCGTTGTTTTCATCTTCCACCAGTCAGTCACTTTAGTCCAGTTCACGACTAGCGGCCAAGTTCCAGGAAGTAATACTTTTCCCGAAGTGTTTGACTAAGAATAGAGAGCTCCAATGTACCGCACTATCCAGGTCTCCAATGTGGGCATCACTTTCCAGGACATAGACTAGTTGGCAACATCACTATTCAGGTCTCATCCGTTGCCTCCAACACCTGCTTGCACGGCACGGCACAGTGAGAAACCTCCGGCCGATGCCCACACATGACACATGTGGCATGACTTGCGTGCAAGTGTATCGATCGGGACTTCCATTTTGTAAGTCGGTCTGCATCGACGAAACACGGCGATACTCGCTAGGCTACGCCATTTCTCCAATCCCCACCCTACCTCATCACTTCGTGGTCGTCCTCGGGCGTCGCCTCCATACATATATGTGCTCCACCGCTCGCGTCAGTCACCGGTCCGATACACCAGTAAGTACTCCATCTACTTGGGAAAAATGAATTTTTTTGACCTATGGACGAAACAATATCACAAAGTAAACCGTGGGTGAAAGAATTTCATCCAGCTCCGGCACAACGCTACTGGCGCTAATGAACTCCTAGTGTTGCATCTAGAGCACATGCCGCAGCATGCCCTCCAGCTTCCGACCGAGCACAAACAACAGGAGCACTTCGCCCCTCTTTTGTCTCCCACCTATCGCAACGACCGCAAGTAGAGAGGGAAGAAGCCCCCCCCCCCCCCCCCCCCCTTCGAATCTGCACTTTTGTTTTGAAAATCTACCATAATTATTCCAATAAAGACTTTTGAATATACCTCAATCGATTTAGCACGTCATCAAATTATCAAATATCTATAAGACGAGCAAGGTTATTCATATTGAATCTGGAAAATGAGTCTCTCGAGTCAAGACAAGAGAATTCCAAACAACTCCGAAGATAACTCATTTAAGCAAAAGTCAAAATCGGTGATAATAGAGTCTACATCAATATTGAAGGTTTTCACACTGTAAAAATATATCAATATTGACATGTTGTCTTCTCCTTATTTTGATTTCCCGGAGTTTGCTACCATTTCATCCATATTGAGGATTGTGATGTCATCTTCTGTGAAAATTGACACCTTTCAAGAGGGGCTATGAACCATCATTTTTTCAGTTCAGAAAATATGTCCTCACATCATCAAACATGTCCTCACATCATCAAACAAAGATATTGGCTGACCTACTACAATTACAAATTTATCCAATAAAATATAGAAAGCCAAAATAGAACGATAAAATGCAATCTATTGCATACATAGAGTTGCTTTCGGCCACTCCCCGCAAGCTATCCAAAATACTCTTAAACCCTACTTAAATACCACACCTAGGGAATTTTTAGACTCGGTGTTGTGTGGTCACCACCGGAAATCCCATGCTTGAGGTGCTAGGGTTTCGTAGAGGGACAAGATGGCACTGGTGGACTCGATGACTAACAAGAAGCAAGGCACAATTTACCCAGGTTCAGGCCCCGGTGGGTAATACCCTACTCCTTCTTGTATGATATGTACTCTGACGAGTTGCCAGGTGTTACAATGGTGTTGTGGCTCAGCTTGGATCTGACAGAAAAGTGAATCTTACGGGTGTCTCTCTAAGTCCTCTCGTTGACGCCACCCAGCCTTTATATAGGAGGACGGGTCTCAGGTGTCATAGCCCCAATTCTATGACTGCCTTGCGAGGCACTCCGATTGTTCGAGTTGGGCCTCATCTCTCACAAGTGCAGAGACGGCCTTTAGTCCCGGTTGGGATGGGCCTTTAGTCCCGGTTCAACAACCGGGACAAAACGGCCCCCCCTTTAGTCCCGGTTGGCCATGACCCGGGACTAGAGTCCCTCCACGTGGCCGCCTGCGTGCGCCTATGCTGTGGGACCTTTAGTCCCGGCCCGGTTGGTGTCACCAACTGGGACTAATGATTTTTTTTGTTGGAAAGTAGGTTTTATTGTTTATTTTTCCTTTTTATTTTGTGTTTTCCATTCAATTCTTTTTCATTTCAAACATATTTTACGCTACTACGTACCGTACACGTTATGCATATATAATATAATGTTTATATATATCATTATTGATGACAACTTGAGTTCAAATAGATAACTAGGTTTCAAAAACCTTACAAATCCAGACCAAACTGCAAGATCGAGACCAATAATGATAAAACTATTAAACCTTAAACTAGAGCTTAATGTTACTACAATACTATTAATGAGCAGAATCTGGTGGTGCAGAATCTGATGGTGGTGGGGGCATTCTTGGCGGAAGTATCCCGACAACACTTCCCCATCGGGCTCTCTGAGCCGGGCACGAAGATGTCACTTGTTGTAGTGCCCATTCCATAAACAAGTGGGGACTACTCTGAGGCGGCATCTGAGCATGCTCTGCAGCGTTGGCCTCTGCGAAGATGACGTCTGCCGCAACTTTTAGTTGTGTTTGGGCATCTCTCCATCCGAACACTGCATCGTCAATCCTTTTTCCCCGCACCACCAACATCCTCCGCCACTCCAACTCCTGTTCACGAGTATGTCTAGGAAACATGGAATCCCTGTAAATTTGGCATGACATTTGCTTAACAATGGACATATTAAGTGCATCCATTCATCTAAATGCATCAATTCATCAATTCATCCATTTCTATTCATCCATCATTCTAACATATATACATCAATATAGCATCTATGCATCGAAAAAAATACACATATGCATTTGTTCGAGCTTCTAACATCAATATAACATTTCCATTCTAACATACACATATGCATCGGAAAAAAATATAACATCTATGCATACATCAATATAACATTTCCATTCTAACATACATCAATATAACATCTATACATCAATATAACACTAATACACATATCCATTTTATCTAATGTACACATATGCATTTTATCTAACTTACAAAAAATGAACAAAATTCGAGGAGGAGAGGCTCGCCGGCCGGGATCGTCGGGGCGGAGAAGGAGGAGCGGCGTCGGAGGCAGGGAGGAGTGGTGCCGTCGCGGGATCGGGCCGCGGTGGCGCTTGGAGGAGTGGGCGGGGTTTGAGGCGGGCGCGCACGGAGGAGCGGCGGCGACGGGCAGCGTGGCGGCGCCGGCGCGGGCTCGGGCGGCGCTTGGGAGCAGAGCGGCCGGACGGCAATGTCGAGGGCGCGCGCGGGCCGGCAGCCTGGCGGCGTCGTCGAGCGGGCGTGATGGATTGATTTGGGGAGGAAGAAGAGGGGTTTAAATAGGGGCGGACCTTTAGTCCCAGTTGGTGGCACAAATTGAGGCCTACTTTTGTGGGCGGCACAAATTCCACGCGTGAACGGACCTTTAGTCCTGGTTGGATCCACCAACCGGGACTAAAGGTCTCCTTTTAGGAATTTCGCTCAGGAAGGGTCCTTTAGTCCCGGTTGGGGCCACCAACTGGGACTAACTGTCTATTTTCTCTATTTTTGTTTTGTTTGTTTCTAAACAGGACAGCTTCTGTTTTTAGATTTGGAATAACTGTTAGAATATTTATAATTTTCAAATTTATAATTTTTTTTCTTTAGGTCAAGAAAATATAAACTTTCTATTATTGTCAGTAGTTTTCAAATTTATATAGTTTGAGAATTTTTAGGATATTTGAAATAGGTGTTTTAACTCTTTTAGTTTTATACCTTCAAAAGCAGTCCAAATGAACTCTGAAAAGGTTGAAACTTGGCATGGTATCACCATTTCATACACATAGCATGTGCTAATAAGTTGAGAGGGTTACGTCAAAAAATGGATGCACTTCGTGTACAAACTGGACCATCTCCTTCGAAGTATGAGGGTTTCAGATGAAAATCCATCTGTTACAAAGGTATTTCATTTTTTAAAACTTATTTCAACTACATACTTTTTGTGCATTCAATACGCACCATTAAAAGCCACATCCTCAAATTTCAACCATTTCTAACTTCATTTGCTATTTTTCATGCATTTAATGACCTTTTTGAGCTGGATGACCGTGAAATTGAAAAGTAGTACAAATGAAATCTGAAAAGGTTAAAACTTGGCATGGTATCATCATTTCACACATATAGCATATAGCATGTGCTAAAACGTTGAGAGAGTTACGACAAAAACTGGATGCACTTCGTGTACAAACTAGACCATCTCCTTCGAAGTATGAGGGTTTCGGACGAAAACTCATCCGTTACAAAGGCATTTCATTTTTTTAAACTTATTTCAACTCCATACTTTTTGTGCATTCAATACGCACCATTCAAAACCACATCCTCAAATTTCAACCATTTCTAACTTCATTTGCTATTTTTCATGCATTTAATGATTTTTTTGAGCTGAATGGCCGTGAAATTGAAAAGCAGTACAAATGAACTCTGAAAAGGTTGAAACTTGGCATGGTATCATCATTTTACACACATAGCATGTGCTAAAAAGTTGAGAGGGTTACGACAAAAACTGGATGCACTTCGTGTACAAACTGGACCATCTCCTTCGAAGTATGAGGGTTTCGGACGAAAACTCATCTGTTACAAATGCATTTCATTTTTTTTAAGTTATTTGAACTCCATACTTTTTGTGCATTCAATACGCACCATTCTTACACACACCGCATGGACAACACATAAAACCATTCCGTTTGTTTGCCTTAGCCGCATGCAGAAAACTATGCACGCCATTAATGAACCTAATTCAACATGGCTTGATTTTAGGTCTATTGAGGTTTTCCTTAGAAAAACTCTCATGCCTCATGGTGTGTATGGTGCGCACTCTCTCACACTTATATGGTGGTGTATGTTGGTGGACACTACCTCACACTAATATTTCGACCGTCGGTGCTGGTCGTTTCCCCTTCTTCTCTCGCGCAATATACCAAGGTATATATTGCAAGAAGAAGAACAGGGAAACGACCCCCGCGACAACAGTCGGGATTCCTCCATCAAGAAGAGACATGAAAGTCACACAAGCTGCTTCGACAGACCGAAAGTACATAATTTTTTTTACTAAAAATTTCTAGACCTATTTTTTTATTAAAAAATTATAATGCATGATGTATTTATAATGAAACTTCTTATCTTAAAACTTCTAAAATTTCTATCTCAATTTATAATGAAACTTCTGAAATTCAATCTCAATTTATAATAAAACTTCTTCAAACTTCTTATCTTAAACGAAGTGCGTCGGAAGTGCATCGATCACCGTACATCCTCCATTGCCGGTTCCTCTGCATTATATAATTAAGTATATCAAAAACCATTACAGAACATCATGAATAGAGAAATGACCAAACTAATAGTGATCAAATGTTATTACTTCAAAAATAAATACATAAAGTTCATACATAGTTCTCATAAAACAACATATAAATATCCGGAGCATCTAAAACATACATTGAAACTAATACAACTATGTAAAACATAAAAATGCAACAACAAATGCGATCAAAATCGCAACTAAGGTAACAATTGATCCAACAACATAATGATACCAAGCCTCTTAATCAATGGCATATTTTCTAATCTTTCTAATCTTCAAGCGCATTGCATCAATCTGGATCTAGATCGATGACATCGGCAACATGTAACTCCAATTTCATCTTCTCTTCTTCAATTCTTTTCAATTTTTCTTTCAAATAATAGTTTTCTTTTTCAACTAAATTTATCAAACAATCATACAAGTAAGAAAATTATACAAGTAACTATCTAGATAAGATTTTTTTTTACAAAAAGGATAAGAACAAGAGGCTCACCATGGTGGTGCCGCCGACGGGACGCCGCGGGCGATCGACGGCAGTGAGGACGAGGACGGGGATGGGAAGGCACTTAGTAAACCACACCTACACATGCAAACTAAGAAGATGATCTGAGCTCGAATTGCATGCATATAAATCAAATGAACTCCCACATAATTACTCCCAAACTAAAACCAACAAATCATGAAACTGAATAAACTAGTAATGTGAGATGAAAGGATGAAGTTGCTAACCTTTTAGAATGATGGGGTGCCTCCAATCTTCACAAAGCTTGGCAAAAATGGATGATGAGCTCAGGGGAAGGAAAACAAAGAGGAGAGAAAGGAGAGCTTGGGCTCGGGCTGGAAGAAGCATCTATATATCGGTATTTCTATAGTCCCGGTTGGTGATTCCAACCGGGACTAAAGGTCCATCTCTAGTCCCGGTTGGTGTCACCAGCTGGGACTAAAGGGGCTCGCATGGGCCCCAGCCCACCGCATCCCTGCCACAACCCTTTAGTCCCGGTTGGTAACACCAACCGGGACTAGAGGTTCCTCATGAACCGGGACTAAAGCCTAGCCTCATGAATCGGGACTAGTGGTCACATTAGTCCCGGTCCAAAACCCGACCAAGACTAATGCTCCGGTCCAAAGGCATGTTTTCTACTAGTGTCTTGTCCCATAATGGGCCTAATCTCCTTAGCCTTGGGCTAGCTAATAGTGAGGACATACCAATAGTGAGTCAGCTATATCAAAGAGAAAGAGTTGGTTTTCGTATAGGCTAGATCCTATCCTTATTTTTGGTTCATAATCGATTCTGCGCAGTGCTTACTAAAACACGCATAAATTTCTCATACGGGGTCTATTTTTGACGTACGGCCACTCCTATTGTTCAGAAAAACACGTGCATAGGAATGTTTTCGCGATAAATCAAGGTAGGACGGCTGTCCTACCTTGCCCTAAGGGGAGATTTGCCCCTGTGTGTAGCCAAGAGAGCAGCTAAAAGAAGTGCTTTATTTTTCTATGCATCTATATAATTATTGGTTCTGTGTATAGTAGTCCTATGTAGCTGTGCTATAGTCTTGCTATAGATTTTCAGGAGTCGTCCCGCTAAAGCTATGCATTTTAACGCTAAATTAAAAACGACGATGATAGCCCGCTAAATTCCGCTATAGCGCTAAATTTGGGATCATTTAACCCTCTAACCCGTTGTAGACAAAGGAGGGGCGCAAATGAGTTCCATCATGCCATCAATCTTACTCTATTATCCTTTCTTCTTTTAGGTATCACTAGTAGAAAACAGGGCTTTGGTCCAGGCCGGATCAGAGATTTAGTCCCGGTCGTGTTACGAACCGGGACTAATGTGAGCATTAGTCCCGGTTCGAGCGGCTAGGACGCCGGCCGGGGTTCGTCATGCATTAGTCCCGGTTCGAACGGGACCTTTAGTCCCGGTTGGTGACACCAACCGGGACTAAAGGGGTGGTGGCAACCGTTAGCCTGGCGCGAGCCCTTTTAGTCCCGGTTCGTGGATCAAACCGGGACTAAAGGTCCCAACCGTTCAAATCCGGCGCCCTGGAAGTTGTTCCGCGCGAGATATCATACATGGGTAACGCTACAGTAACGCGACCAACCTCCATTTCTGTTCGTCTCCCTCTCCTCTCTTCTTCCCCATCCTCCACCATGAATCCACGAACTCGCTACGGGAACGTGCTCGCACATGGCACGACCAATCTCCATGTCGTCTACACGAACGACAGCGCCAAAGTCGAGGGTTTTCTTTCCATGTTCGAGGAATGGCTTCAAGAGGAGAAACACAAGTTCATGGGCAGTACACGGTCGATGGTCGCAATGTTGCTGCCGTCCAACTTTGTTTGAAGCAACATGTCATGGTCTTCCAGTGGGCAAGGTAATACGAAACTTGTCATAGTTTTAATTGGGGCTTTTCTTTGATTCATAGGATAGGAAAATTGCATCGGAATAGGAGGATTGGGAATGTCGATAACATGTCATAGTTTCCTTGATTCATAGGAAAAATGGATAGGAAAATTGGGGCTTTTCTTTGATTCATAGGAAAATTGGGGCTTTTCTTTGATTCATAGGAAAATTGCATAGGAATAGAAAATTGCATAGGAATAGGAGAATTAGGAAAATTGCATAGGAATAGGAATAGGAGGATAGGAATAGGATAGGAAAATTGCATAAGAATTTTCCTTGTAGTTGCATATTGGCCATCGTGGGAGAACATGTCATAGTTTAGGGGCTTCTTTTGATTCATAGGATTGGAACTGCATAGGAATAGGAAACTTGCTATGATTCTTATTATACTTGTTATGATTCTTATTAAACTTGTTCCGAATTATACTTGTTATGATTCTTATTATACTTGTTAATTATATGATTCTTATTATACTTGTTATGATTCTTATATTATACTTGTGCCGAAATATACTTGTTATGATTCTTATTATACTTGTTCTAAAATATACTTGTTATGATTCTTATTATACTTGTTCTAAAATATACTTGTTGCAGCAGTATTTAACACATTTGTTCCATTTTGTTGTTGCAGTAGTGACAAGCACTGTCCAAAACTCATGGAGTTCCTTCGCAGCGGCATATATTTTGCTAGCGTTCATATAACGAATGACAAGATCAAGATGAGGCGCACCTGGGGTATTGAGATACCAGTTGAATGCCACATTGATCTTCAGGGCAGGTTCAGGCTTGAGCATGACAAGACTTCAATGGCTGATATGGCAGCCGCCCTGATCGACGAGGACTACGCTGATATGAAGACAAAATTCCCCAAGTCAGGGCACCAACATTGGGAGAAGACCCCACTTGACCCTATCAACATCGAGTATGCAGCAATAGATTGGTACGTTGCATACGAGTTGTACCGTAGGATTGGAATCTTCAATTATGGGCAGCGTCACCTCGTACCGCTAGTATCTCCTGCTTGGGGGTATTCTGATCCGGACGACGAGTAGTGTTTGCAATGGCGAACACTTTTATCTCTATTATGTAGAGCTTGGGGGTCTCCTGATTCGGACGAGTAGGTTTGCAATCCGGAAGAGTAGGATTGGTATCTTCAATTATGCAGTACTTTCTGGAATGGATATCTGAACTATTATTTCTATTATGTCCCTGTTTAAGTACGGTTTGTATGTAAGAATATTTAGTATGATGTGAGCAAGCTTTCTGAAGCATTGTGATGTATGTGATGAAGATTGTCCATGGTTACGGCGCAATAAGCAAGGGACACACGCGAAGAAAAAGTGAAGACTTTCTCTCCACAACTATTCTGATGATGGCTTTGATCTAGAATATAACTGCAGTTAAATATAATATTAACTAAAATTATCAAAGTATTTGTTTGTTAAAAAGAATAAACTAAAAAGAATCAACTAAAATATTAACTAAAAAGAATGAACTAAAAAGAATCAAAATAATATTAACTAAAATTATCAAAGTATTTATTTGTTAAAAAGAATGAACTAAAAATTTGAACTCCTTTTGTAACAGATGAGTTTTCGTCCGAAACCCTGACACTTCGAAAGAGATTGTCCAGTTTGTACACGAAGTGCATCCAGTTTTTGACGTACCCCTCTCGACTTTTTAGCACATGCTATGTGGGTGAAATGATGATACCATGCCAACTTGCAACCATTTCAGAGTTCATTTGCAATGCTTTTCAATTCAGGGTCATTTTAGCACAAAATAAATCATGAAATGCATGAAAAATAGCAAATGAAGTCAGAAAAGGTTTGAAAAGTGATGATGTGGCTTTGAATGGTGCATATTGAATGCAGAAAAAGTCTTGAGTTCAAATATGTTTAAAAAATTGAAATCATTTTGTAACAGAAGAGTTTTCGTCCAAAACCCTGACACTTCGAAAGAGATTGTTCAGTTCGTACACGAAGTGCATCCAGTTTTTGGCGTAACCCTCTCAACTTTTTAGCACATGCTACGTGGGTGAATTTATGATACCATGCCAATTTTCAACTATTTCAGAGTTCATTTGCAGTGCTTTTCAATCTCAGGGTCATCTTAGCTCAAAATAAATCATGAAATGCATGAAAAATAGCAAATGAAGTCAGGAAAGGTTTGAAAAGTGATGATGTGGCTTTGAATAATGCATATTGAATGCAGAAAAAGTCTTGAGTTCAAATATGTTTAAAAAATTGAAATCCTTTTTTAACAGAAGAATTTTCGTCCAAAACCTTGACACTTCGAAAGAGATTGTCCAGTTCGTACACAAAGTGCATCCAGTTTTTGCCGTAACCCTCTCAACTTTTTAGCACATGCTACGTGGGTGAAATTATGATACCATGCCAATTTTCAACCATTTCAGAGTTCATTTGCAGTGCTTTTCAATCTCAGGGTCATCTTAGCTCAAAATAAATCATGAAATGCATGAAAAATAGCAAATGAAGTCAGAAAAGGGTTGAAAAGTGATGATGTGGCTTTGAATGGTGCATATTGAATGCAGAAAAAATCTTGAGTTAAAAACTTTAATAGTAAAATGAATTTTCATAAAGTATATTTTGTTACAAGCTTTAATATAAACTAAAAAGCTTTTATAAAACTCTAATAGCAAAAGGAATCAACTAAAAAGAACCAATAAAAAATAAGACTTATGCAACTAAAATTATATAAAATTTATGCAACTAAAATTATATAACTAAAAATAACATATGCAAAAAATAACATTAAAAATCATAATATATGCAAAAAAAGACCCGCCTACTAGGCACAACGGCCTGCATACGACTAGAAACCCTACAAATGGGCCAGGATGCAGGCCCGCAGTGATAGCAGGCCCAACAGGGCGTCAAATAGGCATGTATCGCCTGCATTAGAGAGGAGCTCGAGAGGGCACCGGCAGCAGCACTTATAAACCATTCCGAGCCCCTCTCGACTAGCGAGGTGGGACTAAACTTTTGGTACGGGAAGCACAGCCCTTTAATCCCGGTTGGTGGCTCCAACCGGGACTAATGCCCCCCTTTAGTCCCGGTTGGAGCCACCAACCGGGACTAAAAGCCCCTGCTTCCCGCCCTTTCGGCTGCTGAAAATTGACCTTTAGTCCCGGTTGGTGGCACCAACCGGGACTAAAGGGGGGCATTAGTCCCGGTTGGAGCTACCAACCGGGACTAAAGGGGGGGCTATATAAGCGGGACTTAGCAGTTTTTCCAATCCATTACAGTTTCTTCTCTCCTCGGCGCCGACGACGACATCGACGCCGCCAGGCTGCCGGATTTTGCCGTCGCCCTGCCGTCCCCGAGCCCGCTGACCGTCGCCGGCGCCGGACCTCCTCGCGCGCCCTCCTCCCCGTCGGCGTTGACGCACCCTGCCCTGCCATCGCCGTCGCCTCGCCCTGCCCCGCCGTCGTCGCGCCCCTGCCCCTACGTCGTCGTCGCCATCGCCGCGCCCTACCCCTACGTCGCCGTCGCCGTCGCCTCGCCCTGCCCCGCTGTCGCCGTCGCCTCGCCCTGCCCCGCCGTCGTCGTGCCCCTGCCCCTACGTCGTCGTCGCCGTCACTGCGCCGTGCCCCTACGTCGCCGTCGCCGTCGCCTCGCCCTACCCCACCGTCGTCGTCGCCTCGCCCTTCCCCGCCGTCGCCTCCCCCTGCGCATGGCCCGCTGTCGCCGTCGCCTCGCCCTGCCCCGCCGTCGTCGTGCCCCTGCCCCTACGTCGTCGTCGCCGTCACTGCGCCGTGCCCCTACGTCGCCGTCGCCGTCGCCTCGCCCTACCCCACCGTCGTCGTCGCCTCGCCCTTCCCCGCCGTCGCCTCCCCCTGCCCCGTGGCCATCGCCGCGCCCCTGCCGGCCTCGACTTCGCCGCACCGGCCCCTGCCCCCATAGTGAGCCCATTGAACATGGCTTGCATGTTGATGCTGATGGCTTGTTGCTTTTTGAGAGTTCTTGTTTATTGCCGTATCCCGTATCGTCGTATCGCCTTATTGCTTATATATGTTTACCGTATATGTTTACCGTATCAATGTCCAGTCCATGTCATTTTATTATTACTTATATATGTTTACTATGCCGTATCCCCCACAGTGAGATTTTTAAAATGAGACAGTCCATGTCATTTTATTATTACTTATATATGTTTACCGTATCGCCTTATTGTTGTTTTTAGAAATTGCCGTATCCCGTATTGCCGTACCCATATCACCGTATCAATGTCGCTGTATCGGTGCTTCGTAGGTTGCCAGTCCCACCATATGAACATAATGCACTTGAGAATTTTCATATGTTCGTAGAATGATAACTTCGACATGAGGGGGGTGGGGATCCGCAAGTATCCTCGAGGACCATGAGAGAGGCGGTCTCGGGTTCAAAACCGTTTCAGTAACACCCGAACCCGAAACCCACCATCCCCGTCAAAATACTACGCTAAGCATATTGGGTCATTCAGCCTTCACTACAAACGACCATGAGATAGGCAGTCCGCAAAGTATCCTCTCTCGAAAGATAGGGCGACTCATCAGACATGAGGGGGGAGGAGTCCTCGACGATCGTCTGAAACTGACTGTTATAAAAGTTGTGAACATTGCATGATGTTTCCCACTAATCCATCTCTCATGGTTGTATATTGCCACGTTGTAATATTTGCAGAAACTATGGTGGACAGAGACTTAGAAAAAGAACAGTTGTTCGGGGATATAATACAAGAGGGAGGTGATATCGATCTCACCTGCTTGTCGTTTCTCAACGAGACCGATTGTGAGAAAAGAGAGGATGGCGGCTCCGGTGAGGAGGAAGGAGATCATGACTGCTCCGGTGATCGAACTGGGGACGAAGGACATCATGACGGCTCCGGTGATCGAACTGGGGACGAAGGACATCATGACAGCCCGATGAGAAGGTTGGACGCGCAAGAAAGGTTCACGATCGAAGAAGCCTCTCCAGAAAGCCAACCGATTGCTCCCTACCGGACCAAGAACAAATTTATACATCAGTGCGGAGTGGTTGTTAAGGACATCGTCCCATTCAGCTGCCAAGAATGGAATAAGAAGAAGGACCCTCAAGTTCCTTATGTCAACGATAGACTGAAAGATGATCTTTGGACCAATCTGATGAGAAATTTCAGTCTACCGCCAGAGGAGGATTCGAATAACCCAGTTATACAGCGAAAGGTCAGGGCGTTTGCTCTTAAGAAGATGGCAGAACTATTCAAGAACTGGAAGAAAGTATTGAACAGGAAGTTTGTCGAGAAGACAAGACTCCAGAATTCAGAGGTCAATATGAGAAGATGAGAGATCACTGGCCCGCATTTGTGGCCTACAAGAAATCGGACAAGGCTAAGAACAGGTCAGTTACAAATAAGAAAAATGCCGCAAGGAAGGAGTATCACCATGTTACGGGGTCAGGTGGCTACAGAAAAGCCCGGCCTACGTGGGACAAAGCTGAGCAAGACCTGCTTGCTAAAGATGTCCAACCAGCGACATTGCACTGGCCAGATCGGGCAAGGACTTGGTTCATCGGGGTTGGGGGAAGTTTGGACCCAGAAACAGGGAAGTGTGTCTGGAAGAAAGCTCAACTTGCAATACCATTCAAAAAGCTTGAGGAAACAATCAAGAAATCGCTGGAAGGGACGTTCGTTCCCGACAGAGAGAAGGACGAGCTATCATTTGCCCTCGGGAATCCTGAACACCTTGGACGAACACGAGGCACACCAGGCTCCGTTCCGTGGAAGGTTGGGTTTCCCGACAGCGCTCGTTACAGAAGCCGATAGAGATTGTCGAGTTTGTACACGAAGTTCATCCAGCTTTTGCCGTAACCCTCTCAACTTTTTAGCACATGCTATGTGGGTGAAATGATGATACCATGCCAACTTGCAACCATTTCAGAGTTCATTTGCAGTGCTTTTCAATTCAGGGTCATTTTAGCTCAAAATAAATCATGAAATGCATGAAAAATAGCAAATGAAGTCAGAAAAGGTTTGAAAAGTGATGATGTGGCTTTGAATGGTGCATATTGAATGCAGAAAAAGTCTTGAGTTCAAATATGTTTAAAAAATTGAAATCCTTTTGTAACAGAAGAGTTTTCGTCCAAAACCCTGACACTTCGAAAGAGATTGTCCAGTTCGTACACGAAGTGCATCCAGTTTTTGCCGTAACCCTCTCAACTTTTTAGCACATGCTACGTGGGTGAAATTATGATACCATGCCAATTTTTAACCATTTCAGAGTTCATTTGCAGTGCTTTTCAATCTCAGGGTCATCTTAGCTCAAAATAAATCATGAAATGCATGAAAAATATCAAATGAAGTCAGAAAAGGGTTGGAAAGTGATGATGTGGCTTTGAATGGTGCATATTGATTGCAGAAAAAATCTTTAGTTAAAAACTTTAATAGTAAAATGAATTTTCATAAAGTATATTTTGTGACAAGCTTTAATAGAAACTAAAAAGCTTTTATAACACTCTAATAGCAAAAGGAATCAACTAAAAAGAACCAATAAAAAATAAAACTTATGCAACTAAAATTATATAAAATTTATGCAACTAAAATTATATAACTAAAAATAACATATGCAAAAAATAACATTAAAAATCATAATATATGCAAAAAAAAAGACCCGCCTACTAGTCACAACGGCCTGCATACGACTAGAAACCCTACAAATGGGCCAGGATGCAGCCCCGCAGTGCTAGCTGGCCCAACAGGGCGTCAAATAGGCATGTACCGCCTGCATTAGAGAGGAGCTCGAGAGGGCACCGGCAGCAGCACTTATAAACCACTCCGAGCCCCTCTCGGCTAGCGAGGTGGGACTAAACATTTTGTACGGGAAGCACAACCCTTTAGTCCCGGTTGGTGGCTCCAACCGGGACTAATGACCTTTAGTCCCGGTTGGTGGCACCAACCGGGACTAAAGGGGGGCATTAGTCCCGGTTGGAGCCACCAACCGGGACTAAAGGGGGGGCAATATAAGCGGGACTTAGCAGTTTTTCCAATCCATTACAGTTTCTTCTCTCCTCGGCGCCGACGATGACATCGATGCCGCCAGGCTGCCGGATTTTGCCATCGCCCTGCCGTCCCCGAGCCCGTTGACCGTCGCCGGCGCCGGACCTCCTCGCGCGCCCTCCTCCCCGTCGCCGTCGCCGCGCCCTGCCCCGCCGTCGTCGCGCCCCTGCCCCTATGTCATCGTCGCCGTCGCCGCGACCTGCTCCTACGTCGCCGTCGCCGTCGCCTCGCCCTGCCCCACTGTCGTCGTCGCCTGGCCCGCCGTCGCCGTCGCCTCGCCCTGCCCCGCCGTCGTCGCGCCCCTGCCCCTACGTCGTCGTCGCCGTCACCGCGCCCTGCCCCTACGTCGCCTTCGCCGTCGCCTCGCCCTACACCGCCGTCGTCGTCGCCTCGCCCTTCCCCACCGTCGCCTCCCCGTACGCCGTGGCCATCGCCGCACGCCTGCCGGCCTCGACTTCGCCGCGCCGGCCCCTGCCCCCACAGTGAGCCCATTGAACATGGCTTGCATGTTGATGCTGATGGCTTGTTGCTTTTTGAGAGTTCTTGTTTATTGCCGTATCCCGTATCGCCGTATTGCCTTATTGCTTATATATGTTTACCGTATATGTTTACCGTATCAATGTCCAGTCCATGTCATTTTATTATTACTTATATATGTTTACTATGCCGTATCCCCCACAGTGAGATTTTTAAAATGAGACAGTCCATGTCATTTTATTATTACTTATATATGTTTACCGTATCGCCTTATTGTTGTTTTTAGAAATTGCCGTATCCCGTATCGCCGTACCCATATCACCGTATCGATGTCGCTGTATCGGTGCTTCGTAGGTTGCTAGTCCCACCATATGAACATAATGCACTTGAGAATTTTCATATGTTCGTAGAATGATAACTTCGACATGAGGGGGGTGGGGGTCCGCAAGTATCCTCGAGGACCATGAGAGAGGCCGTCTCGGGTTCAAACCCGTTTCAGTAATACCCGAACCCGAAACCCACCATCCCCGTCAAAATACTACGCTAAGCATATTGGGCCATTCAGCCTTCACTACAAACAACCATGAGAGAGGCGGTCCGCAAAGTATCCTCTCTCGAAAGATAGGGTGACTCATCAGACATGAGGGGGAGGAGTCCTCGACGATCGTCTGAAACTGACTGTTATAAAACTTGTGAACTTTGCATGATGTTTCCCACTAATCCATCTCTCATGGTTGTAAATTGCCACGTTGTAATATTTGCAGAAACTATGGTGGACAGAGACTTAGAAAAAGAATAGTTGTTGGGGGATATAATACGAGAGGGAGGTGATATCGATCCCACCTGCTTGTCGTTTCTCAACGAGACCGATGGTGAGGAAAGAGAGGATGGCGGCTCCGGTGAGGAGGAAGGAGATCATGACTGCTCCGGTGATCGAACTAGGGACGAAGGAGATCATGACGGCTCCGGTGAGCGAATGGAGAAGGGAGCCATAACTGCTTCAAAGTCCGGCGAGGTATATATTAATTAATCCTCTGCTGACTAGATGCATTAATTTTTTTGTATGTACATATATTAACGCTTCTTTCTTCTTTTAATTAGCCATCCGGATCGAGCTCCACTTCGGTAAGGAGACGAGGCCTGATGAGAAGGTTGGACGCGCAAGAAAGGTTCACGATCGAAGAAGTCTCTCCAGAAGGCCAACCGATTGCTCCCTACCGGACCAAGAACAAATTTATACATCAGTGCGGAGTGGTTGTTAGGGACATCGTCCCGATCAGCTGCCAAGAATGGAATAAGAAGAAGGACCCTCAAGTTCCTTATGTCAACGATAGACTGAAAGATGATCTTTGGACCAATCTGATGAGAAATTTCAGTCTACCGCCAGAGGAGGATCCGAATAACCCAGTTATACAGCGAAAGGTCAGGGCGTTTGCTCTTAAGAAGATGGCAGAACTATTCAAGAACTGGAAGAAATTATTGAACAGGAAGTTTGTCGAGAAAGGCAAGACTCCAGAATTCAGAGGTCAATATGAGAAGATGAGAGATCACTGGCCCGCATTTGTGGCCTACAAGAAATCGGAGAAGGCTAAGAACAGGTCAGTTACAAATAAAAAAATGCCGCAAGGAAGGAGTATCACCATGTTACGGGGTCAGGTGGCTACAGAAAAGCCCAGCCTACGTGGGACAAAGCTGAGCAAGACCTGCTTGCTAAAGATGTCCAACCAGCGACATTTCACTGGCCAGATCGGGCAAGGACTTGGTTCTTCGGGGTTGGGGGAAGTTTGGACCCAGAAACAGGGAAGTGTGTCTGGACGAAAGCTCAACTTGCAATACTATTCAAAAAGCTTGAGGAAACAATCAAGAAATCGCTGGAAGGGACGTTCGTTCCTGACAGAGAGAAGGACGAGCTGTCATTTGCCCTCGGGAATCCTGAACACCCTGGACGAACACGAGGCACGTCAGGCTCCGTTCCGTGGAAGGTTGGGTTTCCCGACAGCGCTTGTTATAGAAGCCGACAGAGAAAGAAGAAAGAGGAAGCAAGCGAAATGCAGAAGTTGAATGAAAGATTAGCGAAACTAGAGGCACTTGAGAGCCAGCGAGCTACCGGCCAACCATCTCAGCGGCACGAAGATCCTTCATTGGAGACTACCCACGATGCTACCCCACCATCTCAGCGGAGAAGCAGCGTGGCTTCCACTGAGCTCGTTCATCCTGATAGCATGACTCCTCGCTACCCCGTGGATGGTATCACGCATAATGAACATTGTGTGCTAATGGCAAAATGCCATAACCTGACCTTTAAGGCGGCGGTCGGCTCTGTCTTACCTCCTCGACCTAATGCAACTTTCCATTGCACTCCGGTTCCAGCTGTCTTTGCTATTGTCGGGGTGGATGAAATAATGGACGGATTTGATGGGCTGGAGCGTGAGTACCCTACAGGCGAAGGGGAGCTTCTTCTTCGATATGCCTTAAGGACTACCTGTTTATGGAGAAAGGAACACATCGTGCTTCCATACTGGACGCCGCCTCAGCAGACTCAGGCGGAGGAGGCCCTGGTGCCTGAGTCGTCTCCGGTGCGTCAGCCGTCTCCGGTGCGTCAACCGTCTCCAGTGCGTCAGCCGTCTCCGCTGCCTGAGTCGTCTCCGGCGCATCAGCCGTCTCCGGCGCGTCAGCCGTCTCCGCCGCCTCAGCGGACTAAAACGGAGGAGGCCCCTCAGCAGAATCCTACTCCGCCCCAGCTGTCTCCGCCACGTCATCGAACTCTGCCTCCTCCGCCGCCTAAGCAACAGCGGAAGAGAGGCGCCGCCGCTCCGGCGGCTAGCAGCAGTACGAAACAGAGGAGATTCAGATACGGCCCAAGCCTCAAGCCTCTTCGCAAGTTACCCTATGAGAGGTCTGAGGAGGAACTCGACGAGATCGTGGATGCCGATGTGAAACGTCACCTCGCACCGAAGCGCCCACCTTAAGAGGAGAAAATTGATCCGGTGAAAGCGAAGCGAACTCTGGATGCCCTTAGGCGACCACCACCGCCTCCGCCGCCATCAAACTATGACCGATGTATTGAAAAGAAATATGATCAAGCGAGGCGGTCGGGAAGCTTAAGTAGAAGTGGCTCAAGAAGTGGGAAAACAATTCCCCAGCTCGGCGAACAAGAACTGCAATCGTGTCCTCCGCTCAAGGTGGTTACCGATATCGCTAATGATCCAGAGAAAGCGGACACTGGTCTTGCTATCACTGCTGATGATTACTTACCCGGCTCGGTACAGTTTGAAACGGTTGCGGTAGTACAAACCTTAAAATACGCGAACGGGAAGCCTCTCGTCACACGTGAGGAGCTCGACCGTCTACCAACGATGATGCGACGATTGCATGAATGGTACTTGAAAGCCTGCAAGGACGGGACCGACAATATCTTTGTGGGAATTAAAGATGAGCACTTCTTCAATGAAGAGCAGGTGTTGTTCGTTGAATTTGAAGAAATATTTCAGTTATACAATCAAAAGGAACTCGACAAAACTATCGTCAGTTCCTATTGTCTGTAAGTATTTTTTTCTGTAATTAAGTCTCTAGCTCAGCTCGTTCATTGCATGTATTAATTATCCTCACACTATATTATGCAGATTGAAGATCCTCGAATGCAAACAACAACAAATCTATGACATTGGGTTCATTGACCCAAATTTCATAAATGAACCTACGTTACGAGATTTTCCCGCCGAAACAGAGAACAACTTGCTAAAGGCGTTACTTGGACAACAAACCAGAAAGGAAATACTATTTCCTTACAACTTCAAGTGAGTGTTACTATCTTGTGCACATCCTGTTTCGCTTACTCGAGGTTAAGTGCAATTAACGAGTTATGCGTGCGCAGTTTCCACTTTATTCTGCTAGACATTCAGCTTGAAGAGGGAAAAGTAACTGTCTTGGACTCGAGACGTAAAGACCCTAAGGAGTGGACGAACATGAGGCCAATGCTTCAAAAGTAAGTTCAATCATTATCGCACCATATCGGCAACTTTCGTTCATTTTCTGATATCAAGTAATCATTTTCTTTGTCGGGCAGGGTTTGGAAAAAGTTCACCAAAAAGGTTAAGGGTGTCAACTGGAAACCGGAGTTGCAATTTGTACAGCCCAAAGTAAGTACTACTCTAGTACCGCACATCTCTCATTGATGCTAGTTTCAATACCATTATCATGCTTGGTTATCATTTTGATTGAACTCTATTCTCGTAAAGTGTTTGTTGCAGGCATCCGGGACTAATTTATGTGCCTACTACGTTTGCGAGTTCATTCGCCACTCGACCTCTAAGCGGGGCCGGGGCATATCTTTACAACAATTTGAAGTACGTAAACAATATTCACATTTTTGATTTATTACCATCAATTGTGTTGAGTTTCATTCGTATATTGACCCCCTTCTTTAAATTATATCTGGCGGAAGCGGGACGAACTCCTACCAACTGATCGCATCTGAGCAATTCAAGAGGAATTGGCGGGATTCTTTGTTGAGCATGTCATACCTTAAGACGGAGAATACCATAAGGATGTCGAATGCGATGTTGGTAATAGACGACGTTAGGATCGTAAGAGATGTTATATTGTATATATATGCATGAACATGTACTATATGTAATAGCGTCGAATAGATTTACGAAAACTTTTTGCATATTGTTCGACCAAGCACGGAGAAAAAGAGGTCACTTCTCTCTATATATTGATCATGATGATGTTGTGTAATGGTTTCTTCATTGCTATATGTAGTAGCTAGCGTCGAGTTGAATGAAAAACGTAAAATAAAAATGGTAAACACAAAAATAAAAGGGGGAAACACAATAGGAAAACCCCTAAAGCCCCCATTTCAAAAAAACAAAAAACAAAAACCCCAGCGCCTGGCAGGTGCTGACGCGTGGCTGCCTTTTAGTCCCGGTCGGTGTTACCAACCGGGACTAAAGGTCCTCCTGCCTCGGCGCCCCGCAGAGGCCATGTGGAGCCCCTTTGGTCCCGGTTCGTAAGCAAACCGGGACTAAAGGTTTTGGGCATTAGTCCCGTTTGGTTTGTCCCGGTTCCAAAACCGGGACTAAAGACCCTCTGGAACCGGGACTAGTGCTCTGTTTTCTACTAGTGTATATATGACGCACTGATGCAAATCTAACATGTAGATGTCAAATACATGTGACATATGATATATGATGCATGATTGTATGCTTACTTTTCCAAAAGTTTCATGAATGAAGAACAAACCCTAAATAGGGCTTAGCTTCGCTATAGCTTTTCCAAAAGAAACGAGGTCGAATTGATAGGCTCGGTGTCGGGTGGGCTGGATTCCAGCGCGAGAGCTAAAGCGAAGAACGTATGGAACGGATAATAGGGAAATTGCTCGTTGTTTTCATCTTCCACCAGTCAGTCACTTTAGTCCAGTTCACGACTAGCGGCCAAGTTCCAGGAAGTAATACTTTTCCCGAAGTGTTTGACTAAGAATAGAGAGCTCCAATGTACCGCACTATCCAGGTCTCCAATGTGGGCATCACTTTCCAGGACATAGACTAGTTGGCAACATCACTATTCAGGTCTCATCCGTTGCCTCCAACACCTGCTTGCACGGCACGGCACAGTGAGAAACCTCCGGCCGATGCCCACACATGACACATGTGGCATGACTTGCGTGCGTGTGTACCGATCGGGACTTCCATTTTGTAAGTCGGTCTGCATCGACAAAACACGGCGATACTCGCTAGGCTACGCCATTTCTCCAATCCCCACCCTACCTCATCACTTCGTGGTCGTCCTCGGGCGTCGCCTCCATACATATATGTGCTCCACCGCTCGCGTCAGTCACCGGTCCGATACACCAGTAAGTACTCCATCTACTTGGGAAAAATGAATTTTTTTGACCTATGGACGAAACAATATCACAAAGTAAACCGTGGGTGAAAGAATTTCATCCAGCTGATCACTTTGTGTGGCGCGCCCGATAGATAGGCGCTGCACCACACAGTGCAGCGCCTTACAGCCTTGCTGACAGGCTACAGTTATCTCCTCTAGCTCTTGGTGGCGCGTAACTTGTTCTCTTTGTTTCTCTCGAGAGACTGCGGCGGTTTGCAAGTTGGTGGTGCAGTGCCGTGCAGGTGGGCGGCATATCATATGTAACATGAATTGCCTGAGTCGTGCTCGTCACAATGACGCTGGCTGCTGTTTATTCGTCTCAGGCTTTCAGTGTCTTGACTGTTGACTCAATGGCGCGAACACTTGGACTGCAATGAATCATTTGTTGGGCTAAGTCTCTCCAAGTTTCTTTTATTCCAAAGATCGGCAGGAGCACGGCCATTTGTTTTTCTATTACAAGAATGACCAAAGAGAATAAAACCAAATATTTACAGCTCAGCTTTGACGAGTAACACAAAGAAAAAAAACACCGGAGACTGAACGCCTCAGGTCGAGAGAACGAAGCTATACTGTTGTTTATGTTTATGTTTTTTTTTAATGGGCCGCAAGAGGGGTCTTGAAGGACCCCGACGGCTTCATTCATAATATTGTTAGAGTATATTTACATAAAAGACATTGATAGGAAAGAAAATATAACCAGACCCTTAACTTTTGCCCCGAAGACCCTGGAACAAAAATGAGAAAGCAATCAAGTCCAAGTCGTCTTCTAGCTCCTTCTCCACTGATCTCCTGAAAAAGCAACCGACGGTGATCAACCGCATCACCTCCAGGGACGTGACCACTTGGTGTGCAGCGACAGGAGCCAACAGCGTCGGAGCACGAGAGCCTCCATAATGGCACAAAAGCCCGGAGGTAAGATAAGACCTTCTGCCAGCCTGGAGCCGACAAACACAGTGGGAGTGGCTGCCTAATAGACTTTAGATTCAACAGCGAGGCAACCGTCGGCCGCCAAGGAAGAGTTGCTAGGGAAGAACTCCCTATGATCTCCATGGATGCGGCCTTGTAAGAAGCTCCGGCACAACGCTACTGGCGCTGATGAACTCCTAGTGTTGCATCTAGAGCACATGCCGCAGCATGCCCTCCAGCTTCCGACCGAGCACAAACAACAGGAGCGCTTCGCCCCTCTTTTGTCTCCCACCTATCGCAACGACCGCAAGTAGAGAGGGAAGAAGCCCCCCCCCCCCCCCCCCCCCTTCGAATCTGTACTTTTGTTTTGAAAATCTACCATAATTATTCCAATAAAGACTTTTGAATATACCTCAATCGATTTAGCACGTCATCAAATTATCAAATCTCTATAAGACGAGCAAGGTTATTCATATTGAATCTGGAAAATGAGTCTCTCGAGTCAAGACAAGAGAATTCCAAACAACTCCGAAGATAACTCATTTAAGCAAAGGTCAAAATCGGTGATAATAGAGTCTACATCAATATTGAAGGTTTTCACACTGTAAAAATATATCAATATTGACATGTTGTCTTCTCCTTATTTTGATTTCCCGGAGTTTGCTACCATTTCATCCATATTGAGGATTGTGATGTCATCTTCTGTGAAAATTGACACCTTTCAAGAGGGGCTATGAACCATCATTTTTTCAGTTCAGAAAACATGTCCTCACATCATCAAACATGTCCTCACATCATCAAACAAAGATATTGGCTGACCTACTACAATTACAAATTTATCCAATAAAATATAGAAAGCCAAAATAGAACGATAAAATGCAATCTATTGCATACATAAAGTTGCTTTTGGCCACTCCCCGCAAGCTATCCAAAATACTCTTAAACCCTACTTAAATACCACACCTAGGGAATTTTTAGACTCGGTGTTGTGTGGTCACCACGGGAAATCCCATGCTTGAGGAGCTAGGGTTTCGTAGAGGGACAAGATGGCACTGGTGGACTCGACGACTAACAAGAAGCAAGGCACAATTTACCCAGGTTCTGGCCCCGGAGGGTAATACCCTACTCCTGCTTGTCTGATATGTACTCTGACGAGTTGCCAGGTGTTACAATGGTGTTGTGGCTCAGCTTGGATCTGACAGAAAAGTGAATCTTACGGGTGTGTCTCTAAGTCCTCTCGTTGACGCCACCCAGCCTTTATATAGGAGGACGGGTCTCAGGTGTCGTAGCCCCAATTCTATGACTGCCTTGCGAGGCACTCCGATTGTTCGAGTTGGGCCTCATCTCTCACAAGTGCAGAGATGGCCTTTAGTCCCGGTTGGGATGGGCCTTTAGTCCCGGTTCAACAACCAGGACTAAACGGCCCCCCCTTTAGTCCCGGTTAGCCATGACCCGGGACTAGAGTCCCTCCACGTGGCCACCTGCGTGCGCCTGTGCTGTGGGAACTTTAGTCCCGGTTGGTGTCACCAACCGAGACTAATGATTTTTTTTGTTGGAAAGTAGGTTTTATTTTTTATTTTTCCTTTTTATTTTGTGTTTTTCATTCAATTCTTTTTCATTTCAAACATATTTTACGCTACTACGTACCGTACACGTTATGCATATATAATATAATGTTTATATATATCATTATTGATGACAACTTGAGTTCAAATAGATAACTAGGTTTCAAAAACCTTACAAATCCAGACCAAACTGCTAGATCGAGACCAATAATGATAAAACTATTAAACCTTAAACTAGAGCTTAATGTTACTACAATACTATTAATGAGCAGAATCTGGTGGTGCAGAATCTGATGGTGGTGGGGGCATTCTTGGCGGAAGTATCCCGACAACACTTCCCCATCGGGCTCTCTGAGCCGGGCACGAAGATGTCACTTGTTGTAGTGCCCATTCCATAACCAAGTGGGGACTACTCTGTGGCGGCATCTGAGCATGCTCTGCAGCGTTGGCCTCCGCGAAGATGACGTCTGCCGCAACTTTTAGTTGTGTTTGGGCATCTCTCCATCCGAACACTGCATCGTCAATCCTTTTTCCCTGCGCCACCAACATCCTCCGCCACTCCAACTCCTGTTCACGAGTATGTCTAGGAAACATGGAATCCCTGTAAATTTGGCATGACATTTGCTTAACAATGGACATATTAAGTGCATCCATTCATCTAAATGCATCAATTCATCAATTCATCCATTTCTATTCATCCATCATTCTAACATATATACATCAATATAGCATCTATGCATCGAAAAAAATACACATATGCATTTGTTCGAGCTTCTAACGTCAATATAACATTTCCATTCTAACATACACATATGCATCGGAAAAAAATATAACATCTATGCATACATCAATATAACATTTCCATTCTAACATACATCAATATAACATATATACATCAATATAACACTAATACACATATCCATTTTATCTAACATACACATATGCATTTTATCTAACATACAAAAAATGAACAAAATTCGAGTAGGAGATGCTCGCCGGCCGGGATCGTCGGGGCGGAGAAGGAGGAGCGGCGCCGGAGGCGGGGAGGAGCGGTGCCGTCGCGGGATCGGGCCGCGGCGGCGCTTGGAGGAGCGGGCGGGGTTTGAGGCGGGCGCGCACGGAGGAGCGGCGGCGGCGGGCAGCGTGGCGGCGCCGGCGCGGGCTCGGGCGGCGCTTGGGAGCAGAGTGGCCGGACAGCAATGTCGAGGGCGCGCGCGGGCCGGCAGCCTGGCGGCGTCGTTGAGCGGGCATGATGGATTGATTTGGGGAGGAAGAAGAGGGGTTTAAATAGGGGCGGACCTTTAGTCCCGGTTGGTGGCACAAGTTGAGGCCTACTTTTGTGGGCGGCACAAATTCCGCGTGTGAACAGACCTTTAGTCCTGGTTGGATCCACCAACCAGGACTAAAGGTCTCCTTTTCGGAATTTCGCTCGGGAAGGGCCCTTTAGTCCCGGTTGGGGCCACCAACTGGGACTAACGGTCTATTTTCTCTTTTTTTGTTTTGTTTTTTTCTAAACATGACAGCTTCTGTTTTTAGATTTGGAATAACTGTTAGAATAATTATAGTTTTCAAATTTATAATATTTTTGCTTTAGGTCAAAAAAATATAAACTTTCTATTATTGTCAGTAGTTTTCAAATTTATATAGTTTTCAAATTTTTAGGATATTTGAAATAGGTGTTTTAACTCTTTTAGTTTTATACCTTCAAAAGCCGTCCAAATGAACTCTGAAAAGGTTGAAACTTGGCATGGTATCACCATTTCACACACGTAGCATGTGCTAAAAATTTGAGAGGGTTACGACAAAAAATGGATGCACTTCGTGTACAAACTGGACCATCTCCTTCGAAGTATGAGGGTTTCACATGAAAACCCATCTGTTACAAAGGTATTTCATTTTTTTTAACTTATTTCAACTCCATACTTTTTGTGCATTCAATACGCACCATTCAAAGCCACATCCTCAAATTTCAACCATTTCTAACTTCATTTGCTATTTTTCATGCATTTAATGACTTTTTTGAGCTGAATGACCGTGAAATTGAAAAGTAGTACAAATGAAATCTGAAAAGGTTAAAACTTGGCATGGTATCATCATTTCACACATATAGCATATAGCATGTGCTAAAAAGTTCAGAGAGTTACGACAAAAACTGGATGCACTTCATGTACAAACTAGACCATCTCCTTCGAAGTATGAGGGTTTCGGACGAAAACTCATCCGTTACAAAGGCATTTCATTTTTTTAAACTTATTTCAACTCCATACTTTTTGTGCACTCAATACGCACCATTCAAAACCACATCCTCAAATTTCAACCATTTCTAACTTCATTTGTTATTTTTCATGCATTTAATGATTTTTTTGAGCTGAATGACCGTGAAATTGAAAAGCAGTACAAATGAACTCTGAAAAGGTTAAAACTTGGCATGGTATCATCATTTCACACACATAGCATGTGCTAAAAAGTTGAGAGGGTTACGACAAAAACTGGATGCACTTCGTGTACAAACTTGACCATCTCCTTCGAAGTATAAGGGTTTCGGACGAAAACTCATCTGTTACAAATGCATTTCATTTTTTTAAAGTTATTTGAACTCCATACTTTTTGTGCATTCAATACGCACCATTCTTACACACACCGCATGGACAACACATAAAACCATTCCGCTTGTTTGCCTTAGCCGCATGCAGAAAACTATGCACGCCATTAATGAACCTAATTCAACATGGCTTGACTTTCGGTCTATTGAGGTTTTCCTTAGAAAAACTCTCATGCATCATGGTGTGTATGGTGCGCACTCTCTCACACTTATATGGTGGTGTATGTTGGTGGACACTACCTCACACTAATATTTCAACCGTCGGTGCTGGTCATTTCCCCTTCTTCTCTCGCGTAATATACCAAGGTATATATTGCAAGAAGAAGAACAGGGAAACGACCCCCGCGACAACAGTCGGGATTCCTCCATCAAGAAGAGACATGAAAGTCACACAAGGAGCTCCGACAGACCGAAAGTACATAAATTCTTTTACTAAAAATTTCTAGACCTATTTTTTTATTAAAAAATTATAATGCATGATGTATTTATAATGAAACTTCTTATCTTAAAACTTCTGAAATTTCTATCTCAATTTATAATGAAACTTCTGAAATTCAATCTCAATTTATAATAAAAACTTCTTCAAACTTCTTATCTTAAACGACGTGCGTCGGAAGTGCGTCGATCACCGTACATCCTCCATTGCCGGTTCATCTGCATTATATAATTAAGTATATCAAAAACCATTACAGAACATCATGAATAGAGAAATGACCAAACTAATAGTGATCAAATGTTATTAATGCAAAAATAAATACATAAAGTTCATACATAGTTCTCATAAAACAACATATAAATATCTGGAGCATCTAAAACATACATTGAAACTAATACAACTATGTAAAACATTTAAATATAACAACAAATGCGATCAAAATCGCAACTAAGGTAACAATTGATCCAACAACATAATGATACCAAGCCTTTTTATCAATGGCATATTTTCTAATCTTTCTAATCTTCAAGCGCATTGCATCAATCTGGATCTAGATCGATGACATCGGCAACATGTAACTCCAATTTCATCTTCTCTTCTTCAATTCTTTTCAATTTTTCTTTCAAATAATAGTTTTCTTTTTCAACTAAATTTAACAAACAATCATACAAGTAAGAAAATTATACAAGTAACTATCTAGATAAGATTTTTTTTACAAAAAGGATAAGAACAAGAGGCTCACCATGGTGGTGCCGCCGACGGGACGCCGCGGTCGATCGACGGCAGTGAGGACGAGGATGTGGACGGGAAGGCACTTAGTAAACCACACCTACACATGCAAACTAAGAAGATGATCTGAGCTCGAATTGCATGCATATAAATCAAATGAACTCCCACATAATTACTCCCAAACTAAAACCAACAAATCATGAAACTGAATAAACTAGTAATGTGAGATGAAAGGATGAAGTGGCTAACCTTTTAGAAAGATGGGGTGCCTTCAATCTTCACAAAGCTTGGCAAAAATGGATGATGAGCTCAGGGGAAGGAAAGCAAAGAGGAGAGAAAGGAGAGCTTGGGCTCGGGCTGGAAGAAGCATCTATATATAGGGATTTCTATAGTCCCGGTTGGTGATTCCAACCGGGACTAAAGGTCCATCTCTAGTCCCGGTTGGTGTCACCAGCTGGGACTAAAGGGGCTCGCATGGGCCCCAGCCCACCGCATCCCTGCCACAACCCTTTAGTCCCGGTTGGTAACACCAACCGGGACTAGAGGTTCCTCATGAACCGGGACTAAAGCCTAACCAACCGGGACTAGAGGTTCCTCATGAACCGGGACTAAAGCCTAGCCTCATGAATCGGGACTAGTGGTCACATTAGTCCCGGTCCAAAACCCGACCAAGACTAATGTTCCTCATGAACCGGGGCATGTTTTCTAATAGTATCTTGTCCCATAATGGGCCTAATCTCCTTAGCCTTGGGCTAGCTAATAGTGAGGACATACCAATAGTGAGTCAGCTATATCAAAGAGAAAGAGTTGGTTTTCGTATAGGCTAGATCCTATCCTTATTTTTGGTTCATAATCGATTATGCGCGGTGCTTACTAAAACACGCATAAATTTCTCATACGGGGTCTATTTTTGACGTACGGCCACTCCTATTGTTCAGAAAAACACGTGCATAGGAATGTTTTCGCGATAAATCAAGGTAGGACGGCTGTCCTACCTTGCCCTAAGGGGAGATTTGCCCCTGTGTGTAGCCAAGAGAGCAGCTAAAAGAAGTGCTTTATTTTTTTATGCATCTATATAATTATTGGTTCTGTGTATAGTAGTCCTATGTAGCTGTGCTATAGTCTTGCTATAGATTTTCAGGAGTCGTCCCGCTAAAGCTATGCATTTTAACGCTAAATTAAAAACGACGCTGATAGCCCGCTAAATTCCGCTATAGCCCTAAATTTGGGATCATTTAACCCGCTAACCTGTTGTAGACAAAGGAGGGACGCAAATGAGTTCCATCATGTCATCAATCTTACTCTATTATCCTTTCTTCTTTTATGTATCACTAGTAGAAAACAGGGCTTTGGTCCAGGCCGGATCAGAGCTTTAGTCCGGGTCGTGTTACGAACTGGGACTAATGTGAGCATTAGTCCCGGTTCGAGCGGCTAGGACGCCGGCCGGGATTTGTCACGCATCAGTCCCGGTTCGAACGGGACCTTTAGTCCCGGTAGGTGACACCAACCGGGACTAAAGGGGTGGTGGCAACCGTTCGCCTGGCGCGAGCCCTTTTAGTCCCGGTTCGTGGATCAAACCGGGACTAAAGGTCCCAACCGTTCAAATCCGGCGCATTGGAAGTTGTTCCGCGCGAGATATCATACATGGGAAACGCTACAGTAATGCGACCGGCCTCCATTTCTGTTCGTCTCCCTCTCCTCTCTTCTTCCCCATCCTACACCATGAATCCACGAACTCGCTACGGGAACGTGCTCGCACATGGCACGACCAATCTCCATGTCGTCTACACGAACGACAGCGCCAAAGTCGAGGGTTTTCTTTCCATGTTCGAGGAATGGCTTCAAGAGGAGAAACACAAGTTCATGGGCCTCGATCTCGAGTACACGGTCGATGGTCGCAATGTTGCCGTCGTCCAACTTTGTTTGAAGCAACATGTCATGGTCTTCCAGTGGGCAAGGTAATACGAAACTTGTCATAGTTTTAATTGGGGCTTTTCTTTGATTCATAGGATAGGAAAATTGCATAGGAATAGGAGGATTGGGAATGTCGAGAACATGTCATAGTTTCCTTGATTCATAGGAAAAATGCATAGGAAAATTGGGGCTTTTCTTTGATTCATAGGAAAATTGGGGCTTTTCTTTGATTCATAGGAAAATTGGGGCTTTTCTTTGATTCATAGGAAAATTGCATAGGAATAGAAAATTGCATAGGAATAGGAGGATTAGGAAAATTGCATAGGAATAGGAATAGGAGGATAGGAATAGGATAGGAAAATTGCATAAGAATTTTCCTTGTAGTTGCATATTGGCCATCGTGGGAGAACATGTCATAGTTTAGGGGCTTCTTTTGATTCATAGGATAGGAAATGCATAGGAATAGGAAACTTGCTATGATTCTTATTATACTTGTTATGATTCTTATTATACTTGTTCCGAATTATACTTGTTATGATTCTTATTATACTTGTTAATTATATGATTCTTATTATACTTGTTATGATTCTTATATTATACTTGTGTCGAAATATACTTGTTATGATTCTTATTATATTTGTTCTAAAATATACTTGTTATGATTCTTATTATACTTGTTCTAAAATATACTTGTTGCAGCAGTATTTAACACATTTGTTCCATTTTGTTGTTGCAGTAGTGACAAGCACTGTCCAAAACTCATGGAGTTCCTTCGCAGCGCCATATATTTTGCTAGCGTTGATATAACGAATGACAAGATCAAGATGAGGCGCACCTGGGGCATTGAGATACCATTTGAATGCCACATTGATCTTCAGGGCAGGTTCAGGCTTGAGGATGACAAGACTTCAATGGCTGATATGGCAGCCGCCCTGATCGACGAGGACTACGCTGATATGAAGACAAAATTCCCCAAGTCGGGGCACCAACATTGGGAGAAGACCCCACTTGACCCTATCAACATTGAGTATGCAGCAATAGATTGGTACGTTGCATACGAGTTGTACCGCAGGATTGGAATCTTCAATTATGGGCAGCGTCACCTCGTACCGCTAGTATCTCCTGCTTGGGGGTATTCTGATCCGGACGAAGAGTAGTGTTTGCAATGGCGAACACTTTTATCTCTATTATGTAGTGCTTGGAGGTCTCCTGATTCGGACGAGTAGATTTGCAATCCGGAAGAGTTGGATTGGTATCTTCAATTATGCAGTACTTTCTGTAATGGATATCTGAACTATTATTTCTATTATGTCCCTGTTTAAGTACGGTTTGTACGTAAGAATATTTAGTACGATGTGAGCAAGCTTTCTGAAGCATTGTGATGTATGTGATGAAGATTGTCCATGGTTACGGCGCAATAAGCAAGGGACACACGCGAAGAAAAAGTGAAGACTTTCTCTCCACAACTATTCTGATGATGGCTTTGATCTAGAATATCACTGCAGTTAAATATAATATTAACTAAAATTATCAAAATATTTGTTTGTTAAAAAGAATGAACTAAAAAGAATCAACTAAAATATTAACTAAAAAGAATGAACTAAAAAGAATCAACTAAAACATTAACTAAAAAGAATGAACTAAAAAGAATCAAAATAATATTAACTAAAATTATCAAAGTATTTATTTGTTAAAAAGAATGAACTAAAAATTTGAAATCCTTTTGTAACAGATGAGTTTTCGCCCGAAACCCTGACACTTCGAAAGAGATTGTCCAGTTTGTACACGAAGTGCATCCAGATTTTGCCGTAACCCTCTCAACTTTTTAGCACATGCTATGTGGGTGAAATGATGATACCATGCCAACTTGCAACCATTTCAGAGTTCATTTGCAGTGCTTTTCAATTCAGGGTCATTTTAGCTCAAAATAAATCATGAAATGCATTAAAAATAGCAAATGAAGTCAGAAAAGGTTTGAAAAGTGATGATGTGGCTTTGAATGGTGCATATTGAATGCAGAAAAAGTCTTGAGTTCAAATATGTTTAAAAAATTGAAATCCTTTTGTAACAGAAGAGTTTTCGTCCAAAACCCTGACACTTCGAAAGAGATTGTCCAGTTCGTACACGAAGTGCATCCAGTTTTTGCCGTAACCCTCTCAACTTTTTAGCACATGCTACGTGGGTGAAATTATGATACCATGCCAATTTTCAACTATTTCAGAGTTCATTTGCAGTGCTTTTCAATCTCAGGGTCATCTTAGCTCAAAATAAATCATGAAATGCATGAAAAATAGCAAATGAAGTCAGAAAAGGTTTGAAAAGTGATGATGTGGCTTTGAATGGTGCATATTGAATGTAGAAAAAGTCTTGAGTTCAAATATGTTTAAAAATTTGAAATCCTTTTGTAACAGAAGAGTTTTCGTCCAAAACCCTGACACTTCGAAAGAGATTGTCCAGTTCGTACACGAAGTGCATCCAGTTTTTGCCGTAACCCTCTCAACTTTTTAGCACATGCTATGTGGGTGAAATTATGATACCATGCCAATTTTCAACCATTTCAGAGTTCATTTGCAGTGCTTTTCAATCTCAGGGTCATCTTAGCTCAAAATAAATCATGAAATGCATGAAAAATAGCAAATGAAGTCAGAAAAGGGTTGGAAAGTGATGATGTGGCTTTGAATGGTGCATATTGAATGCAGAAAAAATCTTGAGTTAAAAACTTTAATAGTAAAATAATTTTCATAAAGTATATTTTGTTACAAGCTTTAATGGAAACTAAAAAGCTTTTATAAAACTCTAATAGCAAAAGGAGTCAACTAAAAAGAACCAATAAAAAATAAAACTTATGCAACTAAAATTATATAAAATTTATGCAACTAAAATTATATAACTAAAAATAACATATGCAAAAAATAACATTAAAAATCATAATATATGCAAGAAAAGACCCGCCTACTAGGCACAACGGCCTGCATACGACTAGAAACCGTACAAATGGGCTAGGATGCAGGCCCGCAGTAATAGCAGGCCCAACAGGGCGTCAAATAGGCATGTACCGCCTGCATTAGAGAGGAGCTCGAGAGGGCACCGGCAGCAGCACTTATAAAGCACTCCGAGCCCCTCTCGACTAGCGAGGTAGGACTAAACTTTTGGTACGGGAAGCACAGCCCTTTAGTCCCGGTTGGTGGCTCCAACCGGGACTAATGCTCCCCTTTAGTCCCGGTTGGAGCCACCAACCGGGAATAAAGGTCCCTGCTTCCCGCCCTTTGGGCTGCTGAAAATTGACCTTTAGTCCCGGTTGGTGGCACCAACCGGGACTAAAGGGGGGCATTAGTCCCGGTTGGAGCTACCAACCGGGACTAAAGGGGGGCTATATAAGCGAGACTTAGCAGTTTTTCCAATCCATTACAGTTTCTTCTCTCCTCGGCGCCGACGACGACATCGACACCGCCAGGCTGCCGGATTTTCCCGTCGCCCTGCCGTCCCCGAGCCCGCTGACCGTCGCCGGCCCCGGACCTCCTCGCGCGCCCTCCTCCCCGTCGCCGTCGACGCGCCCTACGCCGCCGTCGCCGTCGCCTCGCCCTGCCCCACCGTCGTCGCGCCCCTGCCCCTACGTCGTCGTCACCGTCACCGCGCCCTGCCCCTACGTCGCCGTCGCCTCGCCCTGCCCCGCTGTCGCCGTCGCCTGGCCCGCCCTCGCCGTTGCCTCGCCCTGCCCCGCCGTCGTCGCGCCCCTGCCCCTACGTCGTCGTCGCCATCACTGTGCCCTGCCCCTACGTCGCCGTCGCCGTCGCCTCGCCCTACCCCGCCGTCGTCGTCGCCTCGCCCTTCCCCGCCGTCACCTCCCCCTGCCCCGTGGCCATCGCCGCGCCCCTGCCGGCCTCGACTTGGCCGCGCCGGCCCCTGCCCCCACAGTGAGCCCATTGAACATGGCTTGCATGTTGATGCTGATGGCTTGTTGCTTTTTGAGAGTTCTTGTTTATTTCCGTATCCCGTATCGCCGTATCGCCTTATTGCTTATATATGTTTACCGTATATGTTTACCGTATCAATGTCCAGTCCATGTCATTTTATTATTACTTATATATGTTTACTATGCCGTATCCCCCACAGTGAGATTTTTAAAATGAGACAGTCCATGTCATTTTATTATTACTTATGTATGTTTACCGTATCGCCTTATTGTTGTTTGTAGAAATTGCCGTATCCCGTATCGCCGTACCCATATCACCGTATCAATGTCGCTGTATCAGTGCTTCGTAGGTTGCCAGTCCCACCATATGAACATAATGCACTTGAGAATTTTCATATGTTCGTAGAATGATAACTTCGACATGAGGGGGGTGGGGGTCCGCAAGTATCCTCGAGGACCATGAGAGAGGCGGTCTCGGGTTCAAACCCGTTTCAGTAATACCCGAACCCGAAACCCACCATCCCCGTCAAAATACTACGCTAAGCATATTGGGCCATTCAGCCTTCACTACAAACGACCATGAGAGAGGCGGTCCGCAAAGTATCCTCTCTCGAAAGATAGGGCGACTCATCAGACATGAGGGGGGAGGAGTCCTCGACGATCGTCTGAAACTGACTGTTATAAAACTTGTGAACTTTGCATGATGTTTCCCACTAATCCATCTCTCATGGTTGTATATTGCCACGTTGTAATATTTGCAGAAACTATGGTGGACAGAGGCTTAGAAAAAGAACAGTTGTTGGGGGATATAATACGAGAGGGAGGTGATATCGATCTCACCTGCTTGTCGTTTCTCAACGAGACCGATGGTGAGGAAAGAGAGGATGGCGGCTCCGGTGAGGAGGAAGGAGATCATGACTGCTCCGGTGATCGAACTGGGGACGAAGGAGATCAGGACGGCTCCGGTGATCGAATGGAGAAGGGAGCCATAACTGCTTCAAAGTCCGGCGAGGTATATATTAATTAATCCTCTGCTGACTAGATGCATTAATTTTTTGTATGTACATATATTAACGCTTCTTTCTTCTTTTAATTAGCCATCCGGATCGAGCTCCACTTCGGTAAGGAGACGAGGCCCGATGAGAAGGTTGGACGCGCAAGAAAGGTTCACGATCGAAGAAGTCTCTCCAGAAGGCCAACCGATTGCTCCCTACCGGACCAAGAACAAATTTATACATCAGTGCGGAGTGGTTGTTAGGGACATCGTCCCGATCAGCTGCCAAGAATGGAATAAGAAGAAGGACCCTCAAGTTCCTTATGTCAACGATAGACTAAAAAATGATCTTTGGACCAATCTGATGAGAAATTTCAGTCTACCGCCAGAGGAGGATCCGAATAACCCAGTTATACAGCGAAAGGTCAGGGCGTTTGCTCTTAAGAAGATGGCAGAACTATTCAAGAACTGGAAGAAAGTATTGAACAGGAAGTTTGTCGAGAAAGACAAGACTCCAGAATTCAGAGGTCAATATGAGAAGATGAGAGATCACTGGCCCACAAGAAATCGGAGAAGGCTAAGAACAGGTCAGTTACAAATAAGAAAAATGCCGCAAGGAAGGAGTATCACCATGTTACGGGGTCAGGTGGCTACAGAAAAGCCCGGCCTACGTGGGACAAAGCTGAGAAAGACCTGCTTGCTAAAGATGTCCAACCAGCGACATTGCACTGGCCAGATCGTGCAAGGACTTGGTTCTTCGGGGTTGGGGGAAGTATGGACCCAGAAACAGGGAAGTGTGTCTGGACGAAAGCTCAACTTGCAATACCATTCAAAAAGCTTGAGGAAACAATCAAGAAATCGCTGGAAGGGACGTTCGTTCCCGACAGAGAGAAGGACGAGCTGTCATTTGCCCTCGGGAATCCTGAACACCCTGGACGAACACGAGGCACATTAGGCTCCGTTCCGTGGAAGGTTGGGTTTCCCGACAGCGCTGGTTACAGAAGCCGACAGAGATTGTCCAGTTTGTACACAAAGTGCATCCAGCTTTTGCCGTAACCCTCTCAACTTTTTAGCACATGCTATGTGGGTGAAATGATGATACCATGCCAACTTGCAACCATTTCAGAGTTCATTTGCAGTGCTTTTCAATTCAGGGTCATTTTAGCTCAAAATAAATCATGAAATGCATGAAAAATAGCAAATGAAGTCAGAAAAGGTTTGAAAAGTGATGATGTGGCTTTGAATGGTGCATATTGAATGCAGAAAAAGTCTTGAGTTCAAATATGTTTAAAAAATTGAAATCCTTTTGTAACAGAAGAGTTTTTGTCCAAAACCCTGACACTTCGAAAGAGATTGTCCAGTTCGTACACGAATTGCATCCAGTTTTTGCCGTAACCCTCTCGACTTTTTAGAACATGCTACGTGGGTGAAATTATGATACCATGCCAATTTTCAACTATTTCAGAGTTCATTTGCAGTGCTTTTCAATCTCAGGGTCATCTTAGCTCAAAATAAATCATGAAATGCATGAAAAATAGCAAATGAAGTCAGAAAAGGTTTGAAAAGTGATGATGTGGCTTTGAATGGTGCATATTGAATGCAGAAAAAGTCTTGAGTTCAAATATGTTTAAAAAATTGAAATCCTTTTGTAACAGAAGAGTTTTCGTCCAAAACCCTGACACTTCGAAAGAGATTGTCCAGTTCGTACACGAAGTGCATCCAGTTTTTGCCGTAACCCTCTCAACTTTTTAGCACATGCTATGTGGGTGAAATTATGATACCATGCCAATTTTCAACCATTTCAGAGTTCATTTGCAGTGCTTTTCAATATCAGGGTCATCTTAGCTAAAAATAAATCATGAAATGCATGAAAAATATCAAATGAAGTCAGAAAAGGGTTGAAAAGTGATGATGTGGCTTTGAATGGTGCATATTGAATGCAGAAAAAATCTTGAGTTAAAAACTTTAATAGTAAAATGAATTTTCATAAAGTATATTTTGTTACAAGCTTTAATAGAAACTAAAAAGCTTTTATAAAACTCTAATAGCAAAAGGAATCAACTAAAAAGAACCAATAAAAATAAAACTTATGCAACTAAAATTATATAAAACTTATGCAACTAAAATTATGTAACTAAAAATAACATATGCAAATAATAACATTAAAAATCATAATATATGCAAAAAAACCCGCCTACTAGGCACAACGGCCTGCATACGACTAGAAACCCTACAAATGGGCCAGGATGCAGGCCCGCAGTGCTAGCAGGCCCAACAGGGCGTCAAATAGGCATGTACCGCCTGCATTAGAGAGGAGCTCGAGAGGGCACCGGCAGCAGCACTTATAAACCACTCCGAGCCCCTCTCGGCTAGCGAGGTGGGACTAAACTTTTTGTACGGGAAGCACAACCCTTTAGTCCCGGTTGGTGGCTCCAACCGGGACTAATGCCCCCCTTTAGTCCCGGTTGGAGCTACCAATTGCGACTAAAGGTCCCTGCTTCCCGCCCTTTGGGCTGCTGAAAATTGACCTTTAGTCCCGGTTGGTGGCACCAACCGGGACTAAAGGGGGGCATTAGTCCCGGTTGGAGCTACCAACCGGGACTAAAGGGGGGCAATATAAGCGGGACTTAACAGTTTTTCCAATCCATTACAGTTTCTTCTCTCCTCGGTGCCGACGACGACATCGACGCCGCCAGGCTGCCGGATTTTGCCGTCGCCCTGCCGTCCCCGAGCCCGCTGACCGTCGCCGGCGCCGGACCTCCTCGCGCGCCCTCCTCCCCATCGCCGTCGCCGCGCCCTGCCCCGCCGTCGCCGTCGCCTCGCCCTGCCCCTATGTCGTCGCGCCCCTGCCCCTATGTCGTCGTCGCCGTCGCCGCGCCCTGCCCCTACGTTGCCGTCGCCGTCGCCTCGCCCTGCCCCGCTGTCGCCGTCGCCTGGATCGCCGTCGCCGTCGCCTCGCCCTGCCCCGCCGTCATCGCGCCCCTGCCCCTACGTCGCCGTCGCCGTCACCGCGCCCTGCCCCTACGTCGCTGTCGCTGTCGCCTCGCCCTACCCGGCCGTCGTCGTCGCCTCGCCCTTCCCCACCGTCGCCTCCCCCTGCCCCGTGGCCATCGCCGCGCCCCTGCCGGCCTCGACTTCGCCGCGCCGGCCCCTGCCCCCACAGTGAGCCCATTGAACATGGCTTGCATGTTGATGCTGATGGCTTGTTGCTTTTTGAGAGTTCTTGTTTATTGCCGTATCCCGTATCGCCGTATCGCCTTATTGCTTATATATGTTTACCGTATACGTTTACCGTATCAATGTCCAGTCCATGTCATTTTATTATTACTTATATATGTTTACTATGCCGTATCCCCCACAGTGAGATTTTCAAAATGAGACACTCCATGTCATTTTATTATTACTTATATATGTTTACCGTATCGCCTTATTGTTGTTTGTAGAAATTGCCGTATCCCGTATCGCCGTACCCATATCACCGTATCAATGTCGCTGTATCGGTGTTTCGTAGGTTGCCAGTCCCACCATATGAACATAATGCACTTGAGAATTTTCATATGTTCGTAGAATGATAACTTCGACATGAGGGGGGTGGGGGTCCGCAAGTATCCTCGAGGACCATGAGAGAGGCGGTCTCGGGTTCAAACCCGTTTCAGTAATACCCGAACCCGAAACCCACCATCCCCGTCAAAATACTACGCTAAGCATATTGGGCCATTCAGCCTTCTCTACAAACGACCATGAGAGAGGCGGTCCGCAAAGTATCCTCTCTCGAAAGATAGGGCGACTCATCAGACATGAGGGGGGAGGAGTCCTCGACGATCGTCTGAAACTGACTGTTATAAAATTTGTGAACTTTGCATGATGTTTCCCACTAATCCATCTCTCATGGTTGTATATTGCCACGTTGTAATATTTGCAGAAACTATGGTGGACAGAGACTTAGAAAAAGAACAGTTGTTGGGGGATATAATACGAGAGGGAGGTGATATCGATCTCACCTGCTTGTCGTTTCTCAACGAGACCGATGGTGAGGAAAGAGAGGATGGCGGCTCCGGTGAGGAGGAAGGAGATCATGACTGCTCCGGTGATCGAACTGGGGACGAAGGAGATCATGACGGCTCCGGTGATCGAATGGAGAAGGGAGCCATAACTGCTTCAAAGTCCGGCGAGGTATATATTAATTAATCCTCTGCTGACTCGATGCATTAATTTTTTTGTATGTACATATATTAACGCTTCTTTCTTCTTTTAATTAGCCATCCGGATCGAGCTCCACTTCGGTAAGGAGACGAGGCCCGATGAGAAGGTTGGACGCGCAAGAAAGGTTCACGATCGAAGAAGTCTCTCCAGAAAGCCAACCGATTGCTCCCTACCGGACCAAGAACAAATTTATACATCAGTGCGGAGTGGTTGTTAAAGACATCGTCCCGTTCAGCTGCCAAGAATGGAATAAGAAGAAGGACCCTCAAGTTCCTTATGTCAACGATAGACTGAAAGCTCAACTTGCAATACCATTCAAAAAGCTTGAGGAAACAATCAAGAAATCGTTGGAAGGGACGTTCGTTCCCGACAGAGAGAAGGACGAGCTGTCATTTGCCCTCGGGAATCCTGAACACCTTGGACGAATACGAGGCACATCAGGCTCCATTCCGTGGAAGGTTGGGTTTCCCGACAGCGCTGGTTACAGAAGCCGACAGAGAAAGAAGAAAGAGGAAGAAGCGAAATGCAGAAGTTGAATGAAAGATTAGCGAAACTAGAGGCACTTGAGAGCCAGCGAGCTACCGGCCAACCATCTCAGCGGCACGAAGATCCTTCATTGGAGACTACCCACGATGCTACCCCACCATCTCAGCGGAGAAGCAGCCTGATAGCATGGCTCCTCGCTACCCCGTGGATGGTATCACGCATAATGAACATTGTGTGCTAATGGCAAAATGCCATAACCTGACCTTTAAGGCGGCGGTCGGCTCTGTCTTACCTCCTCGACCTGATGCAACTTTCCATTGCACTCCAGTTCCAGCTGGCTTTGCTATTGTCGGGGTGGATGAAATAATGGACGGATTTGATGGGCTGGAGCTTGAGTACCCTACAGGTGAACGAGAGCTTCTTCTTCGATATGCCTTAAGGACTACCTGTCTATGGAGAAAGGAACACATCGTGCTTCCATACTGGACGCCGCCTTAGCAGACTCAGGCGGAGGAGGCCCCGGTGTCTGAGTCATCTCCGGTGCGTCAGCCGGCTCCGGTGCGTCAACCGTCTCCGGTGCGTCAGCCGTCTCCGCTGCCTGAGTCGTCTCCGGCGCGTCAGCCGTCTCCGCCGCCTCAGCGGACTCCGACGGAGGAGGCCCCTCAGCAGAATCCTACTCCGCCTCAGCTGTCTCCGCCGCGTCATCGAACTTTGCCTCCTCCGCCGCCTAAGCAACAGCGGAAGAGAGGCGCCGCCGCTACGGCGGCTAGCAGCAGTACGAAACAGAGGAGATTCAGATACGGCCCAAGCCTCAAGCCTCTTCCCAAGTTACCCTACGAGAGGTCTGAGGAGGAACTCGATGAGATCGTGGATGCCGATGTGAAACGTCAGCTCGCATCGAAACGCCCACCTTAAGAGGAGAAAATAGATCCGGTGAAAGCGAAGCGAACTCTGGATGCCCTTAGGCGACCACCACCGCCTCCGCCGCCATCAAACTATGACCGATGTATTGAAAAGAAATATGATCAAGCGAGGCGGTCGGGAAGCTTAAGTAAAAGTGGCTCAAGAAGTGGGAAAACAATTCCCCAGCTCGGCGAACAAGAACTGCAATCGTGTCCTCCGCTCAAGGTGGTTACCGATATCGCTAATGATCCAGAGAAAGCGGACATTGGTCTTGCTATCACTGCTGATGATTACTTACCAGACTCGGTACAGTTTGAAACGGCTGAGGTAGTACAAACCTTAAAATACGCGAACGGGAAGCCTCTCGTCACACGTGAGAAGTTCGACCGTCTACCAACGATGATGCGACGATTGCATGAATGGTACTTGAAAGCCTGCAAGGACGGGACCGACAATATCTTTGTGGGAATTAAAGATGAGCACTTCTTCAATGAAGAGCAGGTGTTGTTCGTTGAATTTGAAGAAATATTTTAGTTATACAATCAAAAGGAACTCGACAAAACTATCATCAGTTCCTATTGTCTGTAAGTATTTTTTTCTGTAATTAAGTCTCTAGCTCAGCTCGTTCATTGCATGTATTAATTATCCTCACACTATATTATGCAGATTGAAGATCCTCGAATGCAAACAACAACAAATCTATGACATTGGGTTCATTGACCCAAATTTCATAAATGAACCTACGTTACGAGATTTTCCCGCCGAAACAGAGAACAACTTGCTAAAGGCGTTACTTGGACAACAAACCAGAAAGGAAATACTATTTCCTTACAACTTCAAGTGAGTGTTACTATCTTGTGCACATTCTGTTTCGCTTACTCGAGGTTAAGTGCAATTAACGAGTTATGCGTGCGCAGTTTCCACTTTATTCTGCTAGACATTCAGCTTGAAGAGGGAAAAGTAACTGTCTTGGACTCGAGACGTAAAGACCCTAAGGAGTGGACGAACATGAGGCAAATGCTTCAAAAGTAAGTTCAATCATTATCGCACCATATCGGCAACTTTCGTTCATTTTCTGATATCAAGTAATCATTTTCTTTGTCGGGCAGGGTTTGGAAAAAGTTCACCAAAAAGGTTAAGGGTGTCAGCTGGAAACCGGAGCTGCAATTTGTACAGCCCAAAGTAAGTACTACTCTAGTACCGCACATCTCTCATTGATGCTAGTTTCAATACCATTATCATGCTTGGTTATCATTTTGATTGAACTCTATTCTCGTAAAGTGTTTGTTGCAGGCATCCGGGACTAATTTATGTGCCTACTACGTTTGCGAGTTCATTCGCCACTCGACCTCTAAGCGGGGCCGGGGCATATCTTTACAACAATTTGAAGTACGTAAACAATATTCACATTTTTATTTTATTACCATCAATTGTGTTGAGTTTCATTCATATATTGACCCCCTTCTTTAAATTATATCTGGCGGAAGCGGGACGAACTCCTACCAACTGATCGCATCTGAGCAATTCAAGAGGAATTGGCGGGATTCTTTGTTGAGCATGTCATACCTAAAGACGGAGAATACCATAAGGATGTCGAATGCGATGTTGGTAATAGACGACGTTAGGATCGTAAGAGATGTTATATTGTATATATGCATGAACGTGTACTATATGTAATAGCGTCGAATAGATTTACGAAAACTTGTTGCATATTGTTCGACCAAGCACGGAGAAAGAGAGGTCACTTGTCTATATATATTGATCATGACGATGTTGTGTAATGGTTTCTTCATTGCTATATGTAGTAGCTAGCGTCGAGTTGAATGAAAAGCGTAAAATAAAAATGGTAAACACAAAAATAAAAGGGGGGAAACACAATAGGAAAACCCCTAAAGCCCCCCTTTCAAAAAAAACAAAAAACAAAAACCCCAACGCCTGGCAGGTGCTGACGCGTGGCTGCCTTTTAGTCCCGGTCGGTGTTACGAACCGGGACTAAAGGTCCTCCTGCCTCGGCGCCCCGCAGAGGCCATGTGGAGCCCCTTTGGTCCCGGTTCGTAAGCAAACCGGGACTAAAGGTTTTGGGCATTAGTCCCGTTTGGTTTGTCCCGGTTTCAAAACCGGGACTAAAGGCCCTTTGAAACCGGAACTAGTGCCCTGTTTTCTACTAGTGTATATATGACGCACTGATGCAAATCTAACATGTAGATGTCAAATACATGTGACATATGATATATGATGCATGATTGTATGCTTACTTTCCAAAAGTTTCATGAATTAAGAACAAACGCTAAATAGGGCTTAGATTCGCTATAGCTTTTCCAAAAGAAACAAGATCGAATTGATAGGCTCGGTGTCGGGTGGGCTGGATTCCAGCGCGAGAGCTAAAGCGAGAACGTATGGAACGGATAATAGGGAAATTGCTCGTTGTTCTCATCTTCCACCAGTCAATCATTTTAGTCCAGTTCACGACTACCGGCCAAGTTCCAGGAAGTAATACTTTTCGAGAAGGGTTTGACTAAGAATAGAGAGCTCCAATGTATGCATGTGCATCACTTTCCAGGACATAGACTGTAAGCTTCAACTACTCTCCGCAATCTAGCTTCGCCAATATACTCAATCTCAATCATCAGTACAAGGGGAATTCGAATTGAGATGGGGATGAGGAAGAGAATACACGCTAGCTCAACCACACACGCTTTCTATCCTATCCTTTCCTCGGCCGAAGCCGCCAGCCACCCGTTACTGAAGGAGAGGGCCTGATATATAACAAGGATTAATGGACCCATTCTGGGCCGCGCAGCCTCGCTGGCACCTGTGTTTTCCGCTTGGGCCTGGCCGTTGCTTGCTCATCTGATAGTCCTGTAGCTGATCTTGTGTTGACGCTGGCTGTTCAGTAGTGCCGCTGACAATCCCCCCTGGAGGAAAAACGGCTTGCCCCCAAGCCGGTGCTCGAGGAAAGGTTTGCTTGGGTAGCTCCTGGTCCTCCCAGGTGGCCATAGACTCTGGTGAATAACTCCACTTGACCAACACTTGAGTAATGAGCTTGTTCCCTCGCGGCACGAGACGACGATCAATGAAACGGAGCGGAACCCGCAGGTGAGCAGCTGAAGACGGAAGCGATGGCAATACCTGCTGATCAGGCTTAACATGTCGCTTGAGAAGAGACACATGGAAAACCGGATGAACTCGACAGTTCTCAGGCAGAGCCAATTGATATGCTACTGCCCCAACCTTCGCTGTTATCTCGAAAGGGCCAAAGTATTTGAATGCCAGCTTATGGTTTGCCCGCGGCGCGATGGAAGACTGAATGTAAGGCTGCATTTTCAGGAAAACTGTGTCTCCCACCTCAAACGATCTCTCCGTGCGGTGTTTATCAGCTTGGGCCTTCATACGTTGTTGTGCGCGCAAGGAATGCTGCTTTACTGACTCCATGACCACATGCCGGTCTTCCAACCACTGCTGAACATCAGAATTCCCAATAGCATCAACTGGAGAGAGACCAAAGTAACGTGGAGCATGGCCATATACAAGCTCAAACGGAGAACGCCCAGTTGACGAGTGCCAGTTTGAATTATACCAGAGCTCACAGAGGGGTAGCCACCGAGACCAACGATGTGGGTGAGCACTGATAAAACAGCGGAGATACCCTTCAACCTGTTGGTTAACACGTTCTGTCTGTCTGTCAGTTTGAGGATGTTGACCCGAGCTCATGCGAAGTTTAATTCCAGTTCTGCTGCAAACCTCCCTCCAAAATGTGCTAGTGAAAATGGGATCCCGATCAGATACCAGAGACACAGGCAGACCATGAAGACGATAGACCCTGTCCAAGAATGAGTCTGCCACTGTGGCTGCTGAGTATGGATGTTTGAGGGCAATAAAATGGCCATATTTGGTCAGTTTGTCAATAACAACCAATATACAATTGTATTGCTGTGAAGCTGGTAACCCTTCGATGAAGTCCATTGTCATCATTTCCCACGGTTTCGATGGCACTGGCAAGGGCTGCAACAGTCCAGGGTAAGGTACTCTGTCAGGTTTAGCAAGCTGACAAACCTGACATTGTTGTAGAGCTAGTTTGATCATCTTCTTCATATTCTTCCAATGAAACAGCTGAGAGATTCTGCGATAGGTTACTGGGAACCCCGAATGACCTCCAACTGAACTAGCATGCAAGTTGTCAATGATTTTGCGCTGTAGGTGTTCATCAGGACCGATCCAAATTCGCTTTTTGAAACGGAGCAGACCCCCATGTAATGTGAACTTGGGATCAGCAGTTGGATCAACTGCTAATTTCTGCAGAATAGCCAGAGTATCAGGATCCGACAAATAGCTGTGCCTGATCTCTTGCAGCCAGGCTGCTTGAATTGCAGAGATAGCATAACAGTCACCAGGTTCATGCGGACGACGGGACAGGGCATCAGCAACTCTGTTATCAGCCCCTTTCCTGTATATGATTTTTTAGTCCAATCCCATCAGCTTGGTAAGAGCTTTTTGTTGCCAAGCAGTGTGCAAACGCTGTTCTGTCAGACTAACTAGAGCTCTTTGATCAGTGATAATATTAAATTCCTTCAGCTGCAGATAAGGGCGCCACTGTTCCACTGCCAGAAGAATGGCCAGAAATTCTTTCTCATAAACTGACAGTGTCTGATTCTTTGGGCCCAAGGCCTTGCTAACAAAAGCGAGAGGATGGCCTCCTTGTGTTAGAACGGCTCCTATACCACAGTCACTAGCATCTGTCTCTATAGTGAAAGATTGCTGAAAATTTGGAAGAGCCAATACTGGAGCACTAACCAGAGCAGTTTTTAGAGTTTGAAATGCTGTGTCTTCTATCTCAGACCATACAAACACAGTCCCCTTGCGAAGAAGATTAGTCATGGGCTTGGCAATGATTCCAAAGTGGCGAATGAACTTCCTGTAGTAGCCTGCTAATCCAAGGAAGCTTCTAACCTCTTTCACTATTACTGGTGTAGGCCACTGTTCAATAGTGCTGATTTTCTCAGGATCTGTAGCAACACCATCCTTGCTGATGATGTGACCAAGGTAGAGTAACTTCTGTGAAGCAAATTCACACTTAGATAGTTTCACATACCACTTATGTCTCTGCAGCACTTGCAACACCTTCTTAACATGCTCAATATGTTGTTTCAGTGTTTTGCTAAAGACTAGGATGTCATCAAAGAAGACCAGCACAAAATGCCTGAGCATTTCAGGTTCTTGGGACAGGGAAACATTCATAGCCCCTTGGAAAGTGTTAGGTGCTCCTGTCAATCCAAAACCCATGACCAGGAACTCAAAGTGCCCATGGTGAGTCTGAAATGCTGTCTTGTATTCTTCTCCAGGAGCTAGTCTTATCTGATGGTATCCAGCTCTGAGATCCAGCTTTGAGAACCACTGTGCACCATGTAATTCATCTAGGAGCTCATCTATCACTGGCATAGGAAATTTTCCCTTAATTGTCAGAGCATTCAGGTGTCTATAATCCACCACCAATCTCCAGGTATGGTCCTTCTTCTTGACCAGTAGAATAGGTGAGGAGAATGGACTGTTACTTCTCCTGATAACACCTGAATCTAACATCTCTTGTATCTGTCTTTCCACTTCATCCTTTAGTTCTGGAGCCAACCTGTATGGTCTGATAGAAAATGGTCTGGCCCCTGGTACAAGTGGGATTGAATGATCACAAGCTCTTTCAGGAGGTAGGCCCACTGGAACAGCAAAAACATCCTGATATTGCTCAATTAATGCTTGCACTTCTGGCAGAATGGTTGAAGCATTTTCATCAGTAACCACTGACAACTCAATAATTGTGTAAGCGAATTCTACAGGAACTGCTCCCTGGATTGTAACTGGCTTGCCATGTAAGGGAAAAGACATCCATTGCTGTTCCCAATCCACTGTCATAGGGCTACGTTTTGCTAACCAATCCATTCCCAAGATTCCATCATAGCAACTGAGGGGCAGTATTCTGAGATCATGTTCAAACTGAATTCCTTGCACTGTCCACTGGCATTTTGGAACATAGCTAGAACAACTCATGATTCCTCCATTAGCAACCTTGACTCTCATTCCTGTACAGCTCTGCACTCCTTCCAGTTTGGCTGCTGTGTTAGTATCTATGAACGAGTGAGTACTGCCTGAATCCACTAAGAATGTTCTCTGTTGCTCTTGAATGATGACATGTAGTTGGAAGGCCTTATTGTGGCTTGACCTCCCTTCAGCCGCTTCTGATATAGCCATAAGGTTGACCTCCTCATCTTCATCTGCAAGTAAATCATCAGTGGATGTGCACTGAAAAAATTCAACCATCTCCTGTACCACATGCAGCGATACTGTCTGCTTGCACTGGTGGTCTCTGCTCCATTTTTCCCCGCACATGAAACACAAGCCCTTGGCCTTGCGATAAGCTCTCAATGCTTCCCACTTATCTTCTCCCATCTTCTGTTTTTGTACATCAGAACTGTTCCGCTTATCCTCTGCAGGTTTGGTTACTGAAGGTCTAACTGACGATGCTGACGATGAGTATTGTTGCCGTCTTACTGTCTGACCATGCTGTGGAGCAGAGTTTGTGAGCGACTCATGGAGTAGAGCCAGTTCATAGGCTGCATCCAGATCCTGGGGCTGATGCAGCGCAACCATGACTCTGACAGAAGCTTGTAACCCATCAACAAACTTGGTAACATAATGCACTGATTCTGGGACTGCTTCGTATGCAGATAACTGATCGTACAGTTCAGCAAACTGTTCCACATATTCTTCCACTGTCCCTGTCTGCGACATGCTGTGGAATTTGCGAACCAGAGCCTGATGCTGATTTCGGCCAAATCTGCACTGTAGCAACCTGCAGAATTCTTCCCACGATGAATTCGGTGCCCTTCTCTGCACTGATTCCAACCATCTCGCTGCAGGCCCTTCGAACATAGTTGAAGCAAACTGAACCCAGAGAGAACGCGGTGTGCCGCACATGCTGAAATAGTCCTCACACCTCGTTTGCCAGAGCCGCGGATTGGAGCCGTCAAAACGAGGTAAATCAATGCGCGGACCAAATCCATAACCATCAGTACTCTCTCGGTGCATACCGGTCAAGCGCGTGCTGAATCCAGGGTTGTGATCAGATTTCGTACCTCTAGCTGGGGGCGGAACGTACGGAGCGTGATCCCTTCCCTTGACTGCCGAAACAGAGCGACCGTCTTCGGGGCCAGCATCGCCGTTGCTTGATGCGGCTTGATTCGCCGCCTGGCGACTGCCTGATGATGAGAGGGACCCTATGGAGGGCCGCTCCAGCCCGGCGCGGAGCTCGTCCATGTCGACTCCGATTGACAGCTTGAGGTCATCGATGCGCGTCGTCAGATCGCCCACGATGGAGCGCAACGACTGCGCCGCTTCTTCATCTTGGCGCTTGAAGCGAACGTCGAGGGACTCCGCCAGGTCGGCCTTGAGGAACTCGTAGACCGCCTTCGTCGCCGGCGACAAGCTCTCCATGATTTCACGGCGGCGGCGTGCCGCAAACCTCGTCGCGTGCGGATGGTGGCTCGGCACTGGCAGCGCCAGGATCAACGGCTCTGATGCCAATTGTAAGCTTCAACTACTCTCCGCAATCTAGCTTCGCCAATATACTCAATCTCAATCATCAGTACAAGGGGAATTCGAATTGAGATGGGGATGAGGAAGAGAATACACGCTAGCTCAACCACACACGCTTTCTATCCTATCCTTTCCTCGGCCGAAGCCGCCAGCCACCCGTTACTGAAGGAGAGGGCCTGATATATAACAAGGATTAATGGACCCATTCTGGGCCGCGCAGCCTCGCTGGCACCTGTGTTTTCCGCTTGGGCCTGGCCCGTTGCTTGCTCATCTGATAGTCCTGTAGCTGATCTTGTGTTGACGCTGGCTGTTCAGTAGTGCCGCTGACATAGACTAGTTGGCAACATCACTATCCAGGTCTCATCCGTTGCCTCCAAATCCTGCTTGCACGGCACGGCACAGTGAGAAACCTCCGGCCGATGTCCCACACATGTGGCATGACTTGCGTGCGTGTGTATCGATCGGGACTTCCATTCTGCAAGTCGGTATGCATCGACGACACACGGCGATACTCGCTGGTTTCTTGGATGCGTCCGCTACGCCATTTTTCCAACCACCACCCTACCCCGTCACTTCGTCGTCTTCCTCAGGCGTCGCCTCCATCCATATATGTGCTCCACCGCTCGCGTCGTCAGTCACCTGTCCGATACACCAGTAAGTACTCCATCTACTTGCCGATCTTACCATGGCTCCTGCTGCGACCATCCGAGGTGCCGCGCCCGCGCTGCTCCTCCTGGCGGTGCTGGCGCTGGCCCCTCGGGGCACGAGCGCGGCGCTCTCGTGCTCCACGGTGTACAACACGCTGATGCCGTGCCTCGGGTACGTGCAGTCAGGCGGGGTGGTCCCGCGGGCGTGTTGCGGGGGGATCAAGAAGCTGGTGTCCACGGCGCGTTCCACCCCCGACCGCCGCACCATCTGCACCTGCCTCAAGAACGTCGGCGCCGGCGCTGCGGGCGGACCGTACGTCAGCCGCGCCGCAGGGTTGCCGGGAAAGTGCAAAGTCCCGCTGCCCTGGAACTGCAACTCGTACGTGGCATGGAAAACCAAGAACACTTTTGTTGTGGTTGTGATATGCGTCACAGTGTTTTTCTAGTGACCTTTCGTACGAGTTGTTAACGTGACCGTTTTGCTTGCAGGATAAATTGATGCCAGAAGGCTATGCAGGACGTGTTTCGACTGGGACTTATCAACCCTTCCCGAACCATACAGATGCAATGCAGTACTACTACTATATATATGTTGCGATCGAGGAGCCACCCTTCACGTACCCTGCAGATGCAGTACTTATATATATACATGTGTGTGTAATGAATAATTATCTAGCTGTATCGTGTGAGGCAATTAATGTATTAATATAAACCGCACCCGCCCTGTGCAGAAAGAAATAAAATATTAAGAACAAATTGAGACAACGTACTTGATTTGAAGCTTATTCGATGGGTTTAGGTTTTCCATCGAAGATTTTGCACGTTGGTAGAATACAACGTTGTCAACATCGGTGATTGCTTTCTAATTTTTTTTTTGAAACTCTAAAATGTTTTTCTTATTTAAAAAATATATGTGCTACGAAACGCCGCGCTCAATAGACATGGCATTAACATGCCGTTGTATCGCGTTTAGGTGTCGGGTGTTAGAGCATCTCCGGTCGCCGCCCTCATATAGCGTCTGGATTGAGCCTCGAACGAGCACTATGTGGGCCGCCCGGGTGAGATGGCGCCGTTGGGGAGCGCTTCTCCCCACTTGCGGCCCATAAACGCTCTCCTATAACTTTTTCTTTCAATTTCACATTGTACAAATCAAAATAAAATAAACTAGGCCATGAATTCAAAGTCTTGGGCACACAAATTTAAAGTGTGGGCCACATTTTCAAAATCTAGGCCATCACAAAACAGAGGTGCACGGCACACGAAAGACATATCAGGCGGTGTCACCGTTGGTGGCGCCGAGGAAGCCCACGCCAGAGTCGTCGCCGTTGGCCTTGCCAACGATGTCATTGTTGTCGCCGAGGATGTTCCCCTGGGTGCTGCCACTTGTAGCCGTGGGTGTCGCCCTGGGTGTCGTCGTGGGTGCCAAGGATGTCGTGGCCTCGGGTGCCGAGGATGCAAGCCCCATTTCTTCGAAGATCGCCGCACGAAGCAGGTCATACACCGCCCTCGCCTGTGGATCCAGGATCAAGACGTCGGCGGTCAAGATCATGAAATTCTCCCTCCTTTTCTTCACGGTGACCTTGGACTTCTCGAGCTCGAACTGCTTGTAGGCCTTCTCCATCATTGTCGCCCACTTGCCTCATTCGTGGCACGCCTCTCATTGGAGTTCTTGGAGACGTCAGTGATGACCTTGTCATTGGATGCGTGCATCCTCTCGGAATTGGCCGCCGTCGCAACAGCCGCCTTTGCTTTTTTGTTGCCGATGGGTCGTCCCTGAGGATGGGACTGCGGCTGACGCCGGTCGATTCTTCAGCCAGGATGAAGACGATGCGCGGAAGTTATTCTGGGCTTAATTCTAGGCGCCATCACACACGCCCCACCTCGACGACTAGATGGAGCAGCTGATAGAGCTGTATTCTATGGCCAAACCGGCTATGGAGGACCTCTGCGTCAAACTGTGGCCCGCGGAGCCCCTACCGAGCAGCTTCTTTGGGTTAGTTCGTCGGCTTCAGGAGGCCGGCCCTCGTATCAACCAATGGAAGGACTCGGCCTGCCTTGAAGGTGCCCATCTAGCATATGCGTGTGTGAACACATGGTATCCAAGCCGTAAGATGTGTCTGTGGGGCCTCCCGAGTGTAAGAACCGTGTCCCCGAGAAGTATTTACAGAGTTTCATAGATGGTGCTCGAACGACGGTGGCCCGTTGTAGCAAGGACTTTTTTTTTTCCTAGAATAGGCCGCTCCTTGGTATCCGAGGTGAAATGATGTAAGAAGAAAAGTGTTCCTTTTGGAAACCAATAATCTTCTGTCGTTATTTGTGTTAATTTTGACTCCTCTGTATCCATATTAATACTAAAAGTGGCCAGTCGTCGTCTTCTCCTTCCTTGCATAAGCTGCGTAGGGTGTCTTTACACTACAAGGGAAAAGCCTAGTAGTACAGCGGGTTTTTTCCGTATCAGGGGGCGCTACTGCTACGGTGCTACAGCTAACAGCTAGCAGTAGCGCGGACCGGAAACGCGCTACTGGTATTAAACGTATTAGTAGCGCGGTTCAGAGCCCGCGCTACTGCTAACTATTAGCAGCGAGGTTCTGTTCCCCTCGCCACTACTAATCGTGCGTATTCCTTTTTTTTATATATAGTGTATTTACACATCGTTATTCATATTAATATACAACATCATTAATAATTGTGCAAGAAACAACATTTAGATCACAGTAGATGGGTCCAAGTGTCAAATTGAATTAGTAGGAAAATATGATGTTACCACGGCACACAAGTGTCGAATGAAAGGACTTGTGTGCCGTCGTAACATCATATTTTCCTACTAACCCAACTTAATTACTTGCACCCATCCACTTTAGTCTAATCTATGTCATCTAATAACTCCTCATCCTTAGTCATAAAACAACTTATCATCATCTTGATCATCTAACAACTCATGACAAGTTAATCATTACGACATAATGTCATAAACTAGAAAAGGTCCTCTCTCTTAGCTAGCACATACTATTCTCTCCTAGGTAGAACCTACTACTCTCTCCTAGGTAAAATAGCATAAAACATGTAAGCTCCTTCCACTCCATTGTGAAGAATAGAGATCCACCTATCTCCGACATGTGGCATGCGTAAATCCTTCGCGTCTCCGCTAAGTAGTTGTATGTGGAAGACGGTCTTGTTTAGGAAGACGAGACATCGGCGGCTCCTAGAAGATGAAATAAGGTTCGGCCCACTTCATTGCTTGTAGTCGTCGATAAGTGGTCTATGGATCTGTTACAATTTTTATTATTTTTAGTGTTCATTGCAATTTCATAATTTAAAATAAATAGACCGGAAGTTTTCCTAAAAAAAACATGTACAACAACGTGTCATCAGCTTGATTGATGGTTTAATTGGTTGACTCGTCCCTATAGAATGACCACTGACTGCTGACCATTAACCTTTGACAGTTGACTTTGCAAAAAAATGGTGAATTAAAGAGATCATGCAGTTACAAAAGTTCACGATTTTTTTAAAGAAAAACAAGAGTTGAAAAAGTTTATGAATTCATAAAAATTGTGAATGTGAAAAAAAATCATGAATCTTAAAAAGTTCACTTATTTTGAAAAAGTCATGGATTTTTTTTTTTGTGAATTTGAAAAAAAAAATGAAAAGTTTAAAAAAATTATAAATTTGAAAAATGTTCAAGAATTTGAAAAAATAGTTCATGAATCTTAAAAAAAATCAAGAATTAGGAAAATATAATGGATTTGTTTTTTTATGAATTTGGAAAATGTTCAAGAATTTAAAAAACAGTTCATGAATCTGGAAAAAAAATCACGAATTAGCAAAAAGTCATGGATTTTTTAATGGGTCTAAAACAATTCAAAAGTTTAAAAATGTTTATGAATTTGAAAAAAGTTCACGAAATTTAAAAAATAATTCATGAATCTGAAAAAAGCTAACTAATTTGAAAAAGTCATGGATTTAATTTTTTTAAATGGATTCATAAAACTTTGAAAGTTTAAAAATGTTCATAAATTTGAAAATTCTTTAGGAATTTTCAAAAGTTCATGATTTTAAAGAAAGCTTCTGGGATTCGTAAAATAATGTTAAAAAGGAAAATAAAAAGGTAATGGAAAAGGAATAAAGAAAAATAAAAAATAACAAACCATACAAAACTTGTCCTAGAAAAACTAGTAGAAAACCGCCCCGAAATAAACCGGTGGAACCATTTAGAAGGTATCCCAAACCGGGGGAGCAACTAGTTGGCAAACGCTCCTTCAGGAGCCTTCCAACGATCAATCCCACGTGCCGCCACTTGGCACGTTCTCAGCCGCCGCTACGTGTCACGCTCTGATCGTTTCCTCTGAATTTTTGTTTTCGCATGCGTTTTTGGCTTTTTAGGTGGGTTTTTTTTTCCGGTGTTCCGGCTTTCCACCGATCTTTCTTAGCTTTTGGATGAAAAGAAACTCAAAAAAAAATCGCGAAAAAACTCGTTTTCTTTTTTTCCCCTTTCTCAAAAAGCACGGTTTTTCTTCCACAAGAGGCACGGCCGTGCCTTTCGGAAACGAAAAAACACGCGTTTTCTGTTTTTTTTTCTTTCGTGAGAGGCATGCTTTTGCTTCCGCGAGAGGCAAGGTTTTGATTTCGCGAGCGTGCCTCTCGTAAACGGAAAAAAACGCGTTTTTCTATTTTTTTTTCTATCGCGAGAGGCACGGTTTTGCTTCCGCGAGAGGCACGGTTTTGCTTTCGTGAGAGGCACGGTCATGTCTCTTGGAAACGACAAAAAAAACGTGTTTGCCATCACAACTGATATGTGGACATCCGATCATCAAAAGAAGGGCTACATGGCTATCACAGCCCACTTTATTGATGATAATTGGAACCTTAGGAGTGTTATTATGAGGTATTAAACTTAGAAATGTTGCTGTCTTGAGATTATCAACACTGCTATGTTGAACATATGAATGTTGTTGTCTAATATCTTTGTCAATATTTATTGTATTGTGTCCAGGTTCATTTACGTGCCAGCTCCACATACTGCAGAGGCTATAGCAAATGAATTGTATGAGTCTTTGGTTGCTTGGAATCTTGATGAGAAGCTTTCCGCCGTGACTGTGGATAACTGCACCTCAAATGACAAGGCGGTTGATCTCTTGCTGAATAAGATAGGGAAAGAGAAGCTAATGCTGAAAGGTATGATGCTTCACATGCGATGTTGTGCACACATTCTGAATTTGATAGTGAAGGATGGTTTGGATGTGTTGAAAGCTGCTATAGAAAAAATTCGTGAGAGTGTAGCATTTTGGACATCCACCCCAAAAAGAGTAGAGAAATTTGAGGAAATTGCTAAGTTTCAGAAAGTTAAAATGGGGAAAAAGTTGGCGCTTGACTGCAAGACTAGATGGAACTCTACCTTCACCATGCTCCATACTGCTTTACCTTATAAGGCTGTGTTCGAGCGTGCGAAGAAGGTTGAGAAACTATATGATTGCTATCCTAGTGACCATGAATGGTCTTTTGCTTTTGATGTGGTGAAGAGGCTAGAGTTATTCTTTGAAGTAACTGAAGTGTTCTCTGGAACCAATTATGTCACTGCCAATATTTATTTCCCCAAGATTTGTGAAATCAAAGAGAAAATGAGACAATGGTCCACTTCTGATGATGAAATTATAGCAGACATGACAGCTAACATGAATGAGAAGTTTGATAAATATTGGTCTGGCATTAAAGGTCTCATGGGTATGGCTACTCTTCTTGACCCAAGATACAAAAATGAAATGTTGCTTGTTTGCTTCTCTAGCCTGCATGGTGTTAGTCCTGAAGAGTGTCATGGTCATGTTTCCGAAGTCATTGCTTCATTATGTAGCTTGCTGGAAGAATATTAGGATGAAAACAATGAAGAGGATGCAAAATCATCACATTCCTCATCGACAACAACAAAAGCTACAGCTTTAATGTCAGTTTTCAATGCACGCATTGCTCAGAAAAGGCCAGCAACTTATAGGTTTGAGTTAGATCAGTACTTGATGTATGATTTGGTTCCATTGAGCAAAGAGAACTTTGATGTGTTGGACTGGTGGAAATCAGCTGGTAGACGCTACCCTACTTTGAGAAAAGTAGCAAGAGACATTTTTGCTATTCCGGTAACAACTGTTGCATCAGAATCTGCTTTTAGCACAAGTGGCCGGGTTCTTAGTGACCATCGTAGCCGTCTAACTCCTCCCATATTGGAGGCACTAATGTGCTCACAAAATTGGCTTAGGAACAACTACAAATGTAAGCTGACTTGTCTTCTTTGTTGTGCCACTTCTGTGTTGTGTAAATATAGCTCATTGTTCACTTGTTTATTTGTACAGATGCCCCCAAAGGAGATGCTATAAGTTTCTGGTCTTGTCTTGAAGACATTCAGGAGGGGATGCAGGTACTCTCGAAAATACATTTTGGTAATATAGAAGTATATTTGATTTCGCCATTTAACTAAGTTCACATTGCCATGTAGGATTTGACACTTTGACTGCTACAAGAAGTTGAAGCTGCTGGTCTCTGCTCTATTGGTTATTGCTCCTGATTGGTGAAGCTGGTCTTTTGTCGTCGAATAAGAATTCAACTAGCGTGCTACTATTTCTGTCAGTCAGATGAACTTCCTTTTAAGTTACGTGTGGTCTGTCGTCAATATTGCATGACTCATGTAATATTTTAGTCTTCGTAAACGTTTGGATTCTAGACTGTTTGCTTATCTTCATAAACCATGTGTGAGAACTAGTCCGTGTGAACCTTTATCAATTATTATTGTGTCATGGCAATTGGCATGCTCTTGTACTGCTTCTTGGATATTTTATTTAAATTTGCTTTTTGAGTTGCTCGCATGATGTTGAATGTTGATGACCACATATTACTACTTCTTAATAATCATAGCTGCTAGATAATTATATTTTTCTTGCTCCCAATGTACCACACTGATGTGTATACTCGTCAACTTACTAAAATATACTAGTTGATATTGTATGCATGGACGGGGATATGGGGAACCCGTGGGTCTGCTACACCCGACAGGGGATGGGGACGGGCAAAAGTTGTCCCCGACGCCGGGGATGGGGATGGGGATAGGCTGATTGTTCTCTCACGGGGACGGGGGAGAAAAGGGACTCCCCGGCCGGGTGCAGACCCGTTGCCATCCCTAGTTTTACTTCCGTGAGAGGCACATGTTTGCTTTCGCGAGCCGTGCCTCTCAGAAACGAAAAAAAAAACAACAAAATGATATAATAATATAGCGGCGGCGGCTGCTGCTCGTACCCTAGCACAAGGCTAGGGTTTCTTCTGCCTCCCGTCGGCGCCGTCGTCGGTCTATCTCGTTTTTTTGGGTCTTAGGGCCATGGAGGCGTGATGGATCCCGGTCTTTGCCGATGGGAGGGCTCCGCTTTCTGATGATTTTTTTAGTTTTGTTAGGGTTTGTGTCCTATTCAGAGATGCAAGGCGGAGGCGGCTCTCTGCAGATGGAATAAGGTCCTCCCCGCCTAGACCCCGTTCCGATGGTGTTTCTAGCATTGTCGGAGGGTGTGTGGAGGTTTGTCTCCGACGGATCTCATGGGATTCGGTCGGCGTTTGTCTTCGGTGGATCCATGTGGATCCGGTCTTCGTTCGTCTGTGTTCGTGTGTCTACAAGTTGGATACTTCCGATCTACTCTTCTCTTCATCGGCGGCGGTTGCTGTTCTGGTGCGCTGGTCCTATGGGGCCTTAGCACGACGACTTCCCGACTGTCTACTACAACAAGGTTTGCCCGGCTCCTATGGCGGAGGGGTGATGACGGCGGCGCGCCTTCGGCTCGCTTCAGTGCTTGTAGTCGTCGCTAGGTGGTCTATGGACCTGGATGTATTTTTTACTTCTGGTGTTCTTTGTACTATCTTGACAGTTGATGAATAGATTGAAAGTTTTCCTCGCAAAAAAAAAAAAACGAAAAAAAACAAGAACCACGAAGGCATAGTAGCTCAGATCAGCGCTGCAGGCCCATGCGAATGAGGTGGAAGGTAGTTAAATTAGCCCAGAATGTTCTACCCTCTTTCTGAGAAATGGTTAAATTACCCATCTGAGTGTTTCTCTGACGCACCTTGCATGTCCTGTGTACTCCCTGGTTTGTTTGACTTTGGTCAAGCGCATGGAGAATTTTCTTACTAACATGGTTTGTGAGTTTTGGAATTTATATGAATACTCACATGACAAAAGTAAAAAAAAAATCAAGATACTCAATTGTTTACAAGACTACAATTGCCAATATGCTGCTGAAGTGATATTTCAGTACCATTTTCGTACTTCAACAGGATTTACAAGCTAAGGCTAGTTCAGAGTTGAGTCGAGCTTGGCTTGCGAATTCTGTGATTCGGTATCATTTTCGTATTTTTAACAAAAAAAAGTGATGTCAAGTACGTACATAGAAATACAATATATGCCCAAAACAGACACACACTAGCCAGACAGACATCACCTGGTTAGAGCTATGACCATACAAAATTTGTGTGGGCAAACAGAAACATCAATTCCTATCACGGCATACTGGATGTACAGAATTGCATCAGTCAGTACCTCTTACAATAACGGAACGAAACTACGACCCCACAACTAATAACGGAACAACAAGTGCTCTTTCTGAGAGGATTTAATACTTTTTCTTTGTGAAGGGCAACATAATAGAGTAGAACAAACTCTACTGCCAAAGGTAATTAATACACAGAAGTCGCCTATGATAAACTCCAGACCTCCAGTCAAAACACAGACGCAGAGACCGTCAACTTCAAACAGAATTATATTCATAGACATATACACACACAACAAGACCCATTGTACAAAAAGAACAAGTTATATGAAATCGTTAGAAGGCAACCAGGGTGCACGCCTTTTTTTAGTGGCAAATGAACCTGTTACTTTCCAGAATCCTGCTGAAGCTCCTAATGGTTTTGATACGGTTGGGCGTTGCTACTCACAGCTCAGAATCATTTTCCTCCTCATTTATCCTACTTGAACCCCGTGAATCTCAAACAGCCACAATGTTGTGGCTCTGCCGGAGTGACTTCATCTTCATCAGCTTCAGAAAACTGCATCCCAGGTGCACCTTCAGTAAGCTGCATAAAAAAAATACAAAGTCAATGTTATCACTAACTTGAATTTGTTTTCACGTGAACAATAAGCATCACACAAAAGGGACATGTTTGATCAGATCAAGAGAAAATGTTGTGCTATGTACAAATCAATACACACAGTTGAGTGTACAAACTGAGCGCATTTTTTGGACGAAAGAATGATCTTGTAACTTTGAAACAGGTATTAATACAGATTTTCATTCTTATTTTTAATAAGAAAATAAATTCCGTTGGGATTTCTTTCGGAACTCCTACACACAAAAATTGCTACACATAGGAGTGTTTCCTTCTAATTATTTTGACATCAAAACTACCTTCTTGATTTCCTTTCAAAAACAACGATCCGTGGGGGAAAAGAATTTTGCTACTAATGATTTTACTATGGTTGGGCATTGGCACTCGCAGCTTAGAATCATTTTTCTCCTCATTGATCCTCCTTAAACCCCTTGAATCTCAAGCATCCACAGTGTTGCGGCTCTGCTGGCTCTGCCAGAGTGACTTCGTCTTTGTCAGATTCAGTGAGCTGCAGGAAAACGTTAAAGAAATCAATGCTATCGTTAAGTTGAATTCGTGTTCACGTGAATAATGAGCATTATACAAAAGGAACATGTTCGATAAGATCAAGAAAAAAATTGGTGCTGCATGTAAATCAATGCCCACAGATTGATGTGTACAAAGTGAAGGCTCTTTGGATGAAATTGATGATCTTGGAAATTTGCAACAGGTTTTCACTCTTATTTTAAAACAAGAAAATTCCGCTGCAATTCCTTTCGAAACTCCTAAACACATATTTTGCTACACAGAGGAGTGCTTTATATCAAAATGATCTTATGTTGCTTTCTTATGTTTTCAATAACAATGATATGTTGGGGAAACGAAGAATTACTTTACTTCCTAAAAGCTTTTTCTGCAAGAAATCCCTCAAAGAAGTACGAAACAGAAAAAGAGAACATGATCAGTGTAAAAACAAGTGTAATATGTATATGGCAGATAGTATGGCAGGGCGCATACCATTTGTTTGATGTGAGCAAGCTTTGCCTTGTTGTCCTCTGCTGCACACCACTTACTTAATTCAGGGTTGCCGAGAATTTCTAATTGTTGGAGGTCTGTGAGCTGTTGTATGCTCTCTGGCAAAGTCTTGATGGCAGGGCACCACAGAATTTCAAGTTTCCTGAGAGAGGTGAGTTCTCCTAACCATTCTGGCAGTGATCTAATGCTTTGGCAGTCGTACAGTGATAGTGATTGGAGCTGCGTGAGTTGCCTCATGTTACCGGGCAATTCCTGTAGCCTCTCGTACCTCCATAATTTGAGTTCCTGAAGAGACGTGAGGTCTGCAAACCATTCCACCAGTTGTGCACAGTCTGACATGTCTAGCTTCAGTGATTTGAGGGAGTGGAGGGCCCGGGTGATCTCTGGTGAACTTGTCAAATCAGTGGAATGACAAATATCTAAATCACTGTGGGCACGTAGGTGGTGAAGCAAACTCCACTGATGCAGAGGCAAATTGCTGCCTGAAACTTCCAGCCTAGTAGATACAGGAGAAGAAGATGAGGAAGCATCAGTGTGTGCCACACTCTCTTCGTATGATATGAGCACAATATCACATCCCAGTACACTCCAGGAAGCAGCTCTAGGAAGGTGTGGTTTTATCCTCAACCTGGGGCAATAAGATATATACACTTCCTCAAGCTTAGGGAACATGAGCTCATTCACACCATCTTCACCACATGAGTATGCTATGTTCCATTCTTCCAGGCTTTCCATCTCGCCCAGACTAAGAACTCGAAGGTTTCGTAGTTGGCCAAGGGGTGGTAGTTTGTTGCAGTTTGGCAAATCAGACATATCCATCCGTACAAGATTAGGGAGATAATTTCTGATATCCATTAGCCAGTATGGAAAGCTGACACTACTATAACCAGATATCTCAAACCCCTGCAAAGTATCTCGTGGCACTAGCTCCCTCAGCAACTCCATGTCTTCCACATATCTCTCTCCATCTTCGGTCCACCCTAATCTCAGATCAACAATGCTATTTTTCTCCCTCAGATTTATAATGTGTGCCTCTTCTAGGAACTTCACATTTTCAAGCATAGTGATACTCAGCCGTTCAGGATTTGTATGCTCAAGCAAGTGAATGTTGCTCTTAGATTCAGTACCACCTGAATATACAGAAAATCCCGGCAACAAGCCAAAAAGGCTTCGAGTGTCCATTTTAGCCACACATTCTGGAATCCGAGTAACATGGTAGCACCCATCAAGAGCCAACTTACTGATGCAGGTAGCATTTTCTGGTATGCTAAGAGGATAATCATATTGGGAAGACAAGTGCAGCTGCTTCATATAGGGAAGCATGCAGATACACCGAATGAAACTCTCAGCTTGACCTATTGATGAGCTGTCAAAGATTTGATCCATGCACCATGATAGATTCAAATAGCGGAGTTCAGTGAGCTTGTGGATGACTTCTGCGAGCCCTCCGAGATTTTTGCATGCTGATAAGTCCAAATGTTGGAGTTTGGTAAAGCCACCCAAAGCTTGGGGTATCCCTAAAAGACCATCACAGTTTGACAAATCCAGATATATCAACTCTCCGAGGTTCCTAAATGACAATGGCAGTTCTTCTAGGCTCTTACAACATGATAAGTCAAGATGCATCAGACCTTTCATTTCACCAATTGACTCAGGCAATGTTGACAGATCACAATGATGAAGGTTGAGATAATTCAATTTTGAGAGCGTGCCAATAAAGTCTGGATTCATTCGGCCCCAGATTAATGGAGCGCTAAGATACCTCAACTGCTTCAATTGACCAATAGAATCTGGCAACTCATGCCAATAGCCTCTGTGTAAGTCTAAGACATGGATGTACTTAGCTGGTGAATCTGCATCACGGTGGAACTCAATTTCTTTGTAGGCATGGTCCACAATATGCAGCGCCCTTAGCTTTGCATGTGAAGTCATGGATGACTTTAATGGCTTCTTAAATTTTGTCCGCCATACATAGTGGCAGTAAGGGCCCTCCAAGTTAAATTCATCAGCCATGACCGATCTTGCGAGGTCATGCACCAGGTCATGCATAGTGAACGCTGTAACATCTTTTCTTTCGTCCAGAGTTCTGGTGTTAGCCTGCAGGAATAACATGAATAATGTAAGACTTACAGTTAAAATTCTACTACTAATGTAAGGATTGATTTGGCTGATGCAGTTGGAGGGAATAAAGTAAGGGAATCCAGAGGTTATAACTCTACTGCGTTTTCCATCTAATCCATTCCTTTTTTGAATTTTTTTCTATGTCAATTTTTTTGTTTTTATAAACTAAATATTTGTCAACTAATTTTTCCTCTAATCTATTGTGTTTCATCTAATGCATTTCCGCATTATAAAACAAAGGGAAAATAAGAAGTAAAATCAGAACAGGGACACCATTTTTTCGTTTATTTTTTACAAATTCGACCATTTTAATAAAATGTTGTCTTTTAGTGAATTCTATAATTATTTATGTTCTTCCTAACATACTACAATTAAAACAAGGAAAAAGACCAGAAAGCACTAACAGTTGTATAGGAATTGTGGGGCCGCTCGACAATTGATCATATGGTGGAACATATTAATGTGACCGAGTAAGAAATTATTTCTCTCCATTAGCAATTTGAAACCTCAAAAGTCACTCGACACAGCAGCTTGCACAGATTCACCGTTAAGAACAATTTTCAGTTGTTAACAAACTATTAAGAGCATACACTTAACACAAGGATTTTGAGATTAGCAAAACGGCACGGATAACTCGATGAAATTGATTTGCCTGCCTCAAGCATACAAAACTCAGAAATATCAATTGTTCCTCGTACAAAAAAATAACTTATAATAAATGAAAAGCTTCACGGGAAGATGAGTTGGAATTGTGGTGCTGGATTCATAGCCAACGAGGCCCTACAAGATACACTGGTACAGTAGCAGAACCATCTGCTTGATGTCATTGCAATATTCATCCAATGAGTAAAATAATGCTGAGCAGAGTCAAGAACTGCAGACCTCAAGTTACGAAAGAGCAAATGTCAAGTGGGTGATGCATACTTTTTCCATAGATACGTGATCGAAGATTTTAATGGGACATGTACATTTTAAAACATCAATTATTTGAAAATGGGAGTAATTAAGTGGTTATTCCAACATATTGCCTGTAATGGTTTCCCAAAAAAAATACTCAAGATTCTACTAACAGTTTCCTAGAAAAAATACTCAACATCCCTATAAAAAAGTTCACCATCAACCATGGTTGTAGTTCAATGCATATTAAATAAAATAAGACAACAAGTTGTGATAGCCTGATAGGTATGCTATGACTCACCTTTGAAAGTTGAAGAAAGGACATCTCCAGAAGCTTCCTAACATAACTCTGACCGGCTTGCCAGGTAGAGAAAGGACTAGATGGCTCTATGAATCCAAGAGCAATCCATTGATGAATTATATCATATTTAATCATTTTGTGACCTTTTGGAAAGATTGCACAATAAGCAAAGCATAACTTCAAGTGTTGAGGCATGCGGTTGTAGCTTAACAATAAAGATGCAAGCACTTCATGGGTATATGATGTATCTTCTGAAGTAGACAGTTCCCAGATTTGATTGGTTCTGACCGAATCCCAATCTTCATATGGTGTGCATTTCAACATGTGTCCAAGTGATTGAGGAGCTAAAGCCACACCTCCACACTTTTTTGCAATTTCCTTCCCAATCGGCTCCAAACGCTCTTTGTCAGGACAAGCTTCAAAGTTGCATTTTTGTTTAATAATTTTCCAGCACATTTCATCTGTGAAGGGAGGTAATTCATATGGAGTAACGGTACCAATTTCATTTGCAATGCTTTTTTCGCGTGTGGTTACCACAACCATCACCTTGCTCCCCTCAGCCTGCTTCAGCATAGCTTTCAATTGTTCTAGTTTACGCTGCTTCTCCCACAGGTCATCCAAAATGATCATGATCTTCTTACCAGTAAACAGCTCTTGAAGACGATTATGAATCCTATGCAAATCAGATATCTGGCTCTGACTTTGTGATAGTTGTGATATTATAGTGTTGCCAATTTTTTTCAAGTCAAATGTCTGGGAGACATAGACCCACACCCGAGAGTATTCTTTGAACTTAGAATGATTGAAAACCGATCTTGCCAAGGTGGTCTTTCCAATGCCTCCCAAGCCCCATATGGGAAATATGGTGGTCCCTTGAGTGGTGCTCCCAGATAAACAATCCAAGATGTTCAGTTCTTCATCAGGCCTCCCGATGATTTCTGCTTCCTCTATATACCCTGCAGTTTCTCGGGTATCAATAACCTGTTTCTCACCCCTGTGAGTTTCTGGCACAAAACCATACTTATTACGGTCGTCTGTTATCTTTTGTAGGCGCTTTTGCATCTTTTTCATCTTATGTGGCATCTTAATCTTCTTCATCTTAGCTGCGAACTGCAAGAAGTACAACGTGGTTTATCAGTACAATGGAAGGCTTTCAAAGCACATGCAATAGATGTTTTATGAAATCCTGTCGTAATTTAAATCAAAAGGTAGTCTTGGCATCAGCAAGCAAAATCCAAATTCCTACCCTTATCTCCATCACTGGACAAGAAGGATGAGGAAAATCTAGAGACCCGCCAGATCCAAGCTCCAGCACAAGAAAAACAGAAAGAATGAACAAGAAAGGAGCCGTCATGGCGGTGACGAGTTCAACATGTCTACAACACGACGAAGTATCGCTCATAGTCCCACTTTGGAGAATGGCAGGAGAGCTGGTGACGAATACAGCAGCAGCCACACTCAACAAGTAGAATTAGCTTTTACCCCCTCCGTTCTCAAAAATAAGACATGTTACTTTTGGCTCCAATCAAACGGTGAAAAGTTTAAAAGTACCAACAACTACAATACTAAATAGATATAATATAAAACTATATTTTATTATGGAGTTAACGATACTAATTTGGTATTATAGTTGTTAATAATTTTTTCCATGAACTTGGTCAAACTTTGTACCGTTTGACTTGAGGCAGAAGTTATATGACTTGTTTTCAGAACGGAGGGAGTACTTAACATCGACTCAAAGATCAACTCCAACAGTGAAGTTCAGATCTACTTGACTACATAAAAAAGTTTCAGATTTGGTTAATCTTTTATATTTGTACTCTAATTAAGAACTGAATTGGTAGCCGTCTGTTCACCTCTTAAGAAACCCAGGGACCTGGTGGCACAAACTTGAAGTTTTTTTTTTAATGTTCACAAACAAAGGAGCAGGCAAGTGTTTGAGCACAAGGGAGTTTCTTCAGTGTGCCTTGCTGACCGGATAAGAGATGATATCAACCTCCCACGTGAGGCTAGAGAGGGTTTGACCTGAGGGTTTTGCAGCCATATGTGGAAGCAGCTTCTTTCTCATTTACTCGAGTTTCTCGGATGTTGCTATTTTCTTTCACTACTATAATGCATAAGGAGAGCTCCTGCTGTTCTTGTCAAAAATTAATGAACATATAAAAAAAATCATTGCAACACATGAGCATTTAGGTAGTTATCTAGAAAATGCAGTTCCACCAATTTAATTATATCTTAGAAAACAGAAACATTCAGATCCGGATGGATGCCAACCAAAATGACAGAATCTTTCATACCAGGTTGAGGTTGGTGTCATCTTCAAAATCTTGAAGCATGTCGGAGATGTCATTTGCGGCATGCTTGAGCCGCTTTAGCCACAGACGCGTCAAATTATTATTGATAGACTGCGTCTCTGCGTCGCTGAGCACGGCCTCCACCAACTCGAGCGTCGCCTTCATATCCTCCAGATCCTTCTTCATGTTCTTGTGCAGCTTGATCTCGCCAGTGATAGTAGAACTGATCTGTCCTATCACCACCTTGATGACGGCTGAGGCGAGCATGCCCCCAACTGCCGCCGCGGGTGTCACCATGACTAGTGTCTGTCGAGTTGGGTTGTATGCTGAATATATAGTTTTTTTTTTACTGAAGCTCCAGTCCTCTCTACCAAATCTACAAAAGCACTAGAAATCAAAAACTGAATCAGCAACTGTGGAGTCAATCACGGCCTATTTTACAGATATCACAAACTTGCAAATGATTAAAAGCAGCTGATTTTGCAGGCAAGACTGGACAGCCAGAACTGCAGAGCAATGGGAGCCGTACGCTTGCAAGGAAAAAGGTAGAGTAAGAGCTATGGACCTGCAGACGGTGCTGCGCCGGGCTCTCCACAGATCCGGCCTGGCTGATACCAGTGGCGGCGGGATCCGGTGAGGCGAGGGCGGAGGTGAGCGGCCGGGTCCAGGCGAGACGGCGAAGGGGTCACAGCCCAGGCCGCGACCCGGGAGCGGGGTGGCGGCCCGTGGCAGCGTCGGGATGGCGAGGGCGTCGAAGTGTCGGCCGGCGCGAGCGTCAAGATGGCGGCCGATGCAGGAGAGGGACGAGGGCGTGGCGGCCGGGAGAAGTGGAGCAGGTGGGTAAGCGAGCGCGGTGAGGAAACCTCAACTCAACTGATCATCAACTCGTCCTCGGCTAAATCACTCGCACGCCAAGACATATTTAACGATTTCCCCATGCAAGCAAAACAAACGCGTCTTTGTTTTTTTAGTAGAACGCGTCTTTTGTTATTTGCACCGTTTTTTCTCTCTCGAAACAGACTTTCGCTCCGCTTTATAAATAAAGCAACAACCGAATAAATACACGGCCGAACGATACAAGATGATGAGGTAGCCCTCTTACAAAGCCGATCCTGAGATAATCGACACACGCAGAACGCATGCGACTACTACCAACAAGGAGCACCAAGAGAACTAGACACACCACGCTACGACCTAGCAAAACTAAGCTCCACGACAGCGCCCCCAAGAGGGAAAACGGCGCAAAGCGTCGCCGTTGTCGAGTCCACACCGGACAAAGGTTTTCACGCGGAGCCGTGACACGGAGAGAAGATCCATGACGACGTCTTCAAGAAGAACACTGCACCCTCGGGTGTCGTCGTCGTCGGTGCCAAAGCACAGAGCTTTCGCTCGGCAACTCAACCGTGTCACCTCGAGATCGCCAGGAGGAGCGCGGCAGTGCTAGCACCCTCGATCCGGACCAGGACGCCGCCCCTCCGAGGGGGAGGGCACATCCGAACTACCAGCCGCACCACCTCCCGTTGCCCACACAATCCGGGAGGAAAGCCACCACCATCGCGATGGTACCTGCCGGACAGCAACCATGCGAACCGCCATCCGGGGCCGCCACCCCGGCATCCCTGTCGCAAGGGAGCGTATGCCGCTCACATCACAACGTACTCAACCACGGAAGGAAGAGCGACGACAGTCCATCAACTCCTAGCCCGGCATCAATCTCAGAGTCTGGGTAGGCCCGTCCACAGTAGGAGGCACCCACACCGGCGTCCCTTGCCAGTCCCGGTGGACCGGGAGGGACACAACTCCAAGACTGTCGACGGCCGCCTATGAGTCAGCTCCAAGCCCCTGGCCAAGCGACTCACATGACGCCTCGTCCATGGTCACCGACGTCGATCCGCACACCGACACAACACTACCACGACCACCACCATCGAGCACCATACCCACGAGGAGACCCGCGAGCATATCCCGGGCCAGGCCCAACCACTCCTACCCGAAGCCCAAGCTTCGATCCACCCCGGGCCCTAACAAGGCCCGCCCGGGCATGAACCCTAGATCTGAGCCACCCGACGGCACACATCCAGGAGAAGGAGGGCACCACCGCCGCCCTGCGCCGCCTGCAGGACTGTGGCTACCACACCGCCGCCACACTACAGGCCCGCACCTCCCCCTGCCAAGCGGATGCATCAACGCCCGAACTGGACAGAGACCACCGCCGCTGGCCACCACACCCGCAGGGCGGAGCAGCCAGCCAGGGCCACCTAGGCCCGCGCCGCCTGCCGGCCAAGCCGGCCGCCGTGGCCAGGCGCGCTCCGACCGCCTCGCCGCCCTCGGCCCGCACCGCGACCTGCAGCAGAACGCAAGGATCTGGCATCCCCGCCGCCACCACAGCATCCGCGCGCCCCGCCACCATCCATGCCGCCCAATGCCCAGCAGCAACGCCGGCGACCACCTGGCGCCCGCGTGCCGCCGCGCCGCGCCGCCCGACGCCCGCGACGCGCCCCGGACGGAGGAGCCGCACCGCGCCAGCCCCAGCCATCGGGGGGACGAAAAGGCCCCGCCATCGCCGGCTCCGGTCGGGCTTTGCCCGGTCTAGCCCTAGGGCGGCGGCGGAGGAGGCGGGAGGAGGAGAGGAGGGGAGTGGCGGCGCCTGATTTAGGGTTCCCCCCGGTCGCCGCGCAGGGGCGACGCGGGAGGGGAGGGAAGGGGGGATTCTTCTATGATCTGGACCCACCGTTTTTTCTCTCGCTTTGCATTGTCACTCGGTTGGGTCCGGTCGAGCTAATGCAGGTTAAAACTCATGTGCATGTTGTTTGGTCATCTGCATGTAGGTTGGTTGCATTAGAATCAATTTTTTCTTGACGTTTGGTTGTCTTCATTGGACTGGGTTGATGCACTACATGATGTTTGATTGTGCACAGCATAAATTATGATCACCCCTTCTCACTAATGACGACTTTGCCATACACGATTAAAACAATGTTTTAGTCCTAGCTAGGAAACAAATGGCAGTTCATCTTAGCTACTACCCCGTTGTTTTATAATATAGTGCATATAAATTATTATTTTGAAAAGTCAAATTTTACAAACTTTGACCAATTTTTTAGTGCAAACTACTTATTTACAATACCAAAAATATAAAACATAAAACTACATCATATGATTAATCTAATTTTATATGTTTGGCATTTTAGATGTAAATATTTCTCTTCACAAACTTGGTCAAGGTTTGTGAGGTTTGACTATTCAAAACATTTATATGCACTACATTATGAAACGGGGGAGTAACAAATAGCAGTATAAAGTAAAATTCATATGGCTCAATAGGAAAAGGTTCATTCATGTCGAACTAGGTGGAAGTCCATCCTCTTCTTCTTCTTCTTCTTCTTCTGCCTTCGTTGCTTCTTCTTGTTCTTAAGATCTTTATCTGATCTCTGTTTGCCCACATTGCCTCAACCCACTTCATTTTTTAATTTTTTTAGGCGTCATTGTCAAATTCCTCCACATCATTAACGGGGTTGTCAATCGTCACATCTTCCTCCTCCGGTACAAGCTCGTAACAACCCCATTATAGAATCCAGTTATGAAGGATGCAACATGCAAAACACAAGCTTAACTTGGGGTGGGGAAAGTGTGGAATGGCTTCTGATCCAATATCTCAAATCTATTCTTCAGCTCGAAACGCCCTCTCAACCGTAACTTTGAAGCTAGTGTGTTTGGGATTGAACAATTTATGTGCAGTCCCAAGGTAGTTCCTGCCAGAGAACTCGTTCAGATGTACCGGGTTTTCTAGAAGGGTGAAAAACATCACAACATGCATAGACAACATCTCTAGTTAGAACTTGCTACCATGGATATTGATGCCATCAGGTCGAGATATGTCGTAAGATAGAATGTTAGCATCATGGGTTGATCCTTTTCAACCAGCTAACACATATGTGAACTTCAGATCGAAGTCAACAGCAACAAGAACATTCTGAATTGTGTAGTGCTTTCTACCATTGTATGCTGCAAACTATGACCTCGACACTCTAGCAGTCACATGAGTATCATCTAAAAAATGGCACGAAAAGATAGTGTTATGGTTGTACCAGAATAATACAAGTTAGGTACAAGCAGTGCTCACCTTGAAATACAGATACCATCTTGAGCTAGTGTGAATCTTTCTAGGAGTTTGTACGGTTGGTGACTTGATCATTTCTCCTCTAAGCTCCTGCCCGAAATACCTGGAAATGATCTCCATTCATCTCTTGAATGTGTTGTGGATAATCCTGAACCTCTAATTATGACCTACAAGATGGAGAGACATGGCAACTTGATCTTCCAAAGTGTTGTGGATGCTATCTTGTAGCAGTCCCCTATTCCTGAATGTATGCACAAGCCCGGCTAAAGGTGCTCTTTTCATTTGAAGCATCCATAGAGTCTCTACATCATTGCAGTTCTAGATGTGGTTGAGATTCCCTATACTCTTCCTATATCCCGGATTAACATTGGACCATAATGGATGACATGCCTATAACTTCGACGTACAACTCTCTTGTGGACCAACACGAGTCAGAATCACAACAATCAGTGTTGCTACCGGAACAACCAGCTTCATCCGTTCATCCATAACCTAGGCACACCGATGATGAAGTGAGCAATTACGAAACCGATCCTACACCTTACCTAACGGTCTAAAAAAATAACTAACCGAGGAGGTAAGAGGGATGTATGTTGCTTACCATCTTTGGAGCCTACGATAAAGACTGGGGGCATGGCTGAGATGAGCATGACGAGACGGATGCCAGAAGAAGGGGACAAGCAACTCCCACAGCCGGAGAGTGATGCTACTACCATCGTTGGTGCCAAGAAATGAGGGTGGGCTTGTCCTAGAGCAAGAGGTGAGTAAGTAAATTGGGGGGGGGGGGGGCTAGATTTTTGTGCCATCCTGCACCGGCACATTTCGGCTTCATGCCATCTCCGTGCCCGGTCCCCTGCACCGCTGCGCACGTTGTTCTCTTTTTTTGTGCTCGACTCAGTTTGGCTCGCTGGAAACGGCTGATTCGAGCGTTCCTAGCGAGGCAGGCTCTAGGCTGCTTTAAGGTTCATGCATGTGCGAGCCAGGCATCCATGTACGCAACGAAACAAGTTTTTCTTCCTATTTGGTGTAATGCAGGCAACCAAACACACCCACAACTTTTTAACACAGTACACCGCAGAAGATCAAATACACGCACATACAATCACACATATGAAAGCACACATACCTTACCCCTATGAGAACCACCGAGATATCAAGCCGGCAGAACATCTTGAGATTTATGAAGTCATCACAGACGGCTCCATAGTCGATAGGAATGTCTCCTTCCACTGAACGAACGTCTCCGAAAAGCTTGAAATGAACCTAGAAAAATGCGAGAACCAATACCAAGTCTAGGGCTTGAACTCTAGTGGGATGGTTCTACCACAAGGAACAACACCAGTTGACATAATCAAAAAATTATTTATGGTGTAAGGTCAATAGTACATACCATTAAAATCTCTCTTATAGAAAATGGAAAATATATCCAAATTCCTAGGGGTGCCGAACTCATCTTCCTCTGGCATCCACCACTAGCACGGCGTGAGCAAAACTCGTCGCCACCTCTAGTCCTCTGTCTCAGCGCAGCAAACTCATAGAAACCCATAAACTTGTAGAAGCAATTACCGGGAAGTCGTCAATTTAGACCAGAAGATACCAGCGGTCATGATCTGTGTGGCACATCGCAGCGCCGAAGAAGAAAACACCCTTTGTCTATCACTTTGGTAACAGGAGGAGGCACAGACCCAGGGCTTCGGTCCGGTGGTGGAAAAATTTTAGGGTTTGTCCCTTTGTTCAATGGCGACGATACAATAGGGTCCCTATGGACGTGCAAAAGGTTTTACCGCTCCACATTTCTTTCGGTGTTGCTTTTTTGTATCGACGGTAGGCGTATGGAAGATGGTCTGTCACCAGATCAGGTTCTACGACACTTGTGCAGAAAAGCCTAGCTATGGCGTGGCGAAAGAGGATGTGTTGGCGTGGTAGCCCGACGCCACTAATATGGCGCCATTGTTAAAAAATAATGGTGGCATTGGGTCGCACGTCAGCGGTATTGTACATGCTGATGGCGTGCCATGTCGGCGCCGCCGCCACTATAATCGCTCACCTAGCAGTGTGCAATGTACATTGCACGCCAGGAACGTTTTGTGCAGCCAAAAAAAATAAAAAAACACATCATGTAACATTTAACATTTAGCATTGCACACGAGGAATTGGCCCAATAGAACAATGCATTCAAGTTAATAATAAGTGTCAATCTCACAAGCAGTACTAGCTAGAGGTAATAAGTACCTATTATACAATCCTCGCGAACACGAGCAAACTAGCTATAGCATAGTTAAAGGATGTCGAAAACGGTCATCATCCTCAAGTCATGGCGTGGGGTGTTCCTGATAGTGACTAAGACGGCCTGTACAACCCGGAGATTCTTGCCAGGAAGTTGCCACTAGTAGAAATCAGGCCTTTCGACCGGAGCATTAGTCCCGGTCGCATTTTGGACCGGGACTAATGCCTCCATTAGTCTCGGTTCGTGAGGATAAGCATTAGTCTCAGTTCGTGAGGACCCTTTAGTCCCGGTTGGTGTCACCAACCGGGACTAAAGGGGTGGTGGCAACCGTTCGCTTGGTGCGTGCCCTTTTAGTCCCGGTTCGTAGCTCAAACCGGGACTAAAGGTCCCAACCGTTCAAATCTCGTGCCTTGGAAGTTGTTCCGCGCGAGATCATATACATCGGAAACGCTACAGTAACGCGACCGGCCACCATTTCTGTTCGTCTCCCTCTCCTCTCTTCTTCCCCATCCTCCACCATGAATCCAGGAACTTGCTACGGGAACATGCTCGCACATGACACGACCAATCTCCATGTCGTCTACACGAACGACAACGCCAAAGACGAGGGTTTTCTTTCCATGTTCGAGGAATGGCTTCAAGAGGAAAAACACAAGTTCATGGGCCTCGATCTCGAGTACACGGCCGATGGTCGCAATGTTGCTGTCGTCCAACTTTGTTTGAAGCAACATGTCATGGTCTTCCAGTGGGCAAGGTAATACGAAACTTGTCATAGTTTTAATCGGGGCTTTTCTTTGATTCATAGGATAGGAAAATTGCATATAGGAATAGGAGGATTGGGAATGTCGAGAACATGTCATAGTTTCCTTGATTCATAGGAAAAATGCATAGGAAAATTGGGGCTTTTCTTTGATTCATAGGAAAATTGGGGCTTCTCTTTGATTCATAGGAAAATTGGGGCTTTTTCTTTGATTCATAGGAAAATTGCATAGGAATAGAATATTGCATTGGAATAGGAGGATTAGGAACATTGCATAGGAATAGGAATAGGAGGATAGGAATAGGATAGGAAAATTGCATAAGAATTTTCCTTGTAGTTGCATATATATATTGGCCATCGTGGGAGAACATGTCATAGTTTAGGGGCTTCTTTTGATTCATAGGATAGGAAATGCATAGGAATTTTCCTTTGTTATGATTCTTATTATACTTGTTCCGAATTATACTTGTTATGATTCTTATTATATACTTGTTCTAAATTATACTTGTTATGGTTATTCTTTTAATACTTGTTATGATTCTTATTATACTTGTGCCGAAATATACTTGTTATGATTCTTATTATACTTGTTCTAAAATATACTTGTTATGATTCTTATTATACTAGTTCTAAAATATACTTGTTGCAGCAGTATTCAACACATTTGTTCCATTTTGTTGTTGCAGTAGTGACAAGCACTGTCCAAAACTCATGGAGTTCCTTCGCAGCGGCATATATTTTGCTAGCGTTGATATAACGAATGACAAGATCAAGATGGGGCGCACCTGGGGTATTGAGATACCAGCTGAATGTCACATTGATCTTCAGGGCAGGTTCAGGCTTGAGCATGACAAGACTTCAATGGCTGATATGGCAGCCGCCCTGATCGATGAGGACTACGCTGATATGAAGACAAAATTCCCCAAGTCAGGGCACCAACATTGGGAGAAGACCCCACTGTTGGGAGACGTAGTAGTAAATAAAAAATTTTCCTACGTGTTCACCAAGATCTATCTATGGAGAAACCAGCAACGAGTAAGGGGAGAGTGCATCTTCATACCTTTGAAGATCGCAAAGCGGAAGCGTTACAAGAACGCGGTTGGTGGAGTCGTACTCGCAGCGATTCAGATCGCGGTCGATTCCGATCTAAGCGCCGAACAACGGCGCCTCCGCGTTCAACACACGTACAGCCCGGTGACGTCTCCTACGCCTTGATCCAGCAAGGAGGAAGGAGAGGTTGAGGGAGAGCTCCGGCAGCATGACGGCGTGGTGGCGGTGGAGCTGCGTGGTATTTCGGCAGGGCTTCGCCAAGCACTACGGAGGAGGAGGAAGGTGTAGGAGGGGGATGGCTGCGCCAGGGGCTGAGGTGTGGCCTCCCTCCCACCCCTCCACTATTTATAGGCTGAGGGGGAGAGGGGGCCGGCCCCCTAGATCCCATCTAGGGTTGGGGCGGCGGCCAAAGGAGGGAGGAGTGCCTCCCAAGTCAAGTGGAGGCCCTCCCCCTTAGGGTTTCCCCTCTCCCATGCGCATGGGCCTTAGGGGGACTGGGTCCCCAGGCCCATTAAGGCTAGGGCGCCCCCTTACAGCCCATGCTGCTGTATTGGACGTGGTGGAACCTTTCCCGGACCTCCGGACCCCTCCGGAATCCTCCGGAACCTTCTGGAAGCTTCCCGGTACAATACCGGAAAAACCCGAACTTTTTCCGGAACCCCAATAACAACTTCCTATATATAAATCTTTACCTCCGGACCATTCCGGAGCTCCTCGTGACGTCCGGGATCTCATCCGGGACTCCGAACAACCTTCGGTAACCACGTACACTATTTCCCTATAACCCTAGCGTCATCGAACCTTAAGTGTGTAGACCCTACGGGTTCGGGAGACACGTAGACATGACCGAGACACCTCTCCGGTCAATAACCAACAGCGGGATCTGGATACCCATGTTGGCTCCCAGATGCTCCACGATGATCTCATCGGATGAACCACGATGTCGGGGATTCAATCAATCCCGTATACAATTCCCTTTGTCTACCGGTATGATACTTGCCCGAGATTCGATCGTCGGTATCCCCATACCCTGTTCAATCTCGTTACTGGCAAGTCTCTTTACTCGTTCCGTAACACATCATCCCGTGGCTAACTCCTTAGTCACATTGAGCTCATTATGACGATGTCTTACCGAGTGGGCCCAGAGATACCTCTCCGTCATACGGAGTGACAAATCCCAGTCTCGATTCGTGCCAACCCAACAGATACTTTCGGAGATACCCGTAGTTTACCTTTATAGCCACCCAGTTACGTTGTGACGTTTGGCACACCCAAAGTATTCCTACGGTATCCGGGAGTTGCACAATCTCATGGTCTAAGGAAACGATACTTGACATTGGAAAAGCTTTAGCAGACGAACTACATGATCTTGTGCTATGCTTAGGATTGGGTCTTGTCCATCACATCATTCTCCTAATGATGTGATCCCGTTATCAACGACATCCAATGTCCATGGTCATGAAACCGTGACCATCTATTGATCAACGAGCTAGCCAACTAGAGGCTCACTAGGGACATGTTATGGTCTATGTATTCACACATGTATTACGGTTTCCGGTTAACACAATTATAGCATGAACAATAGACAATTATCATGAACAAGGAAATACAATAATAACCATTTTATTATTGCCTCTAGGGCATATTTCCAACACTCTCCCGCTTGCACTAGAGTCAATAATCTAGTTACATTGTGATGAATCGAACACCCATAGCATTCTGGTGTTGATCATGTTTTGCTCGTGAGAGAGGTTTAGTCAACGGATCTGCGACATTCAGATCCGTATGCACTTTACAAATTTCTATATCTCCCTCCTGAATGTAATCACGGATGGAGTTGAAGCGGCGCTTGATGTGTCTTGTCTTCTTGTGAAACCTGGGCTCCTTCGCAAGGGCAATAGCTCCAGTGTTGTCACAGAATAGAGTCATCGGGCCCGACGCATTGGGAATTACTCCTAGGTCGGTGATGAACTCCTTCATCCAGACTCCTTCCTTTGCTGCTTCCGAAGCAGCTATGTAGTCCGCTTCACATGTAGATGCCGCCACGACGCTTTGCTTGCTGCTGCACCAGCTGACTGCCCCTCCGTTCAAAATATACACGTATCCGGTTTGTGACTTGGAGTCATCCGGATCTGTGTCGAAGCTAGCATCGACGTAACCCTTTACGACGAGCTCTTCGGCACCGCCATATACGAGAAACATGTCCTTTGTCCTTTTCAGGTACTTCAGGATATTCTTGACCGCTGTCCAGTGTTCCGCTCCGGGATCACTTTGGTACCTCCCTACCAAACTTATGGCAAGGTTCACATCAGGTCTGGTACACAGCATGGCATACATAATAGAGCCTATGGCTGAAGCATAGGGGATGACACTCATCGCTTCTCTATCCTTTGCCGTGGTCGGGCATTGAGTCGTACTCAATCTCACACCCTGTAACACAGGCAAGAACCCCTTCTTGGACTGATCCATATTGAACTTCTTCAATATCTTTTCAAGGTATGTGCTTTGTGAAAGACCTATGAGGCGTCTCGATCTATCTCTATAGATCTTAATACCTAATATGTAAGTAGCTTCTCCAAGGTCCTTCATTGAAAAACATTTATTCAAGTAGGCCTTTACACTTTCCAAAAGTTCTATATCATTTCCCATCAACAATATGTCATCCACCTATAATATGAGAAATGCTACAGAGCTCCCACTCACTTTCTTGTAAATACAGGGTTCTCCATAAACCTGCATAAACCCAAACGCTTTAATCACCTCATTAAAGCGAATGTTCCAACTCCGAGATGCTTGCACCAGCCCATAGATGGAGCGCTGGAGCTTGCATACTTTGTTAGCACCTTTAGGATCGACAAAACCTTCCGCCTGCATCATATACAGTTCTTCCTTAAGGAAGCCATTAAGGAATGCCGTTTTGACGTCCATTTGCCAGATCTCATAATCATAAAATGCGGCAATTGCTAACATGATTCGGACAGACTTCAGCATCGCTACGGGTGAGAAAGTCTCATCGTAGTCAACTCCTTGAACTTGTCGATAACCCTTAGCAACAAGCCGAGCCTTATAGACGGTCACATTACCATCCGCGTCAGTCTTCTTCTTAAAGATCCATTTATTTTCAATGGCTCGCTTATCATCAGGCAAGTCCACCAAAGTCCACACTTTGTTCTCATACATGGATCCTATCTCGGATTTCATGGCTTCAAGCCATTTGTTGGAATCCGGGCCCGCCATCGCTTCTTCATAGTTCGAAGGTTCACTGTTGTCCAACAACATGATCTCCAGGACAGGGTTGCCGTACCACTCTGGTGCGGAACGTGTCCTAGTGGACCTTCGACGTTCAATAGTAACTTGATCTGAAGTTTCATGATCATCATCATTAACTTCTTCTCCAGCCGGTGTAGGCTCCATAGAAACAACTTCCTGTGCTGCGCTACCCTCCGGTTCGAGTGGAGGTACAATTACCTCATCAAGTTCTATTTTCCTCCCACTTACTTCTTTCGAGAGAAACTCTTTCTCGAGAAAGGATCCATTCTTGGCAACAAAGACTTTGCCTTCGGATCTGAGGTAGAAGGTATACCCAATAGTCTCTTTGGGATATCCTATGAAGACGCACTTTTCCACTTTGGGTTCGAGCTTCTCAGGTTGAAGTTTCTTCACATAAGCATCGCATCCCCAAACTTTTAGAAATGACAGCTTAGGTTTCTTTCCAAACCATAATTCATACGGTGTCGTCTCAACGGATTTAGACGGTGCCCTATTTAAAGTGAATGCGGCAGTCTCTAATGCATATCCCCAAAATGATAGCGGTAAGTCGGTAATAGACATCATAGATCGCACCATATCCAATAGAGTGCGATTACGACGTTCAGACACACCATTTCGTTGAGGTGTGCTAGGCGGCGTGAGTTGTGAAACAATTCCACATTTCCTTAGGTGTGTGCCAAACTCGTGACTTAAATATTCTCCGCCACGATCAGATCGTAGGCACTTTATTTTCCTGTCACGTTGATTCTCTACCTCACTCTGAAATTCCTTGAACCTTTCAAAGGTTTTAGACTTGTGTTTCATTAAGTAGACATACCCATATCTGCTCAAGTCATCAGTGAGGGTGAGAACATAACGGTAGCCACCGCGAGCCTCGACGCTCATTGGACCGCATACATCGGTATGTATTATCTCCAACAAGTCAGTTGCTCGCTCCATTGTTCCAGAGAACGGAGTCTTGGTCATCTTGCCCATGAGGCATGGTTCGCACGGGTCAAATGATTCGAAATCAAGAGACTCCAAAAGTCCATCAGCATGGAGCTTCTTCATACGTTTGACACCAATATGACCAAGGCGGCAGTGCCACATGTAAGTGGGACTATCGTTATCAACCTTACACTTTTTGGTATTCACACTATGGACATGTGTAACATCACGTTCGAGATTCATCAAAAATAAACCATTGACCAGCGGGGCATGACCATAAAACATTTCTCTCATATAAATAGAACAACCATTATTCTCAGATTTAAATGAGTAGCCATCTCGCATCAAACGAGATCTAGATACAATGTTCATGCTCAAAGCTGGTACTAAATAACAATTATTGAGGTTTAAAACTAATCCCGAAGGTAGATGTAGAGGTAGCGTGCCGACGGCGATCACATCGACCTTGGAACCATTCCCGACGCGCATCGTCACCTCGTCCTTTGCCAGTCTCCGCTTATTCTGCAGCTCCTGCTTGGAGTTACAAATGTGAGCAACTGCACCGGTATCAAATACCCAGGAGCTACTACAAGCGCTGGTTAGGTACACATCAATAACAAGTATATCACATATACCTTTAACGTTGCCGGCCTTCTTATCCGCTAAGTACTTGGGGCAGTTCCGCTTCCAGTGACCGGTACCCTTGCAATAAAAGCACTCAGTCTCAGGCTTGGGTCCATTCTTGTTCTTCTTCCCGGCAACTTGCTTACCGGGCGCGGCAATAGCTTTGCCGTCCTTCTTGAAGTTCTTCTTACCCTTGCCTTTCTTGAAACTAGTGGTCTTATTCACCATCAACACTTGATGCTCCTTTTTGATCTCGACCTCCGCTGATTTCAGCATCGAGTACAACTCAGGAATGGACTTCTCCATACCCTGCATGTTGTAGTTCATCACAAAGCTCTTGTAGCTAGGTGGAAGCGACTGGAGGATTCTGTCAATGACCGAGTCATCCGGGAGATTAACTCCCAGTTGAGTCAAGCGGTTGTGTAACCCAGACATTTTGAGTATGTGCTCACTGACAGAACTATTCTCCTCCATCTTACAGCTGAAGAACTTGTCGGAGACGTCATATCTCTCGACCCGGGCATGAGCTTGGAAAACTAGTTTCAGCTCTTGGAACATCTCATATGCTCCGTGTTGCTCAAAACGCTTTTGGAGCCCCGGTTCTAAACTGTAAAGCATGCCGCACTGAACAAGGGAGTAATCATCGCAGCGTGACTGCCAAGCGTTCGTAACGTCTTGGTCCGCTGGGAAAATGGGTGGGTCACCTAGCGGTGCATCAAGGACATACAATCTTTTGGAAGCTATGAGGATGATCCTCAAGCTACGGACCCAGTCCGCATAGTTGCTTCCATCATCTTTCAGCTTGGTTTTCTCTAGGAACGCGTTGAAGTTGAGGGTGACATTAGCGTTGGCCATTGGATCTACAATATAGATTGTAAAGACATTTTTAGACTAAGTTCATGATAATTAAGTTCACATAATCAAATTATTTAATGAACTCCCACTTAGACAGACATCTCTCTAGTCATCCAAGTGATACATGATCCATGTCAACTAGCCCGTGTCCGATCATCACGTGAGACGGACTAGTTATCCATGGTGAACATCTCCATGTTGATCGCATCTGCTATACGACTCATGTTCGACCTTTCGGTCTTCCGTGTTCCGAGGCCATGTCTGTACTTGCTAGGCTCGTCAAGTCAACCTAAGTGTTTCGCGTGTGTAAATCTGGCTTACACCCGTTGTATGCGAACGATAGAACCTATCACACCCGATCATCACGTGGTGCTTCGGAACAACGATCCTTAGCAACGGTGCACAGTTAGGGTGAACACTTCTCTTGAAATTTTATTGAGAGATCATCTTATTTACTACCGTCGTTCTAAGCAAATAAGATGTAAACATGATAAACATCACATGCAATCAATATAGTGACTTGATATGGCCAATATCATCTTGCTCCTTTGATCTCCATCTTCGGGGCACCATGATCATCACTGTCACCGGCACGACACCATGATCTCCATCATTGTGTCTTCATGAAGTTGTCTCGCCAACTATTACTTCTACTACTATGGCTAACGTTTAGCAATAAAGTAAAGTAATTACATGGCGTTTATGATTGACATGCAGGTCATACAATAAAATAAGACAACTCCTATGGCTCCTGCCGGTTGTCATACTCATCAACATGCAAGTCGTGAATCCTATTACAAGAACATGATCAATCTCATACATCACAATGCATCACATCACATCCTTTTGGCCATATCACATCACAAGGCATATGCTGCAAAAACAAGTTAGACGTCCTCTAATTTGTAGTTGCAAGTTTTTACGTGGCTGCTATAGGTTTCTAGCAAGAACGTTTCTTACCTACGCCAAAACCACAACGTGATATGGCAATTGCTATTTACCCTTCATAAGGACCCTTTTCATCGAATCCAATCCGACTAAGGTGGGAGAGACAGACACCCGCTAGCCACCTTATGCAACAAGTGCATGTCAGGCGGTGGAACCGGTCTCACGTAAGAGTACGTGTAAAGTTGGTCCGGGCCGCTTCATCCCACAATACCGCCGAATCAAGATAAGACTAGTAACGGCAAGCAAATTAACAAGATCGACGCCCACAACAACTTGTGTTCTACTCGTGCATAGATTCTACGCATAGACCTAGCTCATGATGCCACTGTTGGGAGACGTAGTAGTAAATCAAAAAATTTCCTATGTGTTCACCAAGATCTATCTATGGAGAAACCAGCAACGAGTAAGGGGAGAGTGCATCTTCATACCTTTGAAGATCGCAAAGCGGAAGCGTTACAAGAACGCGGTTGGTGGAGTCGTACTCGCAGCGATTCAGATCGCGGTCGATTCCGATCTAAGCGCCGAACAACGGCGCCTCCGCGTTCAACACACGTACAGCCCGGTGACGTCTCCTACGCCTTGAGCCAGCAAGGAGGAAGGAGAGGTTGAGGGAGAGCTCCGGCAGCACGACGGCGTGGTGGCGGTGGAGCTGCGTGGTATTCCGGCAGGGCTTCGCCAAGCACTACGGAGGAGGAGGAAGGTGTAGGAGGGGGATGGCTGCGCCAGGGGCTGAGGTGTGGCCTCCCTCCCACCCCTCCACTATTTATAGGCTGAGGGGGAGAGGGGGCCGACACCCTAGATCCCATCTAGGGTTGGGGCGGCGGCCAAAGGAGGGAGGAGTGCCTCCCAAGTCAAGTGGAGGCCCTCCCCCTTAGGGTTTCCCCTCTCCCATGCGCATGGGCCTTAGGGGGGCTGGTGCCCCAGGCCCATTAAGGCTAGGGCACCCCCTTACAGCCCATGCTGCTGTATTGGACGTGGTGGAACCTTTCCCGGACCTCCGGACCCCTCCGGAATCCTCCGGAACCTTCTGGAAGCTTCCCGGTACAATACCGGAAAAACCCAAACTTTTTCCGGAACCCCAATAACAACTTCCTATATATAAATCTTTACCTCCGGACTATTCCGGAGCTCCTCGTGACGTCCGGGATCTCATCCGGGACTCCGAACAACCTTCGGTAACCACGTACACTATTTCCCTATAACCCTAGCGTCATCGAACCTTAAGTGTGTAGACCCTACGGGTTCGGGAGACACGTAGACATGACCGAGACACCTCTCCGGTCAATAACCAACAGCGGGATCTGGATACCCATGTTGGCTCCCACATGCTCCACGATGATCTCATCGGATGAACCACGATGTCGGGGATTCAATCAATCCCGTATACAATTCCCTTTGTCTACCGGTATGATACTTGCCCGAGATTCGATCGTCGGTATCCCCATACCCTGTTCAATCTCGTTACCGGAAAGTCTCTTTACTCGTTCCGTAACACATCATCCCGTGGCTAACTCCTTAGTCACATTGAGCTCATTATGACGATGTCTTACCGAGTGGGCCCAGAGATACCTCTCCGTCATACGGAGTGACAAATCCCAGTCTCGATTCGTGCCAACCCAACAGATACTTTTGGAGATACCCGTAGTTTACCTTTATAGCCACCCAGTTACGTTGTGACGTTTGGCACACCCAAAGTATTCCTACGGTATCCGGGAGTTGCACAATCTCATGGTCTAAGGAAACGATACTTGACATTGGAAAAGTTTTAGCAGACGAACTACACGATCTTGTGCTATGCTTAGGATTGGGTCTTGTCCATCACATCATTCTCCTAATGATGTGATCCCGTTATCAACGACATCCAATGTCCATGGTCATGAAACCGTGACCATCTATTGGTCAACGAGCTAGCCAACTAGAGGCTCACTAGGGACATGTTATGGTCTATGTATTCACACATGTATTTTGGTTTCCGGTTAACACAATTATAGCATGAACAATAGACAATTATCATGAACAAGGAAATACAATAATAACCATTTTATTATTGCCTCTAGGGCATATTTCCAACACCCACTTGACCCTATCAACATTGAGTATGCAGCAATAGATGGGTACGTTGCATACGAGTTGTACCGCAGGATTGGAATCTTCAATTATGGGCAGCGTCACCTCGTACCGCTAGTATCTCCTGCTTGGGGGTATTCTGATCCGGACGACGAGTAGTGTTTGCAATGGCGAACACTTTTATCTCTATTATGTAGTGCTTGGGGGTCTCCTGATTCGACGAGTAGGTTTGCAATCCGAAAGAGTAGGATTGGTATCTTCAATTATGCAGTACTTTCTGTAATGGATATCTGAACTATTATTTCTATTATGTCCCTGTTTAAGTACGGTTTGTGTGTAAGAATATTTAGTATGATGTGAGCAAGCTTTCTGAAGCATTGTGATGTATGTGATGAAGATACCATGCCAAGTTTCAACCATTTCAGAGTTCATTTGTGGTGCTTTTTAATTTCAGGGTCATTTAGCTCAAAACAATTCATTAAATGCATGAAAAATAGTAAATGAAGTTAGATAGGGTTGAAATTTTAGGTTGTGGCTTCTAATGGTTCATATTGAATGCACAAAAAGTCTGGAGTTGAAATAAGTTAAAAAAATTGAAATCCTTTTGTAACAAACGAGTTTTCGTCCGAAACCCTGATACTTCGAAAGAGATTGTCCATTTTGTACACGAAGTGCATCCAGTTTTTGCCGTAACCCTCTCAACTTTTTAGCACATGCTATGTGGGTTAAATTATGATACCATGCCAAGTTTCAACCATTTCAGAGTTCATTTGTGGTGCTTTTTAATTTCAGGGTCATTTAGCTCAAAACAATTCATTAAATGCATGAAAAATAGCAAATGCACTTAGATAGGGTTGAAATTTTAGGATGTGGCTTCTAATGGTTCATATTGAATGCACAAAAAGTTTGGAGTTGAAATAAGTTAAAAAAATTGAAATCCTTTTGTAACAGACGAGTTTTCGTCCGAAACCCTGATACTTTGAAAGAGATTGTCCATTTTGTACACGAAGTGCATCCAGTTTTTGCCATAACCGTCTCAACTTTTTAGCACATGCTATGTGGGTGAAATTATGATACCATGCCAAGTTTCAACCATTTCAGAGTTCATTTGTGGTGCTTTTTAATTTCAGGGTCATTTAGCTCAAAACAATTCATTAAATGCATGAAAAATAGCAAATTAAGTAGATAGGGTTGAAATTTTAGGATGTGGCTTCTAATGGTTCATATTGAATGCACAAAAAGTCTGGAGTTGAAATAATTTAAAAAATTTGAAATCCTTTTGTAACAGACGAGTTTTCGTCCGAAACCCTGATACTTCGAAAGAGATTGTCCATTTTGTACACGAAGTGCATCCAGTTTTTGCCGTAACCCTCTCAACTTTTTAGCACATGCTATCTGGCTTAAATTATGATACCATGCCAAGTTTCAACCATTTCAGAGTTCATTTGTGGTGCTTTTTAATTTCAGGGTCATTTAGCTCAAAACAATTCATTAAATGCATGAAAAATAGCAAATGCACTTAGATAGGGTTGAAATTTTAGGATGTGGCTTCTAATGGTTCATATTGAATGCACAAAAAGTTTGGAGTTGAAATAAGTTAAAAAAAATTGAAATCCTTTTGTAACAGACGAGTTTTCGTCCGAAACCCTCATACTTTGAAAGAGATTGTCCATTTTGTACATGAAGTGCATCCAGTTTTTGACGTCACCCTCTCAACTTTTTAGCACATGCTATGTGGGTGAAATTATGATACCATGCCAAGTTTCAACCATTTCAGAGTTCATTTGTCGTGCTTTTTAATTTCAGGGTTATTTAGCTCAAAACAATTCATTAAATGCATGAAAAATAGCAAATGAAGTAGATAGGGTTGAAATTTTAGGATGTGGCTTCTAATGGTTCATATTGAATGCACAAAAAGTCTGGAGTTGAAATAAGTTAAAAAAATTGAAATCCTTTTGTAACAGACGAGTTTTCGTCCAAAACCCTGATACTTCGAAAGAGATTGTCCATTTTGTACACAAAGTGCATCCAGTTTTTGCCGTAACCCTCTAAACTTTTTAGCACATGCTATGTGGGTGAAATGATGATACCATGCCAAGTTTCAACCATTTCAGAGTTCATTTGTGGTGCTTTTTAATTTCAGGGCCATTTAGCTCAAAATAATTCATTAAATGCATGAAAAATAGCAAATGCAGTTAGACAGGATTGAAATTTTAGGATGTGGCTTCTAATGGTTCATATTGAATTCACAAAAAGTGTGGAGTTGAAATAAGTTAAAAAAATTGAAATCCTTTTGTAACAGACGAGTTTTCGTCCGAAACCCTGATACTTCGAAAGAGATTGTCCATTTTGTACAAGAAGTGCATCCAGTTTTTGCCGTAACCCTCTCAACTTTTTAGCACATGCTATGTGGGTGAAATTATGATACCATGCCAAGTTTCAACTATTTCAGAGTTCATTTGTGGTGCTTTTTAATTTCAGGGTCATTTAGCTCAAAACAATTCATTAAATGCATGAAAAATAGCAAATGCAGTTAGATAGGGTTGAAATTTTAGGATGTGGCTTCTAATGGTTCATATTGAATGCACAAAAAGTCTGGAGTTGAAATAAGTTAAAAAAATTGAAATCCTTTTGTAACAGACGAGGTTTCGTCCGAAACCCTCATACTTCAAAAGAATTCAAATTTAAACTATTTAAATTTGAAAACTACTGGCTCTAACAGAAAGTTTGTAAATGTTTTGACCTAAAGCAAAAAGATTCACTAAAAACTATAAATATTCTAACAGTTATTGCAAATATAAAAACAGTTATGCCAAATATAAAAACAGAAAAACAAAAAAAAAAGTGAAAATGGACCTTTAGTCCCGGTTGGATCCACCAACCGGGACTAAAGGTCCCTTCCCACGCGAATTTGGGCCGCCGAAAAGGCCTCTTTAGGCCCGGGACTAAAGGTCCCCCTTTAGTCCCGGTTGGTGATACCAACCGGGACTAAAGGTCCTCCTATATAGCAACTTCTCCTTCCTCCCCCAAATTCACTCCGTCTTCACTCGCTTCGACGACGCCGCCAGGCTACCCCGCCCGCGCCCTCGATCGACGGCGCCGTCCGTCCACGCGCCACCGCCGCTCTCTTCCTCCACGCCGTTGCCCTCAGCTCCGCCGGCGCCGCTCCTCCCAGCCACCGGCCGTCGCCCTCAGCTCCACCGATCCTCCCTCACCTCCGCCGACTCCACCGCCGCTCTCCTCCTCCACGCCGGCGCCCTCAGCTCTGCCGGCGCCGCTCCTCCACGCCGTCGCTGTCAGCTCCGCCGGCGCCGCTCTCCTCCTCCACGCCGTAAGCACCATTTTCCTTCAACTGCATGAAGTAGTTTCAGTATGTACTCAAACTATCGAACTGTAAAGGTAGTGTGTGTGTGTGCTATACTTGGTGCATATATTGGGATTGTATTGTTTCTTCAATGAAGCAAAATGTACTAAAAAGGCTGAAGCATAAGCATCTAAATTGGCAAATCGCAGTGTGTGGTGGTATGCTCAAAACATCTTGAAGTAGTATGTTCAATTCAAAGGATTATGTGTAGAATAATTCAGTAGTTAAAAGATACAAACCTCTCTATGTTCAATGCTACCGGTGCCTCCCGAATGATATAGTATGAATGCAAATGCCAAAATGAATCCTTTGGACATCAAATGGAAGAAGCACATATAGACAGAATTCAAAATATATAGACACACACACAAAAAAGAAAGGTGAAAATCAAAGAATTCTGTAAAATGGCTAATCTGAACATTTTTCTTTGAAGAATACTGGCCTGGTCTTGATAAGGACATATAGTAGTACCATATCTCCTCAGTCAATTATAACAATCCAAGCTATGTTTTTCTGCCTTCTGATCTCGTAAGAAAGCTTATTAGGGAGTTACATGTTCTGTTTAGCAAGAATGGTGGTTGGATCCCAGGCTATAATAAATGTCTTCCATAATACAATGTATAATACCAACTGAGCAAATCAAAAGAATGAAGCAATAAAGCAAGACGAACAACTAAAAATAGATGTGCAGGTAATCGAATGGTCTAGCACAGAAATTCGTGTACATAATGGGACCATAAGCCTTGTATTGATTTGCATATCTCCGGTTCTGCTTATTGAATGCATTCTAATTGTTTTATATTTGTTCTGGATTAGTTAAGCTATGGACGACCGTGATCAAGAGAATGCCATGTACGACCTGATACACTCCGGAAATGAAGAGATGAAGTAGATGATGGCTCACAATACCTTAACCCATCCGGTGAGGGAATTGAGGAAGAACAACCAAGAGATGAATGCGAACCAGCTGACAATGACCATGGCGAAGAAATTTTTGTCCATTTAACAGAGTCTGGCGAGGTACTAATTTGCCCTCTGGTGATCATCAGATGTATTGATTGATTTGTATATATTAACAGTGTGTTTCTTCCTTTTAGCCCTCCGGATCGAGCAAATTTTCTACAAGGGTTAAACGTGGCCCGACAAAAAAGTTGAAACAAGGCGTAAAGTTTAACATCGATCAAATCAGAGCAGATGGCGAACCGATTGCTCCTAAAGAGAATGCGGACAAATTTATACGTCAATGCGGAGTTATCATTAGGGACCAAATCCCAATCACCGTTGAAGAATGGAATCAGCCAAAAAAATACCCAAGCAGTTTCTTTTGTCAGCCAAAGAGCAAAAGATCTGCTTTGGGAGGAGCTAATGAAACATTTCACCCTACCAGAGGCTCTCACAGATCTCCAACGGGAGAAAGTCAAGAAGTGTGCTCTTAAGAAGATGGCCACACAATTCCAGTCTTGGAAGAAAAGATTATGGAAAAGTTACGTGGAAAACAAAAGGAAGACTCCAGAATTCAAAGGAGAATATGTGAAGTTAGCAGATGACTGGGACAAATTTGTGAAGTTGAAGGAATCAGATGAAGCTAAGAAACGGTCGAGAATAAACAAGAAAAATGCTGACAAAAAAACGTGGCACCATCATCTGGGGCCAGGCGGCTACAAGTCTGGGTTGCCTAAGTGGGATGAATCTGAGCGAAACATGAGGGCTGCAGGGGTATCTCCAGTAATAGATACTTGGCCCGAGAGGTGCATGACTTGGTTTTATGCACATGGGGGAAAGTTGGACCCAAAGACAGACCAGGTTCTTGAACAGGCCAGTCTTAAAGATGCCACGGACGAGATAATTAAAGCAATAGAAGAAGCTCGAGCGGGTGTGTACCGGCCGGAGAGAGAGAACGACGAGCTTTCGCGTGCCCTCAAGAATCCTGAACACCCGGGACGAACACGAGGCAAAGGCATGGTTCTGTGGTTTCTAGGGTTTGAGGATTGGAACGACAGCTACAGAAGTCGTGACAGAAAGAAGAAGCATGAAGTAGATCGGATCCAGGACTTGGAACGCAAATATAACATGCAGCAGGAGCAAATCAACAAACTTAGCCAGCAAAGCGCGTCTCAGCAGCAGCAGCAACCAGATCCAGCATTGGATGGTACCATTCCATCATCTATGCCAAAAAGCGGCGTGGGTTCCACAGAGGTCCCGGCCGATGATGCACTGCTGGCTCGCTACCCCGTGGATGATATCTTAGAGTCGACACCTTGTGAGCTACACGTGAAACTGAAGAACATGCATATCCATGAAGGCGGTGGACGGCTTTGCTTTACCGAGTGGACATGAAGCAACTTTCCACGGCAATCCGATTACACCTGGCTATGCTCGTGTCGGGGTGGATCAAGTTGTGCCGGCATATGAAACACTAGATCTTGACTACCCTGGAGGTGAAGGGGAGCGGACACTGGGAGAAGCCAGGCGTTGTGTCATTTTATGGAAAAAGGAATGCATCGTGTTTCCAAACTCGGTGCCAAGGCCACCGACTCCTCCTCCAAGTCCGCGTGTTAGCAGACTCCAACCCTCCCCGAGACGGAGCACAGGGTGAGTCCTTCGAATCCATCTCCGCCGCGCCGGCCGTATCCATCCCACCCCGAGACGGAGCGCATGGCGAGTCCGCGATATCAAGCTCCGCCACGTCAGCAGAGTCCATCCCACCCCGAGACGGAGCCTAGTGCGAGACGTCCGCGATATCAAAAAACAGCGTCTCCAAAGCAGAAGAGAACACAAAAGAAGAAACCCGAGCCTCCTGCCAAAAAGAAGTTAGCTTACGATATGACTGCCGAGGAAATTGATGAACAAGAGGCTAAGGAATTGAAGGACTATTTTGGACCGAAAGCGTCCCCACCGCCAAAGGAGAAAATACCCGACGAGGTCGTACAACACTTTATTGATGCAGCTAAACCGGCGGAGAAAAGACTGGTATCAGACTATGAACGCTGTATTACCAAGTCCTATGCATCATCCCAGAAAAGACAGAAGTCGAGCGGTAGCAGTAAATGCGGGAAAACTGTTCCCCAGCTCGGAGAACAGGCAGTCCAATCGATCAGCCCGCTCAAGGTGAGTGCCAATAACGTGGTAGTAACCGACGCTGATAGAGAGACTGCTAGAATGCTCGATATCACCGTTGAACAATTCCTAGAGATCGAGGAATTTCCACTGTTAGATCCGAAGGAAATAGAATGGCAATATGTCCCCGGGCAACCTCTGGTCAGTCCTGACGACGAGAAGCTTCTAAAAACGCAAATGTACAAATTGTATGGCTGGTACATGAGAGAAATAAAGAACGGGATGGAGAGCCTCATGGTGAAAGTCGAGAAAGAGCATTACGTCCATAAAAATGCTTTGTGGATTGAAAACTCGGAATTTTTTCAGTTATTCAATCAAAAAGCACTCGACAAATCTATCGTCAGTTGCTATTGTCTGTAAGTGATTTCTTTCTGTAATTTAAGTCTCTAGCTCAGCTCGTTCATTGCCTGTTATTATACTCACTATATTCTTTTGTGTGTGTATTATGCAGAATGGAGATTTTTGAATTGAAAAGAGCTAGAGTCTATGGCATTGGGTTCATTGACCCAAATACCGTCAATGAAGAAGTGTTGAGAAGGGACCCTAAAGAGATGGAGAAAATGCTTCTAAGGTTTTTGAAGGCCCTAAAGTACAAACCAGAAATACTTTTACCTTGGAACTTCCAGTGAGTGTTACTGTCTTGTACTACAAATTCTATTTTTGCTTTTATATATATATATATATATATATACTTGATGTTAAGTGTAGTTGATGAGTTATGCATGCCCGCTTATACAAATCATGTGCGCAGCTACCACTGGATCCTTCTAATCATTAGAGTTGACGATGGAACTGTTGAAGTACTGGACTCGCTAAGTAAAGACCCTGAAGATTACATAAGATTGCATTCTTTGCTCGACAGGTAATTTCAATCATTGACGCACTATGTCGGTTTCTTTATTAGTTCATTTCCTGATATCAAGTAATTAATATTTCCTTTTTTCATTTTGTTTGCCGGGCAGGGTTTGGAAACGTTTCATCAAAGAGGTCACCGGTGAATGGAAACCAGAGTTGAGATGGCGAAAGCCCAGGGTAATTAAGTAGTACTAGCTACGTCCGCGCATCTCTTTAATTTTAGTTTCAATACCATTGTCATGCTTCATTATTATCTGATTGAATTCTATTCTCGTAAAGTGCATGAGGCAGGCACAGGGGACTGAACTATGTGCATATTACGTTTGCGAGAACATTCGCTTTATGACCGAAAGCAACAGGAGTGCAAGAGATCTTTGGGTACGTAAACACCATTCATATTTTTTATCATGATCTAATACATATACACACAATTAACATGTTCATATTGATCACCTTCTTTAAAGATGCACGAGATGCGGGATAAGCTCCTACCAATGGACCGTACGAGCAATTCAAGAGGAAATTGCGGGATTTTTGCTTGAGCAGGTCATATCTCCCGACGGAGAATACCATTACCCGATCCGCAAATGATCTGCAAATTGTACGAGAAATTTTATATACCAAATTGTATATATATATGTGTATGCATGTGATCGTACGAGAAATTCTATGATATATGATTGCTTGTATGAATTTTTTTATGATATATGATCAGTTCTACGAAGTATTCTATTATATATGCATAACGTGTACAATATGTAGTAGCGTAAAATATGTTTGAAATGAAAAAGAATTAAATGGAAAACACAAAATGAAAAGGAAAAATAAACAATAAACACTAAACCCCTAAGCACCTAAACCCCTAAACCCCTAAACCTTTAGTTATACTATGGTAACACCAACCGGGACTAAAGGGCCCCATGCTCTGGCGCGCGCTGCCGACCACGTGGCCAGGGTTTAGTCCCGGTTCGTAGCCAACCGGGACTAAAGACTTGGACCCTTTAGTCTCTATACTTTAGTCCCGGTTGGAGAACCGGTACTAAAGGCCCTTCCCAACCGGGACTAATGGCCTGTTTTCTACTAGTGTGCTCCACCCAGCCGCACTGAAGATAGTGCGCCCGTCCGTGTCCACTGCGTAAGCACAGGTGGTGACAGGGCCCCTTGTGGTAAGGCGTAGTCCAGCAATGCCTTTTTCATCCGGCTCGACCGCACAGCTCACACATAGCCTCTTAGGTAATTTCTGAAAAAAAACATGATGATCATATCATCACATAGCTATACTATATTCAATATATCACATTATTATATACTATAAGCATATCATCACATTAATATACTAAGCGTATTCATCAAATTCTACACTAAGCATATCATCACATTACTACACTATAAACAATATATCACATTACTAAGCATATCGCATTACTATACAATAAGCATATCATCACATTAATATACTAAGCATATCATCACATTACTCTACTATAAGCATAGATCACATTACTATATATACTATAGGCATATCACATTATTACAGTAATAAGAAACATACCATGACATGGCGGTTAACCATCGTCTGTGTCAGGCGGGTCACGAATGGCACCATGACGTAGGCATCACGTGGCAGAAGCTTTTCCCAGAGCGTGTCCGTTTCATCCTCGCTCAGCCTGGTCATTCTTTGGGCAAAGACTGCTTCATCAAGTGGGTCATCATCTTCTTCCTCATAGTTGAGATAGATAACAGCCAGCCTTGGAGTTTCTCTTCTGAACAAGAAGCTGGTCAATTCACCCCCAGTGAGATGCATGTGGGCGATGAAACGAACCCATTCATCTCCTCCAATCTGGGTTATGTTCCTTCCCTTATTGACCTCCATAGTGTAGGGGCCCCCAGGAGAATCGAAGATGACAGTGTCTCCAGTAATGAGCTCATTGAAATCCAATCTCACATTGCAAGGGACGATCTGTGTAATAAAAACCAAAAACACACACACACAATGCATTAGTGGAAATATCAACAAAATCAAAAGAACAAACTACTAGAAAGGTCATATAATTTGTTACCGCTGCAGGAACAAAACACGACTGGAAGTAAATGCCGAACAAGGTGAAAGTTGCAAGGCTGGTTGCGCACCTTGACTTGCACACTCGACATGGTGCTAGTTGCGCCATACACTACTGGAATTCAGTTATTTTCCGTCTGCCAGATCTTTGCCGTCTGCTGGCAGATGGCAAAGAAGGTCTTTGCCGTTTGCTGCCATAAAGCAGACGGCAAAGAGCTGGCTGATGGCAACGGTTCTGTTTGCCATCTGCTAGTCCTTTGCCGTCTGCCAGCAGACGGCAAAGACCCTAAAGGCGGACAACAAAGAGGCTAGATAGGTCCCACTGGACCTTGGTCCCACTGGCAAAGAGGTATGTCGTCCTCCTGGTCTTTCCGTCTGCCATGCTCGGCTTTGCCGTCCGCAAGCGGACGGCAAAGGGGATGCACCTCTAACAGCCGTTTTCCCCCCGGCCCCATTATCCCCGCACTCTCTCCTCCCGCCCCCCTCTCTCTGCACCCACACACACACCACGCGCGGCCAGCTCCCCGCGGCGAGCCCACTCCCCCCATCGCCGCCCCCTCCCCCGTGCCGCCCCCGCCACCGCAGCTCCCTGCTGCGAGCCCCCTCCCCCTCGCCGCCCCCTCCCCGGCGCCGCCCCCACCACCGCAGCTCCCTGCTGCGAGCCCCCTCCCCCGCGCCGCCCCCACCACCGCAGCTCCCTGCTGCGAGCCCGCTCCCCCCTCGCCGCCCCTCCCCCCTTGCCGCCCCTCCCCCTCGCCGCCCCTCCCCTGCGCCGCCCCCACCATCGCAGCTCCCCACGGCGAGCCCCCTCCCCCCTCGCCGCCCCCTCCCCGCGCCGCCCCCACCGCCGCGGCGAGCCCCCAACACCGGCGCCGAGCCCCCTCCCCCCCTCGTCGCCCCACTCCCCCGCGCCGACCCTCCTCCACCCGCGCCTTCCCGTGACGCCCCACCGCCGGAGCAGGACGCGGCGCCGCCCCCCTCTCCGCGGCCTTCCTCCCCCGTGCCGGCCCTCCTCCACCACCGCGCCGACCCTCCTCCACTGGCCCTGCAAGGTGAGCTATTTTATTTTTTTCTTCTGCTTTTTACTGTTTAGTTTAGGTTACTAGTGCTAGTTTAGTTTAGTTTACTGTTTTTTTCTGTTTTTTATTGTTTAGTTTAGGTTAGTGCTAGTGCTTGTTTAGTTTAGGTTAGTGCTAGTGTTTGAAAAGAAGAATAAGTAGAAGAAGAGGAAAAAGGAAAAGGAAAGGAAGAAGAAGAAGAAGAAGAAGAAGAAGAAGAAGAGAGGAGGAGGAGGAGAAGAAGAAGAATAAGAAGAATAAGAATAAGAAGAAGAAGAAGAAGAAAACTGACCCCCGACGCCACTGGCCCCCGACCCCACTGACCCCCGACCCCACTGACCCCCGACCCCTGACCCCCGACGCCACTGACCCCCGACGCCACTGACCCCCGACGCCACTGACCCTCGACGGCACTGACTCCCGACCCCCGACACCTCTTCTGCCTCCTGTTGACCGGGAAGGTGCTTTTCGGCCGTCCAGAGGCCGACGGGGTCATAGTTTTGTAAATTATGAGTTAGGTCACATATTTTCCGATTTTGTTATAAAAAACATCATATTTGTGTTGATCGGGTGGATTTCAATGTGCAATTGTTCGACGACCTCCCCGTGTGTTGGACGAGCTCCGCCCCTGCGTTCGTGGGTGAGCACAAATGACTTCTCCTCCTCCCCCTTAATTTGCTCTGTTCCGGTCTTCGTGCCGATGAAACGTGCTAGCTATAGGTGTCTTCAATCATCAGTATGCGTGACCAGTATGTGTCTCCCGTTCGAAAGGGCGACATCTATAAATATGCATGTCTTTGCATATTTATAACCGCCGTCCTTTCGAATTGTCCAACGTTATCCATGGACAGCCCGAGTATGTGTAGATTGGGTTCGTTTTCCCTTATGCTCTGCTCCGGATCCGATGCGGAATTTCGTCAGTGCCTCCCTGTTGTTCTCCGGGTACACATCCTCTCTGCTTATTGCCGAGACGTGTATCAGGAGAACAGCGGGGAGGTGCTGCCGAAATTCTGCGTTGGATCCGGAGTAGAGCATGGGAAAACGAACCCAATCTACACATAATCGGGTGGGATTAGGACCTATCTTTACCTATTAGCGTGTAGGTTGCATGGACGTAATAAAACTGACAAACTTGATTAACTGATGAATATAGATGATGAATTATATATATATTTCTTGTGTGTTTAGTAGGTAGGCAAGATGAGTGATCGTGCGTGGATGTACACCAGTCACCCTAGTCAGAAAGACATGACCATTGAATGGTTAACAAAAACCAAGGGGTTTTTGAGAGCCGCATTTGCAAATGGCCAGGAAATAACCTGGTGCCCCTGTGTCTGGTGCGACAACCATAAAAAGTAGACACTGGATGAAATGGGTAAACACTTGCAGAAGTGGGGTTTTACGCCTGATTATATGGTGAGGAGATTTCATGGTGAGTCTGCCCAACGTGCCAGAGCTGAGGTGGTTCGTCGTCGCACCGACGAGCATGGTACCAGGATCGAAGACATGGTGCAAGACTTTGATGATGCTAGGGATTCGGACGATGAGATGGAGGAATCTGCAAAGGCCTTCTATGAAATGTCGGAGTCTTCAAAACGTCCTCTCCACAAGCACACTGAGCTTTGTCAGCTGGATGCCATCGCGCAAGTAATGGCTCTGAAGGCTCAGTTCAACCTAGGCAGAGAATGCTACGACGTGATGATGATAATATTTGGACGCTTTCTACCCAAAGGCCATGTATTGCCTGCAAACCTGTACCAGTCGGACAAAATCCTACGCGCGCTTAAGATGCCCTATGAGAAGATAGATGCCTGTGAGAATGGATGTGCCTTATTTAGGCTTGAGTATGCGGGCTTGAACTATTGTCCCATTTTCAAATCTTCCAGGTATGTTGTGGTAGACAACGGTATGGGTGAGAAGAGTCACACCAAAATCCCAGTTAATGTTCTTCGGTATATGCCAATCATACCAAGACTTCAACGTCTTTTCATGGTCGAAGATACGTCCAGGCATATGACGTGGCACAAATTGGGCAAAAGAACCGAACTAGATGCAGATGGGAATCCGATGTTGGGACACACTTCAGACGCTTTTGCGTGGAAGCACTTCGATGCATTACAGAAGGATAAAGCGGCAGATCCAAGGCATCCTTGAGTCGCCATCAGCACGGATGGGTTCAATGTGTTTGGTATGACGGCAACCCAATACAGTTGTTGGCCTGTATTTGTCATTCCACTCAATCCCCCCAGAGAGATTATGAAAAGAAAGAACATTTTCTTGACGTTGATAATTCCAGGGCCCAACTATCCGGGGAAGAATATGAATGTGTACATGCAGGCGCTTAAGGGTGAATTGCAAGAAGCTTGGGATAATGGGATCAAGACATATGACGCCGCTACAAAACAAAACTTCAAAATGCATGTGTGGTACATGTACTCGACGCATGACTTGCCGGCGTATGCGCTATTCGTTGGCTGGTGTGTGCATGGAAGGTTCCCGTGCCCCACTTGCAAGGCAGCTCTTCAGTTCCGTTGGATGCAGGCGGGTCACAAGTATTCTTGCTTCGACTTGCATAGACATGTCTTGGATCCTCGCCATAAGTTCAGAAAAGACAGGAAAAATTTCATCAAAGGTAGAGTTGTCAAAAACTCTGCACCACCTGCATTGACAGGCCAACATACCCTGGATCAGTTAAACGCTCTCGAGCCTGATCCAAAGCGTCCAGGATATTTCAAAGGGTATAATTCGGAACACGCCTGGACTCACAAGTTTGCGGCTAATGCAACAATCCTTTCTAATTAAACTTGTAGGATAATTCAGAGTCCATGGACGCCGAATTGAGACAAGTCGCTAATGGTTTTGACTATAAGGTCCGTTCATTTGACAAATACGACATCAACGGGTATTGCTTTCGTACTTTTGGGAAAGAGCTATCTATGGCCGACCAAAAATCTACAAATTGTTGTGTCTCTGCTATCGACGAAGGAGGTGTCGAGTATTATGGAAGAGTTGAAGCAATTTATGAACTTATATTCTTTGGTGAAAACCCACCAAACGTCGTAGTCTTCAAATGTTATTGGTTCCAGCCGAAGGAGACTAGAAGGACTGATGAACATATAGGGCTAGTCGAAATCAAACAAAGCACCCATTTAGATGTTTCCGATGTCTATATTACGGCTCAACAGGCGACCCAAGTTTTTTAATCTACCATGGGCCTGCCAAACTGATCCAAATCTGAATGGTTGGAATGTCGTTTATGATGTGCCGCCATGTTTTAGACCACCTCCCCTCAATGAAGATGATTATGAACCTCACATTAACCCAGACACATATGAAGGAGAATTCTTCCAAGAAACACGTCTTTCCAAAAAACGTTTCAAGAACCGCTCTACTTCACCCCAGAACATTGAAGTAGACAGCAAGAGTGAATCCGACTTCACCCCAGAGCCGGAACAAGAAGAGACGGAAGAAGAAGAGGTTACTGCTGCGGATGACCTCTCAATGCTTGACCGATTACATAAAGGAGGCCTTCCACATGTTGTTCCCGATAGTGATGATGATGATGCATTTATTGATGATAGTGATGATGATGATGCATTTATTGATCCCCAAGCATATATAGACGATGAAGATTATTATTAGTTCATGTCAGGTATTATTCAATTTCTATTATATACATGATGATGATACACTCAAATTATATATATACATATTATTATTCATGTCGGTATTCAATCTTTTTATGTTGTACTAATTTCGTTTACTCTTTGTCATGGCAGGTGTTGAAAGATGGTGGGCGCGGGTCGAGAGCGATCCGAGGCTCCTTCGTCGGCGCGTGGTGGGAGGGGTACTTCCATTCCACCCCAAACTCTCCGGAGAGCGTTGTACGACAGTATTGGGACACCCGAGGGCGCTTCATCGTCGGCGAAGTTGCCGACTGGGAGAGGAGGTCGGGGGAGAGGTAGGAAGGCTCCTAAAGGTACACGTGGTGGCCGCGGGAGAGGTAGGAAGGCTGCTACGCCTTCCTCGCCGCCACCCCCAGCTGATTCACCCGAGCACATGACTGCTACGGTGGACCCGTTTGAGGTGGAGGCTACAAGGACTCCTATCCACGAGCCTCGGGTCGACGATCCTTCTGTCTCAGACGTTTTGACCCGCGAGACTCCTGTGCCATGCTGATGGTGGTGGGAATCAGTTTTCTGATAGCGGGGACGAGGTGGCTGAGGGGGCCACCGTCTACCAGCGTGGGTGTACACGGCTCCCGCCCGTGCTAGCGACCCGCGAGCAGAGGTGGCCGATTAAGCCTGAATCGCTGAAGTAAGTGCATTTACTCTTTTTAAACCTTTTGCCTTCATGTTTCTTCACATATCTAATGCGTTGGCTTTGTCATACTGCCGGGGTTGGATTCACGCCAAGGATGTCCGTAGGCCCAACTCCATCCTTGGTGTGCTTTTACGGCATAACTTCCCGGGGTTTGTCACGTTACCCGGCGAGGGTCAGCTTCCAGAGTTAGGATTGAAATGGGAGCACTACTTGGCTGCCCCGGCCCCACCAGAGGAGATGATCGACGGTGTGTTGTGCCACACGAGGGCTGACATGGTGATCAGAAAGTTCTGGGTAATTTCTCCTTTACACAATTAAAAATCAATAATAGCTATTTATTGTACTCCCTCCGTCCGGAAATACTTGTCCTAGAAATGGATGTATCTATTACTAAAATAAGTCTAGATACATCCATTTCTAGGACAAGTATTTCCGGACGGAGGGAGTACTAATCAGTGTTGTCTCGTTTGATTGCAGACCTTCTACAGGTGTGAGGAGGGATACGAGGAGGCCAAGGCAAAGCTTATCGATTACGAGTGCAGGCGCCTACTACAGAACTTACGACACGAGGCTCGGGTACAGGCTATTCGAGACTACTACGCCTCGCGGCGTATTAAGAAGGACAAGTCGTCGTCCCGCCGAAAGTTTCTGGACAAGGAGCAGTACATGAAGGTAATTATCTATTCTTAAGGCCTTGTACTTAGTTTCCTTGCTTTGATTCGTAGGCGTAGCTCTCAAATTTCTCTTTACTAACTTGGGTGCCCCCGAGATGGTGTGCGGATAAGATGTATTGTTAGGAGGCGTTGGTGAATGAGTGGTGCTTTGACGAATGGCGAGTCGTCCACGATGATGCCAAGGAACGGCATGCCCAAATGGAAGGTGTGCCACACCATCAAGGCAGCGCCAACTTATTTCAGTTCGGGCGGAACTGGGTATGTGGTTTGCTTCATGATTCCTGCAATTCATTTTTTGATGCTAGCTTGACCCCTTTACTAATACTTTGTTCCTCTCTTGTAAGCGCATTACAATAAGACGGAGGTGCCACAGGTGTACGACCTCTATGCCATGGCCCATACTGCCTCATACAAGAAGGCCAAGGCATTCTCTGAGTCTGACCTCGATAATCCCAAGAACTTCACCAACATCTCCTCCCACAACAAGCTCGTGAGGTACAGAGATGTGGGGAAGGCGGTGAATGGGGAGGACTTCAACCCGAGCCAGCATCCTATTGATCCAGACCTGGTGATGATAGCTGGCGACGGGAGGCCCCATGGCTCGATAGCCATTGGAGATGGACTTATACGGTCTTCGCGCACTCTCCGGCAGATCAAGGCGCGCCAAACGAGCTCCTGTCCTGAGATGACGCCTCGTCCACGGCCAGTCCAGCTCGCCTTCGAGGTTAGTCATACGGACTCAGATAGCTTTCCTCCATTACATTGTGTGTGCGGACAAAGATTATTACAATGCTAACGAGGAGTTGTGTTGCAGGCTGCTCTGCAGAAAGAGAGAGAGACAACCCAGGCGCTTCTGGCGGAACAGGCCTGGCAGGCGGCGGAGGAGAAGAGGGATTTGGAGGAGAGGACGGCTAGGTTGTTGGAGGAGGAGAGGGCACGGAACGATGCGTCTCACCAGGCCATGTACGAGCTCCTCCTGGTAAGTTTCTTCTTCATATTAGCCAAATCATGCACTACATGTTCGTTTCATTAATAACCAATATGATTGACTTGTCAAAACCAAATGTGCAGACTTTGTGCGAGAAGACCGGCCAGACCCCTCCGCCGATGCCAGTCATTACCACGGCTGGAACGGTGAGTTTCATTTCAATGTTCATTAGTTACTAGTCTTAACGTTTCAGCATCATCATGCTAACACAAATGATCTTTGGTACAGCATAACTCCCGAGCCGCATCGCACGATCCTTCTCCAGGGCCAAGTAGTGCTCTAGCTGACACCGGCCCGAGCAACCCCGGTGCTTCACCTCCGTAAGCCCTAATATGCCACTTACTTGGCTCATTTTCTCAAACAAAGACAAACATAACACTTAGACAAACTGAGCACAATGACAAACTTAGCACTTAGACAAATGTCATATTTTACCTAAGTTAGCTTTGTTTCCTCTAAAATGACATAGTAAGCTTGCTTACCTCCAAAATGACATATTGTACCTAAGTTAGCTCTAAAATGACCTATACTTAGCATTGTTTCCTCCACACTGACATAATAAGCTTAGTTAACTCAAAAATGGCATAATAGACTTGGTAACCTCATAGATGCCATAGACTTAGCCTTTTATCTTGCAAAATGACACAATAAGCTTAGTTAGGTCAAAAATGTGATAATTACCTAGGTTAGCCCTAAAATGACACAAATAAGCAATAAGGAGAAGAAAAACAAGAGACAGAGAGAGAAGAAAAACGCTTCTTCATCATCTTCTTCTTCTACTTCTAGATCTTCTTCTACTTCTTCTAGTATTCTTTTTCTAACTTTCTTATTTCCAATTTTGCAGATTTGATTGAGTTCATGGCAGCTTGCTTTGATGTAGTGCTAGTGTTTACTTTCAGTTTTCATTTTGTATCGATGAACTTACGTGAAACTTTCTACCTATATGTATGAGACTATGTATGTATGGATGAAACTATTGTAATATGGTGAACAACGTGACATTTGATACTTTCAATTTGGTATAATTGTTGGTTGATCATATCCATATGGCAGGGATATTTTTTCTGTGAAATATATATATACATATCATATATTTGCCTGTGAAAATTGTTGAATATAACAAAAACAAGCAAAAAAGAGGCAATACAGCCTCTTTGCCGTCTGCCCCGGACGGCAAAGACCGCTATGCCGACGGCCACTGTCGGCAAAGAGGACATGTCGCAGCCACCTGTTAAACCTGGGAGCGGCAGGCCTGGGCCATTTGGCTTCTTTGCCGACGGTGGCCGTCGGCATAGCGGGGGCGGACGACAAAGGGTTGGCTTCTTTGCTGACGGTGGCTGTTGGCATAGCGGGGGGCGAACGGCAAAGGGTTGGCTTCTTTGCCGACGGTGGCCGTCGGCATAGCGGGGGGGCAGACGGCAAAGGCCTGTGTGGGGCCGGCCATGGCAGACGGCAAAGGACTGAGTGTTTGCTGTCCGGGGGCTGACGGCAAAGGCCTGTGTGGGGGCCCGTTACCCACCTAACGGTGCTAACGTGAGTACTACGCCGTCCAGGATCTTTGCTGTCTGCAGGCTGACGGCAAACAATCTTTGTTGTCCGCTGTGCCAATGCAGACGGCAAAGGACCTCTTTGCCGGGGTTTATTCGGCCCGAAATTTTGCCGTCCACTGGCGGACGGCAAAGGTCTTTGCCGTCCGTGGTTGGTCCTTTGCCGTCTGCCATGGCGGACGGCAAAGAACCTGATTCCTGTAGTGATACTACACAAAACATATTGAAAACTAAGTATATAATCGGATTCTAGACTACTAGTGATCCGACACAAGTAACATGTATAATTCTACACTAGTAACATGTATACACAAGTAAATGAAATTCACGGAGGGAGACACAAATAAACAAATTCTACTCAAAATGCTACACTATGAGTTCATTATATTTATTCCTCTGGCATTCCAGACTACACTACCAAATTAAATATCTAGTAAACTGCACTAATAAATTGGATTTTACATCGGATTATGACTAACATTTCTACACAAAGCAATCCAAAAGGAATCAAATTTTGATTCTACATCACATAAAACAATCCATTAGATGTATGTACTAAAATTTCTAAACATAGCAATCCTAAATCAACTTATAGATGAATCCCACATATGGATTATGCATGGACAGAGGAGGTGGGAGTGCCGACGAAGGAGATGCAGAGGATGGAGAGGAGTGAACCATGTTGGGCGGCGAAGGGGCACGACGGGCAGCGATGGGGCGGCGACGAGAGGCGACGGGTGGCGGCTGGTCGAGGGGGAGTTGAAATGAAAGGGCGGCGACTAGGTCTTTTACCAAGGCGTGGTAGTTGACTCAGGTGGGCCGTTGCTGGCGTGGGCCTAAACAGCAACGCCATAGCTAATAACAAGCCGAATAAAAAAAGACTAATTAAGTTTAATGAAGGACCAAACATAATTATGTGTGGCGTAAACAAATTTGGCATGCTAGCACTATTTATTTAGCTACGGCGTGCAGGGAAATTCAACGCCACCACTATATTCCGAACGGTAAGTACAAGTGGGACAACAGATTTGTAACGTGACCAAAAAAACCACGCCAGCTGTCGGGGATATAACCCCGCGGTATAACCCGCCTTGGAGGGGCCGGGTTAGGTTGTTGGCGACTTAACAATAAAGCCTTAAACAGGCCTGAAGACCAAGACGAGCCTGGAGGTGACTCACCAGGTGGGCCGGACGGAGGCCCAGAGCCAGAAGACGGTGCGTGACCCGGAGGCGTAAGCCGCCCGGAGGTGGCTTGCCGGAGAAGGCAAGGCGACTTAGAGGCAAGATCGGTTACGGAGTATAAACCCAGCTCGGACTCATGTAAGCCCAGGGTCTCGACCAGTGTATATAAAGGCGAGTCCTGTTGGAAATATGCCCTAGAGGCAATAATAAATTGGTTATTATTATATTTCCTTGTTCATGATAATCGTTTATTATCCATGCTATAATTGTATTGATTGGAAACTCAAATACATGTGTGGGTACATAGACAACACTGTGTCCCTAGTAAGCCTCTAGTTGACTAGCTCGTTGATCAAAGATGGTTAAGGTTTCCTAGCCATTGACATGAGATGTCATTTGATAACGGGATCACATCATTAGGAGAATGATGTGATGGACAAGACCCAAACTGTAAACGTAGCATTTGATCGTGTCAGTTTATTGCTATTGTTTTCTGCATGTCAAGTATCTGTTCCTTTGACCATGAGATCATGCAACTCACTGACACCGGAGGAATAACTTGTGTGTATCAAACGTCGCAACGTAACTGGGTGACTATAAAGGTGCTCTACAGGTATCTCCGAGGGTGTCTGTTGGGTTGGCATGGATCAAGACTGGGATTTGTTACTCCGTGTGACGGAGAGGTATCTCAGGGCCCACTCGGTAATACAACATCACATTGAGCCTTGCAAGCAAAGTGACTAAAGAGTTAGCCACAGGATCTTGTATTACGGAACGAGTAAAGAGACTTGCCGGTAACGAGATTGAACTAGGTATAGTGATACCGACGATCGAATCTCGGGCAAGTAACATACCGAAGAACAAAGGGAATAGCATACGGGATTAACTGAATCCTTGACATAGAGGTTCGACCGATAAAAGATCTTCGTAGAATATGTAGGAGCCAATATGGGCATCCAGGTCCCGCTATTGGTTATTGATCGTAGAAGTGTCTCGGTCATGTCTACATAGTTCTCGAACCCGCAGGGTCTACACACTTAACGTTTGGTGACGATTAGTATAATTGAGTTATTATGTTGGTGACCGAAAGTTGTTCGGAGTCTAGGATAAGATCCCGGACATGACGAGGATCTCCGGAATAGTCTGGAGGTAAAGATTGATATATGTGATAATAGTGTTTTGATCTCCGGAAGAGTTACGGAGTTCACCGGAAGGGGTTCCGGATGTTTGCCGAAGTGTTCGGGTACAGCAACACTTTATATGGGCCAAGGGATAAAAGCCCACGAGGTATTGGAAAGTGCAAAAGTAGTTTTGCTGCCGCGTAAGCGGTACTACCGCTTGGTGAAGCGGTACTACCGCCCGAGCGGTACTACCGCTTGTGTGAAGCGGTACTACCGCCCAAGCGGTACTACCGCTTGTGTGTGGCTGTGCACGGTTCGGCAGGGATCCGAGTTGGACTCTTTCCCTGCGGGCCAAACCGACCTTGTGCGGGCAAAACCGACCTGGAGGAGGCTTTTACTCCAAGTTTAGACCCCAAGGCTCAACATATAAATAGAGGGGCAGGGCTAGCACACGGGACACATCAAGATTTCCCCAAGCCGTGTGCGGCAACCCTAACCCTCTAGTTCCTCCGTCATAATCTCCGTAGCGCTTGGCGAAGCCCTGCAGAGATTGTTCCTCACCACCATCACCACGCCGTCGTGCTGCTGGAACTCAACCACTACTTCACCATCGCTCGCTGGATCGAGGAGGTGAAGGCGTCATCAAGCCGTACGTGTGTTGAACGCGGAGGTGCCGTCCGTTCGGCACTAGTTCGTGATCGGATCGAGGGACGACTTGCGATTTGGATCGCGGAGACGTTCGACTACATCAACCGCGTTTCTTAAATGCTTCCGCTTAGCGATCTACAAGGGTATGTAGATTCACTCTCCCTCTCGTAGATGCTCATCACCATGGATAGATCTTGTGTGTGCATAGGAAATTTTTTGTTTCACATGCAACGTTACCCAACAGTGGCATCATGAGCCAGGTCTATGCGTAGATGAGATCTCGAGTAGAACACAAACGAGTTGTGGGCGTGGGTGTATACATATTGCTTGCCGTTACTAGTTGATATTTGATTCGGCGGTACTGTGAGATGAAGCGGCCCGGACCGACATTACGCGTACACTTACGCGAGACAGGTTCCTTCAACTGACATGTAACTTCGTTGCATAAAGATGGCTAGCGGGTGTCTGTCTCTCTCACTTTAGTTGAATCGATTTCAATGAAGAGGGTTCTTTTAGAAGATCAAAAAGCAATTACTACACCACGTTGTGGTTTTGCGTAGGTAAGAACGGTTCTTGCAAACCCGTAGCAGCCACGTAAAATTTGCAACAACAATTAGAGGACGTCTAACTTGTTTTTGCAGGGTATGATGTGATATGATATGGCCAATTACATGATGAGATATATGTGATGTATGAGATGATCATGTGTTGTATAGAATATCACGACTTGCATGTCGATGAGTACGACAACTGGCAGGAGCCATAGAGTTGTCTTTAATTATTGTATGACCTACGTGTCAATCATTAAGCGCTATGTAATGCTTTACTTTATCGCTAAACGTTAGCAATAGTCGTGGAAGCAACAGTCGGCGCGACAACCTTATGGCGACACGTTGATGGAGATCAAGATGATGGAGATCATGGTGTCATGCCGGTGACGATGGAGATCATGCCGGTGCTTTGGAGATGGAGATCAAAAGCACAAGTTCATGGCCATATCATGTCACTTATGATTTGCATGTGATGTTAATCCTTTTATGCATCTTATTTTGCTTAGGACGACGGTAGCATTATAAGGTGATCCCTCACTTAAATTTCAAGATAAATTGTGTTCTCCCCGAGTGTGCACCGTTGCGAAAGTTCGTCGTTTCGAGACACGCCGTGATGATCGGGTGTGATAGACTCTACGTTCACATACAACGGGTGTAAGCCATGTTGCACGTGCGGAAACACTCGGGTTAAACTTGACGAGCCTAGCATGTACAGACATGGCCTCGGAACACAAGAGACCGAAAGGTCGAACATGAGTCATATAGTAGATATGATCAACATGAAGATGTTCACCATTGAAACCACCTCGACTCACGTGATGATCGGACTTGAGTTGGTGGATTTGGATCATGTTACACTCGAATGATCGGAGGGATGTCAATTTGAGTGGGAGTTTTTTTAAAGTAATATGATTAACTAAACTCATTATCTAGAACAATAGTCTAAGTTGTCTTTGCTATATTTATGTTGTAGATCATGGCTCGCGCAGTAGCACCCCTGAATTTTAATGCGTTCCTAGAGAAAGCTAAGTTGAAAGATGATGGAAGTAACTTTGTGGACTGGGCCCGTAATCTAAGGATTATCCTTACGGCTTCCCAGAAGGCTTATGTCCTTGATGCACCGCTTGGTGATCCACCCGCTCCAGTTGAGTCTCTAGACGTTGTGAACGCCTGGCAGGCTCGTTCTGATGATTACTCAATAGTTCAATGTGCAATGTTGTATGGCTTAGAACCGGGACTTCAAAGACGTTTTGAACGTCATGGAGCATATGAGATGTTCCAGGAATTGAAGTTTATCTTTCAGAAGAATGCCCGGATCGAGAGATATGAGATCTCTGATAAGTTCTATGCTTGCAAGATGGAGGAGAACGGGTCTATCAGTGATCACGTACTCATAATGTCTGGGTACTCCACCCGTCTGGCTGAATTGGGGATGCCCCTTCCGCCAGAGGCTATCACTGACAGAGTTCTTCAATCATTGCCACCTAGCTACAAGAGCTTCGTGTTGAACTATAACATGCACGGGATGAACAAGTCAGTCGCCGAGCTGTTTGCGATGCTGAAAGCCGCTGTGTCTGAAATTCAGAAGGAGCATCAAGTGTTGATGGTCAATAAAACCACTAGTTTCAAGAAAAATGGCAAGGGTAAGAAGGGTAACTCCAAGAAGAGTGGCAAAGCAGTTGCTCCTCTCGTGAAGAAACCCAAGGCTGGACCCAAACCAGAAACTGTGTGTTTTCATTGCAAGGGAACTGGACACTGGAAGCGGAATTGCCCCAAGTATTTGGCTGACAAGAAGGCGGCCAACAACAAACAAGGTATATATGATATACATGTTATTGATGTGTACCTTACCAACTCTCGTTGTAGTGCCTGGGTATTTGATACCGGTGCGGTTGCTCATATTTGCAACTCTAAACAGGAACTGCGGAATAGACGGAGGCTGGCAAAGGACGAAGTGACGATGCGCGTGGGAAATGGTTCCAAGGTTGATGTGATCGCCGTCGGCACGCTCGCTCTTCGATTACCGTCGGGATTAGTGATGAACCTAAATAAGTGTTATTTGGTGCCTGCGTTAAGCATGAACATTATATCTGGATCTTGTTTATTGCGAGACGGTTACTCATTTAAATCAGAGAATAATGGTTGTTCTATTTATATGAGTAATATCTTTTATGGTCATGCACCCAATGTGAGGGGTTTATTCTTATTGAATCTCGATAGTAATGATACACATGTTCATAACATTGATGCCAAAAGATGTAGAATTGATAATGATAATACCACTTTCTTGTGGCACTGCCGTTTAGGTCATATTGGCATAAAACGCATGAGGAAGCTCCATGCTGATGGACTTTTGGAGTCACTTGATTTTGAATCACTTGACACATGTGAGCCATGCCTCATGGGCAAGATGACTAAAACGCCGTTCTCTGGAACAATGGAACGGGCAAGTGACTTATTGGAAATCATACATACTGATGTGTGCGGTCCGATGAGTATTGAAGCGCACGGTGGTTATCGTTACTTTCTCACCTTCACTGATGACTTAAGTATATATGGGTATATTTACTTAATGAAACACAAGTCTGAAACATTTGAAAAGTTCAAACAATTTCAGAGTGAAGTTGAGAATCATCGTAACAAGAAGATTAAATTCCTACGATCTGATCGAGGAGGAGAATATCTGAGTTATGAGTTTGGCAGTCACTTAAGACAGTGTGGAATTGTTTCACAATTGACACCGCCTGGAACACCACAGCGTAATGGTGTGTCTGAACGTCGTAATCGAACTTTATTGGATATGGTGCGATCTATGATGTCTCTTGCCGATTTGCCACTATCGTTTTGGGGTTATGCATTAGAGACAGCTGCATTCACTTTAAATAGGGCACCATCGAAATCCGTTGAGACGACGCCATATGAAATTTGGTTTGGCAAGAAGCCAAAGCTGTCGTTTCTTAAAGTTTGGGGATGTGATGCTTATGTCAAAAAGCTTCAGCCTGAAAAGCTGGAACCCAAAGCGGAGAAATGCGTCTTCATAGGATACCCAAAAGAGACAGTTGGGTATACCTTCTACCTCGGATCCGAAGGCAAAGTGTTTGTCGCTAAAAACGGAACGTTTCTTGAGAAAGAGTTTCTCTCGAAAGAATTGAGTGGGAGGAAGATAGAACTTGATGAGGTTGTTGAACCTTTACTTCAACCTGAGAGTAGCGCAGTGCAGAAAGTTGTTTCTGTGGGGCCTACATTAGCTGAAGAGGAAGTTAATGATGATGATCATGAAGCTTTGGATCAAGTTGCTATCAAACCTCGTAGGTCGACAAGGACGCGTACTGCTCCCGAGTGGTACGGCAACCCTGTCTTAGAGGTCATGTTGTTAGACAACGATGAACCTACGAGCTATGGAGAAGCGATGATGGGCCCGGATTCCGAGAAGTGGTTAGAGGCCATGAAATCCGAGATGGGATCCATGTATGAAAACAAAGTATGGACTTTGGAAGTATTACCTGAAGGGCGTAAGGCCATTCAGAACAAATGGATCTTTAAGAGGAAGACGGACGCGGACGGTAATGTCACCGTCTATAAAGCTCGACTTGTGGCAAAGGGTTTTTCACAAGTTCAAGGAGTTGAGTACGATGAGACCTTCTCACCCGTAGCGATGCTTAAGTCCGTCAGAATCATGTTAGCAATAGCTGCCTTTTTCGATTATGAAATTTGGCAGATGGATGTCAAAACAGCGTTCCTTAACGGTTTCCTTAAGGAAGAGTTGTATATGATGCAACCAGAAGGTTTTGTCGATCCAGAAAATGCTGACAAAGTTTGCAAACTCCAGCGATCCATTTATGGACTGGTGCAAGCATCTCGGAGTTGGAATCTTCGTTTTGATGAGGTAATCAAAGCGTTCGAGTTTATACAAGTTTACCGAGAAGCTTGTATTTACAAGAAAGTGAGTGGGAGCTCTATAGCGTTTCTAATATTATATGTGGATGACATATTACTAATTGGAATCAATATAGAAATGCTGGAAAGCGTAAAGGAATATTTGAACAAGAGTTTTTCAATGAAGGACCTAGGAGAAGCTGCTTTCATATTAGGCATCAAGATCTATAGAGATAGATCAAGACGCTTAATAGGACTTTCACAAAGCACATACCTTGACAAAGTTTTGAAGAAGTTCAAAATGGATCAGTCCAAGAAGGGGTTCTTGCCTGTATTGCAAGGTGTGAAGTTGAGTAAGACTCAATGCCCAGTGACTGCAGAAGATAGAGAAAAGATGAGTGTCATCCCCTATGCTTCGGCCATAGGCTCTATCATGTATGCAATGCTGTGCACAAGACCCGATGTCAGCCTTGCCATAAGTATGGTCGGAAGGTTTCAAGGTGATCCAGGAATGGAACACTGGACGGCGGTCAAGAATATCCTGAAGTACCTGAAAAGGACTAAGGACATGTTTCTCGTTTATGGAGGTGATCAAGAGCTCGTCGTAAAGGGTTACGTCGATGCAAGCTTTGACACTGATCCGGATGACTCAAAGTCGCAAACCGGATACGTATTTATTCTAGATGGGGGTGCGGTTAGCTGGTGCAGTTCCAAGCAAAGCGTGGTAGCAGATTCTACATGCGAAGCAGAGTACATCGCTGCCTCGGAGGCGGTGAAGGAAGGTGTCTGGATGAAGGAGTTCATGACAGATCTTGGAGTAGTGCCTAGTGCACTTAACCCAATGACTCTGTTTTGTGATAATACTGGTGCCATTGCTCTAGCCAAGGAACCAAGATTTCACAAGAGGACCAGACACATAAAGCGACGTTTCAATTCCATCCGCGATTACATCAAGGAGGACGACATAAATATTTGCAAAGTACACACGGATCTAAATGTTGCAGATCCGATGACTAAACCTCTTCCAAGGGCTAAACATGAACAACACCAGAACTGCATGGGTGTTCGATTCATTACAATGTAAATCACATAGTGATGTGAACTAGATTATTGACTCTAGTGCAAGTGGGAGACTGTTGGAAATATGCCCTAGAGGCAATAATAAATTGGTTATTATTATATTTCCTTGTTCATGATAATCGTTTATTATCCATGCTATAATTGTATTGATTGGAAATTCAAATACATGTGTGGGTACATAGACAACACTGTGTCCCTAGTAAGCCTCTAGTTGACTAGCTCGTTGATCAAAGATGGTTAAGGTTTCCTAGCCATTGACATGAGATGTCATTTGATAACGGGATCACATCATTAGGAGAATGATGTGATGGACAAGACCCAAACTGTAAACGTAGCATTTGATCGTGTCAGTTTATTGCTATTGTTTTCTGCATGTCAAGTATCTGTTCCTTTGACCATGAGATCATGCAACTCACTGACACCGGAGGAATACCTTGTGTGTATCAAACGTCGCAACGTAACTGGGTGACTATAAAGGTGCTCTACAGGTATCTCCGAGGGTGTCTGTTGGGTTGGCATGGATCAAGACTGGGATTTGTTACTCCGTGTGACGGAGAGGTATCTCAGGGCCCACTCGGTAATACAACATCACATTGAGCCTTGCAAGCAAAGTGACTAAAGAGTTAGCCACAGGATCTTGTATTACGGAACGAGTAAAGAGACTTGCCGGTAACGAGATTGAACTAGGTATAGTGATACCGACGATCGAATCTCGGGCAAGTAACATACCGAAGAACAAAGGGAATAGCATACGGGATTAACTGAATCCTTGACATAGAGGTTCGACCGATAAAAGATCTTCGTAGAATATGTAGGAGCCAATATGGGCATCCAGGTCCCGCTATTGGTTATTGATCGTAGAAGTGTCTCGGTCATGTCTACATAGTTCTCGAACCCGCAGGGTCTACACACTTAACGTTTGGTGACGATTAGTATAATTGAGTTATTATGTTGGTGACCGAAAGTTGTTCGGAGTCTAGGATAAGATCCCGGACATGACGAGGATCTCCGGAATAGTTTGGAGGTAAAGATTGATATATGTGATAATAGTGTTTTGATCTCCGGAAGAGTTACGGAGTTCACCGGAAGGGGTTCCGGATGTTTGCCGAAGTGTTCGAGTACAGCAACACTTTATATGGGCCAAGGGATAAAAGCCCACGAGGTATTGGAAAGTGCAAAAGTAGTTTTGCTGCCGCATAAGCGGTACTACCGCTTGGTGAAGCGGTACTACCGCCCGAGCGGTACTACCGCTTGTGTGAAGTGGTACTACCGCCCAAGCGGTACTACCGCTTGTGTGAAGCGGTACTACCGCTTGTGTGCGGCTGTGCATGGTTCGGCAGGGATCCGAGTTGGACTCTTTCCCTGCGGGCCAAACCGACCTTGTGCGGGCAAAACCGACCTGGAGGAGGCTTTTACTCCAAGTTTAGACCCCAAGGCTCAACATATAAATAGAGGGGCAGGGCTAGCACACGGGACACATCAAGATTTCCCCAAGCCGTGTGCGGCAACCCTAACCCTCTAGTTCCTCCGTCATAATCTCCGTAGCGCTTGGCGAAGCCCTGCAGAGATTGTTCCTCACCACCATCACCACGCCGTCGTGCTGCTGGAACTCAACCACTACTTCACCATCGCTCGCTGGATCGAGGAGGTGAAGGCGTCATCAAGCCGTACGTGTGTTGAACGCGGAGGTGCCGTCCGTTCGGCACTAGTTCGTGATCGGATCGAGGGACGACTTGCGATTTGGATCGCGGAGACGTTCGACTACATCAACCGCGTTTCTTAAACGCTTCCGCTTAGCGATCTACAAGGGTATGTAGATTCACTCTCCCTCTCGTAGATGCTCATCACCATGGATAGATCTTGTGTGTGCGTAGGAAAATTTTTGTTTCCCATGCAACGTTACCCAACAAGTCCCTGGGCGGATTAGGGTAAGAGACAATTGATCGAGAGCTAGGTCAAGCGAATCTGCTCCCTTGTAATCGATACCCAATCAATACAACACAAAGCAGGACGTAGGCTTTTACCTCCTTCGTGAGGGGCCGAACCTGGGTAAACTTGATACGTCTCCAACGTATCTATAATTTATGAAGTATTCATGCCATGTTTACAATAATTCTATATGATTTTGGTATGATTTTATTAGAACTAACCCGGACTGACGCTGTTTTCAGCAGAACTACCATGGTGTCGTTTTTTGTGCAGAAATAAAAGTTCTTGGAATGGGCTTAAAATTTACGGTGATTTTTTATGGACCAAAAGAGACCCCCGAAGCACCGAAGCTGGGCCAGGAAGTGACCGAGGAGGCCACAAGCCTGGGGGGCGCCCCCCTAGGGCGCGCCACCCTGGCTTGTTGCCGCCTCGAGCACCCCCCTTGACGTGATTCCAACGCCAAATATTCTTATAAATACAGAAACCTGTGAAAAGAAACCTAGATCGGGAGTTCCGCCGCCGCAAGCCTCTGTAGCCATGAAAAACCAATCGGGAGCCCGTTCCGGCACCCTGTCGGAGGGGGAAACCATCACCGGAGGCCATCTTCATCATCCCGGCGGTCTCCATGACGAGGAGGGAGTAGTTCACCCTCGGGGATGAGGGTATGTACCAGTAGCTATGTGTTTGATCTCTCTCTCTCTCGTGTTCTTGAGACGGCACGATCTTGATGTACCGCGAGCTTTATTAATATAGATGAATCATATGGAGTTTTCCCCTCTCTATCTTCTTGTGATGAATTGAGTTTTCCCTTTGAGGTTTTCTTATCGGATTGAGTCTTTAAGGATTTGAGAACACTTGATGTATGTCTTGTGATGGGATATCCGTGGTGACAATGGGATGTTCTATTGATCCACATGATGTATGTTTTGGTGATCAACTTGCGGGTTCCGTGACCTTGGGAATCTATGCATAGGGGTTGGCACATGTTTTCGTCTTGACTCTCCGGTAGAAACTTTGGGGCACTCTTTGAAGTTCTTTGTGTTGGATTGAACATGATGAATCTGAAATTGTGTGATGCATATCGTATAATCAAGCCCATGGGTACTCGTGGTGACATTGGAGTATCTAGGTGACATTAGGGTTTTGGTTGATGTGTATCTTAAGGTGTTATTTTAGTACGAACTCTAGAGCTGTTTGTGACACTTATAGGGGTAGCTCATAAGATTGATCGGAAAAGATAACTTTGAGGTGGTTTCGAACCCTACAATAATTTCTTCGTTTGTTCTCCGCTATTTGTGACTTTCGAGTGAACTCTTTGTCGCACAAGAGGGATTTACATATGATTCAACTATGTCAGTATTGTTGAGAGAACTTGCACTAGTGAAAGTATGAACCCTAGGCCTTGTTTCTAAGCATAGCAATACCGTTTGTGCTCACTTTTATCATTAGTTACCTTGCTGTTTTTATATTTTCAGATTACAAAAATCTATATCTACTATCCATATTACACTTGTATCACCATCTCTTCGCCGAACTAGTGCACCTATACAATTTACCATTGTATTGGGTGTGTTGGGGACACAAGAGACTCTTTGTTATTTGGTTGCATGGTTGTTTGAGAGAGACCATCTTCATCCTACGCCTCCCACGGATTGATAAACCTTAGGTCATCCAGTTGAGGGAAATTTGCTACTGTCCTACAAAACTCTGTGCTTGGAGGCCCAACACGAGTCTACAAGAAGAAGGTTGCATAGTAGACATCAAAACTCGTGTCTTTCGTCCCAACCACCCCCTTCAAGCTAGTCACCGTAGCGATGGCCTCACCCCTAAGTCCTTTCACTAGGGAATCTGCCGTGACAAAACGACGACAGTTGGCGCCCATCGTGGGGTAGATGTGCGGTGGTTTGGAGTTCTCGAAGGGCTCTCTCCCAAGGATCGAGGGATACGCCGTTGGCAGGATGACTAAGAGTCGCCGCGGGAGGCTCTACATCGACGACGCTGGCTGGTGCTCCGAGGCCGACACAATCGAGTACGGGTACCGGGTCCCCTTCGGTGGAATTCACGTCTTCATCGGAAAGATCGGCGGATCTAAGCCCGGGCCAGACATCTGCACCAACCTCGTCGAGTCGGCCCGGCGCACGCAACCCGCCCGGATTCAACCCGGCCGGAAGCGCGTTTTCGTTGGCTTCACACAAGGCGCGGAAGATTCCGCATCGGGAGGAGAAACCCTCGTCTGCTCAGAGGACGGGTCCTCGAGCGGAGAGACGGAGTCAATTTAATAATTTACGGTGGTCTTGGGGGCTATTCCGATGGTGATAGTATTCCGGAGCCCTAAGAGCCGCCAAGCCAAGCCGCACGGCGCCGACTCTCAATAGCACGACGGCTGGAGCGGCAGCGGGAACTGCCCCGTTAGGATCCGGGTCAGCCAGGCCGCCGGCTAAAGTTTTGTTGGGATTAAGGAATGAGCTGGCAGCTCTACTGGGAACTGAAGTCACAACCAAAAATCAAGCGGAGCGCAATGCAGAGATTGCGAGGCTGAAAGGGAAGATGACCCAGGCCCAAGAGGATATCGATGCAATGCAGATTCAGATGGATGCTGAGTCGGAGCGTCTAAAGGCGGAGGCTTTTCATTTAAATCTGGATCAACACGCCTCAGAGGCAGTTCTTCGGATGAGGTATCAAACCCGCCTGCCTACACAGTATGAGCCCAGGAATCTCTTCAACACCCCAGGGGTAGGACTAAACGCGCCACTAGCCATAACCCGAGCCATGGAAGTGCCTGGGAATAGGGCGGCGACTCAGCCTCGGCAGCCAGACCCGCCCCGTAGGAATCAGACCCCACCGCAGCGTTTTTTGACACCACCTGGTCATTATTCTAACCCGGTGGATAACATGGTGGCAGCGGCTACCAGACTCAATGCACTCCCTCTCGCCGAAGGGACGCCCTTCGCCGCGGAGGAACGAAATGCCATCGAGCTCTTGCAAACAGCGGTGGCTCAACAAGAAAAGTTTACTTACAGTCGAAGTCGTGTGCACTCAACCCCTCTTCCGAGCCGCAGTTACAGCCGACGCATGGAGTCGCCGGCAGTCTCCAGCAGCGAGCGACAACGCAACCCGCCCTGTGATGACCCGCCCGGTGCCAATGCTCGGGTGATTGTGGATAAGGGCAGAGCCCATCGTGAGGCGGCGGCTGCGACGGCTTACCAAGTGATTCATGAGCCGCCTCCGGTGACCCCTTCAACCTCGGTGGGACCCGGAGTCACCTCCAGGGCTGTTGGCGTGCCTTGTTTAATACCGGCTCTACGCAACGAGCGCCTGCCAAAGGATTTTAAAGACCCGCACAAAGTGCCTAATTACACAGTTGATCTACCTCCAGAAGCCTGGATTGAAAGCTATGAGTTAGCCATGGAGATGTTAGACGTCAGTGATGCAGTCTGCGCGAAGTACTTTATCATGATGTTGGAAGGACCGGCTCGTACATGGTTAAAGGGTCTGCCCTCTAATTCCATTAACTCCTGGGCCGAGTTGAAAGCACGGTTTATCAAGAATTTTCAAGGGACATGCAAGCAGCCTATGGCGATTGTTGATTTAGATCATTGTGTGCAGCGCGAGGATGAGTCTGCCCATCATTGGGTCTGGCGGGTCTCAGCCATTATCCATTCATCTGATAATATCACGGCGGCTCAGGCAGTTTTGATTCTGGAGAAAATTTGTCACTTTCTGCCTCTCAAACAGAAGCTTGGACGGCTCAAGCGTTCTTGCAAGGACATGGGTGAGCTCATGGCGGCTCTCACTAAATATGCAGATTCTGACAGTACAAAAGATCCTGGTTCTGATGATGAGAAGTCCGCTAAGTGTAAAAAGAATGGCAACGGTAAGGGTCAGCAACAGAATACGGCAGGAAGTAACAACCCGGGTAATGGCGGAAAATGAAAGCACCCGGAAGGCGGGTCAGATCTAGTAGCCAACACCAACACTGGGAACAACTGCGCCAAGGGAAAAGGTAAGCCGCCTTTTGGCAAGACCAAGCCCTTCAACATGGAGGCAATGCTTAACGAACCCTGCCCAAAGCACAGTCTTCCCAACAAGCCGTCCACTCATGCTTGGAAAGATTGTTATATCATGCGAGAATTCCGGAATTACAGCCTTAACCAGCATCATGGTAACGGCAATGGAGCGCTTGGCGTGTCAGGATCTGTCTCCCACGGGCCAGGCTTCGGTGGGGGCGGCTCAAACTCGGGTTATCAGGGTCAAGGTAACCATGGTAGCCACAATCAACAATCCGGTAATGGTGGTCAGCAGCAAAACAACCAATCAGGATATCAGAGTAACCCGAAGCAGCTGAATGAAGGCCAATATCATGTCTTCACTACAAGTCTTGACAAATGTGATCAGAAGGTGCGCAATAGGGCGTTTCACGCAGCAACACCGGCTGTTCCGCAGTATTTAAAGTGGTTTGAGCACACGATATCGTGGAGCAGGGCGGATCACCCGCCATGAGTTGATAACCCGGGACAATTGGCCCTTGTGGTAGCCCCTCAGGTAGGACCGTAGGAGGCTACAAATTCACCAACGTGTTGATGGACAGTGGTAACAGCATCAACGTTTTGTACTATGACACTTTTCGCCGGATGAATCTAACTAACAAAGATCTCAAGCCGTCGTCCACAGTATTTCATGGCGTAGTACCTGGCAAGTCGGCTTATCCAGTGGGAAAAATTGCTCTCGAGGTGGCTTTTGGTGATGAGTACAATTACAGGGTAGAGACCTTGTGGTTTGAAGTGGTCAAGATCAAGAGCCCATATCATGCTCTGTTTGGACGGCCAGCTTATGCTAAGTTCATGGCTCGGCCCTGTTATGTACCTGCAGCTTAAGATGCCAGGGTTAAAAGGGACGATTATGGTGCATGGTGATCGGAAAATTGCTCTGGAGTGTGAGGAAGGTGATGCTGTGTATGCAGAGACAAGCTATGCGAACGCGGAGCTCAAGTTTTATAAAGATAATGTCGATCCGGCTGATATGACCCCGTTGAAGAAGTCCAGCACAGAGTCTGACCCACCCCTGAAATTTGTGGCAGAGGATACCAAGTTGGTGGACTTTGTCCCTGGCGACTCATCGCAATAGTTCACTATAGGGGCTAATATGGACCCCAAATAGGAAGGCGCTCTCATCGAATTCATCCGTGAGAATCGGGACATCTTCGCATGGAAACCCTCTGACATGCCGGGTGTACCGAGAGAATTCGCTGAGCACCATCTTAATGTGGATCCTAAATTTAAGCCGGTTAAACAGTTCCTCCATCTTTTCAATGAGGAGTGATGTAAAGCTATTGGAGAAGAGGTAGCCCGGCTCTTAGCAGCTGGGTTTATCATGGAGGTTTTTCACCCGGAGTGGTTGTCTAACCCTATGCTCGTCCTTAAGAAGAACGGCATGTGGCGTATGTGTGTGGCCTACACAGTCCTTAACAAAGGCTTTTGTCCGGTTGATCCATTTGCTCTCCCCCGTATCGACCAGATCATTGACGCAACGGCGGGTTGCGAGAGCTTATGTTTCCTGGATGCTTATTCGGGTTATCATCAGATCAAGATGGCAGTTAAGGACCAGGAGAAGACGTCTTTCATAACACCATTTGGAGCTTTCTGTTACGTGTCTATGCCTTTCGGACTCAAAAGTGCTTAGGCGACTTACTAGCGCTGTGTACAGAATTGTCTTCATGGTCAGATTGGGCGTAACTTTCATGCTTATGTGGACGATATTGTGGTCAAGTCAAGGAAGAAAGAGACTCTGCTTGCTGATTTGAAGGAAACTTTTGATAACCTCCGGATCTACAAGATGATGCTTAATCCGGCTAAGTGCATTTTTGGTGTACCTGCAGGCAAACTTCTGGGATTTTTTGTCTCAGAGCGGGGCATTGAGGCTAACCCGGAGAAAATAAAAGCCATCACTTCGCTTTCTAAACCGGCGTGTATCAATGACGTTCAGCGCTTGGTGGGTCGTATTGCCGCCTTAAGCCAATTCATAAGCCGCCTGGGAGAGAAGGCTATCCCTTTATATCAGATGATGAGGAAGACAGATCATTTCGTCTGGAGTGATGTTGCCAATGATGCGTTGGAAGCACTCAAGAAACAGTTAGCTGAGCCGCCTGTCTTGGCTACTCCCGTAGACAAAGAGCCATTGCTCCTGTACGTGGCAGCTAATAACAAAGCTGTCAGTGCGGCAGTTGTTGTGGAGCGCAAGGAGACAAGCAAAGAATACCCAGTCCAGCGGCCGGTTTATCACTTCAGTGAAGTTTTGACCGAGTCCAAGCAAAGATAACTGTATTGGCAGGAGCTAGTGTTTGGATTGTTCGTGGCAAATTGCAAGCTGAAACATTATTTCCTTGGACATCCAATCAAGGTTGTTAGCTCCTTCTCGTTTGGGAGATATCATTCAAAACAGAGAGGCCACCGGCAGAATTGCTAAGTGGGCAATTGAGCTTGGACCTCTTAATTTGAGGTATGTGCCTTGAACAGCTGTCAAGTCTCAAGCCCTGGTGGATTTTATCAATGATTGGACAGAGTGTCAAGCACCTGAGGAGAAGCCGGACAATACATATTGGACAATCCACTTTGACGGATCCAGGCAGTTGGAAGGTTCAGGGGCTGGAGTTGGTTTAACCTCCCCACGAGGTGATAAATGTTGCTATGTTTTAAGGTTAATGTTTCCTTGTACCAACAACGCAACTGAGTATGAAGCCTTGCTCCATGGGCTCTATGTGGCCAAGGAGATGAATTTGAGCCGGGTCAGATGTCTGGGCGACTCAGACCTCGTGGCTCAACAAGTCTCAGGCACGTGGGATTCTAAGGACCCTCGTATGGTGGCTTATCGCCAGGCGGTTGATATCATTGCTGGCCATTTCAAGGGATATCAGGTGGATCACATTGATCGACGGAAGAACGAAGCGGCCAATGCACTGTCCCGGCTTGGGTGTCAGCGTAAGCCGGTGCCGCCTAATGTGTTCCTTGATGTGTTGCATAATCAGTCGGTCAAGTTACCTTCTGAGGAAGACATTGCTATACCTGACCCGGAGGGACAGTTGGTGGCGGCTCTTTGCGCTATTCCTGATTGGACGCTGCATTATCTGGCGTATCTGACCCGTGGCGAGTTACCTGAGGATGAAACTTTGGCGCGACAAATCACGAGGCGGTCTAAGTCCATGACTATCGTCAATGGCGAGCTACATAGATGCAGTGTGACTGGTGTTTTTCAACATTGTGTTTCTCCTGAGGAAGGCCGTGAAATCTTACAAGAGATACACGCAGGCGACTGCGGTCATCACGCTGGCTCAAAATCTTTGGTGGCCAAGGCTTTTCGGCACGGTTTTTACTGGCTAACGGCTCATGCAGATGCAGAGGACATAGTTAGTAAATGTGGTGGGTGTCAAAAATTTGCACGACAAGCACACGTGCCGGCTCAGGAACTGCGGATGATTCCAATCACGTGGCCATTTGCGGTTTGGGGGCTTGATATGGTTGGACCGTTTAAAAGGTCTAAGGATAAGACGACCCACCTGTTGGTGGCAGTTGATAAATTTACCAAGTGGATTGAGACGGAACCGGTTTCCAAATGCGATGCAGCAACTGCTGTTCAGTTCATCAAAAAGCTGATTTTTCGTTTTGGTTACCCCCACAGTATCATCACTGATAACGGCACAAATCTGTCCAAGGGAGCTATGAAAGAGTTTTGTCAAAGTGAACGCATCCGCCTTGATATCTCCTCGGTGGCCCATTGATGTCTACTACGCAACCTTCTTCTTGTAGACTCGTGTTCGGCCTCCAAGCGCAGAGTTTTGTAGGACAGTAGCAAATTTCCCTCAAGTGGATGACCTAAGGTTTATCAATCCGTGAGAGGTGTAGGATGAAGATGGTGTCTCTCAAGCAACCCTGCAATCAAATAACAAAGAGTCTCTTGTGTCCCCAACACACCCAATACAATGGTAAATTGTATAGGTGCACTAGTTCGGCAAAGAGATGGTGATACAAGTGTAATATGGATGGTAGATATAGGTTTTTGTAATCCAAAAATATAAAAACAGCAAGGTAACTAATGATAAAAGTGAGCACAAGCGGTATTGCAATGCTTAGAAACAAGGCCTAGGGTTCATACTTTCACTAGTGCAAGTGCTCTCAACAATACTGACATAGTTGAATCATATGTAAATCCATCACGTGTGATAAAGAGTTCACTCCAAAGTCACAAATAGCAGAGAACAAACGAAGAAATTATTGTAGGGTACGAAACCACCTCAAAGTTATCTTCTCCGATCAATCTTATGAGCTATCCCTATAAGTGTCACGAACAGCTCTAGAGTTCGTACTAAAATAACACCTTAAGATACACATCAACCAAAACCCTAATGTCACCTAGATACTCCAATGTCACCACGAGTACCCATGGGCTTGATTATACGATATGCATCACACCATTTCAGATTCATCATGTTCAATCCAACACAAAGAACTTCAAAGAGTGCCCCAAAGTTTCTACCGGAGAGTCAAGACGAAAACGTGTGCCAACCCCTATGCATAGATTCCCAAGGTCACGGAACCCGCAAGTTGATCACCAAAACATACATCAAGTGGATCAATAGAACATCCCATTGTCACCACGGATGTCCCATCGCAAGACATACACCAAGTGTTCTCAAATCCTTAAAGACTCAATCCGATAAGAAAACTTCAAAGGGAAAACTCAATTCATCACAAGAGATAGAGAGGGGAAAACTCCATATGATTCATCTATATTAATAAAGCTCGCGGTACATCAAGATTGTGCCATCTCAAGAACACGAGAGAGAGAGAGAGAGAGAGAGATCAAACACATAGCTACTGGTACATACCCTCAGCCCCGAGGGTGAACTACTCCCTCCTTGTCATGGAGACCGTCGGGATGATGAAGATGGCCTCCGATGATTGTTTCCCCCTCCGGCAGGGTGCCGGAACGGGCTCCCGATTGGTTTTTCGTGGCTACAGAGGCTTGCGGCGGCGGAACTCCTGATCTCGGTTTCTTTCTGGGGTTTTTAGGAATTATAGGAGTACTTGGCGTTGGAATCACATCAGGGGGGTGCTCGAGGGACCCACAAAACAGGGGGGCGTGCCCTAGTGGGGGGCGCCCCTAGGCTTGTGGCCTCCTCGGGACTCCTCTCCGATATCTTTTTGCTCCAGTATTTTTCATATTTTCCAAAAGTATTCTCCGTAAATTTTCAGCCCATTCCGAGAATTTTATTTCTGCACAAAAAACGACACCATGGTAGTTCTGCTGAAAACAACGTCAGTCCGGGTTAGTTCCAATAAAATCATACCAAAATCATATAGAATTATTGTAAACATAGCATGAATACTTCATAAATTATAGATACGTTGGAGACGTATCAGCATCCCCAAGCTTAATTCCTGCTCGTCCTCGAGTAGGTAAATGATAAAAGAAATAATTTATGAAGTGTGAATGCTAGCAAGTGCACAAGTTTGATCAATGATAATTCCAATCACTTTTTCTAGCATCAATATAAACCATAAACAGTAGCTCATCTCATAAAACTTCTCATGATCAAGTAACAAGCTATTCACATGTTAAAGTATAGACCAGAAAGTTTCTTGAAAACTAACAAATTAAACCATATTCCTAGTCATCGAACAATTGCAATTCATCTTATTTTCAGGAAGGGTCTATGTAAGAGCTTTGATTTAGCAAATTCCACATACTCAACTATCATATAGTCTTCCATGATTATTGACACTCAAAGCATATTTAGAACAAATAGCATCCATCGAACACAGAGAAAGATAGGGGCTTAATGTTTCGCCTCCCAACTTATTTATCATATAGATAATTGTCAACAATAATAATTCATGATCAAATATATTTGTGTGGATATATATGTCTAGATCATTCCCCAACACATGACGCTTGCCAAGAGAAAAAAGGGGAAATATAGGAAGTGGTGAAGATCACCATGACTCTTGCATAAAGGTAAGTACTAGAAAGTAAAAGATAGGCCCTTCGCAGAGGGAAGCAGAGGTTGTCATGCGCTTTTTGTTTTCGTATGTGCAAACCCTTAATGCAAAGGAACGTCACGTTGCATTTCCCTTTGTGATAGCAACCTTTAATATGCAGTCCGTCGCTTTTATTTCTTTACCATCACAAATTCATACAACACATATTTTCTCTTACAATAAAAGATCTTACATATTTAGGAGCAATTTTTATTGCTTTTTGCACCGACGACAACTTACTTGAAGGATCTCACTCAATCCATAGGTAGGTATAGTGGACTCTCATGGCAAAACTGGTTTAAGGGTGTTTGGATGCACAAGTAGTATTTCTACTTGGTGCGGAAGTTTTGGCTAGTATGAGGTGGAAGCAAGCACCACATGTTGGAGGATCCATAGCAATATAACTTCTATACAAATATACCCAAACATAACTCATTAAGTTGCCTTCCTTGTCCAATTTTAACTAATTTGCTCGAGTTTGAAAATAATTAATGAGCTCACAATCATAGAAGATGTCCAAGATAGTATATTTATATGTGGAATCTCTCTTCCTTCAATATTCTTTCATGAATTGTTCAAGTGACCAATGCGGTCTTTGCTAACTTTCAATAAATTTTACCACCTATACTTATTATGTGTGAAGTCATTACTCCCCATGGGATGAGTATATGAAGCATATTTAATTTCAGATTTATGATATTCAATTCATTCAACCATTTACTCATAGGATATAAGTGAAGCACGAGAGTGAATGACAAACTACTCCAAAAAGATATAAGTGAAGATCAATGCGTAGTCAACAATTAAATAACTATGTGAAGACTCTCTCATCTAAGAATTTCCGATCTTAAGTATTTTATTAAACAGCAAGCAAAAGAAAAATATCACTCCAAGAATAGCACGCATCATGTGAACGAATAAAAATTTAGGCTCAACATAGGCTAACCGATAATTGTTGATGAAGAGAGGTGGGATGCGTAGCATCCCCAAGCTTAGATGCTTGAGAATTCTTGAAATATTTACTTGGGGTGCCTTGGGCATCCCTAATCTTGAGCTTTTGTATCTCGTTCAATCCTCTCATATCATGGTTTCACCTATTCTCAAAAACTTCATCCACACAAAACTTGAAAAGAACTCGTGAGATAGGTTAGTGCACATAATAATAAATCAACTCTTTATGTACTGCCAAGACAAGTTGCACAATAATTTTCAAACATTAGGTACTGTATACTATCATTTCCAGAATTTATATCTACCAATATAGGCTATGGAAACTATAGGATAAGTAGATAACAAAACTATGACAGCAATCTGTCTAATCAGAACAGTCTGTAGCAATTTATGAAACCAGTGTACTTATGTAACTCAAAAAATTATGAAACTCTTCGACATGCTAAATAATTTATATTACAATACTGTGTAAAAATTTCAGAAACTTACCATGCTCCAGTAAAATATGAAAATTCAAACACTACAGCAAGAGTTTCTGTTTTTACACAGCACACATCAAACATGCAATTCAAGCATTCTAATGCAATTCTTGGAACTTTTTAATGAAAAAATAGATTATAAATGACATCTAACAGAAAACGAGAAAATAAAATGATGCTCCAAGAAAAACTCATATTATGTGACGAATAAAAATATAACTCCAAGTAAGATATACCGATAGTGTTGAAGACGAAAGAGGGGATGCCTTCCGGGGCATCCCCAAGCTTAGGCGCTTGAGTCTTCCTTAGATATTACCTTGGGGGTTCCTTGGGCATCCCCAAGCTTAGGTTCTTTTCACTCCTTATTCTCCTCATATCGGTGTCTCACCCAAAACATGAAAACTTCAATCACACAAAACTTAACGGAACTTCGTGAGATGAGTTAGTATAATAAATAAAGATAATTCACTTAGGTACTGTCAAGACTAGATTCATAATTGTTCCCACATGATACCTACTGTATTCTATCATTCCCATAATTTATACCACTAAATATAAGCTATGAAAACACTAAAACAAGCAAACTATTCATGCAAAACAGAATCTGTCAAAAACAGAACAGTCTAACCCACTTCCTATGCATAGGGATTTTGTGAGCAAACAATTTATGGGAGCAAGAATCAACTAGCATAGGAAGGCAAAACAAGCATAACTTCAAAACTTTGAACACATAGAGAGGAAACTTGATATTATTGCAATTCCTACAAGCATATGTTCGTCCCTCATAATAATTTTCAGTAGCATCATGAACGAATTCAACAATATAACCAGCACAGAAAGCATTATCTTCATGATCCACAAGCATAGAAAATTTGTCACTCTCCACATAAGCAATTTTCTTCTCATTCATAATAGTGGGAGCAAACTCAACAAAATAACTATCATGAGATACTTGATTGACATAACAACTTTGAATATTAAAATGATGATGACAAGTTTCATAGTTACTATCACACTTTATAGCATACATGTCATCATCATAATCATCATAGATAGTAGGCATGTCATTATCATAACAAATTTGCTCATCAAAACTTGGGGGACTAAAAATATCATCTTCATCAAACATAGCATCCCCAAGCTTGTGGCTTTGCATATCATTAGCATCATGGATATTCAAAGAATTCATACTAGCAACATTGCAATCATGCTCATCATTCAAGGAATTCTCATTAAGTATTTTCATAAATTCTTCCTCTACCAATTGAGCACAATTTTGCAAACCATCATTTTCACGAAAGACATTAAAAAGACGAACCAATTGATGCAACCTAAACTCCATTTTTTTGTAGTTTTCTTTTAAAGACTAAACTAGTGATAAAACAAGAAACTAAAAGATTCAATTGCAAGATCTAAAGATATACCTTCAAGCACTCACCTCCCCGGCAATGGCGCCAGAAAAGAGCTTGATGTCTACTATGCAACCTTCTTCTTGTAGACTCGTGTTGGACCTCCAAGCGTAGAGTTTTGTAGGACAATAGCAAATTTCCCTCAAGTGGATGACCTAAGGTTTATCAATCCGTGGGAGGTGTAGGATGAAGATGGTCTCTCTCAAGCAACCCTGCAATCAAATAACAAAGAGTCTCTTGTGTCCCCAACACACCCAATACAATGGTAAATTGTATAGGTGCACTACTTCGGCGAAGACATGGTGATACAAGTGTAATATGGATGGTAGATATAGGTTTTTGTAATCTGAAAATATAAAAACAGCAAGGTAACTAATGATAAAAGTGAGCACAAGCGGTATTGCAATGCTTTGAAACAAGGCCTAGGGTTCATACTTTCACTAGTGCAAGTTCTCTCAACAATACTGACATAGTTGAATCATATGTAAATCCCTCACATGCGACAAAGAGTTCACTCCAAAGTCACAAATAGCGGAGAACAAACGAAGAAATTATTGTAGGGTTCGAAAGCACCTCAAAGTTATCTTTTCCGATCAATCTTATGAGCTATCCCTATAAGTGTCACAAACAGCCCTAGAGTTCGTACTAAAATAACACCTTAAGATACACATCAACCAAAAACCTAATGTCACCTAGATACTCCAATGTCACCACGAGTACCCATGGGCTTGATTATACGATATGCATCACACAATTTCAGATTCATCATGTTCAATCCAACACAAAGAACTTCAAAGAGTGCCCCAAAGTTTCTACCGGAGAGTCAAGACGAAAACGTGTGCCAACCCCTATGCATAGATTCCCAAGGTCACGGAACCCGCAAGTTGATCACCAAAACATACATCAAGTGGATCAATAGAACATCCCATTGTCACCACGGATATCCCATCGCAAAACATACATCAAGTGTTCTCAAATCCTTAAAGACTCAATCTGATAAGAAAACTTCAAAGGGAAAACTCAATTCATCACAAGAAGATAGAGAGGGGAAAACTCCATATGATTCATCTATATTAATAAAGCTCGCGGTACATCAAGATCATGCCATCTGAAGAACACGAGAGAGAGAGAGAGATCAAACACATAGCTACTGGTACATACCCTCAGCCCCGAGGGTGAACTACTCCCTCCTCATCTTGGAGACTGCTAGGATGATGAAGATGGCCTCCGGTGATGGTTTCCCCCTCCGGCAGGGTGCCGGAACGGGCTCCCGATTGGTTTTTCGTGGCTACAGAGGCTTGCGGCGGCGGAACTCCCGATCTCGGTTTCTTTCTGGGGGTTTTGGGATTTATAGGAGTACTTGGCGTTGGATTCACGTCATGGGGGGTGCTCGAGGGACCCACAAGCCAGGGGGGCGCGCCCTAGGGGGCGCGCCCTAGGCTTGTGGCCTCCTCGGGACTCCTCTCCGCTATCTTTTTGCTCCAGTATTTTTCATATTTTCCAAAAATATTCTCCGTAAATTTTCATCCCATTCCGACAACTTTTATTTCTGCACAAAAAATGACACCATGGTTGTTCTGCTGAAAACAGTGCCAGTCCGGGTTATTTCCAATAAAATCATACCAAAATCATATAGAATTATTGTAAAAATGGCATGAATACTTCATAAATTATAGATACGTTGGAGACGTATAACCCATCCACAGTCTAATGGTCAAGCAGAACGCGCTAACCAGGAAATTTTGAGAGGTATCAAACCCCGGCTTATGATTCCTTTGGAATGAACGCCGGGTTGTTGGGTTGAGGAGATGCCTTCAGTTCTTTGGAGCATCAGAACCGCCCCCAACAGATCAACAAGCTACACGCCTTTCTTCATGGTTTATGGCGCAGAAGTAGTTCTCCCCAGTGATATTCGTCATGACTCGCCCAGGGTGGCGGCTTACGTTGAAACTGATAATGAGACGGTGTGTCAGAATGCACTGGACGCTTTTGATGAAGAGCGGGATCTTGCAGCAGCACGATTGGCGATTTACCAACAAGATCTGCGTCGCTATCATAGCCGCAAAGTAAAAACCCGGACGTTTCAAGAAGGCGACTTAGTGCTCTGTTCGATTCAAGATCAGACATATATGCATAAGTTGTCACCCCCTTGGGAAGGACCTTTTGTGGTTAGCAAGAATCTCAACAATGGGTCATATTATCTCATTGATATGCGGGAGAGCGACAAGTCACGTACTTCTGGGGAGGAAACTAGCAGGCCGTGGAATATTGCTCATCTTCGGCCTTACTACACTTGAGTCATTGGCTCTCATCAATGTACATACCTCTGTCATTGTACATACCTTTTTATAATTAGTATAATAAAGTCGGCATCCCCAAAATTCGGGGCCTCTGTCGTTTTCATCCAACGATTTTTTGTTCAAGAGTTGGTTCTTCATAAGGTCACTTGGGGGCTTCCAACTCAATGAGTTCAGCTTTCATACCCTCTTGATCGGCTTACATGCCATATTTGAGTTAAACCTGCCTGTTTCTAACTTGCTACTCCGCCAGGTGACCCGCCGTACGCTTGATAGTCAATCTTTCAATAAGACCCTGAACTTGTCAAAGTTAAAACGACGGCTTATGTCACGAGAGAGCCGGCTTACAGAGAGCTAGGATAAACTCACCTATTTGCTGTTGTTTCTCCGCTATGTGGCCCGTTCGAACTCTTAACAGTTAATCTTTTTTAAGACCCTGAACTAGTTAAGGTTAAAACGATGGATTTATGTCACGTGAGAGCCGGCTTACGGGGTTGTAGGCGTTCATGGCTAGCTTCTTCGAAGAAAAAACCTTGAGTTTTACCAAAAATTACAAACAAGAGTTGATCTCTTCTGGTTGTGCCTTCAAAGCCGCCTTACAAAAATTGAAGATATACATGTATATATTTTCTGCTTGTTGTTTTACAGGGATTTTTTCATGAGGAGGTTCTAAGTCTTTGGATGACAACTGGTCCGGCTTAGTATTACTCATTAATCAAGCTTACAACTGTCATGACCCGCGAGCGGGTTTGTTTCCTTATATTCAAGATTATGGGGTATTGAGTTATTAACTCGCCCCGTATTGTGGCTATAAGTCGCCAGCCAAGGAGTTGATGAATTGTTACCGATTCAACCTTCATGGAGCATTAAGAGGCATGATCACATCAAGCATACACATGTTTGATAAAGATTGCAGTGGTTAAGCCGCCATGATATAAGTTGGTAACAGCATGCACGAAGGCATGGCAAAACCACAACTATTTTAAAACTACGCTATTACAAGGCCATGGTCGGGCCCTTCAAATTTCTGGCTAAGTGTTTTTCACTCTAAGCCGGTCTCAGTGCCATCCGAATTACGATCAGTAGGATAAATGTCACCCTGGCGCTTGGAGGTGGAAGGCGCCGGATCTTCCTGTGCCGGCTCTTCGTCGTCGATCATCTGGGGATCATCCGAAGTCTAGTCGATGCCGGTTAACGCCTCAAAAGTGGCTTCATCGTTAAGAATTACAGAAGGATCAAGGTCAGGGCCAAACATATGCTTACGCCTCTGAGGAGTTAAGTCAACAACCGCATGAGAAGGCGCCTTGATACGAGTATTGCTGCTGTCATAAGTCGGTTGATACTTGGTCAAAACTAGCCCTTGTGCAAGTTCGCATGCCAGCGGCCTCATGTCTTTGACACATCTTGAAAAGTCTGTCTCGCTGAAGACAGTTCCATCATCATTATACTGCGAATACTCGCCAGCCATCTCCGCCGGGTCTAGATATGATTGCCACGCCTTTGCCCGACTTAAGGCAGTAATGGCTCCTGAGCGGGCGGCTGACAGTTTCAATTCTCCAATCTGCGATGGCATAGTCGATAGATGATCCAGCACTGTCTTGATGAGTGGTGGCGGCTTTCTTTCGGAGGATACGACTACAGGTGTCCGCAGGCTCCCAGAGTATAATTGCTCAGTCAATGAGTAGACAACTTTCAATTTCAGTAAGATATTTTGGCTAAGGTTGGCACTCCTGGCACCTGTCAGACAATTAAAGAGCATAAAATCAATTTAGCATTTTTGACTACCTTAAGTGCTTCAATGGAGAATAAGTTTTGGCACTTACCGAATATAGCGGCTGTCATCCGGGATATCTGTTGTTTTAAGCCGGCAAGTTCTTCAGCAAACGGCTTTAGCTGCTTTTCAGCGTCTTCTGCATGCCTTAGCAATGCGGATTTTTCTGATTCAAGAGTGGACCGTTCAGCAGAGAAGTCGTTTTTCAATTTTTCTAAATCTTCCAAGGTAGATTTCAGCTTTTCCTTGGCCTTGTTGTTCTTAGCCTCCAGAGCCGCCACGCTTTCGCTTAAGTCGCCAAGACGCGACTCCTTCAAGTTTAGTGCCTCCTACATAAAGGATTCGAGAGTGTGTTAGCAAAACATTATTCAACAGGTTTGTTATGATTCAATTATTCAAGTCCCAAGCACATTGCAAGTAATACACTTGGCACTTGGGGGCTAATGTGGATCATTTCAAAGTATTGGAAGACCCGGCTCATCCTTTCAGGATATGCTGACTCTTGGGGGCTACATGCGGATTCTTTCAAAACTATTATTAGAAAGACCCAGCTCATCCTTTCAGGATAAGCCGGCACTTGGGGGGTACATGCGGATTTTTTCTAAGTTCTTATTGGAAGACTTGGCTCACCCTTTCAAGATAAGCCGGCCCTTGGGGGCTGCATGAGTATATATCTATGAGACGGAAATGGGTTAAAATTCATACCTCATACTTTTGCTTCATCATGTTCACTAAACCGGCTTCCATATCACGACTTGTATGAAGGCGGTTTAGGTAACCTGCGTGCAGCTCACTGGCACCGAAATCTGCATAGTCCGGCAGTTCCAGTTTGGCCTTACCTTTCTCCAACAGAGGTGGCTCTTCTTTATGTTTAGCCAGTACAGATGAGTCTCCTGGTGTTTTATAACCCGCCCCGGTGATGACAACGTCAGCATCATTTCTCTCAAAAGGGATTTCTTCAGTTGGTTGGAGAGGAATTGGACTTGGGGGTCACAAATGTTGGCCGGGTCGGCGTCAGTGTCCATGGCTTCAGAAAAGACTTCATCGGTCTGCGGAGGAGGGTTGTTCTGCTGGGAAATAGGATCTTCCGAACTTTGTATTGGGGCCTCAAGGGGCTTTGGCGCCTCTTTTTCCGGCTCAGAGGTTTCGGGGATCTTGGAAGAGCCGCTCACTTTCTGTTTTTTGCTCGTTTTTTGCCTTAGCACATGAGAACAAATTTTAGACACCAACAAGGGTATTCCTTACCCAGGGTTAACAACGAAAGCGGGCAGCTGAGTGCCGGTTGAGTCGCCAGATGATGGAGGTGTTTCCTGATAATTAAAGTCGGACGAGTTAAACAGGTTGCTGCATAAGGCTAACGTGCGGAAGAAATAAAGAAGAAATATGAGGTACCTCATTGCGGCGTTTCCGAGGAGCTGGTGAGTTGGATAAACCGGTTACTAGGTCTTCAGAGCCGCCGCTCCGGGTCTGACGCCTAGAGTCATGTTGCTGCTTCTTCAAAAGAAAGTTGGGGTCCAAGTGATCAAGAGGGTGTGAAAACTTTACTTTCCGGACGACCCGCCGTATTTTATCTCTTGGCAAAGGATCTGAGTCGGAGGAGATGATAGTTACCTCTGCTGCACCAGCTTGGCTTGTTTCCGCTTCGACCTGAGAGGACTCAGCATCAATAAGTTGCATGAAAAGAAGGCCAAGGGAGTCAACTTCTACCTCCAAATCGTCTAGTTCGAGTAGTTCTTGGGCGGTTTGCTTCTTAGGACGGCCCGGACCACGGGGTTTAGCCGCTTTGGCTTTCTTCTTCATAGTGGATGTTGCAGTTATTCTTTTCTTCCAGAAGGGAGAGTTGGCCTACATATATAAATGCATTTGCAGAAAGTTAAAAGAGATGTGAAGTGCAAAATCTAAAAGGAAAAAGGCGAGGATTAACTTAAAGGGACTTACTATGGGAGCCCGGTTAAGAACGCAAAAAGGGCTCAATCCCGTTTTATTGCAAGCTTCTTGAGTTTCTCCAAGTAGTGACTTGACAATTGAATTGATTTCTTTATTTGTCAAAGGCATCTAATTATAGCGCTGAGGATCGTCCACATTGCCAGTATATTGACACAGTAAGCCGCCGCACCGGCTCAGCGGCAAAATCCTCCAGGAAACCCAGCAGCGGGTCAAATCAAATTCGGTTAATCCATTGGCTATCAAGGCCCTGATCCTCGAAAATGTGTGAGCATATTGAACGCGCTCTGTGGCGGTTAAATGGTCTGGAAGTTCAGTAGTGGTGTAGAGTCGGTAGGGGCGATAACCCGGTAAGGGATTCTCTCCAGCCGGAGCGGTGTCTCTGCAGTAGAACCAAGTGCGATTCCAATCTTTGGGGTGGCTGGGTAGAGCAGCTGAGGGAAAAGTTGCATCTCTCCGTCTCTGGATGGAAACGCCTCCGAGTTCAAGACTTGGTCCTTCTGCTATCTCAGTCTGGCGGTCGATATAAAAGAAATTTCTGAAAAGATCAACAGTGGGATCTTCTTGTAGATATGCTTCACACACTACTTGAAATTGGTATAGGTTGGCGACGGAATTGGGGCCGATGTCTTGAGGGTGAAGTTTAGAAAAATGTAAGGCGTCCCGAAAAAATCTTGACCCGGGTGGTGAGAAGCCACGGAGAAGATGATCCGTAAAGATAACAACTTCTCCCTCCTTGGATTTGGGAGTAGTTTCGGGACTAGGAGCCTGCTAGTGGATAATTTCTTTATCTGGTAAAATCCCCATAGCTACATATTCATTAAGCATGAGCTCGGTGACTCCGGAGGCTACCCAATCGCAAGAAGAGGGAGCCTTAGTCATGATGGCGGGTCAAAGGCTGTGGACAGAAAATAAGGTCATGGCGGGTTAAAGTGCAATGATAAGCCGCCTAAGTGCTATATGACAAGCCAGTTGTGATTATAAGACGGCAATGCTACTTGGTGGGCTATCAGTAAATTATAAAAGTCGCTTTTGGATACAGGAATAAGATGCCTTAGGAGTATGAAAATGGCAGGTTATATTTTACCAGGGTGAGCCAGACACATGGTGGCGGGTCAATGGCACAGTGAATACTGAAAATACTGCAAAGTGTGGGCAAACAAGTTTCACAAGTTACAACTACATTTATGGATCTACAGACGAAAATAAAAAGGAAATATTTACTAACCCTAAAAGTAGTCATGGAAGAACTAACGAGCTGTGTACTGATTCTAATTAAGGAACAAGCAATCTATTCGAGGTACAAGGTAGATGCGGAGCTAAAATACCACGTGATTTTGCTAGCATTTCCAAGTCACAGGAGATTTCTTTTCAAACGGAAGGTATGAACTCCGGCGAACGACGACGAACTCTAAGAACTCCGGTGACCTAATGCGGATCTAAAAGGGAAGAGGAACAGAACCTGGGGAGATGAGGAAGCGCCGGTGCGCGCCGCCGAGCTCTGGTCGTAACAGGTTGATGCAGCGGCCCTCACAGGGGGGACAGCGTGGTCTGGCTGGGGCGTCGGAGCTCCGATTGCAGGATGCGTCATGAGGAAGAAGAAGAGGAAAAGGCAACGGGGGAAAGTGAACGGAATGGGCCCCCCGTGCCTATTTATAAAGAAGGGAGGAGGTGGAACAGCAACAGTCAAGTCTGAAAATCGAGGAGACGTGATAATGACTGACCAAGGAAGCGCCTCGATTTTCGGAATGATTGGTTAATGCAAAGATCCGTTGTGACATCATGAAGATTTTCTGGATTTACCAGAGATGACGTCATCCATTTTATATGGCGGGTTGTGAAGATTTATTCTGGATTAAATGATTTTAAGAAAAACATGAGATTCACCAACCAGAAGAATTGAAGATTGACATGATCAGGTTCAAATCAATCTGGGGCCTAATGTCGGGGATATAACCCCGCGGTATAACCCGCCCTAGAGGGGCCGGGTTAGGTTGTTAGCGACTTAAGAATAAAGCCTTAAACAGGCCTGAAGATCAAGACCAGCCTGGAGGTGACTCACCAGGTGGGCCGGACGGAGGCCCAGAGCCAGAAGACGGTGCGTGACCCGGAGGTGGCTTGCCAGAGAAGGCAAGGCGACTTAGAGGCAAGATCGGTTATGGAGTATAAACCCGGCCCAAACTCTTGTAAGCCCAGGGCTCGACCTGTGTATATAAAGGCGAGTCCTTGGGCGGCTTAGGGTAAGAGACAATTGATCGAGAGCTAGGTCAAGCGAATCCGCTCCCTTGTAATCGATACCCAATCAATACAACACAAAGTAGGACGTAGGCTTTTACCTCCTTCGTGAGGGGCCGAACTTGGGTAAACTCGTGTCTTTCATCCCGACCAACCCCTTCGAGCTAGTCATCGTAGCGATGGCCTCACCCCTAAGTCCTTTCACTAGGGCATCTACCATGACAAAACCACGACACCAGCACTAACCATTTACAGCTGGCGTACCAATTTAGCTGATGCCAACACTATTTGAAAAAAATTGTGCTCGCGTTGTGTGCAAATGGTGCGCCACTAACAAGAGTTGTGGCTAGCCATTTCTCCACTAGTGCGGGTATGTCGTTTTCTATCTGAATGTTTGTCTATGTTGCGATGTCCTGCAAAATGAACAACATGGGTGTGTGTCTTGGTCCTCCAACTCAAGTTCCAACCAACGAAGGTTGATCAGTCTCGGTGAGTGTGTGATATTTGTGCTCCCGATTCCGCCTAGCCGAATAGGGCATTCTTCAGGTCCTCTGTGTCATTTTATTTATCGTATGGGTTACTCTGGAGTAAATTGCATAAAACCACCACTATGAGGGTTAGGTTTGCGGAAAACACTAGGATACAGTTTCTCTGCAAAAAACACAACATCACTACAGGAATTAGCTGCTTTGCCATCTGCCATAGCAGACGGCAAAGGCCTGCCTGGCGGACGGCAAAGCCATTGCCCTCCGCCAGCAGACGGACAACAGTCCGGCCGAACAGTTGCCGGCAAAGGCCACTTTGCCGTCTGCTGGCAGACGGCAAAGAAGCCAAGCTCTTTGCCGTCTGCTGGCAGATGGCAAAGCCCCTGGACGGCAGACAAAAGGTGCCAGCCCCATTAGGGGGCTAACGGCGCTCTTTGCAGACAAAAGATATCGAAATGTTCACAAAAATATCACCTATACGGCTACGCGCATGTCATTTACGTTCATCACATACACATGCATTCATTTGCATTCACCCTAAATAATTTACTAAGGTTATGAACCATAAAAAGCTATAAAGAGTGTTTTTTCATGAACTTAAATGATATAGGTGATGTTTTTATGAACATATTGACATCTTATTTTGATTTCTTATGAGTTCATATGAATTTGTTATGAATATTCAAAGTTTCGGTCAAACAACTTTAATCAGATGTAAGGGCATTCTAGTGAGCTAAAATGCTTTTAAGGGCAAATTTGAGCACATGAAAAAGTTAAGGGTAAATTTGAGTAGTGGGTTCGAGTTAAGGGCACAAATGCAAATGCCCCTAAAATATTTGGACCTCGCCGAAATTTTGGATTTTAATGAATCCCCCCCCCCCCCCCCCCCTAGTTTGAAGTTAGATCAAAATCATGTCGTATTAGATCCAAAATTTTGAGGTTACAATTATGTCGACGACAACAAATTATTTTCAAATATGTCTTGAAATAGCTTTTATCAAATGCTATCCACACTTTTTTAAAGTTGCACCAATATTTTTTACACTGCACAAAAAGAAATTCAAACATAAGTATTTTTTATAAATACGCATTTTATATTATTTTAATAAAAAATTAGAAAGAAAAAGAAAAAAAAAAGATCAAGGAACGAAGTAAGGAAGTGAATGAACCACTGAGCCAGCCAATTACTACGTCGCTCACACGAGCTGATACTCTGTCTCGCTAGAAGGGACATATGGATGTAGTTATATCCCGCCGATAGCGGCGGCGCGACTATTTATTACCTTAAGCGAGGCGAGGGGGGAACGCTCGCTGAAGGATTCGTCCGCGTGCGTCGTATTGGGCCGGCCCACTGGGGGAGCGTAGCGATGGAAAATAGAGGCGAAGAAATGAGAGAACCAAGATTCGATTCCAAGTCTCCAGTTAGATTTCGGCTGCTGCTAGCCACTCCACCCAGGGTCTACTTGAGGCTCTTCATGCCGGGGGGTTTCTGTTTTATTTTGTTTCTTTTATTTTTTTTTCTTCTCCATTTTATTTTCATTCTTTCTAGCATTTTGTTTCTTCGTTTTTTGTTTTCTTGCATTTTGTTTCTTCTCCCTTTTTTGTTGGTTTTTTTTTCCTTCTCCATTTTTTTGTTTTTTGTTTTTTCATATGTTTGTTTTCGTTTTCACTCTATATTTTCGTATATGTAAAAAAAATTAGTGATCAACATTTTTATATACACATTCAACATTGTCTGAGCACTTATTCAACAATTTCTAAATATCCGCATTTTCATACTTATTTAACATTTGTCAAATACATGTTCAACAATTTGCAAATACTCTTTCATCATTTTTTAATACTTATTCAACATTTTCAAATACTTTTTCAACCAGTCTAATAATTATTCATTACTTTTAGATACTTGTAAAATATTTTTAATACTTATTCAACATTTTCAAATGCTTGTTCAACATTATCCAAATACTTGTTCAACATTTTGATATACATGATCAACATTTTTAAAAATACTTGTTCAAAGCATTTCAAATACTTGTTCAACATTTTTCTGCAAATGCTTGATTAACATTTCTATATACATGATGAACATTTTTTTAAATGCTTATTCAAAAAAAATTAAGTACCTATTTACTAGTTTTAAAATACTTGATCTACATTTTTCAAATAATTGTTCAACATATTTTGAATATTTCAGTAGAGTGTTATTTTATAATATATACATTTCGAATATTTTAATGTACAAACAAAAGTGAAAAAAGAATAAAAAACAGAAACGTAAAGAAAGAAAAAATAGGAGGCTGGTGCCTCCCGTGCTGGTGGGCCGGCCAATCTAGGTCCTCCCTTCAGCTAGGGGTTCCTCCCCTCTCGCTGAAGGCGAGACATAGGGGATCCGCTGACCCCGTGACTACGACCAACCATGTATGCCCGCGATAGCTATGTGTCGCCCTAGTAATTCCTAATAAGAATCGCCTGTAGGCAACTCACTAGCAGGCTAGCCCATTTATCATGATGTCGCTTGTAACGATCGCTGTATTTTCGATCGATCTGGTTTTCTTTGTTTTTTTTGTTTTTCAGTTTCTTCTTGCATTTTTGTTGGTTTTATTTGTTTTTCCTTGGAGTTCTTCAGTTTTTTTTCCTTTTTCCTCATTTTACTTTTTCTTTCTCGTTGGTTTTTATAGGTTTTCTTTCTTTCTTGATTATATTCTGGTTTTCTTTGTTTTCTTTGTGGTTTTTATCAGTTTTATTTGTTTTGAACTCATGTCTACGTTGCATGGGAAACAAAAAAATTCCTACGCACACGCAAGATCTATCCATCGTGATGAGCATCTACGAGAGGGAGATGGATCTACATACCCTTGTTGATCGCTAAGCGGGAAGCGTTAAGAAACGCGGTTGATGTAGTCGAACGTCTTCGCGATCCAAATCGCCGAGCGTCCCGCGATCCAATCACGATCTAGTACCGAAGGGACGGCACCTCCGCGTTCAACACACGTACAGCTCGATGACGACCTCCGCCTTCTTGATCCAGCAAGAGGGAGCGGAGAGGTAGATGAGTTTTCCGGCAGCGCGACGGCGCGGCGGCGGTGGTGGTGCAACTATTCCAGCAGGGCTTCGCCTAAGCACTGCTGAAAACTAGAGGAATCAATCTATCGAGAGAGAGGGTTGCACTATGGCCTTTTGGATTGAAGTGCTTTTGCCCTCTCTCCCTCTAGTATATATAGGAGGGAGGGTTGGGAGGCCCGCGCCCTAGGGCTTCCCCTTTGGTGCAGCCGCAAGGAGGAGGAGGTGGAGGAGTACACCTCCAATCCTACTCCTAGTAGGATTCCTCCCCTTCCCCCACTTGGACTTTCCTTTCCCTCAAGCCCAGCCGCATAGGCCTTCTTGGGCCGGCCGCCTAGCCCACCAGGGGCTGGTGCGCGACCCTCAGGTCCATGTGACTCACTTGGGGTGTGGTGGGCCCACTTGGTGGACTCCCGGAACCCATTCGTCACTCCCGGTACACTGCCGGAAATGCCCGAAACTTTTCCGGAGTTCAAACACCACCTTCCTATATATCAATCTTTACCTCCGGACCATTCCGGAGCTCCTCGTGACGTCCGGGATCTCATTCGGGACTTCGAACAACCTTCGGTCACCACCATACATAACTCTATACTACCGAAACATCACCGAACTTTAAGTGTGCAGACCCTGCGGGTTCGAGAACTATGTAGACATGACCGAGACACCTCTACGATCAATAACCAATAGCGGGACCTGGATGCCCATATTGGTTCCTACGTATTCTACGAAGATCTTCATCGGTTGAACCTCTATGTCAAGGATTCAGTTAATCCCGTATGTTGTTCCCTTTGTTCTTCGGAATGTTACTTGCCCGAGATTCGATCGTCGGTATCTCTATACCTAGTTCAACCTCGTTACCGGCAAGTCTCTTTACTCGTTCCGTAATACAAGATCCCGTGGCTAACACTTTAGTCACATTGCTTGCAAGGCTTGTTGTGATGTTGTATTACCGAGTGGGCCCTGAGATACCTCTCCGTCACACGGAGTAACAAATCCCGGTCTTGATCCATGCCCACTCAACAGACACCCTCGGAGATACCTGTAGAGCATCTTTATAGTCACCCAGTTACGTTGTGACGTTTGATGCACACATGGTATTCTTCTGCTGTCAGTGAGTTGCATGATCTCATGGTCATAGGAACAGATACTTGACATGCAGAAAACTATAGCAATAAACTGACACGATCATATGCTACGTTCATAGTTTGGGTCTTGTCCATCACATCATTCTACCAATGATGTGACCCTGTTATCAAATGACATCTCATGTCTATGGCTAGGAAACCTTGACCATCTGTGATCAACAAGCTAGTCTACTAGAGGCACACTAGGGACACAGTGTTGTCTATGTATCCACACATGTATCGGTGTTTCCAATGAATACAATTATAGCATGGATAATAAACGATTATCATGAACAAGGAAATATAATAATAACTACTTTTATTATTGCCTCTAGGGAATATTTCCAACAGTCTCCCACTTGCACTAGAGTCAATAATCTAGCTCACATCACTATGTGATTTACATTGTAATGAATCTAACACCCATACAGTTCTGTTGTTGATCATGTTTAGCCCTTGGAAGAGGTTTAGTCAACGGGTCTACAACATTCAGATCCGTGTGTACTTTGCAAATATTTATGTCGTCCTCCGTGATGTAATCGCGGATGGAATTGAAACGTCGTTTTATGTGTCTGGTCCTCTTGTGAAACCTTGGTTCCTTGGCTAGAGCAATGGCACCAGTGTTGTCACAGAACAGACTCATTGGGTCTAGTGCACTAGGCACTATTCCAAGATCTGTCATGAACTGCTTCATCCAGACACCTTCCTTCGCCGCCTCCGAGGCACCGATGTACTCCGCTTCGCATGTAGAATCAGCTACCACGCTTTGCTTGGAACTGCACCAGCTTACCGCACCCCCATTGAAAATAAATACGTATCCGGTTTGCGACTTAGAGTCATCCGGATCAGTGTCAAAGCTTGCATCGACGTAACCCTTTACGACGAGCTCTTGATCACCTCCATAAACGAGAAACATGTCCTTAGTCCTTTACAGGTACTTCAGGATATTCTTGACCGCCGTCCAGTGTTCCACTCCTGGATCACTTTGAAACCTTCTGGCCATACTTATGGCAAGGCTGACATCGGTCTTGTGCACAGCATTGCATACATGATAGAGCCTATGGCTGAAGCATAGGGGACTACACTCATCTTTTCTCTATCTTCTGTAGTCACTGGGCATTGATTCTTACTCAACTTCACACCTTGCAACACAAGCAAGAACCCCTTCTTGGACTGATCCATTTTGAACTTCTTCAAAACTTTGTCAAGGTATGTGCTCTCTGAAAGTCCTATTATGCGTCTCGATCTATCTCTATAGATCTTGATGCCTAATATGAAAGCAGCTTCTCCTAGGTCCTTCATTGAAAAACTCTTGTTCAAATATTCCTTCACGCTTTCCAACATTTCTATATTGTTTCCAATCAGCAATATGTCATCCACGTATAATATTAGAAACGCTATAGAGCTCCCACTCACTTTCTTATAAATACAAGCTTCTCCGTAAACTTGTATAAACCCAAACGCTTTGATCACCTCATCAAAGCGCTTATTCCAACTCCAAGATGCTTGCACCAGTCCATAAATGGATCGCTGGAGTTTGCAAACTTTGTCAGCATTCTCTGAATTGATAAAACCTTCTGGTTGCATCATATACAACTGTTCCTCAAGGAAACCATTGAGGAACGCTGTTTTGACATCCATCTGCCAAATTTCATAATCGAAAAAGGCAGCTATTGCTAACATGATTCTGACAGACTTAAGCATCACTACAGGTGAGAAGGTCTCATCGTAGTCAACTCCTTGAACTTGTGAAAAACCCTTTGCCACAAGTCGAGCTTTATAGACGGTGGCATTACCGTCTGCGTCCATCTTCCTCTTAAAGATCCATTTGTTCTGAATGGCCTTACGCCCTCCAGGTAATACTTCCAAAGCCCATACTTTCTTTTCATACATGGATCCCATCTCGGATTTCATGGCCTCTAACCATTTCTCAGAATCCGGGCCCATCATCGCTTCTCCATAGCTCGTAGGTTCATCGTTGTCCAACAACATGACCTCTAAGATAGGGTTGTCGTACCACTCTGGAGCAGTAAGCGTCCTTGTCGACCTACGAGGTTCGATAGCAACTTGATCCGAAGCTTCATGATCATCATCATTAACTTCCTCTTCAACTGATGCAGGCTCTACAGAAACATCTTTCTGCGCTGCGCTACTCTCAGGTTGAAGTAAAGGTTCAACAACCTCATCAAGTTCTATCTTCCTCCCACTCAATTCTTTCGAGAGAAACTCTTTCTCAAGAAATATTCCGTTTTTAGTGACAAACACTTTGCCTTCGGATCTGAGATAGAAGGTATACCCAACTGTCTCTTTTGGGTATCCTATGAAGACGCATTTCTCCGCTTTGGGTTCCAGCTTTTCAGGCTGAAGCTTTTTGACATAAGCATCACATCCCCAAACTTTAAGAAACGACAACTTTGGCTTCTTGCCAAACCATAGTTCATATGGCATCGTCTCAACGGATTTCGATGGTGCCCTATTTAAAGTGAATGTAGCTGTCTCTAATGCATAACCCCAAAACGATAGTGGCAAATCGGCAAGAGACATCATAGATCGCACCATATCCAATAAGGTTCGATTACGACGTTCGGACACACCATTATGCCGTGGTGTTCCAGGCGGTGTCAATTGTGAAACCATCCCACAGTGTCTTAAGTGACTGCCAAACTCATAACTCGGATATTCTCCTCCTCGATCAGATCGTAGGAATTTAATCTTCTTGTTACGATGATTCTCAACTTCACTATGAAATTGCTTGAACTTTTCAAACATTTCAGACTTGTGTTTCATTAAGTAAATATATCCATATCTACTTAAGTCATCAGTGAAGGTGAGAAAATAACGATATCCACCGCGCGCCTCAATGCTCATCGGACCGCACACATCAGTATGTATGATTTCCAACAAGTCACTTGCCCGTTCCATTGTTCCAGAGAACGGGGTTTTAGTCATCTTGCCCATGAGGCATGGCTCACATGTGTCAAGTGATTCAAAATCAAGTGACTCCAAAAGTCCATCAGCATGGAGCTTCTTCATGCGTTTTACACCAATATGACCTAAACGGCAGTGACACAAGAAAGTGGCACTATCATTATCAATTCTACATCTTTTGGCATCAATGTTATGAACATGTGTATCATCACTATCGAGATTCAATAAGAATAAACCCCTCACATTGGGTGCATGACCATAAAAGATATTACTCATATAAATAGAACAACCATTATTCTCTGATTTAAATGAGTAACCGTCTCGCAATAAACAAGATCCAGATATAATGTTCATGCTTAACGCGGGCACTAAATAACAATTATTCAGGTTCATCACTAATCCCGATGGTAATCGAAGAGCGAGCGTGCCGACGGCGATCACATCAACCTTGGAACCATTTCCCACGCGCATCGTCACTTCGTCCTTTGCCAGCCTCCGTCTATTCCGCAGTTCATGTTTTGAGTTGCAAATGTGAGCAACCGAACCGGTATCAAATACCCAGGCACTACAACAAGAATTGGTAAGGTACACATCAATAACATGTATATCATATATACCTTGTTTGTTGTTGGCCGCCTTCTTGTCAGCCAAATACTTGGGGCAGTTCCGCTTCCAGTGACCAGTTCCCTTGCAATGAAAGCACTCAGTTTCTGGCTTGAGTCCAGACTTGGGTTTCTTCACGGGAGGGGCAACTGCTTTGCCACTCTTCTTAGAGTTACCCTTCTTACCCTTGCCATTCTTCTTGAAACTAGTGGTTTTATTGACCATCAACACTTGATGCTCTTTCTGAATCTCAAACTCAGCGACTTTCTGTTGGGGAACGTAGTAATAATTCAAAATTTTCCTACGTGTCACCAAGATCAATCTAGGAGATGCTAGCAATGAGAGAGAGGGAGTGCATCTTCATACCCTTCAAGATCGCTAAGCGGAAGCGTTGCAAAGAACGCGGTTGATGGAGTCGTACTCGCGGCGATTCAAATCGCGGAAGATCCGATCCAAGCGCCGAACGGACGGCGCCTCCGCGTTCAACACACGTACAGCCCAGGGACGTCTCCTCCTTCTTGATCCAGCAAGGGGGGAGGAGAAGTTGAGGGAGAGCTCCGGCAGCACGACGGCGTGGTGGCGGTGGAGCTCGTGGTTCTCCGGCAGAGCTTCGCTAAGCACTACGGAGGAGGAGGAGGTGTAGGAGGAGGGAGGGATGCGCCAGGGGCAAGGGGTGCAGCTCCCATGCGCCTCCCCACTATATATAGGGGTGGAAGGGGCTGGTTTCTTGCCCTCCAAGTCCATTGGGGCGTTGGCAAAGGTGGGAGGAAAGAAATCCCATCCTTTCCCTTCCCCACCGATTGTTATCCCCCCTTTTTAGGGATCTTGATCTTATCCCTTCGGGATATGATCTTATTCCTTCTAAGGGGGGATCTTGGTGCGCCTTGACCAGGGGTGTGGGGCCTTGCCCCCACTACCCACGTTCATGTGGGTCCCCCCATGCAGGTGGGCCCCACTCCAGAACATTCTAGAACCTTCCCGGTACAATACCGAAAAATCCCAAACATTTTCCGGTGGCCAAAATAGGACTTCACATATATAGATATTTACCTCCGGACCATTCCAGAACTCCTCGTGATGTCCGGGATCTCATCCGGGACTCCGAACAACTTTCGGTAACCACATACAATTCCCATTACAACTCTAGCGTCACCGAACCTTAAGTGTGTAGACCCTACGGGTTCGGGAACCATGCAGACATGACCGAGACACCTCTCCAGCCAATAACCAGTAGCGGGATCTGGATGCCCATATTGGCTCCCACATGTTCCACGATGATCTCATCGGATGAACCACGATGTCGGGGATTCAATTAATCCCGTATACAATTCCCTTTGTCCATCGGTATGTTACTTGCCCGAGATTCGATCGTCGGTATCCTTATACCTTGTTCAATCTCGTTACCGACAAGTCTCTTTACTCGTTCTGTAACACATGATCCCGTGACTAACTCCTTAGTCACATTGAGCTCATTATGATGATGTATTACCGAGTGGGCCCAGAGATACCTCTCCGTCACACGGAGTGACAAATCCCAGTCTCGATTCGTGCCAACCCAACAGACACTTTCGGAGATAGCTGTAGTGCACCTTTATAGTCACCCAGTTACGTTGTGACATTTGATACACCCAAAGCATTCCTACGGTATCCGGGAGTTGCACAATCTCATGGTCTAAGGAAATGATACTTCACATTAGAAAAGCTCTAGCAGACGAACTACACGATCTTGTGCTATGCTTAGGATTGGGTCTTGTCCATCACATCATTCTCCTAATTATGTGATCCCGTTATCAACGACATCCAATGTCCATGGTCAGGAAACCATGACCATCTATTGATCAATGAGCTAGTCAACTAGAGGCTCACTAGGGACATGGTGTGGTCTATGTATTCACATATGTATTACAGTTTCCGGTTAATACAATTATAGCATGAACAATAGACAATTATCATGAACAAGGAAATATAATAATAACCATTTTATTATTGCCTCTAGGGCATATTTCCAACACTTTCAACATCGCAAACAGCTCGGCGACTGACTTGTTCATCCCGTGCATGTTATAGTTCAACACGAAGCTCTTGTAGCTAGGTGGCAATGATTGAAGAACTCTGTCAGTGATCGCCTCTGCTGGAAGGGGCATCCCCAATTTAGCTCGACGTGTGGAATACCCAGACATTTTGAGTATGTGTTCACTGACAGACCCGTTCTCCTCCATCTTGCACGCATAGAACTTATCGGAGGTCTCATACCTCTCGATCCGGGCATTCTTCTGAAAGATAAACTTCAACTCCAGGAACATATCATATGCTCCATGACGTTCAAAATGTCTTTGAAGTCCCGGTTCTAAGCCATACAACATTGCACATTGAACCATTGAGTAATCATCAGAATGAGCCTGCCAGGCGTTCACAACGTCTGGAGACTCAACTGGAACGGGTGGATCACCAAGCGGTGCATCAAGGACATAACCCTTTTGGGAAGCCGTAAGGATAATCCTTAGATTACGGGCCCAGTCCACAAAGTTAATTTCATCATTTTTCAACTTAGCTTTCTCTAGGAACGCATTAAAATTCAGGGGTGCTACTGCGTGAGCCATGATCTACAACATAAATTTTGCAAAAACAACTTAGACTATTGTTCAAGATAATGAGTTTAGTTAATCATATTACTAAAAAACTCCCACTCAAATTGACATCCCTCCGGTCATTCGAGTGTCACATGATCCAAATCCACCAACTCAAGTCCGATCATCACGTGAGTTGAGGTGGTTTCAATGGTGAACATCTTCATGTTGATCATATCTACTATATGACTCATGTTCGACCTTTTGGTCTCTTGTGTTCCGAGGCCATGTCTGTACATGCTAGGCTCGTCAAGTTTAACCCGAGTGTTCCGCACGTGCAACACTGGCTTGCACCCGTTGTATGCGAACGTAGAGTCTATCACACCCGATTATCACGTGGTGTCTCGAAACGACGAACTTTCGCAACGGTGCACACTCGGGGAGAACATAATTTATCTTGAAATTTAAGTGAGGGATCACCTTATAATGCTACCGTCGTCCTAAGCAAAATAAGATGCATAAAAGGATTAACATCACATGCAAATCATAAGTGACATGATATGGCCATGAACTTGTGCTTTTGATCTCCATCTCCAAAGCACCGGCATGATCTCCATCGTCACCTGCATGACACCATGATCTCCATCATCTTGATCTCCATCAACATGTCGCCATGAGGTTGTCGCGCCGACTGTTGCTTCCACGACTATTGCTAACTCATAGCGATAAAGTAAAGCAAAACGGCAAAAATAATTAAATACAACCCTATGGCTCCTACCGGTTCCGTAGTCATCGACATGCAAGTCGTGATATTCTATACAATACATGATCATCTTATACATCACATATATCTCATCATGTAATTGGCCATATCACATCACAACATACCCTGCAAAAACAAGTTAGATGTCCTCTAATTGTTGTTGCATGTTTTACGTGGCTGCTACGGGTATCTAGCAAGAACAATTCTTACCTACGCAAAAACCACAACGGTGATACAAAAATTGCTATTCAACCTTCTCAAGGACCACCTTTGTCAAATCGGATCCGACTAAAGTGGGAGAAACAGACACCAGTCAGCCATCTTTATGCAACGAAGTTACATGTCAGTTGATGGAACCGGTCTCTCGTAAGCGTACGAGTAATGTTGGTCCGAGCCGCTTCATCCCACAATACCGCCGAATCAAGAAAAGACCAAGGGAGGAAGCAATCTGAATATCAACGCCCACAAACTCCTTTGTGTTCTACTCGTGATCTCATCTACACATAGACCTAGCTCAGATGCCACTGTTGGGGAACGTTGCATGGGAAACAAAAAATTTCCTATGCACACGCAAGATCTATCCATGGTGATGAGCATCTAGGAGAGGGAGAGTGGATCTACATACCCTTGTAGATCGCTAAGCGGGAAGCGTTAAGAAACGCGGTTGATGTAGTCGAACGTCTTCGCGATCCAAATAGCCGAGCGTCCCGCGATCCAATCACGATCTAGTACCGAATGGACGGCACCTCCACGTTCAGCACACGTACAGCTCGATGAAGATCTCCGCCTTCTTGATCCAGCAAGAGGGAGCGGAGAGGTAGATGAGTTCTCCGGCAGCGCGACGGCACGGCGGCGGTGGTGGTGGAACTATTCCAGCAGGGATTCGCCTAAGCACTGCAGAAAACTAGAGGAATCAATCTATCGGGAGAGAGGGCTGCACTATGGACTTTTGGGTTGAAGTGCTTTTTCCCTCTCTCCCTCTAGTATATATAGGAGGGAGGCCAGCGCCCTAGGGCTGCCCATTTGGTGCGGCCGCAAGGTGGAGGAGGTGGAGGAGTCCACCTCCAATCCTACTCCTAGTAGGATTCCTCCCCTTCCCACACTTGGACTTTCCTTTCCCTCAAGCCCAGCCGCATAGGCCTTCTTGGGCCGGCCGCCCAGCCCACCAGGGGCTGATGCGCCACCCTCAGGTCCATGTGACTCACTTGGGGTGTGGTGGGCCCACTTGGTGGACCCCCGAAACCCATTCGTCACTCCCGGTACACTGCCGGAAATGCCCGAAACTTTTCCGGAGTTCAAACACCACCTTCCTATATATCAATCTTTACCTCCGGACCATTCCGGAGCTCCTCGTGACGTCCGGGATCTCATCTGGGACTCCGAACAACCTTCGGTCACCACCATACATAACTCTATACTACCGAAACGTCACCGAACTTTAAGTGTGCAGACCCTGCGGGTTCGAGAACTATGTAGGCATGACCGAGACACCTCTACGGTCAATAACCAATAGCGGGACCTGGATGCCCATATTGGTTCCTACATATTGTACGAAGATGTTCATCGGTTGAACCTCTATGTCAAGGATTCAGTTAATCCCGTATGCTGTTCCCTTTGTTCTTCGGTATGTTACTTGCCCGAGATTCGATCGTCGGTATCTCTATACCTAGTTCAACCTCGTTACCGGCAAGTCTCTTTACTCGTTCCGTAATACAAGATCCCGTGGCTAACACTTTAGTCACATTGCTTGCAAGGCTTGTTGTGATGTTGTATTACCGAGTGGGCCCTGAGATACCTCTCCGTCACACGGAGTAACAAATCCCAGTCTTGATCCATGCCCACTCAACAGACACCCTTGGAGATACCTGCAGAGCGTCTTTATAGTCACCCAGTTACGTTGTGACGTTTGATACACACAATGTATTCTTTCGGTGTCAGTGAGTTGCATGATCTCATGGTCATAGGAACAGATACTTGACATGCATAAAACTATAGCAATAAACTGACACGATCATATGCTACGTTCATAGTTTGGGTCTTGTCCATCACATCATTCTCCCAATGATGTGACCCTGTTATCAAATGACATCTCATGTCTATGGCTAGGAAACCTTGACCATCTTTGATCAACAAGCTAGTCTACTAGAGGCACACTAGGGACACAGTGTTGTCTATGTATCCATACATGTATCGGTGTTTCCAATCAATACAATTATAGCATGGATAATAAACGATTATCATGAACAAGGAAATATAATAATAACTACTTTTATTATTTCCTCTAGGGCATATTTCCAACAATGCGCCCTGCAACTAATCACGGAAGTTGACCCTAGGTGGAGCCGCTAGCAGCGGTCAAAATCTAACTGGAGACCAGGGATCGAATCCTGGTTCTCCCATTTCTTCGCCTCAATTTTTAATCACTACGCTCGCGGACGAATCCTTCAGTGAGTGTTCCCTTCTCGCCTCTCTTAAGGCGATAAACAGTAGCCGCGCACGGTCACTGCTAGGTACCCCTCAGAAGTGTTTTGCAAATAAGTTATATCTGGCCCATTTGCATTGATATATAGATAAGAGCATATCTAGTAGATCCCGAAACCGGGGCGTCTGCTATAATAACCATCGGTTTGCGGGATCCATCCGGTATCATCCATCCGAAAAGATCCTCCAAATCGCGTCATCATTGAATTTTTTTTGGGATCCCGCATTCGCGAGCCCATTTCCTCCATATGTGTGGAAATTCACCCGATTTTAGAGTATCCCCTTTCCGTTGGCGCGAACCACTTCCGCGAACTTCAATTTCCCGCTTTCACTCCACGCCACCGCACATCTCCTCCCCTTGGTGCTGCCCCGCGCCACTAGAAAGCTCCGCCGCCCGACGCCGCATCCACTCAGTGATTGGTGGGTCACCCAGTGATTGGTGGGTCACCTCTAGATAGTTATGTACTAATGTCGAGCATAACTATTTACTAATCTGTATGGAAAAGAACTAGTGTTTGGTCAATGTCGAAAAAAAATGCTATCGATAGTTTTTGCATGGTTTCTCACATGAAAATTTTGTTATGTATCGGTGTGAGTTGTGACAGATGGTGGCCTGCAAAAAAAAGCTATCAATCTCCAATCAAAGGTACGGTATTTACCCTTGTTGAACAGACTAGTAAAATATGCACGTGCTTTGCATCAGGATAAATTTACATGCCTCTAGCACAATATAAGAAGGGCTCAAGACCCCACCAGCCCGAGTTCTCTAGTTCAACATGCCACCCCACCCGTGCCGCCACTTGGCTGCTTCACCATGAGTCATATTACATTTGAGCTTACATTTACATATTGCAAAGTTAGAGTTGTGTTTGGTAAGTTTCAAGTTAGAATGATGACTAAGTAAAACTGAACTAATTGTTCGTTTTGCCATGCAAGGACCTACTTGCCAGAGCAAAGAATGATAACTCAATCAAATAAGCCATCACACATACAAAACTTGCATTGAAAAAAGGATAGATTTGAAACCCTGTTTTCGTTATTGATCCATGCATTAGTAATTACTCGAACTTGCTTGAGAAACATATCACATGTGTACGTTGTTATTTTCTAACAATTACATATTATTATATTTAATTTGAATCAATGATACATGAATGGCAGATGCATGGATTAGAACAAATCAAAATACAAACCACGATTGTCTTTTTTGGACCTAAATCGTACATGTTCGTGCTTGTACTGTGGGGTTCTCTTCTTCCTTGTTTGCATCTCCATGGAGATGTAATGGCCGCTGTGCCCCCATCGTTGCCTTGCGATAGATTCTACAAGATTGTTGCGGAGGAGGATGACATGGCGCCGACGCTAAACTGCAAGGAGGTTGATGTACTGGCAAGGCATGGATTCGTGTGCAGCCCCAGCGGTAGGAATCAGTTGGAATAAAATAGCACTTATATAATTAGACTAAATATAATTGAATGAAAACATGTATTGGTCCGTCAAGAGCATCTCCATCGCAGAGCGCTTGTGTAGGCGCTTAGGAAGACAAAAATAAATATCGTAAAATAAAAAAACCAGCTTAGCGCTTTGTAATCCAACGGCGAGCGCTAACGACAGGCGCTAATTAACCGCAAAACCAGCTGGAAACTTATCGCTAGATGCGTCGCTCAAGTCCTGCGTTGGAAAAAAAAAAAAAAAAAGCGAAGCGCCCGCCTCCAACCTTTGCGCCGATGCCAGGTAAGGCGCTGGGATTTGTTAGTCTAACTGTCACTTGACTTGAGCAGGTTATTAATCCAAACCCTAGCTAGACCTTGGTGTTTGGGCACCAAGAGGTGTACTATGGAAATGATCACGAAGAGGATGTGGACAGCAGCGAGGGTGATGACGGCGAAGAGGATGATGATAGCTTCGGCTCCGACGAGCCCGAGTTCAGCTCCGACGAGGAGGGTGGTAAGTTCTTGCAGAGAGCAGAGTTTCAGGCTACGGTGGAGGCCCTGTGGCGCAAGGTCGTCGGCGTTGAGGAGAAGCCATCGGGAGGGAACACAAACACATGCTTGGTCTGTATGGAGCCCTTGACCTGCGAAGGTCCTCATCGCATCTGGTGAGTACTACGAATTAATTAGTTCCTATAAATATTTGCACACGAGGATAGATCGATGCAGGCACGTACGCATATATGGGTTTGTGATTGTCTTAGCTAGGGAATCAGCAAGAATTTGGGGGTTAAAAACAACTGACCTTCGATCTCCTATCTGCTACCAAAAACGCAGTTGCATTCCTTGTGGACATGTGTACGGCAGATCTTGTCTGGAGAAGTGGCTGCATAGTGCTGGTAAGGAGAGCGCCAACAAGGTACGTACACCATATTTCCCGCAAAAAAAAGAAAAAAGAAAAAAAAACGTACACCATATGCATAATTCTCAACCTTTTCATATGGTCTATGTATATTGTCATTAATCTCTGGTTCCAGTACGATGTATTATGTGTATGCTTTATGCTGACAGCATCGATCTGTTTCCTAAGTTATATCAAATCTTTGTTCCCAGTGCCCTCGATGTAAGCTGCAGTTTGAGGAGAAGCTTATTATCAACCTATACACGCCAGCAAATTTGGGGGGTGGATGCGGAACTATACAGGTTATATTACTTGAGAGTGGATTTTCAGCTCCCGGGTGCCTAGGCACCATCTATGAACAGTAAAATCAAAAAAAATAGAAAACAAAATCAAAAAAATCTGAAACTTTGCAGCATCAAAGATGATCACAATTTGTAGGTGCTTGCAAGTTTTCATGCCAAAAAACTATTCGAGGAGCTCTACACACGAAAAAGATTTCAGTGCTTGAAGTTTTGAGCACTTTTAGCACTGAAATTTGAAACTCATTTGTACATCTTTCTCTACATGATATTTTGGCATGAAAACTTGCAAGAACCTACAAACTTTGTTCATCTTTGATGCTGCCAAGTTTCAGATTTTTTTGATTTTATTTTCTATTTTTCTTTGATTTTACTGTTCATAGAGGGTGCCTAGGCACCCTGGAACTATCACACCTTTCTCTATATTACTTTTCTTTGTCTTCTGGGCCAAATATTATTGTCTCGTACATGCTTAAAAGTAGTTTTCTCATGATAAAACTAATCCCTGCTAGCATTATCAGATGGAATTAAGGTTCTTAAAATCTGTTTTCCAGTTTGAAGGCAGACTTTGCGACATCAAACAAGCTCAATTTATTAGTTGGATCCTTGAAAAATTCAACTTTAACTATACACGGGCTCTCTTCTTGATTTTTGCAACTGAACACCAATTGTGCAACTGAACGACTATATTGTCATGTCATCTAGTTAATCCACAATTAGTGTCAGTAGCATCTTTATCATTGATTGCACTGATTAATTCTTTGATTGATGTTAGTTAGTTATTGCTATCCACTTATCATGTAACTAGAGAAGATACCCTGCAGGAATTGCTTGCAATTAATTGAATTAGATTTACTTGCATGAAACATTAGTATTTGGATTGACTATGATAATTGAAACTAAAGTACGTGTAATTTATTGTATCGTTATAGAATATTTATGGAATATGAGTAGTATCCATGGTGTAAGTTAAGGTGTATCTTTTCCAATGTATGGTGGCATGGTGAGTTGGCACAACCGTATGTTGAGAGAAGTGTGTTATCGTTGGTCTTTTAATTTCATGCATGGTGATATGGTGAGTTGGCATAGTTGCTTGTTGAGAGAATTATAGTTAGTGGAGATCAACTACTTGGATATATTGGATTTCATGTGTGTAATTTTTAGGAGTTTGAAGTAACATATATATTATTTCTAATCAAGAATGTGGATCGATATCATATGTTTTCAATTTCCATGATTTTGATAATTGCCAAAGATAAATTAGATTGTTCTTTTATACTCCATTTGTTCCTTTATATGTTTTTTGATAAAATTCCATAATGTAAGGTGTATTTCTTCTAATTCCTCGTAATTCCGTTCTTAGCCATCCAGAAAAAGGAAAGTATCTCTTCCCCGATTGCATGTATCACTCCTTATAGAAAAAAGGGAAAGTATCCCTCTCCCGGTTGCTTGTATCTCTTCCTTTCGTAGCCTAAATGATTTACTTGCCGCTAATCAATGAATTAGAGAAGGGTAACTTTATCCTGGTATTTTTATAATTATGTGTATTGGTCACCGTGTCGTAAATAATACAAATTACATAAAGGAGTGGAGGGAGTAGTACCCTAGCTAATTTCCCGTGTGTTGCAACGGGGGTATACATATTTTAGTGGTTAAACATCAGTCTTGTCAGGCACATCTCTTACACCCACCATATTCTAGATTTTATTAAAATTTAATTTGATTTGGGTATGGGTAGGGGAAGGCAAGGATATGTTTTGACTTAATTGAGGTTTATTAAGATTTGATTTGATTTGGGTATGTGTAGCGGGAAGGCTGGGAAAGTTATGATTTAGTTGAGATTTTGGCAAGAATTGATTTGATTTGATTGAGGTAATGCAACACATTGTTTTAGAAAGTATCGACTTGGTTTAGATTATTTCAAGTTACTATATTTACATTGCTTTTTATTTGTGCGGCATAGGAACAAAAAATTAACAAGAACAAGAAACCAAAGGGGAAGGGGCATGGGGAGGGAAAAACTGGGCAAGGAGGTGAGGTGAACTGGTGGGAGGAGACATTTGCGGTGGAAGGGGATTAACCAGAGTAGAGGCGACAGAACCAACTTCCCTTTAATAGTAGAGACCATTGATAGTGGCTTCTCTTTGATTTAGATTTTTTTTTTCATTCTTGACTAGGCCTACCATGCGCTCGATTGTTGATGGCACATCCGTGATCATAGTGTGTAAATTTTTAGCAAATTGCATGTATTTTCAAACTAAACGGGAATCAACTCGGTGCCACTATATTGTTTCCTTATATGTAGCTGGAAATTTCCCTCCATCAAATAAATTATCTAGTAACATTTGGCACGCATGAAGATGAGTTTTAAGGGGTACCCAATTTTTGGATTTGCAGGAAGTGAAAGTTTATGTTACTAAGGCTATGGATGACGTGTTAGAACAATGTGAGAGAAGGCACGAGGCTAGATTAACAGAAGTGCTAGATGAGTTACAGAATCAACTGCTGGATCCGTTGAGTACCTTGAAGGAAAACCTGGCCACGGCGAGTGCTGACCTGATGTCCATGAAGGAAGGGATAAAGAAGATGGCCGAAGAAGAAGGTGTGACGCCCAAGGATCTGGTGGAGTTCGTTGAGCAGAACTGCCCCCAGCTTCCATCCTTTACCCTGACCATACGCCAGCCGCCTACTCCAGCTGCTAGCTAGCTGGTGGATGTATACGCTTTATGGTTAACTAGTAAACATGCCCGTGCGTTGCAACGGGAGATTTTTTTATCTTCAACACGACGTCCAATCATTATCGTGGCTTATCATTTTTTGCAGATACTGAATAGATGTCTCGACCTCAATGTGGCAATTACAATCTCGACCCACGGCGAGGCTATGCGTTTGATAGAGTGAGCGGGATGGTATTTCTGACGGTCAAAAGAACAAAAATATCCATGATGCTGGCCTCAACTCAAAAATATCGGCATGGAGCCCCGGCTAGAGTAGAAACCGCATGGTCCCCTGGAAGAGGTGAAGCCGTGTCGTGTGTTGGCCTACCCTATCAACATATTCGTTCCGCGAGCTCTTCATCAACCTCTCTGTTGGGTGCCCCCACAGCTCCCCCGCACTTATCGTGTGCGGCCTTGGCACCACACCTCCTTGTTATAGTCCCTTTGTTGTCATTGGTCGTAGGCCCCATGTGTGGATGCTAGGTCTGTTCAAAGAAGTCTAGGATTTGCTTGTTCGCCATGTTGGTGATGCCCCGAATGGCGTTGCGTGCCGAAGTGCTATCCCAGACAAACTTGTTGGTTGATGTTTTTGGCCTACACACGTGTACATGATTTGGATGCAGGCAAATGGATGAATTTTCTGAGAGGCTTGCTAGCTAGTATGCCGAGCTATCTTATTTTGGTGAGTAGATGCACACGTACACAATGCACCAAGTCATGATGGACTTCATTCGACACATGGTGTCCGCTTGATTTCACCGGGTCCTCGAATCTTACAAGGTGGTGTCGGTGTTGTCGTACGTGTTGGGTTAGTGTTGGTGCACACCTGAACAGGTCGTATACGTTTTGACGAGCACGATGTGTGATCCTAGCAGTCGGTACTTTTGGACGAAGAAACACATCAACAGAATTACTTTGAGGTAGACACAAAACTAATTCAGAGAAATGCCTTAATTGATCCGTAGGCTGGATCAAGTATGTAGCAAGAGCTAGCTGGACTGATTAAAATTTGAGCCCAAGCCGGGCAAACACTACTAAGTTTAGCCCAAGCTGGACAAACATTGATTATGTTTTTTCTAGAAAACTCGCATGACAAATAGAGTATCTTCCTTTCTTTTGCTGGGTTAGTTAGTTGCAAGTGGGTCGATCTATTCCGATGGTTCATGCACATTGTGGCATTTTGGACTTCTTATCGTCGATTCACTCTTTTTTCCACTGCACTCACTATCTCTCTCTCTCTCTCTACTCTCGTGCTTCAAGAACAACTTACTGACGAAGCTATAGGCCAAATCATCATAAGTCAATACTTTAGCCAGCCCAAAATTATCTATTTCACACAACATATGTATTCAAGATATTGTTGTCAGTTATTTCCAGTATTCACAGTGCAGTTATTCCAAGTATTTTTCCTAACTGGTTTTATTAGAACATACTTACCGAGCTGAACAAATTGACGAATATATTTGAGCACTGAAAAAAATATAATGCATGGTGAGTAACCGGTTAGATTCTGAGATTAAAGGTGAGATTGACAATAACCAAATTAATCGTCATTTGCCCTTCTGTTTCAATACCACTGAACTTCGATCATGGCTTACAATTCAGTTGGGAAGGCATCTACTTGCTGAATAATATGCATGCATAGGAAGGCATCTACTTGTACTGAATATATGCAGTCTGCAATCAAAATATTGTATCTCAATTTTTTGTAAGCAGCATCTATGATTTTGTAAGCTCTGAAAGTAAGAGATGAACAAGTGCAAGAATTGAAAGATAAAAGATGCTAACTGGGTATGATGCCATCGGGTTGTATGCCATGCTCTAGGCAGTAGAGCCCCTCGGTATCTCTTGCCAAGCTGTCCCTCCGGCCAGCTATAGAGCAGCCGCGAGCTGCTTTTGAACTCTCCTTCCGTGCCGCCCCAGATCAGCCAGCGGCGAAGGTCGAGGTCTGCCTCCGCGCCGCTGCAACTAACCTGCCACGCGGCCGTGCCAAGCACTCCTCCAACCTCTTGTAGAGGAACTCCACCCGAAATGCATAAATGAAGCTACACCGAGATCAATGACCAGACTGCAGAGGACAAACACCACGTTCTCATACAACAGAGTAAACCAATCCCCCCCTCCCCCAGCTCGTTGCGTACCCAAACTCCCACCAAAGGAAACCACCGCCGGGTCGAAGGAGGCTGGTGGTGGCTGACCAGTAGAGGGTGTAGAAATTATAGATGGCTGAGTATTTGTGTTGTATTGATCTAACCCTTGTAGGGGTATATATAGGAGTACATGTGAGGGGAGAGAGACTTGGAGTAGAGGGAAAGTCATACATGATTTAAACATATACTATCTCTAACTCCTATCTCTATCTTGAACACAATATACTTCTAACATTCCCCCTCAGTCGTAGCGGGAGTGAAGCAGACGATTGCGACTGAATTTGAAGTCTTGCTCTGCTGTGCCATCATTAACTGTGTCTCTAATGGGTCATGGGTTGCCATCATCAATTGCTTCTCTAATGGGTGATGGCCCCTCTGGTGCGTTCCCTATCTTCTCCTCTATTCCCTCCCGCAGTCACAGCGGGAGTGTCGTGGACGCAAGTGATGAGGCGGACGCTGTTGACTGGAGTTGTTGCCGATGAGTTATTGTAGACGTAGCCATTAATGTTGATGTCGAGGTAGCCGATCATGGTGGTGTAGCCGTGGTCGAGGTAGTCGTGGTCGATGTGTGATCGTCGTGGATGATGAAGCCGCACAAAGCCGGAGGCGCAAAAAAATGCGCTATGACGGAGCTGCAGACGTGGACGATGCACCTTGCGGATGTCAGAGGGTGCCGTCGACGATGAGTCCAGCGGTATTGCCAGGACCGGTGGAAACCCATCGAGCACACATCGGTTTTGCCGGAACCGTGTGGCCGCGTAGGGTCGTCACTGTAGTGACGCCATGTCGATGCAGTCGTGCCGTCATGGATGACGCGGTCGATGCCGTCGTCGTGACGCGGTCATTGCCGTCGTCGAGGTCGCGTCTTGCAAAAAAATCTGTCAGAGGACGCTAGGTGTCCATCTTGTGGACGAGGTGACGGCGATGTGTTGACGATGATGGTGATGAAGACCACGTTAATGAAGACCTTGGCGATTGCTATCAGGGTGCGGGGAGGGATCGAGGACGGCTCCCGCAAAGAAGCGGCTGGAGGCGGCGAGCATAGCGGCGAGGTTCCTCCGGTGCGAGCCCTGTGATTTTTTTTTTGAGTAAAGTGCGAGCCTGCGATGCATTTGGTCAAAGAGACGTGGGCTGGCTTTGTGGTTTTGTTGGGCTTGGCTTCTGCGCGACTGCGCGGAGGGGCGTGTTGGCCCAGAACCGGCACCGAGTACTTTCCGTCGACTGCGACGACCGACGACGAAGACGAACCCGCTGGTTGAACTCGACGAAGTGCTTCTACGCCGAGGTGCACCACAATACAGAGCTGGCCTCTTGCTAATCGATCCACTCGCGATCGATCTACGCGAAGCTGCCGCAACCAACACCAAGATACACGCACACGTACACGGCATCTAGCCGGCCCGTACGTGAGACTTGTTGATTGCTACAGGGGCATATCGCTCCTGGCTCCTTGTATTACTTTTTCGGTCTGGTTTACAACGGAGGCTTACCCGGCTATAAATAATAGCTAGGAGATTCGTAGGCTAAACCTAGTCGGGATCAAACTCTAGCACTACTCGGTCATTGTACATGGAATTTGTCACGTACGCGTGTTTAGCTCTAACAGAGCGGACGATGGATGAAGTGAAACACCGGGTCACCCGGAAAGAAAGAGAAAGGACAAAAAATAATACCACCTCGCGTACCGTGAGAAAAAGATAAAATCATCGCGGGACGAAACCAAGAATATCACCTTGCTTTATTAGTAGGTATAGATTAACTTGAGATGCATCATCTTTACCGGTCGTACTATAATATCATCATTTCTATTGGTAGTTTGCTACTACTACCGACAGCATGTTTTATACACGAAGTAGTATGAAGTCTATGTGGACGCAGTACGGAGGCTCAGTAAAAGATCTATCATAACTAATCTGCAAGCATGACCCACATGCATTTTTATTTTCTTTTTTGCAAAATATCCACAGTACATGACTCCGCCCCCAAATTCCTCACCCCCGCCTATTTCATTCGTGCAAATCCCTAGCTCCCTCCTCTCTGCCGAAATCACCATCGCTTGCCGCAGTAGAGATTGGCCTTTGTCGGCCCTCGTCGGAGTGCGCATCCTTGTGCGTGCCATGTCCTCGTCGAGCTGCTCTACAAAAATCGTGGTAACTTTCTGTAATAACGCACTTGTAAAAAAACGGAGTCAAAAGGTTAATTTCTTTAGTTGAGCAACAAATCCTCATGGGTAAGTTGGTTGTGACGGCATAACACATCGGGTGTGGCTTCTCCACAGTGAGCCTGGCGGCATGCTAGATCAGGGGACCAGAAGACCCACTATCACCATGGCGGCAGGACAGAGCCCGGGCAAGTGGATAGACACTAAAGGATCATCTTGACTCCCAATCCAAGATGCCAGCGGGCTAGATCGCATTTCCCTCTCTGTAAAACTCTAACCCCCACCGTGCATATAAGGAGGAGGCTACGGAGCTCTCATGCCTATTTACACTAGTACATAACAGGGCTTTAGTCCAGCCCTGAGAAGCCCATTAGTCCCGGTTCACTCACGGCATGGGTCCCGATTCGTGAGGCCAGGGCGCCGGCCGGGCCTCGTGGGCCATTGGTCCCGGTTCCAGACACGAACAGGGACCAATGGGCCTGGCTCCTGGCCCACAACCATTGGTCCCGGTTTGTGGCTGGAACCGGGACCAAATTGTGTCCTTTAGTCCCGGTTCCAGTCACAAACCGGGACCAATGGTCGGCCTATATATACCCCCTGCCCGCGAGCGGAGCAATGCACTGCTCTCTTTTTTTTGGCCGGCCGTGGGAGAGCTTTGTGGTGCTCTAGCTCACCTCCTATGCACATGAGGTGTTCGATGAAATGCCCGAACCACACTTAAGCTTTCTCCTCTCGAAGGTCCTTGTCCAAGCTCCATTTTCCTCAAGATTTGTTTAGGTTTGGCGGTCCGTCCTGTCCCGTCCCCGTCCTCACCGCCGTCGATCGCCCGCGCCCATCTCGGCGCCGGCACCACCGTGGTTAGCCTCTTCTTCTTATCTTCTTTCTAAAAGAAAAAAGTTCTTACTTGTATCATTTAGATAGATACTTGTGTAATTTTCTTACTTTTATTATTGTTTATTATTATATAGTGCCATGGTCATGGTATCCGTCCACGTCGGTCCTCGTCCGGTCTATGATTCGGATGTGGTATATATTATCTTTTATAACTATTTGTTTTATTTAGTGTTTATGACAATTATGCCGACCAACGTGACACATATTTTTTAATCTAGGACATATGTGAACCGGAAATTCCAACCGACATAGAAATTCTTGTCGAGAAGTTAAATTTGGTTGAAAAAGAAAACAATTACTTGAAAGAAAAATTACAAAGAGTTGAAGAGGAGAAGATGAAGTTGGAGTTGCATGTTGCCGATGTCGTTGACGATCACAAGATCAAGATGGATGCAATACGCTTGAAGATTAGAAAGATTAGAAAATATGCCATTCATACTGAGGCTTGGTATCATTATGCTGTTGGATCAATTGGTACCTTAGTTGCGGTTATGATCGCATTTGTTGTTGCATTTAAATTTTATAGTTTCAATGTATGTTTTAATTAGATGCTGTAGAGAGCTATATGTTGTTCAATACTGAGAACTATGTATGAACGTTATGTATTTATTTTGGTCACTACTGTACTTTGGCTTTAATGTGATGATGAATATCTATTAATTTGGTCACTTCTCTATTCATGATATGCACGCAGATGAACCGGCAATGGATGTACGGTGACCGACGCACCTCCGAGTATATTAAGGGCCTGCATAATTTTCTCGAAGCGGCTGGGGCAAACAAGCAGAATGGTTTTATGCATTGTCCATGTACTGTCTGTGAGAATACGAAGGCTTTCTCCAACTATAAAACCCTTCACTTCCACCTGATTCAGAAGGGTTTTATGCCACACTATAATGTTTGGACCAAGCACGAAGAAAGAGGGGTTATGATGGAAGACAACGAAGAAGAAGAGGATGACGACAACTACCCGCCCCCTGAATACGGTGATGCTGCAATGGGGGAAGCTGAAGATCAAGAGGAACCAGACGATGTGCCCGATGATGATCTTCGCCGGGTCATTGTTGATGCACAGAGAGAATGCGAAAGTGAAAGTGAGAAGTTAAAGTTCGATCGCATGTTAGAGAATCACAAACAAGGGTTGTACCCAAATTGCGAAGATGACAATAGAAAGCTCGGTACCACACTGGAATTGCTGCAATGGAAGGCAGACAATGGTGTATCTGACAAGGGATTTAGTTCACTACTGAAAATAATGAAGAAGAAGCTTCCAAAGGATAACGAATTGCCCGGCAGTACGTACGAAGCAAAGAAGGTTCTATGCCCTCTAGGATTGGAGGTGCAGAAGATACATGCATGCCGTAATGACTGCATCCTCTACCGCGGTGCGTACGAGGATTTGAATGCATGCCCGGTATGCGGTGCATTGCGGTATAAGATCAGAAGAGATGAGCCTGGTGATGTTAAGGGCCAGCGCACCGGGAAGAGGGTTCCTGCCAAGGTGATGTGGTATGCTCCTATAATACCACGGTTGAAACGTCTGTTCAGAAACAAAAAGCATGCCGAGTTGATGCAATCGCACAAAAAAGACCGTAAGAATGACGGGAAGTTGAGAGCACCCGCTGACGGGTCGCAGTGGAGAAAGATCGAGAGAAAGTGGAGCGACTTTACAGGTGACCCGAGGAACGTATGGTTTGGTTTAAGTGCAGATGGCGTTAATCCTTTTCGGGAGCAGAGCAGCAAGCATAGCACATGGCCTGTGACTCTATGTATGTATAACCTTCCTCCTTGGTTGTGCATGAAGCGGAAGTTCATTATGATGCCAGTGCTCATCCAAGGCCCTAAGCAACCCGGCAATGACATTGATGTGTACCTAAGGCCATTAGTTGATGAACTTTTACAGCTATGGAATGGAACAGGTGTACGTTTGTGGGATGAGAACGAACAGGAGGAATTTGACCTACATGTGTTGCTGTTTGTAACCATCAAAGATTGGCCTGCTCTCAGTAACCTTTCAGGACAGACAAACAAGGGATACCACGCATGCACACACTGTTTAGATGACACCGACAGTATATATTTGGACAAATGCAGGAAGAATGTGTACTTGGGGCATCGTTGATTTCTTCCGACCAACCATCAATGTAGAAAGAAAGGAAATCATTTCAAAGGTGAGGCAGATCACCGGAAGAAGCCCGCCCTCCGTACTGGTGATCACATATGTGACGCCCGGATAATTAAGCTATAGTAATCCCACGCTAATGGTGCCAGGTCATCACTGTTACTGTTGCTAAATCTCACTTCATTTAAATCCATATCAAATTCAAAATTTAATCAAAGTCAAATAAATTATTTCTTCAAACATGAAAACTAAAATGATGTTTGGTTTGCAAATATTCACTGAGTAAGTATCAAATTGGAACCAACATTATTTGGAGTATTAAAGTACTCTAAAAATATTTAAAACAGTGACAAAACAATATTTTAAATACCTTTCGCATTATGAAAAATACCAAATCATTCCCATTGACTCTCAAACTTTTTGTGACAGTGCTGGATAATACAATGGAATTATTGGACCAGATCCCCCTTTTTACAAAAGTCATTTGGTGTTAAAAGAAATACTAAATAGAAAATTAAATAAAACCAGAAAAGGGAAAAAACTAAAACAAAAATAAAAACAAAAACAAAGGAACCCCCCGGCCTACTGGGCCACGGCCCATCTAATCAACCAGCCAGCCCACCCCTGGCCTATACTAACCCACCCCGAAACCCTAGCCTCTCCCCGATCCCCATTTCCCCCTCCCCACCAGATCGAGCCCCCGCTCGATCCAGCGCCGCCCCGCCTCGGGCCTCCTCCGCCCGTCGGTACCTCTCACCGGGTTGGACGACGCCGGCCCTCCCCGCCGGCGCTGCACTGCCGTCGTGCCGCCTCTCCAACACCCACTCGATCCCCCACCTCTCTCCCTCTGCCTGGATCGGGATTGGGGCGCCCACTCCCCCGCACCCGACACCGGCGCCTCCCCCTCCCCACCGGCGTCACGTCGCTGTCCGCCATTGCCTCCCCGTCGGCCCGGTCCTCCTCGGGCTCTTCCTCGTCTCCTCACCGGCCGCATCGCCCCCGGACCTCCTCACCGCCGCTGGACCACGCCGCCCCGTCGCCCCTCCACCTCGCCGGTCGTCCCCGACCGCCTCCCCGGGCCGCTTCATCGCGCCTCGACGCCCCCGTGCATCTACATCGGGGGTGAGCCCCCAAACCCCTCCCTCTCTCACTCGCGTCCGCGCGCTCGCCGTCTGTCCCGACCGCAGCCCCGCTCGCTTTCGCTCATCGCCGGCCCGCACTCGCGCTCCTGGCCGCTCCCGCGCGATGCCCCGCGCCCGCACCGTTGGCCGCGCTCCGGCCGCGCCCCTGGCCCCGCGCTTGCAACCGCGCCCGCGTCCCCGTTGGCCGCTCGCGCCGTGCTTCCCGCATCGTCCACCGTCGGCGCTCGCCCGCCGCTGCTCGCACCCTCCGGGCCTCCCGCTGCCGTCGCCCGTGGCCTCGCTGCCGCTGCCGCCGCTCCGCACGAGCGCGCGCAGCCGCGCCCTCGCCGCGCTCGCTTTTGGCCGCCGGACATGTCCGGTCCCGAAAGGGGCCTGGAGCGGACGTGTCCGCCCCTGACAATGACATGGGGGCCCCACGGCCCCTAAAACGTAATTAGAAGTAAAAATAAATAAACGAAAATAAATAAGTATAAATATTAATTAATTAATTAATTAATTAATTAATTTCATAATTAATTAACTTAATTAATCTGGTTTAATTAAACTTAATTAAACCTGTTAATTAAACTAAACAGAGTATGAGGTGTGGGGCCAGCCCCATTAATACTAATTAAAGCTGTTAATTTAATCTGTTAAATAATTAATTGATTTAAACAGTAAATATCACTGTTTTGGATAATTCGAATTTAATAAATAAATTAATTCCAAAAACTGATTAAATCTATAATAATTAATATTAAATAATCCGTAGCCCGGATCGAAAAACTTTGAACATGAAAGTTGATCAGAGCGACGAGACGGATCCGAATACGCTACCCACATACCTGTCAGATGCCTCTAGCTATCTAAACTTGGAACTTTTTGCCTGGTTTAGATAAATGAATAGTGCATGACTTTAATAAAATAATTCCAATTAAAATCCTAAAAATAGCTAAACTGGTTTAGACATTATTTTAGGCAACCCTGCACTGCATCCTAGCTGTCCTGTGCCCCTAGCACCGCAACCTGGAACGTTGCCCCTCCGGTCATCTGTCTGACACATGTCCGGAACCGGGAAAACCTTCCCGGATGGGTCCCCCCCCTTCCTCGGTATCGTGTAGCATTGCGATAGATCACACCCGGCTCTACGTATCGCCATGTTATGCTTTGTAATTGCTTTAGTTGCTGTGTATTTATCTGTTTCTTCCCCCTCTTCTCTCTCGGTAGAGCCCGATGCTGACGCAGTCCCCAAGACCGACGGTGCTGCCGAGTACGACTACGCCGTTGACGTTCAGCCCTTTTGCCGCAGAGCAGCAAGGCAAGCAAAACCCCCTTGAGCATTCCGATATCACCCATCTCTCTCCCTCTTATGCTTGCATTAGATTTTGCTATTGTATTAGATAGCTCCTATTCTGATGCATAGCATGTTTTTGATGAACTGCTACTACACCTGTTATCATATCAAATGCTTAGTATAGGTGGATCAGTGAATCCCCAGTGACCCCTTAGTCCCAGTTGCCCCTGCTTGTTCATCGACGACCCGACGACTCGACGACTCGAAGACCCGAAGACTCGGTCAACTGACCGGCGAGCCAGACCCCCCCCCACATCACCGCACACCCCTTTAGTAGGGCACTGCAGAGCTACCATCGAGTGCCGAGGGTGATACCTCACTTAGCACTCCCGATATTAATTCTGTAGCGTAGTTATCGATAATGGGTATCGAGGGTGATTCCTCCTTTCCATTTACCGGTAACGACTCTTGTCTTACTCTTACCTCGAGTGGGATCCATCGAGGGTGATTCCTCGGATCTCCGCTTGGTGTAAAACCACACAGTTACCTTGACTTGACCTTTATTACATGGGAAAGACGGGACTGGAGGGACAGGCGGTACCACTCTGTTGAAGTGGACCTGAGTTCCCGACAGTCCTGAGACGGGTCGGCCCCAAGGGTACCCGTGTGAGATTTGGTGGGATGCGCCGCAAGGCATCCGGAGACTTGGTGGGGTGCGCCGGAAGGCACTCGAGTGTTCTTGGCGGGGCGACGAGCTGCAATAGGTTCGAGCTTGCCCCGCACCTAATAATTTGCTAATGGGTTGGGTGCTGGATCTGAGTTAGGTCATTGGCCTTAATACGCACTAACCTTCGCGTGGGATAGTTATGGGCACTCAGCGTCGTTGTATCAGCCGAAGCTCTTCGGACGTCAGCAATGGAGCGGCGCGCGCCAAATTGGGCTGGAACGTACAGCTCTGGAGTGGAGTGTACTAGGTCTGCGTTCGGCCGCCCTCGCACCGTGCAGGTGTGCAAAGGGTGATTGGGCCCATGACCCCTGAGCACATAGGATTTAGACCGGCGGGCTGGCCTCTGCGATGAGTCTAGGTGGGGCGACGACATGCTGATATCCCAAGGCCGGGCATGACCCAGGAAAGTGTGTCCGGCCGGAGGTGACTCAGGCGCGTTGGGGAATATGTGGTGCACCCCTGCAGGGATGAAATATCTATTCTAATAGCCGTGTCCACGGTAACAGGACGACTTGGAAAGGTGCCATGACCTTATACAACTTTAATCATAATTTAAATTAAAATGAATTGTGGCTCCGGGATTGCTTCCTCGCAGGGAGTCGAGGAAGGATCTCTGGGCGTGTTACTTAATTAAAATTGCTACAAAAATATGACTATGTACATGGGATGCAGGTCTATTCTCTTCTCATGCTGCAAGATGCTGAAGATGCTAGTCTTCGATAGGACTAGGCCTTCTCCCTATTCTTGCTTTTCGCAGTCAGTCCAGAGATACCCCTTTCATTGAGAATGATGCATATCTAGCATAGTTCTGATATAAGTCTTGCAAGTACTTTGGATGAGTACTCACGCTGCTTTGCTCTATCTTTTTCCCTCGATACGTTGCTGCGTTCAGTCGATGGAGCCCAGGAGATGGAGTTTGCCGGAGACGCCTGCTACACCACCGCTGAAGCCTGCTTCGTGGAGACTGCCGACGCTCAGGAGTAGTTAGGAGGTTCCTAGGCAGGAGGCCTCGCCTCTTTCGATCCGTTATCTTATGTTTGTGCTTGCCTTCTTAAGGCACCCTTGTCTAACTATGTCAGTACTTAGATATTGCTGCTTTCGCTGACTTGTGCTTGTCGGAGCTTTATATTCGAGCCTTCGAGGCCCCTGGCTTGTAATATTAAGCTGTATGACTTTTTATTTGTGTCTTTTGTCGTGTTGTGGTACTAATCAGTGAGTCCCTAATCTTGGTCGTACGCCTTGCGTGATTGATTAGCGTACGGACGAGAATGGGGGCGTCACAACATACTTGATATGGTCAATGATTTACAAGTAATATTTGGAAAGGGTCCTGGCGGACTATCTGTTTCGACTAACGATGCGGGACACGCACCCATGTGGAAGAAGAAATCTATATTTTGGGACCTACCCTATTGGAAAGACCTAGAGGTCCGCTCTGCAATCGACGTGATGCATGTGACGAAGAATCTTTGCGTGAACCTGCTAGGCTTTTGGGAGTGTATGGGAAGACAAAAGATACACCGGAGGCACGGGAGGAACAGCAACGTGTGCATGAAAAAGACGGCATGCATCCAAAGCTGTATGAAGGTCCTGCCAGCTACGCTCTTACCAAAGAAGAGAAGGAAATCTTCTTTGAATGCCTGCTCAGTATGAATGAACCGTCTGGCTTCTCGTCGAATATAAAGGGAATAATAAATATGGCAGAGAAAAAGTTCCAGAACCTAAAGTCTCATGGCTGCCACGTGATTATGACGCAACTGCTTCCGGTTGCATTGAGGGGGCTTCTACCGGAAAACGTTCGATTAGCCATTGTGAAGCTCTGTGCATTCCTCAATGCAATCTCTCAGAAGGTGATCGATCCAGAAATCCTGCCAAGGTTAAGGAGTGATTTGGTGCAATGTCTTGTTAGTTTCGAGCTGGTGTTCCCACCGTCCTTCTTCAATATCATGACGCACGTCCTAGTTCATCTAGTCGACGAGATTGTCATTCTGGGCCCTGTATTTCTACACAATATGTTCCCCTTTGAGAGGTTCATGGGAGTCTTAAAGAAATATGTTTGTAACCGCGCTAGGCCAGAAGCAAGCATCTCCATGGGCCATCAAACAGAGGATGTCATTGGGTTTTGTGTTGACTTCATTCCTGACCTTAAGAAGATTGGTCTCCCTCAATCGCAGTATGAGGGGAGACTGACTGGAAAAGGCACGCTAGGAGCGGACTCAATAATATGTAGGGACGGGCATTCTTGGTCTCAAGCACACTACACAGTTCTATAGAATTCTACCTTGGTGACCCCGTATGTCGATGAACACAAGAATATTCTGCGCTCCAAACACCCGGAGCAGTGTGACGACTGGATTACATATGAACACATCAGGACTTTCGGCAGTTGGTTGCAAACACGTCTCATGGGTGACAACACTGTTTCTGATGAGTTGTACTCGTTGGCCAGGGGACCATCTTCGACTGTATTGACTTACAAAGGGTACGAGATAAATGGGAATACATTTTACACGATCGCCCAAGATCAAAAGAGCACCAACCAAAACAGCGGTGTCCGCTTTGATGCAGCAACCAATAGGGGAAAGGACACATATTATGGTTACATAGTGGACATATGGGAACTTGACTATGGACATGATTTCAAGGTCCCTTTGTTTCAGTGCAAATGGGTCAATCTGTCAGGAGGCGGGGTACAGGAAGACCCACAGTACGGAATGACAACAGTGGATCTGAACAATCTTGGGTACACAGACGAACCATTTGTCCTAGCCAATGATGTGGCGCAGGTTTTCTATGTGAAGGACATGTCTACCAAACCGAGAAAAAGAAAAGATAAGGAAGCGAATACATCATACGATGAGCCAAAGCGCCACATAGTTCTTTCAGGAAAAAGAGACATCGTGGGATTGGAGGGCAAGACAGACATGTCTGAAGATTATGAAAAGTTTTCGTATGAAACCCTAATACTTCGAAAGAGATTGTCCGTTTTGTACACGAAGTGCATCCAGTTTTTGCCGTAACCCTCTCAACTCTTTATAACCTTGGGCGGTGAAGGTCGTACCAATCAGGAAGAAGCACACGGATCGTGTGTTTCTTTCAAGTGCTTGTGAGCTATTGGATCAGCACTATAACGACTAGTCCCGGTTCGTGCTAGCAACCGGGACTAAAGAGGCACACGACCCTATATATAACCCACCTCTCGGACATGTTCGACACTTAGTGTGTGTTGGGGAACGTTGCATGGGAAACAAAAAATTTCCTACGCACACGCAAGATCTATCCATGGTGATGAGCATCTACGAGAGGGAGAGTGGATCTACATACCCTTGTAGATCGCTAAGCGGGAAGCGTTAAGAAACGCGGTTGATGTAGTCGAACGTCTTCGCGATCCAAATCGCCGAGCGTCCCGCGATCCAATCACGATCCGTCTCGCGATCCAATCACGATCCGTCCCGCGATCCCATCACGATCCGTCCCGCGATCAAATCACGAACCGTCTCGCGATCTTGATCACGGTCCTTCCGATCTAGCGCCGAACGGACGGCACCTCCACGTTCAGCACACGTACAGCTCGATGACGATCTCCGCCTTCTTGATCCAGCAAGAGGGAGCGGAGAGGTGGATGAGTTCTCCGGCAGCGCGACGGCGTGGCGGCGATGGTGGTGGAACTAATTCCAGCAGGGCTTCGCCTAAGCACCGCTGAAACGATCTAGAGGAGAAACTGCGATCTAGAGGAGAGGCTAGCACGTGGCTATTAGGGTTATTTTTCTCCTCTAAATCCTCTAGTATATATAGGAGGGAGGGAGGGGAGGAGGCAGCCTCAAAACCTCAAGGGCTGGCCGAAATTGGAGGTGGAGGAGTCCTACTCCAATCCTACTAGGAGTAGGATTCCTCCTCTCCAATTGGAAACACTTTCCACCTTTCCACCTTTGGGTTTTTTCCACCTCCAGCCACATGGGCCTTAGTGGGGGGCTTGGCCAGCCCACTAAGGGCTGTCTTGACTCCTCCCACAGCCCATGAGGCCCCTTGGGTCGAAATACCCCTCCCGATGGTCCCCGGTACCCCTCCCGGCACTCCCGGTACACTACCGAAGTACCCGAAACTTTTCCGGTGACCAAAACGGGACTTCCTATATATCAATCTTTACCTCCGGACCATTCCGGAGCTCCTTGTGACGTCCAGGATCTCATCCGGGACTCCGAACAACCTTCGGTCACCACCATACATAACTCTACTATACCGAAACGTCACCGAACCTTAAGTGTGCAGACCCTGCGGGTTCGAGAACTATGTAGGCATGACCGAGACACCTCTACGGCCAATAACCAATAGCGGGACCTGGATGCCCATATTGGTTCCTACATATTCTATGAAGATCTTTATCGGTTGAACCTCTATATCAAGGATTCAGTTAATCCCGTATGATGTTCCCTTTGTTTATCGGTATGTTACTTGCCCGAGATTCGATCGTCGGTATCTCTATACCTAGTTCAATCTCGTTACTGGCAAGTCTATTTACTCGTTCCGTAATACAAGATCCCGTGGCTAACACTTTAGTCACATTGCTTGCAAGGCTTATAGTGATGTTGTATTACCGAGTGGGCCCTGAGATACCTCTTCGTCACACGGAGTAAGAAATCCCAGTCTTGATCCATGCCAATTCAACAGACACCCTCGGAGATACCTATAGAGCATCTTTATAGTCACCCAGTTACGTTGTGACGTTTTATACACACAAGGTATTCCTCCGGTGTCAGTGAGTTGCATGATCTCATGGTCATAGGAACAGATACTTTGACATGCAGAAAACAATAGCAATAAACTGACACGATCATATGCTATGTTCATAGTTTGGGTCTTGTCCATCACATCATTCTCCTAATGATGTGATCCCGTTATCAAATGACATCTCATGTCTACGGCTAGGAAACCCTTAACCATCTTTGATCAACGAGCTAGTTAACTAGAGGCATACTAGGGACACAGTGTTGTCTATGTACCCACACATGTATTTGAGTTTCCAATCAATACAATTATAGCATGGATAATAAACGATTATCATGAACAAGGAAATATGATAATAACTAAATTATTATTGCCTCTAGGGCATATTTCCAACAGTGTGTGTACTCATTCGGATTCCCTGCATACGGTCCAACGGTGCATTTCATATTTCCACCGTTGGGCTGTATGCAAGGGAAACCGTGTGTTTTGGTGATCTATCTAGAAATCCTTTAGTTCATCGACCGAATACAAATCATTCGGATTCCCTATATACGGTCCAACGGTGCATTTCATATGCGGGCACTCACGAGCCACCGTCGGGCTGTATGCAGGGGAAACCGTGTGTTTTGTTGATCTATCTAGAAATCCTTTAGTTCATCGACCGAATACAAATCATTCGGATTCCCTGCATACGGTCCGACGGTGCATTTCATATGCGGGCACTCATGAGCCACCGTCGGGTTGTATGCAGGGGAAACCATGTGTTTTGTTGATCTATCTAGAAATCCTTTCATTTTCCGACGGTATATTTCATTTTTCCAACTCCATTTTTACAAAGACACTTAGAAAGAAACAAAAGACAAATAGAAAGGATGATGCTCAATTGTCCGTTTTGTACACGAAGTGCATCCGGTTTTTGCCGTAACCCACTCAACTTTTTATAACATGTTATGTGGGTGAAATGATGATACCATGCCAACTTTCAACCTTTTCAGAGTTCATTTGTAGTGCTTTTCAATTTCAGGGTCATTTAGCTCAAAAAAACCAGTAAATGCATGAAAAGTACCAAATGAAGTCAGAAAGGGTTGAAAATTCATGATGTGGCTTTGAATGGTGCATTTTGAACACACAAAAAGTCTGGAGTTCAAATAAGTTCAAAAAAATGAAATCCCTTTATAACAGATGAGTTTTCGTCCGAAACCCTGATACTTCGAAAGAGATTGTCCATTTTGTACACGAAGTGCATCCAGTTTTTGCCGTAACCCACTCAATTTTTTAGCACATGCTATGTGGGTGAAATTATGATACCATGCCAACTTTCAACATTTTCAGAATTCATTTGAAGTGCTTTTTAATTTCCATCAATACATCGTGGGAGTGGAGTTCAAAAAAGAATCAACTAAAAATCTTTCATAAACCTCTAGTATTTTTGAAACTATAATTATATAAAAATTATGCAACTAAAATTATCAAAGTATTTTTTGTTCAAAACATTAATAGCAAAAAGAATATAATGATAAAACACACTGGAAATAAATAAAGCAAAAAATAAAACAAAAATAAATAAAGCAAAAAAATGGAAATTATGCAACTAAAATTATCAAAGTATTTATTTGTTAAAAAGAATGAACTAAAATAACAGAAGAAAAATACTGCAAAAAATTTTAAAAAATAAATAAAGCAAAAAACAAAACAAAATAATGGAAATTATGCAACTAAAATTATCAAAGTATTTATTTGTTAAAAAGAATGAACTAAAATAACAGAACAAAAATACTGGAAAAAAGTTAAAAAAATAAATAAAGCAAAAAAACAAAACAAAAATACTGGAAAAAAATTAAAAAAAATAAAGCAAAAAACAAAACAAAAATACTGGAAAAAAATAAAAAAATGCCGCCCACTAGGCCACCACCACAGAAGGCCCACTAGGCCCACAGGCAGATACAAATTAATTAGGCCCGTAAGCGTGCTTTAGAGATGAGCTCGAAGGCTCAGGCGCACCGTGCCTTATAAACAGGTGCGGCACTCTCTCCACTAGCGAGGTGGGACTAAACTCCCTACACTCCGCTGTGCAAGGCCATTGGTCCCGGTTGGTGCCACCAACCGGGACCAAAGGTCTCTTTTCAACCGGGACCAAAGGTCTCTGCTTCCCGCCCTTTGGGCTGCTGAAAAGAGACCTTTGGTCCCGGTTGGTGGCACCAACCGGGACTAAAGGTTAGCATTGGTCCCGGTTGGTGCCACCAACCGGGACCAAAGGCTCTGGGTATATAAGCCCACACTTAGCGTTTTCCAATCCCAGTTCATCTTCCCCCCCCCCCGACGCCGCGCCGAACTGCACGACGCCGCCAGGCTGCCGGACCGCGCCCTCGCCGACGCGCTCTCCTCCCCGAGCCCTCGCCGACGCGCCCTCGCCAAGCCCGCCGTCCTCGTCCCCGTCGCCGCACGTCGCCCCGAGCCCGCCGTCATCGTCCCCGTCCCCGTCCCCGTCCCCATCGCCGCCCCGTCCCCGTCGCCTCCCCGTCGCCGCGCCGCCCCGTCGCCGCCCCGTCCCCGTCGCCTCCCCGTCGCTGCCCCGTCGCCTCCCCGTCGCCGCCCTGTCGTCGCCCCGTCGCCTCCCCGTCTCCGCCCCCCAGTGAGCCACCCCTTTCCCATGGTCCCCTGCTTGGATACGGCGACACGGACACGGCGACACGGGATATGGCATTTTCCAAAAACATCCCATCGGGGACACGGCAAGTATATATAAAGATAAATGAAAATATTTCAGTTAAAGAAAGAAAAATAACGAGAAAGAGATCGCCCCCTCCCCGATAACTTCGACATGATGGGGGGGTCGATAAACATTTTTTTCCATGTATGTATGTCGTTGTTGTTGAGTTAAAGAAAGAAAATTAATGAAAATATGTCATGAGTTAATGAAAATATATAATATATGTATGTGGCTATGTATGTAAAGATGGATAGCATTTTTTCCATGTATGTATGTCGTTGTCGATATACCCCCTCCCCGATAACTTAGACATGAGGGGGGGGGTCGATATACCCCCTCCCCGATAACTTCGACATGAGGGGGGGTCGATATACCCCCCCCCCCTCCCCAATAACTTCGACATGAGGGGGGGCCGATATACCCCCCTCCCCGATAACTTCGACATGAGGGGGGGGTCGATAAACATTTTTTTCCATGTATGTATGTCGTTGTCGTTGAGTTAAAGAAAGAAAAATAATGAAAATATGTCATGAGTTAATGAAAATATATAATATATGCATGTGGCTATGTATGTAAAGATGGATAGCATTTTTTCCATGTATGTATGTCGTTGTCGATATACCCCCTCCCCGATAACTTCGACATGAGGGGGGGGGGTCAATATACCCCCTCCCCGATAACTTCGACATGAGGGGGGGTCGATATACCCCCTCCCCGATAACTTCGACATGAGGGGGGGGTCGATATATCCCCCTCCCCGATAACTTCGACATGAGGGGGGGTCGATATACACCCTCCCCGATAACATTTTTTTCTAAGTTACTTAGGTAACATGTTCACCCCCCTCTCGATATACTGGGCGAGATGAAGCCGTGGTTTTCTTGAATCCTTTGACACTAGACAACGTGACATATAGAAGGGTAGATGAGATCAGGAAAAATATGGACCATTTTCTGCACATCCAGAATGGCGCCATTTTGTTAAATCCCTAAAAGGTTAAGAGAATCCCGGCCCTCTCGCCCTACCCAATAAACTCTCGAGGCCACCCAAACCCTAGAAGAAAGAGCGTTGTCGATCTCCTACCCCCTCCCGTCATGAGAGAGGCGGTCCGGACGTCGGACGTCGGACGACATTCATGAGAGAGGCGGTCCGGACGTCGGATGACATTCATGTTTGTATATTAATTGCCATGTTGTAATATTTGCAGAAACTATGGATCCAAGAGACTTGGAACAAGAACAGTTGTTGGGGGACATAATCCATGACGGACGTGATATCTTGTCGTTTCTCAACGACACCGATGGTCTGGAAGGAGAGGATGATGGCTCCGGTGATCGAACAATGGAGGAGGAAGGACATGATCATGATGGCTCCGGTGACCGAATGCCGGAGGAAGAAGGAGACCATGATGACAGCTCCGGTGACCGAACGGAGGAGGGAGCTGTTGCAAAGTCCGGCAAGGTATATATATTAATTAAGCCTGTGCTGACTAGCTAATTGATGCATTAATTGTTTTGGTATGTACATATATTAATTAACTCTTCTTTCTTCTTTTATAGCCCTCTGGATCGAGCCAAACTTCGGTAACGAGACGAGGCCTGAAGAAGAGGTTGCGCAAGGATGAAAGGTTCACGATCACAGCACTCGCGCACGATGGCCATCCGATTGAACCCAAGCGGACCAAGGACGCATTTTCTGCTCAGTGCGGAGCTATTGTTAGGGACTACATCCCGATCAGCATCAAGCAAGGGAATAAGCCTAAGGACGGCGCCCCTGATGGTGATTATGTCACCGATAGACAGAAAGATGATCTTTGGACCGCGCTGAAGGCAAATTTCACCCTACCGCCAGAGGAGGATCCGAATAAGCCAGTTATAGAGCCACTGGTCAAGGCGTGTGCTCTTAAGAAGATGGCAGATCTATTCAGGAGGTGGAAGAATGAGTTGAAATCAAAGTTTGTCGACAAAGGGAAGACTCCAGAATTCACCGGCCGATTTGAGAAGATAGGTGATCACTGGCCCGCATTTGTGGCCTACAAGACATCGGATAAGAGTAAGAAAATGTCAGAGACAAACAAGATCAATGCTGCAAAGAAGCAGTATCACCATCACACGGGGTCAGGTGGCTACCTCAAAGCCCGGCCGTATTGGGACAAAGCTGAGAATGACCTGATTGCTAAAAACGTCGTACCACAGACATTGAACTGGCCAGACCGTTCAAGGACTTGGTTCTTCGGGGTTGGGGGAACTTTGGACCCTGAAACAGGGAAGTGCCGCTGGACGAACGAGCAACTTGCAATACCCATGAACAAGCTTCAGGAGTATATCACCGCAGCGTAGGAAGGGACGTTCATTCCCGACAGAGAGAAGGACGAGCTGACTGAGGCCCTAGGGAATGCTGAGCACCCTGGACGAACACGAGGCACACCAGGCTCCGTTCCGTGGAAGGTTGAGTTTCCCGACGCAGGCGGTTACAGAAGCCGGGAGAGAAAGAGGAAAGCGGAGCTGAGCGAAATTCAGAAGCTCAATGCAAGACTACAAAAGCTAGAAGAAGCTGAGAGCCAGCGAGCTGCCGGCCAACCATCTCAGCGGCACGAAGCTACCCCAGAAGCTACCCCGCCCTCTCAGCAGAGAAGCAGCGTCGCTTCCACGGAGCCCGTTCAGCCTGACTTCACGTCTCCTAGCTACCCCGTGGATACTATCACGGAGGCTCAACATTGCGAGCTTATGACAAAATGCCGGAACCTCACTTTATTGGCGGCTGTCGGCTCTGTTGCACCTCCTCAACCCAATGGAACTTTTCACTGCCGTCCGATTCCACATGGCTATGCTGTTGTGATGGTGGATGAAGTAGTGGAGGGATTTGCGGAGCTCGAGCTTGACCACTCTACAGGTGAAGGGGAGAATCGGCTGGGTCGTGCCCTGAGGAGTACATTTCTATGACAGAAGGAGTACATCAAGCTTCCAAACTGGACGCCTCCGCCTCCTCCTCCTCCTCCTCCTCCGGCGAGTCAAGGCACTCCGCCTCCTCCTCCTCCTCCTCCTCCTCCTCCGGCGAGTGATCAGGGGACCATGCCTCCTTCTCCGGCTCCTCCGACGCGTGAGGGCACTCCGCCTCCTCCTTCGCCTACTCCGGCACGTCGGAGCAGTACGCCTCCTCCTCAGCCTCGTCGGCAACGGCGGAAGACAGACGCCGCCGCTCCGGCTCCTCCGACGCGTCGGAGCACTCCGCCTCCTTCTCCGCCTCGTAAGCAATGATGGAAGAGAGACGCCGCCGCTCCGGTGGCTAGCAGTACAAGCAGAGGCGGGAGGGAATACAGATACGGTCCATCTCTCAAGCCTCTGGAAAAGTTACCATATGAGAGGACCGAGTCTGAAAACGAGGAGATATGTCAGGACCAATTGAGGGCCCATTTTGCAAAGAAAACTCCACCTCCGAAGGAGAAGCTAGATCCGGTGAAAGTGAAGCGCACTATCGATGCCCTAAAGCGACCACCACCGCCTCCGCCGGATTCCAACTATGTCCGGATTATTAAAAAGACATATGAAGAAGCGCGGCGGTCGGGAAGTACTTCTAGTGATGTAAGGTTAGCAGAACGAAGAAGTGGGAAAACAATTCCCCAGCTCGGCGAACAGGAGAAGCAATCGTGCCCCCCGCTCAAGGTGTCTAGCGATATCGTCGCAAATCATCCGGGGATGGTGCCCGGTACCAATCCTGGTGATTACTTGGGGGATGATGTAATTTTTCAAACGGTTGAGGTAACAAAAGAAAAATATGAATACATGCACGGGAAGCCTCTCGTCAAACCTGATCATCCTCCTCTAACAACGATGATGTACAAATTGCATGAGTGGTACATGAAAACCTGCAGGGACTCTGGGAGAGACACTATGTATATGGCAGTACTACCAAAGCACGAATTCATTGGACTTACCGTGATTCCTGTTGAATTTGTGGAGTTATTTCAGTTATACAATCAACTGGCCCTCGACAAACAACTCATGACTGCCTACTATCTGTAAGTATTACTTCTATAGTTAAGTCTCTAGCTCAGCTCATTCATTGCATGTATATATAATTATCCTCACTATATTATGCAGATTGAAGATCGTTGAATGCAAAAAACTAGGAATCTTCGACGTTGGGTTCATTAGCCCAGATGCCGTAAATGAATGGACGGTACGAAACTCAATCAAAGAGACCGAGGAGAACTTGCTAAAGTCGTTCCTTATACATAAAAACAAAAGGGAAATACTCTTTCCTTACAACTTCAAGTGAGTGTTGTTGTCTTCTCTGTATACTCGGTTTCGCTTACTCGAGGTTAAGTAATGTAATTGATGAGTTATATATGCGTGCGCAGTTTCCACTTTATTCTGCTATCCATTAAGCTTGACGGGGCATTAGTAAATGTCTTAGACTCGAGACGTAAAGATCCCGAGAATTATGCGGACATGACTGCAATGCTCAAGAAGTAAGTTCAGTCAATACCGGGACCATATCGGCATGCAACTTTCGTTAATTTCCTGATATCACGTAATCATTTTGTTTGCCTGGCAGGGTTTGGAAGAAGTTCACCCGAAAGGTTCCCGGTCTAAACAAAGAGTTGCGATTTACGCACCCCAAAGTAAGTAGTACTAGCTAGTTCCGCGCATCTCTAATTTATTCAAATTTTCATCAATATATCATTACCATGCTTGCTTATCAGTTTGATTGAACTCTATTCTCGTAAAGTGCTTGTACCAGAAAAAATGGACTTCTTTATGTGCAGACTACGTATGTGAGTTCATTCGCCACTCGACCTCTGAGCGGGGCTTCTCTGACAAACAATTTGAAGTACGTAAATAATATTCACAATTTTATTTTATATATTACCATCAATTGTGTTGAGTTTTATTCATATATATGCATGTATTGACCCCCCCCCCCTTCTTTAAATTAGATCTGGCAGATGCGGGATGAACTCCTACCACATGGTCGCATACGAGCAATTCAAGAGGAATTGGCGGGATTCTTTCTTGACCACGTCATACCTAAAGACGGAGAATACCATGCGAATTTGTGATTGGATCTTAGGTACATGATGTTAGGGACTGTAAAAGATGTTATATTGTATATATGTAGTAGCGTCGGATAGATATACGAAAACTTGTTGTTCGACCAATCTCTCGGAGAAAGAGAGGTCGATCACTTCTCTCTGTATATGTTCATGACGATCTTATGTACTTAATGGTTCCTTCATTTGCTTACTAGCTAGCGTGTCGAGTTCTCTCTATAGTAGCTAGCGTCGACCAAGCACGGAGAAAGAGAGGACTCTTCTCTCTATTAGCTAGCTAACATAATATGAAACCCCTAAATTAACCCTACAAAACCCCCTAACCCCCCCCCCCCCTTTTAAAAAAAACCCCAGCTCCTGCCAGATGCTGACGTTTGGTCCCGGTTGGTGTTACCAACCGGGACTAAAGGTCCTCCTGCCTGGGCTCCCCGCAGCGGCCACGTGGAGGGCCTTTGGTCCCGGTTCGTAAGCAAACCGGGACTAAAGGTTTTGGGCTTTAGTCCCGACCCTTTAGTCCCGGTTCCAGAACCAGGACAAATGGGCCTCTGGAACCGGGACAAATGGCCCTTTTTCTACTAGTGTTACTCCCCTAGACTAGACTCTTAGGCCACCATCCCTCGTCCACTGTTGGATCGCCAGCCGGATCTTTCTCTCGCAGCGACGAACACGGTGGCGGCGAGAGAAGCACAAAGCAGACTGACACAAGGAAACATATTCTTGTGACGTGCAACTTCCCTGGCTTTTTACGAACCAACATATGGTTGTATGGTTAGAAGGATAATCATATCCCCAATCCATCGGGCTTCAAGTCCTAGGCTTAACACTGGCCCTCGCATTTTCTGGATTTATTTCAAGCCTTCCGGCGATGTGCGTTCAGTGGAAGGAGACGTTCTTGCAATCATGAAGGCATATGTGGCTACTTTGTCAATCTTAAAATGATGTATCGACACAGTCTCTTGGAGGTGCTCATAGGGGTAGAATGTGTGTGTGTGCGTTCATAGGAGAGGGTGTATATGTGTATGTGTGGGCGTCTGAGTATGTACTATGTTAAAAAAAACTTACCCGGCTTTCCGTTGTCTTCCTTTTATTCCAAACTGGGATCAAGATCTTAAAGTTGCGCCACAACACCATATGAATTGCGACATCCCACGACTTTTTTTATTGCAAATAAAAAACAAATTCGTTCAAATTGTAAAAAAGTATAAAAAAGGAGTTGACCAAGGTTGGACTTATGAGGAATAATGGACCGGGGGTCCATAACTTCACTAGTGGCAGTGGCGGTTTCAGGCCCCAGACAGCCCGGACGGCTGCCTGTGGCGTATACTTTACCGAGGTCCGCTACTGACTAGTGGCATCTCTCCAATAAGCATAGCATTAGTCGGGTGAGTGGATTATAGTTGCATTCGATTAAATTTTCATTTATGTGATTTCATGTAGGCAATACGTGCTTATGTCCATATATCATTCTCCAATATCTATGGCTAATAATTCACTAGAGACGTGTAGTGCGTATGTGCGGTTGTGTGCCCGCATGCTAGATGTTGTAGTGCTGCCCTATAATTCATGAACATTCTTCGAAACTTACGAACATTTTTCAAAATTTTAACAGTTTTTTAAAACCATAAACATTTTAAATATTCAAGTAGATTTTTTAAAATTTGGTAAAATTTGGACTTTGTGGAAATATTGGAATTATTTTTTTCAAATTCATGAATATTTCTTAAAATCTAGGAAAAAATTCTAATTCATGGTCATTTTTCTAAATACAGGAACAATATTCAAATTCATCAACTTTTTTGAATGCTGGCAACAATTTCCAATATTCATAAAATAAGTTTATATTTTTTTTCGATATGGGGAAAAATTAAATTCGTGATTTTTTAAAAATTTGGGAACAATTTTCAATATTCATCAACATTTTTTGTAGTTTGGAACAGTTTTTGAAATATGGGAAAATAAATTAAATTCAGGAACATTTTTTGAAATTCACGAACACTTTTTAAATTCATAAACATTTTTTGAAATCAGTGAATAATTTCTTTCTCTCACATAAATGCTCGCCAAGCCCAATGGCCTATTTTTGTTGTTTCACATATTAACACTCGCTTGACCCAATAGCCTATAGTTCTTAGTTTTCTCACACATAAATACTTTCCTAACCCAAAAGCCAATATTCCGTTCTCTCAAATAGTATAAATTATCAACTAACCCTAACTCTCCCTGATCTCCCATTCCCCACCAGCAAAGGCGCCACCTATAGCTGGCCAAACGGGTCAGGCTAACCATGCCGGCCGGCGAGCACACCGGCACGGCCCGCCATGGGCCCGGCACGACACGACCGTAAACGGGCCAGGCCCGGCACGCGGCACGCCTTGGGCCATGTCTGGGCCTGGAGGCTGGGCACGCGAGCCGGCACGGCACGGCCCGTTTATTTTTTTATGTATTTTCAAATTTTTTAAATATATATATATATACTTAAAATACAGCCCAATATGCTTAAAATGAGCCCAACATGCTGAAAATGTGTAGCCCAGCATGCTAAACGAGCAAACGTGCCGGCCCGTTTAGTAATCAGGCTATGCCTGGGCCTGGAAGCGCAGCCCACGGGCTGGCACGGCACGGCCCGTTTACTAAACGTGCCTGGGCGGGCCGTGTCGTGCCGGGTCCGTTTACGGTCGGGCCGTGCCGTGCTGTGCCGGGTCCGTTTACGGTCGGGCCGTGCCGTGCTGTGCCGGGTCTGGCGCCACCACCATGCCCCCACCTGGCCAAACCACCAAGGTGATGACTTTTAACCTAATCCCTGGCGTCGTCGTCTCCATCGTGCAACTATCAAACAAGAAAAAACACAGGGAGGGAGTAGTAAGTATACACTTTTCACAACAAAATTCAGTAAGTACGAACTGTGTAATCTTTAATTGTCTCTCAGCAAATCCATCGTTTTGCCTTTCCAAGTGATTTCCTTAGTTTTTTCAATACATTGTGTAGGTTCCTTCATACGATTGCTGGGCGAAAAAGGACGTAGGCGTCAAAATTAAGGATTCTCGCTTTTATTTTCTATAAGCCTCACAAGTTCCCTTTGCATTGTTTTCATGCCTTCCCCGATCCCTACCGGCACGAAAGATGATGAATTATCTTGAATGTTGGCGGCTACAATTGGAGCGATAGAACACGACGTACCACCACCATTGCCTAGCTACCTGCCCGGTTTGCATGGAACCATGGACCTGCAATGGTGTGCACCGCATTTGGCAAGCGAGACGACTGATCTTGACTAATCTTTTAGTTCCATTTGTTACATGGTCTCATTTTATCTTCCTAGATGCGTTTTATTTCGATCGATGAAATAATTAATGGTTGTAACTGTCTTTTTTTGTTAAGCACCTGCTTCTGCTGCTCCCTACCGCGAGTGGTAGATCTAGGATTTTGTCCTATCGTGGGCAAACTTGACATAACATTTTTTCAATATGAAAAATATATATGATGCAAAGTTACAAATTAACCAAGCAAAAAGCTATTCAGAAATATTAGGACAGGAAGACGTAAGGAGCTATATGTAGATAGTAACACTAGTAGAAAACAGGGCTTTGAAACGGGCCAGAATATTGCATTAGTCCCGGTCGTGTTACGAACCGGGACTAATGGGTGCATCAGTCCCGGTTCATGAGGCCAGGGTGCCGGCCGGGCCTCGACAGGAACCAGTTCCGGTTCGTCTGACCCCTTTAGTCCCGGTTCCAGCCACCAACCGGGACTAAAGGGCCTGGGCGTGAGTCCCTTTAGTCCCGGTTGGTGGCTGGAACTGGGACTAAAGAGGCACCTTTAGTCCCGGTGCTAGCCACCAACCAGGACTTATACAACGCCTATATAAATGCTCGCCCCTGCCCGCTCACTCCTCTGTTTTTGGCCGGCCGGCGTTTGGGAGGTGTGTTGCTCTCTGTTCTCACCTCCTATGCACATGAGGTGTTCGATGAAATGCCGGAGCCACACTTAAGTTTTCTCCTCTCTAAGCTCGACCTCCAAGCTACATTTTTCCTAAGATTTGTTTAGGTTTGGTGGTTCACCAACTACACAAGTGTTCTAAAAGGTTAACGACTTCATCGTTTTATCTCTCACTGCTAGTTTAGCTCATTTCAAATGCTCTAGAAGTAGACTGTGGTTTGTGGGTTTTAGTGGAGGAGTGTATGTGGGAGTTCTTTTGATTTAGATGCATAATTAGAGCTGAAATTAACTTCTTAGAGTCTGCACATGTGTAGGGTGCCGTCCCCGTCCCCGTCCTCAGCGCCGTCGATAGCCCGCGCCAATGTCGTCGCCGGCACCACCGTGGTGAGCCTCTTGTTCTTATCTTCTTTTTAAAAGAAAAAAATTCTTACTTGTATGATATATATAGATACTTGTATAATTTTCTTACTTGTATGTTGTTCTATGAGAACTATGTATGAACTTTATGTATTTATTTTTTCAGTAATAACATTTGATCACTACTGTACTTTGGTTTTAATGTGATGATGAACTTGTATTAATTTGATCACTTCTCTATTCATGATGTTCTGTAATGGTTTTTGATATATTTAATTATATAATGCACGCGGATGAACCGGCAATGGATGTACGGTGACCGACGCACCTCCGAGTACATTGAGGGCCTGCATAAATTTCTCGAAGTGGCTGAGGCAAACAAGCAGAATGGTTTTATGTATTGTCCATGTACTGTCTGTGAGAATACGAAGGATTACTCCAACTCTAAAACCCTTCACTTCCACCTGCTTGAGAAGGGTTTCATGCCACACTATAATGTTTGGACCAAGCACGGAGAAAGAGGGGTTATGATGGAAGACAACGAAGAAGAAGAGGATGATGACAGCTATCGTCCTATGTACCCTGAATACGGTGATACTGCAACGGGGGAGGCTGGAGATCAAGAGGCACCAGACGATGTGCCCGATGATGATCTTTTCCGGGTCATTGTTGATGCACAGAGAGAATGCAAAAGTGAAAGGGAGAAGTTGAAGTTCGATCGCATGTTAGAGGATCACAAAAAAGGGTTGTATCCAAAGTGCAAAGATGGCAACACAAAGCTCGGTACCACACTGGAATTGCTGCAATGGAAGGTAGAGAATGGTTTATCTGACAAGGGATTTGAAAAGTTACTGAAAATAATGAAGAATAAGCTTCCAAAGAATAACGAATTGCCTGACACTACGCATGGAGCAAAGAAGGTTCTCTGCCCTCTAGGATTAGAGGTGCATAAGATACATGCATGCCCTAATGACTGCGTCCTCTACCGCGGTGAGTACGAGGAATTGAACGCATGCCCGGTATGCAATGCATTGCGGTATAAGATCAGACGAGATGACCCTAGTGATGTTGAGGGTGAGCGCCCTAGGAAGAGGGTTCCTGCCAAGGTGATGTGGTATGCTCCTATAATACCACGGTTGAAACGTCTATTCAGAAACAAAGAGCATGCCAAGTTGTTGCGATGGCACAAAGAAGACCATAAGAAAGACAGGAAGTTGAGAGCACCCGCTGACGGGTCGCAGTGGAGAAAAATCTAGAGAAAGTGGGAGGACTTTGCAGGTGACGCAAGGAACATATTGTTTGGTTTAAGTGCAGATGGCATTAATCCTTTTGGGGAGCAGAGCAGCAATCATAGCACATGGCCCGTGACTCTATGTATCTATAACCATCCTCCTTGGTTGTGCATGAAGCGGAAGTTCATTATGATGCCAGTGCTCATCCAAGGCCCTAAGAAACCCAGCAACGACATTGATGTGTACCTAGGCCATTAGTCAAAGAGCTTTTACAGCTATGGAATGGAAAAGGTGTATGTGTGTGGGATGAGCATAAACAAGAGGAATTTGACCTACGAACGTTGCTGTTTGTAACCATAAATGATTGGCCTGCTCTTAGTAACCTTTCAGGACAGACAAACAAGTGATACAACGCATGCACGCACTGTTTAGATGATACCCAAAGTATATATTTGGACAAATGCAAGAAGAATGTGTACCTGGGACATCGTCGTTTTCTTCCGACCAAGCATGCCTTAAGAAAGAAAGGCAAGCATTTCAAAGGTGAGGCAGATCACCGAAAGAAGCCTGTCCTCCGTACTGGTGATGACATACTTGATATGGTCAAGGATTTACAAGTAATCTTTGGAAAGGGTCCTGGCGGACAATCTGTTCCGAATGACGATGAGGGACGTGCACCCATCTGGAAGAAGAAATCTATATTTTGGGATCTACCCTATTGGAAAGACCTAGAGGTCCACTCTGCAATCGATGTGATGCACGTGACGAAGAATGTTTGCGTGAACGTGCTAGGCTTCTTGGGCGTTTATGGGAAGACAAAAGATACACCGGAGACACGGGAGGACCAGCAACGTGTGAACGAAAAAGATGGCGTGCATCCAAAGCAGTATCAAGGTCCTTCCAGCTACGCTCTAACCAAAGCGGAGAAGGAAATCTTTTTTGAATGCCTGCTCAGTATGAAGGTCCCGTCTGGCTTCTCGTCGAATATAAAGGGAATAATAAACATGGCAGAGAAAAAAAATCCAGAACCTAAAGTCTCATGACTGCCACATGATTATGACGTAACTGCTTCCGGTTGCATTGATGGGGCTTCTACCGGAAAACGTTCGATTAGCCATTGTGAAGCTATGTGCATTCCTCAATGCAATCTCTCAGAAGGTAATCGATCCAGAAATCCTACCAATGTTACGGAATGATTTGGTGCAATGTCTTGTCAGCTTCGAGTTGGTATTCCCACCATCCTTCTTCAATATCATGATTCACGTCCTAGTTCATCTAGTCGACGAGATTGCCATTCTGGGTCCTGTATTTCTACACAATATGTTCCCCTTTGAGAGGTTCATGGGAGTCTTGAAGAAATATGTTCGTAATCATGTTAGGCCAGAAGGAAGCATCTCCACGGGCCATCAAACAAAGGAGGTCATTGGGTTTTGTGTTGACTTTTTTCCTGACCTTCAGCCGATTGGTGTCCCTAAATCGCGGTATGAGGGGAGACTGAGTGGAAAAGGCACGCTAGGAGCGAAATCAATAATATGTAGGGACGGGCATTCTTGGGCGCAAGCACACTATACAGTTCTACAGAATTCTACCTTGGTGGCCCCGTATATGAATGAGCACAAGAATATTCTACGTTGGACACACCCGGAGCAGTCCGACGACTGGATTACACGTGAACACATCGGGACTTTCGGCGGTTGGTTGCAAATGCATCTCATGCGTAACAACACTGTTGCAGATGACATGTACTTGTTGGCCAGGACACCATCTTCGACTGTATTGACTTACCAAGGGTACGAGATAAATGGTAATACATTTTACACGATCGCCCAAGATAAAAAGAGCACCAACCAAAACAGTGGTGTCCGCTTTGATACAGCAATCACTAATAGGGCAAAGGACACATATAATGGTTACATAGAGGAGATATGGGAACTTGACTATGGACATGAATTTAAGGTCCCTTTGTTTCGGTCCAAATGGATCAATCTGTCAGGACGCGGCGTACAGTTAGACCCGCAGTACGGAATGACAATAGTGGATCTCAACAATCTTGGGTACACAGAGGAACCATTCGTCCTATCCAATGATGTGGCGCAGGTTTTCTATGTGAAGGACATGTCTACCAAACCGAGAAAAAAAAGATAAGGAAGCGGATACATCAAATGATGAGCCAAAGTGAAACATAGTTCTTTCAGGGAAAAGAAACATCGTGGGGGTGGAGGGCGAGACAGACATGTCTGAAAATTATGAAAAGTTTCATGAAATTCCTCCCTTCAAAGTGAAGGCTGACCCAAGCATCTTGTTAAACGATGAAGATTATCCAAGGTTACAGCGCAATAAGCAAGTGACACACGCGAAGAAAAAGTGAAGACTTTATCTCCACAACTATTCTGATGATGGCTTTCATCTAGAATATCACTGCAGTTACATGTGAAGAATTGAAATCCTTTTGTAATAGACGAGTTTTCGTCCGAAACCCTGATACTTCGAAAGAGATTGTCCAGTTTGAAAACGAAGTGCATCCAGTTTTTCCTGTAACCCTCTCAACTTTTTAGCACATGCTATGTGGGTGAAATTATGATACCATGCCAACTTTGAACCATTTCAGAGTTCATTTGCAGTGCTTTTCAATTCAGGGTCATTTTAGCTCAAAATAAATCATGAAATGCATGAAAAATAGCAAATGAAGTCAGAAAAGGGTTAAAAAGTGATGATGTGGCTTTGAATGGTGCATATTAAATGCAGAAAAGGTCTCGAGTTAAAATATGTTTAAAAAATTGAAATCCCTTTGTAATAGACGACTTTTCGTCCGAAACCCTGATACTTCGAAAGAGATTGTCCAGTTTGTACACGAATGCATCCAGTTTTTCCTGTAACCCTCTCAACTTTTTAGCACATGCTATGTGGGTGAAATTATGATACCATGCCAACTTTCAACCATTTCAGAGTGCATTTGCAATGCTTTTCAATTCAGGGTCATTTTAGCTCAAAATAAATCATGAAATGCACGAAAAATAGCAAATGAATTCAGAAAAGGGTTGAAAAGTGATTATGTGGCTTTGAATGGTGCATATTGAATGCAGAAAAAGTCTTGAGTTAAAATATGTTTTAAAAATTGAAATCCCTTTGTAATAGACGAATTTTCGTTCGAAACCCTGATACTTCGAAAGAGATTGTTCAGTTTGTACACGAAGTGCATCCAGTTTTTCCTGTAACCCTCTCAACTTTTTAGCACATGCTATGTGGGTAAAATTATGATACCATGACATCTTTCAACCATTTCAGAGTTCATTTGCAGTGCTTTTCAATTCAGGGTTATTTTAGCTCAAAATAAATCATGAAATGCATGAAAAATAGCAAATGAAGTCAGAAAAGGGTTGAAAAGTGATGATGTGGCTTTGAATGGTGCATATTGAATGCAGAAAAAGTCTTGAGTTAAAATAAGTTTAAAAAATTGAAATCCGTTTGTAATAGACGTGTTTTCGTCCGAAACCCTGATACTTCGAAAGAGATTTTCCAGTTTGTAAACGAAGTGCATCCAGTTTTTCCTGTAACCCTCTCAACTTTTTAGCACATGCTATGTGGGTAAAATTATGATACCATGCCAACTTTCAACCATTTCAGAGTTCATTTGCAGTGCTTTTCAATTCAAGGTCATTTTAGCTCAAAATAAATCATGAAATGCATGAAAAATAGCAAATGAAGTCAGAAAAGGGTTGAAAAGTGATGATGTGGCTTTGAATGGTGCATATTGAATGCAGAAAAAGTCTTGAGTTAAAATATGTTTAAAAAATTGAAATCCCTTTGTAATAGACGTGTTTTCGTCCGATCAAAGTTATTTAACTTAATATTATATAAAATTTATGCAACTAAAATTATCAAAGTTATTTTTGTTAAAAACTTTAATAGCAAAAAGAATATTCATAAAGTATTTTTTGTTAAGAACTTTTAATATGCAAAAAAATAACATAAAAATAGCAAAAATGAAAATAGATGCTCTTATAGAGAAAATTCAACCTAAATTCAAAGTGCTAGTTAACTTTGAATTTACTAGCACTTTGAATTTAGGTTGAATTTTCTCTATAAGCGCATCTATTTTCACTTTAGTAAGAGCAACATAGTAGGCACATGTTCGGTTTGAGAGAGGCTCGTGCTGCCTCTCTCACAGCGGGGCTTATAAGCTGGTTGTCGTGCTCCTCAACTAGCGAGGTGGGACTAAACTCCCACCACAGCCAGGACCAACCCTTTAGTCCCGGTTGATGGCTCTAACTGGAACTAAAGGTCCCCCTTTAGTCCCGGTTGGAGCCACCAACCGGGACTAAAGGCCTGGGCTTCTTTAGTCCCGGTTGGTGGCTCCAACCGGGACTAAAGGGGGACCTTTAGTCCCGGTTGGAGCCACCAACCGGGACTAAAGGTTGGGGTATATAAGTGGACCAAAATCCATCTACAGTTTTCGATCTCCATCTCCCCCGACGGCGCCGAAGAAAACCTCGACGCCGCCAGGCTGCCGGACCGCGCCATCGCCTCCCCGAGCCCGCTCCTCATCGCGCCGCCCCCGACGCTGCCCCCGAAGCTGTCCCCATCACCACCCCCGACGTCGTCCCCGTCGCCGCCCCAAGCCCCGCTCCCCTCCTCCTAGCTAGGTGAGCCGCCGGGCGCCACACCGCCGTTCCCCTCCTCCTATCCCCCCCCCCCCCCGCGGTCACCGTCATCGCCCATCGCCAGCCGAAGCAGTGGCGGCGTGGGATCCAAAATCCATGGAGTCTCATATATAATATGGTTCATAGGATATACTAGCGTGTAGTGCGTGGCGGCACGCCGTGTAGTATGAACCTAGTTAATTAGTATGAAATTAACTAGGTTTTATATTTTTCAAGTTCTATATTTTTCTTACTGTTATATGGAAATGATCTGAGTGGCCTATGTTTCGCCGGAATGTTGTTTCATTTCCGTTCCGGTGAATTTCAGGCGCTCGATATGTCCACTTTTTAGCAAGGGTAATGTCGAAATTTTGGCATGACTTGTGCTAGAAAGTCGGCATATCGAGAGCCGGGAATTGCTGGGAAACGACATTCCGGAAAACCTAGTCAAAAATGAGTCTAACATGAGTTTAAGAAATTAAGCATTTCTAAAATAGCAAAACATTAAACGATAAGAAAATGTTCTGATAGGAATTTGTCTCGACGTCGACGATGCCTGGCCCGCATCCTCGTCGTCATTGAGTCGGCGGCGACATCCTACTTGAGAGGCGCAATGTCCGGGACTGGGCTCCGCCGGGCTGGCACTGGGAGGTGCTACCTTCCCGGGCTCGGAGCTTGGTGAGGAATCCTGGTCTCGTCGTCGACCCGGAGCTTCTTTGGTGGCGGTCGCGTGGGCCACTTTCGGTGCAGAGGGAGCGGGCCTCCACGGAGGTGGTACGTCGCCGTGTCAGGGAGGACGACGAGCACGTCCGTCGTTACATGGCGGCGTTGGATGCCAGGTTCTCCAATACCTGGCAGGTTCTTCAGGGATCTCACCCGAGTTATGATCCGGTGATGGTTCCTTATCTTTGGGTGTCCACCGCCAGCGACTCAGAGACCGCTAGTGAACCGAGTTCACCGTCCTCCACTTTGGATTCTAGGATATTCGATCTGTATTAGTAATCTTATATGATAATATTCGAGATGTATTAATTAATATTTGATGATGCATTAACTGGATTATTCGAGGTGATGTATTAGTGATATTATATTCGAGTTCATTATAAATGTACTAGTGATATTATATTCGAGTTCATTATAAATGTATTAGTGATATTATATTGGTATAATACGTGTGTGACTTTCGGTCTGTCGTTGCTCCTTGTGTGACTTTCATGTGTGTTCTTGATGGAGGAATCCCGACTGTTGTCATGGGGGGCGCTTCCTCCTCTTCTCTTCTTGCGATATATACCTCGGTGTAATGCGCAAGGAGATGAGAGGAGGTGCGCCCATCACCGACGGTCGAACTATTAGTGTGAGAGAGTGTCCACCAACATATATACATGACCATATCAGTGTGAGAGAGTGCGCACCAACACGCCATAAGATATGAGAGTTATTTAAGGAAAGCCTCGATGGACCGAAAGTCAACCGATATTGAATTAGGTCTATTTGGACATGTGTGTATGTTATTGCAGGGAACCCCTCCTAGTGCCTATGTTTTGCCAGAATGTTGATTTATTTCCGTTCCGGCAAATTTTAGGCGCTCAATATGTCTTACATTAGCAATGGTCATGCCGTAATTTTTGAATCATGAACACAGGAAATGTCGTCGTTTGATGACGACGATAGGATCCAAGCGTGTGAACTCTGCGGCGAAGATAAGGGTCTTTGCGACCAGCCTGGGCTGCGAGACGACAGGTTCTTCACCATCAAGCTTGACGAGACCTTCGATGTTTCTACGGTACGCAACGATGACAAGTGTTTTTTAGTAATTAAGCATGACTTCTGTTTCTTTGCTTCAACGTGTAATTTCTGTTTTATACAATTCGACTAGTTCATCCCCTATCATGCAAGACGGTATTTCTTGGAGAGGCTCGGTTTCAAAGAGCACGAGAGTTTCGAGACGAGGAGAGCCAACCTGAGGACTAAACATGGTCACACATTTCTGGTCAAAGTAATGAATGCAGTTAATAACACGGAATTAGGGTGCTCAAATTGGGAAGCTCTTTGCAAGGCATATGGATTTCAGGAGGATATGGAAATAACCTTCGATCTTCGTCCTGAAGATCATATTGAAGGTAACATGGACATTTGGGTTGATGTCGATATGCTTCCTGTTTTACATCCATGTGAGTTTATCAACCATGCATATTTGTCAAGTAATTTGCATTTTATATTTAAAAATAGTTGGTGTTTATCCATACTAAATTTGTTAATTTATAAGTTACATCTTATTTTGTGATACTAGTTTTAAATATTTTCTTTGTTAAAGAGATACCAATGTTTTGTTTTCCATATCAGACTCATGTATTCATGGGTTTTGGTTTGAACTATGGACCGACCATATGTTTTCGGAACTAATGTTGTACGATTGGTTTATCTTTCCATGTATGTGTTGCACACAGTTGCATCCCTTGCGGACATGTGTACGATAGATCATGCCTAGAGAAGTTGTTGCATCGCTCTGACCATGACACTGCAAAGGTACACCATGAATGCATGATTCTTCAAATACTTTATGTTAACTCCAGTTGACACATATAGTGAAAAGTACTAACAATATTTGTGTGTGCCTATCTTTCTTTCCAGTACCCTCGGTGTGGTAAACATTTTGAAAACAAGCTTATTATCAACCTCTATGCACTAGGAAATCTATGGGATGGTTGTTGTCGTTTACAGGTATGGTGTTGCCAAATTATAATTGTTGTTACAACAATAGTTTATTTCATCTTTTCTAGAACACTCGTACAGACAATTATTAGTTGCCTCTAACACCATTATATATCTTATGTGTAGTACTGCCACAAGGTATCTTGTAGTATCTTTGAAGATTTTTTTTTCTCTAAAGCTCAAACAATCTTCTTTTTGTAGGAAGTAAAAGCACACTACCAATCCAAAATTGAAGAGCGGCATGTAGTTGTAAATAAAAAACTTAAGGAGGCAATGGAAAATGTGGCTTCTACAATGTCTCATCTTGTGGGCTCAGATGCGGTATTGGATGAATAAATGGCTAAGGTAGCTGAACTTGACGCGAAGAAAACCGAACTTACATCTCTTTTGGCCAAGAAGGAGGATGAGTTCACTCGGATGGAGAGAAAGTTGAAACAAGAACTGGGAACATCTAATGTTAACCTGATGTTAGTGAAGGAGAAGATAGAGATGGTGGTTGAAGCAACACTATTAGGATAAACCTTATAGATAGAATCTTAACAGTAGTGCGGAGTAACTGCGTTGCGCTACTGCTAAGTAGCAGTAGCGCGTGGGGCGAACAGGCGCTACAGGCAATTGTGTAGCAGTAGCGCTGGCCAGGCGATGCTACTAAGTGGTCCCATTCTCACCCACCGGGGCTACCCGTAGTAGCAGTGTTTGACAGAAAGTAGCGCTACTGCTAACCACATAGCAGTAGCGCGCGTTCATGGGCCGGCGCTCCTACTGTGGCCAGCCCAGGCTCACCTCCGACGCACCACTTAGCAGTAGCGCTGGTTTCCAACCCGCGCAGCTGCTAAGTCCTACCTTATCCAATTATCTTCATCCCCGCGCCCCGTCACTCTCCTCACTCTCGCTCTCCTCTCTCTCCCCCGCGTCGGCCCTGCCCCCACGCTCGTCGGTCCGCCCCCGCACGCGCGTCCGCCCTCCCTCGCGCGTCTGCCCTCCTCCGTGCGGCCGCCCACCCCCACGCACAGCCGCCCTCCCCCGCGCCATCCCTCCCCTCCCCGTCTCGGCCTCGGCCCGCCCACCGTGAGCACCTCCCTCTCCTCCGAATTCAATTTTGTTCGAGTGTATATACGAATGAATGGATGAATTGAGCACTAGGATCTGTTAATTCATATGAAAAATTAGCTAGGATACAAATTAGCTAGGGTTGTTTAGTTTTGTTGGAAGAATTTTAGACGGTCTTGTATATATCCAAATGTATGAACCCTAGTTGTTTTTGAGTATTTGTTGCTTAGTTGTTGCTTAGGTTTGGATGTAGTTCATGCTTAGTTAATTTTCAGTAAAAAAGTTTGTAATAGAATAGAAAATACCTTTAAATATTATATGTATCGAATAGGTTTTTTGAATATTTGAATACCTTCCTCCTTGGTGAGCTAAAAGTCGATGATATTTGCACATGTATTGGTTGTCTCCTTGTATGCGTGTATCATTTTGCGGGGAGCACCTCCGAGTGGCCTATGTTTTGCTGAAATGTTGATTCATTTCCGTTCCGGCAAATTTCAGGCGCTCGATATGTCCTATTGTAGCAAAGTTCATGCCGAAATTTTTCATGGATTTCAGCAAGACTCTTGCTATAAAGTAGGAAATATCGAGTGCCCGTGATTTCACGGAACGGGAATTAAACGACATTTCGAGAAAACATAGGCCATGTTAATTGACTGATGCTTAGGGTTGACTTTCAGTCTGTCGGAGCTCCTTGGTGAGGAATCCCGACTGTTGTCGTGGGGCTCGTTTTCTCTTCCTCTTCTCGCGATATATACCTCGATATAATGCGTGAGAGAGGGAGATGAAGAGACCATCACCGACGGTCAAAATATCAGAGAAAGAATCCCGACTGTTGTCATGGGGGTCGCTTCCTCCTTGTTCCCCGTGTGCTACACATTTTGGTAATGCACGCAGGGACGAAGGGAGGAGCGGTCAGCACCAATGGTCGAAATATTATTGTGAGGGAGTGTCCACATATATACACCATCGTATCAGTGTGAGGGAGTGGCCACCATATACACCATGAGATATGAGAGTTTTCCAAGGAAGCCTCGACAGACCAAAATTCAACCCGTGCTAAATAGAGATTTGTGTGCTGAGTTGCTGGTATAATTGTTGTAGATTTTCAATCTTTCAGTCATGAACACAGGAAATGTCTGGCCATGAAGGGATCCCTGAGTGTGTTCACTTCACCGACGGCGGGGGTTTGTGCGACCGTTATCCTTGCTTAGACAATGGTAGGTACTTCACCGTCACGCTAAAGGAGGAGTTCGAAATTTTTATGGTATGTAACGACGGCATGTATTTTTTGTAATTAAGCATGACGTGTGCTTTTTTGCTTTAACCTGTAATTTTCATTTTTACAATTTGACTAGTGCATAACCTGCAACGCAAGACTGTATGTCTTGGACAAGTTTCATTTCGAAGATAGATAGGGTACGGAGACTAAGATAGCTCATCTAAGGATGGAACATTTCACTTTTGTTGTTAAGCTCTTGAATGAAGTAGATCACACATATTTTGGTTGTTCCAATTGGAGAGCACTTTGCAAGGCATATGGGTTTCAGGAGGGCATGCAAATAACCTTCGATCTTGGTCAAGAAGATGATTGTCAAAATAATATCGAAATTTTGGTGCATGTGGATCACATGATTCCAGTTCTACCTCCATCTGAGTTTGTCAACAAATTTGTCAAGTAGTTTATATTGTTTATTGAAAAACATTTGGTACTCATTCCTACTTAACTTGTTTATTTTTAATTGTCAGCTTATTTCTCTTCTTCAAGAAATACTCGAAAGATAGTAGAACAGACCTACTATAGTCATGGCTCCGATCTAACTTGGTTGGAGAAAAATCATCTGATCTCATTTATTTATGATGTTGCTAATTTTAATACCAATTATCAATTGGCGAAAGTTATTCTGGATACATGCCACTAGTGCACAAGTTGAACCATGGTAACATCTGTGTAGATAGCATGGTAAGATTTTTTCACAATTGTGTCAATAGTTTGCATACATAAATTTTTCTTAAGCAAAACTAGATTGCTAACTATGTTATTATTATGTTCTTCAACAGAAATTCCCGTCAGAGGTTGTGCCTCACCTGATGTTTCTCGAAGGTCATTTGGATATTATCAACTTAGATCCACTTCTGCCTACGAGTTTCCGCAATGCATACTCAGTTTCTAGAAGGGAAGAAAGCATGAAAATCAAAGGATTTAGCAAAGTAATGAAAGACCACAGACAACGACTTAGCGGAGACGAGAAGGATTTGAGCAGGCCACAACTCAAAGATAGGTGGATCTCTATTCTTCACAATGGAGAGGGAGGAGCTTACCTATTTTTATGCTATTTTACCTAGCAGAGAGTAGTAGGTTTTACCTAGGAGAGAATAGTATGTGCTAGCTAGGAGAGAGGACCTTTTTTAGTTTATGACATTGTGTAGTAGTGGTTAACTTGGCATGATTAAGATGATGATGAGTTGTTAGATGATTAAGATGATGATGAGTTTTTAGATGATTAAGATGATGATAAGTTGTTATGTGACTAAGGATGATGACTTATTATATGACATAGATTAAATTAAAGTTGATGGGTGCAAGTGATCAAGTTGAATTAGTAGGAAAATATGATGTTACGACGGCACACAAGTGTCGAATGAAGCACCCATCCACTTTAATCTAAATGATGTTTCTTGCACAATTTTTATTGATGTTGTATATTAATATGTACCCACGCTACTGCTACAAGTTAGCTATAGAGACGTAGCAGTAGCGCGGGACCCCGCGCTACCGCTAGTCCAAAAATCAGCGCTATTTCTAGGGTTTTCCCTAGTAGTAGAGGGAGTGGAACATGTTGATCTGATGGAGATCATAGCATTGATGGAGCAGAATTGCCCTGCAACTACAATGTCACCTATTCACAACCCTCTCATCCATGCTCCCATTGGTGTTGAGAATAGAAGGGAACACCCTAATGAACTTCCACCCTGTACAAAACCACCCTGTCCAGCTGATGTTGTGATTATAAAGCGGCGACATACTCCAATGCCTAACCCATGATACAACACAAAAGTATGTGCTCAAAGCAGTGTTTGAGGCCCTCAACAAGATGAGTAGTTAATTACCTATATAATTGTTTCTCCATCACACCAAACATATTATCTCTATGTATTCCCTAGTTCGATCAACTTTTGTGAGGGACATCCAAAAAATGCATACATGTTTGGAGTTTTGGAATTTAGACAGAATGCTCACATGTCAATGAATTTGGAAAATAATGACTAATTCCTACTCGTCCTCGAGTAGGTAAATGATAAAAAGGATAATTTTTGATGTGGAATGCTACCTAGCATAATCTTGATCATATATCTAATCATGGCATGAATATTAAGACACAAGTGATTCAAAGCAATAGTCTAGCTTTGACATAAAGACATTAATACTCAGGCATCCCAATAAACAATCATGTCTTTCAAAATATCAAGGCTAAAGAACGTTATCCCTACAAAATCATATAGCCTTGTCATGCTCTGTCTTCTTAACACAAAGTATAAATCATGTACTACCCCGGTGTCAGCCAAGCAATTGGTTCATACTTTTTAACGCGCTTCAGTATTTTCAACTCTCATGCAATACATGAGCGCAAGCCACGGATATAGCACTATGGGTGGAATAGAATATGGTGGTAGGTTTCAAAGGGGTAAAAGTAGAGAAGAAAGTCTCGCATCAACTCAGCGTATCAACGGGCTATGGAGATGCCCATCAATGGATATCAATGCGAGGAGTAGGGATTGCCATGCAACGGATGCACTAAGAGCTATAAGTGTATGAAAGCTCAATATGAAACTAAGTGGGTATGCATCTAACTCTATATGAAAAATTCCCACTAGTATATGAAATATACAACACAGGAGACTCTCTATATGAAAAACATGGTGCTACTTTGAAGCACAAGTGTGGAATTAGCATGCCCCTATTCCTTCTTCTTTCATTTTTTTTCTTTCTTTTCTTTTTTTTCTTTTTTTTCTTTTCCTTTTTTTCTATTTTCTATTTTTATTTTTTTCTCTTTCTTTGTCCGGAGCCTCATCCCGACTTGTGGGGGAATCATAGTTTCCATCATCCTTTCATCACTGGGGCATGAATAATGATGATCATCACACTTCTATTTACTTACAACTCAATACTACAACGATAGTAGAACAAAGTATGACTCTGTATGAATGCAATGAGCTAGCGTAGAAAAGATATCAAAAAACGGACAAGCCATGAAAACATCATGCTAGCTATCTTACGATCATGTAATGCAATATGACAATGAATGCACAAGTCATCAAAACGGAGGCGGTGGAGGTTGCATGGCAATATATCTCGGAATGGCTATGGAAATGCCATAATATAGGTAGGTATGGTGGATGTTTTGAGGAAGATATAATAAGGCTTATGTGTGATAGAGCATATCATATGACGGGGTTTGGATGCACCGGCGAAGTTTGCACCGACTCTCGAGGTGAGAAAGGGCAATGCACGGTATCGTAGAGGCTAGCAAATTGCGGAAAGGTAAGAGTGCATATAATCCATGGATTCACATTAGTCATAAAGAACTCACATAATTATTGCAAAAGTTTTATTAGCTCTCTCGAAGCAAAGTATTACTACGCATACTCCTAGGGGGGAGGTTGGTAGGAGTTAACCATCGCGCGCCCAACCTTCACACAAAGATAGACAATTAAGAATAAATTGTGCTCCAACTTCCTAGCATAACGGGAGACTATACGTGCATGCTTCGGGAAATACAAACCTTAACACCAATATCTTACTAAACACGATCATCCACTAGTACCTCCCACATATTATCATCTCTATATCTTAAAACTATTGCAAGGAATCAAACATATCATATTCAGTGATCCCTAAGTTTTATGTAGGATTTTATGACTAACCATGTGAATGACCAATTCCTGTTGACTCTCTAAATAGATATAAGTGAAGCAAAGTTTAATTCTTTCTACAAAAGACCATGCTCTAATAAATATAAGTGAAGCAAAAGAGCATTCTTCAAATAACGGTTTTCTATGTGAAGAGAAACAGGCAATCCAAACTTCAAATGATATAAGTGAAGCACATGAAGCATTCTATAAAGCCATACTCAAAAGATATAAGTGAAGTGCAATGAGCATTCTATAAATCAACCATGTACTATCTCATACCAGCATGGTTCATAAAATAAAAGTGAAAACTAAACACAAAAGACGCTCCAAGATTTACGCATATCATGTGATGAATAAAAATATAGCTCCAAGTGGCATACCGATGATTTGGAATAAAAGAGGGGATGCCTTCCCGGGGCATCCCCAAGCTTAGACGCTTGAGTCTTCCTAGAATATTACCTTGGGGTGACTTGGGCATCCCCAAGCTTAGGCTCTTGCTGCTCCTTATTCCTTCTCATCGTGATAACACCCAAAACTTGAAAACTTCAATCACACAAAACTTAACAGAAAATTCATGAGATCCGTTAGTACACATACCACCAAATCCCATCATGTCTTGCCATAACATTATTGCATAATTATAATCTAACATTACCCACTGTATGCTATCACAATTCTATGGCTCCCAAGTCAACGGGGCTCAACAAGAATTCAAACATAAGCACGCAAAGTAGCTATAACAACAATCTGTGAAAAACAGGACAGTCTATAAATATTTGTAGACACGTATGCTTCTGTAACTCAAAAATTTCTGAAAACTTAGGACATGAGAAATGATTTGAATAACAGTATTGTGTAAAAATTTCAGAATTTTTGCATGCTCCAGTAAAATATGAAAATTCAAACACTACGGCAAAAGTTTCTGTTTTTGCACAGCACACATCAAACAAGCAATTCAAACATCCTAAAGGAAAATCTTGGCACATTATTTTTATAATACAATAGATTTGTACAAGGGGATAATTATTTTTGTTGGAAAAGTTTTCGTGATTCAAGATTCACAAAGTTTCTATGGGCATGAACAAAAGTTCAAGGCTAGCCCCCACTTCAACGATGCTCATCATCTCTTCTCACTTTCACCTTTCCTTTTGTGAAGTTTTAGGTTCCCCTCTATATTTTTTTGTTTTTAAGCTTTATAAAAGCACACAACAGAAATAAATGACTCTCTAAAACTCCCGGGTTGTCTCCCTGGTAGCGCTTTCTCTAAAGCCATTAAGCTAGGCATAAAGTGCTCAAGTAATGGATCACTAGTGCAGAATCGGCCTATAGTGCCGGTTCGTAAGGGCCTTTAGTGCCGGTTCTCCAACCGGCACTAAAGGCTGGGGACTAAAGCCCCCCCCCCCCCCTTTAGTCCCGGTTCAACACGGCCCGACACTAAAGGCCCCCTTTAGTTTTTGCTTCTGTTTTTGAGTGTTTTCAAGACGGCCTTCTTTGCTTCGTATGTACTGTCGGGCAATTCGTTGTCCTTTGGTAGCTTATTCTTCATTATTTTCAGCAACTTTTCAAATGCCTTGTCAGGTACACCATTCTCTGCCTTCCATTGCAGCAATTCCAGTGTGGTACCCAGCTTTTTCTTGTCATCTTTGCAATTTGGGTACAACAATTTCTTGTGATCCTCTAACATGCGCTGCAACTTCAGCTTCTCCTTTTCACTTGCGCAGTTTCTCTTTGCATCGGCAATGGCCCGACCAAGATCATCAGTGGGTTCATCTGATGCCTCTTCTTCATCTCCTTCCCGCATTGCCGGCTCAGCTTCTTCCCCCATTGTTATACCATCGTATTCATGGAACCCATGGCCAGGATAGCTATCGTCATCCTCTTCTTCTTCATTCTCTTCCATTAGGACCCCTCTTTCTCCGTGCTTGGTCCAACAGTTATAGCCGGACATGAAACCGGACTCAAACAGGTGGACGTGAATGGTTCTTGAGTTAGAGCAATTTCAATCATTCTTACAGCCAGCACATGGACAATACATAAAACCATCCGCCCGCTTGTTTGCCTCAGCCGCAACCAGAAAAGTATGCACGCCATTAATGAACTGGGGAGAGCATCGGTCATCGTACATCCATTGCCGGCTCATCTTCATTACACAACACTGAAAAGACCAAATTAATACAAGTTCATACACACTTGTTCTCATAAAGCAACATACAAACTCTCTAGCTAAAGCATTTAAATGCAACAACAAATGCGATCAAGATCGCAACTAAGGTAACAATTGATCCAACAGCATAGTGATACCAAGCCTCACTATCAATGGCATATTTTTTAAATTTTCTAATCTTCAAGCGCATTGCATTCATCTTGATCTTGTGATCATCGACGACATCGGCAACATACAACTCCAGTTTCATCTTCTCTTCTTCAACTCTTTTCAATTTTTCTTTCAAATACTCGTTTTCTTTTTCAACTAAATTTAACTTCTTGACAAGAATATCTATGTCGGTTGCAATTTCCGGTTCACATACCTCCTAGATAAAAATATCTATGTCAACTTGATGGGCATAATTGTCATAAACACGAAATGCAACAAACAGTTATAAAAGAGAGTATATACCACACCCGAATCATAAATCGGACGAGGGCCAACGGGGACGGATATCAAAACCATGCCACTATGTATAACAAACAACCATATAGGTAAGAAAACTATACAAGTAACTATCTAAATCTTACAAACATGATTTTTTTTATAAAAAGGATAAGAACAAGAGGCTCACCAAGGTGGTGCCGGCGACGGGACGGTGCGGGCGATCGACGGTGGTTAGGACGGGTACGGGAAGGCACTAAGTAAACCACACCTACACATGCAAAGTAAGAAGTTAATTTGAGCTCAAATTGCATATAAATCAAATGAACTACCACATATAAATACTCCCAAACTAAAACCCACAAATCACTATACTTATAGAGCATTGCAAGAGCTAATCTAGCAATGAGAGATGAAAGGACAAAGTTGCTAACCTTTGTGAACACTTGGATGGATGGGGTGCCTCCAAATCTTGACAAATTTTGGCAAAAATGGAGGATGAGCTCGAGGAAGAGGAAGAACAAAGGAGGGGAAGAAGGGGAAAAACAGGGAGGAGTACTGTGCTCGGGCTGGCCGAATTCATATAGGGGATCTTTAGTCCCGGTTCGTGGCACGAACCGCGACTAAAGGTGAGCCTATAGTCCCGGTTCGTGCCACGAACCGGGACTAAAGGTAATCGTGGGGCCCCAGGCTGACACCAGCCTGGCACAAACCCTTTAGTCCCGGTTTGTGTTACGAACCGGGACTAAAGGTCCGGAACGAACCGCGACTAATGATGCCCGTCCCGAACCGGGACTAATGGTCACATTAGTGCCGGTTCAAAACCAGACCGGGACTAATGCTTTGGACAAAAGGTCTATTTTCTACTAGTGGGATCCACCCAGATCCCAAGGTATATCAAAGCCAATTTTAATTAACAATGATTTGTAATTTACTAGTGAGCACAAAGTGATATATATATATGATGTGACAACGAAGTCTAACTCTCTTCCTATGCATCGGCATGTCATACATTCATGCACATTAAGTAAAGGCCAATGCATAGTATAAACAGTTTCTTGCAATTTTATCGTATTGGAAACATAAATAGGTGGAGATGTAGTTCCTCTCTCATAATAATTGCAAGTAGGAGCAGCAAGCACATGCATATTATATTCATCAAAATCATCATGTGTAGTAGCAAAATGCAACCCATCAATGTAATCCTTAATAAGAGCAAACTTCTCCGATATAGTGTAGTTGGGAGAATTCAAAAAGATAATAGGACTATCATGTGTGGGTGCAATAGCAACAATTTCATGCTTAACATAAGGAACTATAGCAAGTTCATCTTTATAAGCATAATTCATATTGGCATCATGGCCACAAGCATAGCAAGCATCAAGTTCATCAAAAAGGGATATTTCAAATGAATCCACAGGATCATAGCAATTATCATAGCATTCATCATGGCATTCGTCATAGCATTCATCCTTCGGTATGTGCGAAGGGAAATTAAACAATGTATGTGTTGAAGAGTTACTCTCATTAGAAGGTGGGCACGGGTAGCTAATCCGCTCTTCCTCCTTTTGTTCTTCGCTCTCCTCCTCATCTTCTTCATCTAATGAGCTCACAGTTTCAGCAATTTCTTCTTCCATAGATTCCTGCAAAAGTTTAGTCTCTTCAACGGCGGCGGTCATTCTTTCAATAAATTCTTTAACATAAGCATTAGAAGCATAGTTTTCATAGCAATATTTAAGTATGGCAAAAAAATTAGATTTGTAAAGAGTCGCGTCATACTTTTCAATCAAAGAAGCAATTTCATAAGCACCCTTAAAAGCAACAAATTCTTCAATTTGTTCAACATCAAAGTAACAATAGGCTTCCTTGGCATAAGAAGATAGTATTTAATTATCATTAAACACACATTGGTAGGGAAGGTGTTTGGTACTTCTTGAGCTTGCGTTGGTTTTCCCTTGAAGAGGAAAGGGTGATGCAGCAAAGTAGATAAGTATTTCCCTCAATTGTTGAGAACCAAGGTATCAATCCAGTAGGAGGTACAAGCAAGGCCCCAATCTTTGCACCTACACAAACAATCAAACTCTTGCACCCAACGCTAAAAGGGGTTGTCAATCCCTTCACGGTTATTTGCAAGGATGAGATCTGATAGAGATAGATATAAAAGATTGCTAAAACGAAAAGTAAAACAAAAGTAAAAAGAATGCAGCGAGGTATTTTTGGTATTTTTGGTTTATAGATCTGAATATAATATGGAAAATAGACCCGGGGGCCATAGGTTACACTAGAGGCTTCTCTCATGAAGGAAAATAATACGGTGGGTGAACAAATTACTGTCGAGCAATTGATAGAAAAGTGCATAGTTATGACAATATCCAAGGCAATGATTATGCATATAGGCATCACGTCCGTGTCAACTAGACCGAAACGATTCTGCATCTACTACTATTACTCCACACATCGACCGACTCCTGCCTGCATCTAGAGTATTAAGTTCATGAAGAACAGAGTAACACATTAGGTAAGATGACATGATGTAGAGGGATAAACTCAAGCAATATGATGAAAACCCCATCTTTTTATCCTCGATGGCAACAATACAAATACGTGCCTCGCTACCCCTACTTTGTCACTGGGTGAGGACACCGCAAGATTGAACCCAAAACTAAGCACTTCTCCCATTGCAAGAATTACCAATCTAGTTGGCCAAACCAAATCAATAACTCGAAGAGACTTACAAAGATATGAAATCATGCATATAAGAATTCAAAGAAGATTCAAATAATATTCATAGATAAGCTGATCATAAACCCACAATTCATCGGATCTCGACAAACACACCGCAAAAGAGTATTATATCGGATAGATCTCCATGAAGATCATGAAGAACATGGTATTGAAGAACAAAGAGAGAGAAGAAGCCATCTAGCTACTAGCTATGGACCCGAAGGTCTGTGGTGAACTACTCACGCATCATCGGAGGGGCAATGGAGTTGATGTAGATGCCCTCCGTGATCGAATCCCCCTCCGGCAGATTACCGGAAAAGGCTCCAAGATTGGATCTCACGGGAACAGAGGCTTCCCGCGGCGGAAAAGTATTTTCGTGGCTCTCTTTGGTATCCAGGGAATATTTGGGAATTTATAGGCCGAAGAATAGGGTTAGGAGGGATGTCGTGGGGCCACAAGCCAGGGGGGCGCCCCCCCTAGGGCGCGCCCTGGTGGCTTGTGACTCCACGGCATGTCTCCTGCCTTCATCTCCAAGTCTGCTGGGTTTCTTCTGGTCCAAGAAAAATCATTCCGAAGATTTTATTCCATTTGGACTCCGTTTAATATTCCTTATCTGCAATACTCAAAAACAAGGAAAAACAGAAACTGACACTAGGCTCTAGATTAATAGGTTAGTCCCAAAAATAATATAAAATAGCATATTAATGCTTATAAAACATCCAAAACAGATAATATAATAGCATGGAACAATCAAAAATTATATATACGTTGGAGACGTATCAGTGTTTTTTAGTTTCTTCAGAACAACAAGTAAAATCATGTAATTCACATAAATTCCAAGCATAGCAACACAAAGTATTAATTTGATGCCACAAGAGTTTCCCTTTTTGAGATATGCGGTGTCGCACATAATAAGCATGCTCATTTAATGATTTTCCCTCAACTAAGCTAGTTGGGTTTTCAGCACGAGCACAAATGGATCAAAGATGATCCAAATAATATTCTTCGGTAGTACGGAACACTAGTGGTTCCTCAACTTTTGGAGCAGCAAGTACAACTTTTTTTTTGATATTTTGCGTGTCCTACCCATAACTAAAGATAGAAAACAAGAGCACAAAATAAAAACTACTTAGTGATAAAGCAAACAAGCACACACAAGAATATTCACCCCACGCTATTGCTCCCTGGCAACGGCGCCAGAAAAAGGTCTTGATAACCCACAAGTGTAGGGGATCATTTGTAGCCTTTTTCGATAAGTAAGAGTGTTGAACCCAACGAGGAGCTAAAGGTAGAACAAATATTCCCTCAAGTTCTATCGACCACTGATACAACTCTACGCACGCTAATGCTTGCTTTACCTAGAACAAGTATGAAACTACTTTGTAGGTGATAGGATAGTTTGCACGAATAAAACTAGAAGTACTTAGCGGGAATAAAACTACGAGTAAAAAGCAAGATAATAAGAGTTAGTTGTTTAGTAGAAAGCTTTTTGTCAAACAAGAAGGTCATTTGTCCCTAGGCAATTGATAACTAGACCGGTAATCATTCTTGAAATTTTACATGAGGGAGAGGCATGAGCTAACATACTTTCTCTACTTGGATCATATGCACTTATGATTGGAACTCTAGCAAGCATCCGCAACTACTAAAGATCATTAAGGTAATACCCAACCATAGCATTAAGTATCAAGTCCTCTTTACTCCCATATGCAACAACCCAACTACTCGGGTCTATGTATTCTGTCACTCACGCCACCCACCATAGGCAAATCATGAACACATTGCAACACCCTACGACGAGAATCCCTCACGTTTGCGCGAGACGGAGGGCACCGTAGGACAGCACCATAATAAAATATACAATCATACCAACCACGATCATCAATTAACCCATAGGACAAAGCGGATCTACTCAAACATCATAGGATAGCCATATATCATTGGGAAATAGTATATGGAGTTGAGCACCATGTTTAAGTAGAGATTACAGCGGGGAAAAGGGGAGTTACACCGCTGCATAGAGGGGGAGAGAGTTGGTGTTGACGGCGGCGAAGTTGTTGGTGTAGATCGCCGTCACGATCCTTGCCCCGGTGACGTTCCGACGCCACCGGGAGAGAGGGGGAGAGAGCCCCCCTCCTTATTCTTCTTCCTTGGCCTCCCCCCTAGATGGGAGGAGAGTTCCCCCTCTGGTCCATGACCGCCATGGCGGCGGAGGTGCAGGAGCCCCTCCTAGATTGGATCTCCCTCTCTGTTCTCTTCTGTTTCACGTTCCTGTTTTCTGGCCGAAAACCGTTTCTTATATTCCCGGAGATCCGTAACTCCGATCGGGCTGAAATTTTGAGGGGATTTTTATCCAAAAATTAGCTTCCTTGCGCCCGAAGGAGAGCTCCAACCGACTTACGAGCTGGGCACAACCCACGAGGGCGTGCCTGGGCCCTGGGGGCGCGCCTTGGTGTCTCGTGGGGGCTGTGGGCCTCCGTTTGCGTTGATTTCACTTCTCAAAATTCACAAATATTCCAAAAAAATCTCCGTAAATTTTTATCGCGTTTGGACTTCGTTTGATATGGATATTTTGCGAAACAGAAAACATGCAACAAACAGGAACTGACACTGGGCACTGGATCAATAGGTTAGTCCAATAAATCATATAAAATGTTGCCAAAAATATGTGAAAGTTGTATAATAATGGCATGAAACAATCAAAAATTATAGATACGACGGAGATGTATCAATGACAATCTTTAGTTTCCAAGACTGCAATGACCAAATTGTTGCTTAAGCTGAATTAACTATGATTTCATACCATGTTCCACTTCTTTGCCCCTTTTACTTTGTGTGTTACATCAGCCTATTTGTGCATTGTAGTGCACATGTCAAGGGTTTCCTCCGTGATTCTCAACATCTATGCATGGATTGATTGTTTTTTTTATTACATCCCCTTCTCGCTAATTGCTCCTACCATGTATTTCTCATGTGATGTTGGTGATGTGATTCATGGACTGACACTTTGATGCAAGGAAAGCGTAAGCTTGTGTATAATTTTTTTATTTAGGAACATGAGTTAGGGTCACATTGGCAAAATATAGTGCCATCAACCATATTTAGGATCAGTTTTTTATTTCTTGAGAATTTTCATGTAAAGATTGGGTCATAGTTCATTCAAGTTATTGTCATGAATTTGTCGGTGTGCCCTTATTATCTCTTTGACCCATGAACCCAGAGCTGATCTTTTCTAGGATGAGCAAATGGTCCGCACAATCTGCCATATCATGTGCCAACTTGCTGAACTCCTCAAGTTCGCAGCCAATCTATATGTTGTCCATAATATTATTCACCATGATGATTATCCAAAACCATGCCTTGCATGTTGCGTCAATGACGTCTAGTGAAATATCTCATGCACCGACATCACCATCTTCATCACTTTCATGTCTTTCTTGAACTTGTCCAAAACAGCGCGTCATATCTTGGGGAAGGCCTCATGTTTATGGGTTAAATATGGAAATAATTTGCACAAATTCATTTTTTTGAAAGGTATGTTTTGCTTCTTAGATCAACTCTAGAAGATTCCCTAAAATCCATATTACCACGAACTAACACCACTAGGTAAAACCGTACTCTCTCACGCTCCTCAAACCACAATCTATCTATGTATATTTATGGTCAAGCCTAAAACACATGTCCTAATATTTAGGATCAACTAGCCTCTTCCCCTATGAAATCCAAGCATTGGCAAAAGTGTCCCCTCCCCTCTCTAAGACTAACCACAGTGGGTGTAATATAGGTAGTAACATAGATGCCACCTAAGCAAAAAATATGATGTGACAGCTAATTAATGAGGAGAGAGACAAATTGAGTAACATAGCTAGTTACTCATACTATAAGTAACATCATACTTACCAAGACAAGATGAGTCTATAAGCTAATAAATGAAGTCTTGCATGACATCACACATATGTTACTCCCCATTGTAGATGTAGTAACATAGACTAGTAACATGCGCATGTTACTACTCTAAGTTACTCCTCACTATGGGTAGTCTAACAGCCTCCTGCCACTCATTCATTCCCCGATGGTAGCCGCCCCATGCTTTCTCGGCCACGCTGTCGATGCCATAGATGCCATCGACCACCATGAACCCCCTTCGCTCCTCCTGCTGATGACACACCACTTCCCGGTTCGTATATTTAGGTGAAATACCGGTTGCAACTGCTGAGCAAAAAATCAATGGCATCATGGAGGCGTTTCCTTACCACCCATGTTACTTCCTCCGGTCCTTTTCAGTTTGCATATAAGTTTTGTCTGAAGTCAAAGTATATCTACTTTGATCAAATTTATTGGAAAAAGTACCAACATTCACAATACCTACTCAATATTGTTAGATTCATTATGAAATGTAGTTTCATAGTATATACTGTATATTTGATATTGTAGATGTTAATAATTTTTTAATATAAATTTGATCAAGGTTTGTAAAGTTGAACTTGACACAAGTCTAATACGCGGAGTAAAAAGAACATGAGGGAGTACATCGATACACTATGTGCTCCCTGCAATGAGAAGGACATGCCCTTGCTAAGTCTATGCTCGAGATTTGTTTTCACATCATATAGTTGTGTACTTATATTCAAAGAAAAAAAGTACGAAAGCCAAAAGTAAAATATTCTGTATATCACAATATTTACATATTCTGAGCTGTCACCTATATACAGGAAAAAAACATGCCCCGAGTAGTTGGGCCCACGTAGTTTCTCTCTGTGTGCCCGAGAAGCCCAGGAATGAAATGCACCCCGCGCGCCGACGCGCCACGGATCGGGATCAGGTGACATGCCTTCTGGCAGTCACGGCGTAACATGCGCCTTCCCATCCAGCGTTGGCTGCCCATCCAACGGTCATCAGCAAAAAGAGTGTAAAAATCCAACACTTAGCAATTTTGGCATGGAGACGCTCGGACAGGCAACAATCCAGAAATGAAAACTGGTTTATGTTAGTAGTATTTTTTTGCAGGCAATGGAAATTATGCATAGGAGCTCTCCATATTGCAGATTTTTTTAGAAGACATATTAGTAAATTTATAAATACCTCTAAAAAATTAAATAGGAACAACTAGACAAAACATGTAGGAACATCACAAACTGAAAACTGAACAATTTTATAACACTAGTCATTACAATTCATAAGGGAATTTTCAACATTGATCCGTAAATTTTCTCGGACATCAGTCCATGGAACGGGACCAGTCCAAATCCGTCCGTGGACACTAATTTAGAATAAATTAAAAAAAAGCTATATCGAACGACCATCTCGTAAGCGTGGTCGCCCTGTCCTGTGGTACCGCCTTCTCCGTCCGTTTCGTCGTCGTCGACGACGAAACGGACGGAGAAGGCGGTACCACAGGACAGGGCGACCACGCTTACGAGATGGTCGTTCGATATAGCTTTTTTTTAATTTATTCTAAATTAGTGTCCGCGGACGAGTCTGGACTGGTCCCATTCTGTGGACTGATGTCGGAGAAAATTCACAGATTAATGTTGAAAAGGCCCTTATGAATTGTAATGACTAGTGTTATAAAATTGTTCTTCGGTTTGTGATGTTCTTACATGTTTTGTCTAGTCGTTCCTATTTAATTTTTTTAGGGGTATTTAAATTTACTAAAACGTGTTCTAAAAAAATCTGCAATATGGAGAGCTCTTATGCATAATTTTCCGTTGCCTGCAAAAAAATACTACTACTTCCTTCGTAAACTTTTATAAGACGTTCTAGATCACTAATTTAGTGATCTAAAATGTCTTACAAAAGTGTACAGAGGTAGAGGTAGTAGCATAAACCACTTTTCATTTCTGGATTGTTGCATGTCCGAGCGTCTCCATGCCAAAATTGCTAAGTGTTAGATTTTTACACTTTCTTTGCTGATGACCGCTGGATGGGCAGCCAACGCTGGATGGAAAGGCGCATGTTACGCCGTGACTGCCAGAAGGCATGTCATCTGTCCGGTCCACGCGCCACCTACCCTTTTCCTTTCCCTCCTACTGAAATCTGAATCCAAATCTCGGCAGCTCCATGCCTCCCTCGCCGTCGCAGCTGCCGCCGCCGGCCACGGAGGAGGTCGAGGTGGAGGACGCCTCCGACACCGAGACGGTGGAGGGAGAGGCGCCACCACTTGCCCCAGTCCCGGCCCCGGCCGCGCGGGCCGGCGGGGGCGCCGAGGCGAGCCGTGCCGCATCTGGGTCGGGGCAGACGGCGGGCGAAGAAGAAGGGGCCGACGAGGACGACGACGACGAAGAAGACGACTCCGACGACTCTGGAGACGAGGATTCGGAGGATGAAGAGGACGAGGACGACGAAGACTCCGACGAGGAGGGGGAAGACGAAGGCCAAGACTCTGACGACGACGAAGACGAGGACTCGGATGAGGAGGAGGAGGACGACGAGGACGACGACGATGAAGACGAGGAGGAGGACGACGACGAGTAGTATGGGATGGAAGTGGAGCTTGCGGCGTTCGCATCTGGTGAGCCCGAATTCCTAGCCAATCCGTCCGTCCTCCTGCGTTTTGCTGTGCTCTTGGTCTCGATAAGCTTAGATCAGTGCTCCCGAACTGACAATGAGCATGACGTGCTCGATCAAATGTGCAAACCCCACTGCTGCCACATCCAGATCTTGTGGCCATGCTGTGCTGAATCTGAATGTGGCATACAATTGGCCATCTGGGAGAGACAAAGATCAATTTTATCAGTAATAAAATGATCCTTTTGCGAAGATTAGACAACACCTTGGGCAATTTTCTCCTTACATGTAACTGAAAATACATTGTAGGCAATTTGGTCATGAAAACATAAGTCACAACTAAGCAATTTTGGAATCACATTAATATCTGCTAAATAGTGAGGTAATTTATGCTCCTGTATGTAAATAAGTACTCCCTCTGTAAATAAATATAAGAGCGTTTAGATCACTACTTTAGTGATCTGAACGCTCTTATATTTCTTTACGGAGGGAATATCAACCAATGTAGTACTACTTACTAAGTTACTATGCATGCACAACTCTGCATACATTCTTAATTTTATCATGATACATTCGGGTTGGCAAGTGTCCCTGTTAAGTTTAAGGCCCAGTTCTTTTGACACAGGATTCTGCAGAATCCAGATTCTGGAAAATTCTGCCAGAATCTGTTTCTCCCAGAATCCGTTGTCGAGTTCTTTTCTGAGATTGTAGGTTGAGATTCTGGGAAGTGTTTTGTGTTGAAATGTCTGTACTACCCTTAGACAGAAATTGTTTGATGAATTATTAACACTTTGTTGTCTCTAACAGTACGCAGTCGAATACGAGTACGAAAGTGATTTACGAATGTAATAAAAGTGCTAAATATTACATAATGGATTTAAAGTTTTGTTCATCACATTAGCAATTAGTATAAATAAATTGGTTCTTTTACTTTCTCCATCTGCCATAACAATTATCATTCAACATTATCACATTAGCATTGACATCACCAAACATCAAAAAAAATTCTGGCCGGTGCTGCAGAGGGAAGCTGGCCGGCGGGGGGCGGCGGGGGCTTTGCCTGGCGGGCGGCGGAACGGCAACCCTAGCCGGGGGCGGACTGGCCGGTGGGGGCGGGGGCGGACCGGGCGGGGAGGGCGGGGCGGAGCGGGCGGGGGCGGGCTGGCCGGCGGGGGCGGGGGCGGGGCCGGCCTGACGGGGGGCGGGGGTTGGCTGGCCGGCGGGGGCGGACCGGGCGGGGAGGGCGGGGCGGGGGCGGGCTGGCCGGCGGGGGGCGGCGGGGGCGGACCGGGCGGGGAGGGCGGGGCGGAGCGGGCGGGGGCGGGCTGGCCGGCGGGGGCGGGGACGGCCTGGCGGGGGGCGGGGGTTGGCTGGCCGGCGGGGGCGGTGGAGGCTCGCGTGCTCTGCCCCAATACGGGAACGGGGAGACGAGCGAGCGGGATGGCATTCTCATCGTAAATATGTGATACAATAGGGGTATAGCTATACTGCGAAGGGTTTTCTTTTGTGGGACTAGCCAGAATCCAGAGATTGTGGGAGAATCCAGGTTCTCTGGGATTTTGGAATTGCACTGGGATTCTGCAGAATCCGGATGAGATTTTGGAAGTTCAATCGAGTTCTTTTCGCTCGGGATTTTCGGGACCGAGATTCTCCATAATCTGCTCAAAAGAACTGGGCCTAAGTACTTTTGCCATGATACATTCTTGATGTCACGAAAATAAGTCGTACAGATGTGTGTTTAGCATGAACCTGTGGAATGCATATATGTGGGACAAGAACTTCAGTTGTACACTTTTTGCTTCCAAAATGAAAACTTCTCTCTGAACTCAGTTGTAGGATAATGTAGTTCAGTTTGTAGCGGGCCTCTAGTTCTGACTCTGAACATATACAAGAAACACCACTGACATATCAAAATGGTTCTTACTGTTGTAATGCAGGGTGAGGATGAAATGAAGATGCAATTAGCTCAGGAGTCGGTTTGCACTGATGCTTAAGTGTATGTTAGGGATGGCAATCGGTAATCTGTAAATGTCGCGGATGCAGAATATTGGCTATGGCATGACTAAATTTTGGCCTCAGGGCTGACGGGCTTAGTGACCTCTGAAGTTTCTGGTGCTGATTCTCTGTTTCTACTGTGTACTCTGTGGACAAAAAAATTGTATTGTTCTGCTCATCTGAAGCCTGTATCTGCTATTTGAGGAGGAAACTTGGCGTGCCACGATTCTATCTTTCGTTGAAAACTTAGAAGTCATGCATAAAACTTTGGGTGTATAATTAAATGGATTTTCGGTTCGGCTTATAAGAACTTCACTGAGTGGGAGCAAATCGCCATCTAATTTTGTACTGACTATGTTTCAAATTCAGCAGTGTGTAGAACTGTGCCGTACAATGATGTGGATGCATAAAAATTCTATGTATGTACAGATTTTACTCTATGTATGTGTAAAATTTCAGTAGGATCTCCTAACGAAGTTTTAGGCATATGTAGAAATACATCCATATACACATGTGGATTTTTTTTAAAGAACACATTGAAACTTTTGAATATTGCACTACCTAGCCAAAATATGTGTATGGATAGATATACACTGATTTTAGCATGAAAACTCAATATAATTCGAATTGAGAGCTCTTTGGCCTTGGTACTGTATACTGTTTTTTTATATAAACTTCTCCTTTATTCATTCATAAGTAGCTCTTTGGTTTTTTTTTTGAGGAAAAGCCTATCTTTATTGACCAAAATCCACAACGAGTTGCGAACCAACCTGCTGTTGGATGGTTAGAGGGATTGTGATATCCCCAGCCCACCAGGGTTCAAGTCCTGGTGTTCGCATTTATTCCTGGATTTATTTCAGGATTTCCGGCGATGCACGAGGCGCCTACGGTGACTTCATAAATCTCAAGATGATATGCTGTCTTAGTCTTCGTGGTGCTCATAGGAGTAGGGTGTGCGTGTGTGTGTTCATAGGGATGAGTGTATGCGCGTGTATATGAGCGCTTGCGTCTGTACTGTATTAAAAAAAAATCCACAACGAGTTGTGGGTACTACGTACTGTGTAGCTCTTTGGTACTGGGTTGTTGGTTTCCCTAAAGTATAGCTGGCCAAACGGGCCGTGCTTTTTGGGCCGGCCCAGAAGCACGGCAGCACGGGACGCTCTAATCGGGCCGTGCCAGGCACGCAACCCGCCTTGGGCCATGCCTGGGCCTAAAGGCTGGGCACGCGGCCCGGCACGGCACGGGTCGTTTATCTTTTCTATTTTTTATTTTTATTTTTTTATATATATATCACATACAAAACAGCCCAACAGGTCAAAATCGGCCCAAAAAACAGCCTAAAAGGCTAATACCCTAGCGGGCCAGCGGGCCTGGCGTGCCGGCGGGCCGACCCACATAGCTCCCGGGCCGTGTCTGGGCTGGAGGGGTCAGCACGTGGGCCAGCACGTCACGGCCCGGCTAATAATCGTATCATGGCGGGACGGGCCATGCCAGGCACGATTATGATGGGCCGGGCCGGCCCGTTTGGCCAGGTCTGCCCTAAAGGCCCAGAAAGAAGTTTGGTACTGTGTACTGGGTTGTTGGTTGCCCTAAAGGCCCAGAAAGAACTTTTTTTCTTTTTGGCAAACAACGATTCCCACTCGCGTGAAGCTTCTGCATCTTCACAGAATCGCATTCCACTCACCTTCCATGCCGTCCTCGCCGTCGCGGCCGCCGGCGGCGGAGGAGGTCTCTGACGCTGAGATGTCGGACGGAGAGGTGCCGCCTCTCCACGCCACGGAGTCCGTCGGCGGTGGAGCGGCGAACAGCGCCGCGCCCGGCTGGGCCGTCGAAGAGGACGAGGAGATTTACGACGACGACAGGAGCTCCGATGACAGCGACTACTCCTACGACGACGACGACTCCGGTGAGAGCGGCTGGTACTACGAAGACCGCGATGAGGAGGAGGAGGAGCAGGTGGGCGCCGGTGGGGACAGGGCCTGCGGGGACGCGGAGGAGGAGGCCGCGTCGGCCGGCGTGGGCGGCGGCCCGAAGGCGGAGGGGAGTCCCCAGGCGGCGGCCACCTGCTGCATCTGCATGGATCCCTGGGACTCCTACGGCGCTCATCGCATCTGGTACGGACCAGTTGCCCTTCTTCACTGAATAAATTCCTCATTGTCTCTGAATGAAATTCTGTGCGCGACGCAGCTGCATTCCATGTGGACATGTGTACGGCAGATCCTGCTTGGAGAGGTGGCTGCTCCGCGGCGGCAACACCAGCGCCAAGGTACTGCACATGATCATCATTAATTTAGCATCAATCTTGCAGACTGCAGATGTGTTCATGGGAAGCTGCAGCTTACTTAGCAATTCAGCATGCTAGTCTTCATTTGGAATTCCTTGCTAAGCTAGTACTACCTAATGCTCCTTGTGATGCTCTGTTCGCAGTGCCCTCAGTGCAGTGAAAGGTTCAAGTACAGGCACATCATCAATCTCTACTCGCCGGTGCATCTCTGGAACGATTGCTGCCTCAAAGAGGTTGCGCTTTCTTTGCATGTTCCTCTGTTATATCGCTTCTGTTCAATGAAGAATGGTTTATTGGTCACCAATTGCAGTTTTGATGTCAAGAGTTACGTTGTCAAGTATTCCATCTCTGCTTCTTAGACTTTATTATGTCATGGTACTATGGGATGGATCTGTGTGGCACTGCACTTTTTAGCTCATGTCCAAAATAGTATCATCTTGCATTTCCTCTGCCGTTGTTTCCCGGTCTCAATTGTTAGATTGTTACTGGTATTTTGAAATGAAGTAGTTGGCTGTGGATTGGAAGTGGTAGCGAAAAACATACAAAATAATGTTACACTGCATGCCTATTTTTTTTTTTTATGTTATACTATATGTCTGGTTATGGATTGGCAACGACCTCATCGAGACGTCATCCATTCCCACTTTCTCTCTTTCTCTCTCTCAGATCCGAGCCCAAAGTACGAGTTCATCTTCCTCTGTACACCCTCGTCCAGATGCTATTTCATTTAGGATCTCCCAACTCGAGGTTAGCTCTCTTTCATTCATCCTCGTCGATCCTTACATGCTTGCATTGCAACGATGATGAGATTGCCATGACATGTTGCAGGCCCGGATGGAGGAAGAAAGGAGTCTACGGGAGGAAGCCTTGAGAAGGCAAGAGGAGAGGATAGCGGCACAGAATCAATTCTTCGAGGACAGGATGGCAACACAAAATCAATTCTTGGAGGAGAGGCTGGAGGCACACAGTCAAGCCTTCGATGAGAGGATGAGTCAAGCCATCGAGAAGAACAGGGCGGCACAGAATCAACTCTTCGAGGAGAGGATTGCGGCACAGAGTCAAGCCTTCGAGGAGAGGATGAGTCAAGCCATCGAGGAGAACAGGGTGGCACAGAATCAACTCTTTGTGGAGAGGCTGGCGGCACTGAGTCAAGCCATTGAGGAAAGGATTAAACAAGGCATAGAGGAGAGGTTGAAGGCAGAGCGAGCTCTCTACCAGGAGCAATTCCAGGTTAATTCTCGCCCATAATAGCCAAGAGGGGGTCTTAGTTTCATTACGTAACCTTCGTCTTTGCTACAATATTTAACCTTGCCACCTCAAAAATAATATGCAGAGTCCTTATGCTCTCCACAGCAAAAGTCCGCCATCGACGCCAAGCCTTCCTCCTCCACCTGCTCCACATACTCATGTGAGTTCTCTTCATGCCTTCCAATCACCATTATTGCCCTTCCTAGCATAGAGAGTTGTGCTTACCATCTCATGCTTACAGATGCATCTATCAGCTGGATCGAATGACCCTGGAGGTGGTACATGTGCACACGATCAAGGAAGCCCAAGCACCCATCATGGTGGTGGTACTCCAACGTCAAGAAATTGACTCAGAGTTAGTTCTTCTCAACTCTTGTTGCTAGAGTGTAGACATGACAACCAGATTTGTTGTAAAGGAGCAAGGTGAACGACGGCACATACACACATGACTCCACTCCCTATGGAGGCGCCGAAATGAAGATCTGGGGTTCCCCCAACCTCCCGCCGCCGGAGCGGCCGACAGAGGGGGAGGGCACCCGTGGTTTCACCGGCGGCTGGCCGCAGGGGAAAATAACGCTTGCCTCCGGATCGTCTCTCTGCACCGAGAAGAAAGGGGAGGCAGTTACGCACATTACACTGAATCTGGAGTAAACTACAACTTCAGTAGAGAAAGTTATCGTCGAAGTTCAGTTCCATCGATCAACTTAATCTCATGGTTTTCTTTTCACCTGAACACTCACGGTTTGGTGCACGATATTGCGTACAAGTAATCCATTTACAGTGGATACTCCAGCACCTTCTGTGCGGATGCATGCTGGATGGCAGATTAATTGATGCTAGGATACTGATGAATTAGATCTAGCTTATGTAGTTGTTGGATATTGTATGTGTAGGTAGTACAAAACCACATGATATTGATGTGGTGCTCTCACTCGTTCGTGTCCATTGCAAGGATGTCCATTGCAAGGATGTGGACGAGGAGAATTTGAAGTCTCTCAAGGTAGCCAATAGGAAGAAGGTCAAGTTCGCGGGCTTCATGGAAACCTTCATCGAAGCTGCCACTCGGATCGCCGACGAAATCGACTTGGACACCTTCGTCGACCCTGCCAGCCCTGCCATGGTGGAGCGACCCTGGCAGCCCTGCAACTTTGATTCCGAATGACATTTGCCTTGGTATACCGAGTGGTTTGTGTAACCGTGAAACTTTATCGAGCCTGGGCTGAAGCTACTTGATCTTTTGTTTAATCTGTTTGAACAGATCGAAGTCAATTTGGTTTTTCTAATCGGCTGTTGAATCCTTGTTGTGTTTACTGACTTAGGCGACTTAGGCGAATTCTGGTTCGCAGCTAACCCTCCGAGTGGGGAGGATGTCTCGGAGTGATTTTAAACTTAGGCGAATTCTGATTCGCAGCTAAGCCTCCGAGTAAGGAGGATGTCCTTACTCGGAGTGATTTTTAAACTTAGGCGAATTCTGGTTCGTAGCTAAACCCTCGAGTGAGGAAGCTGTCCTCACTCGGAGTAGTTTTTAACTTAGACGAATTCTGATTCGTAGCTAAGCGCCCGAGTGAAGAGGATGTCCTCACTCGGAGTGATTTTTAACTTAGGAAAATTTTGATTCGCACCTAAGCCTCCGAGTAAGGAGGATGTCCTCATTCAGAGTGATTTTTAACCTGTTCGCAGCTAAGCCCTCGAGTGAAGAGGATGTCTTCACTCGGAGTGATTTTTAACTCGGTCGAATTCTAGTTCGCGGCTAAGCCCTCGAGTGAAGAGGATCTCCTTACTCGGAGTGATTTTTAACCTAGACGAGATCTGGTTAGCAGCTAAGGTTCACCCACTGGGAGTGGTTTAGTTCCCGAGTGAGGGAGGTCACCGGAGTGAGCTACAGTATTTGGTCGAATTCGATGATGTACAAAAAAAAGCAGGACTTTTATTCATCGAATGTCCCTCGGACTATTACAATGAGAAAATTTTATTCTAAGTGAAGAATTTACGGAGCATGTCCGCATTCCAAGCTCGGGGTTCTTCAATGTTTTTGTTGAAGTTGTAGAACCGATAGGCTCCATTGTTCAGGACCTTTGAGATTGCAAAGGGCCTTTGCCACGAAGGCGCCAGCTAGTGGGGTTTATGTTGGTCCAGTCGGAGAACTGGGTCACCTTCCTGGAAGGTGCGTCCTCTGACTTGTCTGCCTTGATATGTGCGTGACCCGGTAGTTGGTGCTCTAGAATTCTAGTAATTGTGTTCGGTCAGATAGGCACTCCTAGATGATGGTTGGGATTTTTGTATGTACTTTGCAGAATTTGCATGGTATGGGGAATTTTGAATGGCTACTTGATGGCAGATAAAATGCATGTCTGAAATCTGAGGAGTCGATTGGTGTGTTGTGGATTCTGTATTTTTTGGCTGGCAAATCAGCGGTTGAATTGCAGAAACTTGGGAATTTGTTTTTGGAGTGGCGTGGGAACTAGATTGTGCATTGTTGTGATTTGGGGAAGTGATGACGGAGTGGTTCTCGATGCACGGTAGAAAAATGAGGTGGATGTCAGTAGGTAGATGGTTGGCTTGCAGGATACACCCCAGAGCCAAAACGAATTTTCCCCAAGCTATTGGCTATTCCAATTCCAATTCAAAATAGTCGAGCTTGTATACCTATTCCAATTCGGATTCCAACTAGGATACAAAGCCGTATTATTATATATACATCCTGCCGGGAGCTAGCTAGGTCCATCGACTCCAGATCGTCAATAATAAGTTTCTTCATCAGTTCTCATCAATACGCGTGTGTGTGTGTGTGTGTGAGGTGATCTCTCCGGTGCTCGGCGGCGAAGAAAGACACCGTCCTGATGGAGGCCGTCACCGACGGAAACGGCATGTTCCTCCCCTATGATGTACTCCGCGACGTCCTCCGCCGCCTCCCGCCCCGCGCCGTCGCCCGGTCCCGGGCCGTCTGCTGCGCTTGGCGCGCAATCATTGACGGCCATGGCCTCCTACCACGCTTCTTCACGTCACGTGTCTTCCCGGGCGTTTTCACCAATCATGTTAGATGCAGGGACAAGTCCTACTTCCTCGCCCCGCCGGCCTCCCGCTTAAGGAGAGCCGACGAGCATGCATGAATTTCAGCACCCTCTCTTTTGGCATGGTTGGGCACAGGTAACTGACCACTGCAACGGCCTCCTCCTCCTCTATAATGAAAGAGAGGACGATACATACGTGTGCAACCCCGCTACAATACGGTGCGTTCCCCTCCCTCCCTCGCCGCATCTACGGTCAGGCCGCAGAATTGAGGGCACATTCCTCGCCTTCGACCCGGGTGTGTCACTGCACTACAAGGTGTTCAAGCTGTTAAAGGATCAGGAGATCTACTCTACTCATACGCCGTCGTCCAAGAAGCCAAGGGCAAAGTTGGTGTACTCGGCGGTGTTCTCGTCACAATATAGACAATGGAAGATGCGGAAGTTCAATCCAGGACGTTGCGCCCCTGGGCACCTCCACAATGTGAAGGATTTTGCGCGTGACAGTAATTGGCCGTCGGCCGAGTACTGGCATGGATCATTGTACGTGGGTCGCGAGAATGGTGTCGTCGTCATCCTTCACTACTCGGAGAGGACATACGATATGGTTCAGCTCCCGGGAGAAGTCTACAACTACGGAGGACAAACGTATCAGCTACCTCGAAGGTCCCTCTTGGCGAACTATGAGAAAGGTGTACGCTATGCGGAGCTCAAGGACCTCCAGCTCCGGATATGGTCATTGGCAAGATCGTCAGACGACCAACTTGGGTGGACGCTAGCACACGAGGCTGACCTCAGCCCACACGTGTATATGATGCGGCATAACTCACGGACAATAGAACAAGGGGTTACATGGGAGATGGTCGCAAGCAGCAAAGCACCAGTCAGCTTGTTCGAACAAATTAGTAGCAGCAAGGAAATCAAAGAAAAAGAAGAAGAAGAAGAGGAAGAAGAAGAAGAAGAAGAAGAAGAAGAAGAATGGAACGAGTATGAGGACAATTTCATGGAAGTGGATAAAAGTGTCGCAGGCCAAAGGAAACTGGAGCAGACCTACGGTGGTATCATTGGACTCCATCCGCGCAAAGACGTGCTCCTCCTTGATATTGGCGGCAGAGCAGTTGCATACCACATTAACACCTCAAGAATGCAATATTTATGCCAGTTGCTTTTAAGAGAACCCGTGGACCGTGATGCTGGCATCAAAAGTGCCTTTCCTTACCGCCCTTGCTACGAGGACGTGCTCTTGTCAAGAAAAATACCATGTCCTTCCAATGTCCTTAATTTGTGGCACCATCATAGACGATCCTGGTAGTACAACCGTCGGTGACTCTCAAGTGAACCTAGTGAAATTTGCCAAGTATATTGCATATCTTGTACCTCTTTCCAATCTCAACTGTCAGATTTGTATTGTTATTTAGTACTGTAGTAGTTAATTAAGTAGTTGGTGGTGGATTGAAATTGGTAGCTAAACACACTACAGGAATTAGCTGCTTTGCCGTCTGCTATGGCCATTGCCGTCCGCCAGCAGACGGCCAACAGTCCGGCCGAACAGTAGCCGGCAAAGGCCACTTTGCCGTCTGCTGGCAGACGGCAAAGAAGTCAAGCTCTTTGCCATCTGCTGGCAGACGACAAAGCCCCTGGACGGCAGACAAAAGGTGCCAGCCCCGTTAGGGGGCTAACGGCGCTCTTTGCCGTCTGCTCGCAGACGGCAAAGACCTTTGCTTCTTTGCCGTCTGCTGGAGCTGCAGCTGACGTCAGCTGACGTCAGGCGTCAGCTGGGCCAACGCAGGCTCTTTGCCGTCTGCCAGCAGACGGCAAAGAAGCAAAGGTCTTCGCCGTCTGCCAGCAGACGGCAAAGAGGCCAAATAGGCCAACCCAGGTTGCACAGGCTGCTGCCACGTGGCCTCTTTGCCGTCTGCTAGCTGACGGCAAACCTCTTTGCCGTCTGCTAGCAGACGGCAAAGTGGCTATATTGCCACTGTTTTTTTTCTTAAATTCAATCAATTTCACATATATATATATATATTCATTTCAAAATATTTCAACAAGTACATATAGCCAACATATCCCTGCCATATGGATATGACCATCCAACACATATATACACCAAATGAAAAGTCCAACATATCCAACAATTAAGCAAAAGGTCCATATAGTTTCATCCATACATACATATATAGGTAGCAAGTTTCACATTGTTCATCCTACAAAATCAAAACAAAAAGGAAGCACAAGAAGAAGAGTAGACTCCATCAACGCAAGCTTCCTCATCGAAAGCAAATCTGCAAATTGGGAAAGAAGAAAGTTAGAAGAAGAAGAAGAAGACTAGAAGAAGAAGACTAGCTAGAAGAAGAAGAAGAAGAAGAAGAAGAAGAAGACTAGAAGAAGAAGACTAGCTAGAAGAAGAAGAAGAAGAAGAAGAAGAAGAAGAAGACTAGAAGAAGAAGAAGAAGAAGAAGAAGAAGAATTTTTCTTCTCTTTCTTTTTCTCCTCTCCTCTTCTTTATCTTCTTCTTCTTCTAACTAAGGTAGGTAAAAATGCCATTTTTTAGCTAAGCTAGGAAAAAAATGCTAAGTGTAGGTCATTTTAGAGCTAAGCTAGGTAAATAGGTCATTTTGGAGCTTAGTAAGGTTATTATGTCATTTTCGAGGATGATGCCATTTTTTAGCCAACTTACGTAAGTATAGCTCATTTTTTATCTAACTTAGGTAATTATGCCATTTAGGAGGAAAATAAGCTAAGTATGCATTTGTTAAGCAAAACACTAGAGAAAACGTACCCTCATCACAACAAATGCGATGAAGATCGCAACTAAGGTAACAATTGATCCAACGGCATAATGATACCAAGCCTCATTATCAATGGCATATTTTCTAATCTTCTTAATCTTCAAGCGCATTGCATCCATCTTCAAGCGCATTGCATCCATCTTCAAGCGCATTGCATTCATCTTCATCTTGTGATCATCGATGACATCGGCAACATACAACTCCAATGTCATCTTCTCTTTTTCAATTCTTTTAATTTTTTCTTTCAAATACTCATTTTCTTTTTCAACTAGATTTAACTTCTTGACAAGAGGGTCGGTTGCAAATTCCGGTTCACATACCTCCTAGATTAAAATATCTCTATGTCAACTTGATGGCCATAATTGTCATAAATGCGAAATGCAACAAATAGTTATAAAAGAGAATTTACCACATCCGAATCATAAAGCGGGCGAGGGCCGACGGGGACGGATATCAAGACCATGGCACTATGTATAAGAAACAATCATACAAAGTAAGAAAATTATACAAGTAACTATATAAATCATACAATCATACAAGAAAATGGCAAGTGTAGGTCATTTTAGAGCTATCCTAGTTAAAATCGGTCATTTTGGAGGTAGGTAAGGTTATTTTGTCATTTTGGAGGAAAATAAGCTAAGTCAATGTCATTTTGGAGCTAAACCAAGGTTATCATGCCATTTTTTACCTAAGTATATATGCTAAGTATGTCATAAATGAACTAAAGAAGCTAAGTATAGGTCATTTTGGAGCTATCCTAGGTAGTTATGCCATTTTTTAGCTAACTAAGCATATTAAGTCATTTAGGAGGAAAAATGCTAAGTATAGGTCATTTTATAGCTATCCTAGGTAAAGTATGTTAGTTTGGAGCTAAGTAAGGTTATTATGTCATTTTCGAGGAAAATAAGCTAAGTCAATGTCATTTTGTCGAATACCTAATAACATGAACTAATTAATAATATATATGTACATAATAATAATTGAATACCTGACATTACTAATATTAATCTTCATCGTCTATATATGCTCCGGGATCAATAAATGCAGAATCATCATCACTATCAGTAATGACGTGCTCATCAGCATCATCAATAAATGCATCAACATGTGGAAGGACTCCTTTATGTAATCGGTCAAGCATTGACAGGTCATCCGCAGCAGTAACCTCTTCTTCTTCCGTCTCTTCTTGTTCCGGCTCAGGGGTGAAGTCGGATTCATTGTCGCTGTCTACCTCAATGTTCTGGGGTGAAGTAGAGCAGTTCTTGAAACGTTTTTTGGAAACATGTGTTTCTTGGAAGAATTCTCCTTCATATGTGTCTGGGTTAATGTGAGGGTCATAATCATCTTCATTGACGGGAGGTGGTCTAAAATGTGGCGGCACATCATAAACGACATCCCAACCATTCAGATTTGGATCAGTTTGGCAGGCCCACGGTAGATAGAAAACTTGGGTCGCCTGTTGAGCCGTAATATAGACATCGGGAACATCTAAATGGGTGCTTTGTTTGATTTCAACTAGCCCAATATGTTCATGAGTCCTTCTAGTCTCCTTCGGCTGGAACCAATAACATTTGAAGACTACGACGTTTGGTGGGTTCTTTCGCACAAAGAGCACGGAAGAAATAGCTCAGCTCTGCTAGTACTAGCCATTCATCCTCAGGGATAAATCCACGCAATATCACCGGCATTACCCGCTCAAGCCATATGTGCCAATCATGACTCTTCATACCAAATATTTTCAATTTGTCAAGACTCGCTTCCCTCTTTAGATTCGCTGCATACCCATCGGGGAACATCAACTGCATTTTCACCCACAAGATCATTTCCCTCTTAGCTGGCCTTCCAAGATTGAACCATGCCTTTGGCTTCCTCCAGTTCTTCTTTCCTTTCGGTTGTCGCATGTTTTGTAACGGTCTATCACATAGAGCCTCTTGATCGACTCTAGCCTTAGGGTTATCCTTTGACTTTCCCTCTATGCCGAACAATGTACCAAAAAGGGCCTCGGCGATATTCTTTTCAGTGTGCATCACATCGATGTTGTGTGGGCAAATGAGGTCTTTAAAGTAAGGCAGATCCCACAGGCATATCTTGTGAGTCCAGGCGTGTTCCGAATTATACCCTTTGAAATATCCTAGACGCTCTGGATTAGGCTCGAGAGTGTTTAACTGATCCAGGGCCTGTTGGCCTATCAATGCAGGTGGTGCAGAGTTTTTGACAACTCTACCTTTCATGAAAATTTTCTTGTCTTTTCTGAACTTATGGCCAGGATCCAGGAACTGTCTATGCAAGTCGAAGCAAGAATACTTGCGACCCGCCTGCAGCCAACGGAACTGAAGAGCTGCCTTGCATGTGGGGCACGGGAACCTTCCATGCACACACCAGCCAACGAATAGCGCATACGCCGGCAAGTCATGCGTCGAGTACATGTACCACACATGCATTTTGAAGTTTTGTTTTGTAGCGGCGTCATATGTCTTGATCCCATTATCCCAAGCTTCTTGCAATTCATCCTTAAGCGGCTGCATGTACACATTCATATTCTTCCCCGGATAGTTGGGCCCTGGAATTATCAACGTCAAGAAAATGTTCTTTCTTTTCATAATCTCTCCGGGGGGGGGGGGGGGGGGGAGATTGAGTGGAATGACAAATACAGGCCAGCAACTGTATTGGGTTGCCGTCATACCAAACACTTGGAACCCATCCGTGCTGATGGCGACTCGAGGATGCCTTGGATCTGCCGCTTTGTCCTTATGTAAAGCATCGAAGTGCTTCCACGCAAAAGCGTCTGAAGTGTGTCCCAACATCGGATTCCCATCTGCATCTAGTTCGGTTCTTTTGCCCAATTTATGCCACGTCATCTGTCTGGCCGTCTCTTCGACCATGAAAAGACGTTGAAGTCTTGGTATGATTGGCATATACCGAAGAACATTAACTGGGATTTTGGTCTGACTCTTCTCACCCATACCGTTGTCTACCACAACATACCTGGAAGACTTGCAAATGGGACAATAGTTGAAGCCCGCATACGCAAGCCTAAATAAGGCACATCCATTCTCACAGGCATCTATCTTCTCATAGGGCATCTTAAGCGCACGTAGGATTTTGTCCGACTGGTACAGGTTTGCTGGCAATACATGGCCTTTGGGTAGAAAGCGTCCAAATATCGTCATCATCGCGTCGTAGCATTCTCTGCCCAGGTTGAACTGAGCCTTGAGAGCCATTACTTGCGCGATGGCATCCAGCTGACAAAGCTCAGTGTGCTCGTGGAGAGGACGTTTTGAAGACTCCAACATTTCATAGAAGGCCTTTGCAGATTCCTCCATCTCATCGTCCGAATCCCGAGCATCATCAAAATCTTGCACCATGTCTTCGATCCCGGTACCATGCTCGTCGGTGCGACGACGAACCACCTCAGCTCTGGCACGTTGGGCAGACTCACCATGAAATGTCCAGACCATATAATTAGGTGCAAAACCCCACTTCTGCAGGTGTTTGATCATTTCAAACTCTGACCTCTTATGATAGTTGTCGCAATCGACACAGGGGCACCAGGTTGTTTGCTGTCCATTTGCAAATGCGGCTCTCAGAAACCCCTTGGTTTTTGTTATCCATTCATGGGTCATGTCTTTCTGACTAGTGTGACCGGTGTACATCCACGCACGATCACTCATCTTGCCAAGCTATTGGACACACAAGAAATTTATACATAATTCAGCAAACCATATTCATCAGTTAATAGAGTTTGTCAGTTTTATTACGTCCATGCAACCTAGACGCTAGTAGGTAAAGATAGGTCCTAATCCCACCCGAGTATGTGTAGATTGGGTTCGTTTTCCCATGCTCTGCTCCGGATCCGACGCAAAATTTCGGCAGCACCTCCCCGCTGTTCTCCTGATACACGTCTCGGCAATAAGCAGAGAGGATGTGTACCCGGAGAACAACAGGGAGGCACTGACGAAATTCTGCATCGGATCCGGAGCAAAGCATATGGGAAAACGAACCCAATCTACACATACTCGGGCTGTCCATGGATAATGTTGGACAATTCGAAAGAATCACGGTTATAAATATGCAAATGCATGCATATTTATAGATGTAATCCTTTCGAACGGGAGACGCATAGTGGTCACGCATACTGATGATTCAATCTACCTACAGCTAGCAAGTTTCATCGGCACGAAGACCGGAACAGAGCAAATGAAGGGGGAGGAGGAGATATCATTTGTGCTCACCCACGAACGTAGGGGCGGAGCTCGTCGAACGCACGGGGAGGTTGTCGAACACCAAACCCTCGCAGTGACGAAACAACTGCACATTTAAATCCACCCGATCAACACAAATATATATGATGTTTTTCATAACAAAATCGGAAATTATATGACCTAACTCATAATTCACACATATATGACCCCGTCGGCCTCTGGAAGGTCGAAGAGCACCCTTTCGGTCAACAGGAGGCCGAAGAGGTGTCGGGGGTCGGGGGTGTCGTGTCAGGGTGTCGGGGTGTCGTGGTGTCGTGTCGGGGTCGGGGTGTCGTGTCGGGGTCGGGGTGTCGGGGTGTCGGGGGTGTCGTGTTTGGGTGTCGTGGTGTCGGGGTGTCGGGGTCGGGGTGCCGTGTCGGGGTCGGGGTGTCGGGGTGTCGGGGTCGGGGTGCCGTGTCGGGGTCGGGGTGTCGGGTCGGGGTCGGGGTGTCGGGTCGGGGTGTCGTGGTGTCGGGGTGTCGTGGTGTCGGGGTCGGGGTGTCGTGTCGGGGTCGGGGTGTCGGGGTGTCTGGGGTGTCGTGTCTGGGTGTCGGGGTGTCAGGGGTGTCGGGGTCGGGGTGCCGTGTCGGGGTCGGGTTGTCGGGGTGTCCTTTTCTTTTATTTCCTATCTTTCTTCTACTTCTTCTTCTTTCCTTTTTCTTCTTCTCTTCTTCTTTCATTTTTCTTCTCCTAAATCTTACTCCTATTACCTAAATAATACAAACAAAGAACAAATCTAAAACTAAATCTAATACAAATAAAATTTCTGTCCTAATTTGATACCTTGCTAAATTAACCTAGGGTTCATACTAATTAATCTAGGGTTCATACTAATTAACCTAGGGTTCATACTACCTAATTTGAAACCTAGCTATTCATACTAACTAGTGTTAAATCAATTCTGTTTTCTTTAAATAGCAACAATTGCTTTAACTAAAAAAATTAAATAGCAACATTTTCTTTAATTAAATAAAAAATAGCAACTACCTAATCTGTCCTAGCTAGGGTTCATACTAACTAGCACTAAAAAAGCCACTAATATAGCACTAACATAGCACTAACCTAGGGTTCATATGGCACTAATATTGCACAAATTAATCAACCTAGGGTTCATATGGCAGAGACACACACACATACACACATAGAGCGAGAGAGCAGAGAGCAGAGAAGAGGGGAGGGGAGGAGGGGGGCTTACCTGCCGGTGGCTGCGGGTGGGGGGGAGCTGGCGCCGGCGACGGGGCGGGCTCCGGGGGGCGGGGGGGGGGGGGTCGACGGGGCGGGCTCCGGGGGGCGGGGGGGCTGTGCGGGGCGGCCGGCGACGGGGCGGGGGGGGCGGTGCGGGGCGGCGGAGGGGGGGCGGCGTGGGGCGGCGGAGGGGGAGGGGCGGGGGAGCGGAGGGCGGCGGCGGCGGGAGACGAAAATTAAAAGGGAAGAAAGAGGGAGAGAGAGAGAAGAGAGAGAGGAGGGGGGTAACGGCCGTTAGGGGGTTGTTTTCTTTGCCGTCTGCCAGCGGACGGCAAAGTTTCTTTGCCGTCCGCTAGCAGACGGCAAAGAGGTGGGGTGGGCCGTTGCAGTTAACTGGCCTCCACTGGGCCCCCACCCACCTCTTTGCCGTCTGCCAGCGGACGGCAAAGAGATGGCTGATGGCAAACAGTGTCTTTGCCATCAGCCCGCTCTTTGCCGTCTGCTTTACTAAAGCTGACGGCAGACAACCTGTTTGCCATCTGCCAGCAGACGGCAAAGACCTGGCAGATGGCAAAGACCTTGATTCCAGTAGTGACACATACTAGAAAAGAATGTATGTCTCTTTTCTATGTTATATATATGTTCATGTGAACTGAAGTTTCAGCATGTCAACGACTAAATGATCTTAAGTTAGTTTAAGAATATATACTTGTTGGTCGTGATTTTGCACAAAACTAGGAGCCGAGACACATTACATGGTCCTAGCTTAGCTACTTATGCTAAATTGGTAAGAAGGATCATTCACAGATCTTATTGTAGGGTACCGCTGAACTTCTGGACACGGTTCGCGAGTTATGCGAGAACCAGAAGCAACAATACGCGCTCTGTGTCGAAAAGCAGCTCAAGGATAGGTTTAGCTGAAGGAGTGTATGGAGCAGATACTGAGAAATCATAGCATGAGGGAGGTCCTATGCGCCGCTCGTTGCGGCAAGGTGTCGACCCTTCGCACAGAGGCGAGCGAACTGGCGATGGAAATGGGCCGGCCCAATTACGAGAGAATCCCGACCTACAGTGTCCGGTTTTGGGATCCACATAAAACGGCAACTATTTGAAACAAAAATATTTTCGGAAAATCCCAAACATTTTTTGAAAATCCCGAACATTTTTTAACGTTATGAATGTTTTTGAAAAACGGCAACTATTTGAAATTTAGAACATTTTTTAAAAAGAAAACATTTCTGAATTTGAAGAACAATTTTCGAAAATCCAAAACAGTTTTTTGAAAATCTCGAACATTCTTTTAAAATCGAGAACATTTTTCTAAAAAATAAAAAACATTTTTCGAATTTGAAGAACAATTTTTGAAAATCCCCATTTTTCTAAAATTCTTAATATTTTTTAAAATTCAGAACATTTTTCTACAAAACAAAAACATTTTTCGAATTTGAAAGAACAATATTTGAAAATCCGGAACATTGTTTTTAGAATCAAAAACATTTTTTGAAAATCTAGAACATTTTTTCAAGAAAGTAAAAACATTTTTCGAATTTGGAAACAATTTTTGAACATTTTTTGAAAATCCAGAACATTTTCTAAAAAGCAAAAACAATTTTCGAATTTGAAGAACAAGTTTTTGAAAATCCCAAACATTTTTTGAAAATCCCAAACAATTTTTGAAAATGTAGAACATTTTTTGAAAATCCAGAACATTTTTGCAACCGAAAGAGGAAAAAAAGAAACAGAAAAGAAAAAAGAAAAAAGAAAACGATAAAAAGAAAAACCGGTTGAGGAACCTCCTAAAGGTTCCCAAAACCGGAAAAAACCGACTGGGAACCTCTAGAAGGTTCCTAAAACCGGGATCCCCGCAACCATTAAGGGTCCGGCCCATATGGCGCCGCTCTGTCCTGAATCCTGTGCGAAAGCTGGACTGCTTGCCGCAACGAGCGTCGTATAGGATTTTCCCATACATGAGGGTATGTGCACAAGTTTACGTATATGTTTTCTTCGTTTTTGCGCAAAGTTTTTTTAGGCCGACCCAAAACCCGAGTGCTTTGGCCCACGGCCCATGTCCGCTGAGCCCAGCATACCTCTACGCACGCACTCTTCTCAAAAAAAAAAAAAAAAAAAACTCTACGCACGCACTTTTTTTTGTCTGATCATGCTCTGCCGTCTCAAACGTACGTCTTGCGTACTCCGAGTTCGAATCCGGCTAGGCCACGATTGATCTCGATACGTGCACATACCACGCCGTGTTATATTAGTATCTTATATAAGTAACGTATATATATTGCTATAGTCCATAGCTAGTCCTTCCAGATTTGCGAGCTCAAGTTTCTTCGATTCGTGTCTCCGGAGCGATCGACGGCCGGCGGCCAAGGAAGGAAGCCAGCGGCCAGATGGACCCCGACGGCAGCGGAAACGGCATGCCCCTCCCCCGAAACCTGCTCGTCGACGTCCTCCGCCGCCTGCCGCCCCGGACCCTTGCCCTGTGCCGGGCGACCTGCCGCGCGTGGCGCGCCATCGTCGACGACCAAGGCCTCCTAAACGTCCATCAACTTCCAAGGCGTCTTCAAGGATCGTCATCTCCGACGCTGGGACGATGGGCCATGCCATCCTTCATCCTCCCGCCGGACATGGTGCTAGACCCACTGACCTGGAGAGTACGGCGTAAATCATACGAGACGTGATTTGCGCTAATCCTCGTCGGCCTTGTACAACATATTGGAACCCTTGAGACGGTAATCGATTTGAACCTCGTGGGATTTATTTCCATGTAGACTGCGATGTTAGGGCAGAGGCTTTGAATACAAGACATGTCGTTGTAAGTTCAAATTAATACTCTCTCTATCAATATGCGTGCATTGTTTGTGCTTCTAGCATCCGTTAGTCCTAGCGTGAGTAAAGCAGGAGCACATCACACGATTGTATCCGGACTCGAAGGCTTACGATTCCGTGTCTTCTTCGCTTTGCGTTCAGTGTCGTAGTCACTAGTGACAACATGAACGATGTTGATTCAAGTTATTGCCGACAAGTGGCCATAGATGTAACCCTTGATTTTGATGTCGACGAGCATATATCGATAAGATGGAAAAGAAACCTCCCTGGATCGGCGATTCTCCTCGCATGAGTCGCCGCGTCCTGTGCTCTTCCCCCGGCCCGCCGCGGCAAGGTCAGCCGAGTTCTTCAGCGTGAAGGATTCACGTACACGGCTCATGTCCCCAGCGCCCAAGGACAAGTGCCGCTGCGGGCGGCGGAGTTCCACCGCGCCGTACGCCAGGGATACGGGGTCGTCGGGGCAGCACGAGCGCTGCATCCCGTGGCTCTCCACCTTGCCGGAGGCGGGAGAGGACGGGGTCCTCTCGTGCATCGAGTGCATGAGGCATCCCGGTGGCGGCGGCGGACTTGGTGGCGGCCCGATGCAGCTCAAGTATTCTATCGATGGCTGCGGTGGCGTGGGCGGTGCCGCGACGCCCACCTCGCGGCTGGCCATCTGGGTCGGGTATGTTCGAGTACCCCCTACGCCGGCTCGTTGGTGGTTGCTTCCAGGCTGCGGGATGTTGGATCTGAAGCCAGCGCCGGCGTGGGGCTCCACCGGTGTTGCAGGCAACGAAGAAGTTGCGAAGCATGGTCCGGCCTCGGGCGAGGAGGTCATGGAGCAGTGCAGAGGCATCGACGACGTCACAATATCATTGGCGACAGTTGCGTGAGTAGTCATGACGGAGGAGGCGGCGGCCTCAACTGGTCTTTGTGGTGGGGGCGGTGGCCCTCGATCGACGACACAACGGTTGGGCAGGATGGGCCGGCCACATGAGAGGTGGCCATGGAGCACCGTACTAGCCTCGAAGAATGTTGTACCGGCGGCGCCCGGGGACATGGCAGATCTAAGCGATGTAGCTCCGGTGACGTGTGACTAAACGTCGGTGTCGGCATCTTGGTGTGCGAAAGAGAAGATGATGGTGTCGATCTGCACAACATCATCGGCGATGGAGGAGTGGATAGTAATGACGACCGCGACGACGACTCCCACTGGTCATTGCAGCAGGGGTGGGGGCGGCCACCCTCGATGACCATGGCAAGGAGATCAATGGGCACAACAACTCATTTACAAGCACGTCAGCGTGTTTGCAGGCACGACGGCGGTGGTCACGTGCGGCACTTGCTGTTGGCACAAAGGGGTTTTTCGTCTCGTGCGAGGGCAATGGCCATCGCACGAGGAGGCCAAGACCCACCAGCGCATGGCGGAAGGCCGCTCCTCGGCCAGGCAGGAAGAGGGGGGGACGGGCCACGGGCGGCGTCTTCTGTCTCGACCTCGGTGCAGCAACGGCGACGGCGGGCCTCTACCTTGGCCAGGTCGTGATGGAGGCAGCCGAGGTTGGGGCGGGTGGTGGCCGGGGCCGGGAAGGGCGACGGCGGTGGGGTCCGGGTCGAGATGGGCCTGGGAAGCATGGAGAGAAATTTGGGGAGCTTTTTCGTATTAAACCTAAACTGTTATGCCATGTAAGTAGAAAACAGGCCCCGCATGTCGTAAACTCACTTAAGAGAGCCCAATCCATCGATCAGTGATTGTTACAAAACCATTACGCAAGACGTGGTGTTTTCTTTCAAAATAAATAAATATGAAGTAATGTTTTTTTGCAAACCAAGCCTTTAAAGTGTTGGTTTCATGCAGTTTACTCCAAATAACTCACAAGAGAGTTGAAGTACGCATGGCTAGCCCGTTGATGCGCATTCAGTGGAAGGAGACGTTCCCGTCGACGACGAGATGCCTACGGTGACTTCGTAAATTTCCAGATGATATGCCGGCTCAGTGTCTCGAAGGTGCTCATAGGGATAGGGTGTGCGTGTGTGCGTTTATAGGGATGAGTGTATGCGTGTGTATATGAGCGCTTGCGTCTGTACTGTATTCAAAAAAAAAAAAAAACGTCGATTGTGTCGGTTCATATCAGCCAGGCCTGCCCACATGGCAAAGAAGTTGCACGCAGGGTCTGCGCACATGACAGACAGGCGAATCTTGCTAGTGGTACGTGCGCGCGCATGGATCACGAGTTAATTCTATATAATCCTTTTGAAGTCAACACCCAACATGCATGGTGCGTGTTCACCCAATTACCGAATGAAATGATACGGAGATCTTGTACCCTACACTTACTGCAAACAAACCTTTATGATAAAATACTTTCTCCTCTTTTTGTGTAGTCCATATGCTTCGTACAGAGTAATCAAGGCGACATGTGATCACCTGAATGATTCGATTTCGATACTACATATAGATTAGAAGTTTAGAATATATAGCATAATACTTGAGTGGTCACGAATGAATTGCATAATCCACTTGAAGTGATGAAGTCAACACAAGACGTACGCAAAGCTGCATACATGCTCCATGGTTAAGTAACTTGGCGATAAAAAAAGAGCCACCATTCCATATTGTATGTGCCTATAAAAAGAGCACCGCCTTGCTCTCATCTGGCACCATACATTCTCATTTCTCGACACGCAACAATCTCCCTAGCTAGCTAGCCCAACCACTAGCTCCTTCGTCCGACGAGCAATGGCTGCATCCGCGCTCAAGATGGCGGCCATCTGCGCCGTGCTGGTCATATTGTTGTCTACCACGGGGCAGCCAGCGACGGCCGACAGAATCGACGGGCTAGCTTGCCCTAGTGTCGAGACGCCATGCCTTGTACGATGCAGACCTGCGTGCAACTTCTTTGCCAGGGTGATGTGCAACCCTATCTGCACCCTCACGCCGCCGGCGCTGGGAGCGCTGGACCAGGCCTGCGTCGACCAGGCCAACGTCCCTTGCATCAACGCCTGCAAGAACTTGTGCCAGGTTCAGTCTCCCTGATCGTCGCCCGGCGGGAGTATGCCATTGCCGGTCATGTATTTACCATCATATATACCTACAGCGAACGCGATGGACGTACGATATGTATGTTGGCATGCATGGTCATCTTTTTTCCTTTCCTTCCACAGTTATTAGTTTCCGTAACGCATCGTTGATCGTCTATCTATGCATGATCGACAATGGTGGTACGTGTACTGTCATGTTACAATATGTTTTATTACTACTGGTACCAGTAGCGAGTGGCGTCCCTGGTTGTGTGTTGCAAGTGTGTAAGAAAAACGTATTGAAAATAAAGTCAGTCATTTCATCAGATGTGTATTGTCTAGAAAATTTTGATGATTGAAAGATAGCCGACTAGATGATACCCCGCGCGTTGCTGCAGGGATTGTTGGCATATTTTTTATGAAAATTAAAATAGATATGATACTTTGTATTTTCTTAAAATCTGATTGATCGAGCTGTCCGGTTCGTTTCTCCGGTGCGGAGAAGGAAGGAAGCCAGCGCCAACGATGGACCCCGACGGCGACGTAAGCGGCATGTCCCTCCCCCGCAACCTTCTCGTCGACATCCTCCACCGCCTGCCGCCCCGGACCCTCGCCCTGTGTCGGGCAACCTGCCGCGCGTGGCGCGCCATCGTCGATGACCACCACCTCCTACAGCCCATCTACACGTCCTACAACTTCCCAGTCGTCTGCACGGATCGTCATCTCCGACGCTGGAACGATGGGCCAGCCTTCATCCTCCCGCCGGACATGGTGCAAGACCCACTGACCGGGATAATACGGCGTAAATCATACGAGACATGATTTGCGCGGCCGTCCATAGACTAGTATAGTGTATCCATGTCGTGGGAGTGGACCACCGTGAGTAGCCGCGCCCGACGCCAGGCCATACGCAGCCACCAACGCCACATCACCAGCACCCCGAGGATGTCTCCCCAACTTGCCTTGGCCCCGATCCAAGGCAGAACGCAGGCCATAAGACCAAGCCGGCGAGCAAGACTTCTCACATACATGAAGTTGTCATAAATTCTCCTATTCTTGATGAATGCACCTTGGGAGTTGGAGACAAGAAAGTTCATGTGAGGGCGGAGCCTAAGAATCTTCGCAAAGAGTTTTGCCACCGCGTGAATAAGACTAATTGGTCTATAGTCTTTGATTCCCTCCGCCCGGTCCTTCTTTGGCAATAACACCACATTCGCAGAATTAAGCCTGCATGTTGGCCCCAATTAGCAGCATCTATGATGGTGCCACAAATTAAGGACACTGAGAGGACATTTCTTCTTCCTGCTGAACCTGATTTGTTTGAAGAAGCTGGCTGGTGCTTTGCTGCTTTCTACCATCTCCCATGTCACACCTTGTTCTATTGTCCATGAGTTATGCTGCATCATATTAATAAACACGTGCAGGCTGAGGTCAGCCTTGTGTGCCAGCGATCCACCAAAGTTGGTGGACGCACGATCTTTTCATTGCTCATATCCGGACGTGGAAGTCCTTGAGCTCCACATGGTGTACACCTTTCTCATAGTCCACCAACAGGGACCTTTGAGGTAGCGATAAGTTTGTCTTTTGTGGTGGTAGACTTGTCCTGGGTGCTGAGACATGTCGTACGTCCTCTCCGAGCAGTGCAGGATCATGAGAACACCATTCTCGCAACCCACGTACGGGGTACGGCGACCGACTTCAGCACTAGGCTGATGGCCAATTCATATTACGCGCAAAATCCTTCAGTGTGGAGGTGTCCAAGCACAAGGCCCGGGAACAAACTTCCATGTCCATAGAGCGCAGGAGACATTTTGTTCCATTATGTAAACAAAATCAATAAAAAAATACTCTCGAAAGGCCAATCAGACCAAAAGTTGCTTCAGGCAAATGAACAAAGAATTTCCGATAATATAAATCTAACTTGTCAAAAGATCTAGTTAGAACTGCATCTTTAATTAAAAAAAAGGCAACAATAGCCTTAGAAATAAAAAGCCACGCTATTCTGATCAAAATATATCCTACTATCTAGGATTGGACGAATTTTACAGGATGATAAGTGCCCTCAATCAACTTGTACTCCCTCCGTAAACACTCTTATATTTTATTAAGAAGGGAATACCAATTAAGGACGCTTGTAGGGTAGGATATTTTCCCTACGGGGAGCGCGTCGACGTCACAAGGACGATAAGGGTACGCACCCTCGACGGCACAAGCGTTTCCCGGCTCGCGATTAAGACCGTAGCGTAAATATTGCATTCTTGAGGTGGCAAGGTGATATGCCACCGCTGTGCCACTAATATCAAGGAGGAGCACGTCTTTGTGTGGATGCAACCCAATGATACCACAGTAACTAAGTCGCTGCAAAGACCTTAGTTTGGTGTCACTTTTATCCAGTTCGATGAAGTTGTCCTCGTCGGAGTTCCACGAGTACTCAAGACCATCTTCTACTTCATTGTCTTTTCCTTTTGCTATCTTGTTTTGATCATCACCAGCAGTGTCTTGTGCTACTTCTTTGTTATCAACACCATCACTTGTGCCATCCTTTTGTCTGAACAAGCCGACGGTTTTACTGCTCCCGACCATCTCCCACTCCATCCTTGGTTGTCTTGCCCGTGAGTTGTTTTGCATCTGCATCTTACAAATGTGCGGCTCAATATTGGCAGCGTGCACCAGTGTCCACCCTAGTTGGCCATCGCCTGATTCTGTGAGTGCCCATACGCGGAGTCGAAGCGCGTTGAGCTCTGCATAGCTAATACCTTTCTCATAGCTCGCCAAGAGGGATCTCCTAGGTAGATGGTACGTTGCTCCGGCGCTGCTGTAGACATCTCCTGGGAACCGGACCATATCGTAGGTCCCCTCCAAGCAGCGCAGGATCATAAGGACGGCGTAACTGCAGACCACGTAGAGAGACCCACGCCAGTATTCTGCGGACGGAAACTTGATATCACATGCGGAAGAAGGCACAATGTTGAGGTGCACGGGGGCGCAGCGCCCTGGCACAAACTCCCGCATCTTCCATTGCCTAGTTTGCGACGAGAAGACGTGCGACCTCACCGAACTGGCCGTGGCCTCCTCAAAGCGCGACGTGCGGATGGAGTGCATCTTGCGAGGCGGGACGACCATGTACACCTCGTAGTGCAGCGACTCAGCTGGGTCAAAGACGAGGAAGGTGTAGCCCGACGACATTATTCTCGGTGGTGGACGTGGCAGCGGATCCCACCGTGCGGTGGCCGGGTTGCACACGTAGGTATCACTTTCATCTCTACGGGAACTACCAATTGACCGGTCCGTGTGTAGGAGGAGGAGGCCGTTGCAGTGGCCTCCGACGCGGGCCCAGCCGTGCCAAAGGAGGGGACGCCGGAAGCCGGTGCGACTGGAGCGCGAGTTCGGCGGGGCGAGGAAGTAGGACTTGTCTCGGCATCCGGCATGGTTGGTGAAAACGCCGGCGAAGCTGCGCGACGAGAAGAAGCGAGGGAGGAGGCCGTGGGCGTCCACGATCTCGCGCCAAGCGCGGCAGACGGTCCGGGACCGGGCGGCGTCACGGAACGGGAGGCGGCGGAGGATGTCGAGGAGCACGTCGTAGGGGAAGCACATGCCGTTGCCGCCTAGGGCGTCCGTCCGGGTGCAGCTGGCTTTCTTCGCTGCGGGGGGTAGCATCTTATTAACAGATCTGAAAATATTGACTTCACGCCGGAGAAGCTTTATATGGTCTAGGTTGGAGTTGACCCAACCCAAGTGTGTCGTCCTGGCTAGCTTTGCTCCCCCTCAAAAAAAGTTCAGAAAAAAAGCTATAGCTTTGCTCGTGGAAGGAATATCTGGTTAGTTATAAGTAGACTTGTACGTATCGAGATAGATAAAGCACGACGTACTTATTTTAGTCATCTTACTAGCAAAATGGCCCGTGCGTTGCAACGGAAAAATTAAAATTATAATCTTTAATGGCCACGACCATATTTTGTTGCATCACCGAGATACACTATAATTCTCAATTTTGTGAAATCATGAGCATTTTTTTAAACTCGTGAACATATTTCAAATTCATGAACAATTACAAACCAATTAAAACATTTTCGAAAATCAAGAACATTTTTGAAATTCACGAACATTTTTTATGATTTAATGACCATTTTTTGATTTAACAAACATTTTGCAAATGAATAAACTATTTTGTAAGTCATTAACTGTTTTTGAATTTTTAGGATATTTTTTATTCGTGAACAATTTTTGAATTGGCGAAATTTTGTTCAATTTCATTAACATTTTTTAATACACGAAAATTTTAGAACATCATAAACATTTTTATTTCCCGAAAGTTTGTTTTCAAAAATTTGAACTTTTTTTTAATAAGCAAACATTTTTTATAAAATCACGAATATTTTTTGAAACACAAACATTTTATTAAACATTGTATTTGAAAATTTTCATTTTAAAAATTCTCAAAAGTTTTTTGATGTCTTAAATTATATAGCAAACATGCCCATGCGTTTGAACAGAGAAGATGTTAAGCATGATGGATAAAGAAGTTCTGTTCCAACACCTTCGCCACCTTCTTCTAGCGGTGTGCACATGATCACGATATTAAGCATGGCAATCACCTCGACTATGGTATCACACACCTATGTCGATGCAAGAAAATGTTAACTAATCTCATCGAGCTGGACCTGAGGGCCACCCTCTGCTAGCCCCTCGTTTTTTAGTGGTCTTGCACTTCCATTCATGTAGTACCTTTGTATATTGGCCTATAGAGACGATCAATTCCCAATATGGTATTATCAACTATGCCAACGACATTGCAACTTGGTGTCTTGCTCCATTACCTAACAAATTCTGCAAGCACGACTACTATTATGTTTTGCAAAATGAACAAAAAAGGAAGAAGAGAATAATTTAGAAAAAAAATGGCTTCTCCGTAAGATTCCAGTATGACCAATCTCCACAAACGGTGAACCCCCTTTTCTCTAATGGCAGAAAAATACCAACAAATTTCATCTTCATATAGGTGATTGGAATACTGAAAAATATGTTGTCGAATAATACAATTTAATGTGGAATTGTATTATACGACAGGACTACAGATTATACTGTTCTTGTCCAGTTTCAACGAATGGCATATCCAGACCATAAATCCTAGAGCTTCTGATCAAGATTACGAAAAATTAATAAAGATAATTAACCTGAATAGAGATAGCAACCGACCAACAAACTACCGAAAAGTAAACAGCAATAGAGCTCTTGATTAGGAGAATTAATTACTACTAAATCAAGTGAAAGATAGCCGTGTCCTTGATAAGTATTTCCAAATCAAAGAAAGTAGTGTCCTTAGTTTTCACACAGAGTGTGTGCTCTTTATATCGCGCAGATACATATGGATTCGCTTTGACCTGCAAGATTCTAATAATCAGCGCCCACAACTATTGAGAGGCAAAATAATCTTTGTACATAACAACAGTGCAACAATAGTTTGTCTGCTCGAACCGTGCATACCCAAAAACAGAATCAAATCACAATACACAGCAATTAGCATCTCACATCGAGTCAACTCGTTGAGGGGTAGAACAGAGTTGGTTCTCGGCAGCCAAGCAAGACAGGCGCATGAATACCCGAGCAGAACCAGATTAAGGAGGTCGGATGCGGGATGCTCGCTGTCGCTGATAGGCGCTGCCGCCGTGCCGTTTTGGTAGTGCCGGAGGCCGCCGTCGCCGTCGCTGCCGTCCACGGTGCCATGTACGGTGGTTGCACGCCAACCCAACTGACCCCGACCTGAAATAGGATGTGCAAAAATTGGATAGGCCTCACCGCCGTGCCTTAGCTCCGCCTGCTCGATGCCACAACGTGGCCGGACGCACGTCCTGGATTCCACCTCCTCCCATCTCCTTTCTCTTCCCCAGCCACAGGTCAATTCCTTCTTATCCACCTACCGAGCGGCTTTCGCCCTCCTCTACTCGATCCATCCACGGGATCAGATCGACCCAGCTCGGGCCGCCCTGCCTCGAGCGCCATCACGACGGGGCACATCGATCCCGTCCGAGCTCCGCGCTGCACTGGCCATAGGTGTACTCCTACCACGATCCCATCGAAAGCAAATCAGGTGGTTCGCGGGAGGAGGAGGATTCTATAGCAGGATGGGGCAGTTGCCAGACGTGGAGGAGGATTCCTCCGTGTCCCGAGGATGAGGCGAAGAAGAGTCCTGACTGAGACTCTTTTTTTCCTCGGCTCTGTTGGGCTGTTTGGGCTGAGGCCCATACGGGCGACACAGAGCGCAAGACAAATCCTTTTTAGCGAAACTTGGTTGTATTAATTAGTACCACCTCAATATGGCAACGGGGAGACTAACCGCTGGTTATTGCTCAACCAAAACCATCACCGCTAAACAAAATTCTCCCCGTCCCCATCCCCATTAACTGCCACGGGGATGGTTCTTCTACCATCCCCATCCCCAACGGGTAAACAAATACCCAATGGATTCCCCATCCCCAGAAACATCCGAGTCAAAAAAAATGAACACTTCCCCAGCACCACTAAATAAGTGACAGCAGCAGCAAAACATATAAATGGACAGCTAAATAAGTGACAGCAGCAGGCCAGCAGCAAAACATACCTCATTAGCTGGTCTGCTGGTGACAGCAGCAGAAAAAAATGAACAGCACTTCCCCAGCACGAGCTAAATAAGTGACAGCAGCAGCAAAACATATAAATTGACAGCTAAATAAGTAACAACTAAATGGACAGTTCACAAAGGCATACAGCCACAAATAAATAGGCACACAGCCCACAAGAATCTAGAAATCTGCTATCAATACATAAATAGGTAGTTCACAAAGGCACACAGGCCACAAATAGTTCGTTCAAGTGTTCAACAAAGGCTCGCAGGCCATAACAGTCCAGAATTCGAATTAAACAGAACATAAATGATAAATTGCAGACTTTGAGACTCCAGGCTTCATCGATGCAGACTTGTAGAAGTGCTGAAGGGCAGGCTGTAAGTCAACACTACAGTGTCAGGCCCTGCATAAGATTAAAAGATTAGATTGACAAATGGTTCTATACGAGATAACAACTCAAACATTAAAGATTGAAGGTAACCTCGAGCCCCTCTTCAATGTCTTCAAGAACACTCCAGAAGCTAGCTTGTTGCCCATTGTCATCATCTATAAGCAAAAACAATTACAACAATTCAGACATGAAAGATAACAAGTAATGTAACTAGAGATGTTGTATTCTATGCATGTACCTTTGTAACTATTCCTAATCCAGTCCTGCGAACACATTAAAGCTTCTAGCAAATCAGAGGTAAGTCGGCTACGATGTTCACTTAGTACTCTACCACTTGTAGAAAATGCTGATTCTGAAGCAACTGTGCTGACTGGAATGGCATAGATATCCCTTGCTATCAATCTGAGTGTTGGGTATCTTGTTCCAGCAACCTTCCACCAGTCCAAGACATTGAAGTTCTTTGTATCTAGTGCAACATAATCATCCTCCAAGTACTTATCCAGCTCAGAAAAGAACCTTCTTGTTGCTGGCCTCCTTTTAGCCACACGTGCACTAAACATTGACATAAGTTCTGCTGGTGCTTCTTCTACAGACTTTGAGGTTTCTGGAACATCTTGATCGACATGGTATTCCTCTAGCAAGAGGGTTAATCGGTCGATGACTTCTCTAACATAGACCTCACTCTCATCCTCACTAACACCATGAAGCATAGCAAAGCAAGTGTTTAACATGTCATGTTTGTATCTAGGATCTAGGAGTGTAGCAATTCCCATCAGACCTTGTATGTCAGTCCAATATTTATCAAACTTTAGAGTCATTGCTTCTGTCATATTTCTTAGAATTTCATTGCTAGAGGTAGACCATTTTCTCATGTTTGCTTTGATTTCACATATTTGAGGAAAGAATATGTTGGCAGTAACATAATTTGTTCCAGAAAAGAGCTCAGTTATCTTGAAGAACAGCCTCAACCTATATACCACATCAAATGCAAACTCCCACTCAATATCAGTAGGGAGACTATCATATTGCTTATCCACCTTCTTGGCACGCTCAAAAACAGCTTTGTAAGGACAAGCAATACTTAGCATTGTAAAGACAGAGTTCCATCTGGTTTTACAGTCAAGTTGTAATTTTTTAGGCATAGGGACTTTAACAAACTTAGCAATCTCCTCAAATTTTTCAACTCTCTTTGGGGTGGCAGTCCAGAATGCTACACTCTCACGTATATTTTCTATGGCAGTCTTCATGACATCTAAACCATCCTTAACTATCAAGTTCAAGATATGTGCGCAACAACGCATGTGAAGCAATGTACCTTGGAGCATGAGCTTATCGGCCCCAAGCTTTTTCACCAGCAATTCAATAGCCTTGTCATTAGATGTGCAGTTATCAACCGTGACAGTAGAGAGCTTCTCATCGAGGTTCCATTGAACCAAAGCCTCGGCCAGTTCTTCAGCTATAACTTCTGCGGTATGTGGTGCTGGTACATAAATGAACCTACAAATCATTACAGAACAGCAAGTCACAAATCATTACAAAACATCAAGCATTTCGTATATAAACAACAAGCATATATCATAAAGAGCAGCATTTCGTATATAAACAGCAAGCATATATCATAAAGAGCAGCACTTCGTACCAAAACAGCTAGCATATATCACAAGTAACATCACACTTCATAAGACGTACCTCATTACAACATTTCTAAGCTTCCAGCCATCATCAATAAAATGGGCTGTTATCACCATATAACCCTTCTTTTGATTGTCCGAAGTCCACATGTCAGTGGTGATGGCCACTCTTGAATTGCAGGAAGCCATGTATTTGATAGCCTTTTTTGCTTCTTCTTTGTAAAACTTGATAATATCATTCCTGCCAAACAACGGTACAGAATCAGATATTAGAAAGCTAAGCAACAAGCGCTTTCCTATAAAAAAGAGGGTAACCGTACCTAATAGTGTTCCTAGTGACCAGCTTGAATTTAGGCTGTAATGCACTAACAAACCTTCGAAACCCAGCATGATCCACCATACACAATGGATACTCATGGAGAATTATCATGGCAACAAGCGCTTTCCTAGCAAAATCCTGATCAAATATGTAGTTCTCCAATGAAACCTTGCATCCATCCTTAGCAGCAAACCTCAATGAAGATTGAGCCATCATTTTGCCATTCATCTCCGCCTTGCTATATGCGCATGTATCATTATGGGCTAATAGATGCGATGTGCCATTCTTGGTTTCTCCTCCAAGAAGCTTACCACATTTAAGACACTTCGCCTTAACTTGACCGTTAACTCTCACACGCTTGTAGGACAACCAAGCCTTTGAAGTCAGCTTTCTCTTTGATCGAACAGATCCATCTTCATTCAACTCCTCTTCATCATCAGAGATTTCAATCTCCTCCATCTCAATGTCCACAATTATTGGCCCTCTAGCCGGCTGTGAAGATGATCCTGCCGGGCTGCTGCTCCCAGCCCGAGGACTGGAGGTCATCTCTCTATGCAGCAACAAACAGAAAATGTGTTTATTTAGATTGAAATAGCACTTCCTATATAAATAACAACACTTCCTATATATCATATAACAACAAACTTATCATAAACAGCAAGCATATATCATAAATAACAACACTTCCTATAAAAACAACGAACTTATATCATAAAAAACAGCAAACTTCTATCATAAACAGCAGCAAGCATATATCATAAATAACAACACTTTGTTTGAAAACAGCATTTTGCAACATACACGCATACAAATCTCAAGAAAAGACCTCACCGGCTTCGACTTGGAGTAGTAGGGTGGGCCTTGCGGGCGGTGCCAGTGCAGCTGGCCGTTGGAGAACCTACTGCACGGCGTGGAGGACGTTGGCCGGCCCCTGTACGACGACCGGGGATGCTCCCACCTTCTGGATACCGGAGCCGGTTGACGATGGAGGAGGCGGTGCGTAGAACTCCAGGGTCGACGGGGATCTCGGTGGCAGCTGTGTCGTCCGGTACTTGTCCTGGGTCTACGACGACTTCCGGATCAAGCATGCGCTCGGTGGCACCTGACGCCACGACGAGCTCGCGGGATGCCGTCTCCACCAGAGAGGTTGACTGGGAAGGGGGGAGCTCGCTGGATGCCGTGACTGCCACTCTAGGGATGCGGCGGTGGCTGAGAGGATGCGGCGGCGTGCGGTGGCTAAGAGGACGAGGAGTTGAGGACTGACGGCGTGCGGTGGCTGAGATGATGCGGGCCTGCGGCGGCGTGCGGTGGCTGAGAGGATGCTGGCCTGCGGCGGCGTGCGGTGGAAGAGAGGACTGGAGAGGATCGGGGATTCGAGAGGACTGGAGATGGAGAGGAGATCGGGGGAGTGTTGCGGGTTGCGGCGGCTGGACTCTGGAGAGTGGAGACGGGAGGGGAAATGTGAGTCCGGGTCTGAGAATCTAGGGTTTCAGTATGTATACGTATACCTCTCTATTACCTCGGCCCCACATGTCATGTGTGCCAGCAGGGAACTCACGGGTGCCGGGTATGGGGAGTAGTCAGCCATAACCAGCCCCGGTTTACCCGATGGGGAGAGATTTGCCATTGATAACAGCCCCACGGGGATTAAATGTCTGCCATCACCATCCCCTAATAGGTGAATTAACCACCGGGGAACGGGGAATGGGGCCCCGTTGCCAGATTGAGTACCACCTTGTATTTGTATTTCACCTGACTTAGGATCAGATGCGGGACGAAACCAAGAATATCATCTTGCTTTATTAGTGTATATAATATATATATATATATAATATAAATATATATAATAATATAATATATAATAATATATATATATATATATAATATATATATATATTTATATATAGGACTACTTTTCTGTACTCCTGGGTGTATGTACTCCCATATTCAATATACCTCATATACACATTGATTATACCTCTTTACCATTTTCAATATACTTCATTAAATATTCTAAGATACCCCAATACGAGTTTTGTGGAAAAAATATCATTTGCGACGTAATTTTTGTAATATACCTTTTTCATGTACGAACAAATCAGTATGTACGTAAACCTTTAAAAATATGTAGACTCACATGATTTTTTTCGTGAAACTCATTTTGGGGTATCTACTAATTATTAATGAAGTATATTAAAAATAATAAAGAGGTATAAAATATTCATCTATGTGGTATATGAGCGATGAGAGTACGTACTCCCAGGAGTACATAGCCATTTTTTTCTGTACTCCTGGGTGTATGTACTCCCATATTCAATATACCTCATATACACATTGATTATACCTCTTTACCATTTTCAATATACTTCATTAAATATTCTAAGATACCCCAATACGAGTTTTGTGGAAAAAATATCATTTGCGACGTAATTTTTGTAATATACCTTTTTCATGTACGAACAAATCAGTATGTACGTAAATCTTTAAAAATATGTAGACTCACATGATTTTTTTCGTGAAACTCATTTTGGGGTATCTACTAATTATTAATGAAGTATATTAAAAATAATAAAGAGGTATAAAATATTCATCTATGTGGTATATGAGCGATGAGAGTACGTACTCCCAGGAGTACATAGCCATTTTTTTCTGTACTCCTGGGTGTATGTACTCCCATATTCAATATACCTCATATACACATTGATTATACCTCTTTACCATTTTCAATATACTTCATTAAATATTCTAAGATACCCCAATACGAGTTTTGTGGAAAAAATATCATTTGCGACGTAATTTTTGTAATATACCTTTTTCATGTACGAACAAATCAGTATGTACGTAAACCTTTAAAAATATGTAGACTCACATGATTTTTTTCGTGAAACTCATTTTGGGGTATCTACTAATTATTAATGAAGTATATTAAAAATAATAAAGAGGTATAAAATATTCATCTATGTGGTATATGAGCGATGAGAGTACGTACTCCCAGGAGTACATAGCCATTTTTTTCTGTACTCCTGGGTGTATGTACTCCCATATTCAATATACCTCATATACACATTGATTATACCTCTTTACCATTTTCAATATACTTCATTAAATATTCTAAGATACCCCAATACGAGTTTTGTGGAAAAAATATCATTTGCGACGTAATTTTTGTAATATACCTTTTTCATGTACGAACAAATCAGTATGTACGTAAACCTTTAAAAATATGTAGACTCACATGATTTTTTTCGTGAAACTCATTTTGGGGTATCTACTAATTATTAATGAAGTATATTAAAAATAATAAAGAGGTATAAAATATTCATCTATGTGGTATATGAGCGATGAGAGTACGTACTCCCAGGAGTACATAGCCATTTTTTTCTGTACTCCTGGGTGTATGTACTCCCATATTCAATATACCTCATATACACATTGATTATACCTCTTTACCATTTTCAATATACTTCATTAAATATTCTAAGATACCCCAATACGAGTTTTGTGGAAAAAATATCATTTGCGACGTAATTTTTGTAATATACCTTTTTCATGTACGAACAAATCAGTATGTACGTAAACCTTTAAAAATATGTAGACTCACATGATTTTTTTCGTGAAACTCATTTTGGGGTATCTACTAATTATTAATGAAGTATATTAAAAATAATAAAGAGGTATAAAATATTCATCTATGTGGTATATGAGCGATGAGAGTACGTACTCCCAGGAGTACATAGCCATTTTTTTTCTGTACTCCTGGGTGTATGTACTCCCATATTCAATATACCTCATATACACATTGATTATACCCATTTACCATTTTCAATATACTTCATTAAATATTCTAAGATACCCCAATACGAGTTTTGTGGAAAAAATATCATTTGCGACGTAATTTTTGTAATATACCTTTTTCATGTACGAACAAATCAGTATATACGTAAACCTTTAAAAATATGTAGACTCACATGATTTTTTTCGTGAAACTCATTTTGGACTCGAAGGGTGGGTTAATTGAGAGCCTATCTCCAAGGTATTGTCTTCCTTTCCATAGGCGCACAAATCCATCGTTTTTTGAAGGAGTGCCGCGTCATTAATTAAGCACGGCGTACTTATAACAGTAACCCGTAAATTTTATCTCCCATCTGTCCGTGAACAAGAAAATAGTCTGCGGAGACGGATGCGGAAGGCCTCCATCTACCGCTATCCGTATGCATTTCAAACACTTCTTCAACAAAGTGGATGAATTTCATGCAAACACAACGGAATTTCATATAAACCGGATGAAAACACTTACATTTTGGACATATTTTAATGAAAAAACTAAAACGATGTGCATGTACGACCGCACAGAGGTCCACTTCCAGAACACGGATACACTACACTGGTCTACGGCCGGCCGTGATGGATATCCCTTTGTCTTAACCATGTCCCCCAGCCCGCGGACTGCCAAGAGCCCTGGAGGTATATTCCACCCCCGTATATTCCCTATGTACGGCCGCGCCGCTCATCGGAGTGGCAATGAGGGGTGCTTCAGCCGGAAGGGAAGGGGGGGATCCGCTTCCATGAAGCACGGAACAACGTTCGTTTATGGGTGGAGGTCGTCGGTGGCCCAAGAGATCTCCGTCGCCATTTCCAAGAGAACCGATATTTTGATTATGTGGGAGGGCATGCACCATCACCATTGGATCAGCAACATCAACTTTGGCTAGGGCTTTTCCGTTTGCTACATCATGGATTTCTATAGCCTCTGGCTCGGCATTAAGGACATTGACCTCATCAACGACTCACCGGACACCATTGTTTTGAACGCCGCCCTTTCAAGCTCCTACTCGGCGGCCACGGCCTACAAGGCGCAGCTCGCCGATGTGGCCGCATCTTTCCTCATGCCGGCTGTTTGGAGGACATGGGCACTGCCGAAGCATAAGCTTTTTGCTTGGCTCATTCTCCAGGACTGGGTATGGACGACCGACCATCTCCGGAGGCGTGGTTGGCCAAATTGTGGCTTACGCCAACTATGCAAGTGGGAACCATTGACGGCCGCACATCTATTGCTCATGTGTAGGTTCTCAAGACTTATCAGGGTGGCGAACTGACAATCATAGCTTAGCTTGGTCTTCTTCCTATGCACATGGAGGAATGTCAAAACTTCAACTCGGTCAAAGATTGGTAGTGTGTTATGGCAAACATCAACGACAATGGTGTGACCGTTAGGAAGGGGATTGTCTCCCTTCTCATGATATAGCATTTTGCCCACATTTAGAAAAAAAACACTATAGAACAAATACAAATAAACACTTCACGCAAACCCACCAGCGTGTGTCAGCTAGTATATACCCATTCACCCTTTTCCCTACAAATGCAGGATCACTGGTCGGCTGAATGGTTTCCATGTCTTATGTTACCATGACATTAGTTGTTTCTCAAGAAAAGCGCGAAGGGTGCATTAGTAGAAATAATTACTTTTTAGTATGCTATAAGATTAAACCATTATAACTGAACATCCACAACATTGAAATTTACAACTTGGAATGGCGAGAAGAAAAAAGTACATAAATGATGGTCAATTGAGCCTATATTTAGGCCCATTTCCTCCTAACAAGAAGGGGGTGTGTAGCATATCGCTCTTGCTGCAAAATTCCTTTGTGTGCCCATCCCGTGCACGCCTCTCGCGGAAGAATTCCTTTTCCTGCCCCTCTTTTCCACATCCGAGTTGTAGGCCATTTGGGTGTAAAATCTTGGATTCATTGGGACACAATGCGCAGCTGCTTGTCAAACGGTCCAACGGCTCTTCTGTCATAATAAAGGGGGAGAGATGTAGTATTAGATAGATCATATCTAGTGGGTTGACATATGTTTCGACGATCAGATAGGTCGTTGGAAATACTAGCACATACCTAGGATGGTGCATGTTTCCACGGTTAGTTCGCCAGAGCACCGGTGGTAGCATAGCTCGGAGAAGAAGATGTGCTCATCGTCGTCTGTTTGGCGAGCCGAGAAGTTGATATGGTACCAGAGGTCTTCCCTAAAACCAACACAGGCGGCTTTCAAATCCGTGGTCGGCAGATCCTCTAGATAGACGAAGCTAACGCAGCCAGTGGTGGGCCGATCAGGAAGCCAGAACTCGGGACCCTGCACACACAATATCGATCTCAAAACAAGGATAACTAAGTAAGCTGTGCCTATATGCAGCGAGGATCGAGACTGAGAAATGAGACTCCTGGTTGTTATCTTGTGGGTCAGTTGGACGTACTTACCGCGTGGTTGGAGTTGTAATGTTGGAGGGCCCAGTCGGCGAGATCACGAATGTTGTAGGCGTCATCTCCTCTGTCCTCAAATAAAACAAAATAAATAAATAAACAAGACTAAACGGGGATATTTAGCTCCACACGATCAATGGCCGCATCGACAGAAACTCTTGAAAATAGAAAAATTCCAGGGAGTAGCAAGGAAGGTATAATAGCAGTACGTACGTACTCTTGGGTTTTGGGGTTAACGGCACGTCCGCTGTCCTTGAGTTGTTGAAGGCGAGCTGCAAACTGTTTTGAGGCGGCGGCTGTACCTGTACGCACATAACCACGATGGCCGGAGCCGGCGCCGTTAGCGGAAGAGAACCAGGATCCCATTGATCGATCCCCCTTCTATGCGTCCTCGACGGGAATCTTGATGGATTAATCCTCCTGACCTCCTCTGCGTTGTCAATACGTCTCGTGATAGTGCTGATGTAGGAAAGTTTATTGAGTCAGCTCAGTTTCCGTGTAATAGATGTATACGTGTGGGTTATGCACTAGATCTCGGGCTGGCTTGTAATTAGTTTGCATGCGTGCATGATACTAGTGGAGTCTAATTCCGGAGTTCGTGGTTCGTGGATGACAGGTATGGTTTCCTCCTTCGGCGTCTTAGTCGTGGTGGGGTGTCAGATCTGAAGTTCGATGGCGTGTCCGGGGTGTTGCTCCAGTCTGATTTGTTCCACGGTAAGGACTTCACTTTTGGTGAGCCACCTTGGAGGTCCGCAAAGCTGCATATCAGCGATGAAGCCGCGTCGAGCTCGGGTGAGGAGGTGATCCGTCATTCTTTTCTTCGGTGTCTGCTGTGGTGGTGCCGGAGGCAGGTGACGGGCGTTGGTGTCAAGCTCAGAGATGTTCTGCTATCTTTTCAGTTTTGTCATGTCGGTCTTTACGTGACTTGTACTTTGATCTTTATGATATGAATGAAACACGTATTACCATGCAAAAAAAAAATCGGCTTGTTATGGCGTGAGTCTATTAGCTAAGTTTAAGCAGGAGTCTAAATAATATTTTTTTTTAAACACAGTACAGACGCGGACGCTCATATATATAACCAGCCCTGGCTGCGTGAGAAACCGGAAAAAAGAGAAAAGGAATAAAGAGAAATTTTAGTGTACGAGATGTGCCTTTAGCTATCAGTTTTTGTGCGCGTGTGTTCGTATAATTTTATGTGATCGATTTAGAGGGCGAGTTCCAACAGTCCTACTGATTCTGAACTGCTCGAAGGAGACATACGATATTGTTCAGGTTCCAGGAGAAATCTTTATTGTTGTTAATTACTTGATGATACTCCCTCCGTTCCTTAAAAGTATAAGTATTTTTAGACATTTTACTATGAACTACGTACGGAACAAAATGAGTGAATCTACACTCTAAAATATGTCTATGTACATCCGTATGTAGTTCCACTACCCCAGCCCCACGCGCTTCTCCTATCCCTCTGGGGGACTCAAATCCGCTGTCGTCCTGACCACCCAAAGGACCTTAACTAGAAATTCAAAGATGATTGCAGTTACACACATCACTGATGGATCTATGTGTTGTGATGGGTCCCATTGATGGGTCCGCCTTCTCAGCGTCCTCGACGGGAATCTTGATGGATTAATCCTCCTATCCTCCTCTGCGTCGTCAATACGTCTCGTGATGGATCGATCACCCAATCGATCTCTATGTGTAGGATCTAGGAACCGACCTGGAATCCTAAGCGAATACTAGTCCGAAACGCGTCCTTTATGAGCGCTAAACCCCTCCCCCCTGAATTTCAGAGTGGTGGGCCCACCTCCCCAACTGATGTCAGGATCAACCCGTAAACCGAGCCATCCGGCAAAATAATCGTCGGTTTGTGAGCGGAAGACCATTTTTCCGGACGGAACAGATCCCGTAAATTCATCTATACCGCAATTTTTTGGAGGATCCTTCAAACTGCGGTTCATTTCCTTCATATGTGCGATAGGAGCGCATGTTTTTGCCGGCTCCCCTTTCGTTGGCACAAACCATTTTTTCGTTCGTTTTCATTCCCGCCTCCACTCCTCGTCGCCACCGCCACCGCACCTCCACGTCGTCTGCTAGCTCTGCCACCCCGCCTCATCCATTCTACCAAGTTTGAGTGTGGGGGTGCCCATTTGTGTCCCTGGGCTCGCCGCCACCGCCATGGATCCGCCCCTGATCTTGGCCCATGGCCTTGTACCGGTGGACCTGGTTGGTTCTGGCGCCGGTGAGCCTCGGAATCAGTCGGGTCGGCCGAGCGCACCAGTGGAAGGGATTTCGGCCGGATTTGCTTCGGCGATTGCGGGAGAAGAAAGGGCTGTCGGATTTGCTTAGGACAGCAGGGAAGAAGCAAGGGGCGACCAGCTTTGCTTCGAGGAAGGTATGTTCAATGCCTTCCTATGCACTTATCGGTTATTTTCATTCAACTACGATCGGAGATGTTCGGGTGAAATTCACGGGCGTGTATTTTAAGATGGATTGTATTTCATCCTCGTCGTCTTTGTCGGATGATTCGAACATAGAAGAGATGATCCTCGAGGATGATATCGAGAACGTAGTGTTGTTGCATCTCGTGGACAAAATTGAGAAGGGCCCAAACAAAAAGCGTCGCGGATCCACGATTGGCCGGCTAAGCATTCCTCGCAACCGAGCTATTGGCGACAAGATGCTCATGAAGGACTACTTCGCTGAGCTACCGACATATCCGGCTCACCTATTTCGTAGGCAATATCGAATGCGTAGGTCTCTTTTTGTGCGCATCGTGGAAGCTTGCGAGCAGAATTGCCTTTTTTTTACTCGGCGTAGGAATGCCGCCAGTTTGCTTGGCCTTAGTGCATATCAAAAAATATCAGCGGCGATGAGAGTGATTGCATATGGTGTTCTTGCCGACTACGCGAATGAATATCTTCGCATTAGAGAAGATACCACCATCAAGTGTGTCCATGTATTTTTGAAGACAATGATCCGAGTTTTTGGCCCGGAGTACCTTCGAGCTGCAAACGAGGAGGACACAAAGAAACTCATTGCAATGAACAAAGCAAGGGGATGGTCGGGCATGCTAGGTAATATTGATTACATGCATTGGAGCTGCAAGAACTGTCTGGTTGCTTGGGCAGGGCAATACACCAGTCACAAACGTAAACCCATCACTGTGCTTGAAGTTGTGGCCTCACATGATCTATGGATTTGGCATTGTTTTGGTTTGCGGGGGTCTCTCAATGATATCAATGTCTTACATCGATCTCATCTATTTGCTCAGCTAGCTAGTGGTAAAACTCCCACTTACAACTACACCATCAATGCGAACTAGCCAGGTAGAACAGTCAGGTTAGGAAAAGAGTCTTTCATGTCAAGGTGAACATAGACAGACAAGGTTAGTTTGTTTTCCTTAATTCTCAGAGAAAAGACTCGTTGCTGGAACCGAGACCACTGGCGATTGCTTTCTTTCTGACCTTCAGCCGAGAAATTCCATACATCTACTTCAAAGAGAGGGAAAGAGTGCTAGTCCGAAAGAACAAGCAAGGGATGAGCTTCATAGTCTACTTGGTAAGGGGGTCGACGATTCCATAGCTTCTCGAATGGTGAGATTCCGCTTTCGCCATAAGAGTGCGAAGTGGAAGTACCTAACAAAAAAATCTTATTCAAGTCTCATTTGGAGGGGATTGCAGGATTTCGTCCAGTTCCTATAGAACCTATCACTAAAATACCCGATAGGGCTAAGCGGAACGAAAAGGGTTTTCCATGAGATGGTAAATGAAAACGTTTTTCTAGAAATATGGACTAATGGAAGTTGTGCATAACTATACCATGGGGTACTATCTTGCCGATGGTATTTATCCTTCATGATCAACATTTGGGAATACCATTAGTGATCCCAAAATTAAGAAACACAATTTTATTCCCAAAGCACAAGAAGCTTGCCGAAAGGATATTAAGAGAGCATTTTGTGTGTTGCAATCTCGGTTTGCCATTGTAAATCCCTCAGAAACATCATGACTGCTTGTGTCATTTTACACAATATGACCATTGAGGAGGAGAGGGATTTAGATTGAGAGTTTAAGTATGACAATGTTGATAGCCGTGTGAAGCCTGCCAGGGATGAAGATGAGATGAGTGCATTTCTCGAGACCTACTGAAAGATCCGGAACCATGATTCAGACCATCAACTCCAGTTTGATCTTATTGAGCATTGTTGGCAACTCTATGCATGGGAAATAGATCCCTTTTTTATTCATTTGTATTTGTGTGTGATTTGAACAATTTGGTGTTGTAATAATAATTTGAATTCTAACATTTGTTGTAATGAGAACGATTGTTGTATTTTGATTTCGTCTTTGGGCCATTCATATGTTTAATTTATATTATGATTCTATTCGGTTCATAATGTTGAAAATCTAGAATTTACGCTCTGGGTCCGGTACAGGTTGACGCGGAGGATAGGGAGATATGAACTTTTTTGCGGTACCGCCGGCCCTCCGGCAGAACAGATCCCGTAAACGCGTTACACGAAACATTTGCGGAATGAGTTCACATGGTCTGTTCAGCCGAAAGGCTTGTGGGACCGCCAAAAATTTTTTAGAGGAGCCCGCAAATGATTTTTGTGGGACCGTGTGGTTGTCGGATCTGCTAGAGTTGCTTTAAGAAACTACTCCCTCAGTCGGTTTATTAGGCCCCTGGTATTTTGGGTCCAACTTTGACCATCTATTTGAGTCAAAAAAAAGTATATGTTATAAAATGTATATTGTTAGATTTTAATTTGAAAGAGGTTTTTCACGATATAAGCTCTTTGACATATAGTTCATTCTACTCGAACGGAGGGAGTATTAGTTAAAGTCATGATCAAAATTTGACCTAATAAACCCGAACGGAGTAGAATCCTATGTTTTGAGTGTGCCCCGTCTTTCTCCTTTTCGTGTCGTGCGCCTGATGGAGACACTAGTATTAGCAGCGTTTGAGTTGACCCAATAGCAGTGTCCGTGTGCTGCTACTACCAGACGGCAGGTAACATGTTAGTAGCAACGTCCAGAACAAACACTGCTATGGTGCGCCAAGTTAGCAGCGTTTGCATCGCACACTGCTAGTACTCGCTCACGAGCAAACGCCGCAATACTGCACACCCTAGTAGCATGCACAGCTTATTAGCAAACGCTGCCAATATGCAGTATAGTTTTGTTTCCAATTTTACTTTGGCTACAATTGGTTACACATTGGTTTAATAGCAGCAAAATAAGCATCTAAATAATGAGGTTGCACAGGCACCTGGAACAATAATTAGAAGTATTCGTAAACATCGGCTTCAACGGATAATTGTCGTTACGTAAACTTATAAGTACTTAACAATTCCAAACACTTCATTTCAAAAGAAAATTACTTAGTACGTGAGTAACACAGCAGAGAAGTACTTGCATTACAAGTCACAACGAAGTTCTTCACACATACATTGGTGTAATAATAGCGGGGTCCGTGGTTCCATCGTATTGTTCAATGTTGACGGGTTTAAATCCTTTTGGAAACTGGTGTTGCGTGACCTCATCTATGAAGCATATTGGGTCTGCAGCTCCACTAATCCAAGCTGCGGCATGTCGGGAGTCAGTTGTATTCTGATCATGTGTGTGATCACGCGCCTCGCCATGCTTGTCTAACCAATTATGATATCTAGCATGTCCAGCAGGCGCGTGCTCTCTAGATCCAGAAGTGGAATGCGATGAAGCAGCTGACCTTGTTGTTAATTTACCTTGCAGATCGTATGGCTTAGCATGCGGAAACAAATCCTTCCCTTTACGACGGGTAATGGGGGGATCTCGAAGTCCTCCCGTTGGTCGGTGCCGTCCCCGAGGAGGGTGGTCCGGCTGGTCGGCCCTGCCACATGCTTTGACAGTAGGTTTCCAACGACTTCATCATCAAAGGCCGGAAACAGGCGTCGTCGTGGGTAAGATTGGGTTCGGCTTGTGAATCTTTGTTCGAGTTCTTCCTTGGCTCCGAGGACTTCAACCCACTGGTCGTTGAGTACGTCCTGGTCGGCTTTAAGCTTCTAACGTTGCCTTTTGATGCTTTTGGCGGTGCTGATTAGCTGTCGTCGAAAGCTTTCCAATGCAAGGGGCTCCTCGGAGACATCAAACTCATCCAGTCTGAAGCTTGTGTCCTCCTCGGATTCAGGCATGTAGTTATGGCCCTCGGGATCATCATCATCCTCAACTTCCATGTCTCCGTCAATATACCCAACGTTAGCATCCACGTCATTGTGTATTTTCTCGGCGCCGTCCGGAGTAGCGCTGTTATCGGTGGCGTCATCATTGGTAGTGTTGTTGCCGGCATCCCCAATACCGGTGCTTTTAGTTCGCTTCCGCCTCCGTCTGTGCTTGGGGGATCCTTGACTTCCTCCTCTTCATCATCCTTTGGGGTATCTACCATGTAGATGTCGTAGGTGGAGGTTGCCGCCCAGTTGCCTGTATTGGAGGTAGCTATGGGTGATGCGGTATAGGACATATCATCGACATCTTCATCCATGTCGGCTGCCTCTTTGGAGGCATAGTCTAGCATTCGGTTAAGTCTTCGACTGTAGCGACTACGTGGGTGGTGGGTGCGATGAAAATTTCCCTCTGATCGGCTTTACTTCCGATCAGATCGTAGACCGAAGTCTACTCGTTCGAAGTCCCAAGGCTCTGGTTTATCCTGTCCGAGGAGGAGACAAGGGGGGGGGGGGGGGGGGGGGCAATGCTTTACCCGGGTTCGGGCCCTCTAAAGACTAAACCCCTCGGTTTATATATGCACCAAGGGTACCTAGGTTACATGTATGGTCAGTTTCCATCTAGGGATAAACTTGCCGACTACTAAAACAGTGTTACCACTGTATATAATTAAATATAACAAGTCATATGTATTTCTAATTTTGGTTATCATGTTATCAACCCGAACCAATTCCCGCGGAAACACGCGAGGTATCCTCTAGTAAAAAGAACGTATTTCAATTTAAAAAAAGAACATACTTGTACAAAATTATTATTGTTGTTGTTGTTGTTGTTGTTGTTGTTGTTGTTGTTGTTGTTGTTGTTGTTGTTGTTTTTTGTTATAATAATAATAATTACATCATGAGCGGATCTGCTGTTAGTTGTACAAAACCCCTTGAAGTCAACACGTCACATGGTGTACATGAGCGGATCTGCAGTTAGACAACACTGACAGTGACAACTATTACTTCGCCAAGCTGGACACGGAGCTTGTAAAACTGCTCGTAACCCATAAGAAATTTGCAAAAGTACTAAGTACAAAAAAGTTTTCATTAATTCATATATCTTTTTATTTTGCAGGTGAATCAATATATCTTTTCTAACGGTATATGATTTGCATATAATCGGAAACACTTCTTAGAAGTTATAGCCAAAATGCAGCATAAAAGCAATACGTACACAAATCAGCGAATACCATTTGCAAATAGATGAAATGTGTGTGTATATGTATGTTGTGATGATGATAGTAATAATAACAATAATAATAACATGAGCGTATCCCATGTTAGTTGTACAATCCCTGGAAGTCAACACGTTGCATGGTGTACGTGATCAGCACGTACGTATATATATACAATACATATGCACACTCCATACCGGGGTGACAGCCACTACTTCTCCATGCTTTTTTTTTGAACACAGTACAGACGCAAGCACTCATATACACGCGCATACACTCATCCCTATGAACGCACACACGCACACCCTATCCCTATGAGCACCTACGAGAGACTGAGCCGGCATATCATCTTGAGATTTACGAAGTCACCGTAGGCACCTCGTCGTCGACGGGAACGTCTCCTCCCACTGAATGCGCATCGCCGGAAATCCTGAAATAAATCCAGGAATAAATGCGAGCACCAGGATTTGATCTCTGGTGGGCTGAGATACCACAGTCCCTCTAACCATCCAACCACAGGTTGGTTCGCACTACTTCTCCATGCTGGAGGTAGAGGTTCTCATGTTATCATTTTTTTTTTGCGTTCTATTTTCTGCCTATAAAAGAGCATTGCCCGCTCCTTCTTTCATAGAGCACGAGCAGTCGAGCTATTGGTTCTGATCCTGGTGATTGAACTTCCCCGGTATTGCTTTCCTTGTAGCTAGCCTCATCATCCGCGTCAACGCACATCCATCCCCAATGGCTGCCGCCTCCGCGCTCAAGACGGCCACCGTCGTCGCCATCTGCGTGGCCATGTTGTTGGTCCAGATCACCACAGCGGAGATGGAGTACCCCACGCCTATGGCGCCGCCGCCCGCCGGCGGTGGATTGGCATGCCCTGATGCCCAGGGCGCCTGCCGAACGAAATGCCGAGCGGGGTGCGACAAAATATCGCCGGCCATGTGCCTTCCCGTCTGCGTCGCCTCGCCGCTTCCGGCAGTGGATAAGGCGTGCGTCGACAAGGTCCTCAGCGCCTGCCAGACCTTCTGCAAGACCGCGTGCGAGACCCTCTCCAGCCCATGATCTGCTGAGCGGCCGGGTTATCCCGCCAACTCTTTCTCCCTTTTTATTTTGTGACAACGTTTCCCTTCGTTCCCATCACGCGGCAGGCACTGTGTGGTTTTATTTTGCTACTACTCCGCTAGCTAAATGTGTTACGTTACTTACGTATACGTATGTATGTTGTTCCTTTCATGTGTACAATTTGACCGTTTACTTTGCCCACCTGCTGTGTTTGTTTCCAAAGTTGTTAACACATTATGTATGGGATGAGAGACTGGCAATTCATATTCTTTTTTGAGATTCGCCTAAGTTTTCTCTGACAAATCTGTATGTTGCAATCCACTCTCAACTTTCAAGACAAGAGGATTTATGTGTTTATACTTGTATGTAATACACAGTAATCTTTCGAAATAGGCTTTCACCCCGCTTTATAGATGAAGCAACGGTCAACTCTCACGACGGAAAAATGATGTGCCATTTCTTGGTAACTACGTCTACATCATGAACGGGAAGCTGCTGACGGAAGAAGTATTATCAAGCATATATTAATAAACATCATAATGAAACGCTGCAAGTAGAGTGTTCGTCCGGCTGTGCTCCGCATAAAGTCGCCGGTCTGCAGACATACTGGCGTTGCTGCCTATTTTTTTTAGATGAAAGGCATCAGTCCGACTTTATAAATAAAGCCACCAGGCAGCATTCACCACAGGATAGACAACAGAGTATCGAAAACACAGATAGTACTGAAGCCAGGGGTATATGGCTCCTAGGCCAACATACGGCACGCAGGCCAAGCGAGAAGACATAGCAGGATAAAATGAACAACCAAGTTCCACTAGTCGCCAGTTTGATGTTGCGAGAGATAAGTAGCTGAAGCCCGAATCTTGAAAGCCATCAAGTCAAAAGCATCGCGGTCGGACTCCTTAGTCAATAATCTCCACTGCTGCAAGAATAGGCAAGTATTAAATAAGCAATCAGCAGGCTTAGCAGGAAAAGTATGCTCGATAGTGAACTTGTTCCTAGTATTCCACAGAGACCAGCAAACAGCCGCGAATCCCACCCAAAACATTCGTTTAGAGGCCCCAACCAGACCAGAGGCCAGGGTCCTGAGCTCCGAAAAGGAGGAGGGGCTCCAAGGCACATGGAGCCAGGACCTATGCAACACCAGACAAGCTTTGCCAGAACACATTTGAAAAATATGTGATCCGTGTCCTCAAGGTCACCACACAGCGCGCACCTATCGGACCCAGGTCCATTGCGCTTACGGATATGGTCAGCAGCAGGCAGCCGCCCTCTAAAGGCATGGCACAGAAAGATCTTGATCTTAGGAGGAATACGGGCCCGCCAGATCAGCTTGAACCTATTAGTAGGGGTGCCAGAAATGAGCTTAGCGTATAAAGACTTAACAGAAAAACGCCCGGAAGTAGAATGGGGCCAGACCACCGAGTCCTCCCCCTTTGAGAGCACGGGGAATGCAGGCAACAAGACGCTGCCAATCATCCAACTCTACAGGAGAAAGAGAACGACGAAGGGCCAGATCCCAGTTATTGTCAGAGAGCTCACAGATAGAGATCTCCAGGTTAGGACAGTACGAAAAGAGAACAGGAAAGGAAACTGCAAGGGGAGAATCCCCGCACCACCAATCAAGCCAAAAACGCGTAGATTTGCCGTTATGAACCACAAATTTAACAAGAGACTTAAACACCGGGCGAAGTTTGACAAGGTCTTTCCAGAATTGCGATCTGCCCGCGGAAGGCGCATACATGGGGCTAGAAACAGGGAAGTATTTAGCGTGGAGGAGGTTGAGGCAAAGCGGATTCTCCGAGGCAGTCATGATTTTCCACCACCATTTGATGATCAGGCATTTATTCATAGTCATGGTGTCCAGGATGCCCAACCCCCCAAGGTTCTTGGGCCTGCAAATCTTTTTCCATTTAACCAATCTATACTTACGTTTGTTGCCAGCCGCGTTCCAGTAGAACGCACCCCTGTGCTTATCAAACCCCGTGTGCGTACCACCAGAGAGAAGATAGAAGCCCATCAGGAACATGGGGAGGGAGGAGAGGCACGCATTGATCAGGGCAACCTTGCCCGCTTGTGTATTGTATCTGCCCCTCCAAGGCAAAACACGGTTGCCCACTTTCGAGACCACATGAGCAAAATCTCTAGCAAGAAACTTCTTAGGAGAAATAGGGAGGCCATGATTTTTAAAAGGGAAGGAGCCCAGGGAGCAATTGAGAAGTTGAGAGACCCGCCTGGCCTCGACATCCGACACCCCTGTGACAATAACTTCACTCTTTACAAAATTGATCGTAAGCCCCGATAAAGCCTCAAAGCAGAGCAGCAGAAACTTGAGGTGGGCAAGGCAGTCGTCGTTAAGTTCAACCATGATAATCGTGTCGTCCGCGTATTGGAGATGAGTGATACCATGCGGGACCAAGTGAGAGCTAACGGGAGATATGTGCCCGGCGACGGCCGCCCGCGACAGGATATGGGATAGGGCATCCGCAACGAAGTTAAATAGAAGAGGGGAGACAGGGTCACCTTGCCTCAGGCCCCTACCGTTGGCGAAGAAGTTGCTGACCCTGCTGTTAACCGAAACCACAGTGTGCCCGCCCGTCACCAGCTGTATAATCCTATGAACGACCGCCCCGCCCGCCCGTCACCAGCTGTATAATCCTATGAATGACAGCCCCATCGAAACCTTTAGCCAACAAAACTTGCCGAAGGAATTTCCAGCTAACCGAATCATAGGCCTTCTGAAAATCGAGTTTGGTTGCTACCTATTCCGAGACCGACTTCCAACATACCCGACCCTTGTTCTGATATCATCGTGCCGCGTCGACCAAGAAGAGACTGTGCATCGTCTTCTTGACACGGCCACCGGCCCGTCAGTTCTTGGCGCTTGAGAACATGGCCCTCCATATGGATGCACCATTTTCTATCTTTCCACAGTGGTCACCCGCTGTCCACGTCTATGCGTGTTCAAGGTCACCGCAGATAGGTCTGCACGCAACTTTACAGTCCACTCGGAGTCGCTGCAGGAGCTTGAGTTTGATGCGTATAATGACACGACACTATGCCAAGGTATCGACATTGTGACTCCAGCACTACGAAACTGAAGCTCAGGGTCTACGCTACCACAGACCTTAGAGTGTCCATCTTTGCGCCCAGTGGCGGATCCAGGACCCAAGCCGAGGGGCTAGGCCAGGGGCGTAGATAATGCATACTCCGTACACTGTAGCAATACGGGCACTGCAGCGATGATGTAGCAGCACTGTAGCAGCCTAGGGCCCGGGGTTTGGCCCAGTTGTGGCTCCGCCCCTGTTTGCGCCAACTGTGAAGAAGGTCTCGTGGTGCCCATATCGAAAGTGGCTCTTATGTTTGGCTTATGGTCACTCCATGTCATAAAGTTGAAGACAACAGATGCCTACAAATACAATCATGGGGTGCTCAACAACGATGTGGAAGATTCGTGTTCGCAGCTTCCTCGTGTTCATGTCCTATCCTTAGACATATATATTTCTGTATGTTTTTTGTCTGTTCTCTTGTTCAATCAAATTGGATTTGATGGCTACGCTAATTCTAGGAACTACATGATTTACATGAAGCGTGCCAAATAGTTCACTAGTAGAAAACAGGCCTTTGGATCGAAGCATTAGTCCCGGTTGGCTTCTGGACCGGGACTAATGCTACCACTAGTCCCGGTTCATCAGGCTAGGCATTAGTCCCGGTTCATGAGGAACCTTTAGTCCCGGTTGGTGTTAACAACCGGGACTAAAGGGGTGGTGGCAGGGTTGCATCAGGCTGGGGCCCCCGTGAGACCCTTTAGTCCCGGTTTGTAACACCAACCGGGACTAGAGTGGACCTCTAGTCCCGGTTCGTATAACCAACCGGGACTAAATGTATCCCTATATATAGATGTGCTTCTTCCAGCCCGAGCTCATCCTCTCCATTCTCTGTTTTCTCTTCCTCTTCTGGAGCTCATCCCTCCATTTTTGCCAAGATTTGTCAAGATTTGAGGCACCCCAATCCATCCAAGTGTCCACAAAGGTTAGCAACTTTTTCCTTTCATCTCTTATTGCTAGATCAGCTTGTGCAATGCTTTATAAGTATAGTGATTTGTGGCTTTTAGTTTGGGTGTAATTATGTGGTAATTTTTTTGATTTATATGCAATTTGAGCTCATATTAACTTCTTAGTTTGCATATGTGTAGGTGTGGTTTACTTAGTGTGCCTTCCCGTCCCCGTCCTAACCACCGTCGATCGCCCGCACCGTCCCGTCGCCGGCACCACCTTGGTGAGCCTCTTCTTGTGTTCTTATCCTTTTTATAAAAAAAATCGTATTTATATGATTTAGATAGTTACTTGTATGATTGTTGTTATATATAGTGCCGTGGTTATGATATCCGTGCCCGTCGGTCCTCGTCCGGTTTACGATTCGGATGTGGTATATTCTCTTTTATAACTATTTGTTGCATTTCGTGTTAATGACAATTATGCCCATCAAGTTGACATAGATATTTTTATCTAGGAGGTAGTTGAACCGGAAATTCCAACCGACCCTGTTGTCGAGAAGTTAAATTTAGTTGAAAAAGAAAATGAGGATTTGAAAGGAAAACTGAAAAGAGTTGAAGAAGAGAAGATGAAATTGGAGTTGTATGTTGCCGATGTCGTCGATAATCACAAGATCAAGATGGATGCAATGCGCTTGAAGATTAGAAAGATTAGAAAATATGCCATTAATAAAGAGGTTTGGTATCATTATGTTGTTGGATCAATTGTTACCTTAGTTGCGATTTTGATCGCATTTGTTGTTGCATTTAAATGTTTTAGCTAGATAGTCGTATGTTGTTTTATGAGAATAAGTGTGTATGAACTTTATGTATGAACTTGTATTAATTTGGTCTTTTCGGTGTTGTGTAATGAAGATGAACCGGCAATGTGTTGGAAATATGCCCTAGAGGCAATAATAAATTAGTTATTATCATATTTCCTTGTTCATGATAATCGTTTATTATCCATGCTATAATTGTATTGATTGGAAAATCAATTACATGTGTGGGTACATAGACAAACAATGTGTCCCTAGTAAGCCTCTAGTTAAACTGGCTCGTTGATCAAAGATGGTGAAGGTTTCCTAGCCATAGACATGAGATGTCATTTGATAACGGGATCACATCATTAGGAGAATGATGTGATGGACAAGACCCAAACTATGAACATAGCAAATGATCGTGCCAGTTTATTGCTATTGTTTTCTGCATGTCAAGTATCTGTTTCTATGACCATGAGATCATGCAACTCACCGACACTGGAGGAATACCTTGTGTGTATCAAACGTCGCAACGTAACTGGGTGAATATAAAGATGCTCTACAGGTGTCTCCGAGGGTGTCTGTTGAGTTGGCATGGATCAAGACTGGGATTTGTTACTCCGTGTGACGGAGAGGTATCTCAGGGCCCACTCGGTAATACAACATCACAATAAGCCTTGCAAGCAAAGTGACTAAAGAGTTAGCCACGGGATCTTGTATTACGGAATGAGTAAAGATACTTGCCGGTAACGAGATTGAACTAGGTATAGAGATACCGACGATCGAATCTCGGGCAAGTAACATACCGAAGAACAAAGGGAACAGCATACGGGATTAACTGAATCCTTGACATAGAGGTTCAACCGATAAAGATCTTCGTAGAATATGTAGGAACCAATATGGGCATCCAGGTCCCGCTATTGGTTATTGACCGTAGAGGTGTCTCGGTCATGTCTACATAGTTCTCGAACCCGCAGGGTCTGCACACTTAAGGTTCGGTGACGTTTTGGTAGTATAGAGTTATGTATGGTGGTGACCGAAGGTTGTTCGGAGTCCTGGATGAGATCCCGGACGTCACGAGGAGCTCCGGAATGGTCCGGAGGTAAAGATTGATATATAGGAAGTCCCGTTTTGGTCACCGGAAAAGTTTCGGGTACTTCGGTAGTGTACCGGGAGTGCCGGGAGGGTACCGGGGACCATCGGGGGCGGGGGGGGGGGGGGGGGGGGGGCTCTCGCCCCGAAGTGTCTCATGGGCTATGGGAGGAGCCAAACCAGCCCCTAGTGGGCTGGCCAAACCCCCCACTAAGGCCCATGCGGCTAGGGGTGGGAAAAACCCAAAGGTGGAAAGGGTTTCCAAGTGGGGAGGAGGAATCCTACTCCTAGTAGGATTGGAGTAGGACTCCTCCACCTCCCACTTCGGCCGCACCAAAGGGGCAACCCTAGGGGCGCCGGCCTCCCTCCCCTCCCTCCTATATATACTAGAGGGAGAGAGGGCAATAGCACTTCAACCCAAAAAAGGCCATAGTGCAGCCCTCTCTCCCGATAGATTGATTCCTCTACTTTTCAACAGTGCTTAGGCGAAGCCCTGCTGGAATAGTTCCACCACCGCCGCCGCCGCGCCGTCGTGCTGCCGGAGAGCTCATCTACCTCTCCCCTCACTCTTGCTGGATCAAGAAGGCGGAGATCGTCATCGAGCTGTACGTGTGCTGAACGCGGAGGTGCCGTCCGTTCGGTACTAGATCGTGATTGGATCGCGGGACGCTCGGCGATTTGGATCGCGAAGACGTTCGACTACATCAACCGTGTTTCTTAACGCTTCCTGCTTAGCGATCTACAAGGGTATGTAGATCCACTCTCCCTCTCGTTGATGCTCATCACCATGGATAGATCTTGCATGTGCGTAGGAAAAAATTTGTTTCCCATGCAACGTTCCCCAACACAGTGGTTGTACGATGACCGACGCTCTCCCCAGTTCATTAATGGCGTGCATAGTTTTCTGCGTGCGGCTGAGGCAAACAAGCGGGATGGTTTTATGTGTTGTCCATGTGGTGTGTGTAAGAATGATAAGACTTAGTCTAGCGCAAAACAAATTCACGTCCACCTTTTTACGTCCGGTTTCATGTCCGGCTATAATTGTTGGACCAAGCATGGAGAAAGAGGGGTTCTAATGGAAGAGAATGAAGAAGAAGAGGATGATGACAACTATCCTGGGTTTCCTAAATATGATCGTACTACAATGGGGGAAGAGAATGAAGAAGAAGAAGCTGAGGCATCAGATGAGCCCACTGATGATCTTGGTCGGGCATTTGCTGATGCAAAGAGAAACTGCGAAAGTGAAAAGGAGAAGTTGAAGTTGCAGCGCATGTTAGAGGATCACAAAAAAGGGTTGTACCCAAATTGCGAAGATGACAACACAAAGCTCGGTACCACACTGGAATTGCTGCAATGGAAGGCAGAGAATGGTCTATCTGGCAAGGGATTTAAAAAGTTGCTGAAAATAATGAAGAAGAAGCTTCCAAAGGACAACGAATTGCTTGACAATACATACGAAGCAAAGAAGGTTGTCTGCCCTCTCGGATTAGAGGTGCAGAAGATACATGCATGCCCTAATGACTGCATCCTCTACCGCGGTGAGGAGTACGAGAATTTGAATGCATGCCCGGTATGCGGTGCATTGCGATATAAGATTAGTCGCGATGACCCTGGTGATGATGTTGAGGGCGAGTGCCCGAGGAAGAGGATTCCTGCCAAGGTGATGTGGTATGCTCCTATAATACCACGGTTGAAACATTTGTTCCAAAACAAAGAGCATGCCAAGTCGTTGCGATGGCACAAAGAAGACCGTAAGAAAGACGGGAAGTTGAGAGTACCCGCTGATGGGTCGCAGTGGAGAAAAATCGAGAGAAAGTGGTCGGACTTTGCAGATGACCCAAGGAACGTATGGTTTGGTTTAAGTGCAGATGGTATTAATCCTTTTGGGGAGCAGAGCAGCAAGCATAGCACATGGCCTGTGACTCTATGTATCTATAACCTTCCTCCTTGGTTGTGCATGAAGCGGAAGTTCATTATGATGCCAGTGCTCATCCAAGGCCCTAAGCAACCCGGCAACGACATTGATGTGTACCTAAGGCCATTAGTTGATGAACTTTTACATTCGTGGGATTTAAAAGGTGTACGTGTATGGGATGAGCACGAACAGGAGGAATTTGACCTACGAGCGTTGCTGTTTGTAACCATCAATGATTGGCCTGCTCTTAGTAACCTTTCAGGACAGACAAACAAGGGATACAATGCATGCACACACTGTTTAGATGAGAGTGAAGGTATATATTTGGATAAATGTAAGAAGGTTGTGTACCTGGGACATCGTCGGTTTCTTCCGATCAAGCATGCCTTAAGAAAGAAAGGCAAGCATTTCAAAGGTGAGGCAGATCACCGAAAGAAGCCCGTCCTCCGTACTGGTGATGATATACTTGATATGGTCAAGGATTTACAAGTAATCTTTGGAAAGGGTCTTGGTGGACAATCTGTTCCGATTAACGCTAACGGACACGCCCCCATGTGGAAGAAGAAATCTATATTTTGGGAGCTAGAATATTGGAAAGTCCTAGAGGTCCGCTCTGCAATCGACGTGATGCACGTTACGAAGAATCTTTGTGTGAACCTGCTAGGCTTCCTGGGAGTGTATGGGAAGACAAAAGATACACCGGAGGCACGACAGGACCAGCAACGTATGAACACAAAAGACGGCATGCATCCAAAGCAGTATGAAGGTCCTGCCAGCTACGCTCTTACCAAAGCAGAGAAGGATTTTTTTTTGAATGCCTGCTCAGTATGAAGGTCCTGTCTGGCTTCTCGTCGAATATAAAAGGAATAATAAATATGGCAGAGAAAAAATTCCAAAACCTAAAGTCTCATGACTGCCATGTGATCATGACGCAATTGCTTCCGGTTGCGTTGAGGGGGCTTCTACCAGAAAATGTGCGATTAGCCATTGTGAAGCTATGTTCATTCCTCAATGCAATTTCTCAGAAGGTAATCGATCCGGAAATCCTACCAAGCTCATAGAATGATTTGGTCCAATGTCTTGTTAGTTTCCAGTTGGTGTTCCCACCATCCTTTTTCAATATTATGACGCACGTCCTAGTTCACCTAGTCGAAGAGATTGCCATTCTGGGTCCTGTATTTCTACACAATATGTTCCCCTTTGAGAGGCTCATGGAAGTCTTAAAGAAATATGTTCGTAACCGTGCTAGGCCAGAAGGAAGCATCTCCAAGGGCCATGAGACAGAGGAGGTTATTGAGTTTTGTGTTGACTTTATTCCTGACCTTAAGTCGATTGGTGTTCCTCAATCGTGGCATGAGGGGAGACTGCGTGGAAAAGGCACGCTTGGACCAAAATCAATAATATGTAGGGACGGGCATTCTTGGGCGCAAGCACACTACGCAGTTCTACAAAATTCTACCTTGGTGACCCCGTATATCGAGAAACACATGGATATTATACGCTCCAAGAACCTAGAGCAGTCTGACCCCTGGATTAAACGTACACACATTGAGGCTTTCGGCGGTTGGTTGCAAACACATCTCATGAATGACGACATTGTTGAAGATGAGATGTACTTGTTGGCCAAGAGACCCTCTTCGACTATATTGACTTTCCAAGGATACGAGATAAATGGGAATACATTTTATAGGATCGCCCAAGATAAAAAGATCACCAACCAAAACAGTGGTGTCTGCTTTGACGATGCAGCAAACACCAATAGGGAAAAGGACACATATTATGGTTACATAGAGGAGATATGGAAACTTGACTATGGAAGTGATTTGAAGCTCCCTTTGTTCCGGTGCAAATTGGTTAATCTGACTGGAGGAGGGGTAATGGTAGACCAGCAGTACGGAATGACAACAGTGGATCTCAACAATCTTGGGTACACAGAGGAACCATTCGTCCTAGCCAATGATGTGGCGCAGGTTTTCTATGTGAAGGACATGTCTACCAAACCAAGAAAAAGAAAAGATAAGAAAGCGGATACATCATACGATGAGCCAAAGTGCCACATAGTTCTTACAGGGAAAAGAAACATCGTGGGAGTGGTGGACAAGACAGACATGTCAACAGATTATGAAAAGTTTGATGAAATTCCTCCCTTCACAGTGAAGACTGACCCAAGCATCCTGTTAAATGATGAAGATTGTCCATGGTTACAGAGCAATAAGCAAGGGACACACGAGAAGAAAAAGTTTTATACCCCAAGATCCCACTCTGGGATGTGATTGGCTTCACCATCATCACTTTTCTTCTCTAGCGAGTAGCCGAGATGGTCCAGTTTGTACACGAAGTGTATCCAGTTTTTGTTGTATCCCTCTCAACTTTTTAACACATGTTATGTGGGTGAAATGATGATACCATGCCAAGTTTCAACCTTTCCATAGTTCATTTGTAGTGTTTTTTAATTTCATGGTTGTTTAGCTCAAAAAATCATTAAATGCATGAAAAATAGCGAATGAAGTTAGAAAGGGTTGAAATTTGAAGATCTGGCTTAGAATGGTGCATATTGAATGCACAAAAAGTGTGGAATTGAAATAAGTTAAAAAAATGAAATGCCTTTGTAACAGATGAGTTTTCGTCCGAAATCCTCATACTTCGAAGGAGATGGTCCAGTTTGTACACGAAGTGCATCCAGTTTTTGTTGTAACCCTCTCAACTTTTTAACACATCCTATGTGGGTGAAATGATGATACCATGCCAAGTTTCTACCTTTTTAGATTTCATTTGTAGTGCTTTTTAATTTCAGGGTCATTTATCTCAAAAAAAATCATTAAATGCATGAAAAATAGCAAATGAAGTTAGAAAGGGTTGAAATTTGAAGATGTGGCTTAGAATGGCGCATATTGAATGCACAAAAAGTCTGGAGTTGCAATAAGTTAAAAAAATGAAATGCCTTTGTAACAGATGAGTTTTCGTCCAAAACCCTCATACTTCGAAGGAGATGGTCCAATTTGTACACGAAGTGCATCCAGTTTTTGTCGTAACCCTCTCAACTTTTTAGCACATCCTATGTGGGTGAAATGATGATACCATGCTAAGTTTCTACCTTTTCAGAGTTCATTTGTATTGCTTTTTAATTTCAGTGTCATTTAGCTCAAAAAAATCATTAAATGCATGAAAAATAGCAAATGAAGTTAGAAAGGGTTGAAATTTGAAGATGTAGCTTAGAATGGTGCATATTGAATGCACAAAAATTCTGGAGTTCATTTGGGTGATTTTGATTAAAATAAATGAAGGTATAAACCTAAAAGAGTTAAATATAATCTGGTTTTGATTAAAACACCTATTTAAATTATCCTAAAAATTCCCAAATTTAACATAATGATAAAAAACACTAATATTAAACAACAGGAAAAACAATCACTCAAAAATCTATTTTTAAACTAAAGTTATTCACAAACTAGTGATTCACACAAATTTCAAAAGAATTCAAATTTAAACTATTTAAATTTGAAAACTACTGGCACTAACAAATTTTTTTTAATTGTTTTGACCTAAAGCAAAAAGATTCATTAAAAAACTATAAATATTCTAAATGTTATTCCAAATCTAAAAACAGAAATTAGAAAAATAAAACAAAACAAAAAAGAGAAAAAACACCTATAGTCCCGGTTGGTCCTACCAACCGGGACTAAAGGTCCCTTCCCGCGCGGAATTTGGGCCGCCGAAAAGATGGGCCTTTAGTCCCGGTTGGTGGATCCAACCGGGACTAAAGGGAGGACCTTTAGTCTCGGTTGGTTATACCAACCGGGACTAAAGACTAAAGGGTCTTTTGTCCCGGTTGGTGCCACCAACCGGGACTAAAGGTCCCGGGCTATTTAAGCCCTCCTTCTTCCTCCCCAAATCACTCCATCTTCATGCCCGCTCGATGACGCCGCCAGCCTGCCCCGCGCGCGCCCTTGACGTCGCCGTCCGGCCGCTCTGCTCGCAAGCGCCGCCCGAGCCCGCGCCGGCACCGCCACGCTGCCCGCCGCCGCCGCGTCCTCCTCCGTCCCCGAGCCCGCGCCCGCGCCCTCGACGTCGCCGTCTCCGGCCGGTGAGCGCCTCTCCTCCTCCGTCCCCGAGCCCGTGCCGGCGCCGCTCCTCCCCGCCTTCGGCGTCCTCCTCCGTCCCCGAGCCCGCGCCCTCGACGTCGTCATCTCCGTCCGGTGAGCGCCTCTCCTCCTCCGTCCCCGAGCCCGCGCCGGCACCGCTCCTCCCCGCCTCCGGCGTCCTCCTCCGTCCCCGAGCCCGCGCCCGCGCCCGCGCCCTCGACATCGCCGTCTCCGGCCGGTAGCCTCTCCTCCTCCGTCCCCGTCTCCTACAAATTTTTTGCAAGATTTTTTATATATTATGTATACTACGTACATGTACTAAATGTGTTGTAGTTTGTGCAATAAACACATTTTAGTTTTTCTGCAAGTAAAGGATGATAACATCATGCCTTGTTCAAAATCCAAGTTCAAAAAAAATTGTACATGAACATTTTAGAATTGTACATGGGAAAAATATGGAGGGTAGGACGACTACTAGCTTTGTGCTTCTATGAGTTTTTGTTGAGACATGTTCAAACTTAGGATAATTTCAAACATGTTCAAACTTAGGATAATTTCCAACTTATTATAATTTCAAACATGTTCAAACATAGGATAATTTCAGACCCGCAAATCTGACTATTTCAAACTTAGGATAATTTCAAACATGTTCAAACTAAGAAACGCTTCGGTGGTTACTGATTAAGTTCCAGCAGTCATTCTAATTATAAAATCATGCAATTGTTTATAAGTTCTCGACATCGACGATGCCCATCCCGCATCCTCGTCGTCGACTCGGCGGCAACCACCTGCTTGAGAGGCGCCATGTCCGGGACTGGGCTCCGCCGGGCTGGCACTGGGAGGTGCTGCCTTCCGGGGCGCGGAGCTTGGTGAGGAATCAGGGTCCCGTCGTCGACCCAGAGGTTATTTGGTGGCGGTCGTGTGGACCACTGACGGTGCAGAGGGAGCCGGCCCTCGCGGAGGTGGTACGTCGCCGTGTCAGGGAGGAGGACGAGCACGTCCGACGCTACGTGGCTGCGTTGGACGCCAGGTTCTCCAATACCTGGCAGGTTCTTCAGGGATCACACCCGAGCTATAATCTTGTCATAGTTCCTTATCTTTGGGTGTCCACCGCCTGCGCCGCGAGACGTCAACTAGATCTATATTAGTGATATTATATTCGAGATGTATTAGTGATAATATTCGATGATGTATTAGTTATATTATATAATAATATTTGAGATGTATTAGTGATACTATTCGATGATGTATTAGTGATATTATATGATCATATTGTTGCATTTCCTTGTATTGATTTGCTTATCTCCGGTTTTGCTTATTGAATGCATTCTAATTGTTTTATATTTGTTCCGGATTAGTTAAGCTAAGGACGGTAGAGACAGAGACCGTGATCAAGAGAATGCCATGTACGACTTGATACGCTCCGGAAACGAAGAGAATGAAGAAGTAGATGATGGCTCACAATACCTTAACCCATCCGGTGAGGGAATTGAGGAAGAACAACCAAGAGACAAAGGGGAACTAGATGACAATGATGGCGAAGAGGAAATTTTTGTCCATTCAACAAAGTCCGGCGAGGTATTAATTTGCTCTCTGGTGATCATCAGAAGTATTGATTGATTTGTATATATTAACGAATCTTTCTTCTTTTAGCCCTCCGGATCGAGCAAATCTTCTACAAGGGTTAAACGTGGCCTGACAAAAAAGTTGAAACAAGGCATAAAGTACAACATCGATCAAATCAGAGCATATGGCGAACCGATTGCTCCTAAAATTAATGCAGACAAATTTATACGTCAATGCGGAGTTATCGTTAGGGACCAAATCCCGATCACCGCTCAAGAATGGAATCAGCCAAAAGATCGCGGAGTTCCTTTTGTCAGCCAAAGAGCAAAAGATCTGCTTTGGGAGGAGCTCATGAAACATTTCACCCTACCAGAGGGTCTCACAGATCTCCAACGGGAGAAAGTCAAGAAGTGTGCTCTTAAGAAGATGGCCACACAATTCCAGACTTGGAAGAAAAGGTTATGGACAATTTACGTGAAAGGAGGAAAGAAGACTCCAGAATTCAAAGGAGAATATACGAAGTTAAAAGATGACTAGGACAGATTTGTGCAGTTCAAGGAATCAGAAGCAGCTAAGGAACGGTCGAGAGTAAACAAGTTTAATTCCGAGAAAAAAACGTGGCACCATCATCTGGGGCCAGGTGGCTACAAGTGGGTTGCCTTTGTGGGAAGAATCCGAGAGAAACATGAAGGCTGCAGGGGTCACTCCAGAAACAGAGAATTGGCCCGACAGGTGCAGGACTTGGTTTTATGCACATGGGGGAAAGTTGGACCCAAAGACAGGGAAGGTTCTTGAACAGGCAAGTCTTAAAGAAGCCACGGACAAGTTACTTAAAGCAATAGCAGAAGCTCGAATGGGTCTGTACCAGCCCGAGAGAGAGAACGACGAGCTTACACGCGCCCTCAAGAATCCTGAACACCCGGGACGAACACGAGGCAAAGGCCTTGTTCCGTGGCTTCTGGGGTTTGCGGATTGGAACGACAGTTACAGAAGCCGTGAGAGAAAGAAGAAGCATGAAGTAGATCGGATTCAAATGGTAGAAGCAAAGAACGCGGACTTGGAACGCAAATACATGCTGCAGCAGGAGCAAATCAACAAACTTAGCCAGCAAGGCGCGTCTCAGCAGCAGGAGCATCCAGATGCAGCATTGGATGGTGCCATTCCACGGGGGTCCCGACCAATGATGCACTGCTGGCTCGCTACCCAGTGGATGATATCCTAGAGTCGACAGTTTGTGAGCTACACGTGAAACTGAAGAACATATCCATGAAGAGGGTGGACGGCTTTGCTTTACCGAGTGGACCTGAAGCAACCTTCCACGGCAATCCGATTCCACCTGGCTATGCTCGTGTCGGGGTGGATGAAGTTGTGTCGGCATATGAATCACTAGATCTTGACTACCTTGGAGGTGAAGGGGAGCGGACACTGGGAGAAGCCATTCGTTGTTTCATTTTATGGAAAAAGGAATGCATCGTGTTTCCAAACTCGGTGCCAAGGCCACCGACTCCTCCTCCAAGTCTGCCGCGTCAGCAGACTCCAACCCACCTCAAGACGGAGCACAGGGCGAGTCCTCCAAGTCCACCACGTCAGCAGACTCCAACCCACCTCGAGACAGAGCGCAGGGCGAGTCCGCCATATCGATCTCCGCCACGTCAGCATAGTCCATCCCACCCCGAGACGGAGCCTAGGGCGAGTCCGCGATATCGATATCCGCCGTCTCCAAAGCAGAAGAGAGCACAAAAGAAGAAACCCGAGCCTCCTGTCAAAAAGAAGTTAGCTTACGAGATGACTGCCGAGGAAATCGATGAACAAGAGGCTAAGGAATAGCAGGCCCATTTTGGACCGAAACAGCCCCCGCCACCAAAGGAGAAAATACCTGAGGAAGTCATACAACACTTTTTGAATGCAGCTAAACCGGCGGAGAAAAGGCCTCTATCAAACTATGAACGCTCTATTAGCAAGTCCTATCATAAACAAAAAAACAGAAGTCAAGCGGTAGTAGTAAATGCGGGAAAACTGTTCCCCAGCTCGGAGAACAGGCAGTGCAATCGATCACCCCGCTCAAGGTGAGTACCGATAAGGTGGTAATAACCTATGTTGATAGAGAGAATGCTAGATAGCTCGGTATCACTGTTGAACAACTCCTAGAGATCGAGGAATTCCCACCGACGGATCCGAAGGAACTGGAATGGGCATATGTCCCCGGGAACCCTCTCGTGAGTCCTGAATATGAGAAGCTTCTATCAATGCAAATGTACAGCATGCATGAATGGTACATGAGAGAAGTAAAGAGCGGGAGACAGAGCTTCATGGTGAAAGTCAAGCAAAAGCATTACATCCATGAAAATGATTTGTAGATTGAAAATGAAGAATTCTTTCAGTTATTCAATCAAAAAGCAGTCGACAAATCTATCGTCAGTTGCTACTGTCTGTAAGTGATTTCTTTCTATAATTTGATTAAGTCTCTAGCTCAGCTCGTTCATTGCCTGTAATTATCCTCACTATATTCTTTTGTGTGGTATTGTGCAGAATGAAGATTTTTGAATTGGAAAGAGATGGAGTCTATGGCATTGGGTTCATTGACCCAAATACCGTTAATGAAAAGGTGTTAAGTACTTACCCTAAAGACACGGAGAAAATGTTGCTAAGGTTTTTGAAGGCCCTAAATACCAAACTAGAAATACTTTTACCTTACAACTTCAAGTGAGTGTTACTTTTACCTTACTTTTACCTTATATATATACTCGATGTTAAGTGTAGTTGATGAGTTATGCATGCCCGCTTATACAAATCGTGTCCGCAGCTACCACTGGATCCTGCTAATCATTAGAATTGACGATGGAACTGTTGAAGTACTGGACTCACTAAGTAAAGACCCTGAAGAATACAGAAGACTGCATTCGATGCTCGACAGGTAATTTCAATCATTTACGCACTATGTCGGCCTCTTTAGTTCGTTTCCTGATATCAAGTAATTAGTAACTCCTTTATTCATTTTCTTTGCCGGGCAGGGTTTGGAAAAAGTTCACCAAAGATGTTAGAGGTGAATGGAAAGAGGAGCTGAAATGGCGAAGGTCCAAGGTATTTAAGTAGTACTAGCTACATCCGTGCATCTCTTTAAGTATAGTTTCAATACCATTATCATGCTTGATTATTATCTGATTGAATTATATTCTCGTAAAGTGCATGAGGCAGAAACAAGGGACTAGTTTATGTGCATATTACGTTTGCGAGAACATTCGCATTATGACCGAAAAGATCAGAACTACAAGAGATCTTTGGGTACGTAAACACCATTCATATTTTTTTATCATGATGTAATATATATACAGACAACTAACATGTTCATATTGATCTCCTTCTTTAAAGATGCACGAGATGCGGGATAAGCTCCTACCAAAGGACCGCATACGAGCAATTCAAGAGGAAATTGCGGGTTTTTTGCTTGAGCAGGTCATATCTCCCGACGAAGAATACCATTACACCTAATGCCTGCATGTAATGATTTGCAAATTGTAGGAGAAATTATATATACCAAATTGTACATATGTGTATGCATGGTCGTACGAAAAGTTCTATGTAAATGATTGGTTCTACGAGATATTCTATTATATATGCATAACGTGTACAGTATGTAGCAGCGTAAAATATGTTTGAAATGAAAAAGAATTAAATCGAATACACAAAATGAAAAGGAAAAATAAACAATAAAACCTAAACCCATAAACCCCAAAGCCCCTAAATCTTTAGTCCCGGTTGGTGTTACCAACTGGGACTAACACTAGTAGAGAACAGGGTACTAGTCCCGGTTCCAGAGGGCCTTTAGTCCCGGTTCTGGAACCGGGACAAAACAAACGGGACGAATACCCAAAACCTTTAGTCCCGGTTTGCTTACGAACCGGGACCAAAGGGGCTCCATGTGGCCGCTACGGGGCGCACAGGCAGGAGGACCTTTAGTCTCGGTTGGTAACACCAACCGGGACCAAAAGGCAGCCACGTGTCAGCAGCTCGCAGGCGCTGGGGTTTTTTTTTTTGTAAGGGGGGTTTAGGGGTTTTGGAGGGTTAATTTAGGGGTTTCATATTGTGTTAGCTAGCTAATAGAGAGAAGTGACCTCTCTTTCTCCGTGCTTGGTCGACGCTAGCTACTATACATATAGAGAGAACTCGACGCTAGCTAGTAAGCAAATGAAGGAAACCATTAATTACACAAGATCGTCATGAACATATATAGAGAGAAGTGACATCTCTTTCTCCGTGCTTGGTCGAACAACAAGTTTTCGTATATCTATCCGCCGCTACTACATATGTACAATATAACATCTCTTACAATCCCTAACATCATCTACCTAAGACCATTGCAATTCCACATGGTATTCTCCGTGTTCAGGTATGACGTGGTCAAGAAAGAATCCCGCCAATTCCTCTTGAATTGCTCGTATGCGATCATGTGGTAGGAGTTCATCCCGCATCTGCCAGATCTAATTTAAAGAAGGGGGTCAATACATATATATGAATGAAACTCAACACAATTGATGGTAATATATAAAATAAAATTGTGAATATTGTTTACGTACTTCGAATTGTTTCTCACATAAGCCCCGCTCGCATACGTAGTATCCACATAAATGATTCTTGGGTGCCTGGTACAAGCACTTTACGAGAATAGAGTTCAATCAAACTGATAAGCAAGCATGATAATGGTATTGATGAAACTAGAATCAATGAGAGATGCGCGGAACTAGCTAGTACTACTTACTTTGGGGTGTGTAAATCGCAGCTCGTTGTTTAGACCGGGAACCATTCCAGTGAACTTTTTCCAAACCCTGGCAGGCAAAGAAAATGATTACTTGATATCAGGAAATGAACGAAAGTTGTCGATATGGTCCCGGTATTGATTGAACTTACTTCTAGAGCATTGCAGTCATGTCCGCATAATTCTCGGGATCTTTACGTCTCGAGTCTAAGACAGTTACTAATGCCCCGTCAAGCTTAATGGATAGCAGAATAAAGTGGAACCTGCGCATGCATAACTCATCAATTACATTACTTAACCTCGAGTAAGCGAAACCGAATATGCACAAGACAGTAACACTCACTTGAAGCTGTAAGGAAAGAATATTTCCCTTTTGTTTTGATGTCTAAGGAACGCTTCTAGCAAGTTGTCCTCAGTAACTTTGGCTCTCTTTTGTACCGACCATTCATTTACGGTATTTGGGCTAATGAACCCAATGTCATAGATTTGTTCTTTTTTGCATTCGACCATCTTCAATCTGCATAATATAGTGAGGATAATTATATATACATGCAATGAATGAGCTGAGCTAGAGACTTAATTATAGAAGTAATACTTACAGACATTAGCAAGTCATGAGTTGTTTGTCGAGGGCCTCTTGATTGTATAACTGAAATAACTCCACAAATTCAACAGGCATCAGGTCGACTCCAATGAAGTCGTGCTCTTTTTTAATTCCGATCATCAAACTGTCTGTCCCAGACTTCCTGCAGGTTTCCATGTACCACTCATGCAATTTTTGCATCATCGTTGTTAGATGAGGATGATCAGGTTTGAGGAGAGGCTTCCCGTGCTCGTATACTAAAGTCCTCTGCTGCTACTACCTCAGCCGTTTCAAACTATACATCATCGCCCACGTAATCACCAAGAGTGGTACCGGGCAGTAGCACCGGATGATTGGCGATATCGCTAGACACCTTGAGCGGGGGGCTGATACGTCTCCAACTTATCTATAATTTTTGATTGTTCCATGCTATTATATTATCGGTTTTGGATGTTTTATAGGCATTAATATGCTATTTTATACTATTTTTTGGGACTAACCTATTAACCTAGAGCCCAGTGCCAGTTTCTGTTTTTTCCTTGTTTTTGAGTTTTACAGAAAAGGAATATCAAACGGAGTCCAAAAGAAATAAAAATTTACGGTGATTTTTCCGGACCAGAAGAGACCCACGGGGCATCGGAGTTGGGCCAGAAGAGCCACGAGGCAGCCACAAGCTTAGGGGGCTCCCCCCAGGGTGCGCCCCCCTGGCTTGTCGTCGCCTCGTGGCCCCCTTGACGTGAGACCGACGCCAAAAATTCTTATACATACCCAACCCTCTAGAAAGAAACCTAGATCGGGAGTTCCGCCGCCGCAAGCCTCTGTAGCCACGAAAAACCAATCGGGAGCCCGTTCCGGCACCCTGCCAGAGGGGGAAACCATCACCGGAGGCCATCTTCATCATCCCGGCGGTCTCCATGACGAGGAGGGAGTAGTTCACCCTCGGGGTTGAGGGTATGTACCAGTAGCTATGTGTTTGATCTCTCTCTCTCTCGTGTTCTTGAGATGACACGATCTTGATGTACCGTGAGCTTTATTAATATAGATGAATCATATGGAGTTTTCCCCTCTCTATCTTCTTGTGATGAATTGAGTTTTCCCTTTGAAGTTTTCTTATCGGATCGAGTCTTTAAAGTATTTGAGAATACTTGATGTATGTCTTGCGATGGGATATCCGTGGTGACAATGGGATGTTCTATTGATCCACTTGATGTATGTTTTGGTGATCAACTTGCGGGTTCCGTGACCTTGGGAATCTATGCATAGGGGTTGGCACACGTTTTCGTCTTGACTCTCCGGTAGAAACTTTGGGGCACTCTTTGAAGTTCTTTGTGTTGGATTGAACATGATGAATCTGAAATTGTGTGATGCATATCGTATAATCAAGCCCATGGGTACTCATGGTGACATTGGAGTATCTAGGTGACATTAGGGTTTTGGTTGATGTGTATCTTAAGGTGTTATTTTAGTACGAACTCTAGGGTTGTTCGTGACACTTATAGGGATAGCTCATACGATTGATCGGAAAAGATAACTTTGAGGTGGTTTCGTACCCTACAATAATTTCTTCGTTTGTTCTCCGCTATTTGTGACTTTGGAGTGAACTCTTTGTCACACGTGAGGGATTTACATATGATTCAACTATGTCAGTATTGTTGAGAGAACTTGCACTAGTGAAAGTATGAACCCTAGGCCTTGTTTTCAAGCATTGCAATACCGTTTTTGCTCACTTTTTTACTTGCTACCTTTCTGTTTTTATATTTTCAGATTACAAAAACTTATATCTACCATCCATATTGCACTTGTATCACCATCTCTTCGCCGAACTAGTGCACCTATACAATTTGCCATTGTATTGGGTGTGTTGGGGACACAAGAGATTTCTTGTATTTGATTGCAGGGTTGTTTGAGAGAGACCATCTTCCTCCTACACCTCCCACGGATTGATAAACCTTAGGTCATCCACTTGAGGGAAAATTGCTACTGTCCTACAAAACTCTGCGCTTGGAGGCCCAACAAAGTCTACAAGAATAAAGTTGCGTAGTAGACATCAAGCTCTTTTCTGGCGCCGTTGCTGGGGAAGTGAGTGCTTGAAGGTATATCTTTAGATCTTGCAATCAAATCTTTTAGTTTCTTGTTTTTCACTAGTTTGGTTTTATAAAAAAATGGAATTGAGGTTGCCTCATATACTTCATCTTTATAATGTCTTTCGTGAAAATGATGGAAAGGAAAATTCTGCCAAAGTGTTAGAAGAAGAAGTCAATAAAGTGTTTGGCACTAAATCTTTGTATGATGAGCATGATTGCAATGTTGTTAGTATGAATTCCTTGAATATTCATGATGCTAATAATATGCAAAGCTACAAGCTTGGGGATGCTATGTTTGATGAAGATGATATGTTTAGTCCCCCAAGTTTTGATGAGAAAATTTATTATGATGAAAGCATGCCTCCTATTTATGATGATTATTGTGATGACATGTATGCTATAAAGAATAATGATAACCATGAAACTTTTCATCATGATTTTAATTTTCAATTGGATTATGCTTCACATGATAGTTATTTTGTTGAGTTTGCTCCCACTACTATTGATGAGAATAAATTTGCTTATGTGGTGAGTAGTAAAATTTCTATGCTTATGAATCATGAAAAGAATGCTTTATGTGATGGTTATATTGGTGAATTCATTCATGATGCTACTAAAAATTATTATGAGGGAGGAGTATATGCTTGTAGGAATTGCAATAATATCAAGTTTCCTCTCTATGTGTTGAAAATCTTGAAGTTTTGCTTGTTTTACCTTCCTATGCTAGTTGATTCTTGTTCCCATAAGTTGTTTCCTCACAAAATCCCTATGCATAGGAAGTTGGTTAGACTTAAATGTGCTTGTCATGAGATTCATGATGCTCTTTTGCATGTTTCAATTATTATTCCTATGTGAGCATCATTGAAATCATCATGCCTAGCTAAAAGGCATTAAAGAAAAGTGCTTGTTGGGAGACAACCCAATATTTATACCTACTGTTTTTGTGTGTTCACATGATTAAGCTACTGTAGTAATCATGTTTTATAGCTTTTGTTTCAACAAAGTGCCTAGTAAAGCCTTTGGGATGACTCACAAGATGAGTAGAACTGATGCTGAACCAAAACAGAAACTTTTGACTCCAGTACAAGAATTTTCAGTTTTTACTGGAGCGTGACAATGATCTGAAATTTTTACACAGTCTTCATATACAAATTATTCAGGTTTTCCTAATTTTTCAGAATTCTTAGAGACAGGGAAGTATGGTTACACTACAGATCTTCACGGACTGTTCTGTTTTTGACAGATTCTGTTTTGCATGCGTAGTTTGCTTGTTTTAGTGTTTCCATAGCTTATATTTAGTGGTATAAATTATGGCAATGGTAAAATACAGTAGGTATCATGTGAGAACAATTATGAATCTTGTCTTGACGGTACCTAAGTGAATGATCTATCTTTATTATACTAACCCATCTCACGAAGTTCTGTTAAGTTTTGTGTGATTGAAGTTTTCAAGTTTTGGGTGAGACACTGATATGAGGAGAATAAGGGGTGACAAGAACCTAAGCTTGGGGATTCCCAAGGCACCCCCAAGTTAATATCCAAGGAATACTCAAGCGCCTAAGCTTGGGGATGCCCCGGAAGGCATCCCCTCTTTCGTCTTCAACACTATCGGTATATCTTACTTGGAGCTATATTTTTATTCGTCACATAATATGAGTTTTGCTTGGAGCGTCATTTTATTTTGTTTTGCTGTTTGAATAAAGTACTTAAGATCTGAAATTCTTAGATGAGAGAGTCTTCACATAGTTATTTAAATTGTTGACTACTCATTCATCTTCACTTATATCTTTTTGGAGTAGTTTGTCTTTTGCTCTAGTGCTTCACTTATATCTTTGTAGAGCACGGCGGTGGTTTCATTTTATAGAAATTGATGAACTCTCATGCTTCACTTATATTATTTTGAGAGTCTCTAAACAGCATGGTAATTTTGTTAGGTTATGAATTTAGTCCTAATATAATGGGCATCCAAGAGGGATATAATAAAAACTTTCATATAAAGTGCATTGAATACTATGAGAAGTTTGATTCCTTATGATTGTTTTGAGATATAAAGATGGTAATATTAGAGACATGCTAGTGAGTAATTGTGGATTGGTAGAAATACTTGTGTTAAAGGTTGTGATTCCCGTAGCATGCACGTATGGTGAAGCGTTATGTGACGAAGTCGGAGCATGATTTATTTATTGATTGCCCTCCTTTGTGTGGAGGTCGGGATCGCGCGATGGTTAACTCCTACCAACCCTTCCCCTAGGAGCATGCGTGTAGTACTTTGTTTTGATAACTAATAGACTTTTGCAATAAGTATTCGAGTTCTTTATGACTAATGTTGAGTCCATGGATTATACGCACTCCCACCCTTCCACCCTTGCTAGCCTCTCTAGTACCGCGCAACTTTCGCCGGTGCATTAAACCCACCATATACCTTCCTCAAAACAGCCACCATACCTACCTATTATGGCATTTCCATAGCCATTCCGAGATATATTGCCATGCAACTTCCACCGTTCCGTTTATGACACGCATCATCATTGTCATATTGCTTTGCATGATCATGTAGTTGACATCGTATTTGTGGCAAAGTCACCGTTCATATTTTTTATACATGTCACTCTTGAGTCATTGCACATCCCGGTACACCGCCGGAGGCATTCATATAGAGTCATATTTTGTTCTAAGTATCGAGTTGTAATTCTTGAGTTGTAAGTAAATAAAAGTGTGATGATCATCATTATTAGAGCATTGTCCCATGTGAGGAAAGGATGATGGAAGCTATGATTCCCTCACAAGTTGGGATGAGTCTTCGGACTTTACAAAAAAATAAAAGAGGCCAAAGAAGCCCAAATAAAAAAGAGAGGCCAAAGAAGCCCACCAAAAAAAACAAAAAAATGAGAGAAAAGAGAGAAGGGGCAATGCTACTATTCTTTTTCCACACTTGTGCTTCAAAGTAGCACCATGATCTTCATGATAGAGAGTCTCCTATAATGTCACTTTCATATACTAGTGGGAATTTTTCATTATAGAACTTGGCTTGTATATTCCAATGATGGGCTTCCTCAAAATTGCCCTAGGTCTTCGTGAGCAAGCAAGTTGGATGCACACCCACTTAGTTTCTTTTTAGGCTTTCATACACTTATTGCTCTAGTGCATCCGTTGCATGGCAATCCATACTCACTCACATTGATATCTATTGATGGGCATCTCCATAGCCCGTTGATACGCCTAGTTGATGTGAGACTATCTCCTTCTTTCTGTCTTCTCCACAACCACCATATTCTATTCCACCTATAGTGCTATATCCACGGCTCACGCTCATGTATTGCGTGAGAGTTGAAAAAGTTTGAGAATACTAAAGTATGAAACAATTGCTTGGCTAAAACCGGGGTTGTGCATGATTTAATACTTTGTGTGATGAAGATGGAGCATAGCCAGACTATATGATTTTGTAGGGATAGCTTTCTTTGTCCATGTTATTTTGAGAGGACACGATTGCCTTATTAGTAAGCTTGAAGTATTATTGTTTTTATGTCAATATTAAACTCTTGTTTTGAATCTTATGCATCTGAACATTCATGCCACAATAAAGAAAATTACATGGATAAATATGTTAGGTAGCATTCCACATCAAAAATTCTGTTTTTATCATTTACCTACTCGAGGACGAGCATGAATTAAGCTTGGGGATGCTTGATACGTCTCCAACGTATCTATAATTTTTGATTGTTCCATGCTATTATATTATCGGTTTTGGATGTTTTATATTCATTAATATGCTATTTTATACTAGTTTTTGGGACTAACCTATTAACCTAGAGCCCAGTGCCAGTTTCTGTTTTTTCCTTGTTTTTGAGTTTTACAGAAAAGGAATATCAAACGGAGTCCAAACGGAATAAAAATTTACGGTGATTTTTATGGACCAGAAGAGACCCACGGGGCATCGGAGTTGGGCCAGAAGAGCCACGAGGCAGCCACAAGCCTAGGGGGCGCCCCCCCTAGGGCGCGCCCCCCTGGCTTGTCGTCGCCTCGTGGCCCCCCTTGATGTGAGACCGACGCCAAAAATTCTTATACATACCCAACCCTCTAGAAAGAAACCTAGATCGGGAGTTCCGCCGCCGCAAGCCTCTGTAGCCACGAAAAACCAATCGGAAGCCCGTTACGGCACCCTGTCGGAGGGGGAAACCATCACCGGAGGCCATCTTCATCATCCCGGCGGTCTCCATGACGAGGAGGGAGTAGTTCACCCTCGGGGCTGAGGGTATGTACCAGTAGCTATGTGTTTGATCTCTCTCTCTCTCGTGTTCTTGAGATGACACGATCTTGATGTACCGCGAGCTTTATTAATATAGATGAATCATATGGAGTTTTCCCCTCTCTATCTTCTTGTGATGAATTGAGTTTTCCCTTTGAAGTTTTCTTATCGGATCGAGTCTTTAAAGTATTTGAGAACACTTGATGTATGTCTTGCGATGGGATATCCGTGGTGACAATGGGATGTTCTATTGATCCACTTGATGTATGTTTTGGTGATCAACTTGCGGGTTCCATGACCTTGGGAATCTATGCATAGGGGTTGGCACACGTTTTCGTCTTGACTCTCCGGTAGAAACTTTGGGGCACTCTTTGAAGTTCTTTGTGTTGGATTGAACATGATGAATCTGAAATTGTGTGATGCATATCGTATAATCAAGCCCATGGGTACTCGTGGTAGCATTGGAGTATCTAGGTGACATTAGGGTTTTGGTTGATGTGTATCTTAAGGTGTTATTTTAGTACGAACTCTAGGGCTGTTCGTGACACTTATAGGGATAGCTCATACGATTGATCGGAAAAGATAACTTTGAGGTGGTTTCGTACCCTACAATAATTTCTTCGTTTGTTCTCCGCTATTTGTGACTTTGGAGTGAACTCTTTGTCACACGTGAGGGATTTACATATGATTCAACTATGTCAGTATTGTTGAGAGAACTTGCACTAGTGAAAGTATGAACCCTAGGCCTTGTTTTCAAGCATTGCAATACCGTTTTTGCTCACTTTTTTACTTGCTACCTTTCTGTTTTTATATTTTCAGATTACAAAAACTTATATCTACCATCCATATTGCACTTGTATCACCATCTCTTCCGCCGTTGCTGATGCGCCGGAGGAGGCGGAGTGCCCTGACGCGCCGGAGGAGGAGGAGGAGGAGGCGGAGTGCCCTGATGCGCCGGAGGAGGCGAAGGAGGAGGCAGAGTGCCCTGACGCGTCGGAGGAGGAGAAGGAGGAGGCGGAGTGCCCTGACGCGCCGGAGGAGGAGGAGGCGGAGTGCCCTGACGCGCCGGAGGAGGCTGAGTCTGTTGAGGCGTCCAGTTTGGAAGCTTGATGTACTCCTTTATCCATAGACAGGTACTCCTCAAAGCATTTTCCAGAAGAATAATATCCTCTTCACCTATAGGGTTGTCAAGCTCCAGCCCCTCAAATCCATCCATTATTTCATCCACCATCACAACAGCATAGCCATGTGGAATCGGACGGCAATGGAAAGTTCCCTCAGCTCGAGGAGGTACAACAGAGCCGACCGCCGCCTTGAAGGTCAGGTTCTGGCATTTCGTCATTAGCTCGCAATGTTCAGCCTCCGTGATACTATCCACAGGGTAGCGAGGAGCCGTGAAATCAGGCTGAACGAGCTCCATGGAAGCCACGCTGCTTCTCCGCTGAGATGGTGGGGTAGCTTCTGGGGCAGCGTCGAAGGAAGGATCTTCGTGCCGCTCAAATGGTTGGCCGGTAGCTCGCTGGCTCTCAAGTTCCTCTAGTTTTGCTAATATTGCACTGAGCTTCTGCATTTCGCTAGCTTCCAGTTTCCTCTTTCTCTCTCGGCTTCTATAACCACCGCTGTCGGGAAACCCATGCACCCACGGAACGGAGCCTGATGTGCCTCGTGTTCGTCCAGGGTGTTCAGGATTCCCGAGGGCCTCTGTCAGCTCGTCCTTCTCTCTGTCGGGAATGAACGTCCCTTCCTGCGCTGCCTTGATTGCTGCCTGAAGCTTCCGGAAGGGTATTGCAAGTTGCTCGTCCGTCCAAACACACTCCCCTGTTTCTGGGTCCAAAGTTCCCCCAACCCCGAAGAACCAAGTCCTTGAACGATCTGGCCAGTGCAATGTCGCTGGTTGGACATTCTTAGCAAGCAGGTCTTGCTCAGCTTTGTCCCACAACTGCCGGGCTTTGTAGTAGCCACCTGACCCCGTGTGATGGTGATACTTCTTCTTTGCGGCATTTTTCTTGTTTGTCAGTGACCATTTCTTACCCTTCTCCGATTTCTTGTAGGCCACAAATTCGGGCCATTGATCTCTTATCTTCTCATATCGACCGATGAATTTCGGAGTCTCCTCTTTCTCGACAAACTTTGTGTTCAACTCTTTCTTCCAGTTCCTGAATAGTTCTGCCATCTTCTTAAGAGCAAACGCCTTGACCTTTCGCTCTATAACTGGGTTATTCGGATCCTCCTCTCGTGGTAGGCTGAAATTTGTCATCAGCTCGGCCCAAAGATCATCTTTCAGTCTATCATGGACATAAGAAACTTCAGGGTCCTTATTATTCTTATTCCATTGCTGGGTGTTCATCGAGACATAGTCCCTAACAACAACTCCACACTGATGTACACATGCGTCCTTGGTCCGCTTGGGAGCAATCGGTTGGCCATCTTTCGCTACTTCTGTGATCGTGAACCTTTCATCCGGGCGCAACCTTTTCTTCGGGCCTCATCTCCTTACCTCGTCGGACTTTGCAACAGTTGAGGCTCCCTCCTCCGTTCGGTCACCGGAGCCGTGATCATGATCTCCTTCCTCCGCCATTCGGTCACCGGAGCCGTCATGATCTCCTTCCTCCTACATTGTTGGATCACCAGAGCCGTCATCCTCTCCTTCCTGACCATCGGTGTCGTTGAGATACGACAAGGGATCACCTCCGGCGAGGATTATATCCCCCAACAACTGTTCTTTTTCTAAGTCTCTGTGATCCATAGTTTCTGCAAATATTACAACATGGCAATATACAAACATGAGATATGCAAATCAATACAAGGCAATGCAACAATACGATCATATAATATCACTAATACATCATCGAATAGTATCGCTAATACATCATCGAATATTATCATTAATACATCTCGAATATTATTATATAATATCACTAATACAGATATAGTTGACGTCTCGCGGCGCAGGCGGTTGACACCCAAAGAGAAGGAACTATGACAGGATCATAGCTCGGGTGAGATCCCTGAAGAACCTGCCAGGTATTGGAGAACCTGACGTCCAACGCAGCCATGTAGCGTCGGACGTGTTCATCCTCCTCACTGACATGGCGATGTACCACCTCCGCGGGGGCCGGCTCCCTCTGCACCGACAGTAGTCCACGCGACCGCCACCAAAGAACCTCCGGGTCGACGACGGGACCCTTATTCCTCACCAAGTTGGGCACCCCGGAAGGCAGCACCTCCCAGTGCCAGCCCGGCGGAGCCCAGTCCCGGACATGGCGCCTCTCAAGCAGGTGGTTGCCACCGAGTCGACGACGAGGATGCTGGCCAGGCATCGTCGACTCAACGGCTACGCTATGCAACTAAACATTTAAACATCTAATTAAACATCATATCGCATCACCGACGATCGTCGGGGACTCCTCGATATTGTCGGGGACTCTCCCTCATCGACGATCGTCGGGGGGTACTCTCCCTCACCGACGATCGTTGGGGACTCCTTGATATCGCGTCACCGACGACCGATGATAAAACAACTAAACATCTAAACAATAAAAACAACTAAACAATAAAAACAACTAAAACAACTAAATTAACTAAATTAACTAAATTAACTAAACAACTAAATTAACTAAATCAACTAAAACAACTAAAATTAACTAAATTAACTAAACAACTAAATTAACTAAATCAACTAAAATCGTCGGGCGCGGGCGGCGCTGCGGGCTCGCCGGAGACGCGCGCGGGGCCAGCGGCGGTGCTGTGGTGGGCGGAGGCGGGGCCGGTGGCGGTGCTGCGCGCGGTGGGCGGGGGAGAGCGGCGGAGGCGCGCGCGGGGCCGACGGGGACAGAGAGGAGGGGGAGCCTTACCGGCGAGGAGCGGCGACGGCGACGGAGCGACGGAGGAGACCGGCGAGGAGCGGCGACGGCGTCGGGTCGGGGCGGTGACGGCGACGAGCGGCGACGGTGTCGGGTCGGGGCGGCGGCAGCGCAGGGCAGGGGCGACGTCGAGGTCGTCGGGGCAGGGGCGGCGTTGGCGCAGGGGCGGCGTCGAGGGCGTCGGCGAGGGCGTCGACGGCGAGGTTGAGCAGCCTGACGGCGTCGACGGGGCAGAGGGCGGCGAGGACAGCCTGGCGGCGTCGATGTGCTCGGCGTCGTCGGGGGCAACTGCAGATGAAATCTGAAAAATTCCTAAGTCCCTGCTTATATACCCAACCCTTTAGTCCGGTTGGTGGCTCCAACCGGGACGAAAGGGGGCCTTTCGTCCCGGTTGGTGCCACCAACCGGGACTAAAGGTCAATTTCAGCAGCCCAAAGGGCGGGAAGCAGAGACCTTTGGTCCTGGTTGGTGGCACAAACCGGGACTAAAGGGTGGCACTGGTCCCGGTTGGTGGCACCAACCGGGACGAAATGGTGGCATTGGTCCCGGTTCGAGCCATCAACCGGGACTAAAGGGTTGGTCCTGGCTGTGGTGGGAGTTTAGTCCCACCTCGCCAAGCGAGAGACGCTCGCACCGGTTTATAAGCCCGCCCCTCTCTGCCTTGTTAAGTTCCTCTCAAAGTGAAAATAGATGCCCTTATACAGGAAATTTGACCTAAATTCAAAGTGCTAGTATGCACTTTGAATTTAGGTCGAATTTTCCCTATAAGCGCATCTATGTTCACTTTTGCTATTTTTTATGTTATTTTTTTGCATATTAAAAGTTCTTAACAAAAAATACTTTATGAATATTCTTTTTGCTATTAAAGTTTTTAACAAAAATAACTTTGATAATTTTAGTTCCATAAATTTTATATAATATTAAGTTAAATAACTTTGATCGGACGAAAACACGTCTATTACAAAGGGATTTCAATTTTTTAAACATATTTTAACTCAAGACTTTTTATGCAATCAATATGCACCATTCAAAGAAACATCATCACTTTTCAACCCTTTTCTGACTTCATTTGCTATTTTTCATGCATTTCATGATTTATTTTGAGCTAAAATGACCCTAAATTGAAAAGCACTGCAAATGAACTCTGAAATGGTTGCAAGTTGGCATGGTATCATCATTTCACCCACATAGCATGTGCTAAAAAGTTGAGTGGGTTACGGCAAAAACTGGATGCACTTCGTGTACGAACTGGACAATCTCTTTCGAAGTGTCAGGATTTTGGACGAAAACACATCTGTTACAAAAGGATTTCAATTTTTTAAACATATTTGAACTCAAGACTTTTTCTGCATTCAATATGCACCATTCAAAGCCACATCATCACTTTTCAACCCTTTTCTGACTTCATTTGCTATTTTTCATGCATTTCATGATTTATTTTGAGCTAAAATGACCCTGAATTGAAAAGAACTGCAAATGAACTCTGAAATGGTTGCAAGTTGGCATGGTATCATCATTTCACCCACATAGCATGTGCTAAAAAGTTGAGAGGGTTACGGCAAAAACTGGATGCACTTCGTGTACGAACTGGACAATCTCTTTCGAAGTGTCAGGGTTTTGGACGAAAACTCATCTGTTGCAAAAGGATTTCAATTTTTTAAACATATTTGAACTCAAGACTTTTTCTGCATTCAATATGCACCATTCAAAGCCACGTCATCACTTTTCAAACCTTTTCTGACTTCATTTGCTATTTTTCATGCATTTCATGATTTATTTTGAGATAAAATGACCCTGAATTGAAAAGCACTGCAAATGAACTCTGAAATGGTTGCAAGTTGGCATGGTATCATCATTTCACCCACATAGCATGTGCTAAAAAGTTGAGAGGGTTACGGCAAAAACTGGATGCACTTCGTGTACAAACTGGACAATCTCTTTCGAAGTGTCAGGGTTTTGGACAAAAACTCATCTGTTACAAAACTATTTCAATTTTTTAAACATATTTGAACTCAAGACTTTTTCTGCATTCAATATGCACCATTCAAAGCCACATCATCACTTTTCAAACCTTTTCTGACTTCATTTGCTATTTTTCATGCATTTCATGATTTATTTTGAGCTAAGATGACCCTGAATTGAAAAGCACTGCAAATGAACTCTGAAATGGTTGAAAGTTGGCATGGTATCATCATTTCACCCACATAGCATGTGCTAAAAAGTTGAGAGGGTTACGGCAAAAACTGGATGCACTTCGTGTACAAAATGAACAATCTCTTTCGAAGTATCAGGGTTTCAGACGAAAACTCATCTGTTACAAAAGGCATTTCTTTTCTTGACATGTAACTGCAGTGATATTCTAGATCAAAGCCATCATCAGAATAGTTGTGAAGAGAAAGTCTTCACTTTTTCTTCGCGTGTGTCCCTTGCTTATTGCGCTGTAACCATGGATAATCTTCATCGTTTAACAGGGTGCTTGGGTCAGCCTTCACTTTGAAGGAAGGAATTTCATGAAACTTTTCATAATCTTCAGACATGTCTGTCTTGCCCTCCACTCCCACGATGTCTCTTTTCCCTGAAAGAACTATGTGGCGCTTTGGTTCATCGTATGATGTATTCGCTTCCTTATCTTTTCCTTTTCTCGGTTTGGTAGACATGTCCTTCACATAGAAAACCTGCGCCGCATCATTGGCTAGGACGAATGGTTCGTTTGTGTACCCAAGATTGTTCAGATCCACTGTTGTCATTCCGTACTGCGGGTCTACCTGTACCCCGCCTCCTGACAGATTGACCCATTTGCGCCGAAACAAAGGGACCTTAAAATCATGTCCATAGTCAAGTTCCCATATGTCCACTATGTAACCATAATATGTGTCATTTCCCCTGTTGGTTGCTGCATCAAAGCGGACACCACTGTTTTGGTTGGTGCTCTTTTGATCTTGGGCGATCGTGTAAAATGTATTCCCATTTATCTCGTACCCTTTGTAAGTCAATACAGTCGAAGATGGTCCCCTGGCCAACGAGTACAGCTCATCTGCAACAGTGGTGTTACCCATGAGATGTGTTTGCAACCAACTGCCGAAAGTCCTGATGTGTTCACATGTAATCCAGTCGTCACATTGCTTCGGGTGTTTGGAGCACAGAATATTCTTGTGTTCATTGACATACGGGGTCACCAAGGTAGAATTATGTAGAACTGTGTAGTGTGCTTGAGACCAAGAATGCCCGTCCCTACATATTATTGAATTCGCTCCTAGCGTGCCTTTTCCAGTCAGTCTCCCCTCATACCGCGATTGAGGGAGACCAATCGGCTTAAGGTCAGGAATAAAGTCAACACAAAACCCAATGCTTTCCTTTGTTTGATGGCCCATGAAGATGCTTCCTTCTGGCCTAGCACGGTTACGAACATATTTCTTTAAGACTCCCATGAACCTCTTAAAGGGGAACATGTTGTGTAGAAATACAGGGCCCAGAATGCCAATCTCGTCGACTAGATGAACTAGGACGTGCGTCATGATATTGAAGAAGGATGGTGGGAACACCAGCTCGAAACTGACAAGACATTGCACCAAATCACTCTTTAACCTTGGGAGGATTTCTGGATCGATTACCTTCTGAGAGATTGCATTGAGGAATGCACATAGCTTCACAATGGCTAATCGAACGTTTTCCGGTAGAAGCCCCCTCAATGCAACCGGAAGCAGTTGCGTCATAATCACGTGGCAGTCATGAGACTTTAGGTTCTGGAACTTTTTCTCTTCCATATTTATTATTCCCTTTATATTCGACGAGAAGCCAGACGGGACCTTCATACTGAGCAGGCATTCAAAGAAGATTTCCTTCTCTTCTTTGGTAAGAGCGTAGCTGGCAGGACCTTCATACTGCTTTGGATCCATGCCGTCTTTTTCGTGCACACGTTGCTGGTCCTCCCATGCCTCCGGTGTATCTTTTGTCTTCCCATACACTCCCAAGAAGCCTAGCAGGTTCACGCAAGATTCTTCGTCACGTGCATCACGTCGATTGCAGAGTGGACCTCTAGGTCTTTCCAATAGGGTAGGTCCCAAAATATAGATTTCTTCTTCCACATGGGTGCGCATCCCTCAGCGTCATTCGGAACAGATAGTCCGCCAGGACCCTTTCCAAAGATTACATGTAAATCATTGACCATATCAAGTATGTGATCACCAGTACGGAGGGCGGGCTTCTTTCGGTGATCTGCCTCACCTTTGAAATGCTTTCCTTTCTTTCGACATTGATGGTTGGTCGGAAGAAATCGACGATGCCCCAGGTACACATTCTTCCTGCATTTGTCCAAATATATACTTTCGGTGTCATCTAAACAGTGCGTGCATGCGTGGTATCCCTTGTTTGTCTGTCCTGAAAGGTTACTGAGAGCAGGCCAATCATTGATGGTTACAAACAGCAACACTCGTAGGTCCAATTCCTCTTGTGCATGCTCATCCCACACACGTACACCTTTTCCATTCCACAGTTGTAAAAGTTCATCAACTAATGGCCTTAGGTACACATCAATGTCATTGCCGGGTTGCTTAGGGCCTTGGATGAGCACTGGCATCATAATGAACTTCCGCTTCATGCACAACCAAGGAGGAAGGTTATACATACATAGAGTCATAGGCCATGTGTTATGCTTGCTGCTCTTCTCCCCAAAAGGATTAACGCCATCTGCACTTAAACCAAACCATACGTTCCTTGGGTCACCTGTAAAGTCCCCCCACTTTCTCTCGATCTTTCTCCACTGCGACCCATCACCGGGTGCTCTCAACTTCCCGTCTTTCTTATGGTCTTCCTTGTGCCATCGCATCAACTTGGCATCCTCTTTGTTTCTGAACAAACGTTTCAACCGTGGTATTATAGGAGCATACCACATCACCTTGGCAGGAATCCTCTTCCCGGTGCGCTGGCCCTCAACATCACTAGGGTCATCTCGTCTGATCTTATACCGCAATGCACAGCATACCGGGCATGCGTTCAAATCCTCGTACGCACCGCGGTAGAGGATGCAGTCATTAGGGCATGCATGTATCTTCTGCACCTCCAATCCTAGAGGGTAGACAACCTTCTTTGCTTCGTATATACTGTCGGGCAATTCGTTGTCCTTTGGAATCTTATTCTTCATTATTTTCAGCACCTTTTCAAATGCCTTGTCAGATACACCATTGTCTGCCTTCCATTGCAGCAATTCTAGTGTGGTACCGAGCATTGTGTTGTCATCTTCGCAATTTGGGTACAACCCTTTTTTGTGATCCTCTAACATGCGATCGAACTTCAACTTCCCCCTTTCACTTTGGCATTGTCTCTTTGCATCAACAATGACCCTGCGAAGATCATCATCGGGCACATCGTCTGGTTCCTCTTGATCTTCAGCTTCCCCCATTGCAGCATCACCGTATTCAGGGGGCGGATAGTTGTCAACATCCTCTTCTTCTTCGTTGTCTTTCATCATAACCCCTCTTTCTCCGTGCTTGGTCAAAACATTATAGTGTGGCATGAACCCTTCTCAAGCAGGTGGACGTGAAGGGTTTTCGAGTTAGAGTAATCCTTCGTATTCCCACAGATAATACATGGACAATACAAAAACCATTCTGCTTGGTTGCCTCAGCCACTTCGAGAAAATTATGCAGGCCCTTAATGTACTCGGAGGTGCGTCGGTCACCGTACATCCATTGCCGGTTCATGTGCGTGCATTATATAATTAAGTGTATCAAAAACCATTATAGAACATCATGAATAGAGAAGTGACCAAATTAATAGAAGTTCATCATCACATTAAAACCAAAGTACAGTACTGACCAAAATAAATACATAAAGTTTATACATGGTTCTCATTGAACAACATATAGCTCTCTAAAGCATCTAATTAAAACATACATTGAAACTATGTAAAACATTTAAATGCAACAACAAATGTGATCATAACCGCAACTAAGGTACCAATTGATCCAACGGCATAATGATACCAAGCCTCAGTATGAATGGCATATTTTCTAATCTTTCTAATCTTCAAGCGCATTGCATTCATCTTGATCTTGTGATCTTCAACGACATCGGCAACATGCAACTCCAATTCCATCTTCTCCTCCTCAATTCTTTTCAATTTTTTCTTCAAGTAATTGTTTTCTTTTTCAACTAAATTTAACCTCTCGACAAGAGGGTCGGTTCGAATTTCCGGTTCACATACCTCCTAGATAAAAACATCTATGTCACGTTGGTCGGCATAATTGTCATAAACACTAAATGAAACAAATAGTTATAAAAGATAATATACCACATCCGAATCATAGACAGGATGAGGGCCGACGGAGGCGGATACCAAAACCATGGCACTATATAATAACAAACAATAATAAAAGTAAAAAAATTGTACAAGTATCTATCTAAATCATACAAGTAAGAATTTTTTTTCTTTTAGAAAGAAGATAAGAACAAGAGGCTCACCACGGTGGTGCCGGCGACGAGATCGGCGCGGGCGATCGACGGCGGTGAGGACGGGGACGGAACAGGGCGGACCGCCAAACCTAGACAAATCTTGAGGAAAATGGAGCTTGGAGAGGAGAAAGCTTAAGTGTGGCTCGGGCATTTCATCGAACACCTCATGTGCATAGGAGGTGAGAGCTAGAGCAACACACACCTGCACACGCCGGCCGGACAAAAAATAGAGTGAGCGGGCAGGGGCGGGGGTATATATAGGCTTATCTTTAGTCCCAGTTGGTGGCCAGAACCGGGACAGAAGACTGACCTTTGGTCCCGGTTCCAGCCACCAACCGGGACTAAAGGTGCTGGGCCAGGAGCGAGGCCCATTGGTCCCGGTTCGTGTCTGGAACCGGGACCAAAAGTGTCAGACGAACCGGGACCAATGGCCCCCGAGGCCCGGCCGGCGCCCTGGCCTCACGAACCGGGACTGGTGCACCCTTTGGTCCCGGTTCGTAAGTGAACCGGGATTAATGCCCTTATCCTGGCCTCAACCAAAGCCCTGTTTTCTACTAGTGTAAAGGTCCCCATCCCCTGACGCCCGCTGCTGATCACGTGGCAGGGGTTTAGTCCCGGTTCGTAGCCAACCAGGACTAAAGGCTTGGACCCTTTAGTCCCTATACATTAGTCCCGGTTGGGGAACCGGGACTAAAGGCCCTTCCCAACCGGGACTAATGGCATGTTTTCTACTAGTGGTTGTACCTTCTTTTGCAGAAGAATCTAGGTCCAGTGCTGGACATTGCACAAGAGATGGAGAAACTTCCAGTTGCCAACTTCACTGCACTAGAGGTAGGAGTACATCTCAACATCAACGCAAAGGGGCATGTTTTAGGAGCATTTGTGTCGCGTCTCCTAGGAATGCATCACATTCAGACCGCTACACAAACACTTAAGGTTGTCCTACCATGGTGCTCCGACATAATTGTCCATGCTGCTTACGTATCTAACACATATTTACTAATCTCAAATACATTGTAATGCTTACCATGTTCTATGTTCTAGGTGTCAGAAGCACCAGAATGTCTTGGAAATTGTCCTTGTGACGCTCCCCTGAATTGGAGAAACCAATATATTTTGTTGAACCATCTTCAAGAAGTGGAAGTCGACAACTTCAGAGGAGGAGATCATGAGACTGATTTCCTGAAAGGGTATTCAGATGGGCACCAATTCTTAAAAGAATGATCATCAGGTTGTCATCTCATATTAAACCAAATAAATTTAAAGATTGTATAATGCATGTCCGCAGCATCTTTCTGGTGTATCCTTCCGTCAATTGTTGTCTCTTCAACTATGGTAAACTGGTCTGGCAGGGATATGCATCTATTTGTTAGCCCAATGATCGGTCTCATCTCATCCTTAATGTCATTGAACCGATATTACCTATATATTCCATTGAGAAACATATATAGTTTTCTCATTGCCTTTTGTATTATATATGCATATTGTACGGTGAATGTAATGTGATGTTGAAGTGTGACCACTCGACATACCAATCATCATTTTGCTATCTTATTTCGTTTGCTGAAGAACGTCCATTGTCATGTTTGTTGCATGCATGCCAGGTGCACAGCCGTTAAAATTTTTGCTGGGATATATTTGCAAAGAAGCATAATTGACATTCAAGTATAGTTCTCATACAAAGAAGTGTAATTTCAGAAGCTCCCAGGGTCACATGATTAGTACAATCGGTAGTAGAATTCTGAACAACCATTCTAGTTGATTAAATGGTGTCACAAATATGCTCCAGGTGCAACACCTCCATATCCTTAAGACTGGAAAACGGGTAATCAAGCACATGAAGGTAGACTCTTAAGCGACGCGATTTGGAAACATGTGGTTTCTCTTCCGTTTAGCACTTTTTCAAATAATACTCTTTTGCTATTTCTTGGGCAACTGAAAAAGAAAAACAGTTCAGCAGATTCCGGAGATGGGAAACAAAACACCGTGGAGGAGACTTCAAGATATTATAATATATAAGGTCATTTGTAGAAGAAAAAATTTCTTGAGCTTTTAGATGTTGATATTAGCGAGTTCATGGCCAATACCTTTGTCGGTTGATGGTGTTCCTCAAATAAACTTCATGGTGATGGTGCTTTCAGTGGTAGGATAGTATACTCATTAAAGCTGAGATAGCAGCTATTGATCATCAACAGGCCGGTCTTGACCATCATCATTTGAAGATGATTTCAGTTCCTCGAGCACTCTTTCGATTATGCTCAGCTAGTCGGGGTTCTACAAGGTACTTCATTGGTGTTGATGTTAACTGCCTCAGATATTGTACCGCCTTGGAATAAATTTTGGCACCAGCCCGTCTAGCTCAGTTGGTAGAGCGCAAGGCTCTTAACCTTGTGGTCGTGGGTTCGAGCCCCACGGTGGGCGAATTTGTTTTCATCTGGCATATTTTGTGTGCCTGCACAATTTTTGGTTACTACTGATTTCTTACTCTTTTTTTATTGTGCTGTTTTTCTTAACTAAATGTGCAAACTCGGTGTCCTTTTTCTTGAGGCGTGCTACACGTCGGCCGACGAATCTTTCCGTCAGACCTGGCTCAATTTAGTGGTCGAGCGTCATCTTCTGCAACAAAAGTAATGTTGCAGAAACCTTTGCAACGGAGATCCAAAAACATTTACAAACACAGATTTGTGTTGTCGAATTTTTTTGCAGCTGAGATGATGTTGTAGAAACATTTGCAGTATTTTTGGCAATAAAGATCAGGTTGTAGAAAATTTATGCAACAGAGACAATGTTACAGGAACTGTTGGTGCGTCGGCTTCAACATTTGTTGCTGAATCTGGAGGAGGCGATAACCATGCGCGTCGATGCTCCTCTTAGGCGACCGTGTCAACGTGCTTGTTGGCGGCCTCATTGGCTTGCCCCGATTGCACTGATCGGAGCAGCGTGATGGCGACTGCTAGTGAGGAACATGGGAGGTGCTTGCTCGTGCTTGTCAGCAGTCTCATCAACGTGCTTGTTGTTGTGCTTGCCGGCTGCGGCGGTCGTGCTTGTCGACTGCCTTGTTGGCGTGTTTGCTGACGGTGGCGGCCGAAGCAGTGCGCGAAGGCTTTTGACTTGACGGGGAGCTCGGGAGGAGTACGAGAGGCGACTGCTCGACGGGATCCAGATCCAGCAACACACTAGTTGTTGTGGTCGGGGATATCGTAAAAACTACTCAGTTGCAAAACAATATTGAAACGACCAAGCAACCAGCGGAAGGGCACCTCGGACATGCCAGGAAGAACCGACTATAAAAGTCCACGCCACGACCCAAGCTCCTTTCGACGCCATCATCATTGCCAAAACAGAAACCAGCACCCGCCTCAGCAAAACACGCGGCGAAGATCAGTTGCAAAATTTAGTCTAGGTAATACATTGCTCCTGAGCTTCTCATTAAAATCAGATCCGACGGTCAAGGAGGCGGTCGGTGGATGCACACGCCGTATTCAGTCGGATGATTTGAATCATTTCCCTTTTTTTTCCTCCCCTTCGAATTCGTACTGATTTCATAACAAAGAATTGGGAAGCCCTGACAAACCGTGTACCCATTTCTGAACAAGCAAGGACACTTCTAACAAAATTTGTGCTCGGACTGGAATACCCGAGATTTCAATTTGCACGCACATATCTTGCAATTCGCTAGCCATATCTCTTGAGAATTTATTATTTGACCATGTTCCGAATCTTGTTTCATCTACGTACCCTGCCATGCATAAACCGGTAGCTAGCTTGCTAGTCGAAGCAGCTTTTGTTCTGCTAACCCAACGACATCCTCCCTCCAGCTCCACCAGCTGCAGCTCCTCTTGCTTCCAGTAGATCATCGACCAGACGGCGCAGATCACGTCGCGAGGAGCCTCCGTCTGCCATGGCAACACGAGCCTTCGCGGCGAGGTCCATCACCCTGCCCCTCGCCACCTCTCCTGGCCCTCCGGGACGCATGAACGCCGTAAGCGCACTTGCTACGGCCTCGGCAGGGATCACCTCGTTCTCTTCGTGCCTTGTGCTCCGCACGCCGTGCCACAGCCGCTCCCCGAACCCTAGCACATCCGTGAGCAGCCTCTCGGTGATGAACTGCTCGAACACCATGGGCCATGTCAGCACCGGCACCCCCGCCGCCACCGTCTCCAGGACAGAGTTCCACCCGCAGTGCGTCACGAACGCCCCCACCGCCGGGTGCCCGAGGATCGCCGTCTGCGGAGCCCAGGATTTGACCATCATCCCACGGTCTCTCTCGCTCACGCGGTCCTCCCACCCCTCCGGGGGACTCCAGTGCTCCGCTGCCCTCACCACCCACAGGAACGGCATCCCCGACGCCTCGAGTTCCCGCGCGAGCTCGTCCAGCTGACCGTCCGGGACGTGGGCCAAGCTCCCGAAGCACAGGTACACCACCGACCGGCCGGGCTTCATGTCGAGCCAGTCGATGCACCGCCGTGAAGAGTCGCCGGCGGCCGGTGGTCGTGGGGATGATGACTGTAGCATGAGGGGGCCGACAAAGTAGGCGCGCTTCACGTAGCCGTTGCGTAGGTACATCTCGCAGTACTGCCGCTCCAGGTCCGACGACGTGTTGACGACGAGGCCAAACGAGTCAGCCAGGGCCGAATAGAACCCCTTGTCCATCGCTGGACGCGGGCTCCTCAGGAATTCCGGCAGCTCGGTCCTCGGTATCCGTATCCCGGGTGCCGGGTGTTCGCACACGAACACGTCAACGTGTACCCGCAGGGCCGGGGGTGATGCACCGCAACTCGCCCCGCGGGAGGCCGGCTCACAGCGCGATACGCAAGACAGTAAGCCGGCGCTTTTGAGACCAGACGCCCCAGTTCCTCGGGAGGGACCCCGTCGAAGGAAGCCGGCGACGATTGGCTGAACCAGGTCGATTCGCTCGCCCCCGGCTCGGTTGTCGATATCCGATGAACTTACGCGAAGTCGTCGAATAACGGAAGCATGAACAAGGGTTAAGGGGTAAAAAGTAGGTTGTATTGATATGTCGATTGTTTGCTTGATTCAATCGGCCATCACCTCTCACATATATATGAGGCGGCTGGACTTCCCGTGCAAGTAAGAGACTCCTACACGGATTACAAGTTACAATCAGAGTCGGTTTCTAGCCTTAACTAGGTAAGGCACCCGCCAGGGCCGTCTTGGGCTCGGAATCTCTGTTGGGCCGGCTTACAGTGTGAGTCGCCGAAAGCATGGGCCGGCCTTGTTCTTCTGAGTCCATCCTTAGCTTCTCGCAGTCAGCTTTCCTTCTCCTGAGCCATAGAGCCGGCTTATAGAGCCGGCTTTCTGAGTCGCCCTTTGCTCTTGGCTTCCTGAGTCGCCCGTGGCTCTCGGCTTCCTGAATCGCTCTTTGCTCTCGGCTTCCTGAATCGCCCTTTGCTTTCGGCTTCCTGAGTCGCCCGTAGCTCTTCTGTGTTGATGCCAGTTCACTTTGCTTCGTAATCCGCTGCTTTCCTAGTTAGCCGCCTTGCCGGGTCTCGATGGGCACGGTACCACCGCTCTGGGCACGGCTAAGTGCCGTACTACGAGTCATCTTCGTGCTGGGTCATCGTCATCTGCCGAGTCCCGGTCTTGCCAGCTTTTAATAATCTTGCGAACTGAGACATAACATGATCAACATCCCTTGAATAACGCCGGCTCAATATGATAGCGGCGGCTCATCGTCTTTGTCAGAGCCGCCGGTACTGTGAAGCTGAATCCATGATGAGCCGGCTTTGACCTTGAGCTGATTTCTGTAGCCGGGTTACTGAGTCATTGAGCCGATAACCTGCCTCTCTGGGCGGCTGTATCTCCTTCACATTGGCGCCTTTCCAGCAGTGATCCTTGAGCCGTCGCTAGCCGAGTCATCGCTACGGGTCACCCTCTGGGGCGAGTCATCAGCCTTGAGTCGCCTTCTGCCAAAAATGAGTGCTAACATATGCCCCCCTGTTTTCTAGCAGAACTTGCGTGCTAGAACATATTCCATGTAGGATTTTTTACTAAGGGCGATGCTTATGTTCATCGGCCATGTGGTCTAAGGGCGATGTTTATGCTCATCGGCCATTAGCATGATCTCAGGCGGATTGCCACACACTTGGGTGGAACTTCTTTAAGTATTTCCCGTTGATAGCTCGAGATAGTAAGTCGCCCTCCAAAGTCTCAACCAGATAAGAGTTACCGGGTGTTATTCTGACGACCCGCAACGGTCCTTCCCAACTTGGTGACCACTTGCCAAATTTCCGGCTTCTGGAGCCGACTGGTAGTATAACTTTTCACACTAAGTCGCCAACTTGAAAATCCTTGAGCCGGACTCTCTTGTTGTAAGTCTTTGCCACCCGCAACTTCTCTTTCTCAATGTCCCTTAGAGCCTTTAATCGTTTGTCGGCCACATCGTCTAGGTTATCCATCATTGAGCCGTAGTAGTCTTCGGCCGACAAATCGTTCTGCTTAGCAAACCTTAAGGCGGCCAGATTCATCTCAACTGGTGAGACGGCCTCTTGCCCATATACAAACTCAAAAGGAGTCACCTTGGTAGCCCCGTGCCTTGAGACCCGGTGAGCCCATAATGCTTCGGACAGTACCTCATGCCACCGCCTTGGATGGTCTTTGATCTTTTTCTTAATCAATTTGATCAAGATCTTATTGCTAGACTCAGCCTGTCCATTGGCTTGAGCATAATACGGAGATGAACTGAGCATCTTGATCCCAAGTGATTCGGCAAACTGTTTAACCTCCTTTGCCATGAAGGAAGTTCCTTGATCCGTGGTGAGAGTCTGTGGAATACCGAATCTGTGAACAATATGCTCAGTAATGAATTGAATTACCTCCTTGTGAGTCATGTTCCTGAGAGGTACTGCTTCAGACCACTTGGTGAAATAATCTATGGCAACCAACACAAACCGATGCCCTTTTGATGAAGCCGGGTGAATCATACCGATAAAGTCAAGTGCCCAACCCTGGAAGGGCCACGGTTTTATGATAGGATTGAGCTTGGAAGCCGGAACTAGCTGGATATCCCCAAACTTCTGGCAAGCTTCACACCCCTTGTAGTACTTGAAGCAGTCATTGATCATCGTCGGCCAATAAAATCCGGCTCGCCGGAGCATCCACTTCATCTTGTGAGCCGACTGATGTGTTCCACATAAGCCGTCATGTACCTCTCCCATGGCGACTCTAGCTTGATCCTCGTCTAAGCACTTAAGCAGAAGACCATCAGCCATTCGGCGGCATAAGTCGCCATTATCCAGTGTATACTTGAGAGCAAGTCGCCGAACGGTTCTGTCTGTTTTCTGACTCGTGTTCTTCAGATAACTCACGACAGGTGCTCTCCAGTCAGAAATCCGGGTTGCCCCTTCCTCAGTAGCCGATTCATCTGAGCCGGCTTCTTCTCTATCAGCCGTCTTATCTAGGCCGGCGTCTCCCTTATCAGCCGGCTTTTCCTTCGCTAGCCGACTCACCTGAGCCGGCCTTCTCTGAGTCAGCAGCAATCAGCATCGGCTTTTTTGCTATGAAGAACATGCCTCTGTCGACATGATAGCCTGATGCCTGTTGCGCTAACTCATTGGCGAGCCAATTATCCTGCCTAGACACGTGAGAGATAGAAAAATAATCTAAACTTGCTATAATGTCTAAGCATCTGTCAAGGTACATATTGAGTGATTCGTCATTGCACTGAAACACCTTCACCACTTGCTGAACAACTAGTAACGAATCACCGTATGCCTTGATATGAGAGACCCCTGTATTGACTAAAAGCTCGAGCCCGAATAGAAGTGCTTCATATTCGGCTTGATTGTTAGTACAAAAGTAGTTAAGCCGGCAGGAGGCCTCAAATACAGTACCGTGGGGCGAGATGTATGCAACGCCGGCTCCCTGCCCATTCTTGCAAACTGAGCCGTCAAAATAGAGCCACCACGGCTTAGCCGACACAACGTGTAAGCCGGCTTCTTGCTCCGGGTCAATCCGATGCTCAACAATAAAATCAGCTACGACCTGGCCTTTCACAGATTTGAGAGGTTCATAAGCCAAGTCATACTCAATTAACCCATATGCCCACTTGCCGATTCGCCCGCTGAGAATCGGCCTTTGAATCATGTGTCTGAGAACATCGGTCTGACCCACCACCTTACACTCACTAGATAAGAGGTAGTGGCGTAGCTTAGTGCAGGCATAATAAAGGGATAAGCACAATTTTTCCACAGAGCTGTATCTTGACTCGGCGTCTATCAAACGGCGGCTTAGGTATGTGATGACATACTCTTTCCTTTCGGCTTCTTGGGTTAAGGCGGCTCCTATTACTCTCTCTTCAGCAGCAATGTAGAGCCGGCATGGCTGACCGTGAGCCGGCGCCCTCAGAACCGGAGGGGTTGATAAGCACGTCTTTATCCTTTCAAATGCCTCTTGCTGTTCTGCCCCCCAAGTAAATTCATCATCGTTCTTAAGCCGAAGAATCTGAGTAAATGCATCAACTTTCCCAGACAGGTTAGCAATAAACCGCCTCAAATAATTGACCTTGCCGAGGAACTTCTGCATGTCTCTTTTGCAAGCCGGCGCCTGCACCTTTTGAATAGCTCTAACCTTTTTCGGGTCAACCTCTATGCCATGCTCATGTATTATGAAACCCAGAAACTTTCCAGCTGACACGCCAAAGGCACACTTCAATGGATTCATCTTGAGCCCATACTTCCTCATCCTTTCAAACGTAAGTCGTAAGTCGGCCAAATGATCTAACTCGCCGTCCGACTTGACTACCACGTCATCAATGTAGACTTCCAGTACGACTCCAAGAAGGTCATGAAATATTAAGTTCATCGCTCTTTGATAAGTAGCACCAGCGTTCTTTAATCCAAAGGTCATCACTACCCACTCAAATAGACCAACAAAACCGGGGCAGCGAAATGCCGTCTTAGCCGAATCTTCTTCGGCCATGAATATCTGGTTATACCCTGCGTTACCGTCCAAGAAGCTGATGATCTTGTGTCCTGAGGCTTCGTTGATAAGCATATCAGCTATTGGCATAGGATATTCGTCTTTGGGCGTAGCTCGATTTAAATCTCTGAAGTCTATGCATACCCTTATCTTTCCTGACCCCTTCTTCTCAACTGGGACAATGTTTGAAACCCACTCAGCATACTTGCAGGGCCGAATAAACTTTGCTTTTATAAGCCGGCCGATCTCTTCCTTGACCCGGCCATATATCTGTGGGTTGAACTTTCGAGCCGGCTGCTTGTAAGGTCTAAAGCCGGCTTTGATGGGTAACCGATGCTCAACGAGCTGACGGCTTAACCCAGGCATCTCATGATACTCCCACGCGAAGCAGTCTGCATACTCTCTGATCAGGGCGACTAACTCCTGCTTATAGCCAGCTTCTAGATTTCGGCTTACAAACGTCGGCCTTGGCACCGTGCCGTCTCCAAGGTCCACCTCTTCAAGCGGGTCAGCCGACGTAAAGCCTTGCCCCAATTTGTCTAAGTCGCCAGGCTCTTCAATGGTCTCAAACATATCGTTCCTGTTGGCCCGATACTTGTCAAGCCGGCTTTGAAGCCACTCATCGTTGTTATCCATTCAATTGAGTCTGAGCCGCTTTTCACCAACCGGCTTTAGAGATACTGGCACGAACCCATCCCGGGTTGCACTCAGGAAGTCAAACCCGGACAAGTCACGCCCCGAAAGACATGTAGCAGTGGAGTGTTGCCAGTCAACTAGTGACTCGGCTAATGCAATGCAAGCCGAGTTATCTGCAGGGACGACTTCTACTTCATCATCGACCCACTGAACCAGCTGTTGGTGCAGAGTAGACGGAACGCACTGGTTTGCATGCAACCAATCTCGTCCTAGTAGCATATTGTAGTTCCCTTGCACCTCAGCAACGAAGAAGGCAGTAGCCAGGGTCTTGCTTCCGACTGTAAGCTCTAGACTGATAACCCCTTTAGCCTCCACTCCTTCTCCGCCTTCGAACCCGTTGAGTACCATGTTCGTCTTCATCAAATCATCATCATCAAGTTGTAACTTTTTAAAGACTGAATAAGGCATTAGATTGACTACAGCACCTCCATCAACCATCATCCTGGTAACCGGCTTCCCATTGATGTGCCCTCTGATATACAAAGGCTTGAGATGCTTAACCGGTTCCTCCGGCTTCTCGAAGATAGCGTTCTTGGGTCCAAAGTCAATTTGAGCTACTGAGCCGGCTTCGTCAACAGCGCGAAACTCAACAGGCAGATAGTACACCATGTTGATATCCATACTCATGTGAGTCGGCGTTCCTTCATAATTCAGAAGCTCTTCATCATCTGTTGACTCGCCCGGCGGCTCATTCATGGCCGACTCTCCTGAGACTGGCGACTCATCTGACACATGGCTTGGAAGTTCTTCGTCAGCCGCTGACTCGTCAGACAGGTCATCCATGGCCGAGTCTAGGCCTGCCGGCTCTCCCAGCATTGACTCTGACACTGCTGGCTCACTCGCCGCCGAATCCTCTGGTGTGGACCATGACGTTGTCGGCTTATCTCTCGCCAGGTCTGCAGCTTCAACCTCATCAGCCCATGATGAATAAGTAATAGCCGGTATTGCAACTGGCTCTTTATCCTTATTTAACGCGGAGATTAGTACGCCGGGTGCTTGGGTTATGAGCTCTGTCGGCTTAGGCACCCAGACTTGAGAACGTATTATTGGATGATCCTGGATGAAACTTGCATCCCTGAGCCACTCAGCTTCTTCTGCAGCCTTCTCTTGATTCCTCAACCTTTGTAGTTTCCTTTTCTGTGTTTTGGTTAACCCGGCAGGGCACCACCTTGGTTGAGTGTATTTTGGGTCACGCGGCTTAGTCTGACCGGAGCTGGCTTCATGGTCATTGGCTGCGCCGTTAGGCCCGATAACAAGTATCGGTCTACCTTTTGCCGGTTCTACAACCGGCTCTTTCATCTTCAGTATCTGGCTGCCAATGGTAAGTGAGCCGCCAAATATTCTGCCTGTCATGCTTTCCGGCTCACCAGCCCTAGCAGCTTGCGGCTTGACATGCCACACCTTTCCTCTCTCTGGACTTGGCATATGCTCCTTGAGCCAGCTTGCTGGCCCTAGCCGGATTTTGTCAAAAGTGCTTTTCAGAGGTGGCGTCTTTGCTATAGCCGGCTTAAAATACCGACTGAACTCTGCCGGTGACCTTGAACGCTTTCCATAGGGCCGGCTTGTGCTTGCGCCGGCTTGTCTGACATACTTGCTCATCAACATGTCGAAAGTCGGCTTAATGCGTTTGTACTTAGCATTAGCTGTATTAACCCGCCACTGGCCGACTTCAGGGCTCTTCGGCTTAATGAACCTTTGCGGTGATCTGGGCGGCTCTTCCTGTTGCCCCCCGAGCGTAGGATTGCTGATGGTAATCTTGATAACCTCCTTGCCGCCGGGTTCTCGACTTATAGTCGCCTTCCTCCCAGACACCATGTTGCCGGCTTGCGTGTTCCTGGGCTCACCAACAACAACGTTAGCTTTGTTAGATGATCCGGCCGTCTCTGGCCGAATGAGTACCTCATTTCCCTCCAGGTCTAGCGCGTTCATTGGGAACGGCTGTTGATCAATTGCCATGCTAGCAAAGCACAATCGTCCGTCATTAAGGGCCGATTGGATCTGTCGACGAAAAACATTACAATCGTTAGTGGCATGAGAAAAAGAATGATGATATTTGCAATAAGCCCGCCGCCTTATCTCTTCAAGCGGTGATATGACATGATTGATCTTTATAATTTTGTCCTTCAACAAGGCATCAAATATTCTATCACACTTGCCTACGTCGAACGTGCATTTAAACTCATCTTCCCGATTCTTACGAACCGGCTTAAGATCATCACACACATAAGGTTTGGCTTTACCCGGCGAAACAAACTCAGCAGTGTAAATATCGGTTTCCTCGTCTGAGCCAGCACTTCCCTCAATGGTGTTAAGCCGGCTCCGGCTCACCCGATGTGAGTCTTTCATCTCATTGGCCCGGCTCTCCTGAACCAGAGCCTTTTCTTGCACTTGGCCGACACTTAGGAACTCATACCCCTCTAATTTTTCTTTTAAGTGGGATCGTAAACCATTAAGTACTAAGTCGGCCATATCTCTCTCAGTTATAGCTAAACTATAACACCGGTTTCTTGTGTTCCTAAACCTTTTGACATAGTCGGATACCGAATCGTCATGCTTTTGCTTAACCGATGTAAGGTGGGACAATTTTAACTCAATCTCTCCGGCAAAAAAATGTTCATGAAACTTCCGCTCTAAATGAAACCAAGTATGTATGGAGTTAGGAGCTAAAGCAGAAAACCATGAAAAAGCAGTGCCGGTTAAAGATAATGAGAACAAGCGAACTTTATGATGCTCATGATTGGCTTCACCTAGTTGAGCCAAATATTGACTAATATGTTCCCATGTTGATTTATTATCCACCCCATTAAACTTAGAAAATTCTGGAACTCGGTAACCAGGGGGATAAGGTTGTAAGTCAAAATATTCGGGATAGGGTTTAGTATAATTTCTAGGTTTTAGCGTCACCCCGAATCTATCGTAAGCCATCTGGTCCAACTCACTCCTTAACTTGGCCATCACATCTTCCACATTGAGCGATTGAGCCGGCACAGTGGATGAGTTGGTCACAGGGGCGGCTTGTGTCCAAAGAGCCGAATTCTGAGTCGGCGCCGGCTCATCTCCAAAGCGTACTGCTTGATCCGGCTGTCTAGCCGAATAAGGCATGCTCTGGATAGGAGTCGGACTTGGCAGCATAGGCACAAGTCGGTTATCTCTATTCTGGCTCATCGGCTGTAACTCCGATGGCCGGCTTAACGGCGTGTTTTCTTTAGCCTTATCACGTTCCAGCATTAGATCATAAATACTATTTGTGCTTTGTCCAACATAGTACTGGATTTCGGCTAATTGCTCAGGAGTAAAGAGGCTATTGCTTACGGCGGGTTGGCTGATCTTGATGCTCAGAGGTATGTATTCCGGCTCTTTGATCGGCGAGATGACTCCTTGCCGATCCTTCTTGAGACTCGCCAGATATAGCTCCCGATCTGCTTCAGCCTGCTTCTGCCGCAGCACCTTGAACTCCTCATCACGCTTCTTCTCCCAAGCCGCCAAGCCTTGGCGTTGTGCTTCTGACAGCTCCTCAAGAGCCGGTTTGATGATGTTGTCAGTGCTGATGCCAGCGGAGTCGGTCTTAGAATTGGTCATTGCTGTCCAATTTTTAGATCGAATCGTCCCCAGCGGAGTCGCCAAAAAGTGTGTTCGCACACGAACACGTCAACGTGTACCCGCAGGGCCGGGGGTGATGCACCGCAACTCGCCCCGCGGGAGGCCGGCTCACAGCGCGATACGCAAGACAGTAAGCCGGCGCTTTTGAGACCAGACGCCCCAGTTCCTCGGGAGGGACCCCGTCGGAGGAAGCCGGCGACGATTGGCTGAACCGGGTCGATTCGCTCGCCCCCGGCTCGGTTGTCGATATCCGATGAACTTACGCGAAGTCGCCGAATAACGTAAGCATGAACAAGGGTTAAGGGGTAAAAAGTAGGTTGTATTGATATGTCGATTGTTTGCTTGATTCAATCGGCCATCACCTCTCACATATATATGAGGCGGCTGGACTTCCCGTGCAAGTAAGAGACTCCTACACGGATTACAAGTTACAATCAGAGTCGGTTTCTAGCCTTAACTAGGTAAGGCACCGACCAGGGCCGTCTTGGGCTCGGACTCTCTGTTGGGCCGGCTTACAGTGTGAGTCGCCGAAAGCATGGGCCGGCCTTGTTCTTCTGAGTCCATCCTTAGCTTCTCGCAGTCAGCTTTCCTTCTCCTGAGCCATAGAGCCGGCGAGTCGCCCTTTTCTCTTGGTTTCCTGAGTCGCCCGTGGCTCTCGGCTTCCTGAATCGCCCTTAATTTGCTCTCGGCTTCCTGAATCGCCCTTTGCTTTCGGCTTCCTGAGTCGCCCGTAGCTCTTCTGTGTTGATGCCAGTTCACTTTGCTTCGTAATCCGCTGCTTTGCTAGTTAGCCGCCTTGCCGGGTCTCGATGGGCACGGTACCACCGCTCTGGGCACGGCTAAGTGCCGTACTACGAGTCATCTTCGTGCTGGGTCATCGTCATCTGCCGAGTCCCGGTCTTGCCAGCTTTTAATAATCTTGCGAACTGAGACATAACATGATCAACAGCCCTTGAACAACGCCGGCTCAATATGATAGCGGCGGCTCATCGTCTTTGTCAGAGCCGCCGGTACTGTGAAGCTGAATCCATGATGAGCCGGCTTTGACCTTGAGCTGATTTCTGTAGCCGGGTTACTGAGTCATTGAGCCGATAACCTGCCTCTCTGGGCGGCTGTATCTCCTTCACATTGGCGCCTTTCCAGCAGTGATCCTTGAGCCGTCGCTAGCCGAGTCATCGCTACGGGTCACCCTCTGGGGCAAGTCATCAGCCTTGAGTCGCCTTCTGCCAAAAATGAGTGCTAACACCGGGAACCGAGGGACGACGACCGTGTCGGGGCCGTCATGGACGGCGCCGACCAGATGGCGAATGGCGAGCGTGGAGAAGGCGCCGATGACGTGAAACCGGACGCACGGCAGGCCGAGCTCCGCGGCGATGGCGGCGTTCCAGAGGAAGTGCCCGTCGGTGACGACCGCGTCCGGAGAGTGCGCCCTTATGAGCGGCTCCTGCGCGGGGCGCATCAGGGCCTCGTCGAAGGCAGCGGCGTCGATGCGCCATGAGTCCGCGGGCGCCGCCTTGCCGAGGTTCTCGACGCCCTCCGGGAGCCCGTCCACGGCCGGGAACGGGTACGTGGCCACCTTGACGTTTGCTGCCACGCGCTGGAGGAGGAGCGATTCGACGAGCGGCACGTTGGCCGGCGTGACGGCGAGGGTGGCCTCCACGGCGACGTCTGGGCTGGCAGTGGCGAGGCAGACGGCGAGGTCGGTGAAGGGGCCGATGTGGCTGGTGGCGAAGAAGGGGATGAGCAGGACGCGCAGCTTCTTGCCCGTGGTGGCCATTATTTCTTGGGGGTGTGGCTGGCTCGCGCTCTTCTTGTTTGTCATGTGTACATATATGGCGATACCTACTGCTGCACTGATTAAGAGCATCTCCAACAGGCGGACGCGGCGCGCAAAAAACGGTTATAGCGCGCGCAACTAACGTTTTTTAGCGCTCAGCACAGCGTTGGCTTCAGCGGCCGCTGCAAAATTTAGCGCGCGCGCGACGCTCCCGCAGGCGCTGCAAATACACGCGCGCCCTATACAAACAACATATGCACTCCAAAAATAAAACCAAAAGATCAAACAATCAACAATAAATAGTTTAATTTTATTATTACAACTCAAACAAATAGTTTATCATCCAATACAACAAATAGTTCAACAATACAACATCAAACATACAACATCAAATAACCAAATCATCATGCGTTCTGTCGGCCATTCCATTCCCACCACTCCTCGATGAGATCGTTCTGAAGATCGTCATGCGTTTCGGCATGCCGAATAATATGATAGGAAGCAACAAATCGGGCCACCCTCGCAGCACTCCGCCGCACTCGCATAGGAAGCAATATATACCTTGTGGGCGTTCTGTCGAACACCTTGTGGGCGCCGAGCGGCGGTGGGCGGCCGAGCGCTTTTCGCCGGAGCAATAGCGCGCGCAAGGGCCGGCGGTGACTAGAGGGAGGGGGAGGAAGCTGCAGACGCGCGGGGATAGGTCCGGGAAACGCCGTCGGGTCGTCGGAGCAAAGGGGTGGCGCGGCGGCGGCGCGGGCGCTCGAGGTGGAGGGAGGTGGGAGACGATGCGCGAGCGCTCGAGTGATTCCGCGCGCGGGAGCGGGCGCACCAAATAAGCGGCGCGCGATGCCGTTTCAATCCGCGCGTGGAAGCACTTATGCCGCGCGCGCTTTTTTGGGGCGGCCGCTGAAGCGCCCGGTTTCGCTGCGCGCGCGCTAAAACGCGAAATTTTACAGCGCTGCGCGTTGTTTGGGCGCCAGTTGGAGATGCTCTAACTCTAGTGGCAAATGCGTGATGTCGCTAGCTACTTCCTACCTGTCCCCGTCCACCCACCGCCTGTAATTAACACAAGTGACAAATGCCTCTTCGACGTGTACTACGTTGTCTCCTACATTGGAACGTGAAGGCGACACTTGTTGTGCTCGTGCAAATATAAAAAAACGGGTTCACTCACTAAATTGTGAGAATTTCATACAGTGCTGATTACGTGTAAAGCCCAATTTTACACTCTTGGAACAAGAGTATATAACTCAAAGATAACATAACAAATAGAATTATGATATCACTTATCACATATTGTGTTAAAGTAAAAAATTGAAGGGTATTGTGCAGTGGCGGAGCTAGCATTTGACAACAGGGTGGTCCGCCCAAAAAAAAAAAATTGATAACTAATATGATATGTAAATGTCCTAACTAATTATCAATAGCACAAAGTAATAGATCATATGGTCTTACAAACACACTAAAATTCTCAATTAAATCTCAGTTTTGCATAAAGAAGCCTACGTGATAAATAGTACATTGACCATAGTACATACCTTGAGAAGTTCAAAAAGACTATGTTTCTGGTCTACGTTTTTGCATTGCCATGAAGGTATCAATTATGTCATCTTCATTCACCTCGGAGAAAGCATCCTTCTCAATGTAGGTAACTAGGCAATCATCCAAAATACTATCACCCATCTTATTTCTCAACTTGCTCTTGACTATACTCATGGCAGAAAATGCTCTCTCAACATTTGTCGTTGCCACCGATAGAATCAATGGCAATTTTAAAGCAAGTATACCAAATGATGAACTATGTGTCTCCCTGTTTGAACAAGATTAACCGAGAGATCCACAAGATTTCCAAGGCCTTGGAAGTTCTCATCATTTCTCATGTCATCAATATAGTTATCAAGTTGTAGTTCAAGGTGTATCAAGTCGGCACTTGAAAAGTCTTTGGGATAAAACTCAACAAGTCTTCGAACCTTGTGTGCATCAAAAGAAATAAATGAGTCGACGAGATTCAATACCAATTTGGAAAGCAATACAAAATTTAGAAGAAAGTTTGCATACCTTTTGTGCATCAAAAGCAGCAAATGAGTTGGCGGGATTCAAAGCACACATACAAGATAGCAATTCCATATTGATCTCATCAAACCGATTTTCAAGCTCTTGACTAATTTGATCAATGACTCCAAGAAAAACTTCTCTTCTAAAGTGATCATCACTGGTTTGGGGTCGAGCAAACTGTGTTGATCTTCCATAAGGCACATAATTATCTTCCATTATAGGAACCTGAATGCCATGCTTGTTACAAAATAGTGTGACCTTTTGCAGAAATGCATCCCATCCATTAGACCTAAATTCTTGTATTATACTTTTTGCAGTTCTAACAAGTGCCATTGCAGTAAGAATATCTTGGTCTATTCTTTGCAAACAATCAGACAAATCACTTGTGTATTCAAGAATGACAAGCATCAAGTGTGCATTGAAAATAAAGTCAAATGACTCAAACACTCCAACAATGGTATGAATTTTTGGCCAATCACTTCTTTGTGAAGCATCTTGTCCAAGAGTTATGAGCACATTAGGGATTGTGGGATACATAGCAATAATGTTGAGAACAGTTTTGTAATGAGAGTCCCACCGAGTATCACTAGGCCTAGGTAACCCCATCTCTTGATTCAAACAACTCCCAGTTTGTAACTCACCACATTCAAGTAGTTTCATGATATTCTGAAGTCTAGCATCTCGAAGCATGTCATCACGCTTACAAGACACTCCAATAACATTCAGTAATAAAGACTCTCGATCAAAAAACCACACACAATCATCATTTCCCTTGGCAACAGCAACAAGAACTAGCTAGAGTTGATGTGCAAAACAATGAATATAATAGGCATAAGGTGACTCTTTCATGATCAATGTTTTCAGTCCTTTAATTTCCCCTCTCATTTTACTAGCCCCATCATATCCTTGCCCATGAATTTGAGTAATAGTCAAACCATGATTAGTAAGTAAAGTTTCAATTTCTTCCTTGAGTGGCAATGAAGTAGTGTCACTTACATGAGAAACTCCAAGAAAGTGCTCACACGGCCTTCCTACTTTATCAACAAAATGCAAGCACAAAGCTATTTGTTCTTTATGTGATACATCACCAGACTCATCAGCTAGAATAGCATAGTGCTCATCACCAAGTTGATCAATAATTTGCTTTCTAGTAAGTATTGCACAACATTGAATAATCTGATGTTGTATCTGATGAGAAGTCAATTTGCAGTTACCTGGTGCATTCTTCAAAACATACTTATTCACCTCCTCATTATTTGCTGCAAGCCACTTCAATAGCTCAAGGAAGTTTACTCTATTGCTAGATTGTTCACTTTCATCATGCCCACGAAATGCCAATCCTTGATGAAGAAGAAACTGCAAGCACCTAAGTGAATACTTCAACCGCATCTTGTAAAGACGTAGATCATCACTATTCACCTTCAAAAAAAGATCATCAATTGCTGCACGAGGATTCACAAATAAGTTATATCTCTCTTGAGTGGCATTGTGCACACTTGTTACGCAACCAACATGCTTAAGAAGAGCATCCTCTCTATTCCAATTTCTCCAACCACCATCAGTTAATGCATTAGTTCCTTTACCACTAGTTTTTTCTCTTTGAACACGTAACATACAAAGCAAAATGCAGATTCCTTCTTGATACTATATTCAAGCCAACTATGATTATGAAGCCACAAAGGATTGAATGAACGTTCTCTACTCCCAATTGTTCTTTTATCAAAGTCATGTGCATAAGGTTTGAATGGCTTTTTAAGGATATATGCTCTTCGAACCGCGTCTTGATCATTGATGGGATAACTTGCAATGGGTAGCCTTTCCCCAGGATCATGTTTAAGATGACTAAAATCATAAACCGGTGGTAACGGCGGTGACATATCTTCAGTTTGCTCTATGGTCACATTCGACATGGAAAATGTTGGTTCTTCAATTTGCTCTTCAATCATGACCAGCATACACACAACTTTGCCGGTTTGCTATTCAGTCACATCCGGTATATTCTCCGCATTCTTCTTCTTCCCTATCTTCATAGCTTCTCTTTGGAAAAGAGAAACAATGTCTCCAGCCCTCTTCATTTTTCAACAAATGTGCAAAAGAAAACTACTTTTTATCAATAAAGCTAATTGAGGCCGAAATTATGTGCAAAAGTTTGTATGTGTTCTATGTTCATGTAGTGTACTGTGGATAGCATAGTGCAAAATAGCAAACCCTAAATCTGAAATTTGGGTATTTTTGGTACCTGAGTATTATAGGTCCGCAGATTGAGGCCGAAACTGGCTGGATTTGCAGGGGGCTACGAGGGCAGAGGCGTCTGGCAGCCGACCAGCGGCAGCAGCACAGCCGCGATGGGCAGGGCAGGGGCGCAACTAGGCACTGCGCAGGGGCGGGCAGGGAGACGCGGCTGGATGCCTGGATCCGAGCGGGCGTGAGGAGAGCTGGAAGATTCCTGGGCGGCGGCACCGCGGCAGGGGCGCGACCGGCGGCGTCGCGGCGAGCGGCTGCCGGCTTGCATCTGGGATTCGGGGGCTGGCGTCGGGAACTGACGGTGCGAGGACCTGGACTGGGGTGACTGCGTTCATCCTGGCCTTCTCGGTGTGTTTATTGGGCCATCTTTTTTTGGCCCAGTTAGAATGTATATGTATATAGGCTGTCTCAAAATCCCAGAGTGGGCCGCGTCCTAGCCTGGCCATCCTGTAGGTCCGCCACTGGTATTGTGTGCGCCCGGGGCAAAATTGAGAAGGTGTGTATGAGGCCCTGACGTGGCTTGAGACTGCGTTGGTATTTTCCCAAAGAGGAAGGGATGATGCAGCACAGCGACGGTAAGTATTTCCCTCAGTTATGAAACCAAGGTTATCGAACCAGTAGGAGGATCACCACCACCCAATAAGCAGCACCTGCACACAAATAACAAATACTTGCAACCCGACGCGAAACAGAGGTTGTCAATCTCTCTACGGTAAAAAGATAGATTAGGTAATGATAGATAGGAGAGATAGATCTCTCAAGAACACAAAATAAGAAGAGCAAATAAAAAGTGCAGCAATATGTTTTTGGGTTTTTGGTTTTGTAGATCTGAAAACAAAGAAGCAAAAAGATAGATCGGAAAGCAATATGTTGGAAAAGTAGACCCGGGGGCCGTAGGATTCACTAGTGGCTTCTCTCATGAGTATAGCGCGCGGTGGGTGAACAAATTACTGTTGGGCAATTGATAGAAGATCAAATAATCATGACGATATCCAAGGCGATGATCATTATATAGGTATCACGTCCAAGATAAGTAGACCGACTCCTGCCTGCATCTACCTCTATTACTCCACACATCGACCGCTATCCAGCATGCATCTAGTGTATTAAGTTCATGGAAAAACGGAGTAATGCAATAAGAACGATGACATGATGTAGACAAGATCTATTCATGTAGGAATAGACCCCATATTGTTATCCTTAATGGCAACGATACATGTGTGCCTTGTTGCCCCTTCTGTCACTGGGAAAGGACACCGCAAGATCGAACCCATCACAAAGCACCTCTTCCCATGGCAAGAAAAATCGATCTAGTTGGCCTAACTAAACCAAAGATTCGAAGAAGAAATACGAGGCTATAAGTAATCATGCATATAAGAGATCAAAGAAGACTCAAATAATATTCATGGATAGAAACTGATCATGAACTCAAAATTCATCGGATCCCAACAAACACACCGCAAAAGTTTACATCAAATAGATCTCCAAGAGACCATTGTATTGAGAATCATAAGAGAGAGAGAGAGGAAGCCATCTAGCTACTGCCTACGGACCCGTAGGTCTATGGTGGACTACTCACGCATCATCGGAGAGGCACCTATGAAGAAGATGAACCCCTCCGTGATGGTATTTAGATTGGATCTCGAGGTTCTGGAACTTGCGGCGGCTGGAATTGTGTTTCGTCGACTCCCTAGGGTTTTTGGAATATTTGGAAATTTATAGGCATCAGAGGCGGTGGAGAGGGGCCCCGTGGAGGGCACAACCCATCAGGGCGCGCCGGAGGCCCCCTGGCGCACCTTGGTGGGTTGTGCTCTCCACAGCCCACCTTCCTGGCTCTTCTTTGGCCCACTGGGTGTCTTCTGGTCCAGAAAAAATCTCCAAAAAGTTTCGTCGCGATTGGACTCCGTTTGGTATTGATATTCTGCGAAGTAAAAAAAAGCAAAAACATCAACTGGCACTTTGGCACTATGTCAATAGGTTAGTCCCAAAAAATGATATAAAGTTGTTATAAAATGATTGTAAAACATCCAAGAATGATAATATAACAGCATGGAACAAGCAAAAATTATAGATACGTTGGAGACGTATCAGGCCCACCTTCTCAGTTTTGTTATGTTATCTTTGTCTCTCAGTTTTGTTATGTTGATGCGGTGCCGGCATATATTTCCTGATTTTACGAGGGTATGAACTATGATATGAGGATTGAGGATGAGGGGTGCCCGTTTGGAGAGGATAGTGACAAGGGCAAAGGTGACAAAGACAGGGCTAAGGGTGGTGACGGGCAACATGATGATTTGATGGACCATGATAAACGGGAGGACCGACCTACTTCCACCGGTCAGTCTGGTCAGTCTACACAGGCCCCAACGAGTACAGGGAAAGCTCCCTCTTCGACACCCATGGTGGGGCTTCGGTTCGGTTCCCTCGGAGCGACTTCGGCGCCATGCCGCCTCTACGGGGACCGGATTGAGATAGGTGATCCGGTGAAGCAGGAGCTGCCCCCACTCTCTTGGGTCCACGTGTTTTCTTCTGCACGGGTTGTGGGGCGAGGTTCTTCTGCGGCTGAGACTTCGAGTCGGAGCCCGAGGCAGGTGGCCTCGGCTCTAACTCCGCTGAGTTCGACTCCGACCACAGCATCACCACCGCTATCTTCGGGGCGTCAAGCTCTGAGGTGGCTATGACAGCCCCCGAGGCGGCCCCTACTTCGACGGAGTTGCTGCTGGTGGCGATGAGTTCGGGCATGGAATCACCGGCCTCGGTTGCGGCACCTATTTCTTGCCGAGGCCTAGGGGAGGTTTGGCTACGCCTCCTTAATCACTGCTGGCGATTCCTACAGAGGAAACTATGTTAGGCGAGAGTTGTCGTGCTCGTGCTCCGGTCCATCTTGTCTCAGAGAGAGAATGACAAAATATTAGCAGAAAATATGGGCGATGCAAATATCAAGACAACAATATGTGTTGAATAACACTCTCAAATACATATGTGTTGAATAATTAGGAATTCATAATTAATTAAAGAAAATAATTCAATGAGTGGAACAATAATAGCATGCATAATTCTAGCATATTGTTGATAGAGGAATAAAACAGCAGCATGCACATGCAACAACAAGCATAGTTATAGACATGATCAGATGACTTACACACTCATCAGTTGCAGAAGAAGTAGTGGTGACTGTTGCAGGGGTGATGTTGTTGACGACGATGTTGCCTAGTTGGCATACATGATACTATCTACGATACTCCTATTACGTGCAGTCTTAGACTAGAGATAGTGGGGAGTAACTTAGACTAGTAACCTGCATATGTTATTAGTAAGTGTGACAACATATAGAACTTCATTTATTACTTTGTAGACTCATTTTGCATTAGAAAGGATAACATAGGCTACTCATAGTGGAGAGTATCATATACTAGTATCATGCATATGATACTAGTGTAGATACTAGTATACGATACTACCTTCATAGTGCATAGTATCATAGAGTAGTATCATATATGATCTTATTTATTATCATGCACGACAAAAAGTATCATAACATTTAACATGATACAGTATCTATCTATGTTCACTAGTAGAAAACAGGGCTTTGGTCCAGGCCAGAATATTGCATTAGTCCCGGTCGTGTTACGAACCGGGACTAATGGGTGCATCAGTCCCGGTTCATGAGGCTAGGACGCCGGCCGGGCCTCGGCGGGCACCAGTCCCGGTTCATCTGACCCCTTTAGTCCCGGTTCCAGACACGGACCGGGACTAAAGGTCCTCTCTCCTGGCGCAGCCCCTTTAGTCTCGATTGGTGACTGGAACCGGGACTAAAGGGCAGTCTTCTGTCCCGGTTCTAGCCACAAACCGGGACTAAAGAGATGCCTATATATATGCTTGCCCCTGCCCGCTCACTCCTCTGTTTTTTGGCCGGCCGGCGTGTGGGAGGTGTGTGCTGCTCTGCTCTCACCTCCTATGCACACGAGGTGTTCGCTGAAATGCCCGAGCCACGCTTAAGCTTTCTCCTCTCCAAGCTCGACCTCCAAGCTCCATTTTTCCCAAGATTTGTCTAGGTTTGGCGGTCCGTCCCGTCCTGTCCCCGTCCTCACCGTCGTCGATCGCCCGCGCCGATCTCGTCGCCGGCACCACCGTGGTGAGCCTCTTGTTCTTATCTTCTTTTTAAAAAAATTCTTACTTGTATGATTTACATAGATACTTGTATAAATTTCTTACTTTTATTATTGTTTGTTATTATATAGTGCAATGGTTTTGGTATCCGCCCCCGTCGGCCCTCGTCCGGTCTATGATTCGGATGTGGTATATTATCTTTTATAACTATTTGTTTCATTTAGTGTTTATGACAATTATGCCGACCAACGTGACATAGATGTTTTTATCTAGGAGGTATGTAAACCGGAAATTCCAACCGGCCCTCTTGTCGAGAGGTTAAATTTAGTTGAAAAAGAAAACGAGTATTTGAAAGAAAAAATGAAAAGAATTGAGGAGGAGAAGATGAAATTGGAGTTGCATGTTGCCGATGTCGTCGATGACCACAAGATCAAGATGGATGCAATGCGCTTGAAGATTAGAAAGATAAGAAAATATGCCATTGATAATGAGGCTTGGTATCATTATGTTGTTGGATCAATTGTTACCTTAGTTGCGATTATGATCGCATTTGTTGTTGCATTTAAATGTTTTATATAGTTGTATGTTAGTTTCAATTTATGTTTTAATTAGATGCTCTAGAGAGATGTATGTTGTTCTATGAGAACTATGTATGAACTTTATGTATTTAGTTTTTCAGTAATAACATTTGATCACTACTGTACTTTGGTTTTAATGTGATGATGAACTTGCATTAATTTGGTCACTTCTCTATTCATGATGTTCTGTAATGGTTTTTGATACACTTAATTATATAATGCATGTTCTCTATTCATGCTATGTGAGTGAAATTATGATACCATGCCCAGTTTCAACATTTTCAGAGTTCATTTGCAGTGCTTTTCAAATTCATGGTCATTTTAGCTCAAAATAAATCATGAAATGCATGAAAAATAGCAAAAGAAGTCAGAAAAGGGTTGAAAATTGATGATGTGGCTTTGAATGGTGCATATTGAATGCAGAAAAAGTCTAGAGTTAAAATATGTTCAAAAAATGAAATCCCTTTGTAAAAGATAAGTTTTCGTCCGAAACCCTGATACTTCGAAAGAGATTGTCCAGTTTGTACACGAAGTGCATCCAGTTTTTCCCGTAACCCTCTCAACTTTTTAGCACATGCTATGTGGGTGAAATTATGATACCATGCCAAGTTTGAACCTTTTCAGAGTTCATTTGCACCGCTTTTCAAATTCATGGTCATTTTAGCTCAAAATAAATAGAATCAAAATAATATTAACTAAAATTATCAAAGTATTTCTTTGTAAAAAACTTTAATAGTAAAAAGAATTTTCATAAAGTATATTTTGTTAGAAGCTTTAATAGAAAACTAAAAAGCTTTTATAAAACTCTAATAGCAAAAGGAATCAACTAAAAAGAATCAATAAAAAATAAAACTTATGCAACTAAAATTATATAAATGTTATGCAACTAAAATTATATAACTAAAAATAATATATGCAAAAAATAACATTAAAAATTTAAAAACATAATATATGCAAAAAATAAAAATAAAAGGCTCGCCTACTAGCCACAACGGCTTGCATACGATTTGAAACCCAGAAATGGGCCAGGATGCAGGCCCGCAGTGCTAGCAGGCCCAACAGGGCGAGAGATAGGCATGTACTGCCCGCATTAGAGAGGAGCTCGAGCGGGCAGCGACAGCAGCGCTTATAAACCACTCCGAGCACCTCTCGACTAGCAAGGTGGGACTAAACTTTTGGCTGCGGGAAGCACATCCCTTTAGTCCCGGTTGGTGGCTCCAACCGGGACTAAAGGTCTCTGCTTCCCGCCCTTTGGGCTGCTGAAATTGACCGTTAGTCCCGGTTGGTGGCTCCAACCGGGACTAAAGGTCTCTGCTTCCCGCCCTTTGGGCTGCTGAAATTGACCGTTAGTCCCGGTTGATGGCTCCAACCAGGACTAAAGGTCTCTGCTTCCCGCCCTTTGCGCTGTTGAAATTGACCGTTAGTCCCGGTTGGTGGCTCCAACCGGGACTAAAGGGGGGCCATTAGTCCCGGTTGGAGCCACCAACCGGGACTAAATGTGCGGCTATATAAGTGGCACTTAGAGAATTTTCCAATCCCATCTGCAGTTTCTTCTCTCCCCCGACGGCGCCGACGACCATCTCGACGCCGCCGCCAGGCTGCCGGATTTTGTCGTCGCCGTCGCCGCGCCCTGCCCCGCTGTCGCCCTCGCCGCGCCCTGCCCCGCCGTCGCCCTCGCCTCGCCCTGCCCCGCCATCGCCGTCACCGCGCCCCTGCCCCGTCGCCGTCGCCGCGCCCCTGCCGGCCCCCTGCCCCATCGCCGTCGCCTCGCCCTGCCCTGCCGTCGCCGTCACCGCGCCCCTGCCCCGTCGCTGTCGTCGCGCCCCTGCCGGCCCCCTGCAACGTCGCCGTCGCCGCGCCCTGCCCCGCCGTCGCCGTCGCCACGCCCCTGCCCCTGCCCCCAGTGAGCCCCTGATGTTGCTGCTGCCTCCCATTGTTAGGAAAAAAGATACAAGTATATGAGAAAAAAGAGCTCAATGTTCATATTGATGTGTATTGGTTGCTGATTTTAATTATCGCCATGTTCATAGATGAGAGTTCCTATTTACAGTTATGAGAAAAAAGAGCTCAATGAAGATTGTGCTCTCTATATTGTTATCAAGAAAAAACTTCTAAAACGTTAGGACAAGAGTAGTGGGGCGGTATTTTGATCTCTAAATTGTTATGAAAAAAATAATTGGGTTGGGGCAGTTCGTGGCCCTTGATCTCATCTCACACATTTTATTATGTTAGTTTTTATTACATATCATGTTATTATTATTTATATATGCTTGCCGTATCGCCGTATTGTTGTTTTTAAAAATTGTCGTATCCCGTATCGTCGTATCCGTATCGTAGTACCCGTGTCGCCGTATCGGTGCTTCATAGCTTTTGACCTTAATTATATGGCAAAGTTGTGGTAAACTTTAGGAATGTTGTGGCATATACTCTACTCTGCTCAAGATTGATGGATGGATGGATGTATATATATATAAAATGTTGATATGATGATATTTTTTTGTTCATAGAATTTTTTATGTTCATAGAATTTTTTTGTCCATGTATGTATGTATGTATAGATGGATGGATTGATGTATATAGAAAATGTTCATATGTAGAGTAAAACACTTAAATGAAGTGTCTCCATTAGAACTATATTAGTGATAATATTCGATAATATTTGATGCTCCATTAACTATTAACTGGGTTATTCGAGATGTATTAGTGATATTATATGATAATATTATATGAAGAGTCCTCGACGATCGCCGATGATATTATATGTATTTGTGATATTATATGATGATCTTGCTAAAAAAAATTGCCGTCGACTTTTAATCTTATAATCCTGAACACAGGAAATGTCGACATCGTCTGACAACGATAGGTTCCCTCAGTGCCCTTTGTGCTGGGATGACAAGGGTATATGCGACGTTTGTCCTCACCTAGACAACGGTACATCCTTCACCGTCAAGCTAACGAAAGAATTTAGATTACGGTATGTCTAGACGGCATGTATTTTTTTGTTAATGTATAGTATGACGTGTGTTTTTTGCTTTAATTAACCTTTAATCTACTTTTGTACAATTCGACTAGTGCGTTCCCTGCCATGCAAGATTCGCTGTGTTGGACAAATTCCATTTCAAAGAGAAGGGTAGTACAGAGCCTAAGATAGCTCACCTAAGAACGGAGCATTACACTTTTGTTGTTAAGGTGAAAAATAACGAAGATCACACATATTTTGGTTGTTCTAATTGGAGAGCATTTTGCAAGGCATATGGGTTGGATGAGGACATGAACATTACCTTCGATCTTGGTAATGACGATGTTCGTGATAATAATATAGAAATTTGGGTGCATGCGGAGGATGACTTGATTCCAGTTCTACCTCCAGGTGCGTTTGTCAACAGATTTCTTAGGTAATTTATATTGATTATTGAAAAGTATTTGGTACTCATCCTGACTAAATTTCTTTATTTTTTATTATTAGCTTATTTCCATGCTACAAGAACTATCCGACAGATAATAGATCGCACCTACTACAGTTATGACTCCGAGCTTACTTGGTTGGAGAAAAATCATCTGATATCATTCATTTGTGATGTTGAGTATCATGCTAAATATTACAAGACTGGCAACATTTATCATGGATATGTGCCACTAGTGCACAAGTTGAACCGTTATAACATCACTTCAGACAACTTTGTAAGATTCTTTTTACCATTGCGTCACTAGTCCATCTTTTTCATACATTGTTCTTAAGCAAAACTAGTTTGCTAACTATGTTATTATTTATAATGTTCTTCAACATGTACTTCCCCAGAGACCGTGCCTAAATGGATGTTTCAAAATGGTGATTTGCAAATGGTTAGCTTACGGCCACTCCCGATTAATTACAATGGTAAATACAGGATACCTCAAAGTGAAGAAACCCTAAAAATCAAAGGATGGAGAAATGCAATACAAGCATCCACACTACCACTTGGAGAGGAATACTTGCGCATCCCACAAGTTGGAGATAGGTTGATCTGTGTTTTTCAATTGGGAGATGTCGGGGTTCGCCTTTATTATGCTATTTTAGCTAAGAGAGGAGAGCAATAGTTCGTACGTTTCAACCTTGTGAGATAACTACAATGATGAGGATCGGAGTTGATTAAGATGATGATGAATTGTTGGATGTTGAATGATGATGAGTTGATTAAGATGATGATGATGAGTTGTTATATGACATACTGATGTTGGATGTTGTTCTTCCATAATTTGTACTGATGTTGTATATTAATATGTGTAACCGCGTGAAAATACAATATAAATATAAAAGAAAATGAAAACACAAAATGAAACACAGTCCTTTCCAAAAAAAACAGCGCTTACTGGTGCTGACGCGTGGCTGCCTTTTAGTCCCGGTTGGTGTTACCAACCGGGACTAAATGTCCTCCTGCCTGGGCGCCCGACAGCGGCCACGTGTAGCCCCTTTAGGCCCGGTTCGTAACCCAACCGGGACTAAAAGTGAGGGCCTTTAGTCCCGATTGATTTGTCCCGGTTGGAGAACCGGGACTAAAGGCCCTTCAAAACCGGGACTAATGGCCCATTTTCTACTAGTGGTTACTCTAACCCTCTCTCTTCTTTAATTCTCTGCCACAGCAGCGTGTTTGCTATTCTCGAGTGCATGATACCGTCTAAGATACCACCACTATGGTCAGCCTATTGCTCGTCACAATGGAAAGTATCACATACTAGTATCACGTATATGATACTACCTCCATAATGCATAGTATCATAACTTTGTATCATAGTAGTCTCATTTATTGTCATTTACATCATGTAATATGATACGGTATCATATTATGATACTTAAGTTTCTCTTTTCTTATTTAATTGTGTGTCACATAAGTTAAAATGTCTAGTTTGCATGCATGATACTACCTATGACACTCTCATTGTGACCAGTCTTATGTTACTCTATTTGTCTCTCTCCTCGTTAAATACTTGACACATAATCTTTTTTTGCCTATGTGCCATGTATGCTACTATCTATGTTGCTCCCACTATGACAAGTCTTAGTGACAAAGCCTTTCTTGGTCAAGGATAAGATTTTTGGTCAGGTCCAGCCCTGACAACTTGACCAACCGAAGCATCACCACCTCCTGCCACTGTGTGTGGTCAGTTCAAAAAGCCATCATTACGTGAGAACATGGCTCGAGGCCCATGCCCTTGAGACTAGCCACAATGGAAAGTAACATAGAGTAGTAACATACATATGTTACTAGTCTAAGTTACTCCCTCCACAGTGGGTAGTAACATAGAGGTAGTAACATTGAGCCTTTCATTTATTAGCTTATAGACTCATCTTGCCTTGGAATGTGTTATGTTATAGTAACATAGCATGTTACTCAATTTCTCGCTCTTCTCATTAATTAGGTGCCACATCATATTTTTCGCTTAGGTGGCATCTATGTTACTACCTATGTTACTTCCATTGTGGGTAGTCTGATGTGTCAAATCAAAAAAGGCCATGCGCCGGATTCCAAGCAGCACTATCAACAAAACCCCTTGTTACTGGCTCGTGTTAACGCACGACGCCTTGAAAACTTGTGAAATTACTACCAGACGCCACGCGGTATTTGCATTTTTACCAATTATAAAAGGCAGAAGGCGAGGGTGTTTCGGCTTTGCACACCCATCCCCCTCGCCTTCGTCTTCCTTGAGCTCCCGCGCCCAAAAAGCTCCAAGCCCAACCAAACTTCTATGCTCCCCCTTCTCTTCATCTTTGAACGATGGCTGATGAGGGTGCCTCCAGCGCAACGGCGAAAGCCGAGAAGAGCGGCAAGAGGTTCATCGACGAGGTGCAGAATTCGTCAAGCATCAGGGGGCTATGGAAGCCTTCTGTCTTCACCGAGGGGGAGATCATCGCGCTCCGAGGCAACAGGTATTTGCCGCCCTCCGACGTGGCCGCCACTCTCTCCTCCGTGGTCTGGGGTTCCCAATTCACCCTTTTCTCCTGGGGCTTATTTATTTCTACGGCCTTAAACTCCATCACCTCGCCCCCAAGTCCATCCTGCACATCATGTGCTATGTCACGTTCTGTGAAGCCTTCCTCTGCATTGAACCTCACTTTGGGCTCTGGTTGAAGCTCTTCTCCATCCAGATGCAGATAAAACGGCTCCAAGCCCACCGAGTGCCGGACCGCCATGATAAGCAGGACGACAAACTCGATATGGTAAGAGGGCAAATTTATCGATACCATGAAGAATTGGCAACCGGAGTGATTTTACAGGACTGACGTGCCTCTGGCTAATAGCGAGCCGCTTGTCTCATGAATCAAAAAGAGAAAAATGGGTCGGCCCAGTCTCACGCACGAGAGCTATATCATTCAGGCTAAAGTAGCTCCCGTCTCGCGTAAAGCGAGATATAGCCCTCACGTTTAAACATAGGGTTACTTTGTTGGAACCAGACAAGTTGGATGGGCTTAAAATGGGCCGAACACCATTTAGGTAGTATGTTTTATGTGCCAACTATAAAGCTAGGCCATCGCTGGGTTGTGAGCATGATTCATGTAAAGAAATTGCAGTGGGAAGCCGATTTCTTCAAGGGAGCATATAATTAGAGGATACCCCCCCCCCCCCCCGGGTGGGTCTCCCAGCTACACCCATGGGAGGGCAGGGGAGCACTCCAAAACCACACCATGTGTCACGCGTTTGGCGTTCTCCCTTAGGAGAATTTGTTTTCAGTTTTGCTCCGTTTTTTCCGCTTTTATTGCTCGGTTTCTTGGTTCTGGCTTTTTTAGCATTTCTTTCCTAATAAGCAATTGTAGCGTACATTGTAGACCCGCGGTTTAGCACTAGATAGAGGGGATCACAGAGCACACTACGTGGGGAGCACAGGTGCACTAAGTAAAGAGCACAAGGAGCAATACGCAGGGGACCGCAATTGCACTATAGAAGGGAGCACATGTGAACTACAATAGGCACACAATGCCAAAAAAAAGGAGCACAAGTGCACGACGCTAGGGAGCAATAAGCGCATTATGATAGGGAACAAAAACACACTACAATAGGGAGCACAAGTTGTAGCAAATAAAAGTTCACCGGAACCTAGCAACATGGTATCTAGTTTCAAACATCTTGACGAGATGAACACAAACGTGAGAAAGGTTCACAATTTTCACTATTTCGCAATTTGGACGATTTCATTTTGAAAATAGGAGTTTAGAAAGAAAAAAACCACGTACAACCAGCCATCCCCCGTGGGAAAAATCCCACCAAAACTCTGGTTGCGACAATTGGTGCACAACTAGAGGAGTTTGGGGTGACTTTTGCAAGGGTACCGCTTAACTATTGATTTTTTTCTGATTCCTTTCAATCTTTGATCAAAGAAGGCTAATGCACCTACTGCAAAGGCTATTTTTGCAGTAATTGTAATGCAGTGTTCGGAAAATATTATGTGAAAGGAATCTAAGTTATGAATAAAATTTAATTCTAACTAAATATTTTTGTGAACCTTGGCAACAATGTATGTACAGATACATCCAAAGATTTTGTATGATTCTTGTTCTTATTTTGGCGAGGCAATGGTGTGATTCTTGTTTAGGTATGAACTAATATCAAGGATATCAAAATCTAGAAAAATCCTATCAATATATATCACAAAAGAAAGGTTTTGGTAAGTAATAATGTGTGTACCTAATCCTACCATTTAATTCTATGCATTATATATAGTACGCATGAATGAGAAGAAAATCCATGAAAGAATAGGTCATACGCATCTAAATAAACGCATAGAAGAAGAACAACTTTGTGGTGGCATATAAGATTAGAACAACAAGGGAGAAAAAGAAGGCTAACTACTGATGGCGTTAATCATCAGCAACACAAAGGCTATGTGGTTGGTAGCTCTACTGGTCATGTGCACCAGTTTTTGGTCTTGTCAAGCAGCAGCAGTGAAGTGCAGCAAAGGTATTTTTTTTGCTGTTGCAAATAATCCTTTTGTTATTTTACTCATATATTTTCATGTTCCAACAAATAAAAAAGATCTAGTGCACTATGTATACTACCTAAGTGGTTGTTATCTTTGCTGTGCATTATGTGCAGATGTTGAATACCTCTGTTACCCTTTGGAAGACTGCGTAGATAAGTCGTGTCAAGCATTGTGTGCAATCCATGGTTTGAATCTGTCTAAAGCCTGCTGTGGTGGGATTGGGCCGAAGGGCTTCTGTTGCAGCATGAAGGAGAAGACGCCATCCAACTGAGGATATTATTTTACTGAAAGCTTTTTTTTGTAAGGATGAATAATACGAAACTATTGGTTAATTGGAATAGTAGATGCTTGTGTTTCAATATATAAAAAGTAAGCATGCCGTTGGTCCCAAAGCATTGATTGCCTTGAATACATCTTAGTATATCTTATCTTATATATTTACTAATAGGATGCACCATACGAGGCACCACGTTAATTCTTGGAATTAAGAAATTTCAGCCATCCAATTAATATATGTTGTTTCTGCAGCCGTTGGATCAAACTAAGAGACCTTCTCTCCTATCCCACGTTGATGAGTCCTCCTCCCTCTTGTTCTCTATCTGTTTTACATGAAAAAAAATTGAGCGTCATCTCCTCCCCGGGCAAAATATATTTTTTCACCGTTGGATCAAGGGATAAACAACCGAGGTATCTCTCTTCTCCGTAATCTCCCCTATGAGTCCTTTTTTCTCTCCCGTGAGTCTAAACTCTAGACACAACTATCCTTCCTTCGCGATCTCTGCGCCACGCCACTGCCGTCCTCACTCACCCCGGGCATAAAAACCGAAGACCGAAGACCGAACCCGAAAAGACCGAGACCGAACCCGAAAAGACCGAATAAAAAACGGTCTGCAGAATGTTAAGACCGAACTAATTATGGTCTGTTCGGTCCTGATGTATTGAGGACCGGATAGCCCGTATAGACCGAATAGCCCAACCGTGTGCATGATAATTGTTAACCTAAGGCCCATCTAGCAAGCCCAAGCTCCCGAGCCAGATACACAAGACAGGGGGACCTCCTAGACGGGCCTTCAGCGCCAGTTCCTGCAACTGGCGCACACGCACCACGCTGCTCGGCCGGCCCAACAATCCGAGGAAGCTGCTCTCAAACATAGCAGAAAAAGATAAAAGAAAATTTTATATAACTGTGGATATATAACCTGGAAATAGCTGGATTCGAACTCAAGAAAAGAAAGCTGATGACTGCAGGTCCTAACCACGACGACAAGGTGATTCCGTTGACTACAACTAGGACATAGTACTATTTCACGCTTCCTTTAGTTAAAATATATACCCAATATTAATTATTTTGAAAAGAAAGTATAAATTAGGAAAACGATTCTAAAAATATTGAAAACAGCCACGAATTTGAAAAGAAGGTTCATGCAAATTGGAAAAGGTTCGTGGAAATGAAAAAAGTTCATCGATGTTAAAAAAAAGTTCATCGGTTTTTAAAATAGTTAATCGAATTTCAAAAAAACTAAGTTCATCAACTTTAAAAATAGTTCATCAATTTTGGAAAAATTACCATCTATTCTAAAAAAAGTTTATCGAATTTGCAAAAAGCTCATGAACTTTGAAAAATGTTCATCAGATTTGAAAAACGTTCATCGGATTTTAAAAAAATTCATCGAATTGAAAAAAGTTCCTCCGGTTTGAAAATAAAGTTCATCGAATTCGAAAAGGTTCACCAGATTTGAAAAAGTTCATCGATTTTTTAAGAAAAGTTCACCAAGAAAAGTTCATTGATTTCGAAAAAAGTTAATCGAATTTGAAAAGGTTCATTGAAATTGATAAAAAGTTCATCAATTTTGTAAAAAAATCATTGATTTGAAAAATGTTCATGAATTTAGGGAAATAATAAGTAAACAGGAAAAAAAGAAAAGAAAATACACAAGGAAACGTAGGGGGCATTTTCTATATATAGAAATACGAAAAAGGAAGTAGGCAATCACAAACGGCAAGGTGGCCTAGTGGTTAGTGTAGTTGATTCCTAATGTATTGAACACGGGTTCGATCCCTGGCAATCGTACTCTCCTCTTGCTTTTTTAAGTTTCAAAACAGAAATGAAAAACATGAAATGGGCCGGCCCAAATCACGGCAGGGGGCGCGCGCTGCAGGCGCCCGTTAACAAAAATGCCCTATAACGGGCGCCTGCAGCGCCAAATAGGGTTTGCCCAAGACAGGATTCACGTCCTCACCTCACCTTAGAGACACAACATACACACAGGAAACCTAGCCGCCGCCCGCCGCTTCACTCACCTCCTCTTTTCTCTCCCTCGATGAACCCTGGCCGCCGGACGGCCGAACCAATGCCCCGTGAGCCGTCATGACCGCCGCAACGAGGCGCACATCGCCTGCGCGTCCCTGACCGATGAAGACCGGCACCCCGAGCCACGGCCCGGACTGGGACAGGTGACGACCAGTGCCCCATGCCGCCGTGCCCCGTGCTGCTGTGCAGCGGGCCGCCAACCCCGACCGTTCTGCTCATTCGACTGTCCACGACGCGTCCATTCGCCGCTGGTGTAGCTGATGGCTGTTGCAGTTTGTCACCACCACCGCACCACTCATCCTCTTCCACGCCGGTCGCCGGCTTGCCGTCTTCCTTCCTCTTCCAGTGCTCAACCTCGCAGCTGAAGGTGAGCAAGCTGCTACTTCTCCTTATGTGCATCTGTGATGTACAGATTGTTGTTCATTCAAGTGCATCAATATATTGTTCATGTTCTGTGATGTTCAAATTCAAGTAGATGTAGTGCTTGCTTCTAGTTTGTAGGTGTTGCTGTTGGAATGATTAATAGCTTTTTGTTGGTTTCTATGTTCGTGGCAGAGTGTACCATGCTATTTTTTATGTTGATTTGGAATGGTTACTGTGTGGAGAGGATACCAAACAGAGCAATGTCATTTCTTAGCTCTGGAAAATAAGATTTTCTGAAATATTTTACAGATTTGGAGGACTTGATTATATGCACTTTATGTTGTGATTTGCTCATGTCAATATTGTTTGACAAACCATTGCCCTTTTTTTGTAGATGTTTTCTATTCCGGAATCTAAACATGATGAGTTGAACGAGAAATATAATGCATTTAAGCGTATAGAGGCAGAGACGGATGCAGAAACAGCTGCTGCAGCAACAGGTGACGAGTCCGTCTTACGTAGTATCATTGAAGATGAAGATGCCAAACCAAACATTGTCGAAGGTGCCAATCTAGAAGCTGCTCAAGATGACAAGCCAAAGTTTTTGATGATAAGGGGTTAGTGAAGGAAGGAATGTGCAAGTATTGTGGCCGACCAATTCAAGCTACTACAACACGCAATGGGACAATAGCAATGCGCAGGCACTTCGGGTACTATGTTTGCTGCTGCTATGTGGTGGTGCTGCTTGCCTGTTTGCTGCTGCTTGTTATCTTCTTACTTCCTGTCAAATATAAATGATTATGCATGCATGAATCTTGTTGTTGGACCATGAATCATGAGTCTTCTTACTTCGTGTCATATGAATCTTTTTTACTTGTTGTCAAATATAAACAAGTTTTGGTACTTTGTTACTTGCTGCCAAATGTACATGTAATTGTACTTTGTTACTTGCTGTCAAATGTAAACATGTATTGGTACAACCATACAGGAAGTAACACGAATGTACTGGTATAGAAAGTAACACGGATATTAGTTGTAGCAAATTAATTTGGTCTGTTTGGTCGGGACCGAAGACCGAATAGTAAAGACCGAAGACCGAATAGGGAAGAACCGAAAAGACCGAAATTATTTCGGTCTTCATTTATGGAAGACCGAACCGAACAAACCGAAAAGACCGAACGCCCAGGGTGAGTCCTCACTACCTCCATCTCACCCAGCCAGATCGAGCCGCCATCTCCGCGCACAACACATCATCCTCTACATCTTCTCCATGGCACTGCTCTAATGGACACTTTCACCGCCGTTGTAAAATTTGGAGGCTGCCGCCGTAGGCCAGGTGCGTTCACATATTCATAAAGAGGTTCAAGTAGAATGGAACATCGATTTTTTTTTTTTTGCCACGACTTCAACGAATATCATTTCGTGCTGAAATTTAGCAAGTATAAAAAATATTTGTGAAAGATTACCACAAATAAAGTATATCATTTTTTATTTTACATTTCATGAGGAAGCATTTGATCTCGGGAGCAGAAACTCAATCGCCCTGAACATTACCAGCTAGTACTTCTGTTTGATGGAGAAGAAAGTAAAAGGGGAAAGGGCAACCGCACGATGTACAATGGACGATGGGATGGATGGTATCAAGACCCCTTTATTTCCCACTATACTATTCGAAAGAAGAAAGAAAAGGAAAAACGAAAAATCCCGTTCAACTTTAAACCGCTCTTGCCCTTGCCCTCTTCTCCACCGCCGCCGCCGCCGCCGCCGGCGTGTCGCCATGCCGCCGCGGCCCCGGGGCAGGCGCGCGTCTCCTCCGGTGCTGATCCTGGAGGACGAGGACCTCGATTTCGAGGTCAGCTACAGCGAAGGGGAGGACGGGGACGACGGGGGAGGATCAGATTCCTCGTCGTCGTCGTCGGAGCAGCAGCAGGAGGAGGAGGAGGAGGAGGAGGAGGGAACGGATGTAGAGGACGGAGAAAGATCGGATGAGGGGGAGGAGGAGGAGGAGGAGGAGGAGCAGGAAGAGGGGGAGAGGGAGGAGAGCGTCGCAGAGGGATGCGGGCCGGCCGTGCAAGCTAGGGTTCCCGGCGGCGCGACGGCGGAGAGGGCGGCCAACGCCCCCACCTGCCCCGTGTGTATGGAGCCCTGGACCTCCGAAGGCGAGCACCGCATCAGGTAGTCTATCAAATCGCTTGCTGATTCTTGCCTGGCTTGCGTGTCTGCTAGGTAGTCTGTCACAAGAACAAGATTGCTGTGTGTGCTTGTTTCGAACTAACAATGGTTACTGGGTTGCAAGAAACTGGGAACTTACAATGTCAGATTACCGCTATGGTCGATGTTGCCTTGAAATTTTGATGGGCCATGGCTGGTTCCTCATGTAATCCTGGTTTATGTTTCCAATGCTCCTTGGATATGATGTTCTGATGACTGTTGACTGAAATTGTACTAGATTTTATTTTGGTTGGTCTAGGAATACGGTGTGTAAATGCTAACCAGGTGATATACTCTATGTATGTTGTAGTTGCATTCCTTGTGGGCATGTCTACGGCAGATCCTGCCTGGAGAGATGGCTAACACAGCGTGGTACCGCTAGCGCGACGGTACGTATGCCGAATGGTTTTTCGTTTGGAATAACAGCATGTGCATATGTATCCTTGTGCGCAGTCAGCCGATCACACTGTCCAATGTGTTGTTTGCTAGTGCCCTCAATGTGGAAGAAGGTTTAAACATAAGGACATTATCAACATCTATGCACCGGAGGTTGCGGTTCCAAATAACGATCTTGAGAAGGTTAGGTTTGTTTCTTCACTTTGTCTGTATATTTTGTTTGGCCACGATCTGAACATCGTTGCTTGTCTGCAGCAATTATGGTATTGCAGGCAAAAGCTCGAATCCCTCGAGGAAGTGGTAAGCAATTTCCTTATGCTATATGCGAGCTTCTTTATTTGCTCACCATGTGCAAAATGCTTTTATCTTTCTAGTTTGACAAGGGAAGTAAGTTCCTGTTAACATCTTTTTTTCTTGTCTTAAGGTCCTGAAACAAGGGAAGTTGCTTGACGAGATAGTTGCTGAGAAGGTATGCTATAGGTTGTAGCAGCCTTTGCTGCTTATTGCATTGCCCAAATTCTAAATGATGAAAATTGTCTCAAGTGCATAGTGTCACTAGTTAGTATGTTTGCACCTATTATTCAGGTACTGTCATAATATATAAAGAAGGTATTAGAGGTTGTTTATATTGAACTAATACATCTCTTATCTTGCTTTATTCATCCATTGTTCCTGCATCAGAAAATTGATGTAGCAATGATCAGTAGTTGTCACACTTGTGAGGAACTTATGCTTACATTTTCTTATGCGTGTGCCTTGCAGAATCACAGGTCAACAGATGTTGGTGTCTCAAAACGACAGGTAATACCATTTAAAATTTCAATGTTAATGACACCACAAGAGCGCATATGTCAAATTTTCTTCCTCTGCTTTGTAGAGAATAGCAGAGCACTTGGATGGAAGAACATATCTGGAACCCTCAGCCTCAGCCAGTACAGCCTCAGCCTCTAGCAACAGTTGCCGCTTTGTTTTACTGGTAAATATTTGTTCCGAAGTGCTATTTTTACCTGCAAACATTCAGCCTGCTATGTACTGGATGTTTTGCTGATAATTGATGTCTGGTATCTTGTCTGACCTGAAACATACGGTCATTTTAGCAATAGCAGCAACATCGAAGTAGAAATTGGGTTGGGCAGGGAATTCATGATTCTGGCCCAGCTTCTGTTAGATATGTAAATTGAAAAATGTTTGTCAACAATGATTATTTTTGTTTTCAGATAACACATACAAACCTTGTTTTCTTTGCATATTATGGTTTAGGAGGTTGTACAGAATATTAAAGCGCATAATAAGTACCTATCTTATTTTTTGTGACTAGGAAGCTGAATCTGTTGGTTGTGTTGATTGTCAGATCTTAGAACAGTTTTCATTTGGTCATGAAACTTAACCCCATCCCAACCCCACGAAAAAGAACTTGGTGGAACTGTTGGCTGTCTAATTTGTTTATGTCTTAGAACCATCATACCTGATCAGGCGATCTATCACCGCAGTACACAATACTCCAGTTTTGTCCCATCCCATGTGTACCTTTTGTGAATAATTGAAATGAAATATATATTAAAGCAAAGTGGCACCAAATCTTTAGCTAATGTCGAAAGACCTTCATAATTCAGACTGCTAATTCTCGTGGATTATCTGTTTGTTTGAAACCGCTGTGCATTGCCAACATATTTCTTCCACCAATTTCTCAGTTGGATTCTACTGGCTGGATTTATTTCTTTCCAAACTTAATCTTGCCGTTCTTGTAATTTCACCACCTTGCTATGCAGAAGGAACTATCTTTTGATGGCGCTCGAGTCATGGGCATAGATGCATCTAACCAAATAATACTTGCTTCTGGGAAGGCACCTGGTGTGTGTGGAGAACATGTTCTTAGAAAGGTATATTTAGATCTCGTTTTCTGCCAAATTAATGGATATCACCACTAAATTTTTGAAACACCTTATTGTGTTTTTCAATGTCAACAGATTAGCATGCTATCCAACCATGAAGCACGTACAATACAGCTTCCTCCTGATACTAAAGTTGTCAAGGACATATGTATCTTGCCTGGTGGCTCTGCTCTTTTTGCATCACTAGGCAAAAGGCTCTCACTCTTTAGGTTTGTCTTGAATTTTTATGGTGGTTCTTCTGTTTTACTGTCGCCTCTAAGTTTGTTTTATCATTATTTCTTTTCAACACTAAGCGATATATTTGAATCCAGCATGACATCCGACAGTGTTGTTCTTCAATGTAATTTACCGGTAATCATCTGACCTTGCAAATCTACAACACCTATTACTATTTTTTTGTATTTTGAATGGGCAAATTAGGTGAACCTATTTCAGATAATGACATCATGACCTAATGCTCTATCACACTCCCTTGCAGGTTCCTGCTTGGTCATGTTCAGCACATGACTCTGATTCACATCGCGTTTATGCCGGCTTGCAGGTTCAGCATATCCTGATCTTAAGCATATTGAATGTTGATACCCTTTTCAAGATTTACATGAGTGGCCTTGTTGTGTTCTGTAGGATGGCAGGGTTTTGGTATTTGATACTCGTCAGCCTTCAAGACCCTTGCATTCCATGGCGGGGCTATCTAAACATCTGGTCCATACACTCCACTCTATCACTGACAACAGCGGTTCCAGAAAGGTTCTTTCAGCTTCTGCTATAGGGCCTTGCATGTGGGATGCTGATGGCAATCAAAGCAGGTATGTGACACAGGGATGGATCAAAAGCATTAATACTAGGAGCTTCTTGTCATTACTGATGCCAATTGGTGTTCGCCTAGAACTGCCTTTGCAACTTTGCCGATCCGTGAATCGTGTTTGGTTCTCATGTATGTTATCATTGGTTTTTCTCAGTCCGAAGCTACTACTAGAGGATGCTAACCAACGCGTCTGCTTCTCCCTTGCGTGTGCCCCTCTATCGAGCGATCTGTTGGTGGCCTCCTACCGGCCCAAGGCCGATTACTCATCAGGAGACACCACTGCTCCATCTCAACCGTACCTATCACAGACGCTGACGCAATCTGGTGCAGGAAAACTGGGGCAGCACACCGTCATCAGGAGGACAGGCAGTGCATCCTTCGCCGAGGGCAACACATGCCACTCCAACGTAAGCGAAGTGCGCATGTGCAAATCGGCAATCGTACCTTGCGGGAACGACGAGCATCTCTTCCTCTACGGGGACGAGTCGCACCGTGAGATCCTGACCTGGCAACTACCTTCCCTTGGGTTCCACTCTGGCCTGAGACCCCACCGTCAGCCGATCCTCGACCTAAGGTATGCGGGAAGTCCAGCAGGAGGTGGGTTCCTCGGGTGCCTGAGCGACGATAGGTTGCAGGTCTATAGAGTTGATAGATAGGTAGAATGGCAGCAGGGATCCAACAGTCATCATAACTTTAGTTCGCGATGATTAGCCCTCCTAATTATGCGATATAACTGACAGTCCTTTTGCCGTGTACAAAGCAGAACAGCTAGCTGTATATGTACTGTGATGTTTTGATGTATTACCTCCGTTCCAAAATTCTTGTCTTAGATTTGTCTAGATACAGATCTACACAAATCTAAGCCAAGAATTTTGGGACAGAGGGAGTACAAATTAAAGGCAGCGATGTTTATTTCTTACCATGGAAGTGAGAAGATGATTGTTGCTAGTATAACTTGTGGACCTGCAGTGAGAAGCTATTTTAAGTTGTATGCGGTGTATTCCATTTACACCTTGATGCCTAACAGGATATATTTTTTTAACTAAGATGACACACACCAACTGTAGATAGACTTTCTGGGCATTATTATCCCATGGAGGCTACTCAGGTAAGGTTTTCGTGATGAACATTGCTTGTTTAATTTGCTTCTTTCTATTAGGATGCCGATCAGTCCTGAACATTCGGGATTTTGCCCATGGTAAATCGAACGTTTTTTGTGACAATTTATATACGCGAGTGATGACAAGTTTAGTTGATAGGCATGGCAATTCCACCCTCAGTTTGTTTTCTGCCAGGAAATTGCCGTGCTTGTCAACTAAACTTGCCATCCTCGCGTCAACTCAAGTTGCCATAAAAAACATTCGATTTGCCATGGGCAAATTCCGAACGTTTGGGATTTATCATTATCATTTCTATTATTATGTCCATTCCGTTTGATTTCATTGCACGGTAATCTTGCCCTTCTTGCAGGTCTCCTTGCTTTTGTTTCCTTTTATTCTACAAGCAAATTTCTCTGCATTTATACATCATGAATGCATTGGCCTACCTTAATGTATTGCTCTATGAGAAAAGAAAATGGTGCAGGTTGTGCTGGCCATTAATGAGGTTGCAGCTAAAGCATGTTGAATAAGTTTATAAAAAATGTCAGGTTGATGCATAGCATATAATGTTTTTCTTTGGTTTGTGGAATGGATATCAATTTTGTTTATCTTCTTTTTTGAGCCCTTATATGTCTGTTCTCAACCCACATGAATTACTATTGTTGTTTTTTTTCCTTACTGGAACAACATGGAAACGTTGATTGTGGAGTTCTGGATATGGCCAACTGGTTGAATGCGGAGTTGGAAACTTTGGGTTTTCATCTAGATGAATACGAGTAAGAGGAAGGTGAGGAGGCTTTTATGCCAATGTATATAGTACCAGATGAAAATGTTTAGGCTATGTTTCTCCTACCAAAGTTAGGCATGTTTCTATCGCTTGCATAGTCTATGAAAGGAAAACTGAATCTGAACTGAATTATGTGCTTGGAGTGTAATATTTGTTTTAGTGCCCGATAAAGATTTTTGCGAGAAGTTTTAATTGGGTAAAACTGACGGCGCAGAGAAGCATTCGTCAGCTTCTAGTGGAATATGGCAATCACGGTCATGTATGTATAGGCAAAGGAACAAACATAACATTCTTATTGAGCTTATACAGTTTCCCTTGTTCTTTCTATCACCATCACCCATAACCATCATTGCCGGGGAAACCTAATTACATAAGCATACTATAAAACAAAGACCTAACAAGGTTGTTGTTCATGGTGCATGTGCTTTGACAGTCCTGCTCGTTTCGCCTTTCCGACGTCACCATACCCTACTAGCCCACCGAAAGCATTTTATTCAGCTCTTTATTAACCCCGAAACAACTTGAGTTGCTCACCAGGCAACGAACTTCTGAAACTCTATGAAGCGAGGACACACTATGCACCACCAACACATCGCCTAAACGGAGGATCTCCACATCCCTCCCTTGAACGAGATCACAATGATGGAAATGTCATCATGGTACTTCCTCCTTTCATAATGGGGTAACATGAGCAGTTCATCGCAGTCCATACCTGAAAATCAATAGGCATGTGAAGTTACGAACAATGTCAAACAAATTGGTTTGAGTAGGCAGGCTTGTGTCGTGCAGAGTATAGAGGTGGTTGCTCACCGGCCTTCCTTGCAGCCCGAACTAACAATTGTCCGATGAGATGCTGAGCAGGATTGCCCCCGGGATACGCAGCTGTGAACTTCTCTACCATATCAACCACCTCTTCGTTGGTGAAATACTGGTAGAGCCCGTCAGACGACAATACCAGGAACTTGTCGTTGGGACCGATACGGTGGTGGCACAGTGATGGGATGCAATTGATATAGGGGTCCTTCCCGATGTAATCAATCTTGAAGGATGCTAACAACCTATTGTTCCACTTTGGCTGCCAAGTAAAAAATAATGGGTGTCCCTTGAATTATCAGGTGTGCAGATATTGACATTTCGGGAAACTTTGATGACTCTCCATATATTAGCATATGCAAGGAACGTGCAGCAAAGCGTATTGCTCACAATGTCAAAGCCATTTCATATTTGGATGATGCGATCAGTGAATTGCAAGTCGCGTTCACAACTTTCAGGTTTTTCATCAACATGCATGCTGAAGTATAAAAGAGACAATGTTTGATTGGTGTGTACCTCCTTGAGGTAGCCTGCCCCGAATGCTCTGGTGATGTTGAGTTTCCCCTTCACCCTGCCGTAGATGATGGCGTTGCGATCATCGAGATGTTCGCCCCTGATCCTTTTTACCTCCTGTGTCGCCCATATGCCAACAAGCAAAACTTAATAATGATCATGAAACACAAATTAATGCATCACACATAAAGGACGATCTAATTAAGAGTGTGTGTACCTCCTCAATGGAGGCACTGTGTCTAGCGTTGAGCTGCACGGCCTGTAGGCCATCCATATCGTGTGAGCGCATGATCTTGGCCTTGGATTGCTGTAGATCCTGTGCCGCCGCCTTGCCGTGGATGTTGTTATGACTAGGCTCCCGCCGACTCGCCAGCACGGCGCGGCTGTCCCCGACGTTCATCACATACCTCGCCCTTCATCAGCATCACTAGCACGCATGACCCCATGAGCCCAATCTCCAGGTTGTCGGTTGCGCCCTGCTCTGCTGCCTTAAAAAATGCCTCCTCTGTTTCCCTCAGCGCCTGTTCTAGCGCCCCGAGGACTTTGTCGTGCATTGCCAAGCCGCCCCTAGACGTGGCAGAATTTTGCGCCTGGTGATGTTCTGTTCGACCCCTCTTCGCCGGCTTACGGTTGAATTCCGGGCTATGATTGTCTCCATCCAGGAAAAAGAGGTGATCAGCAGTGGTTGTCGGCTCATTGCACTGGATGTTGTCCCAGAGCACACCCTTGAGTGTGCGATGCACGGCGATGTGGAGGTTCGCAAAGAGGTAGTCGGCCGCATCGGGACCGATGAAGCCGTCGTAAATCCCCACGAACACCCACCCCTGCTCCTTTGAGAGCACCACCTGGAACCGGTCCTCGCCGGCCATGCCTTGAGCGCATTGCACATTGTCGCTCGATGGTGAGCGGTGCTCCCCGTTGTTGAAGGAATCCATATTTGACGCCTCAGTAGGACCCTCTGATAGGGGCTTATTGCGTGGCACCTTGAAATCGAGCTTGGAGGCGGCCGTGTCCAAGAATTTTTCGAGAGGTCGCTCATTGCAACGCCGAGAGCTCGTAGCGCCGTGTTCAACCATGAGATGAGAAACACTGGCCTGGTGACGAACAGAGGAGGAGGACGATGAGAAGGAGCGGTCTAGCATACCAGACATGAAGGGCCGCCCTGCCAGCCGGTTGGAGATAGTGGATGTAGTGTCGGATGAATTGAAGAAGCAGCCAGACATGGACGACCTAGTTGGTGTGACCTGGAGCGGTGCAGCGGCGAAGGAGCACGAGCTCTTAACGGTGCATGCAGATGATTGCGGCCCCATCAACTCATTTAGAAGGCGGAACGACGGCATTGATGATGATGTCGCTTGGTTGGCGTTGATGGCCGTTCCGGACAAAGAGAAGAAGGGTGTTTCCGATGATAACATAGTAGCCATCGGGGACTTGTTGAAGGCGACGGCTATTGGTACATACATGAAGGAGTTTCCATGGATATCACCGGGCACTTGATCCGATGAGACGACCGGCGCATAGGTGTCGCCGGAGCTTTTGGTGATGCCATTCCCCATTTGGTTTTCTTTGGTTTGGGATTTGGGGGACCAACGGAATGGAGGGGATGGATGAGTTGAACTTTTGGGAAAGAAAGGGTGGAAGAAGAGTAGTTTGGGACGTTGGGTGACGCAGTATAGGGCAAGCCGAATATGGTGGCTTTCTTGCTTCGTTTACCCTATAACTTACTTTAGGTGTTGTTGCTAGAATTGCTTCCTAGTTGGGACTTCGGAAACCATGGCACACTCCTATGGTTGTGCAGGAGTTTGGGATGAATTGCAATGGCCTCACTTCCTGTTTATATAGAACTCGGAGCGCACTGCAGGCAATTAAATTGTATATCTGCATAGAAGATTTCTAGATTTATTGATAGATAGCGGTTTGATTTCTTGAAGATACGATGACGGACAATGTATTTGTTCCGAGGCGTGGACGTTCAGTTTCAACGCCAAGGAACTTGCTAGCGACAAAATTTGACGGGTGACAGGTCACAAGTGCCATCTACATCATGCAACGTGGATAGCGGATGAGTGGTATGCCGTCAGTACAGATGTAATTTTGTCGCATTCGAATATAGTGTGCTATATGGACACTTCAATTTTGGTTTAGCCGCTTGCGACGAGGGTCAATGAATGACATCCACTGCTTACATGCCGTTTGGAGTAGTAATGTTCTAACTTAGCAGAACCGATCTTTTAGATTCTGAATCTTTGGTATTAAATGAGACATGTTACTACGCTAAATTTATTGTAGGTTTCAATCCTCTTATGCCCCTACATAGGAAAAAATGATGGGTGGAGGGGGAGGGGGAAGGAATCCCCTGTCTGTAGACACTAAGTTGTCCGCAAAAAAAAAAAGGAAAATGAAATGCCCCTTACATGTATGGCATAGAGGCCACCCCGTGTCTATGAATTGTGGGCCTAAGGACATGCTAGACCATAGAGGCTTGCATTATTACGCCTGTCGGTTTTTGAGGATGTCTCAATAAAAAAGGCACATTTAGGAAAAAATATGATTGTAGAAATATTTGATCTACAGAAATTGTTCAGGACTAGGTGCATTTAACAACTGCATTTCAGAAACCTATGATCAATTCAAGGCAAAAAAAAAAAAACATCAAAATGTACCATTACTTTAAATATTATACAACCGACACGAGTTATGGAATATATTATGGTAAGCGTACACAAAAGGAAGTAACTGGCACCACAAAATCAGTCATACCTTAATACAATTATTGCACAATGAACATACATTTGTTACACCAGAATAAATAATGGTACGCTTTACCATAGTAATTTTACTCCATTCACAAAAACCTACTCCCTCCGTTCCTAAATTTATGTTTCTTTAGAAATTCTATTATGGTCTACACACGGAATAAAATGAGTGAATCTACACTCTAAAATATGTCTATATACATCCATATACAGTCCATACTAAAATCTCTATAAAGACTTATATTTAAAAACAGATGGAGTATTTAAAAGAGTCCATAGATGAAGCAGTTGAGCCTTCCTATAACTACATGCCACTTCATCAAATCACATATTCATGCAATAATATCAAAAAGAAAAACGAGCGACCATAACAACTAAGATGCATGCAAACAACATAAGTCGATGGAGACATTTCTGTCAGTGTTTACTATTCACCACTATAGTTGTTAGTTTTAATTGTGTCGAGTTGTCATTTTTATTGTATATAGCTTGTCAAATTTTCTACTCTAGTTGTCAGTTTTAGTTGCGCCGAGTTGTCATTTTTATTTCATATAAGCTTGCCAATTTTTGTACACTCTAGTTGTCAGTTTTAACCATGCCGAGTTGTCATTTTTTATTTCATATAGCTTGACAAAAGTTTCACACTCTAGTTGTCAGTTTTAATTGTGCCTAGTTGTCATTTTTATTTCATTTAGCTTGCCAATTATTTTACACTCTAGTTGTCGCTCCGAGTTGCCTTTTTTGTTTAATATAGCTTGCCAAAAAAAAAAAACTGTGCCCAATTGCCAAATTATTTGTTGTGGTTGCCTACATGGTTAATTGTGTTAAGTTGCCATGAAACTTGCTGTGTTGTTTATCCCCAACTGAATTTTGAATAGATAGCATGCAGTCAAACTGTAATATGATAGGCAGGATGGCAACACACCAAACGGCTTTCGATCTAGAATCCCATCTATATTGCTGAATAAGGAGGGAGGTTCCAAAGAGAGGAGGGGGAAGGCAGAGTAAACACCCACGTCTCATCCTTCATACTTACTCTCTATGCATTCCCAGCTAAATAATGACTGGGTCTGGTCTTGAGACAAACATTGTCATGTAAATAGAATACGTGTACTAATTGCAAAAGCAGAGCATTGTAGGCTTCTGCAGAAAAAGTAATCACTACAACCGGTTAGTGTACCTTCCACTGCTTGCAGCAAATTCCACTATTATTCCCTTCTTGTTTTAGGAAAAAGAAAATAATGTAGCGTGTGCTCCCTCTCATAGCAAAAAAATCTGTAGCATGCATGCCCCCTGTAGGCCTATACCATGCAAAAGTAAGGTCATGTAGTATGCGCGCGGATGTAGACATGTAGCTCTCCTGTAGCGAAATAGTGTTGTAAGAACATCTACAGCCGGGCCCGCAAAATAGTATTGTAAGAGCATCTACAGCCGGACCCGCGAAATAGTGTTGTAAGAGCATCTAGAGCCGGGCCCGCAAAATAGTATTGTAAGAGCATCTACAGCCGGACAAACGCCCGGGAAGGCCGCCCGGTCATTGATCGGTCATGAAAATGTGACCTGGACGGGCCTCTTAAACCGGCCTCAAACGCCCGGGCTGACCGACACCCTCCATATTCAGCCCAAATATGAGGCGGATATGGGGGGAGCCCGGGCACGCCCGCCTGGCCCGCATCAACCCCACATATATTCGTCCTCATCCGCTCGTCGGACCAAACCCTAGCCATTTCACTCCATTCTCCTTCACTTCCATCCGCCACCCTAGCTCACCTCCAGCGATCTCCGGCCTTCTCCGACATGGCGAGCAGCGGATCCGAGTCCTTCACCTCCACATCCGTTGACCACGAGCTCGTCTCACGGCCCCGAGGAGGCGATGGCCGTCCACCTTGCGCTCCGCTGCTCCCGGGAGGCGACCGCCCTTCGGCAGCGCTCGGACTCGCACTGTCGGGAATCCATTGCGTCGGCACAACCGATGGTTGGATCCGGTGTCGCTGCCTCACCGGAGGCGGTGCGGTCCGTCTGGCGTCCGAACGCCGTAGCGGACGCGCAACCCCTCCGTTGGCGCGTTGAGGACGCACCATGGGCGTCCGCGGACGCCAGCATGGCGCGGCGTGCCAATCGTGCGAGGCAGCGGGCGCGGGAGGCGGCGGAGGCCCTCACGGCGGTGGACGTTGGAGAGGCCGAGTCACACTCTCTGGTGCCTCGTAGGTTGCATCAGTGCGGGCGCCGCAACCGCGTCGTGGTGGACGTTGGCTCCTCCCAGCACTAGTAGAAAAAGGGCCTTTAGTCCCGGTTCCAGAGGGCCTTTAGTCCCGGTTCTGGAACCGGGACTAAAGGGTCGGGACTAAAGCCCAAAACCTTTAGTCCCGGTTCGCTTACGAACCGGGACCAAAGGGGCTCCACGTGGCCGCTGCGGGAAGCCCAGGCAGGAGGACCTTTAGTCCCGGTTGGTAACACCAACCGGGACCAAAAGGCATCCACGTGGCCGCTGCGGGGAGCCCAGGCAGGAGAACCTTTAGTCCCGGTTGGTCACACCAACCGGGACCAAAGGTCATCCACGCGTGAGCATCTGGCAGCAGCTGGGGTTTTTTTTTTGAGGGGGGGGGGGTTGGGGGGTTTTGGAGGGTTAATTTAGGGGTTTCATATTGTGTTAGCTAGCTAATAGGGAGAAGTGTCCTCTCTTTCTCCGTGCTCGGTCGACGGTAGCTACTATACATATAGAGATAACTCGATGCTAGCTAATAAGAAAATGAAGGAAACCATTAATTACACAAGATCGTCATGCTGAACATATATAGAGAGAAGTGACATCTCTTTCTCCATGCTTGGTCGAACAACAAGTTTTCGTATATCTATCCGACGGTACTACATATATACAATATAACATCTTTCACAATCCCTAACATCATCTACCTAAGATCCAATCACAAATCCGCATGGTATTCCCCGTCTTTAGGTATGACGTGGTCAAGAAAGAATCCCGCCAATTCCTCTTGAATTGCTCGTATGCGATCATGTGGTAGGAGTTCATCCCGCATCTGCCAGATCTAATTTAAAGAAGGGGGTCAATACATGCATATATATGAATAAAACTCAACACAATTGATGGTAATATATAAAATAAATTTGTGAATATTATTTACGTACTTCAAATTGTTTGTCAGAGAAGCCCCGCTCAGAGGTCGAGTGGCGAATGAACTCGCATACGTAGTATGCACATAAAACAGTCCCTTCTTTCTGGTACAAGCACTTTACGAGAATAGAGTTCAATCAAACTGATAAGCAAGCATGGTAATGATATATTGATGAAAATTTGAATCAATTAGAGATGCGCGGAACTAGCTAGTACTACTTACTTTGGGGTGCGTAAATCGCAACTCTTTGTTTAGACCGGGAACCTTTCGGGTGAACTTCTTCCAAACCCTGCCAGGCAAAGAAAATGATTACTTGATATCAGGAAATTAACGAAAGTTGCATGCCGATATGGTCCCGGTATTGACTGAACTTACTTCTTGAGCATTCCAGTCATGTCCGCATAATTCTCGGGATCTTTACGTCTCGAGTCTAAGACAGTTACTAATGCCCCGTCAAGCTTAATGGATAGCAGAATAAAGTGGAAACTGCGCACGCATATATAACTCATCAATTACATTACTTAACCTCGAGTACGCGAAATTGAGTATACAGAGAAGACAACAATACTCACTTGAAGTTGTAAGGAAAGAGTATTTCCCTTTTGTTTTGATGTATAAGGAACGACTGTAGCAAGTTCTCCTCGGTCTCTTTGATTGAGTTTTGTACCGTCCATTCATTTACGGCATCTGGGCTAATGAACCCAACGTCGAAGATTCCTACTTGTTTGCATTCGAAGATCTTCAATCTGCATAATATAGTGAGGATAATTATATATACATGCAATGAACGAGCTGAGCTAGAGACTTAACTATAGAAGTAATACTTACAGACAGTAGGAAGTCATGAGTTGTTTGTCGAGGGCCAGTTGATTGTATAACTGAAATAACTCCACAAATTCAATAGGCATCACGGGAAGTCCAATGAATTCGTGCTCTGGTTTCACTGCCATATACATAGTGTCTCTCCCAGACTCCCTGCAGGTTTTCATGTACCACTCATGCAATTTGTACATCATCGTTGTTAGAGGAGGATGATCAGGTTTGACGAGAGGCTTCCCGTGCACGTATTTATATTCTTCTTTTGTTACCTCAGCCGTTTGAAAAATTACATCATCCCCCAAGTAATCACCAGGATTGGTACCAGGCACCATCCCCGGATGATTAGCGACGATATCGCTAGACACCTTGAGCGGGGGGCACGATTTCTTCTCCTGTTCGCCGAGCTGGGAAATTGTTTTCCCACTTCTTCGTTCTGCTAACCTTGCATCACTGGAAGTACTTCCCGACCGCCGCGCTTCTTCATATGTCTTTTTAAGAATGCGGACATAGTTGGAATCCGGCGGAGGCGGTGGTGGTCGCTTCAGGGCATCGATAGTGGGCTTCACTTTCACCGGATCTAGCTTCTCCTTCGGAGGTGGAGTTTTCTTTGCAAAATGGTCCCTCACTTGGGCACGACATATGTCCTCGTTTTCCTGCTCGGTCCTCTCATATGGTAACTTTTCCACAGGCTTGAGAGATGGACCGTATCTGAATTGCCTCCCGCCTCTGCTTGTACTGCTAGCCGCCGGAGCGGCGGCGTCTCTCTTCCGTCGTTGCTGACGAGGCGGAGAAGGAGACGGAGTGCTCCGACGCGCCGGAGTAGGCGAAGGAGGAGGCGGAGTGCCCTCACGCGTCGGAGGAGCCGGAGAAGGAGGCGGAGTGCCCTGATCACTCGCCGGAGGAGGAGGAGGAGGAGGCGGAGTGCCCTGACTCGCCGGAGGAGGAGGAGGAGGCGGAGGCGTCCAGTTTGGAAGCTTGATGTACTCCTTCTGCCATAGACATGTACTCCTCAGAGCACGAACCAGCTGATTCTCCCCTTCACCTGTAGAGTGGTAAAGCTCGAGCTCCTCAAATCCCTCCATTACTTCATCCACCATCACAACAGCATAGCCATGTGGAATCGGAAGGCAGTGAAAAGTTCCGTTGGGTTGAGGAGGTGCAACAGAGCCGAGAGCCGCCTTGAAAGTGAGGTTATGGCATTTCGTCATAAGCTCGCAATTTTGAGCCTCCGTGATAGTATCCACGGGGTAGATAGGCTCCGTGAAGTCAGTCTGAACGGGCTCCGTGGAAGCCACGCTGCTTCTCCGCTGAGATGGCGGGGTAGCTTCTGGGGTAGCTTCGTGCTGCTGAGATAGTTGGCCGGCAGCTCGCTGGCTCTCAGCTTCCTCTAGCTTTTGTAGTCTTGCACTCATCTTCTGCATGTCGCTCAGCTCCGCTTTCCTCTTTCTCTCCCGGCTTCTGTAACCGCCTGCGTCGGGAAACCCAAACTTCCACGGAACGGAGCCTGGTGTGCCTCGTGTTCGTCCAGGGTGCTCAGCATTCCCTAGGGCCTCAGTCAGCTCGTCCTTCTCTCTGTCGGGAATGAACGTCCCTTCCTGCGCTGCGGTGATATACTTTTGAAGCTTCGTGACGGGTATTGCAAGTTGCTCGTCCGTCCAACGGCACTTCCCTGTTTCAGGGTCCAAAGTTCCCCCAACCCCGAAGAACCAAGTCCTTGAACGGTCTGGCCAGTTCAATGTCTCTGGTTCGACCCCTTTAGCAATCAGGTCATTCTCAGCTTTGTCCCACAACGGCCGGGCTTTGAGGTAGCCACCTGACCCCGTGTGATGGTGATACTGCTTTTTTGCAGCGTTGTTCTTGTTTGTCTCTGACATTTTCTTACTCTTGTCTGATGTCTTGTAGGCCACAAATGCGGGCCAGTGATCTCTTATCTTCTCAAATCGGCCGATGAATTCTGGAGTCTCACCTTTGTCGACAAACTTTGATTTCAACTCCTTCTTCCACCTCCTGAATAGATCTGCCATCTTCTTAAGAGCACACGCCTTGACCAGTGGCTCTATAACGGGCTTATTCGGATCCTCCTCTGGCGGTAGGGTGAAATTTGCCTTCAGCAAGGTCCAAAGATCATCTTTCTGTCTATCGGTGACATAATCACCTTCAGGGGCGTCGTCCTTAGGCTTATTCCATTGCTTGATGCTGATCGGGATGTTGTCCCTAACAATAGCTCCGCACTGAGCAGAAAATGCGTCCTTGGTCCGCTTGGGTTCAATCGGTAGGCCATCGTCCGCGAGTGCTGTGATCGTGAACCTTTCATCCTTGCGCAACCTCTTCTTCGGGCCTCGTCTCGTTACCGAAGTTTGGCTCGATCCGGAGGGCTATAAAAGAAGAAAGAAGAGTTAATATATGTACATACCAAAACAATTAATGCATCAATTAGCTAGTCAGCACCTCCGGAGCCATCATGATCATGTCACTGGAGCCATCATGATCATGTCCTTCCTCCTCCATTGTTCCATCGGTGTCATTGAGAAACGACAAGACAGCATCACCTCCGGCGAGGATTATCTCCCCCAACAACTGTTCTTGTTCCAAGTCTCTTTGATCCATAGTTTCTGCAAATATAGAAGAATATATATATAGATGAGATCAGAAAAAAATTGGATCAACTTGTGCACATCCATAATGGGGGTATTCTTGATAAATCTATGTTACCGGAGTTATCTATGTTACCGGAGGGGGTAGACGACAACGACGCTCACCCCTCATGTCATGTCCGACGTCCCTCCTCATGTCGAAGTTATCGGGGAGGGGGTAGACGACAACGACGCTTACCCCTCATGTCCGACGTCCCCCCTCATGTCGAAGTTATCGGGGAGGGGGTACAGGTGGCCTCGAGAGTTGGTCGGGCGAGCGGACCGGGAGTAAGTAACTTTTAACTCATTTTAACTCATTTTGAATATATGAACATTTTAACTTTTACGGGTAGGGGCGGGAGGGGGTTGATCGACGTCTCCCCCCCTCATGTCGAAGTTACCGGAGTTTTCTATATGAACAAAAAAAAATCCACATGACATGTCCGACGAGCGGACCGCCTCTCTCTCATGCATGTCCGACGTCCCCCCTCATGACAAAAACTTTCTATAAAAAAAAAAGCATACATCTATGAACAAAAAAAATTCTATGAACAAAAATAAAATTGTATCAATGCATATATAAAAACTTTCTATGGATCATCATTGCTCATATATCAATGCATATATAAAAACTTTCTATGGATCATCATTGCTCATATATAAAAACTTTCTATAAACAAAAAAAAACATACATCTATGAACAAAAAAAAATCTATGAACAAAAATAAAATTGTATCAATGCATATATAAAAACTTTCTATGGATCATCCATCCATACATACATACTGCATATACATACATACATACAGCATCCATACATACATACATACATACTGCATATACATACAAAAAAAAAGGCAGATCCGGCCGGGGCGGCGGTGGCGGCGGCGGCGCGGCAAGCAGAGCAGGGGCACGGCGCGGCAAGCAGAGCAGTGGCGGCGGAGCGGGGGAAGGGGGGGGGGCTCACTGGGGGCGGCGTCGGGGCAGGGGCAGGGGGGCACGGCGGGCGGCGTCGGGGCAGCAGGGGCGCGGGGAGCGGCGCCGGCGTCGGGGCAGAGGGCGTCGAGGGCGTCGGGGCAGCGGGGGCTCGGCGGCGATGGCGACGAGGAGCAGCCTGACGGCGTCGACGGGGCAGAGGGCGTCGACGGCGAGCTCGGGCAGCCTGGCGGCGTCGATGTGCTCGGCGTCGTCGGGGGAAACTGGCGAATTTTCCCAACTCCCGCTTATATAGGGAGACCTTTGGTCCCGGTTGGTGCCACCAACCGGGACCAATGCCCACCTTTAGTCACGGTTGGTGCCACCAACCGGGACCAAAGGTCTCTTTTCGTCAGCCCAAAGGGCGGGAAGCAGAGACCTTTGGTCCCGGTTGGTGGAACCAACCGGGACCAAAGGTGGGCATTGGTCCCGGTTGGTGCCACCAACCGGGACCAAAGGTGGGCATTGGTCCCGGTTGGTGCCACGAACCGGGACCAAAGGGCTCTACGGCGTCGGGGCGTGGAAGTTTAGTCCCACCTCGCTAGTTGACTAGCGTCCGCACTGGTTTATAAGCGCGGCTGCGGCCACCGTTTCGAGCTCCTCTCTAAAGCAGGCCTACGGGCCTAAACGAACTCTCTCTGCCGTGGGCCTACTGGGCCTTCTACGGGCCTGCATCCTGGCCCAACTAGCGGGTTTCTAGTCGTATGCAGGCCGTGGTGGCCCAGTAGCCGGCATTTTTTTTTGCTTTATTTATTTTATTTTATTTATTTTTTGCTTTATTTATTTTCTTTTATTTTTTTTGCTTTATTTATTTTCTTTTGTTTTTTTGCTTTTTTTTTGCTTTATTTATTTTCTTTTGTTTTTTTTGCTTTATTTATTTTCTTTTGTTTCTACTTACAACTAAATACTTAGAGTTTTTGAGTGATTTTTTTTGCTATTAATGTTTTGAACAAAAAATACTTTGATAACTTTAGTTGCATAAATTTTATATAATTTTAGTTTCATAAATACTAGAGGTTTATAAAATATTTTTAGTTGATTCCTTTTGCTATTAGAGTTTTATAAAAGCTTTTTAGTTGATTCTTTTTGGTATTGAAGAATATTATACTTTTATTTTAGTTGATCATAACAGAATTTTTAGTTCATTATTTTCGCTATTAGAGTTTCATAAAGGTTTTCTAGTTCATTCTTTTTGCTATTAGTTCATTCTTTGAGCTAAATGACCCTGAAATTGAAAAGCATTTCAAATGAACTCTGAAAAGGTTGAAAGTTGGCATGGTATCATCATTTCACCCACATAGCATGTGCTAAAAAGTTGAGAGGGTTACGGCAAAAACTGGATGCACTTCGTGTACAAAATGGACAATCTCTTTCGAAGTATCAGGGTTTCGGACGAAAACTCATCTGTTACAAAGAGATTTCATTTAATTTCTTCACATGTAACTGCAATGATATAGTTGTGGAGAGAAAGTCTTCACTTTTTCTTCGCTTGTGTCCTTTGCTTATTGCGCCGTAACCATGGATAATCTTCATCGTTTAACAGGGTGCTTGGGTCATCCTTGACTTTGAAGGGAGGAATTTCATGAAACTTTTCATAATCTTCAGACATGTCTGTCTTGCCCTCCAATCCCACGATGTCTCTTTTTCCTGAAAGAACTATGTGGCGCTTTGGCTCATCGTATGATGTATTCGCTTCCTTATCTTTTCTTTTTCTTGGTTTGGTAGACATGTCCTTCACATAGAAAACCTGCGCCACATCATTGGCTAGGACGAATGGTTCGTCTGTGTACCCAAGATTGTTGAGATCCACTGTTGTCATTCCGTACTGTGGGTCTACCTGTACCCCGCCTCCTGACAGATTGACCCATTTGCACTGAAACAAAGGGACCTTGAAATCATGTCCATAGTCAAGTTCCCATATGTCCACTATGTAACCATAATATGTGTCCTTTCCCCTCTTGGTTGCTGCATCAAAGCGGACACCGCTGTTTTGGTTGGTGCTCTTTTGATCTTGGGCGATCGTGTAAAATGTATTCCCATTTATCTCGTACCCTTTGTAAGTCAATACAGTCGAAGATGGTCCCCTGGCCAACGAGTACAGCTCATCAGAAACAGTGTTGTCACCCATGAGACGTGTTTGCAACCAACTGCCGAAAGTCCTGATGTGTTCATATGTAATCCAGTCGTCACACTGCTCCGGGTGTTTGGAGCGCAGAATATTCTTGTGTTCATCGACATACGGGGTCACCAAGGTAGAATTCTGTAGAACTGTGTAGTGTGCTTGAGACCAAGAATGCCCGTCCCTACATATTATTGAGTCCGCTCCTAGCGTGCCTTTTCCAGTCAGTCTCCCCTCATACCGCGATTGAGGGAGACCAATCTTCTTAAGGTCAGGAATGAAGTCAACACAAAACCCAATGACATCCTCTGTTTGATGGCCCATGGAGATGCTTGCTTCTGGCCTAGCGCGGTTACGAACATATTTCTTTAAGACTCCCATGAACCTCTCAAAGGGGAACATATTGTGTAGAAATACAGGGCCCAGAACGACAATCTCGTCGACTAGATGAACTAGGACGTGCGTCATGATATTGAAGAAAGATGGTGGGAACACCAGCTCGAAACTAACAAGACATTGCACCAAATCACTCCTTAACCTTGACAGGATTTCTGGATCGATCACCTTCTGAGAGATTGCATTGAGGAATGCACATAGCTTCACAATGGCTAATCGAACGTTTTCCGGTAGAAGCCCCCTCAATGCAACCGGAAGCAGTTGCGTCATAATCACGTGGCAGTCATGAGACTTTAGGTTCTGGAACTTTTTCTCTGCCATATTTATTATTCCCTTTATATTCGACGAGAAGCCAGACGGGACCTTCATACTGAGCAGGCATTCAAAGAAGATTTCCTTCTCTTCTTTGGTAAGAGCGTAGCTGGCAGGACCTTCATACTGCTTTGGATGCATGCCGTCTTTTTCATGCACACGTTGCTGTTCCTCCCATGCCTCCGGTGTATCTTTTGTCTTCCCATACACTCCCAAGAAGCCTAGCAGGTTCACGCAAAGATTCTTCGTCATGTGCATCACGTCGATTGCAGAGCGGACCTCTAGGTCTTTCCAATAGGGTAGGTCCCAAAATATAGATTTCTTCTTCCACATGGGTGCGCGTCCCGCATCGTCAGTCGGAACAGATAGTCCGCCAGGACCCTTTCCAAAGATTACTTGTAAATCATTGACCATATCAAGTATGTGATCACCAGTATGGAGGGCGGGCTTCTTCCGGTGATCTTCCTCACCTTTGAAATGCTTTCCTTTCTTTCGACATTGATGGTTGGTCGGAAGAAATCGACGATGCCCCAGGTACACATTCTTCCTGCATTTGTCCAAATATATACTGTCGGTGTCATCTAAACAGTGTGTGCATGCGTGGTATCCCTTGTTTGTTTGTCCTGAAAGGTTACTGAGAGCAGGCCAATCGTTGATGGTTACAAACAGCAACGCATGTAGGTCAAATTCCTCCTGTTTGTGCTCATCCCACACACGTACACCTTCTCCATTCCACAGCTGTAACAGTTCTTCAACTAATGGCCTTAGGTACACATCAATGTCATTGCCGGGTTGCTTAGGGCCTTGGATGAGCACTGGCATCATAATGAACTTCCGCTTCATGCACAACCAAGGAGGAAGGTTATAGATACATAGAGTCACGGGCCAGGTGCTATGATTGCTGCTCTGCTCCCCAAAAGGATTAATGCCATCTGCACTTAAACCAAACCATACGTTCCTTGCGTCACCTGCAAAGTCCCCCCACCTTCTCTCGATTTTTCTCCACTGCGACCCGTCAGCGGGTGCTCTCAACTTCCCGTCTTTCTTACGGTCTTCTTTGTGCCATTGCATCAACTTGGCATGCTCTTTGTTTCTGAACAGACGTTTCAGCCATGGTATTATAGGAGCATACCACATCACCTTGGCAGGAACCCTCTTCCTGGGGCGCTCACCCTCAACATCACCAGGGTCATCTCGTCTGATCTTATACCGCAATGCACCGCATACCGGGCATGCGTTCAAATCCTCGTACTCACCGCGGTAGAGGATGCAGTCATTAGGGCATGCATGTATCTTCTGCACCTCCAATCCTAGAGGGCATAGAACCTTCTTTGCTTCGTATGTACTGCCGGGCAATTCGTTATCCTTTGGAAGCTTCTTCTTCATTATTTTCAGCAGCGAACTAAATCCCTTGTCAGATACACCATTGTCTGCCTTCCATTGCAGCAATTCCAGTGTGGTACCGAGCTTTCTGTTGTCATCTTCGCAATTTCGGTACAACCCTTTTTTGTGATCCTCTAACATGCGATCGAACTTCAACTTCTCCCTTTCACTTTTGCATTCTCTCTGTGCATCAACAATGACCCGGCGAAGATCATCATCGGGCACATCGGCTGGTTCCTCTTGATCTTCAGCTTCCCCCATTGCAGCATCACCGTATTCAGGGGGCGGGTAGTTGTCATCATCCTCTTCTTCTTCGTTGTCTTCCATCATAACCCCTCTTTCTCCGTGCTTGGTCCAAACATTATAGTGTGGCATAAAACCCTTCTCAAGCAGGTGGAAGTGAAGGGTTTTAGAGTTGGAGAAAGCCTTCGTATTCTCACAGACAGTACATGGACAATGCATAAAACCATTCTGCTTGTTTGCCTTAGCCGCTTCGAGAAAATTATGCAGGCCCTTAATATACTCGGAGGTGCGTCGGTCACCGTACATCCATTGCCGGTTCATCTGCGTGCGTTATATAGTTCTTATTATTGAACAACATATAACTCTCTAGAGCATCTAATTAAAACACTCAAGTAAGAACTTTTTTCTTTTAGAAAGAAGATAAGAAGAAGAGGCTAACCACGGTGTTGCCGGCGCCAAGATGGGCGCGGGCGATCGACGGCGGTGAGGACGGGGACGGGACAGGACGGACCGCCAAACCTAGACAAATCTTGAGGAAAATGGAGCTTGGACAAGGAGCTTCGAGAGGAGAAAGCTTAAGTGTGGCTCGGGCATTTCATCGAACACCTCATGTGCATAGGAGGTGAGCTAGAGCACCACAAAAGCTCTCCCACGGCCGGGCAAAAAAACAGAGCAATGCATTGCTCTGCTCGCGGGCGGGGGCTATATATAGGCCAACCATTGGTCCCGGTTCCAGCCACAAACCGGGACCAATGGTTGTGGGCCAGGAGCGAGGTGTATTGGTCCCGGTTCGTGGCTGGAACCGAGACAAAAGGGGTCACCTTTAGTCCCGGTTCCAGCCACAAACCGGGACCAATGGTTGTGGGCCAGGAGCGAGGCGCATTGGTCCCGGTTCGTGTCTAGAACCGGGACAAAAGGGGTCAGATGAACCGGGACCAATGGCCCACGAGGCCCGGCCGGCGCCCTGGCCTCACGAACCGGGACCGATGCCCCCATGGGTCCCGGTTCGTGAGTGAACCAGGACTAATGGGCTTCTCAGGGGTGGACCGATGCCCTCTTTTGTACTAGTGCAGGAAGGATCCGTCATCGACCTCACGTCCACCGACACCGTCCGGGTTTCGGGCTCCGACGAGGAAGAGTAGGGCATGGGAGACGGTGGGAGATCGAGTCCCGTGAGCCAGCTAGTTTCTCATGTCCTACTCTACCTCGTAGGCGACCAGACCGACACTACGAGGGGCGCAGCCAGCTGCCGGACATGGGCACGGCGGAGCCGGACGGCCTCCGCTTAGTATTAGGTTTACGTTGCATGTAATAATATGGATTTGAGGTTTCTAATTTGAGATATCCGGATGTAGAATCAATTATTTGAGGCGTGACCGGTCAGTGCGTCCGTGAGCGTTTGAGGGACCAAATTTGCAAGTTCCGGCTGTAGATGCTCTAACACTGTACAATAATAGTGCGATAACGACCAAGTGGGAATATAGCGTGCACGATCCCGCCGCAGGCCGCTGTGCGGCGTCATAACTTAGATTTTCCCTTTATTCTATTTTACCGTCCATTCACTACTGCAGGATGGTCCAAAGATGACACATCAATCAGAGACCCTTCGACGAAACTGTGTGCGATCCATCAATCGCAAACGGTATAGTTCAAGCTCCGCCACCAATGACGAAAACCGTGCGCGATAGAGGATCCATCAAATACGATTCAGAAAATAGTTGCGTGTGCGATCTACGGCAGACAGTTTGTTCTTATGAACTGTTTGTGATTATGAAACATAACAGAAACGGTTAAGAAACTACATATGTGTGCGTAGTGCGGCATACAGTTCACTCGGGCAAACTGTTTACGCTGATCAAGCAAAACACAATCGAGTTAGCCTAAGAAGGCGTGTGTGATACCCGACAAATAGTTCATTCATCAGAATTGTTTGGGAAGACCAATAGTAACCCAAACGATTCATCCTGACAACCGTGTGTGTTGTGGGTACCCAGCAAACAGTTCATTCATCAGAATTGTGTGGGAAGACCAAAAATAACCCAAGCGATTCATCGTGACAACCTGTGTGTGCTGTGGGCAGACGGTTGCTGCTAATAATTGTATGAGATGTGATTTGCTCTATTTGCACATCTATATGCCCTGTCTATAGAACACCTACATTAATGTTGCATAACAAACTTGAACATCCAGTTACATAAGTGACTACACAACACATGTACATTCCTCAATATAAAGTTACAAGAAGTAGACGATTAACAAATCATACTGTTCTTCTGACGACGGTTGTCGACACTGCTCTGCTTGTGGCTATCCCTCGCCGTCTGCAGGAGGGAGGCACTTCCTCATGTCAATGATCCTCCTGTACATCTTGTAACTTGTGTACGCGTCCTTTGCCGCGTACTTGATGTGTTCTTCATCCAGTTCGTTCACCCAGGCCTTGTGCCAGGCAGACTTGTCCTTGTGGCACTCAGCCTTCATGTCTTTGTAGTAGGGGTCGATGATGGCCGCGGCGAGGTCAACCAGGGAGTCCTTCTGCTTCTTCTTCTCGCCGCCCCAGACCCTGTACTGACCTTGGATGTTGACAAGCTTCTGGCAGGACAAGCCCGTAGTCTTGAGCACCTTTAGATCGTTCGTGGTGTCCACCGTTGTGAACCTGTAGTCGGGGCTGTTGACAAACCTGGCGAAATGCTCGCAAGGACTTGTGGCCAAGCAGTAGTGGTAGACGAGCACATGATGCTGCACACACAACTGGGCGACGACAACCTTCTGATCATGCCCGGCATGACCGCCAGTGTACTCGAGGTCGAAGCCGACCACTTTGTACTTGTCATCCTCAGCAAGCAGCTGCTCCAACGTGTTGATGGAGTTCACCACCACAATCGGGTCGTTGGTGTACACCACCGAGAGGTCCGTCTTCCTGATGTGGGTGTCCACTTTGACAATTTTGGCGAACTGCCGCTCGGCGCCGACAGCCGCCATTGGATCCGCACGGGAAGGTTGAAGCGATGAAGAGATCATGGGTGTGCTTCTTGTGTTGTGTGGCATGATCGGAAGGTGGACGAGACGAAGATAAATTGCCGCGGGAATAAATTTCGCCGGACGGCCTGGAATTTTGGCACGTCCGCATGGCAGTTTTTGCAGCGCTTAACTGCATGGTGGCGCCGGGAGTGGCACAACCGCGCTCGGATGCATATGGCGCCTCGAACGTATGTGACCGTTCGCGCGTGGACGCCTGCAGAGCGAGCGCGCACGAACGCGAGCACAGCGTGCCGCGGCCGCATCAACCGCCTCATGTGTAGATTAATTCGCGACGGTGCGTACAGAATGACCGTTTGCTTTGTAGTAAAACGCAAACATTTTTTTATTAACCGTTTGTGTACTTGTCATTTTTCCCACCTCCGTCCCGTCTTGTGACCACGCTGCCGCCCGAGGATTTCAGTGCACGCTTCGGGAGCGCGCATGTTCCCGCGCAAGCTTCCCGCCCGGCTCGCTGAAATCCCCCAATCACCCAATGCTTCGGGAGCGTGCAGCGTTTCTTTTGGGCTTCCCGTTCCCGCGCAACCGCACAGGAACGCGCGCAAGCTTCCCGCCCGGCTCGCCTTAGCCTCCTTCTTTATAAACCCTCACGGCCGGCGCCTCCACATCGCATTCATCCCCTCCCTGCCCGTAGCTTCCCAAGTTTGCTTCTCCCCCAATCGCCAATGGCACCTGTCCGTCGTCGTCGCTCCGCCACTCCGCCAGAGGGCAGCTCCAGCTGGGAGGCTGCACCACGTCGGCGGCGCAGTACACGGAAGCGTGTAGTGCGTGTGGCGTCCTTGTTGGCTGTGCGCACGGCACCCACCACACGCTCCTCCACATTTGCCCGAAGGCAGCTGCTGCCGGCGATCGCCGTGGCCCCCACCCCATCGCCGGTGGCGGTTTTAGCCACCCCACCAGCTGCCTCCTTGGCCGCCACCACACCAGCGTCCGCCTTGGCAGCCACCCCACGGCCAGCCGCCGGGGCCATCACCAGTTCCGCCACCGCGGCCCGAAGGCGGGAGGAGGCCGCTGCCGAAGCACAGCCGCTCGGCTTTTGCGTCAGTGGCCTAGCGCGCTACATCAACTTCCTACATGAGGAGGAGGAGCGCTAGGTCGAGGACGCAAAGAGGCTCACCGCCGCAGTGGCCGCAGCAGACGCCGCAGCTATGGCGCGGAATGAGGAGATCTACGCCGAGTTCCGCCGCTTCGAGGAGGCGCGTCAGGAGCGGCGGAGGGCGGCAGCGGCAGCCGACGAATTCGACTCCTCCAGCTCGTCGGTAGGCTTCTCCTCCTCTGCCTCTTACTGAACGCACTCGGCAGAGGAGAAGGCTGCTGGTAGTAGCACGAAGCTCCTCCGGAGTAGTATTTAGGGCCTATTTTGTTCAGTTCATCTAACTATAGATATGATTGAACTGTTCCACCTACTTTAAATTAGCTAGTATATATAGTTGAACTAGCTATTTCAGTACGTGGTTGGCAACAAATTGGGAAAAGTTTGTTCGATTCGGCTGTCGAGTTGAACTATTGTACAAAGACCAATGCTTGATCTATGAATGAAATCTATGTTTACTGAATTTCAGTTGCAAAATTGTACCGTAATAGTGATTTTGTTCCTGTAAAATTGGACAAATCTCAGTGTTTCCAATTTGACAAATGAAAATTTACCCAATATGACAGATTGGAATCTTACCTGACTCATGCTGCCAATGCATCGATCGGTGCTTACTTGGGGTGCTTAGTGTATTAAATGTCTTAACAACTCAAGTCCACAAAGCATTGTTGCTGAGGTCCCTTCATTTAACGATTTAGCAACTAAACTCTTGCATGCATTGGTGAGTTTCCTTCATTTAAGTATTTTGCCAAGGTTCACGCGCTTGGCATTGTTTCTTCATGTGGTCACCAAACTCATATCTCTCCTTAATTACCTTCCCACATAAGATTTTTTTTCATGCATGCCAACCTCACCAGTTAGCACCAGTACAAGGTGTAGCATCGGGGAGGGCACACGGGTCATCATTCACAACCGTTTGCGATGACGCAATGAAAAAAATTCCTTCGCGCCAGATTTTCGCTTGGCTTAGTAGGGAAGGAACAATTGCCCTCGGTTTGCATACGGGTATTCAGTCTGAAACGTCTTTGATGACTGGCAAAGGACACGTCACCCCGATGAGCGTGCGCAGGACACTGCTCGCACGCCACCCGTCTACTCAAACACCTTTTCGCACGCTACCTCCTTGCCAATACAGATAGCGACACGTGACCCGGACGTAAATGGTCTGTAGAACGTCCACGAATTATAAATAATACGCCCGTTTGCGATGGTAACGTGACAGATTTTTGTGCCAAAATGGCTTTGTTGGCTATTAATAATGCTTGTTGTTTCTCTCAAAGTGGACACTAAAAATTCCACAACATATTTGTGCTTTATATGATGAGGCCCTGCCCAACATAGACCTTGTGACTGTAGTTCATATTTGAATTATGTACATTAAATGCACATAAAACTCAATTAATGTATAAAAAAGACATACGGACCCTTAATAATTTCATATTTTTGCAGTACACACCTATTGCTTTATGTTGTTTCCAGAAAAAAATGAAGGAGAGAAGAGGCATCGGATGTCGTTTCACCCGCAGATGTGGCATGCATGGGACATTACGGGAACCACTGGACCTAGCTTATTGTGTGAGAACCTCCGGTTTGTAAGAGGCTTGTGACAAAACATGTCCAAGTTGGTATTTTTTTTACCACGGCATATGTGTGCCTTGTCATGACACCATTCCAAGTTTCATGAATTTCTGACGGAGTTTTGGATTTACGAGAATTTGGAAACCAAGTTTCTCGATGTTTGTGGTCGAGCCAACATGCTTAGATGTTTGAAATTCGTTCTCATTTCTTGCATGTGACCTAACACATGCATCCAAGGACACATATATATGATTTTTCAACCCATTTTGCCACCCCGAACCTTGTGATTGTAGATCAAATTTGAAGTATGCACATTAAATAATGCATCGAAATCTTAATTAATGTATTTAAAAGCCAGATGATCCCTTAATTTATTCATATTTTTGCACTTCGCACCAACATGTGTGTGTTGTTTCTATAAAGAAAATCAAGAAGAGAAGAGGCATCAGATGTCTTTTCGCCCGCATATGTGACATGCATATATAATGTTCCCTATCGAAACCACAAAGCTTCTTGTGAGGAGGTCCGATTTGTAAGGGGATTGTGCAAGAACATATCTAATTTGGACAAATTTTTTAGCACGGCATATGTGTGCCCTTAAGCTTGTCACCACACCATGCCAAGTTCATGAATTTCTGACGAGTTTTGGATTTACTGGAATTTGAAAACCAAGTATCTCAATGTTTGCAGTCGAGCCAATAGTCAATGAGATGTTAGAAATCCATTCCCATTTCTTGCGTGGGACCTAAACATGCATCCAGGGAAAGGCATATATTTTGTCAACCTATTTTTCATGTGTTGGACCTTGTGATTGTAGTTCAAATTTGAATTATATGCACATTAAACGGCTAGAAAACTCAATTAATGTGTTAAATAGGTCTCACGAACCCTGGAAAAAATACACAGTTTATCATCACTGTCATGTGTTGCTCTATGGTGACTCCAGAAATAAATTCAAGGCGAGAAAAGACAACGGATGTTGTTTCGCACATAAAATGTGAACTTTCCCTATCGGCACACATGACTTTCTTTGTGATAACCTTCGGTTTAATTTGTAAGAGGCTTTGTGCCAAAACTTGTCCAAAATTGGGCAATTTTTGTACCACAACACACACAACAGGGCAATTGATGGCACCCCCAAATTTCATGAATTTCTGTCGAGATTTGCATTTACATGAATTTAAAAACTAAGTTTCCCGATGTTTGCTGTCGAGCCAAGACGATGATATGTTTGAAATTCATTCCCATTTCTTGTGTGGGACCTAAACATGCAGCCAGGGAAACGTATATGGTTTTTCGACATATTTTCATGAGCTGGACCGTGTGATTGTAGATCAAATTTGAATTATGCACATTGAATGCCTAGAAAACTCAGTTAATGTACTTAAAAGGCCAAATGAACTCTGTAAGATTCCATTGTTTCGCACGACACATTCATGTTACTCTATGGAGACTCTAGAAATAAATTCAAGGCGAGAAGAGACATCGGATGTTGTTTCGCACATAAAATGTGAACTTTCCATACCGGAACCACATGACTTCTTGTGAGAATCTTCGGTTTGTAAGAGGTTTGTGCCAAAACTTGTCCCCAACTAAACATTGTTTTTACCACAACACACATGCGCCATGACATGACACCATGCCAAATTTTATGAATTTCTCACGATATTCGGCTTTACTGGAATTTGAAAACACGTCTTCTCAAAGTCTACGGCCGAGCCAAAATACCGAGAGGTTTGGAATTCGTTTAATTTCCATTTCTTGCATGGGACCAAAACATGTATCTAGTGATAAATATATGATTTTCAACCCATCCAGGTGCACTCTAGTATGTGCTTAACTGCAGTTCAAATTTGAACTATGCACATGAAATGTCTAAAAAACTCTTTAAATGTTTAAAAGGGCCTAAACAAACCTGTATAATTCCATATTTAACACACAGTCCTATAGTTGCAAGTTCACTGCAGATAAATGTTATTGCCATCCAAACACCTTCAATGGCCAATGTAACCTCATTTTTCGTTTCAAAGCAATATGAAAATCAAAAACATCGCAAACAGTTCTTGATCATGAAACGTGTGTGATGTGGTATAAAAATATCTTGGGCCAATCCTCATCTATGGCTTAGGCCGGAAGCTTCAGTCCACCGCCGGCACGTCAACCACACTGTCACACTATAGTTCCCCAAGACCATTGTACTGTTCAATCGTCGCCGGTGAAAGATGGGGACGTGGATCCGCGTCGTGAGGGCAACTTCGGCGACCCACTCCAGCCCGAGCGCGACTGCATCAGCCATGAACGCGCTCACAACATCCTTGAGCGCGGCCACACTCTCCGACAGGGCAGCTGCGGCCGCCGAAAGGGCAGCTGCTGCATCTGAGATGGCGGCAGCAACATCCGCGACCGGGATAGCAAATGGCGACAACGGCACAACAACTGTCCGTTCCTCGGCGGCCGCCGTAGCCCTGATGGCGGCTGCACACGCCTATGCCGATGCCGCCCCAGCTCGTGTCGGTCACCGCACAAATAGCAGCGGCCTTCTCCAACAACGGTTGGCAACCTACGTCCGAAGAGTTGGCAATCGCTGAGAGCGCTCGGGCAGCCGTCCATCCGTCGGTAGCCTCCCTTGCCAAGATGGAGGCCGTCAATGCTCGGACCGCGGCTGCCCACACCAAACTCGTGGCGGCTTTTTCCAAAGAGATGGCAGACGCGGACAACGAGATGCTTGCAGAGTATGTGGTGATGGATGCCATGGAGCCCCTTCCCCTGGAGGTCGTCGAGCGCGAGCTGGTCATGGAGGATGCGGCGGAGATCGCCGAGCGTCAGGCGGAACATTAGTCTTCTTTTAGAGCGCTGGTCTTTTGTTAGAGTAATGTTTAGGTCAACCAGCTCTGTTTAATTGCTTGATTAAGTAAGTGCGGGCTGCGGTGTAGGATCTTTTGTGCAGTACCCAAATTAGCAATTAATGTTAAATTATGCGACGACGTGGATGACCACTATAACCAGGGAAATTCGGACCAAAAAATTTGCCACCATATCCCCATTCCATCCTCCAATTGAAAATGAAACTGAAGTTCATCACACACAATTTTTTGGAACGAACCGTGTGCAATGTAGTACCCAATCTTAAGTCGGAAGCTTGGAGACAAATATTTTCACGTCCAAGTGCATCACACACGGGGTATAGCACAAGCTTCGTTTATGATGTGTTAATATCGAGAACTATTCTGCACCAAATAAAAATTTTGGGCTGCCGCGTAAATATCTACCTCCCTCGCCCCCCGGTACCAATGAAAAGCCACATTTCCCCCTTTTCCTCTACCTTTCCTAGTTCAAACCTTCACTGCTTGCTTGCAGCACCACCTCCTCGCCGGCGACGCTCCTTCCTGCTGCTCGGCCTCCTCCATCTATTCAGGTAATCCACAGCTGCCCAATACCCCCTCACCCCCTCCTTCTCCATCCCACGTGGCCCGACCGGCGCGACACCTTCCACCCAAATCACCACCCCATCCTCCAAATAATCGCCGCCGAAAGCAATGGTGCACGCAGTATAGCCAGGATCTCAAAGAGCATTTGGTTGCGGAGAAGCAAATCGCGTCTGCACACGGAGATGAGGTAGCTATGGCTTCCATGCGTGCCGACCCCCAGATCTTGGAGGAGCACCTCGCCGTCGAGGCCACCGTCAACGCCTCGCGCGCTGACGCCGCCATGCGGTTGGCTGCTATAAACGACAGCTCGTGGTCTTTTCTCTAGGGCACCGCTGGTGCGTTCGACGAAGACTTCGATGTGTTTTCTCAGCGTGCCCGTGCTTACCTCAACTTCAGAGCCGGCATGTTGGTGCCGGGGCAGGATCAGGCCACTCACTACTACGAGGGGTGCACCCATGGTGTGGAGGCCTCGTCCTCTTCCAAGTTGAAGGAGCCCATCATCATCGATATCTCCGACAATGAGGAATAGCTTGTTTTTCTTAGCTTTATCACTAAGGACCTATGTTCACCTAGCTACGCCGGTTAAGCATGTTTTGTTTACCTGTTGCGTGTGCCGCTACTGCCTTTCATTTAGAAATTTTAGTGAAATGTCCAATGTAATGCTACTGCAACCTGACCTTCTAGTATGTTCTATTGTGCAATGTGGTGCTTAGTTAACTATTTTGTTCATTTGTTGTGGTGATCATTTAACTATTTAATTCAATTCTGGAATGTGATGTACGATTGTTGTTGGTACAATTTTGTATTGTTATGCATATGACGAATAAATCAAATTTAGATGTACTAAATACATGTGAAACATATAGAATTGCTATATTTCCTAGTTCTTAGCACACTTGGTTTAGATAACTGGCTTTTCCATGTGGCTCGAACTAATCTGTTGGATCCGCAATGTGTTTATTTTCCATTAACATGTTTCACTGATAGTATGCCAAATATCACTTGTAACATGATCAATATTTGTCTTAAATATGTTGTAGGGGCAAACAATGGGGGACACTGATGTTTACCATCGAGGTTTGCACATCCATGGTCGTTTGGCTAATAGCACATTATTGTGCAATTTGCAGAAACCATTGTAATATTAATGTTTTTAATAATTTGTTCTTGCACATGTAGGTCCTGCTGTAAGAGGTTTAGATCCACTGTTCGACCCTTTTTGCATGTGGGGAAATGAGGTGTCCTTGAATATCAGTCAAATCAAGAAACTCAGAAAGATTGTTAAGATAAAGAAACTAGCTACGAAAAACAACAAGATGTTTGTCTCCACAATGACAAAGACATCAGTCAACTATAGGATGGTCCCATCTCTTTCACCTTGTCCTTTTCCCTTTGCGCCATTTCAAATTTTAGAAAAAATATTTATGCGTATGTTTGTTTTCAGTCCTTCTCAAGGAAGTTCATCGATGATTACGTCTCAAACCACCTGTATGATCAAGAGGCGAGGAAGGTATTCATACAGCACCCACGGTATAATCTTGAAGTCTTCCTCAAGAGGACGAAGGATGGGCGGGCAATCATCCACATGCACTGGCCTAAAGTTGCGAGGACCTTCAACATCATTGAAGGCTCAATATTTGCACTCCGCTTTAACAGTTTTCTAGATGAGACTCATCTGTCTATTTACCGTCTATGATGATACTTAATTTCCAAAGGTTTTAGATGTTGCATTTGAAACATTATATTGTCATGTTGTGCAATTGGGTAGCTAGGCAGTATATGCCTATATGATGTTGTACCCTGATGTAATTCAATTATGAAATCCTAGTTGCCGTACTACGAATAAGAAATATATTTTGTGCTTGATATGAAATGTTAATTTGATTACTAAATGGATTATAAATAATAGAGCAATCAGGCTTATTATGGGGGTTCCCATTCCAGACGGTTTCTAGGACTACACCGTGGGCGATGACCACAACAAACCCACACAGTTTCTACAAAGTTGGCGCGTTGGATCGGTGAGGAATCACACACGAAGTCTGCTCCACAACTGTGTGCGTTAGGACACCCAATCACAAACGTTTTCTTAAGAATGTGTGTGTGTGTGATGGGCAGCCCAATGCCAAATAGTTTCATCTAGACACCATGAGTGATGTTTTGAATAATGCAAACGACAGAATTATAATTATCGTGTGTGGTGACCAGCCCTATCACAAACGATGTTATGCAGAAAATTGTGTGTGATCTGCAATACGAATAGAGACATAACCTTGGGATTCCCTGTGTGGGATGATAAGCTCATCTCACACGTCTTCCCCAATATGTCTGTTTGTGATGGCCCTTCGAATCGCAAACGATATATTTTTGTCCATCGTGTGTGACCGGGTGCAGGCATCGTCGACGGGTTTTGTCTGTCGTGTGGGATAGCCCCCCCCCCCTTACATCGCCCGCACATGCAAGGCGATGGTTTCAAACTACGTCACGGAAAGGGGTTAAAAACCGTTTGTATAGCGCGCGGCTGCACTAGTGATTTGAGTTTCTCCCATGAGATGGCCTAAAATTTTAATCTCTTCTCTATACTTTAAAAGAGTAGTGTAAGATTTCTGTTTCATATTTTCTTCGCCTGACCTCACATTTTCCTTTTTATTTTTCCTTTTATCTTTGAATTTTGTTCCCACTGATTTTCCTTAAAACCAACCCAATTATCTCACGATATTATTAACTTGCGAAAATAAAAATAAAAATAAGTTTTATTTGATATAATTTAATAAGTCCTTACCAAATAATTCTTTATCAATAAGTAGGCAGAAAATGTTAGAGTTGTGTCGAATATAGTGTACAAGGTAGGTTACAGTTGGACTTGTAGTTGTATTGTGTTTACATAGGATATGGAGTAGTGTCCTAATAGGACACTTGCATCCTAGGCCTCTAATATATAGTGGGGGTAGACACACGATGTAACCTATGCCAACATAATAGCATAGGAACGCAGGGGGAGCCGGCGGCATGTGCCGGTGCCCAGGGCGGCCAGGGTGCGGTATTGTGACGGTTTCACGGGGAGGAGCTGTTGGAAATATGTCCTAGAGGCAATAATAAAATGGTTATTATTATATTTCCTTGTTCATGATAAATGTTTATTATCCATGATAAATTGTATTGATTGGAAACTCAAATACATGTGTGGGTACATAGACAACAATGTGTCCCTAGTAAGCCTCTGATGGACTAGCTCGTTGATCAAAGATGGCTATGGTTTCCTAGTCATAGACATGGCTTTGGAGAATGATGTGATCGACAAGACCAAACTATGAACGTAGCATATGATCGTTTCAGTTTATTGCTATTGTTTTCTGCATGTCAAGTATGTGTTCCTATGACCATGAGATCATGTAACTCACTGACACCGGAGGAGTACCTTGTGTGTATTAAATGTCACAACGTAACTGGGTGACTATAAAGATGCTCTACAGGTATCTCCGAGGGTGTTTGTTGAGTTGGCATGGATCAAGACTGGGATTTGTTACTCCGTGTGACGGAGAGGTATCTCAGGGCCCACTCGGTAATACAACATCACAATGAGCGTTGCAAGCAAAGTGACTAAAGAGTTTGCCACATGATCTTGTATTATGGAACGAGTAAAGAGACTTGCCGGTAACGAGATTGAACTAGGTATGGAGATACCGACGATCGAATCTCGGGCAAGTAACATACCGATAAACAAAGGGAACATCGTACGGGATTAACTGAATCCTTGACATAGAGGTTCAACCGATAAAGATCTTCGTAGAATATGTAGGAACCAATATGGGCATCCAGGTCCCGCTATTGGTCATTGATCGTAGAGGTGTCTCGGTCGTGTCTACATAGTTCTCGAACCCGCAGGGTCTGCACACTTAACGTTCGGTGACGTTTCGGTATTATTGAGTTATGTATGTTGGTGACCGAAGGATGTTTCGGAGTCCCGGATGAGATCCCGGATTTCACGAGGAGCCCCGGAATTGTCCGGAGGTAAAGATTGATATATAGGAAGTCCCGTTTTGGTCACCGGAAAAGTTTCGGGTATTTCCGGTAGTGCACCGGGGGTGCCGGGAGGGTTCCTGGGGTCCACCGGGAGGGGCCCACCCACCCCAGGGGCCACATGGGCCTAGGAGGTGGCGCACCAGCCCTTGGTGGGCTGGACAACCAGCCCCTAAGGGCCCATGCGCAGGAGGTGGGAGGAGGCCAAGTGGGGAAAGAGTCCTCCCAAGACTCCACCTCCCTTGTGGGGGGAGGACTCTCCCCCCTTGGTTTGGCCGAACCCCTCCTCCTCGGAGGGGCTAGGGCTGCCTCCCCCCTTCCCCTTACTCCTATATATAGTGGGGGTTTTGAGGGCAGACACCACCTGAAAAGCCACGTGCTGCCCTCTCTCCGTCTAGATCGTTTTCTCCTCTAGATTAATTCGGTAGAGCTCGGCGAAGCCCTGCCAGATTAGTTCACCACCACCGCCACCACGCCGTTGTGCTGCCGGAGAACTCATATACCTCACCGCCCTCGCTTGCTGGATCAAGGAGGCGGAAATCGTCATAGAGCTGTACGTGTGCTGAACGCGGAGGTGCCGTCCGTTTGGCGCTAGATCGTGATTGGATCGCAGGACGGCTTCAGATTTGGATTGCGAAGACGTTCGACTACATCAACCGCGTTTCTTAACGCTTCCCGCTTAGCGATCTACAAAGGTACGTGGATCCGATCTCCCCTATTGTAGATGCTCATCTCCATGGATAGATCTTGTATGTGCGTAGGAAATTTTTTTTCCCATGCAACATTCCCCAACAGTGGCATCATGAGCTAGGTCTATGCATAGATGAGATCACGAGTAGAACACAAAGGAGGTTATGGACGTTGATATTCAGATTGCTTCCCTCCTTAGTCTTTTCTTGATTCAGCGGTATTGTGGGATGAAGCGGCCCGAACCAACCTTACATGTCCTCGTACATGAGACCGGTTCCATCGACTGACATGTAACTTTGTTGCATAAGATGGCTGGCGGGTGTCTGTCTCGCCTACTTTAGTTGAATCGGATTCGACAAAGGCGGTCCTTGTAGAAGGTTAAATAGCAACTTGTATATCACCGTTGTGGTTTTGCGTAGGTAAGAATCGTTCTTGCTAGATACCCATAGCAGCCACGTAAAACATGCAACAACAAATTAGAAGACGTCTAACTTGTTTTTGCAGGGTATGTTTTGATATGATATGGCCAAAGACATGATGATATATATTGGATGTATGAGATGATCATGTTTTGTAATAGTTTATATCAACTTGCATGTTGATACGACAACCGGCTAGAGCCATAGGGTTGTCTTTAATTAATTATGTGGCCTGCGTGTCACTCATTAAGCGCTATGTAATGCTTTACTTTATCGCTAAGCGGTAGCAATAGTAGTAGAAGCAAGGTTGGTGCGACAACCCGAATGGCGACACGCTGATGGAGATCAAGATGATGGAGATCATGGTGTCATGCCGGTGACGATGGAGATCATGCCGGTGCTTTGGAGATGGAGATCAAAAACACAAGTTCATGGCCATATCATGTCACTTATGATTTGCATGTGATGTTAATCCTTTTATGCATCTTATTTTGCTTAGGACGACGGTAGCATTATAAGGTGATCCCTCACTAAAATTTCAAGATAAAATTGTGTTCTCCCCGAGTGTGCACCGTTGCGAAAGTTCGTCGTTTCGAGACACCACGTGATGATCGGGTGTGATAGACTCTGTAGGGTAACGCAGCAGAAAACAAAAAAAATTCCGACCTACGCACCAGCCCAGGACCACTATGGAGACAGCATACAAGGTTTGATCTTTTCGTTACCGACTCGTAGCGCAGCGGAAGTAGAGTCGATGACGATCGGCGGTGCAGATCCCCGCAGCTAGGATTTACAACCACCCAACCGCGAGGATGTATACCCTCATCTACTACTCGGACAGCCCTCCGGGAGGCGGTCGGACAGTCCCCCGGACGGTGTCGCGGACAGCCCTTCGGGAGGACCTCCGAAACTCGGATGGTCACTCGGACAGCCCTTCGGAAGGACCCTCGAAACTCGGACGGTCACACGGACAGCCCTTCGGGAGGACCCTCAAAACTCGGACGGTCACACGGACAGCCCTTCGGGAGGACCCTCGAAACTCGGACAGTCACACGGATAGCCCTTCGGGAGGCACTCTCGAACTAAAGACCAAAACTACGATCTCTCTACAGAGTTGCACACATACGGTGTCATCTATCCGGCAGGGCTTCGCCGTCCAGAACTAGTTCCTGCCGGAACCCAGACAGCCTTTCGGCTCTACGAAACTATTTCGCTGGGAGGGAGAGAGAAGCCAGACAAGTCTATGGCATGTGTATGTGAGAAGGGAGGAGTCTTTAGGCAGTCCCCTCCACCCCTATTTATAGGCCAAGCCCAAGGGTAGCTTCTCCAAGAAGCCAAGGGTAAAAATACCAAAAGGCCCTCAAGGTGGCTTCTCCAAGAAGCCACCCCAAAAGCACTTTCACTATTCATGACGACATTTTTCAGCGTCCGTTCGAACTGAAAATATTTATGTGGGCTTAGAACATTTCCAGTACCCACTAAAATAATTTTCAACGTGTTCCGAAACAATTCCGGATTAGTGATTTTCATCTGCGAAAAGCATCCGAAGCGGTTCCGGCAGCTCCAGAACATTTCCGGTTTTTCTTCCGGAAATTTCCCAGAAGTTTCCAGAATGATTCTGGCACCCTCCAAGAATTATCAGGCATGTGCCAAAACCAATTTGACTTAATTGTATCCCCTGAAACAACTTTTCAGTTTTACCGAAACTGTTCCGGTGTTCTCTCTGCGGAACTTTTCCGCTGTCCGAAACTTTTCCGGTGTCCGAAACTTTTCCGGTGATTTTCTCTCAGACTCCCTGTCTAGTATTCAGAAGATAGATGACCCTTAAGCGTGTGACCCTATAGGTTCAGTGAAGTATAGACATGACCCGGAACCCCTTCCGATCAATGATCAACATCGGAGCCGTGGACACCCATATTGACCCCTATACCCACACGAATGAATATTTGAGTGAACCTCCAGTTGCCGTGTGCTATTCCTGTTGCTTCACGATATGTTAAAAATACCCGAGGTGAGCCATGTTGGCATCCCCGTGGATCAACAACTTGTCCACTATGCCAGTTACCTCGTTACCGGTATTGTTCTCTTTTCTCGTTACTATGTTCCGGCATCCCCGTGATCAAATCACAAAGTGTCTGGCCAGACGATGATGGATATCGTAACACCAAGAGGGCCCAGAGATATCTCTCCATCGTCGGAGGAGCAAATCCCAATCTTGAGCTATCAAGTTACTTGACATACTTTCCCATGAACCCGTAAGCCGCCGTAATAGCCCTTCAGTTTACGGATGACGTTTAACAAACCCCAAAGTTCATGAATCAAGCATGAAGAAACTCGATATTCTCATGGTCTGAGGAATCATGCAAACGTTAACCATCTCTGTGTTATTAACCATTTAACTTGTGACGAATGTATCTCATAGCATAACATCAATTCGGGTCGATTCAACACAAATGTCCTTCTAACATTGTGCCCTCAAAGTTGCTGGCATAGACATGCCCATGATCAGGAAAACAGAACCATCATGCAACACTTGAGCTAGTCTTAGAGGCCAGACTAGGAATACATTTTACCGTTTATTATTCCACACGTGCATATGAGTCTTCCTCCGAGCCTCGTGGTTATTGTAGACTCGAGAACCATAGCAGTTATAGCATGGAACATAAACCTAATTATGAACAGGGAGATAATCAATAACATTTATTATTGCCTCTAGGGCATATCTCCTACAGACTCCCACTTGCACTAGAGTCAATAATCTAGTTAATGCTAATGCACTTTACACCTGTGGCACACTGGTGTAAAATATGCTTCGCATGTGGTATAGCCTGATGTCCAACGGATCTGACGACTTCAGCTCCGTGTGTAACTTTGCATATCCTTGCGTTTTCACGCTTTCACAAAATTCATATTTTGTGTGGACTTGGCTTTGCATATGTGTGAATCATTGGTCGAAACCTGATTCCTCAGACTGAGCTATGGAGCAACTATCTGCAATAGTGTCCCATAGACCAAAGCCATCTTGGAACCATACTAAGTTCATGAATGAACTATATGATTCAACAACTTCTTTGTCGCTTCTAAAGCGTCAACATACTTAGCCTTTGTTATAGAATTCGCCACAGTATCTTGTTTGGAACAATTTCCAACTATCGTGCTACCATGTTGTGTATTACACAAAACCCTTAACTTAAATCGAAAATCGCATGGATCATTGATGAAGACTGTATCGATGTAATTACTTACAACGAGCACTTCATAATCTCTGCTTGCGAGAAAACATGTCATCAGTACTGCTCTAGTACTCAATGACATCTTTCACTGTTGTCCCATGATAAGTACTTTGATCACTTTGGTATCTATACTCGCAACAACTTTGGAGTATTGGACATATCTGGTTGTTTTTACATACCATGGAATACATGATTAATCCAAACACGAAGGTGTGTGGAATCTCCATCATGTATTTTGCTCATCAGTGTTTTTGGGACACCGAGTCTTGCAAAAACTCTTTCCATGTGACTTCGGCAAGAATCACTCCTTGGCGTTTTAAATGCTAAAAAGTTTTAGCATCTTGTCAATATGTATCTTTGCTCAGCCCCATTAGGTAAATCTATCTCCATAGATCATCATGCCTAATATTAAGGCTATTTAGCCCAAGCACTTCATCGAAAAACCTTTTTCAAATGAAGTCCTAATTCGTGTCAAGAAATTTATTTCCAATTAACAATGTGTCAAGCACACAACTTTTTTAGAAATATTATTATGCTCCCACTTAGTTTCTTGAATCACAAGCATCTTCGTTACCCATTGATGAAGTCAAAACCCTTTTGACCATTTCATCAAAACACGAAGATTCCAACTCCATTTTGCTCTCTTCTGTCCATCGCTGGATCTCTAAAGTTTGCATACTTACTAGCATCCTCTGGACTAAAAAAATACCTTGGACTGTAACACATGCAAGTCCTTGGTTTCATTTCCATCAGATGGAAATCCTTTCGTCATCCTTGTTTCATATCTCATGTTTGAAATATGTATTAATTTCTAGTTCATCCCGAACCGACTTTAAGCATCGCTACGGTGAAACAACCTCATCGTAGTCAACTCCTTGAACTTGTTATTGCAACAAGTTGAGCTTTATGAATAAAACATTTTTATCCGTATCAGTTTTTAGTTCCATAAATATTCGTTAGACTCTAAGTCTTCCGAAAGGTGTATCAAGATTTTAATCTTGAATCACTTATATGGAAACTATCTCGGATTGTATTGGCATTTAGCCAATTCCGGAGTCAGGGCCCATCAACGCTTCCTTGTGTATCGTAGGTATACTGTTGTCTAACAACAATATCTCGGATGCGCACCTGAGAGGTTTGCACGAGTTTTTCCTACGTGGTTCAGCTGCAAGTTCGACCGAAGTCCATACATCTCATGTAGAGGCTTCCGTATCAGTCGCAGTAGGAAACTCTGGAATCACTTCCAAGGTTCCTTTCCTTTGATCTGATGACGAAGATACTGGTTATCTCGTCGAGTTGCACTGTCCTCCCACTCACCTTTTGCAAGAACTATTCTCATTAAAAGCATACCATTTTGAGGCAAAATCCTTTCCTCGGTATAGTGGTGGGGGAATACCCAATGACTTGGGATAACCTACAAAGTAGCACTTGTCTGATTTGGAATAGGTTTGTAACCTTTTACACAAGCCCCATATTCCAAATGTTAAGAAAAGATATAACATGGTTGGGCGTACCATACCATGGCGTCATTTCAACATACCCGATGGAGCTCTTTTCAGCGTAAAAGCCGCAGTCTCTAAAGCATCACTTTAAAAGGGATAATGGCAAATTTATTTATGTCATCTTTGATCACACCATCTCATAAATGGTTCGATTACATCTTCACGGACTTTTCACTTGCAGTGGTGTTCCGGGAGGTGCAAGTTATGAAACCCTTTTCACAACTCATCAGACATTCGCTAAACTTGTAACTCAAATATTCCTTTCCGCAATCAAATTGCAGAAATATAATTTTCTTGTTACAATAACTTCTACTTCATTTTTGAAAACCTTATGAATGAATTCAAAAGATCCAGACTTACGTCTCATCAAGTAAAATCCATATATCTACTTGAGTCTTTTCTGAAGATAGATAAATCCACTACTTGCAACAACATTTATTGGACTACACACATCATAATGTATGATCACCAATATGCTCTTTGCTCGTTCCTTATGACCTGTGAACGGTATTTCAGTCACTTCACTTTTCAGAGGAAAGTTGCAAGTGTCAGATGATTCAAAATCAAACGACTTCAAAATCCATCATAATGGAATTTTCCATGCGGGTTTCTCTAATGTGACCAAATGCAGTGCCACACATATGTGGTATTCTTTTAGTCTTGCGACATTTAGCGTCAGTGTTATGGATGTATCATATTACCATCAATATTCATAACATACATCCCATCTTGGATGGAAGCATGGCCCTTCATGTTATTCATAATACTGAACAACAATTGTTCTTTTATGAACAATCCTTTTGCAACAAACATTGTGCAATGGGCTAGAGTGTATGAAACTCTAAAATGAATTATGAAAGTAAATACAGAGGTAATGTATTATTATCAATATTCATAACATACGTCTCATTCATAATGAAAGTATGGCCCTTATGTTATTCATAACACCGAACATCAAAAGTTCTCTTATGAACAACCTTCTTGCAAGATACCTTATGCAAAGGGCTAGAGTGTGAAACTCTAAAATGAATTATGAAAGTAAATACATAGGGAATACACCGATGGAAGGTATAGTAACATTTACTATGTTCCCTGTGTGTATCTTAAACTCATTCCTGGCTAGTCATTCAGGCCATAGTAGTTCTTACATCCAGTTGCAACAGAATGCAATCGAGTGGGTATCTTTGTGATCAACTCACAATACCCAAAAATTAGTGATTAACATGTTTAACCATAATTCCCAAGAATTATATCTTTGACCAGCCTTCTATACATCAAAAACTTGTATGACATTCATACATGAGCTGGATATTCCAGTCTTCCTTCTTTCTGCCTTCATACTTCTAACAGTTTAACTTTCAGTATTTCTCCTACTCTCAGAAGAAGCATCCAACTTAAGAGTGGCGTTAGCCCTAGACTTCCTAGGCGTGAAAGTTTCACTAACACCCTTCGGACACTTCCTTTCTCTTTAAGCTGTTGTTTTATTCACCTTCATTATATGACAGGCGTTCTTCTGGATCCCTCTCTTAACAGTCAAAAAGCCCAGTAAACACTTTTACTAATAGTTTGCAAACAAACATGGCTTTGGATATCTCATATCTTTTAGCCTTTGTTTGTCTCTGAAAATGATTTTCAGATTCCATGAATATCACATAGCTATCCAAACTTTCGAAGTTCGGGTCTCATGGAGGCAAACATATTTCACTTGACCGTAACAGAATTTTAGCTTTTGGATCGAAGGACGAGAGTCACATCATCCATAGCATTAGCGGGAGAATACCGAAAGTATGCGATAGGACAAAGTCCTTCTCGGCACTCTTGAGGACAATCCTCACATTACGTTACCAACCGTAAAGTTTTAACCAGATATTTAACAGCTATTCAATTTTAATAGGGAGGGTGGAAACGCGAGCCATTATTCTATAACTATTATGCAAATCACACTTAGACAGTGTTCAAAATTAATTGCACTGAGAATTAAAAGAAGTTAATTCAACAGTGTGCTCCCACTCAAATCAATATCTCTCATAATTGATTGTGAGCGATTCAAGATCCATATTACAATTCAACGCCAAGGATGTATCCATCTCAAGTGATGAGAATTGCAATCGGTAGGCCAACTTGCCAATCACATCTCTATGTGACTCTTGTTCATCTTTCGATGGACGTGTTCCGAGCTCAGAACTTTCAAGCTAGAACGTCAAGACAACCAAGTGATCTCGTTGCGAAGTCTCAACTCACCCGCCTCACACATCCCTAATCGTTCGTACCCATGTATCCATGGTGCAGCTCGAGAAGTTAGGTGCCGTGACCGTGCTACACTTGGGAGAACACTAACTACTTGATATTTTTGTGAGAGATCACCCTAATAAAAGTGACTACCGCGCAATCAAAACGGTGCATCATAAGGGATAAACATCTCAGGCAATTCATAATAGCATGATATGGTATAGCCCTTTCTGACGGAGAAGTCTTGTATTTCTTCGTCTTCGGCATTCGCGTCGGTGTTCACCTTCGCGAAGATTGCCACCACCTTGTCGATGCACCAGATAATATTGCTATCTCTATAGCTAATAAAATAAGTGCATTACTTAAGGTTGACACGTAGGTCATTAAAGTGACAATCATATGGCTCCAGCCATCATGCCGAATCATGACACGCAGGTCATGTTAATCAATTTACATCATATAGTCATCTCATACATAATCAAATTATTATGAGCACTTCTATACCACATCATATGCACATGCAAACCATCCTGCAAAACCAAGTTAGACGCCTCTAATTGGTTCATGCAAAATTTTATTTTACGTGGCTTCTAAGGTTTCGAAACAAAACGAAGCTACCAACGTCCATCATCAAGCATGATAATCCAAGTTGCTAGATTAACTTGCGGGGTGTATGAAAACACGAGATAATAAAATCTCGAGCCCCATACTAAACTTCGTCATATGCATGACCCCCATGCAGATCATATCTGCATTGCCCTTTCGTCTGCGAAATTTCACCTTTCTTTTTAACTACGGTGGAATTCAATGAACTGTTAGCACTTCGTTGATCAATCAGGATCGCGGATTGCCAGAACATTGAAACTCCACCATGCTGTTATCAAGATCAGAAATATGCAAATCCCAGGGAAGCAACAAGAACATCGGGTAACAGATTTCATCTGCTACCCGCACAAATAATTTTCAGTAATAGAACTCATCTACTACCTAATTATATTGTGCAACACCCATACATCTCTATGTATTCTAGATCGCAACCTGCATCTACGCATAGCACGGCTCTGATACCACTGTAGGGTAACACAGCAGAAAACAAAAAATTTCCGACCTACGCACCATCCCAGGACCACTATGGAGAGTGCATACAAGGTTTGATCTTTTCGTTACCGACTCGTAGCGCAGTGGAAGTAGAGTCGATGACGATCGGCGGTGCAGATCCCCGTAGCTAGGATTTACAACCTCCCAACCGCGAGGATGTATACCCTCATCTGCCCCTCGGACAGCCCTCCAGGAGGACCCTCAAAACTCGGACGGTCACTCGGGCAGCCCTTCGGGAGGACCCTCGAAACTCGGACGGTTACACGGACAGCCCTTCGGGAGGACCCTCAAAACTCGGACGGTCACACGGACAGCCCTTCGGGAGGACCCTCAAAACTCGGACGGTCACACGGACAGCCCTTCGGGAGGACCCTCGAAACTCGGACGGTCACACGGACAGCCCTTCGGGAGGCACTCTCGAACTAAAGACCGAAACTACGATCTCTCTACAGAGTTGCACACATACGGTTTCATCTATCCGGCAGGGCTTCACCGTCCAGAACTAGTTCCTACCGGAACCCAGACAGCCTTTCGGCTCTACGAAACTATTTCGCTGGCAGGGAGAGAGAAGCCAGACAAGTCTATGGCATGTGTATGTGAGAAGGGATGAGTCTTTAGGCAGCCCCCTCCACCCCTATTTATAGGCCAAGCCCAAGGGTAGCTTCTCCAAGAAGCCAAGGGGAAAAATACCAAAAGGCCCTCAAGGTGGCTTCTCCAAGAAGCCACCCAAAAAGCACTTTCACTATTCATGACGACATTTTTCAGCGTCCGTTCGAACTGAAAATATTTATGTGGGCTTAGAACATTTCCAGTACCCACTAAAATAATTTTCAACGCATTCCGAAACAATTCCGGATTAGTGATTTTCATCTGCGAAAAGCATCCGAAGCGGTTCCGGCAGCTCCGGAACATTTCCGGTTTTTCTTCCGAAAAATTCCCAGAAGTTTCCAGAATGATTCTGGCACCCTCCAAGAATTATCAGGCATGTGCCAAAACCAATTTGACTTAATTGTATCCCCTGAAACAACTTTTCAGTTTTACCGAAACTGTTCCGGTGTTCTCTCTGCGGAACTTTTCCGCTGTTCGAAACTTTTCCGGTGTCCGAAACTTTTCCGGTGATTTTCTCTCAGACTCCCTGTCTAGTATTCAGCAGATAGATGACCCTTAAGCGTGTGACCCTATAGGTTCGGTGAAGTATAGACATGACCCGGAACACCTTCCGATCAATGATCAACATCGGAGCCGTGGACACCCATATTGACCCCTATACCCACACGAATGAATATTTGAGTGAACCTCCAGTTGCCATGTGCTATTCCTGTTGCTTCGCGATATGTTACAAATACCCGAGGTGAGACATGTTGGCATCCCCGTGGATCAACAACTTGTCCACTATGCCAGTTACCTCGTTACCGGTATTGTTCTCTTTTCTCGTTACTATGTTCCGGCATCCCCGTGATCAAATCACAAAGTGTCTGGCCAGACGATGATGGATATCGTAACACCAAGAGGGCCCAGAGATATCTCTCCATCGTCGGAGGAGCAAATCCCAATCTTGAGCTATCAAGTTACTTGACATACTTTCCCATGAACCCGTAAGCCGCCGTAATAGCCCTTCAGTTTACGGATGACGTTTAACAAACCCCAAAGTTCATGTATCAAGCATGAAGAAACTCGATACTCTCATGGTCTGAGGAATCATGCAAACGTTAACCATCTCTGTGTTATTAACCATTTAACTTGTGACGAATGTATCTCATAGCATAACATCAATTCGGGTCGATTCAACACAAATGTCCTTCTAACATTGTGCCCTCAAAGTTGCTGGCATAGACATGCCCATGATCAGGAAAACAGAACCATCATGCAACACTTGAGCAAGTCTTAGAGGCCAGACTAGGAATACATTTTACCGTTTATTATTCCACACGTGCATATGAGTCTTCCTCCGAGCCTCGTGGTTATTGTAGACTCGAGAACCATAGCAGTTATAGCATGGAACATAAACCTAATTATGAACAGGGATATAATCAATAACATTTATTATTGCCTCTAGGGCATATCTCCTACAGACTCTACGTTCACATACAACGGGTGCAAGCCAGTTTTGCACATGCGGAACACTCGGGTTAAACTTGACCAGCCTAGCATGTACAGACATGGCCTCGGAACACAAGAGACCGAAAGGTCGAACATGAGTCATATTGATCAACATGGAGATGTTCACCATTGAAACCACCTCATCTCACGTGATGATCGGACTTGGGTTGGTGAATTTGGATCATGTAGCACTCGGATGACTGGAGGGATGTCAATTTGAGTAGGAGTTTTAAGTAATATGATTAACTAAACGCATTATCTTGAACAATAGTCTAAGTTGTCTTTGCAAATTTATGTTGTAGATCAATGACTCGCGCAGTAGTTCCCCTAAATTTCAATGCGTTCCTAGAGAAAGCCAAGCTGAAAGATGATGGAAGTAACTTTGTAGACTGGGCCCGTAATCTGAGGATTATCCTCATGGCTTCCCAAAAGGCTTATGTCCTTGATGCACCGCTCGGTGAGCCACCCGCTCCAGTGTCGTCTGTAGATGTTGCGAACGCCTGGCAGGCGCGTCAGGATGACCACTCAATAGTTCAGTGTGCTATGTTGTATGGCTTAGAACCGGGACTTCAAAGACGTTTTGAACGTCATGGAGCATATGAGATGTTCCAGGAGTTGAAGTTTATTTTTGAGAAGAATGCCCGGATCGAGAGGTATGAGACCTCCGATAAGTTCTATGCTTGCAAGATGGAGGAGAACAGGTCTGTCAGTGAACACATACTCAGAATGTCTGGGTATTCCAACCGTCTGGCTAAGTTGGGAATTGCCCTCCCACCGGAGGCGATCATTGACAGAGTTCTTCAATCACTGCCACCTAGCTACAAGAGCTTTGTGTTGAACTATAACATGCAAGGGATGAACAAGTCAGTCGCCGAGCTGTTTGCGATGCTGAAAGTTGCTGAGTCTGAAATCCAGAAGGAGCATCAAGTGTTGATGGTCAATAAAACTACTAGTTTCAAGAAGAATGGCAAGGGCAAGAAGGGTAACTCTAAGAAGAGTGGCAAATCAGTTGCCCCTCCCGTGAAGAAACCCAAGGCTGGACCCAAGCCAGAAACTGAGTGCTTTCATTGCAAGGGTACTGGCCACTGGAAGCGGAATTGCCCCAAGTATCTGGCTGACAAGAAGGCGGCCAACACCAAACAAGGTATATATGATATACATGTTATTGATGTGTACCTTACCAACTCTCGTTGTAGTGCCTGGGTATTTGATACCGGTTCGGTTGCTCACATTTGCAACTCAAAACAGGAACTGCGGAATAGACGGGGGCTGGCAAAGGACGAAGTGACGATGCACGTGGGAAATGGTTCCAAGGTTGATGTGATCGTCGTCGGCACGCTCGCTCTTCGATTACCATCGGGATTAGTGATGAACCTGAATAATTGTTATTTAGTGCCTGCGTTAAGCATGAACATTATATCTGGATCTTGTTTATTGCGAGACGGTTACTCATTTAAATCAGAGAATAATGGTTGTTCTATTTATATGAGTAATATCTTTTATGGTCATGCACCCAATGTGAGGGGTTTATTCTTATTGAATCTCAATAGTGATGATACACATGTTCATAACATTGATGCCAAAAGATGTAGAGTTGATAATGATAGTACCACTTTCTTGTGGCACTGCTGCTTAGGTCATACTGGTGTAAAACGCATGAAGAAACTCCATGCTGATGGACTTTTGGAGTCACTTGATTTTGAATCACTTGACACATGTGAACCATGCCTCATGGGCAAGACGACTAAGACCCCGTTCTCTGGAACAATGGAACGGGAAAGTGACTTGTTGGAAATCATACATACTGATGTGTGCGGTCCGATGAGCATTGAGGCACGCGGTGGATATCGTTATTTTCTCACCTTCACCGATGACTTAAGTAGATATGGGTATATTTACTTAATGAAACATAATTCTGAAACGTTTGAAAAGTTCAAGCAATTTCAGAGTGAAGTTGAGAATCATCGTAACAAGAAGATTAAATTCCTACGATCAGATCGAGGAGGAGAATATCTGAGTTATGAGTTTGGCAATCACTTAAGACAATGTGGAATTGTTTCACAGTTGACGCCACCTGAAACACCACAGCGTAATGGTGTGTCCGAACGCCGTAATCGAACCTTATTGGATATGGTACGGTCTATGATGTCTCTTGCCGATTTGCCACTATCGTTTTGGGGTTATGCGTTAGAGACAGCAGCATTCACTTTGAATAGGGCACCATCTAAATCCGTTGAGACGACGCCGTATGAACTATGGTTTGGCAAGAAACCAAAGTTGTCGTTTCTTAAAGTTTGGGGATGCGATGCTTATGTCAAAAAGCTTCAGCCTGAAAAGCTAGAACCCAAAGCAGAGAAATGCGTCTTCATAGGATACCAAAAGGAGACGGTTGGGTACACCTTCTATCTCAGATCCGAAGGCAAAGTGTTTGTCGCTAAGAACGGGTCATTTCTCGAGCAAGAGTTTCTCTCGAAAGAATTGAGTGGGAGGAAGATAGAACTTGATGAGGTTGTGGAACCTTCACTTCAACCAGAGAGTAGCGCAGTGCAGAAAGATGTTTCTGTGGAGCCTACATCAGTTGAAGAGGAAGCTAATGATAGTGCTCATGAAGCTTCAGATCAAGTTGTTGTCGAACCTCGTAGGTCGACAAGGGCACGTACTGCTCCTGAATGGTACGGTAACCCTGTCTTAGAGGTCATGTTGTTGGACATTGATGAACCTACGAGCTATGGAGAAGGGATGGTGGGCCCGGATTCTGACAAATGGTTAGAGGCCATGAAATCCGAGATAGGATCCATGTATGAAAACAAAGTGTGGACTTTGGAAGTATTACCTGAAGGGCGGAAGGCCATTCAGAATAAATGGATCTTTAAGAGGAAGACGGACGCGGACGGTAATGTCACCGTCTATAAAGCTCGACTTGTGGCAAAGGGTTTTTCACAAGTTCAAGGAATTGACTACGATGAGACTTTCTCTCCCGTAGTGATGCTTAAGTCAGTCAGAATCATGTTAGCAATAGCTGCATTTTTTGATTATGAAATTTGGGAGATGGATGTCAAAACAGCGTTCCTCAACGGTTTCCTTGAGGAAGAGTTGTATATGATGCAACCAGAAGGTTTTGTCGATCCAGAAAATGCTGACAAAGTTTGCAAGCTCCAGCGATCCATTTATGGACTGGTGCAGGCATCTCAGAGTTGGAATAAGCGTTTTGAGGAGGTGATCAAAGCGTTTGGGTTTATGCAAGTTTACGGAGAAGCTTGTATTTACAAGAAAGTGAGTGGGAGCTCTATAGTGTTTCTAATATGATATGTGGATGACATATTGCTGATTGGAAACAATATAGAATTTTTGGAAAGCGTGAAGGAATATTTGAACAAGAGTTTTTCAATGAAGAACCTAGGAGAAGCTGCTTTCATATTAGGCATCAAGATCTATAGAGATAGATCAAGACGCTTAATAGGATTTTCACAGAGCACATACCTTGATAAAGTTTTGAAGAAGTTCAAAATGGATCAGTCCAAGAAAGGGTTCTTGCCTGTGTTGCAAGGTGTGAAGTTGAGTAAGACTCAATGCCCAGTGACTGCAGAGGATAGAGAAAAGATGAGTGTCATACCCTATGCTTCAGCCATAGGCTCTATCATGTATGCAATGCTGTGCACAAGACCAGACGTCAGCCTTGCCATAAGTATGGCCGGAAGGTTTCAAAGTAATCCAGGAGTGGATCACTGGACGGCGGTCAAGAATATCCTAAAGTACCTGAAAAGGACTAAGGAAATGTTTCTCGTTTATGGAGGTGATCAAGAGCTCGTCGTAAAGGGTTACGTCGATGCGAGCTTTGACACTGATCCGGATGACTCTAAGTCTCAAACCGGATACGTATTTATTCTCAATGGAGGAGCGGTAAGCTGGTGCAGTTCCAAGCAAAGCGTGGTAGCTGATTCTACATGCGAAGCGGAGTACATAGCTACCTCGGAGGCGGCTAAGGAAGGTGTCTGGATGAATCAGTTCATGACGAATCTTGGAGTAGTGCCCAATTCACTGAACCCAATGACTCTGTTCTGTGACAACACTGGTGCCATTGCTCTAGCCAAGGAACCAAGGTTTCACAAGAGGACCAGACACATAAAGCGATGCTTCAACTCCATCCGCGATTACATCGAGGAGGGTGACATAAATATTTGCAAAGTACACACGGATCTGAATGTTGCAGATCCGTTGACTAGGCCTCTTCCACGAGGGAAACATGATCAACACCAGAACTGTATGGGTGTTAGATTCATTACAATGTAAATCACATAGTGATGTGAGCTAGATTATTGACTCTAGTGCAAGTGGGAGACCGTTGGAAATATGCCCTATAGGCAATAATAAAATGGTTACTATTATATTTCCTTGTTCATGATAAATATTTATTATCCATGCTAAATTGTATTGATTGGAAACTCAAATACATGTGTGGGTACATAGACAACAATGTGTCCCTAGTAAACCTCTGATGGACTAGCTCGTTGATCAAAGATGGCTATGGTTTCCTAGTCATAGACATGAGTTGTCATTTGATAACGGGATCACATCATTAGGAGAATGATGTGATGGACAAGACCCAAACTATGAACGTAGCATATGATCGTGTCAGTTTATTGCTATTGTTTTCTCCATGTCAAGTATGCGTTCCTATGACCATGAGATCATGTAACTCACTGACACCGGAGGAGTACCTCGTGTGTATCAAACGTCACAACGTAACTGGGTGACTATAAAGATGCTCTACAGGTATCTCCGAGGGTGTCTGTTGAGTTGGCATGGATCAAGACTGGGATTTGTTACTCCGTGTGACGGAGAGTTATCTCAGGGCCCACTCGGTAATACAACATCACAATGAGCCTTGCAAGCAAAGTGACTAAAGATTTAGCTATATGATCTTGTATTACGGAACGAGTAAAGAGACTTGTCGGTAATGAGATTGAACTAGGTATGGAGATACCGACGATCGAATCTCGGGCAAGTAACATACCGATAAACAAAGGGAACAGCGTACGGGATTAACTGAATCCTTGACATAGAGGTTCAACCGATAAAGATCTTCGTAGAATATGTAGGAACCAATATGGGCATCCAGGTCCCGCTATTGGTCATTGACCGTAGAGGTGTCTCGGTCATGTCTAAATAGTTCTCGAACCCGCAGGGTCTGCACACTTAACGTTTCGTGACGTTTCAGTATTATCGAGTTATGTATGTTGGTGACCGAAGGTTGTTCGGAGTCCCGGATGAGATCCTGGACGTCACGAGGAGCTCCGGAATGGTCCGGAGGTAAAGATTGATATATAGGAAGTCCCGTTTTGGTCACCAGAAAAGTTTCGGGTATTTCCGGTGGTGTACCGGGGGTGCCGGGAGGGTTCCGGGGGTCCACCGGGAGGGGCCCACCCACCCCAAGGGCCACATGGGCCTAGGAGGTGGCGCACCAGCCCCTGGTGGGCTGGGCAACCAGCCCCTAAGGGCCCATGCGCAGGAGGTGGGAGGAGGCCAAGTGGGGAAAGAGTCCTCCCAAGACTCCACCTCCCTTGTGGGGGGAGAGGGAGGACTCTCCCCCCTTGGTTCGGCCGAACCCCTCCTTGGAGGAGGGGCTAGGGCTGCCTCCCCCCTTCCCCTTCCTCCTATATATAGTGGGGGTTTTGAGGGCAGCCACCACCTGAAAAGCCACGTGCTGCCCTCTCTCCCTTTAGATCGTTTTCACCTCTAGATTAGTTCGGTAGAGCTCGGTGAAGCCCTGTCGGATTAGTTCACCACCACCGCCACCACGCTGTTGTGCTGCCGGAGAACTCATCTACCTCTCCGCCCTCGCTTGCTGGATCAAGGAGGCGGAGATCGTCATCGAGCTGTACGTGTGCTGAACGCGGAGGTGCCGTCCGTTCGGCGCTAGATCGTGATTGGATCGTGGGACGGCTTGCGATTTGGATCGCGAAGACGTTCGACTACATCAACCGCGTTTCTTAACGCTTCCCGCTTAGCGATCTACAAAGGTATGTGGATCCGATCTCCCCTCTCGTAAATGCTCATCTCCATGGATAGATCTTGTATGTGCATAGGAAATTTTTTGTTTCCCATGCAACGTTCCCCAACAGGAGCGCCCGTAGTCAGGCCCCGGGAATGTAGCCATATCGGTGAACCTCGTTAACAAATCTCCGTGTCGTGCTTGTGTGATTGCTTGATCCTCGGATGATCGACGGTGTACCTCGGATTTATTCTAACAAGTGGTATCATTAGCTAGGTTTTTCGGAGGCTATGGACTGTTGATCTGGAGGAGTGCTTTGAAGATCGTTGAATTGGATCGCGGTGCAGGACAGTTGCGATGGGGTGGATCGTTGTGACGTGGTACTTCCGTGTTCGATCAGGGCAGTCGCTAATGTTAGAAGCGAATCGAAGAAGACGGATCGGGAGCGCGTGGAAGCAAGATCTGACGTGCAATAGGCGCGGATGGTTACAACGACGACAGATCGGTCTCGGCAAGTTGCGGCAGCCACGTACAACCGTAGCATTGCACGCAGCTCAGCGCAACACGCGCAGGGCGGCGGCTTGTGGGCAGGCTGGCTGCTGCGGTTTGAGGCCGAGAAGGAGCAGCGGGACAGGCCTGGCGCGTGAGGCCCATGACAAGGTGCTGCTGGTCTGACGGAGTGCGTTTGTAACTATGTGAGATTTGTTTTGGAAAAAAAGGACCGAGTCCTCATGTGACACGGATAGGCAGGAAAACCAGCCAGCGTGGGAAAGATCTATCAAGCCATACGGATCCATCAGGAGTACTACATGCGTAGGCGTTGGCAAGGCAAAGGCCAGCATTGAAATTTTGTGCCAAGGAAGCTACACCACGTGATTGCTACTAGTACTGGGACGCGAGCACGTAGGTTTGCTTCGTGTACTTTGGCATAGTGGAAAGAAGCTCGGGTATTTTTTTTCACACAGTCAGCCGTACGAAGAATCATGACGTCATCGGACATCAGGTTTGAGGTGGAGAAGTTCAATGGAACTGAAAACCTTGGCTTATGGCAGACAGGGGTGAAAGATTGTTAGCGCAAAAGAGATGCTTGAAGGCGTTGCGGGAAGTCATGCCAGCTAAGATGGATGTGATGGATGGAAATTCACGGAAGATGATTGGGGAGCCTGGAATGTGTTGCGCGGCCTGACAAGTTCGGCTGGGTTGGACTGCATAGTCTGACAGATCGACGCGAGTCGCTTGGTACAGAAGACGGTGGTGGGATCGGCGACGATGACATAAGAGCGTGATGCTGATGGTGACCAACTTCTGGGCGTGGAAACACGTGGCGCAGGCTCTAGGGCTTGTGTGTCTTCAACAAGACTATGGCGCGGGGTTGATTCAAGACGGTGCACATGTGAGCTTGAAGTCGACGGGGTGCAGGGGTGGACTGATCATCTACCATGGAGTCATGTTGAAGGTGGAGCTGGAGTCTGGAGGACTTCACTCGGAAAAAAAGCGAGTGACACGCAATAATTCGGACTGGAGCCCAGTGGTTTGATGGAAGCGTGAAACTCGTCATCGGTCGGTGATGATCGATGGTACTCTGCAGTGGGGGTTGAGTGGTGTGGGTTCGCGGCCCTTGAGACTTGACCGGGACAGCAGAGGCTCGACGCGGTAATAGCGGCGAGGTGTGCAGTATGCACGGGGCATGGAGACGGGCCAGGGCTCTGGTGGTCATACATGTGGTGAGACAACTGCGAATTTGACTCGGGATGACTACAAGCAATGGTGAAATTCCTTCAAGTTTCAGACAGGCGGTCAAGGAAGAGCGGTGATGTTGAGTTTAGGTAACTCTTATGTGTGACACCCAATATGTGAGTTGTTCACTTTCACGCAGGTCAGTGATCGGTGTGTGATGGCGTTGAACGGATACTCTGGAAGTTGGGAGCACAAACTAGAGTAATGTGGAACTTAATTCGCTCGAGCGTTGACTGTGGTCAGGAAAGAAAGGGACTACAAGTTGCTGGTGGAGTCACATGGAGTCTTTGGAGTAGCAGTGGTACTCATGGGATATACTCAAGTCCAATGTACATGGAAGTTTAACGCATGGACGAATCCAAGGTGGTGGAGAATATTCGTCAAGGTGGAGTTTGTTAGAGTTGTGTTGAATATAATGTACAAGGTAGGTTACAGTTGGACTTGTAGTTGTATTGTGTTTACATAGGATACACTTGTATTTTAGGCCTCTCATATATAGTGGGGGTAGACACACGATATAACCTATATATGCCAACATAATAGCACAGGCGAGTAGGGAGAGCCGGCGGCGTGTGTCGGCACACAGGGTGGTCAGGGTGCGGTATTGTGACAGTGTCACGGGGAGGAGCGCCCGTAGTCAGGCCCCGTGGATGTAGCCATATCGGTGAACCTCGTTAATAAATCTCGGTGTCGTGCTCGTGTGATTGCTTGGTCCTCGATAGATCAACAGGGCGCCTCGGATTATTATTCTAACACAAGGGGTAAGTCTAATATTTTCTTTTTCGAGGGAACGGGTTACTCTAGAGTGCTTTTTTTTTTCCTTTGACACGTACTCTAGAGTGCTTATGCTTCTGTTGAAGTTTTTTTTTTTTTTAGCAAATGTTGAAGTTAGTTAAGGAGTAATAAGATGCGGTGTGTGGGCCGACGGGCCATCGAGCGGAGCGGGTGTCGACGGTTTGACTTAAAAAAAAAAAGACGGTGGTCACCCGCAAAAAAGGAAAAAGAAAGAGAGACGGTGGTGGAACATCCCAGAAGAAATGCGGCCCGCGCGCGAGAAATCTCCCGGATGCTCTCCCGACTTCGGCTCCGCGCACACGCATAAATACCTACCTACCTTTCGTCCCCTCCGCGCTGACACAAACAACAGAGGACGAAGAAGAAGAAGAAGAAGAGCGCTCGCGCATCGCCCGCCGGCAGCTGCATATTCACCCTTGAATTCGCATCCCCACGGTGGTGGTTCGTCGGATCGGATCGGATCGGATCCCCACACCACAACGCGCTCCTCTACTCTAACTGCCTGTAAGCACCCACCCCCTGCTCCTCTTCACCTCATCCCCATTTTATATGGAGCGTCTCTGAATGAATGAATGAATGAAGGAAGGAAGGAAATGCTAGCCGAGTACTGCGTACTGTATTTCCGTGTGGGATGCGTCGGTAGGAAATGTCAGTCGGCCAGTCAGTCAGTCGAATGCAGGCTTATTTTCCACTACTCCGTCTGTTGGTTGAGAGGAACCGCCCTCGCTAGAATCAAATCTGGCAACAGTGTCGCGCCGGTCGGTGTCAGTCAAATCAAAGTTTAAAGGCAGCCAATTGGGAATCCGAATCGTGCTGAATTCGTCTTGGATTTTGTGAAATTGGTACCACCCTTCTTCGTGGATGGAACATGGTGGCCTGGGTTTGGTGTCATGTTTAGACGTGGAGGCTTCCTTTACTTTGGTTTCAGGCATGCAAATACATGTTCAGGCTGTCTGTTATAATAACTTGTCTAGTAAGTAGGAGTATATTGCCTCTCACCTAGATATATTGGAACCGAGGCCGGGTGTAATGCTTAAACCTTTTAAGTAATAAGGCGCCCCTTTTCGAAAAAGATATATTGGAACTAATTAACTAATAAATCTGAGGCACTCTCTCTATTGCAAACTCTTTGCATTGGCCAATGCTTGTTTGTTTGGGGGAACAATGTCTGAATATATGCACTGTCCCCTGTTGTTTACAAAGTGTCAAATCCTTTCATCCAACCTACCATGACACTTAGCAGGTGTTGTGCTTTTTCATATGCAGTTTCAGTGATCTTATTGCAGGGTTTACTAGTGGGCTCTTAGCCTTTATTGCATACAGACTTGGATCCTGTATATATATGCACCATGAGACTTATCTGTATTTCTTCTTCAAATGGTGCAGGTATCACAAGAGCAGAATCTGGTTGACAGGCCCAGAGGCATTTGTCCTACCAGTATATATATATATATATATATATATATATATATATATATATATATATATATATATATATATATATATATATATATATATAAAAAATCTAGTGAATCATGTATCCAACAAATCACTACATGGATCCATACTCCTCATACTACAGGCATCATGTTCCTTACCCATATTATCCCCCTCCCGGCTGGGAAGCCGGGCGCCCGCCGATGCCGCCTGAAGCGGACTCGTCATGTCGACCACCGTACGGCCCTTGGCCGTACAGCGGTAGCATGAACCAGTCAGGCCTTCCAGAGCCCCACAGCTGCTGCAGCCACACATACCCTCCTGGCTACTACAGTTTCAGACCCCCATTTCCCCAAGAACTTCCACCATCACCTTATCCATATTACCATGGTCAGTTTCCTCCGCATCATCCGACCCCCTATTCGTCGTCATACTTCGGCCCACTCCCACCTTACCCTGTTGATCAGACACCGTATAATGGTTTTTATGACAAGTTCAAGAGCCATTGCTGCGGGTGTCCGAACCATGTTTGCCATGGAGATGGAGGGCAGAAGAGCAACGTGAAAATCGAAGAGCATATGCCTGAAGTGAAGGATGACAGTAAACTGAAGGGTGCAGACAATAATTCAAGTATCATTCGGAACCCAAACTACCAGTACCCGGTGATGTGGCTACCGTCCGGTGACATGAAAGACAAGGCTAATGGAAGAAGCTTTGAGTTTCCACCTCAGCTTTTCAGCAAATGGTTTCCTCAGAGTGGAGAGAGGACAGAGGATGTGAAGCCAGCTGATGACAATCAGAAGGAGAAACAACTTCAGTGGCCGATGGTTTGGATGCCACCAGGATATGATGAGACCAAACAACAAGCTAAAAAAGAGCTGAAGGAGATCGAGCAGAGTCCAAAGAGCACGCAAGAAGATCCGCCTTCGCCGAAGATCAAGATCATTCCCTTGTCATGGTTTGGAAATGATCATCATGATCAAAAACCTGCTGCTAGGGATGGCTCTGGAGACCAAAATGGAAGATCATCATCAGCAGCGAACCAGCCTGCAGGCACTGAGCATCGGCATGACACGGCAGCGGATGGAAATTCTAAGACCATCCCAGTCATGCCGGAGAAACCAACCAATGGGAATGCACATGCTATTTCAGTTGTGCCGGAGAAACCAAACAGTGGGAAAGAACCTGCTATTTCAGTTGTGCCGGAGAAACAGGATCTTGAGAAGAAGGTTCGTACTTGCAGGACCATCCCGGTTATTTCTCAGAAAGATAGTGGTGAGAAGAAATCCTACGTGGATGGAAACAAAGAGGAAAAGAAGGCCAGCATGGTTCAGAAGGAGGGAGAAAATAAGAAAAGCAACAATGTTGAATCATCAAAGGCCAAGCCTTCAAAATTACCCCCTGTATGCTTGCGAGTGGATCCTTTGCCCAAGAAGAAATCAGGAAACACATCTTCAAGGTCATCCAACCCAGCAACCAAGAAGGTTTGTGAAAAATATAAGGATATCAAAGAGGGCCAAGACAAGAACAAGGAGACAAAGCTAGCAGAACATCAGAAAGAGGGTAAGATGCCGATTAAAGAGAAATCATCTGATGAGATTGTCGAAAATACAAGGCCTAGGAATGTAACAGTGTTAGATGGTTCTATGAAGCATGCACAAGAGGAACAAGTTTCGACAAGTATGACTGATCAGAAGGTGCAACATAGCGTCAGTGCTGAACCACGAGAAAATGGCAGTGCAAGGAGCTCGCAGGAGTATGACAAAAACAGAAAGGAGGATGAAATGAAGATCCAGGGCGAAGCTCCAAATTTAGCCTGTGAAATCAAGTTATCAGAACCAGATGCCGCTGTTCGTATTCAATCTGCATATAGAGGGTACCATGTACGAAGATGGCAACCTTTGGAGAAACTACGGAAGATCAAGAATGTACATAAGCAGATGCAAGATGTGGAGAAGCAGCTTCAAGCCCTTGAAGCTTCTTCAGAGCAGCCGACAGAGAAAGAGCACGTCGCTATTAATGAGACCATCATGAATTTACTTCTGAACCTTGACACCATTCAGGTATTGCATCTTTTCAGCTTAACTTGATTTGATTCATGTTCTCGTGTGCCGAAAAATTGCACGCTAGCTAGCTACTTGGTCGTTGAACGGTGCTGGTTTTGACCCTTCATATACTTGTGCAGAACTTGCATCCAGTTGTGAGGGAGGCTAGGAAGTCTGTTGCTCGACAGCTAGTTTGTTTGCAGGAGAAGCTCGATTCTTTGTGCAAGAAACTGCCTGCTGAACCTACCAATCACCCTAAGATTGAGGAAGTAAGCCTCACAGGAGTTGATGAAGAACAATTGCCTTCCTCAGGGAACTCCAACGAGCCTATGCACAATGAAGTTTCATCGGAAGTTTCCTTGAAGTTGAGTCAAGATGAAGCTTGTACTGAACAGAAACATCAAATGGAAGATTCAAGTACTGCAAAAGAAGAAGCACAGGATGAAGTAAGTTAACTTATGTTTCAGTAATCTGGTATTCTAGTATTGCAAATAGTTATGTTTTGAAGTGCTCTTATCTGACGCGCACCATGTCCTATAGGGGAAAGCTGCAGCAGCTACCGAATGCCAAGGAGTACCACCGATGGATGTGATATGTGATGGGGCTTCATCAGGACATATCACTGAGAAGATGCACCAAATGGTAGAGCCAGTCATTTTGGGGGAAGAATGTACTGAAGAAGTAAGTTGTATTCCTGCTTATGTTGTCTGTCGGCGTACAATATTTTTGTTCATTGGTTAACAGGATATTTTGTTGTTCACGGTCTGTATGTTAACAGTCTTCATGTCAGCAGGAGAAAGCTGCAGCGAAGGGTGAAGGAACATCAGCGCTGATGGAGGGCTCAATGATGAAACAATGCACTGAAGGATCTGCTGAGCAAAACTGCCACACTGAAGAATCAGATCAAGGTGTTTCTCCTACTGCAGCCGAGGATGGTACAACTGCAAAGACAGAAGCATGTATGGACGGTGAAGTGGATGCTGACAATGTGAGTTTCGATTTTTTTTTTTTTGGAGATGGGTTTGATATCAATATTAGCAATATAGAATTTATAAGAAGAAATATTAAATATAGTGTGTGATGAAGCAGGACTATTCGGCAGCAGGAGGCCCATGCCTAAGACATGATGATGCTCCTGCTGAAGATCAGTGCAAAGAACCAAGTGCTCCAACCCTTCATCTGGAGGACTCTTCTGTGCCTTCAAAAGCTGCAGGTCCGCATGAAAATGATGCGGCTCTTGCCGATGACTCCATAATAATAGTAAATCCAGGAGATCAGCAAGAAGAGGTCATCAATGTTGACATGCAGAAAGAAGTGGCAGACGGCACGCTTGATTCAGACGAAGAACCAACTGGAAAGCCGATGCCTCCTGTTGGCGATACCGGTAACGTGGACGGTGTTACCGGCGCAAATTCAGAGAACACAGAGGAAGAAAAAACTGTTTTGGTAGAATCAGAAACAGCAAAACATCTGGCAACGATGATTCGGCACTAGTGGATCAACAAAATGGACTTCGCGTGGAGGACCCAGCAGGTGGCTCTACCATTGTAGAGGAGCCTGAAGCCTTACCATTGGAAACTGAAGACGAGAGCATGGAAAACACACTGAAGGATGCCACTGGAGAGGAGCCTGAAGCTGTACCATTGGAGAACAGAGTCGAGAGCATGGAAAACACTCTGAATGATGCCACCGGAGAGGAGCCTGAAGCTGTACCATTGGAGAACAGAGTCGAGAGCATGGAAAACACTCTGAATGATGCCACCGGAGAGGAGCCTGAAGCTGTACCATTGGAGAACAGAGTCGAGAGCATGGAAAACACTCTGAATGATGCCACCGGAGAGGAGCCTGAAGCTGTACCATTGGAGAACAGAGTCGAGAGCATGGAAAACACTCTGAACGATGCAGGATGTCCGGAAAACACGAGTGCTGAACCTGCCCTGCCTGAAAGTACACGCAACGGAACACCATGTGAACACGACGGTGGCGGCGCGGTGTACGGTGACGATCCTGACTCCAAGGTGTCGTCGGAGAGCCATGGTGACCTGCAAACGGAGGAACGCGACGATGGAGGTGAACTCGGTGCTTCTGAAGCAACAGAAGGAATGGCGGTAGAGACTCCGGCATGTGCAACAGGAGCAAATTCTGCTGTACCTGTAGTAGAAGCAGAGGAGCCGGAAGCAGAGGAAGAAGCAGCGGCGGCGACGCACGATGAAGCTCCGAAGAACAAGGGAGTGACGGACGAGAACGAGAAGCTGAAGGAGATGGTGCAGAAGCTCCTGGCGTCCGGCAACGAGCAGATGGGGGTCATCGCGGAGCTGGGCGACAAGGTGAGGTCGCTGGAGAGGAAGCTCGCGGCGCGCAAGAGGAGGCGGCCCAAGGTGAGGGTGCAGCACAGGCCAGCCAGGGACGCAACGGCCATGATTGATCTCTGAAGAAGGGCCATGATTGATCTCTGAAGCTTCAGGTTATGTTTATAGTAGTATAAATCTATAATGCTTCCATTCCATCACTACGGTTTGTACTTGTGAATATACTTCTATGCCGTCAGCGGTTCTTTCATCACATGGTCGTTGTTGCACTATGTATGTCGAGGGGAGGAACACTGTGCAGTTAGACGATGCTTGATATATATCCGTGTGCAGAGAAACTCGTGGAATTTAATATGGCCGTCACAATATCTGTCTTGCTTTCCTCTGTGGTTTTAGTTGGCGCCTCCTATTTCCGCCTCACGCGCTGGGTACTCATATGGGCTGGCCTATTTTTATTTTTGGAATTCATATCCATCGATTTTGGGAAGGTTTTCTTTCCCTGAACCGGTTTTCCCCCTTTCGGTATTCTCTTTCTTTCCCTTTCTTTATTTTTTCTCCTTTTTTTTCTTCTCTATTCTTTCTCCTTTATTTTTTCTTTATTTTTTCTTTCCCTGAACCGGTTTTCCATTCTTCTCTATTCTTTCTCCTTTTTTTTTGCACTTTCAAATTCTTTTTCTTTTATTTTTCTTTTTTTTAGTCTACCCCAACTTGTTTGGGACTAAAGGCTTTGTTGTTGTTGTTGTTGTTGTTGTTTCTTTTTCATTTTTGGAGCATCTTTCAAATTCGTGAACATCTTTTGAAAGCGTGAACATTTTTGTAAATACATGAACATTGTTTGGAAATCGTGAACATTTTTTACAAATTCGTGTATATTTTTCAAAATCACGAAATACTTTTTAAATCGCGTACCATTTTGGAACACGTGAACAATTGTTTTGAATCAGCGAACATTTTTTAAAATTCGATTTTTTTTTCGAAATTCAGGAATTATTATTTTTTTAGTTCGAGAACACTTGCTGAATCAGTGAACATTTTTTGAAATTTTTTAATTGTAATTTGGGAACAATTTTCGAAATTTCCGAACATATGTTGAATATTGCGAACGTTTTCTAGAATTTTCTCGGTCTCTTTTTTCTTTTTTTTTCCGAATTCACGAACTTTCTTCTTCAAAACAGATAGAATTTTCTGAAAATCCGTGAACTTTTTTTTCAAATATGATTTTTCTCTCAAAATTGATGAACTTTCTTAAAACTTTGTGAATTTTCTTAAATTTGTGAACTTTTGTTTTGCAAATTCGATGAACTTTTTCCAAATTTGTGAATTGTTTTTTTCAATTTTTTGTGGACCTTTTCCAAAATTGATGAACTTTTTTGAAAATCAATGAACTTTTTCCATTATAGATGAACTCTTTTTTTAAAATTTATAAACTTTTTTACGAAGTTGATGAACTTTTTTCAAATTCATGATTTTTTTTCAAAATTCGATAAACCTTTTTCAAAAATGATTAAATTTTAAAATTCATGAGCACGTTGTTTTGAATTCTTATTTTTCAGAAATTTTTAATTTTTTTCTTGAAAAGTCAATGGTCCATGGTTGACGGGTCAACCACGACCAGTCAACTAGACCTGGGCATGCGCAGCCCGGCCCGGTCGGCCCGACCCGAAAATCCCGGGCCGGGCCTGATCATGCCATCGGGCCAACCTCAGACCTGGAAAGTGAGCCCGACGGGCAGACCGGGCCGGGCTCGGGCTTGCAAAAAACTATTTTTTAGCCGTGGCCAGGCCGACCGGGCTTTGTCGGACTTTCTCGGGCTCGGGCCGGGTTCGGGCCAGATTTATTAGGCCCGGCAGTCGGGCCGGGCCGGGCTCGGGCCTTGGTTTTTCAGTTCGGGCTTTCTCAAGCCCGGCCAGGTCCGGGGTATGCCTAGGTTTACAGTCAACCACGTACGAGCTCTTCGGCTTGTTCTTGGCCCGGCCCACATAACCAGGTGCTTGGGTGTTGGATTCGGCCACTGGCGCATAAGGAAGGAGCTCTCTCTTTTGTGGTTCTTTTTTTTGTCGTTTTTATGTTTAGTTTCTCTTTTCATTTTCATGAATTTTTACCTTCTTCATTTTTTTATAAATTCTTAATAAATTTCAAATGTTTCAACTCAGTTGTTTTTCAAATTCACATTTTTTTTAAATTCAATACTTTTTAACATTTTTTTCAAACATGTGATCTTTTTAAAACTCAATGAAGTTTTATCAAATTTGTGATTTTATTTTCAAATTGATGAAACCAAATCCGAGACTGTTTTTTTTAATCCCCGTTTTTTTCTTGAATTCATGATTTTTTTTCTCCAAAATTTTACATTTTCTCATATTCTTCAATTGTTTTTCAAAACTATGAACTTTTTGTAAATCCAAGTTTGTTTTTAAAATTTCATTCAGATTTATTTTTATATTAAGAGCGAACGAGCCTGCGCATCGCGGCCCGGTCTCCTTGTTGTTATTGGGCCAAGCCTGGGTGCTCATACGCGTCCGTGCGAAGGAAGAAAAGTGGCACTTAAGACACGCGAGAGCTACATTTCTCTTATAACAAGATAGAAGCTACAGTCACGTGAATGATTTTCTCCCCGCGTAGGTATTGGGCCGGCCCATTTCATCTCCTCGCTTGTAGCTCGTTTGCTGGATTTGTACGATTGTTCGCCTCTCGCTCACTGCTTGTAGTCTGTTTTTTTTTTCTTTTCCAACCGGGCATTCCCCCCTTTCCATTAAATTCTTAACGGAAATACAAAGTTCAAGATCACATCCATCTCAAGCACGAAAAGAGAAAGAAAAACTGAGAATGCTCCAACATACAGCAGCCACACACAGCATATAGAACTTGTGCCCACCGGGAATAAAAGCATACAGCCAGGCAAAGCTTTGCCACAGATTTCTAGGACATGTGTTAGTGCCAATCACCCTTCCAATGATGCCCCAAACTGTTTTAGCAATCCCACACCCAAAAAACAAGTGTTGAACATTTTCAGGAGTATTACAGAAAGAACACATAGGATTTCCTCCCCAATTCCTCATAATCAGGTTATCTCTAGTCAGAATAGCATTGCAAAAAAGTTGCCACATATGAATTTTGATTTTGAGAGGAATAGGGGCTTTCCAAATCCATCCATTGTGAGCTCCAGCCAAAGGCTTCTCTAGCCACTTATATACAGATTTTGTCGAAAATTTCCCAGATTTATTTAAACCCCACACAACTTTGTCAGGGGACTCATTAAGCACTAGGGATCTTGCCGCACACACAATTTTATCCCACTGAAGTTTCAGTTCAGGGGTAAGACGCCTTCTAAAGCTAAGAACATATTCTTTATTCACAAACTCCTTCAAAGTACAGTCCTGGGTGTTGCAAATATCAAACAACACAGGATACACACTTTTTAACAAGTTATCACCTAGCCAGGGGTCATGCCAGAGTCTTATCATATTACCACTATTAAGAACTAGTTTTCTACCCTCCATGTATATGTCCTTAATTTTCAAACTTGCTTTCCAGCAAGGGGAATCAGAGAATCGAGCTTTAACAGTAGCAACCGATTGGTTACGAAAGTACCTGGCACGAACAATTTGTTGCCATAAACCCTCCTGGGTATCTAACTTCCACCACCATTTAGGAAGAAGACTAATATTCTGTTTACGAAGATCCAAAACACCCAACCCCCCCCTTTATTTTTAGATCGACAAATTACTTTCCATTTCACCATAGGAATCCTCCTCTTAAGTTTATCAGCGCGCCAAAAAAAACTTCGTCTGGGCTTATCTAACTTGCCAAGAGTAGTTTTATTGAGCAAAAACATCGACATGATAAAGGAAGGAATACCAGTCAAACTGGAATTGACCAAACTAACTAAAGGAATACATAACACTGTCATAAACTCATCTAATCAGAATAATCAAATCAGTAGGAACACAAATTCTTTGCCTCCATAGCACCATGACCCTTTTTTTTCCGAGAACACCTCGAGAGGGGCAGGGGTTACTACATTTCATTAAGAAGAAGAGAGTTGGTCCAGTTTATAAGGAAAACCGGACCCGAAAACCTAACATTCTCGACTAATCGGGGAAAACCGAAAGAAAACCCAAAAAAGAAAGAAAAAAGAAAACAAGAAAAAAGAGACACTAGAACTTGGGGATAGGGACAAGACAAAAACAACATCAAGGGACATCGTCGGAGCGATAATTTTATTAGCAAAAGCACTACGATGATGCTAGATGAGGAACATAAAATTCTGGGTGATCCGAGTGTCCCGTCACCTCTTAACGCCAAGATGGCAGCCGGAGGCCATGGGACCAAAGGTATCTCATGAAGTGGCTGCTGCTCCTCAAACCCTAGCTCTCTAAAATGAATTTGCAACCGTTAATCATGTTAGCAACCGATACGGGAGAGGATAGAGATAGAGGTTAAAAGGCATCGGTCACCTAAGCCTAGCCGCCATCTCGTGATCCGGTCTCCCTTGCCTCCACCAGGGTTAGCTGTTGGGCAAAGTCCACGCGGCGTCATTGGTGGTGGGGAGGCTGCTAGTCATCGGGAGCCCTACATGGAGGAGTTGTTGGGCTATCGCGGGACAACGACGATGATGGGTGGTCGTTCTACGACTGGGCATGCGACGCTCGACAGCAGCGTCGGTGATCCAGCACGGCGTTCAATGGTGGGATGGCCTGGCTAGGTCACTTGCGAAGAGGGAGTCGGTGCATGGTCCTGGACGGCGGCGAGGTCGACATCAGACCTGGACCTTTCTTGCAATGGCATGGGTGATATTTTTTCATGTTTTCTTTGGGGACTTTAAGTTTTGTTTGGGGTGGCGAGGCCGCATTGTCCCCTATAGGAATAACATTCTCCTAGCTCTTTATCTAGTTCGTTGGTGTGTTTATCATTGGCGGAGGACGCATGCACTACGGGAATTAGGTAATTTGCCGTCTGTAAAGATCTTTGCCGTCAGCTTTTCGTCATGGATGACGGCAAATACTGCTTTTGCCGTCAGCTACTCACGACAAAGAATGACTGACGGCGAAGACATATTTTGTCGTCTGTAAAAAAACTACTGACGACAAAGATATTTTGCCGTCTGTAAAAAAAACCGCTAACGGCAAAGTATTTATTTGTCGTCTGTATCAAAAAATGCAGACGACAAAGAATCCTTGCCGTCTGCGGGTTCTTTTACACACGAAAAAAAGAAGAAGCACACAACGCGGAGCCCTCTCGTGGATCGATGACATGACAACATCCACACCACACACCTTCCCGCACCCACGACGTTCTGGATCCCCACCCCACCCACGCACGTCCCCACCACCCCACGTCTCCATCTCCACCCTACCTCACGTCTCGATCCATCTCTTCTCCCCTCACCCCACCACGCTGCCTCCACCGCCATCTCCATATGCCTCCACCTCCGGCGAGCCAGGCACCACCGCAGCGGCCCGCCGGCCTCGGCCTCCCGCCGCACCTCCCAGCTGGGGCGGCGTCCGCGCTCGCCGCCCGCCGACCCCGGACTACCGCCGCCTGTTGAGACCCCCTGCCTTCTCCCGCCGCCACCTCCCGGTCAGGGCGGCCGTTCGCGGCCGCCGCCCGCTGGCCCGGTCTCCCGCCGCCTGCCACGGCCTCCTGCCGTCACCTCCTCGTCGGGGCAGCCTTCCACGCACCAGCTCGCGCTTCGTCGCTTGCAGTCGCAGCAGCTCCCGCCGCGCCACTTCCCCTCGCGCCTCGCCAAACCTCGTCACCGCCGGGTCCCGTGACCACCCAGCCTCCCCGACCTTCTGATCCGCCCGCTCTCTGTATTCGGCCATGGCGGCCCTCCACGCTCGGCGATGTGCAGCGCCTGGACTTCGAGGTGAACCGCGACGATGCAGTGGAGAAGAAGAACAGGGACCGGATTGCTTTTTTATCTTTAGTTCGAGGGTGCTTTATGGAATACGCGAGGGCTGCTTTAGGACTTGTGCTAATGTCAGGGTCCTTTGTGTAAATTTGTATCCACTGGTTGACTAATGCAGTTTCCAGGCCCTTTTGTGCCTTTTTCATTAAAAAAAAAGCAGTTCAAACAAAGTTATGTTTGAGATTTTTGCCTACGTTTCGTTGACCTATAAATTGTTGTCTCAACTATTTTTTAAATAAAATGCTTTGCTGTCTGGGGCCTTGAGACTGACGGCAAAGATCGAGTATAGCTTTGCCGTCTGGTATTTCTGCCAGCTGACGGCAAAGGCACTGACGTCGTCCGTCAGTCACGTCGTTCTGTTAGGTGCCTTTATTTTGCTGTCTGGCAGTTCCTACTGACGGCAAATGCTTTGCCGTCTGCCCGACCAAATGCTGACGGTAAAATAACCCTTTGACGACTTAGTGTATGCCGACATGCTTTGCCATCAGGGGCTGACGACAATATCTTTGTCGTCAGTAATCCTGCCTTTGCCGTCTGTAGCAGCCTGATGACAAAATGCCCGATTCCTATAGTGATGGAGCCGTGTCTCCCGCGGGACTTCCGAGATTCAGTCGGTTCAGGTTTCTGGTGGATCCGTCTAGATTCAGCCGACGTTCGTGGTCTTTAGAGTTTCTACATGCCTTATCGATGTTTTCTTCTCGAGGCGGCGATTTGCATTGCTGATCGCGGCCACCGATGTGTCTTGGTCTACATTAACGACTTCTCGGTTGCTGGTTAAACAAGCTCATGGATTTAAATAAGTTTGCTCCGTTGAGGGAAGGCCCAGAGACAACATCGAGATATGCTCATGGCACGCTGTTGGTGGATGCAGGAGGAAGAAGACAACGACACCCTCAAAAATTTAAATGTAATTTATCTTTTTTATATGGGTGTGTTTGCAGGTACCTCTGATACTTAATATATGGCCTCACACACTTTCAAAACAAAACTGTTAATCATGTAGTGCGAATACGACCATATCTTGAAACAGGCTTTTGCCCCAATTTATATATAAAGTAATAACCGAATATAGTACACGGCCGAACGATACAAGGTAGAGAGGTGCCTCCCTTACAAAGCCGATCCTAGGATAATCGAAACACGCACACCGCAACCGACTACACTACCAAAAGATAACACAGGAAGAAGAACCGAGTACATCGCCATGCTACGCCCTACTACACCTTAGCTCCACAACCCGCGAATGAAAGCTAACAACCTACTTCGCAAAAAAAAAAAAAAAAAAAAAGCTAACAACCTCCCTGGGCCCAATCGCAGAAAACAGAAAAAGGATCCAGCTGGAACAGGGAGCACCTCGCTCTATATAAGAAGGATTCCTGTAGGTTTATGTGTAGCGGAGCAGACGAGAGTCCACCCGAAGCAATAGATAGCACTTGAAGGAAGAACGTGCGTGCAGAACGACCGCCAGCCCCTCCACCTCGACCGATTCCACCTGTCTCACCACCTCTCACGTCGTCGTCTCGGCGCGCAGGGGAGGGGACCCGCCCGGCGATGGACGGCGCCGCCGAGCAGCCGATGCTGAGCATGGGCAGCAGGCACACGGAGCACCACTTCACCGCGGGGGAAGTGGTGCCTGACGTGATTATGGGCGTGTCAGACGGGCTCACCGTGCCCTTCGCCCTCGCCGCCGGGCTCTCCGGCGCCAGCGCGCCATCCTCGCTCGTGCTCACCGCCGCCCTAGCCGAGGTCGCAGCAGGCGCCATCTCCATGGGCCTCGGAGGGTACGTACGTACATACCACGCGCACGTGCAACTGTTTCCTGTGATTCGATCTGCAAATTAAATGGCTGTCAAGTTGTATAAAGTGGCTACATGCATCCTCCAGATGCAGATGCCGGGGGTCATCCTCTTTTTAAAAAAAAATGGTATAAATGACTGCATATTTTCGATGGCCTAAGTTTGGTTCAGCGTCGCCCTAGAAGTTGGCCTGACCACATACGATTGCATTCATCTTATACGCGCTTAGAATTTGGAATTAGCATATGTTAATAATTCGCAACATGCCGGTCATAGATAATTACTTACTACCTTTGATTGGCAAAAGCTCTACTTGGGGGATAATTTTGAGAACCCTACTTCTGAAAAAACTGTATAAATTTTTGATTGATATATTTGTCCTGATTGGGAGGACAAGTACCCCTCACTCTGGTTACTACCTTAGAAAAAGAGATTTCTTATCATCCTTTCCTTTTTGCAAAAAAAAAAAAAAAAGGTACCTGGCAGCTAAGAGCCAGGCAGATCATTACGACCGAGAGATGAAGAGGGAGCAGGAGGAGATCATCACCGTCCCAGATATCGGTAATTAATTAACACATCCAACATGTTTCCACACTACGTACAAACTTACACGGTACTCGTATTACTTACAAACTTTTTTTGAGAGGGGAAAAGTACTTGGAAATTAACATGCACGGTACTTGTATTTCCCTCCTACCCGTCCACAGAAGCTGCCGAGATAGGAGAGATCATGTCACAATATGGGCTCGAACCGCATGAATACGGTCCTGTGGTGAGAGGCCTCCAGAGGAAGCCTGAAGCTTGGCTCGACTTCATGATGAGGTATGTAACTATGTATACGTATATGCATGAGTCGTACGTCGCATCGTTCATGACATGTATTGTGGTAGAATATAATGGTTCTGTGCATTGCAATGGCATGAAGGCGGGGGTTTCGACCTCCTTTCAATTTTTTTTGATTATTTTTCTATGGTGAGCTCGATCGGGTGCCAGTACTCACTTGCTAGCATATACTCCCTCCGTCCCAAAATAAGTGTCGCAAATTTTATACTAAACACACTTATTTTGGGACGGAGGGAGTACTGTATATGCCTACTGGTTCAGGTTTGAGCTTGGACTCGAGAAGCCGGACCCCAGAAGAGCCCTGCAGAGCACTTTCACGATAGCGCTATCCTATGTCGTCGGCGGACTGGTCCCTCTCCTGCCTTACATGTTCATGTCCACTGCCAAAGACGCCATGCTCACATCGGTCGGTGTCACGCTTGCTGCGCTGCTCTTCTTCGGCTACGTCAAGGGCCGCTTCACCGGGAGCCGCCCGCTCCTCAGCGCTCTCCAGACCACTCTCATCGGTGCCCTTGCATCCGCTGCAGCATATGGCATGGCCAAGGCCGTGCAAGCTTGACGTCTTCTCTCCCATTCAAAGTATTACGAGCGAGGATGTTGCTGAGTGGATGAGGTTCAGTCGTGAATAAATCAATCAATGTGATTTGTGTTGTGACCTTTCTTTTTTTATCAAAGCCATTTGTGTGTTGTACGTACTTAATTACTTTTCCCAAGAAGGAATTGTGCTGTGCATTTTTATGAAGTATGACTATTTGTCTCTTGATTGGGGTCCCCTGGCTATAATTTTTATGTATTTCCTTTGTGATTTTGTGAACTTAACTTTGTTCCTAAACTACTGAAACAACTCCAGTTCCCCAAAAAGCAAAAACATTTATGAATGTTCACAATAATATATGTCTCTACAGTCTATTGACATTTTAAATCCAAATTCTGAATACCCATAGAGATGAAAAAGGCAAATCTAACATTAAGTGTGTGTAACAAAAAGACACAAGCAAAAATGACACTATTTACATATGGAGTTTACCTTTTTTGTTTCAGTCTTGCTAAATCTCAGTTGACTGAGACTTGGTTAAGTCTTAGTCGATGCTATATCCGTGAGATTTTACATTGAGATCCATGCCAAAAAAAAATTCAGTTTTTTTTCTTTCTTTCTTGCATATTATGTCACTTGACCGAGAGTTGGTTAAATCTCATTCGACTGAGACCTAGACACACCCTTTTTTGTTTCTCTATTTTTATTTTGAATTTGGATTTGAACTTTCTAGTGATATTGTGAACACACATCCTGCGAACATTCACAAAAATATTCGGAATTTTTAGAAACTTCTAAAATTAAATTTTGTGCGATGGGAGCACAGTAGCACATAAGCCATGGGAGGACTTGATGGCTCAAAACTCAGATTTCCAGAAAAACTCCAAAAGCATTGTGAATGTTACCAAGATACGTGTCTACAGTCTCTAGAAGCATTAAATCCAATTCGAAATACACAGAAACGAAAAAGACAAATCTAGAGTGTCACGACAGACAAAATAAAAACGTCACTAGACTCACATATGGATTTGTTTCTCTGTGTGTATTTGGAATTTGGATTTAATCTTTTTATGCATTGTAGAGTGCCGACACATATCTTGTGAACATTCTCAAAAAAATTCAGGATTTTTTAGATACTTTTAAAAATGTTTTTTGTGGGATAGGAGCACGGTAGCACCTAAGCCATGGGAGCACTAGCCTCAACAAACTACGAAAAGCTATTTTGGATCCGGACCTCCATGGAAACCTGGTATTAAAACAATTCAAAAAATATAATTAAAATATTCAAAAATCTGATAACTTTCGTACATGTACATACGGCTGTCAACTATGTATCTACAATTTTTCATTAGCAGGTATTTCGATTCTTGGTCTGGAAAAAGAAAAAAGAAAGTAGTTAAAAATGATCCACCTTTACTTTTTTAATCCATAATTTTGTCTGTTTGCGTAGATTGCAAATTAACTTTCAGATATGGAAGACATATCTATATGTAAATCTGATTCCCCCCCAAAACATCTAAAAGGGACAGAGCTACACCCCAGTCTATTTATCATTTGAATCGTCATTTCCTCTTCTTTATTCAGCCTGTTTAAGTTACTTATTTACGTTTTCAATCTATGTGCTCTTTTTTTAGGAAGGTGGTTTTCGCCGAGGTTATTTTAGATCCAATGTTTAATATGTGGTCCGTTAGATCTCGGCACAACACTCAGAAGCAAACGGTCACCACAAAAGATACAATCCAAGGCAATATCCGCACCACCCCGGCACTCGAAACTAGATGGACGAGTCTGCTAGATATCCTAGATTCCATGGGAGCCCCCCACATCCCCCGGAAGAACTACCGCTTGCGCAAGAAGCTTAGCAGTGAGACTATCAAGACGGTGATTCCTTCCACCTTCTCAATGGACTCCATTGCTATAAAAAGACAATCAGTTTATACAAGTCATCAATAGGTTGCTTAAGAAATATACCCTGAGTGAGGGACTTGTCCCTAACAAGCTACAATATGCCCATGCTAAGGCAACAAAGCCGATCAACACCGACAGTCATGAACGCTAGTCTTCTGAATCAAGCGAAAAACAAAATCTAAGAAGCAAGCAAGCACCCACCGGCACCCAGTTGCTTCTTGCATCACACTTCATAAGAATTGGGCGATAATACAATAGAAGAAGATAGTAAACCGTGGATTCCTCTAGTATTCATATAGAGTAGGAACAAACAATGAATATAGTAAACTTTGGATTCCTTCTTTCTCTTCTCTTCTTACGTTTCCAATTTTCCTTATTAAAATGCAGTCCCTTACATAAATGTAATTACATTAATCTAATATATATGCCCAATGATATTACATGTGATATATGCTTTCAATCTGTTTGCCATTTCAATATACATATTAACAAACTTGTGGTATTCATATAGAATAAGAATGAAAATGAAGACAATATAAACCGTGGTTTTTTCTTCCTCGTATCTTCTTATGTGCCCATACTAATGCAGTTTCTTTCACAACAAAAAAACTATCTTTCTTTCTATCAATTCATTGAGACACAAGCATCTTGTTTTCTCGAGGAAAGGAAGTACCTTACCGCATTCTTGAAGATGAAGCGGCAACCTGCTTTGACCTATACAAAGTTATCTACTCCCTTTGTTGAAATTTCCCCTCTGTTCACTTTTATAAAACGCTGAAGACATTTCAGACATCAGTCAAAACAGTTCAATGTGATTTGCCTGAAACGTCTTATAAAAATGAACGGAGGGAGTATCAAGCAAGGGCACAATTTCAAGGCAAGGGTTCATTCTGAGATCACGAATCATATTACATATCTCGTGGTATATTTCACTATAGAATATGGACATATTTTATTTATTCAAATACTAATAAATAGACAAACCGAACTTTACATTTAATATTTCTTAAAATGCATTGGTCCAAAAAATAGAAGAAACCGCGCTCGCGAACTCATACTAGGACGCATGTACAGTAGCTACATAGTAGTACAAGCAATCACAGCGCTAGTACGACTGTACGATCAGCTAGTACACCCGTTATTTTATGCAAGTGTCAGAACCGTGCCACATTCATAAGCAGTTACGACGTGCTCGGTTAACACAAAAATAATGGCACAGCCCAGTCACTCCAGACCGGGTCGGCCACGCCCCTGTCAAGGTGAGCTCGCACGTTTCTGCTACCATCCTGTTTATTATCATAAGTCCATGCCGGTCCTCTGTACCCAATATCAAATAGATTGCATTCAGATAGGATGTCACGAAAGTTTTCCATGTTCTTTCGGATCTTTTTGACTCTGAGAAATGTTCTGATTGCCACATTGTTTCGTTGAAATCACCTATCATCAACCATGGGAGGTTTGAATTGTCTTTTATTCTTCTTAACAGATTCCACATATGGTGCCTCTCATGGGCCTTTGGTTCCCCATAAACAAAGGTACCTCGCCATTGACGGCCATGAGGATTTAGACGGATCAAGACGTCGATGTACCTTGGTCCAACGGCAAGCTTTATTATTTCGACGGTTTCATCATAAAACAACGCGATGCCAGCACCTTTTCCTCTGCCGGCATGCGTAATACAATGCTTGAGGCCAAGCCTCCATCTCAATTTATTCGCTACCTCACTGCTTTGCCATGTCTCAGAGAGAAAGACCACCTTGGGCTTGTATGTGTGCACTAGGCACACAAGCTCCTGAACTGTCCGGGGCTGCCCTAGGCCCCAGCAGTTCTAGCTGATGATGCTCGTTCCTCCTGACGGGCGCGCGCCATGGCACCCGTCAGTTCATCGGCAGCCCCTGGACTGATTGCTTCCGTACCGCCCTCCATGCCTTTGTGCTCTATTCCCTTAGCATTTTCCTCTCCTCTCATTTTCTTGCTTTTCTCTTCCTCTCCCTTACTGCTAACAAGGCCCTCGTCTACCCATTTTTCCTTTTCTGCAGTCCCTCTCTTCCCAAGTACAGTACCCATACCGGCTTCCTCTCTGTTCCTTGCATTCCCAGTCACTTGCACTGGGGGTTCGGCCATACCTTGCTGAGGAGCAAACAACGGCACCTGGCCGAAACCAGGAGGGCAAGGTTGGTCTTGTTCGCCCTCCCGATTCCCGGTCGGCACCTGGTCTGCGCCCATCTCGTCGTTCAGCTTTGTAGTAGTGTCAGCATCCAGCTCGCCCATGGTCGCAGCAGGGGGATTGTTGATGCCGACCCCCACCTTGACCCTAGGCGTGCACACGACGTCCATGTCCCGGGGAGGGTAGTGTTGGTGTTGCCCCCATCCCCGTTTACCGCCACTTCCACATCTGCCATAGCCTCCGGAAGGGGATTGTTGGTGTCGCTCCCCGCCCGAGCCGTAGAGATTGCCTCAATCGAGCACATATGCTCATCGATATCAGACCACTTTCCTCTACTGTTGAGAGTTGGAACAAGGATGGAATGGAGGCCTGTGGAGAAAGGAAAAGTTAGTAAGTTCAGGTATGAATACATGTGGGAGAGAGCGGGATCCCTGAATGATTCAGTTAAAAATTCCTGGAACAAAGAGGGTGCATCCAGGAATATGAATGATGTGCTAAGAAAGCTTCAGAATATGCAGCAGGCCTTGGGGGACTGGGCTAAGAAGGATTTCGGTTCAGTATTACAGAAAACAGGAAGTATAAGAAAGAAACTTAGCCAGCTCTGGAGCTCCACTCCGTCAGCAACACAACGGAGGAAAATTCAAAGCCTATCAAAGGAACTGGATGAACTCCTCCTGAGAGAGGAAATGATGTGGCGACAGAGATCTCGGGTGACTTGGCTGAGAGAAGGGGACAAAAACACAAAGTTCTTCCATCGTAGAGCAACTTGGAGAAAAAAGAAGAATACTATCAGCCGGCTATTGAATGATCAGGGAGTTTGTGTTGAGGATCAAGAGGGTATTAGGAAACTAGCCACTGATTTCTTCCAGAAACTTTACTCAAATGAGGAAGTAGTAATGCCCGATGAGATCATTGACCTTTTTGTGGCCAGGGTGGATGAAAATATGAACCAAAAACTAACTAAAGAATTCACCGCGGATGAAATAAGCGACGCCCTGTTCCAAATTGGCCCTCTAAAAGCCCCGGGACCAGACGGGTTTCCGGCGCGTTTTTTCCAGAGAAATTGGGAGGTTCTAAAGGAGGATGTGGTGAAAGGGGTGTTGCATTTTTTTGAAGCTGGAGTGATTCCGGAAGGCATAAATGATACAGTGATAGTACTCATACCCAAAGGAAACAATCCTCAGTCATTGAAAGACTTTCGCCCTATAAGTCTGTGTAATGTGATATACAAGGTGATTTCTAAGTGCCTTGTTAATCGCATGAGACCACTACTGGATGATATCATCTCGGATACTCAAAGTGCATTTGTGCCAGGCATGATGATCACGGACAACGCCATCATTGCGTTCGAGTGCTTTCACAAGATTCAACATAGTAAAAATCCGTATGATAATCACTGTGCGTACAAACTGGATCTTGCCAAGGCGTATGATAGAGTGAATTGGATTTTCTTGGAGAAGGTTCTCTTAAAAATAGGGTTTAACCGAAAATGGACGGACTGGGTGATGCAATGTGTTACTTCTGTGAGATTCTCTGTCATGTGCAATGGCGAGAATTTGGATTATTTTACACCCTCCCGTGGGCTGCGACAAGGTGACCCCTTAAGCCCATATTTATTTCTATTTGTGGCTGAAGGTTTGGTCACCTTGTTGAACAAAGAAATTGCAAGAGGAAATATCACTCCACTCAAGATTGCCCGTAACAGCCCCGGCATCTCGAATCTCCTTTTTGCGGACGATTGTATGTTGTTCTTCAAGGCAACTAAAGAGCAAGCTACTATGGTTCACAAGGTCCTCGAAACTTTTCAGAGATGCACGGGTCAACTCTTGAGCGCTAGTAAGTGTTCACTATTGTTCAGTGAGAAATGCCCACCACAGGTTAGAGATGAAATTAAAGAGATACTTGGGGTGGATTCTGTGTCGTTCGAGAGTAAGTATCTTGGGCTCCCTACTCCGGAGGGAAGGATGAAAGATGAACATTTCCAACCAATTATGGATAGGCTTGGAAAGAAGTGCAATGATTGGTCTGAACGCTATATGTCTTATGCCGCCAAAGAGGTCCACGTCAAATCAGTAGTGCAGGCTCTCCCTACCTTCACCATGGGTGTTTTCATGCTCTCAAAAGGCTTTTGTGACAGGTATGAGAAAATGGTGCGTGAATTCTGGTGGGGAGATGAGGACGGACACAGAAAAGTCCATTGGATGTCGTGGGAGAGGTTGACGAAACCAAAAAGAGCGGGAGGTATTGGGTTCAGAGATATGGCTCTATTTAACCAAGCGTTGCTGGCGAGACAAGGATGGAGACTCCTCCAAAACCCAGAGAGCCTGTGTGCGAGGGTGGGTACTCAAGTCCAAATATCACCCGCATGGAGATATTCTTAGCACGGTGTCTGCCTCAAATGCATCCCCTGCCTGGCGTGGAATTGAGTGTGGCCTTGAACTTTTAAGAAAAGGCATTATATGGCGAGTGGGAAATGGTCGCAGAATTGAATTCAACGGGACCAATGGATACCTAGGAAAGAGGGCCTCCGGGCTGCTAGCTTCATCAGGAGATCCCGGTTGCGATGGGTAAATCAACTGATGAAAGATGGGACAAAAGAGTGGGATATGGACCTCATAAACCAAATATTCTTCCCTTTTGATGCAGAGGAAATTAAGAAGATCCGAATTCCTGTAGGTGCTGTGGAAGACCATGCTGCCTGGCATTTCGAAAAATCAGGTGCTTTCACAGTAAAAAGTGCTTACAAGCTGGCGGCAGACCTAAAAGCTTCAATCTCGAACCAGGCATCCAACTCCACGAGTGAGGCTGGGGATCGCAGCATGTGGGACTTGATCTGGAAAACTAAAGTGCCTAACAAGATTAAAGTTTTTGCTTGGAGAGTTGCTACAGGCACTTTGGCCACAAAACGGAACAAATACAGAAGAACAATCACCCATGATGGTATGTGCACGATCTGTGGTAGAGAGGAGGAAGATGAATTCCATGCTGTAGTTACTTGTACAAAGAGTACAGCTCTACGCCAGGCCATGAGAATGTGCTGGAACTTGCCTAGTGAGAAACGTTTCAGAAGAACAGGAGAGGACTGGCTTCAGGTTCTGTTGGATGCATGTACAGAAGAAGTGAGAATAAATATCCTTCTGCTGTTTTGGAGATCATGGCACTTAAGGGATAATTGTATCCATGGAGAAGGTAAAGAAACAATCATGGGATCAGTAAACTTCCTACGTACATACGCTGAAGAGATTTCAGTCATGCATGGATCAGATCAGTCGGGAAGTGGCGACACGCTAATGTCCCTATTCTCAGAGCAGACCTCGCGACCCATGCTTGCAGTGCCCAGTCGTTGGGTAGCGCCGCCGCAAGGGGTTGTTAAACTGAATACCGATGCATCATTCCAAATGGATTCGGGTCAGAGTACAGTTGGTGCAGTGGCCAGAGATTCAAAGGGAGGAGTTTTAGTCTCCATCAGCCGTCAAATTGGTGCATGCTGCTGTGTCGAGGAAGCGGAGGCTGCGGCAGTGCTGGCCGGTCTGTCGGCGCTGCAAGCAGTATATAGAGGAGATCTGTTGATTGAAACCGACTGTAGTGCAGTGGCCAAAGAGCTAAAGTCAGGGGCGGCCGTTGCCTCTGTGTGCTATCCATGGATTCATGACATCAATGAGATGGCCAAAATGTTCAGGTCTGTTCAGGTGGAAGCTGTTAGACGCACTTGCAATGGACTAGCCCATGAATTGGCGGCACTGGCAAAAACGTATGGGAATCAGGAGATCATAGCTGATGTTCCAGGGGCAGTTCGTGAGCTTTGGCTCACTGAGTGTAATCATAACGCTGAGTAGTTGTGCTCAGGTTATTCTCAAAAAAAATAAAAAAAATGATACAGCTGATTTGAGGATTCGCCACTCTCTTCCTCGCCGTCATGTATAGTTGTTTATGTAATTGTCTCATTGACACGTACAAATGCCAGAGATGAAGTATATATATACTAATCACTAATCTCGATCATAACCGATCTCGACCACCGTAGCTATGTATATAGAACTTCTGTCTGTCCTCATAGCATGACTCTAGCGCGATTAGTTTGTGATAATTATACTTCTAATAACTAGTAGTATTTTTTTTTAGGGAATGGTACTTCTAAACTAAAGTGTACAGAACATGGCTTGGCTTGACATGCGGTCCTGAACACAATTCTCAATCTTTTTCTCATCCCACTCTAGCTTCAAACCTTGATCGGTTTAATTTGTAGAACCGACTAGAATAGTTAATTATTCTGGTCGGCTAGGTTGACACAATCGAGTGGCATAGTTAGACCGCTCGTGATGGGTAGTATGATAAGTTTGTATTATGCATATGATGCCAGTGTATAATAGTATCTTCATAGTGCATATATTACCATACTCCCTCACCATAAATGGACGATTAATATATATTTTTGTGACTTCAAAATTATACCATTGGAAACAACTCATCAATACGAATTCAACGGTATAATTTTTTTTCACATACAATCCATATTTGGTTAGTATAATTTGTGGTCAAAATTTAATTTTGATATGCGTGAGTGCCTTATTCATAGGATGTGTGTGTGTGGTGGTGGTGGTGGTGGTGGGGGGGGGGGGGGGGGGGGGGGGGGGGGGGGGGGCGTATGTTACTATCTTAGATGACCAGATGTATTGTTTTGCATGACTCATATTAACGGCATCATGCTATGATACTATTATACTATTTTTCCTTGTTAAATGCTACTATATGACAACTCAGCAGAACGTCTAGCTGATGTTGCATGATACTATGCTATGGTATGCCACTGTGGAAGGTATAAGTAATACAATCCGTTTACACAGTAAAATATGTCTTCTTAATTACAAGGCTAAAGTAATTTTATTTTTGCAATCAGCTCTGTAATCAAAATTGACAGCCAAACACTATTTTAAACTCACATTCACATTCGTCTCATGATTTATCATAAATAAACATTCACATTCACCTCATCATCGCATTGCACTCCATAGTTTTATTGTCCACAAAATAGTTTGATGTTATTACAATTTCTCATGAGACCTTTCAGGATTGAAGCATAAGAGTACAATTCGAGCTACCTATAGGTGCGTGTTCTAATCCTGTAGGAACAAGATAATGACAGTAAGTGCTCACAGAATTTCATACTACTACTACTACAAGTCCACAAATACTAGCTCACTGAAGCAACTACAAATATATCAACATAATACTAAAACAAAAGCAGTCGGTTCAGGGGAGGGGATGGTCAACTACGTAGCAGTCGGATTTGAGGGTGGCCATAGCTCCTAGATCAACGTAGAGGGTGACAATCTCGGTCGGAGGCACATGTGCCAGTCAACTAGTCCAAATCTAAGGTCTGTGCGGCAACCTCTAGTGGCGCCACGCGAGGCGGCCATCACGGTTGGAGGAGCACATGTAGTGGCAGCGACCGGCGCCGGAGCCGGACGGTGGTGATGACCATAACAGGTGCCGCGCGTGCAACGTGTCTAGATCTTCCGAGGGGCAGTGATGACTAATGAGTGTTGATGGTGAAGTGGGTAATAGTTATATCGGGACGGAGAGGGAAGGGGAGAAGGTGAGGATATTAGCCCTAGGGTGTGAGCCTTGTCTTAGCCAATTCTGTCATATAGCTAGAACCGATTAAGGTAATGTTGTAATGGTATTCAATGGAGAAACCGTCTGGAATATAACTCTTATCCCAATCTATTCCAAATCCCAAACGTCCATAATTTGATCATCGCCGATACTAAGATTGCTCGAGGAGTCGTCGAAACAGTAGAGAGAGGGGTGGTAATTGAATAGATTGTGTCGTCACCTGTCCCAGCCCCCGCATCACTCACCCGCCCTCAGCGACCCGGGGGAAACCCTAGCGCCGCCGCCAGGCAGGCCCTCCCATATCTTCTCCCTATTACGCCACCACCAGAGGGCTCAATGGAGAAAGTTTGCAGGACCCGGATATGGTTGTGGCGGGCCGTTTCTGTTCCTGATGGATGTGATACATGTCTCTTGTGGGACAGGGCTTGTGGTTGCGTGTGACGATCACCGTAGGCTTCGGCGTCACGACGTGACTCCATTGAATCCTCTTATTCCCCACTCTGCCCTCCCCTCCTCCGATTTCTATATGCACCAGCCTCCGTCTCTCCCATTGCCCTTCGCGGTCGGAGGTGGTCCACCGGCCCGTGGTGCATAGTCGCGGACAAAGCAACCATGACCTTCTCATGCACGTTGTTCGGGAGCCTGCCCGGAGCCAGTGCCTACGAAGTGAGGGCAGAACCGAGGTCACGGTCGACATTAGTGGGGTGGCTTTAGCCAGGCGGGCCACAATCACTTTTCTATGCTTGTGGATGCGGTTCTCCACCAGTGAGGTCCTCCTTCCCCGACTAGGCGTGGTCGGGTGGGATCTGATCTTGGCTGTGGGTTTGGGCCAGGTCGAACAATGCTAGGTTTTGGTGGTGCCCACCAGCGATTGTGGTCCAACAACTTGATGATGGGGGGCCCAAGGTCATGTTCTTGATAGTCGACGGGGAGGGGGAGTTCTTGGATGCCGGGGTGGCGGGCCCGAAAGGTGAGGCTTTTCGGCAAGCAATGCTACAATGTGGTGGCTTCCTCGGCTATGTGGATGGCGAGTCCGAAGCGGCGGGCCCGAAAGGTGAGGCTTTTCGGCAAGCAATGCTACAATGTGGTGGCTTCCTCGGCTATGTGGATAGCGAGTCCGAAGCGGCGGGTGATTCTGGTGTTGTCATGACTTTGGTGGTGGCCACTCCCTGGTCTTCATCTGGAAGCATCAAGCGGGGGGCGTCGATCTTCCCTTTGGGTTGGGTCGGTGTCCTTCGTACCTCTTGTGGAAATGGGTGAGGATTTGAGAAAAATATCCGCGCTCTGGTGCCAGCGCCAGTGATATGCTTGTGGGTGTCGGTTCCCTCTTGGGGGGGGGGGGGGGGGTCGTTGTGGGTGCCCTCCATGTGTCATGGATCGGGGAGAAAACTCTAGTCCGTCTTTTTGGGATCGGCAGTGGCGCGTTGCGTAGTCACCCTTTTGGCGTCGTCGTCGTGGAGCTCAGGTACCTTCCATTCATAGCACACCCTTTCCTGAGCGGAGCTTCCTCGGCTATGGCATTGGTGGTCTCAATTGTCTTATACTCCCTCCTTTCCGGTTAAAGGGCTCGTCTCAATTTTTTTAGATTTTCATTATATTAGGCTCACTTTGTGCCCAATTAAATTAAAGTGCTTTGAGTCTCATGTCACATTTAATTCATAGAGATAACATAGAGAAAATTTGTGTTCACGCATGCATCTTAATCTACATGCATCATGGCAAGTGCAATGAGAGGGAGGGTGCTACACTTATTAATTCAGAACTTGAATATGTGAGAAATATTTCATTGGACAGTCTTGTATTCACAATCTACCTTAATTGATGAGATTCCAAATCTGAGCCCTCTAAACAGGAAATGAGGGAGTATCTTTTACACACATCCTCGCTGCCACCATTCTTGATGCTCGCTATCCGTTAGCAGGATCGGAGCTCTACAGTCAGGAGCGAGAGGGCAGACAACCCTCTCCCGCAATAACTTGGTGTGTTCGATGCAACAATGCCCAATGGCAATCCAAAATATTTTGACGGAAAATAAAATGTTTATCTTTATCTCTTCCAAGTGTCTACTCTAGCACACCTAAGACGTACGTGGAGATGGTGATCCGCTTTCTAGGTAAGCTTACGTGCTGGGCGCGTGCGCCCAACTACTCTACAAATAATGCAGATACAGAAAAATCGAGGTTAGCTCTAGCAGGCTGCAGACATGGCCCGCTCAAAAAGTAAGTTGAGAAAGAAAATTCTAGACTGGTGCGTGGTACTGTGAGCATCTGTACTAGCACGGCAGTACTGTTGTACTACAAGCGCGCATGCACAACGGTAGTACGAATGGAACGGTAGCGATCAGCCGCGAACTAGCTCTTGGACACACACACGCAGCTTATTCGTTTTAATCTGACGCGCGATCAACAAGATAGCTATCCCCACTTACTCCATTCGTACTACCACCGTTGTACTGCTGCACTGGAGTACATGTTGTCATGCGACAGATATCGATGCATGGATCACTTCACGCTAAACTAATGGTAGTACATGTTGATTTGATGATGTGCAACCACTCTATTCGTCGCTGCTCTATGTACAACTTGGTCACTTCACTCTATTCTATGCAACCACTCTAAGTGCATCTACAGCAAGATACAACAAATTCTGATATGCCCTTGTCTAATTTTCGCAATGATCGTTTGCAAGCTGCTTATGAAACACCAAAATATATTATTCCAGCACTGCGCCAACGAAAAGAGACACAAAATATTCACACAGTCCAATGGAATGGAACAACACAGAGTGGAAACGAGGTTAACATCCTGTCTAACACGTCTGGACACCAGTTTACAAATTCTTTCGTGCTTGGGTTTGGAAAAATGGCATTTAAGATTTTTCCACAAGATGAAGTGAAGCCATTTTCAGGACACCATGCGCACATATGATGATTGGAGAGTTGTACGTGAGAAACTACAAGGGAAGGTTAGCCCACAAAAAAAAAAAAAAAACTACAAGGGAAGGTTGGACATTTGTGATCAGCTTGCCGGATAATTAAATTAGTTAAGTCTTGTTTAGTTAGATAGGAAGGAGTCTTTAGTTTTTATTTCTTTCTTATTATCTGGTCAAAGTACTAGTTTGTTACGTTTCTTTTAGCAGTACTAGTTTGTTACGTGGTTGTTAGAGTCCAAGTCGGTTTGGAAATTAGGAAACGAGTCGGGCTTAGCCGTGTGCCTGCGAGCACTATTTTAGAGGCCAGGTCGGCCATGTATGAGGGGCAGTTTTTGGCTAGGTTAATTCCATTGATGGATAGATCGGCAACTCGGGGTATCTCCAAGCCGCCGCTGAATATTGGTTGATTAGCTATTGAGGCTTTGTGATTTTGGTTTGGGATTGATTTTAGAGTTTCAATTTCTGCTGATCTGGAGAAGATCGTCCACGTACTTCCTCTCTTGGGTGTGCGTGTTGTTTCCATGGTGATTACATCTAGAAGATCGCTAGCGCCACATTGTTTCAAGTGAGATCGTACCGTGAAAGATTGGAAAAATTATTCACGCCATTGTTTTTCGTTCGACAGTCGCATCAAATCCAAACCCACAAATGCCCGCGGACCCGCCCGGACGCGTCCGCGGACAATGATCGGTCACATTTTAAATAATCGATTTCACAACCGGATACATCAAATTCGAAATCTCAAATCCATAGTATTATATGCAACGGTAAACCAAATCTTCAGCGGAGATTGTTCGACTCCGCCGTGCCCATGTCCGGCGGCTGGCTGCACCCCTCGGAGTGTTGGACCGGTCGCCGACTAGGTAGAGTAGGACATGTGATACGCACCGGCTCACGGGACTCGAGGCGCCGCCGTCTCCCATGCCCTACCCTTCCTCGTCAGAGCCCAGACCCTGACCGTGCCGGTGGACGTGAGATCAATGATAGATCCGTCCCGGGAGGAGCCGGCGACGTCAACCACGACGTGGTTGATGCGCCCGCACTGGTGCACCATACGGGCCGCCGGAGAATGCGACTCCGCCTCGCCAACGTCCACTTTCGTGAGGGTTGTAGCCGTCTCCCTCGCCCGCTGCCTCGCTCGGCGGGCACGTCGTGCCATATTTGTGTCCGATGATGCCCATATATTCCCCTCCGCCACGGTGTTCCGACGCCACAGACCGCACCGCCTCCGGTGAGGCAGCAGCTGCTCACCTTGCACAGGATCCATGCGCCATTGGGGTAGACGCAATAGATTCCTGGCAGAAGGAGTCCGAGCGCTGCCGTCGGGCGGCCTCCTCCCAGGAGCGGTGGAGCGCAAGCCGGACGGTCATCTCCTCATCGGGGCCGTGTGGGAGGAGTTCGGGGTCGAGGAATCTAGAGGTGTACAACTCGGATCCGCTGCCCGCGATTCCGGAGAAGGTCGGAGATCATGTGGGGAGCTAGGATGGTGGACTAGAGTGGAGGGGAGTGGATTACAATGGCTAGGGTTTTGTCCGCGGAGCGAATGGGGTCGAATATATGTGGGGTCGGGTGGGCCAGCGTGGGCCGGGTCCCATGTGGTGGACGCCTCCCCATATTTGGGCTGGATATGAGGGTGCCGGTCAGCCCGGGCATTTGATGTCTACATTTTGTTTTTTGAAAGGAACAAAATGTATTCCATCACGTTAGAACGTTGGGCAAGTCTCCAGCAACAACATTCAGTACAAATTCTGGGAAGTTGCCAAGCCAGGTCTCGAAGCATCCACTTCCCATACAGAGACCACGTGCCGCTAGGGCATGTGCTGCTACATTACACTCTCTATTACATTGTTCAAAGCTTACAACACACAGGCTTACATGCATCTAAAATTTTACATCTTGGAATAAGGATCCCATCCTTGATAAATCATACTCAGTGCTGCTGATAGCTTGCTTCAGCGTCATGGAGTCTATTTCAAACATTACTTGCTGGCAACCCATTTGAATTGCCATATTTGTTGCATGTTGCAGGGCAAGCGCTTCAGCATGCAATGGGTCAGATACATGCTCCAATTTGCCAGCACCAGCGGCTAATAAAGCTCCTTGATCATTTCTCAGCGTGAAACCCCAGCCTCTTGTTTTTGATGCTTCGATGAAAGCCCCATCTATATTGATCTTCAGGTTTCCTGCTGGAGGTGGTTCCATCTATGAATTCTCCTGGTGCTCTTCCCTTTTCCCTGGGTCTTGACCTTCATACAATTAATTAGATTCATAGGGGAAGTTTCGGAAGAAATTTGTTATATACATTTCTCTCTTACTTTGAGCCTCATGGTCAATTGTAGTTCAATTGTTCCATGACTGGTGTTGTCCTTGCAGCTCACCACTTGTCCATGCTTGTTTGTGTTTTCGTGCAAGGTGTTTGTTTTTCTTTCGAGAATGGCGCCGGGGGTGGGGAGGGGTGGAGGGGGGATGCCACCGCTTGTCATATTCAATTCGAAGGGTGACTTGGTAATTAGTAAAAATATAAGGAGGCGCACACGTGGCACATTTTTTTTATAGAGACAAGCACCCAAGAGAAGAGCCAAACACTAGAAGAAAGAACGAAAAACGGAGGGGAAAGCTTGCAATTGACACCTCAAGAGCGAGCCCTATACAAACGCGGAGGTGCCACATCATGAACGTCAAGCCGAAAGCCAAACAAGGAGATTCACCGAGATATTTGTCCCACCATTGACATGGAACTACCAGAAGAGCTCGGGAGAAAACACAAGCACCAAATGAGCAGTTCACGGGTGAGCTCTGGTACAATTGAATGGCATCGGACAATTGAGATCATGAAGTGACACTGTTGTGTTACTGGCAATGGTGAAGATCTTCGCATAAATGATCCCAAAGGGAGCGGCACCGGTGTACCACCATCGAGGTCGAAGGGAAACATGCCACCAAGGCCACCCTAGGACGTCCAAGCAGCATCGCCTGGGCCACCATGAACACAACCCTGCCAAAAAGTATATCTAAAAAAACCCTGCCAAAAAGGAGACACCAAAGTAAAAGCACACTAAGGAGCATCAAATGGCATGATCAAAGGGCACCATATAGCTGAGATCATACGGTGACACCGATGTGCCATCGGCAAAGCCGATAGACGACATGCAACCGAGACCGAAGGACAAGGTACTGGTGAATTGCCACCGAGACGAAAAGTTAGGGTACCGTCGAGGCCACCTCAGAATGTCTAGGAAAGCTCCACCTGAATCAAAAATAACATAGCCCTTCTAGGATCAAAGATAATGTGACGATGGAGAAATAAGAGGCAATTTCGTCTGAAGCACATTTGTCCATGTTGATGCCCCCAAAGAGGAAACAATGTAGAGACATTGATATTATCCGACTTGGAGAAGCCTAGGTCTGAGGTTTCTCTCGAGAATCGAGAGAAAGGGAAGGGAGGGAGACTACGCCAATTTGATGCATCCGACAATGGAAATTGGTCCTCACATAAGTCACCGTCAAAAGAGTTTCAGCTGGTAAAGTCTCCTCCAACTCATGCAAGGAGAAGTCTGCCACCCACCAGCGCAACAATGAGCCACACAAGCCTGGTTGGAGCAAAGCTCCGGTGGGCTCAATAAGAAGAAGGCCGCATCCGCTCACATGACCACACGATACAATCCAAGGACCTGTGAGGGGTGCCAAGGTAGGGAGCCAAGGCACTCGCGCACCTCTTCCGAATGCATACGCTGGCCACATATGGGTAGATGCCGACCTCTGCTATATGTCCACCCGGAACGACGCAAGTAGGAGCACATGATCTTGTCAAATCTTCCCACCGCCGAGGCAAGATAACGCTAGACATGAGGCATGATCGGTAGCTACAGTGCTCCAACTAAACCGGGTGGGTAGTAGCCACACGATGAGCCCCACCCCAATATGAGATTTGCGGTGTCCGTAGTGAATGGACCAACGCTAGGCACCAAGGACCAGAGAGCACGCAAACGAAGGTGGGATCCTAGTGGCGAAAGTTCTCTGCAGTTTGCTGGGAACACGCTGCCATGCTGGTGCATGAGGCACCGGGTTCGTGGGGGCACCAGGAGAAAAATGAGAGGAGGGATGTGGGTGAGAGAGCCAAAACATATGGGAGAGACGCCCCGTTGTCTTCATCTAGCAGCTTCCTGTGGCGACGCTGAGGGGTTGAGGGGATTGCAAGCAGGTTGTGTGCGGTGGCGGCGCTGTCTCCTCCAGAGTCATCTGGGCACCCCGGGAGGTCTTTCAGTTTTTTTTTTTAAATGCGGTCAATCTGTTTCCGGTGAGCTTGTTTGAGTTTTCCTTTTTTGTGGGAAGCTTGTTTGTTTTTCTAACCAAGTTTGAATAGGCAGTTTGCTTAGAAAAACCTAAATAAGCCGAGCTCGGTTCATCAGAGCGAGTGTAGGGCTAAAGACAAAGGGGGGGAGGGTGCAAAGAGATCATCCTAGCACTTGTGTTACATCTTGCATATTTATTATTTATATTGTTGTTTCGAAAATTCTCCCTACAGAAAACTAAGCCATCAACTACTGCAGTTGTGGTGATGATGTTTCCATGACAACTTTCTCCAATTTGCCACATAATAATTCTGCGCACTCCTTGTTCATCGTTCCATGACTTTTCTGTTTCAAACAAAAATGGATGTTTTAGTGTAAGTGCGTTAGGAATAATACAAATATGCCACACGCATACAAACGTTGAAATGGGCATTTACTGTATATATGATATTTCTTATATTGCTTCACTTTCCATTTGGTAAACTCTTTCTGTAGTATGCTTTACTAAAAATTATAAAACTTAATCTGATGACTTTTTTCATGACAAATCCGATCAAATCATTTGAACCTTACCACACACTTTCTTAAAGGCATGTATTGACAAAGTTATAACATGGTTACAATAGTTAAGCATATTTATACATTACTATACCAACAAGGTAAATGACATTACTTGTGTAAATCATGCTACTCGATAAAAAAATAAAGGTAAATGCCATCAATACAAATATATAAATAAAATTTGCACGCGATGAGTAAATATTGGTCAATCGATTGAACCGAAATTCTTCAAATAAAAATCATACCACTTCTAAAATAACAAGAGAACATATGGAATACAATATGTCTTCCAAGATGTTGTAGCCGACAACTAGCATGAGATTGGTACACAGAAAGAAGAGTGCTTATCTAATTTAGGGAGACGTGCCACAGTGATATGGTATAACCTAATCCTATTTGAACTTAGGTAGAGGCATGTGCCACAATGATTTGCTATATGAAACTTTGGTAGAAGGTGAAGAGAGAAACTATACAAACCAAAGAACTGTCCTGAAGAGTAATACATCCTAGGAAAAAACCATGGAACAAACTGCAATATTTAGTCAAAGAGTTTGGAAGAGATGGCGGGAGGGTTACATGAAGGAAGATCTTAAAAAAAAACAAGATCTGAGGAACGATAGATGCCTTGCGGCGTCACCAGCCCATGGCCTCCATTGGTGGTGGTGAGTGAGACATTTGGCAATGCAGTTGTACATGTTTCACAAGAGAGATCAAGTCTTGCATATATATAGCGCTAGAGGGCCCTATTTTTATTAAATGTTTATGGGTTAAGAGGTGGCTCTTATGGCTGCGTGGGATGTACATGTGAGTTGATAATGTGCAATGCATGAAAGTTGAGTTATTTATAGTAATAATGAGATACACAGACGCGAGGTTTCACTGAGAAAATGTGGGCAAGGTTTAGCTAGCGCTACATATTCATTATCAATATAAAAAACATGTACTATAACAGTCTCCAACAAAAATTAATCAGTGGGATTGTACCTGAAGATGGAGGCTATAGAATGTTCTGTTGATCTCAAAGGTGGAGAAAGTCGATGAACTGATGAGGTGAAGGCCTTCCTTCTCCAATACTTGTATGCACTTGGACAGGGGGAGACTTTCAGCCATGTTCTTCAATAAGCTGACCTGGACCATGATATTTTTGGCATCGAGGGGAGTAGCAGAAACGATAGGGGTGGTCTTGTCGTTCATGCGCAGCATTGGTGCTTTGCATTTGGCTCTGGTTAGCTCTTCCTTTCTCTTCTCCAGATTCTCCACCTCTTTCTGCAGCTTGGGGATGTACTCGAGCACTTGACATATCGTCGTCGGAATGCTCAGCTTCTTCTGCTTCTAGGCAGCACAAAAAGAAAACCACACACCAATCCAAAGATGGATGAGGAAGTCAGGATATATAGATGCATTTCATGCTGAATGACATACGACCTACGGTGTTATCGGCGTCGGGCAGGAGAGAACGGAGCGAGGAGTACATCTCGTTGAGCAGCTTCCGGCGGTCGCGCTCGTACGCGTTGTGGTGTTGCTTCTTGTGCGAGCCGGAGCCAGCCGAGGAAGTCACTTTATTATTGGCTGCCGGCTTGGAGGCCAGCTCGTGGATGTCAAGGTCGAGGTTGAGATCTGGCCATGGCGGGGACGGCGGCTGGCCGGAGAACTCCATGGCTGCCTGCTGCTACAGCGAGATGTTGCGCACGACGGGGGGCTCGTCGAGCAGCTGGTGGTGCTCCATTGCTGCAGATTCTTTTCTTTTTGGAACCTGACGTCGACCTAGCTAAGCTAAGCTAGCTAGCTGTTGCTTCGGGCGCCTATGGCATTGTTAACTATTCGTGATATAAAAATTCGTTGGAGTTAGCTTGAGCCAGTTCCACAGTGCTTACACATTATTGTATATAAATGGAAGAAGATGGATGTCATCATGTCGTTGTCATATACGATCACAGATAAGCTAATTTATGTACTCCCTCCGTTCCTAAATACAAGTTTTTTTTTAAAAAAAATACTATAGACTACATACGAAGCAAAATGAATGAATCCACAATCTAAAATATATCTATATACATCCATATGTAGTCTATAATGAAACCTCTAAAAAGATTTATACTCCCTCCGTTCCTTTATATAAGGTCTATTTGTTTTTTCAAAAGCCAAACGAGTGCATGTTTGACCGAGTTTTAGAAAATAAATATCAATATCTATAATAAGAAATTTATATCATTTACCTATTAGGTATTGTAGATGTTGTTATTTTATTCTAAAATCTTGGTCAAACTTTCAAATGGTTGACTTGCACGGAAATCAATACATCTTATATTCTGGAACGGAGTAAGTATTTAAGAACGAAGGGAGTAAATAATACGGGACCCGAGCGAGAGAATTGAAGCGAAGTGCACGCGATTCCTGTAACCTTGGTGTGCAGGGAGAAGTGAGCTCCACTTTTGACTTCCTAAGGGGTTGTTTGGATACCTAGATTATAGAGAATTTGTTTTCCTTAAACCTGATTTCTGATGTAACAACCTAAAACATTGTTTGGATCAGCTAACTAACTCGTGGATATACTAAATTGAGTTTTCCAAAAGCCCAAAAACCCAGTTTATACAAAAACAACTAATAGACGTTTTTATATAAACGTGTTTTCTATATGCATCAGGAGATCAACGAAGTCCGCCGCGCTGATCATGGTAAACTCCGCCGGCGGCGACAGCAGCTTGACAAAGCCAAAAGACGTCGTTGCCGATCTCGGCCACGCAGCCGGAGCAGATTGCGATGCTCCACCTAGCCCAGCGCCTCCATGGGGGATGCGGACTTCGGCCGGCTGCCGTCGTGTCTATCGGCCGCTTCACAACCGCCGTCGTCGTCCATCTCCGGCTTGTACGTCGTCGTCGCGCCTCCCTAGCATGTGTGTTGTGCTCTGCTGTTACCGGCGAATCAATCCAGCAGCTAGGTGCTACATGCGTGCCCGGCCGGCCTGAGAATCAATCAAGGTGCTTTACGCCGTATAATCGTGTCTTGCCGTATGTGAGCTGCTGTACGTGCATCTTCGATGGGAACCTGAGCCAACATGCATGACACCGGCGAACGAAGCACCGCACCTCCATGAATTGTTTTGGGAAGAACTCAAAATCGTGTTTTTCTAATTTTCTCATCCAAACAAGATATTGTGTATACTTACCTTAACAGAATAACTAACCAAATCTGGTTTTCCTAAAAATCCTCCAAAAACTCGTTTTCTAAAATCTCACATCTAATTCTTTGTATCCAAACAACCACTAAGAGCATCTCTAGCCAATTGCCTAAAAGATATAAATGAATAAAACTTTTTTTTAGCTTGAAGAGGATCTTCTAAGAAAATCAGTATGACATTACTTGATTGCTTCATTAATAAGCTTGAAGTGGTTGTACACTGGCTTGATGAATACCGCATCAACGACGCCAGCAAAGAGTCAACAATTCTACTAGTCAAGGTGAAGCATTGAACATTTTGATCCAAGCACCATAACATTTAGAAAGTCAAGGTGAAGCTGACGTGTAGCACACTTGCAGGACTGGAGCTCATTCTCGGGACTCCCCTGGAAGCTGGTTCAAAAACCCCCAAAGGGGATTGGCAGCATCAGTGTGTCCTCGCCCCATATTATTAGATTTTACTTTATCTGCATTATGTCATCATGTTTCAAGCATTACTTTGTTATGAATTTGATACCATAGATGCATGCTTGACAACCCTCTTGCCTGTGTTGGATGCAAGTATTTGCTTTTGTGTATGCATACACTGTTGATTATTTGTTTGCGTGGTTTTTTATTGGTTCGATAAATCTTGGTTCTTAATTGAGAGAAATAATTATTGCTAATTTACTGCATTACCCTTTCTCTTCGGTGAAAATCCTAACCATCACAAGTAGAAGAAGAATTTCTGACGCTGTTGCCGGGGAAGCCATCAAACAAACGTAAGGCCCCTTCATGCACATTATCATTTATTTGTTCTACTTTTAACGTGATTTTATTTTCATTTAAATAAAATCAAAAATATCAAAATATATTGTGTGCTTGTTAGTTGTTACTATGGGTAGTTCTTCGTTTGCTTCTCCTACCCCTGAGAATGAATTGCTAAATTTAAACAAAGGGAAAGAGAGAGTTAAAAAGATGCTTGGTATACGATTTGCAATGCTCAAAATAAATCTACTCGTAAGAAATTCATCATTGTTTTTCTCTATAATTTTTATGTAGGTGTCACTATTTGATATAGATTTGTGTTTGATATTATTACTATTTTTTAAGTAGTCACCCTTTGGATACTTTCATGCCATGAAAAATTTAGTGGGGTCGCTACCTATTAATATCAACAAAACGGCATTAACTTTGTAACAACTTATGCAAAGGTTAGATATTATTAAAAACAAAATGCCAACTATGGAACGCATGCATCCTGGTCCTGAATTAGACCGGAAAAAGTCGTCTCCTTTTTGCGAGTACCTGTAGTACGTGCGAGTGAGACCGGCCGGCCGCATCGATCGCATGAAGCAGCTAGCTGGCTACGCGTACGTACGTACGTACGATTCGGACGCCGAAACCAAAAAAAGAAAAGAAAAAGGCGCTAAGCCAAGCGATCCGACGCGTTACGCGCGTTTGCACGAACGAGAAAAAAAAAAAAGAACGAGACTACGTACGTTTGCAAATATAGCGATCCAGTCCGACGCGTGCGTTTTTTTCTTGAACACAGTACACACGCAGGCGCTCATATAAACGCGCATACATTCATCCCTATGAACGCACGCGCACACACATCCTACCCCTATTAGCACCTCCGAGCGACTGCGCCGGCATATCATCTTGAGATTTACAAAGTCACCGTAGGCGCCTCATCGTCGATGGGAACGTCTTCTTTCACTGAATGTGCATCGCCGAAAATTCTGAAATAAATCCTGAAATAATGCGAGCACCAGGACTTGAACCCTGATGAGCTGGGGATACCATTGTCCCTATAACCATCTAACCACAGGTTGATTCGTCGCGTGCGTGTGTTTTGAGAATTATAATCTGCGGCCGCACCAAATAGCGTGATGCAAATCCAGCTACTCCTCATACAACAGGCATCATGCTCCTTGTCCATATGATCCATCCCCCTCCTTGCTGGGAAGCCGGACGCCAGAGGATGCCTGAAGCGGACTCGTCATGTCTGCCACCGTACCGGCCTTGGCCATACAGCGGCTGCACGAACCACTCAGACACTACTGGAATTGATAGGGACGCCAAGTGCCAGAAACACTCGCACTACTGGGAAAGGACTTATAGGTGAACCCTAATGAGTGGCGGGCTCTGTGGGGCACCCGCCACTGTTATTATTCAATAACAGCCGCACACGCCACAGTTAAGGCCATTCCAGTGGCGGGCAGTAGTTTGGGCACGTCACAGGTAAGCTCTTCCAAAATAGCCCATTGTCTTGACAGTGCAATGGCGGGTGGCTGGACGCCGCCCGCCACTGGTTCTCCCTTACCTGTGACGGGTGGCCGGCGTCGCCCGCCACAACAATAGATTGGCAAACCGCGCCAAACACATCCAAATTTTCTTAATATTTACGGGGCGGGTACACTCATCCGCCCGCCACAACTGTTCTGCTCACGCCCGCTGGATCTGCACGCGGGTGACCACTCACTCAGTCAGCTCCTCTCCCCCCTCACTTACTCAGTCAGTTCCTCTCCCCCTTCCGCGCCGTTGTGCGCCTCGCCCGCCGCCGCCGCCGCCGTGCCTCCGGCCCGCACCGCCGTTGTGCGCCTCGCCCACCGCCGTGCCTCCGACCCGTGCTGTTGTGCGCCTCGCCCGCCGCCGCCGCCGTGCCTCCTCTCCCCCTTCTCTCCCTTCCGCACCGCCGTGCCTCCGTTCCAAGTCTTCTCCGCCGCAGGTAGCCTCCGTCCTCTACCTCTCTTCTTTTTTTTTAAATTTCTAGGGTTCATATGGTAGGTAGTTTATAGGTAGGATGTTAATGGCAGCAAAAGTGGCCACTTTCTAGGGTTCATATGGTTAGATGGATGGATGGATGCATTTAGATGGTGCTTCGGGTTGTCTTTCAGTTTGTTGGGGCTACTTGTGTGACTTTCAGTGAGGGAGAAGACCGAATCCCGACTGTTGTCGTGGGGTCGCTTGTCCTTCGTTCCCATGTGCCAGACATTTTTGTAATGCACTCGGGAACGAATGGATGAGCGACCATCACCGACGGTCGTAATATCAATGTGAGGGAGTGTCCACTATATATACGGTCTAATACCAGTGAGGAGGAATGCCGACTGTTGTCGTGGGGGTCGTTCGTCCTCCTTTTCCTCGTGATAGACCTATTGACAGTGCACGAGGAGAAGGAGACGAGCGACCATCACCGACGGTCGTAATATGAATGTGAGGGAGTGCCCATCATATACACCACCTGAGATGAGAGTTTTTCAAGGGAGACTCGACAGACTGGAAGACAACCCGTGCTAAACAGTGATCAATTTTTAATCTTTTAGTTATGAACAGGATGAAGCTCTACTATAAAGCTAGTTATTTTTTCAAGGGAGACTCGATAAAAGTATTTTTTTGAAATGAAAATGTGAAGCGAGTTTTTTTAAATGAAAATGTGAAGCTAGTTATTTTTTGAAATGCAAATGTGAATTTGTAGAAACACCCCCGGGTGGCCTATGTTTGTCGGAATGTTGATTCATTTTCATTCCGGCAAATTTCAGGCGCTCGATATGTCATATTTTAGCAATGGTCATGCCGAACTTTTTTGTGGATTTCAGCATGACAATTTTTCAAGGAAGCCTCGACAGAACGAAAGTCAACCCATGCTGAATAGTTTCTGGTATAATTGCCGTCGATTTTTAATCTTTGAATCATGAACACAGGAAATGTCTGACGACGAGGGGATCCCTGAGTGCCATATGTGCACCGACGACAGGGGTATATGCGACCGTTATCCTCACCTAGACAACGGTACGTCCTTCACCGTCAAGCTAAAGGATGACTTTGAAATTATTACGGTATGTAAAGACGGCATGTATTTTTTTGTAATGAAGCATGAGGTGTGCATTTTGCTTCGTCTCTACCCTCATCCTCTCGAGCCACCAACAGCCAAAAACAAGAGGAAACCCTGTATACCATCGCTGCCACAAGACCTTCTCTACTGCTGGCGCCGAGATGGACACACCAATGTCTCCACCGGCACGAACCTTTAGCTGCAAGTTCTTAAGCACGGGTGTTACTATGTCGATGATGCCACGACACCCCGTGTCGATATGTCTATCGATATCAAGCTCCTGCAGCGATGCCGAGTGGACCATGATGTTCCCCGCTACAGTAGCATTTAGCATGCGCAGGCGTGGGCAACGGGTGACCAACGTGCCAATGTCCAGGACCTTGCATTGTCCTGATAGGGACAACATCTCCAGCGCAGGGAACTCACTGGTCGGTAGCAGTGTGAAGGATATGTTACCGTTCAAGTTCATCATAATTGAAATTGCACGGTGAAAGCATGGCAGGTCGATAGTGACGCGTCCGTATAACTCGTGAGTGACGACGACCTCTTGTGGCGATAGTCTCGCCGCCGCGCGGAGAAGGGAGGTGAATCGATTGCCGTCGACATCGTATCCTCCTTCACTTCTAGGAATATGGATACCAAGGATGGACACCACGAGGCCGAGTGCCACCGCCCCTTCCAGCAAGTGGAGTGCCGCTTCGATCGAGGAGGGCTCAACACCACGAAAGGTGGCACTGAGCACGCCTAGACGCGGACACCGTCTGAGCATGGTGCCAAGGTTGACGATGTTGCCGGTGAGGGACAGCTTCTCGAGCACGAGGAACTCGGCCATCGGAGGCAGCCGCGAGTCCAGGTCGGTAACGCTGAGCTCGTGCAGCACCTGGCAGCGGTGTAGCAGTGCGCTAAAGTTGATGTTGTTGCCGGATAGGGACAACCTCTCGAGCGAGGTGAACTCGCCGGCCGCCACACGGACATGGAATCGTGGCGTGTCCAGTTTGATCGAGGTGGTGCAGTTGAAACATGGCAGCTCGATCATGTCTTCCAAGTCTCCCATGTATGACGACCAGAGGGTGAAAACCAGCTCCCTCGGCGAGAGCCGTGCGGCGGCGCGCAGCAGCGAGTTGGCATGGTAGGCTCTCGTATGAAGACTATGAAGACGGATGTCGAGCGTGGACACCGGTGTTGAAGCTGCAGCCAAGCAGGCCAGCACCGCTTCGATCATGGCGGGCTCGAGGTAGCGGAAGGTGAGATCGGTGAGACCGGTCCAGAGATCGCGCCACCGACGCGAGAGGAGGCTCGTCTGCACGGCGGTGCGGACGCAACGTAGGCGAACAAGGACTAGGAGAAGCATCTCGTCGGGGAGGCCGCTGATGAGGTCCGCTCCTCCGCCTAAACCACGCCGGGAGGGAGCCCCATCCGGCGGCCGCGGCGAGCACCTGAGACGTCGCCCCGATCGCAGTTCCATCCGAACGAAATCGTAAACCCCTCCTGGCCTCCTCTACTACCCCGTCTTGTTTTTTAGGGCCATTTTGTTTTCCTGAGGGCTCTCTACAACTCCGTCTAATCAAAGAAAAGGAACAAAACAGCGTTACTGGCCCAGGCCCATCACATGATGGCCAAAAGTAACCACAAATCTTATATATCGGCTCCCCGCAAAAACAAAAACAAAAATCCTATATATTGGCTTGTACCAACAGCCTAGCCATTGCAGGTAATTTCGGGAGCTCCTATCGGGCGCTTCAGGAGAGCAACTAATTGAGGAGTACTCCCTGTGAAGCTTCCCAACGATCACTCCCACGCGTTGCCATTTGGCGCGTTCTCAACTGCCGCCATGTGTCGCGCTCTAAGCGTTCCCTTCGGATTTTGTTTTTTTTTTCGCACGTGTTTTCGGCTTTTTAGCTTGGTTTTTTCCTGGTTTTTTGGGTGTTTCGGTTTTCACCGATCTTTCTTAGCTTTTGGACGAAAAAATTTCAAAAAAAAAAATTTGCACGAAAAAACGCGTTTTCTTTTCTTTTCGCGAGAGGCACGGCCGTACCTCTCGAAAAGGGAAAAAAACATGTTTTCTGGGTTTTTTTCGCGAGAGGCACGGTTTTGTTTTCGCGAAAGGCACGGCCGTGCCTCTCGAAAAGGGGAAAAAACGTGTTTTCTATTTTTTTTTGCGAGAGGCACGGTTTTGCTTCCGCGAGATGCCTCTAGGAAAGGGAAAAAAAGGTGTTTTCTGCTTTTTTTCGCGAGAGGCACGGTTTTTTCGTCCGGTTTTTTTCGTGAAAAAAAAGTTTGTCAAAACCTATCAACATGGGATCTAGTTTTGAAGATCTCGACGCGAGGAACCCAACGATGAAAACGGTTCGAGGTTTGGACGCACGGTTTAGGAGATAAAACGTTTTGAAAATACGGATCTACGAAAAAAGGAAAAATCCCAGGTTGCGACAAATGGCACACATGCAGTGCGCCACTTGTCGCAACCAGGGGAGGTGGGAATGATCTCTGAAAGGAGTACTCCTCAATTAGTGATTTCGGCGCTTCAGGCGCCCGAACTCCTCCGTGGCGCTCGCTACCGAGCTCAGTTGGGCCCGCCCATGAAACAGCAGAGCAGCGAACGCAAAAAACAACGAAAATATAGATCTTTAGACGTCTCGAACTCACGACTTGGAATTCACGTACGAGTCCCACTAGCCACTCGAACTACCTGAAGTTTGTGATTAGTAACAGTTGCAAAAGCGCAATAAACATTGTCGCCGAGCTATTTTATAGCACAAAACCATCGATTGTATCGCTAAATTGTTTTGAATTGTTTGGGAAAAAGTTCATTGAATTTTAAAAATGTTCGTGTAAAAGAACAATCAATGAATTTGAAAAAAGTTCATCAGATTTGAGAAAGGTTCATCAAATTTGAAAAAAAAAACTCGTCAAATTTGAAAAAAAGTTCAACGATTTTGAAAAAGTTCATCGAAATTGAAAAAAGTTAATGGATTTTTAAAAAAAGTTCATCGGATCTGAAAATAGTTCATCGAATTTGAAAAAAAGTTCATCGAATTTGAAAAAAGTTCATCGAACTTGAAAAATGTTCAACGAAATTAAAAAAATGATTTTCGAAAAAAGTTCATCCAATTTGGAAATAGTTCATCAAATTTGAAAAAAGTTCATCAAATTTGAAATAACTTCATTGAATTTGAAAAATGTTCGTGTATTTTGGAAAGAACAATCAATGAATTTGAAAAAAGTTCATCGGATTTGAGAAAGGTTCACCAAATTTGAAAAAAAAACTCGTCAAATTTGAAAAAAAGTTTGACAATTTTAAAAAAGTTCATCGATATTGAAAAAAGTTAATGGATTTAAAAAAAAAAGTTCATCGGATCTGAAAATTGTTCATCCAATTTAAAAAAAAGTTCATCGAATTTGAAAAAAGTTCAACGAAATTAAAAAAAATGATTTTTGAAAAACGTTCATCCAATTTGAAAATAGTTCGTCAAATTTGAAAAAAACTTCATTGAATTTGAGAAATGTTCGTGTATTTTGGAAAGAACAATCAATGAATTTGAAAAAAGTTCATCGGATTTGAGAAAGGTTCACCAAATTTGGAAAAAAAAACTATTTTCTCACACCGTAGATTTTTTTTTTGAGGGGACACACTGTAGTTTCATGTCATGTCTATGTGCATGAACGGAAGTCAGCGTTTTTTGCACCAGATATCTTGCCCCACGGACTTCCTTAGCATTTTCTGCCTCCAGTTCTTTCCTTCTTGTCAAAGTAATGCAATCCTCCCCACCAAAACAAAGGTTCTATTGAGAAAGAAAAAAGAATTTAGACAACTAAAAAATAGCAAACATGAAAGGCAAACCTCTTTCGCCAAACAAAAAAAAATCCGCCAAACAAAGAAAAGCAAACCTATGGTCTGTCGGTTCGAACCTTTTCTCTGTATATTGCTGGTCCAATTGTCCAATGTGTAATAGTACTGTCACAAATAACAATAACTTACATTGAGTATGTATCGGCGGGTGGCTCTGGCTCACTCTACATCGATGACAGTTGCAACGCCTAGATCTGGATATGGAGACTCGTACTCGTCCCGATTCTTCTGTGTGCATCATGGTGGTACGGTTGAGCTGCTGAGAGAGACGTTTGTGCTTTTGCGGCGGCGACGGCGACCCCGCAGGGTGCCTCTCTCCTCTTGAGCTCGTCATTATGATTGTTCTCTCCGTGCCAGGGTTCCGTGTGAAGACCCTTGTTTATATCGGACTCGGTGGCAGCGACGCTTGGCACCGTCTCCTCTTCTGAGGGCGTTATATTTAGGCATTTTGGTGTTTTCTTTCAACAACGTAGCCGCATGCGTTTATGTTGTATGGTTATCCTGGAATTTGCTAAGTAAGAGGGCTTCCCTCACTAACTTGTATCGCTCGGTCGTGCTTTACCTATAAAGTGGGGCGCGAGCCTATTTCGGATAGTGTCAGTATAACTTGTTTGGAGGACTGTTGCTATTTGACATAGCTCGGTATTTAAAACTATGTCTCGAATGGAGGGAACCCATTTCAAAACATTAATACACTTCAGGTTTTGTAGATGTTCGCCATGATTTTTAGAAATGTTAACATAGTATAAATAATTGTTACAGTAATATTAAAAAATGAGTATAGCATGCAAAAATGTTCATGATATTTAAGAATTGTTCATGTGTTTCAATAAAATGTACGAGACAGTTTTGAAATATGTTATACAACGTACAAAAATGTTCGCATAGTTCAAAAAAATATACATTATATTTTCAAACATGTTCACGTGTTTCAAAAATGAGTTTGGGACAATTTATACAATGTAAAAAATGTCCGCATAGTTTTAAAAATTGTTCTGTATCATTCAAAAAATGTTTTCAACATGTGCTTGCAATTTTTTTACCACGTATTGTAAAACATTTAATCACATATTTAAAAAATATACATTTAAAAAGGTTTAATATGTATACCCAAAATGTACAACTTGTTTGAAAAAATATATTTCAAAAAAGTTAATCATGTATTTAAAAAATAATAAACATGTATGACCCAATGTTCCTGATGTATAAAAAATTATACCATACAAAATTGTGGACATGTGTTTAAAAATATTTAAAAACAAAAAGATCAATAACTATGAAGAAAACCAATAAAAATCAGGAAAGAAACAAAGAAAACCTAAGAAAAAAATGAAAACCGAAGAAAGCCATAGAAAACCGCCACAAACATTGAAAAACTTATTAAAAAACATAGAAAAAAACTCACATCGCTGCTATAGTAATGGCGCTCGCCAGAATTGTGACAAGGGTTCCTCTTGGTTTGGGTGAGAAATAGCTCCCCCTTCACTTGTACACATAGACCAATATCTTGCTTAAAGCGAGATGGTAGCTCCCCTGGCCTAAAACTCCACATATATGGCCGGCGCAGTATCGTGTTTCCCATTCGTGCGTTCGTTCTTTCGGTCTGATGGCTGCTACGTTTATTTTAGTTTTCTTTTCTTTTTTCTCTATTTTCGTTTTGTCTTTATTTTTATTCAGTTTTTTATTTCTTTGTCGGGTTTCTTTGATTATTTGTTTTCTTTGTTATACTTCATTTTTTGTTTCTTTCATGGTTTTCTCCGGCTTTCTTGTTTTCTCTTGTTTCTTTTTATTTTTGTTTTTTAGTTTTCTTCAGATTTTCTCAACACAAGTCTACATTTTTCGTATGCATCATGTACATATTTTAATACACGTTGAATGGTTTTCAAATACATGAGTTATATTATTTAATATAAATTTTGATGCCTAATTTATTTTCCGCTTTATCCATTTTGGGTATACATTTAAAACATTTTTATATGTGTTTAACATTTTTTAAATACATTATTAACTTTTTCTCAAATATATATTTTGCTGTTAACTTGTTTTCATGTACACCAGGAACAGTTTTTATACACACAACTAACATATTTCAAATATATGGTTAATATTTTTTAAAATATGTTTTTGCCTACTTTTGTACATGCACCTTCTGCAGTTTTTGTATACATGAGGAACATTGTTTTGTATATGATTAAGATTTTTGGTAAATGAATTATTTACATTTTTTTCTTCAGATTTATGTTTGTTGTGTACATTTTTTCATATACATTGTATATTTTTGTATACATTAGAAACATTTCTTCAATGCATGATTAATAATTATAACTTTTTCTATATAAAGTAATTTTTTTAATATATACATTTATGTTATTTCCACATGTAACAAAAATAAAAAGAAAGGAAAAATAAAAAATGCAAAAAAACGAAAGAGGCCTAGCACGCTTGGCCGGCCCGTTGGCATAGGCCCTTCAGGAGAGCGCTCGTACTGCCTCGTTATAAGCGAGGCATAGTCGTGCCCGCTCATGCATTGCTAGTGTTACACAGGTCGACAGCAGAATGGACCAATTTGGCATGGAATAGTGGCTAATGTATGTTGGCAAAAATGCTAGGCCTACATAACCTATTACGCAAATCTACGTTCTTTCCCTCATCAACCAATGCTGGGTGGACCTTCTTTTTTTCGACCAAATCAGGCCAGGTCAGCTCGTTCATATGTTACATATAAGAAATATTACGTATGTAGGTATTGCAAAAGCTGGTAAGTTGGGCCTCTAATTTGGCCCATTATTGCTATTGACAGCAAGATTGTCATTTGTGTTTTCCGGGCTATGTTTTGATATATTTTTTGTTCTTAATTTCTGTGACACCATAGTTTCATATCATGTCAGTGTGCTAGATTTGCTTCAGATTTTAGTTTTTGTTACTTAAAAAAAAAACATGAACGGAAGTCGGCCCCTTTGCACGAGATACTTCCCCCAACACACTCCCTTCCCATGCTTCATGTGAAAGGGCCATGCTCTCCTTTGACTCCACCACTTCCTTCACTCACAAGTCTGGCACAAAAGATAAGCAATCTAGTCTTAAAAATCAAGTGAGAAGGAAGAAAAATTCAGACAACAGAAACATATAGCAAACGTGGTATGGTACTAAAATGAGAAAGTTGTAACAGCTCCCGGGTGCTCCTACACCCTCATGAACAGTAAATTCGTAAAAAAATGGAAACAAATAAAAAAATCTGAAACTTTCGGGGATCAAAGATGATCAAAGATTTGATGATCTTGCAAAAGGTTCAGGCACAAATAGCCTTCGTGAGGCCCTCACCAAAAAAACGAAATCACTGCTCAAAAGTGTACATAAACTTTGAACAATGATTTTGCTTTTTTAGGTGAGGGCTCCTCGAAAGTTATTTTTATTTGAAACTTTGCAAGATCATCGAAAGTTTGATCGTGTTTGATGTCCAAAAGTTTCAGATTTTTTTTCAATTTGTTTTGAATTTTCTGTTAAAAAAGGATGTCGGGGCACCCGGGTGCTGAAAATCCTGTCTCTACTAAAATGACATGGAAGGCAAACCTCCGTTGTGATTCAAACCTTTTTGTCTGTATCCCAAAGGTGCAGATTACAGGTCCAAATTAATGTCCAATCCATAGTGGGATCGTACCAATGTCTCACAAATAGCAATAACTTGAAAGAGTACGTCTCAGCTAGCCCTGCCAGATCTTAAATGCAGCCGCTGCTTTGCACCCACAGTCACGGTCACGCACACACACCCAACAACCAATTCACCGTATCGGATCACACTATACATCGTATACCGGCAGTATACATACGTATACGTACGCCTCAACCATCACTGGAACGGAAGGGCAGCCACCATTGCCGCTGGCTCGAGCTCGGAGCTTCCTCTCTTACATATATACTTCGAGCAGGCTAGCACTCTGGGTAGTTGGAGCGGTCCTTGGAGCCATCCTGGCAGTAGTAGTAGACCATGGCCCGCTGCTGCGCCCAGCTCATGGCGGCGCTCTGCTGGGCGCTGAGCCCGCCTCCGGGCCCGGCCGGCACGGGGCGGCACGACGCCGGCGCGCCCACCTCGCACCCGGCGACCTTGAAGTCCTTAAACCCGGACACGAAGGGCTGGTAGCGGTAGTCGGACCTGTAGCGGCCGCCGTCGGTGGCCCAGTCGGAGGCGTCCCAGACGGAGCCGTATGCCCACATCTCCCGCTCCGGGAACGTGGCCTCCACCTTCTTCTGGTAGCGGCGCACGGGCACGTCGTCGACGAGGAAGACGATCTCGTCGGGGTTCCAGAGCACGGCGTAGTGGTGGAACGCCGCGGCCGGGTCGAACCAGAGGTGGAACCGCATCTCCCGGCCGACGATGGGGTGGGCGTCCCCCGTGCCGCGCACGTACACGTTGGTCTGCAGCGTGTAGGGCTCGCCGGGGACCGTGCCCAGCAGCTCCACGTCGATCTCGTCGTGGTACCCCGGGTACACCTCGTTGTTCGACAGCTGCACCATACATTTTTGCTCACGTACGTCAGATAAGAATAAGATCGATCCAAGAAGCAAAAATGGTCGCCGGAGGAGGAGGTAGAGGTACTGACGTAGAAGGCGGTGTTGACGCCGGCGGTGTAGCCGGGCTGGACCTTCATGGAGACGCCGAAGTAGCCGTTCCGGTACGCCCGCTTCGACTTGAACCCGCTGCCTGAAGTCGACGACGAATCAATTAGCAGCATGATTAGGTAGGTGAAACTCATTAATCATCGATCCAACTATATATGATCAATCATGCAAAAAGAACGTTGCTGACCTGAGCTGCGGTCCATCCAGAGGGTGAGGGCGGTCTGGTCCGGCGAGAGAGACTGGTGCTGGGGCCCCCACAGGGTGCTGTACCACTGCGAGAATGGCGTGGAGCTCACCTTGGAGCTCGGGTAGTACCCGGGGGATGGCTGGGCTTCTGCCCAACGACCCTGCAGCAGCAGCAGCATCACAGCTCCTACCACTATCAGCATGAGATTATGTGGCCTAATCTGCATCATCACCATCTTCTTCTAGCTAGTGTGTGTGATCGAGCTCGAGAGGAGTGGAGTGTTTGCGGTTCTACTCCAAACGAGCTGCCTGAATGGGGCTATATGTAGTGTGGTGTGGGAGTGGGGTGGGGTGGGCTCCACATGGGTGCTAATCTCACGAGCGGTTGGTTGCTTGGGAGTTAATTAGTTACACACCACACATCACAGACTGATGATGAGCTTTCATTTATTACCGGTTGACACTTGAGACGTGAGGGTTCTCATTTGATGGATGGTACGTACGCGCAGAATCGTGTGTGTTGATTTCGCTGCTATTCTAGAGTAAAAGACAATCCTGTGGTTGTACCGTCATCTGCTAGAGTAGCTAGCTAGGACGATCGAGAAAAATATTACGACTAGTTTCTTTAACACGGTACAATCACAGATGTTTGCCTAGACCAAATTACAGGAGAAATGGCTTGAACATTTGACCAATTTAATTTAACACGCACGCGTCCCAAATTAAGGAGCTGACATCGCATGCAAATCAAAGGATTGCCTCCTTCTCGAGACAAGAATATATGCAAAGGAAACCACAGCAGAGTCCAATCCCCATGTTTTCTGCAGCTAATAATGCGGGTTTGACGGCAAAAACTTTTTCGCAAGTGGCGACCTAACTTGTCTGCTGGTTAAGGCTAGCTGACGATCGAGCTGAGCGGCTAGCTGAAATTCGGTTACTGGCCGGCCAACTTAAACGCGCGCCGAAACGACGCAGCCACTTGATCCATCCATTTGGACCTTTTCCATTAGCGTGGCATCGCTTCCGGCAGAAGAAACAAGCCATAGTTAGCATCTACTCCATCTACATTCACTACTATGTATAATTAGCAAATATTACTAGTAGTATATATCTGAACTCATGAATGCGTTGGCGCGTCGTGGTCGCCCATCATGTGCAGCTAGCGTGGAAATTAGGGAGAGGGAGAGTCGTACCAATGGCCCAGGTTTTTTTTTTTTGAACAGATCTAGGTCTATTACGAAAGTTCACCGAAAATACAAGGCATCTCGACAATAATAATAATTACATCGAGATTTTCGGACCATCGAACAACCACTACTGTCGTCAGAACGAGCAGCCGAAGCGCCGTTGTCACCACCGCTCCTCTATCACAGCTAGCTTGACCTTGTCGATGATAGTCAAGAAGTCTTCGTGCATGTGTCCCTAAGGACCAACTCCCTGAAGGCGTAATCTTTATTGTTGAACCCTTGAATAGACCTGAGGCATCTGCCACCAAGTCTCATCACACGATGAAAAACATTAATCTCACAACTACAAGGTGACGACATGAATCTACGTCGGAGCTTCGTTGACCACATCCAGACAAACAAACTCGAAAAGGATTGAAGTCCGAAAGACAAACTCAAAGAAGAAGTGTTGTCATTCTTCCGAGCACAACTCTTACGAAGACACTGGAAAATTCTAATCTAAACTAACCGAAGCGGGACATGAGGATTCTCTTCCCTGTTACGGCCGCCGGCGCGGCAAGCAGAGCGATGGTGAATCCATGATCTCACCGATAAAACCTAGAAGGAAGAGTTTGTAGTAGCCGTCAAAGGATAGGGGAGAAAAATAATGAACCATGTTTTTAATTATAAATCTTTAGCTACCCACTCTATCTAGCTAGCAGTACTATGACCAACGACGAGGGACGACCATCGATTGATATTGCCACTTTCGAATACCACGTGGAAATCTAGAAATGTACTTCCTCCGTTTCCTAAATATAAGTCTTTTTAGAGGTTTCACTTGGAGACTATATACGGATGTATGTAGACATATTTTAGATTGTAGATTAACCCATTTTACTTTGTATGTAGTCATCTAGTGTAATCTCTAAAAAGACTTATATTTAGGAACGGAGGGAGTACATGCATGCACATGTACCGCCGCTTTAACTACAGTACTAACAGTAGAACGTAGAGAATATTAGTATTTCTTTGACCCTAGATATTGTGCCCATGAACATGTATTCCTTTCGTTCACAAATATAATATGTATTATTATTATTTTAAATTTGATGTATATAAACATATTTTAATGTTTTTTTCACTTTATTTCAATCCGTATGTAGGCAGTAGGCCACATTGAAATATCCAAAATATCTTATATTTACAAACTGAGCGAGTACTATACTATTAAAAAGTAAAAGTATTACTCCTCCGTTATTATTTACTCTGCATATTAGCTTTGACCTGAGTCAAACTTTATAAAGTTTGACCAAGTTTATAAATAAAAACTCCAAATTTTGGCAATGGGAAATATATATGGTATGAAAATATATTGAACGATGATTCCAATGGTATTTATTTGGTACTGTGGATGTTAATAATTTTCTGTATAAACTTGGTCAAAGTTTAGAAGATTTGACTCGAGACAAATCAAATATACGAAGTAAATAAAAACGGAGGGAGTACTTTTTTGGGCAGGAGGATAGCACTTCCGACCTCTGCTTTATCGGTTGATGCAAACAGTTATATATTATTACACGATGCCAAGCAAGTTCAAATATTGATGCCGATCAAACCGGCTGACAAAAAATAAAATAAAATCGGTGGCCATCCACATAGGATACTTCTCGCGAAGGTATCTCCAAGTCCTACAACGAAACCTACGAGAACCAAACATGCTAGCAAAACCAGATTCCAGTAGTGGAGGTGGAGCTATATGTTAGCAATAAAAAGGCGCAACATCACATTTCTTTCCTTGAGATGGACATGCAAATGCTTAAGTGCGCACATGCAACTGAACCAAACATGCTACTCCTACGGATTGGGAATTCGGCATTCTTATGGACGTGAAACAACTAATCTTTCCGGATGTACTGTACTAGGATTGTCACGAAGATAATTTCATGGGAAACCCCCCTAAGTGTGGCAAAGCTCTGGCTGGACCTGGTCGTGCATGTATCAACCGGTGCAAATGCGAACGATCCCCTTATGTGAAGCGTCTTCATGCATGGTTAAATTAATAATATTTTGGAGTGAAATCTATTAAATTACCATAATTGCATTGGTACCTTCATTTTGTGGTCTTATCACCAAAATGCACTGAAAGCAACGCTGATCATTGATAAAAAAAACACTAAGCATCTCTTGACCACAAATTTAACGTAGAAATAGTGCTGGTCGCAAAGGGGGGCTCGATCATTAGTTTGGACAGCGAGCCAGTTTTTGTTTTTGGCATTCGACCTATTGTGTCGGCACGTATTTATTGAGCGCTTTGCTCGAAAGTCTCCTCCATGCACTGTACATGCATGTGTAAACCTCCTTTATTATTATTATTGATGCGTGTCAAATATGCAAGTCCGAAATGTTGTGTTCAATAAATTAGCTCCTGTACGTACTGCATATCCTTGAATGATTTTATAGAAAATTGTAGCGGTGGGTTTTAATTTCCTGGCTATTGTTCGGCCCACATGCATATCCATACGTTCACCTGCACGGCACCTTAGCGGGTGGGTACTTGACTGATTTGGACAATGACCTCCCTCCTAAATTAAAGTTAGCACCAGCACTTTCTGGTGCTCAATAATTACCCCCACATTGCTGATGGAACTATACGTGCAGCAGTGTACCTTCGTCAATCATATCTTTCTGATACCCCGCAAAAAAAAAAAAAAATCATATCTTTCTGATCTATCCTGTTAGGGAGCGCAAAAAGCCCACATGCATGGCATGCGACGCAACTAACTAACCGAACCTAACTGCCAACCTAGGATTTGGTACATCAACCGACCATGTACCACGCCATGTGCTTGCTGCTTTGCGGCTGGTTTCGCTATTTTTCTCGTGCAAATAATCACCCCACGCAAGTGCCAACATCTACACATGGAAATTCGCAAAGGCACACACCTGCCAAGCCCTATCCGACCGCTTGATTGCCTCGCGATTCGCAAAGTAGTTGGATCCCGAGGACATAGTAAACTGCAATTTTCAACTGAACTTGCAATTTTCTCGATCACTCTTATCAAACTTTTAAGACATATTTTTGTCGGTCGCAGGCACAAAAGTCGTGATTCTATGGGTTGCTCGCGGTAAGTTTCAAGACTTGAAACTTAACATATATTTTTAAAATTCATCAAAACGCATTTGAAATGGGTCTTATTTGAAAGCCCTCATCACGAGAAACACGAATATGAAAATAAAACTTAATTTAGACTTTTCATTCAAAAGCTATAAAGGTTTTAAAAACGAAAGCCAAAAATAAAAGCATGTGTGAGGGACTCGGTGCCTTGAGACCTGCGTGCCACAAATCATCTCCCTCCCTACACACATGCTCTTAATAGCCGACCATAGTATATGAGGGATTCATAATGTTAACTTTTGATAGCATGGCAATCTTATATAGCCAGCTACTGGCTATACTTTTAGTCTTGTTTGTTATTACACGGGGAATCTCATGTGTGCAAGAGAAAAGATTACACGGTTGATGCCAAACCGAAAAGACAAAGGCAAACCGGCGAGAAAGAGAGCATATGCATAATGTTTGCAAACATATATTCATGTAGTTTTGTTCACGAGACTCAAACTTTGAACCGGCACGCTCTTTTATTAGATCAGGCGGGGCATGTTTGGTTGGGTCTTCCCATGATCAGGACATTTTACCTGTATTTTTGAACATTGATCAATAAAGCCTAGCAGAGGTTAGTAAAAAAAATAATTCTTTCCATACCATGCAAATTCGTGGCATAACGCAAAAAAGAAAACAAAAAATCATGCTTATCTACGCCGTGCCGACAATTGAGATGAAGAAAAAACAAACCATTGAAAATGGGCAGAACGAACAAGGCTACTTGAACAGGACAGGTAAGAGAAAAGGCTAGCTAGCTAGCTCCATGGATGCATGCATGGTGAGATTACGTGAATCTTTGCGTCCTGTAGATGCATGTGTGTACCTGATTAATTAACTCCATTCGCGACGGCTAGCTGCACCGATGGATCGGTCTCGCATGTGCACTCTCCAGAATTTTCAAAAGGTGATTTGGACATGCTTTTGGAAGAAGGCGCAAGAGATGCTCCGGCTAATTTAATTTAATTTAGCTCCATCACCATCTCCTAAAGATAAGCTGCATGCACATGCATGCGGCTGGAGCAGTGCTTGGACCCTTGGAAGACATCTTCTTTCGCTGTTCCCGCGATCGTACATGTTTGTTGAGCCGTCCCCAGCCCTAGCTAGCTAGCTAGTAAGTACGTACGACTAGCTAACCACATATTATTTCATGCATCGTAGCTCATTTTGCACCCCCGGCCCAGTCTGTGGATTAAATTTAAGTAACAAATCAAGTGATGTGGTTTGACGTGCTGACCCTGGTCTGGTCGGGCCCTGGCCTAGAGTTTGTAACAGGAGAAATAATTTGGCGGCACTGGCCGACACTCAATAACCTCAACTTGTTTTATTGCAAAGATGATTAGGCTATTGGCTGCCACTGTTGATGAGAATCACCACACCTTCGTCGCACTTATATTGATATAATCGAACTCCGTCGTTTGCGTGCAGGACTCTGGTGTCGATCCGCTAAACAAACGTAGCGTGCGAAAATGTTCATATCCGATCGAGATTGATGTTGCATTGAGCTTCTACACCTACCTGATCATGCATCACCGTCAACGCTGTTTCGCATTTGTGTTTGTGCTTGTGTCGTCCTTTGTTTCCAATTTCATTAGTTCATCATTTGGCGTCTTAATTATCACCCGATTTTATCTTATTTAACTGTTACATTTTCTGTTTTCTTCAAATAGTTTTCTTGATGTTAGATATCCTTGCTGGTCATCATTAAATTTTCACATCATAATTATGAAGTTTTTATTTCGAGGGGAAATGGTCTTTTGAGAAAATTTAGGAGTATATGTTAATAAGGTGTGACAGCTCCGGGGTGCCCATACACCCTCATGAACAGTAAACTTAAAATTTTTGAAACTTTAGGGGATCAAAGGTGATCAAACTTTTGTTGTTCTTGCAAAATTTCAGCCGCAAGTAACTCGAGGAGCCCTCACGAAAAAAAAGTACTGCTCAAAAGTGCACATAAACTTTTAACACCGATTTAGTGTTTTAGGTGAGGACTCCTCGAATGTTATTTGAGGCTGAAACTTTGTAAGAACGTTGAATGTTTAATCATGTTTGATGTTTCAAAGTTTCTGATTTTTTTTGTTTTGTGTTTTAGGGTTTTGTTTTCCATTTTTTTGAATTTGTTTAGTGTCGAATGTTTTGAATAGAAGCGTGAACCACGCACCAATGTTTCATCACCGAACCTGCTAAGAAGAAGACCATGACGATGATATAATGAAATGCCAGAAACCAGGATAACGACGACAAAGGTCAACTATCATAGAGATAGAGCCACAAGACCATTATTCAACATAACACCACCTTCACTATCGAGGAGAATGGTTCTAGTACACCAGTAAAATATGTGCACCGAATGCAAACATGTTTCTCCGGTCATTCCACAGAGAAGGGTAAGGATCGTTGGCAAATGTTATCTTACAAAAAGAACCACACATTTCATCAAAATCAACCTATATTCCAACTTGTTAGGATTTTAGCAATGAAACTAAGCTTCGTCAAGTTTAAAACCTTAAACTTGAGAAACTCAACTAATATTCAGTAAGTTTCAAATGAGGTGATTTTCAGGTTGATGTTCTAAATTTGATGGACTGGATATTGATTGAGCTCAAATAATATAACATGGACTACAAGTTGATATTGATAAAAATGAAGGTTATTTCTCTAAAAATAGAAAATGAGAAAACCCAAATGAGTGGAGTCAAGCTATATTTAGTTGAAATACAAGGTTGTTTTTATAAATATGCTACAGCCCAATTTCATGCCTACAAAACATAGACGACCTAGGTATATAGATTTGATCGTGTACTCTACAGTTAGGATTCCACGGATAAAGAAACACAAAACTAACACATGAAAAACATAAATAAACGCCATACAAGACATCCTCAGTTTCTCTAGTCTTCATGTAGTTTGAAAGCTATCAAAAAATGAGAAAAAACAGTAAAGGCGGAGGACGCTGGCGCGCCTTGCGCTAAGAGCATATACAGATGGTTACAACAAATTCGACTACTCAAATGGACGTGTCAATGGACAGTGACCGATCAAATCTCAAATTTACGTTTCGACAACGGGATACATTAATTACACCCCAAATCCATACAATTAGATGCACATGAAACCCAAACTTAAGGGGAGCTCGTTCGTCTCCTCCGTGCTCATTTCCGGCGGCTGGCTGCTGATACGTCTCAAACGTATCTACTTTTCCAAACACTTTTGCTCTGGTTTTGTCCTCTAATTTGCATGATTTGAATAAAACTAACCCGGACTGACGCTGTTTTCAGCTGAACTACCTTGGTGTTATTTTTGTGCAGAAATAAAAGTTCTCGGAATTGGACGAAACTTTTTGTGGTTTTTTTCTGGAATATATAAGGAATTTTGGAGCGAAGAGCTGCCGGAGGGGGTGGACCAGAAGGCCACCACGCAACCGGCCGCGCCCCCCGTAGGGGCGCAGCCAGATGGCTTGTGGGGCCCTCGTGGCCCCTCCGACCCTAATTCCAACTCTATAAATTCACATCCGCGGAGAAAAAAATTAGAGAGAAGATTTCATCGCGTTTCACGAGACGGAGCCGCCGCCACCTCTTGTTCTTCCTCCGGAGGGCTGATCTGGAGCCTGTTTTGGCCTCCGGAGAGGGGAAATCGTCGTCGTCGTCATCACCAACCCTTCTCCATCAACACCTCCATGATGCTCACCACCGGGAGTGAGTAATTCCTTTGTAGGCTTGCTGGACGGTGGTGGGATTGGATGGAATTGATCATGTAATCGAGTTAAGTTTAATAGGGCTTGATCCCTAGTATCCACTATGTTCTGAGATTGATGTTACTATGACTTTGCTATGCTTAATGCTTGTCACTAGGGCCCGAATGCCATGATTTCAGATCTGAAACTATTGTGTTTTCATGAATATAAGAGTGATTTGGATCCTATCTTGCAAGTTATATGTACCTATTACGTGTCATGATCCGCATACCCCAAGGCGACAATAATTGGGATTTTTTCCGGTGATTGCCGTAGTTTGAGGAGTTCATGTATTCACCATGTGTTAATGCTTTGTTCCGGTTCTCTATTAAAAGGAGGCCTTAATATCCCTTAGTTTCCAATAGGACCCCGTTGCCACGGGAGGATAGGACAAAAGATGTCATGCAAGTTCTTATCGCAAGCACGTATGACTATATACGGAATACATGCCTACATTACATCGATGAATTGGAGCTAGTTCTGTGTCGCCCTAGTGTGTAATTGTTATATGATCAATGTCATCTAAATCATTACCCATCACCGATCCACGTGCCTACACGTTACATATACTGAATCTTGCCAAGTTACTATTGCTATTGTTACTGTCACACTTGCTACAAAACTGCTACTGTCACTATTACTGTTACTTTTGCTACTACTATTTGCCGTGCTACTAAATCCTTGCTGCAGAGAGATATCCTCAGTGCGGTTGAATTGACAACTCAACTGTCAAGGCCAATAAATATTCTTTGGCTCCCTTTGTGTCGAATCAATAAATTAGGGTGAAGTACTACCCATGAAGACTGTTGCGATCCCCTACACTTGTGGGTTATCAAGACCTTTTTCTGGCACCGTTGCCGGGGAGCATAGCTCTATTTATTGTGTTAACTGAAGGATATCCAATTGCTACTATGAGAAATCTGAAAGACAACCGAACTAAGATCGTCCCCTCTCGCACGAGAGGAGGTAAGGAACTGCCATCTAGATCTGCTTTTGATTCACCTTCTGTTTTGAATCAGCTTGTTACACCACCACCTGTTGATCGTTCTAATATGTCACATGAACTTGATGATGATACTTCTGTTGGAAATATGCCCTAGAGGCAATAATAAATTAGTTATTATCATAATTCCTTGTTCATGATAATCGTTTATTATCCATGCTAGAATTGTATTGATCGGAAACTCAGATACATGTGCGGATACATAGACAACACTATGTCCCTAGTGAGCCTCTACTAGGCTAGCTCGTCGATCAAAGATGGTCAAGGTTTCCTTGCCATAGACATGAGTTGTCATTTGATAACAGGATCACATCATTAGGAGAATGATGTGATGGACAAGACCCAAACTATGAACGTAGCATATGATCGTGTCAAGTTTATTGCTATTGTTTTCTACGTGTCAAGTATCTGTTCCTATGACCATGAGATCATGCAACTCACTGACACCAGAGGAGTACCTTGTGTGTATCAAACATCGCAACGTAACTGGGTGACTATAAAGGTACTCTACAGTAGGGATGAAAATGGAGTGGAAACTTTCCGCTTTTCCGGAGGAAAAATGAAAACGGAGAGGAAATATGAAAACGGAAACGGAAATTTGCAAAACGGAAATGGAAATGGAATTTTTTATGCGGAAACGGAAACAAAAACGGAACTGTGTTTTCCGGTGGAACAGACGTGGAAACGGAACCTTCCGTTTCCGTGAATATGGAATTTCCGTTTCTACTATAGACCCATGGCTGCTTTGTTGCCCAACTACCAAACAACACACAATGAGATAATGAGCAGAATGAGCATGATGGATCATTTGAGGATCAACTTTTATTACCATACACACCCTATATGAAATAGCCATGTACTACTACAATACTACCCTATGTTGCTAACACAACCATATTATTTTGTAGCCATGTTAACAATTCCATAAAAAAATTGTTTTTGTGTGTATTTCTCTATGATTCAAGGGTGTTGTAAGTTCCGGTCAACACAAAGTTTTATTTTCGTGTCCGCTCTGTATTCGCTCCGTGTCTGTTTTCGGTAGTATCTGTTTTCGTATTTGTTTCCGGGGTTTCTGTATTCGTTTCCGCTTCTGCAAAAAAATATGAAAACAAATATGATAGCAACCAGTTCCGTCCGTTTCTGCGCCGTTTTCATCCCTACTCTACAGGTATCTCCGAGGGTGTCTATTGGGTTGGCGTGGATCAAGACTGGGATTTGTCACTCCGTATGACGGAGAGGTATCTCTGGGCCCACTCGGTAATACAGCATCACAAGAAACTTGCAAGCAATGTGACTAAGGAGTTAGACACGGGATCTTGTATTACGGAACGAGTAAACAGACTTGCCGGTAACGAGATTGAACTAGGTATGGAGATACCGACGATCGAATCTCGGGCAAGTAACATACCGATGGACAAAGGGAACTGCATACGGGATTGTCTGAATCCTTGACGTCGTGGTTCGACCGATAAAGATCTTCGTAGAATATGTAGGAACCAATATGGGCATCCAGGTCCCGCTATTTGTTATTGACCGTAGAGGTGTCTCGGTCATGTCTACATAGTTCTCGAACCCGCAGGGTCTGCACACTTAACGTTCGGTGACGATTTGGTATTGTTGAGTTATATATGTTGGTGACCGAAAGTTGTTCGGAGTCCCGGATGAGATCCCGGACGTCACGAGGAGCTCCGAAATGGTCCGAAGGTAAAGATTTATATATAGGAAAGTGGTATTCGGGTTCCGGAAAGGTTTCGGGTGTTTCGGTATTGTACTGGGAGTGCCGAAAGGGTTCCGGGGGTCCACCGGGAGGGGCCCACCCATCCCGGAGGGCCACATGGGCGTAGGAGGTGGCGCACCAGCCCCTGGTGGGCTGACCAGCCGACCAACTAAGGGCCCATGCGCCCAAAGGTGGTAGGTGGGGGTGCCTTGGAGAGGAGGGAGTCCTCCCTAGGGCTTCCACCTCCCTTGTGGGAGGTGGACTCTTCCCCACCTTGGCCGGCCAGCCCTCCTTGGAGGAGGGGCCAAGGCTGCGCCCCACCTACCCTTTCCTCCTATAAATAGAGAGGGAGAGGGAGGGCAGCCACACGCCAAGGCATAGGTGCAGCCCTCCCTCTCTCCCTAGATCTGTTTCTCCACCGAAAACGCATCTGCGGGAGCGCTTGGCGAAGCCCTGCTGATATTGCTCCACCACCACCACCACCACGCCGTTGTGCTATCGGAGAACTCATCTACCTCTCCGTCCTCGCTTTATGGATCAAGGAGGCGGAGACGTCATCGAGATGTACGTGTGCTGAACGCGGAGGTGCCGTCCGTTCGGCGCTAGATCGGAACGGATCAAGATTGGATCGCGGGACGGATCGTGATTGGATCGCGAAGACGTTCGACTACACCAACCGCGTTTCTTAACGCTTCCCGCTTAGCGATCTACAAGGGTATGTAGATGCAATCTCTCCTCTCGTAGATGGTCATCTCCTAGATTGATCTTGCGTGTGCGTAAGAAATTTTTTGTTTCCCATGCAACGTTCCCCAACAGTGGCATCATGAGCTAGGTCTATGCGTAGATGACATCACGAGTAGAACACAAAGGAGTTTGTGGGCGTTGATATTCAGATTGCTTCCCTCCTTAGTCTTTTCTTGATTCAGCGGTATTGTGGGATGAAGCGGCTCGGACCAACCTTACTCGTCCACGTACGAGAGACCGGTTCCGTCGACTGACATGTAACTTTGTTGCATAAGATGGCTGGCGGGTGTCTGTCTCTCCCACCTTAGTTGAATCGGATTCAACAAAGGTGGTCCTTGTAGAAGGTTAAATAGCAACTTGTATATCACCGTTGTGGTTTTGCGTAGGTAAGAATCGTTCTTGCTAGATACCCATAGCAGGCACGTAAAACATGCAACAACAAATTAGAGGATGTCTAACTTGTTTTTGCAGGGTATGTTGTGATATGATATGGCCAAAGACATGATGATATATATTTGATGTATGAGATGATCATGTTTTGCAATAGTTTATATCAACTTGCATGTTGATACGGCAACCGGCAGGAGCCATAGGGTTGTGTTTAATTATTATGTTGCCTGCGTGTCACTCATTAAGCGCTATGTAATGCTTTACTTTATCGCTAAGCGGTAGCAATAGTAGTAGAAGCATGGTGGGCGCGACAACCCCGATGGCAACACGATGATGGAGATCATGATGATGGGGATCATGGTGTTATGCCGGTGACGATGGAGATCATGCCAGTGCTTTGGAGATGGAGATCAAAAGCACAAGTTCATGGCCATATCATGTCACTTATGATTTGCATGTGATGTTAATCCTTTTATGCATCTTATTTTGCTTAGGATGATGGTAGCATTATAAGGTGATCCCTCACTAAAATTTCAAGATAAAATTGTGTTCTCCCCGAGTGTGCACCGTTGCGAAAGTTTGTCGTTTCGAGACACCACATGATAATCGGGTATGATAGACTTTACATTCGCATACAACGGGTGCAAGCCAGTGTTGCACATGCGGAACACTCGGGTTAAAATTGACGAGCCTAGCATGTACAGACATGGCCTCGGAACACAAGAGACCGAAAGGTCGAACATGAGTCATATAGTAGATATGATCAACATGAAGATGTTCACCATTGAAACCACCTCATCTCACGTGATGATCGGACTTGGGTTGGTGAATTTGGATCATGTAGCACTCAGATGACCGGAGGGATGTCAATTTGAGTGGGAGTTCTTTAGTGATATGGTTAATTGAACTCATTATCATGAACATAGTCTAAATTTGTATTTGCAAAATTATATTGTAGATCGATAGCTCGCGTTGTAGCTCCCTTAAATTTTGATACATTCCTAGAGAAAAAGTAAGTTGAAAGATGATGGTGGCAGTTATGCGGACTGGGTCAGTGATCTGAGGATTGTCCTCATTGCTGCACAGAAGGCTTATGTCCTTGATGCACCGCTCGGTGCGCCACCCCCTCAAGCGTCGTCTGTGGATGTTGTGAACATCTGACAGACACGTTCTGATGACTACTTGATAGTTCAGTGCGTCATGCATTACAGCTTAGAATTGAGGCTCCAAAGACGTTTTGAACGTCACGAAGCATACGAAATGTTCCAAGAGCTGAAATTGGGATTTCAGGATCGTGCCCTTGTTGAGAGATATGAGACCTCCAACAAGATTCTTTGCGTGCAAGATGAAGGAGAATAGCTCAATGAGGTGAGCATGTGCCCAGATTGTCTGGGTACTACAATCGCTTGAATCAAGTGGGAGTTCATCTTCCAGATAAGATAGTGATTGACAGAGTTCTCCAAGTCACTGCCTCCAAGCTACTAGAGCTTCGTGATGAACTATAACATGCCAGGGATGGAGATGATCCTTGAGCTATTCGCGATGTTTGACACCGCAAAGGTAGAAATCAAGAAGGAGCATCAAGTGTTGATGGTTAGTAAAACCACTAGTTTCGAGAAGGGCAAGGGCAAGAAGGGAAACTTCATGAATGGCAAGCCAGTTGCCGCTACAGTGAAGAAACCCAAGGTTGAACCAAAACCCGAGACTAAGTGCTTCTATAATAAGGGGAACGGTCACTGGTATCGGAACTGCCCCAGATACTTGGCAGATAAGAAGGCTAGCAACGTCAACAAAAGTATATTTGATATACGTGTTATTAATGTGTACCTTACTAGTACTCCTAGTAGCACCTGGGTATTAGATACCGGTTCAGTTGCTAGTGTTAGTAACTCGAAATAAAAGCTACGGAATAAACGGAGACTAGCTAAGGGTGAGGTGACGACGTGTGTTGGAGGTGTTTCCAAGGTTGATGTGATCACCATCGCACGCTCCCTCTACCTTCGGGATTAGTGTTGAACCTAAATAAATGTTATTTGGTGTTTGCGTTGAGCATGAACATGATTAGATCGTGTTTATTGTAATACGGTTATTCATTGAAGTCAGAGAATAATGGTTATTCTGTTTACATGAATAATACCTTCAATGGTCATGCACCCAATGTGAATGGTTTATTCAATCTCGATCATAGTGTTACACATGTTCATAATATTGATACCAAAAGATGCAAAGTTAATAATGATAGTACCACATACTTGTGGCACTGCCGCTAAGGTCATATTGGTGTAAAGCGCATGAAGAAACTCCATGTTGTTGGATCTTTGGACTCACTCGATTTCGAATCGCTTGAGACATGCAGACCATGCCTCATGGGCAAGATGACTAAGACCCCGTTTTCCAATATGATGGAGCGGGCAAGTGACTTATTGGAAATGATACATGTTGATGTATGCGGTCCAATGAGTGTTGAAGTGTGCGGTGGATATCGTTATTTTCTTACCTTCACTGATGATTTGAGTAGATATGAGTATATTTACTTAATGAAACACTAGTCTGAAACGTTTGAAAAGTTCAAGCAATTTCAGAGTGAAGTTGAAAATCATCGTAACAAGAAGATAAAATGTCTACGATATGATTGTGGAGGTGAATATCTGAGTTACGAGTTTGGTATGCAACTTAAGACAATGTGGAAGTTGTTTCACAACTCATGCCACCTGGAACACCATAGTGTGATGGTGTGTCCGTACATCGTAGCCGTGCTCTATTGGATATAGTACGTACTATGATGTCTCTTACCGATTTGCCACTATCATTTTGGGGGTTATGCATTAGAGACAACTACATTCACTTTAAAATAGGGCACCATCTAAAGTCCGTTGAGATGACACCGTATGAATTATGGTTTAGCAGAAACCTAAGCTGTCATTTCTTAGAGTTTGGGAATGTGATGCTTATGTGAAAAGACTTCAACCTGATAAGCTCGAACCCAAAGCGGACAAATACGTCTTCATAGGATACCCTAAGGAAACAGTTGGGTATACCTTCTATCTCAGATCCGAGGGCAAAGTGTTTGTTGCAAAAACGGGTCCTTTCTCGAAAAAGAGTTTCTCTCGAAATAATTGAGTGGGAGGAAGGTAGAACTTGATGAGGTTATTGAACCGTCACTTCAGTTGGATGGTAGCACGACGCAGAAAGATGTTTCTGCGGCGACTACACCAAATTGAAGAGGAAACTAATGATAATGATCATGAAACTTCAGATCAAGTTACCACTGAGCCTCGTAGGTCGACAAGGAATCGTACCGCCCCTGAGTGGTACGGCAATCCTGTCTTGGACGTCATGTTGTTAGACAACAGTGAACCTACAAGCTATGAAGAAGCGATGGTGGGCCCGGATTCCAACAAATGGCTAGGAGCCATGAAATTCGAGATAGGATCCATGTATGAAAACCAAGTATGGACTTTGGTAGACTTGCCCGATGAACGGCAGGCCGTTAAGTACAAATGGACCTATAAGAAGAAGACAGACATTGATGGTGAATGTCACCATTTATAAAGCTCGACTTGTCGCAAAGAGGTTTCTGATAAAGTTCAAGGAGTTGACTACGATGAGACTTTCTCAGCCGTAGCGATGCTAAAGTCTGTTGGAATTATGTTAGCAATTGTTGCATCTTTCGATTATGAAATCTGGTAGATGGATGTCAAAACATCGTTTCCTTAACAGTATCCTTAAGGAAAGGTTGTATATGATACAACCAGAAGGTTTTGTCGGTCCTAAGGATGCTAAAAGGTATGCAAGCTCCAGCAATCCTTCTATGGACTGGAGGAAGCATCTCGGAGTTGGAATATACGCTTTGATGAGGTGATCAAAGCTTTTGGGTTTATACAAAGTTTATTAGAAACTTGTATTTACAAGAAAGTGAGTGGGAACACTATAGCATTTCTGATAAGTATATGTGGATGACATATTGTTGATCGGGAATGATGTAGAAATTTCTGGAAAGCATAAAAGGTTGTTTGAAAGGTGTTTTTCAAAGGAAGACCTGGATAAAAGGCTGCTTAAATATTGGGCATCAAGATCCATAGAGATAGATCAAGACGCCTGATAAGACTTTAAATGAGTGCATACCTTGACAAGATTTTGAAGGAGTTCAAAATGGATCAGTCATAGAAAGAGTTCTTACCTGATTTGTAAGGTGTGAAGTTGAGTATGACTCAAAAGCTCGACCACGGCAGAAGAGAGAAAAAGGACGAAGGTCGTCCCCTATTCCTTAGCCGTAGGCTCTATATAGTATGCCATGTTGTGTACCGCACCTAGTGTGTGCCTTGCCATGAGTATGTCAAAGGGTACAAGAGTGATCCAGGAGTGGATCATTGGACAGTGGTCAAAATTATCCTTAGTAACTTGAGGACTGAGGAAATATTTCTCGATTATGGAGGTGATAAAGAGTTCGTCGTAAAGAGTTACGTCGATGCAAGCTTTGACACCAATCCGGATGACTCTGAGTAGCAATCCGGATACGTATAGTGGAGCACCATTTGGAATATCTCCAAGTGGAGCGTGGTAGCAGCATCTACAGTATGACATAAGATTTGCAAAGTGCACACGGATCTGAATGTTGCAGACCCGTTGACTAAAAACCTCTCTCACAAGCAAAACATGATAAAACCCCAGAACTCATTGGGTGTTAATCACATGGTGATGTGAACTAGATTATTGACTCTAGTGCAAGTGGGAGACTGTTGGAAATATGCCCTAGAGGCAATAATAAATTAGCTATTCTCATATTTCCTTGTTCATGATAATCGTTTATTATCCATGCTAGAATTGTATTGATCGGAAACTCAGATACATGTGTGGATACATAGACAACACTATGTCCCTAGTGAGCCTCTACTAGGCTAGCTCGTTGATCAAAGATGGTCAAGGTTTCCTGGCAATAGACATGAGTTGTCATTTGATAACGAAATCACATCATTAGGAGAATGATGTGATGGACAAGACCCAAACTATGAACGTAGCATATGATCGTGTCAAGTTTATTGCTATTGTTTTCTACGTGTCAAGTATTGATACGTCTCCAATGTATTTATAATTTTTGATTGTTCCATGCTATTATATTATCTGTTTTGGATGTTTTATATGCATTAATATGCTATTTTATATTATTTTTGGGACTAACCTATTAACCTAGAGCCCAGTGCCAGTTTCTGTTTTTTCCTTGATTTTGAGTTTTACAGAAAAAGAATATCAAACGGAGTCCAAACGGAATAAAAACTTACAATACTTTTTTATGGACCAGAAGAAGCCCACAAGGCATTGGAATTGGGCCAGAAGAGTCACGAGGCCATCACAAGCCTAGGGGCGCGCCCCCCCTAGGGCGCGCCCACTGGCTTGTCGTCGCCTCGTGGCCCCCCTTGACTTGTTTCCGACGCCAAAAATTCTTATAAATACAGAAACCTCCAGAAAGAAACCTAGATCGGGAGTTCCGCCGCCGCAATCCTCTGTAGCCACGAAAAACCAATCGGGAGCCCGTTCCGGCACCCTGCCGGAGGGGGAAACCATCACCGGAGGCCATCTTCATCATCCCGGCGGTCTCCATGACGAGGAGGGAGTAGTTCACCCTCGGGGCTGAGGGTATGTACCAGTAGCTATGTGTTTGATCTCTCTCTCTCGTGTTCTTGAGATGACACGATCTTGATGTATCGCGAGCTTTATTGATATAGATGAATCATTTGGAGTTTTCCCCTCTCTATCTTCTTGTGATGAATTGAGTTTTCCCTTTGAAGTTTTCTTATCGGATTGAGTCTTTAAAGGATTTGAGAACACTTGATGTATGTCTTGCGATGGGATATCCGTGGTGACAATGGGATGTTCTATTGATCCACTTGATGTATGTTTTGGTGATCAACTTGCGGGTTCCGTGACCTTGGGAATCTATGCATAGGGGTTGGCACACGTTTTCGTCTTGACTCTCCGGTAGAAACTTTGGGGCACTCTTTGAAGTTCTTTGTGTTGGATTGAACATGATGAATCTGAAATTGTGTGATGCATATCATATAATCAAGCCCATGGGTACTCGTGGTGACATTGGAGTATCTAGGTGACATTAGGGTTTTGGTTGATGTGTATCTTAAGGTGTTATTTTAGTACGAACTCTTGGGCTGTTCGTGACACTTATAGGGATAGCTCATACGATTGATCGGAAAAGATAACTTTGAGGTGGTTTCGTACCCTACAATAATTTCTTCGTTTGTTCTCTGCTATTTGTGACTTTGGAGTGAACTCTTTGTCGCACGTGAGGGATTTACATATGATTCAACTATGTCAGTATTGCCGAGAGAACTTGCACTAGTGAAAGTATGAACCCTAGGCCTTGTTTCTAAGCATTGCAATACCGTTTGTGCTCACTTTTATCATTAGTTACCTTGCTGTTTTTATATTTTCAGATTACAAAAACCTATATCTACCATCCATATTACACTTGTATCACCATCTCTTCGCCGAACTAGTGCACCTATACAATTTACCATTGTATTGGGTGTGTTGGGGACACAAGAGACTCTTTGTTATTTGGTTGCAGGGTTGTTTGAGAGAGACCATCTTCATCCTATGCCTCCCACGGATTGATAAACCTTAGGTCATCCACTTGAGGGAAATTTGCTACTGTCCTACAAAACTCTGCGCTTGGAGGCCCAACACGAGTCTACAAGAAGAAGGTTGCGTAGTAGACATCAAGCTCTTTTCTGGCGCCGTTGCCGGGGAGGTGAGTGCTTAAAGGTATATCTTTAGATCTTGCAATTAAATCTTTTAGTTTCTTGTTTTTCACTAGTTTGGTTTTATAAAATAAAACTACAAAAAAAATGGAGTTTAGGTTGCATCAATTGGTTCGTCTTTTTAATGTCTTTCGTGAAAATGATGGTTTGGAAAATTGTGCTCAATTGGTAGAGGAAGAATTTATGAAAATACTTAATGAGAATTCCTTGAATGATGAGCATGATTGCAATATTGCTAGTATGAATTCTCTGAATATCCATGATGCTAATGATATGCAAAGCCACAAGCTTGGGGATGCTATGTTTGATGAAGATGATATTTTTAGTCCCCCAAGTTTTGATGAGCAAATTTGTTATGATAATGACATGCCTACTATCTATGATGATTATGATGATGACATGTATGCTATAAAGAGTAATGATAACCATGAAACTTGTCATCATGATTTTAATTTTCAATTGGATTATGCTTCTCATGATAGTTATTTTGTTGAGTTTGCTCCCACTATTATGAATGAGAAGAAAATTGCTTATGTGGAGAGTGACAAATTTTCTATGCTTGTGGATCATGAAGATAATGCTTTATGTGATAGTTATGTTGTGAAATTCCTTCATGATTCTACTGAAAATTATTATGAGGGAGGAACATATGCTTGTAGGAATTGCAATAATATCAAGTTTCCTCTCTATGTGTTGAAAATCTTGAAGTTTTGCTTGTTTTACCTTCCTATGCTAGTTGATTCTTGTTCCCATAAGTTGTTTGTTCAAAAAATCCCTATGCATAGGAAGTGGGTTAGGCTTAAATGTGCTAGTCATATGCTTCATGATGTTCTCTTTGTGTTTCAATTCTTATCTTTTATGTGAGCATCATTGAAATCATCTTGCCTAGCTAAAAGGCATTAAAGAAAAGCGCTTGTTGGGAGACAACCCAATATTTATACTTTCTGTTTTTGTGTGTTCACATGATTAGGCTACTGTAGTAATCATGTTTTATGCCTTTTATTTCAATAAAGTGCCAAGTAAAGCCTTTGGGATGACTCACAAGATGAGTAGAATTGATGCTGAACCAAAACAAAAACTTTTGACTCCAGTACAGGAATTTTCATTTTTTACTGGAGCGTGATAATGATCTGAAATTTTTACAAAGTCTTTATATACAAATTCTTCAGGTTTTCCTAATTTTTTAGAATATTTAGAGACATGGAAGTATGGTTACACTACAGATCTTCACAGACTGTTCTGTTTTTGACAGATTCTGTTTTGCATGCATAGTTTGCTTGTTTTAGTGTTTCCATAGCTTATATTTAGTGGTATAAATTATGGGAATGGTAGAATACAGTAGGTATCATGTGGGAACAATTCTGAATCTTGTCTTGACAGTACCTAAGTGAATGATTTATCTTTACTACACTAACCCTTCTCACGAAGTTCCGTTAAGTTTTGTGTGATTGAAGTTTTCAAGTTTTGGGTGAGACACCGATATGAGGAGAATAAGGAGTGACAAGAACCTAAGCTTGGGGATGACCAAGGCACCCCCAAGGTAATATTCAAGGAAGACTCAAGCGTCTAAGCTTGGGGATGCCCCGGAAGGCATCCCCTCTTTCGTCTTCAACATTATCGGTATATCTTACTTAGAGCTATATTTTTATTCGTCACATAATATGTGCTTTGTTTGGATCATAATTATATTTTGTTATTTTCTGTTAGGTGTTATTTATAATCTTGTTTTTCAATAAAAAGTTGCAAGAATTACCTTTTAGGATGCTTGAATTGCATGTTTGATGTGTGCTGTGTAAAAACAGAAACTTTTGCTGTAGTGTTTGAATTTTCATATTTTACTGGAACGTGGAAAGTTCCTGAAATTTTTACACAGTGTTTTAATATAAATTATTTATCATTTCCTAAATTTTCATAATTTTTTGAGTTACAGAAGTACACTGTTTTCATAAATTGCTACAGACTGTTCTGTTTGGACAGATTGCTGTCATAGTTTTGTTATCTACTTATCCTATAGTTTCCATAGCCTATATTGGTAGATATAAATTGTGGAAACGATAGTAAACAGTAGATGATGTTTGAAAATTATTGTGCAACTTATCTTTGCAGTACATAAAGTGTTGATTTATTATTATGTGTACTAACCTATCTCACGAGTTCTTTTCGAGTTTTCTGTGGATGAAGTTTTTGAGAATAGGTGAAACCATGATATGAGAGGATTGAACGAGATACAAAAGCTCAAGCTTGGGGATGCCCAAGGCACCCCAAGTAAATATTTCAAGAAGTCTCAAGCATCTAAGCTTGGGGATGCTACGCATCCCACCTCTCTTCATCAACAATTATCGGTTAGCCTATGTTGAGCCTAAATTTTTATTCGTTCGCATGATGCGAGCTATTCTTGGAGTGCTATTTTTATTTTGCTTGTTGTTTAATAAAATACTTAAGATCTGAAATTCTTAGATGATAGAGTCTTCACATAGTTATTTAATTGTTGGCTACTCATTGATCTTCACTTATATCTTTTTGGAGTAGTTTGTCTTTTGCTCTAGTGCTTCACTTATATCTTTGTAGAGCACGGCGGTGGTTTCATTTTATAGAAATTGATGAACTCTCATGCTTCACTTATATTATTTTGAGAGTCTCTAAATAGCATGGTAATTTGCTTAGGTTATGAATTTAGTCCTAATATAATGGGCATCCAAGAGGGATATAATAAAAACTTTCATATAAAGTGCATTGAATACTATGAGAAGTTTGATTCCTTGCATATAGTTTTGAGATATAAAGATGGTGATATTAGAGTCATGATAGTGAGTAATTGTGGATTGGTAGAAATACTTGTGTTAAAGTTTATGATTCCCGTAGCATGCACGTATGGTGAACCGTTATGTAACGAAGTCGGAGCATGATTTGTTTATTGATTGTCATCCTTTGTGTGAGGGTCGGGAGCGCACGATGGTTAACTCCTACCAACCTCTCCCCTAGGAGCATGCGTCTAATACTTTGCTTTGATAACTAATAGACTTTTGCAATAAGTATGTGAGTTCTTTATGACTAATGTGAGTCCATGGATTATACGCACTCTCACCCTTCCACCATTGCTAGCCTCTCTAGTACCACACAACTTTCGCTGGTGCATTAAACCCACCATATACCCTTCCTCAAAACAGCCACCATACCTACCTATTATGGCATTTCCATAGCCATTCCGAGATATATTGCCATGCAACTTCCACCGTTCCGTTTATTATGACACGCACCATCATTTTCATATTGCTTTGCATGATCGTAAGACAGCTAGCATGATGTTTTCATGATGTCATTTGCTATGCTAGATCGTTGCACATCCCGGTACACCGTCGGAGGCATTCATATAGAGTCATATTTTGTTCTAAGTATCGAGTTGTAATTTCGAGTTGTAAGTAAATAAAAGTGTGATGATCATCATTATTAGAGCATTGTCCCATGAGAGGAAAGGATGATGGAAGCTATGATTCCCTCACAAGTTGGGATGAGTCTCCGGACTTTACAAATAATAAAAGAGGCCAATGAAGCCCAAATAAAAAAAAAGAGGCCAAATATTCCCACCAAAAAAAAGAGAGAGAAAAGAGAGAAGGGACAATGCTACCTTCTTTTTTCCACACTTGTGCTTCAAGTAGCACCATGATCTTCATGATAGAGAGTCTCCTATTTTGTCACTTTCACATACTAGTGGGAGTTTTCATTATATAACTTGGCTTGTATATTCCAATGATGGGCTTCCTCAAATTGCCCTAGATCTTCGTGAGCAAGCGAGTTGGATGCACACCCACTTAGTTTCTTTTTGAGCTTTCATACACTTATAGCTCTAGTGCATCCCTTGCATGGCAATCCCTACTCACTCACAATGATATCTATTGTTGGGCATCTCCATAGCCCGTTGATACGCCTAGTTGATGTGAGACTTCTTCTCCTTTTCCTCACAACCTCCACCATATTCTATTCCACCTATAGTGCTATATCCATGGTTCACACTCATGTATTGCGTGAAAGTTGAAAAAGTTTGAGAACATAAAAAGTATGAAACAATTGCTTGACTTGTCATTGGGGTTGTGCATGATTTAAATACTTTGTGTGGGGAAGATGGAGCATAGCGAGACCATATGATTTTGTAGGGATAATTTTCTTTGTCCATGTTATTTTGAAAAGATACGATTGCTTTGTCAGTATGCTTGAAGTATTATTGTTTTTATGTCAATATTAAACTTTTGGTTTGAATCTTATGGATCTGAACATTCATGCCACAATAAAGAATATTACAAGGATAAATATGTTAGGTAGCATTCCACATCAAAAATTCTATTTTTATCATTTACCTACTCGAGGACGAGCAGGAATTAAGCTTGGGGATGCTTGATACGTCTCCAACGTATCTATAATTTTTGATTGTTTCATGCTATTATATTATCTGTTTTGGATGTTTTATATGCATTAATATGCTATTTTATATTATTTTTGGGACTAACCTATTAACCTAGAGCCTAGTGACAGTTTCTGTTTTTTCCTTGTTTTTGAGTTTTACAGAAAAGGAATATCAAACGGAGTCCAAACGGAATAAAAACTTACGGTGATTTTTTATGGACCAGAAGAAGCCCACAGGGCATTGGAGTTGGGCCAGAAGAGCCACGAGGCCATCACAAGCCTAGGGGGCGCCCCCCCTAGGGCGCGCCCCCCTGGCTTGTCGTCGCCTCGTGGCCCCCCTTGACTTGTTTTCGACGCCAAAAATTCTTATAAATACAGAAACCTCCAGAAAGAAACCTAGATCGGGAGTTCCGCCGCCGCAAGCCTCTGTAGCCACGAAAAACCAATCGGGAGCCCGTTCCGGCACCCTGCCGGAGGGGGAAACCATCACCGGAGGCCATCTTCATCATCCCGGCGGTCTCCATGACGAGGAGGGAGTAGTTCACCCTCGGGGCTGAGGGTATGTACCAGTAGCTATGTGTTTGATCTCTCTCTCTCGTGTTCTTGAGATGACACGATCTTGATGTATCGCGAGCTTTATTGATATAGATGAATCATATGGAGTTTTCCCCTCTCTATCTTCTTGTGATGAATTGAGTTTTCCCTTTGAAGTTTTCTTATCGGATTGAGTCTTTAAAGGATTTGAGAACACTTGATGTATGTCTTGCGATGGGATATCCGTGGTGACAATGGGATGTTCTATTGATCCACTTGATGTATGTTTTGGTGATCAACTTGCGGGTTCCGTGACCTTGGGAATCTATGCATAGGGGTTGGCACACGTTTTCGTCTTGACTCTCTGGTAGAAACTTTGGGGCACTCTTTGAAGTTCTTTGTGTTGGATTGAACATGATGAATCTGAAATTGTGTGATGCATATCGTATAATCAAGCCCATGGGTACTCGTGGTGACATTGGAGTATCTAGGTGACATTAGGGTTTTGGTTGATGTGTATCTTAAGGTGTTATTTTAGTATGAACTCTAGGGCTGTTCGTGACACTTATAGGGATAGCTCATACGATTGATCGGAAAAGATAACTTTGAGGTGGTTTCGTACCCTACAATAATTTCTTCGTTTGTTCTCCGCTATTTGTGACTTTGGAGTGAACTCTTTGTCGCACGTGAGGGATTTACATATGATTCAACTATGTCAGTATTGTTGAGAGAACTTGCACTAGTGAAAGTATGAACCCTAGGCCTTGTTTCTAAGCATTGCAATACCGTTTGTGCTCACTTTTATCATTAGTTACCTTGCTGTTTTTATATTTTCAGATTACAAAAACCTATATCTACCATCCATATTACACTTGTATCACCATCTCTTCGCTGAACTAGTGCACCTATACAATTTACCATTGTATTGGGTGTGTTGGGGACACAAGGGACTCTTTGTTATTTGGTTGCAGGGTTGTTTGAGAGAGACCATCTTCATCCTACGCCTCCCACGGATTGATAAACCTTAGGTCATCCACTTGAGGGAAATTTGCTACTGTCCTACAAAACTCTGCGCTTAGAGGCCCAACACGAGTCTACAAGAAGAAGGTTGCGTAGTAGACATCAAGTATCTGTTCCTATAACCATGAGATCATGCAACTCACTGACACCGGAGGAGTACCTTGTGTGTATCAAACGTCGCAACGTAACTGGGTGACTATAAAGGTGCTCTACAGGTATCTCCGAGGGTGTCTGTTGGGTTGGCATGGATCAAGACTGGGATTTGTCACTCCGTATGACGGAGAGGTATCTCTGGGCCCACTCGGTAATACAGCATCACAAGAAGCTTGCAAGCAATGTGACTAAGGAGTTAGACACGGGATCTTGTATTATGGAATGAGTAAAGAGACTTGCCGGTAACGAGATTGAAGTAGGTATGGAGATACCGACGATCGGATCTCGGGCAAGTAACATACCGATGGACAAATGGAACTGCATACGGGATTGTCTGAATCCTTGACGTCGTGGTTCGACCGATAAATATCTTCGTAGAATATGTAGGAACCAATATGGGCATCCAGGTCCCGCTATTGGTTATTGGCCATAGAGGTGTCTCGGTCATGTCTACATAGTTCTCGAACCCGCAGGGTCTGTACACTTAACGTTCGGTGACGATTTGGTATTGTTGAGTTATATATGTTGGTGACCGAAAGTTGTTCGGAGTCCTAGATGAGATCCCGGACGTCACGAGGAGCTCCGGAATGGTCCGGAGGTAAAGATTTATATATAGGAAATTGGTATTCGGGTTCCGGAAAGGTTTCGGGTGTTTCGGTATTGTACTGGGAGTGCCGAAAGGGTTCCGGGGGTCCACCGGGAGGGGCCCACCCATCCCGGAGGGCCACATGGGCCTAGGAGGTGGCGCACCAGCTCCTGGTGGGCTGAGCAGCCCACCAACTAAGGGCTCATGCACCCAAAGGTGGTAGGTGGGGGTGTCTTGGAGAGGAGGGAGTCCTCCCTAGGGCTTCCACCTCCCTTGTGGGAGGTGGACTCCTCCCCACCTTGGCCGGCCAGCCCTCCTTGGAGGAGGGGCCAAGGCTGCGCCCCACCTACCCTTTCCTCCTATAAATAGAGAGGGAGAGGGAGGGCAGCCACACCCCAAGGCATAGGTGCAGCCTTCCCTCTCTCCCTAGATCTGTTTCTCCACCGAAAATGCATCTGCGGCAGCGCTTGGCGAAGCCCTGCTGAGATTGCTCCACCACCGCCACCACGCCTTTGTGCTGTGAGAGAACTCATCTACCTCTCCGCCCTCGCTTGCTGGATCAAGGAGGCGGAGACGTCATCGAGCTGTACGTGTGCTGAACGCAGAGGTGCCGTCCGTTCGGCGCTAGATCGGAACGGATCAAGATTGGATCGCGGGACGGATCGTGATTGGATCGCGAAGACGTTCGACTACACCAATCGTGTTTTCTTAACGCTTCCCGCTTAGCGATCTACAAGGGTATGTAGATGCAATCTCTCCTCTCGTAGATGGTCATCTCCTAGATTGATCTTGCGTGTGCGTAGGAAATTTTTTGTTTCCCATGCAACGTTCCAACAACTTCTGAAATTAATGATGAAACTATTGCTACACATGTTTAAACCGAACCTGTGCCACTGAATGAATTACTTGATGCTCATATTGCTAAAGCTAGAGAACTTGAGAATGCTGAAATTGAGGAAGACTTTGAATCACCTATTACCCCTCGCTCACCTAATAGATATGAATTGCCTTTGGTACCTGAAGGTTATGTTATGGATGATGAGGTAGCTAGGGACATTCTTGCTTGTGAAAATAGAGATGATGTGAAGAAACTATTATGCAAACTAAAAGAAAAATCTATGATGGAGAAAATGAAACGTGATGCTAAATTTGCTACTTCTCCTATATTTGTTACTGATAGGGATTATTAGTTCTCTATAGACCCTGAGTTAATTCCTATAGTAGAGTCTAATCCTTTCCATGGTTATGAAAATGAAACTGTTGTCGAACATCTTATGAAACTGAATGATATTGCTGCTCTGTTTACCAATGAAGAAAAGATTCGCTACTATTATATCCTTAAGTTTTTTCCTTTCTCGCTAAAAGGCGAGGCCAAGGAATGGTTCGTTTCACTTACTCCTGGTTGCATACGTAGTCCCCAGGATATGCTTCAACACTTTTCTGCAAAATATTTTCCTGCTCATAAGAAACAAGCTGCCTTACAGGAAATATTTAACTTTTCTCAAATTGAAGAAGAGAATCTCCCTCAAGCTTGGGGGAGGCTTCTCCGGTTATTACGAGCTCTGCCTGATTGTCCACTTGAGAGGAATGAAATACTAGATATTTTTTAGAATGGACTAACTGATGCTTCTAGGGATTTCCTAGATAGTTGTGTTGGTTGTGTTTTTAGGGAAAGAACTGTTGGACAAGATGAAGAATTATTGAACAACATAATGCAAAATGCCGATGATTGGACACTCCCTGAACCACCTTCAGAACCTATTCAAAAGAAGAGAGGTATTCTATTTCTCAGTCCCGAAGATATGCAAGAAGCAAAAAGATCTATGAAAGAAAAAGGTATTAAAACTGAGGATGTCAAGAAATTACCACCTATTGAAGAAATACATGGACTTGATACCCCGACACAGGTAGTAAAGGGAAACTCTCTCCGTTCCTTTAATAAAAGTGATATACCTTATACTAGGACTCCTGAACAATGCTTGGATGAATTTGATAATTACGTTTTTAAGCAAGAACATTTCAACAAATATGTTAAGAATCAATTGCAACGTAATGCTATGATCATAGATCGCTTAAGTGACTTGATGTTTAGAATTGCAAATGATGTGAAAGGTTTAGGCAAACATGCTTCTATGGTTCACACTCAATTAGACCAAGTCGCTAAATCACAAAATGATTTGCTTGCTGAAATGAATAATATAAATGATCATGCTATTAGAGTAGTGACTAGAGGTGGTAGAATGACCCAAGAACCTCTTTATCCTGAAGGTCTCACCCTGAAAGGATTGAACAAGATTCTCAGAAAATTAATGAAGACACGCCTAGTTCATCTAAGAAGAAGAAGAAAAAGAAAAATGATAGGAACTTGCATGCCTCTAGTGAACTTGTTATAGAAAAACCTGTTGAGAGAAACAATGAAGTTTATGTTTCTAATGCTGAGACTCAATCTGGTAGTGAGCATACACCTAGTGATAATGAAAATGATAACAATGATGATGATGCTCATATAGATGCTCAACCAGATAATAACAAAGAAAATGATAATGATGTAGAAATTGAACCTGGTGAGGATCTTGATAACCCACATTCTAAAAATAAACGTTATGATAAGAGAGACTTTGTTGCTAGGAAACATGGAAGGGAAAGAGAGCCATGCATTCAAAAACCTATGCCATTCCCTCGTAAAGCCACTAAAAGTAAAGATGGGGAAGATTTTGAGCGATTTGCTGAAATGATTAGACCTGTCCATTTACGCATACGCTTCACTGATATATTGAAAATGCCTCCATATGCTAAGTATATGAAAGATATTATCACTAATAAAAGAAAGATACCTGAAATTGAAATTGCCACCATGCTTGCTAATTATTATTTTGATGGTGGAGTACCTAAGAAGTTGCAGGATCCGGGTATACCCACAATACCTTGCTCAATTAAAAGGAATTTTGTTAAAACTAATTTAGGTGATTTAGGGGCCGGTGTTAGTGTTATGCCTTTCTCCCTTTATAAAAGACTTGAATTGAGTAAAGTCACACCCACTGAGATATCTTTGCAAATGGCCGATAAATCCACTGCTTTACCTATTGGAATTTGCGAGGACGTTCCCGTCGTGGTTGCAAATGTTACTATCTTAACAGACATTGTTATTCTTGATATGCCGGAGGACGACAATATGTCGATCATCCTTGGTAGACATTTTCTAAATACTACAGGGACTATTATAGATTGCAATAAAAGCAAGGTCACCTTTCATATCAATGGCAAGCAACATACCGTGCATTTTCCGAAGAAGCAAACTTTGGTTAATAATATTAATGTCAATGATCCTTTTCCCACGATTATCATTGGAGATATTACAATTCCTCTCCCTACTGCCAAGAAGAAGAAATATTATAATCTTATTGTTGGGGAGATACAAATCCCAATTGAGGTAACCTAGTGACATATGAAGATTCTTCGGTTTCATGTTAATCGGAAACGTTTATTAATAAGACTTGATCAACCTTATTAATGAATTCTTTTCGAAAGACATGAGATTGATGAATTGAATATTCACAACTCTTTGTATCACAAGTTTATATTATGTTTTCTTTGTAAAAATAAAAATAAAATTCCATGAAATTCCTGTTTTCTGTTTTTCCCGTGCATGAAAAATACCTCAAAAATAAAAAGTCTCAGATTTCCATGAAATTTTAACATGAATTTTTCTGAAATAAATAAAAATTGTTGGTGTAAAAATTACTGCAGGGGGGCATGCCAGTGGGCCACCACGCAACAGGTCGCGCCCCCCTTAGGGGCGCGACCGGTTGGCTTGTGGGGCCCACAGGGGCCCCCTGCCTTATCTCTTCCTCCCACTCCTTCTCCTACCTCTAGAAAAAAAATTCTCTAGCCATATCTCTCCCGTGTTCTTCACCTAGAAAGTGAAATTTTTGATCTCTTTGCTCGGAACTCCGTTTCCGAAACTGTTTTGAGGAATTGTTCCTTGGTATGTGACTCTTCCATTCCTCCAATTAGTTTTTGTTTTAGTGGTTTATATTTTGCATAAGTTGCTGCACTTGGTGGTACAGAAAATAAGCTTGCATGTTGAATTCATTGGGTTCCAAGTAATATGAATGCTTGATAAGGCCCCTAGGCATCACTATGAGTAGTTGCTACCAATCTTGCAAAGTTTTATTGTCATAATTTTGTGGCCCAAAAATTTCAGAAATTTGTTCTTAGGAGAATGAACTTTCTAACGAGAGCTTCTTCAAGCCGGAGCCCCAAGGGAGTTTCTAGGAGGATTCAGGATAGCGATCTCAACCTCCCTCGCAGTGTGGAAGTTAGGCCTTGTGAATGGCCACATATACCCTTCATGAGTGAAGCGGGTTTTAATGAAGAGTTCATGCAATTTGTTGCAAATGCCGGGCTAACCAGCTTCTTCGCAGATAAGTGTGACCAACACTATCTCCTTACTAATTCCTTCGTGCAAAACTTTTACTTCGTTAATATGCCCGGTGCTCCTATGGTATGCTTTGCTCTATATGCCAAGAACTATGAGTTACCTCTGCATGAATTTTGTGAAATATGTCTGCTTCCCTCTGATGGGGGAGTGCGTGAACCTAAAGCTGAGGAGTTTGAGGACTTTATTCATACCTTAACTGTAGGGGAAACCAGGGGCGTTTCACACACTAGAGCCACTAGTTTGCATTTTCCATCTGTGCATTATTTTTCTCTGGTTATAGGAAAATGCATAACTGTTATGGAGCAGGGTCATGCCCTCAGCGCCCCCACCCTCGCTATTTTACGCCGTGCACTTTATGGTGATAACGCTTACAACCTAGGAGCTATTGTTGCGCGCCACTTGCATCTTAACCGAACTAAAGGTAAAATTCATGGTGGTATTTATGTTGTGCGCTTGGCTAGGCTCTTTGAGGTGGCAATACGCCCTACTGATTATTTGTTGCCTGAGGTGCACCTCGACCATCTATCTATGGAGGAACACCAGTTTCTCTGGAAACCCGAATCACTACAACCCCTTCGTTACAGCCTAGTGTTTAGCGAGAAGACTTGCGATATTATTCCTTTGCCTGCACCTTATTTGTTTAACTATCATGCCAGGAACGGATACAGAATAATGCCAGAGGACATCATTGCTTACCGGAACGAGCTTGCTGCTGCGGAGGCCGAGGCCCAGGCATGGGACTCTCGGGTACCTCGGCGGAAGTACTTTCCTAGACCTGACGGCTACTACCAGTGGTGATCACCAAGCTAGGCAAAAGCCTAAGCTTGGGGGGGTACGTATTTCTCACCGACATTACATTCATGTTCTCACGCTTCATACAAATTGTCGGTGTTCATCCTCGTTCTTTGTATATCCATGTTAGCTTTATTTTCCGCTTTCTTCTTGTGTGTTTGAAAAACTTTGAAAATCCAAAAATATTTCTCGCCTTTTTCGGTTCTTTTCTTTTCTTTTCCTCTTTTCTTAAGCTGTAGTACTAAAAAGAAAACCCAAAAAGATTTTCTTTGCTTGTTGGGAGCTTTCCCGTGTAAATAATTTTTCTCGTTCTTGTTTTTCTCTTAGTTCCTTTGCTTGCTTAAGAAAAAACAAAAACTCCAAAAATATTTCAGTGTGTTTCTCTGAATTTCTTTTCTTTTGTTGAGTTGTCGAAAGGAGAAGACCACGATGAAAATGTTGAGTGGCTCTCGTATGCTTTATTGATGATCTAACAGAGAGCCAATTTTACCTTGTCTTCTCCTTTGTCTTAAACTGCCCTACAGATTTCAGCTTAGTCCACGACATTCTTGCACTATTATTGTTATCACACCGTTCGATCGTGCAAGTGAAAGGCAATAATGACGATATTTGATGAAGTGACTGTTGCAAAGGAAGCGGGTATGAACTCTTCTTGTTTTCTGTTTTTGTAAATATGTTTAGCCAGTTTGATCCTGATTCAGTATATCATGAGTAAACATGTTCGTGATGACAATTAGAGATTATAGCTTCTCATGCCATGCCTAAATAGCTAGGAGTTAATAATGATTTATCTTGTGTGGCAATATGCATTAAATTGGTTATAATATGGTATGGTAGTATGGTATCTTCCTCTGAGAAATTCAAGCAGTTTGACTTGGCCCATGTGCAAACATGTAATTGAATCAAAACCAATATAGCCTTCATGATGTTTAAATTTAGAGTGTTCATTTCCTACTCATGCTACATCCAATGTTAATTATTCAAAATTCATGTTCATGATAGTTGTTGCTCTCTAGCTGGTCACTTCTTAACCTATTGCTAGCCTTCACCTGTACTAAGCGGAAATGTTGCTTGTGCATCCAAATCCTTAAACTAAGTTATTCCACATGAGTCCACCATACCTACCTATATGCGGTATTACCCTGCCGTTCCAAGTAAATTTGCACGTGACATCTCTAAATATTCAAATGAACATCCATTTTTGTGCACTCGTCTCGCTCATAGAGCGACGGGGTGGTTAATATTTTCCGTGCTAAGCAAGTTATTCTCAGGACGGTCGTTTATTCGCCGTCATTGCACGAGAGAGGCTGGTAAGAGGGATGCCCAGTCCCACATAATTAAATTAAATTACACCAACTCCTTGGGACAGTTGATTGTTTGGAGGGCAACCGTGGATTCGGCCAGCCATGGAATGTGTTTGGATGGTGGATAGGAGTAAACTTTACTATTCTGTTTGGGAACCGCCAATAATGAGTTTAGCATGGAAAATGTTGAAAACCTTTGTCGTAACGTTGACAAGAAAAGTGCACCGCTCAAAAATTATACTTTCACCCTTGTTTTAAGCTTCGAGCTCTGGCACCTCTACAAATCAATGCTTTCCTCTGCGAAGGGCCTATCTATTTACTTTTATGTTGAGTCATCATCCTCTTACTAAAAGAGCCAGACCCGAGAGCACTATTGTCATTCTTATGCATTTAGTTTAGTTAATGTTGGATATGAGCATGATTGGATCTTTTCTACCCTGAATTATAATGTTTAGTCGCTGCTTGGATCTCGGAGGTGCTCTGCATTTATGTTTTGCGGTCTCAGAAAGGTCTAGCGAAATACCATGTCACCATATTGTATTATGAGTGTTTTGATAAATTGTTGTCATAGGAGATGTTTTATTATTGCTTTCTAGCTGGTTATGTCTTGCCATGAGTTAACATAATATCTATTTGTTGTCATGGACGTGTCTATCTATGATTTATGCTGAAAACTTGAGCACTAGCTAAGCATGTGTATAATAACGAGAACAAAAGAGTTTGTAAAAGTTTTCTTTATCACTTTTAGTTTATCAACTGAATTGCTTGAGGACAAGCAATGAGTTAAGCTTGTGGGAGTTGATACGTCTCAAACGTATCTACTTTTCCAAACACTTTTGCTCTGGTTTTGTCCTCTAATTTGCATGATTTGAATGAAACTAACCCGGACTGACGCTGTTTTCAGCAGAACTACCTTGGTGTTATTTTTGTGCAGAAATAAAAGTTCTCGGAATTGGACGAAACTTTTTGTGGATTTTTTCTGGAATATATAAGGAATTTTGGAGCAAAGAGCTGCCGGAGGGGGTGGAACAGAAGGCCACCACGCAATCGGCCGCGCCCCTCTAGGGGCACATCCAAATGGCTTGTGGGGCCCTCGTGGCCCCTCCGACCCTAATTCCAACTCTATAAATTCACATCCGCAGAGAAAAAAAATCAGAGAGAAGATTTCATCGCGTTTCACGAGATGGAGCCGCCGCCACCTTCTGTTCTTCCTCCGGAGGGCTGATCTGGAGCCTGTTCTGGGCTCCGGAGAGGGGAAATCGTCGCCGTCGTCATCACCAACCCTTCTCCATCAACACCGCCATGATGCTCACCACCGGGAGTGAGTAATTCCTTTGTAGGCTTCCTGGACGGTGGTGGGATTGGATGGAATTGATCATGTAATCGAGTTAAGTTTTATAAGGCTTGATCCCTAGTATCTACTATGTTCTAAGATTGATGTTACTATGACTTTGCTATGCTTAATGCTTGTCACTAGGGCCCGAGTGCCATGATTTCAGATCTGAACCTATTATGTTTTCATGAATATAAGAGTGATTTGGATCCTATCTGCAAGTTATATGTACCTATTATGTGTCATGATCCGCACCCCAAGGTGACAATAATTGGGATTGTTTCCGGTGATTACCGTAGTTTGAGGAGTTCATGTATTCACCATGTGTTAATGCTTTGTTCCGGTTCTCTATTAAAAGGAGGCCTTAATATCCCTTAGTTTCCAATAGGACACCGCTGCCACGGGAGGGTAGGACAAAAGATGTCATGCAAGTTCTTATCGCAAGCACGTATGACTATACGGAATACATGCCTACATTACATCGATGAATTGGAGCTAGTTCTGTGTCGTCCTAGTGTGTAACTGTTATATGATCAATGTCATCTAAATCATTATCCATCAACGATCCAAGTGTCTACGCGTTACATATACTGAATCTTGCCAAGTTACTATTGCTATTGTTACTGTCACACTTGCTACAAGACTGCTACTGTCACTATTACTGTTACTTTTGCTACTACTATTTGCCGTGCTACTAAATCTTTGCTGCAGAGAAATATCCTCAGTGCGGTTGAATTGACAACTCAAATGTCAAGGCCAATAAATATTCTTTGGCTCCCATTGTGTCGAATCAATAAATTAGGGTGAAATACTACCCGTGAAGACTGTTGCGATCCCCTACACTTGTGGGTCGGCACCAACCTGACGGACACGCGGCCCGGGCCTCCCCATATTCGCCCTAAATTTGGGCTGGATATGAGGGGTGCCGGTTAGCCCTGGCACTTAGGGCCGGTATGACCGGTATGAGGAGCCCGACTGGGTCTTTTTTTACCGGTCAATGATTAGGTCGTCCGCCCGGGCATTTGAGACGGGTATGAGGCGCTAGACCGTAGATGCTCTAAGATTTGCTCGAGAGAAGATAGTAGTAATCTGAAAATAAGGATTTTGTATAAGGGAATTGAGTTTTCTGTGCAATCACAATGACCTTAAGCAATGCAATGACCCTAAGTTACTCATAGTGGGTTTCATCGTCAAAAGATCTCATTATGTTTAGAGGAAACCAAAACATAAGAATTAGTAGTAGTATAGGAATTTGATAGGATGCAACGTGCCATCCTAAGGAATTGTCTTGCCTAATTCCTACGCGTAGATTCCTTCAGAAACACAGGAAATGAATACTATTCCTACAAAAGTCTCGTACGTGCGCGTTTCCTACAAACCGAATTCATTTATATAAAATTTTCGACTGAAATTCTTGTTCCTACATTTTTTACATAAAAATCTTTCAAACCGAACGAGGCCTTAACTAAATAATCCGATACGGGAGGCCCACATTTGATCCTCTCCTTTACCGGCAGCAACTTCCCAATTGGCATCACGGCAGCACATGCATAAGCTGATAAGCATGACACATAATTTCATAGTTGATTTGGACATGCTGTTGGAAGAACGTGCAAGAGCTCGTCCCGCCGCTAATTTAGCTCCATCATCTCCTAAAGGAAAGCTCCATGCACATGTGGCTGGACCCCTTCTTTTGCTGGTCAGGCAATCGTACGTGTTTGTCGAGCCTAGCTACTACACTAGCTTAGCTAGTTCATTGCCACAACCAGTCGACTTGGGAATTAATTTCAGGTGATGTGGGTCCATGAGCTCCCGTGGCCCGCAGTACAGGAGAACAAACCTTCCCAATTTGGCGGCAGTGGCCGACACTCAAGAACTCGAACTTGTTTATTGCTTGCACACGATCATAATTTACTCGTATAAGATCGTCTCTAGCTGGCTCCATAAAAGTCATAAATGAGTAAATTGGCATAAAAAAACCACAATGCACAATCCATAGAAAAAAAAACAACGCTCTGCTTACAATTTGTGAATTTTTTTTGCCGAAAGCACTAAACCGTCGACTAATCACGTTTTGACTTAAAAACTGACATGTGGGGCCAGCTGTAAGTAATGACATGGCACCGAAACCTCACACCGTCCAACTACAATGTTAACTTAATGAAGAGCCCACTTTCGGCCTCTCCTTCCTCCCCCCGCTCCCCCCCCCCTCCCCCCGCGTCACTCGGCCCATAAGGTACGAATCGTAGATGAAGCTCCAAAGCAGCGAATCCGACGTCTGGGATCGGAGCCAGTGGACGCTGCCAAGCTGAGGAGCCAGTCCGCCAAAACCACTATCTTGACCCATATTCCGCCTTCGACGAAGAAGTAGCCGTGTGAGCAAGAGGGGAACAAGTCCCCCGATGGCGTTACCCAACCGTTGGTGTCCCCGTCTAGGTCCACCTGCCGTAGCAAGCCGACAGACACATCCTCCTCCCGCAAGTTGTCACCGCAATATTCGTCCTGCTTCCGGCACTGGGGGCATTGCCGCCTACCAGAGTTGCTACTCTCATAGGAGTTATTGGATTCCCCGAAGAGAAAAGGTGATGTAGCACATCAGTAGAAAGTATTTTCCTCGGTTAAGAACCAAGGTTTATCGAACCAGTGGGAGGCCCCAAGCTAACAACGTTGGCAGCACCTGCATAGAAACAAATACAATTGCTTGCACCCAACAGTAGCAAGGAGGTTCTCAATCACCTTGTTCTTGCCAGCTACAAGATTTAAAATATATAGTGATAGGGAAAACAACAAGAAACTAAATGAGCAAATTGTAGGAGCTTTTGTATTAATGGAGAATAGACCCGGGGACATAGGTTCACTAGTGGCATCTCTCTCGAAAGGAGGTAATAGCATACTAACAAATTATTGTTGGGCAAATGACAATATAGTGGCATCTATAACTATGATCATTCATGACATAATCTCACATGGGCATTACGTCCGTGATAAGTAGACCGTAATCCAACTGCATCTACTACTATTAATTCACACCAAGACTGCTATCCAACATGCATCTCAAATTATTAAATTTGCAAGAAACTGAGTAACACAATAAGCAAGATGACATAATGTAACTAGACGAAAGAAACCTAGCAATAAGATTAATTCCCATAGTTTTATTCTTAGTGGCAACAACACAATACGTGTCTTTGTCCTTTTTATCACTGGAGAAGATCACCGTAAGATTGAACCCACTACTAGGCACCACTCCCTCTGAAGAAATACTCATCTATCTTGGCAAGAGAGAACAAATAGGTCGGAATGCATACATAGCAATAAAAACACACAAAAGAGAGAATCAATATAAATCAATGAACAATCTGATCATATCCACAATTCATCGGATCACAACAAACACACCACTAGAATTACATCGGACTGATCTCAAAGGAGGTTATTGTATTGAAGATCAGAGAGAGAGAGAGAGAGAGAGAGAGAGAGAGAGAGAGAGAGAGAGAGAGAACGCCATCTAGCTACTACTATGAACCCGTAGGCCCTGGTGGAATTAAGCACACATCATCATGGATGCAACAAGGTTGATGAAGATGGGCACCCCAATGGCTTCCTCCTCAAGCAGAGTACCGGAACAACGCTCCAGATGGGATCACTTCAGAACAGAGGCTTACGGAGGCGATAAAATTCTTTCGGGTTCGCTTCTTAAGTTTATGGATTATTGGGGTATTTATAGGTATGGAATTAGGTCAAACAGAGGCTCGGGAGGGCCACATGGGCAGATGGCGCGGTCACCCCTGTTCACGCAAACAATTACCTTGCGTGAGGGGAATGAAAAGCATGGACTTCAGCCCTGTTAATAAAACATATAACGACATTGAGCGCTAATGTCCGACCTATGCAAAACACAATGCACACTGCCCAACATATCCAACACGACCAAAAAGAAATATCATGTTACCACAAAAATAAAAGTGGCCAGCCTAAGATTGGCTAGATCCTATTTGAAGATTACACGGGCAAAAATAAAACCAGAGGAATACCTTCACATGAAGAGGTAGTTTTGAGTTCTCACAACTTTTTATTATATCACCGGGAACATCGCTGTGGGCAATCACCTAGTCTAAGGACTTGATAGAAAACCTGCCATTTGATGCCGACTTCCTTCCCATCTCAGCCTCGGGCTTTCCTCTTATCTTATTTGCACCGAATTTCGTTCTATTCAAATTGTTTCCATGTGTTTGGTTGTCTTGATCCGTCGTGACTTGATTTTTCCATGACCATTAGGTGTTCGTTTCAGATGGAGATGATGCCTCTGAAATTTTTTGGTGGCATAATTAAGTATATTTTATAAAACTAATTTCCTGTGTGCAACCAAGATCGCCTTTGTAGGGTATAGTGTCTGTTTTTTAAAGAGGGTACACTCATAAGTTTTTTTGAGGGGCGGGCACTGGGTCTAAGTGCAGACCTCCTAATCGGGGCGTTTCACGCTTGTTAGGGTTGCTGGCGCCCACACACAAGCTAATATGGGCCGGCCCATTAGGCGCGTGAGTGATTGCTTGCTAGGGAGCATCTGGTTCGCTGGTCGATGGTTATCTGGTCTGACGTTTGAAAAACAATAAAAAATGTGGGAAGCAAAAAAGTTTACAAATTCGAAAAAGTTATCAAATTTGAAAAAAACATGATTTTGAAAATAAAAATCAGAAATTTGACACGGATTTTGTAAGAAAATTTCAAGGATTTGATTTTTTTTGGAAAAAATTCTATGATTTTGAAAGTTCATAGATTTGGAAAAAGTACGCAGTTTTGGAAAAACAAACTATGGATTTGGAAAAGTTTCATATTTTTTTAAAAAAAATTAATGAATTGGAAAAATGTGACAGATTTTGATTTGTTTTTAAAAATTTGAAGAGAAAAATAAAAAAATTGAAAACGTTTGCACATATAAATATGAATAAAAGAAAAGAAAATCTAAACACTAAAAACATTTAGAAAGCGAAAAGAACAGAAAAAAATTCCAGAGGAAAACGCACTACAGTTCCTAAATGCGCCGGTCCGCTCGGTCGGAGGAATTGGCGCGGTTCTTTTTGTTTGGTAGGAACAACCGGCGCTTAAGCCGTGGAAGTGACTGTAGCGCTTAGGCAATGCAGATGGGCCAATGTTACCCTGGACAGAGTGGGCTTTCTCACCACTGACACAGTCTAAATAAAACGGAAACTTCATACGAGAGGCCCATATTAGACACTTGACGGAGACCCATCAGCCCAGTCAGCCCTTCCCCCATCAGCCCAGTCGCCTCTTTCCCCAATCGCAGCAGAATCACGGCGGCAGCAACTCCTCCGTCCCTTCCCCCTCCCCACTGCTTCCACTTCCGATCGATCCCGCCGGAGCAGCACCGGCAGCCGCCGCGCGGAGCGGCGATGGAGGCCATGAAGAGCCTCCTGAAGCCGAAGCCGACGCCGCAGCAGCAGCTGCGCGAGTGGCAGCGCCGCCTCCGCAACGAGGGCCGCAACATCGAGCGCCAGATCCGAGGTTCCCTCCCCCTCCCTCTCCCCGATCCGATCAAATCTAGGGCTCTAGACCTTCCACTGGTTGCTTATTTCTGGTTTGGGTGCGGGGGGCGCAGACGTGCAGAAGGAGGAGAAGAAGGTGGAGAAGGCCATCCGGGAGGCCGCCAAGCGCGGCGACATGGGATCCGCCAAGGTACCCACCTACATATATATGCTCTGCCTGCGCCATCGATCGATTTGGGCTGGACTGTGAGGCCGGCCGACGATGCGTATCTGCGTGTGATTTTTGATTTTCCTCCGGTGGTGATGCTTCCTGAAGGCGCTGGCCAAGGAGGTGGTGCAGTCGAGGAAGGCGGTCAACCGCCTCTACGAGAACAAGGCCCAGCTCAACTCCATATCCATGCACCTCGGCGAGATCGTCGGTAATGGACAGTGCCTACCTCGTATCGTTCTCTCTAGATAGCATTCTAGTATGCTATTAACATGTAATTTACCGCTGCCTGTTCATGATGCTATACAAACTCTGAAAATTGGTACTTCACTCAAATGTGCTTCCTTTCTAAACAACTGTGCACTTGGCGAGATCGTCGGTACCAAACAGTGTCTACCTCGTATCCTTCCATACTAGTATAGATGGCATCCTAATACAGTGTGCTGTTCACTGGTATAGATATAGCCTCCTCAAGGTATGTAAAGACGCAAAGATAACCTTTAAGCACAAAAAAACTGTGCTAATCTTCATAGTTGTGACTGAAATTCCACACCTAGATGCAAAATTAACCTCTGTTGTATTGGGCTTCAAGTTTATGTGGATCAGCAGTAGGGCCAGGGGGAGAAGTTATAAATATAGGAAATATACTAATGTGCACATTAATATGCAGATTTTTTCCCTACCTGGTAGTTAATCTTACTTGCTTGGGAATATATACCAGCCAGCGTACTTGCAACTGGTATTGCTTATGATTCCTTCAGTGTTCAAGAAAGCATTTTTAAGCGACGCTTAAGCATACTTAAGATCTCAGTGATGGCAAACCGCTTCGCTTTTGCCATAAGCGGTAGATTAAGCGTTTTTTTTAAAGTTTGTCCAGAATTTGGCTGTTTTTGAACTACTTTTGCTTGTCTGCTTGTGTGATAATGTCAATATGCCATTTATCTTATTATTAGGCTCTGTTTGGGAACTAATTCCTTCATATTCTGGTACAATTCTGGCCACATGATCTCTATTAGGTCTTGACTATTTGAACTGAACTGCAGTTTAGTTGTTATTTTGCTTGCCATTTGAACCTGATGTGTATTTGCTTTGGTGTGAACTGTATTTTATATGCTATTCAATTATCCATGTGCCATGTTTCCTATTTTTCTGTGTATATTATTCAAAATCTGTCAAATTCTAGCCAATTTCAAAAAACGCTTAAGCCAGGTTAAGCAACACTTAAGTGCCCATTGCTCTAAGCTGCGGCCTTCCGGTTTTTTGAACATTGGAATCCTTTGACTTGAACTTTGATTTTTGAACATAGACTTAAACTGAAATGAACCTGTAGCATTCCTTGGTGCTTGCCTAGAAGTTATTATGGCATGGCTTAGCTTATCGAGAAGTAGGTTTAGCTCCCTTCGTTTCATTCTGAAGTGAAGGTTTGTCCTAATGACATGTTGTGCTTTGTAATCTTCTAGCTACTACCAGGACAGTAGGACATTTGTCCAAGAGCACCGAAGTGATGAAACTTGTCAACAACCTTATGAAGGCCCCAGAAATAGCTGTCACCATGCAGGAATTCAGCAAAGAGATGACAAAGGTATATACCAAAAGGCCTCTTTTGAAGGTTTCTGTTGTATTTTGTACCGGTATCAGTTCTGGTTTCATCATTGCTGTGGTGCAGGCCGGCGTTATGGAGGAAATGGTTAATGATGCCATGGATTCAGCACTGGACGATGAGGACATGGAGGAGGAGATCGAGGAGGAGGTTGATAAGGTCCTCTCTGCAATTGCCGGGGAGACTGCATCCCAGCTTCCTGACGCTGTCCGCAAGCAAAAGGAGAAGGTTACACAAGCTTCGACAAGTGAACCTGCACAGGTAATACTCTCGTGCTTGCCCTGCACATTTTTGCAATCATCAGGCTCTTTGGTACCCGGAGTAGTCACCTTACAAGTAGCTTTCCACCGTGTGCAGAGAACTGCTGTAGCTGAATCCGTTGACGACGACGAGGATGATCTAGAAAAGATAAGGGAGAGGCTGGCCAAAGTGAGGTCGTAAAAGAGAACTGGTGCGATGACGTGTACAATATAGTCCATTTGATAATGTATGGGCAGGGATACACTGTTTGACAGATGACGCCCTTGTCACCGACAAACTGGTCACCCACATTCACAAACTTAAAGTTGTTTGATCTCTGTTTTAACTTGTATGGATCACCGCCCGTGATGTATTTTGTTGGTCTCTGTACTTGTTGTGAATACAATACGTGCATACAGGTATTGTGTTATCAGATTATGTCAGTAATCCATCAGAATGCACTCAACTATATTTATGAAGAGCTCAGAGCTGAAAAGGCTGAAGGCCTGAATTTGTACTTTGTTGTTTTACTTCGCTTTTACACAATGATGATGTGTTGAGTTCAGTTTTGCAGGATTCCCCTGTCATTAGTCAGGAAGGACCGAAAAGGCTTAGCGAGCAAGCTGGGTGAGCCGAGGAGTTAAACTGGCAGTTCTGTTGCGCAGAGATGGTCGGCCATGCATTCATTGGGCACATGGACTAAGCAAGCGAACAAGCAGAATCGGTATGTATGTGTGCTAGCTCATGATCTCAGCTAGTAAAAACTAGAAAGTAGGCTAGGAAACGAGGCCAGCTAGAATTGGCTATGTCTAGATCATCCCAATTTGCCAGCATTTATCAACCACATACGTTTGACACCCTCATTTGGAGAAATGATTGACTTCCATTTTATTTTCACTGCCATAACATTTTTTTTTGTTACACCGTAGCAACACAGGGATATGCCACTCCCTACTGGCACTAGTAGAAAAAAAAATGCTGTAACATGACAATACACGAACCATCATCGATCTATGCATGGATAGATGACCAGTGACGCGTGACAGAAATTGTTGTGCAAGGAAACAAAACATTAGAGTTGACCATGCATGCAAACATAGGTACATCGTGTTCACTGCAGAATGGTAAATAAGCTCCAAAGTAACTTGCATGGCTGGCAATGTCATACCCCAGTGCCGCCGGGGGTCTGGTCAGGGAGTCTGACCCGGGAGGTGCTCACACAAGTTCTTGCAGGCGACCTGGCAAGGGGTGAACAACTGGTTCACGCAGGTCTGGCCCGCCCCTGGAGCGAGGGCACAGAGCACACTGCACATCTCATCCGCAAAGGCGTTGCATGCAGGTATGCATGCTAGGCGGCATGGCGTCTCCGCACTAGGGCAAGCTAGGGGTTGCCCGTCGACGTAGGCCATCGCTGGCTGGCCTGCAGCAGCCATGAGGATGGCCACCAGTACCGTGCAGATGGCCGCCATCTTAAGCGTGGATACGGCCATTGATCCTACTTACGACGGAGTGGCTGGGCTGGTTGGGTACCTACTACGTAGGAAAGATGGTGCAAGAAGATGGATCGGGAACTGAGAATGTGTGGTGCCCATATGAGAGCAGGGCGGTGTGCTCTTTTTATAGGCAACAAACGCGCACACATGGAACTGGAATCACAGAGTATGTGTATGCAGTATCATTATTCATGCAGCCCGCTACATATTCAAAATTAGAGAAATCGGTTCTAGCTGGATAGTACGTAGTAGTGGCGTTAGTTTAAGCTGTAGTGACTTATCACTTTGGCGGGGCTTTGTGGGACGCCGCTCCGCATTCCTAATCATGTACCTTCCGTGTTCACTTCATCACCCTAAGTGGACTATGCTAAAGTTAGTGACTACTCATGTATTGAGCTGTTCTAATACATAAAGTATAGAGTTGCCAGGCAAAAATTAATCATTCATCGGATCACATGTCACCTTACTTTATGATTTCCACTGATCTTTACTTGATCCGCAATGAACAGGAGATGTCAGCTGCTCAGGCACATGGTGCTGGGTAAGTTCAGGGGTTTTATTGCTAACTCATCTTCTAAGTTATGTTCACTAAATCTGGCAAGTTTGCACTTAGATGTCCGTGTAATAGTTTGTTCGAAGTCTGGAATAACAGATCTTTCAAGAGTTTATGGACAGCTAAGTTGCCAGCGAAATCCATATCTGGTTGTGGCTGGTATGGCATGATTCTATAGCCACCGAAGATAATATGAGCATATCAGCAAATTTACAACAAGTTTTTTCTTTTTGGGAGGGAAAAAAATTTGTATTACTAAAGCAGGAGGTAGTTTTTACCTACATAAGATAGGGATGTTTACAGGTCCAGAGCAAAGCCACAGACCTACCAAAATTTGCTAAAGTATGATTAACATTATTCTGAGAGTTCCTGATATGAGTAAATACAACTTCCCTGTTTTCCATGAGCTGCTTCAGTTCAACTCTTGGACAAGTTGCATGCCTTGATCTGTCTCTTTACTTGGCGTTCACCTGATGCTATCTGACTCCATACCACCCTGAGCTTTTGGTTTGATGATTTGCTCCCAAGCTAACCAATACGGAGTACTTCCTTACCAACAAGTTGGAGTCGCTACATTGTGCAGGGCTCTCAACAAGTTAACATATCGTCCATGCTGAGATTATTCATTTGAAATAATAGTGACATCGTTAATGAGGATGGGTACAACATCACTCACAGGCTCCTCAAACTAAGCACAAGTCGGAGAAACTCTAGCTGACCTAGCAAGTTTATGAGCAACTTTATTTGCTTCTTTATAATAATGTTGAAATCTAGAAATAGTGAAATCACATGTGCTTGAGTCTTCCCGAAATACCAGGCAGGTCTCTCAAACGCAGCACGGATCCCAAAGTGAGCAGATGCATGCAGGTCTACAACCACCTGTCAATCTGTTATAAAAAAACAGCTGACAAATATAAAGAAATATAATAGTGTTTATAGATAATTAAAGTAGTGATCTAAACGATGTTATAATTCTTCACGAGGGAGTACTATTCTTGTCAGTGGCGGAGGTAGGGGGTGGACAGGGTGGGCCATGGCCCACCCTGAGATATGAAAATAGCCTCTATAGTACTGTAGCAGAAAGGCCGAATAATAGAAGAAAAAATAAATGTATATGTAAATTGCACTATTGGCCCACCCTGACCCAGTGAGCTAGGTCCGCTACTGATTCTTGTATGCAGTAATGGAAGCATATGTTAATTCTCACGCCACATAAGTGATTCAACCATGTCCTCTGCATCAGGGTTTTAGGGAAGAAACTATATACTGGATAAACATACATCTGACTAGCACACCAATTCCCAAAATGACGCATGTAAGGGCATCTCCAACAACGACCCTCAAATCATCCACATCCATTCGAATCGCGTGTTCCGGACGTGTTGTGCCATTTAACGCGAGCCTGTATCGGTCCCAAGGATGGTATGGATGTACTTTCTTTCGTAAATCGGAGACAAACGTGAGGGGGGGGGGGGGGGGGGGGTTGCATTGCGGGCGTCCGGACATCACCCTAGGCCGCGTCTGACAGCCCTGACCTGACCCGCTCACACCCCTCCCCCCTTGCACGCACGCGTTCCCATCCGGCGTGCTCTGCCCGCATTCATGTCGCGGTAGAGCGCGTCGCTCCACATTGAAGCCGGTCCAGAGTGGACGCTACCTCTCACCTCGTCTGTCATTGAACCGGCGCGTCGGCCGAGGGCGCCGCCTGGGTAAACGCGCCTCCTCGTCGCATTCAAACACCACCATTAAACCCCCGCGAAAGCCGAGAAACCTACTCCGGCCACACGTTCATTCGAACGGGCGACATTAAACACAACGCCAGGCAAGCTCCTCCTGTCTGCCCGCTATTTAAAGGAGGCCAGACGTCGGGCAAAAATCGCACCACTCCGTTGCTCCCCATCTTCTCATTCCACCATTTTCTTCATCCTTTCGATGGCATCCAAAGAGCAGGAAAAGTAGTTCTCCGGCATAAAAGTCGTCTGGGTGGCCTGCCGAGCCAGTCGAATACGAGCGAGGCAGCTCGCTGCTCCACCTACTCCGTCTAGCCCGACCGAGCAAGTTGCCGCTTCAAACTGGTGCGTGGTTCAACAACTCGCCGCTCCAAGCCTGCTCGCGGAGGAGTGGCGAGTTTTTCAGGCTGGCGCGTGGGTGAGCATAGTTGCACGGTTATCGTCGTTGTCATGGACGACGCCAGACACCGTGCTATCCGTCGTCAACGTTGGCAAAACCGCGTGCGGTCGGTGGAGAAAAAAACTGGCTATGTGGAGCTCGACGATTCGGTGGCCAGCGCGTTCGCATCCGTTTTACACGGAAGCGGATGCAAACCTTCCCCTTCGGCTGAAGCATCCTCGTTGCCACTCCGGCAATCAGGGCAGCCGAAGATGGGGATAGGGGGAGGAATTTTGCCTGCGGGGCTCCCGACAGTCTGATAAGCGAGCTGCCGGATATGAGGAAGACAAAGCGATCTACCGCGGTTAGATGTATACTAGTGTAGTGTATCCATCTCGTGAGAATGGAGCTTCGCACGGCCTGACGTGCACATAGTTTTACCTATTTTAGTTAAAATACGTTGAAAATGTAATGAATTTTGTCCGGTTTATATGAAATCAGCTATGTTTTCATGAAATTCATATTGTTGAAAAATTGTTTGAAATGTATACAAACAGTATTAGATGGCGGTATTCCGCATCCCTCTCCGCGGACTGATTCTTTTGACGGATGTGGGAGGAAATTTACGGGTCAGCCTTGGAGCTGTCCTAAGTGTATGACTGAAGTTGCTCTAGTCACGGGGCGTGGTGCCGTCGTGGCGCCTCCAAACAACCCAGAAAAGCTGGTGTGGCGGAGGAGATCGCTCGCATGCTGTTGCACATCGCCGATGCAGGGTATTGGCAGCTTCCGGAGCCTGCCAGAGATCAATTTTGTTGCGACAACTGTGAGATCAAATCAAATAGGAAGACGATCGACGTGTATGTGCAGGTTAATTACGGTAGAAAGAAGGAGAGGTTACTTGGGTCTGTGGAGGTGAGGGTCGCGGTGCCGCCGCCGAAGTCGCAGGTGGCGCCGCCGCCGCCGTTGGCCTTGACCTTGGCATTGTGGTAGTAGCTGTTGGCGGCGTAGGAGCAGCGCGTCGCCACCGTGTCGGTGCCGGAGTGGCACTTCCCGCCGGGGAGCAGCGGTGCACAGTCGGCGCCGTGGCCGCACGCGTAGTCCAGCGTCCTCTGCAGCACCGCCGACGGCAGCTCTGGCTTGCACACGCACCAGATGCTACCTGCAGCCGACGACCCTTTTGTCGACACGGCAAGCACAATGAGGAGCAGGAAGATCGAGAGTACTGGAGTAGCTGCCATGGATGATGGATCGCTTCTTGGCTTCTGCTTCTGTTGATTATGTAGTGCACGGGCTTATGAAAGTTGCCTATCCATTGAGAAAACTCTATCATCTCTACTCTCTACCCTCATCCTCTCGAGCCACCAACAACCAAAAACAAGAGGCAACCCTGTATACCATCGCTGCCACAAGACCTTCTCTACTGCAGGCGACGAGATGGACACACAAATGTCTCCATCGGCACCAGGGCCGTCTCCAGAAATTTGGGGCCCAGGACGAAAATCAAAATAGGGCTCTAAATTCACCCACGCTCGATGCACCCACGGTGCACCCATGCAAGAAAACGTATCAAAACATTTTGAAAAAATATGAAACTTTGTGGGAATGATCTTCAACAAATGTTATGGGCACCTGCAAAGTTTGGTGGTCAAATAACATTCGAGGAGCGCTGTACAAAAAAGAAAAAATCACTGAAAAATAGTCAAAATGTAAGTACACTGTTTGAGCAGATTTTGTAATTTTGTCTTTTTTGTACAGAGCTCTTCGAATGTTATTTGACCACCAAACTTTGCATGTGCCCATAACATTTGTTGAAGAACATTCCCATAAAATTTCAGAATTTTTTGAAATGTTTTGATACGTTTTCTTGCGTGGGTGCACCGAGCGGGAGTTCAGCCACTACTTTCCCTTCTTAAAATATAATCATATAACTGAAGAGCCAATCTAAGTAACGGATACTATCACCTAATTATTAATTTCAAAAATGTGTATTCGGTACAATATATAGAAAATATATCATATACTAATGTAAAAATAGGAAAGATGGTACTAAAGAAATAAACTTATAAACTCACCTCACTTTCTACCAAAAAGTAACACTCGTCTAGTATTTCTTGAAATGAAATCTTTCATCATGTGTTTGTAGTAAATGTTCTCCGAGCCATCATTTTCACGTGCTATTGTCATCAATCCACCGAGTCGTTTGGGATTCGATAGCGCCCTTTTCAGATTAAGCATCTGATTCAAGTTATTGTTTCTTTGAGGATACATGGTTTATGATTCTTTTTGTTTTATAACACAAACGCAAGTAATATGAAATCAATTCAAGTTGTATGAATGATAGCCTTTGTACTGATATAATATATTAAGACCTTATCTTGATGTAAGATTTTGAAAAATTGTTTAACAAAAAAATAGCCTATACTAGCAACATGAAATTGGGCCTAATCAAAGGACTTACGTCGACAAAGACGGCAAGGGACAATGCGCCATGCCACCGTATAACTATGCCGTGGGGCGTGGCCGGCTGGCGGCCGCATACGCACGACTGACCTGACGTCCGCCGCCCTCGGCCTGCTAGAGAATCGATCTCTCTCTCTCTCCTTGATCTAAGTTGTAACGATGGCTAACCCGAGGGGAACTGCTGCGCACGATCGGATCGGGAATGCTGGGCGGGTGTCACGGAACTAACAGGCAGGCTGCCGGGCTGTGTACGCGCTTGTATTGGTTGATTGCAAAACGAAAATGCTAGAACGGGCTTCCGGCCTGTGTACGTGCATGTATTTGTTGATTCATTGCCATTTATTTTCTGTACATATATATACGTATTATTTGCTATACAGGGGCCCCAAAAATTTGGGGGCCTGTGCGGTCGGCCAACTTGGCCTCCCTCATCAACGGGGCTGATCGGCACGAACCTTTAGCTGCAAGTGCTTAAGCATGGGAGTTACTATGTCGATGCCACCACACCCCGTGTCGATATCTCTATCGATATACAGCTCCTGCAGCGATGCCGAGTGGACCATGATGTTCCCTGATACAGTAGCCTTTAGCATGCGCAGGCATGGGCACCGGGTGACCAAGGTGCCAATGCCCAGGACCCTGCATTGTCCTGATAGGGATAACATCTCGAGCGCCAGAGTGAATAGCATAAAACTACCACAATTCGTTACATTGCTTCAAAAAACTACCAGATTTTTTATTGTGACTGAAACCTATCACTTTTCTCGCTGGTTGTCTCAAAAAACCCAAAACGCCCGTCGCTAAGAAATTAAACCGGTTTATGGCAGGTCGGACCCGCATCTAAACGAACCGTTAGTTTGACCGTTAGATGACATGCAGGGCCTACATGTCAGTGCCTCTTCCTCATAAAAAAGCAATTGGATCATGTAAATGTTTAAAAATGCAATCGGGTCCCTCCCATGGCCGTTCTCCTCCCGTCTCTCCTCCCGCGCCCTAGCAGCGCTGCCGCTGCCGCCGACCCGCACCACCCCCACCCCACCCCACCCCGGCCGGCGGCGATGCCCCCGATGACGCCCCAGCGCCAGAAGCAGGGCGAATCGGGCGACTGGCGCGAGGAGGCCGTGTCCGTCGGATCGCTGAGGTAGGTGGACCTCGACAGGTGCACCAACGGCTGGGCTGCGCCGCCGGGCGACCTGTTACAGCTACGCGCGCGCGGCTACTTCTCCGGCGGCGGCGGGAAGCGCGGCAAGGCGGCGGCTTCGGCGGACTGGCTCCTCTGCCCCGCCGGCGTGGACTGGCTCCGCTCCCACGCGCGCCACGACCACGTGCTCGCCCGCGACGACGTCCCCGTCGTCACCGCCTTCCATCGCGCGCGCCTCCGCAAGGACCCCAACGCCCACTTCCTCCTCGCCGTCAATCTCTAGGTCGGGCCTGCTTGCTGCTGGCCGACGAGCATGGCTGTGGGTGCACGGCCATGGGAGGGACCCGATTGCTTTTTTCAAAAAATTATAGGGACCCGATTGCCTTTTTATGAGGAAGAGGCACTGACATGTGGGCCTTGCATGTCATCTAACGGTCAAACAAACGGTCAAATTGACTGTTCGTTTAGATGTGGGTCCGACCTGTCATAAACCGGTTTAATTTCTTAGCGACGGTCATTTTGGGTCTTTTGAGACAACCAGCGAGAAAAGTGGTAGGTATCAGTCACAATCAAAAAATCTGATAGTTTTTTGGAGCAATGTAACGAATTGTGTTAGTTTTATGCTATTCACTCCGAGCGCGAAGAACTCACTGGTCGGTAGCAGTGTGAAGCATATGTTGGTGTCTCAAAAGAGAAAAAACAAGTATAAACTGTCTTAATGAACTCTTACACTGCTTGGCTAGGGTTCTTGCCATGCAATTTTGTGGTGTGGCAAATTATGAAAAAAACAAAACATATGTGAGACAAATAAATGCAGTTGAACTTCATTAGGCTCCCTATCATCTCTAGGATCTCAAGTACTCAATGGCCCCACAAGTTCATACGAGGCACATGATGTTTAATTGCTCGTTTCAACATATGAAAGAGATATCCGATGATTAAAGTGTTGTCCAACCATTGATGTTCTTAATGCCTACATGGATGCATGTACCGCACACAAGAGTTCAATTGGTTGTTTCTCGGAAGCATACTTTAATTGTTTGGTTAGATTGCTTGTTTGTCAGGCATTGTCTGACTCGGCCAACTATTTTAACTACGCTTCATGTTTTAATGGAAGTCTAGTACACATAGCACGTGATATCAAGAAATGCATGTGCACAGTTCGTTAGGCTAGCTAAGAGTGCTTGGATGTCCATTACACAATGGTCTAATTAGTTTATATGAGGCAGCAAATAATGTTTATGTGACCATTTCATTACATGACCAATAAATTGAATGTTTAAAATTTTGCCAGGATGATGATGTTATTGAGGCATGAATGTTTGCTTTTGGTCTTGATCTGGAATCCGGTGGTGCGTTAAAGTTGCCTAAAGGCCACAAACAGGCCAAAAAAAAAACACGAACCGTCAATAGGGCTAAAGAACCACTAGCCAAGCCAATATAACCGTGGGACACAAATGGACAGCAGATAAGCTAATATAACCGTGGGACACAAATGGGCCGAAAAACCTATGGGCCTCAAAAGGGCCAAAAGTACCAAGGGCCACAAACTACCGAAAGAACCATGGGTCGCAAATGTGCCGAAAGTACCTTGGGCCAAAACGGGCTGAAATAACCGTGTGTCTCCAAGAGGCCAAAAGCACCATGGGCCGCAAATGGGCTAAAAAATCAACGGGTCAATATCACGATGAAGGACCCATGTGCCGTTAATGATCCGAATACACATAGAGAGTTATTGGGTTGTGTGAGCTAGGGCCGTTAATGAGTCACATGCACGTAGGCCGTTAGCGGTCCCTTCATGGGACATGATGACTAACGTAGTTCGTGTATCGTGGACCTTAACTTGGCCATATACCTACCAATGTTTTAAAATCAATGGGCCAACAATGGGTGGAAGGACACGTGTCGTCCTTTGAAAGGTGCTTGGCTAGTAGATGTGAGACATCAAACTTTTCAATTAGCATACGCCACAGGACGTGGTTTGTGCATGCCGTGACGAGTTTTGAGGCATCCGTGGGGATGTGGTCGGTCGTGGGATGACACGATCAGGAAGGAGTGTGGGCCCCTCAATGTAATTTTGCTTAAGTCAAGGAATAAAATAGATAAGAAACAAAAAAGGAAGCTAGACAATCAGCTGTGCAAAACCTCTTGTCTTTGAAATTGTTCATCACATTGTTAACTTCAATGGGGCGGTGAGGTAGCATTGGACACCTGCAGCACATGGTAGTGTAGTCGAAAATTCGGGCCTCTATTTTTATAAGGAATTTCGCAAGAGAGTAGGGTGTGTCCTATGCTGAGAGTGGGAAATGAGGGCATAGGGTGACCCACTAAAAACATAGAGCACTTGTTCTCATATATTTTGTATAATGTTTAGACTATGGCTGAGATCCATGGGCTGGATCACGGATAGTTAATAATCTTCCACAACGATCATAAGGCTGCCCGTAATTGGTAGTATCATAAGTCAGTATCATGCATATGATACCAGTTTATGATACTACCTCCATACTACCCCTGTCCTGGTTTATTGGTCCCCTTTGTATTCCGTGTCAAATTTTGACCAAAGATTTAACTAACAACATATGAATGTATGTCACAAAAACTTATATCTTTGGATTCGTATTTGTACAAAGTTTTCAACAACGCTATTTCTAGTGACATGCATTAACATTTTGTTAGTTAAATCTAAAGTCAAAATTTGGCACAAAATACAAAGGGGACCAATAAACTAGGACGAAGGTAGTAATTCATAGTATCATATATTACTATCTTATAGTTGACCTTATTTATTGCTATGCATGACATATATAGTAGCATATCATTAATTATAATACGGCAACTGGGCTTGGACAGTGATTAATGTTGTGTAATGTTGCAGTAACAACAATTTCGTTTGTGACTAGCACTACCACCAAACAACAACTCAACATAATTTAGCAGTCTATGAGTTCCACAAACGGAACCACACACGATCGAGTTATGCTGATCATTATTACTCCCTCCGTAAACTAATATAAGAGCGTTTAGATCACTAAACGCTCTTATATTAGGAGTATATGAGAGTGAGCACATGTGTTCCTTTAAAAAAAAAATCACACAAAGAGATTAGCACTGCCACTGGGGACGGGCCTACGTTCAATGGAGCTGATCGCAGTGCTTGTTTCCTGCTGCCTTCTAATTAAAATGGCTCTCGTCTCCTTTGTCCACATTGCTTTCTACTATCTTCTTCAGCTATATACATTTCATTCAACAAAGAGACGTTAATTGATCTTTGAATGAACATTGTTGTTAAATAATCGTGAAACAAAAGTACAATAATGTAGAAGTGAAAGCAGGGTTACAAATTTCAATAAAACTTCAAAATTTTCACATATTTCTGTGGTGTCCGAAATATTTGTAAACCCGAAATTCCATGCCAGATTCAAACTAATTTTGAAATAAATTAAAATTAGGTTAAATTTCAGTAAACGTAAGTGAAATTTAAAAGTTTGAGATATGAAAGAATTTCCAAAATATGTGATTTTTTTTGAACTGTTAAATATTGTGGTGTGAGGTCCAAATTAGTTTTGTTTCCCAAACTTAAAACCTTGTAAAATTTCATGGTACCTTTGATAGGCTTGCCTTGTGGTGTCTGTAACCCTGGAATAATAGCAATGCCATCATTTTTTAAGTACCAGACGACTGAGACCTAGCCACACCATATGAAATAATATCAGTAACACTTACTTTATCTGTTCCATACAAGCACTCACAGAAGGTGAAAACAGAAGAGAAGTTGCTCTGGCTCTGCCCTCCTACGCGGTGATGGTAGTCATGGTGTTCTGCCCCTCCGTAGAACGGGATAAGCTTTGTCGGGTTGAACGGGAAGTTGAACCTACATTCTCATGCTGTCAATATTATTAGAGTATAGGTCGATTACGGATAGTACGGCAGGCCGGTTTTGGATTGTAATCTATCTCTATTAGTCTTGGAGTCCAAGTTTTGTAATCTATATAAACAGCCCTTTGAGACCTCAATCAATACAATAATTATTCTCCAATTATCATGGTATCAGACGCCTAGGTTTTCCGCACCTGGCATGGCACCGCCAACCGTGCCGCCGCCCCGGCCGACTCGGCCCCTCTTCTCCATGGCCGAGTTCCGCGCCGCCGGTGCCCCCCCTTCTTCTTCCTCCTCTACAACTACACAAACAACCCCCCCTCAACTCCCAATGATCTCCCTAGCCGACACCATTGTCGACGTCTCCCCCTTCATCCCGATCTCGTTAGATCTTGGCGCCCACAACTACTACCATTGGCGCCACCTCTTCACCATCCACCTCGGCCGCTGCGGCCTCCGCCACCACATAGATCCATCCTACCCTCCGCAGCACGCCGATCCTCGCTGGGTGAAAGATGATCTCGCTATCATCCAGTGGATTTACACACGCATCTCCACGGAGCTCTTCAATCTGGTCTCCTCCGACGACGCCACCGCCGCCGAGCTTTGGGCATCTCTCCAGCAGCTGTTCCAGGACAACTCCGACGCGCGCATCAACGCCCTCCACACCGAGCTCCGTACGACCGTCCAAGGAGATGCCCCGGTCACCGTTTTCTGCCAGCGGATCAAGGCTATCGGCGACGAACTTCGTGAACTCGGCGATCACGTCGACGATCGCGCCCTCATTAACGCCCTCCTCGTCGGCCTCGGCGAGCAGTTCGAGAAGCAGCAGTCCTTCATCCCCATGCTCAAGCCCTACCCCACCTTCAAGGAGGTTCGCTCCCTCCTCCAGCAAGAAGAGAAGAATCAAGTTCGCAAGGCGCAACGGGCACCGCAGGTGTTTCACGCTGCCGCTCCTGCCGCGGCCGTGCCTGGGCTGCCGCGCCAATCTGCCGCACCCTCCCCTCCTACCGCGGCGGCAGCAACTGCTCCACCGCCCCCAGGCTGGCGCCCGAGCCCAAACTACCGGGGCAAGAATCCGATCTACCGGCCCCCTGCATCTCCCTCCGCCGGCACTGCACAAGCTCCGCCATCGGCCGCTCCATCGCCTCCGGCTCCCTCCACATGGCAGCCTCCGCACGATCCTTGGACCGGCCTTGTTCAAGCTTGGCTGATGCCCTGGTCGGCCCCTTCGCCGTACGACGCCCCGCCTGCTTACACGGGCACGTGGAGCCTTGGCCTCCGCCCGGCCACCGGCTCTCCTGGACTCCTTGGGCCCAAGCCGCCGGCGCATGTCTACACCGCCACTCCTACGCCACCTCCCAGCGCGCCAGGACTACCGCCACCCTACTACACCTTGCCGGCTTCTTACGGCACCTTGGCGACCCCGGCAGCATACTACCAGTCGCCGACCCTGCCCTACGCTCCCATGCACGCTCCTGGCCCCTCTGCTCCTCCACCGCAGCCGGCCTGGGATCAAGCCGCCTTCATCAACGCCATGAACAACTTTACTCTCAATAACGAAGGTACGGATTGGATTTTCGATTCTGGTGCCTCCTCGCATATGTCTTCAAATATGAATTTGCTGTCAGCTTGTTTCCCTTCTGTTTTTTCTATGATCACCATTGGTGATGGTTCTACCATACCTGTTTCCTGCACCGGTCATTCTTACATCTCTTCCTCTTACGCCAATTTTCTTCTCCGCAATATTCTTGTTGTCCCTTCCCTCATCAAAAATCTTATTTCTGTTCGCCAATTTTGCATTGACAATAAAGTTATTTTGGCTTTTGACCCTTTTGGTTTGTCTGTGAAGGATCTGACAATGGGGGAGGTCCTCGCTCGGTACAATAGCACGGGCGATCTTTATCCGCTTCATGGCGCACCTACATCCACTCCCCGAGCCATGCTTGCATCAGTTGATTTGTGGCATCGTCGTCTAGGACACCCCAATAAAACCACCTTGTCATCTTTGCTTCAAGAATTTTGTATTCCTAGTTCTACTGTTCCTCATAATCCCTCTCTCTGTAATGCCTGTCAATGCGGCAAACATGTTAGATTACCTTTTGGAACCTCTACTACCCGTAGCACTTTTCCTTTCGAATTAATTCACTGTGACTTATGGACCTCTCCCGTCCCTAGTGTCTCTGGTTACAAATATTATCTTGTGATTTTGGATGACTATTCTCATTATATTTGGACTTTTCCTATTCGTGCTAAATCTGAAGTACATGCCATCTTTCTCAATTTTCGACAATATGTTCTTACACATTTTGGCTTGCCAATTAGATTTATTCAATGTGATAATGGTCGAGAATTTGACAACACTCAAAATCGCAACTTCTTTCTTTCTCAAGGCATTCTTCTTCGTTTTTCATGTCCTTATACCTCCCCTCAAAACGGTAAAGCTCAACGCTCTCTTCACTCCATTAATGATATTCTTCGCACCTTGCTATTACAAGCTTCTCTTCCCTCTCATTTTTGGGCCGAAGCCCTTCGCACTGCCACACTACTTCTAAATATTCGACCAACTAAGTCATGTCCTCTTTATTCGCCTTTTCAATCTCTTTTTCTCTCCCATCCCGATTATTCTTTTTTGCGTGATTTTGGCTGTCTTTGTTTTCCGAACACCGCCTCTACCGCCTCCAACAAACTCGAACCACGTTCACTACCTTGCATTCATCTTGGTCTTTCTGACGATCACAAAGGATATCGCTGTTTCGATCCATCTTCTGGTCGCGTGCTTGTATCTCGCCATGTCACATTCGATGAAAACACTTTTCCTTATTCTGTCACTAACACCACCACCTCTGCCGCGACCTCTCCCTCTCCTGCGGTGAGGCCGGCAAGCCTGAGGCAGCTGGCAGGCCCGGCAAGCCCGGCAAGCCCGGCAAGCCCGGCCAGCCCAACACCGGCAGGCCCGGCAAGCCCGGCAGGCCCGGCAAGCCCGGCAAGCCCGACAGGTCCGGCAAGCACGGCAGGCCCGGCAAGCCCAGCAAGCCCGGCACCGGCAGGACCAGCAAACCCGGCAAACCCGGCAAGTCCGGCAAGCCCGGCACCGGCAGGACCGGCAAGCTCGGCAACCGACAGGCCCGGCAAGCCCGGCGTAGAGGCAGCCGGTAGGCCCGGCAACCGGCAACCCGAGGCACCCTGCTCACCCCATCCTACCACAATTTCTCCACCATCCCAACCACCACTCCCACCCAACACCATACCCATTCCACCACCCACTAATGATCACGTCATGTGCACCCGCGGCAAACGCAGATTCCTTCTACCCACAAAACGCCTCAACCTCACAGCCACCCCAACCCTCTCTCCTATTCCCACTTCTTACAAACGAGCTCTTCTTGATCCTCTTTGGCTCTCAGCTATGCGCGATGAATTTAACGCTCTTCAGCAAAATAATACATGGACTCTTGTTCCCAAACCTCCTGGTGTTAATATTGTTTCTGGAAAATGGGTTTTTCGTCATAAATTTCATTCTGATGGCACTCTTGCTCGTTACAAAGCCAGATGGGTGTGTCGTGGTTTTTCTCAGCAACATGGCATTGATTTTGATGAAACTTTCTCTCCCGTTGTTAAACCAAGTACTATTCGTGTTGTTCTTAGTCTTGCTGTTTCCTCCTCTTGGCCCATTCATCAGCTAGACGTTAAAAATGCTTTTCTTCACGGCACTCTTAATGAAACAGTTTATTTTCAGCAACCATCTGGTTTTGAGGATCCCTCTTCTCTCAATTCTGTATGCCTTCTTACCAAATCTCTTTATGGTCTTAAACAAGCTCCTCGTGCATGGTTTCAACGTTTTGCTGCCTTTATTCAAACAATAGGCTTCATTCCATCCAAATCTGATTCTTCACTGTTTATTTTTCGCTCCTCTTCTCATACTGCCTATCTCTTGCTTTATGTTGATGACATAGTTCTCACGGCTAGCTCTAACTCTTTTCTTCAACATATAATCTCCTCTCTTAGTCATGAATTTTCCATGACTGATCTTGGTCCTCTTCATCATTTTCTTGGCGTTACTGTTTCTCGCACAAAGTCTACCCTTTTTCTCTCTCAACGATCCTATCTTTTAGACTTCCTTTCTCGTTCTGGTATGTATGATTGTCAACCCTCTCGTACCCCGGCCGACATTGGTGCCAAATTGTCGGCTGATGGTGATCCTGTTTCTGACCCCACTTTGTATCGTAGCATCACCGGTGCCCTTCAATATGCCACTCTCACTAGGCCCGACATTTCATACTCCGTTCAGCAAGCCTATCTTTTTATGCACGATCCTCGTGCTCCTCATCTTGCTCACGTCCACCGCATTCTTCGCTATTTAAAAGGAACTCTTGATCATGGTCTTCTCATTAATTCTTCTTCTCCAACAAGCTTGACAGTTTATTCTGATGCAGACTGGGCAGGTTGTCCAGATACTCGACGGTCCACATCCGGATTTTGTGTTTATTTGGGTGATAATCTTGTTTCTTGGTGTTCTAAAAGGCAGGCAACAGTTTCCAGGTCTTCTGCCGAGGCTGAGTATAGGTCGGTTGCTCATGCTGTGGCTGAAGCGGTGTGGCTGCGTCAGCTTCTCGTGGAACTTCATCGCCCATTTGATCATGCAACCATCGTTTATTGTGATAACATCTCTGCAGTATACATGGCTTTCAATCTAGTTCAGCATCGTCGCACCAAGCACATTGAGATTGACATACACTTCGTTCGAGAGAAGGTGGCTCTTGGCGAGGTCCGTGTTCTTCATGTACCTACCAGTGCTCAATTTCCTGACATTTTCACCAAAGGACTTCCGACTGCATCTTTCACCGACATACGCTCCAGTCTCAACATCGTTACTCCTGATGCTGAGACTGCGGGGAGATATTAGAGTATAGGTCGGTTACGGATAGTATGGCAGGCCAGTTTTGGATTGTAATCTATCTCTATTAGTCTTGGAGTCCAAGTTTTGTAATCTATATAAACAGCCCTTTGAGGCCTCAATCAATACAATAATTATTCTCCAATTATCAAATATTACTAGTACATTCGCTTCCAAATAATTGAAGTTTTGTGTTTGTCCTATGTGAAACTTGCTTTTAAAAAAATGTGTTAAGATCTAACATACCAAATACGCATAGTAGGAAAATTTATTTTATAAAGTATCACATGAAATTAATTTGGTGTTCCAAATGTTATGTTTTGCCGGGGGAGCTCCTCCTTTTCAAAAAAAAAAAATGTTATGTTTTTTTTTTTGCCGAGTTGCTCAAACTTAAACAAGTTCGATTTGACAAAAACCTAAAACTTCAATTATTTTTGAACGGAGAGAATGGTAAACGAAGACTTTTTTTCTATGGAGTAGTAAACAAAGACTTGCTAAAAAAGAAAATGTAGACTTAATAATTACCCCCTGTGGATGTCTATGGCCTCGAGCTGGCGCAAGACGAACCAGAGCCATAAGGTGGTCATGTGGCAGGGCATAATGGCTGGGCCAGTTTAAGGCGGGGACGCCGAGGATGAGTACCTCGACCCAGTGCGCGTAGGGCGCGGCGTAGCCCACGGGCGCTGTGAACTCGTGGTGGACGCGGTGGATGTGGTCGTAGCCCCACCTCGTGTGCAGCAGCCGGTGGATCCAGTAGCCGAGGTAGTCCTCCACCAGCAGGTACACGACAATCTGCGCCGCCACCTCCCCGGGTGACGGCAGCGGCAGCCCCGTCCGTATGCCAGCCGCCCTGACGGCTGTTAGGAATAAACGGTGACGGGTGTGTGTGCGCCCGTGGTCACCAGCATGTGTGCGTGTGTGTGTTTAGGTCGAGTCCGAGTCGAGCCGGTTTGTGGCCAAGCTTGAGATCGTGTGGCGATGGAGAGTAGTTGCACCGGGCGCAGGCGAGGCGTGCTGGCGTCCAGGTTTTGCGGAGGAGCAAGTAGCTCACGTACGAAGAAGACCGGATCGCCAGCTGAGCGCGTACGTGCGTGCAAAGTTAGCTCGAGCCGTTGTGTGGGAGCTGCATACAGGTCGCCTTCGAATCAATTTGTGCGTGGCCGTTAAGTGGATGTGCTTGACGCGCATGCATGTAGCTAGCTAGTTGTTGGTTAGTTAGTGCGTGCTACGTGCGTGGAGTCAGTGGGCCGTGTGTTGGCCGGGTCATGTGTGCGTGAGTGGTGACCGGGTATAAAACCCCTCCCCTATGTACTGGTTGTATGCGACGGTAGGAGCTGGAGCAAGATGTAGAGCCCAGCCAGCGTATGGTGCTGGTGGTGCCGGCGTTCGTCGCCGGCCGGTGGTGTTGAGTAGAGTTGAGTCTTGTATCCAGTTCAATAAAGCCAACATACATACAGGCCGTTCGGCGGCCGGGGCGTTCGTCGTCGGAAAAAATCAGTGGGTTTGTCCCAACAACGGCCGGGTAGGAGACGAGGCTGAGCGTGCCGACGGTGAGCAGCAGGACGCGCGCCGTGTCGAGGTAGCAGCGCAGGAAGGCCGCCGGCGTGAGGCAAGCCCGTGGCTGCAGCTTGTGCCACTGCATGGCGCGGCCGCGGCGGGCGCGGAGCTCGAGCAGCGGGAGCGGGAGCGGCGCGAGGGTGTAGACGAGGAGGAGGATGGCGACGTTGTGGCAGTAGAGGAGGTGGTCGGGGACGGTCGCCGAGTAGCGGAGCCATGCCGCCTCGGCGTGCGTCAGGGCGCGCCCCAGCGCCGCCTCCGCCTCCGCCGCCGTCGCGTAAGGCAGCATCTGAAAGGGAATGGGAATGGATGGCACGTTCGACCTACTTCGAATGCTGTTTCTTTCATAGGTAGTGATGGCCTCTCCTTGTGCTCCATGGATGGAGATCTTGTAGCAAGCGCTGGACTCCCTGTCCGGTGGGCACTAGGCCATGTGCGGTGAGGGTGCACGGCCACGGCGACGGAGCTAGGTGACGGCAATGAAAGTGATAAGGAGGACAGCAGGAGCATGGGCTGAGCAGGAGTGGAGTACGTTTGCCTAGTGTTCGTTAGCTTTGTCATGCATGCATGTGCTCGCAACTGCCACCGTATGCCTCGACGTGTCCAGTCGACCGTGCCCTACGTGAAGATCATAGCACCGTCGCCATCATCAACCATGACGGTCCGGCCGGACCAGCCACTCCTAAAAAACGTACGCAAAAAATAAATAAATAAAAACGTACTCAGGCCCATCCTGCTGCTTAGCTAGTATTAGAGTATAGGTCGGTTACGTTACCATATCCGGCAAGGTTTGAAATTGTAATCTATCTCTATTAGTCTTGGAGCCCAAGTCTTGTAATCTATATAAACAGCCCTTTGAGGCCCCAATCAATACACGTTATTATTCTCCAAACTATCATGGTATCAGACGCCTAGGTTTTCCGCACCTGGCATGGCACCACCACCCGTGCCGCCGCCCCGGCCGACTCGGCCCCTCTTCTCCATGACCGAGTTCCGCGCCGCCGGCACCCCCACTTCTTCTTCCTCCTCCACAACTACCCAAACATCTCCTCAATTCCCAATTATCTCCCTCGCCGACACCATTGCCGACGTCTCCCCCTTCATCCCGATCTCGTTAGATCTTGGCGCCCACAACTACTACCATTGGCGCCACCTTTTCACCATCCATCTCGGCCGCTGCGGCCTCCGCCCCCACATAGATCCATCCTACCCTCCGCAGCACGCCGATCCTCGCTGGGTGAAAGATGATCTCACCATCATCCAGTGGATTTACACACGCATCTCCACGGAGCTCTTCAATCTGGTCTCCTCCGACGACGCCACCGCCGCCGAGCTTTGGGCGTCACTTCAGCAGCTGTTTCAGGACAACTCCGACGCGCGCATCAACGCCCTCAACACCGAGCTCCGTACGATCGTCCAAGGAGACGCCCCGGTCACCGTTTTCTGCCAGCGAATCAAGGCGATCGGCGACGAACTTCGTGAACTCGGTGATCACATCGACGATCGCGCCCTCATCAACGCTCTCCTCGCCGGCCTCGGCGAGCAGTTCGAGAAGCAGCAGTCCTTCATCCCCATGCTCAAGCCCTACCCCACCTTCAAGGAGGTTCGCTCCCTCCTCCAGCAAGAAGAGAAGAATCAAGCTCGCAAGGCGCAACGGCCGCCGCAGGTGTTTCACGCTGCCACTCCTGCCGCGGCCAGGCTTGCCGGGGCCGCGCCTGGCGTGCCGCACCAATCTGCCGCACCCTCCCCTCCTACCGCGGCGGCAGCAGCTACTCCACCGCCTCCCGGCTGGCGCACGAGCCCGAACTACCGGGGCAAGAATCCGATCTACCGCCCCCTGCATCTCGCTCTGCCGGCACTGCCCCAGCTCCACCATCGGCCTCTCCATCGCCACCGGCCCCCTCCACGTGGCAGCCTCCGCACGATCCCTGGACTGGTCTTGTTCAAGCTTGGCCGATGCCCTGGTTGGCTCCTTCGCCGTACGGTGCCCCGCCTGCTTCCACGGGCACGTGGAGCCCTGGCCTCCGCCCGGCAACCGGCTCTCCTGGACTCCTTGGGCCCAAGCCGCCGGCACATGTCTACACCGCCACTCCCACGCCACCTCCCAGCGCGCCAGGACTACCGCCACCCTACTATACCTTGCCGGCTTCTTACGGCACCTTGCCGGGCTTACCGAGCTTGCCGGCCCCGACGGCATACTACCAGTCGCCGACCCTGCCCTACGCTCCCATGCATGCTCCTGGCCCCTCTGCTCCTCCCCAGCAGCCGGCCTGGGATCAAGCCGCCTTCCTCAACGCCATGAACAACTTTACACTCAATAACGAAGGTACGGATTGGATTTTTGATTCTGGTGCATCCTCGCATATGTCTTCAAATATGAATTTGCTGTCAGCTTGCTCTCCTTCTTTTTTTTCTACGATCACCATTGGTGATGGTTCCACCATACCTGTTTCCGCCACCGGTCACTCTTACATCCCTTCCTCTTTCGGCAATTTTCTTCTTCGAAATATTCTTGTTTCTCCTTCCCTCATCAAAAATCTTATTTCTGTTCGCCAATTTTGTATTGACAATCGAGTAATTTTGGCTTTTGACCCTTTTGGTTTGTCTGTGAAGGATCTGGCAACGGGGGAGGTACTCGCTCGGTACAATAGCACGGGCGATCTTTATCCGCTTCATGGCACACCCACGTCCACTCCCCGCGCCATGCTTGCTTCCGTGGATTTTTGGCATCGTCGTCTAGGACACCCCAATAAATCAACCTTGTCATCTTTGCTGCAAGAATTTTGTATCCCTAGTTCTAGTGTTCCTCATAATCCCTCTCTTTGTAATGCCTGTCAATGCGGCAAACATGTTAGATTACCTTTTGGAACCTCTACTACCATTAGCACTTTTCCTTTTGAGTTAATTCACTGTGATTTATGGACTTCTCCCGTTCCTAGTGTCTCTGGTTACAAATATTATCTTGTGATTTTGGATGAGTACTCTCATTATATTTGGACTTTTCCTCTCCGTGCTAAATCTGAAGCACATGCCATCTTTCTGAATTTTCGACAATATGTTCTTACACACTTTGGCTTGCCCCTTAGATTTATTCAATGTGATAATGGTCGAGAATTTGACAACACTCAAAACCGCACCTTCTTTCTCTCTCAAGGCATTCTTCTTCGTTTTTCTTGCCCTTATACCTCCCCTCAAAACGGTAAAGCTGAACGTTCTTTTCGCTCCATTAATGATATTCTTCGCACCTTGCTCCTACAAGCTTCTATAGCCTCTCGTTTTTGGGCCGAAGCCCTCCGCACTGCCACTCTACTTCTCAATATTCGTCCCACTAAGACTTGTCCTCTTTATTCGCCTTTTCAATCTCTTTTTCTCTCTCATCCCGATTATTCTTTTTTCCGTGTTTTTGGCTGTCTCTGTTTCCCGAACACCGCCTCTACCGCCTCCAACAAACTCGAACCCCGTTCACTTCCTTGCATTCATCTTGGTCTTTCTGATGATCACAAAGGATATCGCTTTTTTGATCCATCTTCTGGTCGCGTGCTTGTCTCTCGCCACGTCACATTTGATGAAAACACGTTTCCTTTTTGTCACTCACACCGCATCAATCCCTACCGCCACTCCCTCTCCCACGGCAAGGCCGGCAAGCCTGGGCAGCCCGACAAGCCTGGCACCGGCCCGACCGGCAAGCCCAAACCGGGCAAGTCTGGCCAGCTCGACAATCACAGCACCAGCAGACCCGGCAAGCACGGTCCCGGCAAGCCCGGTCCCGGCAAGCCCGGTCCCGGCAAGCCCGGCACGCCAGACAAGTCCGGCAACCCCGGCCACCTCGGCACCGCCAACCTCCCTGCCACCCCTACCACCCAACGCCGTCCCCATTCCACCACCCACAAATGATCACGTCATGTGCACCCGCGGCAAACGCGGATTTCTTCTACCCACCAAACGCCTCAACCTCACAGCCACCCCAACCCCGGCAAGTCCGTCCAGTCCGGCAACCCCGGCAACCTCGGCCCTTTCTCCTATTCCCTCTTCTTACAAATGAGCTCTTCTTGCTCCTCTTTGGCTCTCAGCTATGCGCGATGAATTTAACGCTCTTCAGCAAAATAATACATGGACTCTTGTTTCCACACCTCCTGGCGGTAATGTTGTTTCTGGAAAATGGGTTTTTCGTCATAAATTTCATTCTGATGGCACTCTTGCTCGTTACAAAGCCAGATGGGTGTGTCGTGGTTTTTCTCAGCAACAGGGCATTGATTTTGATGAAACCTTTTCTCCTGTTGTTAAACCCAGTACTATTCGAGTTGTTCTTAGTCTTGCTGTTTCCTCCTCTTGGCCCATTCACCAGCTAGACGTTAAAAATGCTTTTCTTCACGGCACTCTTAATGAAACTGTTTATTGTCAGCAACCATCTGGTTTTGAGGATCCCTCTTCTCCCAATTCTGTTTGCCTTCTTCACAAATCTCTTTATGGTCTTAAACAAGCTCCTCGTGCATGGTTTCAACGTTTTGCTACCTTTATTCAAACAGTAGGCTTCATTCCCTCCAAATCTGATTCTTCCTTATTTATTTTTCGCTCATCTTCCCACATTGCCTATCTCTTGCTCTATGTTGATGATATAGTTCTCACGGCTAGCTCTGACTCTTTTCTTCAACATATAATCTCTTCTCTTAATAATGAATTTTCCATGACTGATCTTGGTCCTCTTCAGCATTTTCTTGGCGTTACCGTTTCTCGTACAAAATCTTCTCTTTTTCTCTCTCAACGATCCTATCTTTTAGACTTGCTTTCTCGTGCTGGTATGTCTGATTGTCAACCCACTCGTACACCGGCCGACGTTGGTACCAAGTTGTCGGCTGATGGTGATCCAGTTTCTGATCCCACTTTGTATCGTAGCATCACTGGCGCTCTCCAATATGCCACTCTCACTAGGCCCGACATTTCCTACTCCGTTCAGCAAGCCTGTCTTTTTATGCATGATCCTCGTGCTCCTCACCTTGCTCATGTCCACCGCATTCTTTGCTATTTAAAAGGAACTCTTGATCATGGTCTTCTCATTAATTCTTCTTCCCCGACAAGCTTGACAGTTTATTCTGATGCAGACTGGGCAGGTTGTCCAGATACTAGACGGTCCACATCCGGATTTTGTGTTTATTTGGGTGATAATCTTGTTTCTTGGTGTTCTCAAAGGCAGGCAACAGTTTCCAGGTCTTCTGCTGAGGCTGAGTATAGGTCGGTTGCTCATGCTGTGGCTGAAGCGGTGTGGCTGCGTCAGCTTCTCGTGGAACTTCATCGCCCACTGGATCGCGCCACCATCGTTTATTGTGATAACATCTCCGCAGTATACATGGCTTCCAATCCAGTTCAGCATCGTCGCACCAAGCATATTGAGATTGACATACACTTCGTTCGAGAGAAGGTGGCTCTTGGCGAGGTTCGCGTTCTTCATGTACCTACCAGTGCTCAATTTGCTGACATTTTCACCAAAGGACTTCCGACTGCATCTTTCACCGACATACGCTCCAGTCTCAACATCGTTACTCCTGACGCTGAGACTGCGGGGGGATATTAGAGTATAGGTCGGTTACGTTACCATATCCGGCAAGGTTTGGAATTGTAATCTATCTCTATTAGTCTTGGAGCCCAAGTCTTGTAATCTATATAAACAACCCTTTGAGGCCCCAATCAATACAAGTTATTATTCTCCAAACTATCAGCTAGATTTGTATTCGCACGGAACGCTACGTCCATTTCTTTCTTCATTCTTGACAAGACGTGATAAAGGAAAAACTTACTGTTATTCTTACCCAAATAACAAGTGTTACACGTCAGGTGTGTAGCATTGCGACCCTGACGTTTGTTGATGGCAATTCAATGACAAATTCAAATGACACACAACAAATTTCTCCCAAAGATACTAAAATTGTCATTCTCGCGTAACTAAATTTGCCATACAAAACGTTCAGGGTTGCCATGCGTTCAACACTTATCAGAGTCATATTGTTTTGGTAGTAAGATAGTAAACCTAAAATAACCAATTTGATTACCATGCATGCAAATATTGTACTCTCCCCCTCCCAAATATATTGAATATTGGACCTGGCTAGCCAGCGCCTGGGTGCTCGTTCGCAAGATCGAGCACACACCTCTCTTTTCGGAAAAGAGAAGAAAAGAATCTGTAGATATTATTGCAATGGGAGAGCGCACCTGGTCCACTCGCGTCGCACGCGCAAGAACCAGCACGCGCCCACCCAAACCGTGCGCCCCACCTGGTCCCCCTCTCTGCTCCTTTTCGTGGCTGCCAACGGCAAGCTCTCAATCCTCCAGCTCGTCGTCCTTATTCCTCTCCTCCTAACCCGATGTCCTTAAGATCTGCTAGTAGAAAGCTTGGCAGCCATGGCGTCTTGAACAAAGCTTCTTTCTCCCCTCTCCTCCCCGAAACGCGCCTATTAAAGTTGCAGCAAAAAAAATGACAAAACCTGCTCTACATCCCTTCCCCCTCCTCCCCTTTTCACTTTTTAAATTACTGGGAATACTTGAACAACAATAGAGATTAGGTTGATGATCAGTAAAAACTTGGCTTGGATCCTTTCACACATATACATAAGAAATTGGACAAAAACACAATTCCCAGTAGGAACTTGAAAAGAAAGCCACCAAGAAGCTAGGCAACCTCGTAGTGCAACTAGAGTGCCTATAAGCACGTATGGGTCGTGGATCATGCTGTTTTCGAAAGATTAAAACCACATGAGGTAACTTTAGCTGTGATTTCGGACAACTCATATTAAAGTTTGAAGCAACTACTATCAGGCAAGTATAAAGGACTGCTGCCCCATATAAGTTCATTGCAGTACAATTATCATGCATCCATGTGAAAAAGTAGAACAAATGCAACAACTTTGCTTGTGATTTCAGACAACTCATATTAAAGTTTGAAATGGCTAGTGTTAGGCATTAAAAAAGGGGTTGGTGCCCCTATAAGCCCATTGCAATAATATCAGGCAACCCTTGTGCCAAAAAACAAAAGAAGGACAAACCAACAAGTAGAGGATAACATATATTGGTGGTGCGCGCGCTATATACACAAGTATAAAAAACGATCGTATAATACCAAAGTGTACTAGCCATAGGTTCACATGGCTGTTATTTTCTTCCCTGGCAAGGAACCTAACACACAATGTGGACAGAATAAAAAGACTTCACACACTGCTAGGTGTGCACCACGCCTCCACGAATTCATCGCGCTATAACCTCTGTGGTAGAGCAAAAAATGTTGATGAAAAAAGTACTTGTATAGAAAATGCACAAGAAAACGGACAATCATTAAATAATCTAGAAAACAGGGAACAAACAATTCCCACCTACTACTAACTCCCCCCTCTCCCTTTGTTTTTTGCCCCCCATTGAATTCCCACATTCCCTTTGTTTTTCAAATAATCACGTGGACAGCGAAAAAAATGGATAAACTCTCTGATAAAAGGTTAGGAACCATGGTTGCAACTGTAGTAGAGCAACTAATTGCAGTTCCTGATGGACATTAGATCATGTCCCTTTTTTCAAATAATCACATGGGTAGTAGGGAAAAATTGAAGCAACTCTAATTGTCATTGCAGGCAACTCGTGCTAGCTGGAGCAACTAATTGCAAGTAAAATTAAAGGATGGTAGACTGAAGATAACTGGGAAGAAGCCCCTATGAATTCAGCAAAATTAAAGCAACTTTTCTTGTCATTCCAGGCAACTTATGTCAAAAACTTGAGCAACTAATTGCAAGTAGTTCCATAACAGTAGGAACCGGTTTGTAAAGTAACAAATTAGAAAGGTAGACTGAAGATCACTGAATCTAAAGCCCTCATGTATTATGTAAAAACTGAAGCAACTTTAGTTGAAATTTGCACTCATTTTGTAGAGTAGCAAAAAATAAAATAAAAGGTAGACTGAAGATCACTGAATATAAGACCCCATGAATTTAGTAAAACTGAGGCAACTTTAGTTGAAATTTGCAGACAAACTCATGCTTGTAACTAAAATAAAAAATTGCAAAACAATGAGTTTACGACAGTAAAATCAGTTGTATCTCAGGCAAAACAAACACCAAAAGCCCCTGAGTTGCATGGAACACATTCATTTCATTTTATATAGAAGAATAAAAAAGTGGCAGTAGCATATATAGGAGCATTATATCACATAAAAAGCAAACATAGTCGCACAATATATGTGTCTTTTTCTTAACGATCATATCCATGTACTACACATATATATGTAGGTGGAATGGGCTGGTTTTCTTCAGGCCAACAAAGGTTAAAAATGACAGACTAAAGACACGCTTTCAGTTTTTTGCATCCTAAAAAAATGAAATAAACTATTTGGTAGCGTGAAATGGTTTCCACACCTCTCAATCTCCACTTCCTATGTTTTTTGAGCAACTACTGGTATGAACTAAGAAACTCCCTCTATCATGTGATGCAGCTAATGTTGTCTTTTATAGAATTACCACCTATCCACCTCTCTTCGCCCGTTTCGATTGCCTTCCTTCTCATCTTCATCGTCTCATCAAAAGTATATCTTAAAAAAAACACGGGTACCTCCTGTTGATCCACCATTTCGCCCTGTGAAGCACCAGCTTTAGCGGCCCTTTTGCTTGTACCTGACATCTGGGAAACACACACACACATGTGCACACAAAAACATAGTGAGAAAAACATTTAAAAACAACATAAAAAGCGCCCCTAGCATTACTACTAAGATTATCTACTTCAGGTAGAGAAAACATGTTTGAGCAACTTGAATAGCCTTTTGTGGACAAGTATCTGATCTGCTACCCCCCTATGCAACTTCTCATATGTTCTAGCAAAAATCCAAGCAACTCAATATAAAAAAAAACAGAAAATGCAAAACTGTTCTAGCACAAAACCAAGCAACCGACCTAGCAAAAACAAGCAATTGTCCTAGTAAAAGCAAGCAACTATCCTAGTAAAACCAAGCAACTGTCCTAGCATTACTACTTAATTAGATTATCTACTTCAGGTAGAGAAAACATGTTTCAGCAACTTGAATAGCCTTTTGTGGACAACTATCTGATCTGCCACCCCCCTATGCAACTTCTCATATGTTCTAGCAAAAATCCAAGCAACTCAATATAAAAAAAAACAGAAAATGCAAAATTGTTCTAGCAAAAAAACCAAGCAACCGACCTAGCAAAAACAAGCAATTGTCCTAGTAAAACCAAGCAACTGTCCTAGCATTACTACCTGGATTATCTACTTTAGGCTCTTGGAGGCATAGCCTCGGCCCATTGGCTGGCGACCGGGTCTCGGGCTGGTTACAGCTGTAAGCGGCGGTGGAGGTGGCCGCCGGAGGTGGGCCGCCGGAGGTGGGCCGCCGGAGGTGGGCCGTCGGGGTTGGCGGATGTGTCTCCTTCCGTGGGCACGCGTCGGAGGATGCGGACGGGAGCGCCGTATCTGGCTCGTTCCGGGCGATGGCGGGCAGGGGTGGCTCCCGCAGGGACTCCTCGTCGCGCCAACTGCGTAAGGCGAGTCCCAGGCGGGGGATTTGCCTGGCTTAGGGAGGGGAGGCAGCGACGGCTGCAACAGGCGGGCGGGCCAGATCTGGCCGTTTTCGGTCGGCGGTGGATGGATCTGTTGAGGAGCGACGACGGCGGTGGGGGGCTGCACAGTTCTATGATGTGCGGTGCGCACGAGGGTCGGTGCTCTCTGGCACCGAGCGAATCTGACGTGGAGCCCTTGGTGGAGGGGCTTGAGCGGCCTGTACGGCACTCGAGCGGCGACTTCGGACGTGAGTGGCGCGGCCGGTGTGTGTCTACACGGATGCCCCTGGGGTGCGCGGATCGGAGGCCCATGGCAACGAGGAAGTGCGCTTCGGCAGCGTGTGATGAAGATCTGGTCTCCGGCCGTCGGTGGCCTCCGCGAGGTGCGGTTGGCTGCGGCGGATCTTGGGCTTCTTTGTCGATGGGCAGCTTCGATGGTGGTGATGTTTGGTGGGCTTGCTGACGCCAATGTGGGATGATGTGCGGCTGAGGTGGTGTGGAGCTTGGTGAAAACCATGTCTTGGCCTCGTGCCGTGACCAGCGATGGCGGCGGCTGTGGCCGTCGTTGACCTTCATGGAGGCATCGTTGCTTTGTTCTCCCACCCCTCCCGTGCGGATTTGGTCATTTCGGCCTCTCCGAGGGAAACCTTGATCTGTGATCGGACGATGGCGGCGCCTTGGTGTCGTATTCCCTCTTGGAGGCCTCGTCTTGGGAGCTTGGCGTCGGCGAGCGGGACCGGAGGATGACGGTTGGCAACAGGTGTGGCGTCCAGGCTTCTGTGGCAACGATGATGGTGGGAGCGATGTCAGCGATGCGGCAATGGTTGCGGTAATCGGCTCTTCTTCGGCGTGTCCACGGTTTTGCCTCGGTTTGTTTGTTGCTATGGAGTTGAAGCTGCAGCGGCGGGGCCCCGTGGTATACGATGACTGGTTGTAGGTAGCCCGTTCGGCGATCTCCCGTGGCGCCAGCCGTGCCTGGTTTTGTCCTACAGAGTTCTCCGTCAAAGTCGGAGTTGCGTCGTCTGGCCGCAGGTGGTTGAGATTTTGGCATAGATATTCATGTAGCTTCACGTGTCCTCTTCAGTGTGGGTTGAGTCGACGATCGCCTACGGTGGAGTCGGAGTCGTTTTCTCAGAGTGTAGGGATGGTGATAACGCCTCTAGGGGAGGAGTGATGACGATGACGCCTACGCGCTGTCTCGTCAAGACCCTCTTTGGAGTGGTGTGCGTGGGCTTTTTTATGTGTGCCGTTCAACGGTTGTAACGGTTTTCGTCCGGTTTTCCATAATTGGTAATCTAGTTCTCATTAGCTTTGTCAGACCCTGTGTCCCAGTTAGCAGCAGCCTTGACAGTAGACACGTTCACCTCCGCAAGAGCATGAACCGCCTCTATGGCTGCTCCCGGTAGTGACGTTGAGCTATCGGTCGAACCATCCCCGGGTGCCCTCTGCTGCACCTTATCCGCGCCCTCCAATTGTAGGGTAACGCAGCATAAAACAAAAAATTTCCGACCTACGCACCAGCCCAGGACCACTATGGAGACTGCATACAAGGTTTGATCTTTTTCGTTACCGACTCGTAGCGCAGCGGAAGTAGAGTCGATGACGAACGGCGGTGCAGATCCCCGCAGCTAGGATTTTACAACCTCCCAACCGCGAGGATGTATACCCTCATCTGCCCCGCGGACAGCCCTCCGGGAGGCGGTCGCACAGTCCCCCGGACGGTGTCGCGGACAGCCCTTCGGGAGGACCTCCGAAACTCAGACTGTCACTCGGACAGCCCTTCGGGAGGACCTCCAAAACTCGGACGGTCACACAGACAGCCCTTCGGGAGGCACTCTCGAACTAAGACCGAAACTACGATCTCTCTACAGAGTTGCACACATACGGTGTCATCTATCCGGCAAGGCTTCGCCGTCCAGAACTAGATCCTGCCGGAACCCAGACAGCCTTTCGGCTCTACGAAACTATTTCGCTGGGAGGGAGAGAAGAATGCCAGATCATGCATGGCTTTGTGTATGAGAGCAAGAGTGTGTGAGATGGCAGCCCACTCACCTCCTATTTATAGGAAAACCAAGGGGTAGGGTGGTTTTACAATAAAACCCAAAAACTCCCATGCACTAGCTCACACATGAGGGTGTTAAGTGCAAAATGGGATGCCATGTGGAGCTCCATGGAGGAGCTGCACATGTGAACGTCCCACCTTCATGGGGGCCCCCCAAAGGGGGTTCCTTGATCCCCAAGCCCTTCTAGAAGCCTTTTGGGAAAAGTCCCAAAAGGTGGCTTTCCAATAAATATCCCAAAAAGCACTTTCACTATTCATGACGACATTTTTCAGCGTCTGATCGAACTGAAAATATTCATGTGGGCTTAGAACAATTCTAGTACCCACCAAAATAATTTTCAACGCGAGACGGAACAATTCCGGTTTAGTGATTTCATCTGCGAAAAGCATCTGAAGCGGTTTCGGCAGCTCCGGAACATTTCCGGTTTTCATCCCGGAAAATTCCAGAAAGTTTCGAGAATGATTCTGGCACCCTCCAAGAATTATCAGGCATGTGCCAAAACCAATTTGACTTTATGGTATCCTCTGAAACAACTTTTCAGTTTCACCGGAACTCATCCGGTGACCTCTCTGCGGAACTTTTCCGCTGTCCGAAACTTTTTCGGCGTCCGAAACTTTTCCGGTGATTTTCTCTCAGACTCCCTGTCTAGTATTCAACAGATAGATGACCCTTAAGCGTGTGACCCTATAGGTTCGGTGAAGCATAGACATGACCCGGAACCCCTTCCGATCAATGATCAACATCGGAGCCGTGGACACCCATATTGACCCCTATACCCACACGAATGAATATTCGAGCGAACCTCCAGTTGCCGTGTGCTATTCCTGTTGCTTCGCGATATGTTACAAATACCCGAGGTGAGAAACATCGGCATCCTCGTGGATCAACACTTGTCCACAATGCCAGTTACCTCGTTGCCGGTTTTTGTTCTCTTTTCTCGTTCCCGTGTTCCGGCATCCCTGTGATCGAATCACCCTGTGTCTGGCCAGACGATGATGGATACCGAAACACCGAGAGGGCCCAGAGATATCTCTCCATCGTCGGAGGAGCAAATCCCAATCTTGAGCTATCAAATCCCTTGACATACTTTTCCATGAACCCGTAAGCCGCCGTAATAGCCACCCATTTACGGATGACGTTTAACAAACCCCAAAGTTCATGAAGCAAGCATGAAGAAACTCGATACTCTCATGGTCTAAGGAATTATGCAAACATTAACTTCCTGTGTTATTAACCATTAACTTATGATGAATGTATCTCATAGCATAACATCAATTTGGGTCGATTCAACACAAGTGTTCTACCAACAATTGTGCCCTCAAAATTGCCGGCATAGCCATGCCCATGATCAGGAAAACAGGATCATCATGCAATACTTGAGCTAGTCATAGAGGCTTGACTAGGAATACATTTTACCGTTTATTATCCCACACGTGCACATGAGTTTCCCTCCAAGCCTCGTTTTATTTGCAGACTTGAGAATCATTGCAGTTATAGCATGGAACATAAACTTAATTATGAATAGGGAGATAATCAATAACATTTATTATTGCCTCTAGGGCATATCTCCTACAGACTCCCACTTGCACTAGAGTCAAGAATCTAGTCAATGCTAATGCACTTTACACCTATGGCATACTGGTGTAAAATATGCTTCGCTTGTGGTATAGCCTGATGTCCAACGGATCTGACAACTTCAGCTCCGTGTGTAACTTTGCATATCCTCGCGTTTTCACGCTTTCACAAAATTCATATTTGTGTGGACTTGGCTTTGTATATGTGTGAATCATTGGTCGAAACCTGATTCCTCAGACTGAGCTATGGAGCAACTATCTGCTATAGTGTCCTATAGACCAAAGCCATCTTGGAACCATACTAAGTTCATGAATGAACTATATGATTCAACAACTTCTTTGTCGCTTCTTAAGCATCAACATACTTAGCCTTTGATATAGAATTCGCCACAGTATCTTGTTTGGAACAATTTCCAACTACCGTGCCACCATATTGTGTATTACACAAAACCCTTAACTTAAATCGAAAATCGCATGGAGCATTGATGAAGACTGTATCGATGTAGTTACTTACAATGAGCACTTCATAATCTCTGCTTGCGAGAAAACATGTCATCAGCACTACTCTAGTACTTAATGACATCTTTCACTGTTGTCCCATGATCAGTACTTTGATCACTTTGGTATCTATACTCGCAACAACTTTGGAGTATTGGACATATCTGGCTGTTTTACATACCATGGAATACATGATTAATCCAAACACAAGAGTGTGTGGAATCACCATCATGTATTTTTGCTCATCTGTGTTTTGAGACACCGAGTCTTGCAAAACTCTCCACATGTGACTTCGGCAAGAATCACTCCTTGGCATTTTTAAATGCTAAAAGGTTTTAGCACCTTGTCAATATGTATTCATAGCTTAGCCCCATTAGGTAAATCTATCTCTATAGATCATCATGCCTAATATTGAGACTATTTAGCCTAAGCACTTCATCGAAAAACTATTTTCAAATGAAGTCCTAATTCGTGTCAAGAAATTTATTTCCAATTAACAATGTGTCAAGCACACAAGGTTTTTAGAATTATTATTATGCTCCCACTTACTTTCTTGAATTACAAGCATCTTCGATACCCATTTGATGAAGTCAAACCCCTTTGACCATTTCATCAAAACACGAAGATTCCAACTCCATATTGCTCTCTTCTGTCCATCGCTGGAACTCTGAAGTTTGCATACTTACTAGCATCCTCTGGATCGACAAATTACTTTGGACTGTATCACATACAAGTCCTAGGTTTCATTTCCATCAGATGGAAATCCTTTCGTCATCCATGTTTCATATCTCACGATTGAAATATGTATTAATTGCTAGTTCAACCCGAACCGACTTTAAGCATCGCTACGGTGAGACAATCTCATCGTAGTCAACTCCTTGAACTTGTTATTGCAACAAGTCGAGCTTTATGGATAAACATTTTATCCGTATCAGTTTTTAGTTCCATAAATATTCGTTAGACTCTAAGTCTTCCGAAAGGTGTATCAAGATTTCAATCTCAAATCACTTATATGGAAACTATCTCAGATTGTATTGGCATTTAGCCAATTCCGGAGTCAGGGCCCATCACCGCTTCCTTGTGTATCGTAGGTATACTGTTGTCCAACAACAATATCTCGTTTGCGCACCTGAGAGGTTTTCACGAGCCTTGCCTACGAGGTTCAGCTGCAAGTTCGACCGAAGTCCATACATTTTATTGTAGAGACTTCCGTATCAGTCGCAGTAGGAAACCCTGGAATCACTTCCAAGGTTCCTTTCCTTTGATCTGACGACGAAGATACTGTTTATCTCGTCGAGTTGCACTGTTCTCCCACTCACCCTTTTTGAAAGAACTATTTCCTTCAAAAAGCATACCGTTCTTTGTGGCAAACTTATTTGCCTCGGTATTGTGAGGGAGGAATACCCATTTACTTGGGATAACCTACAAAGTAGCACCTGCTGATTTGGAATAGGTTTGTAACCTTTTACACAAGCCCCATATTCCAAATGTTAAGAAAAGATATAACATGGTTGGGCGTACCATACCATGACGTTATTTCAACAGACCCGATGAAGCTCTTTTCAGTGTAAAAGCCGCAGTCTCTAAAGCATCACTCTTTAAAAATGATAATGGCAAATCTATTTATGTCATCTTTGATCTTACCATGTCATAAATGGTTCGATTACATCTTCACAGACTCTCCATTTGCAGTGGTGTTCCGGGAGGTGCAAGTTATGAAACCCCTTTCATAACTCATCAGACATTCGCTAAACTTGTAACTCAAATATTCCTTTCTTCAATCGAATTGTAGAAACATAATTTTCTTGTTACCATATTTTCTTCTTCATTTTGAAAACCTTTCGAATGATTTCAAAAGATCCAGACTCACATCTTATCAAGTAAATATCCATATATCCACTTGAGTCATTTCTGAAGATAGATAAATCCACTACTTGCAATAACATTTATTGGACTACACACATCATAATGTATGATCACCAATATGTTCTATGCTCGTTCCTTATGGCCTGTGAACGGTATTTCAGTCACTTTACTTTTCAGAGGAAAGTTGCAAGTGTCAGATGATTCAAAATCAAACGACTTCAAAATCCATCATAATGGAATTTTCCATGCGGGTTTCTCCAATGTGACCAAATGCAGTGCCACACTTGTGTGGTATTCTTTTAGTCTTGCGACATTTAGCGTCAGTGTTATGGATGTATCATATTTCCATCAATATTCATAGCATACATCCCATCTTGTATGGAAGCATGGCCCTTTATGTTATTCATAACACCGAACATCAAAAGTTCTCTTATGAATAACCTTCTTGCAAAATACTTTATGCAAAGGGCTAGAGTGTATGAAACTCTAAATGAATTATGAAAGTAAATACAGAGGCAATGTATTAATATCAATATTCATAACATACATCTCATTCATAATGAAAGTATGGCCCTTATGTTATTCATAACATCGAACATCAAAAGTTCTCTTATGAATAACCTTCTTGCAAAATACCTTATGCAAAGGGCTAGAGTGTATGAAACTCTAAATGAATTATGAAAGTAAATACATAGGGAATACACAAATGGAAGGTATAGTAACATTTACTATGTTCCCTATGTGTATCTAAACCTCATTCCTGGCTAGTCTTTTAGGCCGTAGTGGTTCTTTCATCGAGTTGCAACAGAGTGCAATCGAGCGGGTATCTTTGTGATTAACTCACAATACCCAAGAATTAGTGATTAACATGTTTAACCATAATTCCCAAGAACTATATCTTTGACCAGCCTTCTATACATCAAAAACTTGTATGACATTCATACATGAGCTGGATATTCCAGTCTTCTTTCCTTTTGCCATTATACTTCTAACAGTTTAACTTTCAGTATTTCTCCTACTCTCAGAAGAAGCACCCAACTTAAGAGTGGCGTTAGCCCCGGACTTCCTAGGCGTGAAAGTCTTACTAACACCCTTCGGATACTTCCCTTCTCTTTAAGTTGTTGTTTTATTCACCTTTCATCATATGACAGGCGTTCTCCTGGATCCCTCTCTTATTAGTCTAATGCATAGTAAACACCTTTACTAATAGTTTGCAAACAAACATTGCTTTGGATATCTCATATCTTTTAGCCTTTGTCTGTCTCTGAAAATGATTTTCAGATTCCATGAATATCACATAACTATCCAAACTTTCGAAGTTCGGGTCTCATGGAAGCAAACACATTGCACTTTGACTGAAAAGGAATTCTAGCTATTGGATCGAAGGACGAGAGTCACATGATCCATAGCATTAGCGGGAGAATACCGAAAGTATGCGATAGGACAAAATCCTTCTCGGCACTCTAGAGGACAATCCTCACATTACGTTACCAACCGTAAAGTTTTAACCAGATATTTAACAGCTATTCAATTTTAATAGGGAAGGTGGAAACGCGAGCCATTATTCTACAACTATTATGCAAACCACACTTAGACAGCGTTCAAAATTAATTGCACTGAGAATTAAACAAGTTAATTCTATAGTGCGCTCCCACTCAAATCAATATCTCTCATAATTGATTTTGAGTGATACAAGATCCAAATTACAATTCAACGCCAAGGATGTATCCATCTCAAGTGACGAGAATTGCAATCGGTAGGCCAACTTGCCAATCACATCTCTATGTGACTCTTGTTCATCTTTCGATGCGTGTGTTCCGAGCTCATGACTTTCATGCCTGAACGTCAAGACAACCAAGTGATCTCGCTGCGAGGTCTCAACTCACCCGCCTCACACATCCCTAATCGTTCGTACCCATGCATCCATGTGATACCCCGAAAAGTTAGGTGCCGTGACGGTGCTACACTTGGGAGAACACTAACTACTTGATATTTTTTGTGAGAGATCACCCTAATAAAAGCGACTACCGCGCAATCAAGAAGGGTGCATCATAAGGGATAAACATCTCAGGCAATTCATAATAGCATGATATGGTATAGCCCTTTCTGACGGAGAAGTCTTTCATTACTTCGTCTTCGGCATTCGCGTCGGTGTTCAACTTCGCGAAGATTGCCACCACCTTGTCGATGCACCAAATAATATTGCTATCTCTATAGCTAATAAAATAAGTGCATTACATAAGGTTGACACGCAGGTCATTAAAGTGCAATCATATGGCTCCAGCCATCATGCCGAATCATGACACGCAGGTCATGTTAATATTACATCATATAGTCATCTCATACATAATCAAATTAATATGAGCACTGCTATACCACATCATATGCACATGCAAACCATCCTGCAAAACCAAGTTAGACGCCTCTAATCGGTTCATGCAAAATTTTATTTTTCGTGGCTTCTAAGGTTTCGAAACAAACCGAAGCTACCAACGTCCATCATCAAGCATGATAATCCAAGTCGCTAGATTAACATTCCAGGGTGTATGAAACACGAGATAATAAAATCTCGAGCCCCATACTAAACTTCGTCATACGCGTGACCCCCGTGCAGATCATATCTGCATTGCCCTTTCGTCTGCGAAATTTCATCTTTCTTTTTAACTACGGTGGAATTCAATGAACTGTTAGCACTTCGTTGATCAATCAGGATCGCGGATTGCCAGAACATTGAAACTCCACCATACTGTTATCAAGATCAGAAATATGCAAATTCTAGGGAAGCAACAAGAACATCGGGTAACAGACTTCATCTGCTACCCGCACAAATAATTTTCAGCAATAGATCTCATCTACTACCTAATTATATTGTGCAACACCCATACATCTCTATGTATTCTAGATCGCAACCTGCATCTACGCATAGCACGGCTCTTGATGCCACTGTAGGGTAACGCAGCAGAAAACAAAAAATTTCCGACCTACGCACCAGCCCAGGACCACTATGGAGACTGCATACAAGGTTTGATCTTTTTCGTTACCGACTCGTAGCGCAGCGGAAGTAGAGTCGATGACGAACGGCGGTGCAGATCCCCGCAGCTAGGATTTTACAACCTCCCAACCGCGAGGATGTATACCCTCATCTGCCCCGCGGACAGCCCTCCGGGAGGCGGTCGCACAGTCCCCCGGACGGTGTCGCGGACAGCCCTTCGGGAGGACCTCCGAAACTCAGACTGTCACTCGGACAACCCTTCGGGAGGACCTCCAAAACTCGGACGGTCACACGGACAGCCCTTCGGGAGGCACTCTCGAACTAAGACCGAAACTACGATCTCTCTACAGAGTTGCACACATACGGTGTCATCTATCCGGCAAGGCTTCGCCGTCCAGAACTAGTTCCTGCCGGAACCCAGACAGCCTTTCGGCTCTACGAAACTATTTCGCTGGGAGGGAGAGAAGAATGCCAGATCATGCATGGCTTTGTGTATGAGAGCAAGAGTGTGTGAGATGGCAGCCCACTCACCTCCTATTTATAGGAAAACCAAGGGGTAGGGTGGTTTTACAATAAAACCCAAAAACTCCCATGCACTAGCTCACACATGAGGGTGTTAAGTGCAAAATGGGATGCCATGTGGAGCTCCATGGAGGACCTGCACATGTGAACGTCCCACCTTCATGGGGGCCCCCCAAGGGGGTTCCTTGATCCCCAAGCCCTTCTAGAAGCCTTTTGGGAAAAGCCCCAAAAGGTGGCTTTCCAATAAATATCCCAAAAAGCACTTTCACTATTCATGACGACATTTTTCAGCGTCTGATCGAACTGAAAATATTCATGTGGGCTTAGAACAATTCTAGTACCCACCAAAATAATTTTCAACGCGAGCCGGAACAATTCCGGTTTAGTGATTTCATCTGCGAAAAGCATCTGAAGCGGTTTCGGCAGCTCCGGAACATTTCCGGTTTTCATCCCGGAAAATTCCAGAAAGTTTCCAGAATGATTCTGGCACCCTCCAAGAATTATCAGGCATGTGCCAAAACCAATTTGACTTTATGGTATCCTCTGAAACAACTTTTCAGTTTCACCGGAACTCATCCGGTGACCTCTCTGCGGAACTTTTCCGCTGTCCGAAACTTTTCCGGCGTCCGAAACTTTTCCGGTGATTTTCTCTCAGACTCCCTGTCTAGTATTCAACAGATAGATGACCCTTAAGAGTGTGACCCTATAGGTTCGGTGAAGCATAGACATGACCCGGAACCCCTTCCGATCAATGATCAACATCGGAGCCGTGGACACCCATATTGACCCCTATACCCACACGAATGAATATTCGAGCGAACCTCCAGTTGCCGTGTGCTATTCCTGTTGCTTCGCGATATGTTACAAATACCCGAGGTGAGAAACATCGGCATCCTCGTGGATCAACACTTGTCCACAATGCCAGTTACCTCGTTGCCGGTTTTTGTTCTCTTTTCTCGTTCCCGTGTTCCGGCATCCCTGTGATCGAATCACCCTGTGTCTGGCCAGACGATGATGGATACCGAAACACCGAGAGGGCCCAGAGATATCTCTCCATCGTCGGAGGAGCAAATCCCAATCTTGAGCTATCAAGTCCCTTGACATACTTTTCCATGAACCCGTAAGCCGCCGTAATAGCCACCCATTTACGGATGACGTTTAACAAACCCCAAAGTTCATGAAGCAAGCATGAAGAAACTCGATACTCTCATGGTCTAAGGAATTATGCAAACATTAACTTCCTGTGTTATTAACCATTAACTTATGACGAATGTATCTCATAGCATAACATCAATTTGGGTCGATTCAACACAAGTGTTCTACCAACAATTGTGCCCTCAAAATTGCCGGCATAGCCATGCCCATGATCAGGAAAACAGGATCATCATGCAATACTTGAGCCAGTCATAGAGGCTTGACTAGGAATACATTTTACCGTTTATTATCCCACACGTGCACATGAGTTTCCCTCCAAGCCTCGTTTTATTTGCAGACTTGAGAATCATTGCAGTTATAGCATGGAACATAAACTTAATTATGAATAGGGAGATAATCAATAACATTTATTATTGCCTCTAGGGCATATCTCCTACACCAATTGCTTAGGAGGAGGGTCAACACGAGGGGGGTTCCGACGCGGTGGTGGCCGTCTAACACCCCCTCGTCCGCCGATCGGTCGGTACACCGGCCTCTGTCTTGGGGGGCCGGTCGCCCCTTCGACGAAAGGACCGGGAGGCCCGTTGAAGCCCCAGCCACCTCCGTCGCCTCGGCCGCCGGTGGAGGAGGAGCCTCTGTGCAAACCCTCACCATAGGCGTTGTACCTGTCGTCGCCCCAGCGTCCACGTGCAGGGTTCCGTTCCGCCTGTGATTGGAAACCGCGGCCTCCGCCGCTCCCACCACGGTCACGGGCTGCAGCATGCCCACCGGCCTCTGCCGCCCGCCCATCCGCAGAGCCTGCCACCGTTCCCGTCTGGCCAGCCGTTCTTGCTGCCGGTAGAGCCGGTTTTGGCGGCGGCGGGTAGTTTCCACGGCCGGCCATCACTGCTGGCTCCGGCGGCGTGGGCGCACGAACCCGGTGAGCCCTGCCCGCTCGAAGGGATGGGAATCCAGGTAGGTTTTGCCCATCTGGGACATACCCGTGCAAGTACCTTGAATTGACCCTTTCGATCAGGAAGCAATCTACAAATCATTTGACATGCTTGGTGGAGCAACTTGTAGGGTACCTTCCAAATTGGAAAGCTGCGGGCATGCCAAAGAGTGGACGACTTATACTTGTGCTAAGTGCAATTCCATTGCACTATATGCTAGCCTTGGATACACCTCAAAAAAGGATCACGGCCATGATAAAGATATGCCGTGGATTCCTTTAGTGTGCCAAGGTCCATGCAAATGGTGTACAGTGTACAGTTGCGTGGGAATCCGTTTGCTCTCCCAAATGGGAAGGTGGACTAGGCATCCCCAACGTCAATTGGCTTAATATTTCTATGCATGCTCGTTGGCCGTGGCTTCAATGAACGGACCCTATGACTGTGGGTGGAATTCCAAATTGAGGTACTGAAAGAATCCATGCAACTATTCAAGGCCGCAGCTGGAACAACTCTAGGCGATGGGAGGATGCCCCTTTTCTGGGAAGATACGTGGTTACATGTGTACCGAGTGTAGGAAATAGTGCTAAACATATATGAGCGAGTCGGCAAACAAGCATGATCTGCGTGCACGGTCTTCCAAACGCTGGACAACTGAGGCTGGGCGGTGGATGTGGGACAGAAGCTCACTGTCGATCCAGCCAGACCGGACTACACCACATGGGCTTGGGAAACGCATGTATGCTACTCCAATAGATCGGCCTACGACCAAGTTCTTGGGACAAGAAGTTATCCCCACAACAGATTTCACATGGAAGTCGCGAGTCCCACTGCAGTGCAGATTCTTTGCGTGGGTAGCAATGCGTAACAGCTGTTGGACCTCAAACATGCTCACAAGTCGTGGATTAGATCACCAGGACGCGTTCCCCTTATGTTCCCGGGAAGAGGAGGACATACTGAACATGATGCTGGACTGTGTCTGTGAAAGGGAGATCTGGACAAGAGTTTGCATAGCTCTATACAAACCGTACTGGGCTCAACAAGGGGAGATAGGCTACATGAGTGGTGCTTAGGGAAGTCTGAGAATAACGAAGGAAGAAGGACATATGAGTTATCTTTCTGCTTGTCTAGTGAGCTTTGGAAGCAACGCAACACCATTGTTTTCGATGGTGCACCATCATCACTGGCACGCATAATTGGGAGAGTGGAGGGCGAGGGTTGAACATGGTGAAAAATGGAGCTCCTGAAGGGTGGGGTGACGGCCTTGTTTGGAGCTTCTGCGACGTGGGCTAGCGCGAGTAGTTAGCGACATCTTAGTTCTCCCGTGGAGTTGTTGTCCATGTAATATGTATTCAACAGCGTGGAAGGCCTTCTTTCCCCCTTCACTTCTTCAATTTATAGTACGCACACTAGTGCGTATTCAAGAACAAAAGACCATATGAAAACCCCGCATTGTCGTGTGTTTTAAGGCATCTCTAGCGCCAGTGGCGAATCTTGGATGAAAATAAAGGGTAGGCTCAACTTCTCGGTACAAGGATTGAAACGGGTAAACAACAGGCTGGACACTAGATAATAGGCTGAGATGGGCTAGTAACTAGTAGTAAATTTTCATTTTTCTATTCCAGAGGGCAGGCTTGAGCCTGTTGATGCATGCCCACTAGAATCGCCACTGTCTAGCGCTGACCCTCAAACCGAACAACGTATCCGTCAGCGGACCAGGCCGTGGGGGGGGGGGGAGGGTGGGAGGGTGAGGGGGGCAGCCCAGGGATACTGATGCGGGAGCGGACATCCAATCGTAGCCGCAAATGTCCAGTTATATTTCGTTTTCGTAAGAAATTCAACGAAAGTGAACAGGACGATATTCATTTATACTTGGATAATTATTACATAAAACCGGAAACTTTTCATCTAAACTGGAGCAAACTCATTACATTTCGACATATTTCAAATAAACCATACTCTAAACCTAGTTTAAATGACCGTCAGCGCCCGGTCCCATGTCTGGATGACCATGAGCCTCAGAAAATGAAGCTCCGCCTCCGCAGTCTACAAGCGGCTAATCGGACAACGATGATGAGCCCGCGAAGTTTGGCTTCAATGGGATCCTGGGACCCGAGCACCAGCGACCTCCCATGCTCTACACTTCCTTGCTTTAGGCGGCACCTGCAAACGTGTTGGCTTCGGCATCGTGGTGGTGGGGCGCGGCCGAGGCAGAGCTAGCGACGTCATCCTCGTCCTTGTCCTTGCCGTAAACTTCAACCGGCGCCTCGTCGATCTCCTTGAAGGCGTCTTCTAAATCCAACTGAGGGTGGTGGTACCGCCAGGGGTCATGGCGGATGTCGTCTGTAGAGCGGGAGGAGTTGAGCGACGCCTCCTACTCACCCACAACCACGTTCAACATGATGGCCATGCTGGTGGTGATCTGCTCCTCCGAATGCCGGTGCTTGTTGAGGAGGCGGAGGTTGTAGGCCTGGTTGACCTGCGCCTGCCGGAACACGACCTCTCGCTCTGCCAACACCATGTCAGTGTAGTGAGCACGGGCCTCGCCCAGGGTGATGCCGACATGGGCCGACAAGTATGGTGGCGCCGGATCGTCATCGGCCACCTCTTCCATTGGGGCGTCCGAAGCGCTGGCCTTCAGTGAGGTCATCTGTCTCCCGGTCCGCCAGCCATCCGCAATGGTGGTGATCTCCTTTTTCTTCTCAAAAGAGAGTCTGTCTGAGAGGGCTTTGGAGCTCAAGGAGGCCATGGCGGACGTGATGCCAAGAGGATATAGGGAGCAAAGGCGGTTGGATGCGGCTATGGCCAGGCTTGGATTTTAAATAGCGGGCGGATAGTAGGGCAAGAGACGAGGTGGTTAATAGTGGTCGGCAGACGGACGGAAATGTTGCGTTGGAGCAGGTTCCTCGGCAACCACACATGTTTAATGTAGGGAGGTGCACGGATGTGATGTCGTTTGATCACAGAATAGCCGCGTGCAACGTGAGGCGGCTCGGCTAACTCTCTTTGCAGGTGTGACACTTCAATGCCGGAGTGACGTGAGAGGTCGCATTCGCTCTGGGCTGGCATGAATGAGGCACTGGCTCTCTGGAGCAGTGCTCACTGCTTCGGGCGAGAAATGGTGCGGGTGGGGGAAAAGGTTTGGGTGGGCTAGGGTTGTCGGCCGCTTCCGTGGTATTGGTACGAATACCCGCAAAGCCCCCCGGTTTGCGGGATAAAAGGACATCCGGACCGCCAAGCGGACTGAACATGACCATGTTGGATAACAAATACAACTAGACCGCACGGTCCAGACGTTTGCGGATGGTTTTAGGGTCCGCGTTGAAGATTCTCTTTAAGTAAAAGGTTTCTCATGATTCTAAGATTGTTATGCACGTGCTTTATCCCGTATTAAAGAGAGAATCTAACAAAGTTTAGCCTTTTTTACTTTCTAAAAGGACATTCTTTTTATTAAAAATCAAACCAGGGCTCTTACATGAATGAAGACAGGGAAGAAGTGAAAACGCAGACCCTAATGCAAGAGTGAGCCTCTACACGTGTTCCTACGTAAAAACATCTAATATTAAAAAGAAAGAGATAGAGATAAAGTGAAAATAAGTGATGACTTTATAGCCATCATCATATATGTAATTAATAATGCTAAATCATGATGCCATGACATTTTTTACATAGCCAGCAGCTAGCTACACTACAAAGTTAGACTCTTCTTCTCACCCGCTAGAAGTATGTCGGACACAATTATACTCCGAGAATGACAAGAGGATCTGGAAATTTACAGGAGCACGCACCTGTGCGATGCACGATTGCTTCGTGATCTGCAATCTCATGGGATTCCCTGCATGTTTTAAGTTTCAGTTTCTGAAGCCTGGTAATTCTATCGCTCATTCCTATTAAGTTTTAGCTATTGAAACTTATCAAAATTACGAAAATCGTCAAAACATATTCAAATGGGATCTTATTTCAAAGCCCTCGTCATAAGAAACCCGAATATGCAAACGAGACATAAATAAACTTTTTTTCTTCAAAAGGTATAAAAGATTCATATGCGAAAGCCAAAAAAATGGGGTCGATGCCCCCACCCTAGAGTATCACAAATCCTCTCTCGAAAAGGATCCCTTGTTTGGATGTATTGGATGGTCAGTCTTAGCAGACTTAACCATTTTTTGCAGGTCATTTACAGAGCAACTGCTTGGATCCGTACGTGGTCGTTACTCAATCATGCGGACTCCAGGGAGCTTATGGATATTGGGTGCAACCGGTGGGAGACGGTCGCACGGGCTATCTTCAGCCGGTTTGGATGGCGAGCTATTAATAGGCTAGGTGTATAGGCATCGTAGCCCTTTAGTTGCGCCGGATGTGGCAATAATCTTTTTACCTTTTATTTTGATTCCTTGAGATGGCTCAGACTGTGAGACCTTGGCAAACTTTTGATTGTGCTTCGTTTATTTCTTAATAATATGGCTGTATGCATCAATTGATGCAGAGGCCGGGGGCTTTGATCCTCCTTTTCCAAAAAAAAAGTCTTAGCATTTTTAGTGTTCCTTCTCTCAATATGAAACCATTTGAAATTGCAGTGTAAGAATAGTAGGAAGGTAACCTAATTCATATGCTAAAACAAGAGTGGTGAATGCATGACTACCATTTAGTAAGGTACTTTTAAATTACCGTCCTATGAAGACACACCTATCGCACACCCTTGGGTCAAACTATATGTGATGAAAAATTATAACCGTCCACCCAAAAATGACACGTATGCGATTGCTGATCCATCGGGCACGATTTAGCAAGTAGAAGCTCCGATATGGGGCACAAAGTTCTGCCGGATGACCACTATGCGATAAGTCATAATGACATACATGGTTACGGTGCAGGAACTATGTGCATTGCCTGGCAAAGGGTTTCTAGGAACGAATTGTGTGTGATGATGCGGATCATCACAAACATTGTGTAATCTTTCCATCTTGTGTGAAGTTTTGCACATGGTTTCCTAAGTACAACATGTTAAGAATGACATGCTCTAGTGGGCACACGATTGAATTAAAGGAACTGTGTGCGATGGTAGTAACTATCGCACACGTTTTCATGAAGCACACCTTCTGTTATGTGACTTTCCCTTCCCATAGAATGACAACATGCTTTGTCTATAGAACAACATACATACTTAAAAACTCATTGCAGAATTGAACTAAACATCGCATTGCACATCTTGGTGCATAATTACATAAACCACGAAATGATCATCGAGCATCTACCACTTCTTGGAATGCTTGCCACCGCCTTGGTTGTTATTAAGGCTCATCCTTTTGTCAATGATCCTCATGTACATGTCCTTTAGGACTCCTTGGCTGCATAGAGCAGGTTGTCTGTGTCCAGTCTGTCCTCACAGATTGAGTGCCAGTTGTTCTTGGTGTCATCCTTCATGCTGGCATATAAGGGGTCGATGATGGCCGCGGCGAGGTCTTCCAGGATGTCCCACTTCTTCCCATTGTTGATGATCTTGTATTGCTTTTGACTATCAATGAGATTCGGGTAGGATATGTCTGAAGTATGGAGAACATTTGCACCGTTGGTGGCGTCCATTGTAGCAAAATCATAATCAGGGCTACTAAAAAACTTGGCGAAACTTTCACAAGGCCTCTTGACCCTGCAGTAGCCTTCTAATCATGCACATGCACAACTAGACTACGACAACCTTATCATTCATGCGGGCGTACTTGAGGTCGAACTCAACCACCTTGTACTTGTCCTTTCTTAGGAACCGCTCAAACATGTTGATGTAGTGTTTTACCCTGTGTGTCTCGTTGGTGTAGACTATTGTGAGGCCGGTCCTGATGTGGGGCGGGATGGTGCAATGCTGGGTGAACTACTCATAAGTGTTTGCCCTATGATCACCGTTGAAGAAGCCTCGATCCTCTTTGTATATGCATTGTTTGTGTTGGTGTGGTTGTCAGGGTTGTGGGAAGATCAAAAGGTTGAGTTGACACCATTAATGGCGGGCATAAATATAGGAGTCGGCCGGTAAGGAATATGAGCATGTCCGCATGGTGGTTTGCAGTGTGATGAGTGTAACTACACGGTGAACCGCGCATGGCTCACCTGAGTGCATGTCGTCTCAACCGCGATCATGTATAGGCCGCAACCGCGAGCAGAGCGAATGGAGGCTGCAAGCAAAGCACATCGAGGCCACCCGAACAACGAGTCTACCGCTTCAATCGAGTCCGTCATGCATGCCGGCTTCGAGTAGAGTATGATGACGAAATGGTGGAGTATGCTGTAAGGGCGCGGTAGGGCATGACAAGTGCTTTTGTAACAGCGAGGGCCTCCCGCTCTACGTGTTGAGCCTGATGGCGGGTGTCATCCATCGGCCAACTCTACAAGCTTGTGGGTGCGCTTCTGCTTCGCCACGTCATCTCGAAGTCGTCACAGGATTTCCCAAGTCCGTTGTCTAGGGTTGAAAGATCATCGACCACTGATTCAACCTTTGATTTGATGTAAACCCAATGGGCAAGGTTTTGGGCAGGCTCCGGGGCAACGTTGCACCATGATGGGCCCGGACGAAGACTATATGGCGATGGGTCATGGCTGCGGGTGGCGCGTTCTCCGGTATGAGGATGCCGGGAATGGTCTTCTTGAGATGATCATCTTGGAAGCCGAACAACGACCTTGGGAATGGCCCTCTACTCCGCGGCCAGATTGAAATGACCGTAAGTATGACACATGGTTTGGTAGAAGAATCCGTGTGCGATAGATTATGGGCGACGACTCCTAAGAAATGACAGTCTGCTATGTATTGACATCACACACGATTGGGTTAGTGAAATCGTATGTACATGCGCGGGTCATCATCTTCCTGCACGTCTTATCGGCGCATTCCCGTCGATGGCTTCTACTCCTTGCCTTACAACTGCACATGCGTCTTAGATGGACACTTATAGGCTCGTAGTTGTGCCGATGAAGCACCGGCCACCTTTTTCACAACCAACAGCCTGACATGCCAAAAATATAACAGGAGCCTCAATGTTTATCGAACCAACTTGAGCTAGGAGACTACAACCTAGGTTTACCGAACCAATAGGAGCTATGTGATTACAACCAATGATTAGTGCCTGCACACACAAATACAAAAACCCCTTCTGTCCCCAACATGCATGTCTAGTGAGGTTGTCAGTCTCATTAGAGACGCTAGTTACAAAAGGAATCAAATGCAATGGTGGAAAGATTGCATTGAAATGAGTAGAACAGTAAATACAAGGAACTAATAGAACGTGACTTGGGATTAAAAGATTACCGGGATCCACAGGTTCACTAGTTATCACCCTAAAAAATATAAGCAACATTGTGGTGAAAAAATTACAGTTAGGTAATGACTAAATTAAAATATTTATGAGTATAATCGTTCCTGGAATAATTAACATATGACCATCATGTCCGTAAATCTATAAACCGTTATCCAACTGCATCTATAGAGAATGCTTCACCCTAAGACCACTATCCAGGATGTATCTCAAAGTATTATGTAAAACAGAGTATTGCAATAAGTAAAATGACACAAAGTAGATGATATATTGTCTTCACCCTGCGTTCAAAAGACAACTGCGCAACCATCTATTTATACCTATAGGCAACAACACAATACAATCCATTTGCAGTTTCTGTCACCGCGGTAGATTAATTGCAAAGTTGAAACCAACTATCATACACAACTCCTTCTGAAGATAAAACCCCAACCTCGTCCAGAGAAAGAAAGAATAGATCGGAGAGCATATATGCATAAGAATTATGCAGAAAAGAAACCAAACAGATCTCAAAAGAATTCATGAGTAAATATGATCATAAATTAAAAATTTATTATATCTCAATAAACACACTGACATAATTACATCAGATGAATCGCAATCATGTAGGGCAATTCATGTGACCTTTGTATTGAGAGAGAGAGAGAGAGATCATCTAGCTACTGCTATGGACCTATAGTCAAAAGAAAATTACTCACCATCAATCATGATGACCTTAAAGTTAACGGAGATGGCCCCCGAGATGATTTCCCCCTTCCGGCAGAGTACCGGATGATATGTCACCGACGTATATATAATTTTTGATTCATTCATGCTATTATCATACCACTTTTACATATATTTTGGCAACAATTTATATTATTTTTATTTTGACAAACCTGTACCAAAGGCAAGTTATTGTTTTGTATTGTTTTTTTTTGGGGGGGGGGGGGGGGGGGGGTTAGGAAAAAAAATACAAATATAGAATGATCTTAAGATTTACATGGATTCTTTGTGGAATATATCAGAATTTATGACGCAAGAATCAACGCAAGACGAGGCATGTGAGCCCCACAAGCCACCATGGCGTGCCCATGGGTAGGGTGTGGACCATTGGCTTATGGCCAAACCGTAAGTCGGATGACTTCTCCTTAGGACGCAAGGAAGCTAATTACGAAAAAAATCATAACAAAATTTTGGCCCGATTGTAGTTATGAAACTCCGATTATAAAAGGAACGGTGTTCAGCCAGATAACATAACTGAAACAGAGAAGAAACCCTAGAGAAAAAGAGGACGAGAGATCCAATCTTGGAGGGGCTCCGGTCCTCCAGGGGCCATGGAGACCATGTACCAGAGGGGGATCCATTCTCCCATCTAGGGGGAGGCCAAGCAAGAAGAAGAAGAAGGAAGGGGCCTCTCCCCCTCTCTCTCGGTGGTGTGGGAGTGCCCGTAGAGGAACCATCATCACCACAACCATCTCCATGAACACCGCCATCTTCATAAATACCTCCATCACCGTCCTCCCACTATAATCAGCGGTCCAGTCTTCCGCAACCCATTGTAATCTCCTACTTGAACATGGTGCTTTATGATATATATTATATTATTATTATCCAATGATGTGTTCCACCTCTATCATGCTCGATTAGTTTCTTTTTGTCATATTGCAATTTGGAAAAGTATAAACCTTACCTCTCAATTATACAATAGACAACGTTTGGTCCTCAATATTAACATAGGACATTGTAAACCCCACATGTGTCGACATGTTGGGTTTTAATATACAACCGTTCAGATTTTGGATCCTTTCTCCACACCGCGAAAAACGGTAGCCAAAAATAAAAAAAAGGAGATGAAAAAGTTTAAATCAGATAAAAAACATGTTAGGAAAAAATAGTAAAGATTCCAGGAATCTTGAAAATGAATCATGACCATTGAATGTAGCAATTACCAAAGATTTCCATCATACAATATAAAAAGTACCTGTTTTTTTACATTTCTCCATTGTCCTTCATTTTATTCCCTTTTTCACAAGATTGCCACGTGTCCCAGCCCCATCATGATAATTAACTGAATTAGGAAAATGATTGATCATATATACCGAAGCTGTTGATCATTGTTACTTCTATCTCATGTTGCACTGCACACATTTCACCTGATCAAACACCCACCACAACATGCATTGAAAAGGCTTTCCATTATAAGGTGACCTTTACTATTCTAATTATCTCAACATGCACACATTCCACCTCATCGAAGAAACACCACAACATGAAAAATGTTTTCCATTATATTATGCTACTTATATTCAATAAATTGTTTTTAACTATACAATAATAGAATACAATGTATATAATATGATGTTTTAGGGTCTTAGTTCATACATTATTAATCCGGGCAGCAAAAGGGCAATTTCCTCTTCTTCCTCCACAATTTCTCACATGATCATCTTGTGCCATGCTTCGTTGGATCTCAATCTCAAATGGTTGTAATAGCTTCACCTTTACACATGTATCGATAAAAAACTTAAATAATGGAAAAAGGAGAGAACCATTGTTGTTGGGTAAGAGCATCTACAACCGGACCCCCCAAACGCCCATCGGACTGCCCAGACACTGCACGGTGGTTGTCCGGACAGGAGATTAACAAATATGGGGAAGATATGAGGATCTCCCGGCGTGTCTGGGAAGCTCTCCAAGTAGGATGTGGCCCATCCCTGACCACTTTTCCTATTTCTTTATTCTTTCTTTTCTCTTTCTCCCTTCATCTCTATCAATCACATGCATTTGATCGGACAATCTAACGAGGATGTGCGGGACATGGTTGCAGGCATGCAAAATTAGAGGCTTGAAAGGGACATACCCGGACATGACCGCGGGCGTTCGAGGATCGATATTAGCCGATCATGGTTGTAGATTCTCTAATGTTTTTTTTGTTGGGTAATGTTAAAAGAGTGTGGCGAAGGTGTGGCACCGACCGTGAGCAATTGCGGTCAAGGGCGTGGTTTCAGTGACGAGAGCATGTCCATGAGCTAAGCATGAATCTGAACATGCTAGTTATATGTGGCTACCAGGACATGCTGTTACACACTCCGACACGATCACGGCGCTGAATAATATATGCTTCTTGTGATATAGTGTACACTGCTGGTTTTCGATGCATTCTTTGAGATGTATACAGCAGGCCAATCACAAGCATGCCAACAAAACACAGAAATGGAAAGGAATACTCTGTTCTAAAGCTAATAATGAAATATGCTGACAAGAACTATAAAAGGTCTCGCATTTTAAAGGTAACATCTTTCAAGTCATTGCATCAGTTCTGACAGTGCTCACCCAGTTAAGGATAAAGATTACATAGTTGCATCTTTGTCACTGCACACTGAAAAACAAATACGAGATAAGGATAACAAAATATAGAACAGTCTTGTGGCATCATGGAGCATGCTAGCTAATCAGATGGTGGTGGAACCAGTTCACCAGAGCTGAAATAAACATAGCCCTTCACATCAGGATACGCCAAGAAAGTGTTGTAGATTTTCTTGGTGCAGCCGCCAAACTTAGATGCCAGTTTTAGGGTCACCCTGTTAAGCATCGGCGAGGACCTGAATATCAGTTTTAAGAAATCATGTTCATGCTCTTCTCCAGTGAAGTACTCGATGTGCACTTCTTCAAGATGGTTCAACGGGATACTGTGGCATCTCCAATTCCTTGGCTCATCACAAGGACAATTTTCTGGGCATGTTCGTCTCACGTAAACAAAATGAAGAGTATTAACATGCATTCTCTTTATGCTCCAGAGTTGAGACATTATCTCAAGGCTACCTTGTATTTAACATGTGACTTAGATGTGTCTAAATACGGATGTATCTAACACTAAAACAATAACATGGAATTTGTAATGTGTATATCTCCCACACGAAAGAAAAAATGTACAGTGTAATGTGTATACCTCCCAAAAGAAAAGAAAAAAAGGGACTGCGTAATTTGTGTACACGTCCAGCAAGAAAAGAAAGAACATGTACCGTGTAATGTGCGTGCCAACTGCAAGAAAGAGATAGAAAAGAATATGTACGATGTAATGTGTACATGCCTCCCACAAGAAAAAAAAACATGTATACCATGTTTGCAAGATGTAGAAACAAGGGAGGAGAATTACCGAGTACCAATGAAGGACTAATTCAAGCCTTTTCGTCGCGGCACAAATCTGATGCAATCCAAGGAGACGCCACAAAAGTGCTCCAAAAACATGTCCCCTCGTTTCAAGAAACAGCTTCAACACAGAGAAGTCGATTACTGGAAGCTTCTCCATCTCCTGTACAAACTCCACCTCTCGTGTCAAGTCCTCCTCGTCTTCAAATTCATCCTGCGAAACAAAACAATTTGGCCGGATACAATGCATGAAACAAATTAAAACTTTAAGGCGTATAAATTCAGTAGATTGGGTAAGACAGAAACGAGACGTACAAAGGCCGATATATTCAAATCGAGGACATGAACAGAAGGGAGCCTGTAGCCACCGTCTGTTGGCCCTAAGCCCATGTTCTCGAGACGCCAAAAACCAAACAGAAGACTCGTCTCCCAAAAAAAGCGGTCCGACACGACCTTCTCCAGCATTGGCGCCGAGATGGACACGCTGAGGTCCGTGTCGGCGCTGAATATCAGTTCCAACTGCTTAAGCTTGGGCGTCACGATGTCGATGCTACTGATACACACGTTCTCGCTGTTGACGTCAAGTGTCTGCAGCGACACCGAGTGGACCTTGATGTCAGATGTAGAATTGAAGACGCTGAGCACACGCAGACACGGGCAGCGGGTGACCAGGGTGTCAATGCCGATGACGCTGGCGCCCCCGAGGGACAGCCTCTCGAGCGCTGAGAACTCGCCGGACCGCAGCTGTGTGAAGCAGATATTTCTGCGCCAGTCGATCTCGATTGACGTGGCGTGCGGGAAGCAGGGCAGGTGCAGGTCCGCCGCTTCCATGTACCTGCAGTCAGGTTGGTAACTGAAGCGGAGCTCCCGCGGCGAGAACCTCACAACGGCATCGAGGAGGCAGGCCAAGCGAGCACCGTCTGCACAGTGGCAATTAGGGATGGCGATGTCGAGGGTGGCGGGCACCGTAGGTGAAGAAGCCAACCGGGCGAGCACGGCCTCAATCTTGGCCGGTGCGACGTCGCTGAAGGTGAGATCGGGAAGATGGGTCCAGAGGCCTCGCCAGCGGCGTGAGAGGATGCCGGTGCGCGCGGCGCTGCGGGCGCAGCGCAGGCGCTCGAGGACTAGGAGGAGCATGTCGTCGGGGAGGGCGCTGAGGCGGTCATCAGCTCCTCCGCACAGACCACGCCGGGAGCGAGGCCGGCGTGGTGGCGGCGAGCGCCGGACACGACGCCCTGATCGCAGCTCCATGACGCGAAAGCGATCGCCCACCTCCGCCATGCCTTCACGATCCGGCTGCTTGGTATCTTCCATGGATGATCTCTACACGTGAGGAACCCTAGTATAGTATAGAGGAAAAAGGGTTTGGTCAAATTCAGTAGTGACGATCACTTGGAGATCGAAGTGCGATTCCCTTACCTGAGTGAAGAAAAGTTGATTCGATCCGGCCAACTCCCAAGGCGATGAACACTTCGATCCGAGATATATAGAGTGCTGCTGCTGCGAGATGGTGGGGAATGGGGAGCGGTGGCTGGATTTTTTTGGTTGGAAGAAGATGAGGAGGGAGGGAACGGACTTCGAAAATGGGTCACGGCTGTAATTAACTCGTGTGACTCTACGGTCAAAGCAGAGACGCCTCGTAGTACCCACCAACCGGAACTAATTCATTTCTTTGCAGTTTTGAAAAAGTGATGTACTACTACACTCCCGATATCCACGTTTATTAAACCGATGCACATTTTAAATTTAGCTTTATTTCGCGGGGACATTTTCGAATTTCAATTTAGATGGATCATCGGCTAGACCAGTTGGCGTCGCCCCATCTCAGGCGTCGCTCGTCCCCGCCAGGAAGCCGGAGGCAGACGGCGGACTCTCCTCCTCTCTCTGCGAGGGGATCTCTGGCCGAGACGCGACGGTGACCCTGGACATCTGGCGTAGAGGCGGAGTTGGCATGATTAGGCGGCGGCCTGATGGGATTCCGGCGATGGCTAGACCACAACGGTTGCGAGGGCAGCATGGGGCCCGACATGGCGGCTGGCAGGGACGGATCTGGAGTTTCCCACCCTAGATTGACTCTCCTCCGTCGTCATGCGGACGCCTAGGGCGATGACCCTGGTCTAAGCAGAGACGCCTCGTAGTACCCACAAACCGGAACTAATTCATTTCCTGGCAGCTTTGAAAAAGTGATGTACTACTACACTCCCGATATCCACGTTTATTAAACCGATGCACATTTTAAATTTTGCTTTATTTCTTGGGGACATTTTCGAATTTCAATTTAGATGGATCACCGGCTAGACCAGTTATATATGAATCGTCCATGGTGCGGAGATGGTGGTCGCGGACTGCGTCGCCCCGATCAGCGCCCACTTTTTTAGCGGTTGTCGTCGCCCGCTGCATCGTCAAGTCAGGTAAATGGTGGGTGTCTTTCGGCTAACGAGATGTCTCATGGACGTAGGTCTTCATTGCATCGTTCAATCGTCAAGGAGATGCCGAAGACATCAAAGACGAAGTCTTAACATGTCATTGGAGGGGGTCCCACCGCAACTCAGGCCGGTGTAGCCAATTGCCCTTTCGACATTGTTGTCAGCGGCAACGGTGGAGCCTGGAAATAAACACAAGGAGGGTTGAACAGTGAGCACAACTCTAAAATGCAACAAAGTCGTGGCAGAAGTAACCGCAAGGGTGGATCTAGAGGGCGTGGCAGGGGTAAGCGCGCCTCCCCTTTTGGTAGCTGTGGTGGTGGCTACTTAGGTCACTCACATGCCCACAACAACAACAACCACAATCTCATGATCAATGTCAGGTTTTTAAGAATTATCATGCCGGTAGCACAAGAGAATGTTGTTGGCGCTATGAAGAATGCAACTATAATGAGAAGAAGGGGGCCAATGTGGTCACCAACCCCTATGGAGTTGAAAGAAATTAGAATGCAGATACCGGTGCCACCAACCACATCACAGGAGAACTTGAGAGGCTAACGATGCGGGACAGGTGCAATGGAAAATATCAAGGGCACACGGCCAATGGTTCTGGTATTGCAGTTTCTCACATTGCTCGTTCAATTGTTAAAACCCTCGCGAAGAATTTCCAACTCAAAAATATTGTACATGTTCCTCAAGCCAGGAAGAATCTTGTCTGTGTTCCTCGTTTACCCTTAACAACCCTGTTCTCAGAGAATTTCACCCTTATTTCTTTTCTATTAAGGATATGTCGACATGGAAAATAATTCTTAGACGGAAGTGTGTGGGTTACCTCTACCCACTCATCTCATCGTCGTCGTGGTCAAATAAGCAAGTCTTTGTCGTCAGCAAGCCGCCGACAAAGTGGCATAGTTGTTTGGGTCATCCATCCTCAATTATTATTAAACATGTTCTTAGAAATTAAAACTAAAATTCCTATCTCAAGATGTTGTGCCGGCTCAGTCTCTCGGAGGAGCTGTCTCCCTCGCCACACCCGACTCCCCGCACCCCATCCATCCGAAACAAGTGGGAGAAGGCAAGGATCTCCCGTGACACCGCGGCTACAAATATGTCGTCCACGTGGATGGGTATTTTTTCGGCAAGGGAGAACAAGAAAGAGGAGAGGTACAAGCTCATGTTGGATGCGCAGAAGGAGAGAATGGAGTGGGGCCAGATGAGGGCGGAGAAGAGGCTGGAAATTGAGTGGGAGAAGATTGAGTTGACGAAGCAAGAGGCGACGATCAAATGGGAACTCGAGAAGGCCGAGACATTTTGAGAGGTTGAGCTCGAGAATGAGAGGTTGCAACTCGCACGGGACGCCGAGGATGCGAAGATCATGTTGGCGGACGAAACCATCTTGGATGAGCATGCGAAGAAGTGGCTTGCGGAGAGAAGAAGGAGATCAACGAGCGTAGGGCGCAGGAGGTGGCGAGGGCGGCTGCGGCAACGGACAAAGTTGTCGGAATCGAGATTCTGAATCGTACCGGAGCTCCATCAGTAGGATCGTGAGTCGTAGAATCATAACTACCAGGATCGTAGAAACTTAGATTCTATGAGCAAAATCGTAGAATCGGAGGGGCTAGTTTGGATCGTAAGGTCGTAAGATTCTAAGACTTGAGTCGCGATTCTGACAACCTTGACAGCAGACCGGATGCAGGCGGAGCTGGCTGCCCAAGCGTAGAAGGACAAACTGGACAGAGTTGGACGCATGGATGGCCGCGTCTGACCAGCGATCCGACAAGCACCCCTTCGCACTCGGACATTGATTTCATTTTGACATGTCCGATTTGTTGAGTTGTGATTTAATTTGCTTTGTTTCGAACTATTAAATTCGGACAATTTATATCGGATGATCGACATGCATGGATTGCATGGATCCGAAAATTACATTTGAGGTATGTAAATGTGCGGCGCAACATATGAGGGACCGAGACGTTGTCTCTCTCTTTTTCAAGTGCACACGGCATGTCTCTCTCTTCTCATTTCTCTGTTCTCTCTCTCTTAGAAAAACATGCTCTCTCTCTCTGCTGTCTATCTTTCTCATAGCAGCTCTTTCCTCACTCACATCACCATCTCAGAAAAAAACACACTCTCTCCCCTCCCCTCTTTCTCTCTTTCTCGCAGCACCTTTCTCTCTCTCACCAAAAAATGTTTTCTCTGCGCTCTTCTAAAAAAACATGCTTTCTCTCTCTCTCATAGCACCTTTCCCCTCTCTCACATCACCTCTTTCTCAGAAAAAATCACATCTCATATTTCACTGACACACAATGAAAAGATGGGTCGGCAGGGTGGGTTCCCTCTCTTCGTCCCTTTCTGCAGCTATGTGTCAGCCCATGTGCCTGCGGAAACTTCGGCCGCCACTCTCCGGCCTAAGCGAGACCAAAGAATGCCTTTTCGGCCTGAGCAAGACCGAAGAGTGCGGCTATAATGAGACCGTTGGGGTCATACTTTTAAAATTTTCGAATTAGGGCATACATTTTCTGAATGAGTCCTTTTACGATGCATCGGGTCGATATGGACCGTCCGTCAGACCAGATTGGACGGTCCAGATCAAAAGCAATACCCTGACATCACTTGTATTATGTGGACGCCCGAGGGGCATTTTCGGAAGGATTTTTGTTTCAAACGATCAGGTTTTCCCTGTCTTTGCCGTGGACGGTACAATTTGTCGCCGTGTTCGGTGTCTAACCGCAGCCGCGCTGTCGTGCTTGCCGCCGGCTTCTTCATGATTGATTCGATGAAGCAATTCTCGTAAAAAGTAACACAACGGATCAGAGCGAGTCTTCTTATTTCTTAATCACAAGAAGACAACAAATTTGCATTTGCCGATTGGTTTCCTGATGCATTCGTGCGATGCATGTCGTTCTGCCACAGCCAGCCTCGATGCCATCACTCGCGCACCATCGCGACCGCGTACGCCTACCATACCGCAGGCTGTGCCTAGCCGCCGTCCTGGAGGACGAGGCCGTCGGTCACGCTGGATGAAGTCGCTCCACGCCTCAGTCGACGGAGTACGCGGAGAACCGCATCAGGAGGCCGCGTTCGTGGCCGCTGCTACGCCTTGTGCAGAAGTCGTTCGCATCCCCGCCATGGTTACTTGAGAGTCGGGCATGTGGGTAACCGCCGTCTTCTCTCTAGCCTAATCGCTCTTGGTCAGGGCAAGTGCTGATAACGCTAGGGTTCGAGAGGAGCTGACGAACACGCAAATCCAAATGACCACGCACGATGATGGCGTTTAGTTATAATTAAGTGTTAAGTTAATGCAATTATTAATTCAAAATTTTTTAGAACAATAATACCCCTGGATTTAATTGGGCCATCCTAAAATTAATAGTTTTTAGGACGAAAATGCCCTTGGGCTTTAATAAGGCCCAATTAATATCATCCGTTGGATCGCTTATATAATACACGTGCTCTCGTGTATTGCAATGTACCGTAAAATCTATCTTTTGAATTTGTTAAAATGATAATAATATTTGAAAAAATAATTCCTCTGTTGTTACCAAAATTTTATCCAGTGGTAGGAAAAGGCTTGTGGTTTTGAACCACATGCGACTCTTGGGTTTGATTTTCATTACACTTCACCACGGCCACTTGATAACATAGATGACAAAATTTGAACTGCTTTTACGTATCACTTTGGGAGACAAAGCAACATAGAACTTGATATATTTAAGAGGGCATCGAGCATGAGACGACACACACCACCACAACGCCTTATTACAGTGAGGTATGCACGTACGTAGACGTGCAGTACCGTAGAGAACAAGTCCATGGAGAGCCCTAGATGAGCTATGCTCATTCTTTAAGGCATGGCGATAGGTGAGGTGATACATCACACACATTAGTTGCAAGCATCATAGTTATTTAACCCATTGATCGACTATCTCGATACATTCGATGATTAGCCGATTAGGCAGTACGTAATCGTCGACTGCAGTAGCCTTGAGCAGCGACGACGAACCCGCGCACGGGTTCTACATGCAGAATGGCTCACGGTTGATGTCAAACTTGCAAGCAGAAGACATCTGGGGCTCCTGCAGAGTTCGTATATATATATATATATGTGAGTAAACACTTGCCGTCATTGGCTGGTGAGCAAGAAAATGTGATGGGCTCACTCACCTCGACGCCGCTGAAGTTGGCCACCTTGCGGATGGAGCAGCCGACGGGGCCCTGCAGGCTGCAGTTGCCGGCGCCGGCGCGCATGGTGGCCCTCATGGAGGCGAGCAGGCGGCCGTAGGTGGTGCGGGGCTCGCACTCCACTGCCTTGATGAAGCTGTGCGTCAGGGCGCCAATCGTGGCATTGGGCTCAGGCAGCTGCACGGTCGCACGCAACATAAATATATGCATGTTGAAAAAAATAAGCGAAGCGACAAGAGATTATGCATGGATGCCCACCACGCTCATCTGGGTCTTCCCGTTGCTGCTGCCACTGATGAGCACGGCCTGGCCTCCGCTGGTGCCTTTGCAGGCGCCATTCAGAGGGCGCTCGTCCATCCACCTCAAGCACCCGTACCTGAATTATATATTCCGATTTTCAGTTTCAAAAATATTTCAGCCACTACCCGTATCACTGCAATTCAGTGAAATTCCGTGGTTATGGTTTTCGTTTCGGCCCAAGGACGGAAATTTGACTTAGTTAGATACTGACTGCTTGGAGAAGGTGCACTGGTAGGGGAGATCGAGGACGGTGGCACTGTGGCAGGCGTCGACGATGGCGTGGAGCTTGACGCCGTGGACGAGCGGGCGCACGATGGCCTGGTTGATCTCGTCGTCCAGGATGGGGCCCTGCTGGAACGAGTCCACGGGGCAGATGGCCTCGTCCATGCCGTCCCGCTCGTCGCCGTCGCAGTCGGGGACCTGCGCGCCGGCGCCGGAGAACTGGAACACCAGGGAGTCGCCGGAGCTGCACCCCTGCACCAGCCAGTGCATCGCCATGCGGATGTTGGCCTTGGTCGGCTGCCTGCACGGGTCCCTCTCCTCATCTACACCAACATGTACGTACGCATAAGCCAGAGAAATCATCATCGTATGCTCACCTCAAACAAGAAAAGATGTTGGATTGGTGCCGTACCGGTGAGGATGAGGACGCAGTCGTTGGCGAAGCCGAAGCGCTCGGTGAGGATGTACCTCATGCATTTGACGTCGTTGATGGGGCCCCGGAGCTCACAGGCGCGCGTGTTGGTGTACTTGATCCCCACCAGCACCGCGCGCTTCTTGCCGCGGCCACCGCCGAAGCCCGGGATGGGGCGCATCGCCGGCACCATCGCCCCGTTCTGCTGTCGGCCAACCCTGCCGACGCGGGTCACGCAGCAGCACTGCATGCACTGGACGACGCGGGCGCCAGACGGCGTGGCGACGCTGGCGCTGCACTGCCTGCAGCGCACCATGGTGACCGGAGCGGGACCCCTGCCGCAGTTCATGGCTGCCGAGCTACCTGGGTGGGTGGGTATACGTTGGCTTAGTTCAGCGCTGCTTGCTTGCTTGCACTGCCTCAGCTCCTGGCTCCTCCCGCCCTTTATATAGCACTTGGATCAACTAATGATGGAAGCTATGCATGGTGATACCGGTGCACTGAGAATTATATATATATTCAAGTATTCGCTTTGGGAAAATAAAGGTTTACTTTGGTGGAAATGGGCATATATTGTTGTCGATGGAACATTTCTGTTTTTCTGTCCGTTCCTCTCTGCTTTTTCAAGAGAACGCCATTGATGCTGTGCACATACTCCAAACCATGAGTGCAAATGGGTACGTGATTCTTTATTGCTATTGTTATGCTCTTCTTTTGTAGGATTCCTTTCTATTTTTTGGGGGGAAATTGACACATGCATGACTTCCGTAAAATAATCAGCACATGACTCTGACAAACCTTTAGTAGATTCCCCCCCACACAAAAAAAAAACATTGTATTCAATGAAAGCCCTTAAGCTTAGCGTAATGAAGATTTGTGTCCTGTCAGATGAGCCTGATAGGGTCAGGTGGATTTTAACTAAAACTATGGTGCATTTACTATTGAACATATGAACATGCTCTGGAATTCGAAGAGAGTTGACTTTCCTTATATGTAGTTGTGGAAGCTGAAATTGCAGTGTCTTTATTTATAAAGCGGAGTGAAACCTTTTTCGAGAAGCTGAAACTGCCACTAAACCTGGGCTTATACAGTGATGAATAGGATTTAACGCATGAGAGACAATTTATTAAAAAGATATGGTATGGAGATTTGGGCACATCTTCTTTGCCTGTCCCCTGGTTAATTATATTTGGAATATTGCTGGAGTTGCTTTGGGTATGCTCACTGGAAAAAATAGCGCGCTAACACAATAATATGTTAGATATGTTCCAAAATGGAGAATTACATTTTCTGGCCGAGCTAGGAAATTTATCATGATAGGAGTTTTTTTTTTTTTTTCAATTTACTAACACAGTAGAACTTTTCTCCAATGTGTTCATTCTGGATATCCAGCTACACTGCATGAACTATAATGAGCAATATTTATCCACACTTATTGATTTTTCGCAAGGATATTCTCCACAAATGGGTAGCTTAGAGTATCTACAAGAAGGCCCCTACTCAAGCCCCCCAAATTTATGGTTACAAAAGGAATGAGGCAATTTCTGTCCCATGGCCCTGCACCGTCGTGCCTTCCGTCTGTCGGAGCTCCTGTCTTCGGCCAAACTTTCCATGCCGCTGGCATGCATAGTCTAACCTTTCTTGGGCCTCAGTCGGCTCCGTTTGCATTCTCCCCTAATCAAGCTCCGCCAGCCGACACTACCACCGTATCGCCGTGTGTTGACATTGCCCTACCACATGCGTCAGTCGTTGGCTCCTGAGCTCCGTTGCCTCTCGTTTGCGGCCTTCCAGCTAACCTAGTAGACGGCCCATGAGAGAGACGTAAAGAAACGGTCGAGTAGCTGATGAGGGAGGGGGGGCATCTGTCAAGAGAGCATAAGGGCCATTTGTGAAGTTCGAGCGTTTTGGGCTCATAAATAAAGGTGAAGGTAAAAAATAGGACTATTGCAGGAGTTGTGTTTAGCTAAAAACACTTTAATTCTCCCATATATTCAAGCATTTTGTTACTCCGGGCGATACAATCATTAACCAGTCACAGTGTGCAGCTTATTTGTTAGTATATAGTATTATCAGACTTTCTTTTTGGGTACAAATTGTCTGTTGGTAGCGTTAACCGGAAGGAATCTCAAGCATTGAGAGAGAAATATCTGAGATGTTCTCTAACCGTTCAGGGAAAAGAGAGAATCCCCATAACCATCAGGGAAAAGGGAAAGGATACGAGTTATCCCCTGGTCGTTGAAAAAATCTAACTGCAATGATTGACATATATCATCAAACTAGAATTGACATAATTCGGTGTGTGTGTTCCTCTCAGGCTGTTTATGTAGAGTATAAGGTTTGGAGGGTAAGGACTGAGGAGTCCCTTATAAAGCTAAGGTAGCAGGAGATGGATTACAAATTCTATTATATAGAGATGTGTCCAACAGACCAGAAGTAATCTATGCATGCAAGTGCAACGGAGATATCTGGGATGCCCTGTCACTGTTCAGAGAAAGAGAGAAATTCCCATATCCATCAAGTAAAAATGGAAGGATCCAAGTTATATGTTGATTGAAAACCCCAACTGCAAAGACCGATGGTGCACGTCTATCTCGAAGCTAGAATGGCCGCTGTAATTATTCTCAGAAACAAAATGGAAAGAGGAGAGGAAGAAGTGCCTGCAGCCTGCCGGCCCATGCTGATGATGATATATATTCCTCCCCATATATTAAGAAGCAAGGCAAGCAGCGGTGCGTCGGACGAGAAGATAATACGATTCGCATTCGAGCGCCACCATTTGCTGCTTTATATATAGACCGCCGTGCCTTCTTTTTCTCTTCTGTTGGACAGCAGCCATCCAAGTTGCTCGTCGAATTCACTTTCCCCGAGGCAGCAGAAGTTGTTAGTGACGAATCACGCCAGCGAGTAAAACCCATTCCCCAAAAAAGAAAAAAAAAAAGGACAGCGAGTGTGAGCACACGTAGTACCCCCTTCGTTTATTTTTAGTCCGCAAAGTTTAACTAAGTTTATAAGAAAAAATATAAACATTCAGAATATAAAATCATTACCATTAGATCTTTACCTCTTTATCTTTATCTATTCTAATAATAAAGCAGTGGTCGTCCGTCATAGAAATTGCCCCGAAAGTTGTCCTAAATTACCCACTATGCAATCTATAAGTGAAGAAAACGGTTCACTTTTTTTAAAACGCCACCAGACTCTTCTTATAAGGTGATACGCTATTGTGTCACAAGTGCACGAGCAGCGCAATGGCTAAGCCCCTGGTCTTCCCCGCGCCAGACCGCGGTTCTATCCCAGCTCTGTGCATTTTTCTTCCCCTTTCTCTCCCAGGCAGATCGTGACGCCCCTCTTTTTTTTTTTTTGCTTTTTTCCTTTATCACTTCTGTATATGTTTTCCTTCCTTAAATTAATCCGGGATTTGAAAAAAAAATCCAAATTTCAAAACTCTCCCCGGCAGGTCGTGACGCCCCTCTTTTTTTTTTTTTTGCTTTTTTCCTTTATCACTTCTGTATATGTTTTCCTTCCTTAAATTAATCCGGGATTTGCAAAAAAAAATCCAAATTTCAAAAAGTTACGAGTTACGAGTCTTTAAAATATATATCGAGATATGATAAAATATTAATGATTTCAGAAAACTGCTCGCATATTATAAAAAAAAATCACGATTTCAAAACAATGTTAGTGAAATAAAAATGTTCATGATTTAAAAAAATTTGATCGTGGATTCAATAAATACTCGGTAATTTGAAAAAAATGTCCATCAATTTTTCGAAAATGTTCACAAAAATTAAAACGGATCCGTAAATAGCCGTTTCCTTTATCATGTCTCTGTATGTTTTCCTTCTTTAAATTAATCTGGGATTTGCAAAAAAAATCCAAATTTCAAAAAGTTTTGAGTTTTTAAAATTTGTATCGAGATATGATAAAATATTAACGATTTCAGAAAACTGTTCGCATATTATAAAAAATTCACGATTTCAAAATATTGTTGGTGAAATAAAAATGTTCACGATTTTGAAAAAACGATCGTGTATTCGAAAAATATTCAGTAATTTGAAAAAAAATGTCCATCAATTTTTCAAAAATGTTCACAAAAATTAAAACGGATCCGTAAATAACGAACGAAACAAACTGTCACTTACGTAGAGATTTTATTAGGAGATTTGTAGAGGTCGTTTTATGATTTTATTTAGTCCCTCCCGCATCGGGTAGGAAAAATGTTTCCGTGTTCTGTACAATGCTGAGCCCCAAAAAATTGACACAACTTTCTATAGGTTCGTTTTTGTAAGCTATATGATAATGACTAAATGTTTATTTTGTCTCCATACACAATTATGTTTATTCTGGTGTCACTGGTTATGGAAAACACCACTACGTTGGGTCAAGGCGAGACACATCATTCATCAGTCTAGCTCAGGCATGATCCATCAATGCAGTTTGCTCAGCCGAAAAATATGTCGTTGTGGCTCCTTACAAAATCGTTTTGAGGCCATCACATTTTTCATTTTTAAAATGAACTTTTAAAGTCCCTTATCTCATCATGACATCATTCTGACATAGTTTGTAAAATGATATTTTAAAAGTCCTTATCTCATCCTAGAGTTTTATTCATACTTTTTTTTTATCTTTATCTTATCTGTATAAACTGATTGTTTTTTCTCCCATTGCAACGCACGGGCATATTTGCTATTTGCTAGTAACAATTAAGGGCGGCTATCGCTTCTGCCCGCTCACCGTCGCGGCGCTTTTACAAACATGTCCCTGTGTTTTCTGGTAATTGAACCCGCAATCCTCATGTAACACTAGTACATAACAGGGCATTGGTCCAGGCCGGGCCAGCCCATTAGTCCCGGTTCACTCACGGCCGGTCGGGCCTCGTGGGGCATTGGTCCCGGTTCGTATGACCCCTTTGGTCCCGGTTCCAGACACGAACCGGGACCAATGGGCCTCGCTCCTGGCCCACAACCATTGGTCCCGGTTCGTGGCTGGAACCGGGACCAAAGGGGATCCTTTAGTCCCGGTTCCAGCCACGAACCGGGACCAATGAGATGCCTATATATACCCCCTCGCCAGCGAGCAGAGCACTCCACACTGCTCTGTTTTTCTGGCCGGCGAGGGGGGAACTTTGTGGTGCTCTAGCTCACCTCCTATGCACATGAGGTGTTCGATGAAATGCCCGAGCCACACTTAAGCTTTCTGCTCTCGAAGCTCCTTGTCCAAGCTCCATTTTTCTCAAGATTTGTTTAGGTTTGGTGGTCCGTCCTGTCCCGTCCCCGTCCTCACCACCATCGATCGCCCGCGTCCATCTCGGCGGCGGCACCACCGTGGTTAGCCTCTTCTTCTTATCTTCTTTCTAAAAGAAAAAAGTTCTTAGTTGTATCATTTAGATAGATACTTGTGTAATTTTCTTACTTTTATTATTGTTTGTTCTTATATAGTGCCATGGTCATGGTATCCGCCCACGTCGGCCCTCGTCCGGTCTATGATTCGGATGTGGTATATATTATCTTTTATAACTATTTGTTTTATTTAGTGTTTATGACAATTATGCCGACCAACGTGACATAGATGTGTTTATCTAGGAGGTATGTGAACCAGAAATTCCAACCGACCCTCTTGTCGAGAGGTTAAATTTAGTTGAAAAAGAAAACGAGGATTTGAAAGAAAAATTGAAAAGAATTGAGGAGGAGAAGATGAAATTGGAGTTGCATGTTGCCGATGTCGTCGATGACCACAAGATCAAGATGGATGCAATGCGCTTGAAGATTAGAAAGATAAGAAAATATGCCATTGATAATGAGGCTTGGTATCATTATGCTGTTGGATCAATTGTTACCTTAGTTGCCATTATGATCGCATTTGTTGTTGCATTTAAATGTTTTACATAGTTGTATGTTAGTTTCAATTTATGTTTTAATTAGATGCTCTAGAGAGCTGTATGTTGTTCTATGAGAACTATGTGTGAACTTTATGTATTTATTTTTTCAATAATAACATTTGATCACTTCTCTATTCACTTCTCTATTCATTTGCCCTCGTCCGGTCTATGATTCGGATGTGGTATATATTATCTTTTATAACTATTTATTTTATTTAGTGTTTATGACAATTATGCCGACCAACGTGACATAGATTTTTTAATCTAGGAGGTATGTGAACCGGAAATTCCAACCGACATAGAAATTCTTGTCGAGAAGTTAAATTTGGTTGAAAAAGAAAACAATTACTTGAAAGAAAAATTACAAAGACTTGAAGAGGAGAAGATGAAGTTGGAGTTGCATGTTGCCGATGTCGTCGCCGATCACAAGATCAAGATGGATGCAATGCGCTTGAAGATTAGAAAGATTAGAAAATATGCTCTAGAGAGCTATATGTTGTTCAATAATGAGAACTATGTATGAACATTATGTATTTATTTTGGTCACTACTGTACTTTGGCTTTAATGTGATGATGAATTTCTATTAATTTGGTAACTTCTCTATTCATGATATGCACGCAGATGAACCGGCAATGGATGTACGGTGACCGACGCACCTCCGAGTATATTGAGGGCCTGCATAATTTTCTCGAAGCGGCTGAGGCAAACAAGCAGAATGGTTTTATGCATTGTCCATGTACTGTCTGTGAGAATACGAGGGCTTTCTCCAACTATAAAACCCTTCACTTCCACCTGCTTCAGAAGGGTTTTATGCCACACTATAATGTTTGGACCAAGCACGGAGAAAGAGGGGTTATGATGGAAGACAACGAAGAAGAAGAGGATGACGACAACTACCCGCCCCCTGAATACGGTGATGCTGCAATGGGGGAAGCTAAAGATCAAGAGGAACCAGACGATGTGCCCGATGATGATCTTCGCCGGGTCATTGTTGATGCACAGAGAGAATGCGAAAGTGAAAGGGAGAAGTTGAAGTTCGATCGCATGTTAGAGGATCACAAAAAAGGGTTGTACCCAAATTGCGAAGATGACAACAGAAAGCTCGGTACCACACTGGAATTGCTGCAATGGAAGGCAGACAATGGTGTATCTGACAAGGGATTTAGTTCGCTTCTGAAAATAATGAAGAATAAGCTTCCAAAGGATAACGAATTGCCCGGCAGTACGTACGAAGCAAAGAAGGTTCTATGCCCTCTAGGATTGGAGGTGCAGAAGATACATGCATGCCCTAATGACTGCATCCTCTACCGCGGTGCGTACGAGGATTTGAACGCATGCTCGGTATGCGGTGCCTTGCGGTATAAGATCAGAAGAGATGACCCTGGTGATGTTGAGGGCCAGCGCACCGGGAAAAGGGTTCCTGCCAAGGTGATGTGTTATGCTCCTATAATACCACGGTTGAAACGTCTGTTCAGAAACAAAAAGCATGCCGAGTTGATGCAATGGCACAAAAAAGACCGTAAGAAAGACGGGAAGTTGAGAGCACCCGCTGACGGGTCGCAGTGGAGAAAGATCGAGAGAAAGTGGAGCGACTTTACAGGTGACCCGAGGAACGTATGGTTTGGTTTAAGTGCAGATGGCGTTAATCCTTTTGGGGAGCAGAGCAGCAAGCATAGCACATGGCCTGTGACTCTATGTATGTATAACCTTCCTCCTGTTGGGGAACGTTGCATGGGAAACAAAAAATTTCCTACGCACATGCAAGACCTATCCATGGTGATGAGCATCTACGAGAGGGAGATTGTATCTACATACCCTTGTAGATCGCTAAGCGGAAGCGTTAAAAACGCGGTTGATGTAGTCGAACGTCTCCGCGATCCAAATCGCAAGTTGTCCCTCGATCCGATCACGAACTAGTGCCGAACGGACGGCACCTCCGCGTTCAACACACGTACGGCTTGATGACGCCTTCACCTCCTCGATCCAGCGAGCGATGATGAAGTAGTAGATGAGTTCCAGCAGCACGACGGCGTGGTGATGGTGGTGTGGAACAATCTCTGCAGGGCTTCGCCAAGCACTACGGAGATTATGACGGAGGAACTAGAGGGCTAGGGTTGCCGGCAAACGGCTTGGGAAATCCTGATGTGTCCCGTGTGCTAGCCCTGCCCCTCTATTTATATGTTGAGCCCTGGGGTCTAAACTTGGACAAAAAGCCTCCACAAGGTCGGTTTTGCCCACACAAGGTCGGTTTGGCCCGCAAGGAAAGAGTCCAACTCGGATCCCTGCCGCACCGCGCACAAGCGGTAGTACCGCTTCACACAAGCGGTAGTACCGCTTAAGCGGCAGTACTGCCTTACTGCTTAAGGCAGCAGCAAAACTCCTTTTTGCACTTTCCAATACCTCGTGGGCTATACCCCTTTGGCCCATATAAAGTGTTGCTGCACCCGAACACTTCGGTGAACATCCGGAACCCCTTCCGGTGAATTCCGGAACCCTTCCGGAGATGAAAACACTATTATCACATATATCAATCTTTACCTCCGGACTCTTCCGGAGATCCTCGTCATGTCCGGGATCTTATCCGAGACTCCGAACAACCTTCGGTCACCAACAATAACTCAACTATACTAATCGTCACCAAACGTTAAGTGTGTAGACCCTGCGGGTTCGAGAACTATGTAGACATGACCGAGACACCTCTACGGTCAATAACCAATAGCGGGACCTGGATGCCCATATTGGTTCCTACATATTCTACGAAGATCTATATCGGTCGAACCTCTATGTCAAGGATTCAGTTAATCCCGTATCCTGTTCCCTTTGTTCTTCGGTATGTTACTTGCCCGAGATTCGATCGTCGGTATCTCTATACCTAGTTCAATCTCGTTACCGGCAAGTCTCTTTACTCGTTCCGTAATACAAGATCCCGTGGCTAACACCTTAGTCACATTGCTTGCAAGGCTTATAGTGATGTTGTATTACCGAGTGGGCCCTGAGATACCTCTCCGTCACACGGAGTAACAAATCCCAGTCTTGATCCATGCCAACTCAACAGACACCCTCGGAGATACCTGTAGAGCATCTTTATAGTCACCCAGTTACGTTGTGACGTTTGATACACACAAGGCATTCCTCCGGTGTCAGTGAGTTGCATGATCTCATGGTCATAGGAACAGATACTTGACATGCAGAAAACCATAGCAATAAACTGACACGATCATATGCTATGTTTATAGTTTGGGTCTTGTCCATCACATCATTCTCCTAATGATGTGATCCCGTTATCAAATGACATCTCATGTCCATGGTCAGGAAACCTTTACCATCCTTTGATCAACGAGTTAGTTAACTAGAGGCTTACTAAGGACACAATGTTGTCTATGTACGCACACATGTATTTGAGTTTCCAATCAATACAATTATAGCATGGATAATAAACGATTATCATGAACAAGGAAATATAATAATAACTACTTTTATTATTGCCTCTAGGGCATATTTCCAACAGTCTCCCACTTGCACTAGAGTCAATAATCTAGTTCACATCACTATGTGATTTACATTGTAATGAATCGAACACCCATGCAGTTCTGGTGCTGTTCATGTTTAGCCCTTGGAAGAGGTTTAGTCATCGGATCTGCAACATTCAGATCCGTATGTACTTTGCAAATATTTATGTCGTCCTCCTTGATGTAATCGCGGATGGAATTGAAACGTCGCTTTATGTGTCTGGTCCTCTTGTGAAATCTTGGTTCCTTGGCTAGAGCAATGGCACCAGTATTATCACAGAACAGAGTCATTGGGTTAAGTGCACTAGGCACTACTCCAAGATCTGTCATGAACTCCTTCATCCAGACACCTTCCTTCGCCGCCTCCGAGGCAGCGATGTACTCCGCTTCGCATGTAGAATCAGCTACCACGCTTTGCTTGGAACTGCACCAGCTAACCGCACCCCCATTAAGAATAAATACGTATCCGGTTTGCGACTTAGAGTCATCCGGATCAGTGTCAAAGCTTGCATCGACGTAACCATTTACGACGAGCTCTTGATCACCTCCATAAACGAGAAACATGTCCTTAGTCCTTTTCAGGTACTTCAGGATATTCTTGACCGCCGTCCAGTGTTCCACTCCTGGATCACTTTGAAACCTTCCGGCCATACTTATGGCAAGGCTGACATCGGGTCTTGTGCACAGCATTGCATACATGATAGAACCTATGGCTGAAGCATAGGGGACGACACTCATCTTTTCTCTATCTTCTGCAGTCACTGGGCATTGAGTCTTACTCAACTTCATACCTTGCAAAACAGGCAAGAACCCCTTCTTGGACTGATCCATTTTGAACTTCTTCAAAATCTTATCAAGGTATGTGCTTTGTGAAAGTCCTATTAAACGTCTTGATCTATCTCTATAGATCTTGATGCCTAATATGAAAGCAGCTTCTCCTAGGTCCTTCATTGAAAAACTCTTGTTCAAATATTCCTTCACGCTTTCCAACATTTCTATATTGTTTCAAATCAGCAATATGTCATCCACATATAATATTAGAAACGCTATAGAGCTCCCACTCACTTTCTTGTAAATACAAGCTTCTCCGTAAACTTGTATAAACCCGAACGCCTTGATCACCTCATCAAAGCAAAGATTCCAACTCCGAGATGCTTGCACCAGTCCATAAATGGATCGCTGGAGTTTGCAAACTTTGTCAGCATTCTCTGGATCGACAAAACCTTCTGGTTGTATCATATACAACTCTTCCTTAAGGAAACCGTTAAGGAACGCTGTTTTGACATCCATCTGCCAAATTTCATAATCGAAAAAGGCAGCTATTGCTAACATGATTCTGACAGACTTAAGCATCGCTACGGGTGAGAAGGTCTCATCGTAGTCAACTCCTTGAACTTGTGAAAAACCCTTTGCCACAAGTCGAGCTTTATAGACGGTGACATTACCGTCTGCATCCGTCTTCCTCTTAAAGATCCATTTGTTCTGAATGGCCTTACGCCCTTCAGGTAATACTTCCAAAGTCCATACTTTGTTTTCATACATGGATCGCATCTCGGATTTCATGGCCTCTAACCATTTCTCGGAATCCGGGCCCACCATCGCTTCTCCATAGCTCGTAGGTTCATCATTGTCCAACAACATGACCTCTAAGACAGGGTTGCCGTACCACTCTGGAGCAGTACGCGTCCTTGTCGACCTACGAGGTTCGATAGCTACTTGGTCCGAAGCTTCATGATCTTCATCATGAACTTCCTCTTCAACTGATGTAGGCTCTACAGAAACATCTTCTGCGCTGCGCTACTCTCTGGTTGAAGTAAAGGTTCAATAACCTCATCAAGTTCTATCTTCCTCCCACTCAATTCTTTCGAGAGAAACTCTTTCTCAAGAAATGTTCCGTTTTTAGCGACAAACACTTTGCCTTCGGATCTGAGATAGAAGGTATACCCAACTGTCTCTTTTGGATATCCTATGAAGACGCATTTCTCCGCTTTGGGTTCCAGCTTTTCAGGCTGAAGCTTTTTGACATAAGCATCACATCCCCAAACTTTAAGAAACGACAATTTTGGCTTCTTGCCAAACCACAATTCATATGGCGTCGTCTCAACGGATTTCGATGGTGCCCTATTTAAAGTGAATGCAGCTGTCTCTAATGCATAACCCCAAAACGATAGTGGCAAATCGGCAAGAGACATCATAGATCGCACCATATCCAATAAGGTTCGATTACGACGTTCGGACACACCATTACGCTGTGGTGTTCCAGGCGGTGTCAATTGTGAAACAATTCCACACTGTCTTAAGTGACTGCCAAACTCATAACTCAGATATTCTCCTCCTCGATCAGATCGTAGGAATTTAATCTTCTTGTTACGATGATTCTCAACTTCACTCTGAAATTGCTTCAACTTTTCAAACGTTTCAGACTTTTGTTTCATTAAGTAAATATACCCATATCTACTTAAGTCATCAGTGAAGGTGAGAAAATAACGATAACCACCGCGCGCCTCAATGCTCATCGGACCGCACACATCAGTATGTATGATTTCCAATAAGTCACTTGCCCGTTCCATCGTACCAGAGAACGGCGTCTTAGTCATCTTGCCCATGAGGCATGGCTCACATGTGTCAAGTGATTCAAAATCAAGTGACTCCAAAATTCCATCAGCGTGGAGCTTCTTCATGCGTTTTACGCCAATATGACCTAAACGGCAGTGCCACAAGAAAGTGGTATTATCATTATCAATTCTACATCTTTTGGCATCAATGTTATGAACATGTGTATCATCACTATCGAGATTCAATAAGAATAAACCCCTTACATTGGGTGCATGACCATAAAAGATATTACTCATATAAATAGAACAACCATTATTCTCAGATTTAAATGAGTAACCGTCTCGCAATAAACAAGATCCAGATATAATGTTCATGCTTAACGCAGGCACTAAATAACAATTATTCAGGTTCATCACTAATCCCGATGGTAATCGAAGAGCGAGCGTGCCGACGGCGATCACATCAACCTTGGAACCATTTCCCACGCGCATCGTCACTTCGTCCTTTGCCAGCCTCCGTCTATTCCGCAGTTCCTGTTTTGAGTTGCAAATGTGAGCAACCGCACCGGTATCAAATACCCAGGCACTACAACGAGAGTTGGTAAGGTACACATCAATAACATGTATATCATATATACCTTGTTTGTTGTTGGCCGCCTTCTTGTCAGCCAAATACTTGGGGCAGTTCCGCTTCTAGTGACCAGTTCCCTTGCAATGAAAGCACTCAGTTTCAGGCTTGGGTCCAGCCTTGGGTTTCTTCACGGGAGGGGCAACTGCTTTGCCACTCTTCTTGGAGTTACCCTTCTTACCCTTGCCATTCTTCTTGAAACTAGTGGTTTTATTGACCATCAACACTTGATGCTCCTTCTGAATCTCAGACTCAGCGACTTTCAACATCGCAAACAGCTCGGCGACTGACTTGTTCATCCCGTGCATGTTATAGTTCAACACGAAGCTCTTGTAGCTAGGCGGCAATGATTGAAGAACTCTGTCAGTGATAGCCTCTGGTGGAAGGGGCATCCCCAATTCAGCCAGACGGGTGGAGTACCCAGACATTCTGAGTATGTGATCACTGACAGACCCGTTCTCCTCCATCTTGCAAGCATAGAACTTATCGGAGGTCTCATACCTCTCGATCCGGGCATTCTTCTGAAAGATAAACTTCAACTCCTGGAACATATCATATGCTCCATGACGTTCAAAACGTCTTTGAAGTCCCGGTTCTAAGCCATACAACATTGCACATTGAACTATTGAGTAATCATCAGAACGAGTCTGCCAGGCGTTCACAACGTCTGGAGACTCAACTGGAGCGGGTGGATCACCAAGCGGTGCATCAAGGACATAAGCCTTCTGGGAAGCCGTAAGGATAATCCTTAGATTACGGGCCCAGTCCACAAAGTTACTTCCATCATCTTTCAACTTAGCTTTCTCTAGGAACGCATTAAAATTCAGGGGTGCTACTGCGCGAGCCATGATCTACAACATAAATATTGCAAAGACAACTTAGACTATTGTTCAAGATAATGAGTTTAGTTAATCATATTACTTAAAAACTCCCACTCAAATTGACATCCCTCCGGTCATTCGAGTGTCACATGATCCAAATCAACCAACTCAAGTCCGATCATCACGTGAGTTGAGGTGGTTTCAATGGTGAACATCTCCATGTTGATCATATCTACTATATGACTCATGTTCGACCTTTCGGTCTCTTGTGTTCCGAGGCCATGTCTGTACATGCTAGGCTCGTCAAGTTTAACCCGAGTGTTCCGCGCGTGCAACACTGGCTTGCACCCGTTGTATGCGAACGTAGAGTCTATCACACCCGATCATCACGTGGTGTCTCGAAACGACGAACTTTCGCAACGGTGCACACTCGGGGAGAACACAATTTTTTATCTTGAAATTTAAGTGAGGGATCACCTTATAATGCTACCATCGTCCTAAGCAAAATAAGATGCATAAAAGGATTAACATCACATGCAAATCATAAGTGACATGATATGGCCATGAACTTGTGCTTTTGATCTCCATCTCCAAAGCACCGGCATGATCTCCATCGTCACCGGCATGACACCATGATCTCCATCATCTTGATCTCCATCAACGTGTCGCCATGAGGTTGTCGCGCCGACTGTTGCTTCCACGACTATTGCTAACTCATAGCGATAAAGTAAAGCAAAACGGTGAAAATAATTAAAGACAACTCTATGGCTCCTGCCAGTTGCCGTACTCATCGACATGCAAGTCGTGATATTCTATACAACACATGATCATCTCATACATCACATATATCTCATTATGTAATTGGCCATATCACATCACAGCATACCCTGCAAAAACAAGTTAGACATCCTCTAATTGTTGTTGCAAGTTTTACGTGGCTGCTACGGGTATCTAGCAAGAACGATTCTTACCTACGCAAAACCACAACGTGGTGTAGTGATTGCTTTTTGATCTTCTAAAAGAACCCTCTTCATTGAACCGATTCAACTAAAGTGAGAGAGACAGACACCCGCCAGTCACCTTTATGCAACAAGTGCACACAGCGGTGAAACCAGTCTCGCGTAAGCGTACGCGTAATGTCGGTCCAGGCCGCTTCATCTCACAATACCGCCGAATCAAGTATCAACTAGTAACGGCAAGCAATATGTATACACCCACGCCCACAACTCCTTTGTGTTCTACTCGAGATCTCATCTACGCATAGACCTAGCTCAGATGCCACTGTTGGGGAACGTTGCATGGGAAACAAAAAAATTCCTACGCACACGCAAGACCTATCCATGGTGATGAGCATCTACGAGAGGGAGATTGTATCTACATACCCTTGTAGATCGCTAAGCGGAAGCGTTAAAAACGCGGTTGATGTAGTCGAACGTCTCCGCGATCCAAATCGCAAGTCGTCCCTCGATCCGATCACGAACTAGTGCCGAACGGACGGCACCTCCGCGTTCAACACACGTACGGCTTGATGACGCCTTCACCTCCTCGATCCAGCGAGCGATGATGAAGTAGTAGATGAGTTCCAGCAGCACGACGGCGTGGTGATGGTGGTGTGGAACAATCTCTGCAGGGCTTCGCCAAGCACTACGGAGATTATGACGGAGGAACTAGAGGGCTAGGGTTGCCGGCACACGGCTTGGGAAATCCTGATGTGTCCCGTGTGCTAGCCCTGCCCCTCTATTTATATGTTGAGCCCTGGGGTCTAAACTTGGACAAAAAGCCTCCACAAGGTCGGTTTTGCCCGCACAAGGTCGGTTTGGCCCGCAAGGAAAGAGTCCAACTCGGATCCCTGCCGCACCGCGCACAAGCGGTAGTACCGCTTCACACAAGCGGTAGTACCGCTTGAGCGGTAGTACCGCTTCACACAAGCGGTAGTACCGCTTAAGCGGCAGTACTGCCTTACTGCTTAAGGCAGCAGCAAAACTCCTTTTTGCACTTTCCAATACCTCATGGGCTATACCCCTTTGGCCCATATAAAGTGTTGCTGCACCCGAACACTTCGGTGAACATCCGGAACCCCTTCCGGTGAATTCCGGAACCCTTCCGGAGATGAAAACACTATTATCACATATATCAATCTTTACCTCCGGACTCTTCCGGAGATCCTCGTCATGTCCGGGATCTTATCCGAGACTCCGAACAACCTTCGGTCACCAACAATAACTCAATTATACTAATCGTCACCAAACGTTAAGTGTGTAGACCCTGCGGGTTCGAGAACTATGTAGACATGACCGAGACACCTCTACCGTCAATAACCAATAGCGGGACCTGGATGCCCATATTGGTTCCTACATATTCTACGAAGATCTATATCGGTCGAACCTCTATGTCAAGGATTCAGTTAATCCCGTATCCTGTTCCCTTTGTTCTTCGGTATGTTACTTGCCCGAGATTCGATCGTCGGTATCTCTATACCTAGTTCAATCTCGTTACCGGCAAGTCTCTTTACTCGTTCCGTAATACAAGATCCCGTGGCTAACACCTTAGTCACATTGCTTGCAAGGCTTATAGTGATGTTGTATTACCGAGTGGGCCCTGAGATACCTCTCCGTCACACGGAGTAACAAATCCCAGTCTTGATCCATGCCAACTCAACAGACACCCTCGGAGATACCTGTAGAGCATCTTTATAGTCACCCAGTTACGTTGTGACGTTTGATACACACAAGGCATTCCTCCGGTGTTAGTGAGTTGCATGATCTCATGGTCATAGGAACAGATACTTGACATGCAGAAAACCATAGCAATAAACTGACACGATCATATGCTATGTTTATAGTTTGGGTCTTGTCCATCACATCATTCTCCTAATGATGTGATCCCGTTATCAAATGACATCTCATGTCCATGGTCAGGAAACTTTTACCATCCTTTGATCAATGAGTTAGTTAACTAGAGGCTTACTAAGGACACAGTGTTGTCTATGTACCCACACATGTATTTGAGTTTCCAATCAATACAATTATAGCATGGATAATAAACGATTATCATGAACAAGGAAATATAATAATAACTACTTTTATTATTGCCTCTAGGGCATATTTCCAACACCTCCTTGGTTGTGCATGAAGCGTAAGTTCATTATGATGCCAGTGCTCATCCAAGGCCCTAAGCAACCCGGCAATGACATTGATGTGTACCTAAGGCCATTAGTTGATGAACTTTTACAGCTATGGCATGGAAGAGGTGTACGTGTGTGGGATGAGCATGCACAAGAGGAATTTGACCTACGAGCGTTGCTGTTTGTAACCATCAACGATTGGCCTGCTCTCAGTAACCTTTCAGGACAGACAAACAAGGGATACCACGCATGCACACACTGTTTAGATGACACCGACAGTATATATTTGGACAAATGCAGGAAGAATGTGTACCTGGGGCATCGTCGATTTCTTCCGACCAACCATCAATGTCGAAAGAAAGGAAAGCATTTCAAAGGTGAGGCAGATCACCGGAAGAAGCCCGCCCTCCATACTGGTGATCACATACTTGATATGGTCAATGATTTACAAGTAATATTTGGAAAGGGTCCTGGCGGACTATCTGTTCCGACTGACGATGCGGGACGCGCACCCATGTGGAAGAAGAAATCTATATTTTGGGACCTACCCTATTGGAAAGACCTAGAGGTCCGCTCTGCAATCGACGTGATGCACGTGACGAAGAATCTTTGCGTGAACCTGCTAGGCTTCTTGGGAGTGTATGGGAAGACAAAAGATACACCGGAGGCACGGGAGGAACAGCAACGTGTGCATGAAAAAGACGGCATGCATCCAAAGCAGTATGAAGGTCCTGCCAGCTACGCTCTTACCAAAGAAGAGAAGGAAATCTTCTTTGAATGCCTGCTCAGTATGAAGGTCCCGTCTGGCTTCTCGTCGAATATAAAGGGAATAATAAATATGGCAGAGAAAAAGTTCCAGAACCTAAAGTCTCATGACTGCCACGTGATTATGACGCAACTGCTTCCGGTTGCATTGAGGGGGCTTCTACCTGAAAACGTTGGATTAGCCATTGTGAAGCTATGTGCATTCCTCAATGCAATCTCTCAGAAGGTGATCGATCCAGAAATCCTGCCAAGGTTAAGGAGTGATTTGGTGCAATGTCTTGTTAGTTTCGAGTTGGTGTTCCCACCGTCCTTCTTCAATATCATGACGCACGTCCTAGTTCATCTATTCGACGAGATTGTCGTTCTGGGCCCTGTATTTCTACACAATATGTTCCCCTTTGAGAGGTTCATGGGAGTCTTAAAGAAATATGTTCGTAACCGCGCTAGGCCAGAAGCAAGCATCTCCATGGGCCATCAAACAGAGGATGTCATTGGGTTTTGTGTTGACTTCATTCCTGACCTTAAGAAGATTGGTCTCCCTCAATCACGGTATGAGGGGAGACTGACTGGAAAAGGCACGCTAGGAGCGGACTCAATAATATGTAGGGACGGGCATTCTTGGTCTCAAGCACACTACACAGTTCTACAGAATTCTACCTTGGTGACCCCGTATGTCGATGAACACAAGAATATTCTGCGCTCCAAACACCCGGAGCAGTGTGACGACTGGATTACATATGAACACATCAGGACTTTTGGCAGTTGGTTGCAAACACGTCTCATGGGTGACAACATTGTTTCTGATGAGTTGTACTCGTTGGCCAGGGGACCATCTTCGACTGTATTGACTTACAAAGGGTACGAGATAAATGGGAATACATTTTACACGATCGCCCAAGATCAAAAGAGCACCAACCAAAATAGCGGTGTCCGCTTTGATGCAGCAACCAATAGGGGAAAGGACACATATTATGGTTACATAGTGGACATATGGGAACTTGACTATGGACATGATTTCAAGGTCCCTTTGTTTCAGTGCAAATGGGTCAATCTGTCAGGAGGCGGGGTACAGGAAGACCCACAGTACGGAATGACAACAGTGGATCTGAACAATCTTGGGTACACAGACAAACCATTCGCCCTAGCCAATGATGTGGCACAGGTTTTCTATGTGAAGGACATGTCTACCAAACCGAGAAAAAGAAAAGATAAGGAAGCGAATACATCATACGATGAGCCAAAGCGCCACATAGTTCTTTCAGGAAAAAGAGACATCGTGGGATTGGAGGGCAAGACAGACATGTCTGAAGATTATGAAAAGTTTCATGAAATTCCTCCTTTCAAAGTCAAGGCTGACCCAAGCACCCTCTTAAACGATGAAGATTATCCATGGTTACGGCGCAATAAGCAAAGGACACAAGCGAAGAAAAAGTGAAGACTTTCTCTCCACAACTATATCATTGCAGTTACATGTGAAGAAATGAAATGCCTTTTGTAACAGATGAGTTTTCGTATGAAACCCTAATACTTCGAAAGAGATTGTCCGTTTTGTACACGAAGTGCATCCAGTTTTTGCCGTAACCCTCTCAACTCTTTATAACCTTGGGCGGTGAAGGTCGTACCAATTCAGGGATGTGGGTGGGTGAAATTATGTGAAATTATGATGTCATGCCAAATTATGATGTCCGGAGTTAAAATAAGTTATTAAAAATGGAGAGGCGCAATGCTCACCTACACGTTGCTTAGCTTCAGGCCTTGAGAAACTACAGATATATAGCTCCGTGCAGTTTACACCATTTCCTCAAGGCCTGAAGCTAACGTGCAGGTGAGCATTGCGCCTCTCGCTTCATCGTCTCTGCACTCAGGGCTTATAAACCGCTGCGAGTCCCTCTCGCTTGGCGAGGTGGGACTAAATTTTAGCCACTCCCAGGACCAAGGTCGTACCAATCAGGAAGAAGCACACGGATCGTGTGTTTCTTTCAAGCGCTTGTGAGCTGTTGGTGTTGGATCAGCACTATAACTAGTCCCGGTTCGTGCTAGCAACCGGGACTAAAGAGGCACACGACCCTATATATAACCCACCTCTCGGACATGTTCGACACTTAGTATGCAGGGGAAACCGTGTGTTTTGTTGATCTATCTAGAAATCCTTTAGTTCATCGACCGAATACAAATCATTCGGATTCCTTGCATACGGTCCGACGGTGCATTTCATATGCGGGCACTCACGAGCCACCGTCGGGCTGTATGCAGGGGAAACCGTGTGTTTTGTTGATCTATCTAGAAATCCTTTAGTTCATCGACCGAATACAAATCATTCGGATTCCCTGCATACGGTCCGACGGTGCATTTCATGCGGGCACTCACGAGCCACCGTCGGGCTGTATGCAGGGGAAACCGTGTGTTTTGTTGATCTATCTAGAAATTCTTTAGTTCATCGACCGAATACAAATCATTCGGATTCCCTGCATACGGTCCGATGGTGCATTTCATATGCGGGCACTCACAAGCCACCGTCGGGCTGTAACACATGAGTTTTCGTCCGAAACCCTGATACTTCGAAAGAGATTGTCCGTTTTGTACACGAAGTGCATCCAGTTTTTGCCGTAACCCTCTCAACTTTTTAGCACATGCTATGTGGGTGAAATGATGATACCATGCCAACTTTCAACCTTTTCAGAGTTCATTTGAAGTGCTTTTCAATTTCAAGGTTATTTAGCTCAAAAAAATCAGTAAGTGCATGAAAAATACCAAATGAAGTCAGAAAGGGTTGAAAATTGATGATGTGGCTTTGAATGGTGCATTTTGAACACACAAAAAGTATGGAGTTCAAATAAGTTCAAAAAAATGAAATCCCTTTGTAAGAGATGAGTTTTCGTCCGAAACCCTGATACTTCGGATGAGATTGTCCGTTTTGTACACGAAGTGCACCCAGTTTTTGCCGTAACCCACTCAACTTTTTAGCACATGCTATGTGGGTGAAATGATGATACCATGCCAACTTTCAACCTTTTCAGAGTTCATTTGAAGTGCTTTTTAATTTCTTTCAAAACATCGTGGGAGTGGAGTTCAAAAAATAATCAACTAAAAAGCTTTTATAAACCTCTAGTATTTTTGAAACTATAATTACATAAAAATTATGCAACTAAAATTATCAAAGTATTTTTTGTTCAAAACATTAATAGCAAAAAGAATTTTCATAAAGAATTTTTTTGCTCAGCTAGCGAGGTGGGACTAAACATCCAACCGCACCGCGGCTGCAGGCCATTGGTCCCGGTTGGTTCCACCAACCGGGACCAATGCCTACCTTTGGTCCCGGTTGGTGCCACCAACCGGGACCAATGCCCCCTTTGGTCCCGGTTGGTGCCACCAACCGGGACCAAAGGTTCCTGTTTCCCGCCCTTTGGGCTGATGAAAAGAGACCTTTGGTCCCGGTTGGTGGCAGCAACCGGGACCAAAGGGAGGCATTGGTCCCGGTTGGTGCCACCAACCGGGACTAAAGGCTTTGCTATATAAGCCAACGCTTAGGAATTTTTCCCCAAATTCTCACATCTCCCCCGATGCCGCCCGGCTGCTCCTCGTCGCTGTCGCCGTCGCCGCCCGCTCCTCGTCGCCGTCACCCTCTCCCATCGTCGCTGTCGCCGTCGCCCTCTCCCATCGTCGCTGTCGCCATCGCCCTCTCCCATAGTCGCTGTCGCTGTCGCCGCCCGCTCCTCGTTGCCGTCGCCCTCTCCCATCGTCGCTGTCGCCGTCGCCCTCTCCCATCGTCGCTGTCGCCGTTGCCGCCCAGCCCCGTCGCCGCCCGCTCCTCGTCGCCGTCGCCCTCTCCCATCGCCGCCCCTAGTGAGCACCCCGCCTTCCCCCGAGCCCTCGCCGTCGCGCCCTCCTCGCCGTCTCCGCGCGCGTGCCCCCCCGAGCCCGCCGTCCTCGTCGCCGGCCTCAAGCCATCGCCGCGCCCCCCAGTGAGCCCCCTTTCCCATGGTCCCCTGCTCCCCGTCGCCGCGTGCCCCCGAGCACACCTCATCGCCGGCCTCAAGCCATCTGCCACTGCTCCATGGTCGCCGGCAGCACCCGTTGCTATGTTTTTTATGAGATGTATATTTTCATGTGGAGATAGATGATGATGTTGATAGATAGATAAATGATTTTGTTGATATATATATATATAGTTCATTATGTTAGATAATTTGATGAAATGATGATATATATATAGATAATATGATGATATATATATATGATGCTCTGTTGGAAACAATTAATTTTTCTGTTGTTTATATGATGATATATATATATGATATGATGATATATATATAAATGAGATGTATGTTCATGTGGAGATGAGATAGATAGATAAATGGTCATGTGGAGATGAGATGTATGTTCATGTAGAGATGAGATAGATGTATGTCCTCGTCGCCGACCTCGTCGGACATGACATGAGGGGGAGCGTCGTTGTTGTCTACCCCCTCCCCGATAACTTCAACATGAGGGGGGACGTCAGACATGACATGAGGGGTGAGCGTCATTGTCGTCTACCCCCTCCCCGATAACTTCGACATGAGGGGGGACGTCAGACATGACATGAGGGGTGAGCGTCGTTGTCGTCTACCCCCTCACCGATAACTTCGACATGAGGGGGGACGTCGGACATGACATGAGGGGTGAGCGTCGTTGTCGTCTACCCCCTCACCGATAACTTCGACATGAGGGGGGACGTCGGACATGACATGAGGGGTGAGCGTCGTTGTTGTCTACCCCCTCCCCGATAACTTCGACATGAGGGGGGACGTCGGACATGACATGAGGGGTGACCGCTGTGTTAAAAAGACATATCAAGACGCACGGCGGTCGGGAAGTACTTCCAGTGATGCAAGGTTAGCAAAACAAAGAAGTGGGAAAAAAATTCCCCAGCTCGGCGAACAGGCGAACCAATCGTGCCCCCCGCTCAAGGTGTCTAGCGATATCGTCGCTAATCATCTGGGGATGGTGCCCGGTACCAATCCTGGTGATTACCTGAGCGATGATGTACAGTTTGAGCTGTTGGAGGTGGACGAATTCAGTTACCGGTACGGGCGGCCTCTCGTCAAACCTGATCATCCTCCTCTAACAACGATGATGCGAACATTGCATGAATGGTACATGAAAACCTGCCGCGAGTCAGGGAGGGATTCTTTGACGCTGAAGATTAAAGAGGAGCACGACCTTGTTGGAATGGATCAGTTGAATGTTGAATTTGAGGAGATATTCCAGTTATACAATCAAAAGGCCATCGACAAAACAATCGTGACTTGCTACTGTCTGTAAGTACTACTTCTGTAATTAAGTCTCTCTCTATATATATAGCTCAGCTCTTTCATTGCATGTATATATAATTATCCTCACTATATTATGCAGATTGAAGATCGTCGAATGCAGAAAAGCACAAATGTATGACATTGGGTTCATTAACCCAAATATCATACATGAGTATACGGTTAAAAACAATGTCACAGAAACCGAGGACAACTTGCTACAATCGTTGCTTAAAAATCAAAACAAAGGGACAATACTCTTTCCTTATAACTGCAAGTGAGTGTTACTCTCTTGTGCATATTCGGTTTCCCTTATTACTCGAGGTTATAGTAATGTAATTGATGAGTTATGAATGCGTGCGCAGGTCCCACTTTATTCTGCTAGAGATTAAGCTTGAGCGGGGAGTAGTAATCGTCTTAGACTCGAAACGAAAAGATCCCCAGGAATATGCGGGCATAACTGAAATGCTCCAGAAGTAAGTTCAATCGATCATTATCGCGTCATATCGGCAACTTTGTTCATTTCCTGATATCAAGTAATTATTTTCTTTGTCTGGCAGGGTTTGGAAAGAGTTCACCGCAATTGTTCCGGCACTGCCGAGGGAGCTGCGATTTACACACCCGAAAGTAAGTACTACTAGCTAGTTCCGCGCATCTCCCATTGATTCTAGTTCCATCAATACCATTTATCATGCTTGATTATCAGTTTGATTGAACTCTATTTCTCGTAAAGTGCTTGTGTCAGGAAAAAGGGAATGATTTTTGTGGATACTACGTTTGCGAGTTCATCTACAACGCGACGACCCCTAAGCGGGGCTACTCTGAAAAACAATTTCAAGTGCGTAAGCAATAATATTCACAACTTTATTTTATTACCATGATTTGTGTTGAGTTTCATTCATATATATGTATTGACCCCCTTCTTCAAATTAGACGTGGCAGATGTGGGATGAACTCCTACCACATGATCTCATACGAGCAATTCAAGAGGAATTGGCGGGATTCTTTCTTGACCACGTCATAAATAAAGCCGGAGAATACCATCTGGAATTTGAAATTAAATGTTAGGGATTGTAAGAGATCTTATATTGTATATATGTAGCTAGTAGCGTCGGATAGATATACGAAAACTTGTTGTTCGACCAATCTCTCGGAGAAAGAGAGGTTGATCACTTCTCTGTGTATATGTTCATGACGATCTTGTGTACTTAATGGTTCCTTCATTTGCTTACTAGCTAGCGTGTCGAGTTCTCGCTATAGTAGCTAGCGTCGACCAAGCACGGAGAAAGAGAGGACACTTCTCTCTATTAGCTAGCTAACATAATATGAAACACCTCAATTAACCCTACAACCCCCCCCCCCCTAAACTCCCCTTTCAAAAAAAAAACAAAAACCCCAGTGCCTTTTGGTCCGGTTGGTGTTGCCAACCGGGACTAAAGGTCCTGCCTTTTGGTCCCGGTTGGTGTTACAAACCGGGACTAAAGGTCCTCCTGCCCGGGCTCCCCGCGGCGGCCACGTGGACGGCCTTTGGTCCCGGTTCGTAAGCGAACCGGGACTAAAGGTTTTGGGCTTTAGTCCCGACCCTTTAGTCCCGGTTCCAGAACCGGGACAAAAGGCCCTTACGAACCGGGACAAATGGGGGTTTTCCTACTAGTGTAAGTCAACCGAACCGTTACAGGCTAGAGAAAAGAAAAAAAATAACCAGCCACCCTCACGACCCTGCCTCCCGATCCCTTCTCCACCTCAGTCGCGCCGCCACCTCCTGCCACACGCCGCCTAGCGACGCCGCGCCCCGCCGCCGCCACCGCGCGCCGCCGCCTACCCCGCCGACGCGCCTACCCCCACCCCAAGTGCCCCCACACCCGCGGCCTTCCACCGCCGGCGACAGCAAGGGGACGGCAATGGGGCAGTCAAAATCCTCTTGAAGTTTCTCCGCTTACCCTCCCCCGGTCTGATTTCTCTGCAATTTTTGAATCCTCTCAGTTTGAACTAATGCCATGTATTTTCAGAACATTATGGAACCAATTGTCAGTTGAAAGATGGTTGATGCACCACAGATTGTATTGATTCAATTTGGAAAAGTCAAGATCACAATAGCAATTACATATGTTGTTGGGCCAGAAATAGCAGTTACATATGCATCCAGTCAATCTTTTGGCCTATACCAATATGCATTATGGTTGTCATCTTGAGGGAAAAAAAGGAGAAACATGTAAAGCTGTATGAGTTTTTTAGGTTTGCAACTTTCAGTTTTGGGGGGAACTAAAGGATCCAGTAGGCTTGCCCTTGAATCCAACTGTTTTTAGTCTTTAGTGTCGAGGAAAAATTCTTCAGATGCCGGAAACGAATTGCCCTCTCAAGAAAAGGTGGAATACGAATTGGATGGAAAGCTAGAGCTGGAGCAGGTTGGCCCTGGACACTCGCAAAATCCTTTTCAACTTTACATGCTTTATTATCATTGTTATCAATTTTTGTTCTGGACCATGACTTTCTGAACATCTTTTGGTTAATCAGGCAGAGCATGGTGGAGGGTTCACTTCTACCTCTCATGGCTTCTCGACCAGATCATATATGTTTTGCGGCTCCGTGGCTCCATTAATGGCAGTAGGATGCTTGTCCCGTCCATGTCCGATTTGTGAAACCATCATGTGTAGCGTTGGCTGGAGCCATCATCCGAAACACTTTCACTGATTCTCGGGTAAACAATGTGATTTTTCCATGTGTTGATTCAATCTGAAAAAGTCAAGCTTACAAACGCTTTAAGGGATGATTGATGGAATTGAATTACAGGAGTATTGGTCGTCCAGACCTTTTTAGGGACCTTCTAGGATTTAGATTTGACATGAAATCAATTGTTTTCTACGTTGTACTGTCATTGCTAGAATTGCTGATCTCGACCTGCATCCTCCACAATAGTGGCTTCAAATCTGAGGCTGGCTAGAAAAACAGATCTCCGTCAGCGTCGTTACCCTCTGTGGAACATTGTCATGCTAGCCACCTCACGATTGGCATCCTCTCCCACGTGGCATCCGGTTTTGCTGCAGGGACCAAACGGTATTCCATCACCGGGTTCATCAGATTGAAATCCTCTCTTTTTGTGTGGTTTGTCAACTTGGTTTTCCTGTATGGTACTGTTGGGGTCTAGATTGAAGTTGGCTCAGCTATTTGGTGGCTCCGAAGATGCGTTTGTGTTAGATATATACATGCAAAGTTAGTTCCTTAAGAAAAGTATTACTGCACACCCCACTCCAATTTGTTCTTTGAACTAATGAGATACAGTACAGTAGTACTACTGCAGATCTGAGGCAAGACGCTCTGCTTGTTTCTATTATCCTGCAGAATAAATAGTATGTTTGTCCTCACCATATAGTGGTGGTCTGGTGGAGCTCATACTCTTCAAATCATCTGTTCTCTTGCTACCCTGCAAAATTCATCTGTTCTAACCGTTAGCCATACAATTGTACAGATAGACCATATAAATGGCATTGTGTCTGATCTCTTATGTAAACCAATTAAATATAAATCAAGCTGATTTGATTATGTTTCATGTCCATAATGCTTTTCTCTTGGTCCAGAAAACATAAACATGTACATACAAATTATATTTCTGCTCATTGCGAGAGGATATGAGGATTTCTGCTATTATACTGATAGAATGATAGCAGCACCTCAAGCATGTAACCGTGGGAGTTAGTCTTTGTTACCTAACCTGAATGTTGTTGTAACCATAAATATGTCCTAAGAATTAAGGTAAGAATGAAGACTATAACTGTTGAATGTCTACAAGTGTAGCTCTTTTAATCCCACAAAAGTTAGTCATAAAGGTGAGTAAGATTATTGTAACACTTTTCTCTAAAGATGCTTATCCTATTTACTATATGTCCCTTTGACCTATAAACAGAAGTGTACGAATTCATTAAGTTCTCTTCGCAAGGTGTTTTCTCCCAATACGTCACAAGCTCGTGGCACGTGAAGAGAATAATCAGTTCAGTAACTTTCAGTTAGGATGCCTGCAACATTGGGATTTATATACAATGTTTTTGCTCTTTCCATACTAATGTGGTTCACGCAGATTATGGACACCCAATACTATTCACAAATAACGCTCTGGTATTTTCGTTCAGCAAAAGTTATTTTCCTGTGGAAAACAGGAGGATTTCAATTTGTCAGGGCTTGTAGAATGTCAAAAGAAAGATGATTTTTGGATTAAACTTGATATCGATCAGACTGGTCTATATAGAGTGAGTTATGATGAGGAAATTGCCTCACGACTTAGGCATGCAGTTGAGACCAACACACTGAGTGCAACAGGCATATATGGTACAACTCTTCCATGGTTTCTTACAACCGTACAAATATTTTCCTATTCAACTATTCTCACATTATTACTGTCTAATCAATACAGGTGTACTTGATGACACATATGCACTCTGTATTGGTGGTAAACAAAAGGTGGTCACATTATTGCATTTGATTGTTCCGTGCAAGAATGAGACTGGGTATTCTATGCTTGCCACATGCCATCAACGTACTACTCTTCCTATTCTAATTAATTTTTTATGTTCCTAAACTTCATTTTGTTCTTGCCTTTATAGACAAGCCTGACAATATTTGAGATGGTGGCTATTGCTGCACGTGAAGAGTTAGTTAATATGAAGAAGTTCCTAATTAACTTCCTTGAGCCATTTGCACAGTAAGTTATTTGCTTTTATCATTGTGCAGTGGAAGGATAGATTATCTGGATACCTTTGCTTGCCAAAAACAAAGAATAGTATGTTAGGAAGTTGCACTAGCTTTGACGATCTGAGCAGATGGAATGTTGTCCGGCATTGCCAATACATTGAGTAATTCAGATGTAAGTCTGTAAGCAGTTCTCTTCAAAAGAGAAAAGGTATATACATGATTCAGTGAATGGCTGCCCCTTCTATTTAAGTAACATTGCAATTATATTCACCACAAGTAAAACTCACGTACTTATGCAGTTTGATTCCATGTGAAGTCAATGACTAATTATCTATGAAATTCTTCAGGTTTGCTTGATGGGCTTCCATTTAATATATGTTTAATTATAGGGAATTTTTGAGGTAATATCTATTTAAGTTGGTTTGCTTCCTGCTACTGCAATTGTTATTCTAGGTTGGTTTGCTTGTTGCTGCTATTATTTTAGAGTTATTGGTATTGCTATTTTTTGTTCTTCGGATAGATAAATTTACTCGATCATGCCCCATTGCCCTGAGCTCAAGTGACGATCCTCAAATGATCCATCCTTTTTTTTTCTCGTGAGGGATTGTTTGTCCAATGACACGGTTTCTGGACTTGGCCAACCGTGCTTCATAGAAACTGGTGCTCTCCCGTTGCAACACACGGGCATTTGTGCTAGTACATCATTAAATATTGTATATCTACTATTCTAGGTGCCGATAATTTTGTATATAAATTTGGTTAAACTTTATGAAATTTGATTTAAGACAAATCTTATACGCGAAGTAAAAGAACACGGAGAGGGTACAAAATTGCAAACTGTGATAGCCTCGTGCGGTAGCCCATTTGGCCATCTCAAATTCTAGTTCACACCGGGTGTCTAATTTCTTTATTTTTTAAGGGAACACAATCAGGGTATGTTTTTTTCACACAATCAGTGTCCATTTGGAGAAGATCAAGAGCCCTTACACCGCGTCGTTGAAATGTTAGCTCCTGCGACCGCGCCCCACCCACCACCGCCCCTCTCCGCCGCTAGAATCCCCACCGCCGCTAGGGTCCCCACCGCCGCTAGAACCCCCGCCTCCACCAGGGGCGCCGCCGCTGCCCTGGCGGCCAAAGCTGCGCTCCCTGCCTCCGCCGCTGCCTTGACCACCAAAACAACGCTACTCCGCGAATGCCACTCCCGTTCGTGTACCAGTCCTTCCCGGAGAAGCTCGTCCCCATCAGCTTAGTATCGCCGGAGCTGCTGCGCGCGACGCGGGGGAGACGTTGGAGGGAGCGGGCGATGCGGATCTGCGACGACGCGTGCTCGTGGACAATGTGCGACAAGGAGTGGAAGGAGGTGGTGGCGCAGGTGGAGAAGGAGTCAGATCCAGACTCTCGATCCCTTTGGGTGAGAAGGGTGGAGAACTACAGGCGTCAGGCGGATCGAGAGCTACTGAACCTCGCCTGCCGCATCTACTTCGAGGGTACCAGAGAGGAGAAGAGGAGGATGCCGCCGCCGACGGAGCCACCGGTAATGTTTGTCAATTGGGCGAAGCAAGAGGTGCGAGGGGGGATTCCCTCACGCAAATTGAGATGGGAATGCCTCACCGGCAAAATGCCAACCCAAGTACCGCCGGAGCCGGAGGAGGTAGATCCTTGGCCGTTCATGTCCCCAACCCCCGCAACAGAGTGATGGTGATGGAGGGGATTACCTAGCAAGTGCAAGGAGATGCACCCGTCATGAAGGCTGTTATCGCCACAGGATTGTGAATGCAGCGCAGAGCAAACCAGGTGGCTGATCCGAACTGTTCTCACGTGAAGCAACAGCGACATAATTGTCGGTTTGCACAGAAGGGAGGAGATATCTTCTCAACAGAGTGTGGCTGGGGAGATCTTATCCGCACAACACTGCCTATGCATCTACGATTCTCCAACTACCATCGAGATCACGACTATGGCAATGGACTCCCCGGGACAGCATCATTACAGAGAGGATACTCATCAGAGAGCACCTGCAGAGAATGCAATCCGTGATGAGACTGCCACGGAGGGGCTCAAATTCAATTCAGAGGCTGGTTACGCGGATCCTCACGAAGGCCTCGGAGGAGGAGATGCACCTGATCCTGACAAGAGCATCGACACCACCGAGGGAGGTGATTACTTGGTCGCTGACAGCAAAGGAATCGCCGAGGCAAGCCAGGAGGGTGAAGTGGGAAGCGTTATGGAGGATGCAATGGGAAGAAACCAGGATCATGGCTGTGGAATTCATCAAATAGCAAAGATCGCTGGAGATGATTCCAACAAAAACTGCGAAACCCTGCTAGTTATGGAGCTTGCGGGAGGCATCAGAGTTCTTCAGCAGGAAAAGCAACTCAGGAATCAAACTTCGCAGCGAAAAGGGACTGTCGCCAGATCACCTCCTTTACAGCAGGGCAATGGTGACACAGCAGAGGATTGGTACAGTCAGTTGTGGGGGGATATAAAAGGGGAGGAAGGGGAGGCCAATCCTAGGGTTTCCCACTCCTCCAATCCCTCCCACCTCGCCGCCACTGTTGCTGGCGACCCCGTGAGCATGGCAGAAGGCAATCGCGGCCGTGGTCATGGAAGAAATAAAGGAGGAAGAGGAGACAACTATGGGGGCTGGCAACAAGATCAACAACATAATCAAGGCATGGGACAACAACCTTTCTTTGGCTATGGATTTCAAGGTCCGCTACCCCCTTGGCCTTTCCCCGGCCAGTTCCCGGGCCCTTTCCCACAGCAGCAGTGGGGGGGAGGTCAGCAGCAATGGTACGGGCCGCCCCCCTGATGCAAGCCCCCCAAGGAGACTCTAGTAGCGATCCAGGTGGAAATCAACAACAGGGCAAGAACCAGGGCAAGAATCAGCATAAAAAGAAACAGGAATATGTTCAGAAAAGTTCTGCTGGGAATCCTGGGCTGATATCTTACTCCAATGTTACCTGCTATAACTGTGGAGACCCAGGGCATCATAAGGATAAATGTGGGAAGCCCAAGAACTGTTTCATTTGTAGAGCAGTCACCCACAAAGTTGATGACTGCCCTGTGAGGAAAATGCCTCATAATTCAGCAAAATATGTTGGAAGTGCTGCTCCTGGATTAGGGTTTTATCATATGTGAGGGAGTCCTGGTTTAAGGGGTCCTCGGGAGGTCGACCTGTTGCTTACGGGCCGGACTATATGGGCCACTTGCCGAATACTAGATGGATTGAAGACTCTGTCTCCAGGAAGGAAGCTTCGAGGATCGTGGCTTGTCCTCCACGTTTTGAGTAGTGAATAGGCATGTTTATCCCTTCGACGTGTAACCGACCATGTGTAAACCCTAGGTACCCTCGGCGTCTATATAAGCCGAAGGGTTTTAGGTTGTAGGACGACAGAACTCATCTAGGGTTTTAGCTACTTGATCTCGTGGTAGATCAACTCTGTAATCCTCATATCATCAATATAATCAAGCAGGACGTAGGGTATTACCTCCATAGGAGGGCCCGAACCTGGGTAAAACCTTGTCCCCTTCGTCTCTTGTTACCATCGATCCAAGTCACACAGCTCGGGACCCTCTACCCGAGATCCGCCGGTTTTGACACCGACATTGGTGCTTTAATTGAGAGTTCCGCTGTGATCGCCAGAAGGAATCGATGGCTCGCCTAGTCATCAACGAAGAGGTCCGCAATACGGGCACTTTTGTCCCTGGACAGATCTTCGCTTTCGGCAGCATTGTGCTGCACGCCGACCCGACCGGCCATCTAGGCCGCGTCGGAAGCTTCGCCCCTGATCAAGAGGTCAGATTCGGGAACTTAGAGTTCTCTGTAGACTCTCGAGGCGACCTATCACTAACCGGGCTCGCAGTCTCGCCTGTCATGCCCGAAGACTCTGAGGCTTTAACCCCAGATCCATCTTTCGGCTTTGCCCACGGGATCTACCCCGGCGAGGGCCCGACTTTCAGTCCGGATCAGGTCATAATACCCGACGACCGGACATCTGTTCTTGCCGAACACTCTCCCTGCGCGGACGCATCGGAGGTTCACTCCGGAAGCTCTGGGCAGACCGGCCCGATCGAGCTCTCGATACTCGACAAGGCTCTAGATCGGATCTCGTCGATGAATACTACCGACGACCCAACCCCGGTCTATTCTCAGATCGGGCGTCAGACGGGTAAGGATGGATTTTTCGTCCCACCCACCACCCACTTGATAGCCACTGTCGAGGATTTAACCGACATGCTAGACTATGCTTCCGACGAAGCAGAGTACATGGATGAGGAGGATCATGCCCTCACCCCTGCTAAGACCGGGTAGTGGACTGCCACCTCCACATACGATGTTTACATGGTGGACACTCCGACAAACAACGGCGACAAATCGGATGAAGCGCCGTGAAGACGCCGAAGGCCGCATAAACGGTCAAAAGGAAAAAAGGGGCGAAAATCCATCGATGGCACCGGGGACGGAGATACCCCGGAAGACATCGGCGAGCCCGAAAACCCCGAACACCCGTTAGAGGGTCAGGAGAGGCCCGAAGACCATCGCAACCCCGATGATCCAGATGATCTCAAGAACGACGACTACCTCCGCTCTATCGAGGGGGAGGACAATGCGGAAGCCGATGACTTCGCCATCCCTGACAATCCTGCAGATCAGGAACTGTTCAGGCAACAGCTCATATCCACGGCTCGCAGCCTGAAAGCAAAAGAGCGGCAGCTCAAAGCCGAACAAGACGACCTCAACGACCGATGGACGAGAGTCCTCTCAGCTGAGGAAGAATACGGCACCGGTCTATCGGACCAACCTAAGAGTTATCCACGCAGAAGGCTGCTGCCACAATTCGATGACGAGCTCACTGATACGCCGTCTCCCAAGCATACCCCATACGGCAAGCCAGATCGCCCTCCTCGAGGACGAGACAGGATGGCTGACGATACCGGCTATAGGCCGACGATACCCCGTAGACGGGGAAAGGAGCCACTAGAGCCCGATGACAGGTTCGACCTGCGACACGACCTGGACCACAGAGCAGGTCTTACGCGATCCATCTACGGATCCAGAGGATACTCACCCGATAGACGGGAAGGATACCGGCCTTGGTTCGACCGCGACAATGAAGATCGGGAACGAACCCGAGCTAGGACAGACACCGATCACCGACGCGTCATAGCTCGGGTCAGAGGCGCCGCCCACCCACTATGCTTCACGGATGAGGTGATGCCGCATCAGTTCCCGGAAGGGTTTAAGCCTGTAAACATAGAGCAATACGATGGGACCACTGACCCAACCGTATGGATCGAGGATTTCCTCCTCGACATCCACATGGCACGAGGAGATGACCTCCACGCCATCAAGTACTTACCCCTGAAGCTCAAGGGACCAGCTCGGCACTAGTTAAACAGCCTCCCCGAAAACTCCATTGGTGTTGGGAGGATCTAGAAGAGGCATTCCGATCTAACTTCCAGGGCACTTATGTCCGGCCGCCGGACTCCTCCGATCTAAGCAACGTCGTTCAGAAGCGAGGAGAGTCCGCGCGGCTATTCTGGAATCATTTCTTGACTAAGAAAAACCAGATCGTGGACTGCCCGGACGCCGAAGCAATAGCCTCTTTCAGGCACAATATTCGGGTTGAATGGCTGGCTCATCAGCTCGGCCAGGATAAACCAAGGACAATGTCCGCCCTCACATCACTCATGACCCGCTTTTGCGCGGGCGAGGATAACTGGCTAGCTAGACGTAGCCACAACCCCGAAGACCCCAGAACCTCTGAAGTTCGGGATGGAAACAGGAAACCGAAGCGCAATAAGAACAAGCGCCGGCACAATAATAGTGACACCGATGACACAGCTGTTAACGCCGGCTTCCGCAATTCCCGGCCTGGGCAGTGGAAGAAGCCTCCTAAAGGCAAACACGACGGACCCACCCCGCTGGACAAGATCCCGGAGAGGCCTTGCAAGATCCACGGCACTCAAGAGAAGCCCGCCAATCACACCAACCGTAACTATTGGGTCTTCAAACAGGCTGGCAAGCTCGCAACCAAGGACCAAGGCAAGAGCCCACACAGCGAGGACGAGGATGAGCCTCGTGGTCCGATCGGTGGCGGACAAAAGAAATTCCCTCCAGAGGTGAAAACAGTAAACATGATATACGCCACCCATATACCCAAAAAGGAGAGGAAGCACGCCCTTCGGGATGTCTACGCCATAGAGCCTGTAGCCCCGAAGTATAACCCATGGTCGGCATACCCAATCACCTTCGATCGACGTGACCATCTGACCAGTATCCATCATGGGGGTTCGGCCACACTCGTCCTAGACCCGATCATAGACGGGTACCACCTCACTAAAGTCCTCATGGACGATGGAAGTAGCCTCAATCTGATTTACTCAGATACGGTGAAAAAGATGGGCATAGATCCGTCAAGGATCAAGCCCAGTAACAGTACCTTCAAGGGAGTGATCCCAGGCGTCGAAGCCCGGTGCACAGGCTCTGTAAGCCTGGAAGTTGTATTCGGCTCGCCCGATAACTTTCGAAGCGAGGACTTGATCTTCGACATCGTACCCTTCCGTAGCGGCTACCACGCCCTGCTCGGCCGTACATCGTTCGCTCGCTTTAACGCCGCCCCGCACTACGCATACCTCAAGCTCAAGATGCCCGGCCCTAGGGGGGCCATTACTGTCAATGGCAAGTGTAACACCCCGAGTGGTTAGCTACAGTGATCCCCCTTTTTGATAAAGCCATGTCATCACGATCAACAGTGCCTAATCATCATTAGTAACATATCTCTTTTCAAATTCAAATTCAAATGGAAATTCAAATGGAAAATAAAAGTTGTTCAAAAATGAAAACTAAAATGTTCACTTAATAGCAAATATTCCATAAATAATTATGTTAAGGAAAACAACATCACTCTCATGCAAAAATGGGCAGTGGCATTTTAAATAGTGCCATCACAGCATTTTTCAGTGCTAATTTAATTTTGGAAAATCCAAAAAGATTCAAACAATCCTCAAAGGCAGTGTATAAGAGTGCTCTGGATTTAATGGACCTAGCTCCATACTTTTCCTAAGCTATTTGGATGCCCAAATAATTCTTTTTCCCTCTCTGTTTATTAAATAAAAGAAAAAAACAGAGGGGAAAAGATGGGAAGAGCCTTACCTGGCGCTCACTTGAGGCCTAGCACGGCCCAGCCCACCCCGGCCTCCCTCACCTGCTCCCCCTCCGTGTCGTCGTCTCCGTGGGCGCGCGCGCCTCCGCCGGCCGCAGCGCGCCACCGCGACGAGGGCAGGTGAGCTGAGGGGATAAGCCCCCCCCCCCCCGAGCGCCTCTTCCTCCCCCGCAAACCCTAACCCTCAGGAGCTCCTCTCCCCGCCCGCATCTCCCTTCCCCACTCTCGGCCGAGCGCTTCCATGGCCGCGCCGTGGTGAGCTCGCGGCCACCGTCCCCCTCGCTCCACTCCGTCGAGCCCAGGAGCTGCGCATCGCCTTCCTCGACCCCCTGGAACGCTGGATCGAACCGGAGCTGCACCGAATCATCGCCATCGACTTGATCTCCCCCCCTCGTCCGCCGTCACCATTGATGACCAGCTGCTCGTCTCCGACCACATCGACTCCCCCTAAGCCCCTCGTTGGCCCCGCAGTGAGCTTCTCTACCTCCCTCTCCCTCTAGAGCTCCTCCTAGGCCCCCGTAGCTCTTGACCTGAACTGCGCCGGCGCCGTTGCCGCTCGGGCATCGATGCCGCCGTGGTTGCCAACCCCCCCTCAGCTCACGTCCGTAGCATAGGTAGATGCGGCTCGTCGCGCGGGTTCCATTCATGCACGCGGGCGTTCATTTGGTCGCCGGAGACGGTCGCCGGCGTACCTCCGTCGCCCCTGTAGGTTGCCGCCGGGCATGCACGCTGCTGTTGGTTTGGTCGGTCGCCGACCCCCTCTCATGCACCACTGGATGCGGCGCTTCGCGCGGAGTCGGTTCCCGCCAGCCGCTGCTCGTTTTGGTCACCGGAGGGCAACTCCGGCGAGCCCCCCGCCGCTCCGGGCTCGTCGCCGGCGTGTCCCAGCGCGCACGGGCGTTTAAACCACCGGGTGGGTCACTGACGCGTGGGGCCCACCCTAATCAACTTAATTAGCGTTAGTGATTTTTCCGTAAACAGTCACTGACGATAGGGTCCCACCGTTTTAAATAAACCAGGATTTAAAAATAACCCTAATTAATCTACAATCACTAACAGGTGGGGCCTGTCCACTGTTCCAGTGGATAAGCCCGGCCCAGTCAGCCTGCTGACTCAGCAGGCTGGCCCACCTGTCAGCCTCTGTTGACTGGTCCGCTGACCAGTCAACTGGGGCCCCCAAGTCAGCCTGTGCCACCTCTGTGGGTGCACTGGACCGGATGCACCCAGCAATTCTTTTCAATTTTCGAATTAATATTAAATCTGATAATTTCAGAAAATACTTAAAACTTCTAAAAATCGTATAAAATAATATGTAGCTGAGATGGAAAAACTTTATACATGAAAGTTGATCAGAAAAATCCCACGAATCTAACCGTGCTACCTGTTTCCATGTCGGGGCCCTCTATGTAGGTGAACCCGCAACTTTTCGCCTGTTTCCGGCAGATGAATAGTGTATAACTACCGACTATTAGTTCCAACTTTAATCCTAAAAATAACTAATATGACTTAGGCATGATTTTAGGCAACCCTGCACTGCATCCTAGCTGTCACATGCCTCTAACACCGCAAACCTGGAACATTCCCCCTGCGGTCATCTGTCCGACATTTGTCCGGAACCGGGAAAACTTTCCCGGATGGGTTTTCCTTTTCTCGGTATCGTGTAACACTGCGTTACAACACACCCAGCACTGCGTATCGCCATGTCATACTTTGTGTTATGATTGTCTGCTTTATATTTATTGTTTCTTCCCCCTCTTCTCTCCGGTAGACCCCGAGACTGATGGTACTGTCGAGATCGACTACGCCGTTGACGTTCAGCCTTTTGCCGCAGAGCAGCAAGGCAAGCAAAACCCCCTTGAGCATTCCGGTATCACCCATCTCTCTCTCCCTCTTATGCTTGCATTATATTTTGCTACTGTATTAGCTAGCCCCTATATCTGATGCATAGCCTGTTTTTGATGAACTGCTACTACACCTGTTTTTATATCAACTGCCTAGAATAGGTTGATCAGTGAACCCCTGAGACCCCCCTTAGTCCCAGTTGCCCCTGCTTCTTCATCGACGACTCGACGACCCGAAGACTCGAAGACTCGGTCAACAGACCGATGAGCCAGACCCCTCACATCACCGCACACCCCTTAAGTATGGCACTGCAGGGCTACTATCGAGTGCCGAGGGTGATACCTCACTTAGCACTCCGATGTTAATTCTGTAGCGTAGCTAATCGATCGTGGGTATCGAGGGTGATTCCTCCTTCCCATATATCGATAGCGTCTCTTGTCATACCCATACCTCGAGTGGGATCCATAGAGGGTGATTCCTCGGATATCCACTTGGTGTATAACCACACCGTTACTTTAACTTGACCTTGTTACATGCGAAAGACGGGACTGGAGGGACAGGCGGTACCACCCTGGTTGAGGTGGACCTGAGTTCCCGACAGTCCTGAGACGGGTCGGCCCCAAGGGTACCCGTGTGTGAGATGTGGTGGGATGCGCCGGTAAGGCATCCGGGTTATGTTGAGGCGTGGACGGGCAGGAGAGGCCCTTGCCACACATCCTCGAGACGGGGTGACGGGACCGCACTTTGAGGGTCGCGCTTGCCCCGCATTAATAAAATGCTAATGGGTTGGGTATTTGATCTGAGTTGGGTCGTTGGCCTTTTTACGCACCAAACCATCGCATGGGAAAGTTATGGGCACTCAGCGTCGTCGTATCAGCCGAAGCTCTTCGGACGTCAGCAATGGAGCGGCGCGCGCCGGATTGGACTGGACGGTGCAGCTCTTGGACTGGAGTGTACTAGGTCTGTTTCCGGCCGCCCACGCATCGTGCAGGTGTGCAAAGGGTGATTGGGCCCATGACCCCTGCGCGCATAGGATTTAGACCGGCGGGCTGGCCTCTTCATTGAGCCTAGGTGGGGCGACGACATGCTGCTATCCCGAGGCCAGGCATGACCCAGGAAAGTGTGTCTGTCCGGAGGTGATCAGGCGTGTTGGAGATGCGGTGCACCCTTGCAGGGAAGAACAATCTATTCGAATAGCCGTGTCCACGGTAACAGGACGACTTGGAGTTGTACCTTGACCTTATACAACTATAATTGTAATTTAATTTTAAATGAATTGTGGCTCCGGGATTACTTCCTCGCAGAGAGTCGAGGAAGAATCTCTGGGCGTGGTTACTTAATTTAAAAATTTGCTACATAATATGAATATATATGTGATACCAATCTGCACTCTTCTAATGCTGCAAGATGTTGAAGGTGCTGAAGATGCTAGTCTTCGATAGGACTAGGCCCTCTCCCTATTCTTGCTTTTTGCAGCCAGTCCAAATATAACCCCTCCTCTTGATAATGATGCATATTTAGCATAGATCTGATGTCAGTCTTGCGAGTACTTTGGATGAGTACTCACCGCTGCTTTGTTTCCTCTTTTCCCCTCGATACTTCTCTGCGTTCAGACGATGGAGCCCAGGAGATGGAGTACGCCGGAGATGACTACTACACCACCGCTAGAGCCTACTACTACGTGGAGGCTGTCCCGGACGCTCAGGAGTAGTTAGGAGGTTCCCAGGCAGGAGGCCTCGCCTCTTTCGATCCGTTGCTTATGTTTGTGCTAGCCTTCTTAAGGTAAAACTTGTCTAACTTATGTCTGTACTCAGATATATTTGCTTCCGCTGACTCGTGTTTATGTCGAGCTTTGTATTTGAGCCCTCGAGGCCCCTGGCTTGTAATATGGAGTTGTATGACTTATATTTGTGTCCTTTGTTGTGTTGTGATATCAATCAGTGAGTCCCTAATCTTGGTCGTACGCATTGTGTGCATGATTAGCGTACGGACGAGAATGGGGGCGTCACAAGTTGGTATCAGAGCCAACTGCCTATAGGTAGCCCCCTTTCCAACTCCTTGGCCAAAGTTGAGTCTAGTCTTTGCAAAACTTTTACTAACATTGTTGTGTGGCTTACGGGCCCACATCTCAATCTGGTGGTATTAGGATCTTTTATTTCTCGTCTATACTCTGGGTTCTGATCTCTCTTCTCTTTCGGGTTAATTTTTTTTATTAACTATAACTCTAGGTTCTCGTAACTACTTCTCCCGGAGAGCCCTCATACTAGAAGACCACCTGCTCCGTCAGAAGATTCTGAAGATACCCTTTTGATGTTTTTCGAGACTTTGTGCTCATCGGCCTTGCAATTCCCTACCACCGATAAGTCCCTATGGATGACTAATTGCACTTGTCATTCATACAACTTTTCTCGTTGCTCTTGTTATTACAAGATGCCCCGAAATACTCTCCATTTCCTCGATAGCCCTTTGAGTTTACTGCCTTATAGTTCTTTTCCGCATGGAAGCCCTACGGATAATTCATCACAATTGTCGAGGATCCGTTCATCCGAGTTGTTCATGTGTTTCACAAAATTCTTCGAAATACTTTTTGATCTTCCGAAAATCCTCTACAGCTTGTTGCTCTTGAAATTCTTGCCTGCTGGCATTATGGTTAATTCCATATGTCTAGTAGTCTTCGTTGACATCCCTTGTCCTTGCCATTTTGAGCCTATTAATTCGATGTGTGCATATGCACGCAGTCATCAGGTGATCCCATAAATTATCTTTCCGGCTCAGACGTCCTTCCGGACATGAGTTGGTTCTCGGCAAATTCAAACCTTTATTGATTGTCCGACTAAGTCTTTTCAACTTATCCATCCTTGATCAGAGCGTATGCTTCTGATCCTTAGTTTTGGAAATCATAATTCCTTTGAATTTTAAGCATCAGACTATTCAGTTGTTTCTTGAATCTGATACCTCTGCGTTCTCTCTTCCTCTGATTGAGTACCGATACTCACATCAACTTCGTTGTGGATCGCCCGATCCATTGTTGGGTTATTATCCGACAGTGTCGTTCATATTCAATCACGTTGTGAGTTCTTCCCCTGATACATAATGCCTTTGGTAAATTGTATCCTCTGTTCATGCCAACCATGTTCTACCTTCGAGCTTGTGTTAATTACTCTTGAAGCTTGTGGTATATGTTCCTAAGGTACCCCGATGGGTTGAACCTATGCCCTCCCTAATTCGTGAGAACCCAAAAGTTTTCAAGAATCGTACCCTTATGGAGTTTTGCCAGATAAATTTTCAACGCTACAACATCGTCCAAAGCGAGAAATGAATGAAATGTTATGCATTGGAGAAGTGGGAGTCGACCTTGAACTTGTGTTCATGCCCATGGAAACGATGTGGACCGTCTCGGAAGCTTCTTGCAAAATGAATTTTCATCGGAATGATTCTTTCAATATCCTTAATTTGATCGATTGCAGTTATTGTTCCGACCATGCTATCCTTATTAATTTATCCGAAAGGAATTCATTCCGATGCCTCATCAATTTTTTACAAGGTTAAGTTATCTGCTGTCGCAGGTCAATGACCCAGTTCTACTTCTATCATGTTGTACCTTCGAGTTTTACCCTCTGGTATCTCGAGGATGTCACGCCTTTGCAATACATCTTATTAACTTTGATGAGGTAATAATTTTCCTTGTCTTAATCACTCCCCGGGTTCTGGGATTGTTGTCAACCGAGAACACCGATTGGAAAATTTATTCCACACTGCAATTCAATACCCCTTGTAATTATTACTGGAAATATCAAAGTCAATCTGGTCATTCCTAGACTATCGGCTACATCCTTGTCTTGCTATCTTTGACTGTGCTACATCGTCCTTCTCTGGTGCGCAAATTCTTCAGAGTGTGAGCATTGCTTACGTCGAGCTTTCAACATCATGTCGTTTGTCTTGAAAAGCAACCCCGATATTGAGCTTGCATCTTATCTGTTGTTCCTATAACCATCCACGTTATCATTCCCCTACTTAACGCCACCGCTGTTCGGTTACATTATCTTGAAAACTCTCGACAAAAGGTGTCGTGATCATCGTCCACAATTTGACTTCTTCTGAGACGTCAACTGAGTTCTTGATGAGAAATACCTTCCTTACCCTCGATGATTTTTGTTATCATCGACAACCTCCTTGACTTCCTTCCATCGCAAATTTGTCCATGATATGGATGCAACTTGCTACCCAGCTTGTGTTATATTCTACCCTGAAGTATTACTGTCTTTTGTGTCGAGAATGTTGTGAGGATTGCTCCACCTCTTAGAAATTCTTGGCATAGTGATACTTCTCACCATCAAACGATGTTGCTTTGATTCTACTTCCAGCAACCCTATTGCTTTGAGGTTAGCGATCGACCGTTCGTTCTTAGGCTGTTGGTTATTGAATCGTCACTCTAACTTTGATCTTGCTGCCTAAGGCCATATCTCGGACGCACTTTTCAACCAATGATTAATGATGTATGTTTTCCTCGATCATACAACATTATATCATTTGAGCTGACAAATGTCATCTTCTTGTTCACATAATTGTGGAAATCCATCCGTTTGGAATTCTCGATAAATTGTCGCTGAGTCCATCAGCCACCTTCTCATCCTCTCCTTGGTTTAAAGATGAACTATATATTCATGGATTACCTCGATAAATTCGTTGTGGTTTCTCTGGATGATATCCTGGTTTACTTCAAGAATAAAGAAGAGCATGCTGAACATCTTCGTCTTATACTGGAGACGGCATACAGATACATCCCGTATGTTCCTGCTGGAGTTGATACTGCAGCCGACGATGAGATCTTGACCCCTTTTGCGCGTAGCAGTGTCCCGTCTTGCAGATGACCTCCATCCATGGCCACGTGCCATATGTCCTGGTCGATCGGTGGTCAGTCCCAGGTCTATCGTCCACGGTGACCTCTCAGCTGTTCTTATCCAAGGTGGAGAGGCAACACTGTTAAACACCGCCTGGTCAGTCTGTCCATGCATGCGCCGGTACGGTACGTGTCATGCGTGTCCCTCCACGAGAGAAGCCAGCCACGCATGGACCCTCCGTGCCATGCATGCGAAAATGGCGCGCATAGTGAAACTCTTGACCGAGCCTGTGGGTCGGTGGATGGGTGATGTTTACCGTCTCGTCCTCACGCAAATAAGGATCAATTATCTCCACCTCCACCTCCCCGCAATAAAAAGTAACCGCGTCCACATCCACACCTCCGTGGATCTCGCATCCCCATTGTTGTAGTACCAGGCATCTGAAGTACCTGTTTACTCAGCCAGATCTAAATCTCAGTCAGATATGATGGTTGGAACTTTTTCAAGAATTATGACATTGGTCCTTATGTGACCCGGTAAGGTGAATTCTTGCATAGCACACTTGGCCGAAAGACCTATGGTTATAGTATCTTGTTCAGCACGATTAGCCATTCTTCCATGAGAAAAATTGTAAGACTTATTTTATAAGTTGTTCCTACTGGATCCTTTGTGTATCCAAACTCCATCCTTTACTCGAAACACCATATCCTTGCTATCCTGAAGCATGGATGTGGTATATCGATCATAAAAAGGAATACTATAAGCTCAATGCTAATTGTTTCCTGATCAATTATTCAAACCCCATTGTATGGGCATGTCATGGGTTTTCCTCGCCCCTTTTACCTAAATGGTTATCTACTTGCTATCTTGTCATGTATATCATGCTCTGTTTTTCCTTGGGAAAGATATACTCCTAAAACTTGAGTATAAACACATTTTCCTTTCCATTGGTCTGTTTAGTGTGATAAACACATTTTTCCTTTCCATTGGTCTATTTAATGTGATAATCACATTTTCTTTTTCCATTGGTCTGTTTGACCTTTCTTGAGATTATATGATCTAAGCAGTAATAATTCTCGGCTTAGGTAAACACCTCGGTGAACAAGTCCGTCAGTAAGATCCTGTCCTATTGTTGATAACATTCCGGTAACCGCCGGTGGACGAGAACTTTGCCTATTGGTCCGCCTCGTTTCAACGAGCAGGAAAATGGTTCTATTCGTCCCCCGCCCTTGGTACCGACGTTGTTGCCAACATATCTGACCAGCTATCCTCTGACGCGTCTTCTTTCATGACCGTGCAAGTTGTCACCGCTCTTCTTGCTCTTAACCACATGGTCGGACCATAACCCTCAGTTCCACAGGATCGAAACCTGACTCTCCTGTACATCATTGATCCCAAGGTATCTTTTGCACTTGGCTTCGTATGTAATTCCCGAGCCACCGACTAAGGGATGATCTATTCTTGTGTCAGGCGCAATATCCATTTCGTTGCTCTGAACCCCTTCCCACCTTCTGATCAGGCATCGAATGATTGCCTGCCCGTTTGAAACTTTTGAACCATCGCATATTGCTCTCAATGAATTCCCTGAATAACAACTCGAGAAATAATGCATGTCTTCTTCCTTGAGTTCACTGCCAGGTGCCCAACTTGGTGGAGATACGTTCTACCAGAGTTTCTCCCTCTAATCGCATTCGTAGGACGATGAAGACCATGAAGAAAGGATGACGACTTCATCAAGATGACCCGGAACAGAGAATTGAAGACTTCAACATAAGGGGATCAACCTCTTCGATGAGAGCAACAAGAATAAGAAGACTCGTTAGAATTTCGTGACCAAACTTCTCCCCCTTACTCTACATCTAAATTCTCGGGACGAGAATTCTTGTTAGACGAGGAGAGTTGTAACACCCCCAGTGGTTAGCTACAGTGATACCCCTTTTTGATAAAGCCATGTCATCATGATCAACAGTGCCTAATCATCATTAGTAACATATCTCTTTTCAAATTCAAATTCAAATGGAAATTTAAATGGAAAATAAAAGTTGTTCAAAAATGAAAACTAAAATGTTCACTTAATAGCAAATATTCCATAACTAATTATGTTAAGGAAAACAACATCACTCTCATGCAAAAATGGGCAGTGGCATTTTAAACAGAGCCATCGCAGCATTTTTCAGTGCTAATTTAATTTTGGAAAATCCAAAAAGATTCAAACAATCCTCAAACTTTTTGAGGCAGTGTATAAGAGTGCTCTGGATTTAATGGACCTAGCTCCATACTTTTCCTAAGCTATTTGGATGCCCAAATAATTCTTTTTACCTATCTGTTTATTAAATAAAAGAAAAAAAAGAGGGGAAAAGATGGGAAGAGCCTTACCTGGCGCTCACCTGAGGCCCAGCACGGCCCTGCCCACCCCGGCCTCCCTCACCTGCTCCCCCTCCGTGTCGTTGTCTCCGTGGGCGCGCGCGCCTCCGCTGGCCAAAGCGCGCCACCGCGACGAGGGCAGGTGAGTCGAGGGGATAAGCCCCCCCCCCAAGCGCCTCTTCCTCCCCCGCAAACCCTAACCCTCAGGAGCTCCTCTCCCTGCCTGCATCTCCCTTCCCCACTCTCGGCCGAGCGCTTCCATGGCCGCGCCGTGGTGAGCTCGCGGCCACTGCCCCCCTCGCTCCACTCCGGCGAGCCCAGGAGCTGCGCATCGCCTTCCTCGACCCCCTGGAACGCTGGATCGAACCGGAGCTGCACCGAATCGTCGCCATCGACTGGATCTCCCCCCTCGGCCGCCGTCGCCATTGATGACCAGCTGCTCGTCTCCGACCACATCGACTCCCCCTGAGCCCCTCGTTGGCCCAGCAGTGAGCTCCTCTACCTCCCTCTCCCTCTAGAGCTCCTCCTAGGCCCCCATAGCTCTTGACCCGAACTGCGCCGCCGCCGTTGCCGCTCGGGCATCGATGCCGCCGTGGTTGCCAACCCCCCCCCCTCAGCTCACGTCCGTAGCATAGGTAGATGCGACTCGTCGCGCTGGTTCCATTCACGCACACGGGCGTTCATTTGGTCGCCGGAGACGGTCGCCGGCGTACCTCCGTCGCCCCTGTAGGTTGCCGCCGGGAATGCACGCTGCTATCGGTTTGGTCGGTCCCCGACCCCCTCTCATGCACCACTGGGTGCGGCGCTTCGCGCGGAGTCGGTTCCCGCCAGCCGCTGCTCGTTTTGGTCACCGGAGGGCAACTCCGGCGAGCCCCCTGCCGCTCCTGGCTCGTCGCCGGTGTGTCCCAGCGCGCGCGGGCGTTTAAACCACCGGGTGGTTCACTGACGCGTGGGGCCCACCCCAATCAACTTAATTAGCGTTAGTGATTTGTCCCTAAACAGTCACTGACGATAGGGTCCCACCGTTTTAAATAAACCAGGATTTAAAAATAACCCTAATTAATCTACATCACTGATAGGTGGGGCCTGTCCACTGTTCCAGTGGATAAGCCCGGCCCAGTCAGCCTGCTGACTCAGCAGGCTGGCCCACCTGTCAGCCTCTGTTGACTGGTCCGCTGACCAGTCAACTGGGCCCCCGAGGTCAGCCTGTGCCACCTCTGTGGGTGCACTGGACCGGGTGCACCCAGCAATTCTTTTCTATTTTCGAATTAATATTAAATCTGATAATTTCAGAAAATACTTAAAACTTCTAAAAATCGTATAAAATAATCTGTAGCTCAGATGGAAAAACTTTATACACGAAAGTTGATCAGAAAAATCCCACGAATCTAACCGTGCTACCTGTTTCCATGTCGGGACCCTCTATGTAGGTGAACCCGCAACTTTTTGCCTGTTTCCGGCAGATGAATAGTGTATAACTACCGACTATTAGTTCCAACTTTAATCCTAAAAATAACTAATATGACTTAGGCATGATTTTAGGCAACCCTGCATCCTAGCTGTCACATGCCTCTAACACCGCAAACCTGGAACATTCCCCCTCCGGTCATCTGTCCGACATTTGTCCGGAACCGGGAAAACTTTCCCGGATGGGTTTTCCTTTTCTCGGTATCGTGTAACACTGCGTTAGGACACAGCCAGCACTGCGTATCGCCATGTCATACTTTGTGTTACGATTGTATGCTTTATATTTATTGTTTCTTCCCCCTCTTCTCTTCGGTAGATCCTGAGACTGACGGTGCTGCAAAGATCGACTACGCCGTTGACGTTCAGCCTTTTGCCGCAGAGCAGCAAGGCAAGCAAAATCCCCTTGAGCATTCCGATATCACCCATCTCTCTCTCCCTCTTATGCTCGCATTAGATTTTGCTACTGTATTAGCTAGCCCCTATATCTGATGCATAGCCTGTTTTTGATGAACTGCTACTACACCTGTTTTTATATCAACTGCCTAGAATAGGTTGATTAGTGAACCCCTGAGACCCCCCTTAGTCCCAGTTGCCCCTGCTTCTTCATCGACGACTCGACGACCCGAAGACTCGAAGACTCGGTCAACAGGCCGATGAGCCAGACCTCTCACATCACCGCACACCCCTTAAGTATGGCACTGCAGGGCTACTATCGAGTGCCGAGGGTGATACCTCACTTAGCACTCCGATGTTAATTCTGTAGCGTAGCTAATCGATCGTGGGTATCGAGGGTGATTCCTGCTTCCCATATATCGATAGCGACTCTTGTCATACCCATACCTCGAGTGGGATCCATCGAGGGTGATTCCTCGGATATCCACTTGGTGTATAACCACACAGTTACTTTAACTTGACCTTGTTACATGCGAAAGACGGGACTGGAGGGACAGGCGGTACCACCCTGGTTGAGGTGGACCTGAGTTCCCGACAGTCCTGAGACGGTTCGGCCCCAAGGGTACCCGTGTGTGAGATGTGGTGGGATGCGCCGGCAAGGCATCTGGGTTATGTTGAGGCGTGGACGGGCAGGAGAGGCTCTTGCCACACATCCTCGAGACGGGGTGACGGGACCGCACTTTGAGGGTCGCGCTTGCCCCGCATTAATAAAATGCTAAAGGGTTGGGTATTTGATCTGAGTTGGGTCGTTGGCCTTTTTACGCACCAAACCATCGCGTGGGAAAGTTATGGGCACTCAGCGTCGTCGTATCAGCCGAAGCTCTTCGGACGTCAGCAATGGAGTGGCGCGCGCCGGATTGGACTGGACGGTGCAGCTCTTGTACTGGAGTGTATTAGGTCTATTTTCGGCCGCCCACGCATCGTGCAGGTGTGCAAAGTGTGATTGGGCCCATGACCCCTGCGCGCATAGGATTTAGACCGGCGGGCTGGCCTCTTCATTGAGCCTAGGTGGGGCGACAACGTGCTGCTATCCCGAGGCCGGGCATGACCCAGGAAAGTGTGTCCGGCCGGAGGTGATCAGGCGTGTTGGAGATGCGGTGCACCCCTGCAGGGAAGAACAATCTATTCGAATAGCCGTGTCCACGGTAACAGGACGACTTGGAGTTGTACCTAGACCTTACACAACTATAATTGTAATTTAATTTGAAATGAATTGTGGCTCCGGGATTGCTTCCTCGCAGGGAGTCGAGGAAGAATCTCTGGGCGTGGTTACTTAATTTCAAAATTTGCTACATAATATGACTATATATGTGATACCAATCTGCACTCTTCTAATGCTGCAAGATGTTGAAGGTGCTGAAGATGCTAGTCTTCGATAGGACTAGGCCCTCTCCCTATTCTTGCTTTCTGCAGCCAGTCCAAATATAACCCCTCCCCTTGATAATGATGCATATTTTGCATAGATCTGATGTCAGTCTTGCTAGTACTTTGGATGAGTACTCACCGCTGCTTTGTTTCCTCTTTTCCCCTCGATACGTTTCTGCGTTCAAACGATGGAGCCCAGGAGATGGAGTACGCCGGAGATGACTACTACACCACCGCTGGAGCCTACTACTACGTGGAGGCTGCCCCCGACGCTCAGGAGTAGTTAGGAGGTTCCCAGGCAGGAGGCCTCGCCTCTTTCGATCCGTTGCTTATGTTTGTGCTAGCCTTCTTAAGGCAAAACTTGTCTAACTTATGTCTGTACTCAGATATATTTGCTTCTGCTGACTCATGTTTATGTCGAGCTTTGTATTCGAGCCCTCGAGGCCCCTGGCTTGTAATATGGAGCTGTATGACTTATATTTGTGTCTTTTGTTGTGTTGTGATATCAATCAGTGAGTCCCTAATCTTGGTCGTACGCATTGTGTGCATGATTAGCGTACGGACAAGAATGGGGGCATCACAGCAACACAGAGCGCTCCCTCCGAACTGAGGAACATGTGTTGGCCCTGGAGGCCTAATTCCATTACACCGATGATTGGCAAGCGCCGACATCCGCCGTAAAGGCATCCAAGTATGGGAAGCGAGCTCGATCTCAATCCGAAGTACCAGAACCTTCCCCTCCCCATAAATAGGGATTCACCCCCCATCGCATGGCCCTAGTACCGGCAAAGTACGTGCCGAGGAGGCACAACTTCGCGCCCAAAATTCCATGGGCAGCGGTGGGGAAAAGTATTAAAGGGTAAGTGTTCGGCTGGACCGAACTGTCATCGTCAACATGTCTTCGGACACACTACGGGTACCATAGAGTACCTGCTACGGCGTAAAGCTCATTCACATTTCGGCGACTTCTCAAGACTTTTTCTCCGGAGTCCGCTCGCCGAACATTACACCAATAACGGTGTACAACTCTTTGGGAGACGCAGGAGCGGACAAGCAATAGGGCATATCGAGGACGTCAGGTCACCTATTGAAGACCCTTGGTACAACCCCCCTCCTGTAAGATTTATATTTTATTTATAATACCTGCAAAATAGTTGTATCGCCAATTTGAATAATAAGAGTTGTGGAGCAAAATACAGATGTATCATGCATGATCCGTTTCGCTGTTTTTTTGGCGCCTTCTCTATTTTCCCTCTCTTATTGCGAACCTGTTTGGTATACTATGTGACGCAACCGGCTAATAGACCGGGGGCTCGAACTAAAGAAAATTGCCTTAAGCACAACTGATTTTTGCGTTCGGCGTCTTGGAATTCTGCTTTATATGCATTGGTTCTGAACTATGTCTTGGGTCAATAGTTGGGTTGCCCGGCTCCTGTGCTTGCCCCTTTATGTTCCGCTCGTTCGGCTAAAGGGGCAAAGGGAGAACCGCTGCGATTGTGTTTCCGGCTAGCCTGGTCAAGCACCTCAGCGGAGAAAGCCGAAAACTGACTGTAATGGTATGCGAGAACGGGTCTGCGAATCCGAGCTTAAATAAATCTCGTCAGAGGTTACTCCGTGTCATACGATGGGTTTTGTATTCGTACAAACCATGTGATATAGGCTTCGGCCACGGTTATTCCGAACATCACGAACCCTGGGGGCTAGTCGTCAGCCTCCCGCACTCCTTCTCGCGCCCATACGGCTCAGTGAAAGCAATAAAGCATTATGGTCCGATTGCCTTGTCCGCCCCACACTACCGCCTTCGGGTACCGATAGTTCGGCTAAGGGTCACAGTGCGTTGGCAGAGACACCCCGCGTAGTATCTACATGGGGGCTGAAGCCGACGACTCGCAGCTTTCAGGTTTAACGGCCACAAAGGAGTTATAAAGGATGCAAAACATACAAGACATGATAAACCATGCATTTTCAATATATACGCGTTCAAAGGTCTTCGGACATATTACAACACGTTACTCATACACACTTTCTCTCGAACATTGCGCCTCTATTGCCCGAGCACCCTCCATTACGCCGGAGAAGTACAGCTCGGGCGCCTATGTTCTTTTCCGGTAGGCGGAGGAGCGGTGGCTATCTTCATTGGATCCAGCCCCGGCCAGTGCACCTTGGCCTTCGCAAAGGTCATCCGAGCTCCCTCGATGCAGGAAGATCGCCTTAGCGCGTCGATCCGGGGCGAGGCGTCGCTCAGCTTCTGCACCAGGCCGAAGTAGCTGCCCGACAGTGGCTCATCGGGCCATAGCCGGATGCAGAGATCCCTCATAGCCGGCTTCGCCATCCGGTGTAGCTCCATCAGCTGTTTCAGCTGCTCGATAAGGAGAGGAGAGCGCTCGGGGGCTTCAAACTGCGCCCAAAACAGCTGAGCTTCATCTCCTTCTCCCCGCGAAGCATAGAACTGCTTCGCGTCCGTTGTGCTCTTCTGGAGGTCCGAGCAGGCGCCTGAGGAACGCCATACTTGGGTAAGCAACTCGAACTTGCTATCCCCGAAGATACACTGCAATGAGTACGGCTTACCATCCATGATAGCTTTGGCCTGGCTGACCACCTCTTCAAAAGACCGCCTATCCACCCGCTCCTTTTGGAGATTGGTTTTCAGGGTGGATAGTTCGGCGGCCTGCACCTTGCCCTTCCGCTCTAGGTCCTCGCACTTTTGGCCGGCGTCCTTGAGCTCCTGTTGGATTTCCTCCACCCGAGCCTCGTGCTTATCGCTCGTGGCTCTTAGGGCGGAGAGCGCGGTAGCCGCTTCTTTGGCCACCGCCTTCTCCACCGTAGCCTCCTGCTTTGCCTTCTCAAGCTCGGCCTTGAGCTTCTCAATCTCCTTCGCCGAGGCTGCGCAAGCATTATACATATCAAAAAATACTGCGTTGACAGTACGGTAATGGAGAGTTTTGAATACTCTAATTCGGCTTACCTTGCGCCTCGACGAATCTCTTGTTTAGAGCGTCAAGCTCGTCTTCGGAGCTCTTGAGCTTCCGATTTAGCTCCTCTAGCTCGGCAGCGTTAGTAGCCGCTGCCGTCGATGAAGCCTGTAACAAACAAAATCATATAATGTTACAGGGGTTTACAACCTCCGAACTGTCACTACAATGATCCTGTGTCCGGTCCTCTTACAGGCTGATAGAACGATCCGAACACATATTACAGTTCGGGTTAGGATCTTTGTTTGACCCCCAGGTAAGTTTTTTCAAACTCACCTAGGGCTCGGGGGCTGCCGTGTATATAATCATTACTCACAGAAAATAATATTTCAAAAAACAGAGCATTACATGGCTTACCTGGAAACCCGTCAGGAGACCGTTGAAGGCCTCCTTCAGTCCGTGATCTACGGACTGAATGCTCTGCAATACCGCACCCATAAGGGTGCGGTGCTCACCGGAGATGGAGGCGCTTGATAGAGCCTCCCCCATTGCCGGCCACCCGTTGGTCGGTGGCGCCGGTGGGGATCGGTTGATCCGATCTCCGACCGGAGATTGAATCGGTGCCTCCGGAGGCATGGTGCGCTCCGGAGACCGCCTTGGAGGCGACTGGACATCTTCTCGTCCGGTCTCCTCAGTATCCGGGAGGGGCCTCTCTCCCGGGTCTTCGGCGGCCGAGGTGTTAGCCTCGGCCATAACGTCGTCGCCTCCGCCTCCAGTGTCCGGCTCCAAAGGAGCCTGTTGGGAGGACACCTCCGCGGCATCCTTCGCGGTGCCCGGAGGAGAGGGGTGCAACGCGGTCCCGCTCTCCGCTAGCTCGGCGGGCGGGGTCTCCCCATCCGAAGCCAGATCGGTGGGGAGAACTTGTGGTGGGTTGCAAGTCACAAAGGTGCTCACATGATTAATCATATTCAAAACTTGGTGCTAATAGCTCGGGAAGCCCTCGGATCCATACCTTCGAGGTGGGGGCTTGACCCTGAGGTTCCTTCGCGGAACCCTCTAGAACTCCTCGGACTCGATATCCGAGTCCGAACTATCGTCGGACAGGACCACCTGTGCCCGGCGCACTTTCTTCGGGGCGGGGGGAGGTATGTCCTCTGTGGTGTCCGATGACGCCGCCCTCTTTCTTGCGAGGGGAGAATCGCCTCAGCCCTCGCCCTCACCCTAACCCTCATGCTCCTCTTCTTGATTCGAGGAGGCATGGGTTTCTTCGGACACAGCCTCTGGCTGGTCCCTGATGCGCAGGCCAGCTCGGCCTGGTTTCTTCTTCTCCTTCTTCTCCGGCACCTTGTAAGGCGCCACGACGAGCATCTCCAACAGCAGCGGAGACCTAGTGTCTTCGGGCTGTGGAGCCGGACACTTGATGCCCGTGGCCTTGCTCAGCCATTCCTGCAGAAGTGATCGGAGAGCACTTAGATTTTCTTCGGGAAGATAAAAGCCGATCTAATAAGACTATGTCATACCTCGGAAGGGAGCTTATCGGCGCTGTGACGCCCCCATTCTTGTCCGTACGCTAATCATGCACATAATGCGTATGACCAAGATTAGGGACTCACTGATTGATACCACAACACAACAAAAGACACAAATATAAAGGTCATACAGCTCCATATTACAAGCCAGGGGCCTCGAGGGCTCGAATACAAAGCTCGACATAAACACGAGTCAGCGGAAGCAAATATATCTGAGTACAGACATAAGTTAGACAAGTTTTGCCTTAAGAAGGCTAGCACAAACATAAGCAACGGATCGAAAGAGGCGAGGCTTCCTGCCTAGGAACCTCCTAACTACTCCTGGACGTCGGAGAAGTCTACGTCGTAGTAAGCGCCATCCTGCTGGTATGGGCCTCCGTCGGGGTAGTAGTAGTCGACATCTCCAGCGTACTCCAACTCATGGGCTCCATCAACTGAACGCAGCAACGTATCGAGGGGGGAAAAAGAGAAGGCATAGCAGCGTGAGTACTCATCCAAAGTACTCGCAAGACTTACATCAAAACTATGCTAGATATGCATCATTATCAAGGGGTGGTTTATATCTGGACTGACTGCAGAAAGCAAGAATAGGGAGAAGGTCTAGTCCTATCGAAGACTAGCATCTTCAGCATCTTGCAGCATAAGACGAGAGTAGACTGGTATCACATATATATATAGTCATATTGTTGCAGCAATTTTATTAAGTAAACACGCCTAGAGATCCTTCCTCGACAACCTGCGAGGAAGCAACCTCGGAGCCACAATTCATTTTAATTAGTTTATGATTATAGTTGTAGTAGGCCAAAGCACAACTCCAAGTCGACCTGTTACCGTGGACACGGCTATTCGAATAGTTTACTTCCGTGCAGGGGTGCACCACATTTCCCAACACGCTCGATAAGCTCCGGCCAGATACAATTTTCTGGTCATACCCGGCCTCGGCCGATCGACACGACGTAGTCCTACCTAGGCTCAACAGAGAGGCCGGCACGTCGGTCTACATCCTAATGGCTCGGGGTCTTGGGCCATCGCCCTCGCCATCTTGCACGTTACGCCCTCGGCCGGGACCAGTCCTAGCATGCCTTAATAACAAGCGCCAGTCGAATCTCGTGGCATCTGAAGAGCTTTCGGGAGAATGTACGGCGTAGAGCATCCCATACTGATTACCCCGCGTGGTGCTTAGTGCGTATTAGGCCAACGACCTAACTCAGATCAAATACTCATCCCATTAGCAATTTATTAGTGCGGGGCAAGCGCGAACCATAAAGTGCAGTCCGTCGCCCCGCCAATAACAATCGGGTGCCTTGCCGGCGCACCCCACCAAGTCTTCGGATGCCTTGCGGCGCATCCCACCAAATCTTTCTCACACGGGTACCCTTGGGGCCGACCCGTCTCAGAACTGTCGGGAACTCAGGTCCACCTCAACAGAGTGGTACCGCCTGTCCCTTCAGTCCCGTCTTCCACATGTAACATTGTCAAGATACAATAACTGTGTGGCTATACACCAAGTGGAAATCCGAGGAATCACCCTCGAGGGATCCCACTCGAGGTATGTGTATGGCAAGAGTCGCTATCGGTAAATGGGAAGGAGGAATCACCCTCGATACCCACGACCGATTAGCTACGCTAACGAATTAACATCGGGAGTGCTAAGTGAGGTATCACCCTCGACACTCGATAGTAGCTCTGCAGTGCCATACTTAAGGGGTGTGCGGTGATGTGAGGGGTCCGGCTTGTCAGTCATGACGACTGAGTCTTCTGTCTTCAAGTCCTCGGTGTCGTCGATGAAAGAAGGGGCAACTGGGACTAAGGGGTCTCAGGGGGTTCTCTGATCAACCTATACTAAGCAGTTGGTACGTTCGCAGGTAAGTAACAGTTCAGCAAAAACAGGCTATGCATCAGAATAGGAGCTATCTAATACAGTAGAAAAATTCTAATGCAAGCACAAGAGGGAGGGAGATGGGTGATATCGGAATGCTCAAGGGGGTTTTGCTTGCCTTGCTGCTCTGCGGCAAAAGGCTGATCGTCGACGGGGTAGTCGTATCCGGCAGCACCGTCAGCCTCGGGGTCTACCGGAGAGAAGAGGGGGAAGAAACAATAAATATAAAGCACACAGATGCAACATGATGCATGACATGGCAACATGTTTAGCTAGGCATGCACTAACGCAGTACTACACGTTGCAGACGAAGCGGGAGAATATCTGACGATATTTCCCGGGTCTTTGGATTTATCGGACATACGATATGGAGGAGAAAGTTCCATGTTTATCATTCTAGGAGCATGTGACATATGAATGGATGGCATATTTGGATTCGTGGGATTTTTCTGATCAACTTTCATTTATAAAGTTTTTTGATCTGAGCTACGGATTATTTTCTATGATTTTTCAAAGTTTTAATCATTTTCTGGAATTAATTCTATTTATTAAATCAACATTATCCAAAACAGTGTAGGGTGACGTCAGCATAACGCAATCATTGCATCAGCAGTCAACAGGGGGCTGGCCAGGTCAAACCTGACCAGTGGGCCCCACATGTCATATACTCATTTTTAAGTCAGAGTTAAATTAAACTAATAGAGATTATTTTAGCAAGTGGGGCCCATCTGTCATAGACACATTAGGCTAAATTAATTATTTTAATTAACCTAATTAACTAATTTGTTATCTGACAGGGGTGGCCCACCTGTCATACACACAGGGGGACTCGGACCCACCAGTCAGTGACTGGACCAGGCCCAGTCAGCACGTTGACCTGGTCAATAGGTCAACGGGGTCGGGCTGGCCCACTGCTAGTGACCCTGCGGGCGGCCCCGACCGGGCCACGTCGGCGGCGCCGCCGTCCGGCCGCCGGAGGAGCTCCGGCGAGCTCCCGAAATGGTGGCGCGGCTCGGAAAACCTCTACGGGGCACCAAATCGTGCGTTCTTGGGCGCGTTCGAAAGTTGCCGTTGTCGCCGATCCAATCCGGGCATCGGGGTGAGCTGGGACGGCCTATGGCGAGCGCTACGATGGCGACGGCGGGCGGCGGCACTCGGGCGTGGTGGCAAACGACGATGCAGTGCGTTAGCGAGCGAACTAAAGGTGCTGGGCGACTCTATGTGACGCGGCGAGCACGATGGTGGCACGACCGGGACCATTTTGTCACCGGCGGCTCGTCGGCGACGAGCCCAGGCGGAGTAACGCTCGGCCGCACGTCGCAGACGGCGCTAGGATGCACGAGCGGGGGCGTGCGTGTTCGCATTGTGCTCCTGGGAGCACCAGGAGCACGGTGCTACGCCCAGGCGAGCCTGACGGCAACGGTGGCGACGACCACGAGCTCAAAGGCGGCGACCGGAGCTCGGGTGCAGTGGAAGCTAGCTACGGCGGCCTAGGGGAGCAACCAGTGGAAGAGGAGGACGCCGGGGAGCTCACTGTCGTTGCTAAGAAGGCCCGGTGCAGTTGGCATGCAGTGCGGGCGGCGGATCGACGGCGGCGAGCTTCGGGTCCAGAGGAAGAAGACGGGTCGATGGCGATGGCGCAGGGGTCCAGGGGCTCGCTCCAGCGGTCGAGGAGGAAGGACTCGTCGCGGCGGAGCTTATGGACAGGCTACGGAGGCGAGGGGAGGGTTGTGGCCGCGGCTAGCCGGTGTCCATGGCGGTGGCTGCGCTCGGGAAGGAAGGGGGCGAGCGATGGAGTGGCGAGAGAGAGGGCTAGGGTTCGTCCAGGGAGTTGCGGGGGCTGCTCTTATCCGATCCCGACGGCGAGGGCGCGGGCGAGCGAGCGGAGGGGGCCCCAGGCGGGCGCGCGCGCTGTGTGTTCGACAGCGCGCCTGCGGGCGCCAGAGATAGGGGATGGGGGGTCTAGTTGGGCTGGGCCTGGCACTGTAGCTGCCAGGCCAAGTGCACAGGGGCATTTTCCTTTTCTTTTCTTTTTTCTTTCTGTTTTCCTTTTTCAGCAACTAATCCATTTATTTTTAGCCACCATTTGCCTTAGCAAAAATGTGTGACATGGTCCACAAAATAACATGCATGATTTTGAATGGTCACACCAAGTTTGGGCATTTATAGAATCTGTTTTCATTTTAAATTTGAATTTAATAACACTTTTAAATGCATTTAGCTACTGTTATTGATGGTGGGGGCCACACCAGTAGCTTGGTGATGTTGTTTTCCTCAACAACATTTGCTTTAGAATATTCCACAAATTTGGAACATTTTACTTTTGTTATTTGCAGAATTATTTTTATCACAAGAATTCCTAGGGCATTTTGAAATGAAATTTGAATTTGAATTTGAACTTCAACTTGATCAAGCCCTGTTTAGCAAAAGATTAGCTTAATCACTTGACCATTACTGTAGCTTAATTACAATGACCACTGTAGCTTAAACCCAGGGTGTCACAGGCGCGTAAGCCCTGGTCCTCCTTCTTGGCCGGCCAGTTCTCCTGCGCCTTGAACAATGCCTTCCACAACTTCTCGCGTGTGGTGCGGAAGAGTTGACGAATCACAGACTCGTCGTCAGTCCGGTAATTCCACATGGGGGAGCTTCGGCGCTGGCAGGGGAGGATGCGCCGCCGAAGCATAACCTGGACCACGTTGGTCAGCCCGACTCCCTCCTTGATCATGGAAGCGATGCCCCTCTGCAGGTCATCCACCTCTGTGTCCGACCCCCAGTCAAGGCCCTTTCGGACCCATGAGGTCAATCTGGCCGGGGGGCCGGATCTGAATTCGGCAGGAACAGTTCCGCCCTGCTCCCTTGGCTCGGTGATGTAAAACCACTCTTTTTGCCAAGTCTTGATGGTGTCGATGAAGGTACCGGATGGCCATACCGCGCGCGGAAGCTTGCCGATGACCGCCCCGCCGCAGTCCGCATGGGCGCCTGTGACACACTCCGGCTTGATGTTAAAGATCTTGAGCCACAGTCCGAAGTGTGGTTTGACCCGCAAGAAAGCCTCGCAGACGATGATGAAGGCCGATATATGCATAAAAGAGTTCGGCGGGAGGTCGTGGAAGTCGAGCCCGTAGAAGAACATGAGGCCCCTCACAAAGGGGTGGAGCGGGAAGCTCAATCCTCGGATGAAGTGAGGGAGGAAGACCACCCTCTCACCTGGTTTGGGGGTGGGGATCACCTGGCCCTCCTCCGCAGCGCGGTGGAAGACATTGGCAGGGAGGTAGCCGGCGTCCTTGAGGACCCGGAAGTCCTGGTCTGTGACCGTGGATGCCTCCCACTTGCCCTTGGAGCCGGAGCTGGCCATGGCTGAGCTCGGAGGAGGAGGAATGGAAAACCTAGATCTGGGCTCTGGAAGCTCGGAAGATTGGGGAAGCAGGGATGCGAATGGGAAGTGCGGTTAAGTCTTGGGGTTTTCTTCCCCTTTTATCGGGCTTGTTGCCGGTTAGCCTCCCTTCACGGCGCCGTGAATCTCTCCGCATCCCAAGACGTGTGTGCCGTTATACACGCGTGATTAAACATATCCCGTGTGAAACGGGGCACCATCTGTGCATTGATGGATCGTGCTAGTGGAAATGGCCTCGAACCGCCAATCGAGTCTTTACGACTGGTTCAGTGGTCGTGCTGGGCCGTGACCTTTCGTTTGAAAGGTTGTCAGAAATCATTATTTACTCCCTGACGTTTGGCCTTCAAGGCCGGGTACTCATGGTGTTCGGACGATCTATGATCGGAAAAACTACACGTCGTCGGAGGCCGAACTATCCCGGCCGATCATTATTCGGAGAAAGGAACTCGCCTCGCAAGCCGAAGACTCTGATCATTTGAAGCAGCTGGAGCTTGGACCCTTGGCGTTGGAGGCTAGTTCGGGGGCTACTGAGGGAGTCCTGGTTTAAGGGGTCCTCGGGAGGTCGACCTGTTGCTTACGGGCCGGACTATATGGGCCACTTGCCAAATACTAGATGGATTGAAGACTCTGTCTCCAGGAAGGAAGCTTCGAGGATCGTAGCTTGTCCTCCACGTTTTGAGTAGTGAATAGGCATGTTTATCCCTTCGACGTGTAACCGACCATGTGTAAACCCTAGGTACCCTCGGCGTCTATATAAGCCGAAGGGTTTTAGGTTGTAGGACGACAGAACTCATCTAGGGTTTTAGCTACTTGATCTCGTGGTAGATCAACTCTGTAATCCTCATATCATCAATATAATCAAGCAGGACGTAGGGTATTACCTCCGTAGGAGGGCCTGAACCTGGGTAAAACCTTGTCCCCTTCGTCTCTTGTTACCATCGATCCAAGTCTCACAGCTCGGGACCCCCTACCCGAGATCCGCCGGTTTTGACACCGACAATGTGGATACCCTTGATGTCAATGATAAACACCAAGGGATGCTAAACAATGTGGGCATAGTGTTTGTAGAGTCTGGGGATATCACCAAGCAAGAACTGTCTAAGGAGTTTGCCAGCATCTACAAGACCAATTGGCCATGACCCATCAATGCTCTAGATGAATGGACCTTCCAGGTCAAGTTCCCTCCAGAGATAAATGTGGAGCAGGTAGCTGGTTACCCTTGTTTTGGTCTGACAAAGGAAAACACTATTGTCAAAGTGGAAGTCTGGCTTGTAATGTCACTGCTGAGGAAGGCCTATAAGTAGTATGGCTTAAGCTCAGGAAACTTAATCCCAAGTGGTGTGAATGGACAATCCTTGATCAGATCACATCCACCTTTGGAATGCTGCTGGATATTGACTGGCAACACAACTTCCAAAGCTTCTATGAGACTGTTAGATTCAAAATTGCTTGCAAGGACCACAACAAGATCCCACAAGAGAGAGTGTATGGAGTTAATGGAAGGTTGTATAGTATTCTCATCGAAGTTGAGCCCCCTCAAACTAAAGATGAAGTGGTAGTCCAAAATCCACCACCAACCAACACAGTTTCTATAGATACTGACAAAGGGAACACCTCTAAATCTGCTGCAAATGGCCCTCAGAATGTCACTAAAAGTGCACCAAATAAGGGATCCTCCAATGGCTCAGTGGGGAAAACTGCTAGGAATAATACACACCAACAATGCTCTGATTCAGCTGAACCTCCCACACCAACTTCTTTACTCAAAAAGCAAATGCATGCAGACCTACAGAACCTAAGGCCAGGACCTCTAGATAAGATGTGTGGTCACAATGGGGACCTGCAAGATGGCTTTGCACTGCTGAGAGAGATGGAGAAATGGGAAGATGATGAATTTGGGTCTATGACAGATTGGGCAACCCTGGTAGAACAACAGGATGATCAACTAGATGGAGAAGGGGACAAGCTGGAGGAAGAGGAATGACAGGAGCTGTATGATACAGAATTCCCCAAACTTCAGAGCAAGGTGGGTACTGCCAAAGAGAAATGGGGTCCAATACAAGTAGCCAAGATGAGCTCAAGGCATGCTGGAGATACCAAAACCATAATGCAAAAAGCTCAACAACTTAAAGAGGTGCTTAACATGGAAATCCCCAAAACCCAAGGTACAAAAACCAAACCTATCTCAAACTTCTCTAATTTCAATGATCCATCTTTCATCTCTGTTGCTTCTAGAATAGGAGTAGAGATTGACCATGTTGTAGTTAAAGACCCTAACAGGGATAGTTGTAAAACCCCTGATCGAGAGGGCTCTGACAAGGCTGAGGGCCTTGTCTCAGAGCCCCAAACACCTTATAGGTGGGGGAGCCATTCACAGAATCTAGTTTTAGATGATGTTAATTCAGATGTCAACTCTGAAAACCTGTGGTACTTAGTTTGCAAAAACAAACGGGGCAAGCACCCTAAGACAACTCCCATACCATGAATGTGTTGTTCTGGAATGTGAGAGGCATTGTTGCCCCTGGTAGGAAACCTTTGATTATTGATACAATTATTAGGACACATGTCACTGTTCTTGGTTTCCAAGAAACCAAAGAGCAAGAATTCTCTGATTCTTACCTTAAGTCTTTGATAGGTAGTAGGAACTTTGAATGGAACCACCTTCCATCAAAAGGCTCTGCTGGAGGCATCCTTATGGATGTGGATGCAGATGTTTTTGAAGTAATGTCTTGGTCAATCCTTGACTTCTCTATTAGTTGTATTGTCAAGCTGAAGAGTGATGGCAAAATCTTTAGGATCACTACTTTGTATAGGTCTCCTTATGAAGAAGGAAAGGAAGCTTTTATCTCTGAGCTGCATTCCCTGTTCATTGAGAGCCCCTGGCCAACCCTCATAGGAGGAGATTTTAACCTAGTTAGGTATGCCAAGGATAAGAGTAATTGCAACATTAATCTCAAATGGAGTACCAATTTAAACTCCTGGATTGAAATCTGGAGCCTGGTAGAGATCGAGCTTTCTAGTAGAAAATTTACATGGGCAAACAATCAAGTAGACTTGATTATGTCTACCATTGATAGAATCTTCTGAAACACCGAGTTAGATAATATGTTTCCTTTAGCTACTTGTAGGGCACTACCTAGACATGGTAGTGACCATACACCCATCTTATGGGACTCTGATCTTTCTCAAAGACCCAGAGGCAGTAGCTATAAGATGGAAAAATGGTGGCTATTGAGAGAAGATTTTGCTACAATAGTAGCAAAAATCTGGAACAAGGCTCCTCACTCATCCTCTCACATAGATACCTGGCAGAATAAAATTAGAGAGCTTAGGAAAGTCACCAAGGGATGGATCTCCAATGAAGAGGCTCATCTTAAGAGCTACAAAAAAGTTCACTCTGAAGAATTTGACAGACTAGATATTAAATCAGAATCTGTCACACTTTCTGCAGCAGAATTAGCTAGACTCAAGTTCATCTCTGATGAGCTGCAGAAAATCTGGCTCCAGGAGGAAGTTAAAGCAAAACAAAGATCTAGGGATAGAGACATCAAAGAGGGTGATAGGAATAATTCTTATTTTCATGCAGTAGCTAACCAAAGGAGGAGGAAAACAGTTATCCAATCCTTAGAGGGTCCAAATGGCCCTGTTACCGATGAGGTGGAAATGTTAGGGATAGCTAGTGATTTTTACAAAGACCTCTTCAAAAAAGAGGATAATTCTGGTTTCCACTTGGGTAATGACTTTTTCTCTGAAGAAGAAATGGTCAAGCCTGATGAAAATGAGATCCTGGAATCTCCTTTTTACTGAAGAGGAAGTTAAGCTGTCTTTGACTCCTACCCTGATGGGGCACATGGGCCAGATGGGATCCCTTTCTTCTTCTACCAGCATTTCTGGGATCTAATTAAAAATGACCTCATGGCAATGTTCTCTGAGTTCCATAGTAATAAGCTGGACATATTTAGGTTAAAATTTGCTATGATAACTCTCATCCCAAAAGAACCTGATGCATCATCCATGAGGAAATTCAGACCCATTAGTCTGCTTAATTGTAGTTTTAAAATTTTCACCAAAGTGCTTACCAACAGGCTAGCTAAAGTCTTGCAGAGACTCATAGCTAGCAACAAGTCTGCATTTCTAAAAGGTAGATATATTTTGGAGAGTGTAGTGACTGCACATGAGGTGCTTCACTCCATTCACTCTAGCAAAAGGCAAGGGTTGGTCCTGAAATTAGACTATGAAAAAGCTTTTGATAAAGTGAATCTGGACTTCTTGGATGAGCTACTAAAAGCTAGAGGATTTGGTGATAAGTGGATTCAGTGGATCCACCAAATCACCCATGGTGGCTCTGTAGGAGTCAAGGTCAATAACATGGAGAGTGACTTCTTCCTCACTGGTAAAGGGCTTAGACAAGGGGACCCTATGTCTCCACTTCTTTTTAACTTAGTTGTGGATGTTCTTCCTAGGATGCTCATCAAAGCCTCTCGGCAGCATCTGATTGAGGGGCTGTGCCCTGAGGCTGGTCCTGGTGGGATTTCCTACCTCCAGTATGCTGATGACACAATTCTCTTCCTGGATAAGAACACCCAACATGCTACAAACCTCAAAATAGTTCTCAACTGTTTTGAACAGGTCTCTGGCATGAGAATTAACTACAATAAAAGTGAACTAATACCCATCAATATAGATGATAGTGATTTTGGGGAATTCTTAGAGATCCTTGAATGTACCAAAGGGGCCTTCCCCATTAAGTACCTGGGGATTCCCCTCCATCATGATAAACTGAGGAGGGAGGACATCCAACCCCTGATTGACAAAATTATGAAAAGGATTGCTGGATGGAGAGGGAAACTGTTATCCTATAAAGGCAGACTGATCCTAATCCAAGCCTGCCTGGCTCGCATCCCCATCTACCTTATATCATTCTTCAAATTCCCCAAGTGGGCCATTGATTTAATCAATTCCCAGATGGCTAATTGTTTGTGGAATGACTTTGAGGGTCATAGGAAACTACACCTTGCGAACTGGAAATTAGTTTGCATGAAAAAAGAGTTTCGTGGTTTGGGTGTACCCAACCTCCAAGACATTAACCTTTGCCTCCTAGGGTCCTGGGTCAGGAGATACTATGAGGGTGAAGGGAAGCCTTGGAGGGCTATGATAGATAGCAAATATGTATAGGGTAGACCAAACTTATTTGCCCTGGGCCATAACACTCAAACTTCCAGGTTCTGGAAAGGTATCCAATCTACTACTCAAGCCCTTAAGTTTGGGTATAGGTGGAAGGTAGGAAAAGGAGATAAAATGAATTTTTTGAAGATACCTGGTTTGGTACCTCCCCCCTTGCTGTCCAATTTTGGCCTGTGTATTTGATCTGCAATGAGAAGACTAAATGCATGAGTGAGGTGTGGGATGGTAGCACACTGAAGCTCTCATTTAGAAGAAATTCCAGTGAAAGGTTGATGGAATACTGGTACCAACTCGTGGAAATTGCCAAGAGTGTGAGACTGACTAAAGACTCTGATTCTCTGGTATGGCAATTAGAGAATAAAGGAAAATACTCATCCTGCTCTTTGTACCATGTAATTAACTTTAGAGGAGTGCAACGTGTGTATATCCCAGCTGTTTGGAATTTTTTTGTCCCACCAAGGGTCCATATCTTCCTTTGGTTGCTATCTAACAATAAGCTGATGACCAGAGACAACCTTAGGAAAAGACACATCATAAAACCCCTAGATTGTGTGTATTGCACAGAAGATGAATCTGCCTTTCACCTGTTTTTTGATTGTACTGCTGCTAAGACCCTCTGGTCTTACATTAGTGTTTACTTCAATACTGCTATTGGTTGTGATTATGAATCAGTGGCTAGGAACTGGATTTCTACCAAAAACATGTTGTCCTTCATACAATCAGTTCAGCTGTCCTGTGGTGCATATGAAAGAATAGGAACTCTATAATATTTAACAACACTACATGGATTTCTATTGAACAGGTTTGGAGAGCAATCCTCAGGACTCTCAAAACATGGGAGATCCTGATGCCAGTCCATGGCAAGGAAAAGATGGCTTGTTTCATGGAGGCACTTGCAAGACACGCCCAGCTGCCACCGATGATCCTAGGTGGCTAGCCTTGAAGAAGGTCTCGAATGAGGGCATCCCTACGCTCAAGATCGATGATGATGAGGGCAGCTGTGACTCTCCACCCAAGACACAAGACCAGTGCCTACTGAACAGCCCAGTCTCTGTCCTCATCGCCGGCTGGTCGCCTCAGTCGCTGGCCGCACCCCCGCGGAAGCTCCGGAGATCAAATGTTGTTTCGGCTGCTGCAATGTAGACATATATCAAAAACCAGCGTCGGCTACCTTTCGGCCTGCGTGCCATCTATGTTTTAGTCCCTTTTACCATAACGTTTTTACCTTCTCGCTTATTTCGAACTGCTCCTCTAAGTGAGCCGATGTATAAGACTATGCTTTTGGTTTCATCTTGGCAATGGAACCGGGGAGAGAGCTACCTGTTCATCTAAAAAAATGATTTTAATTCAGCGGCTAGACATCGCAATTACTAATCCTTGCAAGATGGAATTGCCTAAAAGTCACATTCTCCTTCAGATTGTCGACCTTTTCCACATGAAGAAAGTTGGCGAGTGAGAAACACACGCGGCCTGGCCCACCTCGAATGCGAGCCAACCGGTTTTGGGACCTTTCCAGAAGGTTTCCTAAAACGAGTTTTCTAGTGTTTTATTAATTTTATTTTTTCTGCTTATTTTTACTTTACCTTTTTTCATCCTTTTCGTTTTAGTATTTTTTTAATTTATTCACAATTTTTAAAACTTGTTCATTTATTTATAAATTGTTCATTTTTAAAGCAAAGTTTGGAATTACAATTTTTTTTCGGTATAATGTTTCTTGGAATTTCAATAAATTTTTGTTTTTTAAAATGTTGTAAATAATCAAACCTTTGTAAGTTTTTTTTTAAATTCGGTTACTGTTCAATTGTGTTTCAAAAAATGGCCGCAAATTTGAAAAGATGTTTATGTTTTCATTTTATTTTTGAAATTTCAAAAAGTTCTCCCATTTTCCATTTGAAAGGCATCGGTCACCTTAAAAACCCCAAAAGTAGGAAGTCTAGCGTGCTTCTTTAGTGCTGCTCTTCTTTCTTTCTGGGCCATGCACCGACCTACGTCCAGCTTTTGTTTAGCAAGCCCTCTATATGTCTTTGTTACCTCCAAGCCTCCCCGATATCAAAATAATTCTTCTTCGAAGTGTCAAATCCTTGTCTTTGCTGATTGGTAATCCCAGATATTCTATTTTATTGGCATTTCGGAGCACCTTTGTGTTTCACACTTGAGGGCGCGGAGCGGCATATCGAAAAAAAGACGCTCAGATGTGGATTCAAACCAATGAAGGATTTCCTACTCGATTGCTGTAAGAATGAGAACGGCCAACACCACGGGAGTTATTAAACGAACTCTTTTCTTTTAACGGACAAATTTGATCACAAATCCATTTTATGTATGTGTTTTCAAATTTTATTCATGGTTTCAAAATTATTCATGTTTTCAAAACCATCACCTCATCGCTCTCCCCAGCTTCTCTCGTTCGCTCCATCAATTCGCCATGCTCCCATTTTTTCCAGCTGTGTTGTCTTGCTGGTTTAGGGAAAAAACTGAACTCTCGTTTTTGCGATTTTGAATATGTTCGTGAAAACCTCTAAACAAAATCTCAAAAACAAGTATGTTCGTCAAATAAATAAAAAGTTCATCGATATATGAAAATTCTCGTGTGTATAAAAACAAATCACACAAATAAAAAACACTAATTATGAAAAAAAAACATAAATTTTGAAAAAATGTTCTTTGATTTTCAAAAGAAATCCACGATTTTGAAAAAGTTCACGCATATAGCAAAAACAAAGGGAAAACAAGATGGAAGAATAAAAAAGAAAAAACCGAACAAAACTGTTCCTAAAAGAAAAAAAAATAAGTAAAAAGATGTAACTAATCGCATCAACTGAGGTGGTTGGGGTGTTTAGTGAAACCTACATTAAAACAACAAAACAGATGGGTCGTCCCAACACGGTGGAGGGGGTGTGTGCCTAAGGCGCCTTTCTTTTCTGATGTTTTCACAACATTTATTTTCCATTCCGGTAAGTTTTGGTTAAATTAAAAAATGATAAATTCGATTATTATTTTAAAAATTCAATATATTGTTTGTGAGTTTAACAAAAAGATTATAAATTCAAAAAATACTCATGCACAAAAGGATTGTTCATGAAATTAGAAAATTGAGACAAATGGAAAATATATTCACAAATTCTAAAAATGTTTGCAAATGCCAAAAAAATCATTAATTCAAAAAATGTTAATAGTGTTACATCAAACACAAATTCAATAAATGTTTTAAATTTCCAAAAAATATGTATTTAAAATATGTCGACAAATTTTAGAAATATTTAGGATTTTAAAAAATGTTCACGAATTGAAATATTGTTCAGAAATGGATTTTTGACAATTTTGTTCGGTTATTTTCAAAAAACCATTTCTGTTCAAAATTATTTCGCAAATTTTAAAATATGTTTATGTTTTCATTTTATTTTTGTTATTTCAGAAAGTTCTCCAATTTTCATAATTTGATCACAAATCCATTTAATGTATGTGTTGTCAAATTTTGTACGTGGTTTCAAAAATTCTACATGTTTTGAAAAAATCTTCTCCTTTTTAAAAAATATCAAACTTTTCAAAACTTGTTCGTGCTTTCAAAAGAATCAAGATTTTTGAAAAAAAATTGCATTTTCCGAAAATGCTCCAGTTTCTTAATACTATTCCTGATTTTGAAGAAGGTTCGTGTTTCTCACATTTCTCAAAAATATATCATGTTTTGAAGTTCCAAAAATATCTAAGATATGTAGCTGCTAATAGTTCTTAATGCTCCTCGCTTCCTAATTAGTCACTGAACCTCATCAACTCAAGTGGCTAGTGACGCGCAAGCTCACAAGTGAGTTCCCTTTTTCGATCCCTTGCGCACTCAATTTTTTTGGGGTTTTCATTGTTCGAGCTGCAAATGAGCCAGCCTAGCCGGGGCGTTCATTGTTTGATCTGCAAATGTGTCGACCCTGTCGGGGCGTTAACAGTTTGATTTGTAAATGGCCCAACCTGGTCGATGGAGCGCTCTACGAGCGCGCTAACTGCAGGGCTATGATATGAAGGGCACGCGTGAGTCTATGACTTACATCCCTCGCTATATGGGTCTGACCTAACGCACCACGGCAACCATGAGTGAAAGCACATATTGCCATTTCTTTTCAGAATTTCCTAATTGGATCCTTAAGCGCTACTTGAGGAACCAGCTTACACGCGCTGGCCCATTAAACCATCACGTCATCGCTCTCCCCCGCTTCGCTCCATCAATTCGCCTTGCTCACATTTTTTTTCCGGCGGTTTTGGCCTGCTGGTTCAGGCAAAAAACCGACCTCTCATTTTTGTGATTTTTAATATGTTCGTGAAAACCTTTAAAAAAATCTCAAAAACATAAAATGTTCGTGAAATAAAGAAAAAGTTCATGGATTTATTACTATTCTCATGGGTTTAAAAACAAATCACACAAATAAAAAAGGGTCTTTTACATATGTGCCCCTAACTCGAACCCACTACTCAGATTTGCCCCTAATTTTGAATCATGCTCAAATTTGCCCCTCTTCCGTTAAGTGCGCTTATAGAAGTGCCCTTCCGTACATTTTTCGTCCAGTCAAAGGCCTTCAAATTAGGGGCAAATCTGAGTAGTGGTTTCGAGTTAGGGACATAAATGCTAATGGCGAATTATGAAAAAATCATCGATTTTGAAAAAACTTTCATTGTTTTCAAAAAAGTTCATGATTTTGAAAACAGTTTACGCATATCACAAAAACAAAGGGAAAACAAGATGGAAAGAATACAAAAGAAAAAAAACTGAACAAAACTGTTCCAAAAAGAAAAAAAGAAGTAAAAAGTGGTAACTAATCGCATCAACTGAGGTCGCTGTGGTGTTTAGTGCAACCTACATTAAAACAACAAAACAGATGGGTCATCCCAGCATGGAGGACGGGGTCAGAGAAAAGGTACCGGAGATCCAATTATCCATCCATGTTGATAGAGTAGACCCGTCACAAATTTAGTGAATTAAGCCTATGCCCAAAGCCTACCGCCATGCCACAATGCCTTCCATGTAGGTGAGAATCTGGCAGGAGGAGTTGTTGCATGCATGAAAATTGTGTGAGGGTAGTATTTTCCTTTCAAAACCCTCGCATATAGAGAAATAAGTTTGGTAAGAAGGCCCCATCCATGTTTTCCCAGCATCGCAAGATTAAAGAGATGCATATCCCGAAAACACATGTCGCCCGTCACCTTGGGTGTCACAAGTTTGTGCCATGAGATCCAGTTTAGGGTTTGTCTATCAATAGAGCTTCCCCACAAGTACTTTGCCATGGCAGATGTAACACTCTTGCACACCTTTTTCCTTAGTTTGAAGCAACTCATACTAAAAGTGGTTATTGCTAGGACCACGGTTTTGAGAAGAACCTCTCTACCGGCACAAGCAAATTTTCTCTCTGACTATCCTTGCATCTTGCTGCAGCATCTCACGATATGGTCGAAAGTACCACTAGTTATCTTTCCAACAGCCGTCGGTAATCCCAAATAGCGTTCAGAGAACGCTTCCACTGAAATACCAAGAGGTTGTTTCAAAATCGGGTGGAGGGGGTTCTAGCGTGTTAGAACTAAAATATATTGAGACCTTCTCCCGGTTAACTGACTGCTCCAAACAGTCAGCATAGATCCAAAGACTATCATTGTATTATTCTAGATTTTGAGTTTTTGCACTGAGAAAATATAAACTATCGTCAACAAAAATAACACGATTAACACATGGTTCATGGACACTCACCCTGATGCCTTTATCAATATATGCTTCACCATAATTATTCAGAAGTGAAGTGACGCCTTGAGCACATAAAAGGAAGAGGTAAGGCAAAATAGGATCTCCTTGAAGTAACCCCCTTAAAGGACTAAAGTAAGGGAGGAACTCGCCATTCATGTTAATGGTGAACCTGACAGAAGTCACACACTTAATGATCAGCCGCACAAAGGTATCTCTGAAGTCTAACTTGAATAGTATAGCCTCCAACTAATGCTATCAACTATATCAGAGTGTTTCAACATATCTAGCTTTACTGCACAACAAGAATTCTTGCCTTTCTTTTGCCTCTTGATAGCGTGAATACTTTCATATGCAACGGGAAGGTTGTTAGTAATTAAACGTCCCAAAACAAATGCACTTTTTTCTTCTCTAATAATTTCATCCAGAATATCTCTAATTCTATTTGCAATTGCTTTGACAACAATTTTATAAAGGACGGGGCATAGAGCTATAGGAGGATATTGAGAAATACTTTGTGGATGTTGTTTCTAGCTTCCCTTCTTCACATAGTAGTTCACCACAAAGTACTCCTACCACGCAGTCTAAAACAAAAACAGAAAGTCCTACTACGTACAATAGGAAAATGTTTCGACTGAGATAGAAACACTAGCTATATATTATGTTTTGGTACGGTTTTAGGAAGGTTCTATACGGTATATTATGAGATCGAATAAGAGGTAGCCTTCACTCAAATGCTAAGTGGGCTGCCAATATGGGTTTGCGGATCCATCTGGTCTTAGGAAGGTTCTACTGGGTTTTTTTCTGTTTTTTTTCAATTGGTTGTTCTATTTTATGGTTTTTTATTTGCTATATTCTTTGGTTTTATGTTTTTCAATTTTCCTATTGTTTCTCTTTTTCATTGGAATTCATGATTTTTATAATTACCCGGTATTATTCTACCACTGTTTTTATGTATGTCATTAACATTTTCTCAAAATTGCGTGAACAAATTTTTATGTTTCATGAACTTTAAAAACATTATGAATTGAATATTTTTATGAATACATGTCTGAAACATTTTACATTTTCATGAACATTTCATTTAACATGTGGACATTCTATATGTGTTATGAACAATTTTCAAATGGCGTGGACATTCTTTAAATATCATCAACATTTTGTAAAATTGTGATAATTTTTAAATGTCATTAACATTGTTTTGAATGAGATGACATTAAAAAAATTATGAAAGAACACGTTTTATATTGTATGATCTTTTCAAATGTCCTGAACAATATTTTCAAACGTGTGAACATTTCGTAATGGTACAAAGCTTTTCAAAATTGTATGATTTTTCTATTAAATTGTGAAAATGATTTTTTACATTTCACGGACATTTGTTAACTCGCTGTGAACATTTTTTAGAATGAAGTAAAATATTTTTTTACTGTTATATACGTTTATTATGTTGGCAGCCGATGCGGCAGCCTGTCAAGCCCATCATTCGACAATTATGTTTTTTCACGAATTTTTTATCAGGTGCATAAAATAAAATCAAGATGTGATTGGCAGCACTAGAAACATTAACTTTTGACTTTAGAGTGTTTTGATGTAACATTAGATTTTGTCATTATTGCTAGTTGGTTGCTTTTATTTTATTTTCTTTGATCTGGTATAACATTTCTGGCTCCTTCATTTTTCATGTACAAATTGCCTTATTAGAAAAAGATATATTATGGAAGAAGTTTTGATCTTGCATGAGACCCTCAATTTCATTTATGCTAAGAAGAAAAGTGATGTGCTTTTCATAGAATGTTAACTTTGGAAAAACATATGACAAGATCAATTGACCTTGTTTATTCATAAGATTTTGTTTTACAAGGTTTTCGTGATAAGAGGTCATTAGCAACCAAGTTCCTAGATCCGACAAATCTTATGAGCACCTATATTTATATTGTGTTAAAAAAGATCCGGAAAATCACGAGTCACGGCAAATGACTTTTTTTCATATCCAAGCATGCTTATTCATGACAACTGGTGTCTGCACCGGTCAGACGTTCACCGCTATGAACACACAAACGCACACTCTGTTTGCATTCACGCTATGAACACGCGAACGCATTCTCTATTCCGATGCACACCTTTAAAAAACTGAGCCCCTTGCAAAAAAAAAAAAAACCCCGACACATCACTGAGATTGGTAAAATCGCCACGGTTATCTTCCTTCATTGGATGCACATCATCGAAAAAACTGAAATAAATCCTAAAAATGGGAAGAACTTGAACCTAGTAGACTGGGAATATCACTGTTGGTTTTGTATAGCTTTCCTTGTTCACATAGTAGTTTGCCACAAAAGTACTCCTACCACTTCGTCTCAACAACAACAACAAAACCTCTACCACATACACTACACAAATGTGTCGGCGAACAGCCGGAGATGGAAACACGAGCTGAACCAACAGGCAGTAGTAGTGTAGTACTGACTACTCAGTAGCCGGTGTCCACAGGGAAAGCATCCGGCGGGTCGTCCACCGGCACATCGCTAAACCCGTCGCCTCCGGTGTAGAACCCGGTGAAGTCGACCTTGGGTTCCCGAACATAGACATCCTGCCGGTCGGTGCCGTAGAACATCCCGTCGCCGTCGACGCGCATCTTCTTGCCAATCTGGACTTCCCCGTCGAGAAGCACCCGAGGCCTCTTGGCCTCCGCGCGCTCGCCCGGGAATAACACATCGTCGCTACTCGAGTTGCCTACGACGCGGCGCAGAACGTCGGGGTCTCCGACAACCTTGAGGAGGAAGGCGAGCATCAGCTTGGGCCGGCGCTCGGCGTCCTGCACCCGGCGCCACATCGCCGCCATGCGGTCCTCGGCGGCCCTCTGCTCCTGCTTCAGCCGGACCACCTCCATGGCTAACATGGTGGTGCTGCTGTCTTCATCCTCGTCGTTCTCTTCCTTGCCACGCTTGCCGTCGGTCCGGCGCCGAACGATTCGGGGCAGGAGGTGGGTCTGGCCGCGGAGGAAGGAGGCGTGCGCGAACTCCCACCGGTCCGGGTCGACCTTGCGGAAGCCGTAGGTGTTGAGCTGCCGGACGAAGCTGGAGAAGTTTGAGTGCATGAAGTGCGCGGGGAGCAGCGCGCGCGAGAAGGCGAAGATGTCGGCGACGACGAAGCTGTTGCTGGCCGGTCCCCACGCGACCACGGCGACCGTCGCCGGGTCGTCCACCATCGCGTACGTCTTGGCCACGAACGGCGCCACCATGCCGTCGCTCCCCGAGCACTCCATGGCGCCGCCGCTGCTCATCTTTCACTCGCAACAGCAAGCAAACCAAAAAAGAAAGCAAGTAATGTCACGAATGACTTGTAATGTGAGAGTGGGAGGCGTGCTATACATATATACTCCCTCCGTCCGGAAATACTTGTCCTAGAAATGGATGTATCTAGACTTATTTTAGTTATAGATACATCCATTTTATCCATTTTTAGGACAAGTATTTCCGGACGGAGGGAATACCAAGGAGGGATGTGCACGCGCAGGGAGGCGCGATGGGACAGGTGACAAGTATGTGTGGACGCGTGTCTGCGCCGGGGAGCCATGCGTGGCGCTACCTCACTCATCGGGCCAAAATTAAAGATGAATCGCCACCCTGTCAAGTGCCCGATCCCTGTTTTCAATCGACAACTGCCCTGTCAACATCTGCATACGTCCTCTTAATTAACTATACTTGCTAGTACGTAGTACTAATTGTGGAACGTACGGTCAGTCTTGGTGTGCCCAAGTACGTGTCTCTTCAGTGTTTTTTTTTTTTTTTTTGAGGGGACGTGTCTCTTCAGTGTTGGGTGGGCAAATATAGTAACAAGCTCTTGGCCCTCGATTGTCGTGTTCCTTCGTCGGGCGTAAGTGACACTCCTCCTTCCCAAATGAAGCGGCAACAAGTGGTACCAGCTTTCCGTTTCTTTAGTGTACAAAATGTTCTCTTGCCTCTTTTAGCAACCAAAGGAACAATCTAACGTGTGGACAGGGGACGAACGTCCATGATTAAAAATGGTTGATGGCATAGACAATGGAGCGGTTCGACATGCTGAGCTCGGCAGTGACGAAAATGGCAGCCCCGCTCCCCGGCTGGTTGGTTGGTCCACGATTCCGGGATTAGGGCAACTTCAACCGGGACGACGTAAGTGGATGTGAGTTTTTTTTTTTTTTTTTGTCTATTCGGAACGGTCGAGCGGATGTCTATCTTTAGTAGGCACGGTCTTTAAACAAATTTAAATCGGCACAAAAAAATAAAACATTTAAATTCAAAACATGTATTTTAAAACATAATTAAATATTAAAACTGCCCGCCAAAGTCACACTTCAATAATAATTAAATATTAATAAAAAAACGCAGCCTCCTAGGCACTCGCAGCTTGTAGCCCTAGGCGTCGTTGGAGTGGATGAGCTCAAAGAACTCCAGCGGTGCAGCCCATGGGAAGGTGTGCTGGTAGGCAGCCATCGCCGCCTGCTCCGACGTATGCTGTTGTGGTGGCTCCTCTGCTCGACGCACGCGCTCCTCCTCCTCGGACTCCCACCACTCCTGCTCCTCCTCCTCACATGCCCAGCGCTGTCGTGATTAATGTGTATGAACTTATGACACCTTTTCACTACTCCCCGCAAGTCCTTAAGGCTACACAAAATTAAATTACTCGCTTCATATCTCAAAATCATTGCAAGGAACCCAATTATCAAGTTCAATTGATCTGCAAGTTCATGCAAGTTTTTATTATACCACTTCTAGTACCTACTGTTTTTAGGACCAACATATAATTCATGCAAATTACCAATTAATATTCAATTCTTTAAAAATATATAATTGAGGCAAGAGAGTCCTTATTTTTTCTATAAAAACATAATTTATCACCATGCTCTAACATGTATATGTGAAGTGCAAGAGCAAACTCAAAAAGATATAAGTGAAGATTGAGCAATGAGCATTCTATAAATAATGGACCAATGTGAGTCTCTCTAAGAAGTATGATCAATATTTGACTTTAACGCTCTAATTCTGAAAGATTGTGATGGCAAGACCAGACCATCAGAGATGGTTTTTGATACTGTGGAGGTTTGGGTCCGAGTGACTGATCTGCCGCTGGATAAGAGATCGGAGACTTCCGATAAAGCACTTGGGGAGTGTTGAGCGAAGTTCTGCAAGTTGATGTACAGAAGGACGGTTTTGCCAGAGGAAATATATTAGAGTGCGAGCAAAGTTTCAATGTTTCTGCCACTCATACAATGTTTCTATCTTAAATCCTCACTCGAGGATAAGAAGGGCACGTGGTTTGATTTCTAGTACTAGAAAATCCCGCATTTTTGTTTTGACTGCGACATACTAGTATATGTGCCAGCGCTCTCGGGCGACTGGGGGACGACCCCCCTCCCGCCGCCGGCGTAGCCACCTCCTCTCCCTCCCTTCCTCACTGCCGCATGAGGCTGGCGCCGGGCAAGCCCGTGGCGCAGCCGGGGACTATGGCGGCGGGGCCCTTGCTGCTCCGCCTTGCGCTGGAGAGCGATTGAATCTGGGGCCGCGGCCCTTCCGGCGAGGCCTCTCCGTGCTGCGGCGAGCGGTGGGGCTCGCGTGGTGCCCGTGGTCTGGTCGGACGGCTGACGGATCTTCGGTGGACCTGGGACTGGCGTGGCTGCTCTGGCGCCCGGCGGCGACTGATCTGACCGCTGTCATCCAGCCTTGATCGGTGTGCTTCTCTCCTGCAGGTTCCTGGCGGTGCCGGGGTGGCTTGCCGGAACCCTAGCCAGTGACCGCGGGTGAAGCTGGTGGAGGAGATCCAGATTGGGGGAAACCCCTTGGTCGGCCCCGGCCGGCCACACCGACGACGACGGGCGCCGCTTTTCTTCTTGGAGACGTTGTTCTACATCTGCTCCTCCACTTCCCCCCTACCTGCCTCTCGGGTGAAAACCCTAACTCCGGTGGGCGGCGGCGGCGTCCTTGACGTCGTGACCTTCCTGAAGGTGTCGCCTTGAGGGCTAAGCGGTTGTGGGCACTGCTTCCGGGGAAACCCTAGGATCTGGTCTTCCAGATCGGACGATGGCGGTATTGCGGTGTCATTTCTCTCTTGGGAGCATCTTTTGTGGAGCTGCGCTGGATGACAGAGGCGGGAGGTGGAACGGTTTCGTCTTGCACGAAGCTTTGGTGGAGCTGTCAAGTCATGCTTGGCCGATAGGTGCTACGCTGAGTCATGCCTGGTTGGCAGGTGCTACGCACGATAGTTCTTCCAGAGTCTTCGCGTCTGGACGGATGAGCGCAGGGCGGTGGCGCCATTGGGCGCCGTGGTGGCGTCGACGGATGTCCGGACTGACAAGGATGATGTGGATCTCTCTCCTGAAGATGAGTCAGTGATGATGGCAGCTTCTAAAATGTGTGCATGTCGTGTGCGTTTTAGGTCTGCTGCACCGGCTGTTGGTCCCGATACGTTATGTGGATGGATTGACGACAATATCTGTTTTAGATATGGGGAGTGAGAGCACTCCACATTATCGAGTTTGTAGGTGTGAGTGGTGGCTACGGATGGATTGTTGTATGTTCTTGTCAGACCTTCGTGAAATAATTAATAAAGATGGCTACATGCATTGATTGATGCAGAGGCCGGGGGTTTAACATCCTTTTCAAAAAAAATATTCTAGTATATGTGGAGGCATCCGTGAGCCGCTGGTAGACACGTCTTCTTAGTGGGGCGAGTGGTTAAGAGCTTCTCCAAGACGTAAATTCTCCTTTAAAGAGGGGTCTCATGGTGATTTAGCAAATGATAGTCTAATTAATAGAAATATCTACTTAACCGACTTACGGTTCTCTCCCGATAGATCGCGTCCTATTGTAACGGACGAGTTCCCTCTTGTAAACGTCGCGCCTATGCGACGCATCCCTTCAAGGGATATAAATGTGTACTTCATCTTTTCAATCAACAGAGATCATTACATTATTCCTTTACACGTTATCAGCACTGGTAGCCTCGTCTGCGAGAGCGACAGGCCACCACAAGAACTCGCCGGAGAAAGTTGGAACGGTGAGGATGCCGAACCTTGCCTCCATTCTCCTTAGTGTTCTCTGGGAAGAGGGTCGCCGCCAGTTTGTTACCCAGCAGCGCCGCCGGTTCGTCCGCCATCGAGGGGGGCACCACCACGACTTTCTGGTCTCGGTATTAACCGCCGCCAGAACTTCGCCGGTGGACGTGGACGACGCCGTCACGCCACGCCGGTGAACCGACGCCTGGCCACGCCGGTGAACAACCAACAGGGGCTGGATCCAGGACTTGTCGCCGGACCCAGTGCAACGCCACCGCTGAACGCCGAGATGGGCATGCCAGAGCCTGCACCCGCCGCTCCATCAGCACCACGAAGGTGCCGTGTGCATAGATATGGTACGTGCCCTGCTCGCTCCGCCGGCACACTCCTGCCATCACCCACACCGACAGAGGAGGAGGAACGTGAGATAACCGTCGATGTACCTGCACGCGGCTACAGCCCTGCTTCGACGTGCGTCTCCAACGCAGGGAGCGACGGTCTCGTCTTCATCCCAACTCCAGGACGCGCCCAACACATCGTGGACGCGGTCACCACTGTCGGAGCAAGTGGAAGCGCCGGTCCAAGGCCGGGAGAGGACACACCGGGAACAAGCAGCGCCCCATGGGTGTTCGGCCGCTCCCCTGTGATGGGGATATGTACCTAGGGTAGGGTCATAGGCCTGACCTACATACCCTACCTAAGGACACTACCCCATAGAGCTTAAGGACCACAAGTAAGTTTCCGACTGAAATCACCAAGGCATACAAGTCACTCGACAATGTCCACTCGGAGATTACCTTTCATTCGACAGTTATCTTTCACTCGACAAGAACTAGAAGACAGTCGACCGCTGAAGACCAGAAGCCACCCCAGGGAGGCCAATGGGCAGGCGTTTGTCTAAATCATAAGTAGCATTTACTACATACGTTACCAGTAACGTTCGCCTTTATAGCCACGATCGGACCCTTAGATGCCGGGCATTATGAGGGGCAGCGCACTCTATATAAGCTGCCCCTCCCCTCTGGCACAAGGGTTCGCACCCTGTAACTCATATATTCCACACGACAGAAAAGCTCCTGAGCACCGAGACGTAGGGCTGTTACCTCCACGAGAGGGGCCTGAACTCGTACATCCGTGTGTACATCCTCGCCGTAGCTAGGACTCTGCCCTCTCCCTTCGTACCCCTACCTTCTACTGTCAGGCTCGTTCCCACGACAGTTGGCGCCCACCGTGGGGCAGACGTCTAAGCGACTTCCGGCGAGGTTGCATTTTTTCTCCTTCGTCATGTCTTCCGGTGGTGATTTGTTCATGGGCCACGAGATCCGTCTCGGTGCGCTCACCTTCATCGCCGACGATTCGGCATGGCTCCAGGAAGCGCCTCTGGATGTTGAGGCGCTCCCGATTCGCGGAGCGACGCACTTCTGCGCGAGCTCCTGCGGCGTCCTTCTCCTGCAGCCGTCGACTCCGTATTCGTCCGCCCTTCCCGCTGTTCGCTGCCGCAAGCGATCCGGTCGTTCGCGGCTACAACGTTGGGTGAGACATGCGGCGGCTCGCCAAGTTTCGTTCCCGCAGATTGCGCTATCCTCAGTCTGACGTTCCCTCCGAGTGCGAGAGCTGCGATCCTGCGGCTCAAGTTTTTATGGCTGGTTCTCATCAGAGTCCGCCGCCTGGCTTCAGCCATGCCAGGCGCGAGGCTGGAGGACCGTCGAATGAGCAGCACCGTCGGGATGAGGATATTCTCCATACTCCCATCGTTGGTGTGACTGCTGAAGTACAGGCCATGGAGGCCACGCGCCTTCGGCTCAAAGAGATGCAGGAGGCACTCGACGAGCGGGCTCGCCAGCGTCCACCGCATCCCAACCGACATTAGCGACAGTTATTTCCGAGTGGATCCCGGAATAACGTCGAGGTATACCGTACTCCAGTTTTGAATGTTGCAGCTGCGGCTAAGATTGCAGATTCTATTCAGCCGTCACGATCAGAGGCTGGTAGAGGTTTGCAGCAGATTAGAACGTTGCTCGAGGCAGCGCAGCAGCAGAATGCGGCTGTTTCTCAGTCGCAGAACAAGCTACACAGCAATTCGCCCAGGGCAGAAACAGCTCAGTCGGCCCACAGTCCTGGATCACCTCTGCATCATAGAGGCGGAGGTTACCGTGAAGATCAGTACAGAGATCAGGGGCGAGATCAGTTTGTTCCCCGTTATCACCGTGACCGCCGTCGAGTGCTTACTCCTCCGCGGACTGGTTCATATGTGCCCCGGCACAATGACGATAGGCGCCCGTTCGGTGATGAGCGGAATCCTGGATTTGACGCGAGGAATGTCCTTGCTCAAAGGTGGATTGACAGAGGCAGAGCCCACAGGGATGGTTATGAAAGAGACTATCCGAGTGGAAGTGGTGCTGTTGTTTCTGGCCCCGAATGTTTTAGAAGAGCCATTCGTTCTGCAGAGATTCCCCCCAACTTCAGGTTGGCGACTGGAATAAGCAAGTTTTCTGGCGAGACGAAGCCCGAGACATGGTTAGATGATTACCTAGTGGCTATGCAGATTGGTGGAGGAAATGAAAACATAGCCATGAAGCATTTGTCCTTGATGTTAGATGGTTATGCCAGAGCCTGGTTGAATCGTTTGGCTCCCTCTAGTATCTATTGCTGGGAGGATCTGGCCCGAGTGTTCATTAGAACGTTTGAGGGCACCTGCAAGCGTCCAGCTGGTTTGATTGATTTGCAGCACTGTGTTCAGAAGCCCAATGAAACCTTGAGAGATTACATTCAGCGTTGGTCCACTCTGCATCACACAGTGGAGAATGTTTCCGAACATCAAGCTGTTTGTGCTTTCAAGGCCGGTGTTAGGTACAGAGAGCTCTATCTGAACTTCGGTCGCACTGGTGATATTTCCCTGAGCAAAATGATGGAGATTGCTACTCGGTACACCAATGGCGAAGAGGAAGACCGCCTCCGTAGCGGTAAAGGAAAAGTAGTCGACAATGATGCTGGCGGAAATTCCAGTCGGAAGCAGAAGCGCAAGGCTGATCCCCCTGCACAAGCAGAAGCGGCCGCTCTGGCGGCACAAGGCAAAAATAAGGGAAAATCCAAAGCTAAGTTCACCCCCAAGAAGTCGAAGAATCAGTCGGGTACAGATGTTTTGGATTTACCGTGTGCAATCCACACGAAGAAAGATGAAGAGGGCAATTTAATATTGCCAAAGCACACCACATGACAGTGCCGTTTGCTGATCCAGCAGTTCAAGGAGAGTCAGTCGAGTGAGAAAGATCCTGAAAAAGAGGATGAAGAAGACAAAGAAGAGTTCCCTAAAGTCAATGCAACTATGTTGATTTTTGCTGATGTTGAAAGCAAGAGTCGATTGAAAGTTATCAACAGAGAAGTCAATATGGCCGTTCCTTCCACCCCCACACACCTCAAGTGGTCTCAGACTGCTATCACATTTGACCTGTCAGATCACCCGGCTCATATCGCTACCCCCGGTCGGCAAGCGCTGGTGGTGGACCCGGTTGTGGGGGGCACTCGACTCCGCAAAGTCTTGATGGATGGTGGGAGCGGTTTGAACATATTGTACGCGGATACCCTAAAGGGGATGGGCATTCCGATGTCCCGTCTCAGTGAAAGCAACATGCAGTTCCATGGCGTCATCCCTGGGAAAAAGGCCAAGTCACTCGGCCAGATAGCATTGGATGTGGTATTCGGCACAGATAAAAAATTTCACAAAGAGAAGTTGACATTTGAAGTTGTAGATTTCCAGAGCGCATATCATGCCATCCTTGGTCGACCGGCTTATGCCCGTTTCATGGTCCGTCCATGCTATGTGTACCTCATGCTGAAGATGCCCGGGCCCAAGGGTGTGATCACAGTCACGGGAGATCGACAGAGGGCTGAGGAGTGCCTTCAGTGGGGCTCCAAGATTGCCGACCAGCAAATGGCTGTGGTCGAGTTAGAAGAATACAAGAGGGTTGCAGTTAGATCAGTCGATCGCCAAGCATCATCTCCACAGATTGCAGTTATTGAGCCCGCCGAATCACTTCATGGCGTGTTTCACTCGGCGTCAGATCAGTCGGACGTTTCTTCCGAGTGCGAGAGGTACGATCTTGCGGCTGCCAAGGCGCGGGTCTTGGAGGCCGCGCTCCTTCAGCTCGAAAGGATGCAAAGTACACTCGACGTGCATGCCCGTCATCGTCTACAATCTATCATGCCTTTTGGTCTGAGAAATGCAGGCGCCACTTTCATGCGTGTGATTCAGAAATGCCGGCTCGAACAAATCAGCCGGAATATTGAGGTCTATATGGATGATGTTGTCGTCAAGTCTCGCAAAGGTTCCGTCCTGTTCAACTGAGTTGTTTTGATGTAATAAGAGTACTCCAGACAATGTTGTTTATCAAGATTATGACTCCTGCAGTCTTTTGTCGATTCTGATCGCACAATCTCATATTTGAAAACATTCCGAGTGATGAGCAACCCTCTCACTCGAAGGCTTAGCCGCGAACCAGTTTTCGCCTAAGTTGAAAACCCTGCCAAGTGGATAGCATCCCATTCACTCGGAGACTTAGCTGCGAATCAGTCTTCGTCTAAGTTGTAAAACGTTCCGAGTGGTGAGCGATCCTCTCACTCGGGGGCTTAGCTGCGGACTAGCTTTCGCCTAAGTTAAAAATCCTTCCGAGTGGATAGTATTCCATTCACTCGGAAACTTAGCTGCGAACCAGTCTTCGCCTAAGTTCAAAACTTCTCCGAGTGAGGAGCGATCCTCTCACTCGGGGGCTTAGCTGCGAACCAGATTTCGCCTAAGTTAAAAATCCTTCCGAGTGGATAGTATTCTATTCACTCGAAAACTTAGCTGCGAACCAGTCTTTGCCTAAGTTCAAAACTACTCTGAGTGATGAGCGATCCTCACACTCGGGGGCTTAGCTGCGAACCAGTTTTCGCCTAAGTTAAAAACCCTTCCGAGTGGATAGTATTCCATTTGCTCGGAAACTTAGCTGCGAACCAGTCTTTGCCTAAGTTCAAAACTACTCCGAGTGATGAGCGATCCTCACACTCGGGGGCTTAGCTGCGAACCAGTTTTCGCCTAAGTTAAAAACCCTTCCGAGTGGATAGTATTCCATTCGCTCGGAAACTTAGCTGCGAGCCAGTCTTTGCCTAAGTTCAAAACTACTCCGAGTGATGACCGATCCTCACACTCGGGGGCTTAGCTGCGAACCAGTTTTCGCCTAAGTTAATAACCCTTCCGAGTGGATAGTATTCCATTCACTCAGAAACTTAGCTGCGAGCCAGTCTTCGCCTAAGTTCAGAACTTCTCCGAGTGATGAGCGATCCTCACACTCGGGGGCTTAGCTGCGAACCAGTTTTCGTCTAAGTCAATAACCCTTCCGAGTGGATAGTATTCCATTCACTCGGAAACTTAGCTGCGAGCCAGTCTTTGCCTAAGTTCAAAACTTCTCCGAGTGATGAGCGATCCTTACACTCGGGGGCTTAGCTGCGAACCAGTTTTCGCCTAATTTAAAAACCCTTCCGAGTGGATAGTATTTCATTCACTCGGAAACTTAGCTGCGAACCAGTTTTTCGCCTAAGTCCAAAATCCTTCCGAGTAACGAACAAATTTAAGCAAGCAAGAGATCAGAGAGCAAAATGCGGATAAGTCTGGAATCCCTAGCGGGGTTAAAAGCTATTCGCGCAAAGGAAAGTACTCAGGCCTAAGGCCTGAAAGAAGTCTTAATCGGTTACACCATCACTCGGCATACCGAGGCAAATAAAGTTTTAATTGTGAGCAAAGTGTTTTTCAAGCACCAGTGGGGCTCGCCGGCTTGACAAAGGTGTCCAAATCAATCCCGTCAACAATCCGAGTGGCTGCTTCAATGAAGGTCTCCATGAAGTCTTCAAATTGGAGTTTCTTTGTGTTGATTACTCGGAGAGCTTTCAGTTTGTCCTCCCTGGCCTCCTTGCAATGAACCCGGACGAGTGAAAGTGCCACATCAGCACCGCAGCGAGCGGCGGATTTCTTCCATGCCTACACTCGACCAGGTATCTCATTGAGGCGGGTCATCATTGACTCGAGGCCAGTCTGGAGGGAGTCTTCAGGCCACAATTCCTTGTCGACCTTCTCCAACGCAGCCCTCAGTCGAGTGACATAACCTTGGACATTCCTGAGACGAGCTTCAAGTCGAAACATGTCCATGGCCACGGCGTCCCCGACAGGTGACTTGGTGGGATCCAGATTTGGCTTGATTTCTTCAGTTTCCTTCTCAAAATCTTGACAGAATTCTGCGCAAGGAGAAAGCGAAAGGATGATCACATTGCTGTTCTGAAGAAATCAAAAAAAATTCACTCGACAGGAGAAAAAATTACCTTCAAGCATGCTGACCATCTTTTTCGCGAAGTCTCCTAAGTATTGCTCCAGAGCGCTCCTTCTCTTGGTCTGCAATTCGAGCTTTTTGATCCAGTTGGCCCGTTCTTGCTTGAGTTTGGTATTCTCTTCTTCGAATTTGCTGGCTGCGGCAAGCTTCTTCTCAGCAGCTTCAGTTTTCTCCCTCGCCACCTTCTGAGCATCGGCGAGTGCCTTGTCCTTGTCTTCGAGCGCCTTCTTCATGGTATCTAAAGAAATAGCATTGTTGAGTCGTGCTCGGAGTAGGCGGTTCTCATCACGTACGTCTGTTCGAGTGGATTCACTCGGTTCAAAGGATGGAAGATGAAACTAATAATGCAATTGATCGACAAGAATTACCTCCCAAGGTCTTCAGTTCTGTCTGGGCACGGTCCAGGTTGTTATTCGTAAGCTCCAGATCCAGCAGAAGTCGATTCTTTTCCTTCTCCAGCTCGACGTACTTGGTCCCGAGCCCACAAGCTTTCTGAAATCAACAAAGAAGTAGTTCAGTCGACGATAATGTTTTTTCACTCCCGAGTGGAAAAGAACATGTCCAGTCGACTGGATGGCGGCCCGCCGCCCCACCCCACACCCCTACAAAGCGTCGTATCATGGTTGATGGAAATGATGTCCATGAAACCTGCAGGACAGGTGACAACTGTACTCCAAGTACGAAAAAGACCCCGAATCCAAAGTTCTTAAGACTACTGCCCATCGTAAATGATCGATAGTAGTCTCGGGGACTACACCCAGTGGGTGCACTCAGCGTGCCCCCACTGGATACAAAATCACTCGACCAGGTCCGACCTGTCCAAGTATAAACAAAAGAAGCAAACATGCAACCATTGTCTCTATCAGACCCCAACTGAGGCAAGCACTCGACGGCGGTCTCGGGGACTACACCCAGTGGTTGCACTCAGCGTGCCCCCACTGGACCTACTACCACTCGACCAGGTCTGTCCTGTCGAGTGAAAGTCAACTATCAACACAAATTTAAGACCCCTGCTGACGTCTTCGCCATTCGACAGCGGTCTCGGGGACTACACCCAGTGGGTGCACTCGGCGTGCCCCCACTGGACCAAAAACCACTCGATTAAGACCCGATCTACTCGAGGAAAAAACAAGCAAGTACGCATCTGAAGAAAACACCCAGTGGGTGTAAAGTCAAGTTGGACAGGAATTCAATCGGAAATGAACTTACAATAGAACTTACTCGGATGTTAGCTTGAAGCGCTGAGATGGCATCATAGGCTAACTTGCTGGCCTCATATGCCTCCTTTGTCCGCAGCATCATTTGCCCAGCCTGGATCATGGCTTCTTTGGCAGCTCCAGTCTGGTCTTCTGGGACGTGGTACAGAGGGTATGCAGGCGCCAGATGAGTCGGTGTTGCAGTTGATGTCACGAGAGGTGCTTGAGGTTGCCCGATCGGCGCTGAGACCACAAGGGTTGAAGTCGCTGCTGGAGCACTCGACAGAGGAACCACAAGGGTTCTGGCTCGGGAAGAATCACCAAGCTCTTGGGAAGACGCGGCGGTCGATAGACGTGGCGTCTGTTCTGATGACGTTCTCCGAGTGCGTACCCGTGGAGTGTCCATGGCAGCAACTTCACCTTTAGCACCCTGCTGCGGCTCCTCGTCGTCCTCCACATGGATGATGTCTTCAACTTTCAATCGACAACGTCAGATGGTTCATTCGACAAATTACCTTCAGAAAATCAGTTTACAGTGAAGATTTATTATACCTCTTTGAGAAGTGGCCGCGTCAGGAGTGTCCACTTCCATGTGATCTCCCTCATCCCGCGGGAGCAACATTACTGATGTAGCAGCTCTGGCGAATAAATTTCACTCGGTCAGCAAAGACATGAAGGTTCTTAGCAGCAAGAAAAGAAAATAAACACTCACGTTGAGGCGACAGGCACAACAATCTTGATACGAGGCAGGGCCTTCCGAGGCTTTGGCACGTCTGGCTTGGGCTATTTCGCAGCTCTTTCAGTCGACCCAGATGTCGCGGCACGGTCGCGCTTCGGGTTTCGGGTACTCTACACCAAAGTTTTGCTTGGGGCGGCCTCTGGGTCCTCATGCAGCTTGGTACGACGCTCGACACGCGAAGGAGCCTTGGCCTCTACCTCTCCTTCCACGATCTCTTCCAGGTCGTCATCACTGCCTTCACTGTCGTCAGCGTAGTCAATGTCTGCGCTGTCGCCTGCGCTCTCTTCAGGGTCCTCTGGCTGCTCCCCATTTGGCACGGGCGAATACATACTCGTAAACTCCTGCAAGATGCAAATTGTGAAGTCAGTCGACTGAAGACGCGGTTACTCGACAAAATATGAAAGCACTCGACAAAGATGCAACTCACCAGGTTCGTCGGCGGATTCAAAGCAGAAAAGGGCAAGATTCGCTTGGCTCCCAGAGGGTTATCACATGCTCCAGTGATGCTTCTGAGCCACTGAGCAACAGTCTCGTCTGAGACTTCCTCTGGGTGTGTCCGAGTGGTATCTTCGGGCCCTGAATAGTGCCACATAGTATGATCCCTAGCTTGAAGTGGCTGGATCCGTCGACTGAGAAACGTCTCAAGGAGATCCATACCAGTCACTCCGCCGCGGACCAGATCAACTACTGCATTCACTAGGATTCCAACCTGGACTTTCTCTGCCTTTGTCACACTCAGTGTTCTGGGAGTGGTGGGTCTATCCAAAGTGAAAGGGGAAAGGCCAGTCGACATATTGGGAGACACAACATCCTTGCAATAAAACCATGTCGACTGCCAGCCCCGAACAGAGTCAGGAAGGGTCATCGATGTGAACGAACTTCTACCTCTCTTTTGGACCCCCAGGCCACCGCACAATTGGATGACGTTGGTCTTGCTATCATTAGGATTGGCTTTCTTGACACATTGGGATCGGACGGAGAATATATGTTTGAACAAACCCCAATGTGGAGGACAACCCAAGAAACACTCGCACATGGTGATGAAAGCAGAGAGATACGAAATAGTATTCGGAGGAAAATGGTGGAGTTGCTCCCCGAAAAAGTTTAGAAACCCGCAGAAGAATGGATGAGGGGGCATGGAAAAACCTCGCTCGACGTGGGAGAGGAGGAGGACTCACTCGCCCTCGCGCGGCTCCGGCTCAGCCTCGCCCTCCGACAGCCTCCAGGACCCTTCGGCTATCAACCCGTCAACGACGAGATTCTGGACATCCTCCGTCAAGACTGTCGACGGGAGAAAATCTCCCTGGATCCACCCCGGCGGCGCCGTGAATCGGGCGCCCGACGGTTTCCTCGCCTTGGCCCCTCCCTTCTTAGTGCGCTCGAGCTTCTCCGTCTTGCTCTTCGTCATCGCGGCAGCGGTCGTCGAGGCGGAGTCTAGCGGTGCGCGTGGGGCGGGGGAGGTGGAAGAGAAGTGAAGATTTGGGGGAGAAACACTGTGCCGGCCACGGTATCGTCGCCTCTTATATCCGCCCGAGTGGGTCACTGACCTACGGGCCCGCCAGATCTCTGGGTATCCCGAATTCAGAGGAGGAGCGGTACGTGGCGGTAAAGATGGCGTGAAAATCGAGGCATCGTGCCTCCACTTGCCTTAGTCGTTGCGTCATCTTCGCTCAGCGCGCGCTTATCCAAATTTCGAATCCCGTGAAATCCGGGCCAGACAGAGCGACCCGTCACATCAGAATACCCTGCTGAACACTAGGACCTGATTCTGCGCTGAAGTTCACTCGGATACATTTCAAGACAAGAATCGATCAGGGTGAATGGTAAAGATTCCAATCGACGCAAACATCTGTGAAGCCCCAAAATACACTCGGAGTTTTTGTATCTTGTCAGAACCTGCGTCGATCCTTTTTTTTACACTCGAACCCCGATCCATTCGGGGGCTAATGATGGGGATATGTACCTAGGGTAGGGTCATAGGCCTGACCTACATACCCTACCTAAGGACACTACCCCAGAGAGCTTAAGGACCACAAGTAAGTTTCCGACTGAAATCACCAAGGCATACAAGTCACTCGACAATGTCCACTCGGAGATTACCTTTCATTCGACAGCTATCTTTCACTCGACAAGAACTAGAAGACAGTCGACCGCTGAAGCCCAGAAGCCACCCCAGGGAGGCTAATGGGCAGGCGTTTGTCTAAATCATAAGTAGCATTTACTACATACATTACCAGTAACGTTCGCCTTTATAGCCACGATCGGACCCTTAGATGCCGGGCATTATGAGGGGCAGCGCACTCTATATAAGCCGCCCCTCCCCTCTGGCACAAGGGTTCGCATCCTGTAACTCATATATTCCACACGACAGAAAAGCTCCTGAGCACCGAGACGTAGGGCTGTTACCTCCATGAGAGGGGCCTGAACTCGTACATCCGTGTGTACATCCTCGCCGTAGCTAGGACTCTGCCCTCTCCCTTCGTACCCCTACCTTCTACTGTCAGGCTCGTTCCCACGACACCCTGCTCCTCCCGGCGAGCAGCAAGTCTTCCTCTTCGGCACTGGTGGGGCGCCCGCCACGGACGTCGCCGGCACGAGCGGCAGCGCGGGACCGCCCGACACCGGCGCGAGCCGCCGTCTCCTCTTCGGGCGCTCCGTCATGGCCGTCGACCGTCACCCGGGTCGCCGTCCGGGAGCCTGGAATCCGGCGTCACTCGGCCTCGCCAACGGACTCCCGAATGGAGTCCATACCCCTGACTACATGCCATCTTCAGATGAGGATGAATATGTCCCCTCACCACCGGCGGTTCGCCGGTGAGCGCGCGTGCGGCGCGATGGGAGGGATAGGGGTGGGTGGCGCCGCTGAATGGATTTGGGGGCGGTAAGGGAAACCCTAAACGTCGGCCCCTTTTTACACAGCAAGAAAAGCGGCGACGGGCCAAGTGGGCCGAAAGAGGCCTGATGGCTGCCCTGGTTTTGTAGCAGTACTGTAGCAGTAGGTTGTGTTGCTGTTTTGGGCCTCTCTGTGTGCGGCCCAGGACCATATTTTCGTTTTTTTCTTTTCTGTTTAGTTCTTTAACTACCAGATTGAAATTGTGTGTAGTTATTTAGTAATTTGTGTAAATTACTATAGTGTATTGTTCAGTAATTACTGTATATTATTGTATTGTACAAGCACAATGTATGTCAACGTATATGTTCCGGCAACTTGGCAATTGCTATATGTTGATCAATTTACATGCATTGTTTTATTTACAACACAATTAATTTGCTATGAGAGTAAATTAATAAGCATGATGATTGCATGCAGGATATTGCTGACATATCTAAAAAAGAGTTTGGTGAACTTGCCATTGATGGTTCTAACTATTTGACATGGGCAATGGATGTCAAAATCAATTTGACGGCCAAGGGACTCGATTCCGCCATAACCACACCTGCCCAAGGTACTTCATCTATAACAGACATAACAAGGTATTCAGCATTGCACTTCATTCGACATCACCTTCACCCTGACCTAAAGACAGAGTATCTGATGGAGGAGAACACTCTGACACTCCGGAACTCCTTAAAGGAGAGATATGATCAACAAAGGGCGGTGATGTTGCCTGAAGCGCAACGGGAATGGGCGCTGGTCCGATTCCAAGACTTTAAGTCTGTAGTTGCATACAATTCTGTTGTTCATAACATCAACTCCAAGTTGAGATTCTGCAATAGTGCCATTTCTGATGCTGATCTTATTGAAAAGACACTTTCTACTTTCCATCCTTCGATGAGGATACTTGCTGAACAGCACCGTCATCAAAAGTATAAGAAGTATTCTGCGTTGATTTACTCGTTGCTTCAGGCAGAGAAGCACAATGAGCTTCTTGAGAAGAATAATTTGGCTCGTCCAACATGAACGATGCCTCTGCCTGAATCACACTTCAACTCTAAGAGTACTCAAAAGTTCAATGGTTCTAACAAGAACCGTAGGACATTCAATGGAAAGTGGAAGCGTAATGAGAAGCAGAATAAGAATGGAGTCCAAAAGGGCAAAGGTTCTTTCAAGAAAAATGAAAGGGCTAACAACACTGGTTGCTTCAGGTGTGGTTGTAAGGAACATATTGCAAAGAAGTGTGACACTTCGAAGCATTTGGTGGAATGGTACCAACAGTCACTTGGAAAGGGCAAGAAGGTTCAGGGGAACCAATATGAAGCACACTTCACTGGAAATGAAGATGGTACCCCTACGGTTGATGGTTCTCGAGATGATTCTCCGAACATGGACAACCAGAAGCAGCATCAGCAAGTGGAAGATCCAATACTAGATGTCGATGACATGCTAGTTGAATTTGGTTCTACTGACATATATGGAGACCAGATTTAGTCTCATTTGTCTAAGTATTGTAATGATATTATTAGACATATTACATGTGTTGTAAAATAAGTTATGTCCGTAGACATAATGTGTTAACTATGTTGTGTGACATAGGGCTTGTAATAAGTACATGACATATATAGTTTGTAATGTATGTACTGATTCTATATGAGTTTGATTATATACTGAACTTTGCTCTTTTACTCTATAGAAATAATACAATGGAGGAGGAAATGTGTTTAGTGGATAGTGGATCTACTAACACGATACTTAGGGAGATGAAGTATTTCCAGACACTCAAGAAGAGTAATGGAAGTGTCATGACAATTGCTGGTTGAGACACTGTAATTGTTGGTTCTGGTCAAGCTACAATTACACTCCCTATGGGTATTAAATTGGAAATCCAGGATGCTCTATTGTATCCAGATTCTACTCGTACCTTGCTGAGTTTCAAGGATATCCGCAAAAATTGTTTCCATGTGGAAACTAGTGAAGAGAGTGGGTCTGAATGCCTACTCATAACTCAGCAAAAGGGGTGTCGAAAGGACATCCTTGAGAATTTGACTTCTCTATCTTCTGGGTTGTATTATACATACATTAAACCAGAGACGCATATGGCATACAAGATAGTTTTTCAGAATCTTGATAAGTTCAAGATTTGGCATGGTCGCGTGGGTCATCTTGGTATTGGGATGATGAGAAAAATTATTGATGGTTCTGTTGGACACAACATAACGGATAGATGAGGGAACACTAGAAGAGTGTCTAGGGGGGGGGCTGAATAGACTACTAGCAGGAATTTAAAACCTAACCTTTTCCTAAGGTAATTTGTTGGCAGATTTTAGCGATTATAGAAAGATAGCAAGTCTAGCACACCCTACACATGCATGTCAACAAATATGGCAGCGGAAAGTAGAGACATTGCACATGAAGTAAAGAGTTGAGATAGGGAGATCAAACGCATGAGGGACACGAAGATTTTTCCCGTGGTTCCGATAGGTGGTGCTATCGTACGTCCACGTTTATGGAGTCTTCAACCCACGAAGGGTAACGGTCGCGAGAGTCCACGGAGGGCTCCACCCAAAAGGGTCCACGAAGTAGCAACCTTGACTATTCCATAACGGCTTCCGTCCACGAAGGACTAGCCTCACTATGGGTAGATCTTCACGAAGTAGGCGATCTCCTTGCCCTTACAAACTTCTTGGTTCACTCCACAACACGAAGTAGGAGGCTCCCAAGCGACACCTCACCAATCTAGGAGGCACCACCCTCCAAAAGGTAATAGGCTCGGCAATGTCGATGAACTCCTTGCTCTTGTGCTTCAAGATGATAGACTTCTCAGCACACAATCACTCTCTCACATATTTGGCTTGGTGGAAGAGATGGGATTGGTGGAAAGCAACTTGGGGAGGCTAGAGATCAAGATTCATATGGTTGGAATGGAATGGCATGATCTCAACACATGAGTAGGTGGCCCTCTCTCAGAAAACTGGATGGGGCAAGTATGGAATAGTTCTGAGTGCTTCTATTTCGAGTAGGTGGTGGTGAAGGGGTATATATAGGCATCTCCAAAAATCCAACCGTTACACACAAAATGACCAACTCGGTGACACCGATGTGTTAATCTCGGTGGTACCGAAGTGACCAAAAGGCAGCAACTTTTGAATCTCGGTGTGACCGATATATAAAACTCGGTTGAACCGATAAGGTGACCAACGGTCAGATTGCCCAATTTCGGTGACGCCGATTCAACAAACTCGGTGGTACCGATTTTGTGAAACTGCGTAACAAAAAGTTGGCAACCCAAACTCGGTGGCACCGAAGCAGAATCGGTTGCACCGAAAGGCTAGGGTTTGGCTTAGGTCTGTCTGAGTATGGGAATCGGTGGCACCGAGTGGAAAGTGTTGGTTGCACCTGTTGGAAATATGCCCTAGAGGCAATAATAAATTGGTTATTATTATATTTCCTTGTTCATGATAATCGTTTATTATCCATGCTATAATTGTATTGATTGGAAACTCAAATACATGTGTGGGTACATAGACAACACTGTGTCCCTAGTAAGCCTCTAGTTGACTAGCTCGTTGATCAAAGATGGTTAAGGTTTCCTAGCCATTGACATGAGATGTCATTTGATAACGGGATCACATCATTAGGAGAATGATGTGATGGACAAGACCCAAACTGTAAACGTAGCATTTGATCGTGTCAGTTTATTGCTATTGTTTTCTGCATGTCAAGTATCTGTTCCTTTGACCATGAGATCATGCAACTCACTAACACCGGAGGAATACCTTGTGTGTATCAAACGTCGCAACGTAACTGGGTGACTATAAAGGTGCTCTACAGGTATCTCCGAGGGTGTCTGTTGGGTTGGCATGGATCAAGACTGGGATTTGTTACTCCGTATGACGGAGAGGTATCTCAGGGCCCACTCGGTAATACAACATCACAATGAGCCTTGCAAGCAATGTGACTAAAGTGTTAGCCACGAGATCTTGTATTACGGAACGAGTAAAGAGACTTGCCGGTAACGAGATTGAACTAGGTATAGTGATACCGACGATCGAATCTCGGGCAAGTAACATACCGAAGAACAAAGGGAACAGCATACGGGATTAACTGAATCCTTGACATAGAGGTTCGACCGATAAAGATCTTCGTAGAATATGTAGGAGCCAATATGGGCATCCAGGTCCCGCTATTGGTTATTGGCCGTAGAGGTGTCTCGGTCATGTCTACATAGTTCTCGAACCCGCAGGGTCTACACACTTAACGTTTGGTGACGATTAGTATAATTGAGTTATTATGTTGGTGACCGAAAGTTGTTCGGAGTCCCGGATAAGATCCCGGACATGACGAGGATCTCCGGAAGAGTCCGGAGGTAAAGATTGATATATGTGATAATAGTGTTTCGATCTCCGGAAGAGTTCCAGAGTTCACCGGAATGGGTTCCGGATGTTTACCGAAGTGTTCGGGTGCAGCAACACTTTATATGAGCCAAAGGGATAAAGCCCACAAGGTATTGGAAAGTGCAAAAGTAGTTTTGCTGCCGCGTAAGCGGTACTACCGCTTGGTGAAGCGGTACTACCGCCGGAGCGGTACTACCGCTTGTGTGAAGCGGTACTACCGCCCAAGCGGTACTACCGCTTGTGTGAAGCGGTACTACCGCTTGTGCGCGGCTGTGCACGGTTCGGCAGGGATCCGAGTTGGACTCTTTCCCTGCGGGCCAAACCGACCTTGTGCGGGCAAAACCGACCCGGAGGAGGCTTTTACTCCAAGTTTAGACCCCAAGGCTCAACATATAAATAGAGGGGCAGGGCTAGCACACGGGACACATCAAGATTTCCCCAAGCCGTGTGCGGCAACCCTAACCCTCTAGTTCCTCCGTCATAATCTCCGTAGCGCTTGGCGAAGCCCTGCAGAGATTGTTCCTCACCACCATCACCACGCCGTCGTGCTGCTGGAACTCAACCACTACTTCACCATCGCTCGCTGGATCGAGGAGGTGAAGGCGTCATCAAGCCGTACGTGTGTTGAACGCGGAGGTGCCGTCCGTTCGGCACTAGATCGGAAGGATCGTGATTGGATCGCGGGACGCTCGGCGATTTGGATCGCGAAGACGTTCGACTACATCAACCGCGTTTATTAACGCTTCCGCTTAGCGATCTACAAGGGTATGTAGATTCACTCTCCCTCTCGTAGATGCTCATCACCATGGATAGATCTTATGTGTGCGTAGGAAAATTTTTGTTTCCCATGCAACGTTCCCCAACAGTGGTATCAGAGCTAGGTCTATGCGTAGATGAGATCTCGAGTAGAACACAAACGAGTTGTGGGCGTGGGTGTATACATATTGCTTGCCGTTACTAGTTGATACTTGATTCAGCGGCATTGTGAGATGAAGCGGCCCGGACCGACATTACGCGTACGCTTACGCGAGACTGGTTTTACCGCTGCGTGCACTTGTTGCATAAAGGTGACTGGCGGGTGTCTGTCTCTCTCACTTTAGTTGAATCGGTTCAATGAAGAGGGTTCTTTTAGAAGATCAAAAAGCAATCACTACACCACGTTGTGGTTTTGCGTAGGTAAGAACGGTTCTTGCAAACCCGTAGCAGCCACGTAAAATTTGCAACAACAATTAGAGGACGTCTAACTTGTTTTTGCAGGGTATGTTGTGATGTGATATGGCCAATTACATGATGAGATATATGTGATGTATGAGATGATCATGTTTTGTATAGAATATCACGACTTGCATGTCGATGAGTACGGCAACTGGCAGGAGCCATAGAGTTGTCTTTAATTATTGTATGACCTGCGTGTCAATCATTAAGCGCTATGTAATGCTTTACTTTATCGCTAAACGTTAGCTATAGTCGTGGAAGCAACAGTCAGCGCGACAACCTTATGGCGACACGTTGATGGAGATCAAGATGATGGAGATCATGGTGTCATGCCGGTGACGATGGAGATCATGCCGGTGCTTTGGAGATGGAGATCAAAAGCACAAGTTCATGGCCATATCATGTCACTTATGATTTGCATGTGATGTTAATCCTTTTATGCATCTTATTTTGCTTAGGACGACGGTAGCATTATAAGGTGATCCCTCACTTAAATTTCAAGATAAATTGTGTTCTCCCCAAGTGTGCACCGTTGCGAAAGTTCGTCGTTTCGAGACACGCCGTGATGATCGGGTGTGATAGACTCTACGTTCGCATACAACGGGTGTAAGCCATGTTACACGTGCGGAACACTCGGGTTAAACTTGACGAGCCTAGCATGTACAGACATGGCCTCGGAACACAAGAGACCGAAAGGTCGAACATGAGTCATATAGTAGATATGATCAACATGAAGATGTTCACCATTGAAACCACCTCAACTCACGTGATGATCGGACTTGAGTTGGTGGATTTGGATCATGTTACACTCGAATGACCGGAGGGATGTCAATTTGAGTGGGAGTTTTTAAGTAATATGATTAACTAAACTCATTATCTAAAGAACAATAGTCTAAGTTGTCTTTGCAATATTCATGTTGTAGATCATGGCTCGCGCAGTAGCACCCCTGAATTTTAATGCGTTCCTAGAGAAAGCTAAGTTGAAAGATGATGGAAGTAACTTTGTGGACTGGGCCCGTAATCTAAGGATTATCCTTACGGCTTCCCAGAAGGCTTATGTCCTTGATGCACCGCTTGGTGATCCACCTGCTCCAGTTGAGTCTCTAGACGTTGTGAACGCCTGGCAGGCTCGTTCTGATGATTACTCAATAGTTCAATGTGCAATGTTGTATGGCTTAGAACCGGGACTTCAAAGACGTTTTGAACGTCATGGAGCATATGAGATGTTCCAGGAGTTGAAGTTTATCTTTCAGAAGAATGCCCGGATCGAGAGATATGAGATCTCCGACAAATTCTATGCTTGCAAGATGGAGGAGAACGGGTCTATCAGTGATCACGTGCTCAGAATGTCTGGGTACTCCACCCGTCTGGCTGAGTTAGGGATGCCCCTTCCGCCAGAGGCTATCACTGACAGAGTTCTTCAATCATTGCCACCTAGCTACAAGAGCTTCGTGTTGAACTATAACATGCACGGGATGAACAAGTCAGTCGCCGAGCTGTTTGCGATGCTGAAAATCGCTGAGTCTGAAATTCAGAAGGAGCATCAAGTGTTGATGGTCAATAAAACCACTAGTTTCAAGAAAAATGGCAAGGGTAAGAAGGGTAACTCCAAGAAGAGTGGCAAAGCAGTTGCTCCTCTCGTGAAGAAACCCAAGGCTGGACCCAAACCAGAAACTGTGTGTTTTCATTGCAAGGGAACTGGACACTGGAAGCGGAATTGCCCCAAGTATTTGGCTGACAAGAAGGCGGCCAACAACAAACAAGGTATATATGATATACATGTTATTGATGTGTACCTTACCAACTCTCGTTGTAGTGCCTGGGTATTTGATACCGGTGCGGTTGCTCATATTTGCAACTCAAAACAGGAACTGCGGAATAGACGGAGGCTGGCAAAGGACGAAGTGACGATGCGCGTGGGAAATGGTTCCAAGGTTGATGTGATCGCCGTCGGCACGCTCGCTCTTCGATTACCGTCGGGATTAGTGATGAACCTAAATAAGTGTTATTTGGTGCCTGCGTTAAGCATGAACATTATATCTGGATCTTGTTTATTGCGAGACGGTTACTCATTTAAATCAGAGAATAATGGTTGTTCTATTTATATGAGTAATATCTTTTATGGTCATGCACCCAATGTAAGGGGTTTATTCTTATTGAATCTCGATAGTAATGATACACATGTTCATAACATTGATGCCAAAAGATGTAGAATTGATAATGATAATACCACTTTCTTGTGGCACTGCCGTTTAGGTCATATTGGCGTAAAACGCATGAAGAAGCTCCATGCTGATGGACTTTTGGAGTCACTTGATTTTGAATCACTTGACACATGTGAGCCATGCCTCATGGGCAAGATGACTAAAACGCCGTTCTCTGGAACAATGGAACGGGCAAGTGACTTATTGGAAATCATACATACTGATGTGTGCGGTCCGATGAGTATTGAGGCGCGCGGTGGTTATCGTTATTTTCTCACCTTCACTGATGACTTAAGTAGATATGGGTATATTTACTTAATGAAACACAAGTCTGAAACATTTGAAAAGTTCAAGCAATTTCAGAGTGAAGTTGAGAATCATCGTAACAAGAAGATTAAATTCCTACGATCTGATCGAGGAGGAGAATATCTGAGTTATGAGTTTGGCAGTCACTTAAGACAGTGTGGAATTGTTTCACAATTGACACCGCCTGGAACACCACAGCGTAATGGTGTGTCCGAACGTCGTAATCGAACCTTATTAGATATGGTGCGATCTATGATGTCTCTTGCCGATTTGCCACTATCGTTTTGGGGTTATGCATTAGAGACAGCTGCATTCACTTTAAATAGGGCACCATCGAAATCCGTTGAGACGACGCCATATGAACTTTGGTTTGGCAAGAAGCCGAAACTGTCGTTTCTTAAAGTTTGGGGATGTGATGCTTATGTCAAAAAGCTTCAGCCTGAAAAGCTGGAACCCAAAGCGGAGAAATGCGTCTTCATAGGATACCCAAAAGAGACAATTGGGTATACCTTCTACCTCAGATCCGAGGGCAAAGTGTTTGTCGCTAAAAACGGAACATTTCTTGAGAAAGAGTTTCTCTCGAAAGAATTGAGTGGGAGGAAGATAGAACTTGATGAGGTTGTTGAACCTTTACTTCAACCTGAGAGTAGCGCAGCGCAGAAAGTTGTTTCTGTGGAGCCTACATTAGCTGAAGAGGAAGTTAATGATGATGATCATGAAGCTTTGGATCAAGTTGCTATCGAACCTCGTAGGTCGACAAGGACGCGTACTGCTCCTGAGTGGTACGGCAACCCTGTCTTAGAGGTCATGTTGTTAAACAACGATGAACCTACGAGCTATGGAGAAGCGATGATGAGCCCGGATTCCAAGAAGTGGTTAGAGGCCATGAAATCCGAGATGGGATCCATGTATGAAAACAAAGTATGGACTTTGGAAGTATTACCTGAAGGGCGTAAGGCCATTCAGAACAAATGGATCTTTAAGAGGAAGACGGACGCGGACGGTAATGTCACCGTCTATAAAGCTCGACTTGTGGCAAAGGGTTTTTCACAAGTTCAAGGAGTTGACTACGATGAGACCTTCTCACCCGTAGCGATGCTTAAGTCCGTCAGAATCATGTTAGCAATAGCTGCCTTTTTCGATTATGAAATTTGGCAGATGGATGTCAAAACAGCGTTCCTTAACGGTTACCTTAAGGAAGAGTTGTATATGATGCAATCAGAAGGTTTTGTCGATCCAGAGAATGCTGACAAAGTTTGCAAACTCCAGCGATCCATTTATGGACTGGTGCAAGCATCTCGGAGTTGGAATCTTCGTTTTGATGAGGTGATCAAAGCGTTCGAGTTTATACAAGTTTACGGAGAAGCTTGTATTTACAAGAAAGTGAGTGGGAGCTCTATAGCGTTTCTAATATTATATGTGGATGACATATTGCTGATTGGAAACAATATAGAAATGCTGGAAAGCGTAAAGGAATATTTGAACAAGAGTTTTTCAATGAAGGACCTAGGAGAAGCTGCTTTCATATTAGGCATCAAGATCTATAGAGATAGATCGAGACGCTTAATAGGACTTTCACAAAGCACATACCTTGATAAGATTTTGAAGAAGTTCAAAATGGATCAGTCCAAGAAGGGGTTCTTGCCTGTTTTGCAAGGTGTGAAGTTGAGTAAGACTCAATGCCCAGTGACTGCAGAAGATAGAGAAAAGATGAGTCTCATCCCCTATGCTTCAGCCATAGGCTCTATTATGTATGCAATGCTGTGCACAAGACCCGATGTCAGCCTTGCCATAAGTATGGCCGGAAGGTTTCAAAGTGATCCAGGAATGGAACACTGGACGGCGGTCAAGAATATCCTGAAGTACCTGAAAAGGACTAAGGACATGTTTCTCGTTTATGGAGGTGATCAAGAGCTCGTCGTAAAGGGTTACGTCGATGCAAGCTTTGACACTGATCCGGATGACTCTAAGTCGCAAACCGGATACGTATTTATTCTTAATGGGGGTGCGGTTAGCTGGTGCAGTTCCAAGCAAAGCGTGGTAGCAGATTCTACATGCGAAGCGGAGTACATCGCTGCCTCGGAGGCGGCGAAGGAAGGTGTCTGGATGAAGGAGTTCATGACAGATCTTGGAGTAGTGCCTAGTGCGCTTAACCCAATGACTCTGTTTTGTGATAATACTGGTGCCATTGCTCTAGCCAAGGAACCAAGATTTCACAAGAGGACCAGACACATAAAGCGACGTTTCAATTCCATCCGCGATTACATCAAGGAGGACGACATAAATATTTGCAAAGTACACACGGATCTAAATGTTGCAGATCCGATGACTAAACCTCTTCCAAGGGCTAAACATGAACAACACCAGAACTGCATGGGTGTTCGATTCATTACAATGTAAATCACATAGTGATGTGAACTAGATTATTGACTCTAGTGCAAGTGGGAGACTGTTGGAAATATGCCCTAGAGGCAATAATAAATTGGTTATTATTATATTTCCTTGTTCATGATAATCGTTTATTATCCATGCTATAATTGTATTGATTGGAAACTCAAATACATGTGTGGGTACATAGACAACACTGTGTCCCTAGTAAGCCTCTAGTTGACTAGCTCGTTGATCAAAGATGGTTAAGGTTTCCTAGCCATTGACATGAGATGTCATTTGATAACGGGATCACATCATTAGGAGAATGATGTGATGGACAAGACCCAAACTGTAAACGTAGCATTTGATCGTGTCAGTTTATTGCTATTGTTTTCTGCATGTCAAGTATCTGTTCCTTTGACCATGAGATCATGCAACTCACTAACACCGGAGGAATACCTTGTGTGTATCAAACGTCGCAACGTAACTGGGTGACTATAAAGGTGCTCTACAGGTATCTCCGAGGGTGTCTGTTGGGTTGGCATGGATCAAGACTGGGATTTGTTACTCCGTATGACGGAGAGGTATCTCAGGGCCCACTCGGTAATACAACATCACAATGAGCCTTGCAAGCAATGTGACTAAAGTGTTAGCCACGAGATCTTGTATTACGGAACGAGTAAAGAGACTTGCCGGTAACGAGATTGAACTAGGTATAGTGATACCGACGATCGAATCTCGGGCAAGTAACATACCGAAGAACAAAGGGAACAGCATACGGGATTAACTGAATCCTTGACATAGAGGTTCGACCGATAAAGATCTTCGTAGAATATGTAGGAGCCAATATGGGCATCCAGGTCCCGCTATTGGTTATTGGCCGTAGAGGTGTCTCGGTCATGTCTACATAGTTCTCGAACCCGCAGGGTCTACACACTTAACGTTTGGTGACGATTAGTATAATTGAGTTATTATGTTGGTGACCGAAAGTTGTTCGGAGTCCCGGATAAGATCCCGGACATGACGAGGATCTCCGGAAGAGTCCGGAGGTAAAGATTGATATATGTGATAATAGTGTTTCGATCTCCGGAAGAGTTCCAGAGTTCACCGGAATGGGTTCCGGATGTTTACCGAAGTGTTCGGGTGCAGCAACACTTTATATGAGCCAAAGGGATAAAGCCCACAAGGTATTGGAAAGTGCAAAAGTAGTTTTGCTGCCGCGTAAGCGGTACTACCGCTTGGTGAAGCGGTACTACCGCCGGAGCGGTACTACCGCTTGTGTGAAGCGGTACTACCGCCCAAGCGGTACTACCGCTTGTGTGAAGCGGTACTACCGCTTGTGCGCGGCTGTGCACGGTTCGGCAGGGATCCGAGTTGGACTCTTTCCCTGCGGGCCAAACCGACCTTGTGCGGGCAAAACCGACCCGGAGGAGGCTTTTACTCCAAGTTTAGACCCCAAGGCTCAACATATAAATAGAGGGGCAGGGCTAGCACACGGGACACATCAAGATTTCCCCAAGCCGTGTGCGGCAACCCTAACCCTCTAGTTCCTCCGTCATAATCTCCGTAGCGCTTGGCGAAGCCCTGCAGAGATTGTTCCTCACCACCATCACCACGCCGTCGTGCTGCTGGAACTCAACCACTACTTCACCATCGCTCGCTGGATCGAGGAGGTGAAGGCGTCATCAAGCCGTACGTGTGTTGAACGCGGAGGTGCCGTCCGTTCGGCACTAGATCGGAAGGATCGTGATTGGATCGCGGGACGCTCGGCGATTTGGATCGCGAAGACGTTCGACTACATCAACCGCGTTTATTAACGCTTCCGCTTAGCGATCTACAAGGGTATGTAGATTCACTCTCCCTCTCGTAGATGCTCATCACCATGGATAGATCTTATGTGTGCGTAGGAAAATTTTTGTTTCCCATGCAACGTTCCCCAACAGCACCGATTTTGGATATTTGACTTTGGACAGACTTTTGTGGAAGAGCTTGTGGGTGTTTTTGGTGACTATCACTTGTGCACGTATGAGCATTTAGTTCACCAACAGTACCTTACCCCCATTTAATAGTATTGGCTTTCCTATGAACTCAAAGTGATTTCTCACAAAGTAAAATGTAGAGTCCTCTTGCTTGAAGCTTTGCCAATCTATTTCCTTGCATCTTGGGGTATCTCCACAATCTCCACAATCCTTTTGCCAACCCTTCTCTCTCTATGGACTTCTATCTGAAATACACTAGGTAAAAGTATTAGTCCAAGAGACAATGTATGTTGTCATGAATTATCAAAACCACCAAGGGAGCATGTTGTGCTTTCAATCTCCCCCTTTTTGGTAATTGATGACAACATACAATCAAAGCTTGAAATAAAGATATACATGGATATAATGAAGACTTTGAGAGATACATGACTTAGATTTGCTCCCCCTAAATGTGTTCAAACCCTTTAAAGGATACTTGCTTTGGAATGCATGGACACACATATAGAAGAAGGGATATAATGAGTCATGTGTTTCTTGGCTATATGCATCAAATATATATGAATGCGATGTATCCTTGTTCAAGACTTCACTCTTGCAAACAATATGTGCAAGAAGCAAGAGATTATCTTGATCAAAGATGTGATGCATAAACTTACCTTGAGTTCTTGAGCATTCTTGTAGTAGAAACACACTTGAGAAAACAATGTTAGGAAACACAAGAGTATTCTACTAATCAAAAAGGCAATAGAAATCAAAAGTACCAAGATATGGAGAACATATGGAAGATAGTAGATTCTTAAGATTGATATGTCTCCAAAATCATTTAGAGCTTTCTCCCCTTAGATATGAAAATAGTAGATCATCCTCTCCCCCTGAATCTTAGCATGTAGATATTGGGATTGGATAGGGTGAGAAAAGAGTCTAAGATGATCACCATTAGAAAGTATGTTTATTTCAATATGACAACTTACGTTAGATTTTTCTCCAAACGTATTTTTCTCCCCCTACTTTGGTATTCTCCCCTTGTTTATATATATGAATTTTGATATTCTCCCCCTTGATTATATCTTCCCCTTTGCATAAGCATGTATCTCCCCCTTTAGCATTGAAGCTTTGGTATTTCTCCCCCTTTGGAATTAATTTCCAAAAAGGTCAAACATAGGGTCAGATACAGGGATCATTGATAAGAAGGGATCCTTGAGAACAAGAGTCATTGAATGTAGGGATCATAGAAAAGAAAATTTGAGGGAATCATTGAAAATAATTTCTCTCCCTTTGGCTGATCTGAGATCTTGTAAGACTTCTCCTCCTTTGAGTTAGGGATCCTTGAATAAAGAATCCCCCCCCCCCTTTTTAATAAGAAGGGATCATCGAAGTAACAAAATCATCACTTGTAGGATCACTAAACAAACATAGATTTGCAATTATGAACACAAATTTGAAAAGAAATCATGTCGGTGGCTCCGAGACAAACAAATCGGTGGTACCGAGATTTTTTTGGTGCAGCTCATCTGCTAAATCGGTAGAACCGAGTTATTCGTATCGGCGGCTCCGATGCAGAAAAAAAAACTTGGCAGTGGGATTTTGAAGTCGAGATTTCTCAAACTTTGCCAATAACAAAGAGTTCAAAGAAGTTTTCAAAAGAATTGCAAAAAGGTTTTTACAAAAGGATATCAACTAGAGAAGATTTGAGTGATTCTAGGAAATCTTGCAAATAGAATATGAACCAACTCAAAATACTTAACTAGATGATGGGCGGTGACTAGGTCACCTATATTAGAGTATATTGACTTAGGAGCCAAGCAAGAATACTTGATCATAGGTCATACTCAACGTTAAGCTCAAAATGGGGTTACCATTTTTCGATTAAGCATTTTTAATGTCTTCATATCACTTGAGTTGCTTTAGCTCATGACTTGGAGTAAAGCCTTTTCAAGGATATGAGTACATACCTTTGAGTGATGTTGATGACGTAGCTTGTAGGTGAACTTGTTGAGGATGCTCGAGGTTGATGAAGATCATCTTGAGTTGGGAGCAATCCTTCTCGTTTTAGTTCACTTGTCACCTACAAAGGTTAGTCAAGCAAGGAAGAACATGATATGACACGATACCAATTGTGAAATATAAATATGTGTCAAGGATATGTTTTTGTTGTCTTCTTCCTTCCATCATCAAAAGAACTTGTGGATACTTGGTCATGACAAGATTTCTTATGATTGGAGTTGATGGCAATCTTGTGGAATGAAGTGCTTCCAAGTACCTACAAAAGGTTAGATGCAATACAAGGGAGCATAGAATTCCATGGTATAAGATAGTATATCAAGAGTATCATGGAAATATTAAGAAAGCTCATGCCCTTGCATGCAACCGAGTGAGTCTAGCTCAAGTTTGAAGCATCAATGATGTTCAACTCACTCCTCAAGTAACAAAAAGTTTTCTCATCAAGTGGCTTAGTAAAGATATCGGCCAAATGCTTGTTAGTACGGACATGCTTAAGATTGATATCTCCTTTGGCAACATGATCACGAATGAAATGATGTCTAACTTGAATATGTTTATTTCGATAATGTTGCATAGGATTATGACCAATTTTAATAGCACTTTCATTGTCACAAAGTAATGGAACATTTTAAACATGAATTCCAAAATCCTTAAGCGTTTGTGTCATCCATAGTAATTGTGCGCAACACGATCCGGCAGCAATATACTCAGCTTCGGCAGTAGATAGAGATACCGAGTTTTGTTTCTTGGAGGACCAAGACACAAGAGATCTACCCAAAAATTGATAAGTACCCGAGGTGGATTTTCTATCAACTTTGTCACCGGCATAGTCCGAATCGGAATAGCCAACAAGGTTAAAGGAAGATCCCTTGGGATACCAAATTCCAAAGTTTGGTGTTTGTATCAAATATCTCACAATACGTTTTACGGACAAAAGATGACACTCTTTAGGTGCAGCTTGATATCTAGCACACATGCAAACACTAAGCATAATATCGGGACGAGAGGCACATAGATATAGCAATGAACCAATCATAGGTCGATAAACTTTTTGATCAGCCGGTTCATCCTCCTTGGTAAGATCAACATGTCCACTAGTAGGCATAGGAGTTTTCATACCTTTGCATTCTTGCATGTTGAACTTCTTGATCAAGTCCTTGGTATACTTAGTTTGGGAGATGAAATTTCCTTCTCTCGTTTGCTTGATTTGCAAACCAAGAAAGAATTTCAGCTCACACATCATGGACATCTCCTACTTCTCGGACATCAACCTTCCAAATCTTTCACTAAATTGTGGGTTAGTAGATCCAAAGATAATATCATCCACATAGATTTGGCACACAAATAATTCACCATTAACTCTTTTAGTGAATAAGGTTGCGTCAATTTTACCAATTTCAAAACCCTTTTCAATGAGAAACTTCGTTAAGCATTTGTACCAAGCACGAGGGGCTTGCTTAAGACCATAAAGAGCTTTACGAAGCTTGTAAACATGATTAGGTTTCTTAGGATTCACAAAACCAGGTGGTTGCTTAACATAGACTTCTTCTTCAATCTCACCATTTAAAAAGGAACTTTTAATGTCCATTTGAAAAAGCGTGATATCATGGTGATTAGCATAAGCAAGAAGAATGCGAATAGCTTCAAGTCTAGCGACGGGGGCGTAGGTCTCACCGTAGTCCATACCTTCTACTTGCATATAGCCTTGGGCTACGAGAAGTGCCTTGTTGCGTATGACTTGACCGTCTTCGTCTTGCTTGTTCCGAAACACCCATTTGGTTCCGATGATGTTTTGCTCATCCTTGGGCTTCTCCACGAGTGTCCACACTTCGTTCCTCTCGAATTTGTGAAGCTCTTCATGCATCGCGTTCACCCAATTCGGGTCTTCAAGAGCTTGTTCTACCTTCAAGGGTTCAATGCTAGAGATGAAAGAATAATGCTCACAAAAGTTAGCTAAGCGAGTTTTAGAGCGAGTGATTCTCCCTGTTTGTATATCACCAAAGATTTGGTTTAGAGGATGGTTCTTGGTCACTTGTGCTCTAACTCGGGGTAGCTTAGGCTTGTTGGATGGTGGAGCTTCTTCTTCATCATCATCTCCTTCGTCTTCGTTGTTGTCGAAGGTGTTGTTTCCTTGAGGTGGTGGTGAAGGAGGTTGTGGTGGATCTTCATGATGTACTTCCTGCTCTTCATCATCTTGTCGAGTACCACTTGTGGATGCCTCCATGTCGTGTTCAGGTTCACCTTGACGTGAAGTAAGGGCTTCCACTTGAGTTGATGAAGTACTTTCCTTCACCTCCATGGGACGAATCTTGCTGATGGACGAGTCTTGGATAGCTTCCGAAGGGTCCTTATCACCAACATCATTTGGCAATTGTTCGACTTGCGAACCATTAGATTCATCAAACTTCACATCTACCGTCTCTTCAACTTTTCGAGTCAAGTTGTTGTAGACACGGTAAGTGTGAGAGTTCGATCCATAACCGAGTAGGAATCCTTCATGAGATTTAGGCCCTGTTAGTTTGGGCTTTAGCTTCGGCTTTTGCAGCTTTTCCATTTTAGTGAAAAAGCCACAAAAGCTCATAAATAGGTGCTTTCGGAGCTTTTATGGCTTTTGGATCCAAATATTGTTATATTGATTCATCAAAAGCCATAAAAGCTCCAAAAGCACCTATTTAGGAGCTTTTGTGGCTTTTTGACCAAAGTGGAAAAGCTGCAAAAGCCAAAGCTAAAGCCCAAACAAACAGGGCCTTAGGAGCAAATTTAGCACGACGATGCTTATCAAGAATGTAGCACTTTGAGCCGAACAACCGAAAGTATCCAACTTGGGGTTTATTACCGGTGAGTAGCTCGTATGCCGTTTTACCGAGAAGCTTGTGCAAGTAAAGTCGGTTTGTGGCATGATATGTTGTTTCCACGGCTTCTGCCCAAAAGTGTCTTGGCGTCTTGTATTCGTCAAGCATCGTTCTTGCCATCTCAATAAGCGTCCGGTTCTTCCTCTCAACAACTCCATTTTTTGAGGTGTGTACGTAGCCGAGAACTCATGTGAAACACCTTCTTCGTCAAGAAAGGTATCCACATGGGTGTTCTTGAACTCCGATCCATTATCGCTTCGAACCGTCTTGATCTTCACTTCAAACTGATTTTGCGCTTTGCGAACGAAGTTCTTCAAGATCTTTTGTACCTGCGACTTATCATCAAGAAAGAATACCCACGTAAATCTGGAAAAATCATCAACTATAACTAGACCATAGGAATTTCCACCGAGACTCTTGTAAGCATTGGGACCAAAAATATCCATGTGAAGTAACTCGAGTGGTCTCCTTGTAGTCATGATATTCTTAATGGGATGACTTCCACCTACTTGCTTTCCATCTTGAGAAGCACTACAAAGTCTATCTTTGTCAAAGATAACATCTTTAACACCAAGTATATGATCACCTTTGATAAGCTTGTCTAAGTTACGCATGCCAACATGTCCTAGTCTTCTATGCCAAAGCCAACCTTTAGAAGATTTCGCAATAAGACAAGTACGAGGTTTGGATCTCTTAGTGAAATCGACAATGTATAGATCACCTCTACGGAAACCGGTAAAGACCATTTTATGATTATCTTGACGAAACACTTGGCAATCTACTTTCGTGAATAGCACATTAAAACCAAAGTAGGCAAGTCTAGATACGGAAAGAAGATTGTAGCCAAGAGATTCAACAAGCATAACATTTTGAATAGAGCTATCATGAGATATGGCCACCTTACCAAGACCAAGTACCTTACCCTTGGAGTTGTCTCCAAATGTTACGTACCTTCGCGGTCCATGGTTTGGTGTGATTTCTTCAAACATTTCTCTATCTCCGGTCATATGATCGGTGCATCCGCTATCGAGAATCCACTCTTTTCCTCCAGACATGTAATCCTTGAAGTTTGCCATGAGACTTAGATTCTTCATGATCTTCTCATACTCGATGTCGAATAGCTCATCTTCATCATAGTAGCCATGTTCCACATTGTCATCATCAAGTGGAAAATCCTCGTCACAAAGAACAAGAGATTCGTTAGGATTGTGATCATGACAATGTTCAAACTTGTGAATTCGAATGGCTTCTACAATGATGTTGTTGATAGTTGTGACATCTCCTTTAGCACACATGAGGTCTCTAAGCTCAAATAGACAATCATCAAACTTGGGATCACTAGGCGTCATTTTGTGGAAGGTAATAGTTTTATGAAGAATCTCATCAAGATTACTCAATGAATAACTTGGATATCGTTTCCCCAATTCATTCCACAAAGTATAAGCACATTCAAAGTTCTTCATTTGATTAAGCACATTTCTAGGCAATGCTCTAACAATGAGATTAACAGTTCTAAGATTGCATAGCATATCAATTTCCTCTTCGTGTGTGGGATGTAAAGGATCAATGGGAGGTACATATGGGCTCTTAACATATTTGCTCAATTGAAATTCATTAAACAGCTCAAGCATCAAAGTTTTCCATTGACTATAGTACTCTCCATCAAGAATAGGCACTCTACAACTCAAACTCCCTATACTAGACACATCCATCTTCCTCCACGGTGATTAAACCGAAGCAATGGAGACCAAAGCTCTGATACCAATTGAGGGATCACTAGAAGAGTGTCTACAGGGGGGGGGTGAATAGACTACTAGCAGGAATTTAAAACCTAACCTTTTCCCAAGTTAATTGGTTGGCAGATTTTAGCGATTGTAGCAAGATAGCAAGTCTAGCACACCCTACACATGCATGTAAAAAAATATGGCAGCGGAAAGTAGAGACATTAATTGCACATGAAGTAAAGAGTTGAGATAGGGAGATCAAACGCATGAGGGACACGAAGATTTTTCCCGTGGTTCCGATAGGTGGTGCTATCGTACGTCCACGTTTATGGAGTCTTCAACCCACGAAGGGTAACGGTCACGAGAGTCCACGGAGGGCTCCACCCATAAGGGTCCACGAAGTAGCAACCTTGACTATTCCATAACGGCTTACGTCCACGAAGGACTAGCCTCACTATGGGTAGATCTTCACGAAGTAGGCGATCTCCTTGCCCTTATAACTTCTTGGTTCACTCCACAACACGAAGTAGGAGGCTCCCAAGTGACACCTAACCAATCTAGGAGGCACCACCCTCCAAAAGGTAATAGGCTCGGCAATGTCGATGAACTCCTTGCTCTTGTGCTTCAAGATGATAGACTCCTCAGCATACAATCACTCTCTCACAGATTTGGTTTGGTGGAAGAGATGGGATTGGTGGAAAGCAACTTGGGGAGGCTAGAGATCAAGATTCATATGGTTGGAATGGAATGGCATGATCTCAACACATGAGTAGGTGGCCCTCTCTCAGAAAACTGGATGGGGCAAGTATGGAATAGTTCTGAGTGCTTCTCTTTCGAGTAGGTGGTGGTGAAGGGGTATATATAGGCATCTCCAAAAATCCAACCGTTACACACAAAATGACCAACTCGGTGACACTGATGTGTTAATCTCGGTGGTACCGAAGTGACCAAAAGGCAGCAACTTTTGAATCTCGGTGTGACCGATATATAAAACTCGGTTGCGTCGATAAGGTGACCAACGGTTAGATTGCCCAATTTCAGTGACACCGACTCAACAAACTCGGTGGTACCGATTTTGTGAAACTGCGTAACAGAAAGTTGGCAACCCAAACTCGGTGGCACCGAAGCAGAATTGGTTGCACCGAAAGGCTAGGGTTTGGCTTAGGTCTGTCTGAGTATGGGAATCGGTGGCACTGAGTGGAAAGTGTTGGTGCACCGATTTTGGATATTTGACTTTGGACAGACTTTTGTGGAAGAGCTTGTGGGTGGTTTTGGTGACTATCACTTGTGCACATATGAGCATTTTGTTCACCAACAGTACCTTACCCCCTTTTAATAGTATTGGCTTTCCTATGAACTCAAAGTGATTTCTCACAAAGTAAAATGTAGAGTCCTCTTGCTTGAAGCTTTGCCAATCTATTTCCTTGCATCTTGGGGTATCTCCACAATCTCCACAATCCTTTTGCCAACCCTTCTCTCTCTATGGACTTCTATCTGAAATACACTAGGTAAAAGTATTAGTCCAAGAGACAATGTATGTTGTCATGAATTATCAAAACCACCAAGGGAGCATGTTGTGCTTTCAATAGAAAGTTCCCAAAATCATCTGATTTTGTATGCACATCATGTGCAACTAGGAAATTGATCACAAGGCCAGCTTATGTGAAAATAAAGGATGAGCCACTTGATTTCCTTGAACGTATTCAAGGAGATATTTGTGGTCCAATACAACCGTTATCTGGAACATTCAGATATTTCATGGTCCTAATTGATGCATCAACGAGATGGTCAAATGTGTATCTTCTGTCAACAAGGAACCATGCTTTTGCAAAGCTAATTGCTCAGATCATTAAATTGAGAGCAAATCATCCTGAGCATAGGATAAAAACCATCAGAATGGATAATGCTGCGGAATTTAGTTCACGAGCATTTAATGATTACTGTCTAGCTTTGGGCATTTCTGTGGAGCACTCAGTACCTTATGTACATACCCAGAATGGTCTTGCGGAATCACTTATCAAGAGGATCAAGTTGATAGCAAGACCGCTGCTACAGAATAGTAATCTTCCAGCTTCATGTTGGGGTCATGCAGTATTACATGTTGCAAGTTGATACAAACTCGACCAACTACATATCATACGGTCTCCCCGTTGCAGTTAGTACGTGGAAACCAGCCAAGTATTTCCCATCTGCGGCAATTCGGTTGCGCGGTATATGTTCCGATCTCACCACCGCAGCGTACATCAATGGGCCCTCATAGACGAATGGGGATCTATGTGGGGTACAATTCTCCGTCAATCATTAAGTACCTGGAACCCCTAACAGGGGATTTGTTTACAGCCCGGTACGCTGATTGCATTTTTGATGAGGACAATTTCCCGGCATCAGGGGGAGAGAATAACCATGAAGAATGCCGTGAAATCGATTGGGATGTGAAAGGCATACAGTCCTTATATCCACGTACGAATGAGTCTGAACTGGAGGTTCAGAAGATTATAAATTTGCAAAATATTGCAAATAATCTGCCAGACGCATTTACTAATTATAAAGGTGTCACAAAATCAAATGTTCCCGCTATGAATGTGCCAGAGTGAGTAGATGTGACCCATAGATCTACTCAACCACCTAAGAGGAGGTGGAATCTGGACAAGGCTTCACAGAAGCGTCCAAGGGGAATGAGGAATCCTCAAATAGTAAATGCAAGTCAACGAGATGTTGATATTCAACCTAGGGTTGAAGGACACCTGAAGGATGTTGGACATCCAGAACCCAGCACGAGTGTGCACACAAATTTTGGTGCTGGGACATCGGAAGACCTTGATCCAACTGTTGAGGGAAATCACGAAGGATCAAAAGGTATTGATGAGATATCCATTAACTATATTGATTCAGGAGAATCATACAACAGAAAGACTACAGTTGTCGACATTTATTTCTCCTCTAGAATTGCAGAAGTCCTTGAGTTGGATCGAGAACCTAAGTCCATGGCAGAGTGCATGAAGCGCTCAGACTGGTCCAAATGGAAGGCAGCAATTGAGGATGAATTGAGCTCTCTCATAAAAAGAGGGGTATTTACTACAGTAATACCCACTCCTCAGCATGTGTTCCCCGTGGGAGCAAAATGGGTTTTCGTTCGTAAGAGGAACGAGAACAATGAGGTGGTGAGATACAAAGCGAGGCTTGTAGCACAAGGGTTCACGCAAAGACCCGGCATCGATTATGATAAAACATATTCTCCTGTTATGAGTGGAACAACGTTCCGATATTTAATATCACTGGCAGTGAAAATGAATTTGTCTATCCAACTGATGGATGTTGTGGCTGCATATTTATATTGGTCACTGGATTCTGATATTTATATGAAAGTTCCTGAGGGAATGAAGCTTCCGAATCCAAAGGCTAATCGCAACATGTATTGCGTAAAGCTTCAGAAGTCATTGTATGGCTTGAAGCAGTCAGGAAGAATGTGGTATAACCGACTGAGTGTATTCCTTCTTCAGAAGGGTTACTCAAATAATAGTGATTGCCCATGTGTGTTTATCAAGAAATCTAAAGATGCATTTTGTATTATTTCTGTGTATGTGGATGATCTGAATATCATTGGGACTACACAAGAAATACATGAGGCAAGTAATCATCTTAAGACGGAGTTTGAGATGAAAGATCTGGGTAAGACTAAATTTTGTTTGGGCTTACAACTTGAACATCTTCCTTCGGGAATACTTGTTCATCAGTCTGCTTATATCCAAAAGATTCTTGATAAATTCAATATGGATAAAGCATATCCATCGAAAACACCAATGGTTGTTAGATCTCTTGATAACCCATTTAGACCTAAGGATGATGGTGAAGAGGTATTAGGACCTGAGTTTCCTTACCTCAGTGCTATTGGAGCAATAATGTATCTAGCAAACTGCACCAGGCATGACATGTCGTTTGTAGTAAATTTATTAGCTAGATTCAGTGCATCACCAACTAAGAGGCATTGGGTTGGTGTGAAGAACATTTTCAAATATCTTCAAGGCACCAAAGATCTTGGTTTGTTCTATCAGAAAAATCAAGATAAGACCATGGTGGGATATTGTGATGCTGGATACCTATCGGATCCCCATAATGCCAGATCACAGACTAGTTTTGTCTTCTTGAGTGGAGGTACGGCTTTTTCCTGGAAGTTAACAAAATAAACTCTGGTGGCTACGTCCACGAATCATTCTGAAATTATTGCTTTGTTTGAAGCATCACGTGAATGTGTATGGCTTCATAGAATGATAAACTTTATTGAAAGTTCAAGTGGGATTGGGTCATTGGAATCACCCACCATTATCTATGAAGATAATGCTGCATGTATTGCACAGATGCAAACAGGTTATATAAAGAGTAATATTACAAAGCATATTCTCCTAAGCTATTTTATCCCCATCAGTTACAGGAAACTGGGGAGATAAATATTTTGCAAACAAAGTCATGTGATAATCTTGCTGATTTGTTTACAAAATCATTACCAAGTTCTTCATTTGAGAAGTATATCAACGGAATTGGTATGAAACGACTTCGGGACTTGCAAAGTTCAGGGGGAGTGTATCCCTGAATAATAATCTGTTTGTGATCCTCGGATCCTTGATATTGTGCTCTTTTCCTTCATAAGTTTTTCTTGAATGATTTCTTATGGAAGGTTTTTAATGAGGCAATAGTAATACATGCATTGTGATATGTCAGTTTCTCCTTATTTTCCCACTGGGTTTTGGAAGGAGTTTTTGATGGCATATTGTACATATCTCCTCATATTTTTCCTACAGGGTTTTTGGAGGAGACTAATCATTATGATGATGATCACGAAGTTGATGATGATGTTTACAAGAATAATGGAAGCAGAGACTAGGGGGAGTGTTATGATTAAATAATTAGTCTAATTAATAGAAATCTCTGCTTAACCGACTTGCGGTTCTCTCCCGATAGATCGCGTCCTATTGTAACGGACGCGTTCCCTCCTGTAAACGTCGCGCCTGTGCGACGCATCCCTTCAAGGGATATAAATGTGTACTTCGTCTTTTCAATCAACAGAGATCATTACATTATTCCTTTACAAATAGTTTAGATAGCTCACGCACTGGAGAGAGCGACTGTGGTCGTTTTAGCATTGCCAAGGTCCGAGATCTCCCAACCAAGCGCAATGTAACTCTTGATTTCATGAACTATGCTGACTCTCGCACTGGCGAGGGGTCAAAACATGAGTGAGAAGGGGGAGTTCAGTAGCCCGAATAAAGAGAGACATAGGCAGGAGAGGCCTTGGGACAAGGATATGTGGACTGATCTAGAAAGGAAGAGGAAATGGAGCTTCGACATAAACTCTTTAAGAAGCAAGCAGAAAGGCAGTGAAAGGGGGAGCGCCATGGCGACCAGAGAGGAAATGGATCTTATGGTCACTTCCGCCAGTCGAGCTCAAATGTTATTAGAAGTAATAACTTAAATTTCAATTTCTTTTACATAAACTAGCACTGTGTCCCTGGCAAATACGAGGGTGTTATGTTTAGTAGTATCTCAAATGTGTTATGTATTTTATTTTAAATCTTATAAGGATCTTTATTTCCCCCATGAATAGAAAATTTGTTGTTATATATATTCTAGAGGTTGTAAATTGATCTTTTATGTGGTATATATTATGTTACTAAATAGGGTAATGAAAATTCACTACAGAAGATTTCACACAAACAATGTAACAAATTAATTCACTTTTTATCAGTAACATGTTTTCTACGGTTAAAGCCAAAGTTAGAGTGGTGCTATCAATTTTAATGTTTTCTTCCACTCTCTCACTTATACAAAGCTCTCTTCTTCAAGCCAACCGTTCTATGCTCTTGCTCACATGTATATATATGTTTTATTGTGCAGAATCTCCCTCCGTTTTTTCCATGGTGAAGAGATTTTATTACATCCTCCGTTTCATAATGTAGTTCCTATAGATTTTTTTTAAAAGTCCAACTTTATAAACTTTGACCAAGTATATAAATAAAAATATCTACATTTAGAATACCAAATGCATTCTATTTGATACATCATGAGATATATTTTCATATAGTGTATGAGTCAGTTACTTTTATTTATTTATTTTACGGGCGGCGTATGGAAGAAAAAAAAATTGGTGGGGGGGGGGGGGGGGGGCAAAAAAGTTATAATACGGCTCCACGAGCTGATCAAAAGATGCTCACTTCGTTTTTATTATCTTTACATATTAGATTTGTATAAAGACAAAATCATAAATACTTTTAACAATTTTGTAGAAAAATATCTTAACATATATACCATCGAATCAATACCATTGCATCCATCATTGCATATATTTTCACATCATATAAACTTTTACAGTAAATGTTCATATTATTTTCTATAAACTTGGTCAAACTTTATAAAGTTTGACTTCAGTCAAAGCTAAGATGCGTAGTAAATAAAAACGAAAGGAGTACAATCACGAAGATTTATGCTCATATTTGTATGATTGAAAAGAAATAGTAAGAAGTTGCAGATAGAAATAGAAAGTTCTAATGAGTGTATACAATTGTACTGTGTTAAGAAAAATCCAGAAAATCATGATTCAAGGAATGATGCTTGTTTGCCTACCGAACTAGGTGTTTTCACCTTATGGAAGCACATAAAGGTCAGCACATAGTTTTTCTAATACAATACAGATGTAGATGCACACGTTCGTTGCTACGAAGACATGCACACACAACATATTCTTATAAGTATCTTCGAGAGATAGAAGGAACTGACTGATCATTTTAAGATTGACGAAATTCTCACATACTCACACTGAATGCATATCACTGAAAGGTTAAAATAAATCCAGAAAAATGCAAACACCAATGTCAAGTCTAGAACTTAATTCTAATGGGCTGAAGATACCACTGTCTTGTTGTAACCGTCTAACCACAAGTTAGTTCAGCTAGTTTTTTTAATAATACTTGTCTCATTTATGCCATAAGGATCATAATACAAGCCGCGTATAAATAGACCTGACAAAACTGAAAAGACAGCAGAACGCTAGGCTTTGCATAAAGACATGAGTAGTAAGCCATATAAAAAAAGAAAGAAAGATAATTTACAATCAAGACCGAAGAATCTCCTGAGCCTGACACCAACACCCATCACCAGCCTCCGACACCACCACAACACCCACCAAAAGGAAGAAAAATAATAATGGACCATCTCCTCCCCGAGCTTGACATGGCTCCATCGTTGATATATATGCAGCTTTACGGATCTCTAGGGTGGCTCGCCCAAAGCAAAGCCGTTGATGTTGAACGAATCAGAACGGGGCAATCACTGTGGACATACCCTCAAACTCCAGATCAGGCGCTCCCACACGACTAAGACCCCGGAGGAAGAAACCATACCTGCTAACCATGAACCTAGCACACGATTCACCATCTTCCAGGTGTCGTCGATGTAGGCCATAATCTGTATCCGCTCCTAGACTACCTTCCAAGCTTTGTGATAGCGTTGTAGTGAACGTCGTCGCAACAGCGGAGTCCGAGGACACAAGTCCACCATGGGGATGTTGTTGCAGCCACACCATCTTTGTTTTAACAGATTGGTTTTCAAATCCATCCCCAACCATAGGACCAATCGCCTCGTTGGAAAAGGATTCGAAGCCAAGACGATGAACAACTGAAATGCTACACCAACACGATCCAGAGCCCCCCTCACCACCGACGACCGAGGTCACTGGCCGAGGTTAGCCGCTGGAGGACGACGGCGGAAGTACCTGACGGCTGGCTATTTTGTTCTCCTAATCATTCAACCACATGTTGGTTCGCGAGGCAATCTTGTACTGTGTATAGCTTCCATTGTTCACATAGTAATTTGCCACAAAAGTACTCCTACCACGTCGCCTCAACAAAACAGAAACTCCCTACTACGTACACTACCCAAATGTGTCGGTGGACAGCCGGAGATAGAAACACGATCTGAACCAAGAGGCAGTACTCAGTAGCCGCTGTCCACGGAGAAAGCGTACGGCGGATCGTCCACCGGCACGTCGTTGAACCCGTCGCCTCCGGCGTAGAACCCAGTGAAGTCGACCCTGGGTTCCCGAACGAAGACATCCTGCCGGTTGCTGCCGTACAACATCCCGTCGCCGTCGACGCGCATCTTCTTGCCAAGAAGCAGCCGCGGCCTCTTGGCCTGCGCGCCCTCGCCCGGGAATAATCCGGCGTCGCTACTCGAGTTACCCACGAGGCGGCGCAGCACGTCGGGGTCGCCGACGACCTTGAGGAGGACGGCGAGCATCAGCTTGGGCCGGCGCTCGGCGTTCTGCACCCGGCGCCGCCACATCGCCGCCACGCGGTCCTCGGACCTCGGCGGCCCTCTGCTCCTGTTTCAGCCGGATCACTTCCATGGCTAACATCTTGGTGCTGATGTCTTCATCCTCGTCATCGTCTTCCATGCCACGCTTGCCGCCGGTGTGGTGCCGGACGATGCGGGGCAGGAGGTGCGTCTGGCGGAGGATTCCTCTGGGTCTTTTTTGACGCTTGCCGAGGCCTGGAAAGAGCTCCCCTCCCGCGTCGCTCCCGTGGGCGACCGGGAGGGCAAACCCTAGCGCCGCCGGCCTAGGCCTCCCCTCTCCTCCCCCTCTCCTCGCCGCCGCCTGGGTGTGCCGCCGGGCAAAGCCGGGCCGGCGTGGGCGGCGGCGGGGCTTATCCCCCCTCCCTCGACGCTGGAGCGCGCGGATCTGGCGTGGGGCGGAGGCGACGCGCGGACGCGGGGCGCGGCGGCGGGACGGCGGGCGTCGGCGGCGGGTCGTGGACGTCGTGCTCCGACGCGGGGGGCTGCGTGGCCTGGTCTCCCCTGGCGGCTGTGGTTCTGGTGCGACCGGATGCGGGCGGCTGGGGCGCCGGCGGCGGGCTGGTGGCAGTGTGAGGCGCGGCCTCTGGCCAGATCAGGCCGGATCTGCGGCCAGGGGGCCCGTCCGGGCTCTCTGCAGGGCGGTGCCCTGGGTCTTTCCCCGCGTCGGCTTGGTGGAGGCGGGGCTCTCCCTGGCTGGCGGCGGTGCTCATCGGGCAGCGGCAGCCCGACTCCGGCTGGGTGGTGGCGGTACGACGGCGTGGCGCGCGGGCCTGCGGGGCGGCGCAGTGCTGCGGTGGCGGCGTGCAGCGGTGATGGCCCGCCGGGCCCCTCGGCCCAGATCTGGGCCCGTAGGGCCCCATCTGGGTTCGGGCGGGCCGGCCTGACCTGCGGCTCGTTCTGCAGATGGAGGTGATGGTGCGGATCCAAGGGTCGGCGGCGACGAAGGCCGGCCTGTTGCAGCGCGGTGGCGGACTTCACGGGCCCTATCTCGGCCCGGCCGGCCCCTTTTTGGACTGGTGTGCCCCGGGAGGGCTTTACGGGCCCGCTGGGCCCGGCCGGACCTGACAGGGACTGGTGTGCTCTGCGGCCGCGTCCGGTCGACGACTGTCTTCGGCGGTGGAGGTTGGTCCCTCCCGCCGGCCGCGGTACTGCTCACCCCGGGTCATTCCCTCTCCTTCGGCTTGCAGACCTCGTGGCCGCTACCTCGGTGAGACGACGATGGTGGCTTCCGGATTGTTTTGGCGCTTGTTGGTGGGCGGCTTGTCTGGTGGTGTCGAGGCTCGTCCTCACGGGGCTCCTGTGCTACTGATCGTCTGGGGTTGTTGATGGGGTGTTTCGGGAGAAATCCTTGTCGGTTCGTCCGACTTCGACGCGGTGCCGCCTTCGGGTGGCATCTTTCCTTCCTGAAGGGTGTCATGGCCACCCTTGTTCACTTCCCTCTGTGCCGGGGAAACCCTAGGACCAGTTCGCTGGTCCGGGCAGCAGCATGGCGTTCCTTCTTGAAGGTGCTGCCTGGTACTTGTCGATTCAGTGCTAGGAGAGTGGTGGTACTCTGTCGGTGAGGGCGCCCCAGTCGCAGGTCATCGTCGTTTAGTCAATCCGCCTATGTCTCCATTTTTTTTTTCTTTTTTTTTCTTTGGGTGTATGTTTGTTGCCCTCCCAGCAATGCAAGTTGGTTGGTTGTACCGGATGTTTGCTATATCTATATAGCGGGGCTACGGCCTATTTCGAGAGGAGGTGCGTCTGGCCATGGAGGAAGGAGGCGTGCGCGAACTCCCACCGGTCCGGGTCGACCTTGCGGAAGCCGTAGGTGTTGAGCTGCCGGACGAAGCTGGAGAAGTTTGAGTGCATGAAGTGCGCGGGGAGCAGCGCGCGCGAGAAGGCGAAGATGTCGGCGACGACGAAGCTGTTGCTGGCCGGCCCCCACGCGACCACGGCGACCGTCGCCGGGTCGTCCACCATCGCGTACGTCTTGGCCACGAACGGCGCCACCATGCCGCCGCCGCCGTCGCTCCCCGAGCACTCCATGCCGCCGGCGCTGCTCATCTTTCACTCAAGACAGCAAGCAAAGCAAGAAAAAGAAAGCAGTAACGAATGACTTGTAATGTGAGAGTGGTACCGGAGCTATACATATACTCGAGGGATGTGCACGCGCAGGGAAGCGTGATGGGAGGGGGACACCAGACAAGTAGGAATGGACGCGTGTGTGCGCTGGAAGCCTTGCGTGGGGCTCCCTCACTCATCAGGCCAAAATATACTACAGTACTACTCCCCTAAAATTAGAGGCTTCTTATTCAATTGAGGCCATCAATTTAAAATCGTGTCATCGATTTTGATCGGATCAACAATTTTTTATTTAATTATTTTAATTCTCTATAACACTAAGCCCCCTATTTTTATCAAGTCCTTAATTGGAGTTGGGTCATCCAATTTTAACCGAGTCAACAATTTCACGGTTTTGACCGGGTCATCCAATTTTAATCCTCTAATTGCACTTGGGTCATCTAATTTTGACCGAGTTAACAATTTCACAATGGGATCTCTCATTTATTTTTTAATACACTATGCTCCATAACTTTAAAGCTTCTCTCGTCAATCCTTGATTTTGACTCCGTCAATCCTTTGTTGTGGCAATGAAATCTCTAAATTCGTTAAGCTATCCCGTTTTAAAGCCCCTTATTCAACTCAACAATTTCACAATGAGCCCTTTCATTCATTTTTTAATACACTATGCTCCCTAATTTTAAAGCTTCTCCCATCAATTCTTGATTTTGGCTCTGTCAATCCTTTGTTGTGGCAATGAAATCTCTAACTCATTAAGCTATCCCGTTTTAAAGCCTCTCATTCAACTCTTCAATTTGGATTGGATACATAATTGATTGGGTCGTTCACCCTGGTTTCATAGTGGGATCTCTCAATGGATGGGTGACAAAACGGAAGTGTCTCCTATGACACGTTTAGCACCAGCATAACACAGGTGTCCAACAACGTAAATAACTTTCTCAAGTTTTTGTACTAATTAAAAGACGTCCTCCAATCACACAGTCAAAAACATCCACCCAAACACCACAATAAAAAAAAGAAAAATGATAAACCCACGAACGATTCGCTATGGATTGGTCATACGAAACATTGTCCCACCAATCACTTCCCCGGTTGGACCGTTGGCCCACCTTTTTCCTAATCTTTAACCATAAATTGACACATCCATCTGTAAGCATGATTTCGTACAGTCTATCCATAGGAGTAGCATATCTGTTAAAAAAAATGCACTTCATTTTATCCCCACACGCCAAACCAACTAATACATAAATATTATTCACAACTTCAAAAAAATAACATAAAACATGTACAACCCCAGAATATAAGTGGCACGGTAAAGCGCGAACTGTCCTTCTAGTTAAAGATGAATCACCACCCTGTGAAGTGCCTGCTCCCTGGTTTCAATCGAAAACTGCCCTGTCAACATCTGCATACGTTAACTAACTAGTACCAGTACTAATTATAGAACGTAGTGTCGTGTACGTGCCTCCTCAGTGTTGGGTGGGCAAAGATAGTAACAAGGTCATCGACCTCGATTGTCGTGTTCTTGTATCGGGCGTATGTGACACTCCTCCTGCGAAATAAAGCGGCAACAACCGGCCTAACATCCATGAGCTCATGATTAAAAATGGTTGATGGAATAGACAATGGAGCGGTCCAGCCTGCTGAGCTCGCCGCTGACGAAAATGGCAGGTCCGCTCCACGCCTCCCGGGCTGGTTGGTTGGTCCCGAATTCTGGATTTAGGGTAACTCCAACCGTCCGATGCATGCCGACCTGAAATTTATTTATTTTTTATTTTGTTTGGGTCGATCGAACAGACCCATATGTCTAGTTTTAAATTTGGGGAAGATTTGCGCCAACGTGGCCGACACCTTAGCAGGCGCGTTCTTTAAAAAAATGAAATAGGCATAAAAAATAAAACATTTAAAATTTAAAACATGCATCCTGATAAAACATAATTAAACATTAAAACGGACGGCCAAAGTTCACTTCAAACATGACAAAACATTAATAAAAGCGTTAAAAAAACGCAGCCTCCTAGCCCCTTGCAGTAGCCTAGGCGTCGTCCTCGTCCTTGGAGCGGGTGATACCGAAGAACTTCGACGACGCAACCCACGGGAAGGCCTGTTAGTAGACAGCCTGTGCCGCCTGCTCCGGCGTCTGCTATTGCGGTAGCTCTGCTGCTCAACACACACATTCCTCCTCCTCGCGCTCCCGCCACTCCTCTTTCTCCTCACGTGCCCAACGTTGCCGTGATTAAAGTGTATGAACTTTTTGACACCCTTACATTCGCAAGTTCTTAAGGCTACACAAAAATAAAATACTCTCGTCATATCTCAAAATCAATGCAAGGAACCCAATTATCAAGTTCAATTGATCTACTAGTTCATGTAAGTTTTTATTATATCTATTAATAAAAAGATAAAAAAGGCAGCCTCCCAGCCGCTTGCAGCCCGTAGCCTATTGCCGTCCTCGTCGTCGGAGCGGGTCAGATCGAGGAACTCCGTGGCACAGCCCACGGGATGGCTTGCTGGTAGGCAGCCAGCGACGCCTGCTCCGGCGTCTGCTACTGCGGCAACTCTGCTGCTCGACGCATGCGCCCCTCCTCCTCGCGCTCCCGCCGCTCCTCTTTTTCCTCGTGTGCCCAGCGCTGACGTGCTTAATGTGTATGAACTTATGACACCTTTCCACTACTTCGCGCAAGTTCTTAAGGCTACACAAAAAAAATTACTCACTTCATATCTCAAAATCATTGCAGGGAACCAATTATCAAGTTCAATTGATCTACAAGTTCATGCAAATTTTTATTATACCACTTCAATATACCTATTATTTTTAAGACCAACGTATAATTCATGTAAATTACGAATTAGTATTCAACTCTATCAAAAGATATAAGTGAGGCAAGAGAGTCCTAATCTTTTCAATAAAAACATAATTTATCACCGTGCTCTAACATGTATAAGCGAAGTGCAAGAGCAAATTCTATATATAAAAGCCTCAACTCAAAAGGATATAAGTGAAGATCGGTCAATGAGAATTCTATAAATAATAGACCAATGTGTCTCTCTCTAAGAAGTATGACCACGTTGCGAACATACAAAAAGTTATCATGGATGGATTGTGTTTTGATGAAGGCGCTTTGGGCATTGGAGACGAGATTTGTCATATGAGGGCCAAGCCTCATGGAGAGTACCTTCGCAATCATCTCCGCGATTGCTAGAATGAGGCTAACGGGTCTATAGTCAGCGATCCCCTCCGCTCCCTATTCTTCAAGCCTGATATACGCAAGGCCTTCGACTCCGTCGAGTGGGAGTACTTGCTTGATCTCCTCCAACGGCGGGGCTTCCCTAGTAAATTCAGAGATTGCATCGCGTCCCTCCTCTTCTCTTTATCCTCGAGGATCATCCGCAATGGTACTACCGGGTGCCCAATCAAGCATAGGCAGGGCCTTCGGCAGGGAGACCCCATATCCCCGCTTCTAACATCGCCATTGACCCGCTCCAAAAAATCTTAGATGTGGCAGCAAGGAAGGGGATCCTCCACAAAATCCAGGGAAGGGGTGTCATGATGAGGACCTCTCTGTACGCGGACGACGCGACCGTCTTCTTGGCTTTAATCAAAAAGGATGTTGACAACCTTGCTAGCATTTTGAGGGGTTTTGGGGAAGTCACGGGCCTTTACACCAATATCTAGAAGAGTTTCTTGGTTCCCATTCGTTACAACCACCTTGATTTGGGTAGCATGAACCAAACTTTGCGCGCTGCATGGACCTCGTTCCCATTGCGATACTTGGGGCTCCCCTCTCCGTTTGGAAGCTAAATTTGATGGATTTCCAATTTCTCGTGGACAAGGTTGCGAGCATAGAAGAAGCTAAAGTTGATGGTATCCTCTCCGTTGCGCCGTTACCGTCGATGATGGTGGTGGAAGCATAGAAGAAGTTTAGGTCCACTTCACCAGCATTCATCCTTTTTGGGACTCTCCTTGGCTTCTTGGGCGGATGCCAAAGTGCGTTGCCCCGCTCAGCTATGAAGCTTCCAAGAGAAAGAATTGGAAAGTGAGGGAGGCCCTCAAGCACAACGCGTGGATACTAAAGATCAAACCGCCCATCAACGTCTTCGTTGACCACATCCCTCAATTCTTCGCCCGTTGGATACTACTAAATGAGTTCCATCTTGACGAGCTCACCAAGGCGACATCATATGGAAGCATAAGACTGTTGGGTAATACTCGGCGGCCTCCGCATATAAGGCGCAATTTCTTGGGATGGTCCTTTCTCCCATGGATGAGTTGGTTTGGAAGGCTTGGGAGCCTTCAGAAGTTAAACTTTTTCCTTGGTTTGTCTCTTCAAGATAGAACTACGACGGCATATAGATTGGCAAAAACGTGGGTGGCCAAATTGTGATCTTTACCCTGTTTGCATGAGGGTGCAAGAATGCGGATCTCACCTCTTCTAGAAGTGCCGCTTCACCCGGCGTCTTTGGTCTTTGTTCATTGAGAAATTTCACTTACTCGGGCTCGACACTTCCGCTTGGTCCTTGTTCGACTCGGTGGAGGTGTGGTGGGCACGCACTTGTGTCGATGGCATGCCAAACCGACAAGCCAAGACCTCCCTAACCATGTTTGTCTCTTGGACATTACGAGCGAAACGCGATGGTTTTTAAGCACAGGAGCGCTCCACCGCCTATCTTGCTCTCCTCCATCTACACCGAGGCCAACCTATGGGTCATCGTCGGTGCAAAGAAGCTCTGGTCTTTTATTTTGCGGGAGTGATCCGTATGCCGTGTATTTGGGTGTTTTGTAACAAACAAACTCGATTATCTCTTATTTGATCACTAGTACAGAACCGGCCTTTAGTCCTGGTTGGGAAGGGCCTTTAGTCCCTGTTCCCCAACCGGGACTAATAAATAGGGACTAAAGCCCCCCCTTTTAGTCCCGGTTGGCCACGAACCGGGACTAAATCCACGCCACGTGGCCGGCAGCACGCGCCGATGGCTTGGGACCTTTAGTCCCGGTTGGTGACACCAACCGGGACTAAAGGTTTAGGGGTTTAGGGGTTTAGGCTTTATTGTTTATTTTTCCTTTTTATTTTGTGTTTTCCATTTAATTTTTTTTCATTTCAAACATATTTTATGCTACTACATACTGTACACGTTATGCATATATACAATAGAATTTCTCGTAGAACCAATCATATATCATAGAATTTCTCTCGTACGACCATGCATACACACACACACACACATATATATATATACATACAATTTGGTATATACAATTTCTCCTACAATTTGTAGATCACTACATGCAGCCATTAGGTGATCACCAAATGGTAGTCTCCGTTGGGAGATATGACCTGCTCAAGCAAAAATCCCGCAATTTCCTCTTGAATTGCTCGTATGCGGTCCGTTGCTAGGAGCCTATCCCGCATCGACACCATCTTTAAAGAAGGAGATCAGTATGAATATATTAGTTGTGTGTATATATATTAGATCATGATAAAAAAAATTGTGAATAGTGTTTACGTACCCAAAGATGTCTTGCGTCTCCCCTCCTTTCGGTCATAAAGCGAATGTTCTCGCAAACGTAGTATGCACATAAATTAGTCCCCTGTTTCTGCTTCAAACACTTTACGAGAATAGAATCCAATCAGATAATAATCAAGCATGATAATGGTTATTGAAACTAGAATTAAAGAGATGCACGGACGTAGCTAGTACTACTTAATTATAATTACCTTGGACCGTCGCCATCTCAGCTCTGGTTTCCATTCACCGTCAATCTCTTTGGTGAACTTTTTCCAAACCCTGCCCGGCAAAGAAAATGAATAAAGGATCTATTAATTACTTGATATCAAGAAATGAACTAAAGAGGCCGACATAGTGCGATAATGATTGAAATTACCTGTCGAGCATCAAATACATGTTTTTGTATTCCTTAGAGTCTCTACTTAGTGAGTCCAGTACTTCAACAGTTCCCTCGTTAACTCTAATGATTAGCAGGATCCAGTGGTATCTCTGCGCACACGTTTGTATAAGCGGGCATGCATTGTGCATTCAACTACACACTTAACATCGAGTAAGCAAAAATAGAATTTGTAGTACAAGACAGTAACACTCACCTGAAGTTGTAAGGAAGTAGTATTTTTGGTTTGGTATATAGGCTCTTCAAAAACATTAGCAAGCTTTCCTCTGCGTCTTTTTGGAATGTAGTTAACACCTCTTCATTAACGGTATTTGGGTCAATGAACCCAGTGCTATGGACTCCATCTCTATTCACTAGTAGAAAACATGCCTTCCGTTTAACCCATTAGTCCCGGTTTGGCTTTGGCCCGGGAAAAATGTGACCATTAGTCCCGGTTCCAACGGCTAGGAGCGGTCGGGGGGCAGGGGCACCATTAGTCCCGGTTCATTTGGGACCTATAGTCCCGGTTTGTATCACAAACCGGGACTAAAGGGGTGGTGGTAGGCTGGTGTCAGCCTGGGGCCCCCACGAGCCCTTTTAGTCCCGGTTGGTGATACAAACCGGGACTATAGGTGGACCTTTAGTCCCGATTTGTATAACCAACCGGGACTAAAGCTTTCCCTATATAAACCCTAGCTTCGTCCAGCCCGACTCCATTTCTCTGTTTTCTCTATTTGAATTCCCCTCTCTGTTCTTCCCCTAGCTCAAGCTCCTCCCTCCATTTTTGCCAACATTTGTCAAGATTTGAGGCACCCCAATCCATCCAAGTGTCCACAAAGGTTAGCAACTTTGTCCTTTCATCTCTTATTGCTTGATCAGCTCGTGCAATGCTTTATAAGTATAGAGATTTGTGGGTTTTAGTTTGGGTGTAATTATCTGGTAGTTTTTTTGATTTATATGCAATTTGAGCTCAAATTAACTCCTTAGTTTGCATATGTGTAGGTGTGGTTTACTTAGTGTGCCTTCCCGTCCCCGTCCTAACCACCGTCGATCGCCCGCACCGTCCCGTCGCCGGCACCACCTTGGTGAGCCTCTTCTTGTGTTCTTATCATTTTTATTAAAAAAATCTTATTTGTATGATTTAGATAGTTACTTGCATAATTTTCTTACTTGTATGATTGTTGTTATATATAGTGCCATGGTTATGATATCCGTGCCCGTCGGCCCTCGTCTGGTTTACGATTCGGATGTGGTATATTCTCTTTTATAACTATTTGTTGCATTTCGTGTTAATGACAATTATGCCCATCAAGTTGACATAGATATTTTTATCTAGGAGGTAGTTGAACCGGAAATGCCAACCGACCCTATTGTCGAGAAGTTAAATTTAGTTGAAAAAGAAAATGAGGATTTGAAAGGAAAATTGAAAAGAGTTGAAGAAGAGAAGATGAAATTGGAGTTGTACGTTGCCGATGTCGTCGATGATCACAAGATTAAGATGGATGCAATACGCTTGAAGATTAGAAAGATTAGAAAATATGCCATTAATAAAGAGGCTTGGTATCATTATGTTGTTGGATCAATTGCTACCTTAGTTGCGATTTTGATCGCATTTGTTGTTGCATTTAAATGTTTTATCTAGATTGTTGTATGTTGTTTTATGAGAAAATAAGTGTGTATGAATTTTATGTATGAACTTTTATTAATTTGGTCTTTTCGGTGTTGTGTAATGAAGATGAACCGGCAATGGATGTACGATGACCGACGCTCTTCCCAGTTCATTAATGGCGTGCAGAGTTTTTTGCGTGCGGCTGAGTCAAACAAGCGGGATGGTTTTATGTGTTGTCCATGTGGTGTGTGTAACAATGATAAGACTTACTCTACCTGAAAACAGATTCACGTCCACCTGTTTACGTCCGGTTTCATGTCCGACTATAATTGTTGGACCAAGCACGGAGAAAGAGGGGTTCTGATGATGGAAGAGAATGAAGAAGAAGAGGATGACGACAACTATCCTGGGTGTCCTGAATATGATGGTACTACAATGGGGGAAGAGAATGAAGAAGAAGAAGCTAAGGCATCATATGAGCCCGCTGATGATCTTGGTCGGGCCATTGCTGATGCAAAGAGAAACCGCGAAAGTGAAAAGGAGAAGTTGAAGTTGCAGCGCATGTTAGAGGATCACAAAAAAGGGTTGTACCCAAATTGCGAAGATGACAACACAAAGCTCGGTACCACACTGGAATTGCTGCAATGGAAGGTAGAGAATGGTGTACCTGACAAGGCATTTGAAAAGTTGCTGAAAATAATGAAGAATAAGCTTCCAAAGGACAACAAATTGCCCGACAGTACATACGAAGCAAAGAAGGTTGTCTGCCCTCTAGAATTGGAGGTGCAGAAGATACATGCATGCCCTAATGACTGCATCCTCTACCGCGGTGAGTATGAGAATTTGAATGCATGCCCGGTATGCAATGCATTGCGATATAAGATCGGTCGCAATGACCCTGGTGATGATGTTCATGGCGAGCGCCCCAGGGAGAGGATTCCTGCCAAGGTGATGTCGTATGCTCCTATAATACCACGGTTGAAACGTTTGTTCCAAAACAAAGAGCATGCCAAGTCGTTGCGATGGCACAAAGAAGACCGTAAGAAAGACGGGAAGTTGAGAGTACCCGCTGATGGGTCGCAGTGGAGAAAAATCAAGAGAGAGTGGCCGGACTTTGCAGATGACCCAAGGAACTTATGGTTTGGTTTAAGTGCAGATGGCATTAATCCATTTGGGCAGCAGAGCAGCAAGCATAGCACATGGCATGTGACTATATGTATCTATAACCTTCCTCCTTGGTTGTGCATGAAGCAGAAGTTCATTATGATGCCAGTGCTTATCCAAGGCCCTAAGCAACCTGGCAACGACATTGATGAGTACCTAAGGCCATTAGTTGATGAACTTTTACAGCTGTGGAATAAAAAAGGTGTACGTGCGTGGGATGAGCACAAACAGCAGGAATTTGACCTGCGAGCGTTGCTATTTGTAACCATCAATGATTGGCCTGGTCTTAGTAACCTTTCAGAACAGACAAACAAGGGATACCATGCATGCACGCACTATTTAGATGAGACTGAAAGTATATATTTGGACAAATGCAAGAAGAATGTGTACCTGGGACATCGTTGATTTCTTCCGACCAAGCATGCCTTAAGAAAGACAGGCAAGCATTTCAAAGGTGAGGCAGAACACCGGAAGAAGCCCGTCCTCCGTACTGGTGATGACATACTTGATATGGTCAAGGATTTACAAGTAATATTTTGAAAGGGTCCTGGCGGACAATCTGTTCCGACTGACGCTGAGGGACGCGCACCCATGTGGAAAAAGAAATCTATATTTTGGGAGCTAGAATATTGGAAAGTCCTAGAGGTCCGCTGTGGAATCGACGTGATGCACGTGATGAAGAATCTTTGCGTGAACCTGCTAGGCTTCCTGGGCGTGTATGGGAAGACAAAAGATACACCGGAGGCACGGGAGGACCAGCAACGTGTGCACGAAAATGACAGCATGCATCCAAAGCAGTATCAAGGTCCTGCCAGCTACGCTCTTACCAAAGCAGAGAAGGAAATCTTCTTTGAATGCCTGCTCAGTATGAAGGTCCCGTCTGGCTTCTCGTCGAATATAAAGGGAATAATAAATATGGCAGAGAAAAAATTCCAGAACCTAAAGTCTCATGACTGCCACGTGATCATGACGCAATTGCTTCCGGTTGCGTTGAGGGGGCTTCTACCAGAAAATGTTCGATTAGCCATTGTGAAGCTATGTTCATTCCTCAATGCAATTTTTTCAGAAGGTAATCGATCCGGAAATCCAACCAATCTTACATAATGATTTGGTCCAATGTCTTGTCAGTTTCTAGTTGGTGTTCCCACCATCCTTCTTCAATATTATGACACACGTCCTAGTTCACCTAGTCGAAGAGATTGTCGTTCTGGGTCCTGTATTTCTACACAATATGTTCCCCTTTTAGAGGTTCATGGGAGTCTTAAAGAAATATGTTCGTAACCGTGCTAGGACAGAAGGAAGCATCTCCAAGGGCCATGAAATAGAGGAGGTTATTAAGTTTTGTGTTGACTTTATTCCTGACATTAAGCCGATTGGTGTTCCTCAATCGCGGCATGAGGGGAGACTGCATGGAAAAGGCACGCTTGGACCAAAATCAATAATATGTAGGGACGAGCATTCTTGGGCGCAAGCACACTACACAGTTCTACAGAATTCTACCTTGGTAACCCCGTATATCGAGAAACACATGGATATTATACGCTCGAAGAACCCAGAGAAGTCTGACCCCTGGATTCAACGTACACACATTGAGGCTTTCGGCGGTTGGTTGCGAACACATCTCATGAATGATGACAATGTTGAAGATGACTTGTACTTGTTGGCCAAGAGACCATCTTCGACTATATTGACTTTCCAAGGGTACGAGATAAATGGGAATACATTTTACACGATCGCCCAAGATAAAAAGAGCACCAACCAAAACAGTGGTGTCCGCTTTGACGATGCGGCAAACAACAAGGAGAAGGACACATATTATGGTTACATAGAGGAGATATGGGAACTTGACTATGGAGGTGATTTGAAGGTCCCTTTGTTCCGGTGCAAATGGGCCAATCTGACTAAAGGAGGGGTAATGGTAGACCCGCAGTACGGAATGACAACAATGGATCTCAACAATCTTGGGCACACAGACGAACCATTCGTTCTAGCCAATGATGTGGCGCAAGTTTTCTATGTGAAGGACATGTCTACCAAACCGAGAAAAAGGAAAGATAAGAAAGCGGATACATCATACGATCAGCCAAAGCGCCACATAGTGCTTTCTGGGAAAAGAAACATCGTGGGAGTGGAGGACAAGACAGACATGTCACAAGATTATGAAAAGTTTGATGAAATTCCTCACTTCGCAGTGAAGACTGACCCAAGCATCCTGTTAAATGATGAAGATTGTCCATGGTTATGGCGCAATAATCAAGGAAAACACGCGAAGAAAAAATTTTATACCCCAAGATCCCACTCTGGGATGTGATTGGCTGCACCATCATCACTTTTCTTCTCTAGTGAGTAGCCGGGATGGTCCAGTTTTGTACACGAAGTGCATCCAGTTTTTGTTGTAACCCTCTCAACTTTTTAGCACATGTTATGTGGGTGAAATGATGATACCATGCCAAGTTTCAACCTTTTCAGAGTTCATTTGTGGTGCTTTTTCATTTCAGGGTCGTTTAGCTCAAAAAATCATTAAATGCACGAAAAATAGCAAATGAAGTTACAAAGGGTTGAAATTTGAATATGTGGCTTAGAATGGTGCATATTGAATGGACAAAAAGTCTGGAGTTGAAGCAAGTTTAAAAAAATGCAATGCCTTTGTAACAGATGAGTTTTCGTCTGAAACCCTCATACTTCGAAGGAGATGGTCTAGTTTGTACACGAAGTGCATCCAGTTTTTGCCGTAACCCTCTCAACTTTTTAGCACATGCTATGTGGATGAAATGATGATACCATGCCAAGTTTCAACCTTTTCAGAGTTCATTTGTGGTGCTTTTTAATTTCAGGGTCATTTAGCTCAAAAAAATCATTAAATGCATGGAAAATAGCAAATGAAGTTAGAAAGGGGTGAAATTTGAATATGTGGCTTAGAATGGTGCATATTGAATGCACAAAAAGTCTAGAGTTGAAACAAGTTTAAAAAAATGAAATGCCTTTGTAACAGATGAGTTTTCGTCCGAAACCCACATACTTCGAAGGAGATGGTCTTGTTTGTACACGAAGTGCATCCGGTTTTTGCCGTAACCCTCTAAACTTTTTAGCACATGCTATGTGGGTGAAATGATGATACCATGCCAAGTTTCAACCTTTTCAGAGTTCATTTGTAGTGATTTTGATTAAAACTAATGAAGGTTATAAAACTAAAAAGAGTTAAACAGAATCTGGTTTTGATTAAAACACCTATTTAAAATATCCTAAAAATTCCAATATTTAACATAATGATAAAACATACTAATATTAAAGAACAGCAAAAACAATCACTAAAAAACTATTTTTAAACTAAAGTTATTCACAAACTAGTGATTCACAAAAATTTCAAAAGAATTCAAATTTAAACTATTTAAATTTGAAAACTACTGGCACTAACAGAAAGTTTGTAATTGTTTTGACCTGAAGCAAAAAGATTCATTAAAAAACTATAAATATTCTAACAGTTATTGCAAATATAAAAATAGTTATTCCAAATATAAAAACAGAAAAACAAAACAAAGAGAAAATAGACCTTTAGTACCGGTTGGTATCACCAACCGGGACTAAAGGTCCTCATGGCTTCTTCCTCCCCCAAATCACTTCGTCTTCACTCGCTTCGATGACGCCGCCAGGCTGCCCCGCCCGCGCCCTCGATCGACGTTGCCGTCCGGCCGCTCTGCCCACGCGCCTCCGCCGCTCTCCTCCTCCACGCGCTGCCGCCGCTACTCCACGCGCCGCCGCCGCTCCTCCACGCGCCGCCGCGGCCGCCCGAGCCCACGCCGGCGCCGCTCCTCCCATCCGGCATCCTCCTCCATCTGCACCAGGCCACCGCGCGTCGTCGTCATCTTCCTCCCGCGCAGTCATCCAACCGCACCAAGACACCTCGCGCGTTGTCGCCGTCTTCCTCCCGCGCCCCTGCTACTGCCCGCCGACGAAGAGCCCCTGCTGCCCGCCGCCGACGAGCCCCTGCGGCTCTCTCCCTCCTCCCATGGTGAGCCTCCACCTCTCTGCTTCCTTCCTCCCGTGCTCATGAAGAAGATAGGCAGGGCAGCGAAGACGGACCTAATTATTGAACATTGACTAAAATTAGATGTTTGATGTTTGATGTTTAGATATAATTTTTGATGTTTAGATGTTTGATAGATGTTGCTGATTTGTTTAGATGTGTTTAGATGTTGCTGATTTGCTAGCATTGACTAAAATTAGATGTTAGATGTTTGATGTTTAGATATAATTTTTGATGTTTAGATGTTTGATAGATGTTGCTGATTTGTTTAGATGTGTTTAGATGTTGCTGATTTGCTAATCCCACATTTGTTTGGATGTTTGATGTTTAGATTTGTTTAGATGTTTGATGTTTAGATGTGATAGATGAGTAGGAATTTGTTTATAAATATGAGTAGCATAATAAAATGATAATCATTTTTATGCAAATCCCACGTTTATAAGGTCTATAGTGGACGATGCCTGGCCAGCATCCTCGTCGTCGACTCGGTGGCAACACCCTGCTTGAGAGGCGCCTTGTCCGGGAGTGGGCTCTGCCGGGCTGGCACTGAGAGGTGCTGCCTTCCGGGGCGCGGAGCTTGGTGAGTAATCAGGGTCCCGTCGTTGACCCGGAGGTTATTTGGTGGCAGTCGCGTGGACCACTGTCGGTGCAGAGGGAGCCGGCCCCCGCAGAGGTGGTACGTCGCCGTGTCAGGGAGGAGGATGAGCACGTCTGACGCTACATGGCTGCGTTAGACGCAAGGTTCTCCAATACCTGGCATGTTCTTTAGGGATCACACCCGAGCTATGATCCTATCATAGTTCCTTATCTTTGGGTGTCCACCGCCTGCGCCGCGAGACGTCAACTATTCTGATGATGTATTAGTGATATTATATTCGATGATGTATTAGTGATACTATTCGATGATGTATTAGTGATATTATATGATCGCATTTGTTGTTGCATTGCCTTGTATTGATTTGCATATCTCCGGTTCTTCTTATTAAATGCATTCTAATTGTTTTATATTTGTTCTGGATTAGTTAAGCTATGGACGGTAGAGACAGAGACCATGATCAAGAGAATGCCATGTACGACCTGATACGCTCTGGAAACGAAGAGAATGAAGTAGATGATGGCTCACAATACCTTAACCCATCTGGTGAGGGAATTGAGGAAGAACAACCAAGAGACGAAGGCGAACCAGCTGACAATGACGATAGCGAAGAAATTTTTGTCCATTTAACAGAGTCCGGCGAGGTATTAATTTGCCCTCCGGTGATCATCAAATGTATAGATTGATTTGTATATATTAACGAATCTTTCTTCATTTTAGCCCTCCGGATCGAGCAAATCTTCTACAAGGGTTAAACGTGGTCCGACAAAAAAGTTGAAACAAGGCGTAAAGTTTAACATCGATCAAATCAGAGCAGATGGCGAACCGATTGCTCCTAAAGAGAATGCGGACAAATTTATACATCAATGCGGAGTTATCGTTAGGGACCAAATCATGATCACCGTTCAAGAATGGAATCAGCCAAAAGATACCCAAGCAGTTTCTTTTGTCAGCCAAAGAGCAAAAGATCTGCTTTGGGAGGAGCTCATGAAACATTTCACCCTACCAGAGGCTCTCACAGATCTCCAACGGGAGAAAGTCAAGAAGTGTGCTCTTAAGAAGATGGCCACACAATTCCAGTCTTGGAAGAAAAGATTATGGAAAAGTTACGTGGAAAACGAAAGGAAGACTCCAGAATTCAAAGGAGAATATGTGAAGTTAGCAGATGACTGGGACGAATTTGTGAAGTTCAAGGAATCAGAAGAAGCTAAGAAACGGTCGAGAATAAACAAGATAAATGCCAACAAAAAAAGTGGCACCATCGTCTGGGGCCAGGCGGCTACAAGTATGGGTTGCCTAAGTGGGATGAATCGGAGAGAAACATGAAGGCTGTAGGGGTCACTCTAGTAACAGAGACTTGGCCCGAGAGGTGCAAGACTTGGTTTTATGCACATGGGGGAAAGTTGGACCCAAAGACAGCGTGGGTTCCACGGAGGTCCCGACAGATGATGCACTGCTGGCTCGCTACCCCATGGATGATATCTTTGAGTTGACACCTTGTGAGCTACACGTGAAACTGAAGAACATATCCATGAAGGTGGCTGACGGCTTTGCTTTACCGAGTGGACATGAAGCAACTTTCCACGGCAATCCGATTCCACCTGGCTATGCTCGTGTCGGGGTGGATCAAGTTGTGTCGGCATATGAAACACTAGATCTTGACTACCCTGGAGGTGAAGGGGAGCAGACACTGGGAGAAGCCAGGTGTTGTGTCATTTTATGGAAAAAGGAATGCTTCGTGTTTCCAAACTCGGTGCCAAGGCCACCGACTCCTCCAAGTCCGCCGCGTCAACAGACTCCAACCCTCCCCGAGACGGAGCGCAGGGTGAGTCCTTCGAATCCATCTCCGCCGCACCAGCCGAATCCATCCCACCCCAAGACGGAGTGCATGGCGAGTCCGCGATATCAATCTCCGCCACGTCAGCAGAGTCCATCCCACCCCAAGACGGAGCCTAGCGCGAGATGTCCGCGATATCAAAAAACAACGTCTCCAAAGCGAAAGAGAACACAAAAGAAGAAACCGGCTGAGCCTCCTGCCAAAAAGAAGTTATCTTATGAGAAGACTGACGAGGAACTAGATGAATCAGTGAATCTCGCTTTGCGGGCCCATTTTGGACCGAAAGCGCCCCCGCCGCCAAAGGAGAAAATACCCAACGAGGTCGTACAACACATTATTGATGCAGCTAAACCGGCGGAGAAAAGACCGGTATCAGACTATGAACCTTGTATTACCAAGTCCTATGCATCCCAGAAAAGACAGAAGTCGAGCGGTAGCAGTAAATGCGGGAAAACTGTTCCCCAGCTCGGAGAACAGGCAGTCCAATCGATCAGCCCGCTCAAGGTGAGTGCCAATAACGTGGTAATAACCGACGCTGATAGAGAGAATGCTAGAATGCTCGGTATCACTGTTGAACAATTCCTAGAGATCGAGGAATTTCCACCGTTAGATTCGAACGAAATAGAACGACAATATGTCCCCGGGAAACTTCTGGTCAGTCCTGACGACGAGAAGCTTCTAACAACGCAAATGTACAAATTGCATGACTGGTACATGAGAGAAATAAAGGACGGGCGAGAGAGCCTCATGGTGAAAGTCGAGAAAGAGCATTACGTCCATGAAAAAGATTTGTGGATTGAAAATGAAAAAAAATTTCAGTTATTCAATCAAAAAGCACTCGACAAATCTATCGTCAGTTGCTATTGTCTGTAAGTGATTTCTTTCTGTAATTTAAGTCTCTAGCTCAGCTCGTTCATTGCCTGTTATTATACTCACTATATTCTTTTGTGTGGTATTATGCAGAATGAAGATTTTTGAATTGAAAAGAGCTGGAGTCTATGGCACTGGGTTCATTGACCCAAATACCGTCAATGAAGAAGTGTTGAGAAGGCACCCTAAAGACACAGATAAATTGTTTCTAAGGTTTTTGAAGGCCCTAAAGTACAAAGCAGAAATAATTTTACCTTGGAACTTCCAGTGAGTGTTACTTTCTTATACTACAAATTCTATTTTTGCTTATATATATACTCGATGTTAAGTGTAGTTGATGAGTTATGCATGCCCGCTTATACAAATCGTGTGCGCAGCTACCACTGGATCCTTCTAATCATTAGAGTTGACGATGGAACTGTTGAAGTACTGGACTCGCTAAGTAAAGACCCTGAAGATTACAAAAGCTTGCATTTGTTGCTCGAAAGGTAATTTCAATCATTGACGCACTATGTCGGCTTCTTTATTAGTTCATTTCCTGATATCAAGTAATTAATAACTCCTTTATTCATTTTGTTTGCCGGGCACGGTTTGGCAAAAGTTCACCAAAGATGTTAGAGGTGAATGGAAAGAGGAGCTGAAATGGCGAAAGCCCAGGGTAATTAAGTAGCACTAGCTACGTCCGCGCATCTCTTTAATTCTAGTTTCAATACCATTGTCATGCTTCATTATTATCTGATTGAATTCTATTCTCGTAAAGTGCATGAGGCAGGCAACGGGGACTGAAATATGTGCATATTACATTTGCGAGAACATTCGCTTTATGACCGAAAGCAACAAGAGTGCAAGAGATCTTTGGGTACGTAAACACCATTCATATTTTTTTATCATGATCTAATACATATACGCACAACTAACATGTTCATATTGATCTCCTTCTTTAGAGATGCACGAGATGCGGGATAAGCTCCTACCAACGGACCACATACGAGCAATTCAAGAGGAAATTGCGGGATTTTTGCTTCAGCAGGTCATATCTCCCGACGGAGAATACCATTACCCGACCCGCAAATGATCTGCAAATTGTACGATAAATTGTATATATATATATATATATATATATATATATATATATATATATATATATATATATATATATATATATATATATATATATATATATATGCATGTGGTCGTACGAGAAATTCTATGATATATGATTGCTTGTACGAGAAATTTTATGATATATGATCGGTTCTACGAGAAATTCTATTATATATGCATAACGTACGTGTAAAGTATGTAGTAGCGTAAAATATGTTTGAAATGAAAAAGAATTAAATGGAAAACACAAAATGAAAAGGAAAAATAAACAATAAACACTAAACCCCTAAACACCGTAACCCCTAAACCCCTAAACCTTTAGTCCCGGTTGGTGTTACCAACCGGGACCAAAGGTCCCCATGCCCTGGCGCGCGCTGCCGACCACGTGGCCAGGGTTTAGTCCCGGTTCGTAGCCAACCGGGACTAAAGGCTTGGACCCTTTAGTCTCTATACTTTAGTCCCGGTTGGGGAACCGGGACTAAAGGCCCTTCCCAACCGGGACTAATGGCAAGTTTTCTACTAGTGATTCAATTAAAAAATCTTCATTCTGCATAATACCACACAAAAGAATATAGTGAGGACAATTAATTACAGGCAATGAACGAGCTGAGCTAGAGACTTAAATTACAGAAATAGATCACTTACAGACAATAGCAACTGACGAGAGATTTGTCGAGTACGTCTTGATTGAATAACTAAAAAAGTTTTTCATTTTAAATCCACAAATCTTTACCATGGTAGTAATGCTCTGGCTTGACTTTCACCATGAGGCTCTCTCGCCCGACCTTTATTTCTCTCAGGTACCACTCATGCAAGTTGCGCATTTGCGTTGACAGAAGCTTCTCCGCTTCAGCACTGACCAGAGGCTTCCCGGGGACATATTTCCGTCCTAGGTCCTTCTCATCCGTCGTGGGGATTTCCTCCATGCCTAGGAGTGCTTCAACAGTGATACCGATCTCGCTAGCCTACTTTCTATCAGCGTCGGTTATCGCCTTATAGGTACTCACCTTGAGCAGGGGGGTCGACTGCACTTCCTGTTCTCCGAGCTGGGGACAGTTTTCCGCATTTATTACTACCTGTACTCTGCGACTGCTGTTTTTTTTGTTGATGATATGACTTGCTAATACTGCAATCATTGTCTGATTGCTTTTTCTCCACAGTCGGTTTAGCACAATCCAAAAAGTGTTGTATGACTTTCTCAGGTATTTTCTCCGTTGGCGGCGGGGGCGGTTTCGGTCCAAAATGGGCCCGCAGTTGGGCAGCCACTTCGAGATCGGTTTCCTCCTCAGTCATCTCGTCAGCTAGCTTCTTTTTGGCAGGAGGATCGGCTTTATTCTTTGGTGCTCTCTTCCGCTTTGGAGTCGGCTGATGCGGCGTAGATCGATATCGCGGAATCGCGCTCGGCTCCGTCTCGGGGTGGGGTGGATTCGGCGGTCGCGGCGGACTCACGCTAGGCTCCGTCTTGGGGTGGGGTGGATTCGGCTGACGCGACAGACTCGCGCTGTGCTCCGTCTCGGTGTGGGGTGGATTGGGCTGACGCGGCGGACTTGGAGGAGGAGTCAGTGGCCTTGGCACCGAGTTTGGAAACACGATCCATTCCTTTCTCCATACAATGAGACACCGTATGACTTCTCCTAGTGTACGCTCCCCTTCACCTCCAGAAAAGTCAAGCTCTAGTGAGTCATATCCCGACAGAACATCATCCACCCCGACACGAGCATAGCCAGGTGGAATCGGATTGCCATGGATGGTTGCTTCAGGTGGATTCGGTAAAGCATAGCCGTCCGCCACCTTCATCAATATGCTCTTCATTTTCATGTGTAGCTCACAAGTTGTCATCTCTTTGATATCATCCACGGGGTAGTGAACCAGCAGTGCATCATCGGCCAGGACCCCCGTGGAACCCACGCTGCTATTCGGCATAGATGATGGAATGGTACCATCCAATGTTGGATCTGGTTGCTCCTGGCGCTGAGACGTGCTTAGCTGGCTAAGTTTGTTGATCTGCTCCTGCTGCAGCATGTATTTGCGTTCCAACTCTACGTTCTTTGATTCTACCATTTGAATCCGTACTAGTTCGTGCTTATTCTTTCTCGCACGGCTTCTGTAAGTCTCGTTCCACTCCGCAAACCCATCAACCCACGGAACAAGGCCTTTGCCCCGTGTTCGTCCCGGGTGTTCAGGATTCTTGACGGCACGTGTAAGCTCGCCGTTGTCTCTCTCGGGCTGGAACACCCCGTTCGAGCATCTTCTATTGCTTTATGTAAAGCGTCCGGGGCTTCTTTAAGACTTGCCAGTTCAATAATCTACCCTGTCCTTGGGTCCAACTTTCCCCCATGCGCATAAAACCAAGTCCTGCACCTTTCGGGCCAACCCACTGTTTTTGTAGTGACCCCTGCGGCAATCATCTTTGTCTCAGATTCATCCCACTTAGGCAACCTAGCCTTGTGGCCACCTGTCCCCAGAACATGGTGATGATGTTTTTTGTCAGTATTTATCTTGTTCTTTCTCGACCGTTCCTTAGCTGCTTTCGATTCCTTGAACTCCACAAATAAGTCCCACTGATCTCTTAACTTCTCTAGTTGTCCAATGAATTGTGGAGTCTTCTTTCCTTCCTTGACGTATTTGGCCCATAATCTTTTCTTAAAAGTCTGGAATTGTATGGCCATCTTCTTAAGAGCACACTTCTTGACTTTCTCCCGTTGGGGATCTGTCAAACTCTCTGGTAGGGTGAAATGTGACATGAGTGTCTCCCAATGTGTATCTTTTGCTCTTTTGTCGACAAAACTAACTCGTCGACCTTCCTTTCGCTTATTCCATTCTTGAACGGTGATCAGGATTTGGTCCCTAACAATAACTCCACATTGAGCTATAAATTTGTCCGCATTCTTTTTAGGAGCAATCGGTTCGCCATCTTCTCTGATTACATCGATGTTGAACTTTATGCCAGCGTCCAACTTTTTGGCCGAGCCTCGTTTAACCCTTGTAGAAGATTTGCTCGATCCGGAGGGCTAAAAAATAAGAAATATTTGTTAATATATATGTAATGATCACCAGAGGCCTTATATATATTTATATATATATACCTCGCCCGACTTCGTTAATTGAAGAACATTTCCTTCGCCATCATTGTTTGTGTGCCCTTCGTCTCTTGGTTCTACTTCCTCAATTCCCTCACCGGACTCGTTCGGATATTGGATTGTATCAACTAGTTCAATCTCTGGGTTTTCGGAGTGCCGTATCATCTCGAAGAGATCCTCTTCATGGTCTCTGCCGCTACCGTCCATAGCTTTAACTAATCCATAAGAAAGATATATAAAACAATTTAGTATTCAAATTATAATGCATTATTTTTTTAGCAACATCATCATATAATATCACTAATATATCTCGAATAATCCAGTTAATGCATCATCGAATATTATCAAATATTATCACTAATACACCTCTAATATTATCATATAACATCACTACTACAGCTCGAATATTATAGCTCGAATACAACGCGGGCGGGCGGTCGACACCCAAAGAGAAGGAACCATCACGGGATCATAGCTCGGGTGAGATCCCTAAAGAACCTGCCAGGTATTGGAGAACCTGGCATCCAACGCAGCCATGTAGTGTCGGACGTGCTCGTCCTCCTCCCTGACACGGCGATGTACCTCCTCCGCGGGGGCCGGCTCCCTCCGCACCGATAGTGGTCCATGTGACCGCCACCAAAGAACCTCCGGGTCGACGACGGGAGCCTGATTCCTCACCAAACTACGCGCCCCGGAAGGTAGCACCTCCCAGTGCCAGCCCGGCGGAGCCCAGTCCCGGACATGGCGCCTCTCAAGCAGGTTGTCGCCGCCGAGTCGACGACGAGGATGCGGGCCGGGCATCGTCGACGTCGAGAACAAATTCCTATGCAAGAATAAATTTTCATAACTCATAAACAAATTACTACTCAAATTTGATCCTCACCGGCGATCGTCGGGGACTCCTCACCGGCGATCATCGGGACTCCTCACAATATCGCGTAACCCTAAGATTTTTTTCACTCAGCTTGTTTTCACTCTTGTTGTAATTTCCTTGTAAATGTTTGTTCGACAAATCACAAACAAAACTTTTATCAAATTTAACATTTTATGATTTTTTCCCTATACAAGAAACCTAATAAGAATGCACTAAATCGATCCCTAAAAGAAAAAACAACATTTTTTGGTGCTACAACCATACACACACTACTATTTTTCGTAACAAGATATCCCCAATCCCACCACAAAAACCCCATGACATGTGAAGGAATTATGCTAATCGTTATACATCCATGTAAAAAATTAATCCTAAACATGTAACTAACATCATTGAAAAACGAAAAACTGATTAATCTGGCAGATAAGGAAGGCAAAGACGGCAACGGCGACGCTGCCGCTGCCGTCCATGGCGATGGCAGCGCGCGCGCGCGAAGGGTACGCGCACGGGGAGGAGAGGGGGTCGGCCGAACGGCGCCAGGGAGGAAGAGGTGCTCACCACAGCGCGCGGAGGGAGAGGGGGTCGGGGATGGCGCCGGACTGGACGGGACAGCCGACGTCGTAGGCGTTCGCCGGCGGAGCTGAGGGCGTGGGAGGAAGACGACGATGACGACGCGAGGTAGACGGCGGTGGCGATCTCCGATGGGGAAGAAGGGCGGGCAGCCTGGCGACGGAACGATGACGGTGATCTCCGGCAGCCTGGTGGCGTGGTGTAGTTCGACGTCGGGGGAGAAAATGAGGTGGAAGGAGAGCACGCGCTTAAATACCCCAGGACTATTTAATCCCGGTTGGTATCAGCAACCGGGACTAAAGGGTCTTTAGTCCCGGTTGGTGTCACACACCGGGACTAAAGGGGGAACCTTTAGTCCCGGTTGGCATCACCAACCGGGACTAAAGGTCCCTCGTCCATCTTTTCGGCGGCCCAAATTCCGCGCGGGAAGGGACCTTTAGTCCCGGTTGGATCCACCAACCGGTACTAAATGTCTATTTTCAATTTTTTGATTCTGTTTTGTTTTTCTAAACAGGACAGTTTCTGTTTTTAGATTTGAAATAACTTTTAGAATATTTATAGTTTTTGAATGAATCTTTTTTGCTTTAGGTCAAACATATTATAAGCTTTGTGTTAGTGCTAGTAGTTTTCATATTTAAATAGTTTAAATTTGAATTATTTTGAAATTTGTGTGAATCACTAGTTTGTGAATAACTGTAGTTTAAAATTAGATTTTTGAGTGATTGTTTTTCCTGTTGTTTAATATTAGTATGTTTTATCATTATGTTCAATATGGGAATTTTTTAGGATACATTAAATAGGTGTTTTAATCAAAACCAGATTCTGTTTAACTCTTTTAGTTTTATACCTTCATTTGTTACAAAGGCATTTCATTTTTTTAACTTATTTCAACTCCAGACTTTTTGTGCATTTAATATGCACCATTCAAATCCACATCCTCAAATTTCAAACATTACTAACTTCATTTGCTATTTTTCATGCATTTAATGATTTTTTTGCGCTGAATGACCCTGAAATTGAAAAGCAGTACAAATGAACTCCGAAAAGGTTGAAACTTGGCATGGTATCATCATTTCACCCACATAGCATGTGTTAAAAAGTTGAGTGAGTTACGGCAAAAACTGGATGCACTTCGTGTACAAACTGGACTATCTCCTTCGAAGTATGAGGGTTTCGGACGAAAACTCATCTGTTACAAAGGCATTTCATTTTTTTAACTTATTTCAACTCCAGACTTTTTGTGCATTCAATATGCACCATTCAAAGCCACATCCTCAAATTTGAAACATTTCTAACTTCATTGCTATTTTTCATGCATTTAATGATTTTTTTGCGCTGAATGACCCTGAAATTGAAAAGCAGTACAAATGAACTCTGAAAAGGTTGAAACTTGGCATGGTATCATCATTTCACCCACATAGCATGTGCTAAAAAGTTGAGAGGGTTACGGCAAAAAATGGATGCACTGCGTGTACAAACTGGACCATCTCCTTCGAAGTATGAGGGTTTCGGACGAAAACTCATCTGTTACAAAGGCATTTCATTTTTTTAAACTTATTTCAACTCTAGACTTTTTGTGCATTCAATATGCACCATTCAAAGCGACATCTCAAATTTCAAACATTTCTAACTTCATTTTTTATTTTTCATGCATTTAATGATTTTTTTTTGCGCTGAATGACCCTGAACATGCGCTGTAATTTGGGTACAACAATTTTTTGTGATCCTCTAACATGCGCTGCAACTTCAACTTCTCCTTTTCACTTTCGCAGTTTCTCTTTGCATCAGCAATGGCCCGATCAAGATCATCAGCGGGCTCATCTGATGCCTCTTCTTCTTCATTCTCTTCCCCCATTGTAGTACAATCGTACTCAGGGAACCCTGGATAGTTGTCATCATCCTCTTCTTCTTCATTCTCTTCCATTAGAACCCCTCTTGCTCCGTACTTGGTCCAACAGTTGTAGCCGGACATGAAACTGGATGTAAACAGGTGGACATGAATGACTTTTGAGCTAGAGTAATTCTTATCATTCTTACAGACAACACATGGACAACACATAAAACCATTCCACTTGTTTGCCTCAGCCGCATGCAAAAAACCATGCACGCCATTAATGAACTGGGAAGAGCGTCGGTCTTGGTACATCCATTGCCGACTCATCTTCATTACATAACATCAAAGTGACCAAATTAATACAAGTTCATACATAAAGTTTATACACAATTATTCTCATAAAACAACATACAACTATCTAGCTAAAGCATTAAATGCAACAACAAATGCGATCAAAATCGCATCTAAGGTAACAATTGATCCAACAGCATAATGATACCAAGCCTCTTTATTAATGGCATATTTTCTAATCTTTCTAATCTTCAAGCGCATTGCATCCATCTTGATCTTGTGATCATCAACGACATCGGCATAGTACAACTCCAATTTCATCTTCTCTTCTTCAACTCTTTTCAATTTTTCTTTCAAATAATCGTTTTCTTTTTCAACTAAATTTAACTTCTTGACATTAGGGTCGGTTGGAATTTCTGGTTCACATACCTCCTAGATAAAAATATGTATGTCAACTTGATGGTTATAATTGTCATTAACACGAAATTCAACAAATAGTTATAAAAGAGAATATACCACATCCGAATCATAAACCGGACGAGGGCCGACGGGCATGGATACCAAAACCATGGCACTATGTATAACAAATAATCATACAAGTAAGAAAATTATATAAATAACTATCTAAATCATACAAATAAGATTTTTTTTATAAAAAGGATAAGAACAAGATGCTCACCAAGGTGGTGCCGCGACGGGACGGTGCGGGCGATCGACGGTGGTTAGGACGGGGACGGGAAGGCACTAAGTAAACCACACCTACACATATGCAAACTAAGAAGTTAATTTGAGCTCAAATTGCATATAAATCAAATAAACTCCCACATAATTACTCACAAACTAAAACCCACAAATCACTATAATTATAGAGCATTGCACGAGCAAATCTAGCAATGAGAGATGAAAGGACAACGTTGCTAACCTTTATGAACATTTGGATGGATGGGGTGCCTCAAATCTTGACAAATCTTGGCAAAAATGGAGGATGAGCTCGAGCAAGGAAGAGAACAGAGGAGAGAAAGGAGAAAACAAAGAGCTTGGGCTCGGACTGGAGGAAGCACTATTTATAGTGATACCTTTAGTCCCGGTTGGTGATACAAACCGGGACTAAAGGTCCATCTCTAGTCCCGGTTGGTGATACCAACCGGGACTAAAGGGCCTCGCAGGGGCCCCTGCCTGACGCAACCCTGCCACCACCCCTTTAGTCCCGGTTGGTATCACCAACCGGGACTAGAGGTTCCTCATGAACTGGGACTAATGCCTAGCCTCATGAACCGGGACTAGTGGACACATTAGTCCCGGTCCAAAACCAGACCGGGACTAATGCTCCGGTCCAAAGACCTGTTTTCTACTAGTGGATGGATGAGGCAAAGCTTTTGCCTCCATTTCAAAAAAAAAAGTACGACTAGAACATAGTATTGTGAGGACCCAAAAAAAACTAAAATAAAGTAAAAGGCTCTTCAAGCAAAGTACATATCACGTGGACAAACTAAATCATATGTGCAACCAAGAAATACCGATAGTTGTTGATGAGAAAAGAGGGATGCTTTCCCCAAGCTTAGAGCTTGAGTCTCTTTGGATATTACCTTATGGTTCCTTGGGCATCCCAAAACTTAGGCACCAGCTGCTCCTTGTTCATTTCTTATCACTCTCTTTCGATCTTAAAAATTCACCTACACAAAACTTAACGAAACTCATGAGATATTTTAATACATATAAAATAAATCTTCAATCATGTACTTTGAAGCCGAAATGCATATTTATTTTTGTTAGTCTACTGTATTTTGTACATGTAGCGTAGCGTAGGCAAAAATTCATGGTAAAATAAAAAATGATTGTGAAAGAAAATTTAAAACTGTACACTTTTTGGGCTTGCGTCCCGTTTTATATATAAAACAACAACATCGGAGAGTACACGGTCGAGCGATACAATTGCATGCTCCTTGCGTATTCGATCATTTTCTATGCCAATTTTTTTAATGTGTTCTACTAATATTTATGAATAAACTTATTGTTCATAAAATATAGATGAGCCCAGGCTCAGATGTAAATTACCGCATATTTTGTAGCTTCCCTTGTTCACACGGTGGTTTGCCACAAAGTACTCCTAACACTCCCGCAAAAGAAAAAAGTACTCCTACCACGTCGTCTAAAGAGAAACCCTCCTATTGCGTATAGTTCACAAATATGGCCGCGGATATAGAAACAAGTCAGTAGCCGGTGTCCACAGGGAAAGCGTCCGGCGGGTCGTCCACCGGCACATCGCTAAACCCGTCGCCTCCGGTGTAGAACCCGGTGAAGTCGACCTTGGGTTCCCGAACATAGACATCCTGCCGGTCGGTGCCGTAGAACATCCCGTCGCCGTCGACGCGCATCTTCTTGCCAATCTGGACTTCCCCGTCGAGAAGCCGTCGCGGCCTCTTGGCCTCCGCGCCCTTGCCCGGGAATACTCCGCCGTCGCTACTCGAGTTGCCTACGACTCGGCGCAGAACGTCGGGGTCTCCGACGACCTTGAGGAGGAAGGCGAGCATCAGCTTGGGCCGGCGCTCGGCGTCATGCATCCGGCGCCACATCGCCGCCATGCGGTCCTCCGTGGCCCTCTGCTCCTGTTTCAGCCGGATCACCTCCATGGCTAACATGGTGCTGCTGCTGTCATCGTCCTCCTCGTTGTCGTCCTTGGAAGGACGCGTGCTCCGGCGCCGGACGATGCGGGGCAGGAGGTGGGTCTGTCCTCGCAGGAAGGAGGCGTGCGCGAACTCCCACCGGTCCGGGTCGACCTTGCGGAACCCGTAGGTGTTGAGCTGCCGGACGAAGCTGGAGAAGTTGGAGTGCTTGAAGTGGGCCGGCAGCAGCATCTCCGAGAAAGCGAAGGGGTCGGCGACGACAAAGCTGTTGCTAGCCGGCCCCCACGCGACGACGCTGTCGGTGGCCGGGTCGTCGACCATCGCGTACGTCTTTGCCACGAACGGCGCCACCATGCCGCCGCCGCCGCCGGCGTCGCTCCCCGAGCACTCCATGCCGCCGCCGCCGCCGCCGCTCATCTTTCGCTCGCGACAGCACAGCAAGCAAAAAAAGAAAGCACAGCGCTGGCGGAAAGGAATGACTTGTAATGTGATCGTGCAGCTAGCAAAGGGAAAGGGAGATGCTGGGTAGTGGGGACGACGACAGTAGGAGGCGAGCTACATATAAATACATACAGGGACTGGGAGGCAGGATCTGTGGACGCGTGTCTGCGCTGCGTGGCGTCCCCTCACGAGGCCAAGAATATCGATCTCGATACGTGTCCCGCCCTGGCGATGAATCATCCCGCTGTCAAGTGTCAGCCTCCTTAAATTTAATCGGAGGCCGCCCTGTCAACATCTGCATATGTCAGTTAACTATACCAATTGTGTCCGTTCCTCCTTTTAAAAAAAAAAAACTATACCAATTGTAGAGCGTAGTGTGACCCTCGAGCTCGGTGGGCCCAAATACGTGCCTCTTCCGTCTTGGGTGAGCAAAGATAGATAGAAACCCGATCTTGGACGTCGATTGTCGCGTTCATCTATTGGGGCAACGAGTGCTACTACCAGCTTTCCGTTTCTTTAGTCTAAAAAAAAGGTTCTCTTGCATCATTTGTAGCGACTAAAGAAACGATCTAACGTGTGGACAGGGGACGAGCACCCCATCAGGTACGTCGGCAATGTTTAAAAAGGTTGATGCAATACAAAATGGAGCGGTTCAACCTGCTGTGCTGAGCTCGGCCCTGATGGAAATGGCAGGTCCCCTCCCCGGCTGATTGGTGCAAAATTTCCGGATTTAGCTTTGTCGCGTCCCGGATATATGCCTGAGGCCGACGTGCGATCGACCACGCATGCGGTCCCCGGCGATAGGGCTACGTCGATCGCCTCATCCGCCATTGGGCGTAGTACGTGGCCACCAACTATGAAGCACCGATACGGCGACATCGATACGGCGATACGGGTACGGCGATACGGGATACGACAATTTCTAAAAACATCAATACGGCGATACGGCAAGTATATATAAATAATAATAAATGACATGTAATAAAAACTAACATAATAAAATGTGTGAGATGAGATCAAAATACAACTCCATCGGCTACGTGATTACTTCCATGCCTCTTTTCTTTTCTAGTCTTGACTGATCATCTAGGTCCTCAACTCCTCATGGTGTATGCAAAATAGAAAATACATCACATTCTGAAAGTTTGGTTTGGTTGGACGTGTAAAACTTTCAGGTGTTCTGAACACTATATACACGCACTCTACTACTATGAGCATGGTACTATGTTAGTACAGTGGAGGAAAACACATCCTTCCAGTGCACTTTGTCACTCAAGGCATACTACAGCATAGTCTAAATCTGCCCATTGCAGAAGATCCGAACCCCAAAACTGTAGTGTAAACATCGCAAGATTCAGCTAAAAGAACTGCAGCAGCAATGCACACTACAGCAAGGCTATAAACATAGCGAGATTCAGCAAGCACTATTGATTTTTGAAGACAAAAAGATGAATGGATAGATCAACTAAGCAGGCAAGCACCAAGCAGCATGATTCGCCGGATCTACTTAGTACTTATTTGCCGGCAAGTGATGACCGGCGCCGACGACGTAGTTCAGTCGATGCGGTGGCTTGGGAGTCGACAGGGCAGAGAGTCGATTCCAACCGGCGGAGGCGACCACTCCAGGCGGCGGCGACGACGAGGCTAGTCCAGCAGGTGGCGGCGGCGGCAGCGGCGAGGCGTCCTGGCAGTGGCGGCGGCTCGCTTGTGCCTCCCTTGTCGTGCGCATGTGAACAGAGTGATGCGGGCATATGTTAGGATTAGTACTGGGCTGCCGTATCCAAGCCGTGTCGTGGACGGTGTACAGTGCGTATCGGTGTTTTTTCCTATATTTTTAAATCGAAATACAAGATACTCCGACGATACTCGTATCGCGGCCGTATCAGCCGTATCGGCGTATCGGCGATGTACAGGACGGGGATACACCGATTTTGCACGTATCGGTGCTTCGTAGGCCACCAATTGCGCCCTGGTGGTCTAGGCTAATTCCAAGCATATGATCGGCGGGTTTTTTTTCATGGTAATATGTGTCACGTAAAGACCATCATGATAAAACAGAAAAGATAGCATACCCCGCTGAGCTTGACACCAATGTCCCTCACCAGCCTCCGACACCACCACAACGGCCAAAAAAAAAAAACTGACGGTTCACCTCCTCACCCGGGCTCGACGCTGCTTCATCGCTGATATGCAGCTTTGCAGATCTCCAAAGTGACTAACCAAAGGTGAAGCCATTGCCGTTGAATGAATCAGACCGGGGCAACACCCCGGACATGCCATCGAACTTGAGATCTGACACCCCACCACGACTAACACGCCGAAGGAGAAAACCATAACCAGGGCCTTGCCGGCAAAATCCGGGACCCTGTGCGAAACTAAAAATTGGGGCCCTGTCTCATAAAAAAAAACTAATGACCAGGGACACTGATCAATCCGACGAGGCGACGTAATCTGCCGAGACAAAAAATGTTAATCGAAAAGAAGGATTCGCTAAGCACCTGGAGGCTCGAGTTAGTCACTGATCAATCCGACGAGACGACATAATCTGAAATTTGAGAAAGGAGACGAGGAAGGCAAAGGCGGCAGCGTTAATTCCTCGATCTAATCACTAATGACCAGGGACAACCGAACGAGGGCATGAGCTACGAGGCGACGAGACGATGGCACGAGGCGGCGAGACGACGATCCTGTAGCCACGATCGAGAGCCTTGTTGCCCAGCCCGATCGCGATCACTCGTCCTCGTACGGCTGTACCTGTAGAGAACTAGCGATCCTTTTCTTTTCGATACTGTAGCAATCGGACATAGCACGAGGACTCCAATCCCTGACGCTTGATGGCCTCGTCGATCCTGTTCCAGCCCAACTCCAGGGAGACTAGCGCCTAGCGGCCCAATAGTTCTTAGTTTTTTTTACTACTACGCCTATATAGAAATTTTGGGCCCTGTGTGGGCCGCACAGTTCGCACCACTGTGGGTCCGGTCCTGACCATAACTGTCATCCATCAACCACGGACCCACCACACGTTTCGTCTTTTAGATGTCTTCGATGCAGACCATAATCTGCATCCGTTCCTGGACTACCTCCCAAGCTCCGAGCAGACGCTGGAGTAGATGTGGTCGCAATGACGGAGCCCGAGGACACGAGTCCACCACAAGGATGCCATCACCGCCAAGATATTCCCGCTTGAACAGACCGGTTCCCAAATCCATCACCGACCATAGAGACGGTCGTTTCACCAGAGTAGAATCCGGAGCTTCTTTATTCAGCATCGCCGTCGCTGCCGCCAAAACCAAGACGTCAGACGATCCACCTAACCAACTAGGGCCCTAAAACCTAAAGCAAAAACGATCCGCATGCCTGGGATCCCGCGACCCCCTCACGAACGACGACCAAGAGGTCGCCGACGGAGGAGAGCCGCCGGAAAACAGCGCGGGAAGGTTGGCTTTCTCTCGGTGGCGGCTAGGGTTTCAGGTCGCTAGCCAAACCCACCCCTGCTACCCTGTCGTTTGTATATTGTTAGATCACCCACCACCTCGTACAACAAATCCAACCGCCATACCTTGGCGAATGCACTATTTTCGTAAGCAGTGACCGGTAACCCCTTATTTTTTTTCGCCGCTGCAATCACATACCTCATATTTCAAACATCAAATTCATACAATAGCATGCATTACAAAATCTACTTAATAAATCTACTTAATACGTACATAACCACTCCGCACAAAAAAAGTACATAACCAAAAACTAGCCCACCCTACTCGTTGTCGGAGATGTCAACGACCTCCATGCCGGCAGTACCGGATGGAATCCAGCTAGACGAAGATCTCGTCGAGCTCCGCATCCCGCCACCTCTTGTCCTACGATAGGCGGCGCGCCACGACGATTCGAGTGGTGACGTGGCCAAACCAAGTGGCGTCGGCGACAATTTGGAGAGGTTGCGGCAATGATTTGAAGGGAAATGGAGGCAACGGGGAAGGATTTAGGGTTTGAATGGGGTGCCGGAGCGAATTTATACCTGGTTGGCGGGGGCTCAATTTTGTGGCTCACCATCGGCTGAGATATTTTTCCAGGGAGAGGAGCAGAAGATTTGAGAAAAATTGGAGTTGGCTGCTCAAATTTGAGCCAATAAGGAATCATTTGAGGCTTAACTTCTATTCTTTTTTAGGAGTTATTAGTTTGAGGGTTTGGTTAGGTGGGGTTCAACTCATCAAAAGATGCAATTTTGAGGATTTAAAGGAATTTGAGGGTTCGGTTAGAGATCCCCTAAGCTTCCTTTGTATATGGCTATCTATATAAGTAGAAACCTAGTGCTTGACAGCTAGTCATAAATTCAAAATATGTGAAGGTTGCAACTGAGATTTAGCATCCATATCACGATATGTGTGAGTAGCAGTTAAATAAAGAATATTTAGTTCCTGCATGTCATGACAAACATAATTGTGACCGCGTTATAATCTCTAGATAACATGATTCTTAAACAATGTAAACATTCTTCAAAAGAATTTACCGAAAGTGCAAATGGGCACTCGTGGAAAGCAAAACCACAGTTCAAAAATTTAAGATGAAGACCAAATCAACCAATCATCATCAAAGGGTATAACTAACCTTCTGGCGAAGAATTCAGAGATTTGCAGCTGTCCAAGGTTTGGCTTTATGTCTTGTAGGGTATTATTTATTTTGAACTTCTAGAATATTATTTGCATGTTGACACTTATGTATGGAAGAATACCTCGTTAGGTTTGGCTTTATGTCTTGTTTTCTCAATTCCTCTTGAAAGGGAATTTCTTTTTGAAAAAAAGCTGTCCTTTTTCCTTCCACGACAGGTCTCAAAGACGGACAAGGGTTTCTCGGGGGGCGCTGAGTCATAGGAGAGAGCTTCCGACTAAATAAACTAGTGTATAAAATAATGAACAAAGCTGGAATAGTTCAGTTAGCTAGAGCTTGTGGCTGTTAACCACAAGGTCGGAGGTTCGAGCCCTCTCACCTCCTCCTTCGATGGCAGTCTGGTCATTTCACGGACCATCCGATTCTGCTTTCGGACGGGCGCGCGTGTTTCTTCGCTGTCGTTTTTTTCAAAATATGGACGCGGATGGCTTCCTCCTCTGCGGCCGCCCGTGCCGCCGCGTCAGCCGCCTCCGCCGCCGCCATTTCCTCTGCGAGACAGGCCTCAACGGCCCTTATCATCTCCTACCCACGGCGGGCAACACGTTCCCGGTGGGACTCGCAGTCTGCTGGACCGATGATAGGGAAGGAGAGATTTTCCAGCCGCCGGGACCGCGATGATCCCACCCAGAGGAAATCGAGCGCCCGTTGAGCGGATGCTATGGAGTCGCGCCGAACAGATCCTGTCGTCGGCCGGGTGCTGTCCTCGGGGGAGCGGCAGAGTGCAATGTCGACCGTCATTGCCTCCTCCAATCCGCAGGGGACGACCCCCTAGTTGATGGATCCGGACTGGTGAGAGTCAGATCCGCTGCCCTCCATGACGGAGAAGTCCAGAGATCGCCGGAGGTGAGATAGGGTGGCGGATGGAGTGGAGGGGACTGGAGTGAAGTGACTACGGTTTGGTCCGGCGAGCGGATGAGGACGAATATATGTGAGGACGATGCGGGCTAGTGTGGGCCAGGCGGGCGTGCCCGGGCGTCCCATATCCGCCCCATATTTGGGCTGGATATGAGGGGTGCCGGTCAGCCCGGGCGTTTGAGGCCGGTTTGAGATGTCCGGATGAGTTGAAATTTCGTGACCGGCCAGGGACCGGGCGGCCTGGACGGACGTTTGAGCGGGGTATGAGGGGTTCGGTTGTAGATTCTCTAGCACTGTGCCCGAATAAGCAATGTTGATGCGCATTCGCATGTACTGTGTCCGGGTTATAGAAGGGAGAGAGAGGGATTGACGTAATGCGATGAATGTATTATTGAGCCTCGAGGGTGAGTATATATTGATTACAAGACTTGAAGGGCAAGACGCCTCCTAGAGATAAGATGGAAACAATTCTATCTAATCCCGGACAATTTCTACTACCAAATATATCTATAACCCCCCACCCCCCCCCCCCGCGCGTGCGCAGTCGTAGCCGTAGCGTTGCGAACAACAGGAGCGTCGCAGGCGGTCAGACTGGAAAGAATAGCAGCCGACGGCCTGACACCCCCCCCCCCCCCCCCCCCCCCGCGCAGTCGTAGCGTTAGCGTCACGGACGGTGTCGCATTGCGGACGCGTTAACTGTAGAGGAAGCCGACGAGTTGCTCAAGCGAGGTGATAGCCCTTTATGCCGTTGTCGAGGTAGCCGAGAGTGTAGGATGGTGTAGCCGTGGTTGAGGTAGCCGTGCGAAGAATACCGTGGTCGATGTCGAGTCGGGGTGGCCGGTGTCGAGGTAGTCGCCGTGGACCAGGAAGAAGAGCGCAGCGGCGGCTAGGTTAGGAGCACGGCGGTGATGCTCGAAGTAGACGAGAAAGAACCCGACAATGTGACGAAGACCAGCGCGGACGATGGTATTCCCGCGCCTAAGAAGACGCACACAGAAGTCGACGCGCGTGGACGGCGAAGTGGACTGCGTGTCGCCATGCTATGGCCCGAAGGGGCGACGCAGCGGCAGCGCGCGGCTCGGGGCGACATGGAACACCTCAGGGCGGGGGCAAGGACCACGTGCCACGCTCGCTACAACCCGATGAGGCGACACAGCGACAGCGCGAGGGTCGGTGCAGCCACGGGGACGACCTGGAGCGGGCGGCCTCGAGCGGCGGTGGACCGCGGGCCGCAACACTATGGTCCGAAGAGGCGACGTAACGGCAACACGCGGGTTGATGCAGCCGCCGGAAAAATCACGGAACGGTGATGCTGCGGTCCGAAGCGACGATGCAACCGCAGCCAATTGCTCAATCGGTGAAGGGGCGCACGCTATATTCCACGACAATCTTTACGCGATCCTGCGAAGATTAACAAGTAACCGGGTAGCACACATGTGTAGGAAGCCTGATCCGAGCGTGAGCACAAATCAATCCAATTGCATGTGATCCCGGCCACAGGACGTGGATCCTGGTTGCCCAGCGCTAGCGCCGGCAGCATAGGCTCGCGAGCAGTCAACCTTGCTCGAGGCGCGTGAGTAGCACGGACGACGCGGCGAGGATGAGGCCCGCGCAGGACCGCGTCAGCAGCCGCTTTACCGGCGTACCTGACCCACAGAACACCTGAAGCCCCGTGGCAATCGATACAACGGAGGTGTTGATGAATATGTTGATGAAGCGCGCGATGTAGACGACGAACAGCGGTGGGCGATGCACACCGATCTAAAGATCGGAGAACCAAAGAAAATTAACACCGATAAATCAATCGGCGCGAGAGAAAAACCTCAATCAACGGATCAAGAAAAAGACTCTCTAGGGCAGCCGATCAACGCGATCGGCAGACGAACCCTAGGTCGGGCGGCGCGGCCCCCGACGGCGATCATGGAGATCGACCACCCCGGGAGCGACGCGAAGCGGAAGCAGCAGGAGACGGCTAGGGCTAGAGAGGAACCGCCCAGGACACGTCGTTGGACCGGCCCACACGTCATGTAAAGGGAGTGGATGGTTCCAGGCTTCCAGCAATGAACGGCGCACAGGCGACTCGTCTTTCCCCTTCTCCCCCTCTCTCCCTCCCTCTGTCTCTCTCTCTCTCTTTTGACCAAATACTTTGCTTTGACATAGTGATAGAGGAATACCCAACCACCTGGAATAAGCTACAAAGTAGTACTTATCTGACTTGGGACATAAACTGGCAAACACTTTTACTTATGTCTTATGTTCGCAAAAGTTAAGAAAAGACCAAATGGTTTTGGCATACCATTCCATATCATATATGGTGTCATTTCAACAAATTTGATGGCGATCTTTTCAGTGTAAAAGTTGCAGTTTCTAAAGCATCACATTGAAAGTATAATTGCAAGTTACTATTCGCATTTTTTTGTAAAATTATAAAGAGATTCTGTTGGAATTTTATTCTTTTTTCAGACTAAATACTCAACAACAATTGCTAGAGTATTACTCGATCTTATTGCATAATATTATTTCCACTCACATATCAGGCATTATTTCTTTTCACACAAGTAAATATGCATCTAAGCCAGTTTGACTAGGTTGGAAAATTAAGGAGCAGGTAAAGGAGGGGATGTCATCGCCAGTAGTATGTCCCCTGAAGACAAGGATTTTTTACACTCTATCTTGCACTCATCACTAGTCGAGTAGCACCGCTCAATAATAGTACAACAAAAGCATTTTCCAGAATAGCCGCAGTCACGCTGTCCAAAATGAGCGCATAGCCCGTTTGCTAAATTGATCTTTTCGCTGTCTGTGTTAGCCATGATTCGGCCTATGGCATAAAAAAACGAAAAATTGTTATGCAATTAAATATTTTAGAGTAGAATAAATAAACAAACACTAGATTAGATAAAAAAAGACCTCCTTCGATAGCTAAACTACATAAATACTTCCAGGAGAACTGAAAATATTAAGCATGCATAACCCGATGGATGTGCTTACATTGAGCAACCATAGGAGAGCATATGAGATGTAGAGACAGTAGGGCTAGTGTGAGGATGCGAATCGTGTACTTCTCCATGTATACCACGATACAGCAGTAGCCAGCTGGCAGGCACTCACTTTGGTTTTCGATGAGAAATATGATTTTGTTCTTCAACATTTTGCTAGCAACACATGGCTCGTATATATAAAGGGAGAGAGAGAGAGATCTTGTGCTATTACTCATCCCAATCGCTGTAGTAAACATGAAGCAATAAAACGGCAATTATTTGGTATCTTTCCATAGTATAGTAGGAACTCTCATCAAAAGCATAAATAAACTAATATTTTATTGTCCTTTTTTTAGACAAGTTTCCAAATATTGGTGCCGAAATAAATATGAATGCAGGTAATTACAAAGTTATTGTTTGTCGCAATTATCTTCTAATATGTTTATATCTCCCAATTACAATTCTCCAATAATAATTGCCTTGTATGGTGTATAACTATTGGCAATAGTAGTAATTAGGTCAACATTTTGAATGTGAGATTATGTGGAGACCACTAGGCATCAGACTACTTATGATTTGCAGAGTATCAGACTAGTCTTTGGCCGGCAGATCAGAAGCATCTCGTACGTCCGATGTGCTAGTCTAGGCCTGCCAGAAATTACTTGCAGCCGCTAATTGGGTGCTCCATAACTGCTCCCCCAATTCACGCTCGGGTTACCTGCTCTCTCCATACATTTCTACCTCCCTCACGTTGCTTCCTTAAATTACGCTGGGTTACCAGTTGCATGCTTCTATGTGATGGAAGCATTACTTGTGAGAATCAAATACTCCCTCCTTCCCTAAATATTTGTCTTTTTAGAGATTTCACTATGGACTACATTGTATATAGACATAATTTAAAGTGTAGATTCATTCATTTTGCTTCGTACGTAGTCCATAGTTGAATCTCTAAAAAGATAAATATTTAGGAATGAAGGGAGTACATCTGGTCTGTTAGGAAACAAATCAGAGAAATTACAGGGCATAAATACCATAAATGATGCTTCGATTCTAGGTGATAAATCTCTAAAATACTCCCTACACGGGACGAAAACAACCTACATAGACTACCAAGCATTTTTCACATGACATGGAAGCATCGGTTCTCATTGATGTAAGCATATTTTTTTTCAACCAGTGGACACATAGTTATGTTTTCTAGTGTAAACAGTCTTCACGTTGGTGGAAACACATTCCGTGTGTGTCGCTTCGTACAAAATTAATAAAGCTTCACTGTTTAATTCCATGTAAAATTTTATTGTTTCCAATGCATTCCATGTAACAAAATTTTGCGTCCAAGAATTCCACATGGGAATTTTTGAGTCCCATGTATCTTTTTTATTAATTTGCATCACAAGAAAACTTTGCTTCTATCCACTACAAAAGTGTTTCAATCACAAAACTAATTTGCTTCTAAGTAAACATAAGTTTGCCTCCATGCTTTGTTCATCCATACACCATCTTCATGTGCTACAAATTCACTTCCTTCCAAGACAAAAATGATACAATGCTTTTTAAGTTCATATGTATGTTTCCTATAGACTTGATTCCCATCAGCTAGCATCAGGACGTCTTCGTTATGGGGTCTGATCCAAGTGTCTTCATGCTTTCGCTTCAGAATAACTCTGCTCCGGCCTGCTTCATTATTTCTAATGAACTAAAAATGTATAAAGTGTAGTACATTGGCAATTATGAAAATATGTAAATAATGGATGGAAGCAAAATACGTACACCACAAAACAAATTTCATTTCATATTACAACAGTTATATTATTAAAAACAAATTTTGTAAAAGAAGCGGGACGTATGGAAGTCAAACTATGCACACTGAAGAATCATATACCTAAAACATATGCTAGTACGTTTGGAAGCATGAGAGTATGTAAAAAAAGGGTTAGTAATGGAAGCTTGCAGGAGATGGTATGCCTATGGAAATAGCTGTCCTCCATCAGTTTAATTATCATCGCCATTAGGCATTAGCAACACCCCCACCCCCGCGTCGCCAACCCTAGGCGACACGGGGGGCGACCCGCCGGCGGCGGCCCAAGGCCTCCTCCCTCGTCTCCTCCCTCCTGCCGCCGCCTGAGGCCATGCCGGCGAAGCCCTGGCCAGTGACGGCGGCGGCAGGGCATTCCCCCTCGCGCGGTGGTGGCGATCTCCTGGTGGCGGCGGCGCATGGTTCGGCGGTGCACCGGCGGCAAGGAGCGGTGGGTACCCGGCGACGAGTGTGACGGCGACAGCGCAGGCGCGTTCTTCCCGCGGCTGAGGAGCCCCTGTGGCGGCGGCCCAGATCGCGGGCCTTGCCTTGCCCAGATGGGCTTCGGCGGGCCGACAGATCTGGAGGGCGTCTACAGGCGGGTACGGTGGGCCTGACGACGCCGGCTTAGGCACCGTGGTGGTGCCGTGGCCGGTCAGGCAGCGGCGGCCTGGATCCTTCGTCCAGTCCCCGGCAGAGATGGCGGCGGTCCGTGCACGAGATGCTTGATGGAGGCCCTTCGAACAGATCCGGGTGAAAACCTGCTTTCGGCTAGCTGCCAAAGCCGACGGTGGCGGCGCTATTTTGCGGCGTTCCCTTCTTGAAGGCATCGCCGAGGAAAAGTTCTAGGTCACTATCTGCTACCTCCGGGGGAAACCCTAGATCACTAGATCGGATGACGGCGGCGCTCTTGTGTCGTCTCCCCCTTTGGGGCGTCATTCTTGGAGGTGTACACGGGCTCGAGGGACCAGTGGTTAGCTTATTTGGTGGAGCGGTGCTTCATCTTAAACATTGATGGCGGCGGATCTCGGCGGCGTGGTGCAGTGGAGACTCGGCGTCCGATGCTTGGAGATGGACTCGCGCAGGAGGAGGACGCTGTCTGGCGTCATGGTGGCGTCGATGGCAGAGAGACCTGGCAAGGTTGACGCCTCAGTTTCTGCTCTGAAGACGGATCAGTGGAAGACAGCGGCGACGACACATGAGAGTGCGTCGGACCGGTTTGTGCCCCAGACCCGGTATGTGGCTCGGCTGGGGCCTCCGGCTTTAGATGTTAGGCTTACGTGAGAGGTCTGGGTATTTGGCCCAGCATTTCTGCACCCCTTCATCAATTGGATAGGAGTAGCGACATATGTTGCCAAGATGGCGGATTCAGGCAGATTGATGTACTACTTTGTTAGATCCTCGTGAATAATCAATAAAATGGCCACATGCATCTCCCAGATGCAGAGGCCGGGGGTCATCCTCCTTTTCTAAAAAAATTAAAAAAATAGTAGTTGAAATAATTATTCAAAACCATGAAAACACAAATTTATAAACTTTGAAGCATTGGTAGCAAGAATTTGGAAAAATGATGACATTGCCTATCTGAATTAACTATGGGACATATAAGAAGCTTAAACGAGTATTGCCTATGCAAATATTGACCACAAGCAATGAAGCACAAATGGTATTGGGCAACCCAAATTTCAGTCATAATGGTTATATATGAAAAGGAATGGAAATGTACCATTATGAGATGAAGGCATGGAAGCATATTTCTAAACGACCGTTGCAAAACAAGTACAATGTAGAAACACACAGGTATGAACCTAGGAAATAATGCAAACAGTGCATTCTTAGCGTAAGGTGGAAGCACGAAATTTTGAAACATAAAACAATAACTATTTTCCGCCAACATACGTATTTTTGGAATCTCTGTCTCGGGAAGCAATGAAAGATAAACTTCTCAACATTTGCATCAGGCATGATTGATAAGTACTGACTATTGAAACCGCGGAATAGGCATGATTGATAAGTACATAGCTATGGGCGGTCGAATTATTTAAAGACTTTATCAACACATGAATGGCCTAACACATAATCTTCATGAATAGTAGGGAAAGGATGAACATAAATTATAATGAATAACGCCGGCGTCGGGAGCCCCTTGGTGAGCACGTCGGCGAATTGTTGATTCGTGGGCACGTGCAGAACGCGCAGCTCGCCGAGAGCAACCTTCTCCCTGACGAAGTGGATGTCCAACTCGATGTGCTTGGTTCGTTGATGATGCACGGGGTTGGCAGCCATGTAGACAGAGGAGATGTTGTCGCAAAAAAACCACGCTGGCTTTGCGGAGTGGCGCTTTGTGATTGGCCGAGGGTGTGCGTGCTAGAACTAACCGGGTGGACGACCGATAATTAAAAGAAAATGATTCGGTCAAATTAAAAGAAACAGAAAACCGGCGGTTCACTGAAAATAAACCGGACCGAACCTAACCGGTATGTAGCATCTAATCTACACCATTCAGATTATATCTAACGGTTAGGGAGGAGGGTAAGTGGCTCACAGCGGTGGTGGGCGCCGACGTCGCCAGAGAAGAAGGTCGAGGCGGCACGGGCGTCGTCGGGGGGGGGGGGGGGAGGGGTCTCCGATGGTCGAGGGCGTCGGTGGAGCGGTCCGGTGGATGCGGCGGAGCGAGGGGGTTCCGGTGGTGGCAAAGGTGGAGCTCGGGGGCGTCTGCGTGGAGCAGGGCGTCGGTGATGGTGTCAGTGGTTCTCGGGTGCGACGGCGAGCTATTTCGAGTGGGAGAGGGCACGGGCGAGAGGGCCTTAGGGCGGAAAAGAGTCGGGAGGGCTCGGGCTTTATAGTGAGGGGTGGCGTGGGGCAGGAGGCGGCCTCCGGAAGGAAAGGAATCGGACATGGCGGCGTGGTCCGGCGAGGGGAAAGAGATCGGGGAGGTGGAGGAAGGCGAGCGCGACAGAGGCGGAATTGGGCGATGAGTCCCACGTGACGGTGAGAGAGAGGGGGCGGGATTTGGATTGGGCGGCCGATTCGATCTGATTCGGTTCGATCGGGTGGATCTGGCCGAATTAGTTAGGTGGGCCGCGCACTACTGTTTCCGTTTTGAAAAAAGTTTCCTATTCTAAAAGAACAGAGAGAAAAGGAAACAAAACTAAAGAAATAAAAATATACTATATACATATTGTATATCAAATTGATTAGAAAAATAAAGCCTCAAACATGGACTATTTTTCAGAGGCAAAATAAATACTTTATAAAAATCATTTTTTTGAAAAAATTTAAATAAAACTAAATTTGACTTTCAAATATTTTGGCATTATTTTCTTATGACTTTTTGGGGTGTCATGTTACCTCCTCTCATACTTTGTGATCAAAGTATTAGGTCAGGGATTTGTGAACATAATTCAAATGCCAATTTGAAATGAAGTCAAATGCAAGTTGAAAATTCAAAAGCCACTTTCAAATTCAATCAGAATGTATAGATGCTCAGCTATAATTGTAAAACATTCCAAATTGCAAATTGGGGATGTTACAAACGTACTCACCTTAATATGAATCTCGCCCTCGAGATTCAGGTTGGCTAGAGATTAGGTGTGGGTGGTCTCGACGAGAAGGTCTTCTTCTCGTTCCCAGGTGGCTTCCTCCTCGGTATGGTGACCCCACAGAACTTTGCAAAACTTGATGATCTTGCTACGGGTAACTCTGTTCACAATCTCGAGAATCCTGACGGGCTTCGCCTCATAAGTCAGATCACTTTCAAGTTGTATGACCTCTAGGGGCACTGTGTCTCTCAAAGTAATGTCAGCCATCTCAGCATGGCATTTCTTCAGTTGGGAAACGTGAAAGACATCGTGAACTCCTGACAATCCTTCCGACAATTCCAGCTTATATGCAAGTTCTCCTCAGCGTTCAAGAATTTTGTAGGGCCTATGAATATGGGTGCTAACTTTCCTTTAACACCAAACCTCTTGATTCCACGAAGTGGGGACACACGGAGATATGCTCGATCTCCCACTTCATATGTTACTTCCATGCGTTTACTATCAGCATAACTCTTCTGTCTGGACTTGTCTATCTTGAGTCTGTCAAGAATCAGCTTGAACTTCTCTTCGAAGTCTCTGATAAGATCAGGACCAAAAAGTTTTCGGTCTCCAACACCATCCCACATCAATGGTGTTCTGCATCTCCTTGCGTATAGAGCTTCGAAAGGGGCCATCTTCAGACTGGTCTGATAGCTGTTGTTGTATGAGAACTCTGCGTAGGGAAAGTTATCATCCCAGCTGGCTCCATAATCTAGCACACAAGCTCTCAACATGTCGTCTAGAATCTGGTTGACTCTCTCGGTCTGTCCATCTGTCTGCGGATGAAAAGTTGTAATGAACTCCAGCCTCGTACCCAAAGTTTCGTGTAACTGATTCCAAAACTTTGAGGTAAATTGTGTTCCTCTGTCTGATACGATACTCCTTGGAACTCCATGCAGACATACGGTCATGGTCACATATATCTTGGCTAACTTAGCACTGGTATAGGTGGTCTTCACGGGAATGAAGTGAGCTACCTTGGTCAAGCGATCAATCACTACCCAGATGGAATCATAACCTGAACGTGTCCTGGATAATCATGTGATAAAATCCATCCCAAGTTTTTCCCATTTCCACTCAGCTATCGGCAAAGGTTGAAGTAATCCACTTGGCTTCTGATGTTCTGCCTTTACTCGCTGACAAACATCGCATACTGCTACATACTCTGCAATATCCTTCTTCATGCCTGTCCACCAGAAACTTTACTTCAAGTCCAGATACATCTTGGTTTTGTCTGGGTGTATCAAGTATGGTGAATCGTGGGACTCCTGGAGTATTAACTTCCTAAGATATGGATCATTGGGCACATAGATACGATCATCAAACCATATAGATCCGTGTTCATACTCACGAAAACCTTTAGCTTTTCCGTTATTCATCCTTTCCTTTATCTCATCAATTTCCTTGCCCGACTTCTGGGCTTCATGGATTCTTCCGGTCAAGGTGGACTGAATCTCCAGTGTGGCAACATAACCTCTTGGAACTATCTCCAATCTGAGATCTCTGAGATCATCAGCTAACTCCTGGGGTAATCCTCCCGCTATGAGGGTGGGCACATAGTTCTTACGGCTCAAAGCATCTACTACAACATTTGCTTTTCCTGGGTGATAATGCAATCTCATGTCATAATCCTTGATCAAATCTAGCCATCTCCACTGTCTGCGGTTCAATTCCTTCTGCGTGAAGATATACTTCAAGCTCTTATGATCCGTGTAAATATCACAACTATTCCGATGGGTAAATGTCTCCAGGTCTTGAGTGCGTGCACTATGGCTGCTAACTCCAAATCATGTGTGGCATAGTTCAACACATGAGGTCATAGTTTTCTGGATGCATAGGCTACAACTTTTCTATCTTGCATGAGCACTCCTCCAAGTCCTTGACGTGAAGCGTCACAATATACTAAAAAAATCCTTAAAAATGTTCAGCAAAATCAGCACTGGGGCTGTAACCAAACGTTTCTTCAACTCTTGAAAATTGGCTTCACATTCCTGAGTCCAATTGTACTTGGTCTCTTTCTTCAACAGCTCTGTCATGGGCTTTGCAATCTTCCAGAAGGTCGATAAACCTCCGATAATATCCTGCAAGTCCGAGAAAACTGTTGATCTCCTTAAGTGAGGTGGGTACCTTCCATTCTGTGCTTGCTGCAACCTTGGAAGGATCAACTGCTATTCCTACTCCAGAAATAATATGTCCGGGAAATCCAACTTCCTTTAACAAAAATTCACATTTGCTGAACTTGGCATATAACTGATGTTCTCGGAGCTTCTCCAGAACTAAACACAATTGTTCCTTGTGTTCTTCCTCGCTCCTGGAGAATATCAATATATCGCCGATGAACACCATGACAAACTTGTCCAGATATTCCATAAATACCTTGTTCATCATACTAATAAAATATGCAGGATCATTAGTCAAACCAAAGGACATGACCGTATACTCATACAGACCATACTTGTGGTGAAAGCTGTTTTGGGTATATCCTATTCACGAATTTTCAACTGATGATGCCCTGATCGGAGATGATCTTGGAGAATACTCTGGCTCCAACTAGCTGATCAAACAAATCATTTATCATCGGCAGAGGGTACTTGTTCTTGATAGTTACCTCGTTCAACGCACGATAATCAACTACCATCCTCAAGGTTTTATCCTTCTTCTCTACCAAGAGAACTGGGGATCCCCAAGGTGATGAGCTTAGGCGAATATAACCTTTATCCAATAGCTCCTTAATCTGTGTCTTGATTTCCTCCAAATCATTAGCGGGCATCCGATAAGGTCTCTTGGATATCGGGGCTATGCCTGGCAATAACTCAATCAGGAACTCAATTTATCCATCTGGTGGCATGCCGAGCAGTTCCTCTGGAAATACATCGGGGAAGTCTTGTACAACCGACACTTCCTCCTGAACAACCCCCGTGAGGGAATTTACCCGAGTACTCTTCGGTGTGTGCCTGGATACAAACTTAATCCTCTTTTGCTCCGGGGTGGTTGCTACTTCTTGAGCTTGCGTTGGTTTTCCCTTGAAGAGGAAAGGGTGATGCAGCAAAGTAGATAAGTATTTCCCTCAGTTGTTGAGAACCAAGGTATCAATCCAGTAGGAGGTACAAGCAAGGCTCCAATCTATGCACCTACACAAACAATCAAACACTTGCACCCAACGCTATAAAGGGGTTGTCAATCCCATCACGGTTACTTGCAAGGATGAGATCTGATAGAGATAGATATAAAAGATTACTAAAAGTAAAAATAAATAAAAGTAAATAAAATTGCAGCAAGGTATTTTTGGTATTTTTGGTTTATAGATCTGAAAATATAATATGGAAAATAGACCCAAGGGCCATATGTTTCACTAGAGGCTTCTCTCTTGAAGGAAAATAATACGGTGGGTGAACAAATTACTGTCGAGCAATTGATAGAAAAGCGCATAGTTATGATGATATCCAAGGCAATTATTATGCATATAGGCATCACGTCCGTATCAAGTAGACCGAAACGATTCTGCATCTACTACTATTACTCCACACATTGACCGACTCCTGCCTGCATCTAGAGTATTAAGTTTATGAAGAACAGAGTAACGCATTAAGTAAGATGACATGATGTAGAGGGATAAACTCAAGCAATATGATGAAAACCCCATCTTTTTTATCTTTGATGGCAACAATACAAATACGTGCCTCGCTACCCCTACTTTGTCACTGGGTGAGGACACCGCAAGATTGAACCCAAAACTAAGCACTTCTCCCATTGCAAGAATTATCAATCTAGTTGGCCAAACCAAACCAATAACTCGAAGAGAGTTACAAAGATATGAAATCATGCATATAAGAATTCAGAGAAGATTCAAATAATATTCATAGATAATCTGATCATAAATCCACAATTCATCGGATCTCGACAAACACACCGCAAAAGAGTATTACATGGGATAGATCTCCATGAAGATCATGGAGAACATGGTATTGAAGATCATAGAGAGAGAAGAAGCCATCTAGCTACTAGCTATGGACCCGAAGGTCTGAGGTGAACTACTCACGCATCATCGGAAGGGCAATGGTGTTGATGTAGAGGCCCTCCGTGATCGAATCCCCCTCCGGCAGATTGCTGGAAAAGGCCCCAAGATGGGATCTCACGGGAACAGAGGCTTGCGGCGGCGGAAAAGTATTTTCGTGGCTCTCTTTTTTATTGGGGGAATATTTCTGAATTTACAGACGGAGAGTTAGGGTTGGAGGAGCTACGGGGGGCCCACAAGCCAGGGGGGCGCCCCCCCCCCCAGGGGCGCGCCCTGGTGGCTTGTGGCCCACCCGTAGGTCTTCTGGCCTCTTCTCCAAGCCTCCTGGGTACCTTCTGGTCCAAGAAAAATCAGCGTAGAATTTTATTCCGTTTGGACTCCGTTTGATATTCCTTTTTTGCAATACTCAAAAACAAGGAAAAAACAGAAACTGACACTGGGCACTAAGTTAATAGGTTAGTCCCAAAAATAATATAAAATAGCATATTAATGCATATAAAACATCCAAAATAGATAATATAATAGCATGCAACAATCAAAAAATATAGATACGTTGGAGACGTATCAAGCATCCCCAAGCTTAATTCCTGCTCGTCCTCGAGTAGGTAAATAATAAAAATAGAATTTTTGATGTGGAATGCTACCTAACATATTTATCCATGTAATATTCTTTATTGTGGCATGAATGTTCAGATCCATAAGATTCAAAACAAAAGTTTAATATTGACATAAAAACAATAATACTTCAACCATACTAACAAAGCAATCTTGACTTTTCAAAATAACATGGCCAAAGAAAGTTATCCCTACAAAATCATATGGTCTGGCGATGCTCCATCTTCCCCACACAAAGTATTTAAATCATGCACAACCCTGATGACAAGTCAAGCAATTGTTTCACACTTTTTATGTTCTCAAACTTTTTCAACTTTCACGCAATACATGAGCGTGAGCCATGGATATAGCACTATAGGTGGAATAGAATATGGTGGAGGTTGTGAGGAAAAGGAGAAGATAGTCTCACATCAACTAGGCGTATGAACGGGCTATGGAGATGCCCATCAATAGATATCAATGTGAGTGAGTAGGGATTGCCTTGCAACGGATGCACTAGAGCTATAAGTGTATGAAAGCTCAAAAAGAAACTAAGTGGGTGTGCATCCAACTCGCTTGCTCACGAAGACCTAGGGCAATTTGAGGAAGCCCATCATTGGAATATACAAGCCAAGTTATATAATGAAAAATTCCCACTAGTATATGAAAGTGACAAAATAGGAGACTCTCTATCATGAAGATCATGGTGCTACTTTGAAGCACAAGTGTGGAAAAAGATAGTAGAATTGTCCCTTCTCTCTTTTCTCTCATTTTTTTTGGTGGGCATCTTTGGCCTCTTTTTTTTATTTGGGCTTCATTGGCCTCTTTTATTATTTGTAAAGTCCGGAGACTCATCCCAACTTGTGAGGGAATCATAGCTTCCATCATCCTTTCCTCACATGGGACAATGCTCTAATAATGATGATCATCACACTTTTATTTACTTACAACTCAAGAATTACAACTCGATACTTAGAACAAAATATGACTCTATATGAATGCCTCCGACGGTGTACCGGGATGTGCACATATTAATGAAAACATCACGCTAGCTGTCTTACGATCATGCAAAGCAATATGACAATGATGGTGCGTGTCATGATAAACGGAACGGTGGAAGTTGCATGGCAATATATCTCAGAATGGCTATGGAAATGCCATAAGAGGTAGGTATGGTGGCTGTTTTGAGGAAGGGTATATGGTGGGTTTAATGCACCGGCGAAAGTTGCGCGGTACTAGAGAGGCTAGCAAAGGTGGAAGGGTGAGAGTGCGTAAAATCCATGTACTCACATTAGTCATAAAGAACTCACATACTTATTGCAAAAGTCTATTAGTTATCGAAGCAAAGTATTAGACGCATGCTCCTAGGGGAGAGGTTGCTACGAGTTAACCATCACGCGCTCCCGACCCTCACACAAAGGATGACAATCAATAAACAAATCATGCTCTGACTTCGTTACATAACGGTTCACCATACGTGCATGCTACGGGAATCACAAACTTTTAACACAAGTATTTCTACCAATCCACAATTACTCACTAGTATGACTCTAATATCACCATCTTTATATCTCAAAACTATATGCAAGGAATCAAACTTCTCATAGTGTTCAATGCACTTTATATGAAAGTTTTTATTATATCCCTCTTGGATGCCCATTATATTAGGACTAAATTCATAACCTAAACCAATTACCATGCTGTTTAAATACTCTCAAAATAATATAAGTGAGGTACGAGAGTTCAATTATTTCTATAAAATAAAACACCACCGTGCTCTAAAAAGATATAAGTGAAGCACTAGAGCAAAATTGCCTAGCTCAAAAGATATAAGTGAAGCACAAAGAGTATTCTAATAAATTCACGATTCATGCGTGTCCCTCTGAAAAGATGTGTGCAGCAAGGATGATTGTGGCAAACTAAAAAGCAAAGACTCATATCATACAAGACGCTCCAAGCAAAACACATATCATGTGGTGAATAAAAATATAGCCTCAAGTAAATTTACCGATGGATTGAAGACGAAAGAGGGGATGCCTTCCGGGGCATCCCCAAGCTTAGGCTCTTTGGTATCCTTGAATATTCCTTGGGGTGTCTTGGGCATCCCCAAGCTTAGGCTCTTTCCACTCCTTATTCCATAGTCCATCAAATCTTTACCCAAAACTTGAAAACCTCACAACAGAAAACTCAACAGAAAACTCGTGAGATCCGTTAGTATAAGAAAAATAAATCACCACTTTAGGTACTGTTGTGAACTCATTCTTGATTTATATTGGTGTAATATCTACTGTATTCCAACTTCTCCATGGTTCATACCCCCCGATACAACCCATAGATACATCAAAATAAGCAAACAACACAAAGAAAACAGAATATGTCAAAAACAGAACATTCTGTAGCAATCTGGAAACTTAGAATACTTCTGTAACTCCAAAAATTCTGAAAATTTAGGACAATCTGGTAAATTTGTATATCAATCTTGTGTAACAATTTCAGACTCATTCGACGCTCTGGTGAATTTATAAAATTCCTGGACTGAGCGCAAAAGTTTCTGTTTTTCAGCAAGATCGAATCAACAATCACCGTAGACCATCCCAAACGTCTTACTTGGCTCAAACACTAATTAAAACACTAAAACACCATTACTACAGAGGTAATAATGTGTAAATCACTCAAAAGCAGAAACTAAAAACAAAAAAAACAAAAAATAAAATTGGCTTGCCTCCCAACAAGCGCTATTGTTTAACGCCCCTAGCTAGGCATAACGCAATAGATCTAGGTATTGTCATCTTTGGTATGCAATCCATAAGTAGCTCTCATAATAGATTCATAAGGTAATTTAATTTTCTTTCTAGGAAAGTGTTCCATGCCTTTCCTTAACGGAAATTGGAATCTAATGTTTCCTTCTTTCATATCAATAATTGCACCGATCGTTCTAAGGAAAGGTCTGCCAAAAATAATAGGACATGTAGGATTGCAATCTATATCAAGAACAATGAAATCTATGGGCACATAATTCCTATTTGCAAGAATAAGAACATCATTAATCCTTCCCATAGGTTTCTTAATAGTGGAATCCGGTAGATGCAAATTTAGAGAGCAATCATCAAGTTCATGGAAACCTAGCACATCACATAAAGTTTTCGGAATTGTGGAAACGCTAGCACCCAAATCACACAAAGCATGGCACTCATAATCTTTAATTTTAATCTTAATAGTAGGTTCCCACTCATCATAAAGCTTTCTAGGTATAGAAACTTCCAACTCAAGTTTTTCTTCCAAAGATTTCATCATAGCATCAACGATATGTTTAGTAAAAGCTTTATTTTGATTATAAGCATGCGGAGAATTCAACATGGATTGCAACAAGGAAATACAATCAATCAAAGAACAACTATCATAATTAAAGTCCTTGAAATCCAAAAGAGTGGGTTCATTGCTATTTAAAGTTTTGACCTCTTCGATCCCACTTTTATCAATTTTAGCATTAAGATCTATAAACTCCAAATCATTGGGACGACTTTTAACTAAAGTTGACTTATCTCCAGTCCCATCTTTATCAAGATTTATATTAGAAAACAAAGATTCAATAGGATTCACATCAATCACTTTAAGATCTTCATCATTATTTAAAGATTCTGGCTTCGCGGCCATTTTATTGACTAAGGTAGCTTGTTTATTAGAAATTTGGACTACTAAATTTTCAAGATGAGCAAACTGAGATTTCAAACCATAAAATTCCTTAGACATATCATAAAGTTCTTTATTCATGTATTCCAGCATAGCCTTTTGTTCTTTAAGCTCGTTTCTAAAGAAAGTATTATGGTCAAATTGGAGCGACATGAAACTTTTAGCATTATTCTCAATATCTTCCAGCTTCCTAAGATAAGGATCAAAGCTTTTGGGTTGAGCCATAAAGACGAGCAAACGATCTAACACACAAGCAAACAAAAAGCAAACGAAAAGTCGAACGGAAGAAGGGCGAATAAAAAGGCAAATCTTTTTGGTTTTTTTTGAAAATCGTTTTACAAGTGGGGGAGAGGAAAACGAGAGGCAAATGGCAAAAAATGTAAATGCAAGAGATGAGTTTGTGATGGGTACTTGGTAGGCTTGATGTAGACCTCTCCGGCAACCATGCCAGAAATTGGCAAGTTGATGGGAGAGTTCTTGTCTTGACTTGCTATGTATCCTCCCCGGCAACGGTGCCAGAAATCCTTCTTGCTACTTCTTGAGCTTGCGTTGGTTTTCCCTTGAAGAGGAATGGGTGATGCAGCAAAGTAGATAAGTATTTCCCTCAGTTGTTGAGAACCAAGGTATCAATCCAGTAGGAGGTACAAGCAAGGCTCCAATCTATGCACCTACACAAACAATCAAACACTTGCACCCAACGCTATAAAGGGGTTGTCAATCCCTTCACGGTTACTTGCAAGGATGAGATCCGATAGAGATAGATATAAAAGATTACTAAAACTAAAACTAAATAAAAGTAAATAAAATTGCAGCAAGGTATTTTTGGTATTTTTGGTTTATAGATCTGAAAATATAATATGGAAAATAGACCCGGGGGCCATAGGTTTCACTAGAGGCTTCTCTCTTGAAGGAAAATAATACGGTGGGTGAACAAATTACTGTCGAGCAATTGATAGAAAAACACATAGTTATGACGATATCCAAGGCAATGATTATGCATATAGGCATCACGTCCGTATCAAGTAGACCGAAACGATTCTGCATCTACTACTATTACTCCACACATCGACCGACTCGTGCCTGCATCTAGAGTATTAAGTTCATGAAGAACAGAGTAACGCATTAAGTAAGATGACATGATGTAGAGGGATAAACTCAAGCAATATGATGAAAACCCCAACTTTTTATCCTTGATGGCAACAATACAAATACGTGCCTCGCTACCCCTACTTTGTCACTGGGTGAGGACACCGCAAGATTGAACCCAAAACTAAGCACTTCTCCCATTGCAAGAATTATCAATCTAGTTGGCCAAACCAAACCAATAACTCGAAGAGACTTACAAAGATATGAAATCATGCATATAAGAATTCAGAGAAGATTCAAATAATATTCATAGATAATCTGATCATAAATCCACAATTCATCGGATCTCGACAAACACACCGCAAAAGAGTATTACATGGGATAGATCTCCATGAAGATCATGGAGAACATGGTATTGAAGATCATAGAGAGAGAAGAAGCCATCTAGCTACTAGCTATGGACCCGAAGGTCTGAGGTGAACTACTCACGCATCATCGGAAGGGCAATGGTGTTGATGTAGAGGCCCTCCGTGATCGAATCCCCCTCCGGCAGATTGCCGGAAAAGGCCCAAAGATGGGATCTCATGGGAACAGAGGCTTGCGGCGGCAGAAAAGTATTTTCGTGGCTCTCCTTGGTATTGGGGGAATATTTCTGAATTTATAGGCGGAGAGTTAGGGTTGGAGGAGCTACGAGGGTCCCACAAGCCAGGGGGGCGCCCCCCCCCCCCCCCAGGGGCGTGCCCTGGTGGCTTGTGGCCCACCCGTAGGTCTTCTGGCCTCTTCTCCAAGCCTCCTAGGTTCCTTCTGGTCCAAGAAAAATCAGCGTAGAATTTTATTCCGTTTGGACTCCGTTTGATATTCCTTTATTGCAATACTCAAAAACAAGGAAAAAACAAAAACTGGCACTGGGCACTAGGTTAATAGGTTAGTCCCAAAAATAATATAAAATAGTATATTAATGCATACAAAACATCCAAAATAGATAATATAATAGCATGGAACAATCAAAAATTATAGATACGTTGGAGACGTATCAGTGGTGAGCAGAATCGACTTACGAGCACAATCGATGTTTCCTTCATAGTTGGTCAGCCAATCCATGCCTAGGATTACATCCAATCCCTGTGACTCTAATACGATGAGGTCAGTGGGAAATTCATGGTTTCCAATGTTGAGGTTCATCTTTTGACATCCTATCCCGGCCGTCATCTCGGCTCCTGGGGAACTGACCTGAAGGGGTCTACTAAGGGTTCTAGTGGGCAACCCATACTTTGCCACAACTACCCTCGTTATGAATGAATGTGTTGCACCAGAATCAAAAAGTACCAATACTAGACGTGAATTTAACAAAAACTTACCAACCACATTCTCTGGCTTATCATAACTCTCCTCCACATCAATGTGGTTCACCTGAGCATGGGGAAAAGGGTTGGGCTTCTTGGTTGCTGAATTCCATTTCCCTGCTTGGCCTTCGGACAATCGGTGGCATAATGTCCCTTCTTCTTGCACGTGAAATAGGTAATATGACTTAGATCTTTCTAAGCCGGAGCGGGACGGTGCTGACTGCCACCTCCATTGCCATTCTTGAAGTTGTTGTTGTTGTGACGATTGTTCCCATTCCCTCCATGGTTATGACCTCCATGAGTGTGGTGGTTGTGTCCTCCAAACTTACCGGATCCTGATCCGGTATTCCCTGTGTAAGGGGAGTAACGGGGCTTCTGCTGAACTCCAAAGCTGTACTTTCCCTGTCCATACTTCCTCTTGTGGTTCTCTATCTGCTGCTGCTTTCCCTCCAGAATAAGGGCCTTGTCTACCAGCTCCTGGTAGTTGTTAAAGGTAGCAATAGTCAATTGAATGCTCAGTTCATCATTGAGTCCCTCCATGAACTTATTCTGCTTGGCTGCATCATCAACCACATCTCCGGGAGCATATCTGGCCAACAAGTTGAAGTTGTCCATGTACTGAGCCACAGAACGGTTGCCCTGGCGTAAGTTGCGAAACTCACGCTTCTTCAAGCTCATGGCCCTAGCTAAGACATGTGCAGTGCGGAAGGCCTGCTTGAACTGATCCCAAGTCATAGTGGCAATAGGATAAGTGGTAGTGTAGTTCTCCCACCAAGAAGTTGCTGGTCCTTCCAGTTGGTGTGCGGCAAATCGCACCTTCTCCGCTTCAGTGCATCCAGCGGTAATCGGCTCTCTTTCCATCTTACGAGCCAATCATCTGCCACAATGGGCTCAGTGCTGCTGGAAAAAGTTGGTGGATTCAGCCTCAAGAAACGGGTGAGGTTGTCGTCCTGCCGTGGAGATTTGTTGTTGTTGTTGGCTTGGTTATGGATCAACAACTGCATCAGTGCATTCTACTGCTGAATCAGCTGAGTGAGCTCCAGTGGGAAGTTGGATCCGGGGTCTACTCTCGGAGGCATCTGATGTTTTAGAGTGATAATAATTAGAATAGAACAAGGGTCTAAAGAGAAAATAACACTACCCATATGCATGCAACAATCATTAACACACCAAACATTCATTTATTCAACTCAAACATGGTTCAATCTCAGGATACAAGTCTTCTGACAAGTCAAAACTTCGGCCTAATCGATCAATGAGAAAAATAAAGATAACATGGTGGTCATGACTAAGTGTCCTCCTCAGAACTCTATGGTGGTGCATCCTCCAGTGGTGCTCTCCTCGTAGCCATCATCGTTGCTTACGTACGGGCCATTGATGTCATTGGGGTGAAGGTCTTCTCCCTGGTCCAGATTCTCCTCCAGGGTTGCAACATAAATCTTCAAGTTCTTGATCCTCTCCAGAAGATCCTTGACTTCATATTCATGCTTGTAGTGAGCTTCACGCGCTTCATCCTCCAGTTCAACTTCATGGAACATCAGCTTCCTGACCGTCTTCGTGCTTCTGCGCAGCTGAGTCTCCAGAGTCCTGATGTGAACCTCCAAGTCTTGGACGAATGAAAGGATGGAGTCATCATTCACGGTGCGTACAATCTCTCCATCTGCAGCCCTGCGGGAGATCATGTTGAGATTTGATCCGATGAGGTCGCCTCTGTAATCCTACATTATGAGTCCAAGTGCACGATGAATTGCCATGTTTCTCCCGAGAATCCAAGTGGGAGAAACAAACTGGAAGTCGATGGGCTCCGAGAAATTTCCAAAGGTCCTCCCAGGTATGTGCACCTCAATCTTATAACGAGGGTCTGACGGAAGAGCCAAGACGGGGCTCTTGGTGATAGTAGGCAGAGCAATCCTCAACTCCTTGATGGTCTGCACCAGCAGCGGGCCAAAGGGCATCATCTCGTCATGCTGGCAAAACTCCGTGATCGGGAGTGGGGTGAAGGAGGCCATCTAAAAGATTGAAAGTCGGAGAAGAGTCAGAAATGAACAGATAGAATATAGGAATTAAAACATAAAATAAAATGATTTTCTTCCTAAGGGCTTTTCCAATCCTAGTGGTTATGTCCTACGGTTAGCGTGTGCTTTGATACCATATCTGTAGCTACCCGACCCGAAATGGTCAAGTCTCTCTGTATCTGTACCATCCCAAGATGTCAGGACCCCGATCCTAAGTCATATGAGTCCAGCTTGTAACATATCACATCACTTTGCGGCCTCACGCATGGTAATCCCCACGGCTGCCACCTTACCTTGGCCGAGACCGTTTGCGTCTTTTGGCTCACGAATATGATTATGTTGCTAGCAATCATACGCCAAAGAACCCGGGTCGACATGACTAGTCATAGAACCCAAGTGGCACATCCGTACAGGAACAGGCATACGTAACCCAACTATGCAGGTGTCGGTCATCAGCGTGTGTGGACGAGTCATAGCAAGCTACATGGACTCCATTACACCGTGAGACATTTCTGTCATCAACTGCGTGTAGACGAGTCATAGCAGGCTACATGGACTCCATTACACTGCGAGACATTTCCCCGTAGGGACAGACACAGCAGCAAAGAAGGATACACGCCGGTCAATCAATGTGTCTGGAGCAGTAGCAAGCTACCATGGCTCGGTGGAAGCACAAAGAGGCATTTTCCCATAAAGAGGGCTACTAAAGGCACACAACTAGGTGTCGAATCCCACGCATACCAATGCATTTCAAACATACACGCAATATGCACGATATGCGTAGATACAACATGGCATCACAACATAACTCTATGACTCAAGTTTCATTAATGACTCATAAGAGCCAACATAATGTGATATTACAAACAAGGGTCACATGACCCAACACTCAAGTCATACAAACATCAAGCGGAAGCAAAACATGTCTGGGTATAGACATCTACTAAAAGTGGCTAGAGGAGCCTGAAAGCTACAACGACCCAACCAAAGGAACCAGACCTCTGTCTGGGATTCCCAAGCTAATCCGGTCAGCATCGAACTTCATGTCGTAAGAATCACTAACGAGACTGACGTCTCATCTGCAAAAACATAAATTAAGCAACCGTGAGTACAAAGGTACTCAGGAAGACTTACATCGGAACTATCTACATATGCATCAGTATCAATGAAGGGGGTTGTGGAGTTTATTGCAGCAAGCCAGCTTTGACTCTTGGCTAACCTATACTACGACTACAAGTACTTTCTTTGAGGTGGGATAGCGCACACGAGTCCACATATTCACCAACTCAATACACCACTATGGATCCACTCCCGTCCCCCTACGAGAAGGCCATCCATAGCACTCACACTTATCTTGCGTATTTTAGAGTATCCATTTCAATTGTCTATGAACCACATAAGTTTTCCAAGTAGTCCATATCCGAGGACGCGGCTATTTGAACAGATTGATAACCCTGCAGGGGTGCACTTCTTCACACACGCTCTTGCCACTTATCGCCATGTGCACGCAAAAAGGCACCTCGGCAACCTTCAAGCGGAAGCCCAGCGAGGGAGTCGGCCACGACCGTTAACCACATAGGACCCTAGTCCAGGTTTATCGCCTATTTGAGACTGGACCCGCACGGAAGTCCGACCGAAGATTCCGCTACGGCCTCAAACGATGTGCGCATGGTTCCCAAGCCCACCGTTCGGGTGCCACTTGGTACACCGTGCCACTGTGTATCTACCGCATCATAGACCACCCCGTCGGGCAGCGCTATGCACGGCCGCCAACACTTTTCCTACAAACACCAAAAACTAGTTGCAACTCCTGGACAGAGATCAAGGCGATTAATAGGTCGAGAGGGGTCGAGTTACCGGAACCCAATGTGTGGTAGTATCTTGTCTTGGATAACAAACACATAACTCAGTTCTTAAGGACGGTCCCAATGAGACAACCCGCTATGTACTCCAACATGGCCTCTCATTGCTACCTTTACCAAATAGGATTCACACCCTTAGCTCTCACACAGCAGGACGGAACATATCCATTCCGATTCATCACCCAGATGGATCAGACCTGACATTACTCTAAGCATAGCAGGCACAATAAGCAAGCATGGATGAGTAAGCACAACAAGGCTCAAGCAGTTGCTACTCATGCTAAATGGTTTCAACTATTTACTATGACAAGGACAGGTCATGCAAAGGAATGGGTTCAACTACCGAGAACATGTAACAGTTGAATCGTGATTGTCCTAATGCAATAAAAGAGAGCAGGAGCGAGAGAGTGGGTTTGTATCAGTATGCTCAAGGGGGGTTGCTTGCCTGACACTTCTGAAGATAACAATGAGTCTTCATCAATGTCAACGATCTCAACGTCGGAACCATCGTCTACCGGGAAGGAACAAACACCGACAAACAAGAAGAAAGGACACATTCAGTTCATGCAATGCACAATCATGATGTATGGCATGACAAGTTAAGGTACTGAATTGACCTAGATGGATATTTAATCAAGTTAATTGAAGTGGAATTCAAACAAGTTTGAATTTCAACTCCAAATGATATTCTATACATTTCCCTAATCATAAAATGTCCTAGTTGGTGATGTTAACTTGTTCAAACATGCATGATCATGGCATAAACAGATTCATTGAATTTTTCTGATCATTTTTCATATATAAATTATTTTCATCTGAGTTACGGTTGAATTACTGTGATTTTTAGAAGTTTTGAATATTTTCTGGAATTTCCTGATTATTCTTTAAACAGAAAATTCCATTATTGCATCAGCACTATGTCATCATGACCTCAGCAGGTCAACTGACCGTCTCAGGTCAAACCTGACCAGTGGGTCCCACTGGTCAGTGACACAGTCACTAACAGAGTTTAGTTTAACCCTTAATACTAATTAACAGGGCAGGGCCCACTAGTCAGTGGCCCATTAGACTAATTAATCGAGTTAACTAATTTAGTGCCTAACCTAAACTTAACCAGAGCCTGGCCCCACCTATCACTGGCTCTGGGAGGTCAAACCTCCAGTCAGCAGGGTCAACCCCACCGGAGCTAACCGGCGGCTCGTCGCCGGCAAGGTCCGGAACGGCGAGGGGCTTCGAAAAACGCGTACGGGGCACCAATCGATGTGCCGTTTGCTCCTAAGCGTTCCTGGGAGTGAGCTTCATCGACCAGCGGTGGTTGGCGGAGCTGCAGAGTTCGCAATCGACGGCGGCGACCAAAATGGCGGCGGTCGGAGTTCGGGTGCCGAGGAGATCGCAAAGCAACGCACGGAGGAATTAGTGTTTTGCATCTACGGGTTCTACTTGTGCTCACGAATCATGCGGGCGTGCGCACTAGACCAAATGGTCACTGGATCCTAGTCGCCGACGAGCCTGTGCGGCGGCGCACTTCGGCGTTGAGGAAACCGATGGCTACGGCGAGCAAAAGGCACGGGGAGGAGTGGCAAATGACGGAAGAGCTCACATGGGGTCGTGGAGTAGCTTAGCATGCGCGGGGAAGGCTTAGGGGCAGAGAATTTAGCGTCGGCGTCCGGCGAGTCCGAGGTAGGGGACGACGGTGGGTGGCGATGCAGAGCTTCTGGCAATGCCCAGCTTGGCCTGGAGGTCAAGGGCGATGGTGCGGTTCTCCTGAGCACGGCGGCGAGGCACGGGATGGCCGGTGGCTACAGTGGCTGTGATAGCACAAGCTCGGAGGCTTCGGCCATGGGGGGAGAGCGAGAGAGAGAGGTCCAGGGAGGGGAATGAGGAAGAGGGAGAGATGGATGAACTCGGGGGCGTGTGTGGCGTCGTCCAGGCGCGTCGAGGAAGAGCCAGGCAGGCAGGGAGGAGTTGGAGGCCACGGGCAAGCGCGCGTCGACAAGCCTCTGCTAGTAGGCTGGAGGTGGAAGGCGACTAGCAAGCTGGGCCTGGTGGGCTGGTGATGTCTACTACGCAACCTTCTTCTTGTAGACTCGTGTTGGGCCTCCAAGCGCAGAGTTTTGTAGGACAGTAGCAAATTTCGCTCAAGTGGATGACCTAAGGTTTATCAATCCGTGGGAGGCGTAGGATGAAGATGGTCTCTCTCAAACAACCCTGCAACCAAATAACAAAGAGTCTCTTGTGTCCCCAACACACCCAATACAATGGTAAATTGTATAGGTGCACTAGTTCGGCGAAGAGATGGTGATACAAGTGTAATATGGATGGTAGATATAGGTTTTTGTAATCTGAAAATATAAAAACAGCAAGGTAGCAAGTAACAAAAGTGAGCGAAAACGGTATTGCAATGCTTGAAAACAAGGCCTAGGGTTCATACTTTCACTAGTGCAAGTTCTCTCAACAATACTAACATAGTTGAATCAAATGTAAATCCCTCACGTGCGACAAAGAGTTCACTCCAAAGTCACAAATAGCGGAGAACAAACGAAGAAATTATTGTAGGGTACGAAACCACCTCAAAGTTATCTTTTCCGATCAATCATATGAGCTATCCCTATAAGTGTCACGAACAGCCCTAGAGTTCGTACTAAAATAACACCTTAAGATACACATCAACCAAAACCCTAATGTCACCTAGATACTCCAATGTCACCACGAGTACCCATGGGCTTGATTATACGATATGCATCACACAATTTCAGATTCATCATGTTCAATCCAACACAAAGAACTTCAAAGAGTGCCCCAAAGTTTCTACCGGAGAGTCAAGACGAAAACATGTGCCAACCCCTATGCATAGATTCCCAAGGTCACGGAACCCGCAAGTTGATCACCAAAACATACATCAAGTGGATCAATACACTAGTAGAAAACGGGCCTTTAATCCCGGTTTGTAAGGCCCTTTAGTGCCGGTTCTACAACCAGCACTAAAGGGGGGGGACTAAAGGCCCCCCCCTTTAGTCCCGGTTCGTCACGGCCCGGCACTAAAGGCCCACCACGTGGCGCCTGCCGGGGCCGTTCGCTGGGGGACCTTTAGTCCCGGTTGGTGTTACCAACCGGGACTAAAGGTGGAGCCTTTAGTCCCGGTTGGTAACACCAACCGGGACTAAAAGTATTTAATTCTTTTAATTTTGGTTTATTTTTCCTTTTAATTTTGTGTTTTCCATTTAATTATTTTTCATTTCAAACATATATTACGCTACTACATACTGTACACGTTGTGCATATATATATAAATCGAATTTCTCGTACGACGACCATTCACATACATATATATATACAATTTGGTATATACAATTTCTCCTACAATTTGCGGATCATTACATATGCAGGGCATTACTGCTTGATCTTGTAATGGTATTCTCCTTTGGGATCTATGACCTGGTCGACCAGAAATCCAGCTATTTCCTCTTGAATTGCTCGTACGCGAGCCGTTGGTAGGAGCTGGCCCCGCATCTCTATCATCTATAATCAGGAGATCAAGATGAATATATTAGTTGTGTGTATATATATTAGCTAGATCATGATAAAAAAATTATGGATAGTGTTCTGGCAAACGTACCCAAAGAGTTTTTTAATCTATGCTCCTTTCAGACGTGATCATGCGAATATTCTCGCAAACGTAGTATGCGCATAAACTATTCCCCTTCTCCTGGCTCATGCACTTTACGAGAATAAAATTCAATCAGGTAATAATTAATCAAGCATGATAATGGTATTGAAACTAGAATTAAAGAGATACACGGACGTAGCTAGCTAGTACTACTTAATTACCTTGGGTCGCACCCATTTCAGCTGTTGTTTCCATTGACCGGGGACCTCTTCGATGAACTTTTTCCAAGCCCTGCCCGCCAGCAAAGAAAATGAATAAAGGAGTTATTAACTAGTTGATATCAGGAAATGAAGTAAAGAGGCAGAGATAGTGCGATAATGATTGAAATTACCTGTCGAACATCCCCTTCACGGTTGCGTATTCGGATGGATCCTTATATAGTGAGTCCAGTACTTCAACTTTTCCCTTGTCAACTTCAATGATTAACAAGATCCAGTGGAAACTGCATGCGCACACGTTTTTTATAAATAAGCGGGCATGTGCATAACTCATCAACTACACTTATTAACATCTAGTAAGCAAAAAATAGAATTTGTAGTACAAGATATAGTAACACTCACCCGAAGTTGTAAGGAAGTAGTATTTTTGGTTGGGTGTTTAGTTGCTTCAAAAACTCTAGCAGGAATCTTTCTGTGTCTTCTCTCGAATATTGATCTTCCCATATCGCCTGATTAATCGTATTTGGGTCAATGAACCCAACTCCATAGCGTCTAGTTTTTTCATTTCATACATCTTCATTCTGCATAATACCACAGAAAAGAATATAGTGAGGATAATTCCAGTTAATGAACGAGAGCACATCTAGCTAGCTAGCTAGAGACTTAAATTACAGAAAGAAATCACTTACAGACAATAGCAACTGACGATAGATTTGTCGAGTGCGTCTTGATTGAATAACTGAAGCAACTCTGAATAATGAATCCACACGTCTTTTTTATGGAAGTAATGCCTTTTCCTGACTTTCACCATGAGGGACTCTTCATTGGTATTTGCTGTTTTTTGCATGTACCACGTATGCAACTCGTACATTCTCGTTGGTAGAAGCTTGACTTCGTCAGGCTTGACCAGAGGTTTGCCACGGACATATTGGTATTTTACTTCCTCCTCTGTAATCCCGGGGATTTCCTCAAGGCCTAGGAGTTGTTCAACAGTGACACCGGCCTCTTTAGCCTGCCTTCTAAGATCGTCGGTTATTGCCGGCCGATCGGCGGTACTCACATGTGTTTGTACAATGAGCGGGGGGATCGATTGCACTGCTTGTTCTCCCAGCTGGGGAACAGTTTTCCCGCTTTTTTTGCCAACTGCTTGGCTCGAGCTCGAGCTCGACTCCTTTTGCCCTGCAGAATATGACCTCTTGATAGACCGCACATAGTCGGAGTCCTTCTGATTGTCAGCCGGTCGAGCCATATCAATAAAGTGTTGTGATACATGCTCAGGTACTTTCTCCTTTGGCGGCGCGGGCGGTTTCGGTGCAAAATGGGCCTTCAATTGGGCATCACATGCGTCGTCGAGTTCCTCCTGAGTCAGGTGGTAAGACAACTTCGGAAGAGGCTTGAGGTCTGGACCATATTTGAATTTCTTGCTTGTTGTACCGCTAGCCGTCGTAGCTACGGCCTCTCTCTTCCGCTGTTGCTTAGGCGGAGCATGCTGAGTCGGCTGACTTGGAGGAGGAGGAGTTGGCTGACGCCGTGCCGGACTTGGAGGAGGAGTCGGCTGACGCGGTGCCGGACTTGGAGGAGGAGGAGTCGACTGAAGCGGCGGAGGACTTGGAGGAGGAGGAGTTGGCTGATGCCGTGCCGGACTTGGAGGAGGAGTCGGCTGACGCGGTGCCGGACTTGGAGGAGGAGGAGTCGGCTGACGCGGCGGCGGATTTGGAGGAGGAGTCGGCTGACGCCGTGCCGGACTTGGAGGAGGAGGAGTCGACTGACGCGGCGGCGGACTTGGAGGAGGAGGAGTCGGTGGCCTTGGAAAGACGATGCAATCCTTTTTCCATAGAATGATACGATGTATGGCCTCTCCCAGTGTTCTCTCCTCGTCACCTCCAAGAATGTCAAGTTGTAGCTCGTGATATGCTGACATCACTTCATCAACCCCGACACGAGCATAGCCAGCTGGAATGGGATTGCAATGGAAGGTTGCTTCAGGGGGATTTGCTAAAGCATAGCCGTCCGCCACCTTCATGGATAAGTTCTTCACTTTCATGTGTAGCTCACAGTTAGTCCTGTCTTTGATATCATCCACAGGGTAGCTAGCTAGCAGTGCATTATCGATATCGGCCGGGGCGGAACCCACGCTGCTTCTCGGCATAGATGGGACGGTGCTATCCAATGCTGGATCGATCTGCTCATGCTGCCGCTGAGACGCCCTTTCCTGGCTGAGTGAGTCGATCTGCTCCTGCTGCCGCCTGACAAATCGTTCCAACTCCAGGTGCGAGGATATTAGGCCTTCAAGGCGGAGTGCTTCCTCCTTCTTCTTCTGCTCCTCATGCTTCTTCTTTCTCGCACGGCTTCTATAGTCGTCGTTCCAATCCGCAAACCCCTCATACCACGGAACAACGCCTTTGCCTCGTGTTCTTCCCTGGTGTTCAGGATTCTTCAGGGCGCGCGTAAGCTCGTCGTTATCTCTTTTGGGCGTGAACACCCCCGATCGAGCTTCTTCTATTGCAATAAGTATTTCGTCTGTCGCTTCTTTAAGACTTGCCTTCACCATAACCAGCCCTGTCTCTGGGTCCAACTCCCCCCCAGGCGCATAAAACCATGTCCTGCACCTGGGGGGCCATGTCAATGTAACTGGACTGACCCGTTTACTAATCATCTCTTGCTCAGATTGATGCCACTTAGGCAGGGCCACCTGGTAGCCACCTGGCCCCAGACGATGGTGCCACTTCTTTTTCGCAGCATTAATCTTGTTTTTCCTCGACAGTTCCTTAGCTTCTTCCGATTCCTTGAACTTCACGAAAGCGTCCCAGTGATCTTTTGCCTTCACCAGTGCTCCCGTGAATTCTGGAGTCTTCTTTTTTGATTTGACGTACTTAGCCCATGCATTTTTCTTGAAGGTGTTGAATGCGATCGCCATCTTTTTAAGAGCATAGTTTCTGACTTTCTTCAGATCTGCATCTGTCAAATTATCTGGTAGGGTGAAATGTTCCATGAGCGTAGTCCAAAGCACATCTTTTGCTCTTTCGTCGACAAAAGTAACTCCTGCTCGATCTCCCTTTGCTGGCTTTCTCCATTCTTGAACGGAGATCGGGATTTGGTCCCTGACAATAACTCCGCATTGATTCTTGAACGTGGTCTCATTTTTCTTAGGTTCAAGCGGTTCGCCAGTTGATGTTTTGATGGAATCGATGTTGAACTTTACGCCTTTGTCCAACTTTTTGGCCGGGCCTCGAACTACCCTGTCACTTGTACAAGATTTGCTCGATCCGGAGGCCTAAAAGAAGAAAGATCGATTCGTTAATACATACAAATCAATTAAGACATGTAATGATCACCGGATGGCTTATATATTAAATATACCTCGCCGGTCATTGTTATTTGAAGAACATTTTCTTCGTCAACATCGTTGTCGCCACCTTCATCTATTCGTTCGTCTTCATCAAACATCATACCCTCACCCGAAGGGTTTAGATATTGCGAGCCGTCATCATGATCATCTGGGCTCGTGGAGCGTATGATGTCGAACACAGCCTCTTCTCCTTCTCTGCCGGTATTGTCCATAGCTTTTATTTAACTAATCCAGAAGAAAGATAAAACAATTTAGTATTCAGAGATCCGAAAGGTAGATGCATGAGATCAGAAAGAAATTGGATCAACTTGTGCACATCCATAATGGGGGCATTCCTGATAATTAATCCCTTAAAGGACTAAGAAAATCTATTGCAAATACAACATTAAAATATGCAACTTTTGCAAATACTAATTGCTATACATTGGATCAAATGTCAAAATTCCTCAACGTTTTTATATCTAACATTTATCTAGCTATAACTAAAAGTATAAAAAACTAAAAAACATTCATCTAACATTTCTATAACTAAAAGTATAAAAAATTAAAAAACAGAAAAAGAAACACTAATTAAGCATACTTCTATACATCCATTAAAAAACAGAAAAAGAAACATTATATAAAAAAAATCTATACTAATTAAACACTAATTATATCCATCTAACATGCATTCATACATACATATATACTAGTGAAAAACAACTAAAACATCTAAATAGAAAATGTGTGTGTGTGTGTTCATGCATGTGTGTGTGTGGGGGGGCTCGGGGCCGGACGGGCGGCCATGGCGCGCGGCAGGGGGCGAGGGAGGGGGGGAGAGGGAGGAACTGAGTTCACAGCGGGGCGACGGCGAGGCGAGGCGAATCGGGGGCAGCGACGGCGTCGGGGCAGGCGGCGCAGTGAGGAGCGGGTGCGCGCGCGCGGGCCGGCGGCGCCGTCGGGGATCGGCGAGGAAGGGCGCGTCCGGAGTAGGGGTCGACGAGGAGGGACAGGCGGCCGGCGTCGGGGGCGGCGACGGCGTCGATCGGGGCAGGCGGCGGCGTGCAGCAGCCTGGCGGCGTCGTCTGTGTTTGGCGTCGAGAGAATGGAGAGGATCGTAAGTGGAGTTATATATATGAGAGCCTTTAGTCGCGGTTGGTGGCTCCAACCGCGACTAAAGGTCTCGCTTCCCGCCGCTTGGACTGGATGAAATTCACCTTTAGTCGCGGTTGGTGGCTCCAACCGCGACTAAAGGCCTGTTCCTGGCACGGCGCAGTGTGGTGGATGTTTAGTCCCACCTCGCCCAACGAAGGGCGCTCGCACTGGTTTATAAACCCCGGCGCGGTAGTTCATTCGAGCTCCTCTCTAAAGCAGGCCTACAAGGCCTACCGTTCTTTCCTGCCCTGTGGGCCATACTGGGCCTTGCGGGCCTGCATCCTGGCCCAACTAGTGGGTGTCTAGTCGTATGCAGGCCGTGGCGGCCCAGTAGGCGGGCTTTTTTTTTACTTTTCAGTTTTTTTTTGTTTTCTTCTATATTTATTTTCTTTTGTTTCTTGGTTGTTTTTTGCTTTATTTAGAGTTTCTAAGTGAATCTTTTTGCTTTAGGTCAAAAAAATTATAAACTTTCTGTTAGTGCCAGTAGTTTTCAAATCTGAATTATTTGAAATTTGTGTGAATCACTAGTTTGTGAATAACTTTATTTTAAAAAAAGATTTTTCAGTGATTATTTTTTCTGCTGTTTAATATTAGTGTGTTTTATCATTATATTCAATTTGGTAATTCTTAGGTTATTTAAAAAAAATGAAATGCCTTTGTAACAGACGAGTTTTCGTCCGAAAGCGTGATACTTCGAAAGAGATTGTCCATTTTGTACACGAAGTGCATCCAGTTTTTGCCGTAACCCTCTCAACTTTTTAGCACATGCTATGTGGGTGAAATGATGGTACCATGCCTACTTTCAACCTTTTCTGATTGTGATTTGTAGTGCTTTTTAATTTCAGGGTCATTTAGCTCAAAAAAATCAGTAAATGCATGAAAAATAGCAAATGAAGTCAGAAAGGGTTGAAAATTGATGACGTGGCTTTGGACATAATATTTCTTCGCGTTTCAAATGCCAAAACACATAAGTCGGAGTTCTATTACAAAGATTCCCTCCGGTTTGTCCGAAGTGGGACTTTCCAGATATATAAGTCCGGAAACTAACTAGAGAAGCCGGTCACATCCCAGAGTGGGATCTTTGGATATAAAACTTTTTCTTCGCGTGTGTCCCTTTGTGCCGTAACCATGGACAATCTTCATCGTTTAACTTGATGCTCGGGTCAACATTCACTGTGAAGGGAGCAATTTCATGAAACTTTTCATAATCTTCTGACATGTCTGTCTTGTCCTCCACTCCCACGATGTTTCTTTTCCCTGAAAGAACTATGTGGCGCTTTGGCTCATCGTATGATGTATTCACTTCCTTATCTTTTCTTTTTCTCGGCTTGGTAGACATGTCCTTCACATAGAAAACCTGCGCCACATCATTGGCTAGGACGAATGGTTCGTCTGCGTACCCAAGATTGTTGAGATCCACTATTGTCATTCCATACTGCGGGTCTTCCTTTACCCCGCCTCCTCTCAGATTGACCCATTTGCACCGAAACAAAGGGACCTTCAAACCAAGTCCATAGTCAAGTTCCCATATCTCCTCTATGTAACCATAATATGTGTCCTTTGGCCTATTGGTGTTTGCTACATCAAAGCGGACACCACTGTTTTGGTTGGCGCTCTTTTTATCTTGGGCGATCGTGTAAAATGTATTCCCATTTATCTCGTACCCTTTGAAAGTCAATATAGTCGAAGATGGTAACTTGGACAGCAAGTACATGTCATCTGCAACAGTGTCGTCATGCATGAGATGTGTCTGCAACCAACCGGCGAAAGTCACAGTTTGTTCATGTGTAACCCAGTCGTCAGACTGCTCCGGGTGTTTGGAGCGTAGAATATTCTTGTGTTGCTCGATATACGGAACCACCAAGGCGGAACTTTGTAGAACTGTGTAGTGTGCTTGCGCCAAAGAATGCCCGTCCCGGCATATTACTGAATTCTTTCCTAGCGTGCCTTTTCCACCCAGTCTGCCCTCATGCCGCGATTCAGGAACACCAATCGGCTTAATGTCACGAATAAAGTCAACACAAAACTCAATGACCTCCTCTGTTTCATGGCCCTTGGAGATGCTTCCTTCTGGCCTAGCACGATTACGAACATATTTCTTTAAGACTCCCATGAACCTCTCAAAGGGGAACATATTGTGTAGAAATACAGGACCCAGAATGGCAATCTCCTCGACTAGGTAAACTAGGACGTGCGTCATGATATTGAAGAAGGATGGTGGGAACACCAACTCGAAACTGACAAGACATTGCACCAAATCATTCTCTAACCTTGGTAAGATTTCTGGATCGATTACCTTCTGAGAGATTGCATTGAGGAATGCACATAGCTTCACAATGGCTAATCGAACGTTTTCCGGTAGAAGTCCCCTCAATGCAACCGGAAGCAGTTGCGTCATAATCACGTGGCAGTCATGAGACTTTAGGTTCTGGAACTTTTTCTCTGCCATATTTATTATTCCCTTTATATTCGACGAGAAGCCAGACGGGACCTTCATACTGAGCAGGCATTCGAAGAAGATTTTCTTCTCTTCTTTGGTAAGAGCGTAGCTGGCATGACCCTGAAACTGCTTTGGATCCATGCCGTCTTCTCCGTGCATACGTTGCTGGTCCTCCCGTGCCTCCGGTGTATCTTTTGTCTTCCCATACACGCCCAAGAAGCTTAGCAGGTTCACGCAAACATTCTTCGTCACGTGCATCACATCGATTGCAGAGCGGACCTCTAGGTCTTTCCAATAGGGTAGGTCCCAAAATATAGATTTCTTCTTCCACATGGGTGCGCGTCCGTCAGCGTCATTCGGAACAGATTGTCCGCCAGGACCCTTTCCAAAGATTACTTTTAAATCCTTGACCATATCAAGTATATCATCACCAGTACGGTGGCGAGGCTTCTTCCGGTGATCTGCCTCGCCTTTGAAATGCTTGCCTTTCTTTCTTACGGGATGCCTGCTCTGAAGAAATCGACGATGCCCCAGGTACACATTCTTCTTACATTTATCCAAATATATACTGTCGGTATCATCTAAACAGTGCGTGCATGCGTGGTATCCCTTGTTTGTCTGTCCTGAAAGGTCACTGAGAGCAGGCCAATCATTGATGGTTACAAACAGCAACGCTCGCAGGTCAAATTCCTGTTGTTTGTGCTCATCCCACGCACGTACACCTTTTCCATTCCACAGCTCTAAAAGTTCTTCGACTAATGGCCTTAGGTACACATCAATGTCGTTGCCGGGTTGCTTGGGGCCTTGGATGAGCACTGGCATCATAATGAACTTCCGCTTCATGCACAACCAAGGAGGAAGGTTATAGATACATAGAGTCACAAGCCAGGTGCTATGATTGCTGCTCTGCTCCCCAAAAGGATTGATGCCATCTGCACTTAAACCAAACCATACGTTCCTTCCGTCATCTGCAAAGTCCTTCCACTTTCTCTCGATTTTTCTCCACTGTGATCCGTCAGCGGGTACTCTCAACTTCCCGTCTTTCTTACGGTCATCTTTGTGCCATCGCATCAACTTGGCATGCTCTTTGTTTTGGAACAAACGTTTCAACCGTGGTATTATAGGAGCATACCACATCACCTTGGCAGGAATCTTCTTCCTGGGGCGCTCGCCCGCAACATCACCAGGGTCATCGTGGCCGATCTTATAGCGCAATGCACAGCATACCGGGCATGCATTCAAATCCTCGTACTCACCGCGGTAGAGGATGCAGTCATTAGGGCATGCATGTATCTTCTGCACCTCTAATCCTAGAGGGCAGACGGCCTTCTTTGCTTCGTACGTACTATCGGGCAATTCGTTATCCTTTGGTAGCTTATTCTTCATTATTTTCAGCAACTTTTCAAATGCCTTGTCAGGTACACCATTCTCTGCCTTCCATTGCAGCAATTCCAGTGTGGTACCCAGCTTTTTCTTGTCATCTTCGCAATTTGGGTACAACAATTTCTTGTGATCCTCTAACATGCGCTGCAACTTCAGCTTCTCCTTTTCACTTCCACAGTTTCTATTTGCATCGGCAATGGCCCGACCAAGATCATCAGCGGGCTCATCTGATGCCTCTTCTTCAGCTCCTTCCTGCATTGCCGGCTCAGCTTCTTCCCCCATTGTTGTACCATCGTATTCATGGAACCCATGGCCAGGATAGCTGTCGTCATCCTCTTCTTCTTCATTCTCTTCCATTAGGACCCGTCTTTCTCCGTGCTTGGTCCAACAGTTATAGCCGGACATGAAACCGGACTCAAACAGGTGGACGTGAATGGTTCTTGAGTTAGAGTAATTTCGATCATTCTTACAGCCAGCACATGGACAATACATAAAACCATCCGCCCGCTTGTTTGCCTCAGCCGCAACCAGAAAAGTATGCACGCCATTAATGAACTGGGGAGAGCATCGGTCATCGTACATCCATTGCCGGCTCATCTTCATTACACAACACCGAAAAGACCAAATTAATACAAGTTCATACATAAAGTTCATACACACTTGTTCTCATAAAGCAACATACAAACTCTCTAGCTAAAGCATTTAAATGCAACAACAAATGCGATCAAGATCGCAACTAAGGTAACAATTGATCCAACAGCATAGTGATACCAAGCCTCACTATCAATGGCATATTTTTTAAATTTTCTAATCTTCAAGCGCATTGCATCCATCTTGATCTTGTGATCATCGACGACATCGGCAACATACAACTCCAGTTTCATCTTCTCTTCTTCAACTCTTTTCAATTTTTCTTTCAAATACTCGTTTTCTTTTTCAACTAAATTTAACTTCTTGACAAGAATATCTATGTCGGTTGCAATTTCCGGTTCACATACCTCCTAGATAAAAATATCTATGTCAACTTGATGGGCATAATTGTCATAAACGTGAAATGCAACAAATAGTTATAAAAGAGAATATATATACCACATCCGAATCATAAACCGGACGAGGGCCGACGGGGACGGATATCAAAGTCATGGCACTATGTATAACAAACAATCATACATGTAAGAAAATTATACAATTAACTATCTAAATCATACAAATAAGATTTTTTTTTATAAAAAGGATAAGAATGAACAAGAGGCTCACCAAGGTGTGGTGACGGCGACGGGACGGTGCGGGCGATCGACGGTGGTTAGGACGGGGACGGGAAGGCACTAAGTAAACCACACCTACACATGCAAAGTAAGAAGTTAATTTGAGCTCAAATTGCATATAAATCAAATGAACTACTACCACATATAAATACTCCCAAACTAAAACCCACAAATCACTATACTTATAGAGCATTGCAAGAGCTAATCTAGCAATGAGAGATGAAAGGACAAAGTTGCTAACCTTGGTGAACACTTGGATGGATGGGGTGCCTCCAAATCTTAACAAATTTTGGCAAAAATGGAGGATGAGCTCGAGGAAGAGGGAAGAACAAAGGAGGGGAAGAAGGGGGAAAAAAGGGAGGAGTACTGTGATCGGGCTGGCCGAATTCATATAGGGGATCTTTAGTCCCGGTTGGTATCTCCAACCGGGACTAAAGGGGGGGCCTTTAGTCCCGGTTGGTGATACCAACCGGGACTAAAGGGGCTCGTGGGGGCCCCAGCTGACACCAGCCTGCCACCACCCTTTAGTCCCGGTTCGTGTTACGAACCGGGACTAAAGGGGGGCCCTGTAGTCCCGGTTGGTGATACCAACCGGGACTAAAGGGGCTCGTGGGGGCCCCAGCTGACACCAGCCTGCCACCACCACATTAGTCCCGGTTCGTGTTACGAACCGGGACTAAAGGTCCGGAACGAACCGCGACTAATGATGCCCGTCCTGAACCGGGACTAATGGTCACATTAGTGCCGGTTCAAAACCCGACCGGGACTAAAGCTGTGGACAAAAGGTCCGTTTTCTACTAGTGATAGAACATCCCATTGTCACCACGGATATCCCATCGCAAGACATACATCAAGTGTTCTCAAATCCTTAAAGACTCAATCCGATAAGAAAACTTCAAAGGGAAAACTCAATTCATCACAAGAAGATAGAGAGGGGAAAACTCCATATGATTCATCTATATTAATAAAGCTCGCGGTACATCAAGATCGTGCCATCTCAAGAACACGAGAGAGAGAGAGATCAAACACAAAGCTACTGGTACATACCCTCAGCCCCGAGGGTGAGCTACTCCCTCCTCGTCATGGAGACCACCGGGATGATGAAGATGGCCTCCGGTGATGGTTCCCCCCTCTGGCAGGGTGCCGGAACGGGCTCCCGATTGGTTTTTCGTGGCTACAGAGGCTTGCGGCAGCGGAACTCCCGATCTAGGTTCTTTCTGGGGGTTTTGGTATTTATAGGAATTTTTGGCGCCGGTCTCACGTCAAGGGGACTCCCGAGGGGCCCACAAGCCAGGGGGCGCGCCCTAGGGGGGGGGCCCTAAGCTTGTGGCTGCCTCGGGACTCCTCTCCGGTATCTTTTTGCTCCAGTATTTTTTATATTTTCCAAAAATATTCTCCGTAAATTTTCAGCCCATTCCGAGAACTTTTATTTCTGCACAAAAAACAACACCATGGTAGTTCTGCTGAAAACAGCATCAGTCCGGGTTAGTTCTAATAAAATCATACCAAAATCATATAAAATTATTGTAAACATGGCATGAATACTTCATAAATTATAGATACGTTGGAGACGTATCAGCATCCCCAAGCTTAATTCCTGCTCGTCCTCGAGTTGGTAAATGATAAAAGAAATAATTTATGAAGTGTGAATGCTAGCAAGTGCACAAGTTTGATCAATGATAATTCCAATCACTTTTTCTAGCATCAATATAAACCATAAACAGTAGCTCATCTCATAAAACTTCTCATGATCAAGTAACAAGCTATGCACATGTTAAAGTATAGACCAGAAAGTTTCTTGAAAACTAACAAACCATATTCCTAGTCATCGAACAATTGCAATTCATCTTATTTTCAGGAAGGGTCTATGTAAGAGCTTTGATTTAGCAAATTCCACATACTCAACTATCATATAGTCTTCCATGATTATTGTTACTCAAAGCATATTTTTAGAACAAATAGCATCCATCGAACACAGAGAAAGATAGGGGCTTAATGTTTCGCCTCCCAACTTATTTATCATATAGATGATTGTCAACAATAATAATTCATGATTAAATATATTTGTGTGGATATATATGTCTAGATCATTCCCCAACACATGACGCTTGCCAAGAGAAAAAGGCGAAATATAGGAAGTGGTGAAGATCACCATGACTCTTGCATAAAGGTAAGTACTAGAAAGTAAAAGATAGGCCCTTCGCAGAGGGAAGCATTGATTTGCAAAGGTGCCAGAGCTCGAGCTTTTAAAACAGAGATGAATAATAATTTTGAGCGGTATGCTTTCATTGTCAACATAACAACCGAGAGATCTCGGTATCTTCCATGCTAGATACATTATATGCGGTTCCCAAACAGAATGGTAAAGTTTTTACTCCCCCTCCACCAATCAATCACACTCCACGGCGAGCCGAATCCACGGGTACCGTCCATACAAACAACAATCTTGGGGGAGTTTTGTTTCATTATATTTTGATTTGATTTTTGAGCATGGAACTGGGCATCCCGAATACCAGCCACTTTCTCGTGAATGATAGTGAATCAACACATATCGTGAGAATAACCCACCTAGCATGGAAGATACTGACAGCCCCTAGTCACTATATGAGCGATTCGGGCATACAAAACAGAATATTCACTACTAGGGAAAACCTTATAGACAGAATCTTACCGGAGTAGCAGTGGCGTGTCATGATGAAACAGCGCTACTACTACAATTGCCACGACCTTGCCGCAGACTAGGTATAGCAGTAGCGCCTGTTTCGTAAACGCGCTACTGCTATGTCGTTTAGCAGCAGCGCTTTATCCCAAAGAGCGGTACTGCTAAAGCCTATCTTCTCCGACTTCTCCAACCGGCCGCCCCTCACTCTCCCCTCCACTCCACTCTCACTCTCCCCCGCACCCCCGTCGTCCGCCGCTGCCGCCGTTCCCCGACCACCATCGTCGCCCGCCGCCGCCGACGCTCCTGGTCCTCCTTCACTGAGGTAGTCCCTCCATCCCTCCTCCTCCCTCCTCCTCCTCTCTCCTCCCTCCTCCCACCGCCCTCCTCCCCCTCCGCGCCCCTCCCTCCTCCTCTGGCCGCCCCCTCCTCCCTCCTCCCTCCTCCTCCGGCCAAGCCCTCCGCCGGCAGCCCTCCTCCCACCGCCCTCCTCCCCCTCCTCCTCTCTCCTCCCTCCCCCTCCTCATTCCTCCTCCTCCCTCCTCCCACCGCCCTCCTCTCTCCTCCCTCCTCCTCCTCCCTCCTCCCACCCCCTCCTCCCTCCATCTCTCCTAAACCCTAAACTGTTTTTTACTGTTCTTGTATAATGTAGTTTTTTTACTGTTGTTTAGTAAGTGTTTAATAGAAATAGTTTATTTAGGAAGTGGTTATAGAACTAGTTTATCCATGGAACTTAATAGACCTTTGTTATGCACTAGGGGAAGAAGGAGTAGCGACCATCATCGACGGTCGAAAAATCGGTGAGGGAGTGTCCACCATATATGAGAGAAGAAGAATGCCGACTGTTATCGTGGGGGTCGCTTCTCCTTCTTCTCCTTGTGCTAGATATTTGTTATGCACTAGGGGAAGGAGGAGTAGCGACCATCATCGACGGTCGAAAAATCGGTGAGGGAGTGTCCACCATATACGTGAGATAATAGTTTAGGAAGGAAGACTCGACAGACCTAAAGTCAACCCGTTGCATATTGAGTAATAGTGATCTGTGTGTTGATCAGTTTCCTGGTAGTTGCCTTCGATCGATTTTAAATGTTTCAACTATGAACATAGGAAATGTCTGACGACGAAAGGGAATTTGTTATGTGCGAATGCTGCGAAGACGAGTGCGGCCTGTGCGACAAGCCTCACCTAGTTGGTGGTAGGCGCTTCAGCATCATGTTGGATGAGTCCTTCGAAGTGGATACAGTAAGTCACAACGACAAGTCTTTTTTCGTAATTAAGCATGACTTCTGCTTCTTTTGCTTCAACTTATAATTTTAATTTTTTACTATTCTACTAGCGTATCCCCTGCCATGCAAGAATTTATGTCTTGGATAAGATTGGTTTCAGTACTAAAAAAAGTATGGAGGTAAAGAGAGTTCACTTGAGGACCGAGCATGGTTATACTTTTGTCGTAAAATTGTACAATGCAGACACCTACTCCTATTTTGAATGCAAATATTGGAGAGCACTATGCAAGGCTTATGCATTTGAGCCTAATATGCTTATCACCTTTGATATTCGTCCGGAAGATGAAATTGAAGGTAATATCGACATCTGGGTCGATGTGCAGACGCCTCTAGTTCTACCATTATGTGAGTTTCTCAACCATATTTATTAAGTAATTTATATTGTTTATTTAAAAATAGTTGACAACTAATTTCTATTGACAACTTATTTCCATTCAAGCAAACATGTCCAGCGCTTGGTAGACAGCACCTACTATTGTCCCGGGGCTGAACTAAACTGCGAGGAGATAGGTCATTATGTTTCATGGCTTGAGGATCTTGATACTGTCAAGACAGGTTATTTTCCTGGACTTCGAGATATTAGTACTCAAAACGTGCGACCACTAGTGTGCGTATTGAACTACGGTCACATATATCTAGGAAAGATGGTAAGATTTTTACTATTTGTCCTCAGTGCATCTTTTGCATACATTATTTTTTAAGCTAAACTTCATTGCTAAGTATGTTACTACGATGTTCTTCAACAAGGACTCCCGATGAGTGTTGTGCCTTGTTGGATCGAGTCTAAAGGTCGCATGACAATGGTTAGCTTACGGCCAAGATATCCTGTATTGCACATGAGTGCATTCATCATTTCTCGAAGCGAGCAAGTCTTAATAGTCAAAGACTGGAGCAAAATTGTGAAGGATCGCAGCAGAGAAGTACGAGGGGGGCAGCAATCAGAAGCGCAGCCCACAATTAGGAGACAGGTTCATCTGCATTCTCCAATATGATGAAGCAGGAGTGCTACACATGTTTTATGCTATTTTACCTGAGAGAGAGCAGCAGGAGTAGGTCCTAGGTATTAAGAACAATTAGTTAGTGCTGATTATATATGACTATGATGATGATGAGAAGTTTTTATTATGTGCTACAATGTGTTAGAGTTGATGGTGATGCTGAGGAGGAGGAGTAGTGATTAGGAGTAGGTCCTAGGAGTTGTTATTATAACTAGTGACCAAGTTGTTATATGATGTCTCATGGACGAAAATGATGATGATGAGTAGTTGTTATATGACAATGATGTATTATGATGATACTGTATGAAAACTTGTATAATGGCGTATGAATATACGACATAAAACAAAAAATAAATACGTAATAATAGTAGTAGCGCGGGTAGAGAGGTGCGCTGCTAGTAACTACCAGCAGCGCTTTCTACAAAAAGCGCTGCTGCTAAGCAGGTATAGCAGTAGCGCGGGCGAACACACGCTACTCCTACACTTTAGCTGTAGCGCCTTATCAGTAGCGCGCTGTGCCACGCTACTGCTATACCTAAAACCAGCGCTACTGCTAGGCTTTTCCCTAGTAGTGATTATTTGAAGGTTTAGAGTTTGGCACATGCAAATTTACTTGGAACGGCAGGTAAATACCGCATATAGGTAGGTATGGTGGACTCATATGGAACAACTTTGGGTTTAAGGGTGTTTGGATGCACAAGTAGTATTTCTACTTGGTGCGGAAGTTTTGGCTAGTATGAGGTGGAAGCAAGCACCACATGTTGGAGGATCCATAACAATATAACTTCTATACAAATATACCCAAACATAACTCATTAAGTTGTCTTCCTTGTCCAATTTTAGCTAATTTGCTCGAGTTTGAAAATAATTAATGAGCTCACAATCATAGAAGATGTCCAAGATAGTATATTTATATGTGGAATCTCTCTTCCTTCAATATTCTTTCATGAATTGTTCAAGTGACCAATGCGGTGTTTGCTAACTTTCAATAAATTTTACCACCTATACTTATTATGTGTGAAGTCATTACTCCCCATGGGATAAGTATATGAAGCATATTTAATTTCAGATTTATGATATTCAATTCATTCAACCATTTACTCATGGGATATAAGTGAAGCACGAGAGTGAATGACAAACTACTCCAAAAAAGATGTAAGTGAAGATCAATGCGTAGTCAACAATTAAATAACTATGTGAAGACTCTCTCATCTAAGAATTTCAGATCTTAAGTATTTTATTAAACAGCAAGCAAAAAAAAATAGCACTCCAAGAATAGCACGCATCATGTGAACGAATAAAAATTTAGGCTCAACATAGGCTAACCGATAATTGTTGATGAAGAGAGGTGGGATGCGTAGCATCCCCAAGCTTAGATGCTTGAGACTTCTTGAAATATTTACTTGGCGTGCCTTGGGCATCCCCAATCTTGAACTTTTGAATCTCGTTCAATCCTCTCATATCCCGGTTTCACCTATTCTCAAAAACTTCATCCACACAAAACTCGAAAAGAACTCGTGAGATAGGTTAGTACACATAATAATAAATCAACTCTTTATGTACTACCAAGACAAGTTGCACAATAATTTTCAAACATTAGGTACTGTATACTATCATTTCCTCAATTTATATCTACCAATATAGGCTATGGAAACTATAGGATAAGTAGATAACAAAACTATGACATCAATCTGTCCAAACAGAACAGTCTGTAGCAATCTATTAAACCAGTGTACTTCTGTAACTCAAAAAATTATGAAAATTTAGGACACAATATAAAATTTATATTACAATACTTTGTAAAAAATTTAGAAACTTTCCACGTTCCAGTAAAATATGAAAATTCAAACACTACAGCAAAAGTTTCTGTTTTTACACAGCACACATCAAACATGCAATGCAAGCATCCTAAGACAATTCTTGGAACTTTTTATTGAAAAAAAAGATTATAAATAACACCTAACAGAAAACAAGAAAATAAAATGATGCTCCAAGCAAAACTCATATTATGTGACGAATAAAAATATAGCTCCAAGTAAGATATACCGATAGTGTTGAAGACGAAAGAGGGGATTCCTTCCGGGGCATCCCCAAGCTTAGGCGCTTGAGTCTTCCTTGGATATTACCTTGGGGGTGCCTTGGGCATCCCCAAGCTTAGGTTCTTTTCACTCCTTATTCTCCTCATATCGGTGTCTCACCCAAAACTTGAAAACTTCAATCACACAAAACTTAACGGAACTTCGTGAGAAGGGTTAGTGTAGTAAAGATAAATCATTCACTTAGGTACTGTCAAGACAAGATTCATAATTGTTCCCATGTCATACCTAATGTATTCTATCATTCCCATAATTTATATCACTCAATATAAGCTATAGAAACACTAAAATAAGTAAACTATGCATGCAAAACAGAATCTGTCAAAAACAGAATAGTCTGTGAAGAATCTGTAGTATAACCATACTTCCCTGTGTCTAAAAATTCTAAAAAATTAGGAGAACCTGAATAATTTGTATATAAATACTGTGTAAAAATTTCAGATCATTATCACGCTCCAGTAAAAAACTAAAATTCCTGTACTGGAGTCAAAATTTTCTGTTTTGGTTCAGCATCAATTCTACTCATCTTGTGAGTCATCCCAAAGGTTTTACTTGGCACTTTATTGAAATAAAAGGCATAAAACATGATTACTACAGTAGCTTAATCATGTGATAACACAAAAACAGAAAGTAAAAGTGTTGGGTTGTCTCCCAACAAGCGCTTTTCTTTAATGCCTTTTAGCTAGGCATGGTGATTTCAATGATGCTCGTATAGAAATAATAATTATAACATGCAAAAGAGCATCATGAATCTCATGACAAGCACATTTAAGTCTAAACCACTTCCTATGCATAGGGATTTTGTGAGCAAACAATTTATAGGAGCAAGAATCAACTAGCATAGGAAGGCAAAACAAGCACAACTTTAAAACTTTGAACACATAGAGAGGAAACTTGATATTATTGCAATTCCTACAAGCATATGTTCCCCCTCATAATAATTTTCAGTAGCATCATGAAGTAATTTCACAACATAACTATCACATAAATCATTATTTTCATGATTCATAAGCATAGAAAGTTTACTACTCACCACATAAGCAAATTTATTCTCATCAATAGTAGTGGGAGCAAACTCAACAAAATAACTATCATGTGAAGCATAATCCAATTGAAAATTAAAATCATGATGACAAGTTTCATGGTTATCATTATTCTTTATAGCATACATGTCATCACAATAATCATCATAAATAGGACGCATGCTTTCATCATAATAAATTTTCTCATCAAAACTTGGGGGACTAAAAATATCATCTTCATCAAACATAGCATCCCCAAGCTTGTGGCTTTGCATATCATTAGCATCATGGATATTCAGAGAATTCATACTAGTAATATTGCAATCATGCTCATCATTCAAGGAATTCTCATTAAGTATTTTCATAAATTCTTCCTCTACCAATTGAGCACAATTTTCCAAACCATCATTTTCACGAAAGACATTAAAAAGATGAAGCATATGAGGCAACCTCAATTCCATTTTTTTTGTAGTTTTCTTTTATAGACTAAACTAGTGATAAAACAAGAAAGTAAAATATTCAATTGCAAGATCTAAAGATATACCTTCAAGCACTCACCTCCCTGGCAACAGCGCCAGAAAAGAGCTTGATGTCTACTACGCAACCTTCTTCTTGTAGACTCGTGTTGGGCCTCCAAGCACAGAGTTTTGTAGGACAGTAGCAAATTTCCCTCAAGTGGATGACCTAAGGTTTACCAATCCGTGGGAGGCGTAGGATGAATATGGTCTCTCTCAAACAACCCTGCAACCAAATAACAAAGAGTCTCTTGTGTCCCCAACACACCCAATACAATGGTAAATTGTATAGGTGCACTAGTTCGGCGAAGAGATGGTGATACAAGTGTAATATGGATGGTAGATATAGGTTTTTGTAATCTGAAAATATAAAAACAGAAGGTAGCAAGTAACAAAAGTGAGCAAAAACAGTATTGCAATGCTTGAAAACAAGGCCTAGGGTTCATACTTTCACTAGTGCAAGTTCTCTCAACAATACTAACATAGTTGAATCATATGTAAATCCCTCACGTGCGACAAAGAGTTCACTCCAAAGTCACAAATAGCGGAGAACAAACGAAGAAATTATTGTAGGGTACGAAACCACCTCAAAGTTATCTTTTCCGATCAATCATATGAGCTATCCCTATAAGTGTCACGAACAGCCCTAGAGTTCGTACTAAAATAACACCTTAAGATACACATCAACCAAAACCCTAATGTCACCTAGATACTCCAATGTCACCACGAGTACCCTTGGGCTTGATTATACGATATGCATCACACAATTTCATATTCATCATGTTCAATCCAACACAAAGAACTTCAAAGAGTGCCCCAAAGTTCCTACCGGAGAGTCAAGACGAAAACATGTGCCAACCCCTATGCATAGATTCCCAAGGTCACGGAACCCGCAAGTTGATCACCAAAACATACATCAAGTGGATCAATAGAACATCCCATTGTCACCACGGATATCCCATCGCAAGACATACATCAAGTGTTCTCAAATCTTAAAGACTCAATCCGATAAGAAAACTTCAAAGGGAAAACTCAATTCATCACAAGAAGATAGAGAGGGGAAAACTCCATATGATTCAGCTATATTAATAAAGCTCGCGGTACATCAAGATCGTGCCATCTCAAGAACACGAGAGAGAGAGATCAAACACATAGCTACTGGTACATACCCTCAGCCCCGAGGGTGAACTACTCCCTCCTCATCATGGAGACCGCCGGGATGATGAAGATGGCCTCCGGTGATGGTTCCCCCCTCCGGCAGGGTGCCGGAACGGGCTCCCGATTGGTTTTTCATGGCTACAGAGGCTTGCGGTGGCGGAACTCCCGATCTAGGTTTCTTTCTGGGGGTTTTGGTATTTATAGGAATTTTTGGCATCGGTCTCACGTCAAGGGGACTCCCGAGGGGCCCACAAGCCAGGGGGCGCGCCCTGGGGGGGCGCCCCCTAGGCTTGTGGCTACCTCGGGACTCCTCTCCGGTATCTTTTTGCTCCAGTATTTTTTATATTTTCCAAAAATATTCTCCGTAAATTTTCAGCCCATTCCGAGAACTTTTATTTCTGAAACGACACCATGGTAGTTCTGCTGAAAACAGCGCCAGTCCGGGTTAGTTCTAATAAAATCATACCAAAATCATATAAAATTATTGTAAACATGGCATGAATACTTCATAAATTATAGATACGTTGGAGACGTATCAGCTGGCTGTCTACTGGGCCGCCAGGTAAGTCTCTTCCTCTCTCCTTTCTATTTCAGTTTCTGTTTTCTATTTCTGTTTAATATGTTTTGGTTTAATAAAATTCCAAACCATTTTTATTACTCCTCACAATTATTATGTAGGCTTAATAGACTTTTCCAAAGCCACACAACAATTTTTAGAATTATTGGATATATACTTAGTATATAATAAATAGATATCCAAATCAAATGATTATTGGATTAACTCAAATGCCCAAATTAAAATGTCTCTGTGATTTCAGAAAATATTGGTTTGCATTTTACCTCTTGCCAATATTTTCACAAAATATTAGGAACGTTTTCTTGGACTGATTTGAAGCAATTTTTTCTTGCTTGTTTTGACTAAATTATTTCCGAGGCTTGACAGTTCCCCAATTCAAATTCATTTGAAAATTAAAATGCATGCATGAATATGCAATGACAAGCAAAACTAAAACAAGGGCTGTGACACAAGATCATGCTGGCACACACAGTACATCAATGTTTATATCAAAGTTCAATCATACATGCTTTATTAAATCAAAATCTCATATAGAGTCTTTATTACAATAAATATGGCTGAAGGCCAACTCATGAGATAAACTACTGCGGAAGACGTAGAAGATAGTGAGTCCATCCTACTCCAAGGGCATATCACCGAGCGTAGAACGTTGTCTCACTCCTGGTCGGAATAAACCTCTGCAACATGACATGTTGCAGCCATGTAGGTCAGCATTTTGAATATGCCAGCAAGTCACAAGAGAGAACTGGTAAAAACATCATCTACACTATATGCATATATGGCTGGTGGGGCTATAAGTTAAAGTTTTTGCGAAAAGCAGATTTTTCCTACAACAAAGGGGTCAAAAGCAAAAATATTACTACAAAGTTGGTTGTTAATGAGATAGTTCTGCCAATAAATTTTCATACCCAAATTATTAATAAACCCAATTCATTATTATTAATTGTGTCGAGAGTTCCTGATAGTTTCAGTTCCAAAGGCTCAACTTGTCCGTAACCGGGGACACAGCTAATCGATTAGATTTTGGTACTCTACAGACTCTTGCACACTTTCCCCATAAGATTCGATCGCCTCCATTGAAGTCCTCGCACTTCATGGTGTTTGCGAACCGGATGACCGAAACATGGTCTTCCAAAGAGTTCCTCTGGGTCATTGACGGTGCCCATCTAGTCCTACCATTCTTCTACATCTAATAGCACCGTCCGGCCAGAGTCACTACGATATCCAACCAAGCCAGAGCCCATAATGGCTTGTGGATGTGCAGGTAAGCCTCGGGTCTTGAAGTATCCATCCGTCTCTTCGTGTCTGGGTGGAACTTTCCGCGTGAATACTGGCACTTCTCCAGCAACACCTAGGCTAACCACTGGTTCCTCCAGGGCTCCGTTCATCCAATTTCCACCTAGAGGTACATTGCATCATGAAGTCTTGAATCTTCAGGTCTTGATCATAATTAACTCGCACAACTCCCATGAAAAACGCTCAACCAACCCCGTCTACTAGATCATAGCAACTAAAATTTCGTCGCAATCCCGGGCATTGGTGTCAAGGGAGTGGGGTTATTCCTACCTCATGATACTACTTGCAAGAACAACATATCAATGTAACCTACTAGCATGCATGGTGGAAAGTGGTAACTAATACAAAATAAATCATGGGTAAAACAATGATCAAAGTGACTTGCCTTGCTGACCAGGGGCGGAGAGGGTGGCAAGGGTGGGCCACGGCCCACCCCTGGGATTTTTGATAAGACTATATATACCAATGGATCTCTACATGGGCCAGAGCAAAAAAATCGGCCCAATAACACTCACTTGTTGACCCAGAACGAACGTACCAGCCACGCCGTCGTCATCGAGCAGAACCAGCCCTCCAGCCGCCTCGCCCCGACGCCCTTGCCATGGCCGACTCGCCGCCCTTGCCGGTGTGATCCTAGCCGCCGAGGAGGATCCCGCCTCTCCTTCCCTTTGTCCAGCCCCTGCCTTGCGCTGCGCGGCTGCACCCCTGCTTCTCCGGCTGCATGACGCCCCTGCAAAGCCCGGAGGCCGCCGCCCAATGACCCGTCCGATGGCAGCAACTAAGCAAGTCAGCCTGATTTAAGGTATCAAATACCCAATTTTTGATTTAGGTTCTTATTTTTGCTGTGCTATGCTATCAATTAGATGAACCAAACGAAATGCATAATTTTACATATCATCTGCCTCAAATAGCTTTATTGATATAAAATATATTTTTTTTGTAGAATTGTTGAATAATATCTCAAGGTATGTACTATGTGATGGAATAATTAGCACTTTACTGATTGATCTAATCCACGAATAAACAACAAGCATGATAAATACGGTATGCACTTCATACCGATACCTAACTATACTAGCATGTATAGTACATAGAACTGAATTATCTATGAACATGGTATATACGGTAAATGGGGGATGAACAAATCATACCCTCCGGTTGGCCAGGCCAACACGGCAGGGGCAGCAACAGCCTCGGCGTCGTCCATGGTCTTCTTCTTGGCGGCGGCGGCGGCAACCATGGTGTCGATGCAGGGAAGTAGTCGAAGCAGAGGACGACGGAGATGGGGATGGATCGGGAGCATTCGCACTGAGGCACCTGCTCTCCCAGGTAGGATCTCGAGGCACATACATTTGTCAACTATTTTTGTCGTTCTCCCGGGTAGGATCTCGAACGACAGGGTTCCGGAGGCACCTGCTCCCCCGACCAACCGTGCACGCGGTCGTCGGGATGGGATTGCCGGAAGCAGCACACTAAGACGAATAGTAGATGACGGCTAGGGTTGCACTGAGAGGGAGAGAGTGAACGGATTAGGTTACACTCCACAGGCGGCGCCTCCTTATATAGGTCGTCGGGTAGACGGGCCTGGGCCAGGCCCACGACCGAGTTCTCGAACAGCCCACGGTCCAACGTCTCGGACAGTGTCACTTTAGTTTAGCAACTCGTTAATTAATCCACATTTAATTAACCATTTCTGACCGGCAAAAATAAGGCTCGCCTTGACTCATTCCAGCAACCCGCGATGCGCGCGCACGCCGTGACAAGGCGAGGCGTGGCGAGGCGAAGGGGCCGACGGCGGAGGAGGAACGCGCGTGTACAACTCCTCTTTCCAAGCTCCCAATGGCATGTGATAGAGCAACCCTTATAAAGGGTCTCACTCTTACTACTGTAGCAGTATGGTACTAAACTTCCCACCACTTGCCGTACACCCACATTGGACATAGAGATTAACCAGGAATTATTGTCTTACATGGGCTTAAGCCCATCTATAATCCAACAATCCCCCACCAGATCTCGAGGCACATACATTTGTCAACAATTCCAAACAATGTTTATATACCAGAATTTTTAGTGGAGACTGTTAAGTTGAACTTCCACCTAGAGCAATAGGATTAGACTTCTTCACAATTGAACAATGGACTATGCCTTGAATTGTCCGTTTAGAGTGCAGAAGTTTTGCCTATTGTCAGCTGATACGTGGCTGCCGAAGGCTAAACCCCATGGGTGGAGCTTATTAGTCATACTCCTTACCTTATCATAAGCTTCTAAGAGATTACCCAATCTCATAGACCGTGATGAGCAGTCGGGCTCACATAAGTGTGTTCCTACAAAGAATAATCTGTAGGTTAGCATCTTTCTTACACAAGCTTTGGAACACATTAAGACAAAGTCAGCCCGCCTTACAGATAATGAGAGTATTGCATCTCCAATGGAGTGGGTTAGTAAGAATACTCTCCTCGGTTGACCGTTGGATTGTTTTCCCAGGTCCTAATTCACGGGATCTCCGATCACATAGGTTGGGTTACCCCCATGGAAACTTGCGTGGGTCTCATGCCCATCTCCCTCGACCATTTTCTATCACAATTCGTGATAGCCCTTTTGTAAAGGGATCTGCCAGATTCTTAGCCGTCTGGATATAATCCAACGCTATTACTCTGGAGTTTCGTGAATGCCTGACATATTTCAATCTTCTTCTTATATGCTTTCACTATGACGTGGCTTGAGACTGCGTCGGTATTTCCCCAAAGAGGAAGGGATGATACAGCACAGCGACGGTAAGTATTTCCCTCAGTTATGAAACCAAGGTATCAAACCAGTAGGAGGATCACCACCACTACGTAAACAGCACCTGCACACAAAGAACAAATACTTGCAACCCGACGCGAAAGAGAGGTTGTCAATCTCTCTATAGTAAAAAGATAGATTAGGTAGTGATAGATTGGAGAGATAGATCTCTCAAGAACAAAAAATAAAAAGGGCAAATAAAAAGTGCAGCAAGGTATTTTTGGGTTTTTGGAATAATAGATCTGAAAACAAAAGCGGCAAAAAGATAGATCGGAAAGCAATATGTTGGAAAAGTAGACCCGGGGGCCGTAGCTTTCAATAGTGGCTTATCTCATGAGTATAGCACACGGTGGGTGAACAAATTACTGTTGGGCAATTGATAGAAGATCAAATAATCATGACAATATCCAAGGCGATGATCATTATATAGGCATCACGTCCAAGATTAGTAGACCGAAACGATTCTGCATCTACTACTATTACTCCACACGTCGACCACTATCCAGCATACATCTAGTGTATTAAGTTCATGGGAAAACAGAGTAATGCAATAAGAATGGTGACATGATGTAGACAAGATCTATTCATGTAGGAATAGATCCCATCTTGTTATCCTTAATAGCAACGATACATGTGTGCCTCGCTGCCCCTTCTGTCACTGGGAGAGGACACCGCAAGATCGAACCCATCACAAAGCACCTCTTCCCATGGCAATAAAAATCGATCTAGTTGGCCTAATTAAACCAAAGATTCGAAGAAGAAATACAAGGCTATAAGTAATCATGCATATAAGAGATCAAAGAAGACTCAAATAATATTCATGGATAGAAATTGATCATGAACTCAAAATTCATCGGATCCCAACAAACACACCGCAAAAGTTTACATCAAATGGATCTCCAAGAGACCATTGTATTGAGAATCAAAAGAGAGAGAGAGAGAAGAAGCCATCTAGCTACTGCCTACGGACCCGTAGGTCTATGATGGACTACTCACGCATCATCGGAGAGGCACCAATGAGGATGATGAACCCCTCCGTGATGGTGTTAGATTGGATCTTGCGGTTCTGGAACTTGCGGCGGCTGGATGTGTTTTTCGTCGACTCCTCTAGGGTTTCTGGAATGTTTAGGAATTTATAGGCGTCAGAGGCGGTGGAGAGGGGTCCCGAGGAGAGCACAACCCATCAGGGCGTGCCTGGGGCCTCTGGCGCGCCCTGGTGGGTTGTGGTGTCCTCGACCCTCCCCTCTGGCACTTCTTTGGCCCACTGGATATCTTCTGGCCCAAAAAAATCTCCAAAAAGTTTCGTCGCGATTGGACTCTGTTTGGTATTGATATTCTGCAAATTAAAAAACAAGCAAAAATAGCAACCGGCACTTTGGTACTAATGTCAATAGGTTAGTCCCAAAAAATGATATAAAGTTGCTATAAAGTGATTGTAAAACATCCAAGAATGATAATATAACAACATGGAATAAGCAAAAATTATAGATACGTTGGAGACGTATCAGCATCCCCAAGCTTAATTCGTACTCGTCCTCGAGTAGGTAAATGATAAAAACAGAATTTTTGATGTGGAATGCTGCCTAACATGTTCATCACATATTCTTTTCTTTTGTAACATGGACATTTGGACTTTTGGATGGTTCAAAGCAATAGTCTAGTTTTGACATAATGACTTCAATACTCGAGCATGCCAACAAGCATCCATGTCTTTCAAAATATCAACACTAAAGAAAGTTATCCCTAGCCCATCATGCTCAATCATTGATCCATTCATGAAACACACTCAAATATTAGCTACGCCCAATGCTCAAGTACGATCATAGTGCCCCCTAGTTGGTGCTTTATAAGAGAAGATGGAGACTCAAAGTAAAAATAAAAATTGCATAAAGTAAATAGATAGGCCCTTCGCAGAGGGAAGTAGGGATTTGTAGAGGTGCCAGGGCTCAAGGTTTTAAATTGAGAGAGAAAAATATTTTTAGTGGCATGCCTTTCCTGTCAACGAAAACGACAAAGTAGTTCACAATACTTTCCATGCTAGATATATCATAGGCGGTTCCCAAACAGAAAATAAAGTTTATTCCTTTTTCCACCATTATTTCACAATCCATGGCTGGCCGTATCCACGGTTTCCTTCCATACCAACACTTTCCAAGGAATTTATTATTTGACAACATAAAGTATTTTTTTTCATTTTTTCATTTTGGGATTGGGCATCCCTATTACCGCCGTACTCTCGTGCAATGACAAGTGAATAAACACTCATCTTGAGAATAACACATCTAGCATGGAAAAATATTGGACACCCCCTACCGTTTCATGAGCGGTACGAGCACACAAAAAGGAAGTTTATTTTGAAAATTAGAGATGGCACATACAAATTTGCTTAGAACGGCATGGAAATACCGCATATAGGTAGGTATGGTGGAGTCATAAGGCAAAAGTGGGTTTAAGGATTTTGGATGCACAAGTAGTGTTTCTACTTAGTACAAGTGGAGGCTAGCAAATAGATTGAGAAGCAACCAACCAAGAAACGAAAATTCACATAAGCGAGCATTGAGCATAACTAACACCGAATAATGCACCATAAGTAGGATGTAATTTCATTGCATAACTATTGACTTTCGTGCTTGCATAGGGAATCACAAACCTTAACACCAATATTCTTACTAAAGCATAATTACTCACTAACATGACTCACATATTACTATCGTCATGTCTCAAAACTATTACAAGGAATCAAGTTTAATTTGTCCAATGATCTTCATGAAAGTTTTTATGATATGCCCCTTGGATATCTATCACTTTGGGACTAGTTTCATATATTTCCATTGCTTTTGACAAGCTCACACAAATTTAAGTGAAGCACATGAGCGTAGAGATTTCATCTCTCAAAATAGTATAAGTGAAGCATGAGAGGATTTCTTCAAAATTTACTAACTCTCAAATTAATCTAAGTGAAGCATGAGAGTATTTCTACAAAAATTTCCAAGCACACCGTGCTCAAAAAGATATAAGTGAAGCACTAGAGCAATTCTATAGCTCAAAAAGTTTAAGTGAAGCATAAAGAGCAATTCTAACAAATCTTAGCATAATTTTGGCTCTCTCAAATAGGTGTGTCCAACAAGGATACTAATGGGAAACTAAAAAGAAAAGCAAGCAATGACTCAAATGATACAAGACGTTCCAAGCAAAACGCATGATATGTGACGAATAAAAATATAGCTCCAAGTAAAATACCGATGGTCGTTAGAAGAAAGAGGGGATGCCACTCGGGGCATTGATACGTCCATTTTGCATCATGCTTTTATATTGATATTTATTGCATTATGGGATGTTATTACACATTATGGTACAATACTTATGCCTTTTCTCTCTTATTTTACAAGGTTTACATGAAGAGGGAGAATGCCGGCAGCTGGAATTCTGGACTGGAAAAGGAGCAAATATGAGAGACCTATTCTGCACAACTCCAAAATTCCTGAAAAGTTACGGAGAATTATTTCGGAATATATAAAAAATATTGTGCGAAAGAAATACCAGAGGGGACCCACCAGGAGGCCACAAGCCTGGGGGGCGCGCCCTACCCCCCAGGGCACGCCCCTGTGGCTTGTGGGCCCCCTGGCAGCCCTCCGGTGCCCATCTTCTGCTATATGGAGGGTTTTGACCTGGAAAAAATCATAAGAGAGCTTTCGGGACGAAGCGCCCCCGTATCGAGGCGGAACCTGGGTAGAAGCAATCTAGGGCTCCGGCGAAGCTGTTCTGCCGGGGAAACTTCCCACCCGGAGGGGGAAATCGAAGCCATCGTCATCACCAACGATCCTCTCATCGAGAGGGGGTCAATCTCCATCAACATCTTCACCAGCGCCATCTCCTCTCCAAACCCTAGTTCATCTCTTGTATCCGATCTTTGTCTCAAAACCTCAGATTGGTACCTGTGGGTTGCTAGTAGTGTTGATTACTCCTTGTAGTTGATGCTAGTTGGTTTACTTTGTGGAAGATCATATGTTCAGATCCTTAATGATAATTAATACTCCTCTGATTATGAACATGAATATGCTTTGTGAGTAGTTACGTTTGTTCCTGAGGACATGGGATAAGTCTTGTTATAAGTAATCATGTGAATTTGGTATTCGTTTGATATTTTGATGAGATGTATGTTGTCTCTCCTCTAGTGGTGTTATGTGAACGTCGACTACATGACACTTCACCATTATTTGGGCCTAGGGGAAGGCATTGGGAAGTAATAAGTAGATGATGGGTTGCTATAGTGACAGAAGCTTAAACCCTAGTTTATGTGTTGCTTCGTAAGGGGCTGATTTGGATCCATATGTTTCATGCTATGGTTAGATTTATCTTAATTCTTCTTTCGTAGTTGCGGATGCTTGCGAGAGAGGTTAATCATAAGTGGGAGGCTTGTCCAAGTAAGGGCAGCACCCAAGCACCGGTCCACCCACATATCAAATTATCAAAGTAACGAACGCGAATCATATGAGCATGATGAAAACTAGCTTGACAGAAATTCCTATGTGTCCTCGGGAGCACTTTGCTTTATATCAGAGTTTGTCCAGGCTTGTCCTTTGCTACAAAAAGGATTGGGCCACCTTGCTGCACCTTTGCTACATTTGTTACTTGCTATCCGTTACGAATTATCTTATCACAAAACTATCTGTTACCGATAATTTCAGTGCTTGCAGAGAATACCTTACTGAAAACTTCTTGTCATTTCCTTCTGCTCCTCGTTGGGTTCGACACACTTACTTATCGAAAGGACTACGATAGATCCCCTATACTTGTGGGTCATCAGGCATCCCAAAGCTTAGGTGCTTGTTTCTCTTTGGATATATCTTGGGGGGTGTTGTAGCATCCCCAAGCTTAGGCTGTTTTCACTCCTTATTCCTTCATCCATCGTGATCTCACCCAAAACTTGAAAACTTCAATCACACAAAACTCAACAAAATCTTCGTGAGATCCGTTAGTATAATAAAGCAAATCACTACTTTAGGTGCTGTTGCAAACCCATTCATATTTTATTTTTGCATTATACCTACTGTATTTTAACTTTACCATGGCTCATACCCTTCAATACAACTCATAGATTCATCAAAACAAGCACACAATGCAACGAAAACAGAAACTGTCTTAAACAGAACAGTCTGTAGTAATCTGTACTCTAACCATACTTTTGTAACTCTTGAAAAATTAGGAAAACGTAACGAATTTGTATAGAAACACTATGTTAAAATTTAAACTCAATATCACTATCCAGTAAAAAATGAAAATTCGCACACTGGAGGAAAAATATTCTGTTTCAGATTCAGCGTTGTTTCTACTCATCTTATGAATCATCCTAAAGGCTTTACTTGGCACAAACACTAAATAAAACATAAAAAACACAATCATAACAGAGGCATAATTGTTTCAACGCTCAAAAACAGAAAGAAAAAGAAGAAAATAAATTTATTCATTGGGTTGCCTCCCAACAAGCGCTATCGTTTTACGCCCCTAGCTAGGCATAACACATAGTTTCAAGTATTGTCATCTTTGGTTTTTGTAGAGGTATTTTTATCAAGAGGTTTTGCAAATAAAACTTGAAACACATCATCCATAGAAACCTTAGCACTATCAAGTTGTCCATCTACGTACCCTCTTTGATTCCCAGCCACAATCCAAGAATATTGTTGATTAACATCATTGAAAACTTGTTGGATCATATCTAAAACGGGGACTTCCTTTTTAAGATTCTCATCAAAAATTTGATTATTTCCAAGCAGATGTCTCAACATTTAATCACTATTGTAAACGATCTCTCCTATTATCGGTTTTTCACGGCTCATACCAAAGAAATCGAAAATCTCCCTAGCTTCTCGTACTATGTGATCAAATTCATTCATAAGAACAAGGGTGGCTAACTTCTTAGCTTTGGGATCCTTTATAATGCGTAGCTCATAAAACAATATTTGCAAGGTAGGATGAGTACGAATAAACCTATTTTCAAGTTTCAGAACTAGCGCTGAAATAGCTTCCGCATAAGTTTTAGTTCTTTTCAGTATAGGAGTATCATCGAGAGTCAAATTTCCAACGCAATTGAAAAACTCTTGGATAGTTTCTTTTCGTATAACGTTCCCTTGCCCCAAAACAAAAGTTTTAGCATCCAGATTACCAGAACGTCCAATATTAGGAGTCCTTCCATCATCTGTTTCTGCCATACCAAAATCACTCATGATGACAAGCAAACAAGAGATCTGATGAGAAAAAGAGCAAACGAAAAAATAGAGGGCGAATAAAACGGCAAATTTGGTGAAGTGGGGGAGAGGAAAACGAGAGGCAAATTGCAAATAATGTAATTGCAAGGAGATGAGATTTGTGATTAGGAACCTGGTAGATGATGATGGTGTCTCCTCGGCGCCAGAGATTGGCACGTAGAAGAGACCGCTTCCTCCCCGGCAACGGCGCCAGAAATTCCTTTGACGTGGCTTGAGACTGCGTCGGTATTTCCCCAAAGAGGAAGGGATGATGCAGCACAGCGACGGTAAGTATTTCCCTCAGTTATGAAACCAAGGTATCGAACAAGTAGGAATATCACCACCACTACGTAAACAGCACCTACACACAAAGAACAAATACTTGCAACCCGACAAGAAAGAGAGGTTGTCAATCTCTCTACGGTAAAAAGATAGATTAGGTATTGATAGATTGGAGAGATGGATCTCTCAAGAACACAAAATAAAAAGGGAAAATAAAAAGTGCAGCAAGGTATTTTGGGGTTTTTGGAATAATAGATCTGAAAACAAAAGTGGCAAAAAGATAGATCGGAAAGCAATATGTTGGAAAAGTAGACCCGGGGGCCGTAGGTTTCACTAGTGGCTTCTCTCATGAGTATAGCACACGGTGGGTGAACAAATTACTGTTGGGCAATTGATAGAAGATCAAATAATCATGACGATATCCAAGGCGATGATCATTATATAGGCATCACGTCCAAGATTAGTAGACCGAAACGATTCTGCATCTACTACTATTACTCCACACATCGACCGCTATCCCGCATGCATCTAGTGTATTAAGTTCATGGGAAAACAGAGTAATGCAATAAGAACGGTGACATGATGTAGACAAGATCTATTCATGTAGGAATAGACCCCATCTTGTTATCCTTAATAGCAACGATACATGTGTGCCTCGCTGCCCCTTCTGTCACTGGGAGAGGATACCGCAAGATCGAACCCATCACAAAGCACCTCTTCCCATGGCAAGAAAAATCGATCTAGTTGGCCTAACTAAACCAAAGATTCGAAGAAGAAATAAGAGGCTATAAGTAATCGTGCATATAAGAGGTCAAAGAAGACTCAAATAATATTCATGGATAGAAACTGATCATGAACTCAAAATTCATCGGAGCCCAACATACACACCGCAAAAGTTTACATCAAATAGATCTCCAAGAGACCATTGTATTGAGAATCAAAAGAGAGAGAGAGAAGAAGCCATCTAGCTACTGCCTACGGACCCGTAGGTCTATGGTGGACTACTCACGCATCATCGGAGAGGCACCAATGAGGATGATGAACCCCTCCGTGATGGTGTCAGATTGGATCTCGTGGCCTGGAACTTGCGGCGGCTGGATCTGTTTGTCGTCGACTCCTCTAGGGTTTCTGGAATATTTGGGAATTTATAGGCGTCATAGGCGGTGGAGAGGGGTCCCGAGGAGGGCACAACCCATCAGGGCGCGCCCGGGGCCTCTGGCGCGCCCTGGTGGGTTGTGGTCTCCTCGACCCTCCCCTCTGGCAGGTCTTTGACCCACTGGATGTCTTCTGGCCCAAAAAAAATCTCCAAAAAGTTTCGTCGCGATTGGACTCCGTTTGGTATTGATATTCTGCGAAGTAAAAAACAAGCAAAAATAGCAACTGGCACTTTGGCACTATGTCAATAGGTTAGTCCCAAAAAATGATGTAAAGTTGCTATAAAGTGATTGTAAAACATCCAAGAATGATAATATAACAGCATGGAACAAGCAAAAATTATAGATACGTTAGAGACGTATCACACTACTAGGAGAAAGCTTATAGGTAGAAACTTAGCAGTAGCGCGGGGAAGGTATGCACCGCTACTGCTACTTGGTAGCAGCGCAGGGTTCGCACCAGTGCTACAGGAATTTATATAGTAGTAGCGCAGGGCACCAGGCCGGCACTACTACTAAGTGGTCCCATCGTCACCCACCGAGGTTGCCCATAGTAGTAGCGTTCTGCCAAAACTAGCGCTGCTACTATTTACTTAGCAGTAGTGCGGGAACCGTACGAGCGCTACTACTACGGCCAGCCCGGGCTCAGCTCACCGGCCCAACTTAGCAGTAGTGCAGATCACCGGCCCGCGTTACTGCTAGGTGGGCTAGCAGTAGCGCGGCCGATGACCCGCGCTACTGCTAATCCCACCTTATCTCCAGCCCCCGCTCACTCTCCTCTCTCCACTCTCCCTCTCCATCTACCCCTGCTGTTGTTGCTGCCCCCCGCCGCCCACACTGCTGCCTCCGCCCGCTGCTGCCGCCCCCCGCCGCCGTCGCCCCCCCCCCCCGGTATATCTCCCTCCTACCCTTTCCCACCATCCCTCCCTTCTCCCTCCCACCCTCTCCCTCCATCCCTCCCTTCTCTCCCTCCCTTCCTCTCCTACCCTCTCCCTCCATCCCTCCCTCCCTCCCACCCTCTCCCTCTGACACTCTCCCTCCATCCATCCCTCCCACCCTCCTGCATTGAATTTAGTTTTAGTAACTAGGTTTAGAACTAGGATGGATGGATAGATGTTAGGGTTAGAACTAGGATAGTTTTAGTATTTTTTTGAAACGAAAATGTGAAGATGGGATTTTTTGAAATGAAAATGTAAGTAACTTGACTCTGTTTGAGCACGTGAATAAATGAAAATGAAAATGTGAAAATGAAAATGAAAACGAAAATGAAACCTCCGAGTGGCCTATGTTTTGTCAAAATATTGATTCATTTCCATTCCGGCAAATTTCACGCGCTCGATATGTTCTATTTTTAGAAAAGGTTATGCCGAAATTTTGTCAGAATAGGAATTAGATGACATTTTGGCAAAACATAGGCTATGCATTTTTATATCGTTACTCCATAAATGTAATGTTAATTGACTAATGCTTATACGGTTGACTTTCAGTCTGTCGGAGCTCCTTGTGTGAGTATGTTCTTGCTGGAGGAATACCGACTGTTGTCGTGGGGGTCGCTTCCTCTTCATTTCTTCTAGCGATATATACCTTCGTATAATGCACGAGGAGAGAAGAAGAGGTGCGACCATCACCGATGGTCGAAATATTAGTGTGAGGGAGTGTCCACCAACATACACCACCATATCAGTGTGAGAGAGTGTGCAACATATACACCATGAGATATGAGAGTTTTTCAAGGAAGCCTTGACAGACCGAAACTCAACCCATGCTGAATAGTTCCTTGTATAATTGCCGTCGATTTTTAATCCTTGAATCGTGAACACAAGAAATGTCTGACGACGATCGGATCCCTGAGTGTGATTTATTCGGTGAAGATCAGGGTCTGTGCGACAGGCCTCACCAAATAAATGGTAGGTTCTTCACCATCAAGCTTGACGAGACCTTTAATGTTTTTACGGTACGCAATGATGACAACTATTTTTTCGTAATTAATCATGACTTTGTGTTGCTTTGCTTCAATGTGTAATTTCTGTTTTTTACAATTCGACTAGTGCATCCCCTGCCATGCAAGACGGTATGTCTTGGCGAAGCTCGGTTTCCAAGAAATGGAGAATATGGAGACGAGGAGAGCTCACCTGAAGACTCAACATGGTTTCACATTTTTGGTTAAACTATACAATGTAGTTAATCACTCGCATTTTGGTTGCTCAACTTGGAAAGCTCTAGGCAAGGCATATGGATTTCAGGAGGATATGGAAATAACCTTCGATATTCGTCCTGAAGATGATATTGAAGGTAATATCGACATTTCGGTGGATGTCGATATGCTTCCAGTTTTACCTCTATGTGAGTTTGTCAACCATATTTGTCAAGTAATTTGCACATTTCTTTAAAATTAGTTGGTGTTAATCCCTAATTAACTTGTTTATTTTTAATTGACAGCTTATTTCTCTTCTTGAAAAAAACTCAAAAGATAGTAGATAGGACCTACTACAGTCCTGGCTCCGATCTAACTTGGTTGGAGAAAAATCATCTGACCTCATTTATTGATGATGTTGATAATTATAAGATCAATTGTGAAGATATTGGCGAAAGTTATTCTGAATACGTGCCACTAGTGCACGAGTTGAACCCTAATAACTTCCATGTAGATAGCATGGTAAGATTGTTTTTTACTATTGTGTCATTAATTAGTCCATCTTTTGCATACATAAATTTTTCTTAAGCAAAACTAGATTGCTAACTATGTTATTATTATGTTCTTCAACAGAAATTCTCGTCAGAGGTTGTGCCTGAACTGATGTTTACAGAAGGTCATTCTTTGAATGTTATCAGCTTACGGCCACGGTGGCCTACATGTTTCCGCAATGCATAGTCGCTTTCTAGAAGGGATGGAAGCGTGAAACTCAAAGGATTTAGCAAAGTAATGAAAAACCGCAGACAACGGAGACGCGAAGGATTTGCGTGTGCCACATGTCAAGATAGGTGGATCTCTATTCTTCACAATGGAGAGAGAGGAGCTTACCTGTTTTATGCTATTTTACCTAGTAGAGAGTAGTAGATTCTACCTAGGAGAGAATAATATGTGCTAGCTAAGAGAGAGGACCTTTTTTAGTTTATGACATTATGTAGTAATGGTTAACTTGTCATGAGTTGTTAGATGCTCAAGATGATGATAAGTTGTTATGTGACTAAGGATGATGAGTTATTAGACGACATAGATTAGATTAAAGTGGATGGGTGCAAGTGATTAAGTTGGGTTAGTAGGAAAATATAATGTTACGACGGCACACAAGTGTCGAATAAAGGGAATCCTTTCATTCGACACTTGTGTGCCGTCGTAACATCATATTTTCCCTCTAACCCAACTTGATCACTTGCACCCATCCACTTTAATCTAAATGTTGTTTTTTGCACAATTATTATTGATGTTGTATATTAATATGTATAACCGTGTGTAAATACAATATAAATTAAAAAAAGAAATATGTGTGTTTAGTAGTGGCGCGGTTTCTAAGAGCTCGCTACTGCTAGTGCACGATTAGTAGTAGCGCGTGCTATAAAAGCTCGCTACTGATAACCCAGTTGCCAGTAGCGCTTGACAACCCGCGCTACTGCTAAAAGTTAGTTGTAGCGCCGTAGCAGTAGCGCAGTCACCCGCGCTACTGCTACGTGGAAAACCCGCGGTACTGCTAGGCTTTTCCCTAGTAGTGTTTGTGGATTGCATGTTCTCCTTTGAACTCTTAGCCTTGGAAATCACTGTTTAATTGTCACAGTTCATAATGATAGCTGGGACTGCCTTATCAACCACTGGCAAATCCATCAAAAGCTCTCAAAGCCATTCTACGTCGACGCATGCTATGTCTAATGCTGTGAGTTCTGCTTCCATAGTCGATCTCGTTAAGATCATCTGCTTGGAAGACTTCTAGGAAACAGCACCACCACCAAGTGTGAAGACATACCCACTTGTGGCTTTCATCTTATCAGCATAAGATATCCAATTCGAATCACTATACCCTTCGAGTACCGTCGGGTACCCAGAACAATGAATTCCGTAGTTCGCGGTACCTTGCAAATAACACATGACTTGCTCAACAGCATGCCAATGCACATCTCCCGGGTTGGAAACAAACCGGCTCAATTTGCACACAGCAAATGAGATGTCAGGCCGAGTAGCACATGCTAGGTACATGAGTGAACCGATAACTTGAGAGTATCTCAATTGATCAACAGTCGTGCCTTCGAATTTTCGAATCCGCATGCTAGGATCATATGGTGTTGCAGAAGGTTTGTAGTCAGAATATCCAAAACGACTCAAAATCTTCTCAACATAGTGGGATTGCAAAAGTGTAATTCCACCTCACTATCTCGCAGCAGCTTGATGTTCAAGATAACATCGACCACACCTAGGTCTTTCATCTCAAAGTTATGAGATAAAAAAGCCTTGACCTCCTCAATGACTTTGAGGTGGGTCCCAAATATCAATATGTCATCGACATACAGACAAAGTATAACTCCTTCACCCCCACCATGCCGATAGTATACGCATTTGTCAGCTCATTAACAACAAAGCCAATAGATGCCAAAGTTGTATTGAACTTCTCGTGCCATTGCTTAGGCGCTTATTTCAGGCCAAATAAAGATTTCAATAGCTTGCACACCTTTCTTTCTTGACCATTTACCACAAAGCCTTCCAGATGTTGCATGTAAATTTCCTCGTCTAGCTCTCCATTAAGGAAAGCCGTCTGAACGTCCATCTGATGAACGAGAAGACCATGTGAGGCAGCCAACGAGAGTAACACTCGAATGGTTGTGAGTCTAGCCACGGGTGAGTAAGTATCGAAGAAATCTTCTTCTTCCTTTTGGGTATAACCATTGGCCACAAGCCTAGCCTTGTACTTCTCAACAGTACCATCGGGCCTAAGCTTCTTCTTGAACACTCACTTACATCCCAATGGTTGGCAACCATAAGGACGATCGGTGATCTCCCTGGTCCCGTTAGCCAAGATGGAATCCATCTCGCTGCGGACCACATCTTTCCAGTAGTCAGCATCCGGTGATGTGTAGGCTTCTGAAATGGAACTCGGAGTGTCATCATCCACGAGGTACACGAGGAAATCATCACCAAAAGACTTTGCAATCCTTTGTCTCTTGCTCCTAACAGGAGCTTCCTCGTCATCCTCTATGGAAATTTCATAACTTTTGTGTTCATAACTTCTGATCAGATGTAGCATCATTACATTCCAGTCTAGAAGTGCTTTGCTTATCTCTCATGTGAAAAATATCCTCAAAGGATGTAGCATCTTTAGACTCCATGATTGTACCGACCTTCACATCGTGTACATCAGATTTCACCACTAGAAATCTATAGCCAATGCTATTCTTCGCATATCCCAGAAAAACGCAGTCCACGGTCTTTGGTCCCAACTTACGCTTTTTGGTCATCGACACGTTGACTTTCGCCAAACAGCCCCAAGTGCGCAAGTAAGAGAGTGTATTTCTTTTCTTTTCCCATTGCTCAAATGGAGTAGTCTCATTATCCTTCGTGGGAACTTTATTCGGGACATGCCATGATGTCAATACAGCCTTCCTACCCACACACCATGCCTTGGATAAACCCGATGTATCTAACATGGTGTTAACCAAATCTGTTAGAGTACGGTTTTTCCGTTCGGCAACCCCGTTTTACTGGGGTGAGTAGGGAGGCGTCCTCTCATGAATAATACCATGTTCCGCACAGAATAAATCGAACTCATTAGAAAGGTACTCTCCACCACGATCAGACCGAACTCATTTTATTTTATTTTCAAGTTTGTTCTCAACTTCTGCCTTATAGACTTTAAAGTAGTGTAGAGCCTCATCCTTAGTATTTACCAAATACACATAGCAGAGTCTAGGGGAATCATCAATCAATGTCATGAAATATTTCTTTCCACCTTTATTCAACACACCATTCATTTCACAGAGATCTGAATGTATGAGCTCTTGCGGTGTCAGGTGTCTCTCCTTCGCAGCCTTGTGAGGCTTACGAGGTTGCTTAGCTTGCACTTGGACCCTTTGGCTAAAGTAAAACTCGGGATTAAATCCATCTTAGCTAGCCGCATCATACAACCAAAATTAATGTGACAAAGACGTGAATGCCAAACCTCACATTCATTCACATTAGAATGAATTTGGTTCACGACGTTATTATAGAAATCGGCTAGGAAAAGGCGGAACAAACCTCTGCAATTATATCCTTTTCCAACAAACAGTCCATACCGAGATACGACAACTTTATTGGACTCGAATACCAACTTAAACCCTTCTTTGCGTAGAAGGGAGCCACTCACGATATTCTTCTTGATAGCAGGGACATGTTGCACGTTCTTCAGTTGCATGATCTTTCCCGAAGTAAACTTCAGATCTACCGTGCCAACACCATGAACAGAAGCATGCGAGCCATTCCCCATCAGGACGGAGCAATCTCGTGCGACCTGGTAAGAAGAAAACAATGACATATCACCACACACATGAATATTGGCCCCCATATCAACCCACCAATCAGTGGACTGACAAACTAAAAGTACAGTAAACAAATTACCATACCCAATTGCCCCATCTCTGTTGCTCATAGTCACATTGACAGACTTGGCGTCCTGTCCTGTCTTCTTGTACTTGTTTGGGCACTTGTTTGCCCAATGTTCCTTTGAACCACAAGTATAGCAGCCATCTCTCTTTTTGTCTTTATTCTAACACTTCTTCTTGAAGGTAGTATTCTGCTGGACAGAGTTCTTTCCCTTGAACTTGTGGAAATTCTTCTGCACCACATTGGCGAAAGAAGAACCCTCTGCCACTTTCACGTGTGAGTCCTTTGCTCTCGAGTTCTGCTCAACACTTATATGACCGATGACATCCTCAACAAAGAATTCATGTCTCATGTGCTTGAGAGAAGTAGCAAAGTTCCTCCATCTAGGAGGGAGTTTTGCAATAATGCAACCCGCGACAAACTTGCCCGGTAACTCACACTTCAGGAGCTCCAGCTCCTTAGCGAGGCACTGTATCTCATGAGCCTGGTCCAGAATAGGACTGTTAACAACCATCGTGTAATCATGGAACTGCTCCATAACATACAGTTCGCTTCCAGCATCGGTTGCGCCGAACTTACCTTCGAGCGCATCCCACGCACATATGGAGATATGCGTCAACCAGCTTGTCGCCGATCACAGTAAGAATGGCTCCCACAAAGACAGTGGTTGCCTCCCTGAACGCCTTCTCCTGTTCAGGAGCAATCATTCCTGCAGGATCCACAACACTGACCCAGAACACGTTCAAAGCCGTGAGCCACAAGGTGGTCCTTGTCTGCCAACGCTTAAAATGTGTTCCGGTGAACTTTTCCGGTTTCAGTGTAGTGGCGAAGTCATGAAACAAAAAGTGCCTAAAATAAGGTTTTTGGATTGATGGAATAATTAGCACTTTACTGATTGATCTAATCCACGAATAAACATCAAGTATGATAAATACGATCTGCACTTCATACCGATACCTAAGCATACTAGCACGTACAGTACATAGAACCGGATTATCTATGAACATGGCATATATGGTAAATGAGGGATGAACAAATCATACCCTCCGGTTGCCAGGCCAACGCGGTGGCAGCATCAGCAGCCTCGGCGTCGTCCGTGGCCTTCTTCTTGGCAGTGGCGTCGTCGACCATGGTGTCGATGTAGGGGAAGTAGTCAAAGAAGAGGAGGATGGAGACGGGGATGGATCGGGAGTAGTCGCGCCGAGGCGCTCCCCAAACACCTTATTGTCGTTCTCCCGGGCAGGATCTCGAACGATAGGGTTCCGGAGGCACCTGCTCTCCTGAACAACCGTGCACGCGGTCGTTGGGATGGGATCCTCGGAAGCAGCACACTGAGAGAAACAGTAGATGACAACTAGGCTTGCAGTGAGAGGGAGAGAGTGAACGGATTAGGTTACACTCCACAGGCGGCGCCTCCTTATATAGGTCGTCGGGTAGATGGGCCTGGCCAGGCCCATGACCGAGTCCGCGAACAGCCGACAGTCCAATGCTCCATGTGTAAGATGACATTGATCTATTTCTATGTAATATTAGTAATTAGTTAGAATGTTCACATTTCATATTTCTTATCAAGAAAAAAAATTAGGGGCGGACCACCGTGTTCTCAAATGCTAGGTCCACCACTAATTATCTGGCACATCACCACCGACCTCTTCCTCCTCCGCAAGAGTGGGAAGAAAGCCAAGGCCGTGCCCATGGAAGACGAAGCACTCTGTGCAAGTGAGGAGGAAGTCATGGTGCTGTCAAACTATCTGATGTTCCTTCTGGTGGAACGCCCCGGCATGCTGTGAGGGCTTGCTCAGAGCAGATTGTACCGACATACCTGTGAGAATCTGGTTGACTCATGGCGTGAAGAAGAAGACGAACGCCCAGCTCCCAGCCGCAGCAACTTGCTCCGCCTGTATGATGACCCTGATTCCCACTCTAGCCGCCGGGAGAGAACAGAGCTTGCCGATAGGGTGGTTCTAGGACTAAATCAGAAACCACGTAACTACACTAAAGTTCCTCGTATCTCTTATGTTGTCCATGTTGCAAAAGTATTGGCTGAGAATGATGAAAATGCAAAGCGAAAGTACTCCTCGATGCAGGTTCCCTTCTTGGTGTGGAGGGATTTCCTGGTCTATGTTGCTAATATAACAGGTGCATCAGGGAGTCCCATGCGAAGAAGCTCAGCAGTGGAGGTGAGCTCACAACCATCCTCTGGCTTCTCACTGAGCACCTCCACCAACTGGTCAAACCCGACCTGACATGGGCAGAAGCACCAGAAGAAGGCACTTAGCTGGCATGAATATTATCACACTCTTCCAATTAGGATTTCCCTGGGCCATTGTTCAAACCTATTATCGAGGATCCATGCACATAGAGAAGAAGCATGTAACACTATATAAACTTCATGTATGTTCATATATATTATGGCAAGGAAAATGCAATCATGTGTGCGATGGAGATCTGGAACAACCTGGGAAAGTAGGCACATGTTTGAGACTGCATTTCATCTTCCTAATTGATAACCCACAAGTATAGGGGATCGCAACAGTTTTCGAGGGTAGAGTATTCAACCCAAATTTATAGATTCGACACAAGGGGAGCCAAAGAATATTTGCGAGTATTAGCAGCTGAGTTGTCAATTCAACCACACCTGGAGATTAAATATGTGCAGCAGAGTGATCAGTAGCACAGTAGTATGATAGTTTTGATAGTAGTAGCAGCAGTAACACTAACAGTAGCAATGATAACAATAGTTTTTTAGCAGTTGGAACAGTAGTAGCAGCAGTAGTAACTTAGCAAGAACAATAAATGGAAAACTCGTAGGCACTGGATCGGTGAACTCATTGGATAATATTCGTCATGTAACAGTCATAACCTAGGGCGATACAGAACTAGCTCCAGTTCATAAATGTAATGTAGGCATATATTCCGCAAATAGTCATACGTGCTTATGGAAAAGAACTTGCATGACATCTTTTGTCCTACCCTCCCGTGGCAGCGGGATCCATAAGGAAACTAAGGGATATTAAGGCCTCCTTTTAGTAGAGAACCGGAACAAAGCATTAGCACACGGTGAATACATGAACTCCTCAAACTACGGTCATCACCGGAAAGTATCCCAAATATTATCACTATGGGGTTTATGGATCATAACACGTAATAGGTGCATATGACTAGGCAAGATTGGATCAAGAATATAGATATAATGGTGATAACATAAACGGTTCAGATCTGAAATCATGGCACTCGGGCCCTAGTGACAAGCATTAAGCATGGCAAAGTCATAGCAACATCAATCTCAGAACATAGTGGATACTAGGGATCAAGCCCTAACAAAACTAACTCGATTACATGATGAATCTCATCCAACTACTCACCGACCAGCAAGACTACGAAGGAATTACTCACTCCCGGTGGGGAGCATCATGGAATTGGCGATGGAGAAGGGTTGGTGATGACGAAGACCGCAGATTCCCCTCTTCGGAGCCCCAAACGGGCTCCAGATCTGGCCTCCCGATGAAGAACAAGAGGTGGCGGTGGCTCCGTATCGTAAAACGCGATGAAACTTTCTCCTCCTTTTTTTCTCCGAAAATAGGAATTTATAGTGCCGGAATTAGGGTCAGTGGGGCCACGAGGTGGGCACAACCCACCAGGCCGTGCCCAGGGGGCCTGGCGCGCCCTGGTGGGTGGTGCCCACCCTGGCCCCCTTCTCCGGTAGTTTTTGGCTCCAATAATTCTTATATATTCTGAAATAATTCTCCAAAAAGTTTTGCTCCGTTCTGAGAACTTTCATTTCTGCACAAAAACAACACCATGGTAGTTCTGCTGAAAACAGCGTCAGTCCGGGTTAGTTTCATTCAAATCATGCAAATTAGAGTCCAAAACAAGGGCAAACATGTGAGGAAAAGTAGATACGACGGAGACGTATCACTAATCCACATGGTTCCTTCCAAATTTATTATTGGCAAGCATCCAAATGATGAGTTGGTCTGCAAGATGCTCTTGTTGTCGTGTCAGTGCCATGAGTAGCATGCAATCTCGCATCATCTAATATGTAATTATGTGTTGAATGTAGTTCGTTTGTTACTTATCTTGTTACTCTAGCTATCAGTGACCTCTACACTGGTCATGCCCGCTCATGCAGCAGCTAAACTGGGTTGTAAATGGATTGTGTGCGAAGCAAGACTTTGGAGGATTTGTGGTTTGGGAATGTTTCTCTTGCTACTCTCTTTTGGACCTTTATTTGTTTTGCAGTGAAACGGAAAGGTGGTAACCATCACTCAGGGAGGTATGGGATGGGAACCATCTCAAGTTAACTTGTTCAGAAGAACCTTCTCTGATGCCTGCATGGTTTGAGCTCAAGGCAATTGTTGTTAGCTTTGCTTTTCTTTGAAGGAATTTTCTGGCTCTGTGCATATATATAGTTACCAATGGTAATGCTTTTATCTGGAATGCGGCTGTTCTAATCCCGAGCTCATATGAGCTCGGGTGAACAGTCAAAAACTGGTTTAAAAAAACATTGACAAAATGTTTGTTGGCTTGCAAAATTTCATCATCATATGACATTTGCGGAAATCGTGGAAAAAAGAACAAACAAAATCGAAGCTCCAAAATGTTATTTGCAAATGCATTTTGGAGCATGATTTTTTTTGCCACGTTTTCCACGAATGTCATCTCATGATGAAAATTTTCAAGATATGAAAAAAATTGCCATACCAGCACTAAAGCATCGGATCCCATCAGAACTGCAAAGTTTAGTGTGCTTGGGCGAGAGTAGTACTAGGATGGGTGACCTCTTGATACGTCCATTTTGCATCATGATTTCCTACTGTTATTTATTATGTTTTGTTGAATAATAATGCTTTAGGGAGTGATTCTAATGCCTTTTCTCTCATAATATGCAAGGTTTACACAAAGAGGGAGAATACCGGCAGCTGGAATTCTGGACCTGAAAAAGCACTTCAGAGATACTTATTCTGCACAACTCCAAAGAAGCTAAAACTTTACGGAGATTATTTTGGGAATATATGAAAAATACTGGAACAAAAATCTACCGGAGGGGGCCACCCTGGTGGGCACAAGACACGAGGGCGCGCCAGGCCCCCTAGGCCCGCCCTAGTGGGTTGTGCCCTCCTCGGCCCACCTTCGGTGCCCATCTTCTGGTATATAGGATCTTTTGACCGAGAAAAAATAAAGAGAGGACTTTTGGGATGGAGCGCCGCCGTCTCGAGGCGGAACTTGGGCAGGAGCACTTTTGCCCTCCGGCGGAGCGATTCCGCCGGGGGAACTTCCCTCCCGGAGGGGGAAATCGAAGCCATCGTCATCACCAACACCCCTCTCATCTTTGGGAGGCCAATCTTCATCAACATCTTCAACAACACCATCTCCGCCCAAACCCTAGTTCATCTCTTGTGTTCAATCTTTGTACCGGAACCTCAGATTGGTACCTGTGGGTGACTAGTAGTGTTGATTACATCTCGTAGTTGATTACTATATGGTTTATTTGGTGGAAGATTATATGTTTAGATCCATTATGCTATTTAATACCCCTCTGATCTTGAGCATGCATATTATTTGTGAGTAGTTACCTTTGTTCTTGAGGTCACGGGAGAAGTCATGTTGCAAGTAATCATGTGAATTTGATATGTGTTCGATATTTTGATGATATGTATGTTGTGATTCCCTTAGTGGTGTCATGTGAACGTCGACTACATGACACTTCACCATCCTTGGGCCTAAGGGAATGCATTGTGGAGTAGTTATTAGATGATGGGTTGCTAGAGTGACAGAAGCTTAAACCCTAGTTTATGCGCTACTTCGTAAGGGGCTGATTTGGATCCAAACGTTTAATGCTATGGTTAGATTTTATCTTAATACTTTTCTCGTAGTTGCGGATGCTTGCGAGGGGGTTAATCATAAGTGGGAGGTTGTTCAAGTAAGAACAGCACCCAAGCACCAGTCCACCCACATATCTAATTATCAAAGTAGCGAACACAAATCAAACCAACAAGATAAAAGTGACTAGACGAAATTCCCGTGTACCCTCAAGAACACTTTGCCTATTACTAGAGATTGTTCTGGCCTGTCCTTTGCCACAAAAGGATTGGGCTACCTTGCTACACTTTATTTACCATTACCGTTACTTGCTCGTTACAAATTACCTTGCTATCAAACTATCTATTACCTACAATTTCAGTGCTTGCAGAAATTACCTTGCTGAAAACTGCTTGTCATTTCCTTCTGCTCCTCGTTGGGTTTGACACTCTTACTTATCGAAAGGACTACGATTGATCCCCTATACTTGTGGGTCATCACCTCCTGGGAAGTCCTCGTGTTGCATTCCCTTTTGAACTCCGTCTATGTTGTTTCAGCATAGCCGGTCCCAAGCCCGGGTAAAGGAGGAGGGTTGTGATAGGCTTGGCGAGCCAACGTGAAAACTCAGCCACTCTTATGGAGATGAAACCCAAAAGATTTTCGTTGGGGCATAACCCTCTCAGCGACGCGCAACATCGGAACCCAGGTGTGGTGGAAAATGGGCAAGGGTCGGGCCGTCACCCCCCAGGTGGCGCGCCGTATCGTGATCTGGATACGGTGGCAAGTGAGCAAGGATCAGGTCGTCGCATCCATAGTGGCGCGCTACATCGGCGCCCGGGTGTAGTGGAAAATGAGCAAGGGTCTTCGCATTTGACTCGACGAGTGCGAAGGGTAAAGAAGCTAGCCGAGCCTAGGAGGATCCGCTTAGGTAGCTGGAATGTAGGGTCTCTGACAGTTATGCTTCGGGAGGTAGTTGATACAGCGGTGAGGAGAAGTGTTGATATCCTTTGCGTCCAAGAGACTAAATGGAGGGGACAGAAGGCAAAGGAGGTGCAGGATACCGGCTTAAAGCTGTGGTACACGGGGATGGTTGCAAACAGAAATGGAGTAGGCATCTTGATCAGTTAGAGCCTCAAGTATGGAGTGGTGGACGTCAAGAGACGTGGGAACCGGATTATCCTGGTCAAGCTGGTAGTTGGGGACTTAGTTCTCAACGTTATCAGCGCATATGCCCCGCAAGTAGGCCACAATGAGAACACCAAGAGGGAGTTCTGGGAAGGCCTGGAGGACATGGTTAGGAGTGTACCGATTGGCGAGAGGCTCTTCATAGGAGGAGATCTCAATGGCCACGTGGGCACATCTAACACAGGTTTTGAAGGGGTGCATGGGAGGTTTGGCTATGTGATACGTCCATTTTGCATCGTGATTTCCTACTGTTATTTATTATGTTTTGTTGAATAATAATGCTTTAGGGAGTGATTCTAATGCCTTTTCTCTCATATTTTGCAAGGTTTACACAAAGAGGGAGAATACCGGCATTTGGAATTCTGGACCTGAAAAAGCACATCAGAGATACCTATTCTGCACATCTCCAATGGAGCTGAAATTTTACGGAGATTATTTTTGGAATTAATAAAAAATACTGAAGCAAAGAACTACCGGAGGGGGCCACCCTGGTGGGTTGTGCCCTCCTCGGCCCACCTCCGGTGCCCATCTTCTGGTATATACGGTCTTTTGACCTAGAAAAAAATAGGAGAGGACTTTCGGGATGGAGCGCCGCCATCTCGAGGCGGAACTTGGGCAGGAGCACTTTTACCCTCCGGCGGAGCGATTCCGCCGGGGGAACTTCCCTCCCGGAGGGGGAAATCGAAGCCATCGTCATCACCAACACCCCTCTCATCTTTGGGAGGCCAATCTTCATCAACATCTTCAACAGCACCATCTCCTCTCAAACCCTAGTTCATCTCTTGTGTTCAATCTTTGTACCGGAACCTCAAATTAATTGGTACCTGTGGGTGACTAGTAGTGTTGATTACATCTTGTAGTTGATTACTATATGGTTTATTTGGTGGAAGATTATATGTTCAGATCCATTATGCTATTCAATACCCCTCTGATCCTGAGCATGATTATTATTTGTGTGTAGTTACCTTTGTTCTTGAGGTCACGGGAGAAGTCATGTTGCAAGTAATCATGTGAATTTGATATGTGTTCGATATTTTGATGATATGTATGTTGTGATTCCCTTAGTGGTGTCATGTGAACGTCGACTACATGACACTTCACCATCCTTGGGCCTAAGGAAATGCATTGTGGAGTAGTTTTTAGATGATGGGTTGCTAGAGTGACAGAAGCTTAAACCCTAGTTTATGCGCTGCTTCGTAAGGGGCTGATTTGGATCCAAACGTTTAATGCTATGGTTAGATTTATCTTAATACTTTTCTCGTAGTTGCGGATGCTTGCGAGGGGGTTAATCATAAGTGGGAGGTTGTTCAAGTAAGAACAGCACCCAAGCACCGGTCCACCCACATATCAAATTATCAAAGTAGTGAACACAAATCAAACCAACATGATAAAAGTGACTAGATGAAATTCCCGTGTACCCTCAAGAACACTTTGCCTATTACTAGAGACTGTTCTGGCCTGTCCTTTGCCACAAAAGGATTGGGCTACCTTGCTGCACCTTATTTACCGTTACCGTTATATTACTTGCTCGTTACCAATTATCTTGCTATCAAACTATCTGTTACCTACAATTTCAGTGCTTGCAGAAATTACCTTACTGAAAACCGCTTGTCATTTCCTTCTGCTCCTCGTTGGGTTCGACACTCTTACTTATCGAAAGGACTACGATTGATCCCCTATACTTGTGGGTCATCACTATGGCATCAGGAATCAGGAAGGAGAAGATGTATTAAGCTTTGTGTTAGCCTACGACATGATCATAGCTAACACCCTCTTTAAGAAGAGAGAATCAAATCTAGTGACTTTCAGTAGTGGTCAACAGTCTAGCCAGATTGATTTCGTCCTCTCGAGAAGAGAAGACAGGTGTGCGTGCCTAGATTGTAAGGTGATACATGGAGAGAGTGTTGTCCCTCAGCATAAGCTTGTCGTTGTTGACTTCCGCTTTCGGATCCATGTCCAGCGGGACAAGCGTGCCAAAGTCGCTAGAACAAAGTGGTGGAAGCTTAAGGGGGAGGTGGCTCATGCGTTCAAGGAGAGGGTCATTAAGGAGGGCCCTTGGGAGGAAGGAGGTGATGCAGACAACATGTGGATGAAGATGGCGACTTGGTTTCGTAAGGTGGCCTCTGAGGAGTTTGGAGTGTCCAGGGGAACTAGAAGCGAAGCGAAAGATACCTGGTGGTGGAACGATGATGTCTAGAAGGCAATTAAGGAGAAGAAAGATTGTTTCAGATGCCTATATCTGGATAGGAGTGTACACAACATAGAGAAGTATAAGATGGCAAGGAAGGCCGCAAAGCGGACGCGAGTGAAGCAAGGGGTCGGGCTTATGAGGACCTCTACCAGCGGTTAGACACAAAGGAAGGTGAAAGGGACATCTATAAGATGGCCAAGATCCGAGAGAGGAAGACGAGGGATGTTGACCAAATCAAGTGCATCAAGGACGGAGCAGATCAACTCCTAGTGAATAACGAGGAGATTAAGCATAGATGGCGGGAGTACTTTGACAAGCTGTTCAATGGGGAGAGTGAGAGCTCTACCATTGAACTGGACGACTCCTTTGATGATACTAGCAGGCGTTTTGTGCGGCGAATTCAGGAGTTGGAGGTCAAGGAGGCTTTATAGAGGATGAAAGGAGGCAAGGCGATGGGCCCTGATTGTATCGCCATTGAGGTGTGGAGAGGCCTCGGGGACATAGCGATAGTATGTCTCACCAAGCTTTTCAACCTCATTTTTTGGGCAAACAAGATGCCAGAAGAATGGAGATGGAGTATATTAGTACCAGTCTTCAAGAACAAGGGGGGGTGTTCAGAGTTGTACTAATTATCGTGGAATTAAGCTGATGAGCCATACAATGAAGCTATGGGAGAGAGTCATTGAGCACCGCTTAAGAAGAATGACAAGCATGACCAAAAAATAGTTTGGTTTCATGCCTGGGAGGTCGACCATGGAAGCCATTTTCTTGGTACAACAACTTATGGAGAGATACATGGAGCAAAAGAAGGACTTGCATATGGTGTTCATTGACTTGGAAAAGGCCTATGATAAGATACCGCGGAATGTCATGTGGTGGGCCTTGGAGAAACACAAAGTCCCAGCAAAGTACATTTCCCTCATCAAGGACATGTATGATAATGTTGTGACAAGTGTTCGAACAAGTGATGGTGACACTGATGATTTCCCAATTAAAATAGGGCTGCACCAGGGGTTAGCCTTGATCCCTTATCTTTTTGCCTTGCTGATGGATGAGGTCACAAGGGATATACAAGGAGATATCCCATGGTGTATGCTCTTTCGGATGATGTGGTGCTAGTCGATGATAATCGGACGGGGGTCAACAGGAAGTTGGAGTTATGGAGACAAACCTTGGAATCGAAAGGTTTTAGACTTAGTAGAACTAAAACTGAGTACATGAGGTGCACTTTCAGTACTACTAGGCACGAGGAGGAGGAGGAGGAGGAGGATGTTAGCCTTGATGGGCAGGTGGTGCCTCAGAAGGACACCTTTCGATATTTGGGGTCAATGTTGCAGAAGGATGGGGATATCGATGAAGATGTGAACCATCGAATTAAAGCCAGATGGATGAAGTGGCGCCAAGCTTCTGGCATTCTCTGTGACAAGAGAGTGCCAAAAAAGCTAAAAGGCAAGTTCTATAGGATGGCGGTTCGACCCGCAATGTTGTATGGCGCTGAGTGTTGGCCGACTAAAAGGCGACATGTGCAACAGTTAGGTGTGGCGAAGATGCGCATGTTGAGATGGATGTGTAGCCACACAAGGAAGGACCGAATCTGGAATGATGATATACGAGATAGAGTTGGGGTAGCGCCGATTGAAGAGAAGCTTGTCCAACATCGTCTTAGATGGTTTGGGTCTATTTAGCGCAGACCTCCAGAAGCCCCAATGCATAGCGGACGGCTAAAGCGTGCTGATAATGTCAAAAGAGGCCGGGGTAGACCGAACTTGACATGGGAAGAGTTCGTAAAGAAAGATCTGAAGGATTGGAGCATCATCAAAGAACTAGTCATGGACAGGGGTGCATGGAAGCTTGCTATCCATGTGCTAGAACCATGAGTTGGTCGCGAAATCTTATGGGTTTCACCTCTAGCCTACCCCAACTTGTTTGGGACTAAAAGCTTTGTTGTTGTTGTATGAAAAAAATGTCAATGTTTCACACAAAAAATCAGAATTTTTTGATTTTTTTCTATTTTTTTGTGATTTTACTGTTCACCCCGAGCTCACATGAGCTCGGGCTTAGAACAGCACTTTCGATGGCGAATAAGGCTTTCCACTCACAATATGCCATCTTCACAATTCTTATTGTATATAGAAGGTGTTTAGTTCGTAACCAGATTACAGCGTAACTTAAAAACAGTTATTCGTGTTTGGTTTACATGGGCTGCCTGTAATTCCTTTCCATGTAATCCAATTACTCCCTCTGTAAAGAGTCCCTCTGTAAAGAAATATAAGAGCGTTTAGATCACTACTTTAATGATCTAAACGTTTTCATATTTTTATATTTCTTTACATAAGAGTACATCGCTAGCCCATACCGCTTAACCCCTACCGGAAACAGTTGAGCAGCTGACCCGGCCAGGCGGCTCTAACCGGCAGCGTCGCTCAACCTTTTCGACGACGCCGGCGAGTTGTTCAGGGCGGCGGTCCAGGTGGATGACCTTTTCGACGACGACGCCGGCGAGTCGTTCATGGCGGCGGTCCAGGTGGATGACGCGACGGTAGCGCAGGAGCACCAGCAGCTGCACGGCCTTTTGGATTTGGATTAGGTGTTTGCAGTGTTGGTGGTGACGCATGCCTGTTGTTCAGATAAAATCTTCCCCAAGTCGTGAATCTGAACCAAATATTGTACTGTATATGCATACAGTTACAGTGACAGAGCAAACGGAAGTTTAGTTTTTGTCATTCCATTTCCATTACCGGCGTATTCTGATTCCGTTAACATTATCTGAACCAAACACCTCCATATATTATTGTATAATGGGAATCCAAGTATACACAAATTAGAATAGCAATCAACATCCCTGTTTGTGTTAACGTTTGGGCAATGGCCAAACTGGCCATAACACCAGTGGTACCGCCGCTACTCCTACAATAACGGCATTGTTTCTGCATCACAAGAAATGCCTTTTTACCTCGACATAGAGAATGTGCGGCAGCCTCTCCCTGGGCGCGTTGCTTCAACGCGCTTGCTCCGCCTCGTTCCCGTCAGTAGCAGCACCCTGTTGCAACGGGTTTCTCAAATACGGCGACTCTTTGTACTTGGCATACTCCGGCAAATCTAGGGCCTTCTCTGCGATTCTCCCGTCCTCGTGTATCCTCTCTATCAAGCTCTCGAGCGAAGCAAAGTTTGCCTGAGCATTTCAAAACAAGTAGTGTCACTAGCTAGTTACTAAAGCCACAACCTCTTTTTTGCCAGTAAAAATGCCGTTTGGTTCTCGGTTACCTCAGGTCGTATGTACCCAACGATAACAAGGCGCAGCTCCTCTCCATAGAAGTCCTCATCAAAACCATGAAGCAACCATGGTTCCTGAAATGAAATCAATGCCTCTTAGAGCAAAATAATACAGCTAAACAAGGAACGGCCTAGCTGTGTAAAGAGCACTCACGATTGTCTTCTCTGTGTTATCAAAATAAGGGTTCCAGCCAATGCTCATGACCATCTTGTATATGCCTCGCTTCGAAAGTCCAGCCCACCCAAAGTATACACCTGATGTATGCTCTGACAGTATGTCAGAAAAGTTTTCTGCAGCCAAGTTCGCTACAAGACAGGTAAAAATTTATCAGTGACCAAGAAGAATTGAGTCTACTACTTACTACTAAGAAAACCAAAAGGTGGAACTGGTAGAGTATATATTTTAATTTCACCCAAGATGGGACAAATTTCCCAGAGTTTCAGGAGTGTCCCATTTTGTCATGTGAAACTAGCTTCCCTATGACATTTCTATATATCTTGTCCGCCAATTAAGTTGATGCACGCATATTTAACCTGAGTCATTAAGTAGACCTACCAAAGGTGCCTTATGATAAAATTAAAGGGGATAAGTCCAAATATAAACCAAAAACTCAGTGTTCCTAAACAAGATCCAATTCAGTTAGGTGCTCACAAACCAGCTTCAAACAATTGATGTTAGCTAATAACACGCACAACGTCAGCTATTCTACAGGCATGGGTTCCTCTAGCAACTTTCCTAGTAACGCAAAACACATAACTGGTATTTGGAAGTAGGCCAGCTAGGTGGGGTAACATCTGAAATGGTCCATCAATGAACAAAATGAATAACATAGTATCATGACAAAACCTGTGTTAGCCTGTGAAGTCAGTGAACTGTTCAAGACACTTTAAGGTTTGAAAACATGCTAGTGATATCTTTACTTATATAATATGTTCCACGATACCTGTTGGTATTCCTAGTACTTTAGAACCACGGCCAAATCCTTTGATCACAGGCCCACCAATAAACCATGGGTCAATTGGTAAGGTGCCTTCAATCCCTGGGCAGAAAAAAGATAAACAGTTAAGTTGAATATGTCCATGTTGTTCTAAGATAATGATAAACAGATAGTCCCAAGAGTTAGAGCATACAATCATTGAAGGGTGGCAAACCCCATTTTTCAGGCCTTAAGTCAAGGAGGGAATTGATAATCTCATCCGCAGAATTGAATTCATCAGTCCTTTTGGGTACTGAAGGGACAGCTATGACATGCATTCCTGCAGCTTTGCCAGCCGTAACTCCTGCCCTGGCACAATCATTAATTGAAAATGTTAAAGGTAATATGGTTACTAAAACACTGCATGCTAAAATATAAGTTTGGGAACCAGTAATGTTAGTGTAGATGCAGTGGATGTAAACAAAATATCTACAGAAATATATGGAACAGCGATGCATCTGTAATTCCATATAATTCAAAATTCTGTGCTGTGCACATTAGCATAGCTTTCTAACTAGTGTTATTAAGTGAATTCATCAAGTTGTACCACTGTAAGCTATTATGATGTGGAAGCTCATTCATATCAGATTTTATCTGTCAAAAAGACTGACATTGTTCTTTTTTAACATAAAGCAAGAATAACATTTCTTGACATTCACAAAAGCTATCAGATGGTTACTGAAGCTATGTTATTATTGCTTGTAGCTTTGAGAAACGAGAACCAAACATCCATGCCAATTCAAGCATATCGAAACATAAATTTCTGTTCCATCAAAAAGTGCATGGTGTTCCACATAAATTTCTGCAGTGACTTGTCAAGTGCACTGTGCAACCTAAAAGCATACCAGACATGCACATTGAAGCCTATTTGGCTTTGGACCCACTTTATGGTATACCAGATGCTTGCTTCTAGAGGATCATATAGTAGCATAACTTAAGTATGTACTAATAAAACACAGAGAGATATTGAAGTCAGCCTACATATATATAAATCACATTGTATTATTATCATATCCATGAGTACAAAGAACATGCACATGTTAATGCAACATGTGCATATGCAGATGCAAACTCAAGAACATAGGCACACCTCAAAGGCATGATTTTAAGACTTCTAGTAGCAGCATTGGAGAGAGATTAACAAAAAAACTAGCTTATCAGGGGTATTCAGTAATTCATAAGAAATTTTTTTTGAGGACGAATGGCAGGTGCTCTGCCTTTGCATTATAGATAGAGAATGTACAGGGAAAATGCCATTAGGCAGAATACAAAAAAATAAGCCTGACCATCAGTCTGGTTCAGGAGGCGGTCTACGGAAGGCTACCCTTAAATGGTTGAGGTCAGAGATAATCAAGGAGGCAACATCATCAGTGGTTGAAGAAACATGCTTGAAGATACGATGGTTCCGCTCATTCCAAATGTTCCAGGCGAGGTACATGGCTTGCTGGGCGTCTTGCCTGGGGCCAGAGATGTAGCGATCCCACCACTCCTGAACAGTTTGGACCTGAGTGTTGTTGTAGCTGGCAGCCGCGTCTTGATTGGGGTGCAATCTGCAGTGCAGTATGTATTGCACTTCGGCAGTAAACGGGCAGTGGCAAAACAGGTGAGCCGCGGTTTCAAGGGTCTGATCACATAGAGAGCATGTGTCTTCGTGGTCGCAGCCTCTTGCTTGCAATCTGTCGGCAGTGGGAAGCCTATTTTGTACCATTCATAAGAAATTACAGGGAGAAAGCAAATGAGCACACAAAAATATACATGCACACACAAAAAAAGAAATGTTCTTAAAAAGACTGAACTAAACAATCTATTTTATCAAGCGAATGGCCTAATGCAGCCACAAAATGTATGAACCACTCCAGTAAGATGGTAATATGCATTTTGCGAAATATAGACAAGTATAAAGAGGCTCAGTGGCATTACTGCTCGCTTAACATTGGATTAATCAATGAGAGGAACTCGTCGGTGGAGTAAGGGAGGCCGTAATCTTCTAAAACAACAGCTGCAGCTTCATAAGGCGTCTTTCCAACAAATTTGTGAGCTTTCTTGCTATCCCACTTTTTCCCATTTTTTACAAGAAATGGTTTCAGCACTTGGTTTACGATGCAATCTGCCAAATGGTACAACCAAGGTAAGCAGAAGTGAGCATTCAGCATTTATTTAACTTGGAAAGATCAACCAATAATGGAGGAAATATTTGGAACTCGTGGTCACCTGTATTTAAGAGGGTACCATCCAAATCAAGAATGACATGGGAAATAAGGCGAGTAATGGGCTTGGGTGCTGCCATTTCCAAGGAAGGATGAGGTAAATGCAGCAAAAGACAAATTATTTGGGAAGCCCAACCTGACATGTAGCAAAAACTATTCAGGCACACACCAAATTATATGCTACTAAACCATAGAGTTGGTTAATCCGGCCATGTTTTTCAGATGACTTAATAAATGTATTTAATTACATATTAGAACTAAAGTAGGAGTAAAAAACACTAACAGATCCTATCATTGGCTTTTAAACCTGAGACTGTTTTTCTTTTCAAAGCTCTGAAGGCACAGACTACAGACCGCTATTTACAGGAGTACAAGTGTTTGGCTGGGCTTACTTTGCACTGACCTTGAGATCCGCCGGCTGCATCTTCGATTTTCAGCCGCCGACACCGACGGGAGACGAGAGATTCGAGGGAAGGAAGGAAGGGGAAAAAGATAGGGTTGGAGAGATGAGCGGGGCCGAAAACGTTTCGGCTATCCCTCCAACCAAACACATTCTGAGTGTCAACTGTCAAGGTATCGTGTACTCGCAACCACACATATATATATATATATATATATATATATATATATATATATATATATATATATATATAAAGTATTAAAGCTACTAAGCTATCGACGACGTCGTGAGTTTGGAGTGCTTCGGCACGAGCTTTCCTCCGCTGCCACGTGTCCACATCAATTTTGTTGCCACGTCTCCAACGAAATATCTGGACCTGAGGCCCACTAACCACCGCCCAGGCGCTCCTTCCTCCTTCGTTCACGCAGAGAGGGGAACCAGAAAGGGGTCAAAGAAAAAGGGGACGATGCCGTTCGCCGCCTCCACCATTGAGCTCGCTGCCCCACGACCGCCCGACGAAGAAATCACACGGAGAGCAAGGCATCTCGCAGATCCCCCGGTCCATCCTGTCCCTCCACGCAGCCATGGGCAACGGAGGCGGTTGCGCAACGACGGCGGCGGCAGCGCCCTGTCTCCCTATCCCCCCCCCCCCCCCCCCTCGCCTTTCTAGTACTGGCCATGGGAGTCAGCGGCCGTCCCGTCCCCAGCCTTTCAACAAGAGGCGGGTTCAGGCGGCAGCCCCCTTTGAGTAGCCCGTCTCCGACGGGTGGCAGATTCTACCGCGGAGAGGATCTGGTATACATATGGAGGGGTTGGGGTTCCTCTTTGAAGAGGTGGAGATGTGGTAAGCTAGCGTCGTCAAAACATTATATTATTTTGGTCATCCGTTTTCTCCTGAACGAATTTGTGAATTGGATTTTTAATGATCTGAATCTGCTGTTGGCCTCTATCCATTTGTGTGCGGCTATGGCTGCTGCTTCCAACCACATTTCCTCAGGCAATGGATGCAACGATGCTGAGGAATCACATCAGTGTGAACAACATGTGCCAAGAGGATGATTTTGAATCTGGTGACGTGGTGGTCCTGGGCTCTTGGCTGAGGGGAGATCTGGATGGACACGGAAGGTGAGCATGCTAATAACCTGTTTATTGTAATTCGATGTCCCTTGGATTTTTATAATACTTTGTACAGTGGGAATTGATAGACGAAAAACGTTACTGTACCTCTGTAGCTGTGGTCATCTAGACATAAGGGATTATACAAAGGGTAGTCCTGCTTGCATGGTGCATAGTGTTGGTTTCGTGCTAAACTATTATTTAGTTTTAAATTTTAGTTTGTTAATCGGGATTTGTATGTCTGATGAACGATAACTGAACAATTCCTGCTTTAATACTCCAATGTGAAGGAAGCGTTAGAACAATGTGACGAGGACACATTTAATTTAGCTAGCGTATATAAGTTAATTATAAGATCCAGTAGTATGCTACGTGTAATTCCAAGGACTTTGATTTGTGTTTCATGGAATAGAAAATTGAGTAATGATGGCAGATGGGAGCCGATTTATATCTCTTCGCTTGGTTAAAAATTCCTGGATTTTGTAGTACTAAACTGATGGCCTAGCCAACCTAGGCTTTGGCAAGATCCAAACAGACCTGAAAGATAGTGAAAGATGGGAGGATATGCATAACCCACCGTGTTGTTTCACTATGAGGTACATGTTTTTCGGTGGGCCGATATTAAGTTGAATTGTTGGTTAAGCCAAATTAGCATCCATCTATAATTTCGTTTATTCATTTTTCTCTATGGGCCACACAATGGGAGATGGTGGAGGCTGACGACATGGTGCGCAGACGACGATGCCGCTTGGATTTCCACCTCCACACGGACCCTTCTTCCCCTATACATGACCAGTTTGATGCTGCTCCCTTGGTTGCCAATGCGCCGGAGCGAAGGCTGTAGCTCTAGGGCATTAAGTGGAAAGGAAGACATAATTTCTTCTTGGATAGGTGAGCAGCAGGTTAACTGAACTATTCCATTGACAATGCTATACCAACATAAAAAAACTCCATCAATCAGTATCTGTACTCCAATGCCTAAGCTGCTATGAGTTAATTTGAAGTTGAACCATACTCAACAGTCCACACTTGTGTCATTTCTAATTGTAGTTCCTAATTACAAACGTGAGCAGCAGTAGCGAAGCATATGGAAGGATGTTTCAAGAAAATAAACTTAGTTAAAGTCATACTAAATTAGTAAAGTACAATCCCGACTTTCAAGTTTGTAGAGAAAGTACTACAGATAGAATACTAAATTTAGCCAACCTTAGGAGATGTTTCCTACAAGTTCATGCGTAACTGATTCTTTACTGAATTCAAACAACTTGTTGAAACAGTGTGCAACTGTACAATTCGGCAACTAAGGGATTTGATAGACATTCTAAGGTATATACCTAGGACCCGTTCGGTAATCCACCAGCTCCTTTAAATTCTAGAATCTGCGGAGCACCTGTTTAGCCGCTCCACGAATTTTAACCACAGCTCCGTCCGCTCCGGGAGCGGAGCCGCGGAGCGGAGGGAAACCGAACGGGGCCCTAGTCTTGAATGACTGATCTTAGCTTCCTTTTGAGCAAAAGGTTTTGTGAGTATCCACGGAGGTCTGTACATAGTTTTCGTGGAAGATGATCCGTGTTTCCTATCTTTATCTAATGAACATGTAGTTTAATGCTATGATCTAGGTGAACAGAAAGTATAATTAATTTGCTATTCCTTTTTTTTCATTTTTTTGTCTTATGTATATTTTCCCTGAATTAAGCTCCTGGGCCGATATGTGTTAAGCTTCTAGAATATGAAAAGATATGTTCTGCACATTACACTCAAATTTTTTTTTAGCGGCAGCAATCTGACATATGTATTCTCTGCTGAGTTGCCTACTTAGTGGCCAAACCATGCATTACTTTCTAAGTTTCACATTGTTCGTGTTTCCATGCACGTCACCCTTTATTTGTTGGTTATGATCACATGGATGATTTTATCCATCAGCAAATTTGCACACATATGCAAACAATATTTTTTGTTCATTTTGAAATTAAGATTCAATCTCAATACCAGAGTCCAATGGGAAGTTGAGCTTAGATGATTGCAAATGAATGAACCTTTCACCTTTACATCTAGCTTATCTATATTACTTTTTTGTGTTTGGAAAAACTGGAATCAGACTTCAGCGAGAGTTAGAAGTGATGCCATTGTAATTCATATTTGTTTGATCTAGGAAAACTACCGAGGCTGACTGTTATCAGCTATGACATTTTGACAGTTACATGTACTGTTCAAGTTCGGTTTATTTTCCTGATTAGTGATACCAAACAAGATCCATCCTCTTGAATTGATGGTTGAGAATAATATCATGACGAATTGCTGTAGCCAGGTGCCCAGGTGTGTTTTTGTTTCCCTGGCTTGCTTTTCTTCCTTTGCACATCATTACATATTTTATCCATTTTCTGACGCATAGCCTTCTCAAAATTTCTTCCTCTTTCAGAATGCTCACCAGTGAAAGGCTCCTCAGATGTATCTACAACCTATTCTTACTAATCACAAAAACGAAAGAGCTTGGTTTTTTTGTACAAGTACAGATACACGTGAGCATGAAAAAAGAATGGTATGACTGAATATTCGATGGTTTAATCTCTGTCATTTTCAGATTGTGGCTGATGCCTACATTTTGCTGGGATTTTTTTAATGTGATCATGGCACTAATCAGTTCATAAATTCTACATGTACACATCTTTGCCAAATGCCTCAAGTTGCTGCTTTCCAGTGCCCTCCCTAATGGGTTAGTGTGGTCTATGTTGCCATGCTTGCTGTGGCCACCGTTGCTTCATGCCATGGAGGTTGCCATGATCCATAAGCCCCATCATGATGGCATTCACTCTGTATTTGGTATGCATCCTCTCCTTTTCATTTCCTCTTTGCTAAGTTGTCTCTTCTTTTTCTGTAGTTATTCATGTGATCTTTCTTGCTCTCAGAAGGTCTTCATGACAGATACAGCGGTTAAAATGGTCCAGTAGTTCATTTGTTCTCGCTGTTGCATGGAAGTATTAAGGTTCTGAATTCTAGAAAGCAGGGTTTAAATTGTCTATTTAGAAAAATGTTCTATGTATATTTTGTGGGTCAATATGATCCTATATGTATTTATATAGAATCACGTCTGTTTGTTGCCAGCCATGTCTGATACACACGCATTTGCTGATTAAAAATACATACACATAGAATTCATCAAACCGTTCGATAAACAAAAGTTGCCGCTCCATCGATTTCTTTCTCCCATTCTCTGTTCCATTTTATAACACCAAGCTCTCTCACGGGCACGGCATGCCGCCGCGCCTCTGCCTGCTAGTTTACTTAGAGCATCTCCAGCCGTTGTACCTCACAGGGGCGGGCCCAGAAATTGAACACCGTGTATTCAAAATTTGAATCCTTCCTTTTGACACGTATAACCAATTATAACAACATATTGTAGTAATTCTCAACTACTCCCTCCGTTCCTAAATATTTGTCTTTTTAGAGATTTCACTATGGACTACATACGGATACGGATGTTTTGCCCAAATCCGACGCAAAACAACGTCCTGGGGGCATGGCTGGGACTTTTTTCTATCGTCGGTGCTAAAAAAGGTGCTTGGGGGCGTCCTGGGGCCCGAGTGGAGATGCTCTTAGGCTGGCCATAGTGGTGGTATCATAGCTAGTATCATGTACTCGGGAATAGTAAACATGTTGACGTGGCAGAAAATTAAAGATGAGAGAGAGGGTTAGAGTAACATAGGTAGGTACTGTATCATGTTAAATGCTATACTACTTTGTGTCATGCATGGCAATAAATAAGATCATATATGCGAAAGTGCATAGGAGCTCTCGGGTGCTACGCCCCCCTATATTCAAAAATAATTTAGTAATTCACAAAAAGTCAAAAAATCCTGGAACTTTTTATAGAATCAAACATGACCAAGTATTGCACTCGTATAAAAAGATTAAACCGGGAATTACTTTCATTGCATCCCGAATCAAAGATTTCCCCAAAAAGGCTAGTTAAAAGTACTATTCATGCTATATTGTCGTCATAATTTTGTTTTTTTTGCCCTGAAGTCAACGGGAATAATTCCTTGGCCAAACTTTTTATACGAGTACATTACCTGGTCATATTGGATTCTAAAAAAGTTCTAGGATTTTTTTTACTTTTTTTTCGAATTACTACATTATTTTTGAATATAGGGGGGCGGAGCACCCGAGTGCTTCTAATCCACTCACATCATATATGATACTACTCTATGATAGTTTGCACTATGAAGGTAGTATCATACACTAGTATCATATGCATGATACTAGTATATGATACTTTCCACTATGAGTAGCCTTAGTGTCAAAAATACTCTTATATTACGAAACAGAGGGAATAGCAAACATGCTGATGTGGCAGGCATTTAAATAAGAGAAAGAGGGTTACTTTGTGTCATGCATGGCAATAAATGATGTGCTGCATAGGTAAATATCGTATCATAATAAATGTTGTGCTACTTTGTGTCGTGCATGGCAATAAATAATATATTCTATTATACTACTTTATAATACCATGCACTATAGAGGTAGTATTATACACTAGTATCTTACGCATTATACTAGCATATGATACTTCCCACTATGAGTAGCCTAAAGCCAATTTCTACGCACGACCCATTTTGGACGTCTGTTTGTCTTTTTTTGTTCATTCTACGTTTGCGCTGGCCATGCGACCAATGAGCGGATCCATTTCGTCCATTTCATCCGGTCGATTGATATTTTTTGCAAAAGGCTAGAAAACTAGAATTTTGGCACCGCGGCCGTAGTTCATGCCAGCGGCCATAGTTCATGCCGGCCAGAGCGCTAGCGGCCAGCACACATACCAGCCTACAAAATGATCAACCCCCCTACCCCGAGTTTTCACGCCGGCACGCTTTGCCAGCCTACAAAATGATCAACCCCCCTACCCTGAGTTTTCACGCCGGCACGCTTGCCAGCCTACAAAAATGACCAAGGTCGGTATCCAGGGGCCGACACACTTGCCAACCTTCAAAAAGAACATCCATAGTCCACAGCCTAGGCCTCCCTAGTTCATGTCGTCTTGGTCAAGCATCTCCTGTTGCCGCTTCTCGAACCAACTCCTTCTCTTTGGTGACATGTTGGTCAAGTCCACACACATGATTGCTAGCGCCACCTCTTTAGCTTTGGTGTCGGCGTCGCTAGCCTCGATTGCGAGCTTCTTTGTTTGGACGGCCTCCTTCATGCCGAGCTTCCTCTTCTTCACGGCCTCCTCCATGTCGAGCGTCTTCGTTTGGAGCTCCAAGTATATGTTCATTTTCTCATCCTTTTCTCGGCGCTTCCTCTCGTCCCGCACTTCCTTTCGAGTCATCGTGTTGGTCTTACCCCACGGCGATAGATGCCGCATCATGCTTCTCGTCCAGCTTCAAGTTGGTCTTGCTCCACGGCCTCTTCACCCCATATCCATCCCCAGCCATGGACGGAGTCCCTTCTTTCTTCTTTAGAGCGGCATATTGATCTTTGAACTTGGGCATTCCTTGATGAGCGACCAACAATTGATGAGGGTGAATGGCTTGTTCTTATGTCAGGCCTTGAAGACTTCCAAGGTTTGGAATGCTTGTACAATCAAAGAAAAGGCCACAAATATAACAGCGAAGGACACACGATGCAACAAACATGAACGTGGCATAGTAATGAAAGAGGAAGGGGTCATACCAAGTCGCCCACACCTAGGCCACTCACGGGATGGTCTTCAATGCGCTCAAGCGCGGCACAAAACGTGTTGCATTATTGTTGAATGAATCCCCATATCTTTTGAATTGAGTTGATGCCACGGGTGCTAGCAAACTTGTAGGGCACAAACTTCCTCCGCTCATGAAAGTTTTTATGAACTCTTGTCTAAAAAATGGATCCTTTTTGCTCGGCACCGGTCTTGGGATCTTGTCGTATCTCCATCCATCCTCTCGCAAATCAACACGTCCTCCTCTTTGGTGTATGATCCCGTGCGAATGTTTTCCCCCTCCTTTCTGCTTTGGCTCTTTGGCCGAGCTCATAGATGAAGACCAATGGCTCCTCCCCAATGTCCACGCCCTCTTCTTATTCATCTTCGCAATAGATGCCATCATGCCATGAGTCGCCATGGTCGTCGCCCTCATGTTCTTCTTCGACATCACCGTGGTCACGACCGTCTTGGCTTTGGGTCACCTTGGGATCGAAGCCTTGGCATTGGCCCTCAGGGTGGAAGGCCTAGCCACGACCCTCGTAGATGACGTTTGCCGTGAACGCCGGCACTCGGGGTCATCGGCCGCCGGCATCGGGTTGTGCGTTTTGTCGAACAGGTTGCGGGCGTCGGGAAAGTTGGCCATAGGAATCGACCGTGGTTGCTTCCTTTGCATCCTGACTGACGACTGGCTCGCACCACAGGACCCGGGCGTGACGTTGAGGTAGATGACGGTCGTGGGGCCGTGGGGTGGCTTGCGTGATGACGTTACCGTCCGGCGACGTGGAAAACCGGGTCTGAGCATGATGTCGCGTCTCATGAAAAATGGTTGTCTCCGGTGTTATAGAGGAGCTCAACGACTGGTGAGGGCGAACGGCCGACGAGCCTGTGCTCGCCGCGGTCATGGTGGCGGCGGAGAGAATGGTTGGTGCGGGTCGGCACAACCCTAGCTCTAGGGGAACGTTGCATGAGAAACAAAAATTTCTCTACGCACATGCAAGATCTATCTATGGAGATGCATAGCTATGAGAGGGGGAGTGTGTCTATACACCCTTGTAGATTGCTAAGCGGAAGCGTTAAAAATGTGGTTGATGTAATCGTACCTCTTCACGATCCAATCGCGATCCGTCCCGATCTAGCGCCGAAAGGACGACACCTCCACGTTCAGTACATGTGCAGCTCGAGGACGTCTCCGCCTCCTCGATCCAGCGAGCGAGGGCGGAGTAGTAGATGGGTTCTCCGGTAGCACGACGGTGTGACTGATGCGGCCGCCTCCGTCCGGACCACCCCCGGAGCGTGCTCCATCCGGCGGCGGCCCGATGGAAATTCCATTGGCGAGGGAAAATTGAGGAGGGAAACCCTAGGCACGGAACCTGCGTCAATAAAAACGGCAGCTTGTCCGTTACTTGGGCCAAGCCAGCCCACGAAGCCCATTTTCCTGGCCCAGACATCACGGCCCACGAAGCGACAATATCTCCCTCCTCTTCGGATAGGAGGACGCAGCAGAGCTCACTCAGTCAGTCGCATCACCGAGCTCGCGGCGATGGACGTGGCGGGGGCACAGGCGCGCGCGCTGCCGCTGCTCCTCGGCCTAGGGTTTTTCTGATGGAGAGGCTGCTTCTGGCCCCAAAGTTTGGGGTAAAGTTGCCAATGTTACGTCTTATAGAAGGGAGGATCGGAAGCAGAAGGTCCCTTTGGACAGTGGATTTTTCAGTCGCAGATCTTTTAAGGAGATTGGCTGCGGCGATGAGATTCTCGGTGCGTTGAGAACCTTTGGGTTTCCTCAACCATCACATATTCAGGTATACACATTTTTCTTTCCGTTTACTGTGCCGAAAAATATGTTGAATTGTTAGTTTAGTGTCCATGAATGTTGCATATCAATTGGTCACCAGTACAAGACTCAGTAGTCAGTATCTTGGTCCATTCATACTGAATTTTTACACCCATAGACGTATGAGTTATGTCCATATATGCTAAACGTGCTTTCCTGAACTGGCCGGTGAAACCGTCTTAGGCTATGGCATATGCTCCTGTCTTGGAGGGGAGGAGTTGCATTATTGCTGATCAAAGTGGGTCTGGCAAGACATTGGCATATCTTTGCCCTATAGTTCAAAATTTAAGGAAGGAGGAAGCTATGGGGCTCCACAAACCATCTCCCAGGAACCCACGAGTCATAATATTGACACCTACTGCTGAACTTTCATCTCAGGTATACCATACTACTTACTGAATGTGATATTGCTGAGGCTTTATGATAGTTCTAGTATGAATTTGAGGAAAATAACTATGGGAAAACCTGTTGTGCCATTTCTCTAAATACAGGTCCTTCAGAATTGCCGTTCAATATCGAAATCTGGCGTTCCCTTCAGGTCTATGGTTGCAACCGGTGGATTTCGACAGAAGACGCAGCTAGAAAGCCTTGATCAAGAGCTAGATGTACTTATAGCAACACCTGGTCGGTTTCTGTATCTGCTTCAGGAAGGCTTTGTGCAGCTAAATAACCTCAGATGGTATGGCTTCTGATTTTCCCGGTCATTTTGAAGTTGAACATTGTTAATTAGACCAGAACTAATAAATTGTTCCCTCTGATTGCAGTGCTGTGTTTGATGAAGTGGATATTTTATTTAGTGAAGAAGGCTTTGAACAAGTGCTTCATCAGTTGATTACTGTCGCACCAGTGACCACACAGTATCTTTTCGTCACTGCCACTCTCCCTCTTGATATATATAACAAGGTTGTTGAAACATTTCCTGACTGTGAGGTGCTCATGGGGCCTAGTGTCCACCGGACAAGCGCCCGTCTGGAAGAGGTGAGTCATTGCTCACCTTCTTAGTTTATGTAACCTTTTACTATGCTGCATATACTGTCTGAAAACGCTTCTAGGAAATACTCGTACTCCTGAAGTGAATTGTCTCTCTGTTGCTGCTCACATTGTTTACAACTTCAGAATTTTTTGCATAAAAGTAAAACAATGGTATTGGTATCATGTGGTATTGTTCTCCTAGACTGATTACATTTTACATTTGTACTGTTACACTACAGATTCTTGTGGACTGCAGTGGAAATGACAATGATGAAAAGAATCCGGAAACAGCCTTTTCCAACAAGAGAACAGCACTTCTAAAGATTATTGACGAATCCCCCGTCCGTAAAACAATTGTTTTCTGCAATAAGGTACTAGTTCCTCTCCATTGTATCTCTGTGTATCATCACAAACATAACAAAAAGTACCAGGGTCTGACAACTAGCCGCATTCTTTCTCTTCCCAGATTGAGACATGTAGAAAGGTTGAAAATGTGCTGACACGGCTGGACAGGAAAGCGACACAGATCAAGGTCCTACCGTTCCATGCTGCATTGGACCAGTCGAAACGCATCGCAAACATGAAAGAGTTCCTGAAGAAACAGACTACGGACTCGATGTTCCTCGTGTGCACCGACAGGTCTGTATTCAACTGAACAACATTTCTACTTTACTAGTTTCCGGTTTCGAAGCCATCGCGTTCACCGAACCGCTGGACTGAATGCGTACCATTTATTTGATGGTGGCAGAGCGTCACGAGGGATCGACTTCACGAACGTGAACCACGTGGTGCTCTTCGACTACCCCCGCGACCCAAGCGAGTACGTGCGCAGGGTCGGCAGGACGGCCCGCGGCGCGTCGGGCGACGGCAAGGCTTTTGTGTTTGCGGTGGGCAAGCAGGTGTCCCTGGCCAGGAGGGTGATGGAGAGGAACCTCAAGGGGCACCCGCTGCACGACGTCCCGTGCTTCTAGTTCTGGAGGTGGGGCTTATGATGATGCTCCTCTGCCACCCACACGGCTCTAGCTAGTATTTGCAGTGGTATGTGATGATGTATACGCACTACTGTCACGTCTAGGACATGTATGCTAGTGTTCTGCTGATCATGCCTGTGTGTGTGCTGCTGACCATACATTTAGGTTTTAAAAAATGTGTACAATGAGAAGCGCAAGGCGTTTAATAACATTCAAAGTGAGTGCAAGCCATTCATGTTCAGATGATTCAATAGTGGTAGCAACTCAACTAGTGGTGGCAGATTCATACGAGCATAGAAGCTGGGCTTGTTAATGTTGCTGTGATGATAAGTTGAGAAAGGCAAATAAAGCAGAAGAGTAAACTCCCGCTCTCGCTCCCGCTCGCTCGCACCCAAGGTTGTCAAAATCACGACTCAAGTCTTAGAATCTTATGACCTTACGATCCAAACTAGCCCATCCGATTCTACGAGCTAAGTTTCTACGATCCTAATAGTTATGATTCTACGATTCACAACGGAGCTCCGATCCGATTCAGAATCTCGATTCTGACAACTTTGTTCGCACCACACGAGAGGAGAGAAGATCGTACTACTCCCTCCGTTCCTTTATATAAGATGTATTAGTTTTATCAAAAGTCAAACGAGTGCATGTTTGACCGAGTTTTTAGATGTATTAGGTATTGCAGATGTTGTTATTTTATTCTATAATTTAGGTCAAACATTCAAATGGTTGACTTGCACGGATATCAATACACCTTATATTCCGGAACGGAGAGAGTAGAACAGAGGAGATGGCCAGTTTTTTTTTTTTTTTTTTTTTTTTGAGGGAGGAGACGGCCAGTCAGATCACAGGCAAGGAAGGATAGCAGCGGGCTGGGCCAATTGGGCTACAGAACGGGCCTCTTTCTTGGTTCACATTGTTTGCTGGGACAACTTGGGCTGCCAACTTGGGACGGAAACGAATTCAAAAACGCATCTGGATCCAACTCCGAACTCCGGGAGCAATAATTAGGGAGCACTCTTTCGGGAGCTTCCCAACGATCACTCCCACGCGCCGTCACTTGGCGCGTTCTCAGCCGCCGCCACGTGTCGCGTTCTGAGCGTTTCCTTCGGCTTTTTAGTTTGTTTTTTTTTGTTTTTTTGTTGTTCCGGTTTTTCATCGGTCTTTCTTAGCTTTTGGACGAAAAAAAAAATCATTTTTTTTGCGAAAAAACGTGTTTTCTGTTTTTTTTCGCGAGAGGCACGGTTTTGCTTTCACGAGAGGCACGGCCATGCCTCTCGGAAACGAAAAAAAAACGCGTTTTCTGTTTTTTATTCTTTTTCGTGAGAGGCACGGTTGCTTTCGCGAGAGGCAAGGCTGTGCCTCTCGGAAAGGAAAAAAAAACACGTTTTTTGTTTTTTTTTTCTTGCAAGACGCACGGTTTTGCTTTCGCGAGAGGCACGGCCGTGCCTCTCGGAAAGGGAAAAAAACTCGTTTTCTGTTTTTTTCGCGAGAGGCACGGTTTTGCCTTCGCGAGAGGCACACACGCGTTTTCTGTTTTTTTTCCTATCGCGAGAGGCACAGTTTTTTTGTCTTGGTTTTTTTCGTGAAAAAAAAGTTCGCCAAAACCTATCAACATGGGATCTAGTTTTGAAGATCTCGACGTGAAGAACCCAACGGTGAAAACGGTTTGAGATTTGGACGCATGGTTAAAGAGATATTTTTTTTAAAAAACTACGGAGCTACGAAAAAAGGGAAAACACCAAGTTACGACAAGTGGCACATATGCAATGCGTCACCTTGTCGCAACCTGAGGAGGTGAGAGTGATTTCGTCCAAAAAAAATGCTAGACATACGGACTAAATCTACAGGATTTTACGGATCAGCTGACTTGTCCTTTTGTGATTGGTCTAAATAACCTTTCCATCCTAATTCACCGCATCCCCGTTGATTTCAACTGGTGGGGTCGGCGTCCAGGCCCGTAAAGCTTCCGTAATTGTCCGTTGATCTTGTGCTCGTTGGTCGAACCGAACGGCACGGACCGACGCCTAGGTCGGTAGGCGGACGGCTCGTCGCGTACATCAATGATCAATCCATCCATCCAGAGTAAATTGTACAGAAGTACCACAATTGGGGCATTGGAAGCAGATTGGTACTAGGTTTGGTAATTTTTACGTGTCAGTACCAAGTTTGGGGCGAGGCGTTGCAGAATAGTCTAAAACGGCGGTTTATACGTATTGACGGGGAAACTGACCGGTTGGGCCCGCCCGTCAGGTGCCACGCTGGCCAGTGGGCGCGTGCCCGCGTGCTGACTCGGACTGGGCCGAACCGTTTAGTTGGTCCGGCTCGAGCCAATCCCCCCACCCCTTTCTTCCTCCTCCACTCTCCTTTCTTCCTCCTCCTCGCTCCCTCGCCGCCGCCTGCGTCCCCGCCCGCCCGCCAACACCACGCCGCCGCGGCCATGGTTTACGAGGACGAAAGCAGCGATGACAACTCAAGCCTCCCGTACATGTACTCCTCAACCTCCACCGATGGGCTTAACCAGGTCAATTCATTGGAGCTAGGGTTAGTGTTAGGTTTAGTAACTTTGGGGATTTTTCTATCAAGGTGGTCTTTCTTCTGAGGATTTCCTTTGATTTGTTTTGTCCTCGTCCTCTGCACATGATGGTAACTTTGAGTTTGCTTGGGCAGGTCCCTTTCTCACTTGAGGACCCGGATTACAAAGGCCTTGAGCTGGATATGGTTGTGTGCTGCGAGAAGCATGGGAAGCCATCAGAGAGGCTTGTTGCATTTGAAGGAACATACACTTGGAGAAGGTTCTTAGCATGTGCAGAGCCGGTATGTTTCTTGTAAATGATTTTGTTCATTGATTATGCAAATGATTTTGTTCATTAAAAGTGGCAGAGTCAGGTTAGATAACTGTGATTCAGTGCTGCCTATGTTCCAATTGTTAGTGATATATGGCCAAGTAGTTGAATGGTAGTGCACATTGTATAGTTCCATTGTATTAATGGTCAATTATAAGTTGAATGGAGTGTTATTTTGCTAAATATATGCTCCTGCTGCTTAGTACCCACATTTAGTGTTAGTGCAAATTCAGTCTTGCTTAGTATCCACATTTAGTATTAATGGTCAATTATAAGTTGAATGGAGTGTTAGTGCAAATTCAGTGTTGCTTAGTACCCACATTAGCTATTGCCATTAATTAACTGTTGCTTACTACTTATATTAGTGTTTGGAGTTCAGATGGTAATGTAGTGTATTTAGCTAGGCTGTGAACTAACAGTTGGATGTGTTATCATGCTTATCTGGTTATGAGGTCCTATATTTACATGCATTGTACTAACTGTGGCATTAAACTCATTGTTGACATTGGGTTTTTCATGCATTGTAATATCACTTTGCCCTTGTTATTTTTCCAGGAAGGTCATAATTGTGGGTTTGTTGAGTGGGTTGATCAGCAGTGGCCCCCAACAATGGAGAATGCATTGTTGAAGCTTTGGTCAATGGTTGAAGACAGCAAGACTGCTAGGGTGGAGGATAATCTTTTAAGTGCTTTCAAGATTCACCATTTGACAGAAGAAAAGAACAAGCTGGATGCAGACTATGACAAGTTAGTCAAAGATGTGCATCAACTTGTGGATATGCAGGAGGATAGGGTTGTGGATTTCAGTTATCTGCAGAGTAACCTCACATATCAGCAACAATGCAGAACTGAATTGGTGGCTGGTATGAAGGTAGAAATGGCAAAGAAAGATGCAGATACACAGAAGCTTAATCAGAAGTATGAACTCCTGTGCAACCTGACAAGTGCTCAAGCAAATGTCATCCAGAACTTGAAGTTGAAGAATATGAAAGAGAAGGAATTGCTGAGTGAGGCTAGGATGAATTTGGAGTTGAAGAATGCAGAGTTCACAAAGTTTGAGGAGAAGCTCACCCAAGAGAAGCTAGAGTTGAAGTTTCAGGTTGCTGATCCGCTGAAGGGAAAGGAAAAGCATGATGAAGAGAAGTACATGCTACAACTTTAGATTGTTGAGCTCATGAAGGGAGAGGAGAAGCTCAAGGAGAAGATCAAGGGGATCCAGGCCATCTTACAGAACTGAACAAGATGAATGTGACATTAGTCGGCATTGCAGACCTTTTGGGAAGGATGGTTGTGCAATGACCTAGTAACTTAGAATGGTTGTGTAATGTATGGTTGTACTAATTGTGAACTCTGGCTGTTTATGCTATTCATCCTTTTGTGATAAAAGGATGAAATGTGCCTTTGAACTCCACTATGTATTGTGAACAATGGTTGTGTATGCCTATAATCTGTTGAACTCCAGTAAGTATTGTTTGCTTTGATTGTTAGACTAAAAATGATGATATATCAAGCAGTGGAAGATGCTTATGTTATAGTGATGCTTAGATGCTTATGTTAGAGTGATGCTTAAATGCTTATATTCTTATGCTATGGTGCCTCCATATATCAAGCATTGGCAGATGCTTATGTTATAGTGATGCTTAGATGCTTAGATGCTTGTGTTAGATGCTTAGATGCTTATATGTTTTTGGTGGTTCCGTCGACCCCGAGCCACCCTAGACCCTAATTGCTTCTTTTTGGTGGTTCCGTCGACCCCGAGCTACCCTAGACCCAACTTGCTTCTTTTTGGTGGTTCCGTCGACCCAGAGCCACCCTAGACCCAACTTGCTTCTTTTTGGTGGTTCCGTCCACCCCGAGCCACCCTAGACCCTAATTGCTTCTTTTTGGTGGTTCTGTTGACCCCGAGCTACCCTAGACCCAACTTGCTTCTTTTTGGTGGTTCCGTCGACCCCGAGCCACCCTAGACCCAACTTGCTTCTTTTTGGTGGTTCCGTCGACCCCGAGCCACCCTAAACCCAACTTGCTTCTTTTTGGTGGTTCCGTCGACCCCGAGCCACCCTAGACCCAACTTGCTTCTTTTTGGTGGTTCCGTCAACCCCGAGCCACCCTAGACCCTAATTGCTTCTTTTTGCTGGTGATACGTCCATTTTGCATCATGCTTTTATATTGATCTTTATTGAATTATGGGCTGTTATTACACATTTTGGTACAATACTTATGCCTTTTCTCTCTTATTTTACAAGGTTTACATGAAGGGGGAGAATGCCGGTAACTGGAATTCTGGACTGGAAAAGGAGCAAATCTGAGATACCTATTCTGCACAACTCCAAAAGTCCTGAAAATCTACGGAGAATTACTTTGGAATATATAAAAAGTACTGGGCGAAGAAAATACCAGAGGGGACCCACTAAGCAGCCACAAGCCTGGAGGGCGCGCCCTAGTGGCTTGTGGGCCCCCTGGCAGGCCTCCGGTGCCCATCTTCTGCTATATGGAGGGTTTTGACCTAGAAAAAATCAGAAGGGAGCTTTCGGGACGAAGCACCGCCGTCTCGAGGCGGAACTTGGGCAGAACCAATCTAGGGCTCCGGCGGAGCTGTTCTGCCAGGGAAACTTCCCTCCCGGAGGGGGGAATACTCATCAACATCTTCAGCAGCACCATCTCCTCTCCAAACGCTAGTTCATCTCTTGTATCCGATCTTTGTCTCAAAACCTCAGATTGGTACCTGTGGGTTGCTAGTAGTGTTGTTTACTCCTTGTAGTTGATGCTAGTTCGTTTACTTGGTGGAAGATCATATGTTTAGATCCTTAATGGTAATTAATACTCCTCTGATTATGAACATGAATATGCTTTGTGAGTAGTTACGTTTGTTCCTGAGGACATGGGATAAGTCTTGTTATAAGTAATCATGTGAATTTGGTATTCGTTCGATTTTTTGATGAGATGTATGTTGTCTCTCCTCTAGTGGTGTTATGTGAACGTCGACTACATGACACTTCACCATTATTTGGGCCTAGAGGAAGGCATTGGGAAGTAATAAGTAGATGATGGGTTGCTAGAGTGACAGAAGCTTAAACCCTAGTTTATGCATTGCTTCGTAAGGGGCTGATTTGGATCCATATGTTTCATGCTATGGTTAGATTTATCTTAATTCTTCCTTCGTAGTTGCGGATGCTTGCGAGAGAGGTTAATCATAAGTGGGAGGCTTGTCCAAGTAAGGACAGAACCCAAGCACCGGTCCACCCACATATCAAATTATCAAAGTAACGAACGCGAATCATATGAGCATGATGAAAACTAGCTTGACAGAAATTCCCATGTGTCCTCGGGAGCGCTTTGCTTTATATAAGAGTTTGTCCAGGCTTGTCCTTTGCTACAAAAAGGATTGGGCCACCTTGCTGCACCTTTGTTACATTTGTTACTTGCTATCCGTTACGAATTATCTTATCACAAAACTATCTGTTACCGATAATTTCAGTGCTTGCAGAGAATACCTTACTGAAAACCGCTTGTCATTTCCTTCTGCTCCTCGTTGTGTTCGACACTCTTACTTATCGAAAGGACTACGATAGATCCCCTATACTTGTGGGTCATCAAGACTCATTTCTGGCGCCGTTGGCGGGGAGTGAAGCGCCTTTGGTGAGTGAAACTTGGTAAGGAAAAATTTATATAGTGTGCTAAAATTTACTGTCACTTGTTACTGTGGAAAATAATCCTTTGAGGGGCTTGTTCGGGGTATCTTCACCTCGACCGGAAGCACAAAGAGATGCTCCTCAACCTACTGCACCTACTGCAAATATTTATTATGAAATTACTTCGGGTATGATAGAGAAACTGCTAGCTAATCCTTATGCAGGAGATGGAACACTACATCCTAATTTGCATCTAATCTATGTGGATGAAGTTTGTGGATTATTTAAGCTTGTAGGCTTGCCCGAGGATGAGGTCAAGAAGAAGGTCTTTCCTTTATCTTTGAAGGAGAAGGCATTGACATGGTATAGGCTATGTGATGATATTCGATCATGGAACTACAACCGATTGAAATTGGAATTTCATCAGAAGTTTTATCCTATGCATCTGGTTCATCGTGATCGGAATTATATTTATAATTTTTGGCCTCGTGAAGGAGAATGAATCGCTCAAGCTTGGGGGAGGCTTAAGTCAATGTTATATTCATGCCCCAATCATGAGCTCTCAAGAGAAATTATTATTCAGAATTTTTATGCTCGGCTTTCTCGTAATGATCAATCCATGCTTGATACTTATTGTGCTGGTTCCTTTATGAAGAAAGATATTGAATTCAAATGGGACTTATTGGAAAGAATTAAACGCAACTCTGAAGATTGGGAACTCGACGAAGGTAAGGAGTCAGGTATAAACCTTAAGTTTGATTGTGTTAAATCCTTTATAGACACCGATGCTTTTCGTGAATTTAGCACTAAATATGGACTTGACTCTGAGATAGTAACTTCTTTCTGTGAATCTTTTGCTGCTCATGTTGATGTCCCTAAGGAGAAGTGGTTTAAATATCATCCTCCCATTGAAGTGAAGGTAGTTGAATCTATTAAAGTTAAAGAAGAGACTATTATTTATAATGCTGATCCTGTTATTCCTACTGCTTATATTGAGAAACCACCCTTCCCTGTTAGAATAAAGGAACATGCTAAAGCTTCAACTGTGGTTCGTAAGAGTTATACTATAACACCTACACCCCCTGAACAAATTAAAGTTGAACCTAGTATTGCTATGGTTAAAGATCTCTTGGTTGATAATATTGATGGGCATGTTATTCATTTCTGTGATGAAGCTGCTAGAATTGCTAGACCTGATACTAAAGATAAACATAGACCTATTGTTGGCATGCCTGTTGTTTCTATTAAAATAGGAGATCATTGTTATCATGGCTTGTGTGATGTGGGTGCTAGTGTGAGTGCAATTCCCTTTACCTTATATCACGAGATTATGAATGATATTGCACCAGCTGAATTAGAGGAAATTGATGTTACTATTAAGCTTGCTAATAGAGATACTATTGCACCAATTGGGATTGTTAGAGATGTTGAAGTCTTGTGTGGGAAAATAAAGTATCCTACTGATTTTCTTGTTCTTGGTTCCCCACAAGATGATTTTTGTCCCATTATATTTGGTAGACCTTTCTTGAATACTGTTAATGCTAAGATAGATTGTGAGAAAGAAACTGTTACTGTAAGTTTTGGGGATGTGTCTCATGAGTTCAATTTCTCTAAATTTCGTAGACTACCCCATGACAAAGAATTGCCTAGTAAAGATGAAATTATTGGTCTTGCTTCTATTGCTGTGCCTCCTACGGATCCCTTAGAACAATATTTGCTAGACCATGAAAACGACATGCATATGAATGAAATAAATGAAATAGATAAGATTTTCTTTGATCATCAGCCTATTTTGAAACACAACCTACCTGTTGAAATACTTGTGGATCCTCCTCCACCCAAGGGTGATCCCGTGTTTGAGCTTAAACAATTACCTGATACTCTGAAATATGCTTATCTTGATGAAAAGGAGATATATCCTGTTATTATTAGTGCTAACCTTTCAGAGCATGAAGAAAAGAGATTATTGAAAACTCTGAGGAAGCACCGTGCTGCTATTGGATATACTCTTGATGATCTTAAGGGCATTAGTCCCACTCTATGTCAGCATAAAATTAATATGGAGCCTGATGCTAAACCAGTTGTTGATCACCAACGACGGTTAAATCCTAAAATGAAAGAAGTGGTAAGAAATGAAATACTAAAGCTTCTGGAGGCAGGTATAATTTATCCTATTGCTGATAGTAGATGGGTTAGTCCCGTTCATTGTGTTCCTAAGAAAGGAGGTATTACCGTTGTTCCTAATGATAAAAATGAATTGATCCCGCAAAGAATTGTTACGGGATATAGAATGGTAATTGATTTTAGGAAATTAAATAAAGCTACTAGGAAAGATCATTATCCTCTACCTTTTATTGATCAAATGCTAGAAAGACTATCCAAACATACACATTTTTGCTTTCTAGATGGTTATTCTGGTTTCTCTCAAATACCTGTGTCAAAAGAGGATCAAGAAAAGACCACTTTTACTTGTCCTTTCGGTACCTTTGCTTATAGACGTATGCCTTTTGGTTTATGCAATGCACCTGCTACCTTTCAAAGATGTATGATGGCTATATTCTCTGACTTTTGTGAAAAGATTGTTGAGGTTTTCATGGATGATTTCTCCGTTTACGGAACTTCTTTTGATGATTGCTTGAGCAACCTTGATCGAGTTTTGCAGAGATGCGAAGAAACTAATCTTGTCTTGAATTGGGAAAAGTGCCACTTTATGGTTAATGAAGGTATTGTCTTGGGGCACAAAATCTCCGAAAGAGGTATTGAGGTTGATAAAGCTAAAGTTGATGCTATTGAAAAAATGCTGTGTCCTACGGATATCAGAGGTATAAGAAGTTTCCTTGGTCATGCTGGTTTCTATAGGAGGTTTATTAAAGACTTCTCTAAGATTTCTAGGCCTCTCACTAATCTTTTGCAAAAAGATGTTCCATTCGTTTTTGATGATGATTGTGTAGAAGCATTTGAAATTCTTAAGAATGCCTTGATTTCCGCACCTGTTGTTCAAACACCTGATTGGAACCTACCCTTTGAAATTATGTGTGATGCTAGTGATTATGCCGTTGGTGCTGTTCTAGGACAAAGAGTTGATAAGAAATTAAATGTTATCCATTATGCTAGTAAAGCTCTAGACAGTGCTCAAAGAAACTATGCTACCACTGAAAATGAATTTTTAGCAGTTGTGTTTGCTTGTGATAAGTTCAGACCTTATATTGTTGACTCCAAAGTAACTATTCACACTGATCATGCTGCTATTAAATATCTTATGGAAAAGAAAGATGCTAAACCTAGACTTATTAGATGGGTTCTTCTGCTACAAGAATTTGATTTGCATATTATTGATAGAAAGGGTGCTGATAACCCCGTAGCAGACAACTTGTCTAGGTTAGAAAATGTTCTTGATGACCCACTACCTATTGATGATAGCTTTCCTGATGAACAATTAGCTGTCATAAATGCTTCGCGTAATGCTCCATGGTATGCTGATTATGCTAATTACATTGTTGCTAAATTTATACCACCTAGTTTCACATACCAACAAAAGAAAAAGTTCTTCTATGATTTAAGACATTACTTTTGGGATGATCCACACCTTTATAAAGAAGGAGTAGATGGTGTTATTAGATGTTGTGTACCTGAGCATGAACAGGAACAGATCCTTCACAAGTGTTATTCCGAGGCCTACAGAGGACACCACGCTGGAGATACAACTGCACATAAGGTACTACAATCTGGTTTTTATTGGCCTACTCTCTTCAAGGATGCTTGTAAGTTTGTCTTGTCTTGTGATGAATGTCAAAGAATTGGTAATATTAGTAGACGTCAGGAAATGCCTATGAATTACTCACTTGTTATTGAACCATTTGATGTTTGGGGTTTTGATTATATGGGACCTTTTCCAAAGTCTAATGGGTATACTCATATTCTAGTTGCTGTTGATTATGTTACTAAGTGGGTAGAAGCTATTCCAACTAGTAGTGCTGATCATAACACTTCTATTAAAATGCTTAAAGAAGTTATTTTCCCTAGATTTGGAGTCCCTAGATATTTAATGACTAATGGTGGTTCACACTTTATTCATGGTGCTTTCCGTAAATTGCTTGCTAAGTATGATGTTAATCATAGAATTGCATCTCCTTATCATCCTCAGTCTAGTGGTCAAGTAGAATTGAGCAATAGATAAATTAAATTGATCTTGCAGAAGACTGTTAATAGGTCTAGAAAGAATTGGTCTAAGAAACTTGATGATGCATTATGGGCTTATAGAACTGCTTACAAAAACCCTATGGGTATGTCTCCGTATAAAATGGTTTATGGTAAAGCATGTCACTTACCTCTAGAGCTAGAACATAAAGCTTATTGGGCAATTAAAGAGCTCAACTATGATTTCAATCTTGCTGGTGAGAAGAGGTTATTTGACATTAGCCCACTTGATGAATGGAGAACCCAGGCCTATGAGAATGCCAAGTTGTTTAAAGAAAAAATTAAGAGATGGCATGATAGAAGGATACAAAAGCGTGAATTTAATGTAGGTGACCATGTCTTGCTATACAATTCTCGTTTAAGATTTTTTGCTGGAAAACTTCTCTCTAAATGGGAAGGGCCTTACATCATCGAGGAAGTATATCGTTCCGGTGCCATCAAGGTCAACAACGCCGAAGGCACAAATCCTAAGGTGGTGAACGGGCAAAGAATCAAACATTATATCTCAGGTACTCCCATAAATGTCGAAACCAATATTATCAATACCATAACTCCAGAGGAGTACATTAGGGAGACCTACCAGAATGTTTCAAACTCCGAAAAGGAATAGGTATGTGGTACGGTAAGCAAACCGACTCCAAAACTTTTCTAATAGCAATTTTTATCCGTTTTGGAATATTTAATAAATTAGGAAAATTTAAAGTAGTCCGAAGAGTGCACGAGGAGGCGACAAGCCAGGAGGGCGCGCCCTACCCCCTGGGCGCGCCCTAGTGGCTTGTGGCCACCCCGTGTACCCTCCGGACTTCGTTTTCTTGTGGCATACTCCATCAGGTCGGTAAAAATTCATTATATATTCTCCCGAAGGTTTTGACCTTCGTATCACGACAATACCTCCTGTTTTCGTTTTGAGCTGTTTCTGCAGCAGATTTAGATCAACATGACGTCCCCAAGTGCTTCGAAGGACAAGTTCTTCGAGAATGTCATCAACCCCTACCTTGCGGAGGTGCTGCGACACCCTCAAACATTTGAGATGCGTGAGGGGGTGCTGCACATCCGTGATGTTGAGGGGCCAAAGAAGACCGGAAGCGTGGAGACAAGGCTCGAAGCAATGGAGCAACAAGTCTTCAAGTGCCAAGGGATGGTGGAACGAGGACTCAATGCCAATCACATGATGATCGCGGAGTTTACCCATAAGCACAAGCTGGACGCCATGGACATCGGGGAGCACATCTTCAAGCTTTACGAGAAAATCGAGCATCTCCAAGCCCAGATCTATGACCTGGAAAACCAAAACTGTGAGTATGAATACAGATTTAAGAGAATGAGTTTGGCTGCAGATTTGAGGATCCTGAAGACTCGTTCATCTTTTTACGATGGTGAGCCTATGCCTTGGAAGACGGAGGACAAGCTTCCAACCTCATCAACAACTCCCACATCACCACCTCCGAAGAAAGACAATTAAACACATGGGTATGGGCACTCCCCTTGGCTTGTGCCAAGCTTGGGGGAGGTGCCCCGGTATCGTATCACCATCACATCTTTTACTTTTATCGTTTTTCTTAGTTCGATCCTTTTGGTTATATCTTGATCTAGTAGAATAAAGTCTTTAGTGTGATCTAGTTTTGAATTTTGCTTTTTGTTCCCCTTGTGTAAGCGAGTCCAAGAGTTATATAATAAAAAGTAGTTTTGAGTTAAGGGCTTTGCTCGCTTGCCATGATCTTGAGAAAAAGATATAGAAAGAAGTATGAAATAAAAGCAAATAGTATATATGATGATCTTATGGGGGGTGATGACTTCACATATAAGAAGTATGTCGATTGAAATTTGTTGTGAGTTGACAAACATAGCAATTGGTCATTGTTGCAATTAAAAGGAAGTAATAAAGAAAGAGAGGTTCACATATAAATATATCATCTTGGACATCTTTTATGATTGTGAGAACTCATTAAAATATTATATGCTAAGAAGTTGATGTTGGACAAGGAAGACAACATAATGGGTTATGTTTGCTTATTTCCGAATAGAAGTTATATGTTTTAGATCCTTTAACATGTGACGCTTGCTTCCACCCCATATTAGCCAAAACTTCCGCACCAAGTAGAGATACTACTTGTGCATCCAAACACCCTTAAACCAGTTCTGCCATGAGAGTCCACCATAACTACCTATGGATTGAGTAAGATCCTTCAAGTAAGTTGTCATCGGTGCAAGCAATAAAAATTGCTCTCTAAATATGTGTGATCTATTAGTATGAGGAAAATAAACTTTATACGAACTTGTGATACAGAAGAAATAAAAGCGACAGACTGCATAATAAAGTTCTTTATCACAAGGGGCAATATAAAGTGACGTTCTTTTGCATTAAGGGATTGCGCATCCAACTATAAAAGCGCATGACAACCTCTGCTTCCCTCTGCGAAGGGCCTATCTGTTACTTTTATTTTTCTAGTACTTACCTTTATGCAAGAGTCGTGGTGATCTTCACCATTTCCTTTATTTCGCCTTTCTCTCTTGGCAAGCGTCATGCATTGGGGAATGATCTAGACACATATATCCACTCGGATGTGGGTGAGCATGAGTTATTTCTATTGACATTACCCTTGAGGTAAATAGTTGGGAGGCAAAACTATAAGCCCCTATCTTTCTTTGTGTCCGATTGAAGCTTTGACCTCATAGGTACCGCGTGAGTGTTAGCAATTATGAAAGACTAAAAGATGGTTGAGTATGTGGATTTGCTTTACAAGCTCTTATATTGACTCTTTCCGACGTTATGATAAATTGGAATTGCTTCAATGACTGAGATCATAGTTTGTTGGTTCTCAATAGAGTTCTTGATTCATACTTTACCTTGTGAATGAATTGTTACTTTAGCATAAGAGATTATATGTCAATATATGTTGCTGTTCTAAAGATGACCATGATGCCTTCATGTCCGTATTTTATTTTATTGACACCTCTATCTCTAAACATGTGGACATATTTATCGATTTCAGCTTTCGCTTGAGGACAAGCGAGGTCTAAGCTTGGGGGAGTTGATAGGTCCATTTTGCATCATGCTTTTATATTGATCTTTATTGCATTATGGGCTGTTATTACACATTTTGGTACAATACGTATGCCTTTTCTCTCTTATTTTACAAGGTTTACATGAAGGGGGAGAATGCCGGCAGCTGGAATTCTGGACTGGAAAAGGAGCAAATCTGAGATACCTATTCTGCACAACTCCAAAAGTCCTGAAAATCTACGGAGAATTATTTTGGAATATATAAAAAATACTGGGTGAAGAAAATACCAGAGGGGACCCACCAGGCAGCCACAAGCCTGGAGGGCGCGCCCTAGTGGCTTGTGGGCCCCCTGGCAGGCCTCCGGTGCCCATCTGCTACTATATGGAGGGTTTTGACCTGGAAAAAATCAGAAGGGAGCTTTCGGGACGAAGCGCCGCCGTCTCAAGGCGGAACTTGGGCAGAACCAATCTAGGGCTCCGACGGAGCTGTTCTGCCGGGGAAACTTCCCTCCCGGAGGGGGTCAATCTCCATCAACATCTTCACCAGCACCATCTCCTCTCCAAACCCTAGTTCATCTCTTGTATCCGATCTTTGTCTCAAAACTTCAGATTGGTACCTGTGGGTTGCTATTAGTGTTGTTTACTCCTTGTAGTTGATGCTAGTTGGTTTACTTGGTGGAAGATCATATGTTCAGATCCTTAATGATAATTAATACTCCTATGATTATGAACATGAATATGCTTTGTGAGTAGTTACGTTTGTTCCTGAGGACATGGGATAAGTCTTGTTATAAGTAATCATGTGAATTTGGTATTCGTTCGATATTTCGATGAGATGTATGTTGTCTCTCCTCTAGTGGTGTTATGTGGATGTCGACTACATGACACTTCACCATTATTTGGGCCTAGAGGAAGGCATTGGGAAGTAATAAGTAGATGATGGGTTGCTAGAGTGACAGAAGCTTAAACCGTAGTTTATGCATTGCTTCGTAAGGGGCTGATTTGGATCCATATGTTTCATGCTATGGTTAGATTTATCTTAATTCTTCCTTCGTTGTTGCGGATGCTTGCGAGAGAGGTTAATCATAAGTGGGAGGCTTGTCCAAGTAAGGACAGCACCCAAGCACCGGTCCACCCACATATCAAGTTATCAAAGTAACGAACGCGAATCATATGAGCATGATGAAAACTAGCTTGACAGAAATTCCCATGTGTCCTCGGCTTTATATAAGAGTTTTTCCAGGCTTGTCCTTTGCTACAAAAAGGATTGGGCCACCTTGCTGCACCTTTGTTACATTTGTTACTTCCTATCCGTTACGAATTATCTTATCACAAAACTATCTGTTACCGATAATTTCAGTGCTTGCAGAGAATACCTTACTGAAAACCGCTTGTCATTTCCTTCTGCTCCTCGTTGGGTTCGACACTCTTACTTATCGAAAGGACTACGATAGATCCCCTATACTTGTGGGTCATCAGCTGGTTCCATTGACCTCGAGCCACCCTAGAGCCAACTTGCTTCTTTTTGGTGGTTCCGTCGACCCCGAGCCACCCTAGATCCAACTTGCTTCTTTTTGGTGGTTCCGTCGACCCCGAGCCACCCTAAACCCAACTTGCTTCTTTTTGGTGGTTCCGTCGACCCCGAGCCACCCTAGACCCAACTTGCTTCTTTTTGGTGGTTCCGTCGAACCCGAGCCACCCTAAGCCCAACTTGCTTCTTTTTGGTGGTTCCATCGACCCCGAGCCACCCTAGACCCTAATTGCTTCTTTTTGGTGGTTCCGTCGACCCCGAGCCACCCTAGACCCTAATTGCTTCTTTTTGCTGGTTCCGTTGACCCCGAGCCATCCTAGACCCAACTTGCTTCTTTTTGGTAGTTCCGTCGACCCCGAGCCACCCTAGACCCAACTTGCTTCTTTTTGGTGGTTCCGTCGACCTCGAGCCACCTTAAACCCAACTTGCTTCTTTTTGGTGGTTCCACCGACCCCGAGCCACCCTAGACCCAACTTGCTTCTTTTTGGTGGTTCCGTCGACCCCGAGCCACCCTAAACCCAACTTGCTTCTTTTTGGTGGTTCCGTCGACCCCGAGCCACCCTAGACCCTAATTGCTTCTTTTGGGTGGTTCCGTCGACCCCGAGCCACCCTAGACCCAACTTGCTTCTTTTTGGTGGTTCCGTCGACCCCGAGCCAACCTAGACCCTAATTGTTTCTTTTTGGTGGTTCCGTCGACCCCGAGCCACCCTAGACCCAACTTGCTTCTTTTTGGTGATTCCGTCGACCCCGAGCCACCCTAAACCCAACTTGCTTCTTTTTGGTGGTTCCGTCGACCCCGAGCCACCCTAGACCCTAATTGCTTCTTTTTGGTGGTTCCGTCGACCCCGAGCCACCCTATACCCAACTTGCTTCTTTTTGGTGGTTCCGTCGACTCCGAGCCACCCTAGACCCTAATTGCCTCTTTTTTGTTGTTCCGTCGACCCCGAGCCACCCTAGACCCTAATTGCTTCTTTTTGAGGATATACCTTAACAATATATCCAGCAATATAAACATGCACCCTAGACCTTGACAACATATCCAGCAGATTTACTCTATCCAACAATATAATCAGTACTCATCCACATGAACAAAATCCAGAAATGGCATTAACCATCCGCATGAACAAAATCTAGAAATGGCATTAACTTATAAGATGCATCAGCACACATGAAGATCCATCCATCCACATGAACAAAAGCCATATATGACATTAATTCTTAAAGTAGACTTAGTAGGAAGAGCACCAGCAGACAACATCACATTGTATCATAGTTTTCAACATTATACATGGAACATCTGTCATCTAGTGGTTACCACTAGCATAGAAGTAGGCCCTCCATCCACTGTGTCTACCATTAGAAGGTGCAGGAGCAGTAGGTGTGGAGGCAGAAGTAGATGTGGAGGCAGCAGATTGCCTTGGGGCATAGAATGCCCTTGAACCTCTTCCTGCAACTCTTCCTGCACATGTTCCATATTGAGCAGCAGCACCTCTTGCTGCACCTCTCCCAGCACCTCCTGCTGCACCTCTCTCAGCAGCACCTGTTCCATATTGAGCAGCTACAGCACCTCTCCCAGCACCTCTTCCACAACCTGTTCCACCAGAAGTTCTTCCACCACTTCTTCCAGCACCACCTCTCTCAGCAGCAGCTGTTCCAGCTGTTGGTGCTGTTGTAGGAGCTGGATCAGATGCTGTTGGTGGTGGTGTAGGATGATGACCCACAAGTATAGGGGATCTATCGTAGTCCTTTCGATAAGTAAGAGTGTCGAACCAAACGAGGAGCAGAAGGAAATGACAAGCGGTTTTCAGTAAGGTATTCTCTGCAAGCACTGAAATTATCGGTAACAGATAGTTTTGTGATAGGATAATTCGTAACGGGTAGCAAGTAACAAATGTAACAAGGGTGCAGCAAGGTGGCCCAATCCTTTTTGTAGCAAAGGACAAGCCTGGACAAACTCTTATATAAAGCAAAGCCCTCCCGAGGACACATGGGAATTTTTGTCAAGCTAGTTTTCATCATGCTCATATGATTCGCGTTCCTTACTTTGATAATTTGATATGTGGGTGGACCGGTGCTTGGGTGTTGTCCTTACTTGGACAAGCCTCCCACTTATGATTAACCTCTCTCGCAAGCATCCGCAACTACAACCGAAGAATTAAGATAAATCTAACCATAGCATGAAACATATGGATCCAAATCAGCCCCTTACGAAGCAAAGCATAAACTAGGGTTTAAGCTTCTGTCACTCCAGCAACCCATCATCTACTTATTACCTCCCAATGCCTTCCTCTAGGCCCAAATAATGGTGAAGTGTCATGTAGTCGACGTTCACATAACACCACTAGAGGAGAGACAACATACATCTCATCAAAATATCAAACGAATACCAAATTCACATGATTACTTATAACAAGACTTATCCCATGTCCTCAGGAACAAACGTAACTACTCACAAAGCATATTCATGTTCATAATCAGTGGAGTATTAACTATCATTAAGGATCTGAACATATGATCTTTCACCAAGTAAACCAACTAGCATCAACTACAAGGAGTAATCAACACTACTAGTAACCCACAGGTACCAATCTGAGGTTTTGAGACAAAGATCGGATACAAGAGATGAACTAGGGTTTGGAGAGGAGATGGTGCTGGTGAAGATGTTGATGGAGATTGACCCCCTCTCGATGAGAGGATTGTTGGTGATGACGATGGCTTCGATTCCCCCCTCCGGGAGGGAAGTTTCCCCAGCAGAACAGCTCCGCCGGAGCCCTAGATTGGTTCTGCCCAAGTTTCGCCTCGAGACGGCGGCGCTTCGTCCCGAAAGCTCCCTTATGATTTTTTCCAGGTCAAAACCCTCCATATAGCAGAAGATGGGCACCGGAGGCCTCCCAGGGGGCCCACAAGCCACAGGGGCGCGCCCAGGGGGGTAGGGCGCGCCCCCGTGGCTTGTGACCTCCTGGTGGGTCCCCTCTCGTATTTCTTTGGCCCAATATTTTTTATATATTCCAAAATAATTCTTTGTAACTTTTCAGGACTTTTGGAGTTGTGCAGAATAGGTCTCTCATATTTGCTCCTTTTCCAGTCCAGAATTCCAGCTGCCGGCATTCTCCCTCTTCATGTAAACCTTGTAAAATAAGAGAGAAAAGGCATAAGTATTGTACCATAATGTGTAATAACAGCCCATAATGCAATAAATATCAATATAAAAGCATGATGCAAAATGGACGTATCAACTCCCCCAAGCTTAGACCTCGCTTGTCCTCAAGCGAAAGCCGAAATCGATAAATATGCCCACATGTTTAGAGATAGACGTGTCGATAAAATTAAATACGGACATGAAGGCATCATTATCATCGTTAGAACAGCAACATATATTGACATATAATTTCTTATGCTAGAGTAACAATTCATTCACAAGGTAAAGTATGAATCAAAAACTCTATTGAGAACCAACAAACTATGATCTCAGTCATTGAAACAATTCCAATTTATCATAACGTAGGAAAGAGTCAATATAAGAGATTGTAAAGTAAATCCACATACTCAATCATCTTTTAATCTTTCATAATTGCTAACACTCACGCGGTACCTATGAGGTCAAAGCTTCAATCGGACACAGAGAAAGATAGGGGCCTATAGTTTTGCCTCCCAACTATTTACCTCAAGGGTAATGTCAACAGAAATAACTCATGCTCACCCACATCCGAGTGGATATATGTGTCTAGATCATTCCCCAACACATGACGATTGCCAAGAGAGAAAGGCGAAATAAAGGAAGTGGTGAAGATCACCACGACTCTTGCATAAAGGTAAGTAGTAGAAAATAAAAGTAACAAATAGGCCCTTCGCAGAGGGAAGCAGAGGTTGTCATGCGCTTTTATAGTTGGATGCGCAATTCGTTAATGCAAAAGAACGTCACTTTATATTGCCCCATGTGATAAAGAACTTTATTATGCAGTCTGTCGCTTTTATTTCTTCCATATCGCTGTTTTTATTGCTTGCACCGATGACAACTTACTTGAAGGATCTTATTCAATCCATAGGTAGGTATGGTGGACTCTCATGGCAAAACTGGGTTAAGGGTGTTTGGATGCACAAGTAGTATCTCTACTTGGTGCGGAAGTTTTGGCTGATATGGGGTGGAAGCAAGCGTCACATGTTGAAGGATCTAAAACCATATAACTTCTATTCGGAAATAAGCAAACATAACTCATTATGTTGTCTTCCTTGTCCAACATCAACTTCTTAGCATAAAATATTTTAATGAGTGCTCACAATCATAAAAGATGTCCAAGATAATATATTTATATGTGAACCTCTCTTTCTTTATTACTTCCTTTTAATTGCCACAATGACCAATCGCTATGTTTGTCAACTCACAACAAGTTTCAGTCGACATACTTCTTATATGTGAAGTCATCACTCCCCATAAGATCATCATATATACTCTTTGCTTTTATTCTATACTTCTTTCTATTTCTTTTTCCTCAAGATCATAGGAAACAAGCAAAGCCCTCAACTCAAAACTACTCTTTATTATATAACTCTCGGACTTGCTTACATAGGGGGAACATAAAGCAAAATTCAAAAATAGATCACACTAAAAACTTTATTCTACTAGATCAAGATATAACCAAAAGGACCGGACTAAGAAAAATGATAAAAGTAAAAGATGTGATGGTGATACGATACCGGGGCACCTCCCCCAAGCTTGGCACAAGCCAAGGGGAGTGCCCATACCCATGTGTTTAGTTGTCGTTCTTCGGAGGTGGTGATGTTGGAGTTGTTGATGAGGTTGGAAGCTTGTCCAGTTTCCTCCTAAGCATAAAATTATGTTCCCTCAGATCGTCTACTTCCTGCTCGAGCTTCAATATCCTTTGACATAATTCTTGCTTGCTCTCCTGCAGGAAACGAGAAGGGATAAATAGAACCTTGGGTTTTCTCCTTGTGTTTGGAAGACTCGACTTCCTGAACTCCACGTGCATATCTCCTGGTCGAGGCAGGGGGATCTCCTCTCCATCCGAGCTTTCTTCCTCATACTTGCCTTCTTGTTCTTCCTCCGAGAACAATCCATAAGGATCTAAGTCCCCATAGAGCTTGGGATTGACAAGATAATGCGATATATAGCTCTCCCCATCTGAATCTTGGGACGACATATTGCTCTAAATCTGCTGCAGAAACAACTCAAAACGAAAACAGGAGGTATTGTCGTGATACGAAGGTCAAAACCTTCGGGAGATTATATAATGAATTTTTACCGACCCGAAGGAGTATACCACAAGAAAACAGAGTCCGGAGGGTACACGGGGTGGCCACAAGCCACAGGGGCGCGCCCAGGGGGGTAGGGCACGCCCCCTGGCTTGTCGCCTCCTCGTGCACTCTTCGGACTACTTTAAATTTTCCTAATTTTTTAAATATTCCAAAACGGAGAAAAATTACTGTTGAAAAAGTTTTGGAGTCGGTTTACTTACCGTACCACATACCTATTCCTTTTCGGAGTCTGAAACGTTCTGGTAGGTCTCCCTAATGTACTCCTCCGGAGTCATGGTATTTATAATATTGGTTTCAACATTTATGGGAGTACCTGAGATATAATGTTTGATTCTTTGCCCGTTTACCACCTTAGGATTTGTGCCTTCGGCGTTGTTGATCTTGATGGCACCGGAACGATATACTGCCTCGATAATGTAAGGCCCTTCCCATTTAGAGAGAAGTTTTCCTGCAAAAAATCTTAAACGAGAATTGTATAGCAAGACATGATCACCTACATTGAATTCACGCTTTTGTATCCTTTTATCGTGCCATCTCTTAACCTTTTCTTTAAACAACTTGGCATTCTCATAGGCCTGGGTTCTCCATTCATCAAGTGAGCTAATGTCAAATAACCTCTTCTCACCAGCAAGTTTGAAATCATAGTTGAGCTCTTTAATTTCCCAATAAGCTTTATGTTCTAGTTCAAGAGGTAAGTGACATGCTTTACCATAAACCATTTTATACGGAGACATACCCATAGGGTTTTTGTAAGCAGTTCTATAAGCCCATAATGCATCATCAAGTTTCTTAGACCAATTCTTTCTGGATCTATTAACAGTCTTCTGCAAGATCAATTTAATTTCTCTATTGCTCAATTCTACTTGACCACTAGACTGAGGATGATAAGGAGATGCAATTCTATGATTAACATCATACTTAGCAAGCATTTTACGGAAAGCACCATGAATAAAGTGTGAACCACCATCAGTCATTAAATATCTAGGGACTCCAAATCTAGGGAAAATAACTTCTTTAAGCATTTTAATAGAAGTGTTATGATCAGCGCTACTAGTTGGAATAGCTTCGACCCACTTAGTAACATAATCAACAGCAACTAGAATATGAGTATACCCGTTAGATTGTGGAAATGGTCCCATATAATCAAAACCCCAAACATCAAATGGTTCAATAACAAGTGAGTAATTCATAGGCATTTCCTGACGCCTACTAATATTACCAATTCTTTGACATTCATCACAAGACAAGACAAACTTACGAGCATCCTTGAAGAGAGTAGGCCAATAAAAACCAGATTGTAGTACCTTATGTGCAGTTCTGTCTCCAGCGTGGTGTCCCCCATAGGCCTCGGAGTGACACTTGCGAAGGATATGTTCCTGTTCATGCTCAGGTACACAACGTCTAATAACACCATCTACTCCTTCTTTATAAAGGTGTGGATCATCCCAAAAGTAATGTCTTAAATCATAGAAGAACTTTTTCTTTTGTTGGTATGTGAAACTAGGCGGTAAAAATTTAGCAACAATGTAATTAGCATAATCAACATACCATGGAGTATTACGCGAAGCATTTATGATAGCTAATTGTTCATCAGGAAAGCTATCATCAATAGGTAGTGGGTCATCAAGAACATTCTCTAATCTAGACAAGTTATCTGCTACGGGGTTATCAGCACCCTTTCTATCAATAATATGCAAATCAAATTCTTGTAGCAGAAGAACCCATCTAATAAGTCTAGGTTTAGCATCTTTCTTTTCCATAAGATATTTGATAGCAGCATGATCAGTGTGAATAGTTACTTTGGAATCAACAATATAAGGTCTGAACTTATCACAAGCAAACACAACTGCTAAAAATTCCTTTTCAGTGGTAGCATAGTTTCTTTGAGCACTGTCTAGAGTTTTACTGGCATAATGGATAACATTTAATTTCTTATCAACTCTTTGTCCTAGAACATCACCAACAGCATAATCACTAGCATCACACATAATTTCAAAGGGTAGGTTCCAATCAGGTGGTTGAACGATAGGTGCAGAAATCAAGGCTTTCTTAAGAATTTCAAATGCTTCTACACAATCATCATCAAAAACAAATGGAACATCTTTTTGCAAAAGATTAGTGAGAGGCCTAGAAATCTTTAGAGAAGTCTTTAATAAACCTCCTATAGAAACCAGCATGACCAAGGAAACTTCTTATACCTCTGATATCCGTGGGACACGGCATTTTTTCAATAGCATCAACTTTAGCTTGATCAACTTCAATACCTCTTTCGGAGATTTTGTGCCCCAAGACAATACCTTCATTAACCATAAAGTGGCACTTTTCCCAATTCAAGACAAGATTAGTTTCTTCGCATCTCTGCAAAACTCGATCAAGGTTGCTCAAGCAATCATCAAAAGAAGTTTCGTAAACGGAAAAATCATCCATGAAAACCTCAACAATCTTTTCACAAAAGTCAGAGAATATAGCCATCATACATCTTTGAAAGGTAGCAGGTGCATTGCATAAACCAAAAGGCATACGTCTATAAGCAAAGGTACCGAAAGGACAAGTAAAAGTGGTCTTTTCTTGATCCTATTTTGACACAGGTATTTGAGAGAAACCAGAATAACCATCTAGAAAGCAAAAATGTGTATGTTTGGATAGTCTTTCTAGCATTTGATCAATAAAATGTAGAGGGTAATGATCTTTCCTAGTAGCTTTATTTAATTTCCTAAAATCAATTACCATTCTATATCCTGTAACAATTCTTTGCGGGATCAATTCATTTTTATCATTAGGAACAACGGTAATACCTCCCTTCTTAGGGACACATTGAACGGGACTAACCCATCTACTATCAGCAATAGGATAGATTATACCTGCCTCTAGAAGCTTTAGTATTTCATTTCTTACCACTTCTTTCATTTTAGGATTTAATCGTCGTTGGTGATCAACAAATGGTTTAGCATCAGGCTCCATATTAATTTTATGCTGACATAGAGTGGGACTAATGCCCTTAAGATCATCAAGAGTATATCCAATAGCAGCACGGTGCTTCCTCAAAGTTTTCAATAATCTCTTTTCTTCATGCTCTGAAAGGTTAGCACTAATAATAACAGGATATATCTCCTTTTCATCAAGATAATCATATTTCAGAGTATCATGTAATTGTTTAAGCTCAAACACGGGATCACCCTTGGGTGGAGGAGGATCCCCAAGTATCTCAACAGGCAGGTTGTGTTTCAAAATAGGTTCCTGATCAAAGAAAATCTTATCTATTTCATACCTTCATTCATATGCATATCATTTTCATGGTCTAGCAAATATTGTTCTAAAGGATCAGTAGGAGGCACAGCAATAGAAGCAAGACCAATAATTTCATCTTTACTAGGCAATTCTTTGTCATGGGGTTGTCTACGAAATTTAGAGAAATTGAACTCATGAGACACATCCCCAAAACTTACAGTAACAGTTTCTTTCTCACAATCTATCTTAGCATTAACAGAATTCAAGAAAGGTCTACCAAATATAATGGGACAAAAATCATCTTGTGGGGAACCAAGAACAAGAAAATCAGTAGGTTACTTTAGTTTCCCACACAAGACTTCAACATCTCTAACAATCCCAATTGGTGCAATAGTATCTCTATTAGCAAGCTTAATGGTAACATCAATTTCCTCTAGTTCAGCTGGTGCAATATCATTCATAATTTCTTGGTATAAGGTAAAGGGAATTGCACTCACACTAGCACCCACATCACATAAGCCATGATAACAATGATCTCCTATTTTAACAGAAACAACAGGGACGCCAACAATAGGTCTATGTTTACCTTTAGTATCAGGTCTAGCAATTCTAGCAGCTTCATCACAGAAATGAATAACATGCCCATCAATATTATCAACCAAGAGATCTTTAACCATAGCAATACTAGGTTCAACTTTAATTTGTTCAAGGGGCGTAGGTGTTCTAGTACAACTCTTACGAACCACAGCTGAAGCTTTAGCATGTTCCTTTATTCTAATAGGGAAGGGTGGTTTCTCAATATAAGCAGTAGGAACAACATGATCAGCATTATAAATAATAGTTTCTTCCTCAACTTTAATGGGTTCGACTACTTTCACTTCAATCGGAGGATGATATTTAAACCACTGCTCCTTAGGGAGATCAACATGAGCAGCAAAAGATTCACAGAAAGAAGCTACTATCTCAGAGTCAAGTCCATATTTAGTGCTAAATTCACGAAAAGCATCGGTGTCTATAAAGGATTTAACACAATCAAACTTAAGGTTTATACCTGACTCATTACCTTCGTCGAGTTCCCAATCTTCAGAGTTGCGTTTAATTCTTTCCAATAAGTCCCATTTGAATTCAATATCTTTCTTCATAAGGGAACCATAACAAGAAGTATCGAGCATGGATTGATCATTACGAGAAAGCCGAGCATAAAAATTCTGAATAATAATTTCTCTTGGGAGCTCATGATTGGGGCATGAATATAACATTGACTTAAGCCTCCCCCAAGCTTGAGCGATTCATTCTCCTTCACGAGGCCAAAAATTATAAATATAATTCCGATCACGATGAACCAGATGCATAGGATAAAACTTCTGATGAAATTCCAATTTCAATCGGTTGTAGTTCCATGATCCAATATCATCACATAGTCTATACCATGTCAATGCCTTCTCCTTCAAAGATAAAGGAAAGACCTTCTTCTCAACATCATCCTCGGGCAAACCTGCAAGCTTAAATAATCCACAAACTTCATCCACATAGATTAGATGCAAATCAGGATGTAGTGTTCCATCTCCTGCATAAGGATTAGCTAGCAGTTTCTCTATCATACCCGAAGGAATTTCATAATAAATATTTTCAGTAGGTGCAGTAGGTTGAGGAGCATCTCTTAGTGCTTCCGGTCGAGGTGAAGATACCCCGAACAAGCCCCTCAAAGGATTATTTTCCATAGTAACAAGTGACAGTAAATTTCAGCACAATATATAAATTTTTCCTTACCAAGTTCCACTCACCAAAGGCGCTTCACTCCCCGGCAACGGCGCCAGAAAAGAGTCTTGATGACCCACAAGTATAGGGGATCTATCGTAGTCCTTTCAATAAGTAAGAGTGTCGAACCCAACGAGGAGCAGAAGGAAATGACAAGCGGTTTTCAGTAAGGTATTCTCTGCAAGCACTGAAATTATCGGTAACAGATAGTTTTATGATAGGATAATTCGTAACGAGTAGCAAGTAACAAATGTAACAAGGGTGCAGTAAGGTGGCCCAATCCTTTTTGTAGCAAAGGACAAGCCTGGACAAACTCTTATATAAAGCAAAGCGCTCCCGAGGACACATGGGAATTTCTGTCAAGCTAGTTTTCATCATGCTCATATGATTCGCGTTCGTTACTTTGATAATTTGATATGTGGGTGGACCGGTGCTTGGGTGCTGTCCTTACTTGGACAAGCCTCCCACTTATGATTAACCTCTCTCACAAGCATCCGCAACTACAAAAGAAGAATTAAGAAAAATCTAACCATAGCATGAAACATATGGATCCAAATCAGCCCCTTACGAAGCAACGCATAAACTAGGGTTTAAGCTTCTGTCACTCTAGCAACCCATCATCTACTTATTACTTCCCAATGCCTTCCTCTAGGCCCAAATAATGGTGAAGTGTCATGTAGTCGACGTTCACATAACACCACTAGAGGAGAGACAACATACATCTCATCAAAAAATCGAACGAATACCAAATTCACATGATTACTTATAACAAGACTTATCCCATGTCCTCAGGAACAAACGTAACTACTCACAAAGCATATTCATGTTCATAATCAGAGGAGTATTAACTATCATTAAGGATCTGAACATATGATCTTTCACCAAGTAAACCAACTAGAATCAACTACAAGGAGTAATCAACACTACTAGTAACCCACAGGTACCAATCTGAGGTTTTGAGACAAAGATCGGATACAAGAGATGAACTAGGGTTTGGAGAGGAGATGGTGCTGGTGAAGATGTTGATGGAGATTGACCCCCTCTCGATGAGAGGATCGTTGGTGATGACGATGGCTTCGATTTCCCCCTCTGGGAGGGAAGTTTCCCGGGCAGAACAGCTCCGCCGGAGCCCTAGATTGGTTCTGCCCAAGTTCCGCCTCGAGACGGCAGCGCTTCGTCCTGAAAGCTCCCTTATGACTTTTTCCAGGTCAAAACCCTCCATATAGCAGAAGATGGGCACCGGAGGCCTGCCAGGGGACCCACAAGCCACAAGTGCGCGCCCAGGGGGGTAGGGCGCGCCCCCTGGCTTGTGACCTCCTGGTGGGTCCCCTCTGGTATTTCTTTCGCCCAATATTTTTTTTATATTCCAAAATAATTCTCCGTAACTTTTCAGGACTTTTGGAGTTGTGCAGAATAGGTCTCTCATATTTGCTCCTTTTCCAGTCCAGAATTCCAGCTGCCAGCATTCTCCCTCTTCATGTAAACCTTGTAAAATAAGAGAGAAAAGGCATAAGTATTGTACCATAATGTGTAATAACAGCCCATAATGCAATAAATATCTATATAAAAGCATGATGCAAAATGGACGTATCATAGGAGCAGCAGCACCAACATTTGAATTCCTTGCAGTAGGCTTGCATAAAAATGTAATTCAGTTAGCAAATAGTACAAGTAGGTAATGTACAAGAAGGAAAACATGTTAGTACTTCAAAGGGGATTACCACATGTTTGTTCTTCCTCAACGCCAGCTCAGGCTTCAACTGTTTCATGCAAGTTGTATACCTATGGCCTTGGAGTCCACAATTGCCACATGTTATAGTCCCCATTCTTGATGTGTCCTTTGGCTTTGGAACTTCAAATCTCCCCTTGATCCTCTTCTCTTTCTTTCTTCCCCTCTTCTCTTTAAATGCAGGTGGTTCAATATCTGGACCATGGGTCCTTGTCCAATCATGCTCACCAGGAACTGGATAGATCATTGGTTCATAAGCTGCCACATATAATTCTTTCTTGAAGAATTTGCTCACATAATCCTCTAGTTTTCTTTTGCCCTTGTTTATTGCTGAGATGGCTTGGTTACATGGGATGCCACTGAGGTCCCATTTTCTGCACCCACATGTGTGAAGTTGCAAGTTAACAACATGGGTTTGCTGCCCACTTGTAACTTGCCATAAGTCCACACCAGCTTGAATAGGTTTGCAAAATCTGGCCCTCTCCTTCTCAACCTCTAGCTTCTCACTATAATGGGGTGTTATCTCCCATCTAGCTTTCTTTGCACTCTCCCTATTTCTATGCCACCTCACCATCTGCTTATCCTTTATTCCATCACACATTGTCCTAATTGGTTTCTTCCTAACATCTAGGATATATTTGTTGAACACCTCAGACAAAGTGTTAACTACAAGGTCAGTCTTGCAGTTTGTGTCAAATGCATGCCTTGCCCATGTTTTCTTGGGTATTGCACAAAGCCACTTTCAAGCTTCCTCACATTCAGCTCTCAGGTCATTCATTGCAATGTTAAATTTGTGTTCACTACATGCATAGGTAGCATTATCCATATACTTCTTCAGATCTTCCCCCCTAAACCCAGCATTTTTGAAGTTTGCATATATATGCCTAAGGCAGAACCTTTGGTTGCACTTAGGAAAAACAGCATTCACTGCATTTAGTAGGCCTTGGGACACACAATTAAACTAGCTAAGCTACTATCTAGCAGATAACAACCATATAAGAACAAGGTGAGGTAATGCAAGCACATACCTTTTGTCTATCAGACATTATTGTATATGGACCAAACTGTCCCACTTCTCCTCCTAGGCAGATTTTAAGTTGGTGTAGAAACCAACACCAGCTAGGTGTGTCCTCTTGCCCAACAATACCAAATGCTAGTGGATATATATTGTTGTTGCCATCTCTACCAGTGGCAGCAAGTAGTTGAGCACCAGTAGTTAACTTAATGAAGCACCCATCAACACCTGGATGAGCAAGCAAAATCAACATCTAAAACATTCAAATGCAATCAAATATGAAACAATATGTAACTAATGCACAAGGTAAATAAACTGACCAATGAATGGTCTGCACCCCTTGAGAAACCCCTCCCTTGCTCCATTGATGCAATAGAACATGGCATGGAATCTTAGGCCTGGATGGGGGATTTTATCATTGGGTGTTGGAGTTACAGTTGTGACTACTACTCTACTCCCAGGGTTTGTATCCATCACTGTCTGAGCATAGTCTCTCAACCTAGGGTATTGCTTCTTGTGTTCTCCTAACACAACATCAATAGCTAGGTTCTTTGCCCTATATGCCATTGACTTGGGCACATCCACACCATACTTCTCCATGCAGGCATCAATCAAAGTCTTAATACTAGTTGTTATATCAGATCTGAACAGTGACTCATATTTGTTGGCAAGCCACTTGGCACTGACCCTTGTTGTCTCCGTACTAATAGGGCAACTGTGCTCAATTCTCATCTTCTTTATTACAAAAGTAGTTTCACCTTTTATAACTGCTCCCACCATAAAGAAGTTGCAATGTTCTTGTTTGCATTCTACAATTATCATTTGATCTGAGTTCCTGTGATATTTGAAGTTTCTGCCTTGAGTGATGTGTAAGTTCAACAAAGCCTCTCTGAATTGATGTTGATCCTTGAAACACATCTTTAGACATAATTGCTCATGCGGTTGCTCCATTTTCTCATTGTACCATTTTCTAGGAGGCCTTTGCTTTGCCCTGCTCTTCCTTTTCTTTGGCAGCACAAATGACAATGGCTCAAAACCATCATCATCAGCCTCCTTCAACAATCCTTTCTCTTCTTCATCAAATGAAGGTTTGAAATCAGGCTCCTCATTTTGTAGTACACTTGAATGTGACCTTGTTGTAGGCCCTCTCCTAATTGGAAGCTTCTGTTTCTTCTTCTTATCTTCATGTAGAACTACAGTGTCTTCATCCTGTGAAACAACTTTGTCATCTTCATCCATTTGAAATAGTTCCTCAACCTCTGTGTCACCCTCATAATGCACCACTTCTTCCTCCTCAGATTCTTCATCATCTGTTTCTTCCTCTTCTATTTCATCATACTCTCTCTGTCTCTTTCCCTCTTCAATCTCTATGTCATCAGCATCACCCATATAAAAAGGGTTTCCATCACTGTCATCTTCACCTTCACAATCAGAACCACCAATGCCCTCATATCCATCTTCTTCTTCTAGTTCCAAAACAGCTTTCAGCTTTCCTTTTACATTCTTGCTCTCTTGTGTGCAAACACCAGTACCATGAGCTAAATTGGAGCTGCTACTCTGACTTTCAAAGACAACTCCATCTTGATCAACAGCATAGATGGGTGGCTCACTAAGATCATATAGCACAGGCTCTTCACACACAACTGTAGACAATTCTTGCCTCTGAAAGTGGCTGACAGGAGGTGGACATGCCCTCACTAGCAAATTTAGAACCTTAGACTTAGACTCCTCCATCTGCCTCTTTATCATTTGCAACTCAGCATTACTCTCTACCATCTCCAACCCTTTCTCCCCTAAGGCTGGATTCTCAATGTGATACAGTAGATCATATACACCAAATCCTTGGGTTTCCATCACTGCAACTATATTCAGATATGTTACATCTGAACTGCAGAGCTTCAGCTCAAACATTTCTGCAGCATCAAAATGGATCCTAACCTCCAAAATGTCATCATACAGACTGCAAAATTAAATAACACAAAATAATTGTTAACAAGGATATATCAACTATTCAGTACAATTAGTTTAACGTAAGCCTATAACACTTTTAGTTAACATATAAACAGAGCTTTGTTTTACTATTCTCAGTTCAGTAATGATTTCTACATATCAACAATTTGAGATTTTTTATTTACAGAACAATCATGGATGAATTATTTACCATTATTCCTAGTCAACAATTTCAATAAACACAATTACTACAAATCAAACAAAGTATGACAGCAAACACTTATGATAGTAAATAATGTAAAAAAGTATCTCAATGCAACCCTAATGACAGAAAACAAATTATGAATAAACTGAGATGCTGTATTTACAGAGAATTAGTTAACAGAATAATGTTGCCTAGTTAGGACAAGTTAACCCAAATTTGGACTAAAAAAAACAATGTTAGTGAATCAGTAAAAAAATGAATATTGCTGCCTACCTAGCCCTAATAAACAATTTGAGTAAATCATATACCACAGTACCAATTTGGACTAAGGACAGACATGTAGGCATGAAACCCTAACCCTAATCCCCAATTTCAGTTAGCAAAAAAAGCAAGAGTGGAGAACTTACAGCAAACCACCGATTCCATGGGTATACTGATGGGCTGTGCTAGGGTTCGCCACCCAAATATGCGCCAGCCGCAACCTCTGCTCCATCGACAACGCCGGCTCCGCAAAATCGTCGTCGTCGCTGCAGTCCTCCGAGGTGGAGTAGCCTCCTCCTGCCGAGCCGTCGGCACCTAAGCGGGGGATGTCGCCGCCGACAACGCCGTCGTCACCGCCGCCCTCGCCGCCTGCCGGAGTCGTCGACGCCATCGTCTCACAGAGCAGAGCAGCCGCGGGGGAGAGGAGGGCTCGAGGGGAGGGAGGAGACGACGGGTGGCTCGGACCGGACGAGCGGCCGAGCAAGAAAACCGGTTCGATCCGGCCCAGTCCGACTCAGCACGCGGGCACGCGCCCACTGGCCAACGTGGCACCTGACGGGCGGGCCCAACCGGTCAGTTTCCCCGTCAATACGTATAAACCGTCGTTTTAGACTATTCTGCGCCGCCTCGCCCCAAACTTGATACTGACACGTAAAAATTACCAAACTTGATACCAATCTGCTTCCAATGCCCCAATTGTGGTACTTCTGTGCAATTTACTCATCCATCCATGGAGCTGTCCGAGGAGTTGCTCACCGACATCCTCTGCCGGGTCCTGCCAAGGCGCCTCGCTGCGTGCAGATCGACGGCCACGGGCCGGTCCTCTCGCACCTGCTGCCACTGCCAGGCGCGCGCGCCGCGTGGCATATTCATCAACTACAGAGGCAACGCACGCTGGGGCGACACATGTTTTTTTCTCTCGAGGGATGCCTTCTGACGACGGCATTGACACCCGTCTCGCCTCCGCGCCGTACACGTGTGTCGTCATCGACCACCTGCAGCGGCCTCCTCCTCTGGACGTCCGATGATGACACGTGCTTCGTCTACAACCGGGCGACGCGACGGTCCGCACAGGTTCCGGCCCCCGAAGGGCATGCAGTCCAGGTGGGATCTTGGCTCCCCCGTGTACCTCGTGTTTGACCCCCCGTCGTGTCTCTCCACTCCGAGGTGTTCTTTCTCCCCGACCGGTTACCTATCAAGCCCAAGGAACCTATAACCCGCAAAGCCATCGCCACTGCCATTCAACGTGGGACGGCTGTTCATGGCCAGTGGCGAGGATAATGAGTTCCTGCCACAAGTTGACACAGACGACGAAGAGGATTGATTAGTAGATTCAGAGGAGGAGGATGCACATCCAAATCATTTAAGAATTCATCAGAAAAGGTTTGAGAATGTTAAAAAAAGGTTCATGAAAAAATAAAAAAAATCTATTATTTGAAGAAGTTCACAAACAAAACAAATGTTTACCACTTTGGAAAAGGTTCGGGAATTGGAAAAAAATTCATGAAAATAAATAAATAAACACGAATTTGAATTTTTTTTTGAGAAAACAAAAAATGTCAAAGAATTCTAAAAGAAATTCGTGAATTTCTTTAAAAAGTTCATGAATTTGAAAAATATCCGTGAACACAAAGAATGTTCACGAATTCAAAACATATTCAGGAAAAAAACAAATACGAAAAAGTCCATGAACGTGAAAAAGTTTCATGGAATAAAGAAATAGAAAAATCAGTATTTCATGAAATTCAAGAATACCGGAAAGTTCATGAACTTGAAAGAAAAGTTCACGATTTTGAAAAAAGTCATGAGTTTGGAAAATATGTTCATGAATTTTAAAAAAGTTCATGAATCTGGTAAAAATTCTATGAAAATGAAAAGCAGATAAATTAATGTAAATTAAAAAAGCACGCAGATCTAGGAAAAAGTTCATGAAAATAAAAATTTAAAATAAAATGGAATGAAAATTGAAAAACTAAACGAATCATGTTCCGGAAAATAACCCGTCCTAGAAGCTTCTTGAAACCAGACTAGGAAGCCTCTAGAAGCTTCCCAAAATACAGAGAGCCTCCCGGGGTAACCTGGCTTATGGGCCGACCCAAACCTATAGAGGAGTGTGGGCCAGGTAAAATAAATAAATAGAATTCGAGCTATAAGGGCAACTCCTACGCATGACCCCAAACGAACGTCCGATTCATTCGGATTTCGTTCGTTTGGGTCGGCAAAACGGATGATTGTGTCTGGTTTTTTGGCGTCTAGTGATTTGTGCACCCAACCGGGACGCCACATCGCAACTTGTCCGGCTTGGAATTAAAAAAAACTGACCAGACTTTTAAAAACATAAAAATAAACTTAATTAAACATTACTAACTTCAAAAAAGTCCACAAAAGTCCCGGCCGCCCATTAAACTTAACTTAACATTAAAAAAACATAAAATAGCTTCGATGCCACCACCATCGTGGCCGTCTTCGATGCCACCACCGTATTCACGCGCCATCGTCCTCCTCGTCGTTGTCCATGGTTAGGTCGGCGTGCGGCGGTGGCTGCCAGAGGTGGGCTGGTGGCCACTGTCGTGGCTGCCTAGCCGGAGGCGCCTGCACCAACTCTTCCCGTGACGTGGACGACTCAGGCGACCGTGGCGGCGTGGGTGACTTTGGGTCGGCACCCACCTAGTCGGCCATCTCCGGTGGACGACCATGTCCACCTCTAGCCCACCAAGCGCGGGTTCCACATGACGATGGGGAATCCTCCAACACCTTCTCCTTCACTTCCGCCTTGACAGCCATGTCCAACTTTGGGATGGCGACGTCGCCGGCTGCGGAAAGGGCCAGCTGAATTTTGAGGCTCTCCCATCGGACCTCGTCGTGGGTGCGGACGGAGTCCTCCATGACCCGCCTCATGATCTCCGCCTCCTCCTTGTCGGTCATGGGAGGTGGTGGTGGCGTCGGCTTGAGGCCGCGCACCCGCGCATACCCGCGCGACTGGGACGGGCTGAGAGCACGCACGTGGCGGGCAGGACGCTCCCGTGGCGGAATCGGAGTATGACCGGTAAAAAGAGATTGCCGTCGCAGGTCGTGCTCGTCGTGGAGCCACGTAACGCACATCGGGGAACCGACGGCGCACTTGCGGTCGTGGAGCAGGTCCGGTGGCAGGCAGGCGCGGTGACGGTCGATCTCCTCACGGCGGGCCCGACTGCTCATCGGGATCAGTGGGATGGGCACCCGATCCGTGGAGAGATGCCAATGATTTGGGAGTGGCGTCCCCGTCTCACAATACCGACGGCATATCTATGTCTGCATGGATGTACGACCTAGAGCGCATCGGACCATCGGCCTCAAGATGCTAAATGTTACGAGCATGGAGTTGGTGGAGCTGGTGGAGCTGCGGCGACCGGAGGAGGAACCAGCCTCATGTTCATTCCTCCCCTTGCGGCCGGAGTTCCACCAGACCATGGTAGCCGGCGAGGATGTGGAGGAAAGGAGGAGAAGGAGAGCTAGGAGGATGAGACTAGATTTGGGTGTCCGGTTTCGAGGAGGCACGCGGGGACGAAAGTGGAAGCGTGGACTGGCCGGTCTACAATTTCCACATTAAAAAGGATGACGACTTTGGTGGATGAGTAGCCGGCAGCAGGGGCGGATCCACTATTGGTCATGGGTGTACAGATGTACACACAAAATTTCCTGCAAAACAATCCTATACGTTGGCATATGACAAAAAATACTAAGCTCTCGTGTGGCAAAACAGACCAATATAGCCCATCGGCTGCAGCGGCACATCCCACTAACCAGCAGCCCAAAGCGGGAACGGACCACCTCTGTCCTCATGCACGACTGCATGAGAAATGCGCTAAAAAAAAAGACTGCATGAGAAATACTCAACAGTTCAGCTCAGTCCAAATGCCTGTAAAAGACTCACTATAAATTTAGGAAATCCACCAGCACCAGAGCTGCACGAGCACGGTGGCGTGGGGCTATGACCTATGTTCGCGTGTGCGGCTGTGCCGATGGAGAGCTCGACCAAGCCGCCGGCACCGGACGCAGACAGGACGGAGCCTCCATGGTCAAGCCGTGCAGTGCCATGCCCGCTGCCCTCAGTGGGGATGCAACAGCAGCACAAGAGGGTCAGCTTATGTTTGGATTTAGTCATTTAGAGATATATATAGCTCTGTATGTGATCACATTTGTATTGCCGTGGGCCAATGGACTTCTCTATTAGGGCGGAAAAAAAATTGAACACCCAAAGTTGATTTCCTGGATCCGCCACTGGCCGGCAGGTGGGTCCATCCACTCATGCACAGTAAATGGGGGTGGTGAGAGGTTGGTGGGCGTCCGTTCGGTGTCCGTCTGGATGCAAACCGGTCGCAGGTTTGTGCCGCAAATGGGCCGAGACGGAACCGAAACAAACATTTTCTGCAGATGATGCAAGGCGTTAGGCCTTCTTTTTTGTCTGTTTGGACCAAAACGGACACGCGCGGTAGAATGGGATGTGCGTAGGAGTTGGCCTAAGCACTACAAAGGAATCGGGTGTGTTTGGAATTTAGGTGGTAGTCTACCTTTAACACTTGTGACCGATGTTTATCTTTCTTTAATTATAAATGGTAAAATTATTCACACCGACTGGCCGGTTAGAAACCGCGTTGGTCGTGCGCGCTATTCGATAGTTGCGGCAACCACATCGTCATGTGCGTCGACCTCGACGATGGGTGATGTGGCCGGCGACTGAGGCGTAGTGCGCAGCGAGCGTGGTGACATGTGTAGGAGCGCAACGTGGTGTTGCAACTGGCGTTCAAGCAAGGTTGCGACCGCGAGCGACAAGGGGATGCGCGGCAGCCTGGTGCATGACGGTGCTGCGACCACGAGCGACAAAGGGTTGCGTCGGAGCCTGGTGCACGGCGGTGCTGCGACCCCACATGACTGAGGGGCAAGCAGTGTTGCGTGGCCGCACAACGAGCTGCGAGCGGTGGCGACCCCAACTTCATGCAGAAGAAGCGACAATTGTCTTTTTTTTTTTTCTGTTTCCATTTTCCCTCCTCAACATGTTCATCGTCATCTTTTTGTTTTTCTAAGTTTGCTTTGTGCTTTGAGTTAGTTTCTCTCACCCGCAACAAAGCTCATGAGAAAAAGTTTGACAATATGGAAAAAAGTTCATGAAAGAAAATCACGACCACAAAAAATGTTTACGATTTGAAAATTAATTCGGGAATATGAAAATAAGTTCATGGAAAAACAACAAGAAATCCAGAACGTATTTACAAAAAACAATGTTCACCAATTTGAAAAACTATTCATGGGAAAACGAAAAAAGTGCCAAATAAAAAAAATCACGAAGTTGATTTTTTTTATTAATTTGAAAATTTCCCATGAAAATTAAAAATAATAAATTCAATAATTTGGAGAAATTCATGAATACGAAAGTTCATGATTTTGAAAGAACAAGTTCACGAATTTGAAACAAAAGTCATGAGTTTGGAAAAGAAATGTTTATGTATTTGAAAACAAAATTATTTTTTTTTCAAGAATCTGGAAAAAACATACATGAAAATGAAAAGCAAAAAAATAAATGAATTATAAAAAGCACGCAAATGATGAAAAAGGTTCATGAAAATGGTTTTTTTTAAAAGGAAATAAAAAATGAAAAACTATACAAACCCCATTTTTAATGATTTTTCATGCTTTGCTTCTTTACCGATTAGTTACGTTTATGTCGGATTTCTTTGGGTTATTTTTATTTCATCTTCTTTTCGCTTATTTTTTTTTTTTTGTGTTTTGGAATTTCTTTTCTTTCACCTTTTCATTTTCACTTTACTTATTTTTTTACAATATTTCTTTACATATATTGGGAGCATTTTTCAATAGACACAATTTTTTTTGGGATATACACCGGAATTTTTTATTACATAGCGAACTTTTTAATATACAACAAATTTATAAAATACTAAAAGTAGACTGATTTTTGAGAAAAAAGAACATTCAGATCCCTATAAGAAGCAGTGTTGAAGATTAAAAAAAAAGACAATGAGCCATGATTGGAATTTAGAAGAAAAAAACGAGCAATCATTTTAATTTTCAAAAAATAAAGGGAGAAATGATAAGAATTTACTAAAAAGAAAAAAGACCGAAAACTAAAGAATGAAAGAATCTTTTTGATCCCTACAAGAAGAAATGTTGGTAATTAAAAAAAAGGAAAAGAGCAATGGTGTAAATTTACAAAAAAGAGAGAAATGGTGAGAATTTACAAAGAAAAGGATGATTTTTTAAAAATGCGCTAGAAGGAGGGCTCGAACGGCCAATTTTGTAAAAATGAAATAAAAAGATATGACATCTACAAGAAGCAATTCTGGAAATTTATAAAATAAGAAAGGAAAAATAGTACTTGTCTGAATTTACAAAAAAGAAGAGAAAAAGTAAAAAATAGAAATATTGCGCTAGAAGGAGGTCTCGAACCTCCGACCTTGTGGTTAACAGCCACATGCTCTAGCCAACTGAGCTATTCCAGCTTTTCGTAAATTTTATTATACATACCTATTTGTATGCGTACGCCAACATGCAAATGATGGATGAAGAATGTCAATTGTATACCGCTAGAAAATGAAACAATGAAGGAAATGTGAATGTAAGCTTTCTTGCTAAACCATACGAATGAATATACGTCTTCCCTAAATTTATACAAGGCCGGATATCATACTACAGTTCACATACACTAGCAATAATATTTTAGTCATTTTCGTAATGCTTACAAATGTGTTTTTGTACTTCGGGTTGTAGCCAGGTGATTTGGGCTGACCGAGTTATCAGTTTGGGGTTGATGCGTTTTTGTTTTGTTTTGATTTCTTCTTGTGCTTCTTTACCGGTTAGTTGTCGTTATGTCGGATTTGTTGGTTTATTTTCTTATTTTTAAATTTTTCCTATTGGTTTTTGTTTTTCGTTTTATTTCACCTTTTCATTTTTCATTTGTTTATATTTTTATTATATACAATAAAAATATTCTATTATATTGGTATATTTTTCAAATAGAAATGGTATTTTTTTGATATACTTTGAACATTTTCTTATTATATGATAACATTTTCAATATACGACAAACTGTTTTTAATACACAATGATCAATTCTTAAAGACACGCCCATTACATTTTAAATATATAATGGGGATTTTCAAGTATATGATGAATATTTTTAATGTATATGAAAATTTTAAATACCTTTTAAATATTTAAATATATAAAAAAGATCACTGATAAACCGACAGGGAAATAGAAAAAGAAACAAATAAAATAGAATCACAAGTACCATGCTTGGCCAGAATGGGCTTGCCAACTACACTCCCATGTGCGAAGCTTCAACATTTGACGCGAAAGGCGTCAAGTATGGGTCTCGTTTGACACCTTAGGCCCTGTCCGTAGTAGCGCCACCTCTCAGATATGGAGGGCATTGGCAGAGACATTCTCTTGCGAGAAATAACAAGAAGAATTAGGGACGGAGAGAGTACAAACATATGGACACACCACACATAACTGGATCACGAGAGAAGGTATGATGCAACCTCTCATGTCGCTCACTCCAAACACTTCAGTGTTCGTCTCAGAACTTATTGATCCAACCTCAGCGGCATGGCGAAAGGACTTGGTAAGACAAACGTTCATCCCTATTAATGTTAAAGCTATACTTGAGACACCTGTATGCACGAGAAGGGTTGAAGATTTCTGGGCATGGCATGGAGACCCGAAGGGTGTGTTTACAGTACATTCTTCATAAAAGATGATCATTAAGATGAAACTCGGCAGGGAGGGCTGGTTAAAGCAGCAAGAAAGTGCATCCAGCACCGATGTCAGGAGCAAGGGGTGTTCCAAACTGTGGCGGTCCAAGGTACCCTCCAAACTGAATGTTTTCGCTTGGCGTCTCGCTCAACATTTGTTGCCTACTGGAGATTTGTTACATCACAGAAACATGGCGACATCCAGTGTTTGTGCATTTTGTGGAGCGGTGAACATTTGGAGACATTCTCTAATTTATTGCCGCATCTCACTCAGTGTTTGGGCGCTTTCCAATGAAGTTTTGGTGGAGCACATGTGTTTGAACCAGGACCCTAGTGCAGAGAATTGGCCTTTTGTAATGCTTGACGAGCGTCGGGTCGGGACTTCACCATGATTTTTTTTTTGAAACCGAGGCAAAAGATTTGCCTCATTTATTAATTAAGAGAGAAAGAGAATTCATAGTGCATTACATCGGCTCCACAACACGGCCCATAACAAAAGATACAACACCACCGCAGGAAAAAGTAGGACTACTCTCGCGGCATGATGACACTCAGATGCCTAGCCCCGGCCGTGATCCATAGCTTGGCCTCGTCCTTTATGAGCTTGAGAATGCAGAAGGGAAGCGTGGACTTCTTTCTGAACACTCTAGCATTTCTCTCATTCCAAACAACCCAACAAACAAGCATAGTGAGGGAAGCCATCACCTTCCGGTGCGCAGTATTGGGCTTCGACATATTGGTCCATCAACCCTTTGTGCGCCACTCCGCCGCCCACCTATTGGTCTCGAGTGCTCCTAATCCCAACCACTCCTTCATCATTCGCCAAACCCGCTTCGTGTATAGACATTTGTAAAAAAAGGCGGGCATATGTTTTGTTGGCGCGCTTGCAAAGGGTGCAATGGCCACAATTATCCCAACCTCTTCTCGCCAACCTATCGGCTGTCCAAATCCTGTTTTGCACCGCCAACCAAGAGAAGAATTTGACCTTTGGGGGTGCCCAAACCTTCCAGATGGTCTTATTCATGGAAGTCGTCATTGAGCCCAAGAATTGGACCCTGTACGCGGAAGCAGCTGAGTATTCTCCATTCGCCTCAAATTTCCAAGAGATGTTGTCATCAATGTCCTCAACGAGGAGGACCTGCAAGAGCTTGAACAAAAGATCCACAATCTGTGTTGATCTTGTGCACCCATGCATGATCTCGCAAGGCATCCCGCACCACCCATCGCTTCCGCTTGGAGGCCGCGAAAATGAGTTGGGCGATATCCTTTGGCTTTTTTCCCTGCAACCATGGGGCATCCCAGAACGGCGTCTTGCCACCATTACCGATGGAAATAATAGTCGAGGCGTAGAAGAGGTCCATGTCGATGTCATTGCATGGGTTCCCGAGGCCCACCCACAACTTGGTGGGATCCTTCCATTCCTACAAAGGCCATCTCAGCCGAAGAGCACTCGCAAATTTTCCCAAGTGAAGAATCCCGAGCCTACTGAGGTGAGTGGGACGGCAAACAGTTTCCCAATTAACTTTGCATTTTGCACCGGTGGTTTTGTCACTAGGAGACCACAGGAAGGCGTGCTCAATCCTGTTGACACTTTTCAGCACACTTGGAGGAATCACAAGCGGTGTGATGTGATATACAACTTGTGAAATGAGGACCGATTTGACTAGAGCCGAATGCCCGACCGTAGTAAAGTTCCTTCCTTGCCAAGGAGGCAGTCTTGCAGCAACCTTGTCCTCAAGATGTTGAAAGTCCACCCTCTTCAGTTGCCAGATGGAGAGTGGGAGCCCAAGATACTTAAGCGGGAAAGACGCCCGCACGACGGGGATGCTATGTAGGATGGTGACGACGGAGCTCTTCTGAAAGTTAGTTGTCAACACGGTAACCTTGCCGAAGGAATCGAGAATGACAGCAAGGTTGTGGACATCCTCCCTTGTTGGCGTGAGGAAGATCGCTGCGTCGTCAGCATATAGGGAAGTACGTATCATCGAGCGCCATCCTCGAATCTTGTGAAGGAGGTTGTGGCTCATTGCGACGTCAAAAATTCGTTGGAGAGGGTCAATTGCAAGGACAAAAAGGAGGGGGAGAGGGGGTGCCCCTGCCTCAGCCCAGGAGCATGAATGATGGGAGGCCCAGCAACGCCATTGAGAAGAACTCACGGAGAGGATGTGCAAAGGAGTGCCGCCACTCAATACCGGAAATGGTCCGGAAAGCCCAAGCGATGTAGTAGGTCAAGGATGTACTCCCACCGCACCGAGTCAAAGGCTTTCTGAATGTCCAACTTGAAGAGCAGTGATGGAGTCTTGTTTCTATGAAGGCGCCTCGCAAGGTTCCTGATGTACATGAAGTTGTCGTGGATGCTTCTTCTCTTTATGAAAGCACTTTGCGCATTGGAGACAAGGTTGTTCATGAATGGGGCGAGACGGACAGCCAACACCTTGGCAATTATCTTGGCGATAGCATGGATGAGACTAATGGGGTGGTAGTCCCCAATCTCCCCCGCCCCATCCTTTTTCGGCAACATGACAATGTTGGCTGAGTTAAGCCAGTGAAGATTCGTTGTTTGGAGGCAACTAAACTGATGAATGACCGCCATGACATCATCTTTGATAATGTGCCAACATTTCTTGAAAAAATGGCCTGTGAAGCCATCCGGTCCCGGGGCTTTGTCGCTCGGCATGCTATCGATGGCCACCTTTCCCTCGTCCTCAAAGATGGGAGTGTCAATGCCATGAAGGTCAATCACGCCCATGTTAAGGTTGTCCCAGTTGAAGTTAGCCGGCCATGGTTGACCTCTTCCTATTGTGCTAGCAAAGTGATCATGGATGATCTCCTCTTTGACCTTATGGTCTGTGACCCCACCGTTGTTCCTTTTTAACCTGTGAATGTGGTTTTTCTCCGCCTTGCATTGACTCGTAGGTGAAAGTATTTTGTATTGGCATCACCTTTTTGATGTTTGCAATGCAGGCACATTGCTTCTTCCTTGCCCTTTCAACCGCAACAATGCTTATAACACGAGGTCCCTCTCCCCCTCGGAGAGGGTCTGAGTGTCCTGAGCAATGTCGAGGCGGAGAATGACCAAGAGGGCCGCATGGAGCCGCAGCTTTGCCTTCGAGAATAGACCCTTACTCCATCTTGCGAGGTGCCTCCTAGTTTGCCTTAGCTTGTGGAAAAGACGCTGACAAGGCTCAGAATGCTGGCTAGGCTCCGCCCATGCCTTCAACACAATGTCAAAGAAGCCAGGAAGGCATGACCAAAAATTCTCGAATTTGAAACATCTCGGCCGTTTTGGTCCCTTGTCATCCGCCAGGAGGAGAGGGCAGTGATCAGAGAGCGATGATGAGAGCGCATGGAGCACATGTGAGTCAAACTGTAAGTCCCGATCCGCATTGCAGAAGACGGAGTCGAGCTTGCACAAGGTGGGGTTCTGCTGCTCGTTACTCCAGGTGAAACGGCGGTTTTGCAGGTGGATCTCCTTCAGCTCACAAGAGTCAAGGGCAGCACGGAAGCGGTTGATCCGACTACGATTCACATTCCTTTTGTTTTTATCACGGGCTCTATAGAATTGGTTGAAATCACCCATCACAATCCATTTTGTTCCAGGTAACGGTTTTTGGGCTAGGAGCTCGTTGAAGAAGTCACCCTTCTGATTGGCGACAGTGGGTCTGTATACACTGGTAATCATGAAAGATACGTCGGATTGCAACACAATGATTGTCGCGGAGAGAAAAAACTCCGTGGCGATGATGTTCTCAACGCGGACAACAGCATCATCCCATAGCATGAGCAAGCCACCTCTCGTTCTGTTGGCCGGACGCTGGGCAAAATTTCGTAACAGATAACCACCCAGAAAGGCCGCCATAAATTTTGATCAATGATCTCCATCTTCGACTCCTGAAGACACACGATGTGGCATGAGCAAGAGGCGATTGTCTCATGCACATTAGCATGCCTATCTGGGTCATTCAACCCTCTCACATTCTAGGACAGGAAGTCAACTTTTGCTCTTGTCGGTGTCAAAACCGGCGGATCTCGGGTAGGGGGTCCCGAGCTGTGAGACTAGAACCGGTGGTAACAGGAGACGAAGGGGACAGTGTTTTACCCAGGTTCGGGCCCTCCTATGGAGGTAATACCCTACGTCCTGCTTGATTATATTGATGGTATCAGGGTTACAGAGTTGATCTACCACGAGATCGTATGACTAAAACCCTAGATGAGTTCTGTTGGCCTATAACCTAAAACCCTCTGGCTTATATAGACGCCGAGGGTACCTAGGGTTTACACATAGTCGGTTGCACATTAAAGGAAAAAACATGCCTATCTACTATCAACAATCTTGGAGGACACGCCATGGCTCCTTGAAGTCTCCACCTTGGCGACGGGGCCCTTGATCACCCAATGTTCTTCCAGTGGCCCACATAGTCCGGCCTATGAGAAATAGGTCGGCTATCCGAGGACCCCTTAAACCAGGACTCCCTCAGTAGCCCCCGGACTAGCCTCCAACGCCGAGGTATATCCGGATAATCTTGTATGTCGAAGTCTTCGGCTTGCGAGGCGAGTCCCTCCATCCCTTCTTGTTCGGCAACCATCCTGTTATCGGTGGAATCCCAAACGTCACGGGATTGCAGGGTCCACCGTAATAGCGTTTCTTGATCCTCGCGCGTCGTGGGGAGACGAGCGGTTCAGTAGCTTATTACAAAACTACCCCTCCCACAAAAGAGGCACCACCCATTTAAACAAACTGAATCGTGGTCCAAGCCACATCTTCTTCTTCCCCATCGGAAAAAACCTTTAGCGAAAGGTCTCCACCAAAAATGGCGAGCGCCCCCAGTTCCTCCTCGCATCCTTACGGATCCCGTCCCGGGGACTGGACAAGCTGCTCCGTGTCCCTCATTAGACTACGGGACCTCGAGACCCAAGGGTACCTTCCCTCCTCGGATCTGACAGCTGTCCACGCCGGTTTGTCTTCATTCAACGGCGAGGCCCTCGCGGAGAATTTCCCCCATCCACGAAAGGGGGAGCGCGTATGTTTTGTACCATTCCTCCTGCGGGGTCTCGGATTTCCCATTCATCCATTCCTGAGAGGGTTACTGGTGTTCTATGGAATCCAGCTCCACCACCTCACCCCAGGGTCTATTCTGCACATCTCGGGCTTCGTCGCCCCTTGCGAGATGTTCCTGGGCTGCGAGGCACACTTCGATTTGTGGAGGAAGTACTTCTGCCTCGTTCCTCGCACTCGAGACAAGACAATTTTCGAGGTCGGTGGAGCCGAAGTATGCCGAATAGCGGGGACGGGATATCCCATGGGGATGCCGAAGGAGTCCGAAGTATGGACTTCGGAATGGTCTTATATCGAAGACGTCCCTCTCTTCGATCCAGCTCGGAGAGGTCTGCCCGAATACTCCGACGCCCCTTTGAAGAAAAGGTACAACTGGCGCCCGAAGAGCCTGTCCCAAGAGGACAGCGTCGAGGTGCAGCGCTTAGCAGCCCGCGTGAGGGTACTAGCCCACCACAAGCTGACCATGATCGACGTCATGGCCGCCGCCATCACTAGGTGCGTCCAACCCCTTCAACAGAGGATACACCCCTTGTGGTGTTACAACGGGACAAGCGACACTACTCGCTCCCGAAAACTGGGCCCTGCCGATCAAACAGCATTGGCCGCCACACTTGCCGACCTATACAAAGGGGAGCAAGAAGATTTTATTCGGCGGTCGACAAAGGAGGGATACTCAAGCCACAATCCCATCGAATGGGTAAGCCTTTCTGCCCCGTGGCCATAGTTCGTTTTCTCAATTTGTCCCTTTTTGACCGAAGCCTTTAACTTCATGTGAACAGGAATGGAGGAGATTTATCGAGACAGTTAACTGTTCGGCCCCTCAGCCCGAGGACTATTCCCGTGATGACGATCCGGGCTTCCACGAGGACCCAGATCTGTCAGTCGAGCTCGAAGACGGGGTTTTCTACTAGGAGGGCCTTGATGGCTCCAAGGTGGCTATCATAGCCGATTACCCTAGGTCTTTCCCTTCCCCTGTGACAAGCAAGAAGAAGAAAAGCTCGTCCCGCAAAAGGCAAGTATCCTCCACTGACCCAAACGCGCCGACACCTACTCCCAAGCGCCGTAGATCCGCGCGACATACATCGGCAGCGGCGGCTGTGCATGGGTCAGAAAACAATAGGGCTCTAACAAATGAGCCGGTCGCGGGGGCGAGTCCACCTATGAGTTCATCCCAAAGGTATTTCGCTCGACCGTTTGATTTAGTATTATGATTGATAAAGCCTCACAAGAGACATCTTTGTCAAAATGTTCAGGCAAAGAGTTCGGCCGTCCCCCGCCGAGGACGCCACCAGGACGTCCGGCGGTGCTCAAGATTCCAGGCCTTCCGCTCATGCCGACCCTGCTACGGGGGTTGCCACCGTCAATCCAGTCCCCGCCGATTCTGGTGACGCCATATCCATTACCAAATCCGAGGTTGGGAGTTCTATGCATCATCGGCGGCGACGAGAGGCCTTGCGTAATCCGGCCTTCTCCGAACAAGAGTTCGGTGCTCTGCGTACGGTGGACGCGCACCTCGGAGCCGCCCGAGCTGGGTTCGGGGAAGCCATGAAATTGATATCGTCCAGTCTGTAGGTGAGTAGTCGGTTATTAAAGTCCGAACACTTGTGTAAACCCAGTAGCCCCCGAGCCTTAAATTGGTCGGCACGACCGAATTAAGAATCCTTGTATTTTTGAACTGCAAATGCAGGCATCGAAGCAACAAAGCGAGCAACTGGCCAAGGAACTAGAAGCCAGCCGAACACAGGTCGAAACTGTGAAGGCCGAGTTGGAGCAAGTGAAGAGCTTTACTCGGGAGGCACATGGTGAGTATATCTGTTCTGCTAATCTTAGTATATTCCCAAGCTGACGCGAGGGTACTATGTAGTAGCTGAATCAATAGGGCAATTACAAAGAGATTTGGATGTAGCCCGAGAATCTCAGCGATATGCCGAGTCCCAGTAGGAGGCTGGCTGTCGTGTTTTGCAACGACACCTTGAAGAGAAGAACCGCCTCAAGGAGGAGAACAAACAGCAGGCCGAAGAAATTAAGAGCTTAAAGGCTCAATTGGCCGAGGCCCAAGGAGAAAACCAGAAATTACAGAGGGGCTTATTCGGTAAGTGTGATTCTAATATCAGAAGGTATTTCCTATGACTGATTCATAACACGCATGCCGTGACTCATGTACAAGTCTCCTGTCTGGGCGACCCGAAGAAGAGATCGGATCTTACCAGGGAAGCCTTCTGAAAGAGCTGTTCGCCCTTCATGAGCGAGCTCGGAAGGCCATGAAGAGCATGGTGAAAGCATTGTGGCCCGCCGAGCAACCTCCGGAGGGGATGACCGAACTAGTCGACGCTTCAAGGGGGCCCGAAGTAGGTTCGAGCTGTGGAAGACATCGGCTTGTCGAGAGGGAGCACGAGAGGCGTGGGCGATGATCAAGACCCGCTATACCGGACTTAACCCCGAGCGTATGGCTCAGGTTGGGCCAGTAGGGTCAGATGGACAAGAAGTGCCTCTCCACCTGGTATACGATCAGGTGATGCCCGCCGCCCGTCTCTCACAAGAAGATTGCTCCCTGGACACTATAATCGACAATCTCGATCAGCAGCCAGATGTATGATTATATGTAACTATGTACTAATAATCTAGGAATTGCTCCGTGTGTGTTGTAAACTTTGTCTTAACCGGCCATCGGCTTCGACCTCCCGCGCTAAGAGCTTGGGAGTGTTCCTTGCAAATTATCACCCTAGGGGAGGGAATTATGTTCGGGGAACCAGGCAATCCGGCCATGTGGTGCGAACAGACAGAAAGGACAAAGGGAGATATGTTATATTACTGCTTAGCGTAAGAAACATCTTCCGAAGAAAATAGTACCTCTATCGATACCTTTCTTCAGGTTGCTACGTAAATCGTAGGTACAAAGGCCGTATACTTATAGTATGCGACTAAGGGCTTTTGTAAGAGAAGAAACCCGAGTAATGGTCATGACGACCATAGTATTATTAGTTGATCCCGTCGTGGCCGATCAATTGTCTACTGAAGATAGCTAGATTTTGGCTTCACCCGTCTGAGGTACGTATCCGGATGACCCGGTCGTAACAATCGCAGAGGAGCTCCCTTTACCCTCTAGCCGAACAATCGGTAACGTAGAGGGTAACCACAGGAGCGAGGCAACCCAGCTTGGCAAAGTCTTAGTTCGAATTGATGCATATGATGGCTTAAAAACGACAAGGGAATCATGCAAACACAAATAAGTGTTCATAAGTGCTTACAATATAAAAAAAAATTGGCTTCGGAAAAGAAGCCCCTAGGTACTGTGTTCGGATTTAACACGTAAGGGTGTAGGCCGAAAAAAAATTTAGTACAAGATCGGTTGAGCCGACCATAGAGTTGGGAAGAAAAAAGAAAAAAAATTCAAACCTGCCAAAAATCAAGGTGGGAGGGAGAAGGAATAACAAAGAAAAGAAGGAAAAGAGGAGGGTAAAGAGTATGACGACACCGGTCTAGCCGTAGAAGCGCCAAAGACGAGCTGCGTTCCATGGGTTTGGTTCAAGGCGGTTGTCCGGCGGATTCCGAAGACGGTAAGCCCCTCCTGCGAGTACTTCGTCGATGATGAAGGGGCCTTCCCATTTGGGCTTGAGTTTATGCTTCTGCTTCTCCGGGAGCCGTAGGATGAGCTCGCCCACGTTGTACGCTTGTGCCCTGACCTCCCTGCTCTGGTAACGCCGGGCCTGCTGTTGATAAAAGGTAGAACGGGCCCGAGCTATGTCGCGCTCCTCTTCCAAGGCGTCCAAGTCGTCCTGCCGATCTAACTCGGCCTCCTTTTCTTCGTACATGCGCACCCTTGGTGCGTCGTGAATAATATCACAAGGAAGGACCGCTTCAGCCCCATAGACCATGAAAAACGGTGTGTATCCCGTTGATCTATTCGGGGTTTTGCGCAGGCCCCATAGAACGGAGTTGAGCTCCTCAACCCAATGACAGTCGGACTCTTGAAGAGACCGGACTAAACGAGGCTTAATGCCGCTCATAATGAGGCTGTTTGCTCATTCGACTTGTCCATTGGTCTGCGGGTGGTAAACCGATGCGTAATCGAGCTTGATGCCCATCTTTGCGCACCAGTCTTTGACCTCTTGGGCTGTGAAATTGGATCCGTTGTCAGTTATTATACTGTGTGGAACACCGTAACGGTGTACCACGCCGGATATAAAGTCAATTACTGGTCCGGACTTGGCTGATTTGACAGGTTTTGCCTCTATCCATTTGGTGAATTTATCCACCATGACCAATAAGTATTTATTCTTCTTGGTCCCCCCTTTACGTGGTCCGACCATATCCAGCCCCCAGACCGCGAAGGGCCAGGTGATCGGAATAGTCCGAAGAGCTGTTGGGGGCATGTGACTTTGATTTGCAAAAAGTTGGCACCCCACGCAATATTTGACAAGTGACTGGGCGTCCGCTCGAGCTTTGGGCCAAAAAACCCCAGCCCGGAAGGCCTTGCTTACTAAGGCTCTTGCTGCGGCATGATGACCACCCATCCCTACGTGGACTTCGGCTAACAGCTGCCGCCCTTCTTCCTCAGATATGCACCGCTGTAATATTCCAGTGGTGCTCTTCTTGTATAGCTCACCCTCGTGTACTTTGAAGGCTTTGGAGCGCCGAACTATGCGCCGCGCCTCCGTCTGATCGGCGGGGAGTTCTTTGCGAAGAAGGTAGGCGAGGAAGGGCTCGGTCCTTGGCGCGATTACTGCCATGACCTCGTGAGCCGAGGGCGTTTCGTCCATTACCGAGCCGCCGATGATTTGATCGTCTGGTTCGTTTACAGGGGGAACAACCTGGTCTGCACTGGTTAGGTCGGCGCCCTTTTGATCGTCCTGCCAAACCACGAATGGCTTAAAGAGCCGTTCCAGGAAAGTGTTTGGTGGGACAGGGTCGCGTTTGGCTCCCATGCGGGCCAGTATGTCGGCAGCTTGGTTGTCATCTCTAGCGACGTGGTGAAATTCCAGCCCCTCGAACCGTGCGGATATCTTGAGGACAACGTTTCTGTATGCCGCCATCTTTGGATTCTTGGCATCGAACTCGCCGTTGATTTGGGAGATGGCCAGGTTGGAGTCTCCCCGTACCTCCAGCCGCTGTATGCCCATTGAGGCTGCCATCCGAAGACCGTGTAAGAGGGCTTCGTATTCGGCTGCATTGTTGGAGTCAGCATACATGATCTGCAACACGTATCGAACGTTGTCGCCTATGGGGGATGTGAGAACAACTCCAGCCCCCAGTCCGGCCAAAGTTTTGGATCCATCGAAGTACATCGTCCAATGGGAGTATGTACTATATTCCCTGGGGAGCTCGGCTTTTGTCCATTCGGCGAGAAAATCTGCCAACACCTGAGACTTAATAGCTTGTCGTGGTTTGTAGGTAATTTCAAAAGGAAGGAGCTCAATGGCCCATTTGGCTATGCGGCCGGTGGCATCCCTGTTATTGATTATATCATTCAGGGGTACTTCGGATGCCACCGTGACCGAACACTCTTGGAAGTAGTGTCTTAGTTTCCTTGATGCCATAAATATTGTATAGGCTATCTTCTGGTAGTGCGGGTATCTGGACTTGCATTGCGTTAGTACTTCTGACACGTAATAGACCGGCTTCTGTATCTGGAATTTTTGTCGCTCCTCCTCTCGTTCAACGACGAGCACCGCGCTAACGACTTGGTTGGTGGCCGATATGTATAATAACATGGGCTCACCCATGCCTGGTGCTGTGAGTATGGGATTGCTTGCCAGGAGTGTCTTGATTTTTCTAACGCAGCCTTTGCTTCATCGGTCCATTCAAAATTCTTGGTCCGTTTCAACAATTTATAGAGCGGTAAAGCCTTTTCACCGAGGCGGGAGATAAAGCGACTTAACGCCGCCACGCAACCCGCCAACCTTTGGACATGCTTTAGCTCTGTGGGAACTGCAAGTTCTGATAAGGCAAGAATCTTGGCCGGATTCGCTTCTATTCCTCTATGGGAAACGATGAATCCGAGCAGTTTACCAGCGGGAACTCCGAATACACACTTCTCCGGATTGAGTCATATATCGTATTCGCGTAGACTGGCAAAGGTTTGCCATAGATCGTCGATCAAATGGCTGACGTGTTTGGTTTTAATGACCACATCGTCAACGTATGCCTCGACTATTTTGCCGACCTGTTTTTCGAGACAGGTCTGGATCATGCGCTGGTATGTAGCCCCAGCGTTCTTTAGCCCGAAAGGCATTGTGTTGAAGCAGAATGGCCCGTAAGGGGTGATGAATGCGGTTGCAGCTTGGTCGGATTCCTTCATTTTGATCTGATGGTATCCGGAGTAAGCGTCGAGGAAACACAGTGAATCGTGTCCGGCTGTGGCGTCGATGATCTGGTCTATCCGTGGTAGGGGGAAAGGGTCCTTGGGGCAGGCCTTGTTAAGGTCTTTGAAGTCGACGCACAGCCGCCAGGATTTGTCTTTCTTTGGTACCATCACCAGGTTTGCCAACCATTCGGGGTGCTTAATGTCCTGAATGAATCCGGCCTCTAGCAATTTAGCTAATTCTTCACCCATAGCTTGTCGTTTGGGCTCGGAAAAGCGGCGCAGAGTCTGCTTGACGGGCTTAAAGCCTGCGATGATGTTCAGACTATGTTCTGCCAGCCGCCGTGGGATGCCGGGCATATCAGAAGGATGCCAGGCGAAGATGTCCCAGTTTTCTCGTAAGAATGCTCGCAACGCTTTGTCCACTACGGGATCGAGCTGAGCTCCGATGGACGCTGTCTTGTTGGGGTCCGACGGGTGCACCTGAAATTTAACGATTTCTTTTGCCGGTTTAAAGGACGTGGGTTTGGGCCTCTTACTGAGGATCACATCGTCCTTGTCTACTGTTGACCGGAGTGCGGTCAGCTCTTCCGCAGCAAAGGTCTCAGCTAGAGCCTCGAGGGCAAGCGCTGCTGTTTTGTTTTCGGCCCGTAGGGCTATATTCGGATCACTGGAAGTTGTGATCACTCTGTTTGGTCCTGGCATCTTAAGTTTCATATACCCGTAATGTGGTATAGCCTGGAATTTTGTGAAGACGTCACGTCCCAACATGGCGTGGTAGCCGCTGGGGAAGGGCACGATGTGGAAGAGGAGTTCTTCGGATCGGTAGTTGTCGGGCGTGCTGAACACTACGTCTAGGACAATACGTCCTGAACAACGCGCCTCTTTCCCCGGGATGATTCCCCGGAAAGTTGTGTTGCTATGCTCGATGCGAGATCGGTCGAACTGCATTTTTTCTAGGGTATCTTCGTAGATCAGGTTTAGACCACTGCCGCCGTCCATTAGCACCTTGTGTAATCTGAAGCCATCAATGATGGGGTTCAGGACTAGTGCGGCCGGTGAATGACCGGGAAGAATGGCTGGTCGGTCAGTGTCTCCGAAGGTAATGGGTATGTCTGCCCATGCACTTGTTGCTGCCACATGGTATACCTGCTCGAGTTCTTTAAGAGCTCCTTTCCTCCTGTTCCTTGGGGGGAACGTTTCATAGATCGTCAGGACTTCGGCATTGTATTCTGGTGGCGATGTAGAGCGCCTGTCCGGCGGTGGTGCCTCGAGAATGGCTTCACCGCTTTTTGCGATCTGCCTGACGACCCAACAAGCTCTAAGGCTGTGAGTCGGAGCTGTGTTCAGCAATACGGCGTGTATAGGGAAAGGTTTATCCAGTAGTCCATCCAGGACGGTGCTGACCCCTGAAAGGGGCTTGTTTCTCTTTTTGGCGGGTTCGAGTTGGGATGGCCGCTTCGGAGGTGTCCTCTTTTGCCGGTCTCCTCTAGGGTATTCGGCAAACATTGGTTCCGAAAACAACCGCTCGGCTTGCCAAGCGCTTTCCATGGCACAATATTTCTGTACCAAAATTGACAGCTCCGAGAAGTCACGAATGTGCCGCCGCGCCAGGGCATTGAGAATCCCTTTGTCATGGCAGTTGTGGACGAAGGTTGCCATTATCTCTTGATCACTAAGGCCCCGTACTTTGTGTCGCGCGAGGAGGAGTCTGGCCCAGTAATGATGAACTGACTCTCCTGGTAGCTGTATAATGTCCGGTAAGTCCGAAGACTTGGGCTCTGCTGCGATGCTTGAGTGATCGGCTTGGGAGGCGGGCAGGAAAAGATTTGACTCCACGCCACGGTGGGCGTCCGGAATCACAGACTCCGAACTGTGTGTTAGATCAGGGACCAATTCCGGACTGTCTCCGGAGCGAACGCCAGAGTCTGGGTTGCAGGCGAGGTCTTGATGATCGGAGATTGGGATATGAACTGTTTTTAATTCCGGTCGCTGGGGAGACGAGCCCCCGGCCGGACACTCGACGGTGGCGACAAGATGGGTGACCGTGGGGATGTGAATTTCCCTACCGTCGGGTTTAAGCCCGAGCCGATCAAAGATCGGGACCTGGTCATCGGCCATACGCATGGTCTCCATCCGATCAAATAACTCATTGAGAAACGAGGCGATGGTAGGATGCGTGTCGCTGAAGTGAGTGGGGTCGGTATGCGGCGTTGCAGTTTCGGAGTCGCGCGAGAGCGGTCCTGGCTTCTGTTCAACCATGGTAGATCCGGTCACAACGACCGAATTGGGTTCCACGTCATCGTCAGAGGCAGGGCCCGATGTCTCTGGCGTCGGGATCTACGGGCTCCTCTGTGGGAGTCACGGGTTCCATCAAGACGAGTTCCCCCCGTGAATCAGTGACGAACTCTAGGGTTCCAAACCTGATTCCACGATCGGGAGAAGAGTTTCCGATCTGGCATGGGTGGCCGATCAGGTAAGCGTGCGACGAGATGTCGCCGCTCGCGAGGATCTGATCCGGGGCGAGAGCCCCCTGGGTGCAGATCTCGCTGCTCGTAACAAGGCGAGCCATCGATTCCTTCTGGCGATCACAGCGGAACTCTCAATGAAAGCACCAATGTCGGTATCAAAACCGGCGGATCTCGGGTAGGGGGTCCCGAGCTGTGAGACTAGAATCAGTGGTAACAGGAGACGAAGGGGACAGTGTTTTACCCAGGTTCGGGCCCTCCTATGGAGGTAATACCCTACGTCCTGCTTGATTATATTGATGGTATGAGGGTTACAGAGTTGATCTACCACGAGATCGTATGACTAAAACCCTAGATGAGTTCTCTTGGCCTACAACCTAAAACCCTCTGGCTTATATAGACGCCGAGGGTACCTAGGGTTTACACATAGTCGGTTGCACATTAAAGGAAAAAACATGCCTATCTACTGTCGACAATCTTGGAGGACACGCCATGGCTCCTTGAAGTCTCCACCTTGGCGACGGGGCCCTTGATCACCCAATGTTCTTCCAGTGGCCCACATAGTCCGGCCTATGAGAAATAGGTCGGCTATCCGAGGACCCCTTAAACCAGGACTCCCTCACTCTATTATCTAGAAACTCTGGGCGTCGGGGCATTGGCAACAAGTTCACAGTGAGGTTGCATCGGTGGAGCACATTGGTGAGTGGAGTAGCTTTCTAAAGTAGCCATGTTGAACAGGTGGGCAGGAACAATCAGTGGACTCATCGCAGAACTACAACCACCATGGCCAGCAATTAAAACAAGAATACATCCTTCATTGATTAGTAGGAATACATCAGGGATACATCCAGCCTTGCACAAGAGCAAGCAACATGCTAGTACGATACATAGTGGAATTTTTAAATAAGCTAACATAGGGAAACTATGGGTCTTCTTCTACTCTAGAGCAACAACAATTGGATTATGCATGAACATATGCATTAATCTCCTCCCCAGCATGGTCCAGGGTGGCCTGGCCTCCATGGTAGATCATTGCCTCTTCAATCTCTGTCATTGCTTCATCATCCAGCTTGAACAGAGACCCGAGAGCCGCCAACACCGACGACGACAACTCGTGCTGGAAGCGGCGCCCCAGCTCCTCGAGAGCATCCTTTGTTACATCTTTTCCACCTTGAACAATTCCCAGCCTTTTATAGATGATTTTCTCTGCCTCAATAGCAACCGGAGCAGCAACCTGTCGAGTCTTGGCTTGAGCAGTGGTGCGCCGCAGCAAAAAACCCGCACTGGAGTCAATGGCAACTCCAGCCATGGTCTTTCTACTGCTAGCAAGGCGTGTGGTTATCTTCGTAGGCGGCTCGGGCAACAAAGGAACCGCAGGCTGATGGAACAGGACCGTGAGGTTCTCACCGTTGGCGCTAGTGTCCGGAGAGGTAGCGCTCCGGGCTGGCAAGCTGGAGTAGTAGGGCGGGGTGCGCTGCACATGGGGCATCTCGAAGCCAGGTCACTACTAGGGAAAAGCCTAGCAGGAGCACGGGTTAAGGGCCTATCAGTAGCGCGGGGTAACGCGCTACTAATACGGCGCCACAGCTAACTTGTATCAGTAGTGCGGGTACACAACCGCTACTGGTAAGTATAGTAGCAGTAGCGCGTTTCAGAATAAGCGCTACTGATAACTATTAGTAGCGCCGTTAGCTAACCCGCGCCACTACTAATTGTGCATGTTTCTTTTTTTATATTTATACATTGTATTTACACACGGTTATACATATTAATATAGAACATAATTAATAATTGTGCAAACAACAGCATTTAGAATAACACCATTTGGCAACTCATCATCATTTTAATCATCTAACAACTCATCATCCTCTTAATCATCTAACAACTCATCATCATCTTAATTATCTAACAACTCATCCTAATCTTAATCATCTAACAACTCATCCTAATTGATCATGCCAAGTTAATATAAACCAAAAAAACTTTTCTCTCATAGGACCTAGTCCTCCCTCCTAGGTAAAATGTCATAAAACAGAATAACATCTATGTCTCCATGATGAAGCAAAGAGATCCAACGGTCTCCAACTTGTGGCTTGCGATCCTTCTTTATTTCTCCCCATGCTTCAATTTGGAGCCATCCTTGTGGTTTGCGCTCAGTCGAGTATGGAAAAGCGAACTGAGCTCTCATAGGGATTTTAATTGTCATATAACCTTTGCCATGCATCAACGGAGGCACAACATCATTTGGCAGTTTTTGTTGAAGAACATAATAGTAGCCTAGTTAGCAATGTAATCAACACCATTTACGCAATAGTAGTGTACTTAATTAGCAACTCTTACCAAGATATTTGCGCGAATGTCATCCGCCCTCAACCTATGCACTAGTGGCATGTAAAATGTATAATTTGGGCCAGGCCCCATATTATACGGAAAGTCTTCCTTACCAAACAGGACACCAATAACAAAGGTGACAAGAACATCCTTCTCCTCCCAAGTTAGATGTGATCCATAAGGGTAGTGTGTCGTGTCAATTAATTTCCGTGTTTCACTCAAAGAAACGAAATAAGCTGTAAATTATAAATTAACAAATTTAGTATGGATGAACACCAACTATTTTTAAATATTGAATGCAAATTACTTGAAAAATATAGTTGACAAACTCACATGGAGGTAAAACAGGAAGCGTATCGACATCCACCCAAATGTCGATGTTACCTTCAATATGATCTTCAGGACGAAGATCGAAGGTCATTTCCACAGCATTCATTACTTTGACCAAAAATGTGTGACCATGTTTAGTCCTCAGGTTAGCTCTCGTCGTCTCCATACTCTCGTGGTCTTCGAAACCGAGCCTCTCCAAGACATACTGTCTTGCATGGCAGGGGATGAACTAGTCAAATTGTATAAAACAAAAATTACACGTTGAAGCAAAAAAACAGAAGTCATGCTTAATTACGAAAAAACACTTGTCAACGTTGCATACCGTACAAACATCGAAGGTCTCGTCAAGCTTGATGGTGAATAACCTGCCGTCTCGCAGGTGAGGCCTGTCGCACAAACCCCGATCATCGCCGCAGTAATCACACTGAGGGATCTTATCGTCATCAGACATTTCCTGCGTTCATGATTCAAAAACTCGGCATGACCATTATTAAAATAAGACATATTGAGCGCCTGAAATGTGCCGGAACGGAAATGAATCAACATTCCGGCAAAACATAGGCACTAGGAGGTGTTCCCTGCAATAACATACACACATGTCCAAATAGACCTAATTCAATATCGGTTGACTTTCGGTCTATCGAGGCTTTCCTTAAATAACTCTCACATCTCATGGTGTGTTCGTGCGCAATCTCTCACACTGATATGGTTGTGTATATATGTTGGTGGACACTGTCTCACAGTAATAGTTCGACCGTCGGTGATGGACGCACCCCCTCTCCTCTCCTTGCGCATTATACCGAGGTATATATCACAAGAAGAGAAGAGGAGGAAGCGCCCCCACGACAACAGTCGGGATTCCTCCATCAAGAACACACATGAAAGTCACACAAGGAGCAACGACAGACCGAAAATATCTGATTTTTTTAGTAAAAGATTATAACTAATACATCTCGAATACATTTATAATGAACTCAAATATAATATCAATAATACATCTTCTCGAATAATCCAGTTAATGCATCATCGAATATTATAACTAATACATATCGAATATTATCATATAATATCACTAATACAGATCGAATATTATCGAACAATCTAGTTGACTCGCGGTTCCTGAGCCATGGGCGGTGGACACCCAAAGAGAAGGAACCATCACATGATCATAACTCGGGTGAGATCCCTGAAGAACCTGCCAGGTATTGGAGAACCTGGCGTCCAACGCAGCCATGTAGCGACGGACGTGCTCATCCTCCTCCCTGACACGGTGACGTACCACGTCCGCGGGGGCCCGCTCCCTCCGCACCGATAGTGGCCCATGCGACCTCCACCAAAGAAGCCCCGGGTCGACGACGAGACCCGGATTCCTCACCAAGCGGCGCGCCCCGGAAGGTAGCACCTCCCACTGCCAGCCCGGCGGAGCCCAGTCCCGGACATGGCGCCTCTCAAGGATGTCGTCGCCAAGTCGACGACGAGGATGCAGGCCAGGCATCGTCGACGTCGAGAACAAATTCCTATGAAAACATTTTCTTATCGTTTAATGTTTTACTTTCCGTTTTTCTTATTAACTATCTAATTTCATTAACAATTTTAGAAACCCTAGCAATCCTAGCAAGAACCCTAGCAAGAACCCTAGCAATCATCCCTAGCAATGTCCTAACCACAACCCTATCAATCCACCGAAATTAAACCTAGCAATCAAACGGGCGGAGGAGGCTGGGGATGTCTCACCAAAGAAGGAAACGGCCGGCGCGCGGAGGAGACGGCCGGAGGAGAAGCAGAGGCCGGGGTCGAGGTCGGGGTCGGCGGCGGGGTCGGGGTCGTGGTCGGGGTCGAGGTCGGGAGCAGCAGAGAGTGGGAGGACCGGCGGCGGCGGCGGAGTCGAGAGGGAGGGAGTGAGGAGGGAGAGAGGGGGAGAGTGAGGGCCGGGCGTGCGCGGGGAAGAGGATAAATCCACGAGGGGACCGATTAGCAGTAGCGCGGGGCAAGGAAGAGCGCTACTACTATTGTGTTATCAGTAGCGCGTTTTGCAGAAGGGCGCTACTACTATACCTAGCCTGTCGGCAATGGTGTGGCAATTATATTAGTAGCGCGTTTTAGTCCAGCCGCGCTACTGCTATGTGGATACCAGTAGGGCCCTTTGCGACTATGCGCTACTGCTCATTAGCAGTAGCGCCTCCTTTTAACCAGCGCTACTGATAAGATTCTGTGTATAAGGTTTTCCCTAGTAGTGGGTGGGCGTGGAGGCATTGCTGTGGTCACCACAACTGCTGGGGAGGGCGCGTCCACAGGCGTTGGTGGTGAAGGAAGGACAGATGTTGGTGAAGGGGAGCGCGCTGCATCAAGGGGGTGGGTGCATCTTGAGGATCCATCGCGTGGGCTGCAAGTAGTGCTTGGGGAGGATTCCACCGTGGCTCCCCTACGGCGGTGATGGCCGTCACATCCGCATGACCATCATGGTTGCGGTCGCCACCACGGTCATGGGTGTGGCCCCAAGATGCGCGTGAGCGGCTACGGCCAAGCTACCTGGAGCTTCTACCCTCCCGGTCGTTGTCACGTCCGCGTCGCGTCGCATCTTCATCGTCGTCGTCACGCCGCCCACGGACAGGGGCAGCATCCTGCACATCACAGCGCCCCACAGGGGCGCGGTCGCCGTCGACGACGCCATGAACCCATGTGATGTTGTTGATGTTGGCGTTGGCCCTCAAGTCATCGTCGCGCACGCGGGAGAAATCTTCCTGGAGCCCCAAGTGGATGATGACGCGGTAGCGAAGATGACGACGACCACGAGCCGGCCCCCGCCGCGGGCCACGCCTGGCTGGCAACGTGAGCTGCATGACGCGGGGAATGCAGTTCGGGCTTGTCGTCCTGGCCCAGATGCCTATTGTCCTGGCGTCCTCCTTCCGCATCGAGCACGGCAGGATGTAGTCCAGGTCGCAGTCGACACCGATGACCCGACTGATGGTGTCGGCGTTCCAGGCATGCAACGGGACGCCCTCAAGGCTCAGCTAGACGTGGTGCTTCATCTCTTCATGCTCAGCGTGCGCCTCCATGATCCAGGGCTTGAGGTGTAGGTCGAGGCCGCTGCGACGGAAGCTTCCACGGCTGATGACGGTGTTGCGGTGATGCGTATGGATGAAGGTGGCGAGGAAGTCTCCCGGGAAGTGCCTGACCACCGTGACCGTGATGAGGGGGATGTTGAACTCCTTGTGCAGCGTGTCGGCGATAGCCGCGGTTGATGCAGGGCGGCGGTCGCCCCCCAGCGAGATGAGGACGCAGTTGGAAAACAGAGCGTTCGCCTGCACCTCCATGTCAAGCATGGACGACGCGACGACCCTGCCCATGGCCGGCCTGGAGCGCGGGTCCGTGAGTCCCTACTTGACGACATCGCGGTAGGAGCAGGCGGGAGGTAGCGGGAGCGTCGGGGTTGGAGCGGATACGGGGAGGCCGCTGCCCGCTGCTGCCGGCCGACTCGGTGGGGCAGGCGTCCGGGCGGCGGGGGGGGGGGGGGGAGGGGGGGCAACATGTGGCGGTCGATTGGTGCAGCTCTTTGCTCGGTGGCCGGACCTAAAGCAGGCGTTGCATCTAACCTGCTCAGTGCACTGCTTGGCCTGGTGGAGTGGAGAGAAGCAGTGGAAGCACTTGCCGAAGAGGTGGGACGGGATTTGTAGCCACCTGCGAGGAGCTTAAGGAGGCAGAGGAGGCAGTCACTAAGGCCTGGGAACGGGGGGAGGACCGACGCGCGTCCAGCCTGGCTCCAGCGGCTCGTCTTGAACGCCTCCTGCACAGCGCCGCGCGCGGGCACCTGCTGCAGCGGCAGGAGCGGGGCGGCCACGTAGAGCCATCCCATTGCTGTCCGGCAAGCCATCTGCATTGAAACCTGTAGCGTCTTGAATGCCCTGCAAAACCACGTCGGGTGTGATGATGATGGAGGCGATGCGCACACCAGCGCCTTGAAGAGTCGGTGGCGTGTCCAGGACCTCGCCCGCAGTTATGGCGGCCTGGATCCGCGCGCGCGAGGCTGAAGAGGACGGATCCGAGCCGGACCTGGCCAGCGACTGCTCTAGATCGAAATCCGGCGTGGCTTCCGTGGCAGTAGCAGCAGAAATGACGACCGGGGTGAAGTTTGACGTGGCTTGGACCACGTCGGTATTTCCCCAAAGAGGAAGGGATGATGCAACACAACGATGGTAAGTATTTCCCTCAGTTATGAAACCAAGGTTATCGAACTAGTAGGAGGATCACCAGCACCCAATAAGCAGCACCTGCACACAAACAACAAATACTTGCAACCCGACGCGAAAGAGAGGTTATCAATCTCTCTACGGTAATAAGATAGATTAGGTAGTGATAGATAGGAGAGATAGATCTCTCAAGAACACAAATAAAAAGAGTAAATATGCAGCAATATATTTTTGGGTTTTTGGTTTTGTAGATCTGAAAAAAAGATTGCAAAAAACTTAGATCGGAAAGCAATATGATGGAAAAGTAGACCCGGGGGCCGTTGGGTTCACTAGTGGCTTCTCTCATGAGTATAGCGCACGGTGGGTGAACAAATTACTGTTGGGCAATTGATAGAAAATCGAATAGTCATGACGATATCCAAGGCGATGATCATTATATAGGCATCACGTCCAAGATAGATAGACCGACTCCTGCCTGCATCTACCTCTATTACTCCACACATCGACCGCTATCCAGCATGCATCTAGTGTATTAAGTTCATGGAAAAACGGAGTAATGCAATAAGAACGATGACATGATGTAGACAAGATCTATTCATGTAGGAATAGACCCCATCCTGTTATCCTTAATAGCAACGATACATGGGTGTCTTGCTGCCCCTTCTGTCACTGGGAAAGAACACCGCAAGATCGAACCCATCACAAAGCACCTCTTCCCGTGGTAAGAAAAATCGATCTAGTTGGCCTAACTAAACCAAAGATTGGAAGAAGAAATACGAGGCTATACGTAATCATGCATATAAGAGATGAAAGAAGACTCAAATAATATTCAAGGATAGAAACTGATCATGAACTCAAAATTCATCGGATTCCAACAAACGCACTGCAAAAGTTTACATCAAATAGATCTCCAAGAGACCATTGTATTGAGAATGGTAAGAGAGAGAGAAGAAGCCATCTAGCTACTGCCTACGGACACGTAGGTCTATGGTGGACTACTCACGCATCATCGGAGAGGCACCTATGAGGAAGATGAACCCCTCCGTGATGGTGTTTAGATTGGATGTCGCGGTTCCGGAACTTGCGGCGGCTGGAATTGTGTTTCGTCGACTCCTCTAGGGTTTTTGGATTTCCAAGGAATTTATAGGCACGATAGTCGGTTGAGGGGGTGCCCGAGGTGCCCAGCACCCACCAGGCCGCGCCAGGGGGCCTCTGGCGCGCCCTGGTGGGGGCTGGCCACCCTGGGCCCCCTCTTCTGGTGTTCTTTGGCCCATCTGGTTTCTTCTGGTCCGTAAAAAATCCACAAAAATCCCCGCAGCGTTTCATCTCTGTTTGGTACTGATTTTCTGCGAAGTAAAAAACAAGCAAAAATAGCAACTGGCACTTTGGCACCATGTCAATAGGTTAGTCCCAGAAAATGATATAAAGTTGTAATAAAATGATTGTAAAACATCCAAGAATGATAATATAACAGCATGGAACAAGCAAAAATTATAGATACGTTGGAGACGTATCAGCATCCCCAAGCTTAGTTCCTACTCGTCCTCGAGTAGGTAAATGATAAAAACAGAATTTTTGATGTGGAATGCTGCCTAACATGTTCATCATATTCTTTTCTTCATTGTATAGCATGGACATTTGGACTTGTAAATGATTCAAGCAATAGTCTAGTTTTAACATAATGACTTCAATACTCAAGCATGTCAACAAGCAACCATGTCTTTCAAAATATCAACACTAAAGAAAGTTATCCCTAGCCCATCATGCTCAATCATTGATCCATTCATGAAACACACTCAAACATTAGCTATGCCCAATGCTCAAGTACGATCATAGTGCCCCCTAGTTGGCGCTTATAAGAGAAGATGGAGACTCAAAGCAAAAATAAAAATTGCATAAAGTAAATAGATAGGCCCTTCGCAGAGGGAAGTAGGGATTTGTAGAGGTGCCAGAGCTCAAAGTTTTAAATTGAGAGAGAAAACATATTTTGGGTGGCATGCTTTTCCTGTCAATGAAAACGACAAAGTAGCTCACAATACTTTCCATGCTAGATATATCATAGGTGGTTCCCAAGAAAAAAATAAAGTTTATTCCTTTTTCCACCAAACTTTCACTTTCCATGGCAGGCTGTATCCATGGTTGCCTTCCATATCAACACTTTCCAAGGAATTTAACATTTGACAACATAAAGTAAATATTTTTTTTCTTTTTCATTTTGGGAATGGGCATCCCTATTACCGCCGCACTCTCGTGCAATGACAAGTGAATAAACACTCATCTTGAGAATAACACATCTAGCATGGAAAAATATTGGACACTCCCCACCGTTTCATGAGCGGTACGGGCACACAAAAGAGAAAATTTATTTTGAAAATTTAGAGATGGCACATACAAATTTGCTTGGAACGGCATGGAAATACCGCATATAGGTAGGTATGGTGGACTCATAAGGCAAAACTTGGTTTAAGGATTTTGGATGCACAAGTAGTATTTCTACTTAGTACAAATGAAGGCTAGCAAATAGATTGGGAAGCAACGAAACCAAGAAAAGAAAAATCACATAAGTGAGCATTGAACATAACTAACACCGAATAATGTACCACAAGTAGGATGTAACTTCATTGCATAAATATTGACTTTTGTGCATGCATAGGGAATCACAAACCTTAACACCAATATTCCTACTAAGCATATTTACTCATTAACATGACTCACATATTACTATCATCATGTTTCAAAACTATTACAAGGAATCAAGTTTAATTTGTCCAATGATCTTCATGAAAGTTTTTATTATATCCTCCTTGGATATCTATCACTTTGGGACAAGTTTCATATATTGCCATTGCTTTTTGGCAAGCTCAAACAAATTTAAGTGAAGCACATGAGCATAAAGATTTCATCTCTCAAAAAGGTATAAGTGAAGCATGAAAGGATTTCTTCAAAATTTTACTAACTCTCAAATTAATCTAAGTGAAGAATGAGAGTATTTCTACAAAAGTTTCCAAGCACACCGTGCTCAAAAAGATACAAGTGAAGCACTAGAGCAATTCTATAGCTCAAAAAGTTTAAGTGAAGAACATAGAGCAATTCTAACAAATCATAGCATGATTTTGGCTTTCTCAAATAGGTGTGTACAACAAGGATACAAAGGGGAAACTAACAAACAAAGCAAGCAAAGATACAAGATGCTCCAAGCAAAACACATGATATGTGACGAATAAAAATATAGCTCCAAGTAAAATACCGATGGTCGTTAGAAGAAAGAGGGGATGCCACTCGGGGCATCCCCAAGCTTAGTTGCTTGTTACTCTTTGGATATGTCTCGGGGGTGCGGTAGCATACCCAAGCTTAGGCTTTTGCTACTCCTTATTCCTTCATCCATCGTGATCTCACCCAAAACTTGAAAACTTCAATCACACAAAACTCAACAAAATCTTCGTGAGATCCGTTAGTATAAGAAAGCAAATCACTACTTTAGGTACTGTTGTAAACCCATTAAAATTTTATAATTGCATTATACCTACTGTATTTTAACTTTACCATGGCTTATACCCTCCAATACAAACCATATATTCATCAAAACAAGCACACATTGCAACAAAAACAGAATCTGTCTCAAACAGAACAGTCTGTAGTAATCTGTACCATACCCATACTTATGTAACTCTAACAATTCTGAAAAATTAGGAAAACGTAAGGAATTTGTATAGCAACACTGTGTTATAATTTCAGCTCAAGATCACGTTCCAGGAAAAAAATGAAAATTCATATACTGGATGCAAATTTTTCTGTTTCAGATTCAGCATCACTTCTACTCATCCTATGAATCATCCTAACGGTTCTACTTGGCACAAACACTAAATAAACCATAAAAACACAATCATAACAGAGGCATAATTGTGTCAAAACTCAAAAACAGAAAGGAAAAAGCAAAAATTTATTTATTCATTAGGTTGCCTCCCAACAAGCGCTATCGTTTTACGCCCCTAGCTAGGCATATTGGATAGATGCAAGTATTGTCATCTTTGGTTTTCAACTCTTCAATCACACAACTAGATTTCTTCAAGGATTTAGCATGCATTTTCTCACAGATAACACTCCTAGGAAGAAAACCAAAAAATTCATTCTTGTAAATAGGATCTCTTATGATTTCAACAAAATTGGGATGAATACTAATCATTTTAAGACCCCCCCTTGTGCCCACTAGGTGTAGCAACTTTGTTCTTAGTACCTTGCGTGGTCTTGCCAATTTTTACGGGAGTTTTTTCAATAGACTTGATAGAAGAAAAAGCCGAACCCAAATTACTAAAGATCTCTTCCAACTTATCAATACGGTAAGTGTAGGGGAACGCAGCAGAAAACAAAATTTTCCGACCTATGCACCAGCCCAGGACCACTATGGAGACTGCATACAAGGTTTGATCTTTTTCGTTACCGACTCGTAGCGCAGCGGAAGTAGAGTCGATGACGATCGGCGGTGCAGATCCCCGCAGCTAGGATTTACAACCTCCCAACCGCGAGGATGTATACCCGCATCTGCCCCTCGGATAGCCCTCCGGGAGGTGGTCAGACAGTCCCCCGGACGGTGTCACGGACAACCCTTCGGGAGGACCTTCAAAACTCGGACGGTCACTCGGACAGCCCTTCAGGAGGACCTTCGAAACTCGGATGGTCACACGGACAGCCCTTCGGGAGGCACTCTTGAAATAAGACCGAAACTTCGATCTCTCTACAGAGTTGCACACATACGGTGTCATCTATCCGGCAGGGCTTCGCCGTCCAGAACTAGTTCCTGCCGGAACCCAGACAGCCTTTCGGCTCTACGAAACTATTTCGCGGGGAGGGAGAGAGAAGCCGGACAAGTCAAATGGCATGTGTATGTGAGAAGGGATGAGTTTTGGGCAGCCCCCTCACCTCCTATTTATAGGAAAACCAACGGGTAGAGTTGCCATTCCAAAAACCCAAAATTGCCCCCGACTTTATGTCATACACAAAGGGCATAAGAGGGAAAAGGAATGCCATGTGAAGCTCCATGGAGCTCCACTCACCTTGGCCAGCCACCCCCTTGGGGGCCCCCCATGAGGGGCTTCCTTGCCCCCCAAGGCCTTCTAGAAGCCTTTTGGGAAATATCCCAAAAGGTGGTTTTCCAAAAATATCCAAAAAGCACTTTCACTATTCACGACGACATTTTTCAGTGTCCGTTCGAACTGAAAATATTTATGTGGGCTTAGAACATTTCCAGTACCCACTAAAATAAATTTCAATGCGTTCCGGAACAATTCCGGATTAGTGATTTTCATCTGCGAAAAGCATCCGAAGCGGTTCCGGCAGCTCCGGAACATTTCCGGTTTTTCTTCCGGAAAATTCCCAGAAGTTTTCAGAATGATTCTGGCACCCTCCAAGAATTATCAGGCATGTGCCGAAACCAATTTGACTTAATGGTATCCCCTGAAACAACTTTTCAGTTTTACCGAAACTGTTCAGGTGTTCTCTCCGCAGAACTTTTCCGCTGTCCGAAACTTTTCCGGTGTCCGAAACTTTTCCGGTGATTTTCTCTCAGGCTCCCTATCTAGTATTCAGCAGATAGATGACCCTTAAGCGTGTGACCCTATAGGTTCGGTGAAGTATAGACATGACCCGGAACCCCTTCCGATCAATGATCAACATCGGAGCCATGGACACCCATATTGACCCCTATACCCACACGAATGAATATTTGAGTGAACCTCCAGTTGCCGTGTGCTATTCCTGTTGCTTCGAGATATGTTACAAATACCCAAGGTGAGACATGTTGGCATCCCTGTGGATCAACACCTTGTCCACTATGCCAGTTACCTCGTTACCGGTATTGTTCTCTTTTCTCGTTCCGTGTTCCGGCATCCCCGTGATCAAATCACAAAGTGTCTGGCCAGACGATGATGGATACCGTAACACCGAGAGGGCCCAGAGATATCTCTCCATCGTCGGAGGAGCAAATCCCAATCTTGAGCTATCTTGTTACTTGCCATACTTTTCCGTGAACCCGCAAGCCGCCGTAATAGCCACCCAGTAACGGATGACGTTTAACAAACCCCAAAGTTCACGAAGCAAGCACAAAGGAACTCGATACTCTCATGGTCTAAGGATTTATGCAAACATTAACTATCTCTGTGTTATTAACCATTAACTTGTGACGAATGTATCTCATAGCATAACATCAATTCGGGTTGATTCAACACAAGTGTTCTACCAACATTGCGCCCTCAAAATTTCCGGCATAGCCATGCCCATGATCAGGAAAACAGGATCATCATGCAATACTTGAGCCAGTCTTAGAGGCAAGACTAGGAATACATTTTACCGTTTATTATACCACACGTGCAAATGAGTTTCCCTCCGGGCCTCGTGGATATTGCAGACTCGAGAATCATTGCAGTTATAGCATGGAATATAAACTTAATTAGGAAGACGGGGATATATAATAACATTTATTATTGCCTCTTGGGCATATCTCCTACAGACTCCCACTTGCACTAGAGTCAATAATCTAGTCAATGCTAATGCACTTTACACCTATGGCATACTGGTGTAAAATATGCTTCGCTTGTGGTATAGCCCGATGTGCAACGGATCTGACAACTTCAGCTCCGTGTGTACCTTTGCATATCCTCGCGTTTTCACGCTTTCACAATATTCATATTTTGTGTGGACTTGGCTTTGTATATGTGTGAATCATAGGTCGAAACCTGATTCCTCAGACTGAGCTATGGAGCAACTATCTGCAATAGTGTCCCATTGACCAAAGCCTTTTTGGAACCATACTAAGTTCATGAATGAACTATATGATTCAACAACTTCTTTGTCGCTTCCAAAGCGTCAACATACTTACCCTTTGTTATAGAATTCGCCATAGTAACCTGTTTGGAACAATTTCCAACTACCATGCCACCATATTGTGTATTACACAAAACCCTTAATTTAAATCGAAAATCGCATGGAGCATAGATGAAGACTGTATCGATGTAAACTTTTACAACGAACTCTTCATGATCTCCGCTTGCGAGAAAACATATCATCAGTGCTACTTTAGTACTCAATGACATACTTCACTGTTGTCCTTTGATCAGTACTTTGATCACTTTGGTATCTATACACGCAACAGTTTGGGAGTATCGGACATATCTGGTTGTTTTACATACCATGGAATACACGATTAATCCAAACACAAGAGTGTGTGGAATCTCCATCATGTATTTTGCTCATCAGTGTTTTGGGACACCGAGTCTTACAAAACTCTTTCCATGTGACTTCGGCAAGAATCACTCCTTGGCGGTTTTAGTGCTAAATTGTTTTAGCATCTTGTCAATATGTATTTTTTCTTAGCCCCATTAGGCAAATCTATCTTCATAGATCATTATGCCTAATAGCAAGGCTATTTAGCCCAAGCACTTCATCAAAAACTATTTTCAAATGAAGTCCTAATTCGTGTCAAGAAATTTATTTCCAGTTAACAATGTGTCAAGCACACAAGGTTTTTAGAAATATTATTATGCTCCCACTTACTTTCTTGAATCACAAGCATCTTCGTTACCCATTGATGAAGTCAAAACCCTTTTGACCATTTCATCAAAACACGAAGATTCCAACTCCATTTTGCTCTCTTCTGTCCATCGCTGGATCTCTGAAGTTTGCATACTTACTAGCATCCTCTGGACTGAAAAAATACCTTGGACTGTAACACATGCAAGTCCTTGGTTTCATTTCCATCAGATGGAAATCCTTTCGTCATCCTTGTTTCATATCTCATGTTTGAAATATGTATTAATTGCTAGTTCAACCCGAACCGACTTTAAGCATCGCTACGGTGAAACAACCTCATCGTAGTCAACTCCTTGAACTTGTTATTGCAACAAGTCGAGCTTTATGGATAAAACTTTTTATCCGTATCAGTTTTTAGTTCCATAAATATTCGTTAGACTCTAAGTCTTCCGAAAGGTGTATCAAGATTTTAATCTTGAATCACTTATATGGAAACTATCTCGGATTGTATTGGCATTTAGCCAATTCCGGAGTCAGGGCCCATCAACGCTTCCTTGTGTATCGTAGGTATACTGTTGTCTAACAACAATATCTCGTATGCGCACCTGAGAGGTTTGCACGAGTTTTTCCTACGTGGTTCAGCTGCAAGTTCGACCGAAGTCCATACATCTCATCTAGAGGCTTCCGTATCAGTCGTAGTAGGAAACCCTGGAATCACTTCCAAGGTTCCTTTCGTTTGATCTGATAACGAAGATACTGGTTATCTCGTCGAGTTGCACTGTCCTCCCACTCACCTTTTGCAAGAACTATTCTCATTAAAAGCATACCATTTTGTGGCAAAATCCTTTGCCTTGGTATAGTGGTGGGGAAATACCCAATGACTTGGGATAACCTACAAAATAGCACTTGTCTGATTTGGAATAGGTTTGTAACCTTTTACACAAGCCCCATATTCCAAATGTTAAGAAAAGATATAACATGGTTGGGCGTACCAAACCATGGCGTCATTTCAACAGACCTGATGGAGCTCTTTTCAGTGTAAAAGCCGCAGTCTCTAAAGCATCACTTTAAAAGGGATAATGGCAAATTTATTTATGTCATCTTTGATCTTACCATGTCATGAATGGTTCGATTACATCTTCACGGACTCTCCACTTGCAGTGGTGTTCCGGGAGGTGCAAGTTATGATACCCCTTTCACAACTCATCAGACATTCGCTAAACTTGTAACTAAAAAATTCCTTTCTGCAATCGAATTGTAGAAACATAATTTTCTTGTTACACCAACTTCTACTTCATTTTTTAAAACCTTTCGAATGATTTCAAAAGATCCAGACTTACGTCTCATCAAGTAAATATCCATATATCTACTTGAGTCATTTCTGAAGAGAGATAAATCCACTACTTGCAACAACATTTATCGAACTGCACACATCAAAATGTATGATCACCAATAAGTTTGTTGCTCGTTCCTTATGGCCTGTGAACAGTATTTCACTCACTTCACTTTTCGGACGAAAGTTGCAAGTGTCAGATGATTTAAAATCAACCGACTTCAAAATCCATCATAATGGAATTTTCCATGCGGGTTTCTCCAATGTGACCAAATGCAGTGCCACACTTGTGTGGTATTCTTTTAGTCTTGCGACATTTAGCGTCAGTGTTATGGATGTATCATATTACCATCAATATTCATAACATACATCCCATCCTGGATGGAAGCATGGCCCTTCATGTTATTCATAACACCGAACATCAATGGTTCCCTTATGAATAACCTTCTTGCAAGATACCTTATGCAAAAGGGCTAGAGTATATGAAACTCTAAATGAATTATGAAAGTAAATATAGAGGTAATGTATTATTATCAATATTCATAACATACATCTCATTCATAATGAAAGTATGGCCCTTATGTTTATTCATAACACCGAACATCAAAAGTTCTCTTATGAACAACCTTCTTGCAAGACACCTTATGCAAAGGGCTAGATTGTGTAAAGGTCTAAAATTAATTATGAAAGAAAATACATAGGTAATACACCGATGGAAGGTATAGTAACTTTTACTATGTTCCCAGCGTGTATCAAGACCTCATTCCTGGCTAGTCTTTCAGGCCATAGTAGTTCTTGCATCGAGTCGCAACAGAATGCAATCGAGCGAGTATCTTTGTGATCAACTCACAATACCCAAGAATTAGTGATTAACATGTTTAACCATAATTCCCAAGAACTATATCTTTGACCAGCCTTCTATACATCAAAAACTTGTATGACATTCATACATGAGCTGGATATTCTAGTCTTCTTTCTTTCTGCCTTTATACTTCTAATAGTTTAACTTTTAGTATTTCTCCTACTGTCAGAAGAAGCACCCAACTTAAGAGTGGCGTTTAGCCCCGGACTTCCTAGGCGTGAAAGTTTCACTAACACCCTTCGGACACTTCCTTTCTCTTTAAGTTGTTGTTTTATTCACCTTCATTTACATGACAGGCGTTCTCCTGGATCCCTCTCTTATCAGTCTAATGCATAGTAAACACCTTTACTAATAGTTTGCAAACAAAAATTGCTTTGGATATTTCATATCTTTCAGCTTTTGTTTGTATGTGAAAATTAATTTTCAGTTCCATGAATATCACATAACTATCCCAAAACTTTCGAAGTTCGGGTCTCATGGAAGCAAACGTATTGCACTTGACTGAAACGGAATTCTAGCTTTTGGTTCGAAGGACGAGAGTCACATGATCCATAGCATTAGCGGGAGAATACCGAAAGCATGCGATAGGACAAAGTCCTTCTCGGCACTCTTGAGGACAATCCTCACATTACGTTTATCAACCGTAAAGTTTTAACCAGATATATAACAGCTATTCAATTTTAATTGGGAAGGTGGAAACGCGAGCCATTATTCTACAACTATTATGCAAATCACACTTAGACAGTGTTCAAAATAAATTGCACTAAGAATTAAAAGAATTAATTCTAAAGTGCGCTCCCACTCAAATCAATATCTCTCATAATTGATTGTGAGTGATTCAAGATCCGCATTTCAATTCAACACCATTGATGTGGACATCATTTATGACGGGAATTTTAATCGGTAGGCAAACTTGTCAATCACATCTTTATGTGACTCTTGTTTATCTTTCGATGGGTGTGTTCCGAGCTCAGGACTATCCCGCCTGAACGTCAAAGACAACCAAGTGATCTTGCTGTGAGGTCTGACCTCACCCGCCTCATTCCTCTCGATTCGTTCATACCCATGTGGACATGGCGCACCCCGAAAAGATATGAATTTCAGACGGTGCTACACTTGGGTGAACACTAACTACTTTGATATTTTAAAGTGAGAGATCACCCTAATAAAAAGCGACTACCGCGCAATCAAGAAGGGTGCATCATAAGGGATAAACATCTCAGGCAATTCATAATTAGCATGACATGGTATAGCCCCTTCTGACGGAGAAGTCAAACATTTCTTCGTCTTCGGCATTTCCGTCGGTGTTCACCTTCGCGAAGATTGCCACCACCTTATTGATGCATCAGATAATATTGCTATCTCTATAGCTAATAAAATAAGTGCATTACATAAGGTTGACACGCAGGTCATTAAAATGCAATCATATGGCTCCAGCTATCATGCCGAATCATGACACGCAGGTCATGTTAATCAAATTACATCATATAGTAATCTCATACATAATCGAATTAATATGAGACTTGCTATACCACATCATATGCAAACCATCCTGCAAAACCAAGTTAGACGCCTCTAATCGGTTTATGCAAAATTTTATTTTACGTGGCTTCTAAGGTTTTGACTCAAACCGCAGCTACCAACGTTTATCATCAAGTATGATTTATTCAAGTCGCTAGATTAACTTTCCAGGGTGTATGAAACACGAGATAATAAAATCTCGAGCCCGATACTAAACTTTGTCATACGTATGACCCCCGTGCAGATCATATCTGCATTGCCCTTTTGTCTGCGAAATTTCATCTTTCTTTTTAACTACAGTGGAATTCAATGAACTGTTAGCACTTCGTTGATCAATCAGGATCGCGGATTGCCAGAACATTGAAACTCCACCATGCTGTTATCAAGATCAGAAATATGCAAATCCTAGGGAAGCAACAAGAACATCGGGTATCATATTTCATCTGCTACCCGCACAAATAATTTTCAGTAATAGAACTCATCTACTACCTAATTATATTGTGCAACACCCATACATCTCTATGTATTCTAGATCGCAACCTGCATCTACACATAGCACGGCTCTTGATCCCACTGTAGGGGAACGCAGCAGAAAACAAAATTTTCTGACCTACGCACAACCCGAGGACCACTATGGAGAGTGCATACAAGGTTTGATCTTTTTCGTTACCGACTCGTAGCGCAGAGGAAGTAGAGTCGATGACGATCGGCGGTGCAGATCCCCGTAGCTAGGATTTACAAACTCCCAACCGCGAGGATGTATACCCTCATCTGCCCCTCAGACAGCCCTCCGGGAGGCGGTCAGACAGTCCCCTGGACGGTGTCGCGGACAACCCTTCGGGAGGACCTTCAAAACTCGGACGGTCACTCGGACAGCCCTTCGGGAGGACCTTCGAAACTCAGACGGTCACACGGATAGCCCTTCGGGAGGCACTCTTGAACTAAGACCGAAACTACGATCTCTCTACAGAGTTGCACACATACGGTGTCATCTATCCGGCAGGGCTTCGCCGTCCAGAACTAGTTCCTGCAGGAACCCAGACAGCCTTTCGGCTCTACGAAACTATTTCGCGGGGAGGGAGAGAGAAGCCAGACAAGTCAAATCGCATGTGTATGTGAGAAGGGATGAGGTTTGGGCAGCCCCCTCACCTCCTATTTATAGGAAAACCAAGGGGTAGATTTGCCATTCCAAAAACCCAAAATTGCCCCCACTTTATGTCATACACAAAGGGCATAAGAGGGAAAAGGGATGCCATGTGGAGCTCCATGGATCTCCACTCATCTTGGCCGGCCACCCCCTTGGGGGCCCCCATGAGGGGCTTCCTTGGCTTCCAAGGCCTTCTAGAAGCCTTTTGGGAAATATCCCAAAAGGTGGTTTTCCAAAAATATCCAAAAATCACTTTCACTATTCACGACGACATTTTTCAGCGTCCGTTCGAACTGAAAATATTTATGTGGGCTTAGAACATTTCCAGTACCCACTAAAATAAATTTAAATGCGTTCCGGAACAATTCCGGATTAGTGATTTTCATCTGCGAAAAGCATCCGAAGCGGTTCCGGCAGCTCCGGAACATTTCTGGTTTTTCTTCCGGAAAATTCCCAGAAGTTTCCAGAATGATTCTGGTACCCTCTAGGAATTATCAGGCATGTGCCGAAACCAATTTGACTTAATGGTATCCCCTGAAACAACTTTTCAGTTTTACCGAAACTGTTCCGGTGTTCTCTCTGCGGAACTTTTCCGCTGTCCGAAACTTTTCTGGTGTCCGAAACTTTTCCGGTGATTTTCTCTCAGGCTCCCTGTCTAGTATTTAGCAGATAGATGACCCTTAAGCATGTGACCCTATAGGTTTGGTGAAGTATAGACATGACCCAGAACCCCTTCCGATCAATGATCAACATCGGAGCCGTGGACACCCATATTGACCCCTATACCCACACAAATGAATATTCGAGTGAACCTCCAGTTGCCGTGTGCTATTCCTGTTGCTTCACGATATGTTACAAATACCCAAGGAGAGACATGTTGGCATCCCTGCGGATCAACACCTTGTCCACTATGCCAGTTACCTCGTTACCGGTATTGTTCTCTTTTCTCGTTCCGTCTTCCGGCATCCTCGTGATCAAATCACAAAGTGTCTGGCCAGACGATGATGGATACCGTAACACCGAGAGGGCCCAGAGATATCTCTCCATCGCCAGAGGAGCAAATCCCAATCTTGAGCTATCTTGTTACTTGCCATACTTTTTCGTGAACCCGTAAGCCGCCGTAATAGCCACCCAGTAACGGATGACGTTTAACAAACCCCAAAGTTCACGAACCAAGCACGAAGGAACTCGATACTCTCATGGTCTAAGGATTTATGCAAACATTAACTATCTCTGTGTTATTAACCATTAACTTGTGACGAATGTATCTCATAGCATAACATCAATTCGGGTTGATTCAACACAAGTGTTCTACCAACATTGCGCCCTCAAAATTGCCGACATAGCCATGCCCATGATCAGGAAAATAGGATCATCATGCAATACTTGAGCCAGTCTTAGAGGCAAGACTAGGAATACATTTTACCGTTTATTATACCACACGTGCAAATGAGTTTCCCTCCGAGCCTCATGGATATTGCAGACTCGAGAATCATTGCAGTTATAGCATGGAATATAAACTTAATTAGGAACACGGGGATAAATAATAACATTTATTATTGCCTCATGGGCATATCTCCTACAGTAAGGACTTTCTTCTACCCTTTCGTTAACTACAGTTTCTTTTGCCTTAAACAATTTAAGAGCATCTCCCGCCTTAGATCCAATTTTATTAGCAAGATTATGCATCTTTTTATCTAGATCATCAAGATGTTCTTTAGTAATCATCTTCTTTTCAATAGCATCTAACCTCTCCATAACATGTTCGAGAGTTAAAGTTATTTCATTGATCATGATAGGTGGCGATCCCACTAAACTTCCCAAAGCATTAAAAGCATACAAAGATGGACACATCAAGAAATTCCCACCGATAGTCGTATCAAGGACGAATCTATACCAAGTGGTAATGCCAACATAGAAACTGCGGAGAAGAACAACGGTAGATTGCTTATGGATAGATCTATTATGAGCATTGCAAATCCTATACCAAGCATCTTTTAAATTCTCCCCCCCCTTTGCTTAAAATGAAGAACTTCATTATCGGGAGTACACGCAATAAAGGAAGAACTAGCCATGGTGACAAAGCAAGAGATCCGACGAGAAAAAGGGCAAACGAAAAAGAGGGCGAATAAAACGGCAAATTGGTGAAGTGGGGGAGAGGAAAACGAGAGGCAAATGGCAAATAATGTAATTGCAAGGAGATGAGATTTGTGATTAGGAACCTGGTAGATGATGATGGAGTCCCCTCGGCGCCTACGATAGGCACGTAGAAGAGACCGCTTCCTCCCCGGCAACGGCGCCAGAAATTCCTTTGACATGGCTTGGACTGCGTAGGTATTTCCCCAAAGAGGAAGGGATGATGCAGCACAACGACGGTAAGTATTTCCCTTAGTTATGAAACCAAGGTTATCGAACCAGTAGGAGGATCACCACCACCCAATAAGCAGCACCTGCACACAAACAACAAATACTTGCAACCTGACGCGAAAGAGAGGTTGTCAATCCCTCTACGGTAATAAGATAGATTAGGTAGTGATAGATAGGAGAGATAGATCTCTCAAGAACACAAATAAAAGGAGTAAATATGCAGCAATATATTTTTGAGTTTTTGGTTTTGTAGATCTGAAAACAAAGATTGCAAAAAACGTAGATCGGAAAGCAATATGATGGAAAAGTAGACCCGGGGGCCGTAGTGTTCACTAGTGGCTTCTCTCATGAGTATAGCGCACGGTGGGTGAACAAATTACTGTTGGGCAATTGATAGAAAATCGAATAGTCATGACGATATCCAAGGCGATGATCATTATATAGGCATCACGTCCAAGATAGATAGACCGACTCCTGCCTGCATCTACCTCTATTACTCCACACATCGACCGCTATCTAGCATGCATCTAGTGTATTAAGTTCATGGAAAAACGGAGTAATGCAATAAGAACGATGACATGATGTAGACAAGATCTATTCATGTAGGAATAGACCCCATCTTGTTATCCTTAATAGCGACGATACATGCGTGTCTTGCTGCCCCTTCGGTCACTGGGAAAGAACACCGCAAGATTGAACCCATCACAAAGCACCTCTTCCCATGGCAAGAAAAATCGATCTAGTTGGCCTAACTAAACCAAAGATTCGAAGAAGAAATACGAGGCTATAAGTAATCATGTATATAAGAGCTCAAAGAAGACTCAAATAATATTCATGGATAGAAACTGATCGTGAACTCAAAATTCATCGGATCCCAACAAACACACCGCAAAAGTTTACATCAAATAGATCTCCAAGAGACCATTGTATTGAGAATCATAAGAGAGAGAGAAGAAGCCATCTAGCTACTACCTACGGACCCGTAGGTCTATGGTGGACTACTCACGCATCATCGGAGAGGCACCTATGAGGAAGATGAACCCCTCCGTGATGGTGTTTAGATTGGATCTCGCAGTTCTGGAACTTGCGGCGGCTGGAATTGTGTTTCGTCGACTCCTCTAGGGTTTTTAGATTCCCAGGGAATTTATAGGCACGATAGTCGGTTGAGGGGGTGCCCGAGGTGCCCAGCACCAACCAGGCCCCCTCTTCTGGTGTTCTTTGGCCCATCTGGTTTCTTCTGGTCCGTAAAAAATCCAAAAAAATCCCCGCAGCGTTTCATCTCTGTTTGGTACTGATTTTCTGCGAAGTAAAAAACAAGCAAAAACAGCAACTCGTACTTTGGCACTATGTCAATAGGTTAGTCCCAAAAAATGATATAAAGTTGTAATAAAATGATTGTAAAACATCCAAGAATGATAATATAACAGCATGGAACAAGCAAAAATTATAGATACGTTGGAGGCGTATCAAAGTTGAGCGGCAAACGGGGCGGTGGCGGCGGCAGTTGGAACGAGCGCAGCGAGAGGGAGCTTGGGTTGGCCGGCGAGACCGGGATGGCCCGCGCCGGGAGGGGCTGGTGGGTGACCGGGCTTGGAGGCGGGGGGGTGGTGGTGGGGAACATGCTTGCTCGCCCATGGACTCCTCCAATTCATACTTCACCATGATGATTGTCACACTATGGGCTATCTGGAGTTCCCGTAGGAAGGCTATCTATGAATAAATTACAAGAGTCATTTTTCTACCAAATGTTTTATCATGTCATTCTTGAAGGAGATCAAAATCCTACATAGGCCGAAAGTAAGCGGGAATCTTCCAAGTGTCCCTAGGCCGGGCCAATGGATCCCACCTCCTGATGATCATGCAAAAATAAGTTGATGCTGCAGTGTCAAGGGCCGTGTGTTTTGGCGTAGTTGGGGTAGTGATGCAGTGATCAGAATGGCACCTTCTTGGGAGCGTCGGCAATTGTGTTCACTAGCATGAAAGATCCCACAATAGTCAAGACTTTGGCAGCGAGAGAGGCTTTGGCGCTTGCAGATGATCTCTATGTTCAGAGGATTTTTGTAGCATCAGACTACAAGGTGGTTGTTGAAGCCATCAAGGAGGGAATCTATGTAAGTTTCGATGCTATTGTGCATGAAATCATAGGTCGTTCTACTGCTTTTATTTCTTGTTGTTTTGATCATGAGTTTCGAACCTCGAATGTCGAGGCACACAATCTCACAAAACATACTTTAGCTTTAGGGGTTGGCCCACATGTGTAGTTAGGCCAACCCGGTGATCTTCTCTTCCTTCGTTGTGACCACATGATAGACCTTGAATGTTTGCCTAGAAAAATATCCAATGGGCACGGGCACCCCTCGCATCTCCGTCTGACGATGTGTCTTTGGTGCCAGTAACACAGGCTATTGCACTGGCGTTCATCCTCGTGTCATCTTCGGCAGAAGTAACACTCGTATCTATAACATCGACATGACTTCCTGAAGTACCTTTCGTGGTTGTATCCTCCGACCTAAGTTTCAGAACCACCTCTTGTGTTTGTAATATCGATGTGAGTTTCCGAACATTTATAATGAATGCAAACTTTTCTTTTTAACAAGCAAGACAATTTGTTTAGTCGTCGTCCGACATAACCTGCTACCAGATAATCAATCTTGTTTTAGATAACAATTGTTGGTCTAGTCCACAGGCCAAGTATTTTTCGATCAATCCTGCTGCTGGTCGATGCACGTACACGACAAAAGCAACGCCCCTGATTGATTATTCCGGCGGTATGAGTATGTAGCTAAGCTAGGTAGATAATGCTGGAATTTGATCTAAACATGGGCCAGCCCAATAGCATTTTTCAGAATTCCTAATAAATCCTAGAGGCCCACTAAGCCCATTCGTGCAAGGCAAGAGGTGGGACAAAAGTTTAGTCCCACATTGCTAGTTTAGTAGGAGTTGGACCTCCTTATAAGGGAGGATGTTTCCCCACATGTATGAGCATGAGAACAAGAGGGACATACACGCGCGCTCCTCCTCCGCCGCGCCACGCCGCGGGTTGTGGGAATGAGCCGAGCCGATGTCTACATTTTTGCCACACACGACTGGTATATGAAAGGTCACTCTTTGCTTCACCTCCCGTCGCTGCCTGTTCGCCTCCTTCTCTTGTGCCTATAAAAGGGGGAGGCTGCTCCTCTCCGGAGAGACACACCAGAACCTCCTCCTCCTCACACCATCGAGTTCCAATCCCTGAGCTGCTGCAAAGTTCTTCCCCATCCCGGCTTGCGGCGTGCACCGCAGGTCGGGACAGTAGGCCTCCGAAACCCCACCACTTTGAGTCCTGTACGGGAGAAGGGTGATAAGGTTTTTGGGGAGCGCTCTGCGCGACTACTGGCTTCTTCATCACGGACGCCGACGATCACTTCCCAGACGACGACTTCTTCCCCGACGTCAACAACCTCTTTGACGACATGGGCGGTGACGACGTCAACGCCAATCCTGCTGCTGCCACCGCTCAGTACGTGTTCATGTCTTTCCTGTTCGAGGTTCTGCTAGAGATTCTTGGTCTAGTTTCTGTTCTACATATGTTTCGGTATAGTTCACATGTTCACATAATATTCACCTACCATCCTTTAGTTTCCCTGATAAGTTTTGATCTTCTTATTGTGGCATACTCTCCTCTACGTTGCATGACTAGTGTTGCCTCTGTTACCATGATCTTGTTTTATCTACTGTTTATTTCGTTTAAATCATTCGGTAAATTGCTCATATATCCAACAGATAACTCAATCGACTTAATCGATTCTGGCTGTAGCACTAGTGCAACTCCATGTAGGCGAAAAGCCATTTGATATCCACAGGAACATAACATTCATGATTATTTTCTTTATTGATTCACGGGTATTGTTTACAGGTGGTTTACACAGGTATGAATACAATAGTAGAAAACAGGCCTTTGGATCGAAGCATTAGTCCCGGTTGGCTTCTGGACCGGGACTAATGCCACCAATAGTCCCGGTTCATTAGGCTAGGCATTAGTCCCGGTTCATGAGTAACCTTTAGTCTCGGTTTGTGTTACCAACCGGGACTAAAGGGGTGGTGGCAGGCTGGTGGCAGGTTGGGGCCCCTACGAGCCACTTTAGTCCCGGTTGCTCACACAAACCGGGACTAATGATGGAACCTCTAGTCCCGGTTGGTGTTACTAACCGGGACTAAAGGTGTGGTGAGAGACTGGTGTCAGGCTGGGGCCCTGCGAGCACCTTTAGTCCCGGTTTGTAACACCAACCGGGACAGGAGATAGACCTCTAGTCCCGGTTTGTAGGACCAACCGAGACTAAATGTATCCCTATATATGGATGTGCTTCTTCCAGCCCGAGCTCATCCTCTCCATTTCTTTATTTTCTCTTCCTCTTCTCGAGCTCATCCCTCCATTTTTACCAAGATTTGTCAAGATTTGAGGCACCCCAATCCATCCAAGTGTTCACCAAGGTTATCAACTTTGTCCTTTCATCTCTCATTGCTAGATCAGCTCGTGCAATGCTTTATAAGTATAGTGATTTGTGGGTTTTAGTTTGGGTGTAATTATGTGGGATTTTTTTTGATTTATATGCAATTTGAGCTCAAATTAACTTCTTAGTTTGCATATGTGTGTAGGTGTGGTTTACTTAGTGCCTTCCCGTCCCCGTCCTAACAGCCGTCGATCGCCCGCACTGTCCCGTCGCCGGCACCACCTTGGTGAGCCTCTTCTTGTTTCTTATCCTTTTTATAAAAAAATTGTATTTGTATGATTTAGATAATTACTTGCATAATTTTCTTACTTGTATGATTGTTTGTTATATATAGTGCCATGGTTTTGATATCCGTGCCCGTCGGCCCTCGTCCGGTTTACGATTCGGATGTGGTATATTCTCTTTTATAACTATTTGTTGCATTTCGTGTTAATGACAATTATGCCCATCAAGTTGAAATATATATTTTTATATAGGAGGTAGTTGAACCGGAAATTCCAACCGACCCTATTGTCGAGAAGTTAAATTTAGTTGAAAAAGAAAACGAGGATTTAAAATAAAAATTGAAAAGAGTTGAAGAAGAGAAGATCAAATTGGAGTTATACGTTCCGATGTCGTCGATGATCACAAGATCAAGATGGATGCAATGCGCTTGAAGATTAGAAAGATTAGAAAATATGCCATTAATAAAGAGGCTTGGTATCATTATGCTGTTGGATCAATTGTTATCTTAGTTGCGATTTTGATCGCATTTGTTGTTGCATTTAAATGTTTTAGCTAGATAGTTGTATGTTGTTTTATGAGAATAAGTGTGTATGAACATTATGTATGAACTTGTATTAATTTGGTGTTTTCGGTGTTGTGTAATGAAGATGAACCGGCAATGGATGTACGATGACCGACGCTCTCCCTAGTTCATTAATGGCGTGCATAATTTTCTGCGTGCGGCTGAGGCAAACAAGCGGGATGGTTTTATGTGTTGTCCATGTGGTGCGTGTAAGAATAATAAGACTTACTCTAGCGCAAAACACATTCACGTCCGGTTTCATGTCCTGCTATAATTGCTGGACCAAGCATGGAGAAAGAGGGGTTCTAATGGAAGAGAATGAAGAAGAAGAAGATGATGACAACTATCCTGGGTTTCCTGAATATGATGGTACTACAATGGGGGAAGAGAATGAAGAAGAAGAAGCTGAGGCATCAGATGAGCCTGCTGATGATCTTGGTCGGGCCATTGCTGATGCAAAGAGAAACTGCGAAAGTGAAAAGGAGAAGTTGAAGTTGCAGCTCATGTTAGAGGATCACAAAAAAGGGTTGTACCCAAATTGCGAAGATGACAACACAAAGCTCGGTACCACACTAGAATTGCTGCAGTGGAAGGCAGAGAATGGTCTATCTGACAAGGGATTTGAAAAGTTGCTGAAAATAATGAAGAAGAAGCTTCCAAAGGACAACGAATTGCCCAACAGTACATACGAAGCAAAGAAGGTTGTCTGCCCTCTAGGATTAGAGGTGCAGAAGATACATGCATGCCCTAATGACTGCATCCTCTACCGCGGTGAGGAGTACGAGAATTTGAATGCATGCCCGGTATGCGGTGCATTGCGATATAAGATCAGTCGCGATGACCCTAGTGATGATGTTGAGGGCGAGCGCCCGAGGAAGAGGATTCGTGCCAAGGTGATGTGGTATGCTCCTATAATACCACGGTTGAAACGTTTGTTCCAAAACAAAGAGCATGCCAAGTCGTTGCGATGGCACAAAGAAGACCGTAAGAAAGACGGGAAGTTGAGAGTACCCGCTGATGGGTCGCAGTGGAGAAAAATCGAGAGAAAGTGGCCGGACTTTGCAGATGACCCAAGGAACTTATGGTTTTGTTTAAGTGCAGATGGTATTAATCCTTTTGGGGAGCAGAGCAGCAAGCATAGCACATGGCCTGTGACTCTATGTATCTATAACCTTCCTCCTTGGTTGTGCATGAAGCGGAAGTTCATTATGATGCCAGTGCTCATCCAAGGCCCTAAGCAACCCGGCAACGACATTGATGTGTACCTAAGGCCATTAGTTGATGAACTTTTACAGTTGTGGAATAAAGAAGGCGTACGTGTGTGGGATGAGCACAAACAGCAGGAATTTGACCTGCGAGCGCTGCTGTTTGTAACCATCAATGATTAGCCTGCTCTTAGTAACCTTTCAGGACAGACAAACAAGGGATACCATGCATGCACACACTGTTTAGATGAGACTCAAAGTATATATTTGGACAAATGCAAGAAGAATGTGTACCTGGGACATCGTCGATTTCTTCCGACCAAGCATGCCTTAAGAAAGAAAGGCAAGCATTTCAAAGGTGAGACAGATCACCGAAAGAAGCCTGTCCTCCGTACTGGTGATGATATACTTGATATGGTCAAGGATTTACCAGTAATCTTTGGAAAGGTTCTCGGCGGACAATCTGTTCCGATTAACGCTGACGGACATGCCCCCATGTGGAAGAAGAAATCTATATTTTGGGAGCAAGAATATTGGAAAGTCCCGAGTCCCGAGTTGGAAATAAGTTTTAGTTGTTTTAGTTGGAAATAAGTTTTAGTTGTTTTAGTTGTTGAGGAGTCCCGAGTCCCGAGTCCCGAGTCGCCGAAGCCCGAGTCCCGAGTCGGCGAACCCAGAGTCCCCGACGATCGCCGGTGAGGAGTCCCCGACAATCGCCGGTGAGGGAGTCCCCGACGATCGCCGGTGAGGAGTCCCCGACGATTGCTGGTGAGGAGTCCCCGACGATCGCTTAAATAGGAAATGTGTCATTGTTGTTAAATATGTTATTATTGTAATTGTTGTTAAATGCAATCATCTTTATTAAAGTTTATTCAATAGTAGGAATGTTTTATATTAGGCAGATATATGATGTTTAGATGTTTAAATGTTTAGTTGCATAGCGTAGCCGTTGAGTCGACGACGCCCGGCCAGCATCCTCGTCGTCGACTCGGTGGCAACAACCTGCTTGATGAGAGGCGCCATGTCCGGGACTGGGCTCCGCTGGGCTGGCACTGGGAGGTGCTGCCTTCCGGGGCGCGCAGCATGGTGAGGAATGAGGGTCCCGTCGTCGACCCGGAGGTTCTTTGGTGGCGGTCGCGTGGACCACTGTCAGTGTAGAGGGAGCCGGCCCCCGCGGAGGTGGTACGTTGCCGTGTCAGGGCGGAGGACGAGCACGTCCGACGCTACATGGCTGCGTTGGACGCCAGGTTCTCCAATACCTGACAGGTTCTTCAGGGATCTCACCCGAGCTATGATCCTGTCATGGTTCCTTCTCTTTGGGTGTCCACCACCTGCGCCGCGAGACGTCAACTGGATCTGTATTAGTGATATTATATAATAATATTCGATGATGTATTAGTGATATTATATAATAATATTTGAGATGTATTAGTGATACTATTCGATGATGTATTAGTGATATTATATGATCATATTTTTGCATTGCCTTGTATTGATTTGCATATCTCGGTTTTGATTATTGAATGCATTCTAATTGTTTTATATTTGTTCTGGATTAGTTAAGCTATGGACGGTAGAGATAGAGACCGTGATCAAGAGAATGTCATGTACGACATGATACGCTCCGGAAACGAAGAGAATGAAGAAGTAGATGATGGCTCACAATACCTTAACCCATCCGGTGAGGGAATTGAGGAAGAACAACCAAGAGACGTAGGGGAACCAGCTGACAATGATGGCGAATAAATTTTTCTCCATTTAACAAAGTCCGGCGAGGTATTAATTTGCCCTCTGGTGATGATCAGAAGTATTGATTGATTTGTATATATTAACGAATCTTTCTTCTTTTAGCCCTACGGATCGAGCAAATCTTCTACAAGGGTTAAACGTGGCCCGACAAAAAAGTTGAAAGAAGGCATAAAGTACAACATCGATCAAATCAGAGCAGATGGAGAACCGATTGCTCCTAAAATTAATGCAGACAAATTTATACGTCAATGCGGAGTTATCGTTAGGGACCAAATCCCGATCACCGCTGAAGAATGAAATCAGCCAAAAGATCGCGGAGTTCCTTTTGTCAGCGAAAGAGCAAAAGATCTGCTTTGGGAGGCGCTCATGAAACATTTCACCCTACCAGAGGGTCTCACAGATCTCCAACGGGAGAAAGTCAAGAAGTGTGCTCTTAAGAAGATGGCCACACAATTCCAGACTTGGAAGAAAAGATTATGGACCAATTACTTGAAAGGAGGAAAGAAGACTCCAGAATTCAAAGGAGAATATACGAAGTTAAAAGATGACTCGGACAGATTTGTGCAGTTCAAGGAATCAGAAGCAGCTAAGGAACGGTCGAGAGTAAACAAGATAAATGCCGAGAAAAAAACGTGGCACCATCATCTGGGGCCAGGTGGCTACAAGTATGGGTTGCCTAAGTGGGAAGAATCCGAGAGAAACATGAAGGCTGCAGGGGTCACTCCAGAAACAGAGACTTGGCATGACAGGTGCAGGACTTGGTTTTATGCACATGGGGGAAAGTTGGACCCAAAGACAGGGAAGGTTCTTGAACAGGCAAGTCTTAAAGAAGCCACGGACGAGTTACTTAAAGCAATAAAAGAAGCTCGAATGGGTGTGTACCAGCCCGAGAGAGAGAACGACGAGCTTACACGCGCCCTCAAGAATCCTGAACACCCGGGACGAACACGAGGCAAAGGCCTTGTTCCGTGGCTTCTGGGGTTTGTGTCTTGGAACGACAGTTACAGAAGCCGTGAGAGAAATAAGAAGCATGAAGTAGATCGGATTCAAATGGTAGAAGCAAAGAACGCAGACTTGGAATGCAAATACATGCTGCAGCAGGAGCAAATCAACAAACTTAGCCAGCAAGGCGTGTCTCAGCAGCAGGAGCATCCAGATGCAGCATTGGATGGTACCATTCCATCATCTATGCCGAAAAGCAGCGTGGGTTCCACGGGGGTCCCGGCCGATGATGCACTGCTGGCTCGCTACCCCGTGGATGATATCCTAGAGTCGACAGTTTGTGAGCTACACGTGAAACTGAAGAACATATCCATGAAGGTGGCGGACGGCTTTGCTTTACCGAGTGGACCTGAAGCAACCTTCCACGGCAATCCGATTCCACCTGGCTATGCTCGTGTCAGGGTGGATGAAGTTGTGTCGGCATATGAATCACTAGATCTTGACTACCTTGGAGGTGAAGGGGAGCGGACATTGGGAGAAGCCATTCGTTGTCTCATTTTATGGAAAAAGGGATGCATCGTGTTTCCAAACTCGGTGCCAAGGCCACCGACTCCTCCTCCAAGTCCGCCGCGTCAGCAGACTCCAACCCACCTCGAGACGGAGCGCAGGGCGAGTCCGCCATATCGATCTCCGCCGCGTCAGCGTAATCCATCCGAGACGGAGCCTAGCGCGAGTCCGCGATATCGATCTCCGCCGTCTCCAAAGCAGAAGAGAGCACAAAATAAGAAACCCGAGCCTCCTGTCAAAAAGAAGTTAGCTTACGAGAAGTTACCTTACGAGAAGACTGACGAGGAAATCGATGAACAAGTGGCTAAGGAATTACAGGCCCATTTTGGACCGAAACCGCCCCCGCCGCTAAAGGAGAAAATACCTGAGGAAGTCGTACAACACTTTTTGAATACAGCTAAACCGGCGGAGAAAAGGCCGCTATCAGACTATGAACGCTCTATTAGCAAGTCCTATCATAAACAAAAAAAAACAGAAGTCGAGCATTAGTAGTAAATGCAGGAAAACTGTTCCCCAGCTCGGAGAACAGGCAGTGCAATCGATCATCCCGCTCAAGGTGAGTACCGATAAGGTGGTAATAACCGACGCTGATAGAGAGAGGGCTAGAGAGATCGGTATCACTGTTGAACAACTCCTAGAGATCGAGGAATTCCCACCGGAGGATCCGAAGGAACTAGCATGGAAATATGTCCCTGGGAACCCTCTCGTGAGTCCTGAAGAGGAGAAGCTTCTATCAACGCAAATGCACAACTTGCATGACTGGTACATGAGAGAAGTAAAGAGCGGGCGACATAGCCTCATGGTGAAAGTCAAGCGAGAGCATTACATCCATGAAAATGATTTGTGGATTGAAAATGAAGAATTCTTTCAGTTATTCAATCCAAAAGCACTCGACAAATCTATCGTCAGTTGCTACTGTCTGTAAGTGATTTCTTTCTGTAATTTAATTAAGTCTCTAGCTTAGCTCGTTCATTGCCTGTAATTATCCTGAGTATATTCTTTTGTGTGGTATTGTGCAGAATGAAGATTTTTGAATTGGAAAGAGATGGAGTCTATGGCATTGGGTTCATTGACCCAAATACCGTTAATGAAAAGGTGTTAACTACTTACTCTAAAGACACGGAGAAAATGTTGCTAAGGTTTTTGAAGGCCCTAAATACCAAACCAGAAATATTTTTACCTTACAACTTCAAGTTAGTGTTACTGTTTTGTACTACAAATTCTCCTTTTGCTTATATATATATATATATATATATATATATATATATATATATATATATATATATATATATATACTCGATGTTAAGTGTAGTTGATTAGTTATGCATGCCCGCTTATACAAATCGTGTCCGCAGCTTCCACTGGATCCTGCTAATCATTAGAATTGACGATGGAATTGTTGAAGTACTGGACTCACTAAGTAAAGACCCTGAAGAATACAGAAGCCTGCATTCGATGCTCGACAGGTAATTTCAATCATTTACGCACTATGTCGGCCTCTTTAGTTCGTTTCCTGATATCAAGTAATTAGTAACTCCTTTATTCATTTTCTTTGCCGGGCAGGGTTTGGAAAAAGTTCACCAAAGATGTTAGAGGTGAATGGAAAGAGGAGCTGAAATGGCGAAAGTCCAAGGTATTTAAGTAGTACTAGCTACGTCCGCGCATCTCTTTAAGTATAGTTTCAATACCATTATCATGCTTGATTATTATCTGATTGAATTATATTCTCGTAAAGTGCATGAGGCAGGAACAAGGGACTAATTTATGTGCATATTACGTTTGCGAGAACATTCGCTTTATGACCGAAAAGATCAAAACTACAAGAGATCTTTGGGTACATAAACACCATTCACAGTTTTTTTTATCACGATGTAATATATATACAGACAACTAACATGTTCATATTGATCTCCTTATTTAAAGATGCACGAGATGCGGGATAAGCTCCTACTAAAGGACCGCATACGAGCAATTCAAGAGGAAATTGCGGGTTTTTTGCTTGAGCAGGTCATATCTCCCGACGGAGAATACCATTACACCTAATGCTTGCATGTAATGATTTGCAAATTGTAGGAGAAATTGTATATACCAAATTGTACATATGTGTATGCATGGTCGTACGAAAAGTTCTATATATATGATTGGTTCTACGAGATACTCTATTATATATGCATAACGTGTATAGTATGTAGCAGCGTAAAATATGTTTGAAATGAAAAATAATTAAATCGAATACACAAAATGAAAAAGGAAAGATAAACAATAAAACCTAAACCCATAAACCCCAAAGCTCCTAAATCTTTAGTCCTGGTTGGTGTTACCAACCGGGACTAAAGGTCCCCATCCCCTGGCGCCCGCTGCCGATCACGTGACATGGATTTAGTCCCGGTTCATAACCAACCGGGACTAAAGGCTTGGACCCTTTAGTCCCTATACATTAGTCCCGGTTGGGGAACCGGGACTAACGACCCTTCCCAACCGGGACTAATGGCCTGTTTTCTACTAGTGATAACAGCTGCTGCCTAGTGTTTTAGTTTAACACAGCACAGATGTAAATGCTATTTGACTGACATTTCCCATGGACGTTTTTTCCAACGAATTCAAATCGCACATATGACGGTTTCTGAAGAAATTTGCTTCAAAATTAATGAAAGGCCGTGCACTACACTAAAAAATGCCACCCAGTAACACTAAAAATTCCATATGGGTCATCCGCGAATGTCATCTCTGGCAGCGAACGTTCCCAGATATTGCGGTCCAATGCTTATACATACACACATAAATCCACCTCTATGAACACACACTAGTAGAAAATGGGCCTTTAGTCCCGGTTCGTAAGGGCCTTTAGTCCCGGTTATCCAAGAGGGACTAAGCAATCGGGACTAAAGGCCTCCACTTTTAGTCCCGGTTGGATTACGAACCGGGACTAAAGGGGCTCCGCGTGGCAGCTTTCTGGAGCGGGGGCTGGAGGACCTTTAGTCCCGGTTACCAACCGGGACTAAAGGTATTTTTTTTTAAAATATTTTTTTTTATTTTTTTCGACATTTTTTTAATTTTTTTTCCTGATTTTCAAATCTGTGAATTATTTGACAATTTAATCTCTAATCACCCTTCCTCACTGCTCTTGAATTATTTGACAATTTAATCTCTAATCATCCCTCCTCACTGCTCCAGCGTGGAGCACTCATTCCAAATCGTCTAACTTCCCGGCTGGTCACCCATCCTCTCACTGCTCCAACACCAGCACGCTTAACTTTCGAGTTCTATCTCCCATAGTTTCCAAGTCTACACTTGATGTTTTCTTGACAATAGTAAGCTATCAATCCTATTAACGCTTAGGTCTTGATGTCACATGATTTAATTTTTTGAAATCCAAATAATTATAAAAATAAACAACAATAATTAACAAACAACAATGATTAATTTAAAAACTTCAAAAAAGGCAAAATTTTCAAAAAAAACTCAAAAATTCTCAAAAACAAAAAAACCGAAAAAACCAAAATAATAAAAAGTTCAAAATAAAATAAGTAATAATAATATTGAATTTCACTGAAAATAAAATAAGGAATAATATTATTTTATTCATTTTTTGCTATTTATTCGTTTAATATGGCATAATTAATATCTTTAAATCTGTAAATCGAAATTCGACAAATAATATATCCATTATTATCAGAAAAATGTGAGGAATACAAATATGACATAATTTTTTTTTAAATAAAATTAATTTTTAAAAACTGAATTTTTATTGTTTTCGAATTTCAAAAATCTAAAAGAATTAAAAACGTTTTAAAAAAATAAACTACTTATTCAATTAATTTATGTTATATGTATCATATAAATCTTATTAAGCCCTTGAGCATGATGTCACACGTTTCACCATTTGAGTTTGAAACTATTATTCTAAAAAAAAATTATTTAGTAACACTAATATTTATTGAATAATTATTTAGTAACACTAATATTTATTGAATAATTATTTAGTAACACTAATATTTATTCGATGGCGGTTGCCATCGAAACCGGTTTCTCGTGCTGAACATTTTGATATGTTAAACTTTTTTTCCGACATCGTATGCAAAAGTTATACCGTTTTACTTTTTCATAACCCTTTTTTTTAAACTTGTTTCAACTCCAGACTTTTTGTGCATTCAACATGCACCATTCAAAGCCACATCATCAATTTTCAACACTTTCCCACTTCATTCGCTATTTTACATGCATTTATTGATTTTTTTTGAGCTAAATGACCCTGAAATTGAAAAGCACTACAAATGAACTCTGAAAAGGTTGAAACTTGGCATGGTATCATCATTTCACCCACATAGCATGTGCTAAAAAGTTGAGAGGGTTACGGCAAAAACTGAATGCACTTCGTGTACAAACTGGACAATCCCTTTCGAAGTATCAGGGTTTCGGACGAAAACTCATCTGTTACAAAGGCATTTCATTTTTTTAACCTTATTTCAACTCTAGACTTTTTGTGCATTTAACATGCACCATTCAAAGCCACATCATCAGTTTTCAACCCTTTCCCACTTCATTCTCTATTTTTCATGCATTTATTGATTTTTTTGAGCTAAATGACCCTGAAATTGAAAAGCACTACAAATGAACTCTGAAAAGGTTGAAACTTGGCATGATATCATCATTTCACCCACATAGCATGTGCGAAAAAGTTGAGATGGTTACGGCAAAAACTGGATGCACTTTGTGTACAAACTCGACAATCTCTTTCGAAGTATCAGGGTTTCGGACGAAAACTCATCTGTTACAAAGGCATTTCATTTTTTTTAAACTTATTTCAACTCCAGACTTTTTGTGCGTTCAACATGCACTATTAAAAGCCACATCATCAATTTTTAACCCTTTCCCACTTCATTCGCTATTTTTCATGCATTTATTGATTTTTTTGAGCTATAAAACTAAAAGAGCTAAACATAATCTGTTTTGATTAAAACACCTATTTAAAATAACCTAAAAATTACCAAATTGAATATAATGATAAAACACACTAATATTAAACAGCAAGAAAAAGAATCACTCAAAAATCTATTTTCAAAGTAAAGTTATTCACAAACTAGTGATTCACACAAATTTCAAAGAATTCAAATTTAAACTATTCAAATTTGAAAACTACGGGCACTAAAAGAAAGTTTATAATTTTTGTGACCTAAAGCAAAAAGATTCACTCAAAAACTCTAAATATTTCGCTGTAAGTACAAGCAAAAGAAAATAAATAAAGCAAAAAACAAAAAAAAACTGGAAAAAGGGGATGAAACCCTTTAGTCCCGGTTGGTGTCTCCAACCGGGACTAAAGATAGACCTTTAGTCCCGGTTGGAGACACCGACCGGGACTAAAGGTGGTATCACACCACCTTTAGTCCCGGTCGGTGTCTCCAACCGGGACTCCCATTCGAACCGGGACTGATGCCTGTTGAGCCCCGTCCGACGTCCTAGCCGCTCGAACCGGGACTAATGGTTACATTAGTCCCGGTTCGTAACGCGACCGGGACTATTGCTCCGATCCGGCTAGGACGAAAGCCCTGTTTTCTACTAGTGACACATACCCTATCTTTATAAGCATCTCCGAAAGATTGAGCCGGCATCATCTTGAGATTGACAAAATCACCGCAGATGCCTTCATAGTCAATGGGAGCATCTCCTAATTACATGAACGAGTTAGTATAGAATACTAATCCTACTTATAACTAGTTGATGCACTAGTTGCACACGTATATTCGCGTTAAAAAAAGTTGGACACGTGTACACGCCAAGAAGAAGATGTGACGGATTCCCCAAACGAAAATAAAAAACCGATGAATAGACACTCCAAAACAATTTTTGTTCCGAGTTCGCTTGTGCTCCTTATAAATAGCCTGGCTGTGCGAAGCAACATGCAAAGCACCTAATTAGAGCGTCATGGGCAGTGGTAGAGGAGGCGCATGTGCTCCACTCGCGGTCGCGGCCTGCGTTTTCCTCGTCGTCGCTGTGGCCACGGTCGTCGTCTACACCACCAGCTCCTCTCTATCAACGGCGCTCCTCGCCGTCTCCGGCCTACCTCCATACATCGTCTCACTACTTACCACCAACGGCAGCCGCGCCAAGCATGTCGACGGGCCTCTCCAGACCAGCCTCCACACGTGCCGCAAGCCAAAGCTGCCGCCAAACCCGCTCCCGCCCTTCTACTGCTGTCCCCCGGCGTCCGCCTCCTCGTCGGAGCCAATCAACTTCACTCTCCCTGACCCGGCGGAGCCGCTCAGGGTCCGGCGGCCGGTGCACGCCGTGGGGGCGGAGCAGCACATGGCCAAGTACGAGCGCGCCATCGCGCTCATGAAGGCCCTGCCGCACACCGACCCACGCAGCTTCTATCAGATGGCCAACATCCACTGCGCCTACTGCACCGGCTCCTACCGCCAGACGGGGAACCCAGAGCTCGACATGCAGATCCACTTCTCCTGGTTCTTCTTCCCGTTCCATCGCGCCTACATCTACTTCTTCGAGCGCATCGCCGCCAAGCTGCTCGGGGAGCCCGACTTCGCGCTGCCCTTCTGGAGCTGGGACGTGCCGGACGGGATGCGGATGCCGCCCGAGTTCGCCAACTCCTCGTCGCCGCTCTATGACCCTGTTCGGAACCCAAGGCACGCGCCGCCCAGGGTCGTGGACCTGGGCTTCGTCGGCGTGGAGAGCAACCGCACCGATGATCAGCAGATCCAGTACAACCTTAGGACCATGTACAAGCAGGTGCGCCACCTACGTACGCTACTACTATTTTTTATTTTTATAACCATTTTTTGCGGAAATTTTCCTGCACTTATTACTTAGTACGGTTTTGCTAAATCACATCTAGATATGACATAAGTATTGCACATCTAAGTCCTATATCATTGATCTTACGTGGAGATTTGTGTGGATATTTCTTTTTTTCTTTCCTTTTTTCTTTTTTTGTTTCATTTAGTCATTTAGATGTGCAATAACTATGTCACATCTAGATGTGTCCTAGACACTCCCTACTTAGTACTCCCTTCGATCTAAAAATGACTGCAAATGTTGTCCCTTTAGGTCAAATATGAACTAAAGCCACCAGACCATTTTTTCTTGATCGAAGAGAGTACTTACGTACACATATAATATGATTCCTCGCTGAACGATAAATCCAGCCTGTCTGACAACTGTATTTCAGATGATTACCAATGCAGCTTTGCCGTCCCTCTTCCATGGCCAGCCCTTCCGTGCTGGCCAGTCTGACAAGCCAGGCCGAGCTGTCGCCACACAACACGGTGCACTTCTGGACCGGCGACATAGCTCTCACCAACGTGGAGAACATGGGAACCTACTACTCGGCCGGCCGAGACCCACTCTTCTTCCCGCACCACAGCAACATGGACCGCCTGTGGGAGGCTTGGCGTGAAGTCGGCGCTGCCCGTGGTTACCGTGGCCATGTCGACTTCACAGACCCCGACTGGCTCGACTCCTCCTTCCTCTTCTACGACGAGGAGTCCCGCCTAGTGAGGATCACCGTCCGCGACGTGCTCGACACGGAGAAGCTCCGGTACAAGTTTGAGGGCGTTGGCATACCATGGGTGGATGCACGCCCACCTACAACTCCAAACTTGAGCGAAAATAAAGCCTTGCTCAAGTCCGTCATATTCCCACTATCCCTTCACAAAGTTGTGACCGTGGAGGTAAGACGACCGCAAGTGCTCCGAAGCACGCAAGAGAAGGAGGCACGTGAGGAAGTGCTGGTGATCGAAGGCATTGAGACCGATGGAACAGAAATGGTCAAGTTCGACGTCTACGTGAACGCCATGGAGTACGAGAAGGTGGAACCCAGCGGGCGCGAACTAGCGGGGAGCTATGTGTGCTTGACTCATCCACGTATCGATGGCACGGGAAAAGGGATGATTGTAGAGACGAGCATGAGGGTGGCGTTGAACGAGCTCTTGGAAGATTTGGATGCAGACGGTGATGAGACTGTGACCATGACATTGGTGCCCAGACATGGGAAGGTTAAGATCAGAAGCCTGAGAATAGTGTATATGATGGAGTGAGATTACATTATCAACAAATTACATAACGTATTGTAAATTTGGAGTGAGATTACAGTTGTAGAAGTGAATCAACGAGTAGTGAATCAACAAGCAGTGACCCAATTGATCTGCTGTAAGAAATTCCCAAAGTGCACTTAAAGCCAGAAAATACTAGTACAAACAAATATGTTGTATTATTGTGTAATTTGGGCTGTTGGATCCCGAAAATAATCGCACGAAATGAATTGATGTACTATAAAAGAAGTCAAGAAATGATGCGAGATGTCTCTTATATTGTAGTACATCCATGCCACTCAAACTGGTAGTTCAGCTTTTTTTTGAAAAGCGGCACTGATAATCTGTCTTGGTTTTGTAAATCTGAAAGGAGGTGCAATATATATTGTACATACCCAAAGTATATACAATAAAAATGAAAAAAAAAGGAAATGTGCAAAAAATTACCCCAAAGCCAAAACATTTGGCATCCCATCAGGTGACCCTCATAAATACTCATATTTGATGGTCTACACTGAATTACATAAATAACTGTGGAATGATATATATGGCTAAAAAGCCCCTTTTTATGGTGTTCTGTACAAAGATTATAGGACTAACCAACACTTTCCTATTTATTTGGAAAACGACTAAAAGTCCTACAATAAGAAAAATATTTGAAAGTAATCAACAATATTTAGTGAGTTTAAATATTTTTACTCAACTAACTTTTGCATGGATGGTAAATCTAAACATTGATTTAATAATACATATTTATTTGAGGTCAAATTATTTAAGAGTTTTTCCACCCACCGGGGCAGAATTTGTATTTACGATCATGCTCCTATTCTGAGTGTGTTATTATTATGGTTCACCAAATTCAACTTTTTTTCAATTGGCACACCAATTCAATTTCGAATATCATGTAGCCATTTGGTTAACGGAGGCTCTCTTTACAGGATCTCAACGAAGATATTCTTGATTTATGAAACACCACAAAGATAAATCTTCATAATTTTACATACACATGTAATGTATGGTCTAGTTTCAGAACAAATTATATTTTATAGGTTTTCATAATTTTATCTAAAAGCCAATAAATGATTATCATGAATGCACCTTTTGCAATAAAGGGTGCTTTTTATTGACTCGTCATGAAGTATCGAGTGGATGCACACAACCAGCACCTATGCACACAAAATGAAATACGCCGACAAAAAACAAAGCCAAACAAGACCAAAGCTATGGCAAGCGGATGAAAAAATAGGACCCCGCTGAAGTAATCAACGAAGTATCACAAACAACAACCACCATTAATTAGCAACACCTGTACCGCGAAAATGTTTCTCCAAGAGAGACGCCTCTAGTAAGGGAACAATCCACAAGTGCTGATGTCTTTCGATTAACCACCAAAGTTAGATCTTGGGTTTCATCTCCTAGAATGACTGAGTAATCTCCAAACAATGCCTTCAGCAAGAAAATAGATAGACATACGTCATTGCCAGGTACAACCAATGAAGGCCAATCCTAGGGTTCTCATCCTGGAAACTGAGATGGCGAAAAGAACACCATAAAAATTGAAGTCACCTTGTGTTGCTGCCCCAATTGCCAAGAATGTTGCTACAATACACCGATTGTCCGGCTCACGATTGCCGCACACATGGTTTACACGTAGACATACACAAACTAAACCACGTTCGCTGGACGAGTAGTGAAAGTTTCATCATCTCCCCATCCAATGGAGTTCTTTCTCCTCTGAGCATTGTTGATCTCTTCAAACATAACCACCAAGAGCTTCACCACAACACCTTGGTAACCGCTTACCGGACATACACTTGGCGGTGAGGTTGTGAGGTTGAAGGTTCCCGTGAACCTCGCCTAGGCCCTCTACCCTTGGTGGTGATGGCGCCACACCGAGGCCGCATTGAGGCCCCGACAACGCGTGGATCAAAAGGCGAGGGGGAGGCGGCAGCCATGACGGCGACCATGTGTGGCATTCCAAAGGCTACACCAACTTCATCCCATTGGTTAGGAGCTAGATTCTTCACAACATGGGCGATGTGTGACGCACAACTCCGTTGCGATCCAATCGGCTCTCGTTCAGGGCATCCACATGTTTAGCATCATGCCGATCTCGGTGAAGCTGTCAAACCGCACGTGCTAGAGAACGACAGTGCGTCGTCAAAACAGGCATAGGGGGTAATTTGGGGTTGGGGCTAGAGGTGGGGAAGGAGATGCATGGGAGGAGGAAAAGAACACCCCACTACTGCCATCTGCCGCCGGCTGGCCTCCTTCGGCGGCGTCAAGGGGATGGACTGCAGTGGCTAGGTTTTTCATGGGTGGTAGCGGTGTCTTCGGAGTCGCCCATAGGCGAGCCGGGAGGCAGACATACAAAGTGCTAGGTTTTTGTTATGAATAAGTTGGTAGATCACTGCCGATAGATAACCACAAATGTGTGTGTCAGTTTAGGATATTAATCCAATTGTGTATCTCAATATTTAATATTGTTCATATACTCTAGAATATTTTTGCCTACATTGCTTTGAGCATATAGCCAGCACGACGAAGTCCATGCATGGAGTTTGTCATGGAATACAAACTGTATCTTCCATGCTATCTAATCATGTGATGGTACTATGGTTTATGGCTTGGTCCTCACTATAAGCATAAACATTGGGTGCCTAGGGGTACATATATAGCACTGCGGCATTCACGACACATTTCCCTTCCTCCATATTCTGCTAATTAGCGAGTACAACAGAATGAACCCAACTAGCATCATGTACCCGATGTTATGCTATGCTGCACTAGCCCATCACATGCATATGGTACTGTACCCGATTTACTAGCTGATTGGTACATGGACTATTGGTACGTACTACCTGAGATTTACACAGTAGTATGTACTAGTACTATTGGTACTACATGAATGGATAGCGGATAGATGATGGAAACAGTGCTAGGCTGCGGCAATAAATATTATGTACGTGGTATGCATCACAGTACTGTTCATAAGAATAAGGTGATCCGTAGGAAGCATCCATCGCATCCACAGTTTAAAGGTGTATATAGCTTGGCCAACTCCAACGAACGAGTTTAATAACCAAAGAAAAAGACGCGGCCAGCGAGCTACCAACGAACTCATAAGTTGCTTGATTTGGTTTCTAATAACGAAAGAAAAAGACGCAACGACCTACCGACAAACTGAATTTACGTCAAATTCGCTTTACAACAGAAAAAGTTTGACTTAAAAAAAACATGACAGACTCATGACAAGTACATTGTGACGCTTCAATCAAACGTGGTTGGCTTTACTCATGGTTCTCCTTTTCTTCGTCACCAGACAAGGCACACCACTTAGTTCAGTAAAATGTCACAATCCAGTGTTCTAGTGTTCAAATCACATACCGAGTAAGTACACAAAGCCATCATGCCAGTTTAGAACGTTTCCTTTGTCATCTTCTGTTTCCACCATAAAGCCTAGTACCTGCCACTGCTCTGGATGCTCGTCTCGTTTGCTTATCTTTGTCATCTTCTGTTTTGTGGTCATTGTCATAACATTAATTCATTGCAAGCAATATTTTTAGAAATTATAATGAGAAAAAAATGATTTATACAAGCTTGACGAGTTTTGTGGTCGTTGTCATAACATTAATTCATTGCCCACAGAGTACCATACAACAAATAATGCCAAATTTATGAAGTTTTTTCCATTTTTGATGAATATATACTGGTAAATACGTATGTCTATAAGGCAATGGCATGCAGATATGTGACTAGAATAAAATGGGTATGTGTGGAATAATCTCAAGTAAATTAAGATTGCAATGATGAGGCACTAGGAGAAACAAATATTGATGAAAGACAGGTACAATGAAGGGTAACATGTACGTGCCAAGGGATATATGTAATTTTAATACGTAACTCTAAAATCTTGCATGCAAGCGCTTGGACCACACTAGTGCAGGAAATATTACCAGTGGCATGCACATTTTTGACTTCACTCACATGCAATGCGTTCATTACTGGTAATTCGCCAGTGGTAAGTGGTTACAACTATCAAGTGCCTAGCTCGTATGTGGAAAGTAGATAGTAGTAATTAGTGAGCATAGCCGCTTGACATGGTAACGTGACCACCAATGACACTGGCATAGAATTGCACATCATTGACAAGTACTCTATCAGTGACAGAGCGCTTTTATCTGCTCGCCCATGGTATATTTTCAAATTTTATAAAAACAATACATAATTAATCAAAAGGGCCAAACCAAAATTTAATCCATTTCGCAAATAAAGCACAAATATAAAATTAGTTTTCTAGCTTCATGATGTATTCATGTCATTCATAAATGGTATATTCATGTCATTTATACATGATTTTTAGCACGTTTATATTTTTGTACTAACCTATTAATTAAGTGTATGAGTGCCACATGTTGTTTTAGACATTGGTTCTTCTTTATTGCTCGGTAGTATGTCCAGGCACGAATCAACTATCCGTCAGAGGCCCCGTGAACACACTCCTAGACTTCCCCGGGTGTTCAGGCCCTGAAATTATCAGCGACAAGAACATCCTCTGTAGGTGCATGGATATGCTGGGGGGAGATTCAGGGAAAAAACAAACAAAGGGCCACTAGTTGTATGTGACCCACATCATACCATATGAATTGAACTCATCTTTCTTATCGCAACTCGTAGATTCTTAGGGTCACTTGCTTTCTCTTTACAAATTTTATCAAATGGATGTACCATCTTGTGAGGACGGTAGCAAATTCCTTTTTCGTGTCATCTTGTCTGGTTGGCATAATCCTCGGTCATATAAATTCGTTGGATTCATGGTATGAATGAAAGATACCAAATAATCAACACGGGGATCGTGTTACGCCAATTCTGGCCATCACAAGAGTCTACCTCAATATACCTAGAGAATTTACACTTGATATAGTACATAATTTGCCAAAACAAGAAATCTCTTTTTTCACGTGAATCTACTACATAAGTGACCATGCACGTACAAACTTAGTTGCCATGTGATCTACTATGAACTTTTAATTATGTTGTAAATTAGTTAACATCATGATGTGATAAAAGTCGACTATCAAATATTTTTTATTTGCGTTGGTGTCCATAAAATAAATATCCTTGAGTGATAGTAAATGTAGATAGCAAACTAGCATGTACCTCACATGGTGTTCTCATTGAGCACCTGAAATAGCCTTCATCTCGTTTCATTGAGCACTCTGGACTACTTGCAGGTCAAAATTCTTTGTTAGTTCTAAGATATTGTCCACATGTCAGCATCAGCATGACACGGCTGCTCCAATGCAAACAACACTCCATCGATATTAAAGTCTTCACGTGGAAAAAGAGGAGCAACAAAGAGTTACAACCTTTTTCGCAGCCAGGTTTCCACTGAGCATCAGCATCACTTGCCATTAACCAAAAACTACCATATGCTTCTGCTTCACTAGAAGGAGACATAAGTTACCACAAATAACCAACACGGAATGCACCTAGCATCATAAAACTACCACCCGAGAAGAACTTAAGTTGCCAGCATAATACCACCTGTCTAGGACTTCATACACAGAAGAAAAGTTGCAAGGATCTAGAAAATAAACAATTCACGCATATATATACATGCCTGAAAATGCACATTCTGGCCCAAAGTTCATACCATGATATTTGTACTTCAGTTGCCACCAACAGTCATCTGCATTTGGCAGCCCGTTTTCTGACCTGCTATCTATACTTAGGTTGCCACTAGAAATCCTTTCGAACTTGCCATCCTGTATATTAGTTAATAACCCATCTTCCTCGTTTAGCCTAGTTAACCACTTGAATTAATAATCGTTACAAAAACATAACTAGCACATATGATGTGGAATTGGGAGGAGCAAACATAACTAGTCGTTAAAACAATGAATTTAACCCCTACCTCCTCACCCCAAAAGGATCAATGTCGCAACTTATTAGGACATAGGATGCTACCTAACGAATCAAGCAAAGAAAACTAAACAAGGAGAATGTTAATTGTGATAGCCCCACGAAAAAACTTAGTTAGGACACATGAAAGAATTCATAAGGAAGCAGTAGCTTCACAAAATGATGGCATAATCAGTGTGGCAACTTCATAATGTGGAAACTTCAAGACATACATAATTCCTTGACTTCTGATTATGTATGAGCTTCAAAGTGGTTGGAGATGCGCCTCTGCCACACCAAGCGAGTGGCATCATTGGACTTCTGTGCAAGGCACTTACCCTAGCCCTATCACTTTGCCAAACAATACCATGGAGCCAACTTGGTCATGGAAGCACTATAAACTCGCTGCGGATGCCCCAAACCTGGCCGCGAGGGTGTATAGAGACACCGCCTTGTGGGCGCATAATGATTTTTTGGTAAATTTCTTTGAAACTACATTAGTCATTACTATAGACTTGAAAATTATTGTACTCGTGACTTTATCCTTTTCCCCCTCTATGCAAGATTGTAGGATTTCTTTACTTCCGGCAAGGGTTTCGATGGTTGGAATGTGGGTTGTAGAGAATATTGCCAAGAAGTTTGTTCATGAGATGCACTATGAGAGACGCATCCATTGCATGATCAAGTACCACACACAATACCTCAAGAAAAGATTTTGTAAAAAGGATGCCCGGAAGAATCATATGCAACTCGTTGTGCGATGTATGCGATGTAGTCTAAACAAGCGTTGGTGATCCAACATCTTTATACTGTCCAAGACACACCTAAGTTCCAACCCTCCTACACATCATCCTATCTTCAGTTTTGTGAGTTATCTTCAACTTTTTTAATCAGCATTTTCGTCCATACCATTCATGTTACTGTCTCACGCTTACATCTGAATCCATCGGTTGGATCAAGCAATGATACAGGAGGTGCGAAAGGAAGCCCAAAGATGCCTCATGATGTCCCACTCGAACTCCGAAACCTTGTAAACTACAGGTTATGTTGACAACTTTGTGTTTGTGGACTTTCTATACTTGTGCTTGTGTGCATCAGAAATTATGAACTTATGAACTTGCTCTTATGTGCTTGAGAACTTCTGTTTCTGACCTTGTGATATATATGTTTAAGAATGTTGGTTTGAATATAATGTTTCAGTGCTTGTGATACGTGGGATCTAACATATATGAATTGTTATATATGCTTTATTTGAGGGCTAATTGCAAAATGAACTAAAAAAGTTACTGACAAAAGCTTTGCCGATCAGTGTAACACTCGGAAAATGGCATAGATGTTCAGTGCTACGCTCGGCAAAGATGCCACGTGGGTAACTCATGGGAGCATTTGCCAAACGCCCGATAGTGGAAAAATATGACCACGTGGAACGCCCTGGAAACGTGCCAACCGGCCAAGAAGTCGAGTGCTGAAACTCATCGAAGATGGGTTTCCCTTCGCTGAGTACCAGACAGCGACGCGAGGGACGGAGCGAGGGCGATGATGTGTGGATGTTTATTTTTCTTTTTTCTTCTTTTTTTTCTGCTTCACACATGTATGGATGTGTGATGATCGCGCACGGTCCATTTTGATCCACCATCCGCACTGCATCCGTGATAGACTATATAAAAGCTGCAATATTTTTACTCCTCGCACACAATTTGTTAATTTGAACCATGTGTTATACAACGCATACACGATTGACCCTTCAAACTGTGTAGTTATTTTTCTTATTCATGCGCTATGATCGCACACGTTTCACTTTCGGGCACACGGTTTGATTTTCCTAATGCCACTTCGATACTAGAGCCTAGAGCGTGCAATGGGGAAGGCTTAATAACAGTATTCCACACAAGTGATATGTTTTTTGCGGGGACACACAAGTGATTTTTGAAAATGCTAATACCACGAAGTTTTCACTTTTGGGTCGTAGTTAGCATATATGTTTGCAAAAAGAAGAGACAATTGAAACGGAGTGCAGCCTATTTATATAGCTAGCTACGCTTGCGGTGCCTCACTCGTCACCAAACCAACGTTATTCTCACCAAATCAGTACGTGATACTACCATCGCCGGCCATGGCTTCCTCCTCGCCGCTGCCGCTGCTTCTCGTCCTCCTGCTGGCCTCATCGGCGGCCGTAGCATGCGCTCGGCCGGACGACAACGTTTGGGAGCACACGGTTGTGTACATGCACGAGAGGCTGACGGGCCCAAACGCCACGCGGCTGATTACGGTGCAGTCCCCGCTGGGTGGCGACAGCTTCGGGCAGTTCGGCGTGGTAGACAACGAGCTGCGGGACGGCCCGGACCCTCGCCGATCGTCGCTCTGCGGCCGGTTCCAAGCCCTCTTCGCGCTGGCGGGTCTGGTGAGCCCACCGGGCATGCAGTCCGCCGTCAATTTCTTGTTCACGGCGGGGAGGTTCCGCGGGAGCACGGTCACCGTGCTCGGCCCCGTGCTGACCTTCGAGAGCTCCGTCGAGCGCAGCATCGTGGGCGGCACCGGCGTGTTTCGGATGGCGCGTGGGTACAGCTTCATGAGGCCCGTGCCGGAGATGAGCGTACCGCAAAAGTACAGTGTGTACAGGCTCGACCTCTTCGTTCAAGTCAGCTCGGACCGTCTGCCACTGCCGCCGCCGGTTGATTCCATTGGGGCTTACGACATTTAAATCTTCGTTCAATGCTAAGGTTGTGTTGGTTGTTCGGTTTCAGTTCAGTTTATTATCTGTAGCGTCTCAAACTTGCGCTCTAAGTTCATGTTGTGGCCCAAGTTAATATGTATTCCCCCGTTCGTCGTGTAAAATCGGCACTATCCGCCCACACATGGTGCATGCGGATCGTGGCGACTTTGTTAATTAAGGAATAAAAAAGAGATCCTATATGTCTAAAAGTTGATTGTCATTGTTTTTTTTTCATTTTTACATGCACACGTGCCAGCTCATTAAAGTCCCACCATAACATGCATGCATTTTTGCGAATTGAGCATAGCTCAGATGGTTAGGTTCTTTGTGATATCAAACCACCAGGATTCAAGTCCTAGACATGGCATTGGTAGTCACATTTTTCTGGATTTATTTCAGACCTTTCAACGATCTACGTTTAGTGGAAGGAGATGTTCCCGTCGACTACAAACACGTCTATTAAGACTTTTTCAATTTCAAGATGATGTGCCGTTCCAGTCTCTCAGGAGTGCATATAGGACATAGGGTGTGCGTCCATGTGTTCATAACGGTTCGTGTATGTGTGTGTATGAGTGTCTGCGTCTGTATCGTGATAAAAAAACATGCATGAGTTCTACTTCATCATTAGTTGTCGCCTACTATTTTTATTTATTTCAGCACGCGGAAGGTTTTCATTTCATCACAGATGCCACTTCAACATGCATGAACAAATTATTGCTTTATATTATTCTACTTATATTTAATAAATATTTCAATATTCATATTTAACAAAATCTCATCGAAATATACTGCAACGATTTCTGCAGCAACACACAAGGTATCATCTATTAAAATGAAAAGATGCTAAAATAACAGAGATAAATCGTATGGACATGTTATTGGGGAATGCGGGCAGATCTTGCTACAAAGAAACAATCTCATCTCTGTGAATTAGCAGGTATCCATTAGCTCTTGTACTAGAGGGTTCAGGTAGTTTTTTCTTTGATTATTCATAGGGTTAGACCTAGCGTCAAGGAAGGCATGCAATCATGGCTAGATTTAATGTAAACTATTAGTTGTGCTAAACTGTAACACTCATCCCCCATTTGTACATGACCATCATTTATAAAATATAAAATGGCGCATTAGGGAACTACCCCTACTGTTTTCGGCTCAAAAAAGAGAAAAACCACGGCTTCTTGTGTCATGCTTGCTTCCTGCTCATCCAGTTTCTCATGTGAGTCACTTGAACGGTGAATGGCTTCGGATTAAATACTTGGTGTTCTGGATCTCGGAGACTCGTTCACTGTGGTGATTGGCGACGTTTCATTCTCGTTCGGTCTTGCTAGTTCATTACTAAATTGTATATAATCAAAATAAAAAGTGTCCCATAAATATTCGTCATTTTTTCTCGACCGATAAGACTCATCATTTGACTAGGACATCTAATTTGTAACGTTCCCATAGTCAAATGAGGAGTCAAGACTAGGAACCGGTAGAAATATAAATATCTTTTTTCGTCAAAACGTTACAATTTTTTATTGTGACATCATCTAATTTGTAACGTTTTAAACTCTTCGTGGACAAGACTAGGAACCAAAATAGTTGACCCTTTTCCGCGAAAGGAGAAAATGTTGATATTTATAATTGGTGTACCAAGATATGTTAAGAACTTAAGATAGGTTTGATGAACGCATTGCCAGCCGACCAATATAACCTTTATGTCCCCATGCGCGAATGCGCTGTGGGTAACCCTCCTTTAAAAAAAATGCCCAAGTGTGCCAAAGGATACATTTCAGGCTTTTCATAGGTGCCCGCATGCGGTGATGCTTCGCATGTGAAGAAACAAATCATCCACGAGAAACATCCATCAGAGGTCGGAATTCCTCATGGTTGTTTCTTTTGAGCTATGTCAAGACCCCCAAAACAATTCACTTGCACCCTGGAGCTGATCAATTTGAGGGAAAATGTTTTTGAAGAGGTCAGGCTCGTTGGCTCATTAACGCTTGCAACTAGTCCGAGGGCAGACCTCTTCGCTGGTAACCACCACCGACAAACTGGACTACTCTGAATATTGATGGCCCCATCAGTGACCATGAGGAGAATACTGGAGCAGACATGGTCCGGAGGGACACCAAGAGGACATCCATCTTTTCAGTGTGCCTTTAGTTATGTTCTAGCTAATCACCGCTGGAGGAGAAGCTTGTGGCATGCATGTAGGGGACTTGCATTGGCCTTAGACTACCCACAATGGGAAGTAACATAGAGTAGAACATGCATATGTTACTAGTCTAAGTTACTACCTCCACAGTGGTTGTAACATAGGTGTATTGAGCCTTTCATTTATTAGCTTATAGACTCATCTTGTCTTGGTGTGCGTTATGTTACTCATAGTATGAGTAACTAGCTATGTTACTCAATTTCTCTCTCTTCTCATTAATTAGTTGTCACATCATATTTTTCGGTTAGGTAACATCTATGTTACTACCTATGTTACTCCCACTGTGGATAGTCTTACATACCCCCTTTCCTCTAAATTTTTTATAAGTTAAGGGTTTCTGATATTTGGACTGCCTACTTCAACACCACATGTCAAAGGGCTTCCAAAAGACAAAATATGCCTTTGTAGTGGCAAACATTACAAAACCCGGTCATCGGTGATGTGACAAACTGCAACACTTCAAATCTACTAGATTCCCACAAATATGAAACACCCTGCATAGTAGTCTGGGCACCACCCCGGAAGAGAAAAAGCGTTATGGGGGAACCAAAAAATAATATTATCAAGAAGGATGCAACATTCAGTGTTCACGTGTTTACATCAGTTCATCTTGCCACCAAGACTACGCTTTCAGAAATATTCCATGCATGCGTTGTCATTACTGAATCTACAGCATGCGTAATCTCATTATAAAGTCACAATAATATTCAAAATTCTGTTGATGATTCGACGAGCCACCACCAGTCCAAAAGAATTAAAGCATTGGTCGCTTCCATAGCTTTCAAGATAATCGGTACTCTCTAGAAGGACGTAACACTGAGTGTCGAACAAAGTCTACACCACGTGTTTTCATCGTGGAGCTCATCATGCCTCCAAGACATCGCCGTCAGAAACATTACATGTATGTGTTGTCGTTGTTGGATCCACATCACATGTTATCTCATTATGAAACGCAACAATTAACAAAGATTTGTTGATGGTTTGGCGAGCCACCTGTATTCCACCAGAATTAAAACACCCAATCGCTTCCATGGTGTAAAGGTGTCATAGATGGCTTGGCCAACTCCACCGATTTTAATTTCCTAATTAGTACTATTCAAGTTTGCTCGATTTGGTTTCTAACCAAAGAAGATGGTTACGAGCGAGGTAGATGGGTACCAGCGAACTAGATTTACGTAAAAATAGCTTTTCAAAGGGAAAAGTTCATCTCTCCAAAAAAAAAACATGACATGTATGTTTTGACACATCAAATTACCATGACTAGCTTTGCTCACAGCTCTGCTCCGCGTCATCGTTGTACAAGAGATAACACTTAGTTCACTAAAACATAAAAAATGTTTGAAGAATATAAGAACGACGGTAAATGACGACAAGAAGCCTCGATGCCTTTCCAAGTCACATACTCTACAGGCAGCCATGCAAGGCTTAGGGCATGTTTGGTTTGCTTCCAAAGAAAGTTGCCTGAGTCACGCAACACTCTCAGGCGTCTGATTTTGAAGGCCTGAGGTGGAGATCGCTGCCTGGCTCAGATGATGCCTGCCAGGCCTCAATCCAAACATGCCCTTAGTACCTGCCACCGCTCCTAAATCCTGCCCCCTTTGCTTATCTTTGGCATATTCCGCCTTGTAGTTATTAACAAAAATCATTACAAGGAAAATCTGTAGAAATTATAATGTCAGGAAAAAATGATGAATACACGCTTGACCCACAGAGGACCTTACAATAAATCATGTCAAATTTATTACGTTGTTTCAGTTTAGTTGCATATATACTGATAAATACGTATGTATGTAAGGCAGTTGTGATGCATATATGTGATTTGAATAAAATAGATATGTGTTGAATAATCTCAAGGAAATAAAGATTACAATTATGACGCAGGTGTAGGAAACAAAATACATGGTGTGAATGTTTAGACCCGATTATTGGTGAGGAAATTGTATAAACAAATATTGATGAAAGACAGACACAACAAAGGTGAGAAGGCTCGATCTGGCATCACGTGTTGGGCATGCAAGCGATGTGTTCATCACTCGTACCTATCCAATGGTAAATGGTTACGAAGTGAAGCAGAATGATTCCAGCTAGCATCCCTACAGCCCATGTCATGCCAATTGCATGGACGGATAGCCGATAGAAGATGAAAACAGTAGGCCGTGGCAATAAATACTATGTCCGTGACATGCACCATAGTACAACAGGAATACCGGTAGTCCACAAGAATTAAAGCATCCATCGCTTCCACAGCTTAAAGGTGAACATGGCCTGGCCAACTCTACAGAGTTTAATTTGCTTGATGGGTACCAGCGAACAAGATTTACACTAAAATTGTTCGGAAGAGAAAACATGACAGACTCGTGACAGGTACATTTTGACGCTTGAATCAAAACGTCATTAGCCTCACCATCACACAAGAGACAACACCTTTTTTCGATAAAGGACATTTCATTGAATTGATTTATCAAGGTGATACAACCGCATCGAAAGAATGCCCGGCCTTTGCATAGCATGATGCACACAGCCAACAAGTCCAAAAGACCAATAAAATAAAATAAAAATAGTTTTGTAGCGAAAATAAATCAATCCAGCCTAGGGTGGGGTAGATCCTATCCGGAGATTACACCGCCATCCATGGAAGGAGAAAACCTCCCTGGCCGTACGCTCCAGCCGGGTAGACACCATCATAAAAAGGTCCCTGTCCTCCGGCCTCTGCAAGATAGACCAAGTACGGAGCCATCATGTGCATGCACGAATAACCTGCACAGGAGAAGAAACACATTTATTATTAAAAACCACATCATTCCTGGTAAGCCATAATGCCCAACATAAGGCAGCTGCCCCCACGAGAATATGTGCAGAAAATTGTTTATCAATACCCCGCAACCAATTGCCGAACATGTTACGTGCACTACATGGGGGGTATAGATTGGAAGCTACTTGAACAATGACCCATACTGCCCGAGCGAACTTACACTCAAAAAATAAGTGTTTAATAGACTCGTCATGTTGTCAGAAAACACATGTTTTACTACCTTGCCAGTTACGTCGTGCCAGGTTATCTCTAGTTAAGAAGACCCCTCTCCTTAAAAGCCAGAGGAATATCTTCACTCTTAGAGGTATTTTTAGCTTTCACAAGAGACAACACCTAGTTCGGTTCTAGTGTCCAACTCATGCAACAGTGTGTACAAGTGTCCAACTCACGCAAAAGTGCCCAACTCACGTACCATTGTACCAGTGCCCAACTCACGCAACAATGTACCAGTATCCAACTTTCCGTAAGCTACAGAAGGCAGTCATGGAAAGCTTAGCACGCTCCGAAAGCTAAAAAGTCATAACATTCACTCATTGTAAGGATTTTTTTTTGTAGGACTGATATTCGTCTACTTCAGTTTTCTTGATCAATTTTAGAACGGCCTATCTATTAAAACAACATTATAACATTCCTTGCAGCCGATATTTCTAAAAACATAGAATTGCAGAAAAAATGATGATTTTCCACACATAGTACCTAATAATTAATCATGCCAAACTTAATTTAGACAAATATATACTCATTAATACATACATCTAGAAGGCAGAGTGGCAGGCATATATTTAACTAAAATAAAACGATTTTTTTTACAAACAGAGCTCCCTCTCTGATTTCTATTAAAAGAGATCACAGTGTCTTGATTACAACAAGAAAAGTAGAGTAGATGCAAGATCACTGCGAAAAGAAAGAGCTGTCCCTCCTCCCCTCCCAGCAATCATGTTTTTTTTAGAAAAGGAGGAAGACCCCTGGCCTCATATGCATGCAGTCACTTTATTAATTACTTATAAAGACCTTACAAAGAAATACATCAATAAGTCTTAAAGCAGACCTTGCACCTATCCAGTTGATGAAGGGATGTTGATAGACCAAGCCTAATACCAAACAGAACTCGCACCAAAGCCTAACATCTAAGACCGGAGGCCCGAACCAAGTCACTTGCCGGGTATGGGGCACACACCGGTACGGCGCACTCTCAGAGGCCGCCGCCGCCAACTGCCACCGATCCATCTTTAGACATGTATTGACGCATCGACCTTGCCTGGCCTAGCTGCCATTGACGCCACCACGACGCCAGACAATGCCACCATCCTGTGCTCGTCCATCATCACACGCCCAGCGGCGAGACTCCACTGATCCATGCCGCTGAGACCCGTCGTTCTCGACGTGCCAGATGCCACGCCACTCCTCCTTCGCGAACACCACCTGCTGCCACTGGTCCCGTCCCCTCCGCCTGCAGTTCCTCTGCACTCCCAACCGAGCCCCAAGGCCCCTGACGACACCTCCAGGAAGGTCACGACGTGAAAAGCGCTGCTGCCGCCAAATCCGAAGAGGATTGAAGGTTTTCACCTGGGCAGGGGATCGGGGTGGGTAGTTTGGGACCTCAGCTGCGCCTCCATGAAGCAAAGTGGCGCCCTTGGGCGTCACCGCTGACAGGCCAGCTAGACCGGCCAAGGTTTCCCCCGGACCCCAAGTACACCACCAGGGCTCGCCGTCACCGGATCCGGCAGACGCAAGCCACCGGGATGTCGAGGGAGGCAGCAGGACATATGGGAACTTCTAGATCTGACGATAGAGCACCGCGCCGCAGCCGGACTCCACCAGCGACCCGTCGCCCGCGCGGCCGAGCGCACTGGCCAACGTCTCTTGCGGACGTCGCCAGCCGCCGGACAACGCCGCCTCGCCGGCAGGGTCGCCGCCCCAGGGACCACAGGCCTCCGATGCGAGCCGCTGGTCTGCAGGCCATCGAGATCAATCGGAGCGCCGAGATCCCAGCCGCCACCTTCCCCGGCGCCTGCACGGGCTTTCCGGCGGCTGTCTCCGGTGGCGGCGAGGAATGAATGGGGGATGAAGGGGTGGCGGCGCGGCGGAGACCTAATCGCCCCCGAGCCCTGCGGTTCAAGTATGTGGATATATCATGTGAAGATTGGTGAAGCGTCTCACCTAAGACCTAACCTCCAACACAAGCATCAGAGGCGATCCAAACTACTAACAAGCTCACATAGATCAATCCTTGATCTCAAATGGGACAGACCCCACACAGAGAAGCCTCTAGCCGAGATACAAAAGCAACACACGATAAACCTACAACAAAAGATGATCTAAAAACAACAGGGACAACCAAACGAGGAAACATGCAAAGGAAGAAACCTTCAACAGCTAGTGCGCCTGCTAGAGGGAGAGCTCTTCAGCCCCCCAATTCTTCCAGCTCCAGCTCTCCACCCATGCACCACCCTGAAGACCTCCCGTGCTACCAGTCCAACCTGTCTTATGCCCGCCGTCATTCGCCTTGTTTTTTCTTGGTTTGTCTGCAAAACACTCCATTCATGTAGCCATTTCAATACCATATTTATCAGAACACAAGGGTCAGTAAACCTGTTGTTATAAAAAACCACTCTGTTTCTCAATTTCCACAAGGTCCAAAATATAGCAGTATTCCAATCGCTACCAGCCCTCTATCATTCTTATAGATTTTTTTTTATCCAAGAATCAAACAAATCTTGCACATTGTCTGGGATGTCAAACATGCTAAAGGCACATTTCATGACATTCCACAACAATATCACAATTGAGTAAATGTAAAAACAAATGATTTATATTTTTCTCTCTCCCACAAAAACAACACTTGTTATCACATTCCATCCCCTGAGCAGCAGACCATCCTTGGTAAGAATGCAATTTCTCAGAGTTAACCACATAAACATTTTGACGTGTGGGGGCATTTTAACCTTCCACAAAAACTTATGTGGGTATTTGTACCCAGATTGGATCAGTATAGCCAGATTTCATTGTGTATTCCCTATTACTTGTCATAGACCATTTTATCACATCCTTTTGCTCATTCAAGATAAATGGGTATTTGCGGAATAATCTAAGGGGAAGATTGCAATGGTGACGCTGCTCTAAGAGAAAAGGACTACATGCTGTCGATGATGTAACAGATCGCCGGGGCGTTAGGGAACTTGATTGATACACGATGGTGGGTTCAACAAAAGGCAGTGCTGGAGCGAATAGACCACCGACATATGCAACGCAAAGTCACACCAAAATCAGTTCATAGCAGTAGGACGCATCCTTTTTTAGTACAGGAACTTCTGCTGGGTCTTCAAGTTTGTTGGGCCTACATTGGCGGTACTATTATTACACATTCCGTTCCTCATCCAAATATGGTGGAATAAAACAGGATATTAATGCGTACTATTTCCGGTACGAAAACCAGCCTGGTCAGTACTGTGGTATTAGTAGGACAACAGTGATGTTTACTCCTCCCAGATTGTTGCTTATCTTTGCTGTCCATGTTTTTTCTTTCTACATGAAATGAAGGAGAAGGCTCGCTAACATACATCCATAGTTATTCCAGGATTGGCCGGAAAGTGACCGAAAAGTTAAGTAAAGGTTGTTGCATCAAACCATAACATATCGTTAGAGGGCTTGCTTGTGCCCTCACGTTTAAACACCAGCAATATACCTGGCACGCCATGTGTCCTTGGCAAGCCAAATCCTATCAGTTTTGCAGAAAAGCCCATAAAAGTTTAAAGACTTATAACTGTTAATCTATATATCAAAATTTAATGAATTTTTTGCATACATTTTTTTAAATTTTTCTAGCAAGTGAAAGGCAATAATGACGATGATTTGATGAAGTGGCTGTGGCAAAAACAAGTGAAAGGCAATAATGCGTACTATTTCCGGTACAAAAACCAGCCTGGTCAGTACTGTGGTATTAGTAGGACAACAGTGATGTTTACTCCTCCCAGATTGTTTATTCACTCTCGTACCGCTCATGAAGCGATGGGGCGGTCAATATCTTCCATGCTAAGCGGGTTGACGATAGTTTATTCACTCGTCTTGCACGAGAGAAGTTGGTTAAAAGGATACCTAGTCCTGCATAATACAAAAATTAACAACTAAAGCTCTCCCTAGAAAGTTGATTGTTTGGAGGACACCCAAGGATTCGGTCGGCCATGAAATGTGTTTGTATGTTGGAAAGGGGAGTAAAAAATCCATTCTGCTTGGGAACCGCTATTAATGTGTTTTGCATGGAACCGCTATTAACGTTGACAGGAAAAGCACACCACCCAAAATATATTTATCTATTTTTCAAACCTTGAGCTCTCGCACCTCTGCAAATCTCTGCCTCCCTCTATGAGGGCACATTCTTTTACTTTCATGTTATTTTATTTTTATAATTTGAGTCATCATCTTCTTGCTTAAAAGCACCAATCATGATAGCGCTATTGTGATTTTTATGCATTGAGTCTGGTTAATTTTGGAAATGAGCATGACCAGATCTCCTCTACCCTCAGTTATAATGTTTTGTTGTTGCTTGAACTTCGGAGGTGCTCTGCATTTATATATTGCGGTCCCAGAAAGGGCTAGCGAGATACCATGTTATGACATTATATCATGATTATTTTGACAAAGTGTTAGGATTTGAGATATGTTATTATTCCTCGCTAGTTGATTATGTCATTGATATGAGTAAATGTGAGCTCCAAGTGTTATCATCCATATGGTTAGTTCATGATCTTTGCTGAAAACTTGGATACTAGTTAATTTTTTATATACGGCAACAAAAACAAAAGAGTTTGTAAAAGTTTTTTCTTTATCACTTTCAGTTTATCAACTGAATTGACTAAGGACAAGCAATTAGTTAAGCTTGGGGGAGTTGATGGATCTCTATCGTAACTACTTTTCCAAGCACTTTTTCTCTTGTTTTGGCCACTAATTTGCATGATTTGAATGAAACTTACCTGAACTAACGTTGTTTTCAACAGACTACCATGATGTTGTTTTTGTGTAGAAAATAAAATTTCTCGGAATCGGACGAAACTTTGCGGAGATATTTTATTGAATAAATAAAAAATACTGGAACGGAGATCCACCGGAGGAGGGCCACCTGCTGTCCACAAGATAACAGGGCGCACCCTTATGTGTTGTGGGGCCCACAGGCGGTCGTCTGACCTAATTCCAAGGCTATATATTCTGTCTTCCCTAGAAAAAATGAGAGACAAGTTTTCATTGCGTTTTACGATACGTAACCGCCGCCACCTTTTGTTCTACATCGGAAGGGCTGTTCTGGAGTCCGTTCGGCGCTCAGGAGAGGGAGATTAATTGCCGTCGTCATATTCAACCCTTCTTCATCAACAATTTCATGATGCTCACCACCGGGAGTGGCTAATTCCTTCATAGGCTTGCTGGACGGTGATGGAGTTGGATGAGATTTATCATGTAATCGAGTCAATTTATTAGGGCTTGATCCGTAGTATCCACTATGTTCTGAGATTGATATTGTTATGACTTTGCTATGCTTATCATGTAATCGAGTCAATTTAGATCTGAACCCTTTATGCTTTAATGAGTATATTTGAGTTCTTTATCCTATCTGCTAGTTGTATGCACTTGTTATTGTTCTGATCCGTAGACCCCGATGTGACAATAATTGGGATACTCTCCAGGGATGACTGTAACTCGAGGAGTTCATGTATTCATCATGTGTCAATGATTTGTTCCGGTTCTCTATTAAAAGAAGGCCTTAATATCCCTTAGACTTCCTTATGGACCCCGCTGCTATGGGAGGCTAGGACAAAAGATGTCATGCAAGTTCTTATTATATGCACACAAAGTTGTCAGAATCAAGATTCTGAATCGGATCGGAGCTTCGTTGGTAGGATCGTGAATCATAGAATCATAACTACCAGGATCGTAGAAACTTAGATCCTATGAGCAAAATCGTAGAATCGGAGGGGCTAGTTTGGATTGTAAGGTCGTAAGATTCTAAGACTTGAGTCGCGATTCTGACAACTTTGTATGCACGTATGACTATATACGAAATACATGCCTACATTATATTGGTAGAGCTATTGTGTATCGCTCTAGGTTGTGACTATTGCATGATGAATTTCATCTATACTAATATCCATCGCGGATTCAATGCCTATGATTTTCTCATATTGTCATCACGAAGTTAATACTGTTACCGTTGCTGTTACACTCACCATAAAATTGCTACTGTTACTGTTACCATTACTATTGCTACTGTTACCGCTACTATCAAACTATCATACTATTGTGCTACTAAATACTTTGCCGCAGATATTCAGCTTTTCAGGTGTGGTTTAATTGACAAGTCAACTGCTAAAGCACATAATTATTCGTTGGCTCCCCTTGTGTCAAATCAATTAATTGAGCGAAATACTACCCTTAAAGACTGTTGCGATCCCCTATACTTTTATGTCATCAGATTAAAGGGGGCCAATATATCTTAATGCTATGGTTGGGTTTACGTAACGTGTTAGTATTTGCAGATACTTTCTAATAGTCCCAATCATAGGTACATATGATTTCAAGTATGGATAGTATGCTAGTAAATACCTCTTCCACGTATAAAGATACAATGGTAGATTACTCATATCAACAAGGTGCACCTTCTTTTCCAGGGGCTCATTTGAAAGGAATCTCAAGGTTAAATGTGCTTGGCTTGGGGCAATTTGAGAGCGGGTGACTGACTCGGTACTTGAACCCAAGGGCGCACTAGTGAGGGCACTCGGCAAACACTATTTTTCAGTAGTGAAAGGCTTACTTAGCAAAGTGTTGAATATTATATACTTGGCAAACTATTGGGCAATCAAAAACATGGCAATTCTGGTAGTGTCCACCTTATTTATCTCCTCCTCTGGTGACACCTCGGCCCTTCTCCGGCAAGGTCATGGCTCGCCGTCGCCGGGAACATCACAACCTTCCGGTCTTCGACTGCGCGACAAACATATTTTTTATTGGATGTGGCTAGGTCTCAGCCGATTCAGACTTAATAAGGTGTTAGTCAAGTGGCAGAACATGTAAGAGAAAAAAGAGAAACTAAAAGAACAAATTGCATGGGTCTCAATATAAGATGTCACGAATACAGCATTAGCTGATGATACATAACCACGTCTTAGTCCAATGAAATTTAGCAACTGTTTCTTTTAATGGGGCAACTTATTTTACAACTAATTAAGAGTCCTATAAATAGCCCAAGGACCGGCACCAATTCACGTGGTGGCCAAAGCGTAAATACCATTGGTGTGGTTCAGGCCGTGCATTGGCTTTGTAAGGTGCATTCCAGCAATGGCGCCACCTACATGCTTGGTGGACAACATGACTGGCCAAAATGGCATCGTCCCGGTGGTGGTGGACACGACGGAGACGAAGACGCAATCTCCAAGCCTGCTCGACGCTGACGAGTTCCGGCGTCAGAGTCACGAGGTAGTTGACTTGATCGCCGAGTACTATGACCGCATGGGCGACTACCCCGTGCACCCCAGCGTTACCCCCGGTTTCCTCCGCAACCTGCTCCCTCCAGACGCACCGTTCCGTCCGGAGCCCGACGCATTCAGCTCCGCGCTCAAGGACGTCCGCGACATCATCCTCCCGGGCCTGACGCACTGGCAGAGCGCCCGCCACATGGCGCACTTCCCGGCGTCGAGCAGCACCATCGGCGCCCTAGGGGAAGCGCTCACGGCAGGCATCAACGTCGTCCCGTTCACGTGGGCCGCCTCGCCCGCAGCCACAGAGCTTGAGATGCTGGTCGTGGACTGGCTCGGCAAGGCGCTGCACCTGCCGGAGAGTCTCCTCTTCGCCGGCGGCGGCGGTGGAACGCTTCTTGGCACCTCGTGCGAGGCCATGCTCTGCACTCTCGTGGCCGCGAGGGACCGGAAGCTCGCCGAGATCGGCGGGAACAGGATCTGCGACCTCATCGTCTACTGCTCCGACCAGACACACTTCGCCTTCCGCAAAGCCGCACGTATCGCCGGCATCCTGCGTGACCACTGCCGCGCCATACCCACGTGCCACGACAACATGTTCGCTCTCTCCCCCACGGAACTGGAAGCGGCCATGCAGGCGGACGTGAAAGCCGGGCTGGTGCCACTTTTCCTCTGCGCCACCGTCGGGACGACCCAGACGACGGCCGTGGACCCCATCGGCGAGCTCTGCGCCGTCACCGCCCCGCACGGCGTCTGGGTGCACGTGGACGCCGCCTACGCCGGCTCCGCGCTGGTCTGCCCGGAGTTCACCCACGTCATCGACGGCGTGGAGGCCGTGGACTCGTTCAGCATGAACGCCCACAAGTGGCTCCTCGCCAACAACGACTGCTGCGCCATGTGGGTGAAGAAGCCGAGCGCGCTGGTGGCGGCGCTCGGCGCGGAGCAGGATCTCATCCTCAAGGACGTGGCGTCGGAGGGTCACGACGTGGTCGACTACATGGACTGGACCATGACGCTGACCCGCCGGTTCCGCGCGCTCAAACTGTGGCTCGTGCTCCGCTGCTACGGCATCCAAGGCCTGCGCGACCACATCCGCTCCCACATCCGCATGGCCGAAGCTTTCGAGAAGATGGTCAAGGCCGACCAAAGGTTCGAGGTGGTGACGGACAGGAAGTTTGCGCTGGTGTGCTTCCGGCTCCGGTCACCGGACAAGTTCAGCGGCGACAAGGCGGCCAACGAGCTCAACCGAGGCCTCCTTGAGAACGTGAACGCTGCCACCTCGGGCCCTTACATGAGCTCCGCAAACGTAGGTGGCATGTTCATACTAAGGTGTGCCATTGGAAGCACACTCACAGAGGACCATCACGTGAGCGATGCATGGAAGGTTGTGCAGGATCAGGCCACCAAAATCCTTCGTACGTACTACTAATTGAGATGGAGAGATTACCTCGAGCGTGTATGCAACTTGGCCAAGTAAGTAAGGTAAATAAACATGCAGCTCTAAGTATAATTAAACTACGTACTGCTTTGTCCCAAATAATTTGGTGGCACATGGAATCATGAAAATTAATATATTGTACTTAGCGAATCTTGATGGAGATGCCCAATGTATGTAATGATGTAATGTACTAGTATAAGCTAGCTGGATTCCCTCACGTGTGTACTTGCTTTATTCAACCCTGCAAGCTGGAGATATTATTGTACTTTGTCATTGTATACTTTCTTTTTCAAAACTGGTTCGTATCTATTAGGCAAACTCACAAGCTTTATATTAAGACGTCACAAATGTTTACATGGACGAATATAAGATCTCCGGGATGACCTAAACCACGTATGGAGGCCGATCCCTACACTAAGTGCATGTTTTGCGAGATTGTGGGCCTCGGCATTTGAGGTCCTAAACTCATGGCTATAGATACAAGAGTCGAAAACTTTAGCCCTATCTATTATTTCATGTACTACAGGAGCGTAAGATGCTCCGCTTTCCTTCTTAATTGCTTCAACAGCTACTTTACAATCTGATGCTATGAAAATTCTTTGATTATATACATCGCCCGCCAATGCCAAAGCCTCCCTTATAGCCAAAATCTCAAGTGTAATCGGATCCTCCAAGTTACCGAAAACAACAGCCGATGCCCCGGATATGCACCCGTCTGATTGCGGCAAATGGCTGCTAACGCACCTCAGCCTCCAGATGTTAGGATAGCTACATCAACGTTAATTGTTACATGACCCGCACTAGGAGGTTCCCAACAACTTGGCCTAGAAACAGGGTGAGCTGATCCCCCTGAACCAGTCGGTTTCTATAGAATTTTTATCTCGTCCCAATACCAGTTGATGAAACAATTCATTGAATATGGAGTTTGATGGATGTCTTTGTGAATTACCTTCCTCCAAGCTGCCCAGATCGCCCAAAGAGTCGCCACAATCCTGGTGTAATCCTTTTGGGGTAGAGTTTCATTCATGGTAAAGAGTCACTCTTTGGCATCCTAACTCCGGTTTGTGCACATGTACTCCACCATATCATCCTTCGATAACGCCCAAACAGCGAGACATAGTTTAGTTTAGTAACTAATGTCGCCAGCTGTTCGATGCACCACAGATCACACACACATGTGTATGTGCCATGTTCCTATGATGGAGCTGTTCTATGATGGAGGATGTCGCCTCTTAGAAAATTCATATATATAAGAGCAAAAAAAACACAAAATAAACTCACCGGAAAATAAAATAAAAGATCATTTTTGTATTTCGTATACAAACATACCATGTAATATGTTCTAAAAAGTTGTCAACATGATGGTACAAAAGGTACCACTTATGTATGCTTTCAATTAGCACGAACTTAGTATGAACTATTTTTTTATAGTTGTTATACCAATAATTAGGATACTACCATGACCATATACTAGTTCCAGCACAAACAAAAAAAATTATGGATCATATATTCTAATCCCAAAACCATCCAAGAATTCAAATAATTTTCCATGTTGAAAGGTTGGCTTGCTAATTAAGGTTGTTGGATAATTTAAGAAATAGTAAAAATAAGCAAGCATGTTTTGCATAAGACTAAAGCAAGAAAAGAAAATAAGTGGGCAGCCCAGTTGTCCCTTCTATCCCTTGCACACGTGGAACCCTTGCGCCTAGCCAACGCATCGACGACGACGCCTCTGCCTAGGTCTTTTGTCTTCTTCTGCCATATCGTCTTCCTTGCCGATGTCTTCGGGGTCAGACAATGCGAGAGTTGGCCGCCTACAACCAGTGTCGAAGGGAGGCCAGACAATCTTGTCCTTGACATCGATATGTTGCTGCTGAGGTACGAAGCTTTACATTGTGGCGGTGCTATTCGCCTGTATTCGCCTGTATTATGGGGAGGGGTGTTGTATGAGCAGTTCCTGTTTGCAACAGGTACCCCCATTAATATTTTGTACTTGGTGAATCGATAGAGATGCTCAACATATCTAACCATGTGATGTACTTGCTTTATTTAATGCAATTGCCAACCACACGACTTGCAGATATTATTGTAGTTTTCATTATTCTCTTTATTTATTTTTGGAAGAAAATGCTTTGGATCAATTACAAAGGGCGTGCATATTGTGTGAATGTACGCCCTGATTCTTGCCAGGTGTGTCGCTACCTACATGTGACATACTGTTGGGGGAGGCGAACAAGACTGCTCACCTGGCAAGCAACTTTCGCACGAGAAGTGTGAGTTGAGGCACACCCTTTATTTTATTCCTTGACTGTTTTCACTAGTCAAGACAAATATCTTCTCTACCAAAATACATAGTGGACCAGTTTTTCTACTACTATGTCACATAATTTTGGACAGGAAAAATAACTAAAACCACAGGAAAATATGGAACACTATTCTTCTACAATTCACGTGCTACACTATATCCTAAGATGTATAAAATCAACAAATTATGCTTGGGACAGAAAAAAGAAGAAGAACTTGAGCCAAAGTTGTCATCCCCTCTCTCCTCACTTCACCATCTTAATAAATCATGATTGAAAAATGTGATACCTATCAATCCCTTTTAAAATATCAATGTATTTAATTTTCCATGATCAAAACTAAACTTGCCACATATTAATAGTGTTAATTCCCACCTTGACATAAGTATATAACCTTATTTTGAATCTATGCAACTTAGTGCGAGGAAAAAACTGCAATGTCCGTGCAGTAAAACAAACAAAAATATCTATTACTGGTTGTCATTCTAATAAGAAATCTAGAATATGTAAAACTCATCCAAAAGGGACCACACACAAAATGGTTAGGTGGCACATGAACATATATTGCACTTAAGATTTACTAATGGAAGTTGATGTAGTCTTGGCACTAAAACTACGACAAACAATCTAACATTTAATACACGAAGTTGCCTTTGTCTAGCCATTAAGAACTACGTTATACACTTATATATTTGCCATGGTCTAGGCATTAAAAGTACCACATGATATATCAGGGACTAGTCTGACAAATAAAGATAGGTAGAAAAGACTATACATACATATATTTTGGGAGACATGGATAAGGTGGTAAAAGCTATATATGCACGCAACTTAGGTGTGTGTGTGTGTGGGGGGGGGGGGGGGGGGGGGGGAGGGGTATAGTAACTATGCAATTTTATATACATTGACTATCAATATATCGTAAACCGTCAAATTTTGTTTTTTTAGCGTAAGTTTATTGGGAATTTCAGTATGTGGTTGCAATTGTCTCGCCATGTAAATCAAAGTTTCTACTCATTTGCCCATAACTTGTTTCGTAGTATAAATTTTGGATACTTTGGTTAATTAAGGTTGTTGGAGATTTTATAAATAAATTAAAGAAAATAAGACAACATCTTTTGGATAAGACTAAAGGAAGAAAAGAAGATAAGAGGGCAGCCTAGCTGTCCAGTCTATCAGGTGCACACATGGAACCCTTGCGAATAGCCAACGCATCATTTTCAAAATATGTTTTTCATCTTCTTCAGCCACCACCATTTTCCTCAACACCATCGTCTAGTGGGACAATGCCGGAGTTGGCCGCCTACAACCATTGTCGAAGGGACGCCAACCAGTCTTATCCTTGGACGTGATAGTATGGGAGTGTGTTGTATGAGCCATTCCTATTTGCAATAGATCTCTCTATTAATATATTGTACTTGGTGAATCGATAGAGATGCTCACCATAGCTAATGATATGATGTACTTGCTTTGTATTTAATGATGTGATGTACTTGCTTTATTCAACGACCAACCACCATGTGAGGGGTGTGAGCTAAGCCGCACCCTTTATTTTATTTTCCCTTGACCGTTTTCACCAACCAACACAACTATCTCCTCAACCAAAATACACAATGTACCAGTTTTCCTCCTATTATGTCACATAATTTTGTACACAGAAAATAACTATAACCGCTAGAAAATATGGAAAAATATTCATCTACAATTGACCTGCTACCCAATCTCTTAAGATGTATAAAATCAACAAAAAATGGTAGGGAAAAAATTGAATCAAATTTGTCATCCCCTCTCCCCTCACTCCCCCATCTTAAAAAAAATAGGATTTAAAATCGTGATCCCTATCAATCCCTTTCAAAATATTAATTCATTTAATTTTCCAAGATCAAAACTAAACTTGCTACATTTACTAATGTTAATTGACACCTTGATGTAAGTATGGAACCTAATTTTGAATTTTTGCATCTTATTGTGAGGAAAAAACTGCAATGTCCATGCAATGAAGCAAACCAAAGAAATCAATAATTGATTGCCACTTAGAAATCTGGAAAATATTAAACACATCCAAAAGGGACCACACACAAAATGGTTATGTGGCACATGAACATATATTGAACTTATGTCATCCCCTCTCTCCTGTAAGTTGAATTGGGAATTTGAGCCTACTGTTGCATTCGTTTCACCGAAGTTTCTATTCATTTGCCCAGACCTAGCTTCATATAAATTTTGGAGACTTCGGTTAATTAAGGTTATAAGATAATTTTAGAAATAATTAAAATAAATAAACCAGCATGTTTGGGTAAGCCTAAAGGAAGAAAAGAAAACAATAGGGCAACCCCCTTGTCCCATCTATCTCGCGCACACATGGAACCCTTGTGGAAGCGCATCGCCATCGCCGCCTCTTCCTAGGTTTTTTGACTACTTCCGCCAGCACTGTTTTTCTCTGCCTCGATTCGTTGCTGAAGAGGTATGAGACTCTACATTGTAGTGGCGCTATTCACCGATAGCCATAGCCTTGGTAGTATGGGTAGGGGTGTTGTATGAGCTGCTCCTCTTTGCAATAGGTCCCCTATTAATATATTGTACTTGGTGAACCAATAGAGATGCTCAGCATATCTAATGATGTGATGTACTTGCTTGTATCTAATGATCGATGTGATGTACTTGGTTTATTCAACCATACAACCACCAACCCCACGGGCTGGGAACATTATTATATTTCGTAATTATTCTCTTTAATACTTTTGCAAAAAGGTTTGGATATATTACAAAGAGTGTACATGATGCGCGAATGTACGCCCTGATTCTCGCCTGGCATGTCGCTAGTGACGAGTCGTATGCTGTCAGGAGGCGTACAAGACCGTTCACCTTTCAAGAAAAATTTCCTACAAGGAGTGTGTGAGGTGAGGCACACCCTTTAATTCATCCCTCGAATGTTTATAACAGTCAACACAAATATCTCCTTGGCCAAAATACACATTGGACCCGTTTTCCTCCAATTCACCTGCTACTCTATCTCCTAAAATGTACTCCCTCCGTCCCAAAATAACTGTCTCAACTTTGTACTAGCTCTAGTACAAAGTTGTACTAAGCTTAAGACATTTATTTTGGGATGGAGGGAGTATAAACTAAAGAAAAAAAAAGGCAGGAACACAAAAAACATTAAGAACTAGAGCCAAAGTTGTTAGCCCCTCTCTCCCCACTTCCCCGTCTTACAAAATCAAGACTGAAAATGTGATCCATATCAATTCCTTTCAAAATATCAATTCATCTTATTTTCCATTCTAAAACTAAACTTGCCACGTAATAATAATGTTAACTACCATCTGGATGTAATTATGCAACCTAATTTTGATTCTATGCATCTTATTATGAGTGCGAAAATGTAATGTGCATGCACTAAAACAAACCAGAAAGATCAATGATTGGTTGCCACTCCAAAAAGAAATCTGGAACATGTAAAACACATCCAAAAGGAAACACACACAAAAATGGATAGGTAGCACTTGAACATATATTGCACTTAAGATTTACTACAGGAAGTTGATGTAGTATTGACATTAAAACTATCTCATACAATCTAACATTTAATACATGAAGTTGCCATGGTCCAGCTATTAAAAACTAGGTTATACACCTAAACATTTGCCATGGTCTAGCCATTAAAAGTACCACATGATATTTTAGGAACCAGTGACAAATAAAGCTCAGTAAAAAAGGCTATACATACATATATTCTAGGAGAGTTCTATAAGGTGGTAAATGCTATATATGCACCCATCTTAGTGTGTGTGTGTGTGTGTGTGGGGGGGGGGGGGGGGGGGGGGGGTTATAATAACAATGAAGGTGATAGACATTTACTAAGATTACATCGCAAACCGCCAAATTTAACTTTTTTAGTGTAAGTTATGCTGGGAATTCGAGCCTGTTGTTGTATTAGGGGATTATAATAACTATGATTACCAGCATGGTTTGGATAAGACTATAGGAAGAAAAGAAAACATGAGGGCAGCCCCATTGCGCCCTCTATCTTTTGGACGCGTGGAACCCTTGCGCATAGCCAACGCATCAACACAGCCGTGACTGCGTAGGTTTTTCGTCTTCTTCCACTACCACCCTTTTCAACGCCGCTGCCATCTAGGACAGACAATCCCAGAGTTGGCCGCCTACAACCACTGTCCAAGGGATGCCAACCAGTATGCTCCCCGACCTCGATCAGTTGCCACAGAGGTACGAGACTTTACTCTATAGTGGTGATATTACTGTTAGTTAGCCATAGCCATGGTAATATGGGGAGGGGTGTTGTATGAGCTGGTCCTATTTGCAAGATGTTGTACATGGCGAATCGATAGAGATGCTCAATATATCCAATGATGTGTGTACTTGCTTGTATCTAATAGTGTGATGTACTTCGTTTATTCAACCATGCAACTGCCAACCACACGAGTTGGAGATATTATTATATTTTGGCATTATTCTCTTTATTTATTTTTTGCAAAAATTGAGTTGGAACTATTACAAAGTGTGTGCATACTGCGCAAACGTACGCCCTGATTTCCGTCTGGCGTGTCCCTACCTACACGTCGTATGATGTCACGAGGCTTATAAGACCGTTCACCCAGTAGCAACTTTCACGTGGGGAATGGGAGCTGAGGCACACCCTTAATTTAATCCTTGACTGTTTTCACCGGTCAACAAAAATGTCTCCTCAATCAAAATACATGGTGAACTAGTTATCCTCCTACTATGTCACATAATTTTGGGCAGAAAAAATAACTAAAACCATGGGAAAATCTGGAACACTATTTATCTACAATTCACCTACTACCCTATCTCCTAAGATGTATAAAATCAACAAAAAAATGGCAGGGACACAAAAAGGATGAAGAACTAGAGTCGAATTTGTCATCCCTTCTCTCCTCAATTCCCCCTCTTAAAATATCAAGATTGAAAATGTGATCCATGACAATTCCTTTCAGAATATCATTTCATTTTATTTTCTATGCTCAAAATAAACTTGCCACAAATTACTAACATTAATTGCCAACTTGACGTAAGTATGGAACCTAATTCTTAATATATGCATCTTATTGTGAGCAACAAACGGCAACGTCCATGCAGTAAGACAAACCAAAGAGATTGGTTATTAGTTGCCACTCAAATATGAAATCTCGAACATGTAAAACACATCGAAAAGGGACCACACACAAAAGAGTTAGGTGGCACATAAATTGCACTTAATATTTACTACTTCGTAAAGGAAGTTGATGCAGTCTTGGCATTAAAACTACCACATACAATCTAGCATTTAATACATGAAGTTGTCATGGTCCATCCATTAAGAAACACGTTATACACTTCAACATTTGCCATGGGATAGGCATTCAAAGTACCACATGATATTTCAGGGACTAGTGACAAATCAAGCTCGGTAGAAAAGGTTGTATGTACTCATATTTGGGAGAGGTGTATAAGGTGGTAAAAGCTATTTATGTGCCCATCTTTGATGTGTGTGGGGGGAGGGGTTAAAATAACTATGAAATTTTATAGACATTTACTATGGATACATTGCAAACCGCCATATTTAGCTTTTTTTTAGTGTAAGTTGTATTGGGAATTCGAGCTTGTGGTTGCAATCGTCTCGCTAGGTAAATCAACGTTTCTATTCATTTTCCAAGACCTGGCTTCGTATTAATATTAGAGAGTTGGGTTGATTAAGTTTATGGACAATGTCAGAAATAAAAATAAGCCAGCATGGTTTGGATAAGACGAAAGGAAGAAAAGGAAATAAGAGGGAAGCCCCGTAATCCCATCTATCTTGTGCACGCATGGAACCCATGCGCATAGCCAACGGATAGACGCCGCCGCCACTATCTAGGTTTTTCGTATTCTTCCGCCACCACCATTTTCCTCTCTGCCGCCGTCTAGGCCAGATAATGTAAGAGTTGGCCGCCTACAACCATTGTCTGAGGTAAGCCATCCAGTCTCGTCCTCGACCTCGATCTATTGTTGTGCAGGTACGCGACTTTACTATGTAGAGACACTATTCACCAATAGCCATAGCTATGGTAGTATAGCATCCTATAGAGGGGTGTTGTATGAGCTGCTCCAATTTTCAATAGGTCTATTAAGATATTGTACTTGACGAATCGGTAGAAATGCTCAACATATCTAATGATGTGATGTACTTGCTTGCATCTGATGATGTGATGTACTTGTTTTATTCAACCATGCAACCTACAACCACATGAGTTGGAGATATTATTATATTTTTCCATTATTTTATTTATTTATTTTTTGCAAAAAATGGTTCGTATATATTAAAAAGGGTGTGCATATTGCGCGAACGTCCGCCCTGATTCCCGTCTTCCGTGTCCCTACCTATGCCTCATATGCTGTTAGAAAATGTACAATACCGTTCAAACCGCAAGAAACTGACGCACCAGGAGTATGAGATGAGTCACACCCTTTATTTTATCCCTTGACTTTTTTCACCAGTCAACACAAATATCTGCTCAACCAAAATACACACTGGACCAGTTTCCCTCCACACAAGTCACATAATTTTGGACAGAAAGAATAACTGTAACCATAGGAATATCTAGAACAATATTCATCTCCTAGCATATCTCCGAAGATGTATAAAATAAACAAGAAAGGGAAGGGACATAAAAAATAATGAGAACTAGAGCCAAAGTTGCCATCCCCTCTCTCTTGACTTCCCCATCTAGAAAAATTGGGATTTAAAAAGGTGATCCGTGTCCGTCCCTTTCAAAAATATCACTTCATTTAATTTTCCATGATCAAAATTAAACTTGCCACATAGTACTAATGATAATTTCCACCTTTTAGTAAGTATGGAACCTAATTTTGAATCTATGCATCTTATTGTGAGGAAAAAAACTGCAATGTCCATGCAGTAAAACAAACCAAATAGATAGGTGATTGGTTGTGACTCAAATAAACAATCTGGAACATGAAAAACACATCCAAAAGGGACCACAGACTAAATGTTTATGTGGCACATGAACATATATTGCACTTAAGATTTACTAAAGGAAGTTATGTAGTCTTGGCATTGAGACTAATACATATAATACATGAAGTTGTCATGGTCCAGCCATTAAATACTATGTTATACACTTATACATTTGCCATGGTCTGGCCATTAAAAGTAGCACATGATATTTCAGGGACTATTTGTGAAAAATCAAGATCGGTAGAAAAGGCCATACGTACACATATTTTCGGAGAGGTGGACAAGGTAGTAAAAGCTATATGTGCATCCATCTTAGATGTATGTGTGTGTGTGGGGGGGGGGGGGGGGGGGGGGGGGCAGGGTTATAATAACTATGAAATTTTATAGACATTGACTATGAGTACATCGCGTACCGCAAAATTTAGCATATTTAGTGTAGGTTGTATATTTAATTCGAGCCTTTAGTTGCAAAAAAAGGTTGCATTCGTCTCGCCGCGTAGATCGAAATGTTTATTCATTTTCCCAAACCTGGCTTCGTATGAATTTTGGAGACTCTGGTTAATTAAGGTTGTTGGATAATTTCGGAAATAGTTAAAAAATAAGCCAGCACATTTTGGATAGGCCTAAGGAAAGAAAAGAAAATAAGAGGGCAGCCCAGTTAGCCCCTCTATCTTGTGCACGCATAAAACCCTTGTGCATAACCAACACATCAATGTCGCCGCCTCTACCTAGGTTTTTCGTCTTCTTCCGCCACCACCTTTTTCCTCGCTTCCTCCGTCTAGGCCTGACAATGCCAGCCTCGGACCCCAACAACCACTGTCCAACCGAAGCCAACCATTCTCGTCCTTGGCCTCAATCTGCTACTGCAGAGGTACGAGACTGGCAGCACTATTCACACATAGCCATAGCCATAGTAGTATGGCGACCTGTGGAGGGGTGTTGTATGAGCTGCTCATGTTTGCAATATATCTAATGATGTGATGTACTTTCCTGTATCTAATGATATGATGTGATTGCTTTACTCAGCCATGCAACCGCCAACCACACGAGTTGGAGACATTGTTATATTGTGGCATTATTGTCGTTATTGATTTTTTTTTGCAAAATATGGTTTGGATCTATTACAAGGGGTTGCATATTGCGTGATCATACGCCCTGATTCCCGTCTGGCATGGTGCTACCTACGCATTGTTTGTTGCGAGGAGGTGTACAAGACCGTTCACCAACAAACAAATTTCGCGCGTTGGCTTCCCCTCTCTCCCTCGCTTCTCCATCTTAAAATATAGGATTGAAAAAGGTAATGCATATCAGTCTGTTTCAAAATGTCAATTCATTTAATTTTCCATGATCAAAAGTAGACTTGCCACATATTACTAATGTTAGTTTCCACCTTGACATAATTATGGGGCATACTTTTGAACCTATGCAACTTATTGTGAGGGAAAAACTACAATGTACATGCAGTAAAACAAACAAAAGAGATCAGTGATTGGTTGCCACTCTTATAAGAAATCTGGAACATGAAAAACACATCCAAAATGGACCACACATAAAATGCTTAGGTGGCATATATGAAAATTTTCGCAAGAACATATATTGCACCTAAGATTTACTAAAGGAAGTAGATGTAGCCTTGGCACCTAAACTACGACATTCACTTCAACATTTAATACATGAAACTCTCATGGTTCAGCCATTAATAACTACCATATAGACCTAAACATTTGCCATGGTCTAGGCTTTAAAAGTACTACATGTTATTTCAAGCACTAGTCGGACAAATCGAGCTCAGTTGAAGGGGCTATACATACACATATTCGGGGGGGGGGGGGGGGGGGGGGGGGGATAAGAAGGTTGTGACCATCGAGCTCATTTTTTCGTTTGGAAATAGTGGCCAACGTGATCATTGACCTTAATGGCAACACTACCTCCAGAAACGAAGTTATGGATCATAGCACGCCACTCTGTGGAAAATCCTTTCATTATGAGAGAATCTGTTTAAGAAAAAGGCCATTTGTCTTTGTCATAATATTTTTAAAAGTCTATTTTGAGTACCACCCCATTCAACTTTCTCCGATGTAATTTATGGACTCATGAAAGGTAACAACTTCATCCTTGCATAAAAGTTGTGTGTGAAGGACGAACCACGTCTTCAGCAACCGAGTTCAGCCCGATAGTCGCAACCTTCATGAATATTTTAAAACTAACATTAAAAAATAAATAGGTCTATATTGTTGTATCTTTTCAGCGTCATTAGCCTTAACCTTAGGTAATAAAAGCAGAGTTGTTGATGCTTTGGACGAAAGCGCGCACAATGTTAGTCTCAGTCCCCGTCATGCTACAGGCTAACTCTGTATTATATAAGCCAGCTCACAGCACAAACTTTCCACAGCACACAGTAAGCTAATTAAGCTCTACAAACACACACGGAGGATCCACATAAGCAAGCAAAGGAGAGAAAACATGGTGTCGTCGCCCCCGGCCAACGCCAAGCCGCACGTCCTGCTCATCCCCTACCCTGCTCAAGGCCACATGAACCCGTTGCTGAGGCTGGCCAAGGCCCTTCACATGCGCTCCTTCCACGTCACCTTCGTCCACACCGAGCACAACCATCGCCGTCTCCTCCGGTCCCGTGGGCCAGGCGTTGTCGAGGAGGTACCGGGCTTTCGATTCGAGACAATTCCTGACGGGCTCCCGCCGGCAGAGCTCGATGCCACCCAGGACATCTGGAAGCTTTGTGAGGCCACAAGGCGGACGTGCCCGGGCCATGTCAGGGAGCTCGTCGAGAGGCTCAGCCGCACCGACGGCGTCCCTCCGGTGACCCGCGTCATCGCCGACGGCGCCATGGGGTTCGTGGTGCACGTCGCCAAGGAGATGGGGCTGCCAGCCTATCTGTTCTTCACCACCAGTGCATGTGGGTTCTTGGGATATCTCAACTTTGATCAGCTTGTCAAGAGAGGCTACGTGCCATTCAAAGGTAAATGAGTTTACTTCACTCGTTCTATTGTAAGTAATTTCTAACCGTACGTCAACATGATAGGCTGGCAACCCCATCTCAGCTGGCAGTTGACATCTACTACCACTAGTTATAATGGGAATATAAACGACATTTAATGATCACTACAGTTAACAAAATGAATGAATTCAACAAACATTTGATTTCATGGCTCTCTTTCCGGAACGATCAAAATAAGGGGGACCGATTCAACAGTTGCCCAAAAATGATTCACATCAATCGGTCCATTCTTTCTAGCGGCCCTCCTCTTTGTTATTCTTCTTCTTGCTGTTACTGTTGCCAATTGATGCCAGCACCTGCAGTTGGTGCTGCTGCTGCACAAACCTTGCCCAGCATGAGCCACCTCCTTCGCCGTCCTGCCGCCGGCGACGGCTTTCCTTCTAAATCTCGATGCAATTAATAGCCAGAAACCTCTCTGTAACCCCGTCAACCTCTGACATCTCCCTCCATCGGCGACGCCGCTGATGCACCGTCCGTGGCTTCGGGTCGCTCCTGGCTCTGCCTCACGGGAATCCCTGTGCCCCAATGCCGCTCGCCACTTTTCCTTCAAACACATCTCGTTCCCTCTCAATATCTAGATTTTTTCTCGCATGGTCTGATCTTTAAGCTGACAAATTTTGTGAAATCTTCTCGAATTAGCACTACATGCCTAAACATGGAGGTTGTCATGCCAAGTTTCATGTTTTTAAGACTTCGTTTGCATTTTTCAGAAAACTAAAAACCAGTAAACTCCATGTTTGGTGTTGAGTCCTGACACCAAGATGTTTCGAATTCCTCTCATTTTGTTGGATAAGGCCTAAACATAGGCTAAATAACACAAGTAGGAATTTTCAAGCCAATTATTTCATTTTTACGTGCATTTATAGTTCAAATATCAATTATGCACACTAAATGTCTAAAAATGCACTAAATTACTATAAAAGGAAACAGAGAAGGGAAAGTAAAGAAAGAAAGATCAATAATGTAGAAAAGAACGGAACATAAAATGCAAAAAAGAAAATAAATAACGTACAAAAAATATGAAAGAAAAGAAGGGAGTAGAAAAAGATCAAAGAAAATATATTTGCCCAGTGCGTTTGTCGAGCCCCACATGGCAGGAACTCGACAAAGGATGTGTTTGTCGAGCCCCACATGGCAGCAACTCGACAAAGGTGTGATTTTGTCGAGTGTCATCATTTTGCCTAGTGTTTTCTTCATGGAACTCAGTAAATTTCATGTTTGCCTAGTACGGATGAAATGCCATTGACAAACAATTTGGCACTAGGCCAAATTCTAGTTTTCAGTAGTGCTAGTATGGTATTATAGAGGGTGCAAATTTGACAAATTTGAAGGGTGAGGTTTAAAATCAAATTCTGGCCATGGTTAGGTAAAATGAACTTTTTCCTAAGTAATAGAGCAATGTCATTTTAGATATCGCCTAACCAATTTCACACCTACCTTTTAGTCATCCGTGATAGTTCAAGTAAATGATCACATCACTTTTGAAAATTTAGTCCATTTGGTTGAATTGAGGAAAGATAAAGGGTACTTTGAGGATTAAAATCTTGCATACTTATGTCAATGACAATCCCCACACTAGCTAGTTGTGTCTGCCAACAAACATTAGGCGCCATCAACATCAATCTTAGCCCAGTACATAGGAGTCTGCCAATCCAAGCAATGCGTGGAAACAAGAAATTTTTTGAGGCGTAAGATATGGTTGCCACACTTGTATCATTGCCATGCATCTGCAATATTGCATCGCGCGCCCCCTACTTTAGGCATGCTACAACATCTTCCACCGCTTGACAACAAATGGTGCATGTCTATCGGGTCTACGTTAAGAGTCTTGAGTGGAGTAGCCGATTTTTGTAAACCTACATAGAATTCGCTTTTTATTCATCTGCTGTTGCGTGCGTGCATGCGTGTGTGTGTATGTGTGTCTGTATACTGCAATTGTACTCTATGCGGTCATGTGCAGCGTAACCTATACTTCCCTACTAAAACTAAAAATATTTCGGTACGGAGGGAGTGTATCCTATCTAATGACCTGCACGCATTTACAACAGACGAGAGCTCCTTCACGGACGGTTACCTAGACACCCCCGTGGGCTGGATAACCGGAATGATCAGCAACGTCCGCCTCCGCGACCTCCCGACATTCATCCGCACCACCAACGCCAACGACATCATGGTGACCATCAACATCAAGCAATGCGAGCTGGACGCTCCCGCTGCTGACGGCATCCTCCTCAACACCTTCGACGACCTAGAGCGCACGTCGCTGACCGCCATCCGTGAGCGTCTACCCAACACCATCACCATCGGACCTCTTGTCTCGTTGTCGTCCTACCTTCCCTCCCTCACCTCGAGTCTGTGGAAAGTGGACGACGTATGCACTTCGTGGCTGGACAAGCAGCCGGATGGCTCCGTGGTGTACGTCAACTTCGGGAGCATCACAGTCGTGTCGACCGAGCAGATGGTAGAGTTTGCACGGGGGTTGGCCGGCGCCGGCAGCCCGTTCCTATGGGTTGTTCGGCCTGACATGGTGCGAGATGGCGACCTGCCAGAGGAGTTCACAGAGGAGGTGGTGGGGAGGGGGCTGATGGTGGGGTGGTGTGACCAGGAAGCGGTTCTGGAGCACCGCGCAACTGGGGGTTTCTTGACGCACTGCGGGTGGAACTCAACGCTGGAGAGCCTGCGCGCTGGTGTGCCAATGGTATGCTGGCCATTCTTCGCCGAGCAGGTGACTAACTGCAGGTATGCATGTGATGAGTGGGGTGTTGGTGTTGAGTTGGAGCACCACGCCGAACGGGAAGATGTGGAGGCGGCGGTGAGAGAGCTGATGGGTGACAGGGCGATGAGACGAAAGGCGGCAGAGTGGAAGGAGAAGGCGGAGAAGGCAGTCACGGCAGGTGGTTCGTCGCATGGGAACCTCGAGGGGTTTGTCCAAGAGATCGCGCGCATCAAGTGAGTGGTATATATACTCCGGGAAATAATAAAAAGTACAACCATATATTGGCTGTGCAAAGACATTTGTGCTACATGCACATTGTATGGTCTATGTATGAGCTTTGGAGTGATTAATGGTGGCATTGTTTTATTTGGAAGGGATGGAAAAATAATTAATGGTGATCCCATATGATATATACGACGGCCAGACGTACAGTGTAGTTGCATCGATCGGGTTTGGATTTTGATTGTAGCCTCTGAACTGCACCACTTCAATTTGGTTTTTGGTTTTGCCGTACAGTGTCGTGTCATTCTTTTGTTTTTGCAGCTACTTCTGATATTCTCAGCATACTGCCACTTGTTTAACTGCAATGATGCTCTGAAGGCGGAGATCCATGCTTTGATTTTCGGTATTGTGCCTGCACGACATATACGGAGCAACCGGTCTCGGTGCAGTCTGATCAGTGAAAAAAATAACGCGCTATAGCGCCGCTAATAGCACGCTATAGCATATTGAGAATCGTCTCGCTAAATTGATATATGTACAATGTTTCGCTAATAGCACGCTATAGCGCGCTAATAGCACATTTTCAGGGGCGCCGCTATTTTGTATAGCACGCTATTTTTTTCCTTGAGTCTGATTCGTCTACTGCACTTTCTTGTTTATCTAGTACACCCTCCGTTCCACAATATAAGACGTTTGCAAGCTGTTTTAGCTTGCAAAAACATCTTATATTGTGGGACGGAGGGAGTATTAGCTTAGATCGTTTGGTTTATGGTCATTTAGTTGTTGAGATTATGCCCTTAATGATTCATAGGGTGTTTATTCCACAGAAACTTCATAGGTCCCAGAATAATGTTGCAGATTGCCTGGCAAGGTATAGTCGTTTTGCACGGGCTATGGCTGTGTGGCTCGACAGAGGAACCTCATATATTGAGGAACTCTTGTTGCCGGATTGTAGCCCTACCCCATTGAAATAAACTACTATCGATCTTGCAAAAAAATCTTTTCGTTTTGCTATGGAGCATCAAACAATTGTCGCCGAATGTTTTTCTCTGCAAATTTCTAGGGAACATGGAAGGTCAGCAAGTCAGCATAGGATAGATAGAATAGGACGGCTCTTTCATTTCCAGGCTGTTATCGTCAGCTAATTAACGTGTAGATCGATGTAATTAATTGTAGCAGCCAAATGACTTCTTTGATGAGGTGGAGGAACAGGTCGTCCGGAGTATATGTATGCAGATTGACGCCCTCCAGCAATGTTAACCTCTCCTTCCTCAGTCCCTTCAACCTATGAACGCCCATTGAACATGTGCGACATGGCTGACATACACATAATACCTTCTTAATAGTTATACTATATTTTAACTATAACAATGCAACGGCATGTATATATGACAAAGATGCAAACAGAAAGAAAAAAGCATAAGTGATGTCTCCCTCTCCGAGTAAATCGCCAAAAACAACCGCAATTGAGGCCTCATTTTCAAAGAAATCAATGTGACAATTTATTTATTTATTGCAAAAGATTACCGACACTCAGTAATCTTTTCTGTCAAAACACTAATCACTCAAATATGCACGCATTGACGTTGAATCTAACGGTTGGATCCCACCATAAGTGATGATATGGCACCCGAACCTCACATCGATTGACGCAATCGTTAGGCTGGTTTAGGGACCACCCTCTCAATATCCATATTTCCCTTTGTGCATTTCATCGAACAACTTGCGCACACACGGTTGGCTGCCGCCGCTGCGGGAGACACACAGGTGCATGCAATCGGCAGCAGAGATCGCATGCATCCTCGGGGTGTGTGGTCCTCCCCATCATCGCCCAAAACCACCTCGTGCACGTGCCGCCATGTTGTCCACCCTGGATGCACGCACAACTTTGATCTTGGTGTTGACGTCGATTGTGAGTAACACCGGAGCAGAGGACGGGGATGAACTGCAGGACGCAAGCTTGAACGGAAAGTTTGCGGAGGCGGCTTAGGCGACGAGTAGGGAGTCAATGGCGAGCAAGCGTGGCTGCACGACGCCTGTCTTGGATGTGAACAAGTAGGATGGGAGGACCAACAAAATTATTAACTTTCTTTCCCTAGTTCATTGTAGCATCCAACAAAAGATGTGTCGCAGTGCTGCCTGTTATCCGTGGTCCTCTTACAAGAGATTTCACTACAATCCTTCTTTATTTGCAACTTGTCATGGAATTCTACTTAATTATTGTATACTCCCTCTGTTCCTAATTATATGTCTTTTTAGATATTTCATTATGGACTATATACGGATGTATATAAACATAATTTAGAGTATGGATTCACTCATTGACGGGGTTATTACCCCTGAGTATGCCAAGACAAGGACAAGGGGGTTCGGGCCTTTTTGAAAACTGTACAGCCGGCTGGTCCAAGGCCGGCTGGCGAACGGCCGGCAGGCCTACTGCCGGCTGGCACACGGCTGGCTGGTCAGGAGCCGGCCGCCCGACCCCTGGCCAGCCTATAGCCGGCCGCTCCACGGCCGGCCCTCCCGCTGACCTCTGGGCGGGCAAACACTTGTCCCCTCCTACTGCGACCAAGTACAACGACGAGACGCGACCTCCACGATGGACCCCGGCATGGCTACAGCAACCGCTGACGCGCGGGCACGCATGGCTACAGTCCGGCCGGTCGTACCGCTGACCACGACCGATCGAAACCCGGTGGGGCAACAGTGCAGCCATGCCGCCGTCCACTCCATTATCTGCCCCGGCGTGGCTACAGCGCGGCCGGCCGTACCGCTGACCACGGCCGGCAGTCGCAAGACGACGCCACGTAGGGCGGCCCGTGCCGCGGCAGGTAGGCGCGGGCCAATGGCAGCGGCCGGCTGGTGGGCCCCAGCCAGCGATGGGACCGCGCAACCGGCGGGCCCTACGGGCGACGAGACGGCCCAGCCGGTGGGACCACTGGCCGGCTGGAGAGGCTACCAGCCGGGTCCCCCCCCCCCTTTTAGTACCTTATGTATATTGTAAGCAGGGGGGTTGGCCTATAAAACCCCCCGACACCCCCCATGCATGGGCAAGCATTCTCCCCATCTCTCACACTCACTCCCACATAGCGAGGCAAGAAGAGCCGGCTGCTCCTTCTTCCTCCTCTAGCCAACAGCTCAAGGAGCACCATTGTAATCCCCATCACCCATCAACTAGACAAGCAGGACTAGCGGTGTTACCTCCCACGGAGGGCCCCAAACCTGGGTACATCGCGTATCTCTCACCGCTTGTCCCCAATCCCGTCACCGGAGCCCGTCGGCGTCCTTCGGCCCCAACCACTCTCGACAAGCCACCCCATGGCATCTGTCGTGAGAAAACGACGACAGTTGGCGCCCACCGTGGGGCCGTCCACGGCGCCGGCCGGAGCCATGCTCCGGGCGGGACCCTTCGCCGACTCCGCCGGACGCCTTGTGTCCAGACCGGTCTGCATGCCCGTGGAGCCCGCCCTCGCGGAAGCTTCCGTGGCAGCCAGCATTGTTTTCGCCTTCTCTGCGGGCGAAACCGCCATCCTCCCCGTCGAGCCTCGCCACGGCGAGGCCGCGCCCGGGCTCGACGGCCTCGACACGCTCCTTGGCGAGCTTCGCCTCGCCGACGCACCGACGCTTGACGAGTACCCCTGCGAGGTACTCGACTGCAGCGACCCCCCTCCATGCGTGGACGCGACCGCCGCGGGCAGCGCTGACGTCCTCCGCATCCACGCAGAGGCGTTAGCTACCACTTCCTCCACATCCTCCGGCCTCACAAGGGCCGAAGCGGCCGCGGACGCGGCTGCTGCCCACGCCAGGGCGGCAGCGGACGCGGCTGCCGCTGCGGCCCGGGCCGGCACCTCCGATCCCATCGGCTCCGCCCTACGGGGCCTGAGCACTCCTATCGCACCAGCGGCCAACCCGAACGCCGCCAGGGCCGAGCTCGAAATGGCTCGCCTGCAACTGTTTGCAGAGGCCAACTCCCTCGCCACCGCCCGGCGCCGAATGGAGTCCGCGCAGCGCGAGTACAACTCCGCGTATGGCCTCACCCAGGCCGGCAACGAGCCGAGCCGGCGCGGGAGCGTTCGCGACCGCGGCCGCATAGTCGCGGAAATCCTCGGTGGTCGGTTGCCCACCTACAACACTCCTGCGGCCAACATGAGGGCTACCCAGGTGGCCTACGAGGATATGGCCGCCATGGGGGGCGTGGAGCGCGCGCAGCAGGAGCAACACATCAAGGACCTCATCGCCGCCGCCAACGCGTAGCATGCCGGCCTCGACCCGGCCGGCGTCGACTCCGGGCTCCGCCGCCCCGAGGGCGATGGCCTCGGGTCGGCCGACGCCCGCCAGCCGGCCCAACACTCTTCCGCCCCTCGCGCCTCCGGTCAGAAGACAGACGGAGGTCGCAGCCGGCGTTCCCAGCACGGGAACGAGCAGCCGGCCGTCAAGAGCCGGCGCAACGACGTCCCGGCTGGCGGCAGCCGGCGCAGCCGGGACCACACCCCGCCCCCTCGGCGGGAACATGCCCGCTCGCCCCCTCCGGTCGTTCGCACCGAGCTCGCGGCCCGGCTCGGGCCGCGTGTCCCCCATAGCGAGAACGACGCCCGCCTCCGCCTGGACCGGCTGGCGCAATCTGCCCTCCTCAAGGAGGAGGACCCAATCGGACCGGCGTGCTTCGGCCCCCGGATCCGCAACGAGCCGTTCCCCACCGGCTTCACGCTACCTCGCGACACCCCAAAGTACAATGGCGCGGCCAAGCCGAAGGACTGGCTGATCGATTACACTACCGCCGTCGGCATCGCCCGGGGCAACAAGCGGGTCACCGTGCGCTATGTCCCCCTCATGTTGATCGGCTCGGCCCGGACTTGGCTCAACAGCCTCCCGGTCGGCAGCATCAACACTGGATGGACTTCGAAGAGGCGTTCGTCCGCAACTTCACCAGCACCTACAAACGCCCCGGTCGCCCCCGCGAGCTCGCCATGTGCGTCCAGGGGCCGGAGGAGTCGCTCCGCGATTTCCTCACGCGTTGGACCGAGCTGCGCAACTCCTGCGAGGGCGTGCACGAGGTGCAGGCCATCCAATACTTCACCGATGGCAGCCGAGACGGCACCCTCCTCAAGCACAAGCTCATGTGCTCCGAGCCGACCTCCTTGGCCGAACTCATGATCAAGGCGGACAAATATGCTAACGCCGACTCCTCTATGAGGATCATGGTCAACGCTCCCGGCAAGGCCATCCAGCCGCCGGCACCCCCACGGCCGGCGGGCGACAGCCGGTCGCAGCAGAACAACAAGCGGAAGGCCGACCAGCCGGATCCCCGCTATGGGAGTAAGTAGGTGGCCACCATCGAGGAAGAGCAGCCGGCTGCCCAGGCCCCCAGCCAGCGCTCGCGGACTGGCAAGGCCGCCTGGCAGCCTAAGCTCACCTTCGAGCTCCCTGCAAGATGCATTCCGGGGCAAAGCCGGCCACACACACACACTCCGGAAGTGCAGCTTCTCCCAGCGGCTTGCCCGGGGCGAGGGCCTTCTGGTCCCGCCGCCTCCGGCTCTCCGCACACCGGCTCCGGCTCTGGCGCAGCCGCCTGCTCTTGTTCCGGCTGCCAACGACGGCCGCCTTCGCGATCAGTTCCCCGACCAGGATGGGGCCTACGTCGTCTTCACCAACGAGGGAACCGACAAGCATACCCAGCGCCAGCGCCGGCACGAAGTGAACGCCACCGTCCCCTCGGTCCCCCAGTTCATGCACTGGTCCGAACGGCCGATTACCTGGAGCCGGGCGGACCACCCGGCGGTGATGCCAAACCCCGGCAGCTATGCCCTTGTCCTCGATCCCACCATCACCTCCGAGAGGCTCACCTGCCGCTTTTCGCGGGTGCTGGTCGACGGGGGCAGCAGCATCAACATCCTCTACAGCGACACACTGCTCAAGCTGGGGCTCAAGGAGAAAGACCTGCAGCCGAGCCGGACGGTTTTCCATGGCATTGTGCTGGGAAAATCCTGCACCCCCATCGACAAAATCCGGCTCAACGTCTTCTTCGGCGACAAGAGCCACTTCCGACGCGAGCCGACATGGTTCGAGGTGGTGGACCTCAACAGTCCCTACCACGCGCTGCTGGGCAGGCCGGCCCTCGTCAAGTTCATGGCGGTACCCCATTACGCCTACCTCAAGCTCAAGATGTCGCGCCCCAAGGGCATCATTGTAGGAGATATTCCCTAGAGGCAATAATAAATGTTATTGATTATCTCCCTGTTCATAATTAGGTTTATGTTCCATGCTATAACTGCTATGGTTCTCGAGTCTACAATAACCACGAGGCTCGGAGGAAGACTCATATGCACGTGTGGAATAATAAACGGTAAAATGTATTCCTAGTCTGGCCTCTAAGACTAGCCCAAGTGTTGCATGATGGTTCTGTTTTCCTGATCATGGGCATGTCTATGCCACCAATTTTGAGGGCACAATGTTAGAAGAACATTTGTGTTGAATCGACCCGAATTGATGTTATGCTATAAGATACATACGTCACAAGTTAAATGGTTAATAACACAGAGATGGTTAACGTTTGCATGATTCCTCAGACCATGAGAGTATCGAGTTTCTTCATGCTTGATTCATGTACTTTGGGGTTTGTTAAACGTCATCCGTAACTGGATGGCTATTACGGCAGCTTACGGGTTCATGGGAAAGTATGTCAAGTAACTTAATAGCTCAAGATTGGGATTTGCTCCTCCGACGATGGAGAGATATCTCTGGGCCCTCTTGGTGTTACGGTATCCATCATCGTCTGGCCAGACACTTTGTGATTTGATCACGGGGATGCCGGAACACGGTAACGAGAAAAGAGAACAATACCGGTAACGAGGTAACTGGCATAGTGGACAAGTTGTTGATCCACGGGGATGCCAACATGTCTCACCTCGGGTATTTGTAACATATCGCGAAGCAACAGGAATAGCACACGGCAACTGGAGGTTCACTCGAATATTCATTCGTGTAGGTATAGGGGTCAATATGGGTGTCCACGGCCCCGAAGTTGATCGTTGATCGGAAGGGGTTTCGGGTCATGTCTATACTTCACCGAACCTATAGGGTCACACGCTTAAGGGTCATCCATCTGCTGAATACTAGACAGGGAGTCTGAGAGAAAATCACCGGAAAAGTTTCGGACAGCGGAAAAGTTCCGCAGAGAGAACACCCGAACAGTTTCGGTAAAACTGAAAAGTTGTTTCAGGGGATACCATTAAGTCAAATTGGTTTTGGCACATGCCTGATAATTCTTGGAGGGTGCCAGAATCATTCTGGAAACTTCTAGGAATTTTCCGGAAGAAAAACCGGAAATGTTCCGGAGCTGCCGGAACCACTTCAGATGCTTTTCGCAGATGAAAATCACTAATCCGGAATTGTTCCGGAACGCATTGAAAATTATTTTAGTGGGTACTAGAAATGTTCTAAGCCCACATAAATATTTTCAGTTCGAACGGACGCTGAAAAATGTCGTCGTGAATAGTGAAAGTGCTTTTTGGATATTTATGGAAAACCACCTTTTGGATTATTTCCGAAAAGGCTTCTAGAAGGCCTTGGGGGCCAAGGTAGCCCCTCATGGGGGCCCCCCAAGGGTGTGGCCGGCCAAGATGGGAGCTCCACACGGCACCCCATTTTGTCCATAACACCCTCATGTGAACCCTTTTGCATGGGGGTTTTTGGTAATTTGTGGAGGCACACTACCCCTTGGTTTTCCTATAAATAGGAGGTGAGGGGGCTGCCCAAACCTCATCCTTGCTCTCATACACAAGCCATGCATGATCTGGCCTTCTCTCCCTCCCCGCGAAATAGTTTCGTAGAGCCGATTGGTTGTCTGGGTTCCGGCAGGAACTAGTTCTGGACGGCGAAGCCCTGCCGGATAGTTGACACCGTATGTGTGCAACTCTGTAGAGAGATCATAGTTTCGGTGTTAGTTCGAGAGTGCCTCCCGAAGGGCTGTCCGTCTGAACGTCCGAGTTTCGAAGGTTCTCCCGAAGGGCTGTCCGTGTGACCGTCCGGGTTTTGAAGGTCCTCCCGAAGGGCTGTCCGCGTCACCGTCCGGGGGACTGTCCGACTGCCTCCCAGAGGGCTGTCCGAGGGGCAGATGAGGGTATACATCCTCGCGGTTGGGAGGTTGTAAATCCTAGCTGCGGGGATCTGCACCGCCGATCGTCATCGACTCTACTTCCGCTGCGCTACGAGTCGGTAACGAAAAAGATCAAACCGTGTATGCAGTCTCCATAGTGGTCCTGGGCTGGTGTGTAGGTCGGAAATTTTTTGTTTTCCGCTTCGTTACCCTACAGTGGCATCATGAGCCGTGCTATGCGTAGATGCAGGTTGCGATCTAGAATACATAGAGATGTATGGGTGTTGCACAATATAATTAGGTGGTAGATGAGTTCTATTACTGAAAATTATTTGTGCGGGTAGCATATGAAATCTGTTACCCGATGTTCTTGTTGCTTCCCTGGGATTTGCATATTTTTGATCTTGATAACGGCATGGTGGAGTTTCAATGTTCTGGCAATCGGCGATCCTGATTGATCAACGAAGTGCTAACAGTTCATTGAATTCCACTGTAGTTAAAAAGAAAGATGAAATTTCGCAGACGAAAGCGCAATGCAGATATGATCTGCACGGGGGTCATGCGTATGACGAAGTTCAGTATGGGGCTCGAGAATTTATTATCTCGTGTTTCATACACCCCGCAAAGTTAATCTAGCAACTTGAATTATCATACTTGAGGATGGACGTTGGTAGCTTCGGTTTGTTTCGAAACCTTAGAAGCCACGAAAAACAAGTTCTTGCATAAACCGATTAGAGGCGTCTAACTTGGTTTGGCAAGATGGTTTGCATGTGATGTGGTATAGCAAGTCTCATATTAATTCGATTATGTATGAGATGACTATATGATGTAATTTGGTTAACATGACCTGCGTGTCATGATTCGGCATGATGGCTGGAGCCATATGATTGCACTTTAATGACCTGCGTGTCAACCTTATGTAATGCACTTATTTTATTAGCTATAGAGATAGCAATATTATTTGGTGCATCGACAAGGTGGTGGCAATCTTCGCGAAGGTGAACACCGATGCGAATGCCAAAGACGAAGAAATACTTGACTTCTCCGTCAGAAGGGGCTATACCATATCATGCTATTATGAATTGCCTGAGATGTTTATCCCTCTTGATGCACCCTTCTTGATTGCGCGGTAGTCGCTTTTTATTAGGGTGATCTCTCACTTAAAAATATCAAGTAGTTAGTGTTCTCCCAAGTGTAGCGCCGTCTACAACACGTATTTTTCGGGGTGCGCCATGTACACATGAGCACGAACGATTAGAGAGGTGCAAGGCGGGTGAAGGTCAGACCTCACTGCGTGTATATCCTCCTTGGATATCTATCACTTTGGGACAAGTTTCATATATTGCCATTGCTTTTTGGCAAGCTCAAACAAATTTAAGTGAAGCACATGAGCATAAAGATTTCATCTCTCAAAAAGGTATAAGTGAAGCATGAAAGGATTTCTTCAAAATTTTACTAACTCTCAAATTAATCTAAGTGAAGCATGAGAGTATTTCTACAAAAGTTTCCAAGCACACCGTGCTCAAAAAGATACAAGTGAAGCACTAGAGCAATTCTATAGCTCAAAAAGTTTAAGTAGAGAACATAGAGCAATTCTAACAAATCATAGCATGATTTTGGCTTTCTCAAATAGGTGTGTACAACAAGGATACAAAGGGGAAACTAACAAACAAAGCAAGCAAAGATACAAGATGCTCCAAGCAAAACACATGATATGTGACGAATAAAAATATAGCTCCAAGTAAAATACCGATGGTCGTTAGAAGAAAGAGGGGATGCCACTCGGGGCATCCCCAAGCTTAGTTGCTTGTTACTCTTTGGATATGTCTTGGGGGTGCGGTAGCATACCCAAGCTTAGGCTTTTGCTACTCCTTATTCCTTCATCCATCGTGATCTCACCCAAAACTTGAAAACTTCAATCACACAAAACTCAACAAAATCATCGTGAGATCCGTTAGTATAAGAAAGCAAATCACTACTTTAGGTACTGTTGTAAACCCATTCAAATTTTATAATTGCATTATACCTACTGTATTTTAACTTTACCATGGCTTATACCCTCCAATACAAACCATATATTCATCAAAACAAGCACACATTGCAACAAAAACAGAATCTGTCTCAAACAGAACAGTCTGTAGTAATCTGTACCATACCCATACTTATGTAACTCTAACAATTCTGAAAAATTAGGAAAACGTAAGGAATTTGTATAGCAACACTGTGTTATAATTTCAGCTCAAGATCACGTTCCAGGAAAAAAATGAAAATTCATATACTGGATGCAAATTTTTTGTTTCAGATTCAGCATCACTTCTACTCATCCTATGAATCATCCTAACGGTTCTACTTGGCACAAACACTAAATAAACCATAAAAACACAATCATAACAGAGGCATAATTGTGTCAACACTCAAAAACAGAAAGGAAAAAGCAAAATTTTATTTATTCGTTAGGTTGCCACCCAACAAGCGCTATCGTTTTACGCCCCTAGCTAGGCATATTGGATAGATTCAAGTATTGTCATCTTTGGTTTTCAACTCTTAAATCACACAACTAGATTTCTTCAAGGATTTAGCATGCATTCTCTCACAGATAACACTCCTAGGAAGAAAACCAAAAAATTCATTCTTGTAAATAGGATCTCTTATGATTTCAACAAAATTGGGATGAATACTAATCATTTTAAGACCCCCCTTGTGCCCACTAGGTGTAGCAACTTTGTTCTTAGTACCTTGCGTGGTCTTGCCAATTTTTACGGGAGTTTTTTCAATAGACTTGATAGAAGAAAAAGCCGAACCCAAATTACTAAAGATATCTTCCAACTTATCAATATGGTAAGTGTAGGGGAACGCAGCAGAAAACAAAATTTTCCGACCTATGCACCAGCCCAGGACCACTATGAAGACTGCATACAAGGTTTGATCTTTTTCGTTACCGACTCGTAGCGCAGCGGAAATAGAGTCGATGACGATCGGCGGTGCAGATCCCCGCAGCTAGGATTTACAACCTCCCAACCGCGAGGATGTATACCCTCATCTGCCCCTCGGATAGCCCTCCGGGAGGTGGTCAGACAGTCCCCCGGACGGTGTCGCGGACAACCCTTCGGGAGGACCTTCAAAACTCGGACGGTCACTCGGACAGCCCTTCGGGAGGACCTTCGAAACTCGGACGGTCACACGGACAGCCCTTCGGGAGGTACTCTTGAAATAAGACCGAAACTACGATCTCTCTACAGAGTTGCACACATACGGTGTCATCTATCCGGCAGGGCTTCGCCGTCCAGAACTAGTTCCTGCCGGAACCCAGACAGCCTTTCGGCTCTACGAAACTATTTCGCGGGGAGGGAGAGAGAAGCCGGACAAGTCAAATGGCATGTGTATGTGAGAAGGGAGGAGGTTTGGGTAGCCCCCTCACCTCCTATTTATAGGAAAACCAACGGGTAGAGTTGCCATTCCAAAAACCCAAAATTGCCCCCCACTTTATGTCATACACAAAGGGCATAAGAGGGAAAAGGGATGCCATGTGGAGCTCCATGGAGCTCCACTCACCTTGGCCAGCCACCCCCTTGGGGGCCCCCCATGAGGGGCTTCCTTGGCCCCCAAGGCCTTCTAGAAGCCTTTTGGGAAATATCCCAAAAGGTGGTTTTCCAAAAATATCCAAAAAGCACTTTCACTATTCACGACGACATTTTTCAGCGTCCGTTCGAACTGAAAATATTTATGTGGGCTTAGAACATTTCCAGTACCCACTAAAATAAATTTCAATGCGTTCCAGAACAATTCCGGATTAGTGATTTTCATCTGCGAAAAGCATCCGAAGCGGTTCCGGCAGCTCCGGAACATTTCCGGTTTTTCTTCCGGAAAATTCCCAGAAGTTTCCAGAATGATTCTGGCACCCTCCAAGAATTATCAGGCATGTGCCGAAACCAATTTGACTTAATGGTATCCCCTGAAACAACTTTTCAGTTTTACCGAAACTGTTCAGGTGTTCTCTCCGCAGAACTTTTCCGCTGTCCAAAACTTTTCCGGTGTCCGAAACTTTTCCGGTGATTTTCTCTCAGGCTCCCTATCTAGTATTCAGCAGATAGATGACCCTTAAGCGTGTGACCCTATAGGTTCGGTGAAGTATAGACATGACCCGGAACCCCTTCCGATCAATGATCAACATCGGAGCCGTGGACACCCATATTGACCCCTATACCCACACGAATGAATATTTGAGTGAACATCCAGTTGCCGTGTGCTATTCCTGTTGCTTCGAGATATGTTACAAATACCGAATGTGAGACATGTTGGCATCCCTGTGGATCAACACCTTGTCCACTATGTCAGTTACCTCGTTACCGGTATTGTTCTCTTTTCTCGTTCCGTGTTCCGGCATCCCGTTGATCAAATCACAAAGTGTCTGGCCAGACGATGATGGATACCGTAACACCGAGAGGGCCCAGAGATATCTCTCCATCGTCGGAGGAGCAAATCCCAATCTTGAGCTATCTTGTTACTTGCCATACTTTTCCGTGAACCCGTAAGCCGCCGTAATAGCCACCCAGTAACGGATGACGTTTAACAAACCCCAAAGTTCACGAAGCAAGCACGAAGGAACTCGATACTCTCATGGTCTAAGGATTTATGCAAACATTAACTATCTCTGTGTTATTAACCATTAACTTGTGACGAATGTATCTCATAGCATAACATCAATTCGGGTTGATTCAACACAAGTGTTCTACCAACATTGCGCCCTCAAAATTGCCGGCATAGCCATGCCGATGATCAGGAAAACAGGATCATCATGCAATACTTGAGCCAGTCTTAGAGGCAAGACTAGGAATACATTTTACCGTTTATTATACCACACGTGCAAATGAGTTTCCCTCCGGGCCTCGTGGATATTGCAGACTCGAGAATCATTGCAGTTATAGCATGGAATATAAACTTAATTAGGAACACGGGGATAAATAATAACATTTATTATTGCCTCTTGGGCATATCTCCTACAGACTCCCACTTGCACTAGAGTCAATAATCTAGTCAATGCTAATGCACTTTACACCTATGGCATACTGGTGTAAAATATGCTTCGCTTGTGGTATAGCCTGATGTCCAACGGATCTGACAACTTCAGCTCCGTGTGTACCTTTGCATATCCTCGCGTTTTCACGCTTTCACAAAATTCATATTTTGTGTGGACTTGGCTTTGTATATGTGTGAATCACAGGTCGAAACCTGATTCCTCAGACTAAGCTATGGAGCAACTATCTGCAATAGTGTCCCATTGACCAAAGCCTTTTTGGAACCATACTAAGTTCATGAATGAACTATATGATTCAACAACTTCTTTGTCGCTTCTAAAGCGTCAACATACTTACCCTTTGTTATAGAATTTGCCACAGTAACCTGTTTGGAACAATTTCCAACTACCGTGCCACCATATTGTGTATTACACAAAACCCTTAATTTAAATCGAAAATCGCATGGAGCATAGATGAAGACTGTATCGATGTAACCTTTTACAACGAACTCTTCATGATCTCCGCTTGCGAGAAAACATATCATCAGTGCTACTTTAGTACTCAATGACATATTTCACTGTTGTCCTTTGATCAGTACTTTGATCACTTTGGTATCTATACTCGCAACAGTTTGGGAGTATCGGACATATCTGGTTGTTTTACATACCATGGAATACATGATTAATCCAAACACAAGAGTGTGTGGAATCTCCATCATGTATTTTGCTCATCAGTGTTTTGGGACACCGAGTCTTACAAAACTCTTTCCATGTGACTTCGGCAAGAATCACTCCTTGGCGGTTTTAGTGCTAAATTGTTTTAGCATCTTGTCAATATGTATTTTTTTCTTAGCCCCATTAGGCAAATCTATCTTCATAGATCATTATGCCTAATAGCAAGGCTATTTAGCCCAAGCACTTCATCAAAAACTATTTTCAAATGAAGTCCTAATTCGTGTCAAGAAATTTATTTCCAGTTAACAATGTGTCAAGCACACAAGGTTTTTAGAAATATTATTATGCTCCCACTTACTTTCTTGAATCACAAGCATCTTCGTTACCCATTGATGAATTCAAAACCCTTTTGACCATTTCATCAAAACACGAAGATTCCAACTCCATTTTGCTCTCTTCTGTCCATCGCTGGATCTCTGAAGTTTGCATACTTACTAGCATCCTCTGGACTGAAAAAATACCTTGGACTGTAACACATGCAAGTCCTTGGTTTCATTTCCATCAGATGGAAATCCTTTCGTCATCCTTGTTTCATATCTCATGTTTGAAATATGTATTAATTGCTAGTTCAACCAGAACCGACTTTAAGCATCGCTACGGTGAAACAACCTCATCATAGTCAACTCCTTGAACTTGTTATTGCAACAAGTCGAGCTTTATGGATAAAACATTTTATCCGTATCAGTTTTTAGTTCCATAAATATTCGTTAGACTCTAAGTCTTCCGAAAGGTGTATCAAGATTTTAATCTTGAATCACTTATATGGAAACTATCTCGGATTGTATTGGCATTTAGCCAATTCCGGAGTCAGGGCCCATCAACGCTTCCTTGTGTATCGTACGTATACTGTTGTCTAACAACAATATCTCGTATGCGCACCTGAGAGGTTTGCACGAGTTTTTCCTACGTGGTTCAGCTGCAAGTTCGAACGAAGTCCATACATCTCATGTAGAGGCTTCCGTATCAATCGTAGTAGGAAACCCTGGAATCACTTCCAAGGTTCCTTTCCATTGATCTGATGACGAAGATACTGGTTATCTCGTCGAGTTGCACTGTCCTCCCACTCACCTTTTGCAAGAACTATTCTTATTAAAAGCATACCATTTTGTGGCAAAATCCTTTGCCTTGGTATAGTGGTGGGGAAATACCCAATGACTTGGGATAACCTACAAAATATCACTTGTATGATTTGGAATAGGTTTGTAACCTTTTACACAAGCCCCATATTCCAAATGTTAAGAAAAGATATAACATGGTTGGGCGTACCAAACCATGGCATCATTTCAACAGACCTGATGGAGCTCTTTTCAGTGTAAAAGCCGCAGTCTCTAAAGCATCACTTTAAAAGGGATAATGGAAAATTTATTTATGTCATCTTTGATCTTACCATGTCATGAATGGTTCGATTACATCTTCACGTACTCTCCACTTGCAGTGGTGTTCCGGGAGGTGCAAGTTATGATACCCCTTTCACAACTCATCAGACATTCGCTAAACTTGTAACTAAAAAATTCCTTTCTGCAACCGAATTGTAGAAACATAATTTTCTTGTTACAACAACTTCTACTTCATTTTTGAAAACCTTTCGAATGATTTCAAAAGATCCAGACTTACGTCTCATCAAGTAAATATCCATATATCTACTTGAGTCATTTCGGAAGAGAGATAAATCCACTACTTGCAACAACATTTATCGAACTGCACACATCAAAATGTATGATCACCAATAAGTTTGTTGCTCGTTCCTTATGGCCTGTGAACAGTATTTCAGTCACTTCACTTTTCGGACGAAAGTTGCAAGTGTCAGATGATTTAAAATCAACCGACTTCAAAATCCATCATAATGGAATTTTCCATGCGGGTTTCTCCAATGTGACCAAATGCGGTGCCACACTTGTGTGGTATTCTTTTAGTCTTGCGATATTTAGCGTCAGTGTTATGGATGTATCATATTACCATCAATATTCATAACATACATCCCATCCTGGATGGAAGCATGGCCCTTCCTGTTATTCATAACACCGAACATCAAAGGTTCTCTTATGAATAACCTTCTTGCAAGATACCTTATGCAAAAGGGCTAGAGTATATGAAACTCTAAATGAATTATGAAAGTAAATATAGAGGTAATGTATTATTATCAATATTTATAACATACATCTCATTCATAATGAAAGTATGGCCCTTATGTTTATTCATAACACCGAACATCAAAAGTTCTCTTATGAACAACCTTCTTGCAAGACACCTTATGCAAAGGGCTAGAGTGTGTAAAGCTCTAAAATGAATTATGAAAGAAAATACATAGGTAATACACCGATGGAAGGTATAGTAACTTTTACTATGTTCCCAGCGTGTATCAAGACCTCATTCCTGGCTAGTCTTTCAGGCCATAGTAGTTTTTGCATCGAGTCGCAACAGAATGCAATCGAGCGAGTATCTTTGTGATCAACTCACAATACCCAAGAATTAGTGATTAACATGTTTAACCATAATTCCCAAGAACTATATCTTTGACCAGTCTTCTATACATCAAAAACTTGTATGACATTCATACATGAGCTGGATATTCCAGTCTTCTTTCTTTCTGGCTTTATACTTCTAATAGTTTAACTTTTAGTATTTCTCCTACTGTCAGAAGAAGCACCCAACTTAAGAGTGGCGTTTAGCCCCGGACTTCCTAGGCCTGAAAGTTTCACTAACACCCTTCATTTGACTCTCGTCACATGATCCATAGCAGGAGAGTCAAATGAAGGGTGTTAGTGAAACTTTCACGCCTAGGAAGTCCGGGGCTAAACGCCACTCTTAAGTTGGGTGCTTCTTCTGAGAGTAGGAGAAATACTAAAAGTTAAACTGTTAGAAGTATAAAGGCAGAAAAAAGAAGACTGGAATATCCAGCTCATGTATGAATGTCATACAAGTTTTTTGATGAATAGAAGGCTGGTCAAAGATATAGTTCTTGGGAATTATGGTTAAACATGTTAATCACTAATTTTTGGGTATTGTGAGTTGATCACAAAGATACCCGCTTGATTGCATTCTGTTGCGACTCGATGCAAGAACTACTATGCCCTGAAAGACTAGCCAGGAATGAGGTCTTGATACACGCTGGGAACATAGTAAAAGTTACTATACCTTCCATCGGTGTATTACCTATGTGTTTTCTTTCATAATTCATTTTAGAGCTTTACACACTCTAGCCCTTTGCATAAGGTATCTTGCAAGAAGGTTGTTCATAAGAGAACTTTTGATGTTCGGTGTTATGAATAAACATAAGGGCCATACTTTCATTATGAATGAGATGTACGTTATGAAAAATGATATTAATATATTACCTCTGTGTTTACTTTCATAATTCATTTTTGAGTTTCATACACTCTAACCCAGTGCACAATGTTTGTTGCAAAAGGGTTGTTCATAAAAGAACAATTGTTGTTCAGTATTATGAATAACATGAAGGGCCATGCTTCCATCCAAGATGGGATGTATGTTATGAATATTGATGGAAATATGATACATCCATAACACTGACGCTAAATGTCGCAAGACTAAAAGAATACCACACAAGTGTGGCACAGCATTTGGTCACATTGGAGAAACCCGCATGGAAAATTCCATTATGATGGATTTTGAAGTCGGTTGATTTTAAATCATCTGATACTTGCAACTTTCGTTCGAAAAGTGAAGTGACTGAAATACCGTTCACAGGCCAAAAGGAACGAGCAACAAACTTATTGTTGATCATACATTTTGATGTGTGTAGTTCTATAAATGTTGTTGCAAGTAGTGGATTTATCTCTCTTCAGAAATGACTCAAGTAGATATATGGATATTTACTTGATGAGACGTAAGTCTGGATCTTTTGAAATCATTCGAAAGGTTTTCAAAAATGAAGTTGAAGTTTTTGTAACAAGAAAATTATGTTTCTACAATTCGATTGCAGAAAGGAATATTTGAGTTACAAGTTTAGCGAATGTCTGATGAGTTGTGAAAGGGTTTTCATATCTTGCACCTCCCGGAACACCACTGCAAGTGGAGAGTCCGTGAAGATGTAATCGAACCATTCATGACATGGTAAGATCAAAGATGACATAAATAAATTTGCCATTATCCCTTTTAAAGTGATGCTTTAGAGACTGCAGCTTTTACACTGAAAAGAGCTCCATCGGGTCTGTTGAAATGATGCCATGGTATGGTACGCCCAACCATGTTATATCTTTTCTTAACATTTGGAATATGGGGCTTATGTAAAAGGTTACAAACCTATTCCAAATCAGAGAAGTGCTACTTTGTAGGTTATCCCAAGTTATTGGGTATTCCCCCACCACTATACCAAGGCTAAGGTTTTTGCCACAAAGAACGGTATGGTTTTTGAAAAAAATTGTTCTTTCAAAAAGGTGAGTGGGAGAACAGTGCAAATCGACGAGATAAACAGTATCTTCGTCATCAGATCAAAGGAAAGAGACCTTATAAGTAATTCCAGAGTTTCCTACTACGACTGATACAGAAGCCTCTACATGAGATGTATGGACTTCGGTCGAACTTGCAGCTGAACCACGTAGGAAAAACTCGTGCAAACCTCTCAGGTGCGCATACGAGATATTGTTGTTAGACAACAATATACCTACGATACACAAGGAAGCGTTGATGGGCCCTGACTCCGGAATTGGCTAAATGCCAATACAATCCGAGATAGTTTCCATATAAGTGATTCAAGATTAAAACCTTGATACACCTTTCGGAAGACTTAGAGTCTAACGAATATTTATGAAACTATAAACTGATGTGGATAAAATGTTTTATCCATAAAGCTCGACTTGTTGCAATAACAAGTTCAAGGAGTTGACTACGATGAGGTTGTTTCACCGTAGCAATGCTTAAAGTCGGTTCTGGTTGAACTAGCAATTAATACATATTTCAATCATGAGATATGAAACATGGATGACAAAAGAATTTCCATGAAATGGGAAAATGAACTAGGATTTGTATGTGATACAGTTGAAAGTATTTTGTCGATCCAAAGGATGCTAGTGAGTATGCAAACTTCAGAGTTCCAGCAATGGACAGAAGAGAGCAAAATGGAGTTGGAATCTTTGTTTTGATAAAATGATCAAAAGAGTTTGATTTCATCAATGGATAATGAAGATGCTTGTGGTTTCAAGAAAGTAAGTGGGAGCATAATAATATTTCTAAAAACCTTGTGTGCTTGACACATTGTTAACTGGAAATAAATTTCTTGAGACGAATTAGGACTTCATTTGAAAATAGTTTTCGATGAAGTGCTTGGGCTAAATAGCCTTGCTATTAGGCATAATGATCTATGGAGATAGATTTGCCTAATGGGGCTAAGCAAAAAAATACATATTGACAAGATGCTAAAACAATTTAGCACTAAAACCGCCAAGGAGTGATTCTTGCCGAAGTCACATGGAAAGAGTTTTGTAAGACTCGGTGTCCCAAAACACCGATGAGCAAAATACATGATGGAGATTCCACACACTCTTGTGTTTGGATTAATCATGTATTCCATGGTATGTAAAACAACCAGATATGTCCGATACTCCCAAACTGTTGCGAGTATAGATACCAAAGTGATCAAAGTACTGATCAAAGGACAACAGTGAAATATGTCATTGAGTACTAAAGTAGCACTGATGACATGTTTTCTCGCAAGCAGAGATTATGAAGTGCTCGTTGTAAGTAATTATATTGATACAGTCTTCATCAATGCTCCATGTGATTTTTCGATTTAAGTTAAGGTTTTGCGTAATATACAATACGGTGGCACGGTAAGTTGGAATTGTTCTAAACAGGTTACTGTGGCGAATTCTATAACAAAGGCTAAGTATGTTGACGTTTTGGAAGCGAAAAAGAAGATGTTGAATCATATAGTTCGTTCATGAACTTAGTATGGTTCCAAGATGACTTTGGTCAATGGGACACTATTGTAGATAGTTGCTTCATAACTCCGTCTGAGGAATCAAGGGACCAGTGATTCACATATATAAAAAGCCAAGTCCACACAAAATATGAATTTTGTGAAAGCGTGAAAACGCGAGGATATGCAAAGATACACACGGAGCTGAAGTTGTCAGATCCGTTGGACATCAGGCTATACCACAAGCGAAGCATATTTTACACCAGTATGCCATAGGTGTAAAGTGCAGTAGCATTGACTAGATTATTGACTCTAGTGCAAGTGGGAGTCTGTAGGAGATATGCCCAAGAGGCAATAATAAATGTTATTATTTATCCCCATGTTCCTAATTAAGTTTATATTCCATGCTATAACTGCAATGATTCTCGAGTTTGCAATATCCACGAGGCCCGGAGGGAAACTCATTTGCACGTGTGGTATAATAAACGGTAAAATGTATTCCTAGTCTTGCCTCTAAGACTGGCTCAAGTATTGCATGATGATCCTGTTTTCCTGATCATGGGCATGGCTATGCCGGCAATTTTGAGGGCGCAATGTTGGTAGAACACTTGTGTTGAATTGACCCGAATTGATGTTATGCTATGAGATACATTCGTCACAAGTTAATGGTTAATAACACAGAGATAGTTAATGTTTGCATAATTCCTTAGACCATGAGAGTATCGAGTTCCTTCGTGCTTGCTTCGTGAACTTTGGGGTTTGTTAAACGTCATCCGTTACTGGGTGGCTATTACGGCGGCTTACGGGTTCACGGAAAAGTATGGCAAGTAACAAGATAGCTCAAGATTGGGATTTGCTCCTCCGACGATGGAGAGATATTCCCTCTCGGTGTTACAGTATCCATCATCGTCTGGCCAGACACAGTGTGATTTGATCACAGGGATGCCGGAACACGAAAACGAGAAAAGAGAACAAAACGGGCAACAAGGTAACTTGCATAGTGGACAAGTTGTTGATCCATGGGGATGCAAAAAATCTCACCTCAGGTGTTTGTAACATATCGCGAAGCAACAGGAATAGCACACGGCAACTGGAGGTTCACTCGAATATTCATTCGTGTGGGCATAGGGGTCAATATGGGTGTCCACGGCTCCGATGTTGATCATTGATTGGAAGGGGTTTCGGGTCATGTCTATACTTCACCGAACCTATAGGGTCACACGTTTAAGGGTCATCTATCTGCTGAATACTAGACAGGGAGTCTGAGAGAAAGTCTCCGGAAAAAGTTTCGGAGACAACAGAAAAGTTGCGAAGAGAGAGGTCACCGGATGAGTTCCGGTAAAACTGAAAAGATGTTTCAGGGGATACCATTAAGTCAAATTGGTTTCGGCACACGCCTGATAATTCTTGGAGGGTGCCAGAATCATTCTGGAAATTTCTAGGAATTTTCCGGAAGAAAAACCAGAAATGTTCTCGAGCTGCCGGAACCGCTTTGTTTGCTTTTCGCAGATGAAAATCACTAATCCGGAATTGTTTCGGAATGCGTCGAAAATTATTTTAGTGGGTACTGGAAATGTTCTAAGCCCACATAAATATTTTCGGTTCGAACGGACGCTGAAAAATGTCGTCATGAATAGTGAAATCAGCTTTATGGTTACTTTATTTGAAAGCCACCTTTTAGGGCTTTTACAAAAAGACTTCTAGAAGGACTTAGGGACCAAGGAAGCCCCTTTGGGGGGGGGGGGGGGGGGGGCATGAGGGTGGCCATCCAAGGGTGGGGTTCCTCCTTGGAGCTCCACATGGCACTCCTTTTTCCCCTTATGCCCTTTATGTATGACATAAAGTGTGGGTATTTTTGTGCCAACTCTACCGCTTGGTTTTCCTATAAAAGGAGTGGAGGGGGCTGCCCAAACACTCATCCTTGCTCTCATACACATGCCATAGACTTGGCTGGCTTCTCTCTCCCTCCCCGCGAAATAGTTTCGTAGAGCCGAAAGGCTGTCTGGGTTCCGGCAGGAACTAGTTCTGGATGGCGAAGCCCTGCTGTTTAGATGACACCGTATGTGTGCAACTCTGTAGAGAGATCGTAGTTTCGGTCTTAGTTCAAGAGTGCCTCCCGAAGGGCTGTCCGTGTTTCGAAGGTCCTCCCGAAGGGCTGTCCGAGTGACCGTCCGAGTTTCGAAGGTCCTCCCGAAGGGCTGTCTGCGACACCGTCCGGGGGACTGTCCGACCGCCTCCCGGAGGGCTGTCCGAGGGGCAGATGAGGGTATACATCCTCGCGGTTGGGAGGTTGTAAATCCTAGCTGCGGGGATCTGCACCACCGATCGTCATCGACTCTACTTCCGCTGCGCTATGAGTCGGTAACGAAAAAGATCAAACCTTGTATGCAGTCTCCATAGTGGTCCTGGGCTGGTGCGTAGGTCGGAAATTTTTGTTTTCTGCCGCGTTACCCTAGGGGGTACATACAGCTAGAAAATGACTACAGAAATTCAGTGAAACATTGTCCAACTAATTAATTAATTCAGCGTGTCACATCCAACTCTGATTAATTTGATCTGATACTTGTGTGTCATTAATTGATCCCCAGGGGTATGTGCCTTACCACGACATGGTCGCATCTTCATCGGGCAGACATTCGCCATTTCTGTCAGCGTGATGCATGCATGCAGATCGAAGGAATTTTTTGCTGAAGATTAACGTAAAAATAATAAATAACTAGTTCAAATTGTACTTGATCGGTTTCGGTGTAGTAGCCAATTGGCTTATGGGCTTCCTCTGTAAGGGCGTGGTCAGTATGAACTTTCCGTAGAAAGCTAGGAGTCGACCTTTATATATCTTGATTAAGTCATCCATAATAGTTTAAAAAATCCAACAGCTGAGATTGAGTGAAGCAAGTGTTCCCTTAAAAAAATGAAGCAAGTGCAATTCTTGGATCTTGGCAATAAATAATTGTCTGGATTGGTAAAAATAAAAGGTAGAGATAATCCGGTTATTTCCAAGGCAGTTGTGACAGAACTTAAATTCCAGCTTCAAAATGTAGCTCTGTTGAAGCCGATGTTGCCCAATACAGACCGAGTTGGTTTTACTCTAGGCCTAAAAAATATGGCCCCTGGTGCATCTACACCAGCTGGCTTTATCAGTGGCAGCCATATAAATTATGCCTCCTACCGGGCCACGATGCTGCCACACACACAAAAACGCACACAGTACAAGGAGTGGAAAATGAAAATCTACCTCATCGTTGATCCGAAAAGAAGAACGATATTGGATCGACTTCAAGCACTTCCCTCAAACCAAGATGGGTTAGTAGGGATAAAGCCAATTTTCTATCACAAGAAAAAAAATCATAATACACTAAAAAACATAGTATCCAACAAACCCGATTTTCGCTAAAAAAAAGGACAATACCCGGTTTGAATTTGACCCGTTCCTCATCCAAGTTTAATAGACTCTAGAGCATTAATTATTGCTTTTCAGAGATGAGGTAATTGGTGGATGCGGGTGGCTTGCCTGCTCCGCGGCCATGCTCACATACGTGCTTACGTGCATCTTATCTATCTCCCGCCCCACTTTCCTGCTCTCGACTTTTTCCCTCAAAAACCCCAGGAAATAAACATCTGTCTCCACTTTCCTATCAATGTCGACCACAAGGGACGACGTGACAACTAGCATTGTGATATGTCAGGAGATCACCTCTCTTGTGCTTCCTATGGACTCGGAGGTTGATGTTGAGGTGAGTTCAGTGGTGCCCTAGTTCTAGAGGTTACATTGGTTCTTCCCATAGAAAACACTGGCGAATCATAGTGTAAGTCAGGGGGCCACTCCAACCCCCCCCCCCCCCCCCCCGCCCCCCCAGGGGCCGACCCTGCACATTTATGACAAGAGGAAGAAGGCCATCGGGTACGTGTTTGTGACACTCGCTGGTGTGATTCTCTTCGGCACACTCGTATGCTACTTGGTCAGCAAGCTTTTGACAGTCATGGGTCACAAATGCAGCGACCCGGACATAGTGGCACGGCACGAGGCGTGTGCCACCCGCTGCGCCATGTTGGTGTGATAGTTTTTTGCCTTGAACATATGCCCTAGAAGCAATAATAAAGTTATTATTACTCTTTTTCCATGTTAATAATTGAGTTTAGATTTCTGTGCTATAGTTGCAGTGGATGTAAGATTCGGAAGAAAAACTATTTGCATGCGTGGAAAGATAAACAACAATCAAATCCTTCGTCAGGTCTCTTGACTAGCTCATGTATTGTTGATGGTCATGTTTTCTTAATCATGAGCATTCCTAATGTAACAAGGATGTTGAAAATAATGAGAACACATTGTTAGAGTAACAACGATGTTAGATAGACCCAACTTATGAAATACTCTGAGATCGTGTCGTCAATATATTGTCGGTAATGTGTTAACCTTTACTTTCGTCCTTAGACCAGACTTTGGCGTTACAAAAAGCGGCCAATCGTACTTGCCGCCCGCAGGCGGTAAATAGTCATGGCTCCATTGAAGCAAGCCTTCAATTGGGCCGGCCCACGTACATGATTTGCCTCATGTGCGTTCGTTGTTGTTTCCTTTCTGTTTCATCGGTGGGTCTTTGCTTCCGGCTCTTTTTACTGTTTTTCTGGTTTTTTAGTTCTTTTGTTGGTTTAGCCTTTTATTTTTCCTGTTTTGTTTCCTTTTAGCTTTCGGTTTTTTTCGTTTCTTTTTTCCTTGTTTCCTCTTTTTTTACTATATAAAAATTTCACTGCATATTTTTCTGAAGAAATGTCCTTGTACTGTTGTACACTAAAAAATCACCATATATTATGATAAAGTTCAGCATGCATTATAAAATTATTCATCATGTATTAAAAAATGTTCCTCATATTTTAGAAAAATGTTCATTTTCTATATAAAATGTATTCACAGTATATTAAAGAAGGTTCACAATATTTAGAAAATGTTCATGGTATACTTAATGAAAATTTCACATGGATTATTAAAATATTCATCATATATTAGAAAAATGTTCAATGTACATTACAAAATGATCAATGTGTATTTCAAAATGTTTAAAATAAAAAGTGACCTAGAAACTGGTCCAATATAATAAACCAAATGCTACAATACGTATCGCTACAGTAAAATTGGTGCTACAGGAACAGGTTTAAAACCCGATGAGAAAAACAATAAAATCGTTGATGGGCAGAGTGGGCTGGTCCTTTCCCCCCGGGCTTCAGCGAAGCCTCCACAATTTGCCACCTGCAGGTAGCCGTGGTGTGATCCGTGGATGGCTGGTGATGGAGAGGTCGTGGCAGTGTAGACATGAGGCGGTGGCCGCGGACCAAGGAGGCCGGGAGCACCGGTGGCAGGACGAAGGCCCGGGCTCCAGTTGCCGGTGTATGCGGGAGGAGCGCCGTAGGGAGACGGCGCAGTCCATGGCATGGGCCACGCCTGAACAAGACCAGTCCAGGGGTCTTGCTGAGGCTGCCAAGAAGCGGAGGCAGAGGCCAATGGAGGAGGCGCCGGTGGTGCAGCAGGTGGTTGTGGAGGAGGCGCCGGTGGTGGTGTTGCAGCAGGGCGAGGCTGCGGCAGCCAGTAGACGGGGTTTTTGCCCCGATAGTTAGGGCTCGGGCGCCAGCCTGGAGGAGCCGAGGAAGGCATCGGTGGAGGCGGCGCAGATGGTGCGGCGGGCCGGGCGACGTGAAATAGCTGGGGAGGACGCGTCGCCTTGCGCGCCTGGTTCTGTGCCTCGAGCTGCAAGATGGAGCGGACCTCCGCGAAGGAGGGGTAGGGGCGCAACATAGGGATGAAGGCGACCTGCTTCTCGAACTGCTCCCCGAGGCCGACGAGGAGATCGTTGATGAGAGTCCGATCGTCAACGTGATCACCGAGCTCACGAAGTTCGTCGCCGATCGCCTTGATGCGTTGGCAATAGATGGTGACCGGAGAATCGCCTTGGATGCTGGTGCGGAGCTCGATATGTAACGCGTTAACACGCGCATCAGAGTTGTCCTGGAAGAGCTGCTGAAGAGAGGCCCATAGTTCAGCGGCGGTGGCGTCGTCGTTGGAGACGAGGTTGAAGAGCTCGGTGGAGATTCGAGTATATATTCATTGGATGACGGTGAGATCATCCTTGATCCAGCGAGGGTCGGTCAGCCGCGGGGAAGCGGCTGGATTGATGTGATGACGGAGACCGCAGCGGCCGAGGTGGACATGGAAGAGATTGCGCCAATGGTAGAAGTTGTGGGCGGCGAGGTCTAGGGTTATCGGGATGAACGGTGAAACATCGGCGATTGTATCGACGAGGGAGAGCTAAGGTGGTTGGGGTGGAGTAGGGTTTTGGGTAGGGGTTGAGGAAGGTAGAGGAGCCGCGCCGGCGGCGCGGAACTCGGTGGTGGTGTAGAGCCGCCGCGGCGGCAGCGAGGGAGGAGTTGGCGGCGAGGCCATGCCGAGGGCGGAAACCTAGGCGTCTGATACCATGATATTTGATAATAATTGTGTATAGATTGATGCCTCAATGGGCTGCTTATATAAGTACAAAGTCTTGGAGTCCAAGTATAGAAGAGATAGATTACAATTCAAACTATCAAAAACTAAACCGGCCGAATATACTCTAATAAATGGCATTGATTCGGGTGCTGTCGTTTGTTGCTGCTCGGCCTCCAGACCCAACCGTGTTATCCTCTCACAACTCCATATGGCCAAGTTGAAGAGCTTTTGGAGATGAGAGAGGAGTTGTGTCACTTCCTTCCCACTAGCATCGCATTCGTATATCTCAAGATACTCAATCGGGAGCTGCCAGTGTACATCACTTGTTTCTGATGGCAGGAACACATTACTTTTTTTTCGATAAAGGGAATATATTAATATCGAGGAGATACCAATTACACCCAGCCTCTGCAACAACGCAGTGCCCTAGTGGCAATACGGATGCACACAGCCAAAAAAGAAAGAAGAATTACAGAAAAAAAAAGAAAAAAAAAGTCCCGCTACAGTGATCTACTCCTTGTTGCAGCAGACCAAAACACCACCAAGACAACACCAGAAATCCAGCTTCTCCAAAAGCGATGCCTCCAATAAGGGAACAGTGCACAAGCGCCGTCATCGCCCTGATCATCGATCATAGGTTTTCACCTAGGAGAAAGTCCATGCTCACAAAACAATGTCTCCAACAAGATCATTGACAGGCACAACCAACTAAGGCTAGACCTTGGGTTTTCACCCTGCAAGTGTAGACCCTGAATTACTCCTGTGTTGACGCCCCCAGCTGCCGCTGTCGCTGCTCCAAGTCTCGAAGCACCTAGCCGAAACCTCATCAACAGCAGGACTCGAACCACCATTACCTGTCCTTAGACCATGCCATTCTCCGCAACTGACTTCACCGATGGAACTAAAGACATGTTCCACGGCGGCAACAGTCTGCAGAGCTTCGCCACACTCCCTCTGAAACCAAACGGTTAGAAAAAAACATGGTTGCGCGCGACCGAAGCCCATCCGATCCGGCAAATCTCCAGGCATGTCGTCCATTTGGAGTTCGCCAGCGAAGTGTTCCGGAACTCGGCATTCCGGCTATATCACCGACGACAGGCAACAAGAAGAACATCATCATGGATTGAGAGGGATCTGAGGACCACCACCTTTATCAGGCAGATCGTCGGCCCCACGCCGCCGTCCGCCGGCTCCCAACGGGACCGGCCGCCCGATTCCCCACCGGCATGGCCGGCAGAGGAGTAGGCAGCCCGGACCGCCACGACCGCAACCAGGCGCCAAGGGACGACGACCAGCAGAGAAACGCCGAAAATCGACCGGCGGAGATCCCGCGCCACCGCGACCTCCAGCCGACGGAGATCTTGCAGGGGCGGACATGGACCAAGGGCCGGGACCGCGCCACCGCCGGAGCTCTCCGCGCCGGACATCCCCAACGCCGGCTGACCGCCGCGACACCCACCCGCCGAACCCCACCTACGCCTACCGCGCCGGCGGCAGCACGCACTCCCGGCGGCCACGGTCCTGCGCCGCACCGCCAGCCAGGGGAGAGAGGTCCCAGCCGCCACCATCCTTGGGGCGCCCGGACTTTGCCCTTGGCCCCTCCGGCGGCGGCGGGGAAACGGGGTGGGCAGAGGCGGCTAGGGTTAGGGAGAGGCTTTCACTATTTGATTGGTCACCCCTCCGAACACATTACTTAAACTTTTAATTGAGAGTGTCTTCAATGAAGTCAGCATTTGAAGGTGGTTTTCAGCCAAAGGTGGGCATTTTGTCATCTCCAGATATAGTAGTTGGGTTAAATTATGGAATGCCAGCACAGTGTCATCCAAACTTTGCAGATCCTGCTTTCCTTCAATATACAAACTTATTTCAGAGGAATTTTTTGAGTAGTTGAAATCATACTGGTTTGACCCAGCATTCTCGATCTTAACAGAGCGCAAAGTATGAGTCCACGGAATAGGAGGCAGTGACGAAACTTTTGGACAATTCTTTACTTCAAACTCTTGTAGGTTGGGAAGCAACTGTATGTTTTCATCTTGTTCCAGGGGATAGCAAATATTTTCCGTGGAACATAGCTCCAAGAGTTCCGGGCAATCTCTAACAAACAATGCTTGCAAACCAGTGAACTGATGAGTGTAGCCTACATCCCATTTCTTCAGTGTTTTTAAATCAATAAGTGTGACCCTTCTCAACTTACGAAAGCTTTGCTCTGTGATAAGACCAAAATCATTTGGACCAAACTCGCTGGGTGTAGGAATACCTTCCAGTGTCAATTCATGAAGTACAAACATCTGACCCAGAAATGGAAGAATTTTCCAAGCAACATCAACCAGATGAAGGGATTTTAGAGCTCTAACTGAGAGCTGATTACCCAACCATGTTGGACAAGAAGGCCCCCCATGCCCTCTAATGCATAACTCCCGAAGACAGTGATGTGGCTGGAGGCTTTCAAGAACTAGTGCTTCTGAATCAGGCTCAATGATAGAATCCCAATTTAGTGTTAACTTCTGCAAATGGGTTTTATCTGCCAACTTTTTCTTGTGTGCTTAGTTTCTCAAGGTTAAAAATACCAAGTTCCCTCAGCTCTCTCAGATGACCCAGTTGTTGTAACTCAAAACCTTCACTTTCTTTATCAACCAGAAATTTCTTCAACTCTTGTAAGTATTTTAGTTTTCCCACATTAGAAATAGCACAATGAAGTTCGTCGTGTCGGGTAAGAAAATGGCACAGTTGTTCAAGATTGCTTATGTCTGCAGGCAAATCAAGAGAGCCATTCCATCCCTCCAGATCCAGAACCCTTAAATGATAAAACCTAGAAAGAGCACAGGGTAAATGCATCTCACTACCAGATCCAGCCTTTAACAACAAATAGCGTAGGTGAACATGTGCTAAAAATTTATGAAACATAGACTCCACAATAAATGGCATTTCTCGCAAAAAAAGAACTCTCAGAGCATTTGATTTCTTTAACAAATTGCCAAGAATGCTTTCAAAGCTATCATCCAGGTGTCCAAATACCATCAAACTACGCAAGTTTTTCACCATCGGTATTGTCTCTAGTTTCCTCAATTCATTCTTGAAGTTCTCATCGCAAGCAACATCATCATCATGTGCACCACCCACAATTATAGACAAGTGACGGACAGATGGCCTAATTTGTACTGATCTCACATGAGAGCGATGTAAACTAAGAAATTCATGAGATGCAACCTTCGATGCTAAGTCATGCAGTAGGTCATGGATAGTGTAACACAAGTGTCCTTCTTTATCATCCTTTCTGAAAAATCCAAAGCTAACCAAATCATCCAAATAATCCTGACCTAAATCTTCAATGTTTTTGCCCCCAACAACAGAATGTAAAATATCTAGTCCTATCCAAAAGTGAATGAGCTCTTTGCCATCAAACTTGTAATCTTCGGGAAACAAAGCACAATAGGAAAAACATTGTTGCAGATCGAAAGGAAGATTGTCATAACTGAGCCTCAAGGCAGGCATAATATCATGTATGCCAGTCTCCATCTCCCATTCTTTACTTTCTAGGACCCTTGTCCAGTGAGACAAATCTAGGCATCTTTTCAGTAATGCACCTACAGATTTTGCCGCAAGAGGGGAGCCCTTCAGTTTTTTCATTATCTTATCTCCAGTCTCAAGTAACACAATGTGGTCCTCACTAGATTGCTCGGCACCAAAGGCAAATGCTTGGAATAACTTCCTAAACTCTTCAGTGTCCAAGCCTCTCAGTTCTAGTGAACGGTCAGTTGTATTAACAATTTGTGCCGTTGCCTCAAGCCGAGTTGTGACTAGAATCATGCTATCCATTTCTTGTGATTTCTTTAATGGCAGCAAAAAATATTTCCAGTCATCCTTATTAATTCCCCAGATATCATCCAATATAAGCAAAATCCTTTTAGATTTTAATCTTTGTTGAATCAATTCTCCGGATGTGCCTCCTTTTTCCCCTTCAACACAAGGAATATATCCTTTAATCTCTTCTATCAGCTTGGTGCGATTGAAACGGAGAGATGACACACATATCCAAACCTTGACATGAAAATGGGTTTGCACTGCTTGGCTCTGGTATATGTGTTGTGCCAAAGTTGTCTTCCCTATGCCCCCTACACCAACGATCGGAAGCACAGTCAGCTTCTCCTCACAGCATTTGCCTTTAGTTATATCATGTATAATTGTCTTCATGGTAAGATCCCTCCCATAGAATTGTGGCTCCCTATATTCAGAAATGGTGATGCGACTTTGGGCAATGTCTGAGGGAGTGCTATGGCTACAGTTACCTAGAATCTTACGAACTTCTCTTCGCATAGGCCGCAGCTGCTCTACAATGTGCCTCATTTTTTTGGAGACATCCACCCTATTGAACTCCAATTTTTTTGCTTCTGCCACATGATTTTTCTGTGATGGGGCTTTATGCTTGCAAACACCACAAAGGAATGACTTGATGGAACCACTATCATCATCACGAACCAGGTTAGTGTTTGGCGCTGAGGATGAGTTGCCTCATATCTTCTGCTTGGAGCACAGCCAAGCACCGCAGATGAAACGTTGCCTGGTATCTTCTTCCCGAGGATCACCTGAGCTGGCAGTGGACGAGCAAGTGAGCAGTTTGCCAACAGCTTTAGCGGTGTGGTGAGCATTAGAGAAGAGATTGTGTAGTAAACCCTTGGCATGCTCGTCGGCAGCCTTGGAGGTGCCTTGGAGATGGTCCTGGATGCGGAAGTAGTCCAGCTCGCCCAAAACGTCCTCGGCGTCGTACATGAGGTCCCGCAGCTTCTGTAGTAGCTCCTCCATGGCTGAGCCATCGAGCTGCTTGTTGCGGGCACTATCCAGTATGGCCTCCACGTACAGAAGCTCTGTCTTGAGGTCCTTGATGTTGGTACCGAGCTCCTTGCTGGCCCCCCCAAGCCTCCAACAAACCATCCGTGACGGGGGCCAGCGCCTTGCCCACCACCGACACCACCGCACTGACAGCCGCATTCATCCTCACGCTGCCGTGGATGTGTTTTTGTGTGCACCACTCAGATCAAGATCTTTTAGGGTGCTGCACGCAAGAAATTCAGTATACTTTCTTTAGGCACAGTCAGTATTACTACTTCGATCGGGAGGCACTAAGAGAGAATTATCGTATGTGTATGCATGCACGTACCTCACGGGAAGAAATGATGCTGCATGTGGTTCCTGCTGGGTAGATAACTGATGCTGGATGCCGGCACAGATGTCGAATCCAGCAGAGGAGAAAACCGATGACGAACAGAACCAAGCAGAGAGCGGGCAAGCTGATTGGCAAGGAAAATCTGTGCGGTGGTGGTAGTGGGGACAAGGGAAAGACGAAGGAAATAGCCAAAGTCCACATAACGGTTAAGGGCAACCAATCAAAGGTTCAAAGCATTCTATCTCCCTGTTTGTGTGTGTGGCTGCGACTGCCGACTAATGAGAAGAGAGATATTACTCAGGTCCCACCGGATACTGCACATCTATTTGACGTTTTGGGCTTATCATTGAACAAGTCTTTGCAGATGTGTGCCCGTGGCCACATATCACAGAGGCACAGATAACACACAAAGTTTTGCTATTGAAGGTGAAGCGATTCACGCGTCCTTGACACTTAAAGAAGGCTGCTGAAATGAAATTCAGGGGAACTGTACATTTTACAACCGGTCAATTTTCCCCAAATAGACTAGCAACTGAATGCAGATTCAGTCTGCTGATATCCTTTCGGATTCAACGGTGCCTCTGCCATATGCAAACACCTTATCCCGAAGAAGGGGGAAAACTTGAGGAGTGTCAGGGTTTGTGTTGACACCTGATTTTGGCACGATGCAAAATGCAGTGAAGATGGACTCAAACGAAAAGTTTTTTATACGACAAAGTTCATATTGCCGAGTGAAACAACTTTGATGTTTAGGCCATCACCATTCGGCATCATATCAAGGGCCAAAATTACACTTGGATTGTCATGTTAGATGTTCTAAGTGCTTTTTGGTCGATTACGCCTCCAAGACAACCTCGGATGAAGGAATGCTCTACATGGATTGTCTTCGTCTCGTTGAGCTGATCGATTTTGATATATAAGTCATCTCAATCCGAGTTCGTATGCAAAAGTTAGAAGCAAAACACTGCGGACTGATCCTGAGCTAAAATATGGCGCGAGGGACCAGACACTCACCTGGATGGTGTCTGATGGGTTGCGCGAGCAATTAGGCCCTCAAGACGGCCTTGAATCGAAAAATCTTCAACGCGGAAAAGTTTCATCTCGACGAATCGGTCGATTTTGATATATAAATCGTCCAAATCCGAGGTCGTATACAACCTGCAGAGGCGAAACAAGTTCAGGCTGTGTTTTCATTCGAGAAATCCGAGTGAAAAGCTTATCATCCGAGTGAAAATATAGCTATCCGAGTGAAAAGCTTATCATCCGAGTGAATAGCTTATCATCCGAGTGAAAATATAGCTATCCGAGTGAAAAGCTTATCATCCGAGTGAAAATATAGCTATCCGAGTGAAAAGCTTATCATCCGAGTGAAAATATAGCTATCCGAGTGAAGGCTTGATGACCGAGTAAAAAGTTTCCATCCGACTGAAACTTCGGTCAAGGAGTCCAGGTACATGAAATCCGAGTGAAATATTGCCAGTCGAGTGAAATAGTTCTATCCGAGTGGAAAATTCCGGCTGGAAAGATTGATGTCCGAGTGAGAAATTTCACTCGACCGACTAAAGGACTCCAAATCCGAGTGATTCAACCAGAAGGTAAAGATTGGCCTATATGGTCATCTAGATGGTCTCGGATCGAAAAGTGGTCAACATGAAAGTTGTTCGTAACGTCGAAACGGTCAACTTTGCTTTTAAGGTCATTATCATCTAAGATAGTATACGGCCTGCAGAGACGCTACAACACTCGGACGGTCCAGCCCGCTACATGACCGAGTCCGATTTAAAGTTAAAGATGACCTCGTGGAGTATTCAAGATGGCTTTATTTGGGAAAGTGATCAACATACGGATTGTTGGCCTCGTCGAGGCACACAAAATTGATGTTTGGACCGTCTCCATCGGAGGTCATATGCAGATTCCTCGGCCCACGCAAGGAGCAAGACAGAAGATTGGGCCAGATTTGGGCTGAATCCGAGTGGAACTAGAACTAGGATTCTAGGACGTGAATTGATGTAATTTTCTTGTAAGGAAAGCCTAGATGATTCCTTTGCTTGTACGGGAAGTCCAGCCGCCTCTTATATATGTTGGGGGTGACGGCCGATTGAACAACACACAATCGAACAAATCAATCTATACCACTTTTTCATCTACGTTTTATCTCTCCATCGTTTTTCTCTCTCGTTCTTCGCTGTTCCTCGAGTTTGAGAGCTGCGAATCCCGAGGCTCTAGGGGCGAGCGAATCGACCTAGAGCAGCCCATAGCCGCCGCACTCCCTGACGGGGTCCCTCCCGGGCGTGCGGGGTTTCGGGTCTGCAAAAGCGACCGCCGGCTGTCTTGCGTATCGCGCTGCCGGACGGTCCTCCTTCGACGTGAGCTGCGGTGCATCACCCCCGGCGTCGAGGGTACACGGTGACGTGTTCGTGTGTCAACACACTTTTTGGCGACTCCGCTGGGGACAATCGAAGATCCATCATCATCATCATCCATCATGTCTGATCTTCCCAACCCATCTGAGGTAGACGCCGATTAACATCATTAAGCCCAAGCTTGATGAGCTATCGGCCGATCATCGTCAAGCTTATGAGGAGTACAAGAAGGCACGTGAAGAGAAGGAGTTGCAGGAGTTCCTTGGAAACTTCAAGAAGGATCGCCAAGGCAATATCACTCCGATTGGAGAAATCAAGTTCCCTCCTCTTCAAGCCGAACAGGTTAAACCTCCTGTAAGTACTACCTTTTCTCCTGAGCAGTGGGCTGAGATTGAGAGTCGTATTGCTGATGGTAACAATCTGGTCTATCAATCCTTTTTAGAGAATACTAATGCTCAGAAAAATATGCCTCAATCATCTACTCGTAATACTGGTGTGTCGAATGGTGTAGAAAGCCCTAATCTGTCTTTACCTATTTCATCGGCACCTCCCATGCCGATGAATTATTATCCTACCCACACCAATCAAATTGTGGCTGCACCCACTAATCCCATCATGAGCATGCCAAGTTCGGTGCCAATACCGAACCAAACTTTACCTATAGGTGCAAACACTCGGCCACAGCCGAACTATGGCTCGGCATATGTGCCACAGTTCCTGCCTACTGCTAGTAATTTTACTCCTCCCATCCCACAGCAGCAAGCTTCGCCGTCTACTACGGACGATGCTTTAGCTAGTTTTAGAGAGGAGATGGCTAAGATGCTTCGAGAGAATTTTGGAGTTGAGTTACCTCGGAATCGGATTTACCAAAAACCGTACCCCGAGTACTTTGATGCTGTCCAGTGCCCTCCGGGATATAAAATTCCAGATTTTGTTAAGTTCAATGGAGAGGGCACAAAAACCACATGGGAGCATGTTAGTCAATACTTAGCACAATTGGGAGAGGCAGGCTCGCTGAATGAATTAAAAGTGCGTTTGTTTCCTTTATCCTTAACTGGTACTGCCTTCTCATGGTTCTCTTCTCTACCACATGGTTCCATTCGTGTGTGGTCGCACCTAGAGCAGAAATTTCATGGTCACTTTTATAGCGGCGACAATGAACTTAAGTTGTCCCATCTTACATCGGTTAAGCAAAAACATGATGAATCGGTCTCCGATTATGTCAAGAGGTTTAGAGAAACAAAGAACCAGTGTTATAGTTTGGTGATAACCGAGAGGGATTTGGCAGATCTTGTGCTTAATGGTTTAAGAACTCACATTAGAGAAAAGCTGGAAGGTTATGAGTTCTTAAGTATCAACCAAGTCTTGCAAAGAGCTTTGGCTCAGGAGAGCCGAAGCAAAGATATCAAAGAGGTGCATAGGTACAAAACTGATCGTCCAAAGATGAATATGGTTGAATATGATAGTGATCACTCGGACGATGAGGGTGATATTTATGCTGCTGAATTTGTTTGGCCCTCAAAGGCCAAACCATTTATTTGCAATGATCTAAAACCGATTCATAAGAATCGTGATGAAGAGATGAAGTTTACTTTTAACATTGCTAAGTGTGATAAAATATTTGATGCTTTGCTGCAAGCTAAGATCATTAGGGTATCTCATACTTTACCGTCGTTTGAAGAGCTGAAATGGCGTGCTTATTGCAAGTATCATAATTCTTTTTCTCATGCTACTAATGATTGCAATGTTTTCCGACGACAGATACAATCGGCCATTAATGACGGACGATTGAACTTTTCTGAGATGCAAGTTCATAAGCAGCCCTTCCCAATGAACACTCTGGATTTGGAGGGGAAAAAGTTGCTCATTCGGCCGGAGGTAGCCGAATCTGCTAATAAAACTAATGTCATTGTTGGTGAGCCCAGGAAAAGCAAGGAGGACAGCAAGGTCTTGGGGAGGCAGGTTGTGCTTGACAAGCAACCTGATGGCAAGGAAGTAATCAAGATCACCATCAAGAATCCTGCACTCGGGGGGCAACAACAGGTGCAACAAGACACTCGTGTTAAATTTGTTAAACCCAAGAATCCAGAAGTTGGCAAGTGGAAGAGGAATGAAGCTAAGGTACATCGTAAGCGAATCAAGCCAACTTTTGATATGCTGCTGTCTAAATATGCAAATCAGTCGGCCGGTTCTAGCTCTAATCGGTCATCGTACCTGAAGCGACCAAGGTCACCATCAGCTGATATGTTCAGTCGGTATGCAAAACCGACTGGATCAAGGGTGCCGTTTCCACAAGAACAACGACAACCTGTTTGGGATCGACTTGGATGCTCGTATGAAAACCGACTGAACATTGGTGTCCATCACTCGGTTGGTCAAAATATGTCGCCGAGTGAAAACTATCCGAGTGTAAGAATGCACCCGGGTGGAAGTTATCTGAATGAAAGAATACGGCCGAGTGGATTCTACTCAGTTGAACGTCCGAGTGGATTTCGTCCGAGTAAAAAGGTGCGCCCGAGTGAAAACTTCGTAGGCCAGAAAAGTCAACGAGAGTGGCGTGTCAAGTTGTCAAGTGTTGTAGCAGTGGAGTCAGGAAAAGGCAAGGAAAATATCAATGCTGGCTCACTCGTCTTGGGCACTGAAACATTCACCACGCAACAGCCGACTGTACATAGCAACCCAACTGAGCCGATACTTGTTATCGCGCCAAAGCACTCGGCCAATGATCATGAAGCAAGTACCAGCCAAGTGAAGCCAAGTGATCCTAAATACACTCAGCCAAGGTGGTGTCCTCCAGGGCTGACAAAGACACAAAAGAGGAAACTACAGAGGTTGAGAAATCAAGAGATGGCAGAACAAGAGGCCGAGAAGCAAAGGGACGAGTTGTTCAATATCACTCGGCCCATGGTACCAGCAAAGCAAGTGTGGAAGCCTAAACCAATACAAAATATAGTGGCTTCTACATCTATAACAGTAGCGCTTACACCGCCAAAAGAGGACGATGCAACCGTTCTCACATCGTCCACGTCAACTATTACTTCTCCTTCACTCGGACAGAATTCAGATTTGGTGGACGCGCACGAGGAGGAAGACGATCTGTTGGACTATGAGTCTACACCGGTTCATGAAGGTATGGATATCAATATGGTGTATTACTTGCCCGCTGAATTCCGTGCTGTAGATGAAGAAGGGGAACTGGCTCAGCTGGATTTTGGCCCCAAATATGCAATATTCGAGAAGCCAAAAGAACCAGTGACGCACTTGAAACCATTGTACCTCAGAGGTCATATCAATGGATCACCACTTACTCGGATGCTTGTTGATGGTGGTGCTGTGGTGAATCTCATGCCTTATTCGGTCTTCAAGAAATTGGGTTTGCCCAATAATGAATTAATCAAGACCAATATGGTGCTTAACGGGTTTGAAGGCAAAGAGAAAACTAAAGCCAAAGGTGTGATGTATGTGGAGCTTACAGTCGGGAGCAAAACTTTGGCTACTGCGTTCTTTGTCGCTGAGGTGCAAGGTAACTACAACGTCATACTAGGCCGTGATTGGGTTTATGCAAACCAATGTGTGCCATCTACTATGCACCAGTTTTTGATCCAGTGGGTTGATGATGAGGTGGAAGTCATTCACGCGGATAACTCGGCTTGTGTTGCTTTGGCCGATGCATCGGTGGATTGGCAACATCCCAATGCTACTTGCTTGACGGGGCGCGACCTATCAGAGTTTGATTTTCTCAGCGCTACGAAGAATGGTTTTGTGCCTGTTTCTTTAAAGCCGGTTGGTGGCAATCGGCTACAAAACATAATGTATTTAAATGGATCCTAATTCCGAGTGGTTGCAGAAACGTCTTGCAAAATATCGGTCTAGCGAGAACGATATGTATGAATCTATAGAGGAGTTGGATGACATGGATAAATTAGGACAAGGTTTTATGTCAGCCGATCCATTAGAAGAGGTAGATATAGGAGATGGTTCAGTCACTCGGCTGACTTTTGTAAACAAGAATTTGAAAGCCGATCATAAAGCTGAGTTGATCGGGCTATTGAAAGAATATGTTTGTTGCTTTGCATGGGAATATCACGAGATGCCAGGTTTAAGCCGAGAGCTAGTGGAGCATCGGTTACCTATAAAGGCTGGTTTTAGACCTTACAAACAGTCGGCCAGAAAATTTAATCCAAAAACATATGACCGGATCAAGGAGGAGATCGGTCGGTTGCTCAAAGCTAATTTCATTCGACCTTGCAGGTATGCCGAGTGGATCTCTCACATTGTGCCGGTGGAGAAGAAAGGATCCGGCAAGTTAAGGGTGTGCATTGATTTTAGAGATTTGAATAGAGCTACACCCAAAGATGAGTATCCCATGCCAATAGCCGACATGCTTATTAATGATGCTTCTGGACATAAGGTTATTAGCTTTCTTGATGGTAATGCGGGTTACAATCAAATTTTTATGGCCGAAGAGGACATGTCCAAGACAGCCTTTCGTTGCCCTGGTTTCCTTGGTTTATTCGAGTGGACAGTGATGACATTCGGATTAAAAAATGCTGGTGCCACATATCAGAGGGCTATGAATTTAATTTTCCATGATTTACTCGGTATTATACTTGAAATCTATATTGATGATATTGTTGTCAAATCGGATGCTTTTAAGTCTCATTTGGCCGATTTACGTTTAGCTTTTGAAAGAATGAAAAAATACGGACTGAAGATGAATCCTTTGAAGTGTGCATTTGGCGTGTCGGCGGGAAAGTTTTTGGGTTTCATTATTCATGAGAATGGCGTAGAAATTGATCCCAAAAAGATAGAAGCTATACAAAAAGTGGAGGCTCCAACATGCAAGAGAGATATGCAAAAATTCCTTGGCAAGGTCAATTATTTGAGAAGGTTCATAGCTAATTTGTCAGGGAAGGTTGATCCATTCACTCCTATCCTTCGGTTAAAGAATGATGCTGATTTTACTTGGGGGGCAAAACAGCAAGAGGCATTCGACATGATCAAAACTTATTTGAGCACTCCTCCGGTGATGAAAGCACCCAAACACAAAGAGCCCTTTAGGCTTTACATTGCGGCGGAGGAAGGTGTTATTGGTGCTGTATTGACTCAAGAAACCGAAGGAAGAGAGCATACTATTACATATCTGAGCCGACGCTTATTGGACGCCGAGACAAGGTATACATTTATTGAAAAAGTATGCCTCTGTTTATATTATGCTTGCACAAAACTGAGACATTACCTAGTGCCGAGTGCCTGCATAGTAGCTTGTCAAACCGATGTCATTAAGTACATGTTGCATAGGCCAATTCTTAGTGATAGAATTGTCAAGTGGGCTTATGCTTTAATTGAGTATGATTTGGCTTATGAATCTCTAAAATCCATGAAAGGCCAAATTGTTGCTAATTTTATTGTTGAGCATCGGATTAATGACAAGCATGATGTTGATATAAAGCTTGTCTCATTAGTGCCATGGAGGTTATATTTTGATGGTTCAGTTTGTAGCAATGGCCAAGGTGTTGGTATTGTTTATATATCTCCTCATGGTGCTGTTTTTGAAGCCTCATGCCGACTGGAATATTTTTGCACAAATAATCAAGCCGAATATGAAGCATTGTTATTCGGTTTAGAGATGTTGCTCGCTATAGGTGCTACACATGTTAAGGCTTTTGGTGATTCGTTATTAGTAGTGCAGCAAGTGTCCAAAGTCTTTCAATGTTTAGACGAATCACTTAATGTTTATCTTGATAAGTGTCTAGATAGGATTTCTACTTTGGATTATTTTAGCATTGCTCATATATCTAGACATGACAATTGGAGAGCAAATGAGTTGGCACAACAAGCATCCGGCTATCATATTGATCATGGCATGTTTCATATTTCTCAGAAGTCGATGTCTTGTCTTGCTAATATGGGAGAGGCCGAACCAGAGCCCACTGATTCGGCCACTAACAATAAATCTAGTGCAGGTGAAAATCATGACTGGAGGAAGCCCATTATTGATTACTTGTGCAATCCGAGTGAAAGGGTGGACAGGGCTGTTCGGCGTATGGCTTTCAAATATACAATGAGAGATGATGGTCTTTATCGCCGAACGGTTGAAGATGTTCTTTTAAAGTGTTTGGACGAGGACCAAGCAAGAGTTGCTATGGGAGAGGTACATGAAGGCATTTGTGGTACTCATCAGTCGGCACCCAAAATGAAATGGCTCTTACGACGTGCTGGATTTTATTGGCCGACTATGATCAATGATTGCTTCAGGTATTATAAAGGCTGTGAAGCTTGTCAAAAATTTAGTGATATTCAGTTGGCTCCTGCTGCTATGTTACATCCTATTATCAAGCCGTGGCCTTTTAGAGGATGGGGTTTAGACTTCATTGGACAAATTCATCCATCTTCTTCAAAGGGGCATCGGTTCGTGTTGGTGGCAACCGATTATTTCACTAAATGGTCTGAAGCAGTACCTCTCAAGAACATGACACATACGGAGGTAATTCAATTCATAACCGAATACATTATTCATAGATTCGGCATTCCTCAGACGTTGACTACAGATCAAGGTTCATCTTTCATGTCACATCAAGTTAGAGAATTTGCCGAATCATATAACATAAAGTTGCTCAATTCATCTTCGTATTATGCCCAAGCTAATGGACAAGCTGAGTCTAGCAACAAAATATTGATTAAGCTCATCAAGAAGAAGATTGAGGATAATCCAAGAAAATGGCATGAGTTGTTGTCTGAGGCTTTATGGGCACATAGAATCTCAAGGCATCGTGCTACGAAGGTAACTCCGTATGAGCTAGTATACGGTCAAGAGGTTGTTTTACCAGTGGAAGTAAATTTGAGTGCTTTGAGAATAGCCAAACAAAATGATTTATCGGCAGTGGACTTTTATGATTTGATGATGGACAATATTGATGAGGTTGCTGATAAACGTTTGGCTGCATTAAAGGCCATAGAGAAGGACAAGTTGAGGGTAGCAAGAGCTTACAATAAAAAGGTCAAGTTGAAGAATTTTCAAGTTGGCGATCTTGTGTGGAAAGTGATTCTGCCGATTGGTTCTAGAGATAGAAAATTCGGGAAGTGGTCTCCAAACTGGGAAGGTCCTTTTAGGATTGCAAGAATAGTTCCTGGAAATTCATATTTGGTGGAATCCATACAAGGAGTATTATTACCTCGAGCTCTCAATGGCAGAAATCTGAAGAAGTATCACCCGAGTGTGTGGCAAGAAGCCTAATTAGGCAATGGCCGATATATGATTATCGCCCTTAGCATAAACATGGCCGATATATGATTATCGCCCTTAGCATAAACATGGCCGATACATAATTATCGCCCTGAGAAATATAGATGGCCGATGGAGTGTTGACATCGTCCTTAGAACAAACATGGTACAAACTATTTTTCGGCATGCAAGCTTTGCCGAAAAACAGGGGGGCATGTGTTGACACCTGATTTTGGCACGATGCAAAATGCAGTGAAGATGGACTCAAACGAAAAGTTTTTTATACGACAAAGTTCATATTGCCGAGTGAAACAACTTTGATGTTTAGGCCATCACCATTCGGCATCATATCAAGGGCCAAAATTACACTTGGATTGTCATGTTAGATGTTCTAAGTGCATTTTGGTCGATTACGCCTCCAAGAAAACCTCGGATGAAGGAATGCTCTACATGGATTGTCTTCGTCTCGTCGAGCTGATCGATTTTGATATATAAATCATCTCAATCCGAGTTCGTATGCAAAATTTAGAAGCAAAACACTGCGGACTGATCCTGAGCTAAAATATGGCGCGAGGGACCAGACACTCACCTGGATGGTGTCTGATGGGTTGCGCGAGCAATTAGGCCCTCAAGACGGCCTTGAATCGAAAAATCTTCAATGCGGAAAAGTTTCGTCTCGACAAATCGATCGATTTTGATATATAAATCGTCCAAATCCGAGGTCGTATACAACCTGCAGAGGCGAAACAAGTTCAGGCTGTGTTTTCATTCGAGAAATCCGAGTGAAAAGCTTATCATCCGAGTGAAAATATAGCTATCTGAGTGAAAAGCTTATCATCCGAGTGAATAGCTTATCATCCGAGTGAAAATATAGCTATCCGAGTGAAAAGCTTATCATCCGAGTGAAATGTAGGGAAACGCGACAGAAAACAAAAAAAATCGGTATAGCGAGCACGCCCAGGATCACTATGGAGATTGCATACAAGGTTTGATCTGATCCGTACCGACTCGTAGCGCAGCGGAAGAAGAGTCGGTGGAGTTCGTTGGTGCAGATTCCCGCAGCTAGGATTTTACAACCTCCCAACCGCGAGAATGTATTCCCTCGTCGGACAGCCCTTCGGGAGGCGGTCGGACAGTCCCCCGGACGATGTCGCGGACAGCCCTTCGGGAGGACCCTCGAAACTCGAACGGAAACTCGGACAGCCCTTCGGGAGGACACACTTATAGCTATCCGAGTGAAAAGCTTATCATCCGAGTGAAAATATAGCTATCCGAGTGAAGGCTTGATGACCGAGTAAAAAGTTTCCATCCGAGTGAAACTTCGGTCAAGGAGTCTAGGTACATGAAATCCGAGTGAAATATTGCCAGTCGAGTGAAATAGTTCTATCCGAGTGGAAAATTCCGACTGGAAAGATTGATGTCCGAGTGAGAAATTTCACTCGACCGACTAAAGGACTCCAAATCCGAGTGATTCAACCAGAAGGTAAAGATTGGCCTATATGGTCATCTAGATGGTCTCGGATGGAAAAGTGGTCAACATGAAAGTTGTTCGTAACGTCGAAACAGTCAACTTTGCTTTTAAGGTCATTATCATCTGAGATAGTATACGGCCTGCAGAGACGCTACAACACTCGGACGGTCCAGCCCGCTACATGACCGAGTCCGATTCAAAGTTAAAGATGACCTCGTGGAGTATTCAAGATGGCTTTATTTGGGAAAGTGATCAACATACGGATTATTGGCCTCGTCGAGGCACACAAAATTGATGTTTGGACCGTCTCCATCGGAGGTCATATGCAGATTCCACGGCCCACGCAAGGAGCAAGACAGAAGATTGGGCCAGATTTGGGCTGAATCCGAGTGGAACTAGAACTAGGACTCTAGGACGTGAATTGATGTAATTTTCTTGTAAGGAAAGCCTAGATGAATCCTTTGCTTGTACGGGAAGTCCAGCCGCCTCTTATATATGTTGGAGGAGGACGGCCGATTGAACAACACACAATCGAACAAATCAATCTATACCACTTTTTCATCTACGTTTTATCTCTCCATCGTTTTCTCTCTCGTTCTTCGCTGTTCCTCGAGTTTGAGAGCTGCGAATCCCGAGGCTCTAGGGGCGAGCGAATCGACCTAGAGCAGCCCATAGCCGCCGCACTCCCTGACGGGGTCCCTCCCGGGCGTGCGGGGTTTCGGGTCTGCAAAAGCGACCGCCGGCTGTCTTGCGTATCGCGCTGCCGGACGGTCCTCCTTCGACGTGAGCTGCGATGCATCACCCCCGGCGTCGAGGGTACACGGTGACGTGTTCGTGTGTCAACAGTTTGCAGAAGCAATCTGACCATGGCATAGACAATAGAACAATAAACAATTGCAGACAAAAATACTACTCTGGATAGAACTGAGGAGTACCTACTTAAGAAACAGTGTCGTACTACAGATTATTAGACATTTTTGTTGCGGCCATAATGAACATTATTACAATTTATCCATCGAAATGTAACTACAGTCTGTGATTTGATGGAGGCCTTACCAGAAGCAGCACGCCGGTGGAGGCCGTGGGTGATATTTGATAATAATTGTGTACAGATTGGTGCCTCAATGGGCTGCTTATATAAGTACAAAGTCTTGGAGTCCAAGTATAGAAGAGATAGATTACAATTCAAACTACCAAAAACTAAACCGGCCGAATATACTCTAATATCCCCCCGCAGTGTCAACGTCGGGCGTGACGATGTTGAGACTGGAGCGTATGTCGGTGAAGGATGCATTGGGAAGCCCTTTGGTGAAGATATCAGCAAATTGCGCACTCGTTGGAACATGTAGAACCCGAACCTCGCCAAGAGCCACCTTCTCACGAACAAAGTGGATGTCGATCTCAATGTGCTTCGTGCGACGATGTTGAACTAGATTAGATGCCATATAGACTGCTGAAATGTTGTCGCAGTAAACAATGGTAGCACGCTCGATTGGTCGATGAAGCTCCACGAGGAGTTGCCGAAGCCAGACGGCCTCGGCTACAGCATGTGCAACAGCCCGATACTCAGATTCAGCGGAGGACCTGGAAACTGTATCCTGCCTTTTCGAAGACCAAGAAACAACATTATCACCCAAATAAACACAATAGCCGGATGTGGATCGTCGAGTGTCGGGACAACCTGCCCGGTCTGCATCAGAATATACTGTCAAGCTTGTTGGAGAGGAAGAATTAATAAGGAGGCCGTGGTCTAGAGTGCCTTTGAGATAGCGAAGTATGCGTCTAATATGACCAAGATGAAGAGCACGAGGGTCATGCATAAAAAGACAGGCTTGTTGAAATGAGTAGGAAATATCAGGACGAGTGAGAGTAGCGTATTGAAGGGCAACGGTAATGCTGCGATACAAAGTGGGATCTGGAACGGGTTCACCATCAGCCGACAATTTGGCATCGGTGTCAGCAGGTGTTCGACAGGGTTGACAATCAGACATGCTGGCACGTGAGAGCAAATCTATAACATATTGGCGTTGGGAGAGAAAAAGAGTAGAGGGAGTTTGAGAAACTTTGATACCAAGAAAATGATGTAGAGGACCAAGATCAGTCATAGAAAATTCATGATTGAGAGAAGAGATTATTTGTTGTAGGAAAGTATCGGAAGAAGCGGTTAGAATAATATCATCTACATATAATAAGAGATAGGCGGTGTGATTAGAGGAATGAAAAACGAAGAGAGAGGAGTCGGATTTAGAAGGGACAAAGCCAATGGTTTGAACAAAGTTAGCAAAACGCTGGAACCAGGCTCGAGGAGCCTGTTTGAGACCATACAACGATTTGTTAAGAAGACAAACAAGATTCGGTGAGGAGGGATTTTCAAAACCAGAGGGTTGCTGGCAGTACACAGTTTCATTTAGTGTTCCATGGAGAAAAGCAGTTTTGACATCCAGTTGATGAATGGGCCATGAAGAGGAGACCGCAAGACTAAGAACAACACGGATGGTGCTAGGTTTTACCACAGGAGAAAAGGTCTCATCAAAATCAATGTCGTGCTGGTGTGAAAAACCACGACAAACCCAGCGAGCTTTGTAGCGGGCAAGAGAACCATCGGCATGAAACTTGTGGTGAAAAACCCATTTGCCAGAGACAATATTAACACCAGGAGGCTTGGGAACCAAAGTCCAGGTGTTGTTTTCCTGGAGAGCATCAAATTCGTCCCGCATAGCAGAAAACCAAACAGGATCAAGAAGAGCCCGTTTGTACGAGGTGGGTAGAGGGGAGATAGTCGGTGTGGCCGTGAGACTAAGACGGTGAGAAGGGAGATGAAAACCGTGTTTGCCACGAGTACACATGACATGATCATTAGTGGGTGGTGGAATGGGTACGGCTATGGGTGGGAGTGGTGATTGGACCGGTGCCGGGCTTGCCGGGCTGGCCGGGCTTGCCGGTGCCGGGCTTGCCGGTGCCGGGCTTGCCGGGATTGCCGGACTTGCCGGTGCCGGGCTTGCCGGTGACGGTGCCGGGCTTGCCGGTGTCGGGCTTGCCGGGCCGGCCGGGCTTGCCGGACATGCCGGTGCCGGTGCCGGGCTTGCCGGGATTGCCGGACTTGCCGGCTGCCTCGGGATTGCCGGCCTCGCTGCGGGAGAGGGAGAGGTCGCGGCAGAGGTGGGGGTGGTTTGCTGGTAATTGGGTGATGTGGTGTTAGTGACAGAATAAGGAAAAGTGTTTTCATCGAATGTGACATGGCGAGAGACAAGCATGCGACCAGAAGATGGATCGAAACAGCGATGTCCTTTGTGGTCATCGGAGAGGCCAAGATAAATGTAGGGTAGAGATCGTGGGGCTAGTTTGTGAGCGGTGGTGGACGTGATGTTAGGAAAGCAGAGGCAACCGAAAACCCGAAGAGAAAGATAGTCGGGATCAGATAGAAGAAGAGATTGAAAGGGTGTATAGCGAGGACATGTTTTGGTGGGGCGGATGTTAAGGAGAAGGGTGGCAGTGCGCGGAGCTTCGACCCAAAAACGGGGAGGAAGAGATGCTTGGATGAGTAAAGTGCGTAGGATATCGTTGATGGAACGAAGAGAGCGCTCGGCCTTCCCGTTTTGAGAGGAGGTATAGGGGCACGAAAACCGGAGAAGAATGCCATGGGAGAGGAAAAAGGTGCGATTGGTGACGTTGTCGAACTCGCGCCCGTTGTCACATTGAATAAAGCGAATCGGTAGGCCAAAGTGTGTTTGGACGTAGGTGCGAAAGGTGAGAAAAAGTTGATGGACATCAGATTTAGCACGTAGAGGGAACGTCCATATGTAGTGAGAATAACCATCTAAAATCAGAAGATAATACTTATAGCCAGAGACACTAGGAATAGGGGAGGTCCAGAGATCACAATGTAAAAGCTCAAAAGGAAAAGTGCTAACAGTAGATGATGTTCCAAAAGGTAACCGAACATGTTTGCCGCATTGGCATGCATTACAAAGAGAAGAATCATGTGACACACTAGTGCTAGGAATAGAAAATTCTTGTAGTAGAGAGGACAGTGTTGATTTATTGGGGTGACCGAGCCGACGATGCCACAGATCTACTGAAGCAAGCATGGCGCCAGGAGAGGATGTAGGCGCGCCATGAAGTGGATAGAGATCGTCCGTGCTATTGTAGCGAGCGAGAAGTGTCCCCGTTCTCAGATCCTTCACAGATAAACCAAAAGGATCAAAAGCTAGAATGACAAGGTTATCTATGGTAAATTGGCGAACAGAAATAAGGTTTTTGATTAAAGAGGGAACAACAAGAATATTGCGTAGTTGAAAGTTGGCATGATCTGTTTGGATGGAAGAGTGACCGGTGCAAGAAACGGGAACAAGAGAGCCGTCGCCTATGGTGATGGAAGAATAAGCGGAAGGAAAACAAGCTGACAGAATATCCATATTTTAAGACATATGCGAAGATGCACCGGAATCGAAGATCCAATCCATACCTTGGTTATTGAGTGTAAAGTTGTTCATGGCGGCGATGAAGGTGGCTTGATCCCAGGCTGGTTGTTGATGAGTAGCTGGCGGTGCGGGTGCAGGCGCGTGCCCATACGGCATGGATGAAGCAGGGCCGTAGGCGTAGGGCGCATAGGGTACCGGCAGGTAGCCGTGGTGTGATCCGTGGACGGCTGGCGATGGAGAGGTCGTGGCAGTGTAGACATGAGGCGGTGGCCGTGGACCAAGGAGGCCGGGAGCACCGGTGGCAGGACAAAGACCCGGGCTCCAGTTGCCGGTGTACGCGGGAGGAGCGCCGTAGGGAGACGGCGCAGTCCATGGCATGGGCCACGCCTGAACAAGACCAGTCCATGGGTCTTGCTGAGGCTGCCAAGAAGCGGAGGCAGAGGCCGATGGAGGAGGCGCCGGTGGTGGTGGAGGAGGCGCCGGTGGTGGTGTTGCAGCAGGGCGAGGCTGCGGTGGCCGGTAGACGGGGTTTTTGCCCCGATAGTTAGGGCTCGGGCGCCAGCCTGGAGGAGCCGAGGAAGGTGTCGGTGGAGGCGGCGCAGATGGTGCGGCGGGCCGGGCGACGTGAAATAGCTGGGGAGGACGTGTCGCCTTGCGCGCCTGGTTCTGTGCCTCGAGCTGCAAGATGGAGCGGACCTCCGCGAAGGAGGGGTAGGGGCGCAGCATAGGGATGAAGGCGACCTGCTTCTCGAACTGCTCCCCGAGGCCGACGAGGAGATCGTTGATGAGAGTCCGATCGTCAATGTGATCACCGAGCTCACGAAGTTCGTCGCCGATCGCCTTGATGCGTTGGCAATAGACGGTGACCGGAGAATCGCCTTGGATGCTGGTGCGGAGCTCGATATGTAACGCGTTAACACGCGCATCAGAGTTGTCCTGGAAGAGCTGCTGAAGAGAGGCCCATAGTTCAGCGGCGGTGGCGTCGTCGTTGGAGACGAGGTTGAAGAGCTCGGTGGAGATTCGAGTATATATCCATTGGATGACGGTGAGATCATCCTTGATCCAGCGAGGGTTGGTCAGCCGCGGGGAAGCGGCTGGATTGATGTGATGACGGAGACCGCTGCGGCCGAGGTGGACATGGAAGAGATGGTGCCAATGGTAGAAGTTGTGGGCGCCAATGGTAGAACTCGGTGGTGGTGTAGAGCCGCCGCGGCGGCAGCGAGGGAGGAGTTGGCGGCGAGGCCATGCCGAGGGCGGAAACCTAGGCGTCTGATACCATGATATTTGATAATAATTGTGTATAGATTGATGCCTCGATGGGCTGTTTATATAAGTACAAAGTCTTGGAGTCCAAGTATAAAAAAGATAGATTACAATTCAAACTACCAAAAACTAAACCGGCCGAATATACTCTAATAGTGGGGAGCGTGGGCGCGGCGGCGCAGCGCTGTAAGAGCTTGCTCGTCACCGGGAGCGCCCGCGCTGCCATCTCGTCGTTGCCCCCCTTGGCCTCCTTGGTTCTCCAACACGGCTCAGGGGAAGAAGAAGCGGGTATTGGAGGGAGATGCGCTCGCTTACGGACTGGAGGACGATGGCGTCGGAGGCGGGATCTGCGGCCGCGACGGAGAGCGAGGGGAGGTGGTAGTCGTAGCTGCCGTCGCCGGCGGCGAGCTTCGGCGAGGCCATCGCCGCCTTCGTGTCTGCCTTTTTTTTTTTTTTTTGAAGCGCACGCCTTTGTGTCTGCCTATGCCGAGGAGAAAGGTTCGATGGGCCTTGAGTTTGACCACTTAGCACTTCAAGCCAGTAAGAGCCCAAATTGATTGTCTGTCTAGGCCAACTTTAAATCCAGATGCTGAAAAGCCCAGATCCAAAATCTCGCCCACTGCTGTGTTTTGTCCTCGAGTGCAAATGCATGTCCAATCGAAATCACTAATTTGAGTAGTACATCTTTTGAAGGTCATTCTCACCTCCTTAGTTTTGCGACAAGTGACGTATTATATGTGTCACTTGTCATAACCTGGGAATTTATTTTTTTCTCGTATAATTGTTATTTCAAAATGTTTTATCTTTTAAACCATGCGTTCAAATCTGGAGCCATTTTCATCGTTGGATTCTTCCTGTCAAGATCTTCAAAACTAGATCCCATATTGATAAAACCGTGGCTCTCGCGGGAGGAAAAGGAACATGTTTTTTTTTTGTTTCGAAGAGGCACGGCTGTGCCTCTCGCTGAAGCAAATCCGTGTCTCTCTCGAAAGCAAAACAGTGCCTCTCGAGGAAGGAAAAAGAAAAAAGAAAATGTGTTTTTTTCGTTTCTGAGAGGCATGGCCGTGCCTCTCATGAAAGCAAATCCGTGCCTCTCACAGAAGAATAAAAAGAAGTTTTTTCACATAAAAAAATGATTTTTTTCAAAACCTAAGTAAGACCGGTGAAAAACCGAAACACCAAAAAGACCCCAAAAACCCATCTAAAAAGCTGAAAACGCGTGCGGAAAAATAAAATAAACACAATCCGAGGGAACGTCCAGAGCGCGACACGTGGCGGCGGCTAAGAACGTGACAAGTGATGGCGCCTAAGAGTGACCCTTCAGAGGCTCCCGAAGGAGCGCTCCTTAGATAGTTGCTCCCATACGACCCACAACTAACTTTGAACGTGTTTGGTTGCCAGCATTAGGCCCAATCAGGCTAGCGCAGGGAAATTTTGGTAACTCTGGACCTGCATCGCACGAATTTAAAACCACCTCTGGGCGTGTCTTTCTGGGAACGCTTAAATTTTTCGAGCGAGCCAAGCCAAGCTGAACCATAGTGACACACTTGGGTGGGTCCCTTGCACGACAGGAGGCTGGTGGGATGTGTGTTGTGTGTGTGCTCTTGTTCTTTTACCTTCACTAAGCTCCTCTCTAATCTTATTTCTCCTTTTCTCCTTTAATCTACATAACGGCGCTTCGATTCAAGATAAGCTCTACGCAAAAAAATATGCATACTGATGTTACGGTTCCATTTTTATGATCGGTTCGTAGTTTTATCGACTGTAAATGCTCAATTTTGTGTTCACGTTTGGAGCTATTTTGGACGAATTTTGTCAAATTCGTCGTGCACGGTTGACTGTTTGAAATTTCCTTTGACCAGTAGCCTAATCTCGCAATTCTACACGATTATCGTGTTGCAAGTTTTCTGTTTCGACGATCGTAGATGGGAATATCTACATCTTTTTCGTGATTGTACATATGCATGTGTGTGGTTTGATTTAAGGCGTTGCTTAACCGTTCCTCTCGATCTCCTCTCTCGCATCAGTGGCGTCATCGTCGTCGTCGTTTATCTCAGCCTTCTCTCCTGGATCCTACTGCACTGACGTTGCCATGGCGTCCACACTGCATGTTTTCTCCGTCCTCTACCTCAGAGCCCTTCCATTTGTTCCTTTACGCCGACGTTGTTCCTCCTAACCTTCTTGCACTTGTCATACTACATTGGAGTCATTTTCGGCGTCGCTCATCTCGAATTCCTTTCTCTTGTCCTATTGCACTGATGCTGTCATGGCGCGTGCATTGCATTTCTCCTCCTCTGTCACGTGTCTTCGTGTGGACTTTCTCTGCGACGACACGCTAGCAACTAGTTCGTCGTGCCGCCGACGGGGTCGCTCGCCCACGATTTCGTGCTCGTCATGTCGGACGCGGCGTCACGACCACCGTTCACCGCAATCGTCATGGTTCGACACGCACTTTATTTCTTCTCCCCGTCCTCTGCCTCAGCTCCTCCGCACGACTTTCTCGCTAAAAACAGGGCTTCCCTCTCGCTAAAAACAAGACATAGACTCCCATGATTCGGCAGAAATGACATGTATCGCTCGAACTGAACAATAACTATTGCTAGACTACAGCAGGTGTGTCCTACGCGGGCTAACCCAGGTAATGATTTTCATTCCGCTATGCGTTGCCTCTCGCATAGCGAATGTAAGTTTGTGTTTGACACTGTCGTTCCTAGACGGCACAAGATTCTAAATTCTTCGTTTCTTCTGGTTTTCTGTTTTCATTGTTTCTATTATCTTATTATCACCCTTTCAGCTTCTACTTATGCTTTTCTTTCTTTCATTATTATTATGTTATTGTCTTCTTTCCTCGTTTTTTTCTATTTCGATTTTTCTTTTTATCTTCAATTTTTGGGTTTCTTTTTCAAACAGATGAACATTTTCTATCTACATGATTCAATGTGCACTTTTTAGTATTGGGTAAATTCTTTTAAATATATGTTGAACATCCTTAAGATTCATAAACATTTATAAAATTCAGGAACATAACTCAAAGTTGTGAATATTTTTTTCAAAATCATCAATATTTTTAAATACATAAACATTTTGCAATTAGCAAACATGTTTTCAAATTCACGAATACTTGTTTGTTCGTGAACATTTAGGAATTCAGGAAAAAAAATCGATCTTGAACATTTTTTTAATTCGGGAACAGGTTTTGAATCCTCGAACATGTTTTCAGTATGTGTTGCTTTATTAGTTTGTGAATATTTTTTGAATTCATGAATTTATTTCTTTAATTTGCTCTGAATATATTCCCAATTCACCGATATATTTTGAATACATGAATATTCTCGAATACCCATACAATTTTGGAATTTACCGTTAATATTTTGAATTCGTGAACATTTTTTGAATCCCAGAACATATTTTGAGTACATGATTTTTTGAATATGTGAACATATTTTGATTCCGCAAACATTTTTTGAATTTGCTGTGAACATATTTCGAATCCTCAAAATTTGCTGAATATGTGAAGATGAAATATTTTTGAATTCACGCGAACGTATTTCGAATTCGCAAAAACTTGAACCTGTGAGCATTTTTTAATACTGGAACTATGAATACATACACATTTTTTGATTTTGCGAACAATTTCGAATTTCAATCATTTTCCCTAATTTCTAAACATTTTCCTAATCCATGAACAATTTTTCATATTTGTATTCATGACCAAACTAAACCAACAAAGTTAAAAGAAAATGAAGTGTAAACCCGAAAAAAGGTCCACTAGAAGATAATCTCTACTCCTAATTGCTCACTTGGTAGAATAGCTTCCTGGTTTTTTTCAACCAGTTTTTTTTCGTCTCCCCCCACCACCCCCTCCCATCCTCGTCTATCGGTTTATTTTTCTCTCTACTCTTTTATTACAAACCAACACTTTCCTAACTTATAACAAATCATGAATCTAACTTTCTTATTAAGTTATCCAAATTAATCAATATCTCTCATTATTGCAATTTGTTTAGGTAACAAATAGCAGATTTTTAAGAAACAAATAACCTATTTTTGGGAAATAAATAACAGATTTTAAACTAACTTTCCTAACTTATCCAAATCAATCAATCTCTTTCATTAATGCAATTAATTTTAGGAAACAAATAACATGTTTTTAGAAAATAAATAAAGAATTTTAGGAAAATTAACAGAGTTTTCACCGTTTTTTTGTCGTACGGGGTGTCGCATGGGGTTCGACAGGAAAAAGTCTGCGCCTATGCCCTTCCCATGATCCCGGCCACCGTATGTCTCCTTCCACGCGCAGCCGCATCTCTGCCACTCGCCTCCCGTATCAGCGCCTGACTGTCGCGGTCCTCGCCGTATCCATGGTGGTCCTCGCCATAGCCATGGTGCTCTCCCTCGTGTTTGTGGTCTACCTCGCCACGCGGGAGGCTTGAGTCTAAGGATGGGATACGGGATAAGCAGTGGAGTGGCCCGGCTTCTCCCCTAATCCCCTTCCGTTGGGCATCGGTTGCGGCACCGACGAGGAGCCAGAAGCCTTTTGCGTCGCGGATCCGAGTGACCAGAGGCTGTGGTGGTGGATCTCGCCGTTGGGAGCAGTGCTGGAGATGATGGCGGCGCCAACGAGGCGACGGATGAGGAGACCGTGGCGGCGTTGACGATGCGTCCCCCTTGGTGCCGTTGCCACCGGGCACCGAGACAAAGGAGTGGTGGACGCCGACGCCTCGAGGCCTGTGGCAAGCACAGATTGAGAAGTCCATGACGTCAGCGGCAAATATTCAATCAACATACGAGCACTCGCGGCAGCTCCATCGGTAGGTAATTCTTATTGCTGTCGCAGTGTCTCTATATTGCATCCTTTTTCTCCACACTTTTTTCTTGGATTTAGCGATCTTATCATATAAGAGATGGGCAACGATGCTTTTTTCTCCATGCTAGCAATATGAATGATGAAGGAGAAGAGCAGGGAGCACAAATCTTTCTCACGGCTATTGATTTTATGCACATCGCCTGCATCATGTGATATGGTAAACCAACAGAGGTATGTGGATAATCCAAGCTGCTTATTTAGTTATTTTTTGTCCGACACTTTAACTCCTTCGGTGACCTGATTGCTAGCAAAATGTCACAACAGGTTTGGTTCGAAGTATCAGTTCAAAATATGGTGATTGGATATTTTTTATCTCACGGACCGTACTTTTTTAAAGTTCATAATTTTTATAATGCTCTGTAATGGAGTCGTGTTGGTTGTGTAATGCTTGAGTGAGTTATATGTTCTCTCCTTCACCCCTTTTGTTTTTTGCAAATCAATTGCCTTCGCCCTCATGGGTTTCAGTTGCTAGGACTGATCGAGGCAGAAGTAATGTATGTTAATCTCATAGTTGAATTACAATGCCCATCAAAAAGGGTATTTGGGATTTACACAAGCTGTTAAATTGTTCAATGCTCCAGCACGACGTTGCTTTGGTGCCACCCCCTGTTACGTGATGCTCCTCAGCACGACTGCCTCATCTTCACTGAGGCTATCCTCCTGAATCCCCCCTGCCCGAGCAGTCGGGCGACGTCGCTGGTGACAGAAGCGATGAGTACGGCTGGTCTGTGAGGGGCGATGAGGAGGAAGATCGTAATGACTTCAAAATTCATGTATCCAAGATCATGAAGCGGAAGTGCTGCCTCATGCGTGAGAAGGTGTGCGTGGACGTGCCGCTCGAGGCCGTCAGGGCCACGCTCAATGTCGACCTAGCTGATTTCATCCCCCGCCTGTCCGACTGTTGTCTCCTCGCCCAAGAAAATGACTTTGCACAAAGGTCTGCGCCCGATTCCTCCTTCTACACCTTCTCTTTTCTAACCAGTTTTCGATTTCCAGGGAATAAGATGCATTTTCTTCTTCCTTTCCTGTATAATTTCGTATTCCATTTGTTCCATTTGGTCTTATTCGATTCAGAATCCTTCCTGGGAATAAGATGCCCCGCTAATTGTCATAATTGCGTGGGATGTGCACAGATTTAACACTGATGGTGGTTATAAAGCTCATTCGAAATTTGTTTGCATGTGATGTTCTACAGGTAACTTTCAGCAGCTTTAATCCCCTTAATTGTAAGCCAGTTGAAGTGTTACTTCCTTTTGTACAACTCTACATGTGGATTTGTTTTCATGAATTTGTTGAGTGACCCACATCGGTAAGAAAATTCGGCAAACTCGGTATTGCTCAACACGTAGAATCTGTGTCATTGACAAGACGATAAAAATATGTTGATCATATTGGTCACTAACTCATTGTTGCAGAGAAATTTAATTTCAGACTGATATGTAGCTACTTATTACAAAGAAAGAGCAGTCAACATAACATATAGCCAAAAAATAATTATTGGTTTTGTGTGCTGTAAAATAAATTATGGTATGGCTGGCCTATCTCGACTTGATAGGGAGAATATCCAGGGAGCTGAAAAGCATGATCTGTGTGGATCTTAAAAATATGGCCTGGGAGTTCTGACCTATCTAGACCATTTCAAAGTGACTCAGCTCTTCGCTGTTGGAATTAACCACGTCGTTCAGTCCGGCTCGGACTAGGAGCAGTCACCGAGTACGTATAGGTGTAGGTCGGCTTGACTCCTTTATATACTCGTGTACCCCTGTAATATTTTGAATCAGATCAAAGCAATACAAACGACAGGTCCGACACGGCCCTGTTCAGCCATCAACTTGCGTTTCTCGCGTGTGTGTTTCCGGCGACTTACACCCGGCTGATCGGTAGCCTCGTCTAGCTAGCTTACAACGTTCGTCTACCTTGCGGAACCAACCTGCTGGTTAGCTTCTGCGTACGTACGTGTTCCGGCGGAAAGTATTCGTTCGGAGTGACGTCCGACACGGGTTTGGGCCAACAATTGGTATCAGAGCTTGGTTTATTGGTGTGATTTTCGGAAAGCAATCGAAGGATCATGTCAAACCCGAACAAGGAGATCGTTGTAGCGGGAGCGGCAGCACCGATGCAGATGGTGGGGGTGTCGCAATTCCCCCGGCTGGATCGAGAAGACTACGCACTATGGGCGATGAACATGGAGGTCGCGATGGAGGGCGCTGAGCTCTGGGAAGCCATCGACCCCGGCGGCACCGAGTACGCAAAGGGCGCAGCGAAGTACCGGACGGATCGTCGGGCGTTAACGGCGATCTACTCCGTCATGCCGAAGGATGTGCTGCAACACCTCGTCGGAAAGAACTCGGCGAAGGAGGCATGGGAGACCATCAAGATCCTGCATCAGGGTCATGACCGTGTCAAGGAAGCACACCTTCAGTCCCTAATGAGAAGCTATGAGTGCCTGAAGATGGAGGAAAGCGAGACGGTTGATCAGTTTGCCGCCCGTCTCAAGACCCTCGTCAACGGCATACGCGGATATGGTTCAGCCCTAGAAGAAGTTGCGATCGTCCGACGATTTTTGCGCGCCGCGCCGGCACGCTACATCCAGATCGTCACATCGATCGAGCAATGTCTTGACCTAAAGACTCTCACGGTCGAGGATCTCGTCGGAAGGTTCAAAGCCCATGATGAGAGAATTCGTCTCAGTTTCGGCGACGCGGAGGCGAGTGAGCACCTGATGCTGACAAAGGCGCAATGGATTGCCCTGTCAAAAGAACAGCAGGGCGGATCCACGAGCAGCGGCAAGGGGAAGGGGAAGCAGCGCTCGGTGAGAAAGAACTTCGTCGACTCGGACAACGAGGATGCGCCTGCACCACCGAGGAGGAAGTTTGACATCAGGAAAGTGAGGTGTCATAAGTGTGGCCTCCTCGGTCACTTCAAGGCTGACTGCGAAGAAGCACCGAAGCAAAAGGCGCTCATGGCTGAGGAAGGAGACGATGGGGATATGATGCTGATGTGCGAGCTAGTGGACGAAGAGGATCCAGATGATCACGATCAACTGGACATGAGTCCGATGAGTGCATCTGTATCAGTACACCCATGCGAAGTCGTGGCACCAGAAGACCATGACACAAGGCGTGATGGTGTGATCACGCTAGAACCAGGCGAAATCGTGGCGCCAGAAGACCATGACACAAGGCGTGACAGTGTGATCACGCCAGAGGCAGGCGAAGGTGTGGCGCCAGAAATCCACGACATACACTGTCACGGTGATGTCACGGCAGTGACGGGACACGACGCATGGCGAGTTGTGTCGTTTGAACCAGACGACCATGACGCGGGGTGTGACAGTGAGGTGTCGCAAGAAGACGAAGACGTGTCGCCAGAACAACACGATGGGCAGGGAGCGGTGTTACCCTCGTCTGTCTCTTTAGAAGTTCCGGACGACGGCGCGAGAGGAGACGCGTCAGAGAGCTCACCTGTACCGGGTGGCGTCCCAGCAACAAGCGCTGCAGCACCTGCCCAAAACGCAACGAGCCGCGCGTCCGGCGCAAGCAAGGGTGCTACAGGCGACAGCCGTGGTGCGTGTGGCACGCACGCTGCGCCCGGCAACCCAGCCACATGCGCTGGAGGCAGCAGCGGCCAGACACCAGGCTATCCACCACGGAGTTTTTCCAATGAGCCAGAAGTGGAGCCATGCATAGCACAAGGCGCTGGTGGGCCATCTCCAGGAGTACATGCACGTGAAGAAATGCATGACAACGTGGCTGGTTCATCCGGTGAATGTGCAACCAGCTTGGAAGAGTCCGGATTGCCAGGAAAAGGAACTTTGGCAAGTTCAGAAACAAGTGTGTCTTCTTCAATAGCACACGAACGACGCGTATTGGATCTCTATCCAGAGGAAGCACTTCAAATAAATTCGGTGAAGATGAAAAGTAAAGGGCAATCACGTTTGCACATCGAGGAACCGGAAAATTTTGAAGACGTGAATATGGAGTGTTGGCGTCGTGCTATGGATGAAGAGTTGGTATCGATCCGAGACAACAAAGTATGGGATCTCGTGGATCTTCCCAACGAACATAGTGCCATAGAGCTCAAGTGGATATACAAAGTCAAGAATGATGCCGAAGGAAACTTGGTGAAGCATAAAGCAAGTCTCGTAGCTAAATCAAGCGTGCAAGAGCAAGGTGTGGACATCAAAGAAGTGTTTGCTCCAGTTGCAAGGATGGACTCAGTGAGGCTACGTATTGCTCTCGCGGCTCAAGAATCTTGGAGGATACATCACATGGATGTGAACTCCGCGTTTTTGACTGGGGAGTTAGAAGAAGAATTGTATGTGAAGCAACCACCGGGGTACATCAAAGAAGGAGAGGAACACAAGGTATTGAAGCTACACAAGGCGTTGTACGGGCTACGGCAAGCTTCTCGGGCATGGAACATCAAGCTTGACCGTACATTGATTTCTCTTGGTTTTGTGAAAAAGTCCACTCGAGCATGCTATGTACAAGCGAGGTAAAGGCAAGGATCGTCTCTTAGTGGGCATCTATGTTGATGATCTCTTGATAACTGGAGCAGATGAAGAGGAGATTGCAAGATTCAAGCTACAAATGAAGGAGCTATTCAAGATGAGTGATCTAGGGCTCTTGACATACTACCTTGGGATCGAGGTACAACAAAAGCCGAACGGGATCACACTATGTCAAGAGGCATACGCAAAGAAGTTACTTGAAAGCTGTGGCATTAAAGATTGCAATCCAAGTCATGTTCCGATGAAGCCTCGTCTTATACTAAGCAAGAAAAATGAAGCACCTGCGTTTGATGCAACGGAGTATAGAAGTGTGGTCCGAAAGTTGAGGTATCTCACGAGTACAAGACCGGACTTGGCCTATTTCGTTGGCATAGTGAGTCGCTTCATGGAAGCACCCATGACAGAGCATTGGGCAGCTGTGGAACATATACTCAGGTACATCAAAAGGACAACAAACTTCGGTTGTGTCTTTTTGAGAGAGAAGAAGAAGGAGATGGTGGAGCTACTTGGCTATAGTGATAGCGACATGTTAGGAGATTTGGACGACCGTAAAAGTACATCGGGCGTGGCATATTTCTTGGGAGGAAGCATAGTGAGTTGGCTATCACAAAAGCAGAAGGTGGTCGCATTATCATCTCGTGAAGCAGAGTATATTACAGCTGCAACCGCGGTGTGTCGAGGCGTTTGCCTAGGAAGACTACTCGGTGACCTCACAGGTAAGGAACCGGAACGAGTGGTGCTCAACGTTGACGACAAGTCTACAATCTCTCTGTGGAAGAATCCAGTGCGTCATGATAGACACAAAGACATCGATACGAGGTATCGGTACCTACGAGAGTGTGTGGAAGAAAACAAGATTGATGTCAACTACGTTTGCACCAACGATCAGCTTGCAGATATCCTAACCAGATCATTAGGACGACAGAAGTTCGTGAAGATGCGACGAAGGATCGGTGTTCAAGCTGTGAAGTGAGGACATCGTGTTTAGGGGGGTGATTGTTGGAATTAACCACGTCGTCCAGTCCAGCTCGGACTAGGAGCAGTCACCGAGTACGTATAGGTGTAGGTCAGCTTGACTCCTTTATATACTCGTGTACCCCTGTAATATTTTGAATCAGATCAAAGCAATACAAACGACAGGTCCGACACGGCCCTGTTCAACCATCAACTTGCGTTTCTCGCGTGTGTGTTTCCGGCGACTTGCACCCGGCTGATCGGTAGCCTCGCCTAGCTAGCTTACAACGTTCGTCTACCTTGCGGAACCAACCTGCTGGTTAGCTTCTGCGTACGTACGTGTTCCGGCGGAAAGTATTCGTTTGGAGGGACGTCCGACGCGGGTTTGGGCCAACACTCGCCACTTGCATCTAGAAAGTTTAGTTGGTCAGACAAAATGGAAAGGTAGTATGATGGTTCTAATCTCTCATAGAAGATACAACCACATAATTTGCTAAAAATAAATGCATGTTTGTTTTTATTTTGATGCATAGTTGTTTTTCGAACACTTCCTCTTAACTTGATAGGCTTATGAAAGCACATACACTTGTGACACATCAAGATTGTAGTTCATGACTTCCTCTTAACTTGATAGGCTTATGAAAGCACATACACTTGTGACACATCAAGATTGTAGTTCATGGGAGGAAGAAGAACATTCAAAATCAAATCTCGATCTCCCTATTGTCAAGGACTTGAGTGTAAGATACCTGCAAATTGATTCTTGCAGATCACACCTATTTGTTGTTGTTCAATCACTAGCTATTATGTTTTGTTAATAACAATAGGTTATTTGCAAGAACGGTCCTGAAAGTACTGAAGCCAAACAGGCAGTCGAATTACTATGTGAGACTGCCCTGATCTCCAGTAAATACAAGATACATGTGCCCATGTTCATGGTATATGATGACAGTCATATCTACAATTGTTACTTGGTTTGTCCAGCCCAGGAGTCCAGCGGAATTGGGAGGCAAGATCTACGAGATAATGATGATCACCCTTGGCGATAGATGGGGAAGATCTGACGCAAGTGTATAATTATAAGCTGCTAGCCACATGTTTTCTACGATGCGGAGCATAGATGTGCAATTTTAAAATGTCCGCCGAAGATATTTCCATTATCAGGCATGACTTGATTGGAGGGATATAACTAATCAAAGATTTGTTTGATTGAGACTATGCATATATGAAATATTGAATCTCATACAACATATTTGAAATTAACAGCAAAGTTTCAATTTTTTTAGAAAAAAGTTTCATATACTGTTGGTTCTAGGTGAAGTTGTACCGCAGACATTTTAGCTGACATATACAAATACAGGCACTTAAGCGGCCACGACTATGCAATGGAGCGGAGGAAGATGCCTCCCATGACCTCTTTTTCAGTCACCGAGAAGTCTATGGAAACTTATTCTCTGCGTTAGGACCTGCTGCCACGAAGCATCGAGGTTCCATACCTCTCATGGCGTTGTAGAAATAAGGAGAATAGATACTTTTTTTGTGGGAGAGAGAATATAGAGAGATACATTTTTCTGTTTTTTGGTGAGAGAGAGAGAGAAAATTGTGGAGTTGTAAGACATAGCAATTGAAAAGATTGAACCCAAGTCCAACTGCCCGACTGGCCATAATTAAGCCATCACTAGGACACTAGCGATCTAGCGAGTTTCCAAACAATGCACTTGCAATGCACTATCTTTTCTATAATAACAATGCACATGTTTCATGAGATGATCGGTCTTAAGCATAAAAGGCATCAAGGTGCTATCTATCATTTGTAATGCATTGCACACTAAAGAGTTATATGTTGTTGTACCGCCTTTATTTTTTACATCAGATCTGATAGTATACACCGTTGATTACCGCTTGGGATAAGCGGCTAGCTATCTCAAAAAAGAATCAACAACTCAAAACAAGTATACATTGTCGATTACATTTTTCTTGAAATCCATTGCAAGTGAAGTGGATTCAGTTATTTGTTTTTTTTTTCTATACATGTGAAATTTGACATGCCTTTTATATATGCAACCAATATTATTTTTAAAATGCCCGTGGCAACGCACGGGCATCCTCTATTCTTAAATAGTTGCAACCCACTACATATTTTTCCTCTTCATGCAACTATGCCACATCATCAAGTCATGCATGTGGTCATAAGTTATAATTTGTGCACTAATCTATTCATGCAACCATGCCACCTCACCAACATGCAAGTTAATTTCTTCCACTTATTTTTATAGAGGCATAGAAGGTCATGTTACACATTTTTGTAGCATGACCTACATATATTTGTAGGTTGTACATTGGAGCAAATATATGTCATGTGTTACACATTTTTGTTAAAAATGACATCCTGTTTGATTTCAATCCAATATTTCTTTTTACACAACATTTTATCACATGCTTCATATACTTTATTGTTTTCAAAATATATCCAGAGAGCATTCCTAAATTTGTTTTTACAATGGTTTTAGTTTTTTACCATCAATTTATGCATATGTTTTACCAATAATCCCGCAGCAATCGCGCGGGGCATCGTCTAGTTCTACTAGTTTACATGGCTGCTGACCGCGACCTCACGAGTCCCTAAAATAAAAGATGACGCAAACCCAAGCGACACTGCAGTCTCACGGTCATATGGCCCATGTCATCGTTCCAGACGGAAAAGTGCAAAAACAAAAGTACGGCGAAGTGCAATCCTTGCTTAAATTAAAAGACGAAGGACATGGAATGAACAATGTGGTCCTAATTATTTCGTCCAAAAAAATTCTCAATAAAATCCATCCAATGGCCGGCAAAATGGGAGCAGATGGCATTGGTAGTCACGGAACTTGTACTTTAGTCACCCTAATTGAAAACAGAAAAGGTCAGATCATGGAACTTAAGTTTCGGGTGAACATATGTCGCAATTGACCAACTCGTTAATATATTTGCAACAACCCCCTAAAATTTCCGATATGTTTTATGAAAAAGAACACCATCCCACTTCATGGTCATCCTTATGCACTTGTAGAACCGTTGCCATTATCCCCGTCAAGACGTGCATCCTCTAGCCCGCTCCACCACGTGCGGATTCTCAACTGCTCGATGCCGCCATCAATGTCGACACACTCGATCTCCCATGCTCTCCCCAAGCACCCTATCTTGTTCAAATGTGAATCCCATTCTCTTCTACCCCGTCCTAAGTGCTCTAGTGACATGTGCCATTCACATTCCCTGCTCCAATTGTCACCGTCACTATAGCTCGTTGTTGTTTTGGCTTCCAATCATCCTGCATTATTGTGCGTCCACACGTCGATGCAACATTATCCATCTTCCCAAGCCACGCTATATAGCGAGCAATATGTGCGTCTTTCCCAAGTGCGGGCGAATTCGCCGCTTGAGTTCAATTTTTGTGGTGTGTACCGCTTGTTATTTCATGAACACCTTGCAGGCTGATGCGGCGGTGCTTTTTTCCAAAAAAAAATAAAAAATCTCAGAAGATCAGGGGTGTTATTGACGGATTTTTTTTTGAAACGTCACCGGGGGGCAGGAAAACTGCCCACCTGAATTTTCATTAAACCAACGATCAAGGAGACAACAGAGTGAGGTTTTTTTTACAACCGCTCAGAGGGGCAGCGAGATGGAGAGTGGGGTGGGAGGAGCTAGTAGAACACAACTAGACATTGCACCCAGGCTTCCAGAATTGTTTTACAAATGGTGCGAGAGCATCGCCATCTCTAGAGGGAGACATCGGCGGAAATGTTGCGGACCACATCCAGCGGCAGAAGGCTTTGAGCACGAAAAACCTTTGCATTCCCGCTCTTCCAAATAATCCAGAGCACGGCGATGCACGCAGTGGATCGGAGACGGGGCTGGGCAGGGAAGCCGCCGCCATTGGCAGAGCACAGGGCTTCCACCGAAAGAGGCACAGGGGTGCCAGGCGAAGCTAGGGTCCAGATAGCACGGGCGTGGACGCACTCGAGCAGCAAGTGCTCCAGGGACTCCACACCTCCACAGAACACACACGCTGCACTGTCGATGATATGTCTCCGGTGGAGAAGAGCATCACACGACAGCCGGCGACGATGGCAAAGCCAGAGGAAGAACTAGCACCTCCCTGGGGCGAAGCTGTGCCAAATAGTTGGCGCGAAGGTGTCCACCGCGTGAACCTCCATGGCGGCACGATACGCACCTCTGGCCGAAAACCTTGCCCCGGAGAGGCGAAGGAGACGCTCATCCGGTATGCCAGGGCGCAGCGCCACGCTTTGGAGCTCCGTCCTAAGTCCGGCCAGCTCGGCGCGGGCGACCGCGGAGAGCCTCGGTTGTAGCTGACACTCCAGGCCCACGAGGGCAGCAGCGACACACGCATTGGGGCGCAGAGAATGAGAGATAAGGGCCGAGAATTTGGATTCCAGTGTTTCCTGGCCGAGCCATAAATCGCGCCAGAAAGCCGTGCGCTGTCCATCCCCCAAGACACACCTTGTACAGGCACGGAAGCTGGGGAGGAGGGCCAGGAGGGATTTCCACGTAGGAGTGTCCAGACGCCCGGGATCCCCGAGATCACGGCTGGTCGACCAGCCGTACAGCGCGAAGAACCAACCATGCCACCCAGTTGCATCAGAGGAGTGGATCTTGTCAAGGAGCTTCATGAGCAGGCACGAGTTTTGCAGTCGCATGTCTCGAACACCCAGGCCACCGTGCTCACGGGGATGCAGACCTGAGACCATGTCACCTTGCATTGCGCTCCATTGACAGTGGGTTCATTGGCCCAGAAGAAAGCACGACATTTTTTCTCAAAGCTGGAGTGAGTGTCTTCCGCAAGCTGGAGCGAACCCATGGCATACGTGGATAGCGAAGTGAGGACGGCGTCCACCAGCGCCCACTTTCCCTTAGAAGATAGCAGCATACCACACCACCCAGCAAGCTATTTGTCCACTCTTGCAATCAAAGGAAAGAAATCCACCAGCTTCAGCTTCGCAGCGGAAAGGGGCAAGCCGAGGTATTGTTGGGGGAGGGCTGCCACTGGACAGCCAAAAACTGCCGCAAGCTGAGCCATAGCCGCGGGGGACGTTGATGGGAACAAAGGTGCACTTTTCGAAGTTCAGCTCTAGACCAGTATTCGCAGCAAAAGTGTCAAGCACACTCCGAAGCTTGGCAACCTGGGCCAGGTCAGCCCTGAGGAGAATCAGTGCGTCGTCCGCGTACTGGAGGACCGGGCATGGGAGCTCAGGGTCCAGAGGATGCTATAGCCCCCCCCCCCCCCCCCCCCCCTCGGCGGCGATGGCGAGAACAAGGCGCTGAAGCACATCCGCCACCAGGATAAAAAGATAGGGGGAGGCGGGGTCCCCTTGACGGAGCCCTTTCTTACAAGCAATACACGCCCCGGGGACCCCGTTGAGCACCACAGCGGAGCAACTTGAGGTGTTAAGATCTTGGACCCATCGACGCCATCTGCTTGGGAAACCCTTGGCTTCTAGCACACGATCAAGCGCCACCCAGGAGACAGAGTCGAATGCTTTTCGAAAATCCAGCTTAAGCACCACCGTCGGCTGCTTCCGTTTGTGGCAGCATTGCACAAGCTCGGCAGCCAAGACAAAGTTTTCCGAGATGTAGCGACCGCGCAGGAAGCCGGTCTGTTCTGGATGCACCAGGGAAGGGATCAGCGGTTGGAGGCGGGTCATCATTAAACGAGACAACTTCTTGGGCGGGCAGTTCTGGAGGGAGATGAGGCAGACATTTGATGGCGAGGTTGGGGCATGCACCTTCGGAAGAAGAGCAATGAACGCCCGATTGAGACCGGAGAGGTCAGCCTTGTGCTCATAGAAATCAGCCGCAAGCCCCATCAGATCACCGGAGAGCAGCGGACAGGCATGCTTGAAGAACTCAGGGCCAAACCCACCCGGTCCCGGCGAGGTCCCAGTCCGAATATTGACGGAATTACTCTGTTGTGACCTATATTCACCCGAAACTATTGTACATGTTGGTTATAAAATGGACTATAGATGACATGACAATGGCTTGTAACAAGCAGCTGGCTATACTATTAACCATGCTCTCAGGTGAAGATGCATGGGGGATGAAAAGTCGTTGGACGGAAAGCTTTCCGAGACGGACGGACGCGTGAAATGATGGACGGACAGTCGAGGGTGGCATGATAGTAGTAAACGGTAAAACGGAGATGAATTACAAAAAAATCTTAGCGAAAATAACCACGTGCATGCACTAGCCATGACGATTCACATTCACGCACGCACGCACTATAGGTTCGTGATAAGTGGATGAGAGGAGAGGAGAGGAGAGGAGAGGGTCATGGGTGCGTACGTTGGCCTAGATGCACCATACGTGGATGGTTCGTTGTCTGTTGTGTGGATATGAACTAGGAGAAAGCACGAGGGAGTATCATGGATCCCACATAAAGAAGTTCGGGAGGGCAGTATCATTGAGGTGTGTCGCGTCAGGATTTGGGTCGTGTCGCGTGTTCATGCGGTTTCCGTAGCCGTAGGATAGGAACACATGCATGAATGCATACCTGGACTTGCATGCCAATCGATCGATTGGTCTGTGTGTCCGTTGGTTCACAACATCGATCCACCGGTCGGCAAAGCACTTGTGGCGTGGATGGAGCAGTACTTCGATTCATGTCAATCTCAAAACTTATTTTCACCCTACTTATGTCTAGAGAACGTCTAGATGTGCTTTAGTTATTGCACATCAAAGTGATTCAACCAACATAAAAAAGAAAAAGAAAAAGGAAAATATTCACACGAATCTTTACATAAAACCAAGAATATAGGACTTAGATGTGCAATGCATAGGGCACATTTAGACGTGTTTAGCAAAACCGATTAATAAAGCCACATGGCACACAATCGCCGTGAGGACAACATGCCGGCGGAACACAGTCTTTCACAAGAACAACGCGTGTGCGGGACTGCCGTGTCGTAGCACAACCACGACAAGATCAACCAAAATTGGTGTCGATCCACGTGCCAAGGGACCCAGACGCAGGCATCGGATTTTGGGATCTGGATCCAGTCCCCACATCAGTCGGGGGCGCAAATCATTGGGTCCAGCCAGCATCGTCGTCAGGGCAGCCCTCGAACGGGGTGCCGAACTAGCAGGATTCTATGGGACAGATCCTATCCCGGCCTTGAAGCCTACCACAGTCCAACCCTAAATCCACAACCACTGATTGTTGGAGACCCGCACACCACCATCGCCCCGCGGCCAACCACAGGCCTGGCCCGAACTCGCCCTAGCCCCGCGCGGTGCCGGGAGGACGCCTCGCGCCGCATGAAGAAGACACCACGTTGGAGCACCGCCACCTAGCGCATCCCCTCCATTTGTGGCCACGCGTTAGGGCTCCCCGGTACTGCTGCCCGCAAGGGAGCACCGCAACACCATCGTTGTTGCCCCATAAATTAGGCTGAGGTATCCAGAGGAACGCAATTGCCAAGGGGATCCAACCAGGAGAGAGAGAGAGAGAGAGAGAGAGAGGAAGAGGGAGAGAGAGAGAGGGAGAGGGAGAGAGAGAGGGAGAGGGAGAGAGAGAGAGACTTAGGGGAACACCCCTCTCTCGTGATTCCCAAACCCGCTCGAGCTTTGTCGGCAGGCCCTAAGGCGGCGAGATGATGGGGCGGAAATTGGGTGGGAACGGTGGCGGCGTGATCGATCGCCCCCTGTGTGGACAGAGGAGAGGGACATGGGCATGGTTGTTTTGCAAACATTTAATGTGATTAACTTTGACACAAAAGATGGATGATGTTATTAATTAAGTGCACAATTACCATTGTATTTATTTGCAAACAAAATTACCATTTCCGACTAAGAAAACTGCAAAACGCATATTTTTGCAAAGAAAAATGATGGATAATAAGTTATTCAGCTCGTATTCTGACCTTCGATATAGAACTCACTTTGTGCTTTTTCATAATGCTCTTTCGGAAGCTATTACGTTATCGATACGTCTCAAACATATATATTTTTTTATTTCATGTTATGTTTATATCATGTTGTCATAATTTTGGCATCAAATTTTATTATTCTTCTCGACTAACATATTAACCTAGTATCCAGTGTGAGTTGCTATTTTCTTTCTTTTTTTAACTTTCATGAAACTTAATTTTACAAAAATAAAAAAAATCTGATTTTTTTATGAAAAAGTTTTGAATCGAGAAGGTCTGAAAGGACCTTGGACCCACCTGGGATTAGCCATGTGAGCCCCATGCGGCCAGGGGGTGGCTGCCTGGTGAGGCTGCATGCCCCCCTAGATATCCGTTCCACCACCACTCGACGCCTAAAATTTACTTTCGCCTCGAAAACCCTAAAGACATGGAAGATATAACTTTTTTTTGCCGCTATATCTGTTTCTTCCAAATCCACCCAATCTGAATGCCTTTTCCGAAACTTTGCTAGAAGAGGAAAACATCTTCATGGCCATCTACATCAACATGGGCGCAAATGTACAGGGAAGACTTTCCCCGCATGTGGCCTTATTTGTGCTTGTTGGGAAGCCTTGGCAGCAGTGCTGCCAGGCTATGCCCCCCTACGGCCTTGCCTTGGGATGGGGTCTGGAAGGATGATATGGGTGGTGTTCACGCGTTATGGCTTCATTGAGAGACTCGGAGGTGGATGCCAAGGCGGCGGCCTCAGAAGGTGGGCTACACTGTCAGATCTCCGACGGGCTCCATGGTGGCGGTAGAGGTGACGAATCTTGGGCGTGTGTGCGGCAAAAGGTTTTGCGGCAGGCGGCCCTAGCTCTTTCTATTATGGCAAAAGTGGCGGTGCCCAAATGTGGTGTAGGTGTGTTGCCCTTTTCCGCGGTGTTGTCCTAGATGTCTCTTCGTGGTGTGGGTAGGTTCCGGTGAAAGCTTCATGCTCTAGCACCGGCGACGACGGCACCGGCGAGTGTCCATTCATACTCCCATAGTCAGTGCTTGGGCTGAAAACTAGTGTATGTTCAGACTCGACAGTGGCGACTCTTTGCACCGTTATCCTCCTGGGGGTGTTGTCATAGAGCCCAGGAACCGTCAGTCTGCTCGTGGCGGTGTGTTTAGGCCAATGTTTTAAATAGCAGGCTATTCCATTTAGCGGCGGCTCGGCCAGAAGCTATGAAAGGCTATAGCGGAGCTATAGAGGAGCTAAGCCCTATTTAGCGTTTCTTTTAAATCATGAAAAATTAAAACAATAAGTATATAATCAGGCATCATATATGATATATTGCATATACTATACATATACACATGTTCGCACATCAAAACGCGAGAACTAAGTAGACATCCTAATTCAATAACCATGCTTCACATCAATGCATCATATATATCGTAAACAAGAACAAAAGATAATGCATAAGTATGGTTTTGTATAGCGGCTTAGCGGGCTAAATGAGTCCAAATTTAGCGCTACAGCGGGAGATAGCGGGCTATTAGCATCACCTTTAATTTAGCACCAAAAGTGCATAGCTTTAGCGGGAGAGCTCTCAAAGGCTATAGCGGGGCTATAACGGAGCTATAGCCGGCTATTTAAAACATTGGTTTAGGCCACGCTCTGCTTTTTTTTTGTTTATCTTTGATTCGCTATCTTTGAGGGGTTGCTCAGTGCCTTGTATCATTCGGTCGTGTATTTTGGTTTTTGCTTTATATACAAAGCGGGGCGAAATCTTGTTTCGAGAGAAAGACAGCGCAATACTGCCATTGTCATTGCGCAGGGCGTTCTCTCTCTCTCTCCTATATAAGGGATAGGTGGCGCACTCAAAGGAACTGGGAGTCGTTGTGCACACACCTAAGAAGAACAGACATCAGAGAGAAGTAAAGAGAGGGAGAAGGATGAGGCAGGGGAGCAGGTTCAAGCGGATGTGCGTCTTCTGCGGCAGCAGCCAGGGCAACAGGAGCAGCTACCAGGACGCTGCCATCGACCTCGCCAACGAACTGGTACGTACTACTCATGCATCGATCGATCTCCTCTCGATTATCATCACAGTTAAGCTAGTTCTTGATTCGCAAAGGGGTTGTGGGGGCGTACATTCCTAGCTTCTTCGGTTCATAATCACGCCGGAGAGCAAGCATGGAGACTTTTAGCTAGCACCAATTGCCGCATGATTAAACAGTTTGCTGGCTGTTGAACGTCTTTCATGGCATCCAGAATACATACGTACTTGATGCATGATTAAGAAGAATACTTGTACATGCGCAACTGGCCAACTGCTGCCCATGCATGGACGGTCCTCTTTCCTAGCTAGGTCGTTGACACTAATCTGCTTAATTCGCACAGGTTAACCACATGTTAAATTAGCATTCAGAGTACTTCACTACTACATCTTCTTTTTTTGATAGACGATACTGTGTCGAAGAAAAAAAAACTACATCCACACATTTACAGTAAGATGATCATAATTACATGCCAGCAGCTCTTAATACAGCGGTGGTAGTGGTAGGGTAGAGCTTTTTAATCACCCTAGCTCACAGCTTACGTGGCTCGTCGTGTCAACTACTCCCTTCGTAAAGAAATATAAGAAGGAGCAAAATATAGTTGTACATAAGTTGGACAAGCTGTGCCTTATGTGTGTCTGGTATGGTTTTCATTTTCGGTGAGATTTCAATGAAATTCGCTGAATTTCATTAATTTCAGTGGACACTGAAATATTTACGTTTTGGCCAAAATATTTCAACAATTTCAATAGTATACAGGAATTCAAATATATTTTTAAAATATTTATAAAAAAATTCAAAATTTTAATAGAATTCAAGTGAATATTTCGGCTCTTTGGCCGAAATGGAAACCGAAGTCACTGAAATACACTGAATTTCTGTGATTTCGGTAGGTGCTGAAATTTTCGTGAAACTGAAATTGAAAACCAGACCGGTGTCCCACGGTGGCACTACCATCAGCCTCAGCTCTTGTCCTGTATAGTATCGGCGCACCACTAGTTCACTTCACTAGGCACAGGCAGTACAGCACGTAGGAAGTATGTGGCGCATTAAACATGTGTAGGTAGGTTCTTTCACTCACTCTAGTCTCTACTGCAACGAATTCACTCCATCACGTACATACTGTCGGCCCGCCTGACGTTGAACGTTCGCCGGCCGGCGCATGCATGCGTGGGGGTGCAGGTGGGCGGTGGCATGGACCTTGTGTACGGCGGCGGCAGCATCGGGCTCATCTCCCAGACCGTCTATCACGGCGGCAGGCACGTCATCGGGTACGCATATTCAGCCAGAGTATGTGTACTGGTACTTGATAATGTCCTAAGGCATTGTACAATGCAAGATGCTTAGGAGAGGTGCTTAGAGAAATAAACCTGGCTTTTCTTAAGCACCGATGCTTATTTGTATAGGGTAGACGCTTAATTAGGCACCTCTCCTATAGAAATAAGCACCGGTGCTTAAGAAAAGCCTGGTTTATTTCTTTAAGCATCCCTTAAGCATCTTGCATTGTACAAGGCCTAAATTGAGTATACTAACTTGTCTCATGTTCCTATACGTCTTAATTTTATGCGCGTGCAGGGTCATTCCCAAGACCCTCATGACACCCGAGGTATGTACTCCTTCTACACTGCCTCATGCATGGCTCAAATTTATTATATAGTCTTACCTCTCATGTGAAAAGAAGGGGTAAGAGGATGTTAAAAATAGTCCTCCATTAGTAAATATAAGACGTGTTTGTTGACCTGCAAAAATGTCTTGTATTTAGTTACAGAGGGTGTAGTACTTAGTACTAGTACCTAGCTACTGCATATATTCGTGGTTAACAACTGACACTAGTAGAAAACAGGGCTTTGGTCCAGGCCAGATAATTGCATTAGTCCCGATCGAACCGGGACTAATGGGTGCATCAGTCCCGGTTCGTGAGGCCAGGACGCTGGCCGAGCCTCGGCGGGCACCAGTCCCGGTTCGTCTGACCCCTTTAGTCCCGGTTCCAGACATGAACCGGGACTAAAGGTTCTCACTCCTGGCGCAGCACCTTTAGTCCCGGTTGGTGGCTGGAACCGGGACTAAAGGTCAGTCTTCTGTCCCGGTTCTAGCCACCAACCGGGACTAAAGATATGCCTATATCACTAGTAGAAAAAGGGTCATTTGTCCCGGTTCCAGAGGGCCATTTGTCCCGGTTCTGGAACCGGGACTAAAGGGTCGGGACTAATACCCAAAACCTTTAGTCCCGGTTTGCTTACCCGGGACCAAAGGCCCTCCACGTGGCGTTGTCTGGGCCGGGGGAGGGAGGACCTTTAGTCCAGGTTGGTGTTACCAACCGGGACTAAAGGAATATTTAGAAGAAAATAATTGAATTTTTTTTTGACCATTTTTTGATTTGTTTTTAAGTTTTATTCCGATTTTCAAATCTTTGAATTATTTGACAATTTAATCTCTAATCATCCATCCTCACTGCTCCAGCGTGGAGCACTCATTCCAAATCGTCTAACTTCCCGGCCGGTCACCCATCCTCTCACTGCTCCAGCCCCATCACGCTTAACTTCCTGGTTCTATCGCCCCTAGTTTCCAAGTCTGCACTTTTTGTTTTCCTGACAATAGTAAGATATCAATCCTATTAACCCTTAGGTCTTGATGTCACATGATTTAATTTTTTGAATTCCAAACAATTATTAAATTAAACAAAATAAGTAATAATAATATTGAATTTCAATAAAAATAAAATAAGTAATAATACTATTTTATTCATTTTTTTGCCATTTATTCAATTAATATGGCATAATTAATATCTTTAAATCTATAAATCGAAATTCTTGTACAAATGAACTCTGAAAAGGTTGAAACTTGGCATGGTATCATCATTTCACCCACATAGCATGTGCTAAAAAGTTGAGAGGGTTACGGCAAAAACTGGATGCACTTCGTGTACAAACTGGACCATCTCCTTCGAAGTATCAAGGTTTCGGACGAAAACCCATCTGTTACAAAGGCATTTCATTTTGTTTAACTTATTTCAACTCCATACTTTTTGTGCATTCAATATGCACCATACTACAACATGTTAAAATCTACAGAAAGAACTAACGAAAATTAATAAAAAACAACAATTAAATGACTAAAACAACTATATAAGCAAAACAGTATTGTTTTAATTAAAATCCTAATTTAAATTATTCTAAAATTAAACAAATAAATCTTACTGTGACAACAATCTAACACGTGACTAGGAGCAAAAAGAATTAAATTAAAAACTATTTGTAAACTCAAGTTATTCACAATCTAGGGTTTGAAGCAAATTTGAACAAATTCAAATTTAAACCATTCAAATTTGAAAACTAATGGCACAAACAGAAACTAGACAAAATTTTGAATCTAATGCAAAAAGAATCACTCAAAAACATCAAATATCCTACAAAATATAAGCAATTTAAAACAGAAACTAAAAACAGAAAACAAATGTAAAAACAGAAAAAAAAAAAAAAAAAAAAAAAGGCTAGCTACAGTAGAACCGGGACTAAAGCCTCAACCCCTTTAGTCCCGGTTGGTGTCTCCAACCGGGACTAAAGGTCCCATTTGAACCGGGACTGATGCCCGACCGGCGCCCTAGCCGCTCGAACCGGGACTAATGATCACATTAGTCCCGGTTCGTAATGCAACCGGGACTAATGTGTAGATTGAGCTGTGACGAAAGCCCTGTTTTCTACTAGTGTATATATGCTTGCCCCTGCCCGCTCACTCCTCTGTTTTTTGGCCGGCCGGCGTGTGGGAGGTGTGTGCTGCTCTGCTCTCAACTCATATGCACACGAGGTGTTCGATGAAATGCCCGAGCCACGCTTAAGCTTTCTCCTCTCCAAGCTCGACCTCCAAGCTCCATTTTCCTCAAGATTTGTCTAGGTTTGGCGGGCCGTCACGTCCCCGTCCCCGTCCTCACCACTGTCGATCGCCCGCGCCGATCTCGTCACCGGCACCACCGTGGTGAGCCTCTTATTCTTATCTTCTTTTTAAAAGAAAAAAATTCTTACTTGTATGATTTACATAGATACTTGTATAAATTTCTTACTTTTATTATTGTTTGTTATTATATAGTGCCATGGTCATGGTATCCGCCCACGTCGGCCCTCGTCCGGTCTATGATTCGGATGTGGTATATTATCTTTTATAACTATTTGTTTCATTTAGTCTTTATGACAATTGTGCCGACCAACATGACATAGATGTGTTTATCTAGGAGGTATGTGAACCGGAAATTCCAACCGACCCTCTTGTCGAGAGGTTAAATTTAGTTGAAAAAGAAAACGAGGATTTGAAAGAAAAATTGAAAAGAAATGAGGAGGAGAAGATGAAATTGGAGTTGCATGTTGCCGATGTCGTCGACGACCATAAGATCAAGATGGATGCAATGCGCTTGAAGATTAGAAAGATAAGAAAATATGCCATTGATAATGAGTCTTGGTATCATTATGTTGTTGGATCAATTGTTACCTTAGTTGCAATTATGATCGCATTTGTTGTTGCATTTAAATGTTTTACATAATTGTATGTTAGTTTCAATTTATGTTTTAATTAGATGCTCTAGAGAGCTGTATGTTGTTCTATGAGAACTATGTATGAACTTTATGTATTTATTTTTTCAGTAATAACATTTGATCACTTCTCTATATATTCATGATTTTCTGTAATGGTTTTTGATACATTTAATTAGATAATGCACGCAGTTGAACCGGCAATGGATGTGGGTGAAATTATGATACCATGCCAACTTTCAACCATTTCAGAGTTCATTTGCAGTGCTTTTCAATTCAGGGTCATTTTAGCTCAAAATAAATCATGAAATGCATGAAAACTAGCAAATTAAGTCAGAAAATGATTGAAAACTGATGATGTGGCTTTGAATGGTGCATATTGAATGCAGAAAAAGTCTTGAGTTAAAATATGTTCAAAAAATTGAAATCCCTTTGTAATAGACGTGTTTTCGACCGAAACCCTTGTACTTCGAAAGAGATTGTCCAGTTTATACACGAAGTGCATCCAGTTTTTCCGGTAACCCTCTCAACTTTTTAGAACATGCTATGTGGGTGAAATTATGATACAATGCCAACCTTCAACCATTTCAGAGTTTATTTACAGTGCTTTTCAATTCAGGGTCATTTTAGCTCAAAATAAATAATGAAATGCATGAAAACTATCAAATGAAATCAGAAAATGGTTGAAAAGTGATGATGTGGCTTTGAATGGTGCATATTGAATGCAAAAAAAGTCTTGAGTTAAAATATGTACAAAAAATTGAAATCGCTTTGTAATAGACATGTTTTCGTCTGAAACCCTGATACTTCGAAAGAGATTGTCCAGTTTGTACACGAAGTGCATCCAGTTTTTCTGGTAACCCTCTCAACTTTTTAGCACATGCTATGTGCGTGAAATTATGATACCATGCTAACTTTCAACCATTTCAAAGTTCATTTGCAGTGCTTTTCAATTCAGGGTCATTTAGGTCAAAATAAATCATGAAATGCATGAAAACTAGCAAATGAAGTCAGAAAATGGTTAAAAAGTGATGACGTGGCTTTGAATGGTGCATATTGAATGCAGAAAAAGTCTTGAGTTAAAATATGTTCAAAAAATTGAAATCCCTTTGTAATAGACGTGTTTTCGTCCGAAACCCTGATACTTCGAAAGAGATTGTCCAGTTTGTACACGAAGTGCATCCAGTTTTTCCGGTAACCCTCTCAACTTTTTAGCACATGCTATGTGGGTGAAATAATGATACCATGCCAACTTTCAACCATTTCAGAGTTCATTTGCAGTGCTTTTCAATTTAGGGTCATTTTAGTTCAAAATAAATCATGAAATGCATGAAAACTAGCAAATGAAGTCAGAAAATGGTTGAAAGTGATGATGTGTCTTTGAATAGTGCATATTGAATGCAAAAAAAGTCTTGAGTTAAAATATGTAAAAAAATTGAAATCCCTTTGTAATAGACGTGTTTTCGTCCGAAACCCTGATACTTCGAGAGAGATTGTCCAGTTTGTACACGAAGTGCATCCAGTTTTTCCGGTAACCGTCTCAACTTTTTAGCACATGCTATGTGGGTGAAATTATGATACCATGCCAACTTTCAACCATTTCAGAGTTCACTTGCAGTGCTTTTCAATTCAAGGTCATTTTAGCTCAAAATAAATCATGAAATGCATGAAAACTAGCAAATGAAGTCAGAAAATGGTTGAAAAGTGATGATGTGGCTTTGAATGGTGCATATTGAATGCAGAAAAAGTCTTGAGTTAAAATATGTTACAAAAATTGAAATCCCTTTGTAATAGACGTGTTTTGGTCTGAAACCTTGATACTTCGAAAGAGATTGTCCAGTTTGTACACGAAGTGCATCCAGTTTTTCCGGTAACCCTCTCAACCTTTTAGCAGATGCTATGTGGGTGAAATTATGATACCATGCCAACTCTCAACCATTCTAGAGTTCATTTGCAGTGCTTTTCAATTCAGGGTCATTTTAGCTCAAAATAAATCATCAAATGCATGAAAACTAGCAAATGAAGTCAGAAAATGGTTGAAAGTGATGATATGGCTTTGAATGGTGCATATTGAATGCAAAAAAAGTCTCGAGTTAAAATATGTACAAAAAATTGAAATCCCTTTGTAATAGACGTGTTTTCGTCCGAAACCCTGATACTTCGAAAGAGATTGTCCAGTTTGTACACGAAGTGCATCCAGTTTTTCCGGTAACCGTCTCAACTTTTTAGCACATGCTATGTGGGTGAAATTATGATACCATGCCAACTTTCAACCATTTCAGAGTTCATTTGCAGTGCTTTTCAATTCAGGGTCATTTTAGCTCAAAATAAATCATGAAATGCATGAAAACTAGCAAATGAAGTCAGAAAATGGTTGAAAAGTGATGATGTGGCTTTGAATGGTGCATATTGAATGCAGAAAAAGTCTTGAGTTAAAATATGTTCAAAAAATTGAAATCCCTTTGCAATAGACGTGTTTTCGTCCGAAACCCTGATACTTCGAAAGAGATTGTCCAGTTTGTACACGAAGTGCATCCAGTTTTTCCGGTAACCCTCTCAACTTTTTAGCACATGCTATGTGGGTGAAATTATGATACCATGCCAACTTTCAACCATTTCAGAGTTCATTTGCAGTGCTTTTCAATTCAGGGTCATTTTAGCTCAAAATAAATCATGAAGTGCATGAAAACTAGTAAATGAAGTCAGAAAATGGTTGAAAAGTGATGATGTGGCTTTGAATGGTGCATATTGAATGCAGAAAAAGTCTTGAGTTAAAATATATTCAAAAAATAGAAATCCCTTTGTAATAGACGTGTTTTCGTCCGGAACCCTTATACTTCGAAAGAGATTGTCCAGTTTATACACGAAGTGCATTCAGTTTTTCCGGTAACCCTCTCAACTTTTTAGCACATGCTATGTGGGTGAAATTATGATACCATGCCAACTTTCAACCATTTCAGAGTTCATTTGCAGTGCTTTTCAATTCAGGGTCATTTTAGCTCAAAATAAATCATGAAATGCATGAAAACTATCAAATGAAGTCAGAAAATGGTTGAAAAGTGATGATGTGGCTTTGAATGGTGCATATTGAATGCAGAAAAAGTCTTGAGTTAAAATATTTTCAAAAAATTGAAATCCCTTTGTAATAGACGTGTTTTCGTCCGATCAAAGTTATTTAACGTAATATTATATAAAATTTATGCAACTAAAATTATCAAAGTTATTTTTGTTAAAAACTTTAATAGCAAAAAGAATATTCATAAAGTATTTTTTGTTAAGAACTATTAATATGCAAAAAATAACATAAAAAATAGCAATAGTGAAAATAGATGCGCTTATAGAGAAAATTCAACCTAAATTCAAAGTGCTAGTAACCTAAATAGATGTACTAGCGCTTTGAATTTAGGTTGAATTTTCTCTACAAGCACATCTATTTTCACTTTGAATTTAGGATTTGAGAGGAACTTAACAAGGCAGAGAGGGCCGGGCTTATAAACAGGTGCGAGCACCTCTCGCTTCGCGAGGTGGGACTAAACTCCCCCTTTAGTCCCAGTTGGAGCCACCAACCGGGACTAAAGGGCTGGGCTTCCCGTCCTTTCGGGCTGCCGAAAACTACCTTTAGTCCCGATTGGAGCTACCAACCAGGACTAAAGGGCTGGGTTCCCGCCCTTTCGGGCTGCCGAAAACTACCTTTAGTCCCGGTTGTTGGCTCTAACCGGGACTAAACGGGGGACTTTAGTCCCGGTTGGAACTACCAACCGGGACTAAAGGTTGCACTATATAAGCGGGACTTGGAAAAGTTTCCAAGTCCATCTGGTTTCCCTCTCCTCCGACGCCGCCGAAAACCACCTCGACGCCGCCAGGCTGCCGGATCTTGCCGTCGCCTCCCCGACGCCGTCGCCTCCCCGAGCCCGCTCGCTCCTCGTCGCCACCCCCGATGCCGTCCCCGTCGCTGCCCCCGACGCCGTCCCCGTCGCCGCCCCCCCGACGCCGTCGCCTCCCCGAGTCCGCTCCGGCCTCCTCCTCCTCCTAGGTGAGCCGCCGGCCACACCGCCGTTCCCCTCCTCCTCCTAGCTATCCTCCCTCACCCCCGCGATTACCGTCGTCACCCGCGTCCGTCGCCGGCCGAAGCAGTGGCAGTCAGCGGCGGATCCAGGGCTAGTTAGAAAATTAAGATGGCATTTTAAGTTAGTTAGAAAATTAAGATGGCATTTTAAGTTGATTTGTTGATCTATGAGGAAGATGCTTCTTTATTTGCTAACTTACACATCACTAGGCTTTGTTATTAAAAATGTTATTGTTGTTTTATTGTTGTTAAATAAAATGATATTTGCTATAGCCACAATTTGTTTTCGTCGACGATGCCAATCCCGCATTTCTAAAAAAGCAAACCATTAAACGATAAGAAAATTTTCTCATAGGAGTTTGTCTCGACGTCGACAATGCCTGGCCCGCATCCTCGTCGTCGTCGAGTCGGCAGCGACATCATGCTTGAGAGGCGCAATGTCCGGGACTGGGCTCCACCGGGCTGGCACTGGGAGGTGCTACCTTCCCGGGCTAGGAGCTTGGTGAGGAATCCTGGTCTTTTCGTCGACCCGGAGCTTCTTTGGTGGCGGTCGCGTGGGCCACTTTCGGTGCAGAGGTAGTGGGCCCCCGCGGAGGTGGTACGTCGCCGTGTCAGGGAGGAGGACGAGCACGTCCGTCGCTACATGGCGGCGTTGGACGCCAGGTTCTCCAATACCTGGCAGGTTCTTCAGGGATCTCACCCGAGTTATGATCCAGTGATGGTTCCTTATCTTTGGGTGTCCACCGTCAGCGACTTAGAGACCGCTAGTGAACCGAGTTCACCGTCCTCCACTTTGCATTCTAGGATATTCGATCTGTATTAGTGATCTTATATGATAATATTCGAGATGTATTAGTTAATATTTGATGATGCATTAACTGGATTAGTGATATTATATTCGAGTTCATTATAAATGTATTAGTGATATTATATTCGAGTTCATTATAATTGTATTAGTGATATTATATTGTTATAATGCGTGTGTGACTTTCGGTCTGTCGTTGCTCCTTGTGTGACTTTTATGTGTGTTCTTAATGGAGGAATCCCAACTATTGTCGTGGGGGGGCGCTTCTTCCTCTTCTCTTCTTGCGATATATACCTCGTTATAATGCGCAAGGAGAGAAGAGGGGTTGCGCCCATCACCGACGGTCGAACTATTAGTGTGAGAGAGTGTCCACCAATATATACACCACCATATCAGTGTGAGAGAGTGCGGACCAACACACCATGAGATATGAGAGTTATTTAAGGAAAGCCTCGACAGACCGAAAGTAATAATCAATTTATATGTCATGTGTGTATTTTATTGCAATTAGGTCTATTTGGTCATGTGCATATGTTATTGCAGGGAACACCTCCTAGTGCCTGTATTTTGCAGGAAATGTCGTCGTCTGATGACGACGCCAAACGTGTGAACAGTGCGGCGAAGATAAGGGTCTTTGTGACCGGCCTGGGCTGCGAGACGGCAGGTTCTTCACCATGAAGCTTTACAAGGACTTCGATATTTCTACGGTACGCAACGATGACAAGTGTTTTTTCGTAATTAAGCATGACTTTTGTTTCTTTGCTTCAACGTGTAATTTATGTTTTATACAATTCGACTAGTTCATCCCCTGTCATGCAAGACGGTATTTCTTGGAGAGGCTCGGTTTCGAAGAGCACGACGGTTTCAAGACGAGGAGAGCCAACCTGAGGACTAAACATGGTCACACATTTCTGGTCAAAGTAATGAATGCAGTTGATAACACATAATTATGGTGCTCAAATTGGGAAGCTCTTTGCAAGGCATATGGATTTCAGGAGGATATGGAAATAACCTTCGATCTTCGTCCTGAAGATCATATTGAAGGTAACATCGACATTTGGGTGGATGTCGATATGCTTCCTGTTTTACCTCCATGTGAGTTTATCAACCATGCATATTTGTCAAGTAATTTGCATTCTATATTTAAAAATAGTTGGTGTTCATCCATACTAAATTTATTAATTTATAATTTACAGCTTATTTCGTTTCTTCGAGTGAAACACAGAAAATAATTGACACGACACACTACACTTATGGATCACATCTAACTTGGGAGGAGAAGGATGATCTTATCAACTTTGTTATTGGTGTCCTAGTTGGTAGGGAGATCTTCCCGTATAATTTGGGAACTGGCCCAAATTATACATTGTACAGGACACTAGTGCATAGGTTGAGGGCGGATGACATTCGCCGAAATATCTTGGTAAGAGTTGCTAATTAAGTACACTATACTATTGCGTAAATGGTATTGATTACATTGCTAACTAGGCTACTATTATGTTCTTCAACAGAAACTGCCAAATGAAGTTGTGCCTCTGTTGATGCAACCCGAAGGTAATATGACAATTAAAAGCCCCTTCCAGCCTGAGTTCTCTTTTACATACTCGACTGAGCGTAAACCACCAAGACGGCTCCAAATTGAAGCATGGGGACAAATAAAGAAGGATCGCAAGCCACAAGTTGGAGATCGTTGGATCTCTTTGCTTCATCATGGAGACATAGGTGTTATTCTGTTTTATGTCATTTTACCTAGGAGGGACGACTAGGTCCTATATGAGAGAGAAGTTTTTCTGGTTTATTTTAACTTGCATGATCGATTAGGATGATTACTATTATGATGTTTTTCTGTTTTATGAGATTTTAACTTGGTATGATTAAGATGATGATGAGTTGTTAGATGAGTAAGATGATGATGAGTTATATGACATATATTTGATTAAGGTGGATAGATGCAAGTGATCATGTGAAGTAGAGGAAAATATGATGTTGCGATTGGCCCTTTCCAAAAATGAAAACCCGCGTGAAAATGCAATATAAATATAAAAGAAAATGAAAACAAAAAATGAAACACGGCCCTTTCCAAAAAAAAAACCCAGCGCCTTTTAGTCCCGGTTCGTGTTACGAACCGGGACCAAAGGTCCTCCTGCCTCGGCGCCGCCGTGCGGCCACGTGGAGCACCATCGGTCCCAGTTCGTAAGCCAACCGGGACTAAAAGCGATCGGCATTAGTCCCGATCGTTTTGTCACGGTTGCAGAACCGGGACTAAAGGCCCTCTGAAACCGGGACAGATGCCCTGTTCTCTACTAGTGTGACTGATCCACCAAGAGGTTGGACGCACTGTCTAAGTGACCATGCATTCACCTACACGAATTAAACCAGCCTATCATAGTAATTAGTACTTAGTAGTACATACATACAATAATAACTCGATGCCTGATGCCGGCAGACAGCTTGGACATGTCGACAACGTGTCAGCTGATCATCAAATTAAAAGTGGTGAAGCTTTGCTTAATGCTCAACACAATCACATCACGTGCCTCTTAGTTACCGTTAATAACCCCTGTTGCAGGTTGCAAGGCAATTTGCATGCACTGCAGCAAGCATTGGATGCTGCAGCAGCAGCCTAGTCCTCCCATCTTGGTATTTTCTCCTTTATTTACTTGTACTAGTAGCTGCATGTGAGAACTCAGAGCAAAAAAAGAAAAGATTTACCTAATCGGTTAATTAAACAGAAGAGAATTGTCTAGTTAATTAACAAAAAACCAGGCAAAAACCGATACAAGCCAACCACACATAAACACATGAGAAATGTCCTTGTCCGGCCCAAACGGCAAGCAAGCAATTATGTCCGTCTTGCCGCGTGCCGACGTGCGCCATCATCATTATGCATAAACGCCCTGCATTTTCCAGAGTGATTTCTGCTGCTGCTACGTTTGTACAAGTAAATGGACAATAATGGTTTTTGTTGCGGCTGTGGCAGATCGTGGGGGAGATGGTGGGGGAGGTGAGGGCGGTGACCGACATGCACCAGAGGAAGGCCGAGATGGCCAGGCTCTCCGACGCCTTCATAGCCCTTCCCGGTATGTATCTCATCCTACTGCCTTGCTGCTCCCCCTGCATCATTGCCTCGTTGATTGCCGCACTTCATTGCATCTTGTACATCAGCCTGTCGGTCAGGTCTGGTCTTCCGGGCCAGGGCCAAGGAATTCATGGCCCTGTAATCTCTACTAAATGCCTCTCTGGTAGTCCTAATTAAGAAGACAAGCATGCGTTCCGCACGTGTGAAACTGTACTTAGTGATATCGTGTTAAGAACTACTCTCAATGTCAAAAACATTCTTATCTTATGGGACGGAGGAAGTAGCTAGAGAGTCTCTGTTCGTTGATTGACGGATGCAGCTTAATCTGATATGTTTTGTGATTAATTCAGGAGGGTACGGGACGCTGGAGGAGCTGCTGGAGGTGATCACCTGGGCGCAGCTAGGCATCCATCACAAGCCGGTTAGTGCATGCATACACATATGTCAAATGACCCAACAACACACAATGCAACATGCCAAAATTCTTCCTTCAGGTCGGTCTGCTGAACGTGGAGGGGTACTACGACTCGCTGCTCACCTTCATCGACCAGGCCGTGGAGGAAGGCTTCATCAACCCCGCCGCCCGCCGCATCATCGTATCCGCCCCCACGGCCCACCAACTCATGGAAAAGCTCGAGGTGCATTGAGAAAGTTAACTGCAAAAATCCAGTGAAATATTATCATATCAGGCAATGTATGTACCATGACAATCTGATTACTTAAGTAATTAACTCGTGTGCATCTATTAATCCCCAGAGTACGTGCCATACTACGATATGGTCGCATCCGGGCTGGACTGGGAGACGGATCGCATGGAGTTCTGATCGTCGAGCAACCATTCGTCATTTTTATCAAGTATAGCATGATGCAGATCTAAGGAAAAGTTTGCTGAAGATCAGCGACAAATAATTAATAGCCAGTTCAATTGTACTTGATCGGTCTCGGCGGCATATTGTGGGCTTCGTTTTCTGTTAAGGCGTGGTCAGTATGAACTCTCGGTAGGTACGTAGCTAGGTGTCAACCTTTATGTATGTTGATTAAGTCTTCAGTATTACTCATCTGTAGTTCCGAAGATCCTGCAGCCGAGATTGACTGAAGCAAGTGCAGTTTTTGGTAATGAATAATTGTCTCGATTAGTAGAAAACAAAGACGGGGGGTCCTATGTGGCGCGTTCTACGCCAGGTTCCTTTTTTTTTCTTTTGAGAAAGCTCGCCACTTTATTGATCAATAAGAATGTTCATAGGTACACGGTTTGAGTCAGGAGGAATGCCCAACCAAACATGTCTACCTAAGCCTAGATTAGAGGCCAATTTGGCGAGATTGTGAGCTTCGAAATTGTGATTCCTATGCTCATGGACAAAAGAACATAAAGTAAAGCTATTGCTACGCTCTATTATTTCATCTACTATTGCTGAATGAAGGCCTCTTGTTCCTGAATTAAGAGATATTTAGATCCTCTGCTAATGCCAATGCTTCTCTGCAAGCGAAAGTTTCCAGTATCGTTGGGTCCGTTATACCTCGTACCACGACCGCCGAAGACCCTAGGTACGTCCATGTATGGTCTCGGCAAAAGGCGGCCACTGCACCCCCGTGCCTGTTGCGCGCTACCGCGGCGTCAACGTTCATCTTCACAACACCCACTGGTGAGGCTAGCCATGAATTGGAAGATTCTTGCTGGGCAGCAACTTGAGCTTGCCTCGTCGCAGCAGTGGTCAGTTGGCCCAGCTCGCTTATGTACGATGTCACAAAAGATGAGGTTTGTTGTGGAGGCTGAAAAAATTCCTCATGTATTGCTTTTCTCCTTGCAAACCATATAGCCCATAGGGTGATTACCATTGATGTAAACGAGCAATGATCCAATGTTTCACATAACTCGAATAGCCAATTATTTGCCCGTGGTTCCACATTCTCTGCCATCTTTGACACTAGCTCCGGTTCAGCAAGAGCCCATGTACTCCTTGCCATGGGGCACGATATAAGCGCGTGGCGCCATGAGTCCTGCACCCCACACAGCGGGCATGCATCCCTAGTTGCCATATTCCTCCTGTTCATCACATCAGTTGTTGGTAAGGAGTGTCGGCGAGCCGCCAGAGGAAAACTCTAATTTTCGATGGCACTGTCAGGCGCCAAAGCTTCGTCCAATCTTTCTCCTCTCTTGCAATGCTCGATGAACCAGCGTTCTCTTGTAACCAGCCTTCTCTCGTAATTTTCATCTTGAACAAAAATCTGTAGGCTGAACTCACTATGAACATGCCCTTCTTATCCGGGTGCCAAGCCCAGAAATCCTCGGTGTTTCTTGTATAGACCAGTATCTTCAAAATTGCCTCGGCATCAATGGGCAGAAAAGTCCCCCGAACTATCTGCTCATCCCAAGATGCCATAGCCGGTAAGAGCAGTTCAAAAACCTTCTTTGGAGGGTTCGGCACTAGCGAGACAATTGGGCGCAAAGACGCTTCTTTGGGAATCTAGTTGTCATCCCAAATATTCGTCGATTGCCTGTTCCCAGTTCTCCGTATGATTACTTGTTTAAGTATCTCCTTGCCTTCCTGGATTGCTCTCCAAATCTAAGACGGTCTAGAACCGATTTCTGCACTAAGAAAATCCATGTCAGGAAATATGAGGATTTAAGAATCCTAGCACTCAATGAGGTTGGATCTTAGAGGACCCTCCAAGCCTGTCTTGCAAGGAGTGAGAGATTAAGCAACTCAAAATCTCGGAACCCCGGTCCTCCCAAATATTTGGGTCTCGTCATCACTTCCCAAGACATCCATGCAGGTATTCTCTCGCCCTGTTTGCAGCCCCACCAAAACCTTTGCATAAACCTCTAGGGAGCTTAAAACAGGACATTGAATATACTGGGATGGCCTAGGCAACAGATTTTATGAGCACCTCCTTACCACCTGAGGATAAGCACTTTCCTATCCATCCTTTCACCTTGTCCCAAACTCGGTCACTGAGGTATTTGAAAGTCCCCATCTTTGAGTGACCCACGTCAGTTGGCATGCCAAGATACCTATCACTTAATGATTCATTAGGCACGTGCAAACATCCCTTGACTGTGTCCCTGACTATTCCCGGGCCACCCTTTACTGAAGAAGATAGACGGCTTGTCCCCATGAATCCTTTGTCCCGAAGCAAGACAATATGTATCCAGTAGGTTTGATACTTGTTCAGCTCCATCAACACTCGCCTTTGTTCTGCGTCAGGTTGTTGGGGTTTCGCACAGGGAACCTAGTTGGCGGGCTTAGTAGGCCGGGCACGCGAGATTCGCATAGATATAGCTGACCTGGGTTAACCCACCTCGCAGCGAAAATCAACAAAAACTAGCGCCCTACATAGGAATCGAACAGTACTAAAAAAGGAGAACATTTTTTGGGTATGAAAACTTTTTTGAAAATTCGTGATAATTTTTCGAAAAATGAACATTTTTTAATTTGCAAACAAGTTATGAAAACATGAACATTTTTTAATTTGTGATTTATTTTTTGAAAAGGAGAAAACTTTAAAATTTTCTGATCGTTTTTCGAAATTGCGAACGATTTTTGGAAATCAGAACTTTTTTAAAAATTCCTGAACATTTTTGAAATTGTGAATAAATTAACATATTTTGAAACATCTGAACATTTTTTGAAGCTGTGATTTGTTTTCGAAAACAAGAACATTTTTTGGAACATAAACATTTTTTGAAATTGTAAACAAATTTTAAAAGAGAGATTCTTTTCAAATTCCTGATTTTTTTCGAAAAATTAACATCTTTGAAATTGTGAACAAATTAGAAATTCGGAACATTTTCAGAAATTTTGTGATCAATTTTTTAAAACGAGAACATTTTTTGAATCTAGGATAAACTTTTTGAAAGACATTCATTTTCTGAGAAACTGAACATTTTTCAAAAGCACGAACAGTTTTTAAAAATTCCGAACAGTTTTGAAACATGAATTTTTTGAAAAAGTAAAAAACGAAGAATAGAAAAGAATATTACAAACAAGTTTGAAACATGAAATTTTGAAATGTTATAGTTTTTAATTGTAAAACAAAATTTGGAGACATGAACATATTTTGAAACTCCTGAACAAAATTTCAAAACATGAACAATTTTTGAAACTTCTGAAATTTTATGAAACCGGGACATTTTGTGATACTCTGGTGAGAATGAAAACATGAATATTTTTTGCAATTTGCGAACAGTTTTTGAAAACGGGAACATTGTTTTAGCGCCCGAACGTTTTTTTTTTAAGTTGTGAAGTTTTTGAACAAAAGCATTCACAACATTTTTAAAAACAAGAACATTTTTTGAAAATCACGAACAGTTTTTGAAGTTATGACTAGTTTTTAAAAAACGACAATTATTTGAAATTTAGAACATTTTTTAAAAGCAAGAACATTTTTCGAATTTTAAGAAGAATTTTGAAACATAAAACAAAAAAGACAGAAAGATAAAATTACCCTAAAAAGGAAAAAAGATAAAATAACCCTAAAAAAGATAGAAACATAAAACAATTTGAAGAACATTTTGCAAACATAAAACAATTTTCGAATTTGAATTTTAAGAACAATTTGAAAAGCAACTTAGTTTAAAAAAGATAAACTAACCCTAAAAAGGGAAAGAAAAAAAGAAGAAACATAAAACGAAAAAAAGAAAAGAAAAAAATAAACAGAAAGACAAAATCAAAAAAATACAAAAACTGGTAAATAAACAAAAACCGGTTCGAGGAACCTCCTAGAAGTTTCCCAAATCCGGGTGGCTATGTGAAACTGGACCGGCCCATCACGTTATTGCTCGGTCGCTCGCCTGTTCGAAGCGCCGGCAGTTAGACGCAAAGCGCAGCAAATGGGGAATTCCAGCAAAGCCAGATGTAGGTTTGTTGAAGCCTCTGTAGCTCAACATAGACCTGAGTTTATTTTACTCCGGGCCTAAAAAAATTGCCACTGGTGCGTCTTTACCAGCCGGTTTTATCTATGGCAGGCCTCTCAATTACGCCTCCTACACGATGTGATGATTGCAAGACAAAAGGCAACCTCACCATTGATCCAAAAAGAAGAAGAACGTCCAATCGACTTCAATCACTACCCTCAAACCGAAACGAGAACCGTTAACTAGTCGGGATGGAGCCAATTTGCTATCAGAATTCATAGTATCCACCATGCCTGGTGTACCCTCTTTTTTCTTTTAAAGACCATGCTCGATTTGCCCTTAAAAAAGACCATGCCCGGTTTGACCTCTAAAAAAAGACCATGTCTGGTTTGAATTTGACTAGCTCATCTGAATTTAGACTCTAGAGATAGTGACATAGTCAGGATTATGGGTCAGAGTGGTCCAATCGAGCTAACAAAACAACATGCCAACATGCTACTGTATGATTTATCAAAAGCATAGAACAACATGGTGTCGCAAGCATGTTAAAATTCAGTCTAGTCTAAAAATTGCATAAAATAAGATGGCACTCCTTATTTGTCGGGGTAATTAACGTTTCTCATGGTCATTAAAGTCTTTATTATATCATCTTTATTCACTTCGGAGGAAGCATCTCGCTCAATTGATGGCAATCTTCCAAAAGATTACCATTCATCTTATTTCTCAACTTGCTCTTGATTAAATTCATTGCAGGGAATGCAGAGAATGTGTATGACTAGGCAGTCACCTAGACTAGCAACCTTCTTCTTTGTAGCAGGGTTTAGGAAAAAGAGATCCAATGTATTCGGTCATTTTCCTATTTCAGCGACTCTACAATAAAAAAATGTTGAATTTATCAATTCTCAGTTGGAACTAAACAAAATTATTAGTCAATACAATTTATCAATTCTCGGTTGCATAAAGCTTTAAAATTTATACTAACCTTGTTCAAACTTTAAAAAATAAGAAAAACATAGACATTGAAATCCTTTAAATTAAAGGAAACAAAAATCATAGTTTGCACAGCTAGGCATCCATCACAAGCCAGAACGAACATACATATGTCAAACAAATAAACAATAGTCCAGCAACATAACTGAAGATGAAAACATGCATGTAACCTCACAAATCAACATACCCAAAACTCTTCAGGTTGGTCTGCTAAATGTGGAGGGGTACTACGACTCGCTGCTGACCTTCATCGACCAGGCCGCCGAGGAAGGCTTCATCAACCCCCGCCCCCCCTGCCGCATCATCGTCTCCGCCCCCACCCACAAACTCATGGCAAAGCTCGAGGTGCAACTTGCATATTCTTAATTTTGTGTTGTGGATGTTGATATTTTCAAACATACACAAGTTTGATTTGCATGAAAATCGATACATCATATATTCTGAAACACGCAGGCGGAGGGGGGGGGGGGGGGGGGGGGGGTACATACAGCTAGAAAATGACAGCAGAAATTCATTGAAACATTGTCCAGCTTATTAATTAATTCGGTGTGTCACAGCCAACCCTGATTAATTTGATTGATACTTGTGTGTTATTAATTGATCCCTAGGGGTATCTGCCTTACCACGACATGGTCCCGTCTAGGCTGGACTCGGCGACGAATCGCCAGAGTTCTGATCATCAGGCAGACATTCGCCATTTCTGTCATCGTGATGCATGCATGCAGATCAAAGGAAAATTTTGCTGAAGATTTGCGTAATATAATAAAGAGCTAGTTCAAATTGTACTTGATCGGTTTCGGTGTAAGGGCGTGGTCAGTATGAATTTTCGGTAGAAAGCTAGGAGTCGACCTTTATATGTCTTTATTAAGTCATCAATAATAAAGATCCAATAGCCGAGATTGACCGAAGCAAGTGTTCCCTAGAAAAAAATTGATCTAAAACATTTTTTGAATTCGTGAACATGTTTTGAATCCTCGAACATGTTTTCAATATGTGTTTTCTTTTTAATATATGAATATTTTTTGAATTCAGGAATAGTTTTCTTTAGTTCGTTCTGAATATATTTCCAATTCATGAACATATCTTGAATACTCTAATATTTTTGAATACCCGTACAATTTTGGAATTTACCGTGACTATTTTGAATTGGTGAACATTTTTTGAATCCCAAAACATATTTTGAATACATGATGTTTGAATATGTGAACATATTTTGAATCCGCCAAAAAAAAATTGAATTCGACGTGAACATATTTCGAATCCTCGACATTTTCTGAATACGTGAACATTTTTACAATGCATGAAATATTTATGAATTCATGCGTACATATTTCGAATTTGCAAAAAATTGAATCTATGAGCATTTTTGAATACTTGAACTTTAAATACATGCGCATTTTTTATTTTTCAAACAATTTTCAATTGCAAACATTTTTTCTGATTTCTTTACATTTTTACAATCCATGAACAATTTTTGAAATTCATAAACACTTTTTTCATATTTGTATTCATGACCAAACTGAATCAACAACAATAAATGAAAATGAAGTGTAAACCCAAAAAAAGGTTCACTAGAAGTTAATTTACATAGCTAGTGACTATGACAGCGCCGAGCTCGTGCCGCGTCGGGCAGTTGATGTCGGAGGATGATGTGGCCGCTCGTAGGGGCGTAGCGAGCCTCCCGGTAGAGCTGCACATCAGTTAGTCCGAGTGCAATATTCATCAAAGTATAGTCGTAGATTAGTAGTTCGAGTTCAAAATCCATCTGAGTGAGTCCGGTAGTCGTCCGGAGGAAATACTCGTCCGAGCAAATAGGTGAGCTGGAGCCGGCTCAGCGATGGGTTTGACCGAGTGAGCCTACAAGTTAGCAAGTACAGGCACAGCCACGAACCTTAACATTAGTAACCCGAGTAAATCTAGAGGTTAATTGTCCGAGTGAAGGATCTGTTAGCTGCCTAGTATTTGTGAGACTTTAAGGAGACTTTAAGGCCAGGCAGTTACGCATGCATGCAATGATGCTATTTGTGAGACTTTAAGGCCAGGAGTTACGCATGCATGCATGCACAAATTAAGTCGCGCACGAACAGTGGAAGTATACTAGTTAAATGAGCGCGTCAGCTTTGGCCGCAGTAATTAGGTAATTGGTGGTGGAAATCCTTGCCTAATTGGCCGCTTAATGAGATGATTACCTTAAGGCCGATGCAAGCGAGGGCTGGCGCGCGCATCACACGGCCGCGAACGTGGCGCGTGGCCGGCAAGCGCGGCGCCGGCGAGCGAGTACGGTGCTGGGCTGGCAAGCACGGCGATGGCGTTCGCATACGAGGCCGAAGACGACCCTGTTCTTCGTGAAGGCGAAATGCATCACAAGTTAAATACGGAATAGATGTAAGAATGGATACAAACCGACCGCATCATGGTTCGATAGACGCCATGCTCCAAGGTGGATGTCAAATGTCATGGGAATGATCCTGACAATAGAAAGAGGTAGGTAAAGGAGCATGAACAATCGAGATGCAAACGGGTGACACGGTGCTTTTAGCGAGTTCGGGCCTCTCGCGGTGGAGATAACAGCCCTACGTCTTGTGCTCCGGAGAGGCTTTGCTTATCTTTCATGAACACGGAGTTACATGGTGTATTTGAGAAAAAGAGAGAGGAGAACTAATCTCCATGCCTGAGCAAAGTCCTGAGACTAATGGCGAGAGAGCAAGGGAGAAGAATTAGCTAGCCTTGACTATGTGGTTGGGGGTGGCTTATATATAGGCGCCACCCCCTCACCTCTTATATTACAATGTGGGGCATTAGTGCCATGATGCCAGCCCACTACGAAACCTCCACTATGAGGATGATGCTTCGACTGCCTTGTTGGTCTTCACATATCCGAGTGAGATATACGGCCGAGTGGTTGACTTCATCCGAGTGGATGGAACGTACTTGTCCGAGTGGATAGTATGTCTGTATTTATCTAGACCCACCTCATGTGTGGACCCCATGCTTCTATGATATTTCGACCCTTCATGGGCCTACCTGTTATGTGTATCCTCAACAGTGCTGCCCGCGATCCATCGAGGAAGCCCATGAGAAGAGCACCCTGGACCGGTGGCAGGACCTGAGCCTTCCACGGAAGATAACTCTCCCTGGTAAGCTTTTCAGCAACCTAAACATTGCTGAGGGAGATGACCGCCGGGGAAGAGGAGTTCGACATAGCTAGATGCGTTTGTGGGAAGAGATAAAGGCTCTAATTGCCATGTAAGATCTAGCTGAAGCGTATGCATATCTGCAGGGACACATGCGTGTATATATAGGCTCAAGGCCAACACAAGATGACATGGTTGAGACACGGGAGTTAGGCTTGATCTCCACGTTACAATATACATCTATACAGAGAATAGAATCAAGCCTAACTCAACCGCAGACTACAACTAACACAAAACAAACGCACACGCTAATATCCCTACACACATATTTCAAATAAGGTGGAACATTATCCTCGAAATGGTGGATTGGAAAGGTAAGGATGAGCTCCTTGAGATTCCCCATGTCAAGATAATTGCAACTGCGAATCCGACACCAAATCCCAATCCAGCAAAAAGGAATAGTACAATGTCTATTGATACCTTCTTGGACTGATGTAGAACCGTATCTGGTGTCATGTTGTTACATGCTTTGGACACTTGAAACCCACACAGGCCAATGTTTCCTAAAAATGAGAGATCAGAGAATGTCAAGAAGTGGGAAGACTCGGGTATTCTTCCCTGCAACTGGTTGTAGGATAGATTCAACATTGAAAGAAAGTCCAATGATGCCAACTCCCATGGGATCTCTCGAGAAAGTTCATTTGAAGACAGATCTAGTGACTCAAGTTGATGTAGCATGCCAAACTGAGATGGTATCGGTCCAATGAGGGCATTATGTGACATATTTAGCCCACCAAGTAGAACAAGGTCCCCAATTGACTCAGGAATAGGGCCATAGAATGCATTATTAGAAACATCAATGATGACAATGGTCCTCAATATTTTAGAAAAACTAATATCAGATCCTTTGTATGTGATGGCAGTGGTGAACTGGTATGTTTGGCCAAGTAGATCATATTGATTTTCCATGACCAACGTCTCATTGACATCTTTAGTCATCATGGATCCCAAAGACGTAAACCATTCATTTTGCAATAATCCAGAGAAATTGTTTGAAGCCAAGTCAATAATTCGAAGTTTTCCAAACTCACAACTATTTTGATCTTCAGAAATAGATGGCCCCACATCTCCAATGAACCTGTTGGACTTTAGAACAAGGACTTGAAGTTTAGGAAGCATACTCATCCAACATGGAAATGTATCATTAATAAGATTCTTCCCGATATCAAAAACCTCCAAGTCTTTGCAAGCAGCTAGAGATCTAGGTAATTGTCCTTCAATCTGATTATCACTAAAGTCTAATGCCTCAAATGCACAATCTTGCTTCAGGCTATTTGGTAATCTTCCATGAAGTTGATTTCCTTTCAAATTTAATACATTGAGGCGACTCATATCCTCCATTAAACAAGAAGGGATGGAGCCAGTCAAATCATTATTGGAGAGATCAAGGAGCATAAGGCTTGTTGCTTCACAGATTGATTGTGGAATTTCTCCAGACAACTTGTTTCCAGGAGCCATGAGTAGGGAAATACTACTTAAGTGAGAACCAAAATTGAATGGCATGGATGAGAAATGGTTGTTTGAGCAATCAAACAGTTGGTTCTGCGGTCCTGGTATAGGTATAGGCCCTTCAAATAGGTTATAACTGATATCGATAACAAACATATCAGCAGAAATGGCAGGGCCATATCCAATACCACTACTAAATTGGTTGTATGATATGTTCATCAAGATGAGAGAGTTGATCCAATTATCCCATGCCCACTGAGGTAGAGGGCCATGGATGTGATTGTTTGAAAGGTCAAGAACTTCAACCTGATACATGTGCTTCAAGGTATTAGGGAGCTTGGATATGTTACAAGATGCTAGGCATAGAGTATCAAAGTTTTGGATGGATGCCCATGAAGAATTGTATTCTCCATCTACTACGGAAAGCTTGTTGTTTGAAAGATTCAAGCTGAATAGGTTGGGCATTTTGAAGAATGAGCTGAGTTGGATGGTACCACGGAAACTGTTGGAATGTAAATTTATGGTGCCTAATTGAGTAAGATTACATAGATGTGGAGGAACTTGACCAGAAAAATTGCATGCATACAATTTCAATGTAATTAGGTTCTTGAGGTTACCTATGAAGGAAGGTACTTGACCAGATAACCCACAGTTCGAGAACTGTAAAGTTTCCAAATAAGTCAAATTTGCAACCCAAGATGGTATTTCTCCTACTATAGCAGCTCCAGAAACCTGTAGTGATGTTAATGATCTGAGCTCACCAATTGAAGTGGGAAGCTGCTCTTGGTGAAATTCAGTTGCTGCAATACCTAATTTCTTCAAGGATTTGAGATTACTTATTGACCTCGGAATGGGACCAGAGAAGTTAGTGTTGCTAAAAAGCAGTTCCTTGATAATACTATGTGATGAGAAATTGGGAAGCAGACCAGATACCTTGGAATTATAACTAACATCAACAGCCGTTAAGTTCCTGTTCTGGAAGATCCTCATCGGGAACCGTCCTTGGAGGCGATTATAGGCAAGCTTAAGAACACTGAGGGAAGGTAAGTCAGCAAAGGACTCTGGAATTTGGCCATACACTTTGTTATAGTTTAGGTTGATCTTGGTCAGTGAGCGAATGGTGGACAACGATTCACAAATCGGAGCATCGATGTGGGTATTTGGTAGGATGAGAACCTGAAGCTGTGGAGTGGAATTAGCAAAGGCACTGCACCATGCTGCCCCGTTGCCGGACAAGTCGACGTTGCCTAGATAAAGCTCCTTGAGGTTGCTAAGGTTAGCGACGAATGATCCAATGTCTGGCTCTACGATGGGCCACCTTCCTTCGCCGAGTGGCAGGAAATAGTCGTTGTCGCCTTCAACAAGATAAATCCAGTTGGTGAAGTCCAGGGATACCAGCTTACTGAGCCGCCGTATCCCGTGTGGTATCTTGCCTACGAAGTCGGTGTAGGACAGGTTGAGGTAGGTGAGCTCGGTGAGCCGCTCGAACCCGACGGACGGGAGCTCCGACTCGTTGAATCTGTTGAAGGAGAGGTCCAGGTACCTCAGGGAGATGAGCTCAAAAAGCGCCGGGTGGAGGCCAGCGCTCTTCAGCCGGCATTCAGCGAGGTCGAGGGTGGTGACGCGGCCATCGGCGGCGGCGGCGGCACAGGTGACGCCCTCCCAGTGGCAGCAGTCCGTGCCGGCCCGCCACGACGCGAGGGTGCATGTGGAGTGGGTGGTAGCGGAGAAGGAACGCCGCAGCCGGAGCAGTGCCGAGGACTGGTCCGGCCGGCACGGAACGGCTGCTGCTGGTGCGGTAGTTTGGTTGCTGGTGGTGGCGAGGGAGTAGGAGAGCTGGATCCCGAGGCACAAGTGAAGGAGCAGGCACAGCAGGAGCTGCTGCTGGTGGCTGCTACGGGAGATCATCATATTGACAACTTGAGACTCATTCCTCTTGTTGCCCACGCCTTGTATATATATCGAACGACACGCGCACACGCAACCCTTGTTCCTATCGTGTAGTGTTCCTTTTCTCTGCTTTTTGGTTGCATTCTTCTATGGTTCTCCTTCCGTTTCTAAATATAAGTCTTTTTAGAGATTTCATTATTGAACTACATACGAATGTATATAGACATATTTTAGAGTATAGATTCATTCATTTTGCTCCGTATGTAGTCCCCTATTGGAATGTCTAAAAGGACTTATATTTAGGAACGGAGGGAGTATGTATGAGAGAAGTCATAAGTCAAGCCAGGACTCCTTTTGATATGACGAGAGAAAAAAATAACTTCTTCCCTCGCAGCTATAGGATAAGGAGGAGTCTGGAGTCGGAGCCGTCCGAAGCTCTATCAAACATGGCCGTAATCGACACGCACCTGTACACTTGTCTGGTGATGTTTCCATAAACTGAAAGAAAATACGTGGACAGCTACGCGTTCACGAATCTAACTGCCTTTACACGCAAGTAACTACTCCCTCTATAAACTAATATAAGAGCTAATATATTAGTTTACAGAGAGAGTACTAACTAGAGACAATTTCGGTGCACATAGTCGTGACCAAGTCTTGATGCGGCCGGCCGGTCTCGATCAGTCACGGTTAGGTGTTTATTTGACTATAGTGTGAAAATATGTGGACAGCTATGCGTTCACGAATCTAATTGCCTTTGCATGAACTAGTGATCTAAGCGCTCTTATATTAGTTTACAGAGGGAGTACTAACTAGAGACAATTCCGATGCACATAGTCGTGACCAAGTCCTGATGCGGCCGGCCGGTCTCGATCAGTCGCGGTTGGGTGTTTATTTGACTATAGTGTGAAAATACATGGACAGCTACGCGTTCACGAATCTAACTGCCTTTGCACGCAAGTAACTACTAACTACAGACAACTTCAGTGCACATAGTCGTGACCAAGTCCTGATGCGGCCGGCCGGTCTTGATCAGTCGCGGTTGGGTGTTTGACTATAGTGTGAAATAATAAACTCCCTTGTTTTTTGTCAAGGGCATGCATCTACACGCTTCAGGATGGGAATGGGTCGACCTGGCCCTGGCCCCATTGGCCTCAAGGCCATTTGAGAGGCCACGGGCCGACCCATTCTGAGAAAATCGTTTGGCCTCGTTGACCCAATGGGGGACCAGGGCCGACCCATTCCGAGAAAATCGTTTGGCCTCGCTGACCCAATGGGGGACCAGGGCCGACCCAAATTTTATAGACCGATAGTTTCATCTCTGTTCTCTCATAGTTGCAGTTCTTAACCCTATAGCAGCGCCTGACAAAAATGGTTCAAGTTCCATACGGTTTCGAGGATTACAAATTACTGTGGACTGTGGCGTAGTGCACTGTAGCGTGTATCACGATGGGAATGGGCCAGGTTGGCTCGATGGGCCACTGACCCGACCCAAACTTTCAAGGGCAATGGGCCACCTGGGTCGGCCTTGAACTTTTGTTGGGCCTGTGGAGCCGGCCTTGAGCAACCCACTGGGTCAGTAGGGTCGCCCCACTAGTGGAAAACAGGGCTTTAGTCCCGGTTGGCAACGGTCTTTAGTCCCGGGTCACCAACCGGGACTACAAAACTGGGACTAAGGGCCCCCACCCTTTAGTTCCGTTTGGCCACAACCCGGGAGTAAAGCCCTCCACGTGGCCGCGAGTGTGCGCTGGGGGCTGGAGGACCTTTAGTCCCGGTTGGTGACATCAACCGGGACTAAGTATTTTGTGTTTTTTTATGTTGGGGTTTAGGGTTTTAGGGTTTAGGGTTTATGATTTATTTTTCTTTTTCATTTTATGTTTTCCATTCAATTCTTTTTCATTTCAAACATATTTTACGCTACTACTACTACATATTGTACACGTTGATGCATATATAATATAATTTCTCGTACGACAATACATACATACATACATACATATATATATATATATATATATATATATATATATATATATATATATATATATATATATATATATATATATATATATATATATATACCAAATATATATATACCAAATTTTATATACCAAATTATATATATATATATATATATAATTTGGTATATAAAATTTGTCCTACAATTTGGATATCATTACATGCAAGCATTAGCGACAATGGTATTCTCCGCTTTTAGATATGACCTCCATAAGCAAAAATCCCTCAATTTCCTCTTGAATTGCTTGTAGGCGGTTCTCTGGTAGGAGCTTCTCCCGCATGTCTTCCATCTTTAAAGAAGGAGATCAATATGAATCTACTAGTTGTGTGTATATATATTAGATCATCATAAAAAAATTGTGAATAGTGTTTACGTACCTTAAGTTGTCTTACATCTCTGCGCCATTCGGTCGCCGTGCGAATGTTCTCGCAAACGTAGTATGCACATAAATTAGTCCCCTGCTTCTGCCTCATGCACTTTGCGAGAATAGAATTCAATCAGATAATAATCAAGCATGATAATGGTATTGAAACTAAAATTAAAGAGATGCGCGGACCTAGCTAGTACTACTTAATTACCTTGGTCTGTCGCCAATGCAGCTTTGGTTTCCATTGACCGACAACTTCATTGATGAACCGTTTCCAAACCCTGCCCGACAAAGAAAATGAATAAAGGAGTTATTAATTACTTGTTATCAGAAAATGAACGAAAGAGGCCGATATAGTGCGATAATGATTGAAATTACCTGTCGATCATCAAAACCACGCTGGAGTATTCTCGAGGGTCTTTTCCTAGTGAGTCCAGGGTTTCAACAATTCCATCGTCAACTTTAATGATTAGCAGGATCCAGTGGTACCTGCGCACGTTTATATAAGCACGCATGCATAACTCATTAACTACACTTAACATCGAGTAAGCAAAATAGAACTTGTAGTACAAGACAGTAACACCCACTTGAAGTTGTAAGGAAATAGGTATTTATGTTCTGGTATTTTGTGACTTTAAAAACCTTAGCAATTTATCCTCTGAGTCTTTGGGGTGGTCTTGTATCATTTTTTCATTAACGATATATGGGTCAACGAACCCAATGCCATAGATTTCGTCTCTTTTGCATTCGAGAATCTTAATTCTGCATAATAACGTACAAAAGAATATAGTGAGGATAATTACACGCAATGAACGAGTTGAGCCAGAGATTTAAATTACAGAAAGAAATCACTTACAGACAATAGCAACTAACGATAGATTGGTCGAGTGAGTCTTGATTGTATAACTGAAAAATTTCTGGTAACTCGATGAATAGCTCGTTTTCATAGAAGTAATGCTCTTCCTTGACTTTCACCATGAGCATCACTCGCCCTTTCTTTACTTCTTCCATGTACCACTCATGCAATCTTCGCATTTGTGTTGATAGATGCCAGACCTGCTCAGGTCTGACCAGAGTATTCCCGGCAATATTGCCATGCTACATCAGCCACAGGGATTTCCTCGGTGCCTAGGAGTTGATAAACAGTAAGACCAATGTTGCTACCAGCGTCGGTTACCTTGAGCGGGGGGGGTCGATTGCATTGCCTGTTCTCCGAGCTGGGGAATTGTTTTCCCGCTTTTATTACTACTTCCATGTCTCGATTTCTGCATTTGTTCCTTATATGACTTCATAATACAGCGGTCATAGTCTGATGGCCTATTCTCCACATGTGTCGGGGGTCGCTCAAGAAATTTCACAAAGGGCTCTACGGTTTTCGTAGGTATTCTCTCCTTTGGCGGTGGGGGCGGTTTCGGTGCAAAATGGGACTTCACTTCGGAAACCACGAACGTTTTGGTTTCCTCATCAGTCATCTCGTAAGCTAACTTCTTTTTGGCAGGAGGCTCGTCGTTGGCTTTCTTCTTTTTAGGTTTCTTCCGAATAGGACTAGTCGACGGAGCGGTGGTCTTCCGCTTTTGGCACTGCTGGGACATAGGGGGTGGAGTCGGCTGACGCGGCGGAAATCAATATGAACTCACGCTGTGCTCCATCTCGAGGTGGGGTGGACTTAGAGGTGTATTGCTACTCGGAGGAGTTGGTGGCCTTGGCGCCGAGTTTGAAAACACGATGCATTCCTTTCTCCATACAATGACACCACGTATGATTTCTCCCAGTGTCTGCTCCCCTTCACCTCCAGGAATGTCAAGCTCTAGTGATTCATATCCCGGCTGTCGGGGATATACCCCGCGGTATAACCCGGCCGGAAGTATGACCCGGCCAGGACTTGGCGACTCACTATGACCCGGTCGAGACTTGGCGGTTCATTGTAAACCCGGCAGGCGGGTCAGACGAGCGACAAGGCCCAAGGCCCAGCGAGCAAGCCGGCGCAAGGCGGCTCATGGACGGGCTTGGAGGGGCGGCTCACAGAGAAGACCCAAGGAGAGAAAAGACTCCATCACGAAGGAAACAAGACCCGGATTAGGATTCATGAAAGACTAGTCCTAGTCCTACTCCCAGTAGGACTCTACATGTAAACCTACCCTTTTCCACTTATATAAGGAGGGGTAAGGCGCCCCAAGAGGGACAAGTTAACAAGACGCAAGTCATTAAAGATAGACAGATTAGAGGCTCTCGAGATTAGAGGTAGCAAGACAGCACCCTTGTAATCGAGGTCGCCCTCATCATCAATATAGACACAAAGTAGGACGTAGGCTTTTCCGGCCCTGCCTCCGCCTTGCCGGTGCCACACCCGAGCTCCTCCTCCTCGCGCCTCCGCACGGCCTGCCGTCGAGCCGCCAGCGCCTTGCTTGGCCTCCGCCTTGGGCCAGCCCGCCGCCGCAGCCTCACCTCGCCGACTTGCCTCGCCTCCACGGCCTCGCCTCGCCGGCTAGCCTCGCCTCCACGGCTCCCCTCGCCTCCATGGCCTCACCTCGCCGGCTCGCCTCGCCTCCATGGCCTCGCCTCGCCAGCTCGCCGCCGCAGCCTCGCCTCGCCGGCTCGCCTCCGCGGCCGTGACAGTACAGCTTTGTCCACGTCCTAGGAGATCAAGAGCTACTACTACCAACGTATCAAGTCATGGGCATGGATGGATGAATCAATTCTGCTAAGTACATATCAAGATCCAAGTAGACAAGCAAGCTCGCTTGCAGAGTTTCCACTACACACGTGAAGACCAAAGTCAGATCATCTACAAGTACTAGTAATTTGGTACTACCTACGTGGATTGGCTACCACATGGCTACTAGCATACTAGTAGTTCAAATTCTTTAATCCTTCAACTGCTATGTGCACACAAGAAAAATACCAGGTGCTATTTTCTCTTATTTACTTTTAAGTACATATTAATTCATCTGAGAGCAGTTACTCTGGCTTGCAATATTTTTTACGCAGGACAAGTGCCCAATACAAAGGTGACTGTCATACGGCGGATATGGAGCTCGCGCCAGCATTGTCCTACACGGGCATCCACCCATCGCCGCACCGTCCGACGGGCAGGCGCACAAGACGTCGCCTCCGCGGACCGGTCTACATCAACACGCCGGTGCCGCACTCTCTCGCATGAGCCGCCCGACGAACGCGTGCAAGCTGCCGCCGCCGCGATCCGGTCTACTTCAACCCGCCGGGACCGCGCCCGTTCTCACGAGCCGCCGGGACCGCGCGCAAGTCGTCGTCCCCGCGACCCGATCTCCATTAACACGCGGTCAACTCTCGCGCCCGCGAATGCCGCGGCCGACTCATACCTCAACACCCACGCCGCTTCCAAAGCCGTGGCCGATTCACCCGTCTGTGACCAACTCGTCGCTCTTGTGACCCGGTCTATTTCCAACAACTCTGGAGCAAGTCATGATATATTATCAGCCTCTGCCTCCACCGGATGGTTCAATGGATGGCGTGCAAGTCGCCGCCACTGCGTTTTGGTTAACTTCAACAACCAGCCGGGACGAACCATCGACCCGATTATTGAAACAATTCATACGGGATAGTCTATAACCCGCCACGGTCAACCTCAACCTTCAGTGGAGACTCTCAAGCCGCCTCTTCGAGTCGACTTAAGATTCGGGGGCTACAGACATGGCTCGACACATTTGGTCATTTTCAACGAGAACCCCGGGTCATTGCAAGGAAGTTAACTTGGTTCCGAGGGCTACTATATTATTGGCGGAAGATTAAAAGTTGCCCAAGAGGACGAACCGCCGTGATGCACCATTCAAACATGGGTGCCCGGATTTATTGGATCATCATAAAGTCACTTGGAGGCTTCTGTCGTTTCTTCATACAAGATGGCGGTTTACAAGATGGCGGCTTACAAGATGGTGCAAAAAGTTGACTCCGTCGACAAGGTCATTTGGGGGCTTCCAACCCACCGGGTTTAGCTTACACACCCTCTTGATCGGCTCTTCAGCCACCGTAAGGCCGGGTTGTATACCCAAAAGGTGATTCCGTCAACAAGGTCATTTGGAGGCTTCCAACCCACCGGGTTTAGCTTACACACCCTCTTGATCGGCTCTTCAGCCACCGCAAGTTCGAGTTAAACCTGCATGTATGCTGCTGTTGTTCCGCTAGGTGACCCGCCGAACTCTTACCAGTTAATCTCGACTAGAGACCCTAAGCTGTTCAAAGTATTTGACAGTCACTCTCACTAGAGACCCTGTATTGGTCAAGGTTAAACCGGCGGCTCTTGTCACGTGAGGGCCGGCTTACGGAAAGCGAGGATAAACTCACCCATCTGCTGCATACTCTCCGCTATGTGGCCCGTTCATACTCTTAAACAGTTACTCTTTTAAAGACCCTGCACTGTTTAAGGTTCAAACGACGGATTTATGTCATGTGAGAGGTAGCTTATGGGCCCCGGGGGTACTCATGCCCTGCTGCGCCTCTCTATGGTTCGTTGTACTCTTACCAGTTAATCTCGACTAGAGACCCTAAGCCGCTCGAAGGAGTTGACGGTCACTCTCACTAGAGATCCTGTACTGTCAAGAGTTCAAACAACGAGTTCATGCCAGGAGAGCCGGCATATGAGTTTTCGAATATAAAAAAGAAAAAGCAAGGTCATAAAGGATTTAACATCTTTGGTTTGTGCTTCTCAAGCCGCCCTCAAAACGATACAAGATATGCTCTATCCTGTTTGTTTTTGTAGGTCTTGTCTCCTAAGATAAGCCGCCATTAAATGTGAAGAAAGATGGTTATGGCCATACATTGCATCTTGCATTACATCATCCTGCATTGCATCATCATATCATGCATCATCATACATGCATATCCATATTTGTTTATGCTGCGGAAAGCCGGTCACCAAACCGGGTTACACCGTAACCTCTGCAGGAACAAATAGATCTTTAATAGCCAACATGGCTGGATCTTCATCATGGTTTATCATAACCAGTATTAAATGATTGGGGTTTTTTCAAGCCAGCTTGGAAAATTGATTATTCTTGAAGAGCCGCCCTATCAGATATAATGTTGTGTCATTTAATTGACCGGCTATTGGATTTCTTCAACCAGTGCTCTGTAGTATACTACAACACTCATGGATTTCTCAAACATATATTTGCCGGGTTGCACTGCAACCACGAGCAGGGATTTCATTTCAAAGACAAAGGAATTATTCCGGGATATTCATACCGGGTTATATTGCAACCATGGTCAAGGATTCATTTCAAATCAGATCAAATATCAGTTCAAGAGAACTTCTGAAGTGCATTATGATGGGCTATTCTCATACAGTCCCAAGTCGCTGCAGGCGTGCGACCCGGCCCTTGGGGCTACATCATGTGATGTTTTTTCTTTTCAAAGGAGAAGTGGATATAAGTCCCGAGTCGCCGCAGGCATGCAACCCGGCCCTTGGGGGCTACACTGCTCAGATCAAAATTGCTAAAGTCCCAATTCGCCGCAGGCATGCGACCCAGCACTCGGGGGCTACAGTATTCAGCTGTTCAAGCAGATTATAAGGTCCAAATTGAAAGACCCGGCCCATCACACGCTGATGAGCCGGCCCTTGGGGGCTACACTTGTGAAATACAAGACACTCAGTATATATCTGGCGACTCAGATGACAACCCAGATTTCTCAACATTCAACACCAAGTTCAAAAGTCCCAGGTTGTTGCAAGCAAAACAACCCGGTCCTTGGGGGCTACACCAGCCGAAGCTTTATAAAGTATAAGACAGTTACAAGTCCCAGGCTGCTGCAGGCAAGACAACCTGGTACTTGGGGGCTACACAATCAAAGATATTATTGCAAAACGCCAAGTCATCATGGATAAACTTGGAGCTTGGGGGCTACAGGTAATATGGAGATAAAAATAGCAGGACATTTTTAAGCTATCAAATTTTGAGTGAGCTAGGTCTCATTTCTTCATGGAGCTGAAGCGTTGGAAGACCGGCTCTACATCAGATGGATTTTCATCCCAATATTTTTATCAAGTCAGCTGGAGTCTAGTTGTTTGACCCGGCGTCACCAACAATCATGACCCGGCATTATCAAAAGATCATAACCCGGCAGAGTTTATATAAGCAACCCGGCTCCACAAGTTGAAGAGTATTGGAGGCCAGCTCAATGGCATATGGGTGTTGTATTCCCAATATTTTACTTCAAAGGACACTGACAAGCAAGACGATTGAGAAGACGGCTCGTTCATATGAAGAAGAAACCCGGATCTTCAAGTAGCTACTTCTTTAAGCCGGCCGGTGGAGCGAGCCGGTCACTTAACATATTTATTTTTATTTTTTAGGAGGTTAGCATGAATAAATTCAAGCTAACCTGGGGGCTAATGTCGGGGATATACCCCGCGGTATAACCTGGCCGGAAGTATGACCCGGCCAGGACTTGGTGACTCACTATGACCCGATCGAGACTTGGCGGTTCATTGTAAACCCGGCAGGTGGTTCAGACGAGCGACAAGGCCCAAGGCCCAACGAGCAAGCCGACGCAAGGCGGCTCATGGACGGGCTTGGAGGGGTGGCTCACAGAGAAGACCCAAGGAGAGAAAAGACTCCATCACGAAGGAAACAAGACCCGGATTAGGATTCATGAAAGACTAGTCCTAGTCCTACTCCCAGTAGGACTCTACATGTAAACCTACCCTTTCCACTTATATAAGGAGGGGTAAGGCGCCCCAAGAGGGACAAGTTAACAAGACTCAAGTCATTAGAGATAGACAGATTAGAGGCTCTCGAGATTAGAGGTAGCAAGACAGCACCCTTGTAATCGAGGTCGCCCTCATCATCAATATAGACACAAAGCAGGACGTAGGCTTTTACCTCCATCGGAGGGGCCGAACCTGGGTAAACTCGCGTCTCTCGATTCCGACCAACCCCTCTCAAGCCGCCACATAGTTGCGATGGCCTCACACCTAAGTCCGTTAACCCGGACATCTAGCCGTGTGAAAATACCACGACACCGGTAGAACTTCATCCACCCTGAAACGAGCATATCCAGCTGGAATCGGATTTCCATGGATGGTTGCTTCAGGTGCATTCGGTAAAGCAACGCCGACCGCCACCTTCATGGATATGTTCTTCATGTTCTGGTGTAGCTCACAATTTCTCCTCTCTTTGATATCATCCATGGGGTAGCGAGCTAGCAGTGCATCATCGGCCCGGACCCCCGTGGAAGGCATGCTGCTTTTCCGCAAAGATGGGACGGTACTATCCAATGCTGGATCTGCTTGCTCCTACCGCGGAGATGCCCTTTGCTGGCTAATTGTGTCCAATTGCTCCTGCTGCCGCTTTAAGATGTGTTTCAACTCCTCGTTTTGTGCCTAGTTTCTCCTGTTGCCGCTTTAACATGCGTTCTCACTGCTCGTTCTTTGTTTCTATCTTCTGAAGTCGGTCTGCATCCTGCTTCTTTTTTCTCTGACGGCTTCTATAAGTGTCATTCCACTTCGAAAACCACTGAACCCACGGAACAATGCCTTTGCCTCGTGTTCGTCCTCCATGTTGAGGATTCTTGAGGGTGCGTGTAAGCTGGTCGTTCTCTCTCTCGGGCTGGAACACCCCATTTCGAGCATCTTCTTGCTTGAAGTAAATCGTCCGAGGCTGTTTTAAGATCTGCCTTTACAATAATCTGCCATGTGGCTGGGTCCAACTTTCCCCATGCGCATAAAACCAATTTTTGGACTTCTGGGGCCAATCAGTTGTAGATGGAATGACCCCTTCTGCAAGCATCTTGGCCTCAGATGCTTCCCACTTAGGCACACCTGTCTTGTAGCCACCTGTCCCCAGAACATGGTGATACTTCTTTTTCTCAGCATTTATCTTATTTTTTCTCGACCTTTCCAGAGCTTCAGCCGAGTCCTTGTACTCCACAAGTGCGTCCCAGTGATATTTTGTCTTCTCTAGTGCTCCAGTGAATTCTAGAGTCTTCTATTTTGTCTTGATGTAGTCGATGTATAATCTTTTCTTCCAGCTCTGGAATTGTGGTGCCATCTTCTTAAGAGCAAACTTCTTGACTTTCAACCATTGGCCATCTGTGAGACCCTCTGGTAGGTTTAAATTTGACATGAGCGTATCCCAAAGCAAATTTTTTGATCCTTGGTCGACATAACTAACTCCTCGATCTACCTTTGGCTTATTCCATTCTCGAATGTGTTGGGTTCTACCGTAGGTGCATCGCATGACAATTAAAATTTTCCTACGCGCAGAACATCCAAGAACATGCTACGAAGATGGATCACAGTTCGTTACCACTAGACGCGCAGTGCCGTGCAGCGGAAGTAGAGTTGGGGCAGCGCGTTCGAGTGGTCTGTCTCCTCCTCGTCCGATCTCCCTCGAACAGCCGGCCCGATCTCCCTCGAACTGGCGGTCGCCGGATCCCACGTACAAGTTCACCGGAGCGGCGCAAGTGCACCGCCTCTAATGGTATCCGCGCGTGCAGGAGGAACACTGTGCGGCGGACTGCTAGGTCCGATCACACAGTCGGCGGCGGCAAGTGGAGGTGGCTAGCTGCAACACATGCAAAGCCCTAATGACGGTGCCGTAGCGATCAACCAGATAGGTGTGCCGCACCTCCACTATATATAGGCATCCGGCGCGGGCTCAACTCTTGGGCCTCGCACGGATCCTAAAGCCCACATGTTCCTTCCCTTAAGCGCGCGACCCCTTAGGTTCTCGTTCACTTGGTCGCGAGTCTGATCATATCAGACTCGGCTAGTCGGTAGCGGCCTCTAGCAAAGCATGCCGACTCCAAGTGTCCGATGAAGCTGGTTAGGCAAACCTGTACATCACACTTCTGTTCCCTTTGCCACACGATATAAGTTGTCGGGCTCAAAGCGAGTATGTCATCCTTGTGCTAGCCCGACCTCTTTCTCGTTCCAGTGATACCGACCACAAACCGGATTATCTCATAATCCTTGTCGCATGGCCATGCTTATCTTGGTCGTATCACACGAGGGGCCCAGAGTATATCTCTCCTAACCGGAGGGGCAAATCCCTTCTTGCTCGACCATGTCTCGCAGCATGGGTCTGGACAAGCCCGAAACCTACCTTTGTAACTACCCAGTCACGGAGTAGCGTTTGGTCGGCCCAAAGCAAGTCTGTCACCATCCCGAGTACATGCGCCAGCTCAGGTCTTAGGACATAGAATGTATGTTGTACTAGAGACTCACAGATAACCTATCACTGCGTCTCATAGTTGGGTCTGTCCAACTCAGACCTTATCTCGACTTGGATCCGACTACGTCGAATCCGATCAGATCTTTCTGAGTCCATATTATCCGGCTAGCATCCAATGCTACATGGTCAGTGAGACCGAACCATCCACCGTGTCATATGCTAGTCTAACTGGCTGAGCATCCACACAACTCTTTCGACTAGGGACCATTTAGGACAGTCATCATACAATGTATAGTCTCACAAACAAGTCACGTACTTGTTAATACACATCAATGATAATGTCCAAGGACTATCTTTATTCATAAACACATAGTAAATATCATCATACATGATTGCCTCTAGGGCATATCTCCAACAGTCTCCCACTTGCACTAGAGTCAATCAAATAGACATTGAATGCCCATAGCTCTGACATGCCCCTCATGCTTGGGTTGTGGAAGCAGCTTAGTCAACGGATCTGCAATATTTGCATCCGTATGAATCTTGCATAAATTAGTATCACCTTTCGCTATGAGCTTTCGTATCAGGTGATACTTTCGGTCTATGTGCCTGGTCTTGTGGTGTTGTCTCGGCTCCTTGGCCTGTGCGATGGCACCTGAATTATCACAATAAAGGTCCAACGGTTTTGACCAACCTGGGAACACACCAACATCTTCCAGGAACTTCCGAATCCAAACACCTTCCTTTGCGGCTTCACAAGCCGCAATGTATTCGGCCTCTGTTGTGGAGTCGGCCACCGTTTCTTGCTTGGAACTTGTCCAGCTCACTGCTCCTCCATTCATTACATACACGAATCCAGTTTGCGATTGACAATCATCCCTGTCGGTTTGGAAACTAGCATCAGCGTAACCCTTTACGCAGAGCTCCTCCTCACCTCCATAAAGTAGGAACATCTCCTTAGTCCTTTTCAGGTACTTTAGGATAATTTTCACCGCTGCCCAGTGACTCTCACCTGGGTTAGCCTGGTATCTGCTTGTTAAGCTTATTGCAAAGGCAACATCAGGCCGTGTACATAGCATGGCATACATGATGGATCCTATTGTCGAAGCATACGGAATCCTACTCATCCGGTTTCGCTCATCAGAAGTCTTAGGACTCTGAGTCTTGCTTAGCCTTATACCATGTGAGACGGGCAAGAACCCTTTCTTGGCCTCACTCATGTTGAACCTCTTCAACACTTTATCTATGTACGTGCTCTGGCTCAAGCCGAGCAGCCTCCTTGATCTATCTGTATAGATCTTGATGCCTAGAATGTACACTGCCTCTCCAAGGTCTTTCATCGAAAACTTGCCATTCAATGATTCCTTGACTGAGTTCAGCATCGAAACATCATTTCCGATCAGCAGTATGTCATCCACATACAAGATCAAAAATACTACCGAGCTCCCACTAGACTTCTTGTATAAACAATAGTCCTCTTCGTTCTTGATGAAACCAAGGTCAACAATGACTTCATCAAAACGAATATTCCAACTCCGAGCTGCTTGCCTCAATCCATAAATGGATCTCTTGAGCTTGCATATTTTACCAGCATTAGTTGGATCGACAAAACCTTCAGGTTGTATCATGTATACATCCTCCTTTAAATTTCCATGAAGGAAAGCCGTTTTGACATCCATCTGCCATATCTCATAATCGAAATATGCAGCTATAGCTAGTATGATCCTCACCGACTTTAGCATTGCTACCGGCGAGTAGGTCTCGTCGTAGTCAATTCCTTGAACTTGTCCATAACCTTTAGCGACAAGCCGAGCTTTGTGGATTTGAACATTTCCATCCACATCGGTTTTCTTCTTAAAGACCCATTTGCAACCAATGGCTATTACGCCAGGCGGCGGATCAACCAAGTCCCAGACTTGAATATCATCCATGCACTTTAACTCGGATCTCATGGCCTCCAGCCATGCCTCGGAATCTGGGCTCACCATCGCTTCTGCATACGTGGCCGGCTCGTCGCTTTCTAGCAACAACACATCACACACTCTGCGCAATCTTTCCGACCTCCGTGGCTCCGGTGCCGATTCCACTACGGGTTCCCTGATCAACTCCGGTATGATCTCATCACCAGCCGAGTTGTCCCCGAGTGGCTCTCGAATTTCTTCGAGTCGCACCGTTCTCCCACTGGCTTCCTGACTGAGAAACTCTTTCTCTAGGAAAACCCCGTTCCGAGCAACAATCACTTTGTTCTCTTCTCGGTTGTAGAAGCTGTATCCCAAGGTTTCCCTCGGATATCCCACGAATATGCATTTATCCGACTTGGGTGTAAGTTTGTCCGACATGAGTCGCTTGACAAATGCTTCACAACCCCAAATCTTTAGAAAAGACAAACTAGGACTCTTCCCAGTCCACATCTCATGTGGTGTCTTGTCTACGGATTTTGATGGTACCCTGTTAAGTGTGAAAGCTGCAGTTTCTAGAGTGTATCCCCAGAATGACAAGGGTAAATCCGATTTGCTCATCATCGACCGGACCATGTCCAACAAGGTTCGATTTCTCCGTTCTGACACGCCGTTTCTCTGCGGCGTACCCGAAGGTGTGAGCTGAGGTACTATACCTCGGCTTTTCAGATGATCATCAAACTCCTGGCTCATGTACTCACCTCCACGATCTGATCGCAGAAGTTTTATCGTCTTGCCAAGCTGATTTTCAACCTCGTTCTGAAACTCTTTGAACTTTTCAAAAGTTTCCGACTTGTGCCTCATCAAATAGATATATCCATATCTACTCAAGTCGTCGGTAAAAGTCACGAAGTACTGATAGCCACCTCTGGCCATTGTGCTCATTGGACCACACACATCACTGTGTATAAGCTCCAACAGCTCGGACGCCCTCTCACAACTCTTTGCAAAAGGAGACTTAGTCATCTTGCCGAGCAAGCATGATTCACATGTCTCGAACGACCCAAAGTCGGACGAAGTTAGAAGTCCATCATCATGGAGCTTCTCCATGCATTTCAGACTAATGTGTCCAAGCCGGCAATGCCAAAAGTATGTCGGATTTATTTCATTAGGCTTATGCCTCTTGACATTCACGTTATAGACTGGTTCGGTTTCTATATTCAAAATAAATAGCCCATCTACAATGGGTGCATAGCCGTGGAACATTCCATTCAAATAAAGTGAACAACCATTGTCCTTTAAACTGAATTCATAACCCTGACTCATCAAACATGAGGCAGAAATAATGTTTCGACTAAGTGCGGGAATGTTATAACAATTATTCAATTCCAAAATAAATCCAGAAGGAAGCTGGAGCTGCATCATGCCGACCTCCAACGCAGCAACTCTTGCTTTGTTGTCGACCCTGATGTCAATCTCCCCTTGTGCCACACGCCTAGTTCTTATCAGCCCCTGCATCGAGTTGCAAATATGAACAACCGATCCGGTATCAAATACCCAAGAGCTACTAGGTATGTCAGCAAGGTAAATGTCTATAACATATGTAACAAGTGTACCTTTGCGTGATGAAGCATTTCCGGCCTTCTTGCCATGCTCAGCAAGCCACTTGCTACAGTTCCTCTTCCAGTGACCAGTTTCCTTGCAATGAAAGCACACGGTATTTGAGTCCGGTCCCGGCTTCGGCGCAGTGGCGGAGACAACCTTCCCTGTGCCCTTTGCCTTACCCTTTTTCTTGGACTAACTCTTCTTGAACTTAGCCGAGTTCTGCACCATCAACACTTGATGTGTGCCTTTCTTAATATCTTGCTCAGCCACCTTAAGCATCCCATGCAATTCAGTGAGCTTCTTATCCATGCCATGCATATGATAGTTCGAGACGAACGTCCCATAGCTAGGTGGAAGAGAACTCAGAATTGCATTCGTGGACAGCTCGTCCCCAAGTGGGAAGCCTAACCGATCCAAAGCTTGCACGTACCCGATCATCTTGATCACATGCGGGCTCAGTGGATCACCCTCCTTCAGCTTACAATCCGTCAAGGATTGCCAGACGTTGAACCTTTCGGTCCTAGCCTGCACCTGAAACATGCTCTTGAGACTCTCGATCATATCGAAAGCGTCAACGTTTTCGAAATGCTGTTGCAAATCGGGCTCCATACAAGCCAGCATGAGGCAGCTGATCTCGTTTGATTCATCAACGAGTTTCTGATGGGCATTCTTGGTTGTGGCACTAGCATTCTCGGCAGGTTCCTCTGGAAGTGGATCCTCTAGAACATGTTCCTTTTTATCGTGCTTGAGAACAATTCTCAGATTTCTATACCAGGTGGTAAAGTTTGTTCCATTCAGTTTATCCTTTTCCAGAATTGATTTCAATGCAAAGTTGGGTTGAGCAGGTGGTGCCATTGATCTACAACAGAAAATATGCAATCACTAAGCAATGTGTTTATGTAGAGTAATTCAAGCCTTAAACAGAACTACTCCCACTGAAGTCAGCATCCCTCCGCAAACTCTCAGTGATTCAGGACCCGTCTAGCACGAGCGACTAGTGAGCTTTAGCATCACTGCTAGCCAACTTGCCTATTCGGTAAGCAACTCCTTGCTAATCGTATCTCTATACGACTCCTGTCGGTCGGGTAGGTATCTTATACCCCGGCTCCCAACCTTCTTTGCCACAAGGCCCAAAACCGTTTTGATAGCCTTGTCAAGTTAACCTGATGCAGTGCATGTCCGTGTCCGACACGAACCCTCCAGTTCAAGGACACCTAGTAGCACCTCAATTTTATGAGCCCACCACTAGACGTACTTGACGTGCGGAGGTGCAACATCCAGAATGGCAATGTGCTTGATATTAATGAGGGATCTTTCTACCATTCTAACATGCATAGAAACAAGAAGCAATATCAATCACATATAAACATAAATATGTGAAATAGTATGGCTCCTTCATGGATGTCCTTCCAGGCCGGCTCCAACTCCGATGACCAGGGTGGAACTCCATCTTGTTCGTGACGCCAAAGCCTCGAACTTGATCTCTGTTCTCCAACTACTACAACTAGTAATGAATTTACAAAGAATCACAAGTCGACACGCAGGTCATTATACAATATAATGACAGCACTTTGGCTCCTGCCGGCTGACAATCATGACACGCAGGTCATGTTAAATTACACACATGCACCACATACATATGAGCCATACTATTCACATCAAACCTGCAAAACAAAGTTATGCATAGAATCGCATTCTACCGTTTTGTGTGATCGCGTACGAAATACAAGACGCTACGCATACCCGATTCACAGTTAACCCCGATGGCGGAAATCACGGATCAAATCTGTATTCCGATCATGCCGAATTTTCTGATCTGACCGATCTCATCGATCATCGCGAACCCGATTCGGATTTACGTTTCACAGTTAACCCCGATGGCGGAAACCGACCGGTAGGGGTAGGTTGTGTCATGACCTCTTCAATTCCGATTGACAGAAAACATAGCCTCAACGATCCCTGATGTGCAGTTGATCTCATCAACCGTGCACATAGCCAATCTCATAAACGATGACAGATCTCATCTGCGCCTCCACATAACATATATGCATCCGATCTGAATCCAAATCCTATAGCAGAGGCTCGGATACCACTGTTGGGTTCTACTGTAGGTGTATCGCATGCCAATTCAAATTTTCCTACGCGCAGAACATCCAAGAACATGCTACGGAGATGGATCACAGTTCGTTACCACTAGACGCGCAGTGCCATGCAGCGGAAGTAGAGTTGGGGCAGCGCGTTTGAGTGGTCTGTCTCCTCCTCGTCCGATCTCCCTCGAACAGCCGGCCCGATCTCCCTCGAACTGGCGGTCGCCGGATCCCACGTACAGGTTCACCGGAGCGGCGCAAGTGCACCGCCACTAATGGTATCCGCGCGTGCAGGAGGAACACCGTGCGGCGGACTGCTAGGTCCGATCACACAGTCGGCGGCGGCAAGTGGAGGTGGCTAGCTCCAACACATGAAAAGCCCTAATGACGGCGCCGAAGCGATCAACCAGATAGGTGTGCCGCACCTCCACTGTATATAGGCATGCGGCGCGGTCTCAACTCTTGGGCCTCGCACGGATGCTAAAGCCCACATGTTCCTTCCCTTAAGCACGCGACCCCTTAGGTTCTCGTTCACTTGGTCGCGAGTCTGATCATATCAGACTCGGCTAGTCGGTAGCGGCCTCTAGCAAAGCATGCCGACTCCAAGTGTCCGATGAAGTTGGTTAGGCGAACCTGTACATCACACTTCTGTTCCCTTTGCCACACGATATAAGTTGTCGGGCTCAAGGCGAGTCTGTCATCCTTGTGCTAGCCCGACCTCTTTCTCGTTCCAGTGATACCGACCACAAACCGGATTATCTCATAATCCTTGTCGCATGGCCATGCTTATCTTGGCCGTATCACACGAGGGGCCCAGAGTATATCTCTCCTAACCGGAGGGGCAAATCCCTTCTTGCTCGACCATGTCTCGCAGCATGGGTCTGGACAAGCCCGAAACCTACCTTTGTAACTACCCAGTCACGGAGTAGCATTTGGTCGGCCCAAAGCAAGTCTGTCACCATCCCGAGTACATGTGCCAGCTCAGGTCTTAGGACATAGAATGTATGTTGTACTAGAGACTCACAGATGACCTATCGCTGCGTCTCATAGTTGGGTGTGTCCAACTCAGACCTTATCTCGACTCGGATCCGACTACGTCAAATCCGATCAGATCTTTCTGAGTCCATATTATCCGGCTAGCATCCAATGCTACATGGTCAGTGAGACCGAACCATCCACCGTGTCATATGCTAGTCTAACTGGCTGAGCGTCCACACAACTCTTTCGACTAGGGACCATTTAGGACAGTCATCATACAATGTATAGTCTCACAAACAAGTCACGTACTTGTTAATACACATCAATGATAATGTCCAAGGACTATCTTTATTCATAAACACATAGGAAATATCATCATACATGATTGCCTCTAGGGCATATCTCCAACAGAATGGTGATCGGGATGTTCTCCCTAACATTAACTTCGCATTGATTTATAAATTTACTGGCATTCTTTTCAAGAGTAATCGGTTCGCCATCTTCTGCGACTTCATCGATGTTGAACTTTATGTCATCGGCCAACTTTTTGGCCCGGCCTCGTACCCTTCTAGGAGATTGGCTCGATCCGGAGGGCTAAAAGAGGAAAGATTCGTTAATATATATATATATATATATATATATATATATATATATATATATATATATATATAATCAATTAATAAATCTAATGATCACCAGAGGCTTAATATATATATACCTCGCCGGACTTTGTTAATTGTCTAACATTTTCTTTGCCATCATTGTTTGTTTGCCCTTCGTCTCTTGGTTCTTGCTCAAGTCCCTCACCAGAGTCGTTCAAAAATTCTGAGCCATCATGTTGTCCATTCTCTTGGTTTTGGGAGGAGCGTATGATGTCGAAGATGTCATCTGCATGGTATCTGCCGCTATCGTCCATAGCTTAACTAATCCAGAAGAAAGATAAAACAATTTAGTATTTAAATTAGAATGCATTCATTTAACATCCATCTATCTAACCAGCATCCATTTAACATCCATCTAACATTTCTATTCATCCATCATTCTAACATACATCAATATAACATCTATCCATCTACATCCATCTAACATTCATCTACACACAAAAATACATAAATTCATTTAACATCCATATGTCTGCACAAATCCATCTAAAATCCATCTATCTAGCCAAGTGCCTGGGTACCGGTGTAAGATAGAACCATTACACACAGCCAGAGTACCGGTGTATGTCTTTCCTCGGACTACTTCAACATTTCTCATTATCCAGTCAGATTCCTCCTCCCTAGCCAAGTGCCTGGGCCCTAGCCAAGTGCCTACGTCAAAGCACCCAAGGCAGGCCTCTAATCTCTTTTTTCTTCACCTCGTCTCAAATGAATTTACAATGCTCATGAAAAAATAACTCAATAAATTTTTTAAATTTTGCCGAGTGAAAAAAACTTAGGTCAATACATCACATACAACATTGACACTTAAATTTTTTAGCAAGATCATCATGATCAAGAAACCACCCATCATAGTCTTAATTTTAGTCATCACATCACATAAAGCATTAACACTTCAAACTAGAGAAAAATCATAGTGCTAATAACATCTACTGAAGATTTTAGATCATCATCCATCCATCCATTCATCTATCACTAATTTGATCAACATCCATTCATTAATGTTTTACAAACTAAATTTCTAAAAAAATTGACCAACATTCCATCCATCCATCTATGAACCTACAAACATCCATACCATCTAGGGAATACTCATTCATGCATCCATCCACCTAAAACACAATAGCAAAAAACTGAAAATGAAGAAAAAAAATGCTCACAACGGATATGGCAGAGGGGCGTCGCGGGTGCGGGTGCAGCGGGCGACCGGAGATGGGGGCCGGAGCCCGAGCCGGCACGGGGTCGGGGCAAGCAGAGGGGTCGGGGCGGCACGGGGAGGGCACCAGGTCCGGGGCGGCGCGGGGAGGGCACTAGGTCAGGGCGGTGCGGAGGAGGGCACGGGGTCGGGGCGACGCGGGGAGGGCACAGGTCCGGGGCGGCGCGGTGCCAATCGGAGACGGGGCACCGAGCTGCGGTGCGGATCGCCGGAGATATTGGGCAGCCTCGCGGCGTGGTTCTGTCCTTCTCCTGGTGGTGGATGGAATAGGGACCCCGGGCGGAGTTATATACACAAGACCTTTAGTCCCGGTTCCAGCCACGAACCGGGACTAAAGGTCAACCTTTTCGGTGGACCAAATTCCGCGTGGGAGAAGGAACCTTTAGTCCCGGTTGGTGGTTGCAACCGGGACTAAAGGTGTCTTTGAATTAATTTTGTTTTCTTCATATTTAGAGTTTGATAATAGATTTTAAACTGATTCTTTTTGTGTAGAAAACTTTAGGTAAAACTCTTAGAATATTTAGAGTTTTGGAGTGAATCTTTTTGCTTTTGGTTAAAAAAATTATAAACTTTATGTTTAAATTTGAATTCTTTAAAATTTGTGTGAATCACTAGTTTGTGAATAACTTTAGTTTAAAAATAGATTTTTGAGTGATTCTTTTTCATGTTGTTTAATATTAGTGTGTTTTATCAGTATGTTCAATTTGGGAAATTTTAGGATATTTTAAATAGGTGTTTTATTCAAAAACAGATTCTGTTTAGCTCTTTTAGTTTTATACCTTTTTCCTTTAATTAAATATTGTAATTGAAGATATTATTTTAAACTTTAAAAATTCATATCTTCAGTTCTGTTAAGCCAAATGGAGCAAACAAGATGTCAAATTGTTTGTCTTAACATAACCTACACATTCATATTTTGTTTGGACATAATTGCATTGATTAACTCCTCTGTATAATTAAAATAGTAAAAGGACAGGAATAATTCCTAATTTTGAATCCATAACTTAATAAATAATTATTCAAAAATCATGTTTCAAATGCCAAAATGCCCTAGCTCTTACAAAGATTCCGGCGTCAGAAGGGGGTAGCAAAGTGAAACTTTTTGCTTGCTTGTGTTACCGTAACCCCTAGTAACACCCAAAACTCATGTATACCCTAACTCTTACAAAGATTCCCTCCGGTTTGTCCGGAGTGGGACTTAGACTTTCCAGCTATAAGTCCGGAAACTCACTAGAGAGAATGTGATGACGGTGAAGCCGGTCACATCCCAGAGTGGGATCTGGGGCTATAAGACTTTTTCTTCGCGTATGTCTCTTGCTTATGATTGCGCCGTAACCATGGAGAATCTTCATCATTTAACAGGATGCTTGGGTCAGTGTTCACTTTGAAGGGAGGAATTTCATCAAACTTATTATAATCTTTTGACATGTTTGTCTTGTCCTCCACTCCCACGATGTTTCTTTTACCTGAAAGAACTATGTGGCACTTTGGCTCATCGTATGATGTATTTGCTTCCTTATCTTTTCTTTTTCTCGGTTTGGTAGACATGTCCTTCACATAGAAAACCTGAGCCACATAGTTGGCTAGGACGAATGGTCCGTCTGTGTACCCAAGATTGTTGAGATCCACTGTTGTCATTCCGTATTGTGGGTCTACCTTTACCCCGCCTCCTGTCAGATTGATACATTTGCACCGAAACAAAGGGACCTTAAAGAACGTCCATAGTCAAGTTCCCATATCTCCTCTGTGTAACCATAATATGTGTCCTTTTTCCCATTGTTGTATGTTGCATTCAAGCGGACACCACTGTTTTTGTTGGTGCTCTTTTTATCTTGGGCGATCGTGTAAAATGTATTCCCATTTATATCGTACCCTTTGAAAGTCAATATAGTCAAAGATGGTGACTTGGCCAACAAGTACAGCTCATCTCCAACAGTGGTGTTATTCATGAGATGTGTTTGCCACCAACCGCCGAAAGTCGCCATGTGTGTACGTTTAATCCAGGAGTCAGACTGCTCCGGATTCTTGGAGCGTACAATATCCATCTATTCCTCAATATACGGAGCCACCAAGGTGGAATTTTCTAGAATTGTGTAGTGTGCTTGAGTGAAAGAATGCTCGTCCATACTTATTACTGCTTTCTTTCCTAGCGTGCCTTTTCCACTCAGTCTCCCCTCATGCCGCGATTGAGGAACACCAATCGGCCTAAGGTCAGGAATAAAGTCAACACAAAACTCAATAACCTCCTCTATTCCATAGCCCTTGGAGATGCTTCCTTCTGAACATATTTCTTTAAGACTCCCATGAACCTCTCAAAGGGGAACATATTGTGTAGAAATACATGACCCAGAATCGTAATCTCTTCGACTAGGTGAACTAGGACGTGCGTCATAATATTGAAGAAGGATGGTGGGAACACCAACTCAAAACTGACAAGACATTGGACCAAATCATTATGTAACCTTGGTAGGATTTCTGGATCGATTACCTTCTGAGAAATTGCATTGAGCAATGCACATAGCTTCACAATGGGTACTCGAACATTTTCCGTTAGAAGCCCCCTCAATGCAACCGGAAGTAATTGCGTCATAATCATGTGGCAGTCATGAGACTTTAGGTTTTGGAATTTTTTCTCTGCCATATTTATTATTTCCTTTATATTCAACGAGAAGCCAGACGGGACCTTCATACTACTCAGGCATTCAAAAAAGATTTCCTTCTCTTCTTTCGTAAGAGCATAGCTGGCAGGACCTTGATACTGCTTTGGATGCATGCCGTCTTTTTCGTTCATACATTACTAGTTGTGCCGTGCCTCCGGTGTATCTTTTGTCTTCCCATACACGCCCAAGAAGCCTAGCAGGTTCACGCAAAGATTCTTCGTCACGTGCATCACGTCGATTGTAGAGCGGACCTCTAGGACTTTCCAATAGGGTAGCTCCCAAAATATAGATTTCTTCTTCCACATGGGTGTGTGTCCGTTAGCGTCATTCGGAACGGATTGTCCGCCAAGACCCTTTCCAAAGATTACTTTTAAATCCTTGACCATATCAAATATATCATCACCAATACGTTGGTGAGGCTTCTTCCGGTGATCTGCCTCACGTTTGAAATGCTTGCCTTTCTTTCTTAAGAGATGCCTGATCGGAAGAAATCGACGATGTCTTGGGTACACAGTCTTCTTACATTTATACAAATATATACATTCAGTCTCATGTAAACAATGTGTTCATGCATTGTATCCCTTGTTTGTCTGTCCTGAAAGGTTACTAAGAGCAGGCCAATCATTGATGGTTACAAACAGCAACGCTCGTAGGTCAAATTCCTCCTGCTTGTGCTCATCCCACACACGTACACCTTTTTTATCCCACGACTGTAAAAGTTCTTCAACGAATGGCCTTAGGTACACATCAATGTCGTTGTCGGGTTGCTTAGGGCCTTGGATGATGACGTGGCTTGAGACTGCGTCGGTATTTCCCCAAAGAGTAAGGGATGATGCAGCACAGCGACAGTAAGTATTTCCCTCAGTTATGAAACCAAGGTATCGAACCAGTAGGAGGATCACGCAACACTATGTAAACAGCACCTGCACACAAAGAACAAATACTTGCAACCCGACGCGAAAGAGAGTTTGTCAATCTCTCCACGGTAAAAAGATAGATTAGGTAGTGATATATTGGATAAATAGATCTCACAAGAACACACAAAAAAGAGGCAAATAAAAAGTGCAGCAAGGTATTTTTGGGTTTTTGGAATAATAGATCTGAAAACAAAAGCGGCAAAAAGATAGATCGGAAAGCAATATGTTGGAAAAGTAGACCCGGGGGCGTAGGATTCACTAGTGGCTTCTCTCATGAGTATAGCACACGGTGGGTGAACAAATTACTGTTGGGCAATTGATAGAACATCAAAAAATCATGATGATATCAAAGGCGATGATCATTATATAGGCATCACGTCCAAGATTAGTAGACCGAAACGATTATGCATCTACTACTATTACTCCACACATCGACCGCTATCGAGCATGCATCTAGTGTATTAAGTTCATGGAAAAACGGAGTAATTCAATAAGAATGGTGACATGATGTAGACAAGATCTATTCATGTAGGAATAGACCCCATCTTGTTATCCTTAATAGCAACGATACATGCGTGCCTCGCTGCCCCTTCTGTCACTGGGAGAGGACACCGCAAGATCGAACCCGTCACAAAGCACCTCTTCCCATGGCAAGAAAAATCTATCTAGTTGGCCTAATTAAACCAAAGATTCGAAGAAGAAATACGAGGCTATAAGTAATCATGCATATAAGAGATCAAAGAAGACTCAAATAATATTCATGGATAGAAACTAATCATGAACTCAAAATTCATCGGATCCCAACAAACACACCGCAAAAGTTTACATCAAATAGATCTCCAAGAGACCATTGTATTGAGAATCAAAAGAGAGAGAGGAAGCCATCTCGCTACTGCCTACGGACCCATAGGTCTATGGTGGACTACTCACGCATCATCGGAGAGGCACCAATGAGGATGATGAACCCCTCCGTGATGGTGTTAGATTGGATCTTGCGTCTCTGGAACTTGCGGCGGTTGGATGTATTTTTCGTCGACTCCTCTAGGGTTTCTGGAATATTTGGGTATTTATAGAGCTCAGAGGCAGTGGAGGGGGTTCCCGAGGCGGCCACAACCCATCAGGGCGCGCCCGGGGCCCCTGGCGCACCCTGGTGGGTTGTGGGTGGCCTGGGCTCCCTCCTGGTTACTTCTTTGGCCCACTGGCCTTCTTCTCGTCCAAAAAAATTCTCCAAAAAGTTTCATCGCGATTGGACTCCGTTTGGTACTGATATTCTACGAAGTAAAAAACAAGCAAAAAACAACAACTGGCACTTTGGCAGTATGTCAATAGGTTAGTCCCAAAAAATGATATGAAGTTGCTATAAAATGATTGTAAAACATCCAAGATTGAGAATATAACAGCATGGAACAAGCAAAAATTATAGATACGTTGGAGACGTATCAGATGAGCACTGGCATCATAATGAACTTCCGCTTCATGCACAACCAAGGAGGAACACTACTAGGGAAAACCTTATACACAGAAGCTTATCAGTAGCGCTTGTTAAAAGTAGGCGCTACTGCTAATGAGCAGTAGCGCGTGGTCACAAAGGGCGCTACTGGTATCCATGTAGCAGTAGCGCGTCAGGAACAAACTACGCTACTAATATAATTGCCACACCATTGCCGACAGACTAGGTATAGTAATAGTGCCCTTCTGCAAACAGCGCTACTGCTAACAAAATAATAGTAGTGCATTTTTTGGGTAGGGCGCTACTGCTAAGTTTGACCGATCGCTGCAACTAAAGATGTGATGTGCCACATTGTGGGCCCTACTTAGTAGTAGCGGTTCACGCGGACCGGCACTATTGCTAAAATTGTATCTGTAGCGCGTTTTCCTCGACCGCGCTACTTCTAGGTTGTACCTTACCTTCTACCCTGGCCCGCACCCCTCACTCCTCAGTCTGTAGATCTCCCTCTCCACTATCTCCCTCGCGGCGGCGCTCCCACATCCCGGCCGTCCGCCCCACGCAGCGGCTCTCCCCGTCCCGGCCCTCCCCACGCGGCGGCCCTCCCCCTCCCGTCCCTCCCCGTCTCAGCCATCCACGCAGCGGTAGCTCTCATTAATGGATGGATGGATTGGTGCATTAGATGGTTATGAATGGATGCATTTAGATGGTTAGATGGATGTATGGATGCATTTAGATGGTTAGATGGATGGATGGATTCATTTAGATGGTTATGAATGGATGCATTTAGATGGTTAGATGGATGTACGGATGCATTTAGATGGTTAGATGGATTGTTACAAAGGTGCTTCGCGTCGTAACCGTACAAAATTGTTTAAACTTGCAAACTTTCGTGGATGATTGCATCTAAACCGTTGCTCCTGTGGATGTGATTTCTTCATGAGATTTGTTGGCGTGGGGAAATTTACAGGGATTCCATGTCTCCTAGACGTTGTGCTATTTAATATGTCCATTGTTAAGAAAATGCCATGCCAAATTTATAGGGATTCCATGTCTCCTAGACGTTCTCGTCAAGAGGAGTTGGAGTGGCGGAGGAAGTTGGTGGCGCGGGGAAAAAGGATTGACAATGCAGTGTTCGGATGGAGAGATTGTATGCGGGAGCTGAAAGAGGGAGAGAATAAGTTCCGGGAGACTCAATGTGGTTTCTGGGAGCACGAATTCAATACATGCAAGACTTATGACGAAACACAACTAAAAGTTGCGGCAGACGTCATCTTCGTAGAGGCCAACGCTGCAGAGCATGCTCAGATGCCGCCTCAGAGTAGTCCCCACTTGGTTATGGAATGGGCGCTACAACAAGTGTCATCTTCGTTCCCGGCTCAGGGAGCCTGATGGGGAAGTGTTATCGGGATACTTCCGCCAAGAATGCCCCCACCACCATCAGATTCTGCACCACTAGATTCTACTCATTAATAGTATTTTAGTAAGATTAAGCTCTAGTTTAAGGTTTAATAGTTTGATCATTATTGGTCTCGATCTAGCAGTTCGGTCTGGACTTGTAAGGTTTTTGAAATCTAGTTATCTGTTTGAACTCAAATTGTCATCAATAATGATATATATATAAACCCATCCTCTTCTGCTTACTAATGACACTGTTGCTACATGGGGCCCACCACGGTACTGGTAATTACACTAGTGATGTCATTAGTAAACAAAAAAAGCATAAAATTAGTAGTGGCGCGGGTTAGAGACCGGCGCTACTAATACTTTACTTACCAGTAGCGCTGGGGAGCGACACTACTGCTACAAGTTAGCTGTGGCACCGTATCAGTAGCGCGGTTCCCCGCGCTACTGACAGGCCCTTAACCGCGCTACAGCTAGGCTTTTCCCTAGTAGTGGAAGGTTGTAGATACATAGAGTCATAGGCCAGGTGCTATAACTGCAGCTCTGCTCCCCAAAAGGATTCATGCCATCTGTACTTAGAGCAAACCATAAGTTCCTTGCGTCATCTACAAAGTCCGGGAACTCTCTCTCGATTTTTCTCCACTGCGACCCATCAGCGGGTACTCTCAACATCGCGTATTTCTTACGGTCTTCTTTGTGCCATCGCAACAACTTGGCATGCTCTTTGTTTTGGAACAAACGTTTCAACCGTGGTATTATAGGAGCATACCACATCACCTTGGCAGGAACCCTCTTCCTGGGGCGCTCGCCCTCAACATCACCAGGGTCATCGCGGCTGATCTTATAGCGCAATGCACCACATACCGGGCATACATTCAAATTCTCGTGCTCCTCACCACGGTAGAGGATGCAGTCATTAGGGCATGCATGTATATTCTACACCTCTAATCCTAGAGGGCAGACAACCTTCTTTGCTTCGTACGTACTGGCGAGCAATTCGTTATCCTTTGGAAGCATCTTCTTTATCATTATCAGCAACTTTTCAAATCCCCTGTCAGATACATCATTCTCTGCCTTCCATTGCAGCAATTCCAGTGTGGTACCCAGCTTTTTCTTGTCATCTTCGCAATTTGGGTACAACAATTTTTTGTGATCCTCTAACATGCGCTCAACCTTCAACCTCTCCTTTTCACTTTTGCAGTTTCTCTGTGCATCAACAATGGCCTGACCAAGATCATCAGCAGGCTCATCTGATGCCTCTTATTCAGCTTCCCCCATTGTAGTACCATCGTATTCAAGGAACCCAGGATAGTTGTCATCATCCTCTTCTTCTTCATTGTCTTCCATTATAACCCCTCTTCCTCCGTGCTTGGTCCAACAGTTATAGCTGGACATGAAACCGGAATGAAGCAGGTGGCTGTGAAGGATTTTTGAGGTAGAGTAATCCTTATTATTCTTACAGACACCACATGGACAACACATAAAACCATTCCGATTGTTTGCCTCACTCACACGCATAAAATTATGGAGCCCATTAATGAACTCGGGAGAGCGTCGGTCATCGTACATTGATGACCCACAAGTATAGGGGATCAATCGTAGTCCTTTTGATAAGTAAGAGTGTCGAACCCAACAAGGAGCAGAAGGAAATGACAAGCGGTTTTCAGCAAGGTATTCTCTGCAAGTGCTGTAAGTAACAATAGTAGATAGTTTTGTAGTAAGATAATTCGTAACAAGTAACGAGTGACAATAGTAACAAAGGTGCAGCAAGGTAGCCTGACGTGGCTTGAGACTGCGTCGGTATTTCCCCAAAGAGGAAGGGATGATGCAGCACTGCAACGGTAAGTATTTCCCTCAGTTATGAAACCAAGGTTATCGAACCAGTAGGAGGATCACCAACACCCAATAAGCAGCACCTGCACACAAACAACAAATACTTGCAACCCGACGCGAAAGAGAGGTTGTCAATCTCTATACGGTAATAAGATAGATTAGGTAGTGATATATAGGAGAGATAGATCTCTCAAGAACACAAATAAAAAGAGTAAATATGCAACAATATATTTTTGGTTTTTTGGTTTTGTAGATCTGAAAACAAAGATTGCAAAAACATAGATCGGAAAGCAATATGATGGAAAAGTAGACCCGGGGGCCGTAGGGTTCACTAGTGGCTTCTCTCATGAGTATAGCGCACGGTGGGTGAACAAATTACTGTAGGGCAATTGATAGAAAATCGAATAGTCATGACGATATCCAAGGCGATGATCATTATATAGGCATCACGTCCAAGATAAGTAGACCGACTCCTGCCTGCATCTACCACTATTACTCCACACATCGACCGCTATCCGGCATGCATCTAGTGTATTAAGTTCATGGAAAAACGGAGTAATGCAATAAGAACGATGACATGATGTAGACAAGATCAATTCATGTAGGAATAGACCCCATCTTGTTATCCTTAATAGCAACGATACATGCATGTCTTGCTGCCCCTTCTGTCACTGGGAAAGAACACCGCAAGATCGAACCCATCACAAAGCACCTCTTCCCATGGCAAGAAAAATCGATCTAGTCGGCCTAACTAAACCAAAGATTCGGAGAAGAAATACGAGGCTATAAGTAATCACGCATATAAGAGATCAAAGAAGACTCAAATGATATTCATGGATAGAAACTGATCATGAACTCAAAATTCATCGGATCCCAACAAACACACCGCAAAAGTTTACATCAAATAGATCTCCAAGAGACCATTGTATTGAGAATCATAAGAGAGAGAGAGAGAGAAAGGAAGCCATCTAGCTACTGCCTACGAACCCGTAGGTCTATGGTGGACTACTCACGCATCATCGGAGAGGCACCTATGAGGAAGATGAACCCCTCCGTGATGGTGTTTAGATTGGATCTCGCGGTTCTAGAACTTGCGGCGGCTGGAATTGTGTTTCGTCGACTCCCCTAGGGATTTTGGAATATTTGGGAATTTATAGACATCAGAGGCGGTGCGGAAGGGGGCCGAGGAGGGCACAACCCATCAGGGCGCGCCGGGGCCCCCCTGGCGCGCCCTGGTGGGTTGTGCTCTCCACAGCCCACCTCTCCGGCAGTTGTTTGCACTACTAGGAGAAACCCTACTAGTAGCGCTTGAAAAACCTATAGTAGTAGCGCTGGGTCCAGCGCTACTGCTAAGGCGCTACAGCTAAGTTATAGCAGTAGCGCTGGTTGGTGCAGCGCTACTGCTAAGTCTGGTTAGCAGTAGCGCTGCAGAGAGGAACGCGCTGCTGATAACCCAGCGCTGCTGCTAGATGGCTTCCAGCGCTGCTACTAGTATTACTGCTTTCACAGATTCATACCCCCTCTACGTATTTGTGATGTATTCATACAGGCTCTATACAGTAGTTTCATCATGGATTTTATTCATCCAAATCAATCAAAAGTGATCAAAAGTTGAATTAGTAGGACGACGATCCTACTAATTCAACTTTTGGTCACTTTTGATCCATCGACATGAATCTAATCCACCTTCCTTCCCCCAATGATATAATAACTAATCATGATCATAATAACAAGTTGGTCACTAGTCATAATCACAACTCCTCCTCCTCATCATCATCAACTCTAACACATTGTAGCACATAATAACACATTGTACCTAGGACCTACTCCTCTCTCATAGGACCTACTCTACCCTCTCTTAGGTAAAATATCATAAAACAAGATAGGCCCTGACTCTCCATTATGGAGAATGGAGATCATCCTGTCTCCAATTCTTGGCCTACGCACAATGTTGCTTCCAAGTAGCTCTCTATGATTGACCATAAATTTTTTCCAATCTTTGATTGTCATGTCTTCATCGGTTTTAGAAATCCGGTATGAACAGGAGTGATGCGTAGGCTGACCTGGCCGTGCTGGCCGTAAGCTCATAACATCAACGCGACCTCTCGGAAACATCAGATAAGGCACACAATCCTTCGGGATTTTCTGTTGAAAAACATAGTAATAACTTTGTAGTTAGCAATGTTGTTTAGTTTTAGAAGAATTTATGCAAAAGATGCACGGATGTCGTAATAGTAGAAAACCTTACCATGCAATCTCCATGGATGTTACCATAGTTCACCATGTGCACTAGTGGCACGTATTGACCATAATGTGGAGGAGTTTGATAATAGCTATTGTAATTCTCAAGATCATTAATAAATGCGATAAGATGAACTTTCTCCTTATAAGTTAATTCTGCTTCATCATTGTAGTAGTAGGTTCTGTCTACCATCTTCCGTACATTTTTTGAAGAATGAAAATAAGCTGTCAATGGAAATAAGCTGTCAACTATTTTGAAATAAACAATATAAATTAAATAATAAATATGTTTAACAAACTCACACGGAGGCAGAATCGGAATCATAATAAATATGGTTGAGAAACTCACATAATGGTAGAACTGGAGGCGTCTGCACATCGACCCAGATGTCGATATTACCTTCAATTTCATCTTCCGGGCGAATATCAAAGGTGATAAGCATATTAGGCTCAAATGCATAAGCCTTGCATAGTGCTTGCCAACTTTTGCATTCAAAATAGGAGTAGGTGTCTGCATTGTACAATTTTATGGCAAAAGTATAACCATGCTCGGTCCTCAAGTGAACTCTCTTTACCTCCATTCTTTTTTTAGTATTGAAACCAATCTTATCCAAGACATAAATTCTTGCATGGCAGGGGATACGCTAGTAGAATAGTAAAAAATTAAAATTATAAGTTGAAGCAAAAGAAGCAGAAGTCATGCTTAATTACGAAAAAAGACTTGTCGTTGTGACTTACTGTATCAACTTCGAAGGTCTCATCCAGCACGATGCTGAAGTGCCTACCATCAACTAGGTGAGGCTTGTCGCACAGGCCGCGCTCGTCTTCGCATAATTCACACATAACGAATTTCCTTTCGTCGTCAGACATTTCCTATGTTCATAGTTGAAACATTTAAAATCGATCGAAGGCAACTACCAGGAAACTGATCAACACACAGATCACTATTACTCAATATGCAACGGGTTGACTTTAGGTCTGTTGAGTCTTTCGTTCCTAAACTCTCATCTCACGTATATGGTGGGCACTCCCTCTGATATTGCGACCGTCGGTGATGGTGGCTCCTCCATTCGTCCCCGAGTGCATTACACCAAAATGTCTAGCACACGGGAACGAAGGAGAAGCGACCCCCACGACAACAGTCGGGATTCTTCCTCTCTCATATTTCGACCGTCGGTGATGGTCGCTACTCCTCCTTTCCCTAGTGCATTACAAATATCTAGCACAAGGAAAAGAAGGAGAAGCGACCCCCACGACAACAGTCGGGATTCTTCCTCTCTCATATATATATATGGTGGACACTCTCCCTCACTGAAAGACACACAAGGAGCCGAAACAGACCTAAAGTCAACCCGTTCCATATATCGAGCAATGACATAGAAAAAATGCCCTATGTTTTGCCGGAATATCATTGAATTCCCGTTCTGGCAAATCACAAGCACTCGATATGTCCTACATTGTAGCACAAGTCATGCTAAAATTCATGAAAAATATGAGGCATGACCTTTATTAAAAACAGGACATATCGAGCGCCTGAAATTTGCCGGAACGGAAACGAATCAACATTCTGGCAAAACATAGGCCACTCGGAGGTACATTGCAAACAAGAACACCAAGACATCCTCTATATTCAGAATATAACATGTTCATTCTATCAAATGAGTAAATAGTTTCTGGATCACTAGAAACTATCAACTATGTCTAAAAATAATATACTAAAACCCTAGTAATAATTCAGTTAACTAGAAACTATCAACTAAACCCTAAAAACTATCCTAAATCAAAGTGTTATATATGAACAGAGGCTTATATCAACTAAAAACTATCAACTATGTCTAAATTTTTACTAATCAGTTAATCATACTAAATCAAAATTGTTATATATCAACTACAAACTATTAAGTAAATCAAAATGTTGCATATCAACAAGAAAATATCAACTAGCCTACTAAATCAAAATGTAGCAGGGAGGAGGGGTTGTGGATGGAGGAGGGAGGAGGGAGAAGGAGGGGCGACTGAAGGAGGGAGGAGGAAGGAGGTCGGAGGAGGAAGGCGGAGCGAGGAGGGGCCGGCCGGCGACGAATGGAGGAGTGGAGGGAGGACGGAGGAGGTGGGGCGGGGAGGAGGGAGGAGGGAGGAGGGGGAGGATTACCGAGTCCAGGGAGGAGGGGGAGGTGACGGCGGCAGAGGGAGGAGGGGTAGACGACGGCGGCGGCGAGCGGCGGGGGGCGACAGTGTGAGGGGGGAGTGAGGGGCCGAGAGTGAGGAAGAGAGAGGGAGCGCATGGGGTGGATAAGGTTGTCATAGCAGCAGCGCGGGTTGGTGCCAAGCGCTACAGATAAGTAGAATAGCAGCAGCGTTGGTCGAGGAAGGGCGCTACTACTATACCTAGCCTGTCGGGAATGGTGTGGCAATTATAATAGTAGCGCGTTTTATACGTGCCACGCTACTGATATGTGTTTATTAGTAGCGCCGTTTTTTTACACGCGCTACTGATAAGTATCAGCAGCGCCTCCTTTTAAAAAGCGCTACTGGTAAGCTCCTGTGTATAAGGTTTTCCCTAGTAGTGTTGGCCCACTGGGTGTCTTCTGGTCCAGAAAAAATCTCCAAAAAGTTTCGTCGCGGTTGGACTCCGTTTGGTATTGATTTTCTGCGAAGTAAAAAACAAGCAAAAACAGCAACTGGCACTTTGGCACTATGTCAATAGGTTCGTCCCAAAAAATGATATAAAGTTGTTATAAAATGATTGTAAAACATCCAAGAATGATAATATAACAGCATGGAACAAGCAAAAATTATAGATACGTTGGAGACGTATCATAGCCCAATACTTTTTATAGCAAAGGAAAGGACTAAGAGTACTCTTATATTAAGCAAGTGCTCCTGAGGACACATGGGAATTTCTGTCTAATCATGTTCATCATGTTGAGTTGATTCGCGTTCGCTACTTTGATAATTTGATATGTGGGTGGACCGGTGCTAAGGTGTTGTTCTTACTTGAACTAACAACCTACTTATGATTACCCCCTCTCGTAAGCATCCGCAACTACGAAAGAAGAATTAAGATAAATCTAACCATAGCATGAAACATGTGGATCCAAATCAGCCCGTTATGAAGCAACGCATAAACTGGGGTTTAAGCTTCTGTCACTCTAGCAACCCATCATCTACTTGTTACTCCACAATGACTTCCCTTAGGCCCATAACATGGTGAAGTGTCATGTAGTCGAAGTTCACATGACACCACTAAGAGAAGTAACAACATACATGATACGTCTCCAACGTATCTACTTTTCCAAACACTTTTTCTCTGGTTTTGACCTCTAACTTGCATGATTTGAATGGAACTAACCCGGACTGATGATGTTTTCAGCAGAACTACCTTGTGTTATTTTTGTGCAGAAATAAAAGTTCTTGAAATTGGACGAAACTTTTTGTGGATTTTTTCTGGGAATTATATTGAATTATGGAGCGAAGACCTGCCGGAGGGAGGCCACTTGTGGGCCACAAGCCAATAGGGCACCCCCCCTAGACCACGCCCTGATGGCTTGTGGGGCCCACATGGCTCCTCCGACCCTAATTCCAGTCCTATAAAATCACATCTTCGGAGAAAAAAATCAGAGAGAAGTTTTCATCGCGTTTCACGAGACGGAGCCGCCGCCACCTCCTATTCTTCCTCGGGGGGGCTGGTCTGGAGTCCGTTTGGGGCTCCGGAGAGGGGAAATTGTCGCCGTCGTCATCACCAACCCTTCTCCGTCAACACCGCCATGATGCTCACCACTAGGAGTGAACAATTCCTTTGTAGGCTTGCTAGACGATGGTGGGATTGCATGAGATTGATCATGTAATTAGGTTAAGTTTGATAGGGCTTGATCCCTAGTATCCACTATGTTCTGAGATTGATGTTGCTATGACTTTGCTATGCTTAATGCTTGTCACTAGGGCCCGAGTGCCATGATTTCAGATCTGAACCTATTATGTTTTCATGAATATAACAGTGATTTGGATCCTATCTTGCAAGTTGTATGCACCTATTACGTGTCTTGATCCGCATACCCCAAGGTGACAATAATTGGGATTCTTTCCTGTGATTGCCATAGTTTGAGGAGTTCATGTATTCACCATGTGTTAATGCTTTGTTCCGGTTCTCTATTAAAAGGAGGCCTTAATATCCCTTAGTTTCCAATAGGACCCCGCTGCCACGGGAGGGTAGGACAAAAGATGTCATGCAAGTTCTTATCGCAAGCACGTATGACTACATACGGAATACATGCCTACATTATATTGATGAATTGGAGGTAGTTCTGTGTCGCCCTAGTGTGTAACTGTTACATGATCGATGTCATCTAAATCATTATCCATCACCAATCCACGTGCCTACGCTTTACATATACTGAATCTTGCTAAGTTACTATTGCTACTGTTACTGTCACAACTGCTACAAAATTACTGCTGTCACTACTACTGTTACTTTTGCTACTACTATTTGTCGTGCTACTAAACCTTTGCTTCAGAGAGATATCCCAAGTGCGGTTGAATTGACAACTCAACTGTCAAGGCCAATAAATATTCTTTGGCTCCCCTTGTGTTGAATCAATAAATTAGGGTGAAATACTACCTGTGAAGACTGTCGCGATCCCCTATACTTGTGGGTTATCAAGACCTTTTTGTGGCACCGTTGCCGGGGAGCATAGCCCTATTTATTGTGTTAACTTGAGGATATCCAATTGGCACTATGAAGAATCTGAAATATAATCGAACTAAGATCGTCCCCTCTCGCACGAGAGGAGGTAAGGAACTGCCATCCAGCTCTGCTTTTGACTCACCTACTGTTTTGAATCAGCTTGTGACACCACCACCTATTGATCGTCCCGATATGTCACTTGAACTTGATGATGCTACCTCTGAAATTAATGATGATACTATTGCTACACGTTTTGAAACTGAAACTGTGCCACTGAATGAATTACTTGATGCTCATATTGCTACAGCTAGGGAAATTGAAAATGTTGAAACTGATGAGGACTTTGAATCACCTGTTACACCTCGCTCTCCTAATAGATATAAATTGCCTCATGTACCTGAAGGTTATGTCATGGATAAGGAAACAACTAGTGATTTCTTTGCTTGTGAAAATAGAGATGACTTGAAGAAACTACTACGCAAACTGAAAGAAAAATCTATGATGAAGAAAATGAAATATGATCCTAAATTTGCTACTTCTCCTATATTTGTTACTGATAAGGATTATGAGTTCTCTGTGGATCCTGAGTTAATTCCTATAGTAGAATCTAATCCTTTCCACGGTTATGAAAATGAAACTGTTGTCGAACACCTTATGAAACTGAATGATATTGCTGCTCTGTTTACCAATGATGAAAAGATACGCTAGTATTATATCCTTAAGCTTTTTTCCTTTCTCGCTAGAAGGTGAGGCCAAGGAATGGTTTATTTCTCTTGCTCCTGGTTGTATGCGTAGTCCCCAGGATATGCTCCATTACTTTTCTGCGAAATATTTTCCTGCTCATAAGAAACAAGCTGCCTTACAGGAAATATTTAACTTTGCGCAAATTGAAGAAGAGAATCTCCCTCAAGCTTGGGGGAGGCTTCTCCGGTTACTTGGAGCTTTGCCTAATTGTCCTCTTAAGAAAAATGAAATTCTTGATATCTTTTATAATGGACTAACCGATGCTTCTAGGGACTTCCTAGATAGTTGTGCTGGTTGTGTTTTCAGGGAAAGAACTGTCGGTCAAGCTGAAGAATTATTGAATAACATATTGCAAAATGTCGATGATTGGACACTTCCTGAACCACCTCCGGAACCTATTCAAAAGAAGAGAGGTATTCTATTCCTCAACCCTGAAGATATGCAAGAAGCAAAAAGATCTATGAAGGAGAAAGGTATTAAAATTAAGGATATCAAGAAACTACCACCTATTGCAGAAATACATGGACTTGATAACCCGACACAGGTAGTAGAGGTAAATTCTCTCCGTTCCTTTGGTGAAAGTGATATACCTTACACTAAGTCTCCTGAACAATGCATGGATGAATATGACAATTATGTTGTTAAGAAAGAACACTTCAATAATTATGTTAAGGATCGATTGAGACGTAATGCTATGATGATAGACCATCTAAGTGACTTGATGTTTAGAATTGCTAATGATGTAAAAGGTTTAGCTAAACATGCTTCTATGGTTCACACTCAACTAGACCAAGTTGCTAAGTCACAAAATGGTTTACTTGCTGAAATGAATAATAATATGAATGATCATGCTGTTAGAGTAATGACTAGGGGAGGTTGTATGACCCAAGAACCTCTCTATCCGGAAGGCCATCCTAAAAGAATAGAACAGGATTCTCAGAAAATTAATGTTGATGCACATAGTTCCTTGATACTTGTGATCTGCGTTGGGTTTTCCGTGAAGAGGAACGGGTAATTGCAACACAAAGTGGGTAAGTATTTCCCTCAGTTATGAAACCAAGGTTTATCGAACCAATAGGAATATCAATCCTCAACCGTCTTCAGCGGCTGCACACAAATGAACAAACAACTTGCACCCAACGCGGGCAAGAGGGTTGTCAGTCCCCTTGATCTCGTTATTTGCAAGTAAATGAGTTGTGTAGATAATTGTTGATAAATATAAATTGCAAAATAAATAAAAAGTAAATAAAGGCAGCAAGGTAATTGTAGTGTTTGTAAATATATAAGTGAATAGACCCGGGGGCCATAGTTTTCCCTAGCGGCATCTCTCATGTAGGCAGCATACGGTGGGTAACAAATTACTGTTGGACAATTGATAGAAAAGCGGATAGTTATTTGATGTTCACGGCAATGATCATGTATATATAGGCATCACATCCATAAGAAAATAGGCCGACTCTGCCTGCACCTATTACTATTACTCCACTCATCGACCGCTATCCAGCATGCATCTAGAGTATTAAGTAAAACAGAGTAATGCTTGCAGAACGATGACATCAAGTAGACAAAGTAATCTCAAACAATATGAATGAACCCCATCGTTTTATCCTTAGTAGCAACAACAGAAAGATGCATCTTGTCCCCTACTTTGTCACTGGGATATAGAAACTCGCCAGGTTGAACCTACCACAACGCACCACTCTCACCGATGAAATATCAATCTACTTGGCCAAAGCACATCAATAGATCGGAGAGCATTACGAAGCTATAATGATCATGCAATTAAGAGACAATATATACCAGAGGTATCTCGGATAATTTTCACGAATAATCTGAACATAAACCCACAATTCATCGGATCCCAACAAACACACCGCACAATAGGATTACATTGGATAGATCAAAGCGAAGATGCGATGATCATTGTATTGAAGATCATAAGAGAGAGAGATTGCCATCTAGGTACTAGCTATGGACCCGTAGGTCTGTGGTGAACTACTCACACATCATCATGAGGGCAGCAAGGTTGATGAAGAGGCCCTCCGTGATCGATCCCCCCTCCGGCAGGACGCCGGAACGGAGCTCCAGATGGCCTCGTGACGGAACAAAGACTTGCGGCGACGGAAAAAGGGTTTCGGGACTGCCTTCGGGGTTTTTGCAATATTAGAGAATTTATAGGATGAAGAGGGACGTCGGGAGGCAGCCGAGGGGGCCACCACATATCAGGGCTCCCCCCCCCCCCCAGGGCGCGCCCTGATGTGTGGTGGGCCCCTCGTGCACCTCCTGGCCTCCTTTCGAAGCTTCTAGGTCTTCTTATAGTCCAGAAAAAATCATCAAAAAGTTTCGTGGCAATTGGACTTCGTTTGGTACTGTAAACCTGGAAAGACAAAAACATGCAAAAAACAGTAACTGGCACTGGGCACTGGGTCAATAGGTTAGTGCTCAAAAATATTATAAATTGGTAAATAAAGACCCAAAAAGTATCATAAAATGATAATATATTAGCATGGGACAATCAAAAATTATAGATACGTTGGAGACGTATCATTCCTCCAATAAGAAAAAGAAGAAGAAGAATGATAGGATCTTGCATGCTTCTAGTGAACCTGTTATAGAAACACCCACTGAGAAACATAACGATGTTTCTATTTCTGATGCTGAGACACAATCTGGTAGTGAACATGCACCTAGTGATAATGAAAAGGAAGATGAAAGTAATACCGTGCATGTTGATGCTCCACCAGATAGTAAAGAAGAATATGATAATGACGTAGAAATAGAACCTGCGGAGGATCTTGATAACCCACCTCCTAAAAATAAACGTTATGATAAGAGAGAATTTGTTGCTAGAAAACATGGAAGGGAAAGAGAGCCATGGGCTCAAAAACCCATGTCATTCCCTCGTAAGGCTTCTAAAAGTAAGGACGGTGAGGGTTTTGAACGCTTCGCTGAAATGATTAGACCCGTTCTTTTGCGCACACGCTTGACCGATATTATTGAAAATGCCTCCATATGCTAAGTATATGAAAGATATTATTACCAACAAAAGAAAAATACCTGAAACTGAAATTGTCACGATGCTTGCCAATTATTCTTTTGATGGAGGAATACCTAAGAAGCTAGGAGATCCTGGCATACCCACAATACCTTGCTCTATTAAAAGAAATTATGTTAAAACTTCTCTGTGATTTAGGAGCCGGTGTTAGTGTTATATCTTTCTCCCTTTATAAAAGACTTGATTTGAGTAAGCTTACACCTACTAAGATATCTTTGCAAATGGCTAATAAATCCACTGCTTTGCCTATTGGAATTTGCGAGGACGTTCCTGTTGTGGTTGCAAATGTTACTATCTTGACAGAATTTGTTATTCTTGATTTTCCCGAAGACGACAATATGTCGATCATCCTTGGTAGACCATTCTTAATACTGCAGTGGCTGTTATTGATTGCAATAAAAGCAAGGTTACCTTTCACGTCAATGGCAAGCAACATACCGTTCATTTTTTGAAGAAGCAGACTTTGGTTAATAATATTAATGTCATTGAGCCTACTCCCATGGTTATCATTGGAAGTTTTGCAATTCCTCTATCTATTGTCAAGAAGAAATATTATAATCGTATTGTTGGGGAGATGCAAATCCCCATTGCGGTAACCTAGTGATATACGAAAATTCTTCGATTGCTTGTTAATCGGAAACGGTTTTTAATAAGACTTGATCAACCTTATTAATAGATCCTTTTTGGAAGGCATGTGATTGATGAATTTAGTACTCACAACTCACGGTATCAAAAGTTTATCCCCTGTTATTTTCAGTTTATATAAAACAAATTAGCTTGATTTTCCCATTTTCTATTTTTCTCGTGCGTAGAAAAATGCCAGAAAATAAAAAGTCTCAGATTGCCACAAAATTTTAACATAAATTTTTCTGGAATAAATAAGAATTTTTGGCATAAAAATAACAGCAGGGACTGCACTTGTGGGGCACAAGCCAACAGGGCCCCCCCCACCCCTAAACGCACCCTGATGGCTTGTGGGGCCCACATGGGCCCCCTGCCTTATCCCTTCGTCCCTCTCTTTCTCCTACCTCCAGCAAAAATTCCCTATCCATCTCTCTCCCATGTTCTTCACCCAGAAAGTGAAATTTTCGATCTCTTTGCTCGGAACTCCGTTTTCGAAACTGTTTTTAGGACTTGTTCCTTGGTATGTGACTCCTCCACTCCTCCAATTAGTTTTTGTTTTAGTGGTTTATATTTTGCAAAATGTGATGCACTTGGTGCTACAAAAAATGAGCTTGCATGTTGAATTCTTTGAGTTCCAATGTAGTATGAATGCTTGATATAGCCTCTAGGCATCATTATGAGTAGTTTCTATCAATCATGCAAAGTTTTATTGACATAAATTTGTGGCTCAAAAATTTCAGAAATTTGTGCTTAGGAAGATGAGTTTCTTTAGGAGGAGCTCCTCAAGGAGACTCACCACGGGTGAGTCATCTAGTGGGAACTCGGTACGACAAGCTTGTATGAACTGATCGTGGCAAAGGAAGCTGGTATGAACTCTTCTTGTTTTTCATTTTTGTAAATATGTTTAGTTCGTTCAGTCTCGATTCAGTATATTATGAGTGAACATGTTCATGATGACAATTAGAGATCATAGCTCCTCTTGCCATGCTTAAATAGCTAGTACTAAATAATGATTTATCTTGTAGTCCAACATGCATTAAAATGGTTATGATGTGGTATGGTAGTATGGTATTTCCCTCTGAGAAATTCAAGCGGCTTGACTTGGCCCATGTGCAAACATGTAGTTGATTCAAACCAATGCAGCCTTCATGATGTTGAAATTCAGAGTGTTCATATCCTACTCATGCTATGTCCAATGTTAATTATTCATAATGCATACCTATGACCGTATTCGCTCTCTAGCTGGTCGCTTCCCAACCCATTGCGAGCTTTCACCTGTACTAAGCGGGAGATCTATTTGATGTAAACTTTTGCGGCGTGTTTGTTGGGATCCGATGAATTTTGAGTTCACGATCAGTTTCAATCCATGAATATTATTTGAGTCTTCTTTGATCTCTTATATGCATGATTACTTATAGCCTCATATTTCTTCTTCGAATTTTTGGTTTATTTAGGCCAACTAGATCGATTTTGCTTGCTATGGGAAGAGGTGGTTTGTGATGGGTTCGATCTTGCGGTGTCCTTTCCCGGTGATAGAAGGGGCAGCAAGGCACGCATGTATCGTTGCCATTAAGGACAACAAGATGGGGTCTATTCCTACATGAATAGATCTTGTCTACATAATGTCATCGTTCTTATTGCCTTACTCCATTTTTCCATGAACTTAATACACTAGATGCATGCTGGATAGCGGTCGATGTGTGGAGTAATAGTGGTAGATGCAGGCAGGAGTCGGTCTACTTATCTTGGATGTGATGCCTATATAATGATCATCGCCTTGGATATCATCATGATTATTTGATCTTCTATCAATTGCCCAACAGTAATTTGTTCACCCACCGTGTGCTATACTCATGAGAGAAGCCACTAGTGAAACCTTCGGCCCCCGGGTCTACTTTTCCAACATATTGCTTTCCGATCTATCTTTTTGGTGCTTTTGTTTTTAGATCTATTATTCCAAAAACCCAAAAATATATTGCTGCACTTCTTATTTGCTCTTTTTATTTTGTGTTCTTGAGAGATATATCTCTCCAATCTATCACTACCTAATCTATCTTTTTACCCTACAGACATTGACAACCTCTCTTTCGCGTCGGGTTGCAAGTATTTGTTCTTTGTGTGCAGGTGTTGTTTATTAGGTGGTGGTGATCCTCCTATTGGTTCGATACCTTGGTTTCATAACTAAGGGAAATACTTACCATCATTGTGCTGCATCATCCCTTCCTCTTTGGGGAAATACCGACGCTGTCTCAAGCCACGTCAAAGGAATTTCTGGCGCCGTTGCCGGGGAGGAAGCGGTCTCTTTTACGTGCCAATCTCTGGCGCCGAGGAGACACCATAATCATCTACCAGGTTCCTAATCTCAAATCTCATCTCCTTGCAATTACATTATTTGCCATTTGCCTCTCGTTTTCCTCTCCCCGACTTCACCAATTTGCCGTTTTATTCGCCCTCTTTTTCGTTTGCCTTTTTCTCGTCAGATCTCTTGCTTGATTGCAATCTTGTTTGCGTAGTCACGATGACTCAAGAAAACACCAAGTTGTGTGAGTTTTCCAATACTAATAATAATGATTTTTTAGTACCAGTATTGCTCCTCCTGCCACTAGTGCGGAGTCTTGTGATATTAATGCCGCTTTGTTGAATCTTGTCATGAAAGATCAATTTGCCGGTAATCCTAATGAGGATGCCACATCCCATCTAAACACATTCGTAGAATTGTGTGATATGCAAAAGAAAAAAGATGTGCACAATGATATAGTGAAGTTCAAATTATTTCCTTTTTACTTGTGGGATCATGCAAAAATTTGGTTTTCTTCTTTGCCTCGCAATAGTATCGATTCTTGGAATAAGTGCAACGATGCTTTTATTACAAGGTATTTTCCACCCGCGAAAATTATTTCCCTTAGGACACAAATCATGAATTTTAAGAAACTTGAGCATGAACATGTTGCACAATCTTGGTAAAGAATGAAATTGATGCTAAGAAATTATCCTACTCATGGTTTAAACCTTTGGATGATCATACAAAAAATTTATGCGGGATTGAATTTTGTCTCTAGAAATCTTGTAGATTCCGCTGCGGGTGGTACTTTTATGGAAATTACTTTGGGTGAAGCTACTAAATTGCTAGAAAATATTATGGCAAATTATTCACAATGGCATACCGAAAGAACACCTACTAGTAAAATAGTTAATTCGGTTGAAGAAATTAGTACTTTGAGTGATAAGGTTGATGCTTTGATGAAGTTGGTTGCTAGTAAAAATGCTCCTATTGATCTTAATGATGTGCCTTTGTCTACCTTGATTGAGCAAAATAGTGATTCCGTAGATGTGAACTTTGTCTCGTGAAACAATTTCAATAACAATGCTTATAGAGGTAATTTTAATCCTAGGCCTTTTCCTAGAAATTCCTATAATAATTATGGTAATTCCTATGGTAATTATTCTTACAATAATAATAGGAACACCTCTGATCTTAATAGTAATATTAAAGAACTTATCAATGCGCAAAAAGCTTTCAATACTACGATAGAAGAAAAGTTGAATAAGATTGATGATATGTCTAGAAGCATTGATAGAATTTCTCATGATGTGGAAAATCTCAAGTTGAAAGCTTTTGTGCCTAAGATTGATGAATCAATTAAAGCTTTATATCTCTCTATGGATGGAAGTAAGAAAAGAACTGCTATGCTTAGATCTAGAAGGGAATTCTTAGAAAAGTCGTTTTCTAGCGATTGCTTTCAGAAAAATGATGAAGATCTTAAAGTGATTGGTGTTTCTTCTATCGAGTCCTTGTTTAGTAATATTAAGATTAATGATAAAGGGAATGAAGTAGAGTCAACTTTAGCTAGAAGGCATCCCAATAATTTGGAGGGCGAAAAAGCTTCTTGATGAAAATTTTGATGAAAGTGGGTTTGAACAGGTCAAAACTTTAACTAGTGATGTGCCCACTATTTTGGATTGCAAAGACTTTAACTATGATAGTTGCTCTTTGATTGAATGTATTTCTTTGCTGCAATCCATGTTGAATTCACCCCATGCTTATGAGCAAAATAAATCTTTTACTAAACATATCGTTGATGCCATGATGAAATCTTTTGAAGAAAAGTTGGAGTTGGAGATTTCTATTCCTAGAAAATTACATGATGAGTGGGAACCTACCATTAAGGTCAAGATTAAAAATTATGAGTGCTTTGCTTTATGTGATTTGGGTGCTAGTGTTTCCACGATTCCGAAATCTTTATGTGGTGTGCTTGGTCTCACCAATATTGAAGAATGTTCTCTTAATTTGCACTTGGCGGACTCTACTATTAAAAAGCCTTTGGGAAGAATTAATGATGTTCTTATTCTTGCAAATAGGAACTATGTGCCTATAGATTTTATTGTTCTTGATATTGATTGCAATCCATCTTGTCCCATTATACTTGGTAGACCGTTCTTACGAACTATAGGTGCCGTGATTGATATGAAAGAAGGCAACATTAGATTTCAGTTTCCACTAAGAAAGGGTATGGAACACTTCCCTAGAACAATAATTAAGCCACCATATGAATCAATCATGAGAGCATCCTATGGATCCAAAACCAAAGATGACAATACTTGAAACTATGCGTTATGCCTAGCTAGGGGCGTAAAACGATAGCGCTTGTTGGGAGGCAACCCAATGAATAAAATTATTTTTGTCTTTTCCTTTCTGTTTTCGAGTGTTGAAAAATTTATGTCTCTGTTATAATTGTGTTTTTATGTTTTATTTAGTGTTTGTGCCAAGTAGAAACTTTAGGATGATCCATAAGATGAATAGAAACAATGCTGAATCTGAAACAGAAACTTTGCCTCCAGTATTATAATTTTCATTTTTTACTGGAGCGTGATATTGATCTGAAATTTTAACACAGTATTTATATACAAATTATTTACGTTGTCCTAATTTTTTAGAATTTTTACAGTTACATAAGTATGGTTAGAATACATATTACTACAGACTGTTCTGTTTAAGACAGATTCTGTTTTCGTTGCATTGTGTGATTGTTTTGATGAATCAATGGGTTGTATTGAAGGGTATAAGCCATGGTGAACTTAAAATACAGTAGGTATAATGTAATAATAAAATTTGAATGGGTTTGCAACAGTACCTAAAGTAGTGATTTGCTTTATTATACTAACGGATCTCACGAAGATTTTGTTGAGTTTTGTGTGATTGAAGTTTTCAAGTTTTGGGTGAGATCACGATGGATGAAGGAATAAGGAGTGAAAAGAGCCTAAGATTGGGGATGCTACAGAACCCCCAAGATATATCCAAAGAGAAACAAGCAACTAAGCTTGGGGATGCCCCGAGTGGCATCCCCTCTTTCTTCTAACGACCATCGGTATTTTACTTGGAGCTATATTTTTATTCGTCACATATCATGAGTTTTGCTTGGAGCGTCTTGTATCATTTGAGTCTTTTGCTTGCTTTTCTTTTTAGTTTGTCACGTGTGTCCTTTCTGGACACACCTATTTGAGAGATCCAAAATTATGCTATGATTTGTTAGAATTGCTCTACATGCTTCTCTTAAACTTTTTGAGCTATAGAATTGCTCTAGTGCTTCACTTATATCTTTTTGAGCACGGTGTGCTTGAAAGCTTTTGAAGAAATAATCTCATGCTTCACTTAGATTAATTTGAGAGTTAGTAAATTTTGAAGAAATCCTCTCATGCTTCACTTATACTATTTTGAGAGATGAAATCTCTATGCTCATGTGCCTCACTTAAATTTGTGTGAGCTTGTAAAAAAAGCAATGGCAATATATGAAACTAGTCCCAAAGTGATAGATATCCAAGGAGGATATAATAAAAACTTTCATGAAGATCATTGGACAAATTAAACTTGATTCCTTGTAATAGTTTTGAGACATGATGATAGTAATATGTGAGTCGTGTTAGTGAGTAATTATGCTTTAGTAAGAATATTGGTGTTAAGGTTTATGATTCCCTATGCATGCACAAAAGTCAATAGTTATGCAACGAAATTACATCCTACTTATGGTGCATTATTCGGTGTTAGTTATGCTCAATGCTCGCTTATGTGAATTTTTGTTTCTTGGTTGATTGCTTCTCAATCTATTTGCTAAACTCCACTTATACTAAGTAGAAATACTACTTGTGCATCCAAAATCCTTAAACCAAGTTTTTCCTTATGAGTCCACCATACCTACCTATATGCGGTATTTCCATGCCGTCCTAAGCAAATTTGTATGTGCCACCTCTACTTTTAAAAATAAATTTCTATTTTGTGTGCTCGTACCGCTCATGAAACGGTAGGGGGTGTCCAATATTTTTCCATGCTAGATGTGTTATTCTCAATATGAGTGTTTATTCACTTGTCATTGCACGAGAGTACGTCGGTAATAGGGATGCCCATTCCCGAAATGAAAAAGAAAAAAATTACTTTATGTTGTCAAATAATAAATTCCTTGGAAAGTGTTGGTATGGAAGGCAACCGTGGATACGACCAGCCATGGAATGTGAAAGAATGGTGGAAAAAGGAATAAACTTTATTTTCTTTTTGGGAACCGCCTATGATGTATCTAGCATGGAAAGTATTGTGAACTACTTTGTCGTTTTCGTTGACAGAAAAGGCATGCCACTCAAAATATTTTTCTCTCTCAATTTAAAGTTTGAGCTCTAGCACCTCTACAAATCCCTACTTCCCTCTGCGAAGGGCCTATCTATTTACTTTATGCAAATTTTTATTTTTACTTTGAGTCTCCATCTTCTCTTATAAAGCACCAACTAGGGGGCACTATGATCATATTTGAGCATTGGGTGTAGCTAATATTTGAGTGTGTTTCATGAATGGATCAATGATTGAGCATGATGGGCTAGGGATAACTTTCTTTAGTGTTGATATTTTGAAAGACATGGTTGCTTGTTGGCATGCTTGAGTATTGAAGTCATTATGTTAAAACTAGACTATTGCTTTGAACCATCTAAAAGTCAAAATGTCCATGCTACAAAAGAAAAGAATATGAGATGAACATGTTAGGCAGCATTCCACATCAAAAATTCTGTTTTTATCATTTACCTACTCGAGGACGAGTAAGAATTTGTAACACCCCAAAAATTTGACCATATTTTATTAATTAAAATTTTGGCAGGAGACTAATTTTTTGGTTTCTAGATCAGATATTGATTTCAAAATCACTCTTTTAGTCTGAGTTATGGAGTTTTCCCTCCTGATAGAAACCTTTCAAAAATATTTTTGGATTTGAGTATATACTCAAGGGCATTTCATTTTCCTTATATATGATCAGTGGAAATATTTCTATAATTATTTTTCCTAAGCTTTACTTCTTTAAAATGGTTTCTCATATTTTTAGAGCCTCATTTTGCACTACAACCATTTAGTAACTTCACTTAAAAATTCTACAAAAATTTGTAGAAGACATGTGAGGTTCCTACATCATTTTTATGCAAGGAAACAGCCTTGTGTTTTGGAAAATTTGAGCAAACCATCCTCATATTCATTCTGGTTCATTTTGGAAGTTTCTACTGCAACCCCATTTTATCGTGCCCTATTGCCCATGAGTTTTCTCCTGCTTTTAGTAAACCCTACCAAAATCTTAAGTCCAGATTTGGTTTTCTCAAAAACTTGGGAGGAAGTTTCTGCTTTGGCCAAGATAACCTTGCCAAAATCTTAAGTCCCATAGACGAAGATTTTAAGAACATGCAATAATAGCCTTTCTTTTCTGTCCAGATTTGGTTTTCTCAAAAACTTGCACTAGGAAGTTTCTGCTTTGGCCAAGATAACCTTGCCATCTTCTGGTGGATCTAAAGAGACTTTGATCTGGAAATTTTGGTTACTAGCAAAACTTTCTGGATGCCCTTAGCATTTTGTCGAGCAGCTTGAGTGCATGAACTGTTTTGACACTCTCCTAGTTTTGCATTAGGGACTAGCTTGTCTGGCTGTATCACCTTGTCCTCTAGCCTTGCCTTGGCCAACAATCCACCCCTGTAGAGCCCCGTGGGCAAAGGAGTCCCCTGGCAGGCATTGGCATTTTGCCGAGCACCTCGCGTGCGTGCTCTGGGTGCGAGCAGAACGCGCGTTTTGCACGTGCGTGCGCCCGAGTCGCCGCGTCCCGCTGCCGTCTCCCCGCGCTCGTCCTGATCCATTCCCGCTCGCAGCCAACGCGCCCCGACCCCCTCTCTCGTCGCAGAGCCGCCCAGGCCACCTCCTGGAGCCCCGCAGCGCCGCCGTCAGGTCGGCCATGGCAACTAGCGGACGGCCGCAGCCTTGGCAGCGCCGCCCCGGCCACCCCAGCTCGCCAGCTGCCCCTTGGCACAGCGCGGTCTTATCCGCAAGCTCGTCGGTTAGCGCCAACCAGCGCCGCGTCGCCTAGGTAGCAACAGAACGGCGGTTCGCCGGCATTCTTATCCGCAGCCGCGGAAACCGACCTAGTTGCGCTATAAATAGGGACCCCCGAGCTCGAGCAGACCCTCAGACAACCTCATGCCATCCCTCTAGAGCCCCCATAGCAAGCAATCGACTGGAGGAGGCCGTCTTCCCCGCCTCCGGTAGCTTCGGCCGCCGCCGCACTCCGGTCCAATCCATAGTGAGCAGGGCCTCCCTAGTCTTTCCATCGCCGCCATCCGCTTCCCCTTGACCTTGCAGAGCCGCCCCACCTCTCAGCTTCGACTGGGAGCCACCATAGGCCGAGACCCATCTGCTCCCGAAGGCGCCGTCAGCCGCAGAGCTCGCCGCCGGCGACCCCCTTCGCCCCCGCGACTCTCTCGACCACCGGGAGGATCGCCCTAGAGCCGCTGATCCATCCCCGCCCTCGGAACCCCGTGGGGAGCCGCCGTTCGCCGACGACGATCGCCGGAGACGCGCCCCATCTCTGCCACAGGAGGAAGGAGGCGCGGGCGACTGGTCAAACCTGACCAGTGGGCCCGATGGACCCACTGTCAGTGACCCAGCGACGGCCCGCGCTGGCTTAAGTGAAAGCGTAATCGCAGAAGTACGTCTCCCCTTCTCGCTAACGTATTTAGCTCTGAACCATTTTCTCCTCGCGCAAGCGTATTTCTTTGGGATACGTTTTCTGTTCTGGAAAGTGTATTCCCCCTCGAGCCGTTTTCCTTTTTTCTGTTTTAATTAAAAATAGAATTTTGACCAGACTTTGACTGGCTATATCTTTTAAAATAAAACTCCGGTTGATTTGATTCTTTTTCCTACCTCTCTCCAATTTCATCTAGTTTATTTTCATATTTATTTGAAAATTTTCCGAGACAACTTTTTGTACTGTTTTCAATTTATGTGTTAATTTGAATATTTCTCAAAATAGGAATTAAAGAGAGGAGAAAACTTTCGACAGTTTTAAGATGCACTCTACCTCTCCATAACTTGAAGGCAAGCATTCTGAACCCTGGTATAATATTTGTTGGGTGCTGTTTAATGTGACTACAACACCAAGTTAACCTGAAGCATGCATTATTTTATGTGACGTTGTGATTATGCTCTTGAGTGCATGATAGAAATTCCTTGCTGTTGGAATCTAAATGCTTATGACAGTATTCACCCTCGTATGCCTTTCATGCCTACCGGAAGGAATCCGAAGAAGTCTCTGTCCCGGGTAGACAGGAACGTGATACTGATATTTCGTTGAAAACGAGAATGATCAGTAAGGCATGGTGAGGTAGGATGAGTGGTGATTCTGTCTGTTGGAGTGAAATATATTTGTTATGCTAATCATGCAGGAAACACATAAACCTCCTGAGTCGACCGTAGATCGAGTCTTGTTCCAGTAACCCCCATACTTGTTCCGTACTACCACTTGTCCCTGCCGCAGGTAGGGTACGGTCCAGTAAGTTGTCAACCCCTTTCTTGGCACACACCGTATAGAGAGGCCATAGTGAAAGATACCAGTGGCCCCTGGTAGGCATGTCACTTGGTCCGGGGGCATGGGTGTTCGGTTGGAGCCGAAGGGGTAGCTCCCCTAGTTTGCGCGCGGTATAAATTTTGTGATCCCATGCTAATCGAGGTTGTAGCCTCCCCACTTAGAGTTTTGCTTAACAGGTGTCGTGGGTGATTCCAGACTCCGATAAGTGAAGCTGGTGTGTGCGGGTCAGGTGTGTTTTCAATTCAAAGACTGTAATCGGAATTAGTCCCGGTGGACTAAAGGAATCCGTTACTTGTGGGTAAAGAGTACACCCTCTGCAGAGTTTATATCTATTCGAATAGCCGTGTCCGCGGTTAAGGACTACAGTCTGGGATGGGTCAAGTGTCGGTCTTAGTGTCGGTCTTCGGAGGAAAAACTTCTAAACCGGAACATTGATCATGACATGTGACAAATGATGATTATGACTATTATTATTGTGGACTAACCATTTTTAATATTTGTATCCTTGGGACGGTTCTACCTCCTGGATACTCGTTGTGATTATTTTCCTTATAAGCCCTTTATGTGGTGTCGCTCAGACGCCCGACAGTGGCATGCTTGTTATTTATTTTCCTTATAAGCCCTTTATGTGGTGTCGCTCAGACGCCCGACTGTGGCATGCTTGTTATTTATTTTCCTTATAAGCCCTTTATGTGGTGTCGCTCAGACGCCCGACTGTGGCATGCTTGTTATTTATTTTCCTTATAAGCCCTTTATGTGGTGTCGCTCAGACGCCCGACTGTGGCATGCTTGTTATTTATTTTCCTTATAAGCCCTTTATGTGGTGTCTCTTAGACGCCCGACTGTGGCATGCTTGTTATTTATTTTCCATATAAGCCCTTTATGTGGTGTCGCTCAGACGCCCGACTGAGGCATGCCTTATATTATTATCCTTTCGAGGCGTCGCTTCAGACACCCGATCGGTTTATTTTATTTCTATTCTCTGATTGCTTATTCATGTTTTATATGAATAACCTGCTTGCGTGCGTCATGAATTTTATTTCATGACTAACTAAGTGATCATTGAATATTTCTGTGCATGATTATCATCTGTTATATTATGCTTGTGTTCATAATGTTTGCGAGTACATTCAAAGTACTCACTGGCTTGTCCCTGGCTATTTTCTTGGCCAGATTTCTTGCTTGGAGAGGAGCGCAACGACGACAGCCCGGAACCTAGGCAACGATGATAGCAGCCTCGCGAAGATAGGAGTTATCCAGGTTAGCTGTTCCTGTGGGAAATGGAGTCCCATAGACGCTGATGAACCGCAAACCGCTTCCGCCATCAACCACTAGAAACCTGTTGTTGTACTCATAGACCACAATGGTCTTGTACTTCATACTTTGTATTTTTGCTTGGGATTTCTGTATCAAGATTGTGTCTCATCAGCTAACAGTAATCCTGGGGCTGGTGAGCACAAGGGCCATTTACTGGGAAATTAATATCCTGGAAAACCGGTCCTGACAACCTTGGTATCAGAGCCATGCTGACCATTGGCTAATCATATCTTAGCCAGGTCGATAAACCTAGGTTAACCCACCCATTAGGCCCTAACCTAACCACAGCCAAGCGTCTCGTATACGATAGCCACACAGTGACCCCGACACCTTTTGGCAATCGGTGCCCAACTTATCAGCCTAGCCCGTCGATCACGCACCCGTGACCGACACCTTTGTTGTCCCATTCGCAAGCGTGCGACGGAAGACTTCGTTCCCTTTTTCTATAAAAGGAACATTAGCCCCAACCCAGCACAGCACAACCTCTATCCCAGAACCAAGCCAAGATGCCTGGCCCCATTGTGCACAATGAGACCACAGCAACCAACCTAGGAGGTTTTGTGACCGTGCTAGCAAACCTCACCCGTCGTGCCTTTGCAATAGAAGAGCCCCCAGAATATGTGGTGTACCAAGGGCTCAGGAGCGGTGAGAGTCGTCAATTCTGGGCCACGGTACACATCTATGGTAGGGGTATGGCGCCAGAACGCCCCTACAGGTTCGCCGGAAGGACAACTTCCTTTGAGCCACAAGCCATCCAGCTGGCCGCTCGAGAGGCTATAGTTCAACTCCGGCACCTGTCGCCAAGAGTTAACTGCCGCTCGTTCTACTACTATCCCAGCCGTGATGGGTATAGTAGGCCACCCCAGGTTGCCAACGGAGACCACGAGACGGACCCTGCATTGCTGCATCTGGTGCGCTATGTAAGTGCACTAGAGGCATTGTTTGATCAGGTCACTCTGGATCTGATCGCAGCTCGTGGAGAACTCGTTCGTCGAGCCCCGGCGAGAGGAGAAGATGTGCCCGACGCCGACAACCCAGTCGTGCTATTCGGACAGCCGATCGAGTCCTTTAGGGCTGCCCCTGCAGCCGACCGGAATGCATTTGCATCCCCGGAGGAGCTTCGTCGCATTTTAGGGACACGCTCCAACGGGATTGTGACCACCAATCCCCGCGATGGTCATCATCGCTACCCCGACCCTGCAGCTCCTCAACCCCATCCAGCAAACCTCGACGATGAGGCCCATGGAGAAGCCTCGACGTCCACAAGGCACGCTCGTTTAGATATTAACGAGGTAGACTAAGTTACTCGAGTAGTACCGAGTCTTAGTATTCTACGCCATGTATCAGTGTGACCTTGTAACCGCCTTGAATGAATGCAGTCTGCTTGTGTGCCTTTGTTTGTATAGTAGCCATGCATAAGTTAGTTGGCGTATGGTTGCATATTAAATCCCGGGCGAAGCTACCGAGAACCACCCCAAACGATACCCACAGTAATACGTCACTTTTGTGAGATATGTATATCTGTGGCATTGACCCCGACCCCCATAGAGCAGAACCGACAAACTAGTTGCCCCCACACCGCGATCGGTAACCCAGCTCCACTGCTTTATAAGAGGCCCTCCGTGACCTTACCAGGCATCCCTCACTTTGTGCACAGCCTTCGCAGCCACTTTTGACATGCCGAGCCCTAGTATTCATCTGAGAACTCCATATGCGACTCCAGGCACTTTTGTTAAGATATTGTGGGATTTCACCTGCAGTACCATGAGTTCTACCCATCCACCCCAGTACGAGCTGCTCAAAATGAGGATCACCCCATCCGCCTCGAAATATTGGGCAGTAGTACACATCCCTCCCGCAAACCCAAACCAAGATTCCACGGAAGTCTCTTTCGTGGGGAGATCTATGCCGACTCCGCAAATGGCCATAGAAGCTGCTGCGTACGAAGCAATTGCTCGTCTTCGCTTCGCAGTACCCTATGCCAGCGAAAGGGGGTATATTTACTTTCCGAGTCGTGCAGCACCCGGAGAAGTAGCCTCTTTTCCCGGTGGACGAATAGAGAGGGACCCAGTACTGGCCAATCTTGCCCAGTACGTCATCGCACAAGAGCATTTGACCCAGCGAGTAATGAGTTATCTCCAGAGACTCGCTGATTTAAATCCTCAGATCGCCATTGGCAGACCCCCTGAGGCTAGACCAGGAGAGGCGCGTTCTCCGACTGGTCAATCCGCTTCCTCCGGTAGAAGAAGAATGTGTCCCAGTGCCGGAGACATTTTCTCAAGGCCCAACCCATTTTTCGTTTACGTTGTAGACGCCGCTTCTGTGTTTGTTATCCTAGCATTTATTTATGTGTTGCAGCTTATGTGTTCTATCCTAAATTTGTGCTATGAATAAACTGGTTGGTTTCAATTAATGTGAGTAATTTTACTGCTGTGATTTTTTTTTCAAACTGTTTTCGCCCTCAGTAATTTCCAAGGAGGGTTTTCTCTTGAGTTTTTGCAACAAACATCTCTCCGTGGCATAAATTTAAATTCACGCAGCACCACAACAGTAGGCTCACAGCCACAACCACTCGACCACATGCACTAATTGCAAAACTGCATACACATTTTGCACCTAACTGACCACCGCACTGACACACCACAATTTCTGAAAGAGAAATTTGTGGGTTATTATTCTAGTGCAGCTTGCCTCCAGCACACTGACAGCAGTAGCAGTTAGCACCTGACACCGACACTTAATCCTCGTGATCACCGCCGCCGCGAAGAGCCAACACTCGAGCAGCAGCGTCACGACGATCATCGAGGATCATCGCGCACAAGAGCACGGAGAACCCCAGCATTGCCGCCAACCCTCCGCACATCAGGATCATGTACCAGTCCGGCATCACCTCCGCCATTAGGGCCTCGTCTCGATGCTCCTGCAAACAAAAATGGAGAGGAAGGAAGGAGAAGAAGAAACGAGGCCAGGTGTGAGGGAGAAGAGGGAAGCACCGCGGTCATTTTATAGCTCGAGATCGGTGTACGGTGAACGAAGTCCACCAGCGCCACTCGTCGCTCGATCGCCGGTGTTCGGAGGCGAATCCGCGAGCGGTGCCGACAGCGCACTGGCCCGCGAGGTGAGAGCACGTTGCGCCGGCAGCTAGCACGCCGCGCACTACCGCAGTACGGCCCTAGGTGCCCTACTCGCTAGACACCGCAGGTGGAGAAAGCGCAGACGCGCGTGAGAGAGAGAAGGAAGAGGAGAGCCAGAGGTAGAAGAAGAGACTGACAGTGGGCCCTGGGTCCACCTGTCAGCCAGAGAGAACCCGGTGCACTCGGGTACGACTAGCGTAATATGGAAATTTGGAAATTTATTCTAAATTTACCATAGCCAATAGTAGAAATCTCTCGGTTTCCCCAGCCGTAGATTTCTTCACCAGTACCCACTATAGTTCACCAATTATCTGTCCACTCACTGTAGCTTTGTCATATCACGTGAACAGGATTTTTGATTTTCAGACTCTTATTGCTTAATAGTAGGAGTAATATTCTTGAAACCGTTCTTAGCAAATCTCGAGGACGAGATTTTTCTTAAGGGGGGTAGTGTTGTAACACCCCAAAAATTTGACCATATTTTATTAATTAAAATTTTGGCAGGAGACTAATTTTTTGGTTTCTAGATCAGATATTGATTTCAAAATCACTCTTTTAGTCTGAGTTATGGAGTTTTCCCTCCTGATAGAAACCTTTCAAAAATATTTTTGGATTTGAGTATATACTCAAGGGCATTTCATTTTCCTTATATATGATCAGTGGAAATATTTCTATAATTATTTTTCCTAAGCTTTACTTCTTTAAAATGGTTTCTCATATTTTTAGAGCCTCATTTTGCACTACAACCATTTAGTAACTTCACTTAAAAATTCTACAAAAATTTGTAGAAGACATGTGAGGTTCCTACATCATTTTTATGCAAGGAAACAGCCTTGTGTTTTGGAAAATTTGAGCAAACCATCCTCATATTCATTCTGGTTCAGTTTGGAAGTTTCTACTGCAACCCCATTTTATCGTGCCCTATTGCCCATGAGTTTTCTCCTGCTTTTAGTAAACCCTACCAAAATCTTAAGTCCAGGAGATCAGACCCATTAGAAGATTTTAAGAACATGCAATAATAGCCTTTCTTTTCTGTCCAGATTTGGTTTTCTCAAAAACTTGCACTAGGAAGTTTCTGCTTTGGCCAAGATAACCTTGCCATCTTCTGGTGGATCTAAAGAGACTTTGATCTGGAAATTTTGGTTACTAGCAAAACTTTCTGGATGCCCTTAGCATTTTGTCGAGCAGCTTGAGTGCATGAACTGTTTTGACACTCTCCTAGTTTTGCATTAGGGACTAGCTTGTCTGGCTGTATCACCTTGTCCTCTAGCCTTGCCTTGGCCAACAATCCACCCCTGTAGAGCCCCGTGGGCAGAGGAGTCCCCTGGCAGGCATTGGCATTTTGCCGAGCACCTCGCGTGCGTGCTCTGGGTGCGAGCAGAACGCGCGTTTTGCACGTGCGTGCGCCCGAGTCGCCGCGTCCCACTGCCGTCTCCCCGCGCTCGTCCTGATCCATTCCCGCTCGCAGCCAACGCGCCCCGACCCCCTCTCTCGTCGCAGAGCCGCCCTGGCCACCTCCTGGAGCCCCGCAGCGCCGCCGTCAGGTCGGCCATGGCAACTAGCGGACGGCCGCAGCCTTGGCAGCGCCGCCCCGGCCACCCCAGCTCGCCAGCTGCCCCTTTGCACAGCGCGGTCTTATCCGCAAGCTCGTCGGTTAGCGCCGACCAGCGCCGTGTCGCCTAGCTAGCAACAGAACGGCGGTTCGCCGGCATTCTTATCCGCAGCCGCAGAAACCGACCTAGTTGCTCTATAAATAGGGACCCCCGAGCTCGAGCAGACCCTCAGACAACTTCATGCCATCCCTCTAGAGCCCCCATAGCAAGCAATCGACTGGACAAGGCCGTCTTCCCCGCCTCCGGTAGCTTCGGTCGCCGCCGCACTCCGGTCCAATCCATAGTGAGCAGGGCCACCCTAGTCTTTCCATCGCCGCCATCCGCTTCCCCTTGACCTTGCAGAGCCGCCCCACCTCTCAGCTTCAACTGGGAGCCACCATAGGCCGAGACCCATCTGCTCCCGAAGGCGCCGTCCGCCGCAGAGCTCGCTGCCGGCGACCCCCTTCGCCCCCGCGACTCTCTCGGCCACCGGGAGGATCGCCCTAGAGCCGCTGATCCATCCCCGCCCTCGGAACCCCGTGGGGAGCCGCCGTTCGCCGGCGACGATCGCCGGAGACGCGCCCCGTCTCTGCCACAGGAGGAAGGAGGCGCGGGCGACTGGTCAAACCTGACCAGTGGGCCCGATGGACCCACTGTCAGTGACCCAGCGACGGCCCGCGCTGGCTTAAGTGAAAGCGTAATCGCAAAAGTACGTCTCCCCTTCTCGCTAACGTATTTAGCTCTGAACCATTTTCTCCTCGCGCAAGCGTATTTCTTTGGGATACGTTTTCTGTTCTGGAAAGCGTATTCCCCCTCGAGCCATTTTCCTTTTTTCTGTTTTAATTAAAAATAGAATTTTGACCAGACTTTGACTGGCTATATCTTTTAAAATAAAACTCCGGTTGATTTGATTCTTTTTCCTACCTCTCTCCAATTTCATCTAGTTTATTTTCATATTTATTTGAAAATTTTCCGAGATAACTTTTTGTACTGTTTTCAATTTATGTGTTAATTTGAATATTTCTCAAAATAGGAATTAAAGAGAGGAGAAAACTTTCGACAGTTTTAAGATGCACTCTACCTCTCCATAACTTGAAGGCAAGCATTCTGAACCCTGGTATAATATTTGTTGGGTGCTGTTTAATGTGACTACAACACCAAGTTAACCTGAAGCATGCATTATTTTATGTGACGTTGTGATTATGCTCTTGAGTGCATGATAGAAATTCCTTGCTGTTGGAATCTAAATGCTTATGACAGTATTCACCCTCGTATGCCTTTCATGCCTACCGGAAGGAATCCGAAGAAGTCTCTGTCCCGGGTAGACAGGAACGTGATACTGATATTTCGTTGAAAACGAGAATGATCAGTAAGGCATGGTGAGGTAGGATGAGTGGTGATTCTGTCTGTTGGAGTGAAATATATTTGTTATGCTAATCATGCAGGAAACACATAAACCTCCTGAGTCGACCGTAGATCGAGTCTTGTTCCAGTAACCCCCATACTTGTTCCGTACTACCACTTGTCCCTGCCGCAGGTAGGGTACGGTCCAGTAAGTTGTCAACCCCTTTCTTGGCACACACCGTACAGAGAGGCCATAGTGAAAGATACCAGTGGCCCCTGGTAGGCATGTCACTTGGTCCGGGGGCATGGGTGTTCGGTTGGAGCCGAAGGGGTAGCTCCCCTAGTTTGCGCGCGGTATAAATTTTGTGATCCCATGCTAGTCGAGGTTGTAGCCTCCCCACTTAGAGTTTTGCTTAACAGGTGTCGTGGGTGATTCCAGACTCCGGTAAGTGAAGCTGGTGTGTGCGGGTCAGGTGTGTTTTCAATTCAAAGACTGTAATCGGAATTAGTCCCGGTGGACTAAAGGAATCCGTTACTTGTGGGTAAAGAGTACACCCTCTGCAGAGTTTATATCTATTCGAATAGCCGTGTCCGCGGTTAAGGACTACAGTCTGGGATGGGTCAAGTGTCGGTCTTAGTGTCGGTCTTCGGAGGAAAAACTTCTAAACCGGAACATTGATCATGACATGTGACAAATGATGATTATGACTATTATTATTGTGGACTAACCATTTTTAATATTTGTATCCTTGGGACGGTTCTACCTCCTGGATACTCGTTGTGATTATTTTCCTTATAAGCCCTTTATGTGGTGTCGCTCAGACGCCCGACTGTGGCATGCTTGTTATTTATTTTCCTTATAAGCCCTTTATGTGGTGTCGCTCAGACGCCCGACTGTGGCATGCTTGTTATTTATTTTCCTTATAAGCCCTTTATGTGGTGTCGTTCAGACGCCCGACTGTGGCATGCTTGTTATTTATTTTCCTTATAAGCCCTTTATGTGGTGTCGCTCAGACGCCCGACTGTGGCATGCTTGTTATTTATTTTCCTTATAAGCCCTTTATGTGGTGTCGCTTAGACGCCCGACTGTGGCATGCTTGTTATTTATTTTCCATATAAGCCCTTTATGTGGTGTCGCTCAGACGCCCGACTGAGGCATGCCTTATATTATTATCCTTTCGAGGCGTCGCTTCAGACACCCGATCGGTTTATTTTATTTCTATTCTCTGATTGCTTATTCATGTTTTATATGAATAACCTGCTTGCGTGCGTCATGAATTTTATTTCATGACTAACTAAGTGATCATTGAATATTTCTGTGCATGATTATCATCTGTTATATTATGCTTGTGTTCATAATGTTTGCGAGTACATTCAAAGTACTCACTGGCTTGTCCCTGGCTATTTTCTTGGCCAGATTTCTTGCTTGGAGAGGAGCGCAATGACGACAGCCCGGAACCTAGGCAACGATGATAGCAGCCTCGCGAAGATAGGAGTTATCCAGGTCAGCTGTTCCTGTGGGAAATGGAGTCCCATAGACACTGATGAACCGCAAACCGCTTCCGCCATCAACCACTAGAAACCTGTTGTTGTACTCATAGACCACAATGGTCTTGTACTTCAGACTTTGTATTTTTGCTTGGGATTTCTGTATCAAGATTGTGTCTCATCAGCTAACAGTAATCCTGGGGCTGGTGAGCACAAGGGCCATTTACTGGGAAATTAATCTCCTGGAAAACCGGTCCTGACAGAATTAAGCTTGGGGATGCTGATACGTCTCCAACGTATCTATAATTTTTGCTTGTTCCATGCTGTTATATTATCATTCTTGGAAGTTTTACAATCACTTTATAGCAACTTTATATCATTTTTTGGGACTAACCTATTGACATAGTGCCAAAGTGCCAGTTGCTGTTTTTGCTTGTATTTTTTTACTTCGCAGAATATCAGTACCAAACGGAGTCCAATCGCGACAAAACTTTTTGGAGATTTTTTTTTTGGACCAGAAGACACCCAGTGGGCCAAAGAAGTGCCAGAGAGGTGGGCCGTGGAGACCACAACCCACCAGGGGGCGCCAGAGGCCCCAAGCTCGCCCTGATGGTTTGTGCCCTCCTCGGGGCCCCTCTCCACCGCCTCTGATGCCTATAAATTCCCAAATATTCCAGAAACGCTAAAGGAGTCGACGAAAAACACATCCAGTCGCCGCAAGTTCCAGAACCATGAGATCCAATCTAACACCATCACAAGGGGGTTCATCATCCTCATTGGTGCCTCTTCGATGATGCGTGAGTAGTCCACCATAGACCTACGGGTCCGTAGGCAGTAGCTAGATGGCTTCCTCTCTCTCTTTTGATTCTCAATACAATGGTCTCTTGGAGATCTATTTGATGTAAACTTTTGCGGTGTGTTTGTTGGGATCCGATGAATTTTGAGTTCATGATCAGTTTCTATCCATGAATATTATTTGAGTCTTCTTTGATCTCTTATATGCATGATTACTTATAGCCTCATATTTCTTCTTCGAATCTTTGGTTTAGTTAGGCCAACTAGATCGATTTTTCTTGCCATGGGAAGAGGTGCCTTGTGATGGGTTCGATCTTGCGGTGTCCTTTCCCAGTGACAGAAGGGGCAGCAAGGCACGCATGTATCGTTGCCATTAAGGATAACAAGATGGGGTCTATTCCTACATTAATAGATCTTGTCTACATCATGTCATTGTTCTTATTGCATTACTCCATTTTTCCATGAACTTAATACACTAGATGCATGCTGGATAGCGGTCGATGTGTGGAGTAATAGTGGTAGATGCAGGCAGGAGTCGGTCTACTTATCTTGGACGTGATGCCTATATAATGAGCATCGCCTTGGATATCGTTATGATTATTTGATCTTCTATCAATTGCCCAACAGTAATTTGTTCACCCACCGTGTGCTATACTCATGAGAGAAGCCACTAGTGAAACCTACGGCCACCGGGTCTACTTTTCCAACATATTGCTTTCTGATCTATCTTTTTGCCGCTTTCGTTTTCAGATCTATTATTCCAAAAACCAAAAAATATATTGCTGCACTTTTTATTTGCTCTTTTTATTTTGTGTTCTTGAGAGATCTATCTCTCCAATCTATCACTACCTAATCTATCTTTTTACCGTAGAGAGATTGACAACCTCTCTTTCGCGTCAGGTTGCAAGTATTTGTTCTTTGTGTGCAGGTGTTGTTTATTAGGTGGTGGTGATCCTCCTACTGGTTCGATACCTTGGTTTCATAACTGAGGGAAATACTTACCGTCGTTGTGCTGCATCATCCCTTCCTCTTTGGGGAAATACCGACGTAGTCTCAAGCCACGTCAATCCGCATACCCCCAAGGTGACAATAATTGGGATTCTTTCCGGTGATTGTCGTAGTTTGAGGAGTTCATGTATTCACCATGTGTTGATGCTTTGTTCCGGTTCTCTATTAAAAGGAGGCCTTAATATCCCTTAGTTTCCAATAGGACCCCGCTGCCACGGGAGGGTAGGACAAAAGATGTCATGCAAGTTCTTATCGCAAGCACGTATCACTACATGCAGAATACATGCCTAGATTATATTAATGAATTGGAGCTAGTTCTGTGTCGCCCTAGTGTGTAACTGTTACATGATTGATGTCATCTAAATCATTATCCATCACCGATCCACGTGCCTATGATTTACATATACTGAATCTTGCTAAGTTACTATTGTTATTGTTACTGTCACAACTGCTACAAAATTGCTGCTGTCACTACTACTGTTACCTTTGCTACTACTATTTGTCATGCTACTAAATGTTTGCTGCAGAGAGATATCCCAGGTGCGGTTGAATTGACAACTGAACTGTAAAGGCCAATAAATATTCTTTGGCTCCCCTTGTGTCGAATCAATAAATTAGGGTGAAATACTACCCGTGAAGACTGTCGCGATCCCCTATACTTGTGGGTTATCAATACATATCATCAAAATATCAAACGAATACCAACTTCACATGATTACTTATAACAAGACTTCTCACATGTCCTCAGGAACAATAGTAACTACTCACACCTCATCAACATGTTCAAGATCAGAGGTGTAATAATAATTATTAAGGATCTGAACATAATATCTTCCACCAAGTAATCCAACAAGCATTAACTACAAGATGTAATCAACACAACTAGTAACCCACAGGTACCAATCTGAGGTTTTGAGACAAAGATTGAATACAAGAGATGAACTAGGGTTGGAGATGAGATGGTGCTGGTGAAGATGTTGATGGAGATTGGTCCTCCCATGAAGGAGGAGGCACTGGTGATGACGATGGCTTCGATCTCCCCCTCCCGAAGAGGAATTTCCCCGACAGAATCTGACTGCCGGAGTGCAAAAGGGCCTCTGCCCAGGTTTCTGCCTCGAGACAGCGGCGCTTCATCCCGAAAGATTGCTTATGATTTTTTCTAGGGTAAAACACACCATATAGGAGAAGAGGGACGTCGGGAGGCCAACGGGGGCCCCACAAGCCATCAGGCCGCGGCCTGGGGGGCTCGCGCCCTGTTGGCTTGTGGCCAGCAGGTGGCCCCCCTCTGGTATATTTTTAGCCCAGAAATTCTTAAATATTCCATAAAAATTCTCCGTGAAGTTTCAGGTCAATTGGAGTCTCGTGATTTTTCTGCTTTTTCCTCGGTTTTTAGTCCAGAATTCCAGTTTCCAAATATTTCCCTCTTTGTGATTTACCTTGCATATTCAGAGAGAAAGAGCATAAGAATTGTATGATAATAGGGAATAACGGACAAGAATAACATAAATATAAATAACAAATCATGAAGCATAATGGACGTATCAACTCCCCCAAGCTTAGATCTCGCTTGTCCTCAAGCGAAAGCCGAGCTCGAGAATAATGACCACATGATTTGAGAGAGAGAAGTCGATAAAAACATAATACGGACATGAAAGCATCATGAATTTTAACATAGCAGCAAATTTTTCATCATATAGCTTCTCATGAACAAGTAACAATCTAATCACAAATGAAGTGGTTTGAAGCATAAAATTTATTGGAAACCGACAAACAATGACATTAGTCACCGAAATAATCATAACTACCATAGTCAAGAGAAGAGTCTATGTAAGAGCTTTCGTTTCCAGCAAGCTCACATACTCAACTATCATGTAGCCTCCTATGATTGTTGACACTCATTGAATATTTTTGGAGCTAATGTTTTCGTCGGACACAAAGGAAGATGGAAGCTTTATTATCGCCATCCAACTCATTTACCTCAAGGATAATGTCAACAAAAAATGAGTTATGATCACCTACATTCAACTGGATATATTTGTTTGGATCTTTCCTCAACACATAATGCTTACCGACTAGGGAATTGGTAGGTAGAAATAGGGAAGAATATTATTGACTCTTGCACGAAAATAAACTATTGTAAAAGATAGGCCCTTCGCAGAGGGAAGCAGAGGTTGTCATGCGCTTTTATTTGTTTAAGATTTGCAATCTCTTAATGCAAAGGAACATCACTTTATATTGCCCCTTGTGATAGTGAACTTTATTATGCACTCCGTCGCTTTTATTTCTTCGCTATCACAAGATCGTACAAAGCTTATTTTCCCTTGCAAATCATACATATTTATAGGCAATTTTTATTGCTTTGTGCACCGATGACAACTTACTTGAAGGATCTTGTTCAATCCATAGGTATGTATGGTGGACTCTCATGGCAAGAAACTGGGTTTAAAGGGTTATGGATGCACAAGTAATATTTCTACTTAGTGCGGAAAAGTTTTGGCTAGCAAAAGATCTAAGGCAAGCATAACATGTTGAGGGATCCAAGACAATCTAACTTCTATGCAAATGTAAACAATCATGATCATTATGTTGTCTTCCATGTCCAACATCGACACTCGATCATTATATAATATTTGATGGGAGCTCACAATCATAAAAGGTGTCCAAGATAGTATATTTATATGTAAGTCTCCTCTTCTCTATCATACTTTTGCATGGATTATATCAATTGCTAATGCTATATTTGTTGGTTTTCAACACCTTTTATTACTTATACCTATTTTCTATGTGAAGTCATTACCCCTCATGAGATAAGCATATGATCTTTCCTATTCTTTTTATTGCCATGCTATGATGATTGGTGCACGAAAGTAAAGCATATGGACTCCACTAATCTTTATTATATAACTCTCATACTCGGTTACAAGTATAGGTAGATCTCAAAGAAAAATCCTAAGCAAAGCAAATTTGAAACTTTAAATCACGGAAACCTAAAGATCGAACTAGAATAGGTAATGGTGGTAAAAGTGATGGTGATACGATACCGGGGCACCTCCCCAAAGCTTGGAACAAGCCAAAGGGTGATGCCCATACCCATGTGATGAAGCGTCCTCCTTGGGTGTTGGTGGTGGTGATGAAGTAGTGACACCCTTCTTCTCCAGCTTATGCTTGAGGATGAAGTTATCCTCTCTGAAATCATCATTTTTTTGCTCGAGCTTCAATATCTTTTTGCATAAGGTTGCCTTGCTTTCCTGTAGAAAACGAGACGGGATAAATTGGATCTTAGATTTGTTTACTCTGTTAGGGAGGCTTGACTTCTTGAATTCCACGTGCATATCTCCAGGCTGAGGTAGTGGATCTTCATCTTCATCTGAACTAGCATCTGGACCGGCATCCTCCGTCTCCTCCAAATCGGTATCTTCCTCCTCTTCCATGGACCATAGGTAGGGATAAATATCCCCAAAGATCTTTGGATCTAACACATAGTGGGAGACTTCGAGAGACTGAGCCGGCGGTACATCATATTGAGATTGACGAAGTCTCATAGACGTCTTTATAGTCGACAGGAGCGTCTTCTCTCACCGAACGCACATCTAAATTTAAGAAACACGAACACTAATGTCAAGTCTAGAACTTAAACTCTGATGGACTGGGGATACCAGCGTCCTCCTAACATGTTGGTTCACCAGATGGACTTCCTAGGCATCACCTCCATCACCTTGTGCTGGAAGAGAGCACGGATGGCACCCGCCGGGTTCGGGGCAGGGTTTGGCACCCCTATACCTGCACCCGGCCGTTCTCCCCGCCCCCGCGACCCGCCACATACCCGCCGTCGGGTCCCATTCTCCATCGGACCCGCGACCCGCCGGATTTGCGAGACCCGACGGGTACCCGCCGGCGATGGGGCTCGAGCAGTCGAAGCAGGGGACGAGGGGATCTCGACGGCGACGGCTCATAGGCAGAGTCATCCCCTTGCTGGAGCGGGCCCTCGCCGAAGTTGCTCCCCTTGTCCAGCTCGAGTCGCTCGACCGACTCGGATTCCATGGTTGCGGGCCAGCGGTGGCGGGGAAGCGGCTCAGGGTTGGGGTTGGGAGCGACGCAGTGGAATGTGGATGCGGCGGGCAGGGACGCGGCTCAGGGTTGGGGTTGGGAGCGACGCAGTGGAGTGTGGATGTGGAGGGCAGGGACGCGGGGTCGAGTGATGAAGGGACTGGCGTGGCCGCCTGGGTTAGGGTTCTTTTTAGACGCTGGCAGGTAGGGTCCGCTTGTCATAGCCTGGTCTGCAGGTTAAAGGGTACGGGTTTGGCACCCCCATACCCGCCTCCGCTAGACCCGATGGGTCTGGTTTTTCCCCGATAAGCGTACCCGCGGTTTTTTTTTCTTAACCAAATACTCCCCATTTAATGCGGGCATCGGGTACCATTGCCATCCGGAGAAGAGAGGATCATGGAAATGGTTATACGTGGCCATGGGATACCCGGCTTGACCCGGACTTGCCCGCGGCCCGCACCTGAGTTTTGAGCCAGAAGTACACGTCGGGTCGGGCTTGGGCTTGGCTTTTTTGCATTTTAGGGAAGGGGCCCGAGGTCCAACGGGCTTTCTCACTGATGGGCCGGGCTTGGGCAAGAAAACCAGGCCCGATGGCAAGGCCGGGTCGGGCTCGGGCCTAGATTTTTTGCCTCGGGCTTGGTTAGGCCCGGCCCGATGGATGGCCAGGTATATGAATGATGCAGCTTGCATGGTTTTCTTTTGTGAGACTAAGTACTAGAAATTCACTTTGGCACGTTGGAGCATATGCTCCTTCCACCAGTAAAAAACATTTCAAACCATTGAAAAGATGGTTAGAGGGACAGTGGTATCCCCAGCCCACCAGGGTTCAAGTCCTGGTGCTCGCATTATTCCTGGATTTATTTCAGGATTTCCGGCGATGCGCTTTCAGTGGGAGGAGACGTTTCCGTCGACGACGAGGCGCCTACGGTGACTTCGTAAATCTCAAGATGATATGCTGGCTCAGTCTCTCGGAGGTGCTCATAGGGGTAGGGTGTGCGTGTGTGCGTTCATAGGGGTGAGTGTATGCGCGTATGTATGAGCGTTTGCGTCTGTACTGTGTTCAAAAAAACCATTGAAAAGAAAACTGAACAAAAATTTGGCATGTACGTCTTCACATTTTACGTGCGCCCACCAAGTTTCACAAAATACAGGCATTTTTTACGACCTGTGTAAAAAGGAAATAAATGTCTCGTAAAAAGACGTTTTAACACCGAATTTTGTCTTTGTCACACGCGACCAAAAAAAATTGCGATACGACTTTGTGAGCACATAGAACATTGAGATGTACGCTCGAAACTTTTTTGTCAAAATCTTGACATTTTGAAATATGTTTAGAACGCATTTTAGAAACCAGGAGCACATAACCCCCCTCTCAGTCTAGTACATCTATCTCTATGAAAACTCCAGGTCGGGGTCACGTACATTTTGATCTCTGCTCAGCTACATGCATGCATTTATCTGAATACCCAAGCAGGCAGGCAGGCAGGCAGAGGCCGTTGATGGAGCATCGTAATTCGACCGTGGGAGTCCCAACACGGAATGCAAGTTGATGGGCATACAGATTTGGTTTTCGGTTGGTGTCCAAAAAAAAAAACATACGAGGAGCAAGTCCCCACGCCTAGAGCTAACGCTGCAAACACTACTATCAGTTCCACATTCTCCATTGTCCGGAACAACCACCAAAAATCTGTATCTATCTGTTCGTCACACATCACCCTGGCCCGGCGGCATTTGGTACATCACACGAAGGACCAGTTGACAAAGCACAAGGCCAGGCAGTGGACGCTGCTGTCCTCGCCGAGCACCTTCCACGCCACGGCCTGGTCGAAGGAGACGTGCCGGCCCATCCCCGACATGCACACGCCTGATGGCAGGTACACATGGCCCTGAACCAAAAAAGCAGAGTGGTTACCAACATTGCTGCATATCGAGGGCTTGGGACCGAAGCACAATTTGATTTGCGGGTTTTGAGAAATGTTCCTTCGCTAGAAATTTCAGTCAGTGCAGGCTTTGGTGATTTAACTTACTCCCTCTGTAAACTAATATAAGAGCGTTTAGATCACTACTTTAGTGATCTAAACGCTCTTATATTAGTTTACAGAGGTAGTAGTAGTGAAGGGCGAGAAAGTGGTTGAACCTCTTCCACCAGTTTTGAGATCTCCGCGAACAACGCTTTCCTTCCAGGCTCGTCGAAGATCTTGTCCAATGTGAGGTCTTGTAAGGCGAGAAGGGAAGTTTCTAACATGTCAAGCCCCGCCTTGTTGGCAAATGTAAACACAGGTACTTCCTGATATATACAGCATTGTTGTCAGAAGATGTACTGTAGGGTTAAGAACTGCAACTGTGAGAACATAACTAAAATCATATGGGTTTGGTCAGCGTGTCAAAGCCTATGAAATATGTATGAGATTATCTGGCCACCACAGGCTGCGGGAAACCTCAACTAGATTTTCTGTAAGATTCTCAAACTTTAAGAAGGCGGTTCACTGAAGCAACCCCTTGGAAAATATATAAGAGAGCTCTTATAGCGTCACAGCAGTCCGATCAAGACACCAACCAACTACAGAGTATGTACGCCAAAATTGTTCATCATTCTCAGGAAGAAGCAAGTTACATGCTCATCTAGCAATATACTACGGGTATCAGTTATTATTAAATTTGGGTATGCATTAAGACATTGGTTGAATGGTATATTTTCTAATAGTAGCTAATTTCCTTATCAGATCAAGATCAATTGATGAACATAAAAGTGGGAGCAGGCTTGAATTTTTCTGCTGAGATTCTTTGGATACCTTAAAAGAGCAGCAAAGTATAGCATCTTGGTAGTGCCATAGCATCTTCAACAATGCTTCCCCAGCTACATCTGATTGAGTAAGCAACTCTACCCCTAGATGGTAACTGTGTGGATAGCAAAATTCTATCAGCTTGTAAATGCCATGCAAAAGCATCAAAGCAAAATCAGACCAAGACTGATGCCACAGTAAAAGAATCACAAATTCACTTACTGATAGCTCTGGCAAATCCATCGAGCAAGTGTTGCTGCTTCGGGAAGGCCAGAGAGTATCCTCTGCCCAGCATTTGGACCAGATTGAGATGGAGAGATAGCAATCGACACTCTTTGAACAGCAGAGACAATGCTACGAACGTACTGACGGGCCATAGCTGCAACACTATCTTGGAGATGCAGCTCATAAGGGAATTGAAAGGCAATTGTCAGCACAGATCGCACATTACAATCATCTGGAGATGCACCAGAGGCTTGGGCTGCAGTGGAGCCTACTTCAAGACTAGATGCCAAATCTAATGTCCTACCAGAGGATACAACATCCTGCATGAGATATGATAGTTAAAAACCTTTTCTAGATAATGGAAGAACTTATTGCTCCTGACTCTGCATCACGGATGCACACAGGCCCATGGTTAAAACTGTCACACAAAGTACACAAAACCTAAACCGCATATATTGAAACAGAACTCTTACCAAAATCAAGGAAAATTGATCGGAACATATGAAACAGGAAGTAGAAGCAAGATTTTATTTTTTTTTTGTATATATTTCAAGGATTTGTGCCGAATAAATTATCAACCAAGAAAAATCAACAGTATCGCATGAACAACAATTTACACTTGACCAGGGTTAAGTTCCAGAACAAAATTAAGGTCAGCTGTCAAAATGCTAATAGCAGGCATCCAGAATACATTACAGGTTATTGCACCAACAAAAGCAGATAGCAAATAAAGCACATGGTGACCTACACAACATTAGAAAGGGAGAGTAATGTGGGTAGAAATGCTTAACCGTTTTCATATCAAGTGGTATAACACGAAAGCCAGATGAAATCAATGGAGCATCATCTGGAAAATCATCAATTGGTGCAAAGACAAGCTGGAAGGATGATCCCACAGATTTCTCATCTATTCCTGTGCAAAGCTGAAATAACACAAAAACAAATGATACATCAGGAACTCAGTACAGTACAATAGTTTGCAGAATGGCAATCCTTCCAAGTGAACAAAGGAATAGTAGGAATAGCACACATCAAAATCACATTAAACCAAGTTCCCTCAGAAAATCACATCAACCAGGATATGGCATTATTGTAGAAACTTTGAACCTTTTACTCCACTTAGCAAACTATACAGTATCAAGCTTCTTGGTATAACCAGACATCCAGACAACATAGTCATGTTATCAGTTACTTTATAGGCTAAGATTTGCTAACATGGCATGGTGAAACAGAGGCAAATATTAACAAGCTGCGATACAAACGGAAGATATAAAGTCATCTTCTAAGTAAGAAATCACTGATACAATGTTAAGTACAATGCTAGTAATTGTCTTTCCCAAATAACATAGGACACACCAAACATAGGGTGTAATGAGTACCAGATTCCCACCTGAAGCATGTCGATATCCCTTGAAAGAAGAACTTCATCAGGAGTAAGAGGTTGTCCCTCAAGGCGAACAACTTCAAGAATCTGCACATTATTTGCTTTTTCTCAAGATAAAGAAGTGGTGTGGTATGCCTACTATGGCAATGGAAATATCAAGAATAAAACTAACTAGTTATGTGCAATGTAACAATATCAGGGAAAATAACAATAAGTAGTTTATATATACCCTAAATTTTAATTTACTTTAAGTCTAGGTCACCATATCAATTAAAGAATAGTAGTAACACCAAATTACTCACAAAGCCACAAATGAAACAGCACAAGATTACGACAGAAACAATAATAAATGTACCTCCTCATTCTCTACTGTGTGAGCAAGTGGCATGATGATCTGGCTCCCAGAAAATCTCATGGGACGCAGTCCAGGGAATGAACATGTGCTTGTTTTCAGTGCTGAAGCCAAATATGCATCCATGCTGTAATCGGCCCACTCGGATCTATGTTCCCTCAGAAATCGAACTAGTATCGCAGGTGGGACACTCTACAATATCAAGCAAAGAAAGAAAGATGTAATATAAGGATTTAACTCAGCTGACTTAAAAATTATTAAAATTTCAGAAAATGGGCAGACTAGTTTTTAAAGCACTCAAATCTGGCACATGCAATATTCTTATGAAGAACAGGGGTGTCTACGATATCACCTTTTACATAGCACTGGTTAAGGAAATAATTAAATCATAACCCTGAAACTGGTGGCCGAATTATAACATCTCAAATACATAAAACCAAACTTCAACATGCACAGCCATACATACATTCATCAAAATTTAATTAGGATCTCATTATCAATTGAACCACTAAAAGTTCTATTTTCGTACAAAATAACAAAGATGAGCCAATTGCAACATAATGAACTAAGAGCACCCTTACCTGCAGTAACATTGATGCCTTGGCACATATAGTACCTCCAGGGGCTTCAAAAGCATTAATACCGTTGCTGATGTTCCTAATTTTCTTAGTTGAGTTGCAAGCAACGACCACATCTTCAATGCCATCTCCAGCCATTATGGACCAGCCATCATCATTGAAACCACTGATGGCATCGTTAAAGCCTCTAAGAAAAATATAAAGAATGGCATTGCAAACATGTCAATAAGATGCACATTAACCGTTGAAAGAGTAACAGTTGATCCTAATTCACCTGCTCAGCCTTTGACTAAAGGTCCGTAGTACTGCAGGTTGCCTCCCCAAGGCATACACCACCTCACCGCTTGTTTCTTGAGCAATTTGTCTGATGTGGCGGAGTGCCTTGATATGTAGTGCAGTTAGTAATTTTTAGTATGAAGTATAGTGCAGAGAATGAACTCCCAAGATCTCCTAATGACTTAAAATCGTAATCATTTTCACCACATATCAAGTGGTTTTCCACATAGTGAAGAGCTTGTACTCAGTACTGATGCAATTTCACATGCATCGATAGAGCGGAGCAAAACTTTGCAAGCACTAAACACTCACCGCAGTAGTCATTTTCTGAGCAACTACCCTAGAAGACTCATAGAGCGGACGAAGCACTTCAGGAATATTCCATGCCTGAAAGATGAAACAAAATCAAATGTTTAATGGACATCACAAAGAAACAGTCATACATTATTTCCGAAAAACAAAACTACATCAAAATGCAAACATAAGGATACAGAACAGGGATCAGACCTCAAATTCCAGATGGTCCACTATATGAACAATGGAACCTCCACCATCACAAGGACGAACTAAATATCCACTTGGAAGCATTTCAGCTCTGACAAACTGCTGTGCAGAAGCTGCACTTGGACCACCCCCAGAACCACTCAAGGATCTCTCGCAGACCTTAGAGATGGAAGAATATTAGCAACATGTGATATCCTAGCTCGCATTCAATAGAGTTAAAACAAGTAAACTTAGTGCTCATACTCATACATACCACAAGACTGCCATCTTCCACTATGGTTGTATACCTTAGAGTCCAAAAATCACATGCAGGTACTAAAGTTGTTGGAGCATACAACTGCATATAAAAAAAATGGTAGAGTTCAAAGCAGGAGCCATGAGCATCAGTACATAGGTGGAAGAAACATTTCAACAAAAAAAGGTTTAATGCCGACCTGTGTGTAAACAAGTTCAATTGTTCCTCCATTTGCACCTGGTAACACTGTGAAGACTTCCAGGCTTCGACAATCACGGAACCAAGATGGTCGATCTTTCAAGATCTCTACAACCTACATAACACAGGTTATATCAGACACAACTTCTTGATTACTTTACCAACTATAAGTTGTATTGACACTTTGACAGTTTGATTTTCTGCAATTACACTCAATAGACAAAATATATGTATGTTACACAAGCTGAGTGGTTACTCCAGGAGCCAGTGGAAAAGGAGACTATTCAAATTCAAGGCCTTAAGTATTCATTTGCATTCGGATCAAACAGTATTACAACCTACTAACGTGAGGAGAGCATTCTATCTTTGTAGCACAGCCTAAGTGATCAGAGAAAAATTTCCAGGAGCCTGCAGAAGAGGACACTGTTCAAAGTTAAGGCCTTGAGTATTGAATTTTCTTCCCTCTAACTTTACTCTGCCGTAAGTAACTAACAGATTGGCAGCAAGGTCTTCCATGGCATTTGTGTTTCTTTAACCCATAACAAATCAGCATATCCACACAAAAACCAGGTCTAAATCAGTTGCAAATGAGCTTAATAGCACACGAAATACTTACCCAGTTACCCCAGATAAATATTGACAGAAAAACGCTTGACATAACATAAATTTCAAAACTAAGCACCAAGAAGCAGTAAAACACTTACTTTTGTTGGTTCTAGATTCACCAAACCACAGGCACGGGCAGCAACACCACGGCAACCGTGTGAAATGGCCACAATACCAACCGAATCCGGACCAGGCTAATATCATGAAAACAGAACATAATTAGCATACCGTTGAACATCTTATAAGTGTTGATCACAAAAACAAAACAAAAAAGGCAAAGCTAGCATGTAACCTTCATCCCAGGCATTTGGACCCATTCAATAGCTGTCCCAGTAGCCTTCGAGAGGAACTCTGTCAAGGTCTCCTCTGCAATTGAAAGGAGCCTGCAAGGAGAAATAAACCTAGTTTCAGGAAAGGATGGTCATGAAAAGGCAAGGTCAGCAGCAAGAATTCTGTCAAGTGATTTTCTTACCCAGAAGGGTTACTTGCATCCCTTATAGGGTTTTGAGGGGTAGTCACATTTGATTCACAGCTTGCATCATTTGCCATTGAAGTCTGTATTGAATCAACAGATGTTATTAGGAAAAGTAAGGTAAAAGTAGAACAATCTGGTTAGATTTCTAACATCTCAAGGACCAGTTCATGGCTATATTGAACATCCCCCATGGACTCTAGCCTCTAGGTGGTACACCGTACAGCTACCTTACAACAGCAGCATAAGGACTCAATATGATAATGGCACATACAACTACACTACTTGTACAACTAACTCACTGCTACTATACTAGCATGCTCAAATACAACTACGAAGCATCATATGAAACTGAACTTTCCTGCACATGACATGCGTATTACATTATGCTAAGAGGAACGCTAATGTGTAATTGTGTATTAGTACATTATGCAAAACCAAATGTGAATAAACAAGACTTCAGTATGGCCATGTTTGTGAAGAGGGTGCGATGCCTACAACACAACAACAAAGACTTACATTCTGCAGCTGCTGCCGCACTTGTGCATTCTCATGAACCAGCTGGGAGACCTGTTTCTGGAGACGTTCGTTCTCTTCCATAAGAAGCTTGTTCATGGCCGACACCTTCCTGTTCACGGACTCGAGCCGTGAAGACTCTTTCCGCAGCTTATCTCGACACCTGTAACAGCCAAGCGTAATCATCCACCTTAGCACAATATGAAAGAAAAAAGGAAGACTATAGGCTTGATAGAGACGAAATGCAGCAGCGGATGAGCAATTGACATGACAATTTCTCTCCATATCAAAACAAATTGTCATGTTCACAACAGCAATGTAACAGTTCAGAGCGCTACATTTTAACAAGAATACCACCCACGACATATATTCTGAACTGAAGGGGCATGACTCAGAGGATGCTACAATAGCCAGTATTTCCAGAATTAACAGATTCTAACCAGGATTGTTGTTATTACCTTCTGTTCTGGAACCACACCTTGATCTGCCTCGCTTCGATGTTGGCAAGTATGGGGCACTCACGCAGCAGCTGCTGCCTGCGCGAGGACGTCGGCTTGGGGCAGTCGGCGTACACCCGCTCGAGCGTCTCGACCTGCTCGGGCGTGTACCGCACGTATTTCCCCGAGTCCATCCCGGCCCTATCCGAGCCGCCGCCGTCGCTGGTCCCCCCTCTCATCGCCATCGCCGCAGCCATTGAATGCAAAAGCCCAAATGGACGCAGTAACCAGTATCCTGCTTCTCCCAAGTCTTAAATCGTCCTGCTATGTGCTCAATGAGCTGATCTCCTTGCTCGGACACTTGAATTTCCAGCTCACGGAGATCCCTGCGCCAAAAATAGAAAGGGGATAAACGTTGCTTCTGACCAGAATTGTGGCGGGGACTGACTGAATGAAATGTACAGTAGTGCCGGAGAAAACAAATGCAGGGGAACTGAATTGAATCGCACAGTACACTAGGCTGCAACAAACAAACAAACAAGCAAACAAACAAACAAACAAAATTGGTAACTCCTGAAGTGGGGAGATAAACAATTAATGGCGTGACTCGCTTGAGGAAAATTGGTAGGTTTGGGCCACTGGGGAGGAAAATGGCGCACTAAAAGCAGCACATCCACATGGATCGACGAGCAACGAGATCGGAAATGCAGGACGGAATTGGTCAGGCTGGGCCCCCAAATCAGGGAGAGAACAAACGATGAATGCCGTGCTAGATCGCTCGCCGCTACAATGGGAGCGAAGAGGATACTACTAGTAGTACTAGTGTGAGCGAGTGAAACTCCTATGGTTCCGCGTAGAAATCTACTTGTTACTAGTGTGAGTATGTAGTACAGTAGGAGCCAAAATTAAGCCCCCAAAAAATAACTAGCGCATCGACGGGGACCCAAAATCAAAATGCGGCGGTAACCAGCGGCGCCTCGCTAGATCCCGGGCAGAGAGAGGCAGAGACGTCCTCACCTTGGCTCTCGCAGCGCGCGCGCCGAAAGCCGGGAGGAGCCGCGCCGCCCGGAGACACGACACCTCGCCTGCCCCTCACAGGCGCGTCCCTCCGCCGGAGAGCATCGGATCGGAGTTGCTGGTTCGGCTACCAGCGCAGCAGCAGCCGCCGCCGCCGCCGAAGAAGAAGAAGAAGAGGAACTCCGCTCCTCGCCGCCGGGTAGGGTCCTCTCGCTGGGCGGGCTCCCACTGCGTGTACTGGGTAGGTTTGGCGTCGGCAGGCAGGGGCAGGTCGGAGGAGAGAGAGAAAGGGAGAAGGGGGATGGGAAAAGGTGACGGGACGACAGCTTTAAAGCCCAACCGCCCCGGTGGGACAGCGACGCGGAACAGCACCGCCGCAGCAGCCTCTCGCAGGAGAGAGAGAAGGCTTCTGGGTGGACCGGGTGCATGTGGTCCGCGCGCATGGACGTAGCGCGGGCCCACGGGGCCACAGGTGGACCATACCATACGCCCGGTGCATCCATCCATCCATCCGTCGCCCGCCAGAGAGAGTAGAGAGCAGCAGCGGCAGCCGTGGGGCCCACGTGTCAGGGCCTCGGTTTTTTCACCCCGCTGATCCGAGCACTGGAGTGTGTGTTTTACCCCTGTGGACGTGGCCGTGGCCGTGGGCGTGGTGTAAGAAAGAAAGAAAGAAAGAGAGAGAGAAAGAAAGAGGAAAGTGGCTTGAACGGTAGGTAACGTAAAAGAGGAGCGAGTGAGCGAAACAGTGGTGGTTTGCTCCCGTCCAAACAGCGCCTTTTTCGTCCTTGCTTGCCCATCCCCGTTGCTTCTCTTCGATTCTTTCGCCAAAGCAAAGCCTGCCTGCCACGAGTACGGAATGCTAAATTACTGCAGGACTGCCTCCATGTGGGTACTGGAGGAGTGCTTACTAAAGCTAATTAAGGTTACCGTCCAAGCAAAGCCAAGATATATTGTCGGCCCATCTTTTTTTCCTGTAAAAGAAAAAAGCGAAAGCAGTGCCAGTGCAGGAACCAGCCGAGCTTTAATCCAGGCGTTACTCCTGCACTGCACTGCGTTGCACGTTGCACGTACGTCCCGAGCTTAGCGGCGACTGAATCCTTTCGCAGCAGCAGCAGCAGCAGCAGCGACGACAACGACGACGAAATGTTCTGATTTTCCTTTATTGCGGACTTGCCACGTGGAATCGGTACGTACCACGGAGTACGTGCGAGTGCGACCATGCATGCAGTACAGTACATGTGTTTGTAGTGACAAGCATGCCCACTCGAGTGATTAGGGTCAGCAGCTAGCAGGAGTAAACACGAAGCAAAGGAAGGCGGACTTGATTAAGCAGCGGCTACTAGCTAGCCAGCCAGCTTGAAAGAGACGAGCGCTACACAGTACTCCTACACACGCTCGTGCGTGCATATACAGTTTTTTTTTCCCTTGAGTTGTGCATATAAGCACATATTTGTATGTTGGCATGCATGCATGTGCCACCTGAATGAATGAAGCTATACTATATGCGGTAGATTGGATTAGATTAGATTAGATAGAATAGTCGAGCGGTTAAATTAACCCACCGGCCCGCAATGGTGACGCACTGCATCTGCATGCGTGTGTGGGCAAAAGAAGAAGGGGTAAGTGTATATCGTACGTTGTACGCATGCATGCGCACGCGTGAAAAGCCTGCAGCTAGCACTCCCAACTGGCCCTCCCCTCCTCTCCCCAACATGGCCCCAACTTCGGGGATATATGTTTATGCACACTTGTCATCCGGGATCACATATATTCAAGCAACATGCAAGCAAGCCAGCCCATCGCATGGGAGAATTAGTAGTTAAAACACATGAGGATATATTGATCCACGCTCGATCGAGCTAGGTAGCTAGGTATGGGAGTGTGGCGTAGGTTAATCGAATGTATGACTAGGATCGACGGCGATGTAGTTGCTAACTTGTACCCCGAAAGTGTTTTTCTAAGCTCGGGCCCACATGAGCTCGAGCTCGAGTGACAGTAAAATAATAATAATAATAATAATAATATCTGATTTTTGTTGTTACAAACATTTTACAATGTTTTGATTGTTTGTAGAGCTTCTTCATGGAATGACATTCGTGAAGGACGTGGAAACAAAATCAATGTTACAAAAAGTTTTTCAAAATAAAATTTCAGATGTTTTTTTATTTTCTTGCACTTTATTGTTCACCCGAGCACACATGAGCTCGAGCTCAGTTTAACCGCCTAGTACCCTCCCCCCGCCCCAACCTCCTCTTGATTTTCTTTCTATATATACGAAGCTTCACAATACGTCGATCTGAACTAGATCAACGGTATCGAAAACCAAAAGTACAATATATCTAGGTGTGATCGCATGGATCGTGCAAGCGAGGGCATGGGAGAATTAGTAGATAAATCTGATAGGCCTTCTAGCTGGGCAGGTATGGCATGGATTAATGAAATGTGTTACTGGATCAACGACAGTGCAGTGTCAAGCCTTATTGTGCTTCCATTGAGACAATGTAATCGCTTGCAAGATCAAATGTCGGACTTTTGCACACTTGTAGGCTCGTAGCAATAGCTTCATGCACGAGAGCAAGTATAATGGAATGACGTAGACGGGCTATAAAAGATAACATGTCAGATTTATGAGTAGTTGAAGAAGAGAAAAAAGAAGCAAGCTTACAAACTTACAACGGTCGTATCACGAGCTCCAGTGCTCTTTATGAGCGAAAAAGATGGCCATATATTAATTGTACAACATACTAGTATGACTAGTAACTATTTTATAAATGGGTTATTAGGTTGACTATAAATGACGGGACAGCTTCATAAAACCGGATGTTGGCTATAGTATCTATCCCATACAAATGACCGTTTCGATCTACTCTCAGAAGGGAAAAGGATAGCAACTTTTGATATATCCTTTTTTGCGGGAAAAAAATATATATGCACACGCATATTTAAAGCATTAATAGCAAAAGAGACGGCACCATGTTAATTGGTGTGTGCGCATTCTCTCTTTGTGGTATTTAAGCACACATCACAATTTTTTTATTGCAAGGAGACATATCACAAAATGTTATGGGTAGGTAAACTCGACAAGATGATGAGGCAACAACCGTGAATGCCTGGATGGGATGGACGCACGCTACCGATTGATCGATAGCGAAGACGTGACATAAAACATGGAAATGCATGGTGGCGCTAGCTAGACACTAATGCGGTGTTTTCCTTAGTTGGTGCGTATACATGTAGCTGTTGGTACCCTCTCACCTCGCTCCCGTGGGCGATGGGGAGGGCGCTTCAACCGCCATCACCAGCACCTTCATCTCCCTCCCTTCTCCCTCGCCGCAGTCAAAGGACGCAGCCGAGCAAAGCCTAGTCGACGTCGGCGGCAACGGGGCGTTTTGCCTTCTCGGGCAGGATCTTCGCCACAGGGCGGCGCGGCTGGGCCGGGACACCGCGACGGCGAGGGTCGCGGTAGTGCGGCGATGGATCCCCTCAACGGGGATGTTCGGGATCAGTGGCGCACGACAGACTTTGAGGTGGTGGATCGTGCAAGCAAGGGAGTGGCGGCCCGATCTGGCGTCCGTCTTGAGCCGATGGCGCGGGCTGTGGATAGCGAGGGCCGGTGTCCTCCGTCGTGGCGGCGACGGCATTGACGTGGTGGAGGCAGATGTATGGTGGCGGTCCTAATGCTCTTATCGCATCACGACAACGATCTGCATGGCCAGTCCTTCACGATTTGGTCGTTGACGCGCTCCGGAACTGCTGACTGGGATCTTGCCCAAGGAAATCTGGATCAGATAGAATCCAATCGTGCGCGTCCATATCAGTCTATGCGGCTCCATGACGGTGCGGCGTGAAGCTCTGTTATTTGGTGACACCATGGTACATGTCGGTATCTCAGTTTCCATGGCGTAGACAGCGGTCAAGACAGTCATGATGGCTGAGATCGGATGATCATTAAGGCAGAGGGGGTCTTGTAGGCGATGGAGTCAGCCAGGTGTTTTATAACTTTCAAAAACAACAATGACAAGTGGGGGCGGTAGCAATGGAGGATTTTATTTTCGATGGTGGTCCTTGACTGCTGAGTCGTGACTTTCAGGGTGAAAATCTAAGCTATGATCTTCATTGGTTGTGTGTGTCAATTGTTTTGGTGAAGGTATTGTTTTGAGAGCTGAAACTTTCTTCAGGGTGAAAACATAAGATCTTGGATCGGGCAACGACGCCGCTTGTGCACTGTTTTTTTTTCTTTCTTGAAGGCGTTGCTTTTGAAGACCTTTTATGTTTTTCGGGTGTTGTCTTTGGTCATGTTTTGTGTGTTGTCGCTGAGAGGGGTTGATCACTGTGGCAAGGCTTTTATTTTTTTCCTTTTTTTCGGTGTGCATCCTGAATGTTTTTGTGACATCTTGTTGGTGCAGAGACTATATGTAATTGATATCTTGACGATATTAATATATTCCTCTTTTTCAAGAAAAAAAAACTGGACACCAATGCGATGCTGGCATGCTAAAAATTTGGCAGCCACCCACCGATACAAGAATCAAATTAAACTTTTGGGCATGAGCAAAAATATACGTAGTACTCCTAGGATCAATTTTAAACTCAAAGTAGACACTACAATACTGCATTATATCCGCGCGCACTGGATTGGCCACTCACGGCGTCACGGGCTTGAAGTGGATGGAGCTGCCATGGTGCCACGAGGGCGCATGCGACAACACAAGGACGACGACGACGGAGGAGAGAAGCCGATGCTCTGTCTGGTTGTCTGTCTGTCGGTGTCGACACTACACGTACGTACGAGTGTTATCCAAAACCAAGATCCGCGTTATCCGTACATGATCCCAATTGAAGCTTATGGCTGCTTGTAGTAGTACACACAAGAACAAAAATACATGTCCTGATTGACAGTATCATGCTGGCACGTACGTGGCCCTGCCTGCATAAGCATGTCCGTCCGTCCGTGAGTCCGTCCACCCCGAATCCAAACAGAATTTCACCACGCCGTTCGTAGCACATCCCTCAGTTGGCCATGGATTTGGCCTCTGCATCCCATGCATGCGAATTGAAGCACGCAGAACGGGAGACTCGCTTGGACTTTCCACGGATGGGCAGGCAGATTGTCGTCCATCAGTTAATACGTGCAGCAGTGGGTTATCTTCACTGCACTACTACCACATCATGCATGCATGCATTGGCCTCGTAAACACAGGGCAAGTACTCTGGAGTCTGTCCACCCTGAACGTGGACGACCAGCTGCTCAAATTCAAACCGGGGCATGATCTTCTGTGCCACTAACATGGCCCGGTCGGAACTGTAATACTCCCTCCATCAAACCCATTAGGGCAGAGTGAAACCCATTAGGGCAGAGTGAAAGGACGGCTTGCCAGCTATGCCACATGGCGCGTGCTGGTTGGCCGCGGTGAGAAAGTTTTTAATTTTTTTAGTGATTATTTTTGAAAGATGAAAATTCTATTGTTATCTTTTCCTTTTTGAGATTTTTTTTAGTTTTTCTTTTCTTTTTGAAATGGACGTCATGTCCACGTGATGCAAGATTTTTATTTTTATTTTGAGACGAAGGTGAGTTTTTTTAAGATGAAGATACACACGCACATCTTCCTCTCAATCGGTCCGCAATGACCCTCCCAACCACCGGTTACTATTTATCTTACACATATATTATAGCATCAGCCAATGCATGAGTCAGGGTTTGTCTCACAAGCATATGTTGTGCTGCCGTGGCAACCATCTTTACCACCAGTGCGAAGGTACAACTGTTGGGGAACGCGACAGAAAACAAAAAATTTCGGTACAGCGAGCACGCCCAGGATCACTATGGAGACTGCATACAAGGTTTGATCTGATCCGTACCGACTCGAAGCGCAGCGGAAGAAGAGTCGGTGTAGATCGTCGGTGCAGATCCCTGCAGCTAGGATTTATAACCTCCCAACCGCAAGGATGTACTCCCACTCCGGACAGCCCTTCGGGAGGCGGTCGGACAGTCCCCCTGACGATGTCGCGGACAGCCCTTCGGGAGGACCCTCGGAACCCGAACAGTAACCCGGACAGCCCTTCGGGAGGACGCCGGAAACTCGAACGGTAACTCGAACAGCCCTTCGGGCAAAAAGATCGAAACTACAATCTCTCTACGGGGTTGCACACATACGGTGTCAGCTATCCGGCAGGGCTTCGCCGTCCAGAGCTAGTTCCTGCCGGAACCCAGACAGCCTTTCGGCTCTACGAAACTATTCCGTGGGAGGGAGAGAGAAGCCAGAAATCTCTATGGCATGTGTATGAGAGCAAGGATGGAGCATATGGGGCTGCCCCCTCCCCTCTATTTATAGGAAAAACAAGGGGTAAAAATGGTATTCATAAATACCAAAAGTGCCCCCACTTTATGCCTTTTCTAAAAAGAATAAAGCAAAGAAGGGTGGCAAGTGGAGCTCCATGGAGCCCCACCTCCCTTGGCCGGCCACCCTTGGGGGGTCCCCCATGAGGAGCTTGCTTGCTCCCCAATCCCTTCTAGAAGCCTTTTTGGAAATATCCAAAAAGGTGTTTTTCCACAAATATCCAAAAAGCACTTTCACTATTCACGACGACATTTTTCAGCGTCTGATCGAACTGAAAATATTCATGTGGGCTTAGAACAATTCCAGTACCCACCAAAATAATTTTCAACGCGAGCCGGAACAATTCCGGTTTAGTGATTTCATCTGCGAAAAGCATCTGAAGCGGTTTCGGCAGCTCCGGAACATTTCCGGTTTTCATTCCAGAAAATTCCAAAAAGTTTCCAGAACGATTCTGGCACCCTCCAAAAATTATCAGGCATGTGCCAAGACCAATTTGACTTTATGGTATCCCCTGAAACAACTTTTCAGTTTTACCGGAACTATTCCGATATCCTCTCCGGAACGTTTCCGTTTCGTCCGAAACTTTTCCGGTGAATTTCTCTCAGACTCCCCGTCTAGTATTCAGCAGATAGATGACCCTTAAGCGTGTGACCCTATAGGTTCGGTGAAGTATAGACATGACCCGGAACACTTTCCGATCAATGATCAACATCGGAGCCGTGGACACCCATATTGAACCCTATACCCACACGAATGAATATTCGAGTGAACCTCCAGTTGCCATGTGCTATTCCTGTTGCTTCACGATATATTACAAAACCCGAGGTGAGATTTATGCATCCCCGTGGATCAACAACTTGTCCATTATGCAAGTTACCTCGTAACCGGTTTTGTTCTCTTTACTCGTTTCCGTGTTCCGGCATCCCAGTGATCAAATCACAATGTGTCTGGCCAGACGATGATGGATACCGTAACACCGAGAGGGCCCGAGAATATCTCTCCATCGTCGGAGGAGCAAATCCCAATCTTGAGCTATCAAGTTACTTGACATACTTTTCCATGAACCCGTAAGCCGCCGTAATAGCCACCCATTTACGGATGACGTTTAACAAACCTCAAAGTTCATGAAGCAAGCATGAAGAAACTCGACACTCTCATGGTCTAAGGAATTATGCAAACAATAACTATCTCTGTGTTATTTACCATTAACTCATGACGAATGTATCTCATAGCATAACATCAATTTGGGTCGATTCAACACAAGTGTTCTACTAACATTGTGCCCTCAAAATTGCCGGCATAGCCATGCCCATGATCAGGAAAACAGGATCATCATGCAATACTTGAGCCAGTCATAGAGGCATGACTAGGAATACTTTTCCATTTATTATACCACACGTGCACATGAGTTTCCCTCCAAGCCTCGTGGTTATTGTAGACTCGAGAATCATTGCAGTTATAGCATGGATCATAAACATTCATTACAAACTCGGAGATACAAAATAACTGTTATTACTGCCTCTAGGGCATATCTCCTACAGTCTCCCACTTGCACTAGAGTCATAATCCAGTTACATGGCTTCCCTAACACCAATGGCTATCCGGTGTTGCTCATGCTTTGCTCGTGGTAGAGGCTTTGTCATCGGGTCTGACACATTCAGATCCGTGTGAACTTTGCGTACTTTCACTAAACCTTCTTCGACATGATGTCGAATGAGTTTATATTTGCGTTGAATATGCATTGTCTTATGGTGCGAACATGGCTCCCTTGCCTGAGCCACGGCGCCACTATTATCACAATAGATCTCCACCGGGTCCAGAGCACTTGGAACCACACCAAGGTCTTCAAGAAATTGCTTGATTCCGACAGCCTGCTTGGAGGCTTCTGAAGCAGCAACATATTCCGTCTCCGTTGTAGAATCCGCCACAGTCTTTTGTTTGGAACTTTTCCAATCAACTGCGCCGCCGTTCAATATGAAAACATAGCCAGATTGAGATCTAAAGTCATCTGGGTCAGTCATGAAGCCTACATCAGTGTAACAACTTACAATGAGCTCTTCATCACCTCTGTACACGAGGAGTAAATCCTTGGTCCTTCTGAGGTACTTAAGAATACCCTTGACTGCGGCCCAGTGTTCCAATCCTGGATCACCTTGGTACCGGCTGCTAACACTTAGCGCATAGGAAACATCCGGTCTTGTACATAGCATGGCATACATAATAGAACCAACTGCCGAAGCATATGGAATATCATTCATTTGTACTCGCTCATCGAGTGTCCGAGGACACTGATTCTTGCAAAGCACTGTGCCAGGTGAGATGGGGAGTAGGCCTTTCTTGGAGTTCTCCATGTTGAACCTTTTCAACACCTTGTCAATGTACGTGCTTTGGCTAAGCGCTATCAGGCGTCTTGATCTATCTCTATAGATTCTGATGCCCAATACATATGCCGCTTCGCCTAAGTCTTTCATTGAAAAACTCTTCTTCAATGAGTCTTTTATTTCGCTAAGAAAATTCACGTCATTTCCAATCAACAATATGTCATCCACATACAAGATTAGAAATGCTTTTGCGCTCCCACTAAACTTCTTGTAAACACAAGATTCTTCGTCGTTCCTGATGAAGCCAAACTCTTTGACCACTTCATCAAAACGAATGTTCCAGCTCCTTGATGCTTGCTTCAGACCATAAATGGCTTTCTGAAGCTTACACACCTTTCCAGCATTCTTAGGATCGACAAAACCTTCTGGCTGTATCATGTATACATCCTGTTCAAGGTTTCCATTTAGGAAAGCCGTTTTGACATCCATCTGCCATATTTCATAATCGAAATAAGCAGCAATTGCTAGTAATATCCGAACAGACCATAGCATAGCTACGGGCGAGAAAGTCTCGTCGTAGTCTACCCCTAGAACTTGCGTGAACCCTTTCGCGACAAGTCTAGCTTTGTGGATAGTAATGTTACCATCCGCGTCTGTCTTTCTTTTGAAAATCCATTTACAACCAATGGGTTTTACGCCATCTGGAAGTTCTTCCAAGTTCCAAACTTGGTTTTCGTACATGGATTTCATTTCGGATTTCATGGCCTTGTGCCATTCCCTTGAGCTAGGCCCCGCCATCGCTTCCTTGTAGTGCGCAGGTTCATCGTCTTCAAGAATGAAGATTTCGTTATGAAACCACTCAGGTGGCTGGATAGCCCTACCTGATCTGCGCAGTTCAGTTACAACATTGTTTGAAGTTTCCGCATCACATGCGACAACTTCCGGCTCGGTTGTAGGGATAATTTGAGGAATTACTTCCGGTTCCTTAGCCATATCAACGGTTGCCGAAGATTCACTAATCTCATCAAGTTGTACTGTCCTCCCACTCAATTCTTTAGCGAGAAACTCTTTCTCAAGAAAGACTCCATTTTTAGCGACAAACACTTTGCACTCGGAGGGTTGGTAGAAGAAATACCCAATTGTTTCATTGGGATAACCTACAAAGTTACATTTGTCTGATCTGGGATCGAGTTTGCTCGGTTGTAAACGTTTTACATAAGCTTCACAACCCCAAACTTTGAGATGCGACAAATTGGGTTTCTTCCCATGCCATAACTCGTATGGTGTCGTCTCAACAGACTTAGACGGTGCTCTGTTTAGTGTGTGAGCGGCAGTAAGTAGTGCGTGACCCCAAAAAAGATATCGGTAGATCTGTAAGAGACATCATCGACCTTACCATGTCTAACAGGGTTCGGTTACGTCTTTCCGACACTCCGTTTCGCTGTGGAGTTCCGGGAGGCGTAAGCTGTGAAACGATTCCACGGTCACTCAGATGTTGGCCAAACTCATGACTAAGATATTCGCCTCCGCGATCAGACCGCAGAAACTTAATCTTTTTGTTACGATGATTTTCCACCTCATTCTGAAATTCTTTGAACTTTTCAAAGGTTTCCGACTTATGCTTCATTAAGTAGATATAGCCATACCGACTTAAATCATCAGTAAAAGTCACGAAGTAAAAATACCCACCCCGTGCGGCCGTGTTCATTGGACCACATACATCACTATGTATTATTTCCAATAATTCACCCGCCCGTTCAGGATGACCCGTGAACGGCGTCTTGGTCATTTTTCCCATCAAGAAAGCTTCACATGTGTCAAATGATTCAAAATCAAGGGACGGTAAAACTCCATCTTTATGGAGTCTTTGCATGCGTTTCTTTCCGATGTGGCCAAGCCGACAGTGCCACAAGTAAGTGGTGGTGGTATCAGCCTTCTTAAGGCATTTAGCATTCACGTTAAAGACATCATTTCCACATTCAAGATTTAGTATGAAAAGGCCCCCAACAATGGGTGCAAATCCATAAAACATATCCTTACAATAAAGTGAACAACCATTGTTCTCAGACTTGTAGGAGTAACCATCGTGCACTAAACATGATCCAGAGATAATGTTTCTACACAACAACGGAACAAAATAACAGTTACTTAGTTCCAAAATAAATCCTGAAGGGAGACGTAGAGGCATAATGCCGACGGCTTGAGCGGCGATCCCAGCGCCGTTCCCGACACGCATCACGACTTCATTCTTTGCCAGCTTGCGCACCTTCTGAAGCCCCTGTATCGAGTTGCAAATGTGAGCAACCGATCCGGTATCAAATACCCAAGACTTAGAATTTTCGCTAGCAAGCAAAACGTCAATGACATTAACTTGTATAACAATTATACCTTTTCTGGTTTTCCCGGACTTCTTATCTTCCAGATACTTCTTGCAGTTTCTCTTCCAGTGTCCTGTGCCCTTGCAGTAGAAGCACTCAGTTTCATTCTTGGCTCCGCCCTTAGATTTGCGTTGGAAGCCGGTCTTACCGGAGCCCTTGCCCTTCTTTGGCTTGCCTTTCTTTTTGAAACTGACAGTTTTATTCACAAGCAACACTTGCTTGCGATTTTTCTGCAGTCCTCCTTCAACAGTTTTCAGCATGGCAAGCACCTCATTAGGCGTTTTGTTCATCCCATTCATGTTGTAGTTCATGATAAAACCGCTATAAGACGGGGGGAGTGAACCTAGCAACAAGTCCATAACATGCTCTGGCGGAAGTGGAAATTCCAGGGTTTTAAGCCTTTCAGCGTAACCAATCATATTGACTACGTGCTCGCCAACTGAACTGCCCTCAGCCATCTTGGTCTCCGCCATCATTTTCATGATATCAAAAGTTCAGACCGTGCATTAAACTTGTACAGAGCATCCAGATCTTTGATCATATCAAAGGAGTTATGGAATTCAAAACGTTTTTGAAGCTCTAAACTCATGCAAGACAGCATGAGGCACTGCACTAAGTTGAAATCATCATCCTTAGTGGCCCAGACATTTTGTTCGTCTGCCGGGGCTGTTTCCGTCGGCTTAGGTGGAAGAGGTCCGTCAAGCACGTACACTTTCTTAGCGCTCCTGAGGACAATCCTCAGTGCATGGACCCAGTCCGCATAGTTGTTTCCATTCGCAGCTAACTTCTCTTTCTCTAACATCGGGCCTAAGTTGAACGCGCTATTGCGAGCCATTTGATCTACAACGGAAAACACAAGTTCACTTAGACTTTGTTCATAATGATTTTTGCACTAGTGAATAAACAATTTTATTCTAAAGTGCGCTCCCACTCAAATCAATATCTCTCAAAATTGATTATGAGTGATACAAGACCCACATTTCATTCAACGCCATTGATGTGGACATCACTGATGACGAGAATTTCAATCGGTAGGCAAACTTGCCGATCACATCTCCATGTGACTCTTGTTCATCTTTTGATGGGTGTGTTCCGAGCTCAGGACGATCCTGCCTGAACGTCAAAGACAACCAAGTGATCTTGCTGCGAGGTCTGACCTCACCCGCCTCATTCCTCTCGATTCGTTCGTACCCATGTGGACATGGCGCACCCCGAAAAGATACGAATTTCAGACGGTGCTACACTTGGGTGAACACTAACTACTTTGATATTTTTGTGAGAGATCACCCTAATAAAAAGCGACTACCGCGCAATCAAGAAGGGTGCATTAAAGGGGATAAACATCTCAGGCAATTCATAATAGCATGATATGGTATAGCCCCTTCTGACGGAGAAGTCAAGTATTCTTCGTCTTCGGCATTCGCGTCGGTGTTCACCTTCGCGAAGATTGCCACCACCTTGTCGATGCACCAGATAATATTGCTATCTCTATAGCTAATAAAATAAGTGCATTACATAAGGTTGACACGCAGGTCATTAAAGTGCAATCATATGGCTCCAGCCATCATGCCGAATCATGACACGCAGGTCATGTTAACAAATTTACATCATATAGTCATCTCATACATAATCGAATTCATATGAGCTTTGCTATACCACATCACATGTACATCCTGCAAAACCAAGTTAGACGACTCTAATCGGTTTATGCAAAATTTCATTTTACGTGGCTTCTAAGGTTTTGACTTAAACCGCAGCTACCAACGTTTTATCATCAAGTATGATAATTCAAAATTGCTAGATTAACATCTCGGGGTGTATGAAACACGAGATAATTAAATCTCGAGCCCCATACTAAACTTCGTCATACGCGTGACCCCCGTGCAGATCATATCTGCAATGCCCTTTCATCTGCGAATTTCATCTTTCTGTTGACTATGGTGGAACCCAAAGAACTGATAGCACTTCGTTGATCAATCAGGATCGCGGATTGCCAGAACTTTGTGAAATTCCACCATGCTGTCTCGAGATTGAGCAAACGCAAATTCCAGGGAAGCAACAAGAACATCGGGTAACAGACTTCATCTGCTACCTGCATAAATAATTTTCAGCAATAGATCTCATCTACTCCAAAATTATATTATGCAATACCCATACATCACCATGTATTCTAGATCGTAACCTACATCTACGCATAGCCTGGCTCTTGATGCCACTGTTGGGGAAAGCGACAGAAAACAAAAAATTTCGGTACAGCGAGCACGCCCAGGATCACTATGGAGACTGCATACAAGGTTTGATCTGATCCGTACCGACTCGAAGCGCAGCGGAAGAAGAGTCGGTGTAGATCGTCGGTGCAGATCCCTGCAGCTAGGATTTATAACCTCCCAACCGCAAGGATGTACTCCCACTCCGGACAGCCCTTCGGGAGGCGGTCGGACAGTCCCCCGGACGATGTCGCGGACAGCCCTTCGGGAGGACCCTCGGAACCCGAACAGTAACCCGGACAGCCCTTCGGGAGGACGCCGGAAACTCGAACGGTAACTCGAACAGCCCTTCGGGCAAAAAGATCGAAACTACAATCTCTCTACGGGGTTGCACACATACGGTGTCAGCTATCCGGCAGGGCTTCGCCGTCCAGAGCTAGTTCCTGCCGGAACCCAGACAGCCTTTCGGCTCTACGAAACTATTCCGTGGGAGGGAGAGAGAAGCCAGAAATCTCTATGGCATGTGTATGAGAGCAAGGATGAAGCATATGGGGCTGCCCCCTCCCCTCTATTTATAGGAAAAACAAGGGGTAAAAATGGTATTCATAAATACCAAAAGTGCCCCCACTTTATGCCTTTTCTAAAAAGAATAAAGCAAAGAAGGGTGGCAAGTGGAGCTCCATGGAGCCCCACCTCCCTTGGCCGGCCACCCTTGGGGGGTCCCCCATGAGGAGCTTGCTTGCTCCCCAATCCCTTCTAGAAGCCTTTTTGGAAATATCCAAAAAGGTGTTTTTTCACAAATATCCAAAAAGCACTTTCACTATTCACGACGACATTTTTCAGCGTCTGATCGAACTGAAAATATTCATGTGGGCTTAGAACAATTCCAGTACCCACCAAAATAATTTTCAACGCGAGCCGGAACAATTCCGGTTTAGTGATTTCATCTGCGAAAAGCATCTGAAGCGGTTTCGGCAGCTCCGGAACATTTCCGGTTTTCATTCCAGAAAATTCCAAAAAGTTTCCAGAACGATTCTGGCACCCTCCAAGAATTATCAGGCATGTGCCAAGACCAATTTGACTTTATGGTATCCCCTGAAACAACTTTTCAGTTTTACCGGAACTATTCCGATATCCTCTCCGGAACGTTTCCGTTTCGTCCGAAACTTTTCCGGTGAATTTCTCTCAGACTCCCCGTCTAGTATTCAGCAGATAGATGACCCTTAAGCATGTGACCCTATAGGTTCGGTGAAGTATAGACATGACCCGGAACACTTTCCGATCAATGATCAACATCGGAGCCGTGGACACCCATATTGAACCCTATACCCACACGAATGAATATTCGAGTGAACCTCCAGTTGCCGTGTGCTATTCCTGTTGCTTCACGATATATTACAAAACCCGAGGTGAGATTTATTCATCCCCGTGGATCAACAACTTGTCCATTATGCAAGTTACCTCGTAACCGGTTTTGTTCTCTTTACTCGTTTCCGTGTTCCGGCATCCCAGTGATCAAATCACAATGTGTCTGGCCAGACGATGATGGATACCGTAACACCGAGAGGGCCCGAGAATATCTCTCCATCGTCGGAGGAGCAAATCCCAATCTTGAGCTATCAAGTTACTTGACATACTTTTCCATGAACCCATAAGCCGCCGTAATAGCCACCCATTTACGGATGACGTTTAACAAACCCCAAAGTTCATGAAGCAAGCATGAAGAAACTCGACACTCTCATGGTCTAAGGAATTATGCAAACAATAACTATCTCTGTGTTATTTACCATTAACTCATGACGAATGTATCTCATAGCATAACATCAATTTGGGTCGATTCAACACAAGTGTTCTACTAACATTGTGCCCTCAAAATTGCCGGCATAGCCATGCCCATGATCAGGAAAACAGGATCATCATGCAATACTTGAGCCAGTCATAGAGGCATGACTAGGAATACTTTTCCATTTATTATACCACACGTGCACATGAGTTTCCCTCCAAGCCTCGTGGTTATTGTAGACTCGAGAATCATTGCAGTTATAGCATGGATCATAAACATTCATTACAAACTCGGAGATACAAAATAACTGTTATTACTGCCTCTAGGGCATATCTCCTACAACAACAAGGCTGGATAGGTCATGGCCCGCCCAGCGCATAATATTTTCTCTAATGTATACAAATTTTGGGCCATGGGGCACAAGCTCAATAATTATTTTCTTCAGCCGACCCGCCTAGCTATTTTGGCCAAGCTCCCCGATTACAGTCAAGGGTTAATGTTGTCCAAAACTATTTGCACGCACTACATTATGAAATTTTGGCCATGAATGAGCGGAACCGCTTCGCGCGGAAGGGACGCGGGTGCATGAGATGGTTTTGGATGGGACCGGGGTGTCTGATGTTTGCTAATGGTCCAGACGCTCGCAAAGCACGCTTGTTTGTCTCAAGTTTGCTATAAAACAGACGTATAGATAGGTCCGTGGACCGATGGGGTACCACGTTGGATGGCAAATCGAGTCTGGACTACTCAGTCCGTACAGGTGCAGACAATTTGAGGTATTCATTGAAGAAGCCCTTATAAACTATATAAAGTAAAAAGAATTCTCAACAACTTTATTAAAACACTAGCTTCATTACCTTGTTTTTTTGCGGGGACCTTTCGGATAAATTAATGTCTCTTCTCTTGCTAATAGTTGCACATGCTTTGGTTATTTTCTTCTGCTTGTAGTTGATACTGGTAGGTTGATTAAGATATACAATGGACAAGGAATGTGGTTGGCGGCCAGATCGGAAACAATTGGTGGCGAATATTACTACAAGAAAAACGGTCATATATGACCTCAATTTTGGTCATTGAATCGTCATTATTTCCTATTTATGAGCTTCTAATGAGAAAATTAAGAAGGTCAACAGTTGAACATCAAGAACAAACAAACACGACCTTTTGGCAATCTTAGTTATAGGATTTATGACCAAAATGTTTTTGTCATAGCGCCTATTGACCAAATTTTGGTCATATCCCATGAGTCTGATCCATGTAGGATCTAATGTGGCTGGGCTTACGTGGCTGCATTTAGGATGATGTGGCTTGGCTTACCACATGCATGCCACAGTAGGAGAAAATTAAATGGTCAGTGATTTCAATGGCCCAACCCATTTCAGGTGACTAAAGAGGCCCAACTGAACATTAGAGACCAACAATTTACAATGCATAAACATTTTTTTACACTTGATTAACATTTTTATGTACACATGATTAACATTATCTCCTTTTTCAAATTTTAAATTTTTAGTATACATAAAAACATTTTCTACACACTTTTCACATTATTTAAATGCAAGATTAACATTTTTATAACTTTAGGTAAATTTGTTTTGTAAATATTAATAAATAAATTTCGGTAGAAATGTTCACATTCAAATTATAAAATTTACGAATATAAATAAGTTGAAAAATAAATCAAATAAATGATATCAAAAGTTTAAATAAAAAGTAATATAAATAAAAAGTAACATGACGTTAGCGGGCGAGCCGTTGCTACTTGGCTGGCCCAATACGAGCTGCCGTGCAGGTGAGCCGCGGTAGGGCTCGTTGCGGGGACCTCCTGTACGCCGCTCTTTGCGTCCGATACGCGCGCGCCGCACAGGAACAACCCTCGACTGGTTCGGCCCATTTTTTGCGACAAAACAGTAAAAAGATCACCCAAAAATGAACGCGCCCGTGTGCGAGGTTTCAGACCTTGCACCTCGAACTGGTGGACGCTTGTCACAGACCAGCTCAGCTAATCATCTACGTTCTCTAATAAAGAAACGAGTGTCATAGAGAGTAACACACGCTACAAATCTACCCCCCCCCCCCCCCCCCCCCCCCCGCCAAAACACAGATCTCAAACATTGGTCTGAATTTTCCAAATGTGATTTCTTTCTGGTTGTTCCATTACTGATTTTACTTTTCCATGTCTCAAATCGAAAATTTCAAAAAATGTTAGTGTTTCGAAATAAATGTTCTTAGTTTTAAAGATTTCAAAAACTATTCTCTTTCTTCTATATACTGTTTGCAATTCAGAAATTGTTCACGTTTCAAAAATGTTCGTGAATTGAATAATTGTTCAGATTAGAAAAAAATATTCAAGCATTTCATAAAACGTTCCCGTTTTCAAAAAAATATTCGTAATTCCAAATATTTTGCATGTTTCTGTATTATTTCCAATTTAGAAAAATGTGCGCATTTTCAAAAAACATAAGTGTCAAAAATTGTTCAGTTTGAATTTCTGAGAAAATTTTAAAACATTGCATATTTTACATTCTATTTTGTTTAAAAAAGGAACATTTGTTTATGAATAAAAAGTTTGTTTTACAATTTTTATGAGAAAGCCCAATCATTTTATAAAAAATGAGAACATTTTTCTAAATTAGCAAACATAATTTGAAAAAAGGTAATTGTTTTTAAATATATTTTACATGCGAACATTTTCTTGAATTTGCCACAAATTTGAGGGGTAAAGAAAAAATCGAGATGTAATTTAAATTCAGATCAATTTTTTGAAATTGGGAACAATTTTTAAAAGCGGAATTTTTTTGAATTTATGAACAAAATTTGACAAATAAAACATTTTTGTAATTGTGAACAATATTTTTGATCAGAGATTCTTTTTGAGATTCTTGAACAATTTTTGAAACATGAACATTTTTGTGAATTGTGAACAAAATTTGAAAAGAAGAACATTTTTAAATTTCAAACAATATTGGAATTTGTCAAACAAGTTTGCAATGTAAAATAAACTTGAAATATAAAAGGGAAAAAGGGAAACACGAAAAATGGAAAATTGGAAAATAAACAGAAAAAATAGTGGGAAAATATAGAAAATTAAACAGGAAAAGAGGGTTCAGAGAACCTCCTAGAAATTTCCCAAAACAGAAAAACCAGAAAGGAACCTGCTAGAAGGTTCCAAAAACGAACTAAATAGATCATGTAACTGGACCGGCCCAGTGCGCTCGATCCTGCTCGATCCTTATGGGTTTCCTAGACATTATGATGTAACGAGCTTCAAATAGGAATTTCCCTCATTGCGGGTGGCAGCTGCTCCTGCGTATCGACTATATCTCGCGTTCAGCGAGCCGATAGAAACTCTCACTGAAGTATCTATAGTAGTTGAGCCGGCCGATGCGTGAATATTAATGGAAAAAGAAAATGACTATATCTCTCTTGTTCAGCGAGACGATAGAAACCCTCGTAGAAGCATCTATAGTATTTGGGCCGGCCCATGCACGCATATTAAAGTATAAGGAAAATAAAAAGGGCGTAAAGGCAAGGTTCGTCTTGAGCGTGGTGTACGGGGGTGTTAGCCACTCCAACCGGTTCCGTTAGTGGTTATTTGTACGGACGCTACCTACTTGAGGTGACTCTAACCAATTTTCTCTGTTTATTTTTCTTTTCTTTTGATTCTTCAATTTTCTTCTCCAACTTTTTCATTTTTTTCGAATTTGTTTTTTTGTTTGGTCTATTTTGTTTCTTTTTCGGTTTCTAGTTTCTTTATTTATTTATTTTTCATTTTACATGTTTTATATATGTCATTATTTCTTATACACATATTTAATATTTTCAAATGCTTGGTTGACATTTTTCAAATACAATATTGACATTTTTTGAAAACATGGTAAACATTTATCCTATATATGTGTTTTTTCAAATGCTTGATTAACATTTTTCAAATAGAATATTAATTTCTTTTGAATATGTGGTGAATTATTTTCTTATACACACTTTAAAAAAAATTCAAATGCTTGATTTATATTTTTAAATAAACGTTTTCAAATGTTTCATTAACATTTCATAATGCATGTTCAATATTTTTTATATGCATTTTCAACAGTTTTTCAAATTCTTGATTCACAATTTTATATACATTTTCACAAATTTCTGCTATTTTTTTTAATACGTGGTCAACTTTTTTTCGATACACATTGAATATTTTTAAACCATGTGATTAACCTTTTTCTAATATTTTTTCAATATTTTGCCAATGCTTGATTAACATTTTTATGTACGTGATCAAAATGAATTCCGTTTTGTAATACATGGTCAACATTTTTCGTATACACATTTAAATTTTTACAAAATGCTTGATTAACATTTTTCAAACACTTGTTTAACATTTGCTTTTAAATGTTTTATTATCAAGTTTTAAATGTGTGGTCAAATATTTTCATACACATTTGTTTGTATACATGATAAATATTTTTGCTATACACATTTAACCGTTTTGAAATACTTTATCAACATTTTTATTTTTTTTATTTTTAATCATTTCTCTAATATATTTCTTTGAAATAATTTGGAAGTTTAAACAAAAGGAAAAAAAATAAAGCAAAAATCGAAAACATAAATCGTGAAAAAAAACTAAACAAAAACGAACCTGATGTTCCCGAACACTTGGGCCGGCCCAAATCACGCTACCTCAGCGAGTGTTCCTACCCTCTCGCGGAATTCGAGATATTTTGGTGAACACCTGGGACGCCCTTGCGCTCTGGCGCGACCATGTCTCGCATACAGCGAGACACAATGCAGATTTGCATTAAACGGGGAACGCGGCTTCAGCGTTTTTTGCTTTTTATTTCGCACTTTTGCTTAATTTTTGTTTTATTATTTTGCTTTTGCTCATACTTTCACAGCGTCACCCGTTTGGAGAATGTTGAAAGTATATAGAAAAATGCACCTCGTGTATACGAAAAATGTTTTAAATAATATACAATATGTATGAAAAATTGCTGCTCAAGTACTAAAAAGAAGTTCAGACATGTATCAAAAATATTAATGATGTAATTAAAAAATGTTACACACGTATAAGTAAAATGTTTCTTGTTTATACGAAAATATAAAATTCGGTATGAAAAAAAGTAGACATAAAAAACAAAATATGAAAAATGGTAATCGTATCTTTGAACAACGTTAAACCTGCATAAGAAAAATGTTTCTTACGTATAAAAATGTACAATCTGCTGGAAAAAAGAAGTCATCAAAACATATATCTGGAATAAATGTTAATTACAGTATATTTAAAAATGCTCATTTTATGTGAAAAAATGTTTACTGCCATTAAGAAATTGTTCATGTGTATTTCAAAAGGTTGACCTTTCATTCAAAATAGTCACTGCAGCAATACCGAAATAGTTCAGTATTTACCAACCAAACTGTTTTGTATTTCATACAATATTGACCCAAGAATGAAAACTATATTTATCAAAACAAAAACATATTTACAGAAAAATCATGTTGACTCGCGGGTCCTATTTGTCAAGGTATTGGTGATCTATGTATTGAGTTGACTTTAGTTCTTCTATTCCTGAAAGTCCCCTTCTAATCCCGAGCTCATTTGAGCTTGGAATGAACAGTAAATTTCAGAAAAAATGAAAACAAAATCGTAAAACTTTGACAAATGTTCTCAGTGCTTGGAAAGTTTCATAACAAAATAACATTCGTGAAAGTCGTTATACAAAAAACAGCACTCCAAAATGCTTTCCAAAATATCATTTTGGAGTGTCGAGTTTGTTTTTTTACCACGATTTCCACGAATGTTATTTTGGGATGAAAATTTCCAAGCACCGAGAACATTTGTCAAAGTTTGCGTCAAAACAATTTCACATTTTTTCAAATGTTAGTACTTTTTTTTTCGATTTTACTGTTCGTTAGGGAGCATATGAGTTCGGGATTAGATACTCCGCGTTCTTCTATTCCCTCCTATAATAGATCTTGTAACACTAGCATCAACACATGATTATGTGTTATTATCGCTAAAGTAACACATTTCCACCAACACATATGTGTAGGTTACTATGTCAATATTTATGTAACACATTGCTATTTTTTTTTTGAATTTTCACCCGGGGGGGGGGGGGGGGGGGGGAGAGCTTCCCCCACCTGAATATATTGCTCAAAGTGGGCTAAAATCCCAGATATGTGTACACCAAATTACAGCCACGGGACGGGGGGGGGGGGGGGGGGGCTACGGAGAGAGAGCAGCAAGCCAGGTAGCCAGGTGGTGGTGTCGCGCAGCCGGCAGACGTTCGCGCCACAACACCGCATCCTCCCTGCAACAGCTACGCACACGACCAAGAGACGGCTGCTGCTGTTGGAACACGACGGCGTTCCTGTGCTTCCACAGATGCCAGCAGCACATGAGCACAAACTCAACGCCGGAGTCGACCACCTGAGCAGCAGTATTTGCCAAGGAGGCCATCTCCCCGACCGAGAACCCCTCCACATCCACGTTCACGCTCCTCCAGAAGCGTATCGCGAAGGGGCACCCAAACATCAGATGATCCGCAGTTTCCAAAGAAACTGGACACAACGGGCAGCCAGCATCCTCGGCGGCTACAATGCATTTGCGCGCGAGCACGTCCCGTGTGTGGATGCGGCATTGAACCAGGAGCCAACAGAAGAACTTCACCCTCGAAGAAGCACATGAGCCCCAAGTCACAACGGCGAAGCTCGCCTCCACCCCGCCGAAGCGCAGCATCCGGTACGCCAAGCTGGAGGACAGGGCGCCCCGATGTTGGAAATATGCCCTAGAGGCAATAATAAATTGGTTATTATTATATTTCCTTGTTCATGATAATCGTTTATTATCCATGCTATAATTGTATTGATTGGAAACTCAAATACATGTGTGGGTACATAGACAACACTGTGTCCCTAGTAAGCCTCTAGTTGACTAGCTCATTGATCAAAAGATGGTGAAGGTTTCCTGGCCATGGACATAAGATGTCATTTGATAACGGGATCACATCATTAGGAGAATGATGTGATGGACAAGACCCAAACTATAAACGTAGCATATGATCGTGTCAGTTTATTGCTATTGTTTTCTGCATGTCAAGTATCTGTTCCTATGACCATGAGATCATGCAACTCCCTGACATCGGAGGAGTACCTTGTGTGTATCAAACGTCGCAACGTAACTGGGTGACTATAAAGATGCTCTACAGGTATCTCCGAGGGTGTCTGTTGGGTTGGCATGGATCAAGACTGGGATTTGTTACTCCGTGTGACGGAGAGGTATCTCAGGGCTCACTCGGTAATACAACATCACAATGAGCCTTGCAAGCAATGTGACTAAAGTGTTAGCCACGAGATCTTGTATTACGGAACGAGTAAAGAGACTTGCCGGTAACGAGATTGAACTAGGTATAGAGATACCGACGATCGAATCTCGGGCAAGTCACATACCGAAAAACAAAGGGAACAACATACGGGATTAACTGAATCCTTGACATAGAGGTTCGACCGATAAAGATCTTCGTAGAATATGTAGGAGCCAATATGGGCATCCAGGTCCCGCTATTGGTTATTGATCGTAGAGGTGTCTCGGTCATGTCTACATAGTTCTCGAACCCGCAGGGTCTACACACTTAACGTTTGGTGACGATTAGTATAGTTGAGTTATTTTGTTGGTGACCGAAGGTTGTTCGGAGTCCCGGATAAGATCCCGGACATGACGAGGATCTCCGGAATAGTCCGGAGGTAAAGATTGATATATGTGATAATAGTGTTTTGATCTCCGGAAGGGGTTCCGGGTGTTTACCGAAGTGTTCGGGTGCAGCAACACTTTATATGAGCCAAAGGGGTAAAGCCCACGAGGTATTGGAAAGTGCAAAAGGAAGTTTTGCTGCTGCCTTAAGCGGTACTACCGCTGGTAAGGCAGTACTACCGCGTAAGCGGTACTACCGCTCGTGAGCGGTACTACCGCTTGTACGCGATACTACTGGAATCCGAGTTGGACTCTTTCCGTGCGGGCCAAACCGACCTTGTGCGGGCAAAACCGACCTTGTGGAGGCTTTCTCTCTAAGTTTAGACCCCAGGGTTCAACATATAAATAGAGGGGCAGGGCTAGCACACGAGACACATCAAGATTTCCCAAGCCGTGTGCCGGCAACCCTAACCCTCTAGTTCCTCCCGTCATAATCTCCGTAGTGCTTGGCGAAGCCCTGCAGAGATTGTTCCTCACCACCATCACCACGCCGTCGTGCTGCCGGAACTCATCTACTACTTCATCATCGCTCGCTGGATCGAGGAGGTGAAGGCGTCATCAAGCCGTACGTGTGTTGAACGCGGAGGTGCCGTCCGTTCGGCACTAGTTCGTGATCGGATCGAGGGACGACTTGCGATTTGGATCGCGGAGACGTTCGACTACATCAACCGCGTTTCTTAACGCTTCCGCTTAGCGATCTACAAGGGTATGTAGATTCACTCTCCCTCTCGTAGATGCTCATCACCATGGATAGATCTTGCGTGTGCGTAGGAAATTTTTTGTTTCCCATGCAACGTTCCCAACAGTGGCATTTGAGCTAGGTCTATGTGTAGATGAGATCTCGAGTAGAACACAAAGGAGTTTGTGGGCGTTGATATTCAGATTGCTTCCTCCCTTGGTCTTTTCTTGTTTCGGCGGTATTGTGGGATGAAGCGGCTCGGACCAACATTACTCGTACGCTTACGAGAGACCGGTTCCTTCAACTGACATGTAACTTCGTTGCATAAAGATGGCTAGCGGGTGTCTATTTCTCCCACTTTAGTCGGATCGGATTTGACAAAGACGGTCCTTGAGAAGGTTGAAAAGCAATTTTTATATCACCGTTGTGGTTTTTGCGTAGGTAAGAATCGTTCTTGCTAGATACCCGTAGCAGCCACGTAAAACTTGCAACAACAATTAGAGGACGTCTAACTTGTTTTTGCAGGGTATGTTGTGATGTGATATGGCCAAGTACATGATGAGATATATGTGATGTATGAGATGATCATGTGTTGTATAGAATATCACGACTTGCATGTCGATGAGTACGGCAACTGGCAGGTGCCATAGAGTTGTCTTTAATTATTTTCGCCGTTTTGCTTTACTTTATCGCTATGAGTTAGCAATAGTCGTGGAAGCAACAGTCGGCGCGACAACCTCATGGCGACACGTTGATGGAGATCAAGATGATGGAGATCATGGTGTCATGCCGGTGACGATGGAGATCATGTCGGTGCTTTGAAGATGGAGATCAAAAGCACAAGTTCATGGCCATATCATGTCACTTATGATTTGCATGTGATGTTAATCCTTTTATGCATCTTGTTTTGCTTAGGACGACGGTAGCATTATAAGGTGATCCCTCACTTAAATTTCAAGATAAAATTGTGTTCTCCCCGAGTGTGCACCGTTGCGAAAGTTCGTCGTTTCGAGACACCACGTGATGATCGGGTGTGATAGACTCTACGTTCACATACAACGGGTGCAAGCCAGTGTTGCACGTGCGGAACACTCGGGTTAAACTTGACGAGCCTAGCATGTACAGACATGGCCTCGGAACACAAGAGACCGAAAGGTCGAACTTGAGTCATATAGTAGATATGATCAACATGAAGATGTTCACCATTGAAACCACCTCAACTCACGTGATGATCGGACTTGAGTTGGTGGATTGGGATCATGTTACACTCGAATGACCGGAGGGATGTCAATTTGAGTGGGAGTTTTTTAAGTAATATGATTAACTAAACTCATTATCTTGAACAATAGTCTAAGTTGTCTTTGCAATATTTATGTTGTAGATCATGGCTCGCGCAGTAGCACCCCTGAATTTTAATGCGTTCCTAGAGAAAGCTAAGTTGAAAGATGATGGAAGTAACTTTGTGGACTGGGCCCGTAATCTAAGGATTATCCTTACGGCTTCCCAGAAGGCTTATGTCCTTGATGCACCGCTTGGTGATCCACCCGCTCCAGTTGAGTCTCTAGACGTTGTGAACGCCTGGCAGGCTCGTTCTGAAGATTACTAAATAGTTCAATGTGCAATATTGTATGGCTTAGAACCGGGACTTCAAAGACGTTTTGAACGCCATGGAGCATATGAGATGTTCCAGGAGTTGAAGTTTATCTTTCAGAAGAATGCCCGGATCGAGAGGTATGAGATCTCCGATAAGTTCTATGCTTGCAAGATGGAGGAGAACGGGTCTATCAGTGATCACATACTCAGAATGTCTGGGTACTCCACCCGTCTGGCTGAATTGGGGATGCCCCTTCCGCCAGAGGCTATCACTGACAGAGTTCTTCAATCATTGCCACCTAGCTACAAGAGCTTCGTGTTGAACTATAACATGCACGGGATGAACAAGTCAGTCGCCGAGCTGTTTGCGATGCTGAAAGCCGTTGAGTCTGAAATTCAGAAGGAGCATCAAGTGTTGATGGTCAATAAAACCACTAGTTTCAAGAAAAATGGCAAGGGTAAGAAGGGTAACTCCAAGAAGAGTGGCAAAGCAGTTGCTCCTCCCGTGAAGAAACCCAAGGCTGGACCCAAACCAGAAACTGTGTGCTTTCATTGCAAGGGAACTGGACACTGGAAGCGGAACTGCCCCAAGTATTTGGCTATCAAGAAGGCAGTCAACAACAAACAAGGTATATATGATATACATGTTATTGATGTGTACCTTACCAACTCTCGTTGTAGTGCCTGGGTATTTGATACCGGTGCGGTTGCTCACATTTGCAACTCTAAACAGGAACTGCGGAATAGACGGAGGCTGGCAAAGGATGAAGTGACGATGCGCGTGGGAAATGATTCCAAGGTTGATGTGATCGCCGTCGGCACGCTCGCTCTTCGATTACCATCGGGATTAGTGATGAACCTGGATAAATGTTATTTGGTGCCTGCGTTAAGCATGATCATTATATCTGGATCTTGTTTATTGCGAGACGGTTACTCATTTAAATCAGAGAATAATGGTTGTTCTATTTATATGAGTAATATCTTTTATGGTCATGCACCCGAAGTGAGGGGTTTATTCTTATTTAATCTCGATAGTAATGATACACATGTTCATAACATTGATGCCAAAAGATGTAGAATTGATAATGATAATACCACTTTCTTGTGGCACTGCCATTTAGGTCATATTGGCGTAAAACGCATGAGGAAGCTCCATGCTGATGGACTTTTGGAGTCACTTGATTTTGAATCACTTGACACATGTGAGCCATGCCTCATGGGCAAGATGACTAAGACGCCGTTCTCTGGAACAATGGAACGGGCAAGTGACTTGTTGGAAATCATACATACTGATGTGTGCGGTCCGATGAGCATTAAGGCGCGCGGTGGTTATCGTTACTTTCTCACCTTCACTGATGACTTAAGTAGATATGGGTATATTTACTTAATGAAACACAAGTCTGAAACGTTTGAAAAGTTCAAGCAATTTCAGAGTGAAGTTGAGAATCATCGTAACAAGAAGATTAAATTCCTACGATCTGATCGAGGAGGAGAATATCTGAGTTATGAGTTTGGCAATCACTTAAGACAGTGTGGAATTGTTTCACAATTGACACCGCCTGAAACACCACAGCGTAATGGTGTGTCCGAACGTCGTAATCGAACCTTATTGGATATGGTGCGATCTATGATGTCTCTTGCCGATTTGCCACTATCGTTTTGGGGTTATGCATTAGAGACAGCTGCATTCACTTTAAATAGGGCACCATCGAAATCCGTTGAGACGACGCCATATGAACTTTGATTTGGCAAGAAGCCAAAGCTGTCGTTTCTTAAAGTTTGCGGATGTGATGCTTATGTCAAAAAGCTTCAGCCTGAAAAGCTGGAACCCAAAGCGGAGAAATGCGTCTTCATAGGATACCCAAAAGAGACAGTTGGGTATACCTTCTACCTCAGATCCGAAGGCAAAGTGTTTGTCGCTAAAAACGGAACGTTTCTTGAGAAAGAGTTTCTCTCGAAAGAATTGAGTGGGAGGAAGATAGAACTTGATGAGGTTGTTGAACCTTTACTTCAACCTGAAAGTAGCGCAGCGCAGAAAGATGTTTCTGTAGAGCCTACATCAGCTGAAGAGGAAGTTAATGATGATGATCATGAAGCTTTGGATCAAGTTGCTATCGAACCTCGTAGGTCGACAAGGACGCGTACTGCTCCTGAGTGGTACGGCAACCCTGTCTTAGAGGTCATGTTGTTGGACAACGATGAACCTACGAGCTATGGAGAAGCGATGATGGGCCCGGATTCCGAGAAGTGGTTAGAGGCCATGAAATCCGAGATGGGATCCATATATGAAAACAAAGTGTGGACTTTGGAAGTATTACCTGAAGGGCGTAAGGCCATTCAGAACAAATGGATCTTTAAGAGGAAGACGGACACGGACGGTAATATCACCGTCTATAAAGCTCGACTTGTGGCAAAGGGTTTTTCACAAGTTCAAGGAGTTGACTACGATGAGACCTTCTCACCCGTAGCGATGCTTAAGTCCGTCAGAATCATGTTAGCAATAGCTGCCTTTTTCGATTATGAAATTTGGCAGATGGATGTCAAAACAGCGTTCCTTAACGGTTTCCTTAAGGAAGAGTTGTATATGATACAACCAGAAGGTTTTGTCGATCCAGAGAATGCTGACAAAGTTTGCAAACTCCAGCGATCCATTTATGGACTGGTGCAAGCATCTCGGAGTTGGAATCTTCGCTTTGATGAGGTGATCAAAGTGTTCGAGTTTATACAAGTTTACAGAGAAGCTTGTATTTACAAGAAAGTGAGTGGGAGCTCTATAGCGTTTCTAATATTATATGTGGATGACATATTACTGATTGGAAACAATATAGAAATGTTGGAAAGCGTGAAGGAATATTTGAACAAGAGTTTTTCAATGAAGGACCTAGGAGAAGCTGCTTTCATATTAGGCATCAAGATCTATAGAGATAGATCAAGACGTTTAATAGGACTTTCACAAAGCACATACCTTGATAAGATTTTGAAGAAGTTCAAAATGGATCAGTCCAAGAAGGGGTTCTTGCCTGTATTGCAAGGTGTGAAGTTGAGTAAGACTCAATGCCCAGTGACTGCAGAAGATAGAGAAAAGATGAGTGTCGTCCCCTATGCCTCAGCCATAGGCTCTATCATGTATGCAATGCTGTGCACAAGACCCGATGTCAGCCTTGCCATAAGTATGGCTGGAAGGTTTCAAAGTGATCCAGGAGTGGAACACTGGACGGCGGTCAAGAATATCCTAAAGTACCTGAAAAGGACTAAGGACATGTTTCTCGTTTATGGAGGTGATCAAGAGCTCGTCGTAAAGGGTTACGTCGATGCAAGCTTTGACACTGATCCGGATGACTCTAAGTCGCAAACCGGATACGTATTTATTCTTAATGGGGGTGCGGTTAGCTGGTGCAGTTCCAAGCAAAGCGTGGTAGCTGATTCTACATGCGAAGCGGAGTACATCGCTGCTTCGGAGGCGGCGAAGGAAGGTGTCTGGATGAAGGAGTTCATGACAGATCTTGGAGTAGTGCCTAGTGCGCTTAACCCAATGACTCTGTTTTGTGATAATACTGGTGCCATTGCTCTAGCCAAGGAACCAAGATTTCACAAGAGGACCAGACACATAAAGCGACGTTTCAATTCCATCCACGATTACATCAAGGAGGACGACATAAATATTTGCAAAGTACACACGGATCTGAATGTTGCAGATCCGATGACTAAACCTCTTCCAAGGGCTAAACATGAACAACACCAGAACTGCATGGGTGTTAGATTCATTACAATGTAAATCACATAGTGATGTGAACTAGATTATTGACTCTAGTGCAAGTGGGAGACTGTTGGAAATATGCCCTAGAGGCAATAATAAATTGGTTATTATTATATTTCCTTGTTCATGATAATCGTTTATTATCCATGCTATAATTGTATTGATTGGAAACTCAAATACATGTGTGGGTACATAGACAACACTGTGTCCCTAGTAAGCCTCTAGTTGACTAGCTCATTGATCAAAAGATGGTGAAGATTTCCTGGCCATGGACATAAGATGTCATTTGATAACGGGATCACATCATTAGGAGAATGATGTGATGGACAAGACCCAAACTATAAACGTAGCATATGATCGTGTCAGTTTATTGCTATTGTTTTCTGCATGTCAAGTATCTGTTCCTATGACCATGAGATCATGCAACTCCCTGACATCGGAGGAGTACCTTGTGTGTATCAAACGTCGCAACGTAACTGGGTGACTATAAAGATGCTCTACAGGTATCTCCGAGGGTGTCTGTTGGGTTGGCATGGATCAAGACTGGGATTTGTTACTCCGTGTGACGGAGAGGTATCTCAGGGCTCACTCGGTAATACAACATCACAATGAGCCTTGCAAGCAATGTGACTAAAGTGTTAGCCACGAGATCTTGTATTACGGAACGAGTAAAGAGACTTGCCGGTAACGAGATTGAACTAGGTATAGAGATACCGACGATCGAATCTCGGGCAAGTAACATACCGAAGAACAAAGGGAATAGCATACGGGATTAACTGAATCCTTGACATAGAGGTTCGACCGATAAAGATCTTCGTAGAATATGTAGGAGCCAATATGGGAATCCAGGTCCCGCTATTGGTTATTGATCGTAGAGGTGTCTCGGTCATGTCTACATACTTCTCGAACCCGCAGGGTCTACACACTTAACGTTTGGTGACGATTAGTATAGTTGAGTTATTTTGTTGGTGACCGAAGGTTGTTCGGAGTCCCGGATAAGATCCCGGACATGACGAGGATCTCCGGAATAGTCCGGAGGTAAAGATTGATATATGTGATAATAGTGTTTTGATCTCCGGAAGGGTTCCGGAATTCACCGGAAGGGGTTCCGGGTGTTTACCGAAGTGTTCGGGTGCAGCAACACTTTATATGAGCTAAAGGGGTAAAGCCCACGAGGTATTGGAAAGTGCAAAAGGAAGTTTTGCTACTGCCTTAAGCGGTACTACCGCTGGTAAGGCAGTACTACCGCGTAAGCGGTACTACCGCTTGTGTGAAGTGGTACTACCGCTCGTGAGCGGTACTACCGCTTGTACGCGATACTGCTGGAATCCGAGTTGGCTCTTTCCGTGCGGGCCAAACCGACCTTGTGCGGGCAAAACCGACCTTGTGGAGGCTTTCTCTCCAAGTTTAGACCCCAGGGCTCAACATATAAATAGAGGGGCAGGGCTAGCACACGAGACACATCAAGATTTCCCAAGCCGTGTGCCGGCAACCCTAACCCTCTAGTTCCTCCCGTCATAATCTCCGTAGTGTTTGGCGAAGCCCTGCAGAGATTGTTCCTCACCACCATCACCACGCCGTCGTGCTGCCGGAACTCATCTACTACTTCATCATCGCTCGCTGGATCGAGGAGGTGAAGGCGTCATCAAGCCGTACGTGTGTTGAACGCGGAGGTGCCGTCCGTTCGGCACTAGTTCGTGATCGGATCGAGGGACGACTTGCGATTTGGATTGCGGAGACGTTCGACTACATCAACCGCGTTTCTTAACGCTTCCGCTTAGCGATCTACAAGGGTATGTAGATTCACTCTCCCTCTCGTAGATGCTCATCACCATGGATAGATCTTGCGTGTGCGTAGGAAAATTTTTGTTTCCCATGCAACGTTACCAACACCCGAGGGGCGGCAGCTCGACGAAGGCGACGGATGTCGTAGCCGCCCCTCACCGGAAGCGTCTCCCAGAGCGCAGAGACGACGGCGAGCTCGCGCGCCCCCACGCTCGTGTAACACATTGCTATCAATACATATTTATATGTTATCATCAGAATATCCTGTAACATATTTTGGGGCCTTGTATAGTATGTGTTATTGTCTGTTGTTCAACACAAAATGGTGTGTTACTGTATTAACTAGATTTTTCCTGCATATTGTTGCGGAATATTTTACAATATATTCGGTGAGAACTGATTGTATGAAACATGAATATGTAGAGTAATAATATGAGAACTAAAACTAAAAAAATGATTTATGGTGTTTGGTTATTAATTTTATAATATAAACATCATAAATTCATAATAGTATGTAATTTATCATGCACGTTTTCATGTTGAGATGCCTTTTTATTATGCACGGTAGTTTATCATGCATGTTTGCATTTTGATGTGCCTTTTTATTATGCATATGGTTGTATGTCGCGGTGGGCCTTTTTCCACGCATGTTAAATGATGAGGTGACATACTTGCATGTTAAGAGAAATAGGTTAGTGAGGCTAGTTATTTAGATATAAAAGATTGTCACACATTTTTCCATCTGTTACATGATTATGTTACTTAAAGTCTGTTTTGGTGTAGTGACTTACTGAACATTCTGCTATCTCAGCTGTAATACTTACATTTGAACTATTGTTCTACCAGGGATATTTACATGTTATTTATGAATGAATTGTGTTATTTTATATAATATTTTAAGCTTTGCGCAATTAACAAAAAAAGGTAAGTTATTTAGGGGACAAAGTTGGCTGATCGGCTCTCACATCCGTGCCTGCGGACTGGTCCAGACCAGTCCGTTGACATATACATTGTCTGTTTTAAGGGTCGACGTTGGCGAGGACCTAAGCAATTAGTTATTTAGGGGATAAAGTTGGCTGACCGGCTCCCACATCCGTGTTTCCGTACTGGTCCAGACCAGTCCGTTGACATATACATTGTCTGTTTTAAGGGTCGACGTTGACGAGGACCTAAGCAATTAGTTATTTAGGGGACAAAGTTGGCTGGCCGGCTTCCACATCCGTGTTTGCGGACTGGTCCAGACCATTCTGTTGACATGTACATTGTCTTTTTTAAGGGTCGACGTTGGCGAGGACCTAAGTAATTAGTTGGCTGCTCCCATCGACACTCCAAATGGGTCCATCCATCGGATTAAGTGGCATCATGCTAGCTATCCAGAAAATGCAACAACCGTCTAATCTACCATGCTTAGCTTCTTCGGTTGTGCAAAAAATGGTTCCCGCTCATGGGCTTAAGTTGGTGTTTGTTTACCGTGGATTCAGTTTTCGTTCACATGTTACATGTTAACCTCTCGTTTTTGGAATTCGACATCAGGAAGGGTTTTCACACCATCGACCGACATCGATTCATCTCAATCATGAAGGAAGAGATCGACGATTCCAAGTTCTTTTACCCCACTCGGAAAAAGTCTAGCTTTCCCTACCATTTCAAAGGAAAGGAACAGAACAGGAAGCTACCGATGCAGCTGATCGGTCTCCTCGATCGTTCTCTCAAGTGATCGGTCACTCCTCTTCAACCTTGTTAAAGGAAAGGAAGTTAAACTAAACTACTGCACTAAAGGAAAGGCAACGAATTTTGTTTTAGTGCGCTGGTCCTATCGGGCCCGAGCTCGATGACTATTCGATTGTCTAGCACAACAACTTTTTCCTTTTCAAGAACACATAGGACATGTGTCTTTTGTATTAAAGTATGGATCAAAATGTACAAGAGGAGTTAACCCATGCACCCGGTCGCCTTCTAGCTCAACTGCAAATCCATCGGGTCGCACACTATGTAACTCCCACTGTCGCCGCCTTCCATCTCAAAATCGACACGAATTCACCACAACAACTTGTGTTAGCTCCAGTGAGGGAGGGGCGTTGGCAACGGCGTGCCTTCGGCTTGCTTCAATGTTCATAGTTGCCGCCAAGTGATCTACAGGCTTAAATGTATTTTTTATATTTTCTATTCCTGGTATTGACATGATAGACAATGAATAGATCCCAAGTTTTCTCTTAAAAAAATGCCAAAGACAAGGAATTCAGATAATTAATAGGGGCATAAATAAATTGTTCACCAGAGCTGGAATAGCTCAGTTGGCTAGAGCGTGTGGCTGTTAACCACAAGGTCTGAGGTTCAAGCCCTCCTTCTAGCGCATTTTTTTTCCTTTTTTCTTTGTGTAAATTCACACCATTGCTATTTTCGTTTTTGTAAATCCAATTCCTACCATTGTTCATCGTCTTCTTTCTAAAATCCCAACATTAATTGCTCTTCTTGTATGGATCAGAGTTTTACTAATACCTTAGCTAGTAATTTGGTAGTATCCAGAGCTAGGAACGGATACTCTAGGATTGATCAAAGCCTGTGTTTCGGTGCCCCGCACATCTGTCTCTTGCGGCCTTTGCGGTGGATCTAGCATCCACGGCTGGCTATCGGACTATTTTTTTTTTTAAGTTTTCAGACTGAAAGGCCGATCCACCCATGGAGCGTGCGCTTCCATCCATGCTCCAAATGTGTCCCTCCGTTGGATTGAACGGCACCATGCTAGCTCGCGAGCTAAAAAGGACATCAACAAAAAATTGGTTACCACGACCTGATGGGCACGTCCGGTCGTCACATTTTAGGAAATAGATGACGAGACAACGAGTAGGGCCGATGTCGTGTCTGTCAGCCTTTGGTCGCCGAGAGCATGCTCTCGCTCTGCTCTCTGTCAAGTAAAAACATGGTTAATATTACAGTCAACTGATGGTTATATAATGTTGTCATGTCATCTACTCCGTATTATAGACGTCAAGTGCAATAGTAGTAGATATAAAGTCTACGACAAGTGCAATAGTATTATAGACGTCAAGTGCAATAGTAGATATAAGGACTAAATAGCTGCCTCCCACTATCTATTTTTCCAGCCCTCCCAGCCATCCACGTCATCATTTATTTTCTGGAATATTTTGTCGCAGGTAGTAATTAGTACTGTCTTTGACACCGTGAGCTGTTCATCAACGTACTTGAAAAAAAAAGTTGTTCCTCAACCGAAAGACAAACAGGTCGGGATCGCCCTCGCCAGGAGCGTCCTCTCTTTCCCAGACTCTGACCTCCCGACTTCCCCGTTCCATCCTTTCCCCTTCTCCCTCATCAAATAAATTATCTTTCCCTTCTCTTCCCACCGCTTGATCTAAGCACCCCCTGATTCAGAATCGAAGCTGCAGGCCACCCCGCAATGAAGGTTGCGCTCGCCATCCAACACCTGTCAAGATCACCGCCGCGTCACAAGGTAGGCCCCATCGTCTGCCGCATCCGAGTTGACTCCTTGATCTGTTCTGGAGGCCATGATGCAAAATTTCCCTCTTGCTTATGTCTACATGCCATCTCTCTTCTTCCATGCAACTGTTTATGTGCTGCTGCAAATAACGGCTCCATCCAGGGTTGATGTTTGGCATCTACAATACAATTCTTTTTTTCATATACATTAGCTTGCACCTTGGTTGTCTACGGAGTGGCTCCTGGGAGACCCGACCTCACAACTCTGTCCTCTGCCGTGTCAAATAAAAACTCTGTTCTCTACATCTAAAGTTCTGTATAGGAACCTGCTGCTATAGTAGGGATTCCGCTACAACCGCCGCTCACAGCTCAATAAGTCACTCTCACACTCTGCATACGACCAGTCATCTCTTTGTTTATTTTTGCTGACCTTGATCTGGTCCCATTCAGTATGGTGGATTTGAACTGATTCAAAGGTGATATGTGGTGTTTCTCATAGTTGTTCAGGTAAGCGATCGATGGGGAAATAGCATTGTGTTCGGATAAGAAATCACTTATGTGGTGTTTCTTGATTGTCTGTTTATTTTCTTATTTCTAACAAATATTATTGCATTATCACAATTTGTTGTTTGCCGATCTCAACTATTGGATGTATTAACTATTGCTCAGTAACCATCATATATAGTGCTAGAAATTGCGGATCTAAATGGTACATGAAAAGTTGAAAATAATAACAATAGTTGCTTCATGTGTTGCCCCTTTCTTCTTTACTTGAAAAATATAACTGCGTTTGTAGTTTTCTGAGAGAGACAGGTTAAAGCTTCATCTCAGATTTTGTAAGGTTGTTTCTGTCTATAACTGGAACATCAAAAAGCATACAACCTTCGTTTTTAGGACAATATTTTGAAGATAATTACCATTTGAGTGTGACATTATTTAACATTTCAGAGCTGGGGTTTGCTAGAGCTCTCGAAGTATCTTCCTTCAGAGACTAGAAAAACATCATATTTCCATTTCAGTGGTCCAATTGATTTGTTTTCTCTGTTTTTTAATCAATTTTTGTCCTCTAAGAGCTCCCATCAACTCTCATATTTGGCCCACTAATGTCCCGCTGCAACGCGCGGGGCATCATCTAGTTTATTAATATATGACCCATCTTTCAAATCTTACATATTGTTCAGGAGCATGTGTTGCAGCTGACTTTTATCCATAGCCAGCTCCTGCTCTTTTTCCCTCCATGTCAATACAAAATAACATTTTAACTCTTATAGCTTGCTTATATAAACTTATTGTGCTTGCTCTAAGATGACGTGCCGAGCATTATTAGTTTAGCGACGACAACAAGATTAATTCTTTCCCCCTTCTGGCCAAAGTACGTCGTTGCGGTCTCCGTTTTGCAACTATAGCTGTCAGAGAACTTGTGCAGTGGGTGCCTGCTTGAAAGCCGGAAAATCAGATCAACCAACTTGAGTTTGTGGTGCAAATAGACCACAACTTGGGTTTCGGGTGCATATAGACCACAAACAGAAAATCAGATCGTGCACCGCGGCCACAATCTATGATCAGCTCATCGTGATTCGCCGTTTGCCGCTTGGAGGGATGATGCATGCGTGGGCCGTGGGCGGTGGACATGCCCTACTGATGAAGTGCTCTACAAACTTGGAAATTTTGCAGAAGAAGAAAGGCACCTCAGCCTTCCGGGTAGTGTCTTCCTGACCCAGGCGGGCCGAAAACCAGGTAGCCATTTGGGGATCTTGGCCCTGAGCATGGTGTATTTTTTGGTTCTTTAGGAAGTTGACGACCTATTGTAGCATGAGATGGAGTCGTCGAGCCCTGTCTTGCACTTTGGCGCCAGGAAGCTCATATTGGACGCCTTCAACACCAGGAAGCAGGGGCGGATCTGGAGCTAACCTTAGCCTGATGCACTACTTAACCATGGCATAAATTTTGCAAGCAATTGATGCATTGGATAAAGGTGTGTTTCATAGCTTGTAACACGGAATACCAAACATAACAGAAGTCGGAATATAAAAAGTTAAAAACAAAATGTAACAGTCAAATTCTTTAATATAATGCTAAAGCAAACAATAAAATTACTTGAAAAGGATGTCTTGCATTCTTAAATTCCAAAACACATCACCGAACACCAAGGTTTATTAACCTAACATAACTAAACTAGAATTAAAATTTCAAGTAGAACATAATAAAGTGCCTAAATCAAAGTACCTAAATTTGCTAAAACGTTATAAATTACCTTTAGTACAGTCTCTTCCTTCAAGCCATGAAATACTCAACCACTTGATCATTGGTGACCTTTTTCATTTCTTCCTTCTCCACATAACAAATAACATCATCACTCAAGGTGTCATCATTGAGGCAATTGCGCAAGCAAGTTTTGACAATATTATCTGCATTTAACAAATAAATTACAAATAAGACATCTAAAAGTTTGAATCCAATGAAGTATGCGTAATTACAAGTTAAACAATAGGCAATAGCTATTGCCCCACGTTTTGCCAAAACACATACATTTAAATAAGATTTAATCTACTAGCAACGATTTCATACATATAGTACATGACCGTAATCTAGACCAAAAAAAAAAAAACATTGCTATATTGCTAAGAGAGATGAATAGAAAATTACGCCGCCGCCGCTGCCGTCGCTGTGCGGACGTTCGGATCGACCAAGAAGACGGGAACGGATCCGTGCTGCCAACTGCTGCGAATCGTCAATTCGTCGGGACTCCGGAACAGATCAATTCCAGATTTAAATCTGTAGAAAGATTAGCTACAGCCTATAGTAGAAGGCTAGAAGTACTAGCTAGCTCTTGACTCTTGGTTCGATGGTAGCCGCCACTGCACAAGTTCACAATCCGTGAATCGATCGATCGCCGCCGGCCGCTACACACGTCGCTGAATCGGTGTGGGCGGTGCGCCTGCTCCTGCTCGGGAATCGGGATAGATTAGGAAATGAGGAGACGTTTTTTTTACGTAAAGGAAATGAGGAGACGTGGTTATTTTAGTCGGATCGATTGTTTTGTTCGCTACAGGGAGGCCTGATGGCTTCGTGCTGCGATATGGGCTGCTGGAAGGCCTGGTGCGCCTGGTATTATGGGCCCTGTAGCACTGTTTCCGGCCCACCCTGTTGCCCCGGGCTAAGAACCTGATATTTAGTACATAAAAAAAATTCGGACCCTGTAGCCTGTGCTACAGGGTTGGCCCATTGGGCTCCGCCCCTGCCAGGAAGCTAAGCCAGTGCTCACGTGTGCCCTTCATGGGCCGGCCCAATAACGCGAGCCGGCCATTTCATTCGCTAGGTGGAAAATTTGATTCTTCTTTCGATCCCTGGGTCAAATGGTCCACAACTGACTCTTGACTTTTGACCAATGCCCATTGACGATTGACTCTTTAGATAAAAGTTCACAAAGAAAAAGTTCATAAATTTGGAAAAAAATTAATCTAAAAAATTCATGAATTTGAAAAAGTTCATAGATTTGAAAAACATTGTGAAATTTGAAAAGGTTCATGAATTTGAAAAAATCTCACCAAAAAAAGTTAGCAAAACTGAAAAAGTTTACGGTTGTGAACAAAGTTCATAAAAATTAGAAATAAGTTCACTAAAGAAAGTTCATAGATTTGAATTTTTTTAGGAAAATATGAAAAACTTCACGAATTTGAGGAAGTTCACAAATTTAGAAAACTTCATGAATTTGAAAACAGTTCACTAAAAAGTAAGCTGAAAATGAAATAAATCCACGAAGCTCGAAAAAGTTAAAAATTTTGAGAAAAATTCACTAAAAAATGTTGACAAAACTGGAAGAAGTTCACGGATTTGAAAAAGTTCATGAAACTACGGAAAAGTGAGAAAAAACTGGAAAAAGTTCTAAAATTTGAAAAAAAGTTCTTGAAGTTCAAAAAAGGCCACAAATTTGAGAAAATTCGTAAATTTGAAAAAAGTAAATGCATTTAAAAAATCGAAAAAAGAAAAAGGAAAAAAAACTAGTGTCCGCTTTTAGCGCTACTATTTAACACACAACAAAAAGAAGAAACAAATAAGTAAGCATGGAACGTGAGCTGTGCCAGTTGGTTGTAGCGGTAAGTTGATTAAGATATAAAATGTAGTTCATATAAAATGTAGTTCATCTGTCTGAAATTTAAGTTTGTAACAATAATATGTAATTTATTTTGCACAAAATAAGTTTGATTAGATTCATATTCAAAATCACTTCTAAGCGATTATTATATTGTAACTATCGAATAAATATTAGATGAGAAATTTACAGTCGAAAAATGAATTTTGAAGTCAAACTATGGCTTATATAGTGAAAAGACTAAAGGGAGTGTACCAAAGCACATCCATTGTTAGAACTCCAAAATGCATGTTTGTAATTTGAATTGTTGGATCGATGCTTTTAGAAATTGGACTAACAAAGTTGGTTCATTAGCTCTACATAACGAGAAAAGGTTAGGACCACACTATGACTAGACTCCACTACTACTTGGCTAACCCTAACATAGTTCACAAGGTGAAAGGATCGATATGGTTGACTAGAGGGGGGGGGGGGGGTGAATAGGCAACTACCAATTTTTAGCTTTTCTTTAACAAATTAGGGTTAGCAACAAAATAGGTTGTCTAGATATGCAACTAGGTGAGCAACCTATATGATGCTAACAATTACAACACAAGCAAGCAAAGGATACAATACAAGTATATCAAGCACAATGTAAAGGTAAGAGATAACCACAAGTGGAGCCGGTGAAGACGAGGGTGTGTTACCGAAGTTCCTTCCCTTTGAGAGGAAGTACGTCTCCGTTGGAGCGGTGTGGAGGCACAATGCTCCCCAAGAAGCCACTAAGGCCACCGTATTCTCCTCACGCCCTCACACAATGCGAGGTGCCGTGATTCCACTAGTGGTGCCCTTGAAGGCGGCAACCGAACCTTTACAAACAAGGTTGGGGCAATCTCCACAACTTAATTGGAGGCTCCCAACACAACCACGGAGCTTCACCACAATGGAATGTGGCTCCGAGGTGACCTCAACCGTCTAGGGTGCTCAAACACCCAAGAGTAACAAGATCCGCAAGGGATTAGTGGGGGGAATCAAATATCTCTTGGTGGAAGTGTAGATCGGGGCCCTCTCCTCCAAACCCTAGAGCAACAACAAGATTTGATGGCTAGGGAGGGAGATCGGGCTAAAATGAGCTTTTGGAGTAACAATGGAGCTTGGGGGAAGAGGTCAACGTTAGGAAGAAGAAGACCTCTCCTTTATATAGGGACACAAAATTCCAACCGTTATCTGCCCTCTGCCCGCAGGCAAGCGGTACTACCGCTCCTAGGAGCGGTACTACCGCTTAGGCGGTACTACCTCGAACTGGTCAAAAACACACTAGGTGTGCCACGGTAGTACCGCCGGAGCGGTACTACCGCTGCCCCCTTACGGTACTACCGCTAAGGGAGTTTCGTCCAGAACAGGCAGCAGTAGTAGAGGCGGACAGGGCGGCAGTACCGCGCAAGCGGTACTACCGTTCTAGTACCGCTCTACTACCGCTAGAGGGAAAAGTGGTAACAGAAACTCGCACAGAGGAAAAACCCCAAGCGGTAGTGGAAGCGGTAGTAGGGGCGGTAGTACCGCGAAAGCGGTACTACCGTTCTAGTACCGCTCTACTACCGCTAGAGGGAAAAGTGGTAACAGAAACTCGCACAGAGGAAAAACCCCAAGCGGTAGTAGGGGCGGTAGTACCGCTTGAGCGGTACTACCGTACTACTACCGTGCTACTACCGGTTGAGACAAACCGGCAACAGAAAGTTGCACGCTCGGGGAAACCCCAAGCGGTAGTGGTGCGGTAGTACCCAGCAGTACTACCGCTCCTTGGAGCGGTACTACCGTGGGTCCAAGCGGTACTACCGCTTGCAAACTTCTGAAACACCACAGACAACACAGGAAATGCTCCAGAGAAGGGAAAGGAGGTTGTGGGTGCATATGGGGCTGTGTACGTGTTGATTCCACCCATACCTTTCCAACGCGGACCCCCTCTTAATAGTACGGGTTTCCTACGACTCAATTCAAATCGTCGGAAAATAACCGTCTTCACTCTTTATCATCGAGGGGAGATAAACCGTCTCGTGCCTATCAATATAATCTCTGAAAAGGTCAACGCACACGATTAGTCCGCAAAGCGCATTGTCATCAATCATCGAAACTACTGGGGTAAAATATGCCCTAACAATCTCTCCCTTTTCGGTGGATTGATGACAACACGGGGTTTGCACAAGTATATACGAGATAATAATGCAAACCAACTATCTACAAAATATAGACGGGCTCCCCCTAGATGTGTGCACTAATTGAATATGCCTTTGAAATGCAAAGTGCACACACTAGGATCAACACTCCCCCTATATTTTATAAATAGGGCAATACTTGCAACAACATAATATATAACGCTAAGCATGGTTGCAATACGAACAATGAGTCATAAACTCACACATAACAAGACATAATTAAGATAACATGGGTAGCATATGTCTTACACCATACGATAGAGTCTCAGACCAAACCAAGGTAAACGAGGATAAAAGAGTTCACAAGCAAGAAATCGAAGCAGATAAAAGCAAGCTTGTGACTCGGCAACACCCTGCAGAAAGCAAATGCAAACCCCGGTCCTAGACTCTCTCCCCCTTTGGCATCGAGACACCAAAAGGGCAAAGAGTGACACTACGTGCCGACAGGTGGTAGCACTAGTCTCCTCCCATGGACTCGTCGGAGGCCACAGCATCGGACTCCTCGTCAGACGACTCCTCCGATTCTTCAGGATCCTCAGACTCCTCCTCTGCGTGCTCCTGCTCCGGAGCGGGTGCCGACGCACCGGTGATGGAATCATCAGAATCAGTCCAGCGGGAGTGAGAAGAAATCCAGTGGTCTTCAGGAGTGATGACAGCCTCAGAACCGCTCTCAACTGGAATATCAAGCTTCCTCATGATGGCCTTCCTCTGCTGACGTGCCTTCTTGGCATCCACATGTGCCAAGTACATCTTGTGCTGCACATCCGTCTGAAGACAAAACAGCTTCTTCACCTTGTTCTTGAGCTTGGCAGCCCAACCAGACGACCCAGACGAGTGCTCGGGGTCAGGCACGTAGTCAGTATCCTCCACATCCTCCTCAGAGGCAAGTGGCACGCTCGCAGCACGACGAGTGGGAGCCCAGAGCTCCTTCTGGCGCAAGTTGATCGTCTCATGAGAAGTCAGAGGCCCGGTCTCAAGCTGCTCTCCAGGGAACGTGGCAGTCCAGGTGGTCACAATGAGTTTGAAGATGAAGGGAGCATAGATCGGCACGTGATCACCATATGCTGCAGTCACAAGCTCCTTCCACATGACATGAGAGACGTCCAAAACAGCCCCCGTGCCCTTCTCAGAATGGCACAGACAAAGCATATCCACCAGGTGTCCGTGCACCATATCCAAGTTGCCAACACGAGGAAAGAGAGTGTGCCGGAAAATGCGATGCATGATATCAAAGAATGGTTTCAGCTCCTTCTTGGATCCCTTATCAGTCGGAATGATGGTCATATGGGGAAGCAGATTGTCCTTGTGAGAAGGTCCACCCTCATGGTGAGGGCGCAGACCAAGGGGCTTCTCCAGCCCCTCATCGGGATAGCCCAGAAGATCCATGAACTCACCCCAAGTGGCATGAAGCTGTCTACCATGAGTCATCCATATCATAGTCCTGTTATCCTTAGTTCCAAACCACACGGTTGCAAAGAACTGAGCCACCAACTCTGCATCAAAGTCATAGTTGAAGGACATGATGGGCACAATGTTGAACTGCGCACAGAGGTCAAGAGCTTCTCCAAAGTATGCACGGTCCTTCTCCATATGCTCAATGTTGATGGACTTGGTCTTGACAAACAGATTTTTCTTGGCCTTGATTCTGTCAAAGTATACCAAAGATTGATCCCTGTTCCAGAAGGGACGGCCCACAAGAGTTGCGTCTTGAGGACGACAGTAGGGATTCCTCTCGCGGTACTACCAATACTCATTTTGCTTCATCTCAGCTGCAGTCTTGACAGGAGTCATCTTTTTGCGAGCAACAGACTTGGCCTTGCTTCTGACTGACTGACGACGCACTGGAGGTGGTGTCGGGGCAGCCTCTTCTTGTATCTCATCATCAGAATAGACAGGCCTGGCGTAATAGGTGCGCCCACGTTTGGAAGGAGCAGATGCATTCTTGCGACGACCCTTGGAGCTACTACCACCTGAACCAGACACAAAAACCATAGGAAGCGGGTGTAAAAGGGTATGCATAAGCCAAGAATTACAAGTGAGGGAGAGGAACCAGTTGTACAGATTCAGAAAAGCTGGGTCTCACGCGGTAGTACCGGTCTTGACAACGGTAGTACCGCCTGGGAGACGAGCGGTAGTACCGCTGGCCAGTGGGCGGTAGTACCGCTTAAGCGGTAGTACCGGCCATGGCCGAGCGGTAGTACCGCTGTCTGCACAGTCGCACATCCGTGTCAGATCCGGTAGTACCGGAGATCCAATCCTTCGAAATCGATACAAAGAGTTCCTACCCTCCTATCTAGCAGTCATTCTACATCCTACTCAAGCCTCGATTTGGTCAAAAATCGAAGAAACGCCACGCATTGCCCTAAGTCCAAGATTCAAAACTAGAACCAATGGAGAGAAGAACGGGGGCAATACCGGGTTCCATAGCGAGAGGAGATGGTGGGGATCGATTCCACCGGGCGGAAATGCAGAAGACGGCACGGAATCGGAGGACCGGAGACGGCCTCCGAAGCAGTACTTCGTCGCCTGTGAGAGAGGGAGTCGTGGGGAAGAAAGGTGAATGGGTATGGGGGAGTTAGAACTCCCCCTGCCCGACACTTAACCCCACAGAATCCATCTAAGCGGTAGTACCGCTAGGCGTAGCGGTAGTACCGCCCCGGTACTACTGCCGGGCAGGAGGCCCAGTAGTACCGCTCAAGCGGTAGTACCGGTGGAAGGAGCGGTAGTACCGCTTAGAGCGGTAGTACCGTTCCTAGACAGCGGTAGTACCGCGTGCAGGAGACAGAACTGCCCAGATCAAAAAGGATGGCTTATACAAAATCTATGGGTTGGAGAGAGGAAAGGCTTAGGTTGGAGACTCGAAAACACAGCAAATGGGAATGGACACTCCAAGGTTTAAAAGACAATAAAACGAAGAGCAAATTTGGAGTGGACCAAAACACGAAAAGACTAACAAGTCAAGATAAAAGCAATGAAAACCATAGAAGAACCAAACCCTCCAAAAGAGAGGGTCGGTGGCCGAAGCCACCATTGTTTGAGTCGAATGGTTTGGCACCGCGAAGATTTTAACCTTGGGCCCAAGACCAAAACTCATCTTTGAGGCACAATTACCATCATAAATGGCTAATGTGAAAGATTTTGATTAATTTTGGCATAATAGGGGGAGGGAGAGTTCATTGAGAGAACAACACTCCCCCTAAATCCATGCCTACACCTAGAACAAGGTAAACATGATGAGTGCGGTGGGATGTGACGAGAATCAAGCCACGTTGCTCGAATCAATGATATTTAGCTCATGCCTTAACTCACGAAACCTTGCTTCATCCAATGGCTTCGTGAAAATATCCGCTAGTTGCTCTTGAGTGTTAAGATGAATAATATCAATCTCCCCACGCTTGACGTGATCCCGAATAAAATGATGACGAATCTCGATGTGCTTCGTCTTGCTATGTTGCACCGGGTTGTAGGAGATTGCAATTGCACTTTCATTGTCACAGAAAAGAGGCACTTTGTCACAAGTGACACCGTAATCCTTTAAAGTTTGCCTCATCCAAAGCAACTGAGCACAACAACTTGCGACAGCTACATACTCGGCCTCGGTGGTGGAGAGAGACACACAGTTCTGCTTCTTCGAAGACCAACTCACCAAAGAGCGACCAAGGAATTGGCACCCTCCGGAAGTTGACTTCCTATCCACACGGTCTCCCGCCCAATCCGAATCCGAATAACCCATTAGATCAAAGCTTGCTCCTTTGGGATACCATAAGCCAAAGTTTGGGGTATGAGCCAAATATCGAAAGATCCGCTTGACTGCCACATAGTGACTTTCCTTAGGCGCGGCTTGAAACCGTGCACATATTCCCACACTCAACATGATATCCGGTCTAGATGCACAAAGGTAAAGCAAGGATCCAATCATGGAACGGTATACCTTTTGATCCACCGCTTTACCATTGGGATCTATGTCAAGTTGGCACTTGGTAGGCATTGGAGTCTTGGCCGGCTTGACATCATTTAACTTGAATCTCTTGAGCATGTCTTGGGTGTATTTGGCTTGGTTGATGAAGGTTCCTTCTCTTCTTTGCTTGACTTCGAATCCAAGAAAGAACTTCAACTCTCCCATCATAGACATCTCAAATTTCTCGGTCATTAGTGCGGCAAACTCATCATTGAAAGCTTTGTTAGGAGAACCAAAGATAATATCATCAACATATAGTTGGCATATGAACAAATCCCCTTTAACCCTCTTAGTAAAAAGAGTGGGATCGATTTTCCCAATTTCAAACCCACGGTCTTGCAACAACTCGGTAAGGTGCTCATACCACGCACGTGGAGCTTGTTTAAGGCCATAGAGTGCCTTATCGAGCTTGTATACATGATTGGGGAACTTGGGATCCTCGAACCCCGGAGGTTGTTTGACAAATACCAACTCATTAAGAGGACCGTTAAGAAATGCACTCTTCACATCCATTTGTTGCAATTTAAAATCATGATGAGAAGCATATGCAAGCAACATACGAATAGATTCAAGACGAGCAACGGGAGCAAAAGTTTCACCGTAGTCGATACCCTCGACTTGGGAGTAGCCTTGTGCCACCAATCTTGCCTTGTTTCGAGTGACAACACCGTTCGTATCTTGCTTGTTCTTGAAGATCCATTTGGTTCCAATGACATTATGATTCTCCGTTGGCCTTGGCACCAATGTCCACACTTTGTTGCGCTCGAAGTTGTTGAGTTCATCATGCATGGCTTCAAGCCAATCCGTGTCCTCGAGCGCCTCATGTACCTTTTGGGGTTCAACATACGAAACAAACGCGTGATGCACACAAAAGTTTGATAATTGTTTACGAGTGGTTACCCCCTTCTTTAAGCTTCCATAGACATTTTCCAGGATATGTCCCTTTTTCTCGAGTTTGGAAGCAATCTTGGCGGCACGACGCTCCAATAGCTCCTCCGGAGTCACTTGAGGAGGATCATCTCGAGCATCATCTTGAACTTGCTCTGTGTTGTGATCTTGATCTTGGGCATCATTTGGTGCATCACTATCATCTTGAGGTTGATCTTGCCCTTGATCTTGATCACTTGGTTGAGGGCCTTCGGTTTGTTCTTCGGAAGCGTGTGGGTCATGTGTCGGTGATGGTTCCACTTGCGTAGAACATTGTCCTTCTCCTTCCACCACAAGGGGTTCCTCAATGGGTAGGATTTGGCCCACACCCATTCTTCTTATGGCTTGAGGAGGAATTTCATCACCTACATCACAAAGACCACTTTGCTCCACTTGGGAGCCATTATTCTCGTCAAACTCCACGTTACACGTCTCCTCAATGAGTCCATTGGACTTGTTGAGAACTCGGTAAGCATGAGAGTTTGTAGCATAACCAACAAATATGCCCTCTTGAGCTCTAGAATCAAATTTAGACAAGCGAACACCTTTCTTGAGAATGAAACACTTACAACCGAACACCCGGAAGTATTTGAGGTTGGGCTTGTTGCCGGTAAGTATTTCATATGGAGTCTTGTTCAAGCCTTTGCGAAGGTAGAGCCGATTGGATGCATGACAAGCGGTGTTGATGGCTTCGGCCCAAAAGTTGTATGGAGACTTGAACTCCGCCATCATGGTTCTTGCCGCGTCCATCAACGTCCGGTTCTTCCTCTCCGCTACACCGTTTTGTTGAGGGGTATATGGTGCGGAATATTGATGCTTGATCCCCTCATCACTAAGAAACTCATCCAAGGTGTAGTTCTTGAACTCGGTGCCGTTGTCGCTTCTAATGATCAATATCTTTGCATCATGTTGACGTTGAGCTTCATTTGCAAAGTCGATCACGGTTTGTTGGGTCTCGCTCTTCCTCTTGAAGAAATATACCCAAGTGTATCTTGAATAATCATCCACAATCACCAAGCAATACTTTCTTCCCCCAAGACTATCAAAGGATGGCGGTCCAAAGAGATCCATGTGAAGGAGCTCCAAGGGCCTCTTCGAGTAGATGATAGTCGTGGGTCGGTGAGCCGTCTCATGTAGCTTTCCTTCGATACAAGCACTGCAAGCACGGTCTTTGGCAAAGCTCACATTTGTTAGTCCTCGGACGTGGTCCCCTTTGAGGATACTTTGCAAAGATCTCATATTGACGTGGGCTAAACGGCGATGCCAAAGCCATCCCACGTCAACTTTAGCCATTAGACAAGTCGCGGTCTTAGTGGGTCGCTCCGAGAAGTTAACCACATAGAGACCGTTCTCGACATGCCCAACAAAAGCTACTTTAAGAGTCTTGCTCCACAAAAGGGCCACGGTATCAATATCAAAGAACGTTGCAAAGCCCATAATAGCAAGTTGACGAACGGAAAGTAAATTGTATGCAAGGCTCTCAACAAGCATGACCTTCTCAATGGACAAGTCCGGTGAGATGACCACCTTGCCGAGACCCAATACCTTTGACATCGAGGCATCACCATATTGAACATGGGTGGGCATAGATGAACTTGCTTGAACGTCCACCACCAAGTCCTTGCTTCCGGTCATATGATTTGTCGCTCCACTATCAAGCAACCATGACACTCCACCGGAAGCAAACTCCTACATAAGATTAATGCTTGGTTTTAGGTACCCATTCTTGAATGGGTCCTTTCATGTTAGTAACAAGGATCTTAGGAACCCAAATAGACCATTCAATGTACTCATAAGAAGAACCAACAAATTTGGCATAAACATGCCCATCACTAGCACGGCATAAAACATAAGAAGGGTTAAAATCGCCGGCTTTGTTGGGATGGGTGATCTTGCCCCTTTTGACATTACCACCCACCGCCTCGTTCTTCTTCTTCTTAGGAGCAGCCTCTCCCTCTTTCACAAATGTATCTTTGAGAGGGAGAGCTTGCTTGGTCTTTCTTTTCTTGTTTGACTTCTTCTTCTTCGACTTGGGTGCAAATTCAAGCCCCTCCTTGGCCACAACTTCCTTTTGATTGCTCAAAAGTTCGTTGAGGTTTTTCTCACCTTGTATGCATGACACAAGGCCTTTCTCGAGTTGCTCTTTCAACTTGGCATTCTCCTCAACAAGATGTGCATGCTCACAACAAGGGTTAGTTGCACGAGCATTATCAATTAGAACAAAAGGAGGACACGTGGCAATTTCTTTAGTTAGCTTCACTTGGAGTTGATCATGAGACTCCTTGAGTGTAGCATGAGCACTTTTCAAGGCCTTGTGAGCCTTGTCAAGTAAGTCAAACTCCTCTTCGAGTCTAGCATGGCCAACCCCAAGTTCGGCTTTCTCATTTTTAAGCATATTAGCAAGAACTTGAGCATGATCACGATCTTTCTTTAATTTAGCAAGATCTAGATTGTGTGTCTCCTCAAGAGCCACTCTATGACCTTGCTCTTCCTCAAGAGCAATAGAAAGATCGGCAATCTCATCGGCATAATCTCTACTATGCCCTTCCAACTTGGAGATTGTCTCTTCATGAGAATCTATGATTTCATTTGCCTCACCTAATTGTTCCAAGAGAGCCACAAAGTGCTTCTTGGTCTCACCTTTGAGCTTGGCCATGAACTTGTCAAATTCATTTTCTTCCACCTTTGCCTCCTCACTTTCTTCCTCACAATTCATCAAAGAAGGAGTGGAAGAAATGCTAGTTTTGATGTTGGAGGTTACCTTGTTGGTGGCCTTGGCCATGAGGCACTTGTGGGTGATGATGGAGTTATCGTTGGGGGAGTCGAAGAGGGACACCTTTGGTGATGGAGAGGTGGCGATGGCGACGGAGGCCGTAGCAACCCCTTCACCATTTGCATCTTCATCATCATCGGAGTCGTACTCTTCTTGCACCACCAAACTCTTTTGAGGCACCTTCTTGGTGAACTTGTTTTTGCTTGGGAAGGACTTGCCCTTGTCTTTACGGATGAGCTTGCCACCATTTTCCTCCCTATTCTCATACGGGCAATCGGCGACGAAGTGACTCACATTACCACAGTTGTAGCAAGTCCTCACACGTTGACTTTTGCCTTTAGAGCCATTAGTCTTGTTTCTTGAAAAGTTGGGCTTGGAGTTTCTTTTGTTGCCCCAAAATTGTCTTGACGCAAGAGCCATGTGCTCGTGGTAAGCGTATTTGGTGTCTTCGGGACAATCTTCATCCTCATATTCTTCTTCTTCTTCCTCTTCATGAACTACCTTGGCCTTCAAAGCAAGGTTGGGCTTCTTTGAGCGTTGAACACGAGCAAGTGCGTTGTCGGCAGTCTTGTTCAAAATGTTCATAGCAACAAACTCATCCAACACATCACTGGAGGACAAGGTGTGGAAGTCCGGTCTTTGACGAATCACGGAGGACATGCTCTTGTTGTAAGGCATAATGGCCTTGAGGAATTTGCGCTTGATCCAATTGTCATCCGTGTCCTTGCTCCCGTGATCTCGGAGTGAGACCGCAAGAGTAGTCAATCTCCGGTAAAGCTCACGAGGATCTTCATCTTCATTCATAACAAACTCATCGGCCTCATCAAGAATAACCTCAAAGTTGGAGCGTTGAATGCTCGAGCTTCCCTTGTACAATGAATTGATATGCTCCCATGCATCTTTGGCAAGAGTGAATGGGCGCAAATGAGGAAGCTCTTCGAGAGGCATGGCGGCTTGAAGAATGAACAAGGCGGATGCATTGAGTTGGTTGTCCACTTCTTCTCTTGGGGACAAGTTGCTTGGGTCATGCGGATAATAGCCTTGTTCAATGATTCTCCAAAGTTGAGTTGAGCTATAATTCAAATGAGACTTGATACGAAACACCCAATTAGCGAAGTTAGTCAAATCAAGCTTAGGAGGAGGACCATGATTGTTTATATGAGGCGAGGGGACCGGTCCTCCATAGACTGGGGGAGGGGGAACCGAGGTGTGTGTTCCCGTCCCATTCTTACCATGAGGGGAAGATATATGAGTGTCTTTAGCCGTTTCCTTGCCGGAATTGGCCTCCGATGCCGATGCGGCGGGATTAACCACAAGCAACGGATCGGGAGGAGACTTCAACCCCTCAAGGAGCTCTTTCATCATGGACTTAACCTCGGCCGTCATAGACGTCTTTAGTGAAGCCATAGCTTCATTCAAAACGTCTATAGTGACCGTAGTCAACTCCACGGCCTCGGGAACATTCCCAACACGCTCCCCGTCGTCAGCCATACTCTTCGGGTGGTGAAACCCTTAAAAAAGAGACGAGGCTCTGATACCAATTGAAAGGATCGATATGGTTGACTAGAGGGGGGGGGGGTGAATAGGCAACTACCAATTTTTAGCTTTTCTTTAACAAATTAGGGTTAGCAACAAAATAGGTTGTCTAGATATGCAACTAGGTGAGCAACCTATATGATGCTAACAATTACAACACAAGCAAGCAAAGGATACAATACAAGTATATCAAGCACAATGTAAAGGTAAGAGATAACCACAAGTGGAGCCGGTGAAGACGAGGGTGTGTTACCGAAGTTCCTTCCCTTTGAGAGGAAGTACGTCTCCGTTGGAGCGGTGTGGAGGCACAATGCTCCCCAAGAAGCCACTAAGGCCACCGTATTCTCCTCACGCCCTCACACAATGCGAGGTGCCGTGATTCCACTAGTGGTGCCCTTGAAGGCGGCAACCGAACCTTTACAAACAAGGTTGGGGCAATCTCCACAACTTAATTGGAGGCTCCCAACACAACCACGGAGCTTCACCACAATGGAATGTGGCTCCGAGGTGACCTCAACCGTCTAGGGTGCTCAAACACCCAAGAGTAACAAGATCCGCAAGGGATTAGTGGGGGGAATCAAATATCTCTTGGTGGAAGTGTAGATCGGGGCCCTCTCCTCCAAACCCTAGAGCAACAACAAGATTTGATGGCTAGGGAGGGAGATCGGGCTAAAATGAGCTTTTGGAGTAACAATGGAGCTTGGGGGAAGAGGTCAACGTTAGGAAGAAGAAGACCTCTCCTTTATATAGGGACACAAAATTCCAACCGTTATCTGCCCTCTGCTCGCAGGCAAGCGGTACTACCGCTCCTAGGAGCGGTACTACCGCTTAGGCGGTACTACCTCGAACTGGTCAAAAACACACTAGGTGTGCCACGGTAGTACCGCCGGAGCGGTACTACCGCTGCCCCCTTACGGTACTACCGCTAAGGGAGTTTCGTCCAGAACAGGCAGCAGTAGTAGAGGCGGACAGGGCGGCAGTACCGCGCAAGCGGTACTACCGTTCTAGTACCGCTCTACTACCGCTAGAGGGAAAAGTGGTAACAGAAACTCGCACAGAGGAAAAACCCCAAGCGGTAGTGGAAGCGGTAGTAGGGGCGGTAGTACCGCGAAAGCGGTACTACCGTTCTAGTACCGCTCTACTACCGCTAGAGGGAAAAGTGGTAACAGAAACTCGCACAGAGGAAAAACCCCAAGCGGTAGTGGAAGCGGTAGTAGGGGCGGTAGTACCGCTTGAGCGGTACTACCGTACTACTACCGTGCTACTACCGGTTGAGACAAACCGGCAACAGAAAGTTGCACGCTCGGGGAAACCCCAAGCGGTAGTGGTGCGGTAGTACCCAGCGGTACTACCGCTCCTTGGAGCGGTACTACCGTGGGTCCAAGCGGTACTACCGCTTGCAAACTTCTGAAACACCACAGACAACACAGGAAATGCTCCAGAGAAGGGAAAGGAGGTTGTGGGTGCATATGGGGCTGTGTACGTGTTGATTCCACCCATACCTTTCCAACGCGGACCCCCTCTTAATAGTACGGGTTTCCTACGACTCAATTCAAATCGTCGGAAAATAACCGTCTTCACTCTTTATCATCGAGGGGAGATAAACCGTCTCGTGCCTATCAATATAATCTCTGAAAAGGTCAACGCACACGATTAGTCCGCAAAGCGCATTGTCATCAATCATCGAAACTACTGGGGTAAAATATGCCCTAACACAAGGGAAACCATAACATAGTTCGCAAGTAAAAATAAACAATATCGAAAGAAACGATGGTTGTGGAAGATGGTATTGAACAGTTCTGCTACATCGAAAATGAACATTATAGCATGGAAGGTTCTTTATAGAGCTCTTGCAACAAACTAGTGTGAGCGTGTGAGGCACGTGACTGGGCTAGCAAACATGCCGATGTTGTGTTCGCAACATGAGATGCAGTCTAAGAGATGCATTGGGTTGATGTTGTCTTTGGAATATACCATCTCCTGTTTCATTCCAACAACACTGACTGTTGAGGCGGAGATACATGAGATCATGGAGGGATTGCCCTTGGAATGGTCCACTGTCACGATCATTGTCCAATCTGATTTGCTCTGTGGCGTTGAGTGCTCTAGTTGGAAACTCTCTTGATTGCTTTGCTTATGGTCATCTCATCATGGAGATGCTTCACCTCTTAGAACTTCGCGAGTTTAAGCTTGGAAAAAATATCTAGAGAACAAAGTAATGTTGCCAATTGTTTAGCTAAATTTGGTACAGGCACCCATCGTTTTCTAGGTGCGCCAAACTCTCCCTTGTATTGATTAGTTGCTTTTAGCTGACCATAACCATGTTATTTGCGAAATAAAACTCACCAAAAAAAAGTGGAATAGGAAACCAATGGTCAGACAATGAGAACAATTGGGCTTGGATAAACATCCATGATATCATAAATATGCATGCCCACGATTAGTACCATCACATGCAATGAATTATCTTCAGTAAATAGGCCAAGTTTTAGGCCCACCTAGAAACAAATTCATTTTTTTTGAAAAGGAGGAATACCCCGGCCTCTGCATCAAAATGATGCATGCTACCATATTATTAAACCAAGCAGTCGACAAGTACATAATTTGCTACAAGCTCGGAAGATGAGCTGAAGTGGAGGCAAAATAAAAATTGCCACAACCGGCAAAATAGGGCAAGATGTCTAGACACCTATCATATTATTGGACCACCATTCAAACCGATTGTAAGTATCCCGTGCTATCGTCTCCGACTGGTTACACCCATAAGCCATATGCTCCTTGGCTTCCACATGAATGAGTGATGACCATATACGGATCCAGCCAGTTGCCCTATATATGACCTGCAATTTTTTTGTAATGGTTTGGTGTTAAAGGCCACATCATTTCGATAGTTCCATATAGCGCAAATTAGTGCACACACTCCGACCCGAATATGCGCCGGTATTTTAGGCTCTACCCCATTTAGCCACATCCCAAATAACCTGGCAATGCTATTTGGAGGACTGAGATTAAATGCCACATGTAATGTACGCCATAGTAGCTTGGCTAGTGGGAATTTGAGAAACATATGTTGGATAGTCTCATCTTGATCGAAAAACAACATCGTTTCCAACTATGTTTTGCCACGTTGTCCTTAGTCAAAATCACTTCCTTGTGAACAAACCACTTAAATACCTTTATCTTTAAAAGCACCTTAACTTTTCAGATATGCAGCGATTTTGGAATCGGATTGGAGTTTATCAAATCTAAATACATATATTTCACTGAGAAAACTCCCAACACAGAGAGTTTCCAGTGCAGCTTATCTGGCTTATCAGAAAAGTTAACCTCCATCAACCCGCGGACAAGATGTTACTAGCTATCCCATCTGTCTCCCACCAGGGACCTCCGGAACTGAATGTTTAAGGAAATCGATCCTAGTACTATACTAACGAAAGCATCTTTATGTTGTACAATGTTGTAAAGAGTTGGATACTTAATGCTAGTGGCATCTCCCTTAGCCATGTATCTTCCCAAAATCTAGTATTATCACTGTTCCCTACAATGAATTTAGTCCTATTGAAAATGACTATCTTCGTCCGCATCAATCCCTTCCAGAAAGGTGAATCATTCGGCTGTGCCGTAACCTATGCTAGGGTCTTGGATTGCAACTACTTGTTACGCAATAATTGTACACACATACCCTCCTCCTTGATAGATAACCTGTATAACCATTTACTGAGCAGGAACCTGTTCTTGGTTCTAAATCCCTAAAGCCTCTTGCCCTTTCGATCTATAGATTATATCCCAGTTGGTCAATCTGTACTTAGATTTATTCTCATTTTTTGCCACAAAAAAAGTAATCAATAAAAATCAAACATTTTCGTACCCCCATCGGTACACTATTAGGAAAACCCATGTAGGTAACCACTTAGTAGTGGCGTGGGTTAGTTGGCACACACTACTAATTATTAGTAGTAGCGCGGGCAAAAGACGGGCGCTACTTGTAGGGCATAGTAGTAGCACGGGCGCATAATGCACGCGTTACTATTAAGTGGTCTCCATCGTGTCCCCCGGGACATGCTATAATAGTAGAGCAGAGTGTAAAACCCGCACTACTACTAAGTTGATAGTAGTAGCATGGTGTGTAAACCACGCGGTACTACTATGGTTAGACGGGGCAGCTGGTGGGCCCCACTTAGTAGTAGCACTGTTGCTCGAGGCCGCGCTACAACTACTGTGCTTAGTAGTAGCGTGGCTCCCTTACCCGACGCTACTACTAAGTTCCACTTATTACCTAGAAAGACGCCCGTCCCCCCCCAGCCCACCTCTTTCGCAGCCCCGGACTTGCCCGTCGTTGCCACCATCGCCGCGTCCCCGACCTTCCTTCTGAGGTAACTCTCCTCCTTCCTCCATGTCTCTTTCCTGCCTCCTTCCTCCTTCCCTCCTCCCCTGCGGGATGATCCTCGGTGTCCGCTCTGCGCTCCCTCCAGCTGCGGCGTAGGAGCAGCACGGGGATATTCGAGCGTGGGCGGATAGGGTAGTGTCTCGGCGCTGGAGGAGCGGGGGCGACCGGACGCGGTAGGAGCCGGCGCGGCCTGAGGTGCAAGGGGATGGTGTTGAAACCCTCGTTTTCGATGATGTAGGTGTGCAGGCTCGAAGGCATTGAGAAGTAGTAGCAGGCAGTAGTGCAAGAGGATGGAGATGGTTACGGAAGCCATGTTGATGCAAGTGTGAGCTTGTGGTGTAGCGATGCATGTGTGTGTGGTCATTGGTGTAGCGATGCATGTGTGTGTGGTCATTGGTGTACCTATAGGAAGACTAGTTAATGAGAAAAGATAGAGTTCCTATGTTTTATCGAAATGTTGATTAATTTTCGTTCCGAAAAATTTCGGGCACTCGATATGTCCTATATTTGCTAAAGTCATGATGAAATTTTCGGTGGATGATGATTGATGCTTAGGGTTGACTTTCAGTCTGATGGGGCTCCCTGTGTGATAGATTAATGTTCCTGAAGGAAGATTCCCGACTGTTGTTGTTGGGGTCGATTCTGCTTCTTCTCCTTGTGCTAGACCTTGGTAATGTACTAGGGGAAGGTGGAGTAGCGACCATCACCGACAGTCGAATATCAGAGGGAGTTTCCACCATATATACACCAACATTATTAGTACTAGTGTAGATCCATGTTCTTATAAGGGAAGGATCCCGACTGTTGTCATGGGGGTCGCTTTTTCTTCTTCTCATTGTGCTAGACCTTTTGGTAATGAACTCAGGGAAGAAGGATAAGTGGCCATCACCGACAGTCAAAATATCAGTGAGGGAGTGCCCACCATATACACCATCGGAGATATGAGAGTTGTTCAAGGGAGACTCGACAGACCAAAAGTCAACCCAAGCTGAATAGTAATATGTGTGCTGACTTCTTGGAATTTGCCGTCGATTTTTAATCTTTCAATTATGAACACAATAGATGGATGACGAGTATAGGATCCCCGAGTGTGATGACTGTACTGACGAGGGGGCTATGTTCGACAATCGTCACTTTGAAAACGACATGTACTTCTCCCTCACACTTAAAAAGGGTTTCAAGTATTATACGGTATATAATTCTATGCCATTTGTTCTTAATTAAACATGGCTTAAGATTTTTTCTTAAACGTGTAATATTTTTTTTGTAATTCGACTAGTGCATCCCCTGCTATGCAAGAAATTATGTCCTAGTGAAGCTTTATTTCGATGATATGGATGAAAGGACAACTTACCTTAAGACGAAACATGGTTTCATTTTTTAGGCTACGATATGCAATGAAGTAGGTCACACATATTTTGCTTATGCAAATTGGAGAGGATTATGCAAGGCTTATGAATTTGAGGTGGGTATGAGCATAACCTTCGATATTGACATCATTCCTCAATATGATCCGGTCACCTGTCCTTAATATGATCAAGACATTTGGATGGATCTGGACATGATTCCAATTCTTCCTCCATGTGGGTTTGTTAAACAAATTTGCTAAATAATATATATTTCTTATTTGAAAATAGTTGTTATTCACCCATAGCTTAACTTGTTTATTTATAATTGACAACTTATTTTCTATCTTCAAGAAATACATGGAATATAGTAGACGAGACCAATTACACTGCTGACTCAGAGCTTACTTGGGAGGAGAAGAATTATCTTGTCTCCTTTGTTAGTGATGTTCAATCGTTTAAGGACATTTATGGAGCTAGCCGAAATACTACACGATACGTGCCACTAGTCCACGAGTTGGGCGATACTAGTATTCGTAGAAAATGCATGGTAAGATTTTTTTACTATTGTGTTACTAGTCCATATTTTTCATACATTCTTCTTAAGTAAACTACATTGCTTACTATGTTACTATTATGTTTTTCAACAGAAGCTCCCAAATCCTGTTGTGCTTGCGCCCATGGATGTGCAAGGTGAGATGACCATTATTTTTCATGAAAAGACCAATTTAAAATATATATACTCGAGTGAACCTACCATATGGAGGCATCAAAACTGAAGGATGGATGTAAATAGTGAATGAGCGCATGCCAGAAATTGGATACAAGTGGATCTCTGTGCTCCATCATGGATACAGAGGGGTCTTCCTATTCTTTTCTATTTTTCGTAAAAGAGAGTAGTAGGTCCTAGTACTTGTCATGATTGGTACGAATTAACTAACTAGTGGATATTTGTACCGTCGGTAGTGTTATGACTACTATGTGGCGGGAACCTTTCTACCTATGATGATAACAATTAGTTTGTGCATTTGTAGTCATGATTAATAACAGTTAGCTAGTTGTTAAAGTATGATGGTGATAATTAATGATGTTGATGAGACATTGTTATATCACTATGATGATGATGATGATGATGATGAGACATTGTTGTATCATATACTATCAATGATGTATGTATATGTTGGACTGTAAAACATCTGTATAAATGTTGTATAAGTACTGCATAAATAAGCAGAAAAGGAATACACAAAGTTAGTAGTAGCGCGGGGTCTAAATCCGCGCTCAACTATTTAGTAGTAGCGCGTGTTGCGCTAGCGGTACTACTAACAGCAGCGCGGGGTGCCACCCGCGCTACTACTAGCCTTTTACCTCGCTCCACTAGGGTTAGCACGACTTATCCCTAATAGTGGTACTTCAAAGAAATACAGTAGGAACATTGGCATACTAATAAGTACTGACTTTATCTGAATCAGACGACCCCCATAGGACATAAGCTTGCCCTTCCATTAACTTAGCTTCTTCTCAAAGCAATCCTCTATGCATTTTCATTCCTTGCTAGTTAGTTTTCGGTGATGAATTGGAATACCCAGATAGCTAAACGGTAGAGATGCCAACTCACATCCGACAACTATCTATAGTTGTTCTATTTTTTCTTAGCTCGTCCAAACCAGAACAGTTCGCTCTTGTGAAAATTGATTTATGTCTCTTAGAAACAAATTCCTGGGTTTGATGTTAGCTGGGCCAAGCCGATCGTTATGGCGACTCTGTTGTGAGCTGTGATTTGAAGTCTAAAAATGCCCTCTAACAAGATTCTGCTAGATACACAACTAATCTCGAGGATTCACCAGATTGATCAAAAGACACGTATGATATGTGTTATCCATTAGGTCCAGTGACTGGCGACCTTGCAACAAACTCGTTATGATGGGGTTGAATGTCTCTTGTGATGCGGAGGAAAATAGATTAAATCAAAACAATGTACCTAGAAAATTTGCAAGCTCAACGTCAAGAAAAATCCAGTCTTTATCCTGTTCTGAACACCAAAGGAATTCTCTCCTCTCCCAACTCAAACCACTAGAATTGCAAACATAAAACTAACATCTAAGAGCCTCGCACATAAGAACTTTCTCATGTTGAATGAATGAATGATGCAACCCACTGAACAGGAGCATAATGAGAATATGAAGACTCGGGAAGATAGATGGATCATCTCCAATGCATGATCATATATGCAGCTCATAGAAAATCTGAAAGTGCAAGAATTACATTGAGTGGATCTAACTGAAAGAACTGACCAAGAAGATCACCAAGCAGAACCGACGGGAGGAGGAGACATGATTTGCTATGGTATAGAGAAGACCACAAACCCTTTCCACGAGAGCATGACCAATTGTGAAGTCCAAACATGCACAATGAAGCGGGGATATCTCTAGAGGGATCCAAGGGAGAAGAAATGGAGGAGATCAAGGGAGATCGCCGTGGTGGTGTCCAAAGAGGGGATCGATCTCTTGTTAATCTGCATGACTTTGCACATAGATCTACGGGTACACATGTGCTTTTCATGTTTACATCCACGATTTTTCTTCCTTGATTTTGTCATTGCACGATTTTACTTTTACTTACATGGTGCAAGTGTCTCTCATGGTCATGACACAATCCACATATATTTTATTCAACTTTAGCGAACATTAACAGTCCATAGATACATCTAGTAAATAACAACACTAGACAACAAAGACACAAATAACAATATGAACAACTGGTTTACCTCAAACCATGCCCTATTTGCTATACACTTCTTTATCCAAAGGCTGTTTTATTTTCACATTACCGCATAAATCTACATGTGAGTATTTCTCTCGAATTTAATTTGGTGCCACACGATTTTCTTTTCCTTTACCAGGTGTAGGTGTCTCACGATCATGTTACAAAATAAATAGAGTGACATATGATACACAATTGTGACAACATTTTTATTCAACTTAAGAGAACATAAACATCTTCAACCGATACATCAGGCACACAATTTAACCATAAGGAATAACAAGCAAAGAAGTAACAATCTAAAAAGAAATGGTTTAGCATGAATGAATGCCATGGTGCCACACAATACTCTCTAGTGAAGTTGCGGAGACGTATTATGATATCACTCTATTGATATCCATACATGATCCATCCATCCTTTCAATTTATTAGAATCGACATCACACATTTACGACGCAAACCCTACAAAGAGAAATAAAATAAATACAATGATGGTTAGCAACTACAGTGAGTATCATGAAGACATGATTCACAATTGCCAACACTCAAAGGATTCGTCTGTTTGTAAAAGTTACCTCTAAGATCTTTAATCATACTTGCCCTCGACATGATATTTGCACATACTCTTCTGAGCACAGTTGATCAGAATATCTGCCGAGTCAATACCTAGAGAAAAAAAGACAGTGAATAATACACATAAGCATAACATCAGCATCAACAAGTTGTATTGATTACCACAATGGAAAGTAAATCATTTATAACACAAGACAAGCCATCAGACGTCGTCATACCTGAAAGATAAGCTCCATGGACATAGCCATTGTAGTGCTCGCTGGTGTGCTCCCCGGTGAAGTAAACCCTGCCGACTGGTGCCTACATATATAGCATAGGGGAAAACACATAAGTTGCAATCACAGAAGTGTCACGTGAGTAATTCGGGAGCACAATATGCTTTGGGGGTACGCCGCACCCTGAGCTGGTCGTATTCGTAGCGGTTCATGCCGATGGGCCAGTTGGAGAAGGTGCCCCTGTAGAACCTGTCGGACCACCATCGTGGCACGAGGATGTCTGTTGCATCGGGGACATCCTCACCAGGGAACATGCTCCTCAGCACCTCCACGATCTCTGCCTTGGTCTGGTTGTCTGACTGCTGCTCGATCCGCCTCTACTCCTCATCGGTCACGGTGACCAACAGGACATTGGCGTCTGGGTACTGGGCCTCAAACTCCTGAATAGCACAACAATTTGATGAAGACTTTAAGTTGTAAGGAACGTAATTATATCAATATATATGTTCGTTATAGGTGATTGTTAGCATGAACCACCTGCCATACTCCATAGTAGCCTCTCCTCCTGCTGGCGTAGAGGAAGAACTCCCTGCCTTTGCCTTCGGGCCAGAACTTCTTGGGGAACTTGACGAAGATCTTGGTGTAGACGGCCATGTCGAATTGGTAGATCGACAGGACCTTCCATGTCTGATTTACATAGTCAGTGTGCATGACAATCAAGTTTAGAATAATGTGTGCAGCTAACCAAATCAACGGACAAGTCAATCAAGCAGGACATAAGAGACTGACGGGAAGTTGTGGCTTAAAATGTATGAGATCTGATTGCAGGACCCCAAGGCTCGTTGAGACCATGACATAGTCTGCCTTGTACATCTTGTTGTCCTCCGTCTTCACTTTGACGCCACTTCCAGAGTAGGAGATCTCTCGCACCACCTGCAATGCATGGCCACAAAAATCTCAGTGGATTTATTCAATAGTATCTTAGTTCATGCTTAATTTGTTCAACACTTCAACTTCTAACGGAAAAATGGTAGTGCAGGTTCGTTGGGATTATATATAGCACCTTGTTGAGCTGCAGGCGGGGGTCGACGATGTTGCCGGACTTGTCGGTCTTGAGGTACTGGCCGGCGAGGTGGTATACGACGGCCTCATAGCCGCGCTGGTCGGCGATGAAGTAGACGTCGTCGCCAAAATCGCTGAAGGTGGCGAGTGGAACGGTGTTCTGGAGGCTGGTTACACGTGGCGGCTCTGCAAACTCGTAGTCGTACTTGAAGTAATCTAGGATCATGTCCACCGGCGACGATGGCCCGTTGGGAAGGCTGCCAAACAGGTAGATGACCAATTTTATTTTGTTGATGTAACTCGATCTCGCCTCTGGGCGTGAAGGAGTGGACCAGCCCAGTTTTTCTTTTCCTTTTTCTTTTTTATCATCTATGTTGTTCTTTTTCTTTTTTATCGTCTGTGTTTTCCATATCAGTTTTTCTTTGTTTCTTTGCTAGTTTTCTCCGGTTTTCTGTGTTTCTTCGGGTTTTTCATTTTCATCTTTTCTTATTATTATTTTAACACGTGTCTACTTTTTAATACACATTGTACAATTTAGTATACACGTGTAACATTTTTTGATACATGTTGACCATTTTTCACATATATAATGTACATTTTGTTTTTCAAATACTTGTTTTGAACATTTTTCAGAATGCACAGTAAACATTTTTCAAATACACACTGAACAATTTTTTAATGGCATGAAACATTTTTTTAACACTGTGTCAACATTTATTTATATTATAAAATATTTTTTACATGTCACAAACTGTTTTTGAAACACATGAATACTTTTTGAAAGTGATACTTAATTTTTTTAATGATACTTAACATTCTTTTCGTAGTATGAGAACATTTGTTTACGTTGTATAAACATTTTTTATATAAATGTCACCTACATTTTTTCAATGACACAAACATTTGTTTTGAATTATGTGAACTTTTCTCTTACATTTTACAAATATGTTTTTAGTCTAAATACTTTTATAAATGTCAGAACTATGTTTTTGAACTGTGTGAACATTTTTTGAATGCCATGAGCATTTTTAAAAAAGCTATCAGCTCTGCAAACCTTTCTTACAATGGACATACATTTTATAAACGAGTGATTAACTCTTTTAGGATATAATTAAAACGTTTTTCAATTTCAGAAATAAAAATAAAAATAATGAACAGACAAATCCGCAAGGAACTAGACCCCCTCTCGCGATGTGCCGGGCCATCCGCTAGGTGTGTTTGGTAGCATTCTCAACCTAGCATGGTTGTCTCCTGTTATGCATGGTGAGTCTAGACATGATGAGTACATACATTTGTTGTTGTTTGGTAGCGGTGTATATGCTGAGATATGTTGAGTTAAGACTTTGTTTGAGAACCTGCATCTGTTTGGACATGCTGAATAATTTTGAAATTTGAATAATTGTTTTGAATAGTGAACAAAATTTGAAAATATGAACAAAATGTTTCAACATGTTTGGAACATTTTAAAATATTTTGGAATTTTGAACATTTTTTGAAATATAAACAAAAGTCGAAATTCAGAACAATTTTCTAAATAGAAAGAAAATATGAATATTATTTAAATTAAGAATTTATTTTTAAAATTTATCCATGGAATTTTAAATTTTTTAAAAATCGAAATTCTGTTTTTTTGAAAACTTAAACAAGATTTGATATTCTGATCTATTTTGAAAACTGAAACAAAAATCTGAAATTTTGATTATTTTTTTGAAATTTCAACAAATTTTCAAACTTAAAAAAATTGGGAAAAATCTTTCATTGATAAAAGTTCTGAACTAATTTTTGGAATTTTAAACAGTTTTTGAATATATTTTTTTGAATTTCTGAACATTTTCTCAAACACGTCTTCACACGTGCATGCTGACCAGTGAACGAGTGTTGAGGTGTTCTCTCTTCGTGCATACTACGAAGGTATTTGGGCTGAGCTCGTGCATGGTGAGTAGACCCCATGCATATTACCAAACACCAAAAGTTGGTTGAGTAGCGCACTTTTGTCTTCATGCACCCTACAAAGCTCCACCCAAGCTCGTGTCCCGCACGTAACAGGCGGGGAGAGCTTCTATTCTGTGCAGTGCGCGCAGAGAAGACGGGAAACACGCACCCCGGCTCATGTGCTGTGGGGCGGGTTACCCCCTTTTTTCATTGTTTTTTTTTTTGCTTTTAGCTTTGTTTCCTTATTCCAAGTAATTCTGGATTTTATTCCAAAATTTTAAAAAATGCGAGTTTTGACGAAATTAATTGAGAAATCATAAATTTTTCATGATAAGAATATACACAGAATCAGGATAGTTCACGGATTCAAAAACTGTCCACGATTTTGTGAACTAGTTTGGGAACTAAACAATTATCATGATCTTGAAAAATATTCGTCCAAAAAATGTTCATGAATATGATTTTTTTTGCAAATTTAGAAAATGTTGATGGATTTTTAAAAATATATGTGTGGATTGGAAAATATTTTAAAATTTGAAAACCCTAAATTTTAAAAATATTTACAAAGACAAAAAAATGTGCAAAAATTCTAAAAAAATGTTTATGATTTTAAAGAAATGTTCATAGATTTTGAAAAAAAATTGAACGTAAAAATATTTCAAGTATATGAATTTTAAATATGATCCAATATATTATGAAAACGTTTGCGTATTCTAAAATATCTACATGAATTTTAAAAAATGTCACGAATTTGGAAAGCGTTGATGGATTTATAAATTGTTATCAAGTACTAACAAATCTCCATGATATTGTAAAATGCTATATGATTAGAAAAGTGTAATAGAAATGGAAAAGAAATAAAATATAAAATGTAAAAATCAAACAGGAAAGAAAAGGAAACAAACCTGGTAGAAAAATCATAGAAAAAAGAAAATAAATACTAGATGTAGCTTTGAAAAAACCGAAAGAGGTGTCCGACATGTGTGGCACCAATAACACCCGCGATTGTGCATGTTTGCTTCACCACCACCGCGGAATAAGATTTGTGGTATTATATAGCTTTACGTTAGGGGGTGGAATGACCTCCAACGGTTTTGTTAAGTTAAATGTGGATGCATATTTTGATCATGATCTTCTTAGGGGCACAACATGTGCTGTACTCAGAGATGATAAAGGAAATTCCATTTTCGGTGCAAATTGGAAGATTGATTGGTGCGTTGATGTTTTGACAACAGAAGCTTTGGCTCTAAGGTTTGGTTTATCTCTTGCACAAAAAGCGGGTTGCAATCGTCTTGTTATTAACTCTAATAATATGGAAGTCATTGGTACAATAAAGGATGGAGGACGGTCTGGGGGAGCGGCGACGGCAGTTTTTGATGATTGCTATTTTCCGGCTTGTGATCTTCCTCTCACTAGTTTTCAACATTTTAATAGGAAGCAAATACAATTGGCCATGAACTTGGTAGGTTAGCTAAATTTTCTGCAACAAGGGATTGCTTTGAGGAGCCTTGGATGATAGTGTATCCCTTCTTATAGATGATGTAACCGTCATTTGTAATTAATAAAGTTTTTTATTTTTCAAAAAATAGCTTTACGTTAGGAACTTGTGTGTTATCTTAAGCATGACGAGCTCCCACAATAGAAATTTTCGTTTTCTCATTTCTTTCTTTTCCTTTTCAGAATTGTCCAAAACAAGTAAGATCACATTGCATTGAGTGTAAATTTTCTGTGCACCTCAGTATTTAGTTCTTTGGATTTTTCAGAATCCTTGGTATTTATTTCAAATCTAAATATGAATCAACGGTATATTTTTTGTCACATATAATTCATATTTGATTTTTCTAATTTAAGATAAAAAATCAAATATAAAATGTGTGTCCGTCTTATTCATTGGAGTGAGTAGAATAACAATTTAAGCACTCGGTGCTGGTCTTCGGTTGATCTGTTTGGATCCGGTCTTCGTTCGTCATTGTTTGGGTGTTTACAGGTTTGATCCTTCTGATCTACGACTTTCTTCATCGGCGATGGTTGCTACTTTGGTGCGCTGGTCCTATGGGGCCTTAGCACGACGACTTCCCGACTGTCTACTACAACAAGGTTTGCCCGGCTCCGGTGAGGGAGGGGCGATGACGGCGGCGCGCCTTCGGCTCGCTCCAGTGCTTGTAGTCGTCGCTAGGTGGTCCACGGACATGGTTGTAATTTTTATTACCTCTGTTGTTCTTTGTACTGCCAAGATTGAAGATGAATAGATTGGAAATTTCTCGAAAAAAAAAAACACTGCAGGTACGTACTGGTCGTTGAGGCGTTGCATGGCGAGGATCGACATGTCATCCTGGCCGCTGGGATGCAGTTTGACGGACAGTTTGTCACCACCCTCTTCTACCTTGTCCGACCGATCAATTCTCTTCTGCACATACGCTTTCTTGTAGACACCACCCCTGTGAAGTTTGTGCACGGTAACATCACGATATGTCAATATTTGTGAAGTACAGTAGATAGTAATAATTCCATTAAAAGAAACTTAAATCCTGTCATTTGTGCATCATCATATCTAAAATTCCAAATCAAGAGTTTTTCTTATACATTCATATGCATTTAAAAGAAACAAAAATACATGCATGTGTACAAACTTAAATCCAATCATTCGCAACAAAAAATAAATACTTAACTCTTGCGACTCAAAAAGAAATATATCTTGAGAGTAAACTAATCTTCGAACAGGCCTTTTAGACAAATTAGGCCTAGTGCATTTTTCTTAATTTGTTTCATTGTGAAAGCAAGTAAACATCGGTGAACTCAAGCATATGATGTGCATAATATATACTTCTGATGCATGCGTGGCTTCATTAATCAGTGAGCAGAAAGTTGCTATCTAGCTCGAGCTCCATGGTACCCTCATAAACAGTAAAATCAAAATATATAGTAAAAACATAAAGAAAAACTGAAATTTTGTGGAATATATTATGAACAAATTTCTAACATGCGAGCAAAATTTGGTGCCCATATGGCAGCCGACGAGGTCAAGATAAGAAAACAAAAGTTTTGCTCAACAGTAAACACAAGTTTGAGCACGGATTTTGTTATTTTCTGTATGAGCTCCGAGAACGTTATTTGGCCACAAAAATTTGCAAGCACCTACAAAATTTGGTCATAATTAACTCAGCAAAGTTTCATTTTTTTTACTATTTATCTCGATTTTACTGTTCATGAGTATGGAGCTCGAGCTAAGAAAAACACTCTGGTGAGTGAGTAATTCATTACTAGTTATGCTTGCGTTATCGTTATATATATATATATATATATATATATATATATATATATATATATATATATATATATATATATATATATATATATATATATATATGACAAATTTTTCCTACTACCGGGTGTAGTTACTCCCACTTTGGTTTCGTACGTTGTAGGTAGTATCTATTATATTGGAGAGTACGTACGTATAGTATGTAGTATGTAAGAATGTTTGGGTAGTATATATACTATTTTATAGATAGTATGTACCATATTTTGAGCATACTCTTTTTTACGTACAAATATGTACGTATTTCACAAATATGATAAAAACATGGGCTTACATGCAATTTTTTCACATAACTCGTTTTGAAGTATCTTAGATATAGTATATGAACATATTAAAAATGATAAAGTAGTATATGAGATATGGGTGTAAATGCATCCTACTACCGGGTGTAGTTACACCCATATCTCATAGACTTCGGCGGCATCAGCGTGGAGATGGGCGCCAACTGGGTGGAGGGCGTCAACGGCGGCAAGATGAACCCCATCTGGCCCATCGTCAACTCCACGCTCAAGCTCACCAACTTCTGCTCCGACTTCGACGAGCTCGCCAGCAACGTCTACAAGGAGAAGTACTCCCTCCGTCCCGATGCATAAATCGTCTTACAAAAATCAAATAATCTAAAAACACTTAGACGCGATGCATTATCTCTCACCTTGTTTTTTGTTTTTTTACATGAATAAAGCAATCAACCAATAAGAGACGTGGGGCGTGTATATTTTTAATGACTTGAGATTACCTATCACGGCATGGAGTGGTCAGTTCATTGCATGCAATGATATTAATTAGCAAATAAACATTAATTTCTCTCGTTTTTCTCTCCTCCTTGGTCGCGGTGCACATCGTAACCGCTTGTGCATCCTCCCGCCGACGTGGTCCGTCGCCTCCAGGATCACCAGGTCCGTTATCCCGGCCTCCGACAGCCGCTTCCCCGCCGAGATCCCTGCAACAACATGGTTACGCACGTGCACTATATGGCTAGCTTGTTGCTTGGATGGCCGGTATATATGGTGTGTGCACTGTGCAGTGCAGATCATGCATGTACCTGACATGCCGGCGCCGACGATGATGACCCTTGGGCCGCCGACGGCGGCGACGAGGGAGGCATAGTGTGCCAGGGTTAGTGCTGCTAGCACGAGAGCGGCAGTGGCTCTGGTGGGCGTCATGTCACTCTCCTCGGTGGATTAGCCGGATGAGGCGCTGGACACACAGTTTCTTCTTCGCTTCACGCTAAGCTATATGCCTGTTTATATACTACTCCAGTTTGTAGACAGCCATATCTGTACACAGTGGCGGAGCTACACAAAAATTACTTGGGGGGGGGGGGGGGGGGGGGGGGGGGGGGGGGGCAAACACAAAATGTGTACATTTCTGAAAGTAAACTACTATTTTTTCTTCCAACTAATCCCTCTATTTTTTTCTTCTTCAAAGAATTGTGCAAAGGTGTGTGGGGGGGGGGGGGGGGGGGGGGGGGGGGGGGGCACAGCCCCCCCAAGACTACACTAAACTAGCCGGTGTCTGTACACGCCACGTGAGGTATACTGCGACATAGAGTTTCTCCACGAGTTGAAGCTCTTTTTTTTGTGTGTGTGCAATGAAACCATTTTTTACATTTCTAGTGATCGTATTTTCATTCTGCTACAGATCAATGAAGTCATGTCTATAAGTATCTTATTTGAGTCTATTCCGAATGGCCGATGGAGATGTACAAAGTACGTGTTGATGATACTCTGCAAATTGCTTCAGAACTGGCTGCAATACATTTTGATGAGATTTAATTCTTTGAAATTTAAATATGAGAATGGATACGACAAATCCATACAACTTATTGCATTTGATTATTACATAAGAACCAATACTCATGCATGTTGAGAAAAAAAGTAATAGTGGATGATGAGGTGGCATACATTTTCCATGCATAATTGCATATAAGTAGTGAGGTGAAGGTGTGATGTGTGCACAGTGCAAGAGAATATAAGTAACATTTTTCATGCATGGTGAGAGAAAAAAATAGTGCGGTTGATGAGGTGACACGCGTGGTGAAGTGGATGTGTACATGTTGAGAAAAATAAAAGTATTTTGAACGTGAATCAACAATTTAGGTATGCTGGATCATATACCCCGCACTCGTTGCACCAGGAATTGGTTGTAACATATTTTTGTGATACAATTATTTGGATGAACATTATGAGTATCAAGACTAAAATATATATTATTTCTTATATTTAATTATTAAGGTAAACATTTCTTCATGCATGTTTACATGCGGAGGTGGGCTTTTTGCACGAGTGTTTGCATAATGAGGTGACATGCATATATGTTAAGAGAAATATGTTCGTGAGGGCTAACTATTTAGACAGAGAATATATGGATTGACATCTACGCGTACATACATCCATGCATGCATTCCATTTCAGTTGTACGTAGATACTCCCTCCATTATATCTACGGAAATGATAAATCTCAAACGTTCAGATTTTAAGCATGACAATCCAAATGTTTTTCATGACAACTTTAGTTCATGCGAGGTTGATAAACATGGCAATTTCCTGACAAAAAAACGAATTGGGACAAAGTTGCCATGTTTTAACAACTAAATTTGCCGCCTCACGTTAACTAAAATTGCCATAAAAAAATTCGGGATGACATGCTTAAAATCCGAACGTTCGGGATATATCGGGGTCCTAGATCTAATGATATGCATTTGCTATTTTGGATGTAGATAATTTTCTCTACAAACTTATGAAAGTTTGTTAAGTCTGACTTTTAAGAAAAATAAATCAATCAATATGCAATACGTTATGGATCGGAGGGAGTATCACAGATTGATTTTGCACTTGAAATCTAAATTTGAATTTTAGAGACTTTGGAACAACTCACACGACAGGCTGGCTGAGTGGCTGGCATCATGGTTGTGAATGCTGTACTTTCTGAAGGCTAGGTGGTCGGATCTTGGGATCCGTCATCTAGTCCTGACTGCGAGCCGGGGAGACATAGTTGCCGGTGAAAACAGAGCCGACGGCGGGCGATGGCGGTGTTCTGCGTCATTACCTTGATGAAGGCATCGTCGTGTAACTATTGTTGATCCACTCGTGCTGCTCTGGGGGAAATCCTAGGATCTGGTCTTCCAGATCGGATGATGGCGGCACTACGGTGCCATTTTTCTATTGGGAGCATCGTTTGCGGAGTAGCGCCGGACGACAGAGGCATGTGATGGAGCGGCTTCGTCTTGCACGGAGCTTCGGTGGAGATTTCAAGTCATGCCTAGCTGACAAGTGCTACGCGCTGTGTCATGCCTGTTTGGCAGGTGCTACGAACGACAAATTTTCTAGAGACTTGAAGCTGCGTCAGCTGGTGGTGCTTATCGGCATGGTGTTGCGGTGTACCGGCAGTGACCACGATGTTCTCAGAAGTTTGCACACAGGGAGGTGGTGCCTTTGAGCGTCGTGGTGGCGTCAACGGATGGCCGGACCGGTAAGGATGATGCGGATCTCTTTCTTGAAGATGGGTCAGCGGTTCGATGATGATGACGACTTCTAAAACGTGTGCATGTAGTGTACGCTTTAGGTTTGCTGCACCGGCTATAGGTTCCGATGCGTTATGTGGATGGATCAGCGACGACGTCGGTTTTAGATATGAAGAGAAAGAGCACTCCACATTATCGAGTTTGTAGGCGTGACTGATGGCTTCAGTGGCTTAATGTATGTTCATGTCGGACCTTTGTTGAATACTCAATAAAGATGGCTGTATGCATTGCTGATGTAGAGGCCAGGGGTTTTTAACCTTCTTTTCCAAAAAAAAATGTCATATGAGCATATGCGCTCGTATGGAACGCTGTCGTTGGTTCTAGGCTTTTTCTCGGGTTTCGTCAGGGCGTCATACGACCGTGTTTACAAGAGTGTGCGCTCGTATAATACCCCGCGTTTGCTTTTCTACCTCTGTCTCTTTTTCGTTGACTCTGCCCATGCTCCATATGACCGGCATACGACCCTGGCAGTCCTATAAAAAGCCGTCATTTGTTATGTTTCTGCTGAAACTTTATTTTTATTATAATTCCTACAGTGTTAGTTCCAACACAACATATAGACATATATCCAGGGTTTTCAAACGTTAATACAACACATACCAATTTGCACATGACTAGGGACGGATCCAGTGTACAAGCCAGGGGCAGCTGTCCCCACTCAATTTTCAATATCTGTGTAATATGCCAAGTTAAGTGGTGATTTGCCCCTACTTTGCAAAGAATTTTTCCCATTTAACACATATTTGCCCCCTCTAAAATTCGATCTTGGGTCCGCCCCTGCACATGACAATGGCTTCATTAGCATAACTTTTTCTCCGCTATATGAACTTCAGCATTCTCTTTATTGAAATGAAAAACACTTAAAACAAAACTTACTCTTCTATCTTATTTGCGTGAGTTGTCTGCCACAAAATATTTGTTTTCATTCGGATAAATCGACCGTAGTGATGATCACTTTGGGATAAATACACCAAGCCCGTAGCTTTGAGCATTGATGATGATGTCGTCTCCGGTGTATGTCTTCATTTTCTTTTTTCTAGAAAAATGTATCACAAAAGGATCCTTTGTAGGAAGGTCAAATCTTACCTTTCCCTTTAAAACATCGATCTTAGCCTTTATAATTCTAAAAAACGGCATACCAAGAATTATAGAAGTAATGATATCTACAGGTATGTCAACTATAACAAGATCAAACTTAACGGGGCAATAATTAATTTGAATGATAAGGCCATGCTTAATCCCTACTGTTTGCATAAAGATAGAATTGGACATATTCAATTCAATTTCAGTAGTAGCAAAAAGAATAGGATCGAGACTATCATAACAGACTTAGAGGCAGTGGCAACACTAGCACCTAGATCACATAAATCATTGAACTTATTCAAATCAATTTCAATCTCAATAGTAGGCTAAAAGATATCTTCTTCTGTAGCAGGTAGCTTACTATATGACTTTTTTCTTTCATCATCCAACTCACGTACCTTTGCTGCAACATGATTGACAAAAACATTATATGCTTCATCATTTGTTAATTCATGTAGTAGGTGTTTCATTGCTATGACCTTCACAAAGTCGGCAACTATATATGTACACTCTGGCACATGGCACTTAGCAAGCTCTTCTGGACTTTCTTCGCTACTTCTCATCGTCTTAACATCTTCAACCGAGTTAGGTTCATCTTTACTTGCAAACTAGGTTAGAAGCAAAGGTTGACTCTCTTCGATTTTATCAACGTGTGTTTCATCCTCTTAGTTCTTCCATCTAGAGCCTGCACATCATTATTGAGTCCAGCAATCTTACCGGTCAATTGACCAAGTAAGTTGGGATTGTAACTATTACGATCAATGAAATTAACATCATTGACCTCTTCCTTGGTAATAACATTAATGTTTACCTCTTCTTTACCTTTTACCATGTGCATGAGTTCATTAAATTTAGCGGTCAACTCCGTATTCTATTCTTCAGTAGCATTAACTCTCTTGGTTATAGCCCTCTCAACATGACATTGGGCATGGTTTTCTTGCATACCACCTAGCAATTTTTTAGCTTCCTCGATGGGTTTTCCCATAATTGTTCCTCCTAAAACAGTGTCAAGCATAGTTTTTGACATAGGAGTTAAGGGATTATAAACCATATGAAGAATCAATGATTCTTCCATTACATGATTAGGACAACTTCTTATAGTTTCGTTCATGCGATCCCATGCAAGTGCTAGTGGCTCACCATCATCTTGCCTAAATCTTGTTATCTGTGAACGCAATTGTTTTATCTTTGCAGGTTGGCAAAACTTAGATAAAACATCACTGCAATACTCAGTCCATGAAATTATACTACCTTTAGGCAAAGTTAGAAGTTATTCTTTAGCTTTTCCTCTCAAGGAGAAAGGAAATAGACGAAACTTAAACACGTTAGGGTCATAATCCCTTATGCGTGTCATGTTACACAATTCAGAAAATATTATGCAAATGCATGCCGACATCCTCAGAAGCAGAGTCTTCAAATTGATCCAGTTGAACCATAGAGACTAGGTTCGGTATAACCTTATACTCAACGACAGCAATATCATGTTGTACAATGGGTTCACGCATGAAACTATTTCTAGGAGCAGCAAAACTTCCAAGATTACGAGCCATAGTGATTTTTTGGGGGTTTCTAGTGACAACACTTGCAACAAAAATTAAATTAAAACTGAAAAACAAACCTCTAACACAAAGACTAGGCACACAAATCCTTCCCGGTATTGGTGCCAAAAAAAGGTTTGATGAGTCCCTTTAGTGATCCGGTAAAGTAGCAAAAGGATTCCCGTCTTTTTCCTCAGAGGTGACCCTGAATGATCGAACCCGCGAGAGGAAGACACCCTTAAAAATCAGAGATTTCTACCAAGCTTTTGCAATAGTATCGATTCCGGCTTTTTACATGGTCGAAATCAAGTTGAAACTGAAAGCACTTATAATAAAAATAGGCATGAGTATGAGGACTTTTCTTACAACCATACATTTGCGAACGGAATCATCATGATATTAATTTGTGTCTTGGAGGTCATCCATCGAGATGTGCTTGCAACGTATCAAAGTGGAGGATGTGTTTAAATTACGTCTTAACAGGAGTGTGTTCCGCATCAAGAGTCAGTTGTCCAAATGAAAGGCCCTATCCTTGCATGGGGTTGCCATGCTAATGACGAGACAATAGTTCGTGGTTCCGTGGCTAACGGAGGAGAGCAGGAGCCAATAAACTGAAGTCCAAAATCACATTTGTAAGCTTACAAAAAACAACTTAACGATTCTAGCTACTTTATGTAAACTATAGTGTGATATCCGGTCTAGTGGAGATTCAGGGCAGAGGTATGTCCAGTCCTATTGTTTAGCAAGAAAGCTTATACTCACATGTCGTTCGTCGTTTCCTTTTTCGGTCAGACCAAAGTGAACGTATTTTCGGCAGAGAGGTTAATGTTATAAATAAAGTTGTACATAAATTAAGTTCGCAAAGCTGGAATAGCTCAGTTGGCTAGAGCGTGTGGCTGTTAACCACAAGGTCGGAGGTTCGAGCCCTCCTTCTAGCGCATTTTTTTTTTATTTTTCGGCCCTTTTGTTTCGTTTTTGTGGATTCTCACCAATTCTCTTTATTTTTAACATATAAATTCATACCATTGCTCTTTTTCTTTCTTGTAAATTCCACTGTTGCTGACTACCTTTTTTTTTTTTGGAAATTCCCATGATTCGGAGTTCTTTCCTCCATTGTCAACAGTAACGTTGCATACATGGCATGGATAAGGGGTGTATCCCATTGCAATGGAAGAGGTTGGCATTTCTCGCACACTGACCGGCGATTAACCTAGCACGTGTTGTTAGATCTCTATACGTACTACACCTTCCCTATTCAAGCCCTCTCATTCGTCTTTGTTTGCCAAAAATGCATGCACATCTTCCGGTCCATCAGACATATATAAAAGTCCATCTAACTTACAATATATAAAAATCCATTAAAGAGAAAGAAAAAAAAGAAATCTAGATTAACTCGACGTGACCCACAACTATATTACGTACATCCATGCATGAACACGTCAAACCATCCACATCGATAGCATTTTGACATCACGGTGCAGGAGCATCTACTGGAGAACCCGCCCTCTCATGGGCATGGTGCCAAACCTATTCATCTCCAGCCAACCATGGTACCAAAACGGCGGCGGCACCGGCCACCTGCCATCCAAAGTTTAATTTCCACATTGTACCATAAGTCGGATGTCGAATAGAACAATCACAAACAACTAATGGTTTCACCGAGAAACAGAAAGAATCCATCCTACTGGTTTCGGTTGTTCGTCTCGTCTTGCCCTTCGTCCAGTCTGCGAACGGCCTCGCTGGTCCTCCTCCTGTTGCCCAATGAGGTTTTTACAGTGTGATTAGCTCTCCTTGAATAACTTACCTTTGTACTAAGCAAGTAGCTAGCAGAGAGAGAAGGAAAAGCATACCGTTTTCAACTCGAGCTGAAACAGATGCAGGACTTCACATATTTGCTTGCAAGGCAGGAAAGGAGTCCCGCTGGGCCTTCCATCGTAAAAGTTCATGCCGACAAGGCTCCCATTGAAAAAGTTAATCAAGGGGCCACCGATCCCAATCTGTTACAAGAAAACATCAATCGTAGAGGACATACGGTTAGCGGGATAATGGATGCATCCAAAGGAGGGTAAGGTGACCGCTCCATGAGAGTCTCATGCAGTGTGGCTATCTATATAAACCGCCACATAAAAAAGGAGTCGAGAAAATTCACCTTTGAGATTTGACAGTTGGACAACCTAAGGTCCTTGCATCCGAATGCACTATGCTTGTCCATGTCTTCGCGGTTTAGTATAGGTTCGCCCATCGAGGCACATAGCCGTCCTTTGGGTTCGCGCCCGATAGCTACCACCCTTCTGGGCAAGGACTCTGGATGAAGCTCGAGGTCTTCTGGAAGACACTTGCGCAAACCCTTAACGGTCACAATAGCAACATTATATCGTGAATGGTATGATTCCAGTGTCCCATTCAAGTGTTGTTTCGGTGGGAGAAACACCTCGATCTGCAAGTGAAAATTGAACTTAATTAATGGCTAAACTATATATCTGACTCTGAAAACCAAGGCAAAACAATTAGGAGCACCGACCCTCATATTCTCATCAATCGTATCTGTAGCTATACAAGTTCTAACCAAACTGGCAGAGGTCACAATGACAGTGCGTGTGCCCCCTTTTGTCAAAGGACACTTTACAAGGAAGCATGTGCATACGAAAAAACTCATGCCATTTCCTACACATGATATAAGTTTGATCATTAGCATGAAAGGTTACTTGTATGAAAAGATAACAATAGATTCGGCTGTTAAAAATCACCGTTGAATGAAACAAGTGAGACAACATGCCGGGATATGGTTTCAACTATCTTCTTATCAAGCCTCTGCCAGGCATTTTTCCCACTACCACATGCATTATAGAACCCTTTATAACCTCTCCAAGCATATAAACAACCAAAAACATCATCGAATGTCCTAACCAGGCGCCCATTCACTTTTGAAAAAAAAAAACCCGGTACATGAGTAGTTATATTGCTACAATAGCTATAAGAAAATGCACAATGCATAAGCCGGAGATATCAAAAGCAACAACATACATTCCAGCATAAGTGGTTCTGGCTTGGGATAGCCCATGGATTCTATCCAATTCCAAGTATCCATGAATCCTGATGCAAAGAAGTGACCATATTAGTACTCAGATGTGTCATGCACTGATCAATAGGTAACGTTTAAGATGATAACTTGCAATTGTATAGTTCATACCTGAAGGTATTATTCTTGAAGCACCTGGAGCAGGTACATAAGATCCCTGTCTACTATTGTTGGTTTTCCACGTTGAGAAACCTAAAATGGATACGATGAATAAGCACACAATTAGGAAGTGCGTCACAAGCGGGAGTATATACATGGACCACATGTTAATATAATGATGATTACTATGACTAAATGAATGACATTGACGATGCACAATTTAGGATCTCAAGTGATTGTGAAATGCTCACCTGCCCTATAAGGTGTCATGATGCCTCCAAGTTTTGCCCCAGGACTGCATTAGAACACATCAGAGTCGTTGTTATGATAAATAAATACACACAAGTACTGGCCGCAAAACAAGCAGTCGACAGAAGATGTAACCAATGTGGAAAATGAAACAATGCAGGAAAAAATAAATGCGAAACAGGCCATAGAAGAATATACAACAAAAGAAGAAAGGATTGAGCAGCTGTAGATGCTACGTATGAGTTACATTGTCCACATTTTATTTTAAATGTTTAAACACTTCTCACTTAGATAGCTAGAGTAGCTTCAGCACTGAAGCAAGCACAATAAATCGGCAACAGGGAAAGGGGTAGGCAGACTTAAAATACGGTTTTGAATAATAAGCTTTGTGGCAGCATGCAGAAGCATCAGCTCGGGGATGGTACTTTCAACCTATTTTGCGGAGACACGGCAAACCGCATCAAAAAACAAAAACAATTTGGAGGCATGGTGGGTTCTATGTATTTTGAAAAAAAATGCAACAAGTGAACAATATTTTATATCGTTGAGATACTCGTCTCTGAATTCCCAGAGTAGCATCGTGTTGCCGCATCTAGTCACACCATAAGACAACTGGCAGCTGGTGCTGGCAATGCCGCTACCCCTATATGACATTCCTTCCTTACCCCTTCCTTACTAAATCAACAAGCAGCAACCAACATACAAGCAGTCGGTGCACAATATTCAGATTAGTAAGCAAGTATTGACATCTGACGATTGGAGAACGAAGTACAGAGGGGAAATGACAGCTGGAGAGGTTAGCTTGCAGGCAAGTTGCCATCGTGCACGAGGATGTGGCCTAGAACCACATGGCATGTAAACAAACAATGTTTTGTTGCTTTGTTATTCCATTGCTAAGGAGATGTGTAAAAACACACCTATGGCACCAATGCTATTAGTATGTAAAAAACTAAAAATGGATAAACGTACTACAAGGGTGAATTTGAATAGGAGAAGAGGGCAGCAGCAGGCTTGAAACCAATATAGATAAGCTAGTTGGGGAAGTTTGTTCACAATATTGCTCATAATAAATACTAGAAGCGAAGAAGGCACACTCGAGTATCCCATATTGTTCCAAGCGTTGACGAAGCAATATCCACGGTAGAAATAAAGGCTTTCCTGTATCACTATCAAAACAAATGTTCATCCCAACAAAATTCCCAGCAAGATCAATAAGTGGGCCTCCAGGTCCAGCCTAAAACAAGTGGAAGGGTGCACATAGTCACACATTAGACCACCGATAACATAATGCAGTTATATGTTTCAACTTTCAAATTCTCTGACATGCCAAAAAGGGAAGAAAAAAACAACAGCAGTTACCTCTGTGATTTGACAGGTAGAGGCTGAAAGCTGTTCATAATCATCTCCCATGGGAGGATCAGTCAGAGCCCCAATCGTGCCCATCAAATTGCATGATTTGTGGGCACGCCCAGAAGTTACCATCGTCAGAGCATCAGGCAGATACGCCTCCTGATACATATCTAAAGGCATGACATCTTGGAAGCCCTCGGAGGTAACGATAGTAATATATTTATCATATAGTCCTAAGATCCCAAGTATAGTCTTTTTGTGGGGAAGCCGCACTACAACCTATATATAGTGATAAAAGCAGTACATCAGCAAGGAGTGATCATGGTTAGCTTGAATAAACAAAGCAAGATGACAATACAATTATTAGCAGCCAACCCTCAATTTATCATCCTTGTTTCTTTTCTGATTAAAGACTGTAACCAAACGTGATGAAGTCAGGAATCTTGTTAGGTCCAGCCTTGATGTCCCGCGTGGTAGAACTATACCCGTGCATGCAAATAGCATCTCATCTCCTGTACAAGACATCAATTTTCTTATAGTTAATGAGTGTCGAGTCAATATAGATATGGAAATTTCATACGCATATATATAGCAGCATAATCACCATCGAACAAAGCAAGAGAGACAACTTCAATAGATAAATGTGAAGCTACTCTTTTACTGAGTTGACACCAATGATCTTGACCAGGTTCATACACGCTGCCAAATTGTTGCTCTTCAAACTTAGGGCTGGAAACATCTCGATCAGGCAATATATTGCCAAATTGTTTATCAGAAGCAGCATCAACCTCCTCCCGAAGACTGATATCTAATTAAAGAAGAAGATAAACAAAAACATGTGAGTGCTCTGTTAGGGAAATAAAAAGAAAGAGCCGGCAAAGTCGAAATCATTGACTCACCCTCTTTCCGAGTAGTCCTCCCTCTTTTGCGACCACTCCCACATTTGTTCTTTTTACTGATGGTACTTTGGACCTTTCTCAAGCTTCTCGTGCGATTACCCACCCTCGTACTTTTCTCCATCTTTCCGGTCCTGAAGGAGAAATAATGCAAATGATATAAGTAGTGCAACTACGATCGCAAAAGCCATTACATTCTCAGTGTACGAAGCAAGTTTGTCCCAAAGCATTTCTTTTTAAGCTGAACAAAAAAGCCTTGTCGCCTGTTACTATGTTGTTCATGGGCCAGAAAAAAAGTGCCTAACCAGTATAGAATTAGAATTGGCCTATTTCCATGCAAATAACTGCCAATGCAGTATTGCGAAGTCAGAGTTTCCATATTATGCACATTGTAGCATATATGTATATACTGGCAGTGCAGTGAGCAACAGAGAAGACCCAATTTTTGTTTTGTTTAATCCACTAGATACATGATTAGGAAGAATATAAGTTCTGGATCTTTTGTCAGTGTCCTCGGACTGTGTAGGTAACTGGGTATATGTATATACCTACTATTAAAGTACGGAGTGCTTCTGCCCGTACGTCATTAAAATTGCCCCCGAAGTTGTAAAATATTACCCACCAATGCACCTATAAGTTATAAAAAACGTTCCACAGAAAAATCCGGACTGGGCCGGCCCATTTAAGAATCTCCTATACTACGCCCAGCGCGCTAGAAAAAGACACAGCTCGCCTGGGCCGGCCCCTATATGGGTGATCAATTTTTTATTTTTGGTTTTTTCTTTTCCATCGTTGTTTTTTTGTACTTTAAATAATTTGTCAATTTTAAAAAAGTTTCCAAAATTAAAATATGGGAATTTTAAAAGAATATTTAATAATTCATAAATGTTTGTGGCTTCAGAAAATGTTTGTGATTTTTAAAAAATATTAGCAAATTTTCTAATAAATGTCCGGCAAATAAACATACATTCATGAGTTTTTCTAAAAAAGTTCATGTATTAAAAAATGTTTTAAAATTTCACAAAATTTCGCCAATTCAAAAAATATTCATGTATTAAAAAATAGCATAAAATAAAACTTTTCATAAATTCAAATATATAGTTTATTGATTCACAAAATATACGCTGATTCAAAAAAGATCATGCAGTTAAAAAAATGTTCATTAATTTAGAAAATTGTTTCATCAAATCCCAAAAAAATGTTAGTCGATTCTAGAAATGTTCGCCGATTAAACTAAATGTTTGCAAATAGTATAATATGTTCATGAATTCAGAAAACGTTCTTGATTTTACAAAATGTTCGTGAATTTAAAAAATGTTCACAATTTCAAATATGCTCACGAGTTTAGAAAAATGTTCATGATTTTTAAAAATTGTTCATGTTTTCACAAAAATGAGAGTGATAGTGTATATCGATGATGTAGTAAAATGTGATCATTGCCATTCGAAATTATGATTTTTATTCTCTCGTTGCAACGCACGGGCATGTTTGCTAGTAAAATCAAACAACAACTAGATAAAACAAACAAGAAGACCACGAATATCTGACAATGACTTTCAGAGTTCAAATTTAGGAATACTTGGCTTGGAGTGAGGGATCTATATCAAATAGACCATTCTGGCAGCGGCGGCGGTGGGGGGTAAGAGGACAATGGTCGGCCGCATCAAGAGGCAGCTCTGGTCTGCCCTACCTTCAATTTTTTTCGTCCTGTGCCGCTGTCAATATGAATGGGATCGAATTGCTGGGTGGACGGAGCCATGATAGTGCTAGTTGGGCTTCACAATGACCCAATTTAGGATAATGGAGGATGCATTGGAGAACAGCGAGAGCTTTCTTCATATGTGCGAGAGGCCCTAATGCAGAACCCAGCCTGCTCAACTTGAATTCAATCCAAAACTCAATCCGGTTTGATGCAAAACTAGTTTCGAATCCCCCGGTTCAGATACAAATTGAATACTAAGCTTGCATCGTTCTCCATGACCATGAGCAACTAGTACTACAATCGAATATCAAGAACATGAGGAAAAAGCCCTAGACTAGAGAAGGGGAGAAAACAGAGACGACGACTTACATCGATCAGTTCGTCCCGTCTGATTCTGGTGCGAGGGCGAGAGCGGGTCGCCGAGAGAGGGACTCCGGCGACTGGGGATTTAGGGTTCCGGGGAAACTCGCTCGTGGTGGCTCTGGATCGGAACTCTTTGCGACGCGGCCTGTTCAGTTCTGATTATACTAGTAAGCATGCACGTGCAATGCACGTATCTACCAATATGTACTAAATTAAACATAATATAATACAAAAGAGACTACTGATCTCATATCAACCACAGCAGTTCACATCCAAACATGAAATAACTATCTTGAGAATCTGTTGTGAAGTGCATAATTCCTAATTCTTGGCATGTACAAATAATTTGAATTATCACGTGTCATGAATCAATGTGTCCTATCCTTTCTAATATATGTTGCCCCAACCATATAATCTCCTATCTAAATGCACACTTCAATATTTCAAAGTGGAACGATGTGTGGCATTGCAAAATATAGCCAAAATAAATGTGAACATTTATCATGGATAAGCCTGAATGTAAGCAACAGTAAGATTAAAAGGGCCAGGTCAAGGCTTTGTATTCAACTTCTTGCCGACTTGTTTGCCCATCTTTTGTAGAGGATCCGCAACAATTTTGGTACCCCGTGGATTATTCAAAAAGAGTCAGCAACCCACCATGCATCACCATGAGCTATTGACACCATGACCTGAACTGTGGGCATCATCTGCTGCAAGAACAAAAATATGGTTGCCTTTTCGTTGATATAGAAATCTGCTATATGTATATGGATTCTTCTCACAGCAACAGATGGTACACAAAAATCAACGCAACACATGTTCGTGTCCGTTGAGGTATCACAACAAATAGTGCTTCTATGTTCACCAAAATAATAAGCTGGATTGCATTTCACAATCCTGCTATGCTTGCAATATCCATTTAGCATTTTTCATTGCTAATTGTTGGTACCAAACTGCTCTTCCGAGAAGATGTTCCGCTACTGAAAACTAATAGATTCCAAATTAATGTCCCCTTTCACAAATGTATTTTTCGAGAGATGTTTAGATGTGAATGTGTAGCCATACCATGGACACTTTTGAAAGCAACATCCAGTTTGGTTGCCTTTGTACCTGAGCTATCAAAGATGAATAGAAGTATATATGCAAGCATTGCAAGTACGTCTCCCTTGACCAACTTAGATGACATCCTGTAAAGTATAAATATTTTAATTAGATAGTAGGCAAAGACAAAGCTTTGGAACAGAATAAATTTCATTTTGAAGAAAATGGAACTGTACTGACAACACACTGAAGTTAGAGACACCTATAATGTGATTACAATTTTAACGCGATCAAGGGAGATCGCGGCGGATACTCCGTCATAGGCCAGGGCCATTACGGATAATCCCATTGACAGATTGTTGGAGTCGGCACATGAATATAGTCCGCAACGGTAGTTATCTTTTATTCCATTTTTGGCAAGTTACATGTGTTCATAAGTATATATCATAGCAGGCTTCTTTTCGGAACCAACCAAGTGTAGAACTTCGACGGAAGGTAATGGAGCATCCAACCCCGTTAGATGATTGGGACAAACTTTGCTACTATCTACTCCCTCCGTCCCAAAATAAGTGTCTCAACTTTGTCCAAAGTTAGTTGGACAAAGTTGAGACACTTATTTTGGGACGGAGGGAGTATAATCTATAACAATGAAAGAAATCAAAATGTTTCAGAACACAAATGATTTAAGACTGAAAAAACATCCCGTTGCAAATTTAAATACCCACAGGTCTTACATTTTGTAGAAGGTAGTATATTTATCAAAGCACCATGGTTAAAACTTGTTGGTTGTCAGTCCACATACCAAGTTTTGTTTGTTACAACATCGAGACTTGATAAATCTTCTTGCTGTCCTCCGCACATACATCAGACCATACTACCCATCAGGCATATTTCCAATTGTTGGAATAAATCCAAGATGAATAACCGCAGGCACGAAAATGATTTCATTTCGGATATAACCTGGACCTAGGAGGCCACGAAGACATAAGTAAATTACTCAGAAGAGTCTCCTAACCTGCAAGTTCCGTGAATCGGTGATGGCGTGCAGCCGTGGAATATGGTGCTTGTTGTCCTCTGCCATCATAGCGACGGAGTCTTGCATTCAGTCGTGTACGCAAGAGCCCAAACTGTCTATGGTAACTTAGGACACATCCCACGGCAGTCTGGACATGGCAGCCAGAGCAGAGGCAGCCAGGCTAAGGGATGGAAGTGACCGGCGGTAATTAGTGAAGTGAGATCATCCGTTTGGTTGTTGTCCCCTGCACCTCAGGTTCAGTATTTGCATGGATAAGTGATACTCATAAACTACTGTACAACACCATGGATGATAAAACTATTCAAAACTACTATACAACACCATGGTTGATAAAATTACCCTGTCATAGGTAGAATAGATCTATCATATATACTCCATACCGTATGAAATACATATACAAGATCTATTATATGTGAATGTCAATAGAAGATAAGCTACTTCCCTGTATATTCCACATCCTATGAATGGACAATAACAAAAAATCAAGCATAGTTAAAAAAAAATGGAAGTTCTTAAAACAGTATAAGCACATAATGATGGTACACCTCTTGATAAATTTAATACACATTGATCTAAACTAAAGGTCTGAATGAATGATGTGGTAAATCAGAACATGCAAGCATGGTGCCCAATACCAACTGGCAGGCCAACTTATAAGAACAAAATCTTGCTTACTGTACTGCAGATATTCAGATAAGCAAGTGCCTAGCCTTTTTGATTCATGAGTTGGTTGCACTATTTATCGGTATATACATGCAAAAGTGTGAATAGGGAGGACTTTTGCAATTGCAAAATGAACCCTGCATACAATCAACAAGCTTTTACCGTCAGTGGTAAATTTACAAATGTTATTCCGGGTTCTGAACGCTAGATAATGCCATCTTCCACCCATAATAAAAAGGTGAACTGTACTACCATGTACACAAGTTTCTAATTTGTTCGGGTGGTTTCCTCAAAGACGGAAAAAGGCTGGCACCATGGATACCGTATCCAGTTAGAGGGGGTAAAATCTCTGCTGGATCTCAGAACTTTCTTTACAGTCATCATTCTCAGGTGTCAGCAGTCATCCAGCAAAAAAGGAGCGATGGTAGTATCACTGTACAGATTGCAACCATCCATAGGAATGCTATTTGTACAAGTTCCCTGAATGCCACGTGCACGATGCGGTCAAGCATCTTTCTAATTGGCCTATCCATGGGTGTAGGGAACGACATATCCTTTCTGAGAAAAGGTGGATTTGGGCAAATCTGAAAACGAAGTGGATAAAAAATCACATGATACGGATGAGGTAAGTAAAATTCATAAGGAACAATTTCCCAACACCAAATTCAGGTTAAACGACACCATTAAATTTGACCTCTGAGTCAGAAACTTGGAGGTGCAACAGAAATCCGAATTGAGAGGAAAACAATTATTGCCTTATCAATTATGTCTTGCTCCTCCTCCCTCACGTACTCAGATCCGTGTACTTAGATTCAGATATGAGAAGGTGCAGAACAGCGTATATGGGAGAGAAAGAGTATAGATCATTGGAGAAAGAAAGAGATGTGCGTACATGCTGCATTCATCACCAAGCAGAGGTGGGGACCAGGTTCACTCGAGGACGGATGGGGTGGCGGTGTTGGGCGTCGCCCCCGCCGGCGTCGTTGTCAGGCGGCTTGGAGGACTTGACGGCGTAGGCGGCCTCGATTCTCTGGAATGCCGCCTCGCTCGTCCGCGACGTCCCAATAAATATCGCTGGCGTCGCCGCTGGCGGCTATGTGCGGCCACGTGCGTCGGCCGGTGCCCGAGCGGCGGGTGGTGACCTGCGCGTAAGGAGAGGCTGGCGGCGGCGGGGGCGGAAACAGATGCAGATCGGCGGCGATGTCGGAATAGAGGCAAGGCGAGCGCGGTGGCGGAGGAGGATCAGGCGGCGTCGCGTGTGGCGTGGGGTGGCGATCCTCTAGGTTGTAGGAGCGTCCGGCGGGCCTCTCGCGGGGTAGTTGTCTTGAGCGAGCACGAGCAAGGCAGCACACAAATTGAGGATTCGATTGCGATCCGTTTCCTTTTCTTATGCCCTTGCGTGATTGTAGGGATTACGGACGTGGGATTATCCTCTACGGTGGAGTATGGTCAGTCAACTTAAATTACTAAGTGCACACCAAAGAACGGATTAGATTAAGGCTAACGGTTAGATTAACTTTAGTGGGCTTAATCATGTGGTGATAATGAATTCGTGTACGTTTTGTGGGGTGCATTTAGAGAAAATAATGTTTGCTCTTTTATAAGTAGTATAGATTAGCCCTGTCCTGTTCGTTCGTCCAAGGGAAGTTGTTCGCTCTGGATCTGCTTTACCAGCCGCCGCGTTGGTGCTGTGCGTCGAGGGCCACTTTAATCCCTCTACTTCCAAATACCCAAGTTACAGTTGCTAAATTTGTCTGAGGGATGCATCTACGGTCCTTAATATGAATTTGGCTACGTATTTGCTGAGCTGGCGCCGGTCAAGTGATACACCGTGGCTGGACACATCGCTTGAAAGGCCGGAATGCACATTGACTTGAGCTTTTTTTGTAAACTTTCCAGAACTTAAACCCACCCCCACCTTGTCGGACCAGACTAGCTGGGCTCGGACCAGACGCCCCCTCCCTCTCCCCATCGCTCTCTCCTTCTCGTTGATGTCGAGGTGATCAGCCAAGCTCATCGGCGGCGGCGTGTGATCGATGACGCCATGAGCTCGTCGTCGAATGCCGACCCGCCGCCATCTGCGTTGTTTGGGAGGCGCCTGCGTGACATTCTACTTGCTCCGACGCGGCGGCTGGTCTTCCTCTTGACCTCTTTGTCGGTCGGTTGTCCGATTTCTTCCCTGGGAAGGAGGAATCCTTCTGAATTTGGTGATAGGTGAAATTAGGGTTTACGTTGTGTTGCTCTTATCGTTCCACTCAGTCAACTTTTGTCATGTTGTTGTAGGTCTCGGTTTCGTCGGAACACCCGTAAATACAATACACACGTTTCTGTAGAGAGAGATTTGCAGGTTGCATTCGTCCCGCGGCACCGGGGCTTGTTGATACTGTCTTTTTTGTACAGAACCAGGAGCTAGCATACTTGGGTCATAGCCTTTGTTTTGACCCCGGGATCGGGAGTTTGATCCATCAAACCATCATCTATTTTTTTACTGGGCCGACTGCGACCGCGTGGGTTGGATTCAACGGGTTGAGGCCTATGTAGACCACGGGGTGAATGACCTCATACGCGAGAGAATCGGGAGTCAATGGGCTGAGAAACAAACATGCGTAGAAATCGATTGGAGTGGGTCGAGAAGCGCTCACACTGCTGGCCTAATAAAACAAAATTTAACGTTATTTACTTATAGTGGGTATATATGTACTGGGCTTTAGTCATTCTTTCATGTTCCTTTCAATGAAAAAATGATGGTGTTTTTTCATTTCAAAACTGGATAATATTTGAAATTTGAAAATATTTTCTGAGAAACCTCATATTGTTTTGAAAACATGAACATGTGTTTTGTGAAAGGATTTTTTTTAATTCCAATATTTTTTTTGGAAATATCTATTTTTCTGAATAAGATGAACAATTTTTGAAATTTAATAAATTGTGAACAATTTTAGAAAACATGAATATTATTTCAAATTTATATTTTTCTGAAAAAAACACCAAAACTTTTGTTTTTTATAATTTTACATAATGTTGAAGTTTCTAAAACAATTTTATTTGTAGATGACATTTTTAAATTTTGAACATTATATAAAATTCCGAAAAACAGAAAAATAAAAGAAGAAAAGAAACCAAAAAATCTGAGAAAACCGGCAAAGAGAAATAAGAGTAAAAGGAAAAAAAATGCATGGATATTTCAGGAACCAAACCGCTTCGGGATTGGGTTGATCCCCTCCCTTCATGAAATATCACCAATCCCCATCCAGCCTAGATCTCCCTCTCTGCATTCTCATTTGGTTTCCTGAGTCCCAATTCCGTATTGAACACAAAACATTCCTCTTATGTCTTACAGATATATGAATTAAGAGTATTTGAAAATGTAATAATGCCAAAACTTGTAAAATATAGAAGTTAGAACCGGTGATACACCATAACAATGTGACAACACAATAATTTCATAATACATGATCTGTTGTGCTCATAAGTGATAGCACAAGCAAATGTGTATCCAATCCAGTTGTTTGAAGCTACTCCCTCCACTCCCAAATATAAGTCTTTTTAGAGATTCCACTACGGACTATATACGGAGTAAAATGAGTGTCGTCGTTTTCTCACGACAGATGCCATGGGGTGGCTTATCGAGAGTGGTTGGGGCCGAAGGACGCCGACGGGCTCCGGTGACGGGATTGGGGACAAGCGGTGAGAGACATGTGATGTACCCAGGTTCGGGGCCCTCCGTGGGAGGTAACACCCCTAGTCCTGCTTGTCTAGTTGATGGGTGATGGGGATTACAATGGTGCTCCTTGAGCTGTTGGCTAGAGGAGGAAGAAGGAGCAGCCGGCTCTTCTTGCCTCGCTATGTGGGAGTGAGTGTGAGAGATGGGGAGAATGCTTGCCCGTGCATGGGGGGTGTCGGGGGGTTTTATAGGCCAACCCCCTGCTTACAATATACATAAGGTACTAAAAGGGGGGGACCCGGCTGTCAGCCTCTCCAGCCGGCCAGTGGTCCCACCGGCTGGGCCGTCTCGTCGCCCGTAGGGCTCGCCGGCTGCGCGGTCCCATCGCTGGCTGGGGCCTGCCAGCCGGCCGCTGCCATTGGCCCGCGCCTACCTGCCGCGGCACGGTCCGCCCTACGCGGCGTCGTCTTGCGCCTGCCGGCCGCGGTCAGCGGTACGGCCGGCCGCGCTGTAGCCACGCCGGGGCAGGTAATGGAGTGGACGGCGGCGTGGCTGCACTGTTACCCCGCCAGGTCTCGATCGGTCGTGGTCAGCGGTACGACCGGCCGGACTGTAGCCATGCGTGCCCACGCGTCAGCGGTTGCTGTAGCCACGCCGGGGTCCATCGTGGAGGTCGCGTCTCGTCGTTGTACTTGGTCGCAGTAGGAGGGGACAAGTGTTTGCCTGCCCAGAGGTCAGCGGGAGGGCCGGCCGTGGAGCGGCCGGCTGTAGGCTGGCCAGGGGTCGGGCGGCCAGCTCCTGACCAGCCAGTCGTGTGCCAGCCGGCAGTAGGCCTGCCGTCCGTTCGCCAGCCGGTTGTATAGTTTTCAAAAAAGCCCGAACCCCCTTGTCTTGGCATACCCAGGGGTAATAACCCCGTCAGTAGTCCCCGAAGCCGGCGGGGGCCCGCGTCCTTTCGACGAGGGGGAGCCGGCGGCTTCATCCGGCGGCACCGTCCTAGTATGTGGGGCCGATCGGCCAGCCACGCCGGCGGCCGCGCCTAGCGCCTTAGGTTCTGCTGCGCCGCCTCAGAACCTGTGCCGGGCTGCGACGCGCCACGCGGGGCGCTGCGGCGCCGAGGGCCCCGCCCCAGGGAGCGTGATGGGACGTTGCCTCTAGCCTAGTCTAGTAGGCCACGGGCCTAGCCCAGCAGGCCTCGGGCCGCAGGCAAGGATCTTCTGCGCCCAGACCCCGGCGGCCACGACCCGAAGTGCCCACGCCCCGCGGGTTTCCCGGGGGCATGGGTGCAGTTAATCCCCACGACCCCCGGGCTTCGCTCCCTTATTTATAAGGGAAGGAGGAGAGGCGGAGGCAGTTAGCGCGCCCCTCTCCCCGCCGTCTTCCTCCTCTCGCGATGCGACGCTTTGAGCCCGTGCCGACGCGCCACTCGCTCGTCCCTCCGCGCCGATCTCCCTCAGAGATGGCCGACGCTCCCTCCGGCAGCTGGGGCGGCTCCACCGTCACCGAGGAGGACATCGCGTACCTCCGCCGCGCCCGCATGCTGCCGCCGGAGGACCGCGTCGCCGCCCGTCCTCCAGGCGGCGAGGTGGTGCCAGAGCCCGAAGAGGGGGAGTGCGTGGTATTTGCCTCGCATTTCTCGCGCGGCTTCGGTCTGCCGGCGAACCAGTTCTTCAGGTTTTTCCTCGACACTTTCGATCTTCAGCCGCATCATTTGGGGCCGAACTCCATTCTGCAGCTGTCGAGCTTCGTGACTCTCTGCGAGGGCTACCTCGGCCTTCTCCCCTACGTGGACCTATGAAGGAAGCTCTTCTATCTCAAGAGATTGAAGAACGGCAACGAGGTGTACGCCTGCGAGGGCGCGGTGGTGTGCATTCGCGGCACATTTTTCCCCCACCTCACCCTCATTGAGTCCGTCAAGAAGTGGAACCGGACGTTCTTCTATGTGAAGAATGTCGACCCGGCACGAGACTACATCCGGCTGCTGCCCTTCGTCAACGTCCCATCCACGGGGACGAACTGGACGGTCGACGTGGCGGCCGGGGAGCTCGCCGGGACGCTGGGCCGGCTCCACACCATGAGGAGCGGGGAAGGGCTGGTCGCGGCCGATCTGGTGGCCGCCTTCATCGACCGTCGGGTGCTGCCCCTGCAGCCGAGGCCGCACCGGATATGCGACATGGGAGGCCGGCGGGACCCTTGCCGGCTATCCACCTTTGAGCTAACAGCGGCCCAGGTGGCCGAGCGGGTGAACGCCGTCACCAACTTTAAGTTGGCGGCGCGCACATGGCACTTCGGCAAGTCGCCATACAACCGGTTCGACCCGGCGCCCCCGGTACGTCCCATCGCGGTGTCTTTCCCCTTTTAGTGTTTCTCAGCCGGCCTCCATGCTCACGTGCCATGCTGACCGCAGTGCTTTGTTCGACAGAACATGCCGGACGGTCCGCTCCCTCATGTGTTCCCGGCGGACCGCGCCGACTCTGACCCGGAGGATTTTGAGCTGGGAGGGGGCGTCGAGGAAGAGGTCGTGTCCTCGGGGGAGGTCGAGGAGGACGGGACGATGGGTGATCCGGGAGCCGGCGGGTCCAGAGCGGCTGGTGAGCTCAACTCCGAACCCACGATCAGAGATTGGACCGATGATGATGATGACGTCCGGATCTTGGACGCGCCTCCCCCACAGCTCGGCGGGAGCCACGTGGAAGGAGCGAGGAGCAGCCGGCTCGTGGCCGGACGACCGAAGCCTCCCGGCGGGAGAAGAGGCCGGCCACGGGGCAGCCGTCAGTGCAGCCGCCAGCTCGTAAGAAAGTGCGCGCGGCTGTCGCGAAGCCACTGCCCCGGGCCAGGCGGCCCCTTCCTGTTGTTGTCGGGTAAGTGCTTTTCCTGATTCTCATAGGTGGTTTCGTGTTTTGAGACGGCCAGCGCCTGAGGGCCCTTCTTCCTTCTTTCCCAGCGAGGCCATTGAACTCCATGACACGGAGTCGGCCGCTGATCCGGTGGATGCTACCAGCTGGCAGGCCCAGGAGCACGCGGCCACGGTACGGGAGGAGAAGAGGAGGCTCGCCGAAATGCGAGCTGCGAAGGGGGGGGGGGGGCGAAGGGCGCGCCCTCGCGTTCGGCAGCCTCAAGCGACGGGAGGCAGAGGCTGCGCTCGGACCCGGCGCGCGCGTCGGACTCGGCGGGGGAATCGACATGGATGTCGAGGCCGCCCTTGAGCGAGCCGCGGGAGCCGGTGCCGGAGACGGCCACGGCCCCTCCTTTGGTGGAGGCGGCCGCGCCGACGGACGCGATCCTCGAGCCGGTCAGGGAGGCGGTCCAGCCAGCGGAGCCAGTTGTGACTCCGCCTTCCGTCTAGCCGGTCATGGCAGAGGAACCTGCCGCCCTGGTCGCGCCGGAGACGGCGCTCGGTGGAGGGAGCGAGCCGGTCATCCCGGCTGTCGAGGTGGTCCGGCAGGCGGCGGAGCCGGTTGCGCTGGTCGTAGGGGAGTCCGGGGCTGGCTCCCGCGCCCTCGTGGTCACCGCCAACCCCCCGCCGGCTGGTGCCGCTGTGGACACAGGGTCGAGCGGCGGAGCGGGCCGCTCGAGGAGGAGCATGCTCGACGTGCTTCGGGACTGGAAGGCGTTGGCCCGCGGCCCAACCGCCCCGCCCCCGCCAGCCGGCAGCTAGGCCCTTGTGCCTGGGGAGCCGGGCCGCATCATGGCGCACTGCCGTGAGGGGCTGGCCAGGTTTGCCGAGGCCGCCGAGAGCAACTTTCGGCGCGTGGAGGAGGCGGTGGAGGTGAGATTCCTTAGCCTGCGTTGAATTTTCAATGGGGGCGCGCGAGCGCACCCACTGGGTGTAGCCCCTGAGATTCGGGCCGGCTGCGCGGCTGCGTGGCAGCCGGGCCGGATCTACTTTTTTCGTTGTCTAACTTTTTTCATCTTCTTGCGCGGAGTAGGCTGAAAACGCCAAGCGGCAGACACTTTTTGATGAGGCGGTCGCCATCCACAACCGAGGCAAGGCCGTCTACTACCAGGTTCAGGAGGAGCTGAGGAAGGCGCGAGGTACGCTTGTTCCAGTGGGGGCGCGCGAGCGCACCCACTGGGTGTAGCCCCCGAGAGTCGGGCTGGTTGCTCGACAGTCGGCTCGAGTCTTCCGTTCTTTAAGTAACTTGGGTTGGGCTTTTTGTAGAGGAGCTGGACGTCCTGACCCCTATCCGGCAGAAGAGGGATGAGGTGGCCTCCGAACAGGACCGACTGGAGCGGGAACTCCAAGCAGTCACGTCGGAGAGGGACCGGCTGAGCGGCCTCCTCGTTGATGGTCAGGCGGCACAGGAGCGCCTTACCGCGGAGCTGCGGAAGGAAGTGGCGGCCCGGGAGGAGGCCGCGAAGCAGGCGGCCGACGCCAACCGGCGGGCCACTGTCCTGCAGGACGAGGTGACTCGCCTCGGGGGCGAGCTTGAGAGGCGTGAAGCCGCCTTCGCCCAGGCGGAGGAGGCGCGGGAGACGGAGCGGAGCTTGGGCCTCCAGTTTGCAATTGAGCTGGACGAAGCCTTTCAGCGTAAGCTTCTTGTTTTTAAGTTTTTCTTCCTCTACCGGCTGTTTCGACCCGTTTTCTGATTCTTCCCTCTCCCTTAGATCGGTTTCCGGATACTCAGCGCCGTGCCGAGCGGGTCGTGGCGGAGCATCGGGAGTGCTTGCGGCAGCGCGGGCAGGAGATTGAGGCGCACGCCGGCTGGGACTTGCCGGACTTTGCGCTGGCTATTGAGAACCGACTCATTTTCCTGCAGCGCTGCATGGACCGGCTCCACGCGGCCGGCTTGGAGGTTATTTCGGCCCTCTGGCCGGGTTGCGAGATCCCGGGCGGCCGCGTGGCGCTGTGGCTGGAGCACGCGGTGGCGCGGCTTGAGGCCTGGAAGGCTTCGGCGGCCCGCTCCGGGGCGCAGATGGCCCTTCGGTTCGTCACGTCATGGTACCGCGGCGTCGACATGGACCGGCTGGCCAGGATGCGAGAGGTTCTCAAGGCGGAGTGGGTCGCTCGCAAAGGCACCCTCGTCCGTCGGGCCAACGAGCTGGCCTCGTACGTTGACCCGGACGAGTTCCTGCCGGCGCTTGGCGACGATGGCGAGCCGGTTGCCGAGGACACCTTCGGCATTCCCCAAGGGCCCGAGGATGAGGAGGTTGCCGACGAGAGCACCGCCTCCAGCCCCGGCAGCGACACCGAGGTCACGGAGGCCATGGAGACGGATCCGAAGGCGGTGGCCGCCCCAGGGCAGTCTGTCGAGGCAGCTGGCGGTGCACCGAAGACCTAAGTGGCCTCGCGCTTATTGTGTCTTTTATCTTTTGCTATAAGACTTGTTAGAACGCATTTCCACCCACTAGGGGTGTATTGTAAAGAATCTTCGGCCTGTGGCCTTGACCTTTTGTCTATAAGTTTGCTTGAAATTTGAAGTGTTTGCGTGCCGTCTCAACCCTTGCTTTTTACCTTTCGACTCGTATCTCACGCAACGGTTCCTTCTGGCTTCCGCCCCGCCTGCCAGCCAACCGGGAGCCGGACTGGGGCAGGGACGGGGCATCGTCCTTGGGGAAATGTTGCGGGCCTTAGAGTCGTCCGGCTAGAGCTGGGGCGAGCCGCCAGAGGCCGGCTCCTAGAGACAAAATGGTCCGGTTGGGCCTAACCGGCTACTACTCTTCAGGCGGCGTTCGTGTGGTAAGTTTCTTCCCATCCCAGAGTCCTGCCAGCCGGATATCCGGGGGCCGGTCCGTAACTGGGCAAGGGGGGGGGGGAGATTGCTTGTTCACACTACTTGACCATCTTGGAGAATAGCCGGCGAGCCCCAGGGCCCAGGGAGCCGGGCCCGGGTGCTTTGCTTACGAAATGACATGCCTTGATGGAATTGAAAAGGGGGCGTGCTCCAAGTGCCGGCTTGGGACACCCATTGCATTCATTAAGTTCCAACAGGAGGGAAGATACATACATACACTGGTTCTTTCTAGCAGTAGAACGGACGAAGGAGCGCCGTGTTCCACGGGCGCTCTGTCTCCTCGCTGGAGGCGTCTCTTTTGCGCTTCTGTGACTTCTGGGCGTCTATTAGATAGTACGCGATGTTGTGTAGCGCCTTGCTGACGATGAACAGGCCCTCCCATGGGGAGGACAGTTTGTGCTGGCCGGCGGTTCGCTGGATCCGCCTGAGCACCAGGTCTCCTTCACGGAAGGAGAGGGACCGGATCCGCTTGCTGTGGTAGTGCCGGAGCTTCTGCTGGTAGATGGCCGTCCGGCTCAGGGCCAGCTCGCGTGCTTCTTCGAGTAGGTCAATGTCGTCTTCTCTCGCCTCCTTTGCGTCCTTCTCCGTATACAGGGTGACTCGAGGCGAGTCGAAATCGATGTCCGTGGGGATGACCGCCTCGGACCCGTATACGAGAAAGAAAGGGGTGTAGCCGGTTGACCGGTTGGGCGTGGTACCGAGGCTCTAGAGGACAACCGGCAGCTCATCGATCCAGCAGTCGGCCGATCGCACGAGTGGTTCCACGAGCCGGGGCTTGATGCCGGCCAGGATCAGGTCGTTCACCCTCTCTGCCTGGCCGTTTGACTGTGGGTGGGCCACTGAAGCGAGGTCGAGCCGGATGCCCTCCCGGGAGCAAAAACGCGCCATTGCGCCTTTGGCGAAATTTGTGCCGTTGTCGTTGATGATGCTGTGGGGAACGCCCTAGCAGACCGTGATGTCCTTGATGAACCGGACGGCCGTGGGGCCGTCCAGCTTCTTGATGGACCTGGCTTCGATCCACTTGGTGAACTTGTCGACATCCACCAGTAGATGCGTCATGCCACCCCGCGCAGTCTTGAAAGGTGCTACCATGTCCAGCCCCTAGACGGCAAAGGGCCACGAGAGTGGGATGGTCTGGAGGGCTGTTGCCGGCAGGTTGCTTTGCGTGTTGAAGCGTTGGCACCCCTCACATTTGTCGACCAGCTGCTTTGCCTCTTCCAAAGCCGTCGGCCAGTAGAAACCGTGGCGGAACGCCTTGGCCACCAGGGTTCTGGAGGCGGCGTGATGCCCGCACTCGCCCTGGTGGATGTCGCGGTGGATTTCCTGACCCTTCTCTGGCTCGACGCAGTGTTGGAACACGCCGGTTGTGCTGGGATGAACCAGCTCGCGGTTGATGATGCTGCAGGCCGGGGCTCGGCGCTGGATTTGCCTCGCTGTGGCCTCGTCAGGGGGGAGTTCGCCGCGCAAGAGGAAAACCAGAATGGGCTAGGCCCACGAGGGGGCCGAGACGGGAGCCGGCTCGAGCTCGAGTGGATGGCCAGGGGCAGCCGGAGCCCCCGGGCCCGTTGCCGGAGCCCCCAGGTCCGGCTCGTTAGTCCCCGGGGCCGGCTCGCCAGTCCCCGGGACCTGCTCGTCAGTCCCTGAGACTGGGACGGGAGGGGAGGCGTTGATTGTCATCATGACGGCCGTGGAGCCGGAGCTGGACGCCGCGGGGGTGTCGGATATCGGAGCCGACGGGACCGACACGGCTGCCGGGGTTGGTGACGTTGGTGGAGCCGGCGGACCTAGCGAAGAGCCGGCGGCATCAGCCGGCACGAAGATAGACTCTGATTCAGCGGAGGGCTTGATCGATGGCTTGAGCAGACGTTCGAGGGAAACACCGGCTGGGATGGCCTGCCGAGTGGAGCCTATCTTTGCCAACGTATCAGCCGCCTCGTTGTCCGCTCGGGGGACGTGGTGGAACTCACAGCCCTCGAAGGAGCCGGTGAGCTGCTGGATGAGGAAGCGATAGCTGGCCATGTTGGCGTCCCTGGCGTCCCATTCGCCAGAGACCTGTTGCACCATGAGGTCGGAGTCGCTGAAACAGAGGATGCGCCGGATCCCGATTTCCCTGGCGAGCCGGAGGCCGTGGACGAGCGCCTCGTACTCGGCCACGTTGTTGGAGGTGGCGAAGAGGATCTAGAGCGCATACTTGAGCTGGTCCCCGTTTGGGGACGACAAGACGATGCCGGCTCCCAGGCCGGTTCGCATCTTCGAGCCGTCCAAGTGCATGCGCTAGTGTGTGGAATCCGGGGGAGGTGACACGAACTGGGTCTTGGCCCAGTCGACAAGGAAGTCAGCCACCGTCTGCGACTTGATGGCGGTGCACGGCTCGTACCGAATCTCATAGTCGGCAAGGGCGATGGCCCACTTGGCGATTCGGCCGGTGGCGTCCCGGCCGCTCATGATCTCGCCGAGCAGCGCCGTGCTCACCACGGTGATGGTGTGCTCCTGGAAGTACTGCTTGACCTTCTTGGCGGCAAAGTATATGCCATCGCACATCTTCTGGTAGTGGGGGTAGTTCTGCTTGGAGGCGGAGAGGACCGCGCTGAGGTAGTAGACGGGGCGTTGGACCAGCAGCGATTTGCCCTCCTCCGGCCGTTCCACCACCAGAACGACGTTGATTACGCGGGTGGTCGCCGCGATGTACGCGAGCATCGGCTCCTTCACAGCCGGCGCCGCCAGGACGGGAGCGCTGGAGAGTGCGCGCTTAAGGTCACAGAACGCCTCGTCCACCTGGTCGGTCCACTCGAATTTTGGCGTCTTCCTCATGAGCTGGTAGACGGGTAGGGCCTTCTCGCCCAGCCGGCTGACGAACCGGCTGAGCGAGGCAAGGCAGCTGGCGAACTTCTGGACGTCGCGGAGCTTGGCCGGCTTGTGCATGCGCTCGATGGCTCTGATTTTCTCCGGGTTGGCTTCGATGCTGCGGGTGGACACGAAGAAACCCAGGAGCTGGCCGGCTGGTACGCCGAAAACACACTTCTCTGAGTTGAGCTTGATCTTGTACTCACACAGGTTGGCGAAGGTCTCTCGGAGGCCGTCGAGGAGGCTGAAATGCTTCTTGGTTTTGACGACGATGTCGTCCACGTAGACGTGGACGTTCCTGCCGATCTGGGGCAGGAGGCACTTCTGCATGCAGCGCTGGAAGGTAGCGCATGCATTCTTCAAGCCGAAGGACATGGTGATGTAGCAGTAGGCCCCGAAAGGGGTGATGAAGGAGGTCTTCAGCCGGTCGGCTGGGTCCAGCTTGATCTGGTGGTAGCCGGAGTATGCGTCCAAGAAGGACAGCAAATCACAGCCGACCGTGGAGTCGATAACTTGATCGATCCGGGGCAGGGCGAAAGGGTCATTGGGGCAAGCCTTGTTCAAGCTGGTGTAGTCAATACACATGCGCCAGGTCTTGTTCTTCTTCAGCACCAGGACTGGGTTGGCCAGCCAGTTCGGGTGGAACACTTCCATGATGAAGCCGGCTGCGAGCAGCCGGGCGATCTCTTCTCCTATAGTACGCCGCTTCTCCTCGGAGAAACGTCGCAGGGGTTGCTTGACCGGCTTGACATCCGGCCGTACATGAAGTTTGTGCTCGGCGTACTTCCTCGGAACACCCGACATGTCTTTTGGAGACCATGCAAAGATGTCCCGATTCTCACGGAGGAAGTCGACGAGCTCGCCTTCCTATTTGCTATTGAGGTGGGCATTTATGGTGACGCACTGGTTGGGGTTGGCCGGGTCGAGTGGCACCTTCTTGGTGTCCTTGGACGGCTGGAACGACGCCTCGCTGGTCGACTGGGACGGAGGAGCCGGCACGGCCGGCTGATCAGCGGCGTGAGCCACGAGCCGGTCGAGCTGCCGCCTGTCCTCCGCTATTTCCAGGGCCTCGTCCAGCCGGCTGCTATCGCGCGCGCACTCGATCGACATTTTGTAGTCGCCGTCGACGGTGATGATTGTAGGGTAACGAAGCAAAAAACAAAAAATTTCCGACCTATGCACCAGCCCAGGACCACTATGGAGACTGCATACAAGGTTTGATCTTTTTCGTTACCGACTCGTAGCGCAGCGGAAGTAGAGTCGATGACGATCGGCGGTGCAGATCCCCGCAGCTAGGATTTACAACCTCCCAACCGCGAGGATGTATACACTCATCTGCCCCTCGGACAGCCCTCCGGGAGGCGGTCGAACAGTCCCCCGGACGGTGACGCGGACAGCCCTTCGGGAGGACCTTCGAAACCCGGACGGTCACACGGACAGCCCTTCGGGAGAACCTTCGAAACTCAGACGGTCACACGGACAGCCCTTCGGGAGGCACTCTCGAACTAAGACCGAAACTACGATCTCTCTACAGAGTTGCACACATACGGTGTCAACTATCCGGCAAGGCTTCGCCGTCCAGAACTAGTTCCTGCCGGAACCCAGACAACCAATCGGCTCTACGAAACTATTTCGCGGCTAGGGAGAGAAGGCCAGATCATGCATGGCTTGTGTATGAGAGCAAGGATGAGGTTTGGGCAGCCCCCTCACCTCCTATTTATAGGAAAACCAAGGGGTAGTGTGCCTCCACAAATTACCAAAAACCCCCATGCAAAAGGGTTCACATGAGGGTGTTATGGACAAAATGGGGTGCCATGTGGAGCTCCAAGGAGCTCCACCCATCTTGGCCGGCCACACCCTTGGGGCCCCCCATGAGGGGCTTCCTTGGCCCCCAAGGCCTTCTAGAAGCCTTTTGGGAAATATCCGAAAAGGTGGTTTTCCATAAATATCCAAAAAACACTTTCACTATTCACGACGACATTTCTCAGCGTCCGTTCGAACTGAAAATATTTATGTGGGCTTAGAACATTTCCAGTACCCACTAAAATAATTTTCAATGCGTTCCAGAACAATTCCGGATTAGTGATTTTCATCTGCGAAAAGCATCTGAAGTGGTTCCGGCAGCTCCGGAACATTTCCGGTTTTTCTTCCGGAAAATTCCCAGAAGTTTCCAGAATGATTCTGGGACCCTCCAAGAATTATCAGGCATGTGCCAAAACCAATTTGACTTAATGGTATCCCCTGAAAAACCTTTTCAGTTTTACCGAAACTGTTCCGGTGTTCTCTCCGCGGAACTTTTCCGCTGTCCGAAACTTTTCCGGTGATTTTCTCTCAGACTCCCTGTCTAGTATTCAGCAGATAGATGACCCTTAAGCATGTGACCCTATAGGTTCGGTGAAGTATAGACATGACCCGAAACCCCTTCCGATGAATGATCAACATCGGAGCCGTGGACACCCATATTGACCCCTATACCTACACGAATGAATATTCGAGTGAACCTCCAGTTCCCGTGTGCAATTCCTGTTGCTTCGCGATATGTTACAAATACCCGAGGTGAGACATGTTGGCATCCCCGTGGATCAACAACTTGTCCACTATGCCAGTTACCTCGTTGCCGGTATTGTTCTCTTTTCTCGTTACCGTGTTCCGGCATCCCCGTGATCAAATCACAAAGTGTCTGGCCAGACGATGATGGATACCGTAACACCAAGAGGGCCCAGAGATATCTCTCCATCGTCGGAGGAGCAAATCCCAATCTTGAGCTATCGAGTTACTTGACATACTTTCCCATGAACCCGTAAGCTGCCGTAATAGCCATCCAGTTACGGATGACATTTATCAAACCCCAAAGTTCATGAATCAAGCATGAAGAAACTCGATACTCTCATGGTCTGAGGAATCATGCAAACGTTAACCATCTCTGTGTTATTAACCATTTAACTTGTGACTAATGTATCTCATAGCATAACATCAATTTGGGTTGATTCAACACAAATGTTCTTCTAACATTGTGCCCTCAAAATTGCTGGCATAGACATGCCCATGATCAGGAAAACAGAACCATCATGCAACACTTGAACTAGTCTTAGAGGCCAGACTAGGAATACATTTTACCGTTTATTATTCCACACGTGCATATGAGTCTTCCTCCGAGCCTCGTGGTTATTGTAGACTCGAGAACCATAGCAGTTATAGCATGTAACATAAACCTAATTTTGAATAGGGAGATAATCAATAACATTTATTATTGCCTCTAGGGCATATCTCCTACAGACTCCCACTAACACTAGAGTCAATAATCTAGTTAATGCTAATGCACTTTACACCTGTGGCACACTGGTGTAAAATATGCTTCGCATGTGGTATAGCCTGATGTCCAACGGATCTGACGACTTCAGCTCCGTGTGTAACTTTGCATATCCTTGCGTTTTCACGCTTTCACAAAATTCATATTTTGTGTGGACTTGGCTTTGCATATGTGTGAATCATTGGTCGAAACCTGATTCCTCAGACTGAGCTATGGAGCAACTATCTGCAATAGTGTCCCATAGACCAAAGCCATCTTGGAACCATACTAAGTTCATGAATCAGCTATATGATTCAACAACTTCTTTGTTGCTTCTAAAGCATCAACATACTTAGCCTTTGTTATAGAATTCTCCACAGTATCTTGTTTGGAACAATTTCCAACTACCGTGCCACCATGTTGTGTATTACACAAAATCCTTAACTTAAATCGAAAATCGCATGGAGCATTGATGAAGACTATATCGATGTAATTACTTACAACGAGCACTTCATAATCTCTGCTTGCGAGAAAACATGTCATCAGTACTGATCTAGTACTCAATGACATCTTTCACTGTTGTCCCATGATCAGTACTTTGATCACTTTGGTATCTATACTCGCAACAACTTTGGAGTATTGGACATATCTGGTTGTTTTTACATACCATGGAATACATGATTCATACAAACACAAGAGTGTGTGGAATCACCATCATGTATTTTGCTCATTAGTGTATTGGGACACCGAGTCTTGCAAAAAGTCTTTCCATGTGACTCCGGCAAGAATCACTCCTTGACGTTTTTCAATGCTAAAAGGTTTTAGCATTTTGTCAATATGTATCTTTGCTCAGCCCCATTAGGTAAATCTATCTCCATAGATCATCATGCCTAATATCAAGGCTATTTAGCGCAAGCACTTCATCGAAGAAACTATTTTCAAATGAAGTCCTAATTCGTGTCAAGAAATTTATTTCCAATTAACAATGTGTCAAGCACACAAGGTTTTTAGAAATATTATTATGCTCCCACTTATTTTCTTTAATCACAAGCATCTTCGTTACCCATTGATGAAGTGAAAAACCCTTTTCGACCATTTCATCAAAACACAAAGATTCCAACTCCATTTTGCTCTCTTCTGTCCATTGCTGGAACTCTGAAGTTTGCATACTTACTAGCATCCTCTGGACTGACAAAATACCTTGGACTGTAACACATGCAAGTCCTTGGTTACATTTCCATCAGATGAAAATCCTTTCGTCATCCATGTTTCATATCTCATGATTGAAATATGTATTAATTGCTAGTTCAACCCGAACCGACTTTAAGCATCGCTACGGTGAAACAACCTCATCATAGTCAACTCCTTGAACTTGTTATTTCAACAAGTCGAGCTTTATGGATAAAACATTTTTATCCGTATCAGTTTTTTGTTCCATAAATATTCGTTAGACTCTAAGCTTTCCGAAAGGTGTATCAAGATTTTAATCTTGAAACATTTATATGGAAACTATCTCGGATTGTATTGGCATTTAACCAATTCCGGAGTCAGGGCCCATCACCGCTTCCTTGTGTATCGTAGGTATACTGTTGTCCAACAACAATATCTCGTTTGCACATCTGAGAGGTTTGCACGAGCCTTGCCTACGTGGTTCAGCTGCAAGTTCGACCGAAGTCCATACATTTTATTGTAGAGACTTCCGTATCAGTCGCAGTAGGAAACTCCGGAATCACTTCCAAGGTTCCTTTCCTTTGACTTGATGACGAAGATACTGGTTATCTCGTCGAGTTGCACTGTCCTCCCACTCACCTTTTGTAAGAACTATTCTCTTTAAAAGCATACCGTTTTGTGGCAAAATCCTTTGCCTCGGTATAGTGGTGGGGGAATACCCAATGACTTGGGATAACCTACAAAGCAGCACTTGTCTGATTTGGAATAGGTTTGTAACCTTTTACACAAGCCCCATATTCCAAATGTTAAGAAAAGATATAACATGGTTGGGCGTACCATACCATGACGTCATTTTAACAGACCAGATGGAGCTCTTTTCAGTGTAAAAGCCGCAGTCTCTAAAGCATCACTTTAAAAGGGATAATGGCAAATTTATTTATGTCATGTTTGATCTTACCATGTCATAAATGGTTAGATTACATCTTCACGGACTTTTCACTTGCAGTGGTGTTCCGGGAGGTGCAAGTTATGAAACCCCTTTCACAACTCATCAGACATTCGCTAAACTTGTAACTCAAATATTCCTTTCCACAATCAATTTGCAGAAACATAATTTTCTTGTTACAATAACTTCTACTTCATTTTTGAAAACCTTATGAATGAATTCAAAAGATCCAGACTTACGTCTCAACAAGTAAATATCCATATATCTACTTGAGTCATTTCTGAAGATAGATAAATCCACTACTTGCAACAACATTTATTGGACTACACACATCATAATGTATGATCACCAATATGTTCTTTGCTCGTTCCTTATGGCCTGTGAACGGTATTTCAGTCACTTCACTTTTCAGAGGAAAGTTGCAAGTGTCAGATGATTCAAAATCAAACGACTTCAAAATCCATCATAATGGAATTTTCCATGCGGGTTTCTCCAATGTGACCAAATGCAGTGCCACACTTGTGTGGTATTCTTTTAGTCTTGCGACATTTAGCGTCAGTGTTATGGATGTATCATATTTACATCAATATTCATAAGATACATCCCATCTAGGATGGAAGCATGGCCCTTCATGTTATTCATAATACTGAACAACAATTGTTGTTTTATGAACAACTCTTTTGCAACAAACATTGTGCAATGGGCTAGAGTGTATGAAACTCTAAAATGAATTATGAAAGTAAACCCAGAGGTAATGTATCATTATCAATATTCATAACACACGTCTCATTCATAATGAAAGTATGGCCCTTATTTTATTCATAATACTGAACAACAATTGTTGTTTTATGAACAACCTTCTTGCAAGATACCTTATGCAAAGGGCCAGAGTGTGAATCTCTAAAATGAATTATGAAAGTAAATACATAGGCAATACACCAATGGAAGGTATAGTAACATTTACTATGTTCCATGTGTGTATCTTAACCTCATTCCTGCCTAGTCTTTCAGGCCATAGTAGTTCTTACATCGAGTTGCAACAGAATGCAATCAAGCGGGTATCTTTGTGATCAACTCACAATACCCAAGAATTAGTGATCAACATGTTTAACCATAATTCCCAATAACTATATCTTTGACTAGCCTTCTATACATCAAAAACTTGTATGCCATTCATACATGAGCTGGATATTCCAGTCTTCTTTCTTTCTGCCTTCATACTTCTAACACTTTAACTTTCAGTATTTCTCCTACTCTCAGAAGAAGCACCCAACTTAAGAGTGGCGTTAGCCCCGGACTTCCTAGGCGTGAAAGTTTCACTAACACCCTTCAGACACTTCCTTTCTCTTTAAGTTGTTGTTTTATTCACCTTTCATCATAAGACAGGCGTTCTTCTGGATCCCTCTCTTATTAGTCCAATGCATAGTAAACACTTTACTAATGTTTTGCAAACAAACATTACTTTGGATATCTCATATCTTTTAGCCTTTGTCTGTCTCTGAAAATGATTTGCAGATTCCATGAATATCACATAACTATCCAAACTTTCGAAGTTCGGGTCTCATGGAAGCAAACATATTTCACTTGACCGTAACGGAATTTTAGCTTTTGGATCGAAGGACGAGAGTCATATCATCCATAGCATTAGCGGGAGAATACCGAAAGTATGTGATAGGACAAAGTCCTTCTCGGCACTCTTGAGGACAATCCTCATATTACGTTACCAACCGTAAAGTTTTAACCAGATATTTAACAGCTATTCAATTTTAATAGGGAAGGTAGAAATGCGAGCCATTCTTCTACAACTATTATGCAAACCACACTTAGACAAAGTTCAAAATCAATTGCACTAAGAATTAAAAGAATTAATTCTAAAGTGCACTCCCACTCAAATCAATATCTCTCATAATTGATTGTGAGTGATTCAAGATTCGTATTTCAATTCGACGCCATTGACGGGTTCATCACTGATGACGTGAATTTCAATCGGTAGGCCAACTTGCCAATCACATCTATATGTGACTCTTGTCCATCTTTCGATGCACGTGTTCCGAGCTCAGGACTGTCCTCCCTGAACGTCAAGACAACCAAGTGATCACGCAGTGAGGTCTGACCTTCACCCGCCTTGCACCTCTCTAATCGTTCGTGCTCATGTGTACATGGCGCACCCCGAAAAGATACGTGTTGTAGACGGTGCTACACTTGGGAGAACACTAACTACTTGATATTTTTAAGTGAGAGATCACCCTAATAAAAAGCGACTACCGCGCAATCAAGAAGGGTGCATCAAGAGGGATAAACATCTCAGGCAATTCATAATAGCATGATATGGTATAGCCCCTTCTGACGGAGAAGTCAAGTATTTCTTCGTCTTTGGCATTCGCATCGGTGTTCACCTTCGCGAAGATTGCCACCACCTTGTCGATGCACCAAATAATATTGCTATCTCTATAGCTAACAAAATAAGTGCATTACATAAGGTTGACACGCAGGTCATTAAAGTGCAATCATATGGCTCCAGCCATCATGCCGAATCATGACACGCAGGTCATGTTAACCAAATTACATCATATAGTCATCTCATACATAATCGAATTAATATGAGACTTGCTATACCACATAACATGCAAACCATCCTGCAAAACCAAGTTAGACGCCTCTAATCAGTTTATGCAAGAACTTGTTTTTTGTGGCTTCTAAGGTTTCGAAACAAACCGAAGCTACCAACGTCCATCATCAAGTATGATAATTCAAGTTGCTAGCTTAACTTTGCGGGGTGTATGAAACACGAGATAATAAAATCTCGAGCCCCATACTGAACTTCGTCATACGCATGACCCCCGTGCAGATCATATCTGCATTGCGCTTTGGTCTGCGAAATTTCATCTTTCTTTTTAACTACAGTGGAATTCAATGAACTGTTAGCACTTCGTTGATCAATCAGGATCGCAGATTGCCAGAACATTGAAACTCCACCATGCTGTTATCAAGATCAGAAATATGCAAATCCCAGGGAAGCAACAAGAACATTGGGTAACAGATTTCATCTGCTACCCGCACAAATAATTTTCAGTAATATAACTCATCTACCACCTAATTATATTGTGCAACACCCATACATCTATATGTATTCTAGATCGCAACCTACATCTACGCATAGCACGGCTCATGATGGCACTGTAGGGTAACGAAGCAGAAAACAAAAAATTTCCGACCTACGCACCAGCCCAGGACCACTATGGAGACTGCATACAAGGTTTGATCTTTTTCGTTACCGACTCGTAGCGCAGCGGAAGTAGAGTCGATGACGATCGGCGGTGCAGATCCCCGTAGCTAGGATTTACAACCTCCCAACCGCGAGGATGTATACCCTCATCTGCCCCTCGGACAGCCCTCCGGGAGGCGGTCGGACAGTCCCCCGGACGGTGACGCGGACAGCCCTTCGGGAGGACCTTCGAAACCCGGACGGTCACACGGACAGCCCATCGGGAGAACCTTCGAAACTCGGACGGTCACACGGACAGCCCTTCGGGAGGCACTCTCGAACTAAGACCGAAACTACGATCTCTCTACAGAGTTGCACACATACGGTGCCAACTATCCGGCAGGGCTTTGCCGTCCAGAACTAGTTCCTGCCGGAACCCAGACAACCAATCGGCTCTACGAAACTATTTCGCGGGGAGGGAGAGAAGGCCAGATCATGCATGGCTTGTGTATGAGAGCAAGGATGTGGTTTGGGCTGCCCCCTCACCTCCTATTTATAGGAAAACCAAGGGGTAGTGTGCCTCCACAAATTACCAAAAACCCCCATGCAAAAGGGTTCACATGAGGGTGTTATGGACAAAATGGGGTGCCATGTGGAGCTCCCATCTTGGCCGGCCACACCCTTGGGGGCCCCCCATGAGGGGCTTCCTTGGCCCCCAAGACCTTCTAGAAGCCTTTTGGGAAATATCCCAAAAGGTGGTTTTCCATAAATATCCAAAATGCACTTTCACTATTCACGACGACATTTTTCAGCGTCCGTTCGAACTGAAAATATTTATGTGGGCTTAGAACATTTCTAGTACCCACTAAAATAATTTTCAATGCGTTCCGGAACAATTCCGGATTAGTGATTTTCATCTGCGAAAAGCATCTGAAGTGGTTCCGGCAGCTCCGGAACATTTCCGGTTTTTCTTCCGGAAAATTCCCAGAAGTTTCCAGAATGATTCTGGCACCCTCCAAGAATTATCAGGCATGTGCCAAAACCAATTTGACTTAATGGTATCCCCTGAAACAACTTTTCAGTTTTACCGAAACTGTTCGGGTGTTCTCTCTGCGGAACTTTTCCGCTGTCCGAAATTTTTCCGGAGATTTTCTCTCAGACTCCCTGTCTAGTATTCAGCAGATAGATGACCCTTAAGCGTGTGACCCTATAGGTTCGGTGAAGTATAGACATGACCCGAAACCCCTTCCGATCAATGATCAACTTCGGAGCCGTGGACACCCATATTGATCCCTATACCTACACGAATGAATATTCGAGTGAACCTCCAGTTGCCGTGTGCCATTCCTGTTGCTTCGCGATATGTTACAAATACCCGAGGTGAGACATGTTGGCATCCCCGTGGATCAACAACTTGTCCACTATGCCAGTTACCTCGTTACCGGTATTGTTCTCTTTTCTCGTTACCGTGTTTCCGGCATCCCCGTGATCAAATCACAAAGTGTCTGGCCAGACGATGATAGATACCGTAACACCAAGAGGGCCCATAGATATCTCTCCATCGTCGGAGGAGCAAATCCCAATCTTGAGCTATTAAGTTACTTGACATACTTTCCCATGAACCCGTAAGCCGCCGTAATAGCCATCCAGTTACGGATGACGTTTAACAAACCCCAAAGTTCATGAATCAAGCATGAAGAAACTCGATACTCTCATGGTCTGAGGAATCATGCAAACGTTAACCATCTCTGTGTTATTAACCATTTAACTTGTGACGTATGTATCTTATAGCATAACATCAATTCGGGTCGATTCAACACAAATGTTCTTCTAACATTGTGCCCTCAAAATTGGTGGCATAGACATGCCCATGATCAGGAAAACAGAACCATCATGCAACACTTGAGCTAGTCTTAGAGGCCAGAGTAGGAATACATTTTACCGTTTATTATTCCACACGTGCATATGAGTCTTCCTCCGAGCCTCGTGGTTATTGTAGACTCGAGAACCATAGCAGTTATAGCATGGAACATAAACCTAATTATGAACAGGGAGATAATCAATAACATTTATTATTGCCTCTAGGGCATATCTCCTACAATGATGCCCTTGGGGCCCGACATCTTGATCTTGAGGTAGGCGTAATGGGGTACCTCCATGAACTTGACGAGGGCCGGCCTGCCCAGGAGCGCGTGGTAGGGACTGTTGAGGTCCACCACCTCGAACCATATCGAATCGCGTCGGAAGTGGCTCTTGTCGCCGAAGAAGATGTCGAGCCGGATTTTGTCGATGGGGGTGCAGGATTTTCCCGGCACAATGCCATGGAAAACTGTCCGGCTCGGCTGCAGGTCTTTCTCCTTGAGCCCCAGCTTGAGCAGTGTGTCGCTGTAGAGGATGTTGATGCTGCTGCCCCCGTCGACCAGCACCCGCGAAAAGCGGCAGGTGAGCCTCTCGGAGGTGATGGTGGGATCGAGGACAAGGGCATAGCTGCCGGGGTTTGGCATCACCGCCGGGTGGTCCGCCCGGCTCCAGGTAATCGGCCGTTCGGACCAGTGCATGAACTGGGGGACCGAGGGGACGGTGGCGTTCACTTCGTGCCGGCGCTGGCGCTGGGTATGCTTGTCGGTTCCCTCGTTGGTGAAGACGACGTAGGCCCCGTCCTGGTCGGGGAACTGATCACGAAGGCGGCCGTCGTTGGCAGCCGGAACAGGAGCAGGCGGCTGCGCCGGAGCCGGAGCCGGTGTGCGGAGAGCCGGAGGCGGCGGGACCGGAAGGCCCTCGCCCCGGGCAAGCCGCCGGGAGAAGCTGCACTTCCGGAGTGTGTGTGTGTGGCCGGCTTTGCCCCGGAATGCATCTTGCAGGGAGCTCGAAGGTGAGCTTAGGCTGCCAGGCGGCCTTGCCAGTCCGCGAGCGCTGGCTGGGGGCCTGGGTAGCCGGCTGCTCTTCCTCGATGGTGGCCACCTGCTTACTCCCGTAGCGGGGATCCGGCTTGTCGGCCTTTCGCTTGTTGTTCTGCTGCGACCGGCTGTCGCCCGCCGGCCGTGGGGGTGCCGGCGGCTGGATGGCCTTGCCGGGAGCGTTGACCTTGATCCTCATAGAGGAGTCGGCGTTACCATATTTGTCCGCCTTGATCATGAGTTCGGCCAAGGAGATCGGCTCGGAGCACATGAGCTTGTGCTTGATGAGGGTGCCGTCTCGGCAGCCATCGGTGAAGTATTGGATGGCCTGCACCTCGTGCACGCCCTCACAGGAGTTGCGCAGCTCGGCCAACGCGTGAGGAAATCGCGGAGCGACTCCTCCGGCCCTTGGACGCACATGGCGAGCTCGCGGGGGCGAGCGGGGCGTTTGTAGGTGCCGGTGAAGTTGCGGACGAACGCCTCTTCGAAGTCCGTCCAGGTGTTGATGCTGCCGACCGGGAGGCTATTGAGCCAAGTCCGGGCCGAGCCGATCAACATGAGGGGGACATAGCGCACGGCGACCCGCTTGTTGCCCCGGGCGATGCTGACGGCGGTAGTGTAATCGATCAGCCAGTCCTCCGGCTTGGCCACGCCGTTGTACTTTGGGGTGTCGCGAGGTAGCGTGAAGCCGGTGGGGAACGGCTCGTTGCGGATCCGGGGGCCGAAGCACGCCGGTCCGATTGGGTCCTCCTCCTTGAGGAGGGCAGATTGCGCCAGCCGGTCCAGGCGGAGGCGGGCGTCGTTCTCGCTATGGGGGACACGCGGCCCGAGCCGGGCCGCGAGCTCGGTGCGGACGACCGGAGGGGGCGAGCGCGCATGTTCCCGCCGAGGGGGCGGGGTGTGGTCCCGGCTGCGCCGGCTACCACCAGCCGGGACGTCGTTGCGCCGGCTGTTGACGGCCGGCTGCTCGTTCCCTTGCTGGGCACGCCTGCTGCGACCTCCGTCGGTCTTCCGACCGGAGGCACGAGGGGCGGAAGAGTGTTGGGCCGGCTGGCGGGCGTCGGCCGCCCCGAGGCCATCGCCCTCGTGGCGGGGGAGCCCGGAGTCGACGTCGGCCGGGTCGAGGCCGGCTTGCTGTGCGTTGGCGGCGGCGATGAGGTCCTTGATGTGTTGCTCCTGCTGCGCGCGCTCCACGCCCCCCATGGCGGCCATATCCTCGTAGGCCACCTGGGTAGCCCTCATGTTGGCCGCATGAGTGTCGTAGGTGGGCAACCGACCACCGAGGATTTCCGGGACTATGCGGCCGCGGTCGCGGACGCTCCCGCGCCGGCTGGGCTCGTTGCCGGCCTGGGTGAGGCCATACGCGGAGTTGTACTCGCGCTGCGCGGACTCCATTCGGCGCCGGGCGGTGGCGAGGGAGTTGGCCTCCGCAAACAGTTGCAGGCGAGCCATTTCGAGCTCGGCCCTGGCGGCGTCCGGGTTGGCCGCTGGTGCGATAGGAGTGCTCAGGCCCCGTAGGGCGGAGCCGATGGGGTCGGAGGTGCCGGCACGGGCCGCAGCGGCAGCCGCGTCCGCGGCCGCTTCGGCCCTTGCGAGGCCGGAGGATGTGGAGGAAGCGGTAGCTAACGCCTCTGCGTGGACGCGGAGGACGTCAGCGCTGCCCGCGGCGGTCGCGTTCACGCATGGAGGGGGGTCGCTGCAATCGAGTACCTCGCAAGGGTACTCGTCAAGCGTCGGTGCGTCGGCGAGGCGAAGCTCGCCAAGGAGCGTGTCGAGGCCGTCGAGCCCGGGCGCGGCCTCGCCGTGGCGAGGCTCGACGGGGAGGATGGCGGTTTCGCCCGTAGAGAAGGCGAAAACGATGCTGGCTGCCACGGAAGCTTCCGCGAGGGCGGGCTCCATGGGCATGCAGACCGGTCTGGACGCAAGGCGTCCGGCGGAGTCGGCGAAGGGTCCCGCCCGGAGCATGGCTCCGGCCGGCGCCGCGGACAGCCCCACGGTGGGCACCAACTATCGTCGTTTTCTCACGACAGATGCCATGGGGTGGCTTATCGAGAGTGGTTGGGGCCGAAGGACGCCGACGGGCTCCCGTGACGGGATTGGGGACAAGCGGTGAGAGATACGCGATGTACCCAGGTTTGGGGCCCTCCGTGGGAGGTAACACCGCTAGTACTGCTTGTCTAGTTGATGGGTGATGGGGATTACAATGGTGCTCCTTGAGCTGTTGGCTAGAGGAGGAAGAAGGAGCAGCCGGCTCTGTAGGAGATATGCCCTAGAGGCAATAATAAATGTTATTGATTATCTCCCTGTTCATAATTATGTTTATGTTCCATGCTATAACTGCTATGGTTCTCGAGTCTACAATAACCACGAGGCTCGGAGGAAGACTCATATGCACGTGTGGAATAATAAACGGTAAAATGTATTCCTAGTCTGGCCTCTAAGACTGGCTCAAGTATTGCATGATGATCCTGTTTTCCTGATCATGGGCATGGCTATGCCGGCAATTTTGAGGGCGCAATGTTGGTAGAACACTTGTGTTGAATCGACCCGAATTGATGTTATGCTATGAGATACAATCGTCACTAGTTAATGGTTAATAACACAGAGATGGTTAACGTTTGCATAATTCCTTAGACCATGAGAGTATCGAGTTTCTTCATGCTTGCTTCATGAACTTTGGGGTTTGTTAAACGTCATCTGTAAATGGGTGGCTATTACGGCGGCTTACGGGTTCATGGAAAAGTATGTCAAGTAACTCGATAGCTCAAGATTGGGATTTGCTCCTCCGACGATGGAGAGATATCTCTGGGCCCTCTCGGTGTTACGGTATCCATCATCGTCTGGCCAGACAATTTGTGATTTGATCACAGGGATGCCGGAACACGGGAACGAGAAAAGAGAACAATACCGGTAACGAGGTAACTGGCATAGTGGACAAGTTGTTGATCCACGGGGATGCCAACATGTCTCACCTCGGGTATTTGTAACATATCGCGAAGCAACAGGAATAGCACACGGCAACTGGAGGTTCACTCGAATATTCATTCGTGTGAGTATAGGGGTCAATATGGGTGTCCACGGCTCCGATGTTGATCATTGATCGGAAGGGGTTCCGGTTCATGTCTATACTTCACCGAACCTATAGGGTCACACGCTTAAGGGTCATCTATTTGCTGAATACTAGACAGGGAGTCTGAGAGACAATCACCGAAAAAGTTTCGGACGAAACGGAAACGTTCCGGAGAGGATATCGGAATAGTTCCGGTGAAACTGAAAAGTTGTTTCAGGGTATTCCATAAAGTCAAATTGGTTTCGACACATGCCTGGAAATTATTGGAAGGTACCAGAATTGTTTCGGTAACTTCTGAGATTTTTCAGAGACAAAAACCGGAAATGTTCCGGACTGCCGGAACCGCTTTAGTTGCTTTTCACAGATGAAAATCACTAAACCGTAAAGTTGTTTCGGAGTACACCATAAAGTCAAAATGGTTTCGGCACATGCCTGATAATTCTTGGAGGGTGCCAGAATCGTTCTGGAAACTTTCTGGCATTTTCCGGGATGAAAACCGGAAATGTTCCGGAGCTGCCGGAACCGCTTCAGATGCTTTTCGCAGATGAAAATCACTAAACCGGAATTGTTTCGGATCGCATTGAAAGTTATTTTAGTGGGTACTGGAAATGTTCTAAGCCCACATAAATATTTTCAGTTCGAACAGACGCTGAAAAATGTCGTTGTGAATAGTGAAATCAGCTTTATGGTTACTTTTTGGAAAGCCACCTTTTTGGGTTTTGCTCCAAAATATCTTGGAGATGACATGGATGGATGTGGCTGAAATTTCAGCCCCTCCACCCCTCCTTCTCCTATAAATAGAGGTGGAGGGGGCAGCCCAAAACTGACTCCTTCTCACATACAAGTGCCATGACATTTCTGGCTTCTCTCTCCCTCCCAGCGAAATAGTTTCGTAGAGCCGAAAGGCTGTCTGGGTTCCGGTGGGAACTAGTTCTGGACGGCGAAGCCCTGCCGGATAGATGACACCGTATGTGTGCAACTCTGTAGAGAGATCGTAGTTTCGGTCTTAGTTCGAGAGCGCCTCCCGAAGGGCTGTCCGAGTGACTGTCCGAGTTTCGATGGTCCTCCCGAAGGGCTGTCCGAGTGACTGTCCGAGTTTCGATGGTCCTCCCGAAGGGCTGTCCGTGACACCGTCCGAGGGACTGTCCGACCGCCTCCCGGAGGGCTGTCCGGGGGCGGATGAGGGTATACATCCTCGCGGTTGGGAGGTTGTAAATCCTAGCTGCGGGGATCTGCACCGCCGATTGTCATCGACTCTACTTCCGCTGCGCTACGAGTCGGTAACGAAACAGATCAAACCTTGTATGCAGTCTCCATAGTGATCCTGGACTGGTACGTAGGTCGGAAATTTTTTGTTTTCTGCTGCGTTACCCTACAGTTGCATCAAGAGCCGTGCTATGCGTAGATGCAGGTTGCGATCTAGAATACATAGAGATGTATGGGTGTTGCACAATATAATTAGGTAGTAGATGAGATCTATTGCTGAAAATTATTTGTGCGGGTAGCAGATGAAATCTGTTACCCGATGTTCTTGTTGCTTCCCCGGAATTTGCGTAGTCCTGATCTTGACGGCATGGTGGAATCTCACAAAGTTCTGGCAATCCGCGATCCTTTCATGCTGCTCCTGAGTATGCTGATTGACAGATCAACGAAGTGCTAACAGTTCTTTGGGTTCCACCATAGTTGAGAAAGATGGATGTTTCGCAGACGAAAGGGCAATGTAGATATGATCTGCACGGGGGTCACGCGTATGACGAAGTTTAGCATGGGGCTCGAGATTTTATTATCTCGTGTTTCATACACCCTGGAAAGTTAATCTAGCAACTTGAATTATCATACTTGATGATGGACGTTGGTAGCTTCGGTTTGTTTCGAAACCTTAGAAGCCACGAAAAATAAAATTTTGCATGAACCGATTAGAGGCGTCTAACTTGGTTTTGCAGGATGGTTTGCATGTGCATGTGATGTGGTATAGCAGTGTTCATAATAATTTGATTATGTATGAGATGAATATATGATGTAAATTGATTAACATGACCTGCGTGTCATGATTCGGCATGATGGCTGGAGCCATATGATTGCACTTTAATGACCTGCGTGTCAACCTTATGTAATGCACTTATTTTATTAGCTATAGAGATAGCAATATTATTTGGTGCATCGACAAGGTGGTGGCAATCTTCGCGAAGGTGAACACCGACGCGAATGCCGAAGACGAAGAAATGAAAGACTTCTCCGTCAGAAAGGGCTATACCATATCATGCTATTATGAATTGCCTGAGATGTTTATCCCTTATGATGCACCCTTCTTGATTGCGTGGTAGTCGCTTTTATTAGGGTGATCTCTCACAAAAAATATCAAGTAGTTAGTGTTCTCCCAAGTGTAGCACCGTCACGGCACCTAACTTTTCGGGGTGCACCATGTCCACATGGGTACGAACGATTAGAGAAGTGTGAGGCGGGTGAGGTCAGACCTCGCAGCGAGATCACTTGGTTGTCTTGACGTTCTGGCTTGATCGTCCTAAGCTCGGAACACGCCCATCGAAAGATGAACAGGAGTCACATAGAGATGTGATCGACATATTTGCCCACCAATAGAAATTCTCGTCATCAGTGATGTCCACATCAATGGTGTTGAATTGAAATGTGGATCTTGTATCACTCACAATCAATTATGAGAGATATTGATTTGAGTGGGAGCGCCCTGTAGAATTAATTTTTTTAATTCTCAGTGCAATTAATTTTGAACACTGTCTAAGTGTGATTTGCATAATAGTTGTAGAATAATGGCTCGCGTTTCCACCTTCCCTATTAAAATTGAATAGCTGTTAAATATCTGGTTAAAACTTTACGGTTGGTAACGTAATGTGAGGATTATCCTCAATAGTGCCAAGAAGGACTTTGTCCTATCGCATACTTTCGGTATTCTCCCAATAATGCTATGGATCATGTGACTCTCGTCCTTCGATCCAAAAGCTAGAATTCTGTTTCAGTCTAGTGCAATACGTTTGCTTCCATGAGACCCAAACTTCGAAAGTTTGGATAGTTATGTGATATTCATGGAATCTGAAAATCATTTTCAGAGACAGACAAAGGCTAAAAGATATGAGATATCCAAAGCAATGTTTGTTTGCAAACTATTAGTAAAGGAGTTTACTATGCATTAGACTGATAAGAGAGGGATCCAGAAGAACGCCTGTCATATGATGATGGTGAATAAAACAACAACTTAAAGAGAAAGGAAGTATCCGAAGGGTGTTAGTGAAACTTTCACGCCTAGGAAGTCCGGGGCTATCGCCACTCTTAAGTTGGGTGCTTCTTCTGAGAGTAGGAGAAATACTGAAAGTTAAACTGTTAGAAGTATAAAGGCAAAAGGAAAGAAGACTGGAATATCCAGCTCATGTATGAATGTCATACAAGTTTTTGATGTATAGAAGGCTGGTCAAAGATATAGTTCTTGGGAATTATGGTTAAACATGTTAATCACTAATTCTTGGGTATTGTGAGTTAATCACAAAGATACCCGCTCGATTGCATTCTGTTGCAACTCAATGTAAGAACTACTATGGCCTGAAAGACTAGCCAGGAATGAGGTTAGATACACGCAGGGAACATAGTAAATGTTACTATGCCATCCATAGGTGTATTCCCTATGTATTTACTTTCATAATTCATTTTAGAGTTTCACACTCTAGCCCTTTGCATAAGGTATCTTGCAAGAAGGTTGTTCATAAGAGAACTTTTGATGTTCGGTGTTATGAATAACATAAGGGCCATACTTTCATTATGAATGAGACGTATGTTATGAATATTGATAATAATACATTACCTCTGGGTTTACTTTCACAATTCATTTTAGAGTTTCATACACTCTAGCCCATTGCACAATGTTTGTTGCAAAAGAGTTGTTCATAAAAACAACAATTGTTGTTCAGTATTATGAATAACATGAAGGGACACGCTTCCATCCTAGATGGGGTGTATGTTATGAATATTGATGGAAATATGATACATCCATAACACTGACGCTAAATGTTGCAAGACTAAAAGAATACCACATATGTGTGGCACTGCATTTGGTCACATTGGAGAAACCCGCATGGAAAATTCCATTATGATGGATTTTAAAGTCATTTGATTTTGAATCATCTGACACTTGCAACTTTCCTCCGAAAAGTGAAGTGACTGAAATACTGTTCACAGGCCATAAGGAACGAGCAACAAACTTATTGGTGATCATACATTTTGATGTGTGTAGTTCAATAAATGTTGTTGCAAGTAGTGGATTTATCTATCTTCAGAAATGACTCAAGTAGATATATTGATATTTACTTGATGAGACGTAAGTCTGGATCTTTTGAATTCATTCATAAGGTTTTCAAAAATGAAGTAGAAGTTGTTGTAACAAGAAAATTATGTTTCTACAATTCGATTGCAGAAAGGAATATTTGAGTTAAAGTTTAGCGCATGTCTGATTAGTTGTGAAAGGGGTTTCATAACTTGCACCTCCCGGAGCACCACTGCAAGTGGAGAGTCCGTGTAGATGTAATCGAACCATTCATGACATGATAAGATCAAAGATGACATAAATAAATTTGCCATTATCCCTTTTAAAGTGATGCTTTAGAGACTGCGGCTTTTACACTGAAAAGAGCTCCATCGGGTCTGTTGAAATGACGCCATGGTATGGTATGCCCAACCATGTTATATCTTTTCTTAACATTTGGAATATGGGGCTTGTGTAAAAGGTTACAAACCTATTCCAAATCAGACAAGTGCTACTTTGTAGGTTATCCCAAGTCATTGGGTATTTCCCCACCACAATACCGAGGCAAATAGGTTTGCCACAAAGAACGGTATGCTTTTTTGAAGAAAATGGTTCTTTCAAAAGGTGAGTGGGAGAACAGTGCAACTCGACGAGATAAACAGTATCATCGTCATCAAATCAAAGGAAAGAGACCTTGGAAGTAATTCCGGAGTTTCCTACTGCGACTGATACGAAAGTCTCTACAATTAAATGTATGGACTTCGGTCAAACTTGCAGCTGAACCACGTAGGCAAAGCTCGTGCAAACCTATCAGGTGCGCAAACGAGATATTGTTGTTAGACAACAGTATACCTACGATTCACAAGGAAGCATTGATGGGCCCTGACTCCGGAATTGGCTAAATGCCAATACAATCCGAGATAGTTTCCATATAAGTGATTCAAGATTAAGATCTTGAACGCCTTTCGGAAGACTTAGAGTCTAACGAATATTTATGGAACTAAAAACTGATACGGATAAAATGTTTTATCCATAAAGCTCGACTTGTTGCAATAACAAGTTCAAGGAGTTGACTACGATGAGATTGTCTCACCGTAGCGATGCTTAAAGTCGGTTCGGGTTGAAATAGCAATTAATACATATTTCAATCATGAGATATGAAACATGGATGACAAAAGGATTTCCATGTGATGGAAATGAAACCTAGGACTTGTATGTGATACAGTCCAAAGTAATTTGTCGATCCAAAGAATGCTAGTAAGTATGCAAACTTCAGAGTTCCAGCGATGGACAGAAGAGAGCAAAGTGGAGTTGGAATCTTCGTTTTTGATGGAATGGTCAAAGGGGTTTGACTTCATCAAATGGGTATCGAAGATGCTTGTGATTCAAGAAAGTAAGTGGGAGCATAATAATATTTCTAAAAACCTTGTGTACTTGACACATTGTTAATTGGAAATAAATTTCTTGACACGAATTAGGACTTCATTTGAAAATAGTTTTTCGATGAAGTGCTTAGGCTAAATAGCCTCAATATTAGGCATGATGATCTATGGAGATAGATTTACCTAATAGGGCTAAGCTATGAATACATATTGACAAGATGCTAAGACTTTTTAGCATTTAAAAACGCCAAGGAGTGATTCTTGCCGAAGTCACATGGAAAGAGTTTTGCAAGACTCGGTGTCTCAAAACACTGATGAGCAAAATACATGATGGAGATTCCACACACTCTTGTGTTTGGATTAATCATGTATTCCATGGTATGTAAAACAACCAGATATGTCTGATACTCCAAAAGTTGTTGCGAGTATGGATACCAAAGTGATCAAAGTACTCATCATAGGACAACAGTGAAAGATGTCATTGAGTACTAGAGTAGTAGTGATGACATGTTTTCTCGCAAGCAGAGATTATGAAGTGCTCGTTGTAAGTAATTACATCGATACAGTCTTCATCAATGCTCCATGCGATTTTCGATTTAAGTTAAGGGTTTTGTGTAATACACAATATGATGGCACGGTAGTTGGAAATTGTTCCAAACAAGATACTGTGGCGAATTCTATAACAAAGGCTAAGTATGTTGACGCTTAAGAAGCGACAAAGAAGTTGTTGAATCATATAGTTCATTCATGAACTTAGTATGGTTCCAAGATGGCTTTGGTCTATGGGACACTATTGCAGATAGTTGCTCCATAGCTCAGTCTGAGGAATCAAGTTTCGACCAATGATTCACACATATGCAAAGCCAAGTCCACACAAAATATGAATTTTGTGAAAGCGTGAAAACGGGAGGATATGCAAAGTTACACACGGGGCTGAAGTCGTCAGATCCGTTGGACATCAGGCTATACCACATGCGAAGCATTTTTTACACCAGTATGCCATAGGTGTAAAGTGCATTAGCATTGACTAGATTATTGACTCTAGTGCAAGTGGGAGTCTGTAGGAGATATGCCCTAGGGGCAATAATAAATGTTATTGATTATCTCCCTGTTCATAATTATGTTTATGTTCCATGCTATAACTGCTATGGTTCTCGAGTCTACAATAACCACGAGGCTCGGAGGAAGACTCATATGCACGTGTGGAATAATAAACGGTAAAATGTATTCCTAGTCTGGCCTCTAAGACTGGCTCAAGTATTGCATGATGATCCTGTTTTCTTGATCATGGGCATGGCTATGCCGGCAATTTTGAGGGCGCAATGTTGGTAGAACACTTGTGTTGAATCGACCCGAATTGATGTTATGCTATGAGATACAATCGTCACTAGTTAATGGTTAATAACACAGAGATGGTTAACGTTTGCATAATTCCTTAGACCATGAGAGTATCGAGTTTCTTCATGCTTGCTTCATGAACTTTGGGGTTTGTTAAACGTCATCTGTAAATGGGTGGCTATTACGGCGGCTTACGGGTTCATGGAAAAGTATGTCAAGTAACTCGATAGCTCAAGATTGGGATTTGCTCCTCCGACGATGGAGAGATATCTCTGGGCCCTCTCGGTGTTACGGTATCCATCATCGTCTGGCCAGACACTTTGTGATTTGATCACGGGGATGCCGGAACACGGGAACGAGAAAAGAGAACAATACCGGTAACGAGGTAACTGTCATAGTGGACAAGTTGTTGATCCACGGGGATGCCAACATGTCTCACCTCGGGTATTTGTAACATATCGCGAAGCAACAGGAATAGCACACGGCAACTGGAGGTTCACTCGAATATTCATTCGTGTGGGTATAGGGGTCAATATGGGTGTCCACGGCTCCGATGTTGATCATTGATCGGAAGGGGTTCCGGTTCATGTCTATACTTCACCGAACCTATAGGGTCACACGCTTAAGGGTCATCTATCTGCTGAATACTAGACAGGGAGTCTGAGAGAAAATCACCGAAAAAGTTTCGGACGAAACGGAAACGTTCTGGAGAGGATATCGGAATAGTTCCGGTGAAACTGAAAAGTTGTTTCAGGGTATTCCATAAAGTCAAATTGGTTTCGACACATGCCTGGAAATTATTGGAAGGTACCAGAATTGTTTCGGTAACTTCTGAGATTTTTCAGAGACAAAAACCGGAAATGTTCCGGACTGCCGGAACCGCTTTAGTTGCTTTTCACAGATGAAAATCACTAAACCGTAAAGTTGTTTCGGAGTACACCATAAAGTCAAAATGGTTTCGGCACATGCCTGATAATTCTTGGAGGGTGCCAGAATCGTTTTGGAAACTTTCTGGAATTTTCCGGGATGAAAACCGGAAATGTTCCGGAGCTGCCGGAACCGCTTCAGATGCTTTTCGCAGATGAAAATCACTAAACCGGAATTGTTTCGGATCGCGTTGAAAGTTATTTTAGTGGGTACTGGAAATGTTCTAAGCCCACATAAATATTTTCAGTTCGAACAGACGCTGAAAAATGTCGTCGTGAATAGTGAAATCAGCTTTATGGTTACTTTTTGGAAAGCCACCTTTTTGGGCTTTTGCTCCAAAATATCTTGGAGATGACATGGATGGATGTGGCTGAAATTTCAGCCCCTCCACCCCTCCTTCTCCTATAAATAGAGGTGGAGGGGGCAGCCCAAAACTGACTCCTTCTCACATACAAGTGCCATGACATTTCTGGCTTCTCTCTCCCTCCCAGCGAAATAGTTTCGTAGAGCCGAAAGGCTGTCTGGGTTCCGGTGGGAACTAGTTCTGGACGGCGAAGCCCTGCCGGATAGATGACACCGTATGTGTGCAACTCTGTAGAGAGATCGTAGTTTCGGTCTTAGTTCGAGAGCGCCTCCCGAAGGGCTGTCCGAGTGACTGTCCGAGTTTCGATGGTCCTCCCGAAGGGCTGTCCGAGTGACTGTCCGAGTTTCGATGGTCCTCCCGGAGGGCTGTCCGTGACACCGTCCGAGGGACTGTCCGACCGCCTCCCGGAGGGCTGTCCGGGGGCGGATGAGGGTATACATCCTCGCGGTTGGGAGGTTGTAAATCCTAGCTGCGGGGATCTGCACCGCCGATCGTCATCGACTCTACTTCCGCTGCGCTACGAGTCGGTAACGAAACAGATCAAACCTTGTATGTAGTCTCCATAGTGATCCTGGACTGGTACGTAGGTCGGAAATTTTTTGTTTTCTGCTGCGTTACCCTACAGGCTCTTCTTGCCTCGCTATGTGGGAGTGAGTGTGAGAGATGGGGAGAATGCTTGCCCGTGCATGGGGGGTGTCGGGGTGTTTTATAGGCCAACCCCCTGCTTACAATATACATAAGGTACTAAAAGGGGGGGGGGGAACCGGCTGGTAGCCTCTCCAGCCGGCCAGTGGTCCCACCGGCTGGGCCGTCTCGTCGCCCGTAGGGCCCGCCGGTTGCGCGGTCCCATCGCTGGCTGGGGCCCGCCAGCCGGCCGCTGCCATTGGCCCGCGCCTACCTGCCGCGGCACGGGCCGCCCTACGCGGCGTCGTCTTGCGCCTGCCGGCCGCGCTGTAGCCACGCCGGGGCAGATAATGGAGTGGACGGCGGCGTGGCTGCACTGTTGCCCCGCCGGGTCTCGATCGGTCGTGGTCAGCGGTACGACCGGCCGGACTGTCGCCATGCGTGCCCGCGCGTCAGCGGTTGCTGTAGCCACGCCGGAGTCCATCGTGGAGGTCGCGTCTCATCGTTGTACTCGGTCGCAGTAGGAGGGGACAAGTGTTTGCCCGCCCAGAGGTCAGTGGGAGGGCCGGCCGTGGAGCGGCCGGCTGTAGGCTGGCCAGGGGTCGGGCGGCCGGCTCCTGACCAGCCAGCCGTGTGCCAGCCGGCAGTAGGCCTGCCGGCCGTTCGCCAGCCGGCCTTGGACCAGCCGGCTGTACAATTTTCAAAAAGGCCCGAACCCCCTTGTCTTGGCATACTCAGGGGTAATAACCCCGTCAATGAGTGAATCCATACTCTAAATTATGTTTATATACATCCGTATATAGTCCATAATGAAATATGTAAAAAGACTTATATTTAGGAACAGAGGGAGTATACAATAATTAAGTAGAATTCCATGACAAGTTGCAAATAAAGAAGGATTGTAGTGAAATCTCTTGTAAGAGGACCACGGATAACAGGCAGCACTGCGACACATCTTTTGTTGGATGCTACAATGAACTAGGGAAAGAAAGTTAATAATTTTGTTGGTCCTCCCATCCTACTTCTTCACATCCAAGACAGGCGTCGTGCAGCCACGCTTGCTCGCCATTGACTCCCTACTCGTCGCCTAAGCCGCCTCCGCAAACTTTCCGTTCAAGCTTGCGTCCTGCAGTTCATCCCCGTCCTCTGCTCCGGTGTTACTCACAATCGACGTCAACACCAAGATCAAAGTTGTGCGTGCATCCAGGGTGGACAACATGGCGGCACGTGCACGAGGTGGTTTTGGGCGATGATGGGGAGGACCACACACCCCGAGGATGCATGCGATCTCTGCTGCCGATTGCATGCACCTGTGTGTCTCCCGCCAACCGTGTGTGCGCAAGTTGTTCGATGAAATGCACAAAGGGAAATATGGATATTGAGAGGGTGGTCCCTAAACCAGCCTAACGATTGCGTCAATCGATGTGAGGTTCGGGTGCCATATCATCACTTATGGTGGGATCCAACCGTTAGATTCAACGTCAATGCGTGCATATTTGAGTGATTAGTGTTTTGACAGAAAAGATTACTGAGTGTCGGTAATCTTTTGCAATAAATAAATAAATTGTCAAATTGATTTCTTCGAAAATGAGGCCTCAATTGCGGTTGTTTTTGGCGATTTACTCGGAGAGGGAGACATCACTTATGCTTTTTTCTTTCTGTTTGCATCTTTGTCATATATACATGCCGTTGCATTGTTATAGTTAAAATATAGTATAACTATTAAGAAGGTATTATGTGTATGTCAGCCATGTCGCACATGTTCAATGGGCGTTCATAGGTTGAAGGGACTGAGGAAGGAGAGGTTAACATTGCTGGAGGGCGTCAATCTGCATACATATACTCCGGACGACCTGTTCCTCCACCTCATCAAAGAAGTCATTTGGCTGCTACAATTAATTACATCGATCTACACGTTAATTAGCTGACGATAACAGCCTGGAAATGAAAGACCCGTCCTATTCTATCTATCCTATGCTGACTTGCTGACCTTCCATGTTCCCTAGAAATTTGCAGAGAAAAACATTCGGCGACAATTGTTTGATGCTCCACAGCAAAACGAAAAGATTTTTTTTGCAAGATCGATAGTAGTTTATTTCAATGGGGTAGGGCTACAATCCGATAACAAGAGTTCCTCAATACATGGGGTTCCTTTGTCGAGCCACACAGCCATAGCCCGTGCAAAACGACTATACCTTGACAGGCAATCTGCAACATTATTCTGGGACCTATGAAGTTTCTGTGGAATAAACACCCTATGAATCATTAAGGGCATAATCTCAACAACTAAATGACCATAAACCAAACGATCTAAGCTAATACTCCCTCCGTCCCACAATATAAGATGTTTTTGCAAGCTAAAACAGCTTGCAAACGTCTTATATTGTGGAACGGAGGGTGTACTAGATAAACAAGAAAGTGCAGTAGACGAATCAGACTCAAGGAAAAAAATAGCGTGCTATACAAAATAGCGGCGCCCCTGAAAATATGCTATTAGCGCGCTATAGCGCGCTATAGCGAGCGAAACATTGTACATATATCAATTTAGCGAGACGATTCTCAATATGCTATAGCGTGCTATTAGCGGCGCTATAGCGTGTTATTTTTTTCACTGATCAGACTGCACCGAGACCGGTTGCTCCGTATATGTCGTGCAGGCACAATACCGAAAATGAAAGCATGGATCTCCACCTTCAGAGCATCATTGCAGTTAATCAAGTGGCAGTATGCTGAGAATATCAGAAGTAGCTGCAAAAACAAAAGAATGACACGACACTGTACGGCAAAACCAAAAACCAAATTCAAGTGGTGCAGTTCAGAGGCTACAATCAAAATCCAAACCCGATCGATGCAACTACACTGTACGTCTGGCCCTCGTATATATCATATGTGATCACCATTAATTATTTTTCCATCCCTTCCAAATAAAACAATGCCACCATTAATCACTCCAAAGCTCATTGAACTCCATGACACGGAGTCGGCCGCCGATCCGGTGGATGCTACCAGCCGGCAGGCCCAGGAGCACGCGGCCACGGTACGGGAGGAGAAGAGGAGGCTCGCCGAAATGCGAGCTGCGAGGGGGGGGGGGGGGGGGGGGGGCGAAGGGCGCGCCCTCGCGTTCGGCAGCCTCAAGCGACGGGAGGCAGAGGCTGCGCTCGGACCCGGCGCGCGCGTCGGACTCGACGGGGGAATCGACGCGGATGTCGAGGCCGCCCTCGAGCGAGCCGCGGGAGCCGGTGCCGGAGACGGCCACGGCCCCGCCTTTGGTGGAGGCGGCCGCGCCGACGGACGCGATCCTCGAGCCGGTCAGGGAGGCGGTCCAGCCAGCGGAGCCAGCTGTGACTCCGCCTTCCGTCTAGCCGGTCATGGCAGAGGAACCCGCCGCCCTGGTCGCGCCGGAGACGGCGCTCGGTGGAGGGAGCGAGCCGGTCATCCCGGCTGTCGAGGTGGTCCGGCAGGCGGCGGAGCCGGTTGCGCCGGTCGTAGGGGAGTCCGGGGCTGGCTCCCGCGCCCTCGTGGTCACCGCCAACCCCCCGCCGGCTGGTGCCGCCGTGGACACAGGGTCGAGCGGCGGAGCGGGCCGCTCGAGGAGGAGCATGCTCGACGTGCTTCGGGACTGGAAGGCGTTGGCCCGCGTCCCAGCCGCCCCGCCCCCGCCAGCCGGCAGCTAGGCCCTTGTGCCTGGGGAGCCGGGCCGCATCATGGCGCACTGCCGTGAGGGGCTGGCCAGGTTTGCCGAGGCCGCCGAGAGCAACTTTTGGCGCGTGGAGGAGGCGGTGGAGGTGAGATTCCTTAGCCTGCGTTGAATTTTCAGTGCGGGCGCGCGAGCGCACCCACTGGGTGTAGCCCCTGAGATTCGGGCCGGCTGCGCGGCTGCGTGGCAGCCGGGCCGGATCTACTTTTTTCGTTGTCTAACTTTTTTCATCTTCTCGCCATCCACAACCGAGGCAAGGCCGTCTACTACCAGGTTCAGGAGGAGCTGAGGAAGGCGCGAGGTACGCTTGTTCCAGTGGGGGCGCGCGAGCGCACCCACTGGGTGTAGCCCCCGAGAGTCGGGCTGGTTGCTCGGCAGTCGGCTCGAGTCTTCCATTCTTTAAGTAACTTGGGTTGGGCTTTTTGTAGAGGAGCTGGACGTCCTAACCCCTATCCGGCAGAAGAGGGATGAGGTGGCCTCCGAACAGGACCGACTGGAGCGGGAACTCCAAGCAGTCACGTCGGAGAGGGACCGGCTGAGCGGCCTCCTCGTTGATGGTCAGGCGGCACAGGAGCGCCTTACCGCGGAGCTGCGGTAGGAAGTGGCGGCCCGGGAGGAGGCCGCGAAGCAGGCGGCCGACGCCAACCGGCGGGCCACCGTCATGCAGGACGAGGTGACTCGCCTCGGGGGCGAGCTTGAGAGGCGTGAAGCCGCCCTCGCCCAGGCGGAGGAGGCGCGGGAGAGGGAGCGGAGCTTGGGCCTCCAGTTTGCAATTGAGCTGGACGAAGCCTTTCAGTGTAAGCTTCTTGTTTTTAAGTTTTTCTTCCTCTACCGGCTGTTTCGATCCGTTTTCTGATTCTACCCTCTCCCTTAGATCGGTTTCCGGATACTCAGCGCCGTGCTGAGCGGGTCGTGGCGGAGCATCGGGAGTGCTTGCGGCAGCGCGGGCAGGAGATTGAGGCGCACGCCGGCTGGGACTTGCCGGACTTTGCGCTGGCTATTGAGAACCGGCTCATTTTCCTGCAGCGCTGCATGGACCGGCTCCACGCGGCCATCTTGGAGGTTATTTCGGCCCTCTGGCCGGGTCGCGAGATCCCGGGCGGCCGCGTGGCGCTGTGGCTGGAGCACGCGGTGGCGCGGCTTGAGGCCTGGAAGGCTTCGGCGGCCCGCTCCGGGGCGGAGATGGCCCTTCGGTTCGTCACGTCGTGGTACCGCGGCGTCGACATGGACCGGCTGGCCAGGATGCGCGAGGTTCTCGAGGCGGAGTGGGTCGCTCGCGAAGGCACCCTCGTCCGTCGGGCCAACGAGCTGGCCTCGTACGTCGACCCGGACGAGTTCCTACCGGCGCTTGGCGACGATGGCGAGCCGCTTGCCGAGGACACCTTCGGCATTCCCCAAGGGCCCGAGGATGAGGAGGTTGCCGACGAGAGCACCGCCTCCAGCCCCGGCAGCGACACCGAGGCCACGGAGGCCATGGAGACGGATCCGAAGGCGGCGGCCGCCCCAGGGCAGTCTGTCGAGCCAGCTGGCGGTGCACTGAAGACCTAAGTGGCCTCGCGCTTATTGTGTCTTTTATCTTTTGCTATAAGACTTGTTAGAACGCATTTCCACCCACTGGGGGTGTATTGTAAAGAATCTTCGGCCTGTCGCCTTGACCTTTTGTCTATAAGTTTGCTTGAAATTTGAAGTGTTTGCATGCCGGCTCAACCCTTGCTTTTTACCTTTCGACTCGTATCTCATGCAACGGTTCCTTCTGGCTTCCGCCCCGCCAGCCAGCCAACCGGGAGCCGGACTGGGGCAGGGACGGGGCATCGTCCTTGGGGAAATGTTGCGGGCCTTAGAGTCGTCCGGCTAGAGCTGGGGCGAGCCGCCAGAGGCCGGCTCCTAGAGACAAAACGGTCCGGTTGGGCCTAACCGGCTACTACTCTTCAGGCGGTGTTCGTGTTGATGCTGCTGTGGGGAACGCTGTAGCGGACCGTGATGTCCTTGATGAACCGGACGGCCGTGGGGCCGTCCAGCTTCTTGATGGGCCTGGCTTTGATCCACTTGATGAACTTGTCGACATCCACCAGTAGATGCGTCATGCCACCCCGCGCGGTCTTGAAAGGTGCTACCATGTCCAGCCCCCAGACGGCAAAGGGCCACGAGAGTGGGATGGTCTGGAGGGCTGTTGCTGGCAGGTGGCTTTGCGTGTTGAAGCGTTGGCACCCCTCGCATTTGTCGACCAGCTGCTTTGCCTCTTCCAAAGCCGTCGGCCAGTAGAAACCGTGGCGGAACGCCTTGGCCACTAGGGTTCTGGAGGTGGCGTGATGCCCGCACTCGCCCTGGTGGATGTCGCGGAGGATTTCCTGACCCTTCTCTGGCTCGACGCAGCGTTGGAACACGCCGATTGTGCTGCGATGAGCCAGCTCGCGGTTGATGATGCTGTAGTCCGGGGCTCGGTGCTGGATTTGCCTCGCTGTGGCCTCGTCAGGGGGGAGTTCGCCGCGCAAGAGGAAAACCAGAATGGGCTGGGCCCACGAGGGGGCCGAGACGGGAGCCGGCTCGAGCTCGAGTGGATGGCCAGGGGCAGCCGGAGCCCCCGGGCCCGTTGCCGGAGCCCCCAGGTCCGGCTCGTCAGTCCCCGGGGCCGGCTCGCCAGTCCTTGGGACCTGCTCGTCAGTCCCCGAGACTGGGACGGGAGGGGAGGCGTTGATTGTCATCATGACGGCCGTGGAGCCGGAGCTGGACGCCGCGGGGGTGTCGGATGTCGGAGCCGACGGGACCGACACGGCTGCCGGGGTTGGTGATGTTGGTGGAGCCGGCGGACCTAGCGAAGAGCCGGCGGCGTCAGCCGGCACGAAGATAGACTCTGATTCAGCGGAGGGCTTGATCGTTGGCTTGAGCAGACGTTCGAGGGAAACACCGGCTGGGATGGCCTGCCGATTGGAGCCGATCTTTGCCAACGTATCGGCCACCTCGTTGTCCGCTCGGGGGACGTGGCGGAACTCACAGCCCTCGAAGGAGCCGGTGAGCTGCTGGACGAGGAAGCGATAGCTGGCCATGTTGGCGTCCCTGGCGTCCCATTCGCCAGAGACCTGTTGCACCATGAGGTCGGAGTCGCCGAAACAGAGGATGCGCCGGATCCCGATTTCCTTGGCGAGCCGGAGGCCGTGGACGAGCGCCTCGTACTCGGCCACGTTGTTGGAGGTGGCGAAGAGGATCTGGAGCGCATACTTGAGCTGGTCCCCGTTTGGGGACGACAAGACGATGCCGGCTCCCAGGCCGGTTCGCATCTTCGAGCCGTCGAAGTGCATGCGCCAGTGTGTGGAATCTGGGGGAGGCGGCACAAACTGGGTCTTGGCCCAGTTGACAAGGAAGTCAGCCACCGTCTGCGACTTGATGGCGGTGCATGGCTCGTACCGAATCTCATAGTCGGCAAGGGCGATGGCCCACTTGGCGATTCGGCCGGTGGCGTCTCGGCCGCTCATGATCTCGCCGAGCGGCGCCGTGCTCACCACGGTGATTGTGTGCTCCTGGAAGTACTGCTTGACCTTCTTGGTGGCAAAGTATATGCCATCGCACATCTTCTGGTAGTGGGGGTAGTTCTGCTTGGAGGCGGAGAGGACCTCGCTGAGGTAGTAGACGGGGCGTTGGACCGGCAGCGATTTGCCCTCCTCCGGCCGTTCCACGACCAGAACGACGTTGATTACGCGGGTGGTCTCCGCGATGTACGCGAGCATCGACTCCTTCTCAGCCGGCGCCGCCAGGACGGGAGCGCTGGAGAGTGCGCGCTTAAGGTCGCGGAACACCTCGTCCGCCTGGTCGGTGCACTCGAATTTGGGCATCTTCCTCATGAGCTGGTAGACGGGTAGGGCCTTCTCGCCCAGCCGGCAGACGAACCGGCTAAGCGAGGCAAGGCAGCTGGCGAACTTCTGGACGTCGCGGAGCTTGGCCGGCTTGTGCATGCGCTCGATGGCTCTGATTTTCTCTGGGTTGGCTTCGATGCCGCGGGCGGACACGAAGAAACCCAGGAGCTGGCCGGCTGGTACGCCGAAAACACACTTCTCTGGGTTGAGCTTGATCTTGTACTCGCGCAGGTTGGCGAAGGTCTCTCGGAGGCCGTCGAGGAGGCTAAAATGCTTCTTGGTTTTGATGACGATGTCGTCCACGTAGACGTGGACGTTCCTGCCGATCTGGGGTAGGAGGCACTTCTGCATGCAGCGCTGTTAGGTAGTGCCTGCATTCTTTAGGCCGAAGGACATGGTGATGTAGCAGTAGGCCCCAAAAGGGGTGATGAAGGAGGTCTTCAGCCGGTCGGCTGGGTCCAGCTTGATCTGGTGGTAGCCGGAGTATGCGTCCAAGAAGGACAGCAAATCACCACCGGCCGTGGAGTCGATAACTTGATCAATCCGGGGCAGGGCGAAAGGGTCCTTGGGGCAAGCCTTGTTCAAGCTGGTGTAGTCAATACACATGCGCCAGGTCTTGTTCTTCATCAGCACCAGGACTGGGTTGGCCAGCCAGTCCGGGTGGAACACTTCCATGATGAAGCCGGCTGCGAGCAGCCGGGCGATCTCTTCTCCTATAGTACGCCGCTTCTCCTCGGAGAAACGTTGCAGGGGTTGCTTGACCGGCTTGGCATCCAGCCGTACATGAAGTTTGTGCTCGGCGTACTTCCTCGGAACACCCGACATGTCTTTTGGAGACCATGCAAAGATGTCCCGATTCTCACGGAGGAAGTCGACGAGCTCGCCTTCCTATTTGCTGTTGAGGTGGGCGTTTATGGTGACGCACTGCTTGGGGTTGGCCAGGTCGAGTGGCACCTTCTTGGTGTCCTTGGACGGCTGGAACGACGCCTCGCCGGTCGACTGGGACGGAGGAGCCGGCACGGCCGGCTGATCAGCGGCGTGAGCCACGAGCCGGTCGAGCTGCCGCCTGTCCTCCGCTATTTCCAGGGCCTCGGCCAGCCGGCTGCTGTCGCGCGCGCACACGATCGACATTTTGTAGTCGCCATCGACGGTGATGATTGTAGGGTAACGAAGCAAAAAACAAAAATTTTCTGACCTATGCACCAGCCCAGGACCACTATGGAGACTGCATACAAGGTTTGATCTTTTTCGTTACCGACTCGTAGCGCAGCGGAAGTAGAGTCGATGACGATCGGCGGTGCAGATCCCCGTAGCTAGGATTTACAACCTCCCAACCGCGAGGATGTATACCCTCATCAGCCCCTCGGACAGCCCTCCGGGAGGCGGTCGGACAGTCCCCCGGACGGTGACGCGGACAGCCCTTCGGGAGGACCTTCGAAACCCGGACGGTCACACGGACAGCCCATCGGGAGAACCTTCGAAACTCGGACGGTCACACGGACAGCCCTTCGGGAGGCACTCTCGAACTAAGACCGAAACTACGATCTCTCTACAGAGTTGCACACATACGGTGCCAACTATCCGGCAGGGCTTCGCCGTCCAGAACTAGTTCCTGCCGGAACCCAAACAACCAATCGGCTCTACGAAACTATTTCGCGGGGAGGGAGAGAAGGCCAAATCATGCATGGCTTGTGTATGAGAGCAAGGATGAGGTTTGGGCAGCCCCCTCACTTCCTATTTATAGGAAAACCAAGGGGTAGTGTGCCTCCACAAATTACCAAAAACCCCCATGCAAAAGGGTTCACATGAGGGTGTTATCGACAAAATGGGGTGCCATGTGGAGCTCCAAGGAGCTCCACTCCTCTTGGCCGGCCACACCCTTGGGGCCCCCCATGAGGGGCTTCCTTGGCCCCCAAGGCCTTCTAGAAGCCTTTTGGGAAATATCCCAAAAGGTGGTTTTCCATAAATATCCAAAAAACACTTTCACTATTCACGACGACATTTCTTAGCGTCCGTTCGAACTGAAAATATTTATGTGGGCTTAGAACATTTCCAGTACCCACTAAAATAATTTTCAATGCGTTCCGGAACAATTCCGGATTAGTGATTTTCATCCGCGAAAAGCATCTGAAGTGGTTCCGGCAGCTCCGGAACATTTCCGGTTTTTCTTCCGGAAAATTCCCAGAAGTTTCCAGAATGATTCTGGGACCCTCCAAGAATTATCAGGCATGTGCCAAAACCAATTTGACTTAATGGTATCCCCGGAAACAACTTTTCAGTTTTACCGAAACTGTTCCGGTGTTCTCTCTGCGGAACTTTTCCGCTGTCCGAAACTTTTCCGGTGATTTTCTCTCAGACTCCCTGTCTAGTATTCAGCAGATAGATGACCCTTAAGCATGTGACCCTATAGGTTCGGTGAAGTATAGACATGACCCGAAACCCCTTCCGATGAATGATCAACATCAGAGCCGTGGACACCCATATTGACCCCTATACCTACACGAATGAATATTCGAGTGAACCTCCAGTTGCCGTGTGCTATTCCTGTTGCTTCGCGATATGTTACAAATACCCGAGGTGAGACATTTTGGCATCCCCGTGGATCAACAACTTGTCCACTATGCCAGTTACCACGTTACCGGTATTGTTCTCTTTTCTCGTTACCGTGTTCCGGCATCCCCGTGATCAAATCACAAAGTGTCTGGCCAGACGATGATGGATACCGTAACACCAAGAGGGCCCAGAGATATCTCTCCATCGCCGGAGGAGCAAATCCCAATCTTGAGCTATTAAGTTACTTGACATACTTTCCCATGAACCCGTAAGCCGCCGTAATAGCCATCCAGTTACGGATGACGTTTAACAAACCCCCAAGTTCATGAATCAAGCATGAAGAAACTCGATACTCTCATGGTCTGAGGAATCATGCAAACGTTAACCATCTCTGTGTTATTAACCATTTAACTTGTGACGAATGTATCTCATAGCATAACATCAATTTGGGTCGATTCAACACAAATGTTCTTCTAACATTGTGCCCTCAAAATTGCTGGCATAGACATGCCCATGATCAGGAAAACAGAACCATCATGCAACACTTGAGCTAGTCTTAGAGGCCAGACTAGGAATACATTTTACCGTTTATTATTCCACACGTGCTTATGAGTCTTCCTCCGAGCCTCGTGGTTATTGTAGACTCGAGAACCATAGCAGTTATAGCATGGAACATAAACCTAATTATGAACAGGGAGATAATCAATAACATTTATTTTTGCCTCTAGGGCGTATCTCCCACAGTCTCCCACTTGCACTAGAGTCAATAATCTAGTTAATGCTAATGCACTTTACACCTGTGGTACACTGGTGTAAAATATGCTTCGCATGTGGTATAGCCTGATGTCCAACGGATCTGACGACTTCAGCTCCATGTGTAACTTTGCATATCCTTCCGTTTTCACGCTTTCACAAAATTCAAATTTTGTGTGGACTTGGCTTTGCATATGTGTGAATCATTGGTCGAAATCTGATTCCTCAGACTGAGCTATGGAGCAACTATCTGCAATAGTGTCCCATAGACCAAAGCCATCTTGGAACCATACTAAGTTCATGAATGAACTATATGATTCAACAACTTCTTTGTTGCTTCTAAAGCGTCAACATACTTAGTCTTTGTTATAGAATTCGCCACAGTATCTTGTTTGGAACAATTTCCAACTACCGTGCCACCATGTTGTGTATTACACAAAACCCTTAACTTAAATCGAAAATCGCATGGAGCATTGATGAAGACTGTATCGATGTAATTACTTACAACGAGCACTTCATAATCTCTGCTTGCGAGAAAACATGTCATCAGTACTGATCTAGTACTCAATGACATCTTTCACTGTTGTCCCATGATCAGTACTTTGATCACTTTGGTATCTATACTCGCAACAACTTTAGAGTATTGGACATATCTGGTTGTTTTTACATACCATGGAATACATGATTAATCCAAACACAAGAGTGTGTGGAATCACCATCATGTATTTTGCTCATTAGTGTATTGGGACACCGAGTCTTGCAAAAACTCTTTCCATGTGACTTCGGCAAGAATCACTCCTTGACGTTTTTCAATGCTAAAAGGTTTTAGCATTTTGTCAATATGTATCTTTTCTCAGCCCCATTAGGTAAATCTATCTCCATAGATCATCATGCCTAATATCAAGGCTATTTAGCCCAAGCACTTCATCGAAAAACCTATTTTCAAATGAAGTCCTAATTCGTGTCAAGAAATTTATTTCCAATTAACAATGTGTCAAGCACACAAGGTTTTTAGAAATATTATTATGCTCCCACTTATTTTCTTGAATCACAAGCATCTTCGTTACCCATTGATGAAGTCAAAAACCCTTTTCGATCATTTCATCAAAACACGAAGATTCCAACTCCATTTTGCTCTCTTCTGTCCATTGCTGGAACTCTGAAGTTTGCATACTTACTAGCATCCTCTGGACTGACAAAATACCTTGTGCTGTAACACATGCAAGTCCTTGGTCACATTTCCATCAGATGGAAATCCTTTTGTCATCCATGTTTCATATCTCATGATTGAAATATGTATTAATTGCTAGTTCAACCCGAACCGACTTTAAGCATCGCTACGGTGAAACAACCTCATCATAGTTAACTCCTTGAACTTGTTATTTCAACAAGTCGAGCTTTATGGATAAAACATTTTTATCCGTATCAGTTTTTTGTTCCATAAATATTCGTTAGACTCTAAGCCTTCCGAAAGGTGTATCAAGATTTTAATCTTGAAACATTTATATGGAAACTATCTCGGATTGTATTGGCATTTAGCCAATTCCGGAGTCAGGGCCCATCACCGCTTCCTTGTGTATCGTAGGTATACTGTTGTCCAACAACAATATCTCGTTTGCACACCTGAGAGGTTTGCACGAGCCTTGCCTACGTGGTTCAACTGCAAGTTCGACCGAAGTCCATACATTTTATTGTAGAGACTTCCGTATCAGTCGCAGTAGGAAACTCCGGAATCACTTCCAAGGTTCCTTTCCTTTGACTTGATGACGAAGATACTGGTTATCTCGTCGAGTTGCACTGTCCTCCCACTCACCTTTTGTAAGAACTATTCTCTTTAAAAGCATACCGTTTTGTGGCAAAATCCTTTGCCTCGGTATAGTGGTGGGGGAATCCCCAATGACTTGGGATAACCTACAAAGCAGCACTTGTCTGATTTGGAATAGGTTTGTAACCTTTTACACAAGCCCCATATTCCAAATGTTAAGAAAAGATATAACATGGTTGGGCGTACCATACCATGACGTCATTTTAACAGACCCGATGGAGCTCTTTTCAGTGTTAAAGCCGCAGTCTCTAAAGCATCACTTTAAAAGGGATAATGGCAAATTTATTTATGTCATCTTTGATCTTACCATGTCATAAATGGTTCGATTACATCTTCACGGACTTTTCACTTGCAGTGGTGTTCCGGGAGGTGCAAGTTATGAAACCCCTTTCACAACTCATCAGACATTCGCTAAACTAGTAACTCAAATATTCCTTTCCACAATCAATTTGCAGAAACATAATTTTCTTGTTACAATAACTTCTACTTCATTTTTGAAAACCTTATGAATGAATTTAAAAGATCCAGACTTACGTCTAAACAAGTAAATATCCATATATCTACTTGAGTCATTTTTGAAGATAGATAAATCCACTACTTGCAACAACATTTATTGGACTACACACATCATAATGTATGATCACCAATATGTTCTTTGCTCGTTCCTTATGGCCTGTGAACGGTATTTCAGTCACTTCACTTTTCAGAGGAAAGTTGCAAGTGTCAGATGTTTCAAAATCAAACGACTTCAAAATCCATCATAATGTAATTTTCCATGCGGGTTTCTCCAATGTGACCAAATGCAGTGCCACACTTGTGTGGTATTCTTTTAGTCTTGCGACATTTAGCGTCAGTGTTATGGATGTATCATATTTACATCAATATTCATAACATACATCCCATCTAGGATGGAAGCATGGCCCTTCATGTTATTCATAATACTGAACAACAATTGTTGTTTTATGAACAACTCTTTTGCAACAAACATTGTGCAATGGGCTAGAGTGTATGAAACTCTAAAATGAATTATGAAAGTAAACCCAGAGGTAATGTATCATTATCAATATTCATAAAACACCTCTCATTCATAATGAAAGTATGGCCCTTATTTTATTCATAATACTGAACACCAATTGTTGTTTTATGAACAACCTTCTTGCAAGATACCTTATGCAAAGGGCTAGAGTGTGAAACTCTAAAATGAATTATGAAAGTAAATACATAGGTAATACACCAATGGAAGGTATAGTAACATTTACTATGTTCCATGTGTGTATCTTAACCTCATTCCTGGCTAGTCTTTCAGGCCATAGTAGTTCTTACATCGAGTTGCAACAGAATGCAATCAAGCGGGTATCTTTGTGATCAACTCACAATACCCAAGAATTAGTGATCAACATGTTTAACCATAATTCCCAAGAACTATATCTTTGACCAGCCTTCTATACATCAAAAACTTGTATGACATTCATACATGAGCTGGATATTCCAGTCTTCTTTCTTTCTGCCTTCATACTTCTAACAGTTTAACTTTCAGTATTTCTCCTACTCTCAGAAGAAGCACCCAACTTAAGAGTGGCGTTAGCCCCGGACTTCCTAGGCGTGCAAGTTTCACTAACACCCTTCGGACACTTCCTTTCTCTTTAAGTTGTTGTTTTATTCACCTTTCATCATAAGACAGGCGTTCTTCTGGATCCCTCTCTTATTAGTCCAATGCATAGTAAACACTTTACTAATGTTTTGCAAACAAACATTACTTTGGATATCTCATATCTTTTAGCCTTTGTCTCTCTCTGAAAATGATTTGCAGATTCCATGAATATCACATAACTATCCAAACTTTCGAAGTTCGGGTCTCATGGAAGCAAACATATTTCACTTGACCGTAATGGAATTTTAGCTTTTGGATCGAAGGACGAGAGTCATATCATCCATAGCATTAGCGGGAGAATACCGAAAGTATGTGATAGGACAAAGTCCTTCTCGGCACTCTTGAGGACAATCCTCATATTACATTACCAACCGTAAAGTTTTAACCAGATATTTAACAGCTATTCAATTTTAATAGGGAAGGTAGAAACGCGAGCCATTCTTCTACAACTATTATGCAAACCACACTTAGACAAAGTTCAAAATCAATTGCACTAAGAATTAAAAGAATTAATTCTAAAGTGCGCTCCCACTCAAATCAATATCTCTCATAATTGATTGTGAGTGATTCAAGATCCGTATTTCAATTCGACGCCATTGACGGGTTCATCACTGATGACGTGAATTTCAATCGGTAGGCCAACTTGCCAATCACATCTCTATGTGACTCTTGTCCATCTTTCGATGCACGTGTTCCGAGCTCAGGACTGTCCTGCCTGAACGTCAAGACAACCAAGTGATCACGCAGTGAGGTCTGACCTTCACCCGCCTTGCACCTCTCTAATCGTTCGTGCTCATGTGTACATGGCGCACCCCGAAAAGATACGTGTTGTAGACGATGCTACACTTGGGAGAACACTAACTACTTGATATTTTTAAGTGAGAGATCACCCTAATAAAAAGCGACTACCGTGCAATCAAGAAGGGTGCATCAAGAGGGATAAACATCTCAGGCAATTCATAATAGCATGATATGGTATAGCCCCTTCTGACGGAGAAGTCAAGTATTTCTTCGTCTTTGGCATTCGCATCGGTGTTCACCTTCGTGAGGATTGCCACCACCTTGTCGATGCACCAAATAATATTGCTATCTCTATAGCTAATAAAATAAGTGCATTACATAAGGTTGACACGCAGGTCATTAAAGTGCAATCATATGGCTCCAGCCATCATGCCGAATCATGACACGCAGGTCATGTTAACCAAATTACATCATATAGCCATCTCATACATAATCGAATTAATATGAGACTTGCTATACCACATCACATGCAAACCATCCTGCAAAACCAAGTTAGAAGCCTCTAATCGGTTTATGCAAGAACTTGTTTTTCGTGGCTTCTAAGGTTTCGAAACAAACCGAAGCTACCAACATCCATCATCAAGTATGATAATTCAAGTTGCTAGCTTAACTTTGCGGGGTGTATGAAACACGAGATAATAAAATCTCGAGCCCCATACTGAACTTCGTCATACGCATGACCCCCGTGCAGATCATATCTGCATTGCACTTTGGTCTGCGAAATTTCATCTTTCTTTTTAACTACAGTGGAATTCAATGAACTGTTAGCACTTCGTTGATCAATCAGGATCGCGGATTGCCAGAACATTGAAACTCCACCATGCTGTTATCAAGATCAGAAATATGCAAATCCCAGGGAAGCAACAAGAACATTGGGTAACAGATTTCATCTGCTACCCGCACAAATAATTTTCAGTAATATAACTCATCTACCACCTAATTATATTGTGCAACACCCATACATCTATATGTATTCTAGATCGCAACCTACATCTACGCATAGCACGGCTCATGATGGCACTGTAGGGTAACGAAGCAGAAAACAAAAAATTTCCGACCTACGCACCAGCCCAGGACCACTATGGAGACTGCATACAAGGTTTGATCTTTTTCGTTACCGACTCGTAGCGCAGCGGAAGTAGAGTCGATGACGATCGGCGGTGCAGATCCCCGTAGCTAGGATTTACAACCTCCCAACCGCGAGGATGTATACCCTCATCTGCCCCTTGGACAGCCCTCCGGGAGGCGGTCGGACAGTCCCCCGGACGGTGACGCGGACAGCCCTTCGGGAGGACCTTCGAAACCCGGACGGTCACACGGACAGCCCATCGGGAGAACCTTCGAAACTCGGACGGTCACACGGACAGCCCTTCGGGAGGCACTCTCGAACTAAGACCGAAACTACGATCTCTCTACAGAGTTGCACACATACGGTGCCAACTATCCGGCAGGGCTTTGCCGTCCAGAACTAGTTCCTGCCGGAACCCAGACAACCAATCGGCTCTACGAAACTATTTCACGGGGAGGGAGAGAAGGCCAGATCATGCATGGCTTGTGTATGAGAGCAAGGATGTGGTTTGGGCTGCCCCCTCACCTCCTATTTATAGGAAAACCAAGGGGTAGTGTGCCTCCACAAATTACCAAAAACCCCCATGCAAAAGGGTTCACATGAGGGTGTTATGGACAAAATGGGGTGCCATGTGGAGCTCCCATCTTGGCCGGCCACACCCTTGGGGGCCCCCCATGAGGGGCTTCCTTGGCCCCCAAGACCTTCTAGAAGCCTTTTGGGAAATATCCCAAAAGGTGGTTTTCCATAAATATCCAAAATGCACTTTCACTATTCACGACGACATTTTTCAGCGTCCGTTCGAACTGAAAATATTTATGTGGGCTTAGAACATTTCTAGTACCCACTAAAATAATTTTCAATGCGTTCCGGAACAATTCCGGATTAGTGATTTTCATCTGCGAAAAGCATCTGAAGTGGTTCCGGCAGCTCCGGAACATTTCCGGTTTTTCTTCCGGAAAATTCCCAGAAGTTTCCAGAATGATTCTGGCACCCTCCAAGAATTATCAGGCATGTGCCAAAACCAATTTGACTTAATGGTATCCCCTGAAACAACTTTTCAGTTTTACCGAAACTGTTCGGGTGTTCTCTCTGCGGAACTTTTCCGCTGTCCGAAATTTTTCCGGAGATTTTCTCTCAGACTCCCTGTCTAGTATTCAGCAGATAGATGACCCTTAAGCGTGTGACCCTATAGGTTCGGTGAAGTATAGACATGACCCGAAACCCCTTCCGATCAATGATCAACTTCGGAGCCGTGGACACCCATATTGACCCCTATACCTACACGAATGAATATTCGAGTGAACCTCCAGTTGCCGTGTGCCATTCCTGTTGCTTCGCGATATGTTACAAATACCCAAGGTGAGACATGTTGGCATCCTCGTGGATCAACAACTTGTCCACTATGCCAGTTACCTCGTTACCGGTATTGTTCTCTTTTCTCGTTACCGTGTTTCCGGCATCCCCGTGATCAAATCACAAAGTGTCTGGCCAGACAATGATAGATACCGTAACACCAAGAGGGCCCATAGATATCTCTCCATCGTCGGAGGAGCAAATCCCAATCTTGAGCTATTAAGTTACTTGACATACTTTCCCATGAACCCGTAAGCCGCCGTAATAGCCATCCAGTTACGGATGACGTTTAACAAACCCCAAAGTTCATGAATCAAGCATGAAGAAACTCGATACTCTCATGGTCTGAGGAATCATGCAAACGTTAACCATCTCTGTGTTATTAACCATTTAACTTGTGACGTATGTATCTTATAGCATAACATCAATTCGGGTCGATTCAACACAAATGTTCTTCTAACATTGTGCCCTCAAAATTGGTGGCATAGACATGCCCATGATCAGGAAAACAGAACCATCATGCAACACTTGAGCTAGTCTTAGAGGCCAGAGTAGGAATACATTTTACCGTTTATTATTCCACACGTGCATATGAGTCTTCCTCCGAGCCTCGTGGTTATTGTAGACTCGAGAACCATAGCAGTTATAGCATGGAACATAAACCTAATTATGAACAGGGAGATAATCAATAACATTTATTATTGCCTCTAGGGCATATCTCCTACAATGATGCCCTTGGGGCCCGACATCTTGATCTTGAGGTAGGCGTAATGGGGTACCTCCATGAACTTGACGAGGGCCGGCCTGCCCAGCAGCGCGTGGTAGGGACTGTTGAGGTCCACCACCTCGAACCATATCGGCTCGCGTCGGAAGTGGCTCTTGTCGCCGAAGAAGATGTCGAGCCGGATTTTGTCGATGGGGGTGCAGGATTTTCCCGGCACAATGCCATGGAAAACTGTCCGGCTCGGCTGCAGGTCTTTCTCCTTGAGCCCCAGCTTGAGCAGTGTGTCGCTGTAGAGGATGTTGATGCTGCTGCCCCCGTCGACCAGCACCCGCGAAAAGCGGCAGGTGAGCCTCTCGGAGGTGATGGTGGGATCGAGGACAAGGGCATAGCTGCCGGGGTTTGGCATCACCGCCGGGTGGTCCGCCCGGCTCCAGGTAATCGGCCGTTCGGACCAGTGCATGAACTGGGGGACTGAGGGGACGGTGGCGTTCACTTCGTGCCGGCGCTGGCGCTGGGTATGCTTGTCGGTTCCCTCGTTGGTGAAGACGACGTAGGCCCCGTCCTGGTCGGGGAACTGATCACGAAGGCGGCCGTCGTTGGCAGCCGGAACAGGAGCAGGCGGCTGCGCCGGAGCCGGTGTGCGGAGAGCCGGAGGCGGCGGGACCGGAAGGCCCTCGCCCCGGGCAAGCCGCCGGGAGAAGCTGCACTTCCGGAGTGTGTGTGTGTGGCCGGCTTTGCCCCGGAATGCATCTTGCAGGGAGCTCGAAGGTGAGCTTAGGCTGCCAGGCGGCCTTGCCAGTCCGCGAGCGCTGGCTGGGGGCCTGGGTAGCCGGCTGCTCTTCCTCGATGGTGGCCACCTGCTTACTCCCGTAGCGGGGATCCGGCTGGTCGGCCTTTCGCTTGTTGTTCTGCTGCGACCGGCTGTCGCCCGCCGGCCGTGGGGGTGCCGGCGGCTAGATGGCCTTGCCGGGAGCGTTGACCTTGATCCTCATAGAGGAGTCGGCGTTAGCATATTTGTCCGCCTTGATCATGAGTTCGGCCAAGGAGATCGGCTCGGAGCACATGAGCTTGTGCTTGATGAGGGTGCCGTCTCGGCAGCCATCGGTGAAGTATTGGATGGCCTGCACCTCGTGCACGCCCTCGCAGGAGTTGCGCAGCTCGGCCAACGCGTGAGGAAATCGCGGAGCGACTCCTCCGGCCCTTGGACGCACATGGCGAGCTCGCGGGGGCGAGCGGGGCGTTTGTAGGTGCCGGTGAAGTTGCGGACGAACGCCTCTTCGAAGTCCGTCCAGGTGTTGATGCTGCCGACCGGGAGGCTATTGAGCCAAGTCCGGGCCGAGCCGATCAACATGAGGGGGACATAGCGCACGGCGACCAGCTTGTTGCCCCGGGCGATGCTGACGGCGGTAGTGTAATCGATCAGCCAGTCCTCCGGCTTGGCCACGCCGTTGTACTTTGGGGTGTCGCGAGGTAGCGTGAAGCCGGTGGGGAACGGCTCGTTGCGGATCCGGGGGCCGAAGCACGCCGGTCCGATTGGGTCCTCCTCCTTGAGGAGGGCAGATTGCGCCAGCCGGTCCAGGCGGAGGCGGGCGTCGTTCTCGCTATGGGGGACACGCGGCCCGAGCCGGGCCGCGAGCTCGGTGCGGACGACCGGAGGGGGCGAGCGCGCATGTTCCCGCCGAGGGGGCGGGGTGTGGTCCCGGCTGCGCCGGCTACCGCCAGCCGGGACGTCGTTGCGCCGGCTGTTGACGGCCGGCTGCTCGTTCCCGTGCTGGGAACGCCGGCTGCGACCTCCGTCGGTCTTCCGACCGGAGGCGCGAGGGGCGGAAGAGTGTTGGGCCGGCTGGCGGGCGTCGGCCGCCCCGAGGCCATCGCCCTCGGGGCGGGGGAGCCCGGAGTCGACATCGGCCGGGTCGAGGCCGGTTTGCTGCGCGTTGGCGGTGGCGATGAGGTCCTTGATGTGTTGCTCCTGCTGCGCGCGCTCCACGCCCCCCATGGCGTCCATATCCTCGTAGGCCACCTGGGTAGCCCTCATGTTGGCCGCAGGAGTGTCGTAGGTGGGCAACCGACCACCGAGGATTTCCGCGACTATGCGGCCGCTGTCGCGGACGCTCCCGCGCCGGCTCGGCTCGTTGCCGGCCTGGGTGAGGCCATACGCGGAGTTGTACTCGCGCTGCACGGACTCCATTCGGCACCGGGCGGTGGCGAGGGAGTTGGCCTCCGCAAACAGTTGCAGGCGAGCCATTTCGAGCTCGGCCCTGGCGGCGTCCGGGTAGGCCGCTGGTGCGATAGGAGTGCTCAGGCCCCGTAGGAGGTGCCGGCCCGGGCCGCAGCGGCAGCCGCGTCCGCTGCCGCCCTGGCGTGGGCGGCAGCCGCGTCCGCGGCCGCTTCGGCCCTTGCGAGGCCGGAGGATGTGGAGGAAGCGGTAGCTAACGCCTCTGCGTGGACGCGGAGGACGTCAGCGCTGCCCGCGGCGGTCGCGTCCACGCATGGAGGGGGGTCGCTGTAGTCGAGTACCTCGCAAGGGTACTCGTCAAGCGTCGGTGCGTCGGCGAGGCGAAGCTCGCCAAGGAGCGTGTCGAGGCCGTCGAGCCCGGGCGCGGCCTCGCCGTGGCGAGGCTCGACAGGGAGGATGGCGGTTTCGCCCGCAGAGAAGGCGAAAACAATGCTGGCTGCCACGGAAGCTTCCGCGAGGGCGGGCTCCACGGGCATGCAGACCGGTCTGGACGCAAGGCGTCCGGCGGAGTCGGCGAAGTGTCCCGCCCGGAGCATGGCTCCGGCCGGCGCCGCGGACGGCCCCACGGTGGGCGCCAACTGTCGTCGTTTTCTCATGACAGATGCCATGGGGTGGCTTATCGAGAGTGGTTGAGGCCGAAGGATGCCGACGGGCTCCGGTGACGGGATTGGGGACAAGCGGTGAGAGATACGCGATGTACCCAGGTTTGGGGCCCTCCGTGGGAGGTAACACCGCTAGTCCTGCTTGTCTAGTTGATGGGTGATGGGGATTACAATGGTGCTCCTTGAGCTGTTGGCTAGAGGAGGAAGAAGGAGCAGCCGGCTCTTCTTGCCTCGCTATGTGGGAGTGAGTGTGAGAGATGGGGAGAATGCTTGCCCGTGCATGGGGGGTGTCGGGGGGTTTTATAGGCCAACCCCTCTCCAGTCGGCCAGTGGTCCCACCGGCTGGGCCGTCTCGTCGCCCGTAGGGCCCGCCGGTTGCGCGGTCCCATCGCTGGCTGGGGCCCGCCAGCCGGCCGCTGCCATTGGCCCGCGCCTACCTGCCGCGGCACGGGCCGCCCTACTTGGCGTCGTCTAGCGCCTGCCGGCCGCGGTCAGCGGTACGGCCGGCCGCGCTGTAGCCACGCCGGGGCAGATAATGGAGTGGACGGCGGCGTGGCTGCACTGTTGCCCCGCCGGGTCTCGATCGGTCGTGGTCAGCGGTACGACCGGCCGGACTGTAGCCATGCGTGCCCGCGCGTCAGCGGTTGCTGTAGCCACGCCGGGGTCCATCGTGGAGGTCGCGTCTCGTCGTTGTACTTGGTCGTAGTAGGAGGGGACAAGTGTTTGCCCGCCCAGAGGTCAGCGGGAGGGCCGGCCGTGGAGCGGCCGGCTGTAGGCTGGCCAGGGGTCGGGCGGCCGGCTCCTGACCAGCCAGCCGTGTGCCAGCCGGCAGTAGGCCTGCCGGCCGTTCGCCAGCCGGCCTTGGACCAGCCGGCTGTACAATTTTCAAAAAGGCCCGAACCCCCTTGTCTTGGCATACTCAGGGGTAATAACCCCGTCAATGAGTGAATCCATACTCTAAATTATGTTTATATACATCCGTATATAGTCCATAATGAAATATGTAAAAAGACTTATATTTAGGAACAGAGGGAGTATACAATAATTAAGTAGAATTCCATGACAAGTTGCAAATAAAGAAGGATTGTAGTGAAATCTCTTGTAAGAGGACCACGGATAACAGGCAGCACTGCGACACATCTTTTGTTGGATGCTACAATGAACTAGGGAAAGAAAGTTAATAATTTTGTTGGTCCTCCCATCCTACTTCTTCACATCCAAGACAGGCGTCGTGCAGCCACGCTTGCTCGCCATTGACTCCCTACTCGTCGCCTAAGCCGCCTCCGCAAACTTTCCGTTCAAGCTTGCGTCCTGCAGTTCATCCCCGTCCTCTGCTCCGGTGTTACTCACAATCGACGTCAACACCAAGATCAAAGTTGTGCGTGCATCCAGGGTGGACAACATGGCGGCACGTGCACGAGGTGGTTTTGGGCGATGATGGGGAGGACCACACACCCCGAGGATGCATGCGATCTCTGCTGCCGATTGCATGCACCTGTGTGTCTCCCGCCAACCGTGTGTGCGCAAGTTGTTCGATGAAATGCACAAAGGGAAATATGGATATTGAGAGGGTGGTCCCTAAACCAGCCTAACGATTGCGTCAATCGATGTGAGGTTCGGGTGCCATATCATCACTTATGGTGGGATCCAACCGTTAGATTCAACGTCAATGCGTGCATATTTGAGTGATTAGTGTTTTGACAGAAAAGATTACTGAGTGTCGGTAATCTTTTGCAATAAATAAATAAATTGTCAAATTGATTTCTTCGAAAATGAGGCCTCAATTGCGGTTGTTTTTGGCGATTTACTCGGAGAGGGAGACATCACTTATGCTTTTTTCTTTCTGTTTGCATCTTTGTCATATATACATGCCGTTGCATTGTTATAGTTAAAATATAGTATAACTATTAAGAAGGTATTATGTGTATGTCAGCCATGTCGCACATGTTCAATGGGCGTTCATAGGTTGAAGGGACTGAGGAAGGAGAGGTTAACATTGCTGGAGGGCGTCAATCTGCATACATATACTCCGGACGACCTGTTCCTCCACCTCATCAAAGAAGTCATTTGGCTGCTACAATTAATTACATCGATCTACACGTTAATTAGCTGACGATAACAGCCTGGAAATGAAAGACCCGTCCTATTCTATCTATCCTATGCTGACTTGCTGACCTTCCATGTTCCCTAGAAATTTGCAGAGAAAAACATTCGGCGACAATTGTTTGATGCTCCACAGCAAAACGAAAAGATTTTTTTTGCAAGATCGATAGTAGTTTATTTCAATGGGGTAGGGCTACAATCCGACAACAAGAGTTCCTCAATACATGGGGTTCCTCTGTCGAGCCACACAGCCATAGCCCGTGCAAAACGACTATACCTTGACAGGCAATCTGCAACATTATTCTGGGACCTATGAAGTTTCTGTGGAATAAACACCCTATGAATCATTAAGGGCATAATCTCAACAACTAAATGACCATAAACCAAACGATCTAAGCTAATACTCCCTCCGTCCCACAATATAAGATGTTTTTGCAAGCTAAAACAGCTTGCAAACGTCTTATATTGTGGAACGGAGGGTGTACTAGATAAACAAGAAAGTGCAGTAGACGAATCAGACTCAAGGAAAAAAATAGCGTGCTATACAAAATAGCGGCGCCCCTGAAAATGTGCTATTAGCGCGCTATAGCGTGCTATTAGCGAAACATTGTACATATATCAATTTAGCGAGACGATTCTCAATATGCTATAGCGTGCTATTAGCGGCGCTATAGCGCGTTATTTTTTTCACTGATCAGACTGCACCGAGACCGGTTGCTCCGTATATGTCGTGCAGGCACAATACCGAAAATCAAAGCATGGATCTCCGCCTTCAGAGCATCATTGCAGTTAAACAAGTGGCAGTATGCTGAGAATATCAGAAGTAGCTGCAAAAACAAAAGAATGACACGACACTGTACGGCAAAACCAAAAACCAAATTGAAGTGGTGCAGTTCAGAGGCTACAATCAAAATCCAAACCCGATCGATGCAACTACACTGTACGTCTGGCCGTCGTATATATCATATGGGATCACCATTAATTATTTTTCCATCCCTTCCAAATAAAACAATGCCACCATTAATCACTCCAAAGCTCATACATAGACCATACAATGTGCATGTAGCACAAATGTCTTTGCACAGCCAATATATGGTTGTACTTTTTATTATTTCCCGGAGTATATATACCACTCACTTGATGCGCGCGATCTCTTGGACAAACCCCTCGAGGTTCCCATGCGACGAACCACCTGCCGTGACTGCCTTCTCCGCCTTCTCCTTCCACTCTGCCGCCTTTCGTCTCATCGCCCTGTCACCCATCAGCTCTCTCACCGCCGCCTCCACATCTTCCCGTTCGGCGTGGTGCTCCAACTCAACACCAACACCCCACTCATCACATGCATACCTGCAGTTAGTCACCTGCTCGGCGAAGAATGGCCAGCATACCATTGGCACACCAGCGCGCAGGCTCTCCAGCGTTGAGTTCCACCCGCAGTGCGTCAAGAAACCCCCAGTTGCGCGGTGCTCCAGAACCGCTTCCTGGTCACACCACCCCACCATCAGCCCCCTCCCCACCACCTCCTCTGTGAACTCCTCTGGCAGGTCGCCATCTCGCACCATGTCAGGCCGAACAACCCATAGGAACGGGCTGCCGGCGCCGGCCAACCCCCGTGCAAACTCTACCATCTGCTCGGTCGACACGACTGTGATGCTCCCGAAGTTGACGTACACCACGGAGCCATCCGGCTGCTTGTCCAGCCACGAAGTGCATACGTCGTCCACTTTCCACAGACTCGAGGTGAGGGAGGGAAGGTAGGACGACAACGAGACAAGAGGTCCGATGGTGATGGTGTTGGGTAGACGCTCACGGATGGCAGTCAGCGACGTGCGCTCTAGGTCGTCGAAGGTGTTGAGGAGGATGCCGTCAGCAGCGGGAGCGTCCAGCTCGCATTGCTTGATGTTGATGGTCACCATGATGTCGTTGGCGTTGGTGGTGCGGATGAATGTCGGGAGGTCGCGGAGGCGGACGTTGCTGATCATTCCGGTTATCCAGCCCACGGGGGTGTCTAGGTAACCGTCCGTGAAGGAGCTCTCGTCTGTTGTAAATGCGTGCAGGTCATTAGATAGGATACACTCCCTCCGTACCGAAATATTTTTAGTTTTAGTAGGGAAGTATAGGTTACGCTGCACATGACCGCATAGAGTACAATTGCAGTATACAGACACACATACACACACACGCATGCACGCACGCAACAGCAGATGAATAAAAAGCGAATTCTATGTAGGTTTACAAAAATCGGCTACTCCACTCAAGACTCTTAACGTAGACCCGATAGACATGCACCATTTGTTGTCAAGCGGTGGAAGATGTTGTAGCATGCCTAAAGTAGGGGGCGCGCGATGCAATATTGCAGATGCATGGCAATGATACAAGTGTGGCAACCATATCTTACGCCTCAAAAAATTTCTTGTTTCCACGCATTGCTTGGATTGGCAGACTCCTATGTACTGGGCTAAGATTGATGTTGATGGCGCCTAATGTTTGTTGGCAGACACAACTAGCTAGTGTGGGGATTGTCATTGACATAAGTATGCAAGATTTTAATCCTCAAAGTACCCTTTATCTTTCCTCAATTCAACCAAATGGACTAAATTTTCAAAAGTGATGTGATCATTTACTTGAACTATCACGGATGACTAAAAGGTAGGTGTGAAATTGGTTAGGCGATATCTAAAATGACATTGCTCTATTACTTAGGAAAAAGTTCATTTTACCTAACCATGGCCAGAATTTGATTTTAAACCTCACCCTTCAAATTTGTCAAATTTGCACCCTCTATAATACCATACTAGCACTACTGAAAACTAGAATTTGGCCTAGTGCCAAATTGTTTGTCAATGGCATTTCATCCGTACTAGGCAAACATGAAATTTACTGAGTTCCATGAAGAAAACACTAGGCAAAATGATGACACTCGACAAAATCACACCTTTGTCGAGTTGCTGCCATGTGGGGCTCAACAAACACATCCTTTGTCGAGTTCCTGCCATGTGGGGCTCGACAAACGCACTGGGCAAATATATTTTCTTTGATCTTTTTCTACTCCCTTCTTTTCTTTCATATTTTTTGTACGTTATTTATTTTCTTTTTTGCATTTTATGTTCCGTTCTTTTCTACATTATTGATCTTTCTTTCTTTACTTTCCCTTCTCTGTTTCCTTTTATAGTAATTTAGTGTATTTTTAGACATTTAGTGTGCATAATTGATATTTGAACTATAAATGCACGTAAAAATGACATAATTGGCTTGAAAATTCCTACTTGTGTTATTTAGCCTATGTTTAGGCCTTATCCAACAAAATGAGAGGAATTCGAAACATCTTGGTGTCAGGACTCAACACCAAACATGGAGTTTACTGGTTTTTAGTTTTCTGAAAAATGCAAATGAAGTCTTAAAAACATGAAACTTGGCATGACAACCTCCATGTTTAGGCATGTAGTGCTAATTCGAGAAGATTTCACAAATTTGTCAGCTTAAAGATCAGACCATGCGAGAAAAAATCTAGATATCGAGAGGGAACGAGATGTGTTTGAAGGAAAAGTGGCGAGCGGCATTGGGGCACAGGGACTCCCGTGAGGCAGAGCCAGGAGCGACCCGAAGCCACGGACGGTGCATCAGCGGCGTCGCCGATGGAGGGAGATGTCAGAGGTTGACGGGGTTACAGAGAGGTTTCTGGCTATTAATTGCATCGAGATTTAGAAGGAAAGCCGTCGCCGGCGGCAGGACGGCGAAGGAGGTGGCTCATGCTGGGCAAGGTTTGTGCAGCAGCGGCACCAACTGCAGGTGCTGGCATCAATTGGCGACAGTAACAGCAAGAAGAAGAATAACAAAGAGGAGGGCCGCTAGAAAGAATGGACCGATTGATGTGAATCATTTTTGGGCAACTGTTGAATCGGTCCCCCTTATTTTGATCGTTCCGGAAAGAGAGCCATGAAATCAAATGTTTGTTGAATTCATTCATTTTGTTAACTGTAGTGATCATTAAATGTCGTTTATATTCCCATTATAACTAGTGGTAGTAGATGTCAACTGCCAGCTGAGATGGGGCTGCCAGCCTATCATGTTGACGTACGGTTAGAAATTACTTACAATAGAACGAGTGAAGTAAACTCATTTACCTTTGAATGGCACGTAGCCTCTCTTGACAAGCTGATCAAAGTTGAGATATCCCAAGAACCCACATGCACTGGTGGTGAAGAACAGATAGGCTGGCAGCCCCATCTCCTTGGCGACGTGCACCACGAACCCCATGGCGCCGTCGGCGATGACGCGGGTCACCGGAGGGACGCCGTCAGTGCGGCTGAGCCTCTCGACGAGCTCCCTGACATGGCCCGGGCACGTCCGCCTTGTGGCCTCACAAAGCTTCCAGATGTCCTGGGTGGCATCGAGCTCTGCCGGCGGGAGCCCGTCAGGAATTGTCTCGAATCGAAAGCCCGGTACCTCCTCGACGACGCCTGGCCCACGGGACCGGAGGAGACGGCGATGGTTGTGCTCGGTGTGGACGAAGGTGACGTGGAAGGAGCGCATGTGAAGGGCCTTGGCCAGCCTCAGCAACGGGTTCACGTGGCCTTGAGCAGGGTAGGGGATGAGCAGGACGTGCGGCTTGGCGTTGGCCGGGGGCGACGATGCCATGTTTTCTCTCCTTTGCTTGCTTATGTGGATCCTCCGTGTGTGTTTGTAGAGCTTAATTAGCTTACTGTGTGCTGTGGAAAGTTTGTGCTGTGAGCTGGCTTATATAATACAGAGTTAGCCTGTAGCATGACGGGGACTGAGACTAACATTGTGCGCGCTTTCGTCCAAAGCATCAACAACTCTGCTTTTATTACCTAAGGTTAAGGTTAATGACGCTGAAAAGATACAACAATATAGACCTATTTATTTTTTAATGTTAGTTTTAAAATATTCATGAAGGTTGCGACTATCGGGCTGAACTCGGTTGCTGAAGACGTGGTTCGTCCTTCACACACAACTTTTATGCAAGGATGAAGTTGTTATCTTTCATGAGTCCATAAATTACATCGGAGAAAGTTGAATGGGGTGGTACTCAAAATAGACTTTTAAAAATATTATGACAAAGACAAATGGCCTTTTTCTTAAACAGATTCTCTCATAATGAAAGGATTTTCCACAGAGTGGCGTGCTATGATCCATAACTTCGTTTCTGGAGGTAGTGTTGCCATTAAGGTCAATGATCACGTTGGCCACTATTTCCAAACGAAAAAATGAGCTCGATGGTCACAACCTTCTTATCCCCCCCCCCCCCCCCCCCCCCCCCCCCGCGCGAATATGTGTATGTATAGCCCCTTCAACTGAGCTCGATTTGTCCGACTAGTGCTTGAAATAACATGTAGTACTTTTAAAGCCTAGACCATGACAAATGTTTAGGTCTATATGGTAGTTATTAATGGCTGAACCATGAGAGTTTCATGTATTAAATGTTGAAGTGAATGTCGTAGTTTAGGTGCCAAGGCTACATCTACTTCCTTTAGTAAATCTTAGGTGCAATATATGTTCTTGCGAAATTTTTCATATATGCCACCTAAGCATTTTATGTGTGGTCCATTTTGGATGTGTTTTTCATGTTCCAGATTTCTTATAAGAGTGGCAACCAATCACTGATCTCTTTTGTTTGTTTTACTGCATGTACATTGTAGTTTTTCCCTCACAATAAGTTGCATAGGTTCAAAAGTATGCCCCATAATTATGTCAAGGTGGAAACTAACATTAGTAATATGTGGCAAGTCTACTTTTGATCATGGAAAATTAAATGAATTGACATTTTGAAACAGACTGATATGCATTACCTTTTTCAATCCTATATTTTAAGATGGAGAAGTGAGGGAGAGAGGGGAAGCCAACGCGCGAAATTTGTTTGTTGGTGAACGGTCTTGTACACCTCCTCGCAACAAACAACGCGTAGGTAGCGCCATGCCAGACGGGAATCAGGGCGTATGATCACGCAATATGCAACCCCTTGTAATAGATCCAAACCATATTTTGCAAAAAAAATCAATAACGACAATAATGCCACAATATAACAATGTCTCCAACTCGTGTGGTTGGCGGTTGCATGGCTGAGTAAAGTAATCACATCATATCATTAGATACAGGAAAGTACATCACATCATTAGATATATTGCAAACATGAGCAGCTCATACAACACCCCTCCATAGGTCGCCATACTACTATGGCTATGGCTATGTGTGAATAGTGCTGCCAGTCTCGTACCTCTGCAGTAGCAGATTGAGGCCAAGGACGAGAATGGTTGGCTTCGGTTGGACAGTGGTTGTTGGGGTCCGAGGCTGGCATTGTCAGGCCTAGACGGAGGAAGCGAGGAAAAAGGTGGTGGCGGAAGAAGACGAAAAACCTAGGTAGAGGCGGCGACATTGATGTGTTGGTTATGCACAAGGGTTTTATGCGTGCACAAGATAGAGGGGCTAACTGGGCTTCCCTCTTATTTTCTTTTCTTTCCTTAGGCCTATCCAAAATGTGCTGGCTTATTTTTTAACTATTTCCGAAATTATCCAACAACCTTAATTAACCAGAGTCTCCAAAATTCATACGAAGCCAGGTTTGGGAAAATGAATAAACATTTCGATCTACGCGGCGAGACGAATGCAACCTTTTTTTGCAACTAAAGGCTCGAATTAAATATACAACCTACACTAAATATGCTAAATTTTGCGGTACGCGATGTACTCATAGTCAATGTCTATAAAATTTCATAGTTATTATAACCCTGCCCCCCACCCCCCCCCCCCCCCCCCCCCCCACACACACACACATACATCTAAGATGGATGCACATATAGCTTTTACTACCTTGTCCACCTCTCCGAAAATATGTGTATGTATGGCCTTTTCTACCGATCTTGATTTTTCACAAATAGTCCCTGAAATATCATGTGCTACTTTTAATGGCTAGACCATGGCAAATGTATAAGTGTATAACATAGTATTTAATGGCTGGACCATGACAACTTCATGTATTATATGTATTAGTCTCAATGCCAAGACAACATAACTTCCTTTAGTAAATCTTAAGTGCAATATATGTTCATGTGCCACATAAACATTTAGTCTGTGGTCCCTTTTGGATGTGTTTTTCATGTTCCAGATTGTTTATTTGAGTCACAACCAATCACCTATCTATTTGGTTTGTTTTACTGCATGGACATTGCAGTTTTTTTCCTCACAATAAGATGCATAGATTCAAAATTAGGTTCCATACTTACTAAAAGGTGGAAATTATCATTAGTACTATGTGGCAAGTTTAATTTTGATCATGGAAAATTAAATGAATTGATATTTTTGAAAGGGACGGACACGGATCACCTTTTTAAATCCCAAATTTTCTAGATGGGGAAGTCAAGAGAGAGGGGATGGCAACTTTGGCTCTAGTTCTCATTATTTTTTATGTCCCTGCCCTTTCTTGTTTATTTTATACATCTTCGGAGATATGCTAGGAGATGAATATTGTTCTAGATATTCCTATGGTTACAGTTATTCTTTCTGTCCAAAATTATGTGACTTGTGTGGAGGGAAACTGGTCCAGTGTGTATTTTGGTTGAGCAGATATTTGTGTTGACTGGTGAAAAAAGTCAAGGGATAAAATAAAGGGTGTGACTCATCTCATACTCCTGGTGCGTCAGTTTCTTGCGGTTTGAACGGTATTGTACATTTTCTAACAGCATATGACGCATAGGTAGGGACACGGAAGACGGGAATCAGGGCGGACGTTCGCGCAATATGCACACCCTTTTTAATATATACGAACCATTTTTTTGCAAAAAATAAATAAATAAAATAATGGAAAAATATAATAATATCTCCAACTCATGTGGTTGTAGGTTGCATGGTTGAATAAAACAAGTACATCACATCATCAGATGCAAGCAAGTACATCACGTCATTAGATATGTTGAGCATCTTTACCGATTCGTCAAGTACAATATCTTAATAGACCTATTGAAAATTTGAGCGGCTCATACAACACCCCTCTATAGGATGCTATACTACCATAGCTATGGCTATTGGTGAATAGTGTCTCTACATAGTAAAGTCGCGTACCTGCACAACAATAGATCGGGGTCGAGGACGTGACTGGATGGCTTCCCTCGGACAATGGTTGTAGGCGGCCAACTCTTACATTATCTGGCCTAGACGGCGGCAGAGAGGAAAATGGTGGTGGCGGAAGAATACGAAAAACCTAGATAGTGGCGGCGGCGTCTATCCGTTGGCTATGCGCATGGGTTCCATGCGTGCACAAGATAGATGGGATTACGGGGCCTCCCTCTTATTTCCTTTTCTTCCTTTCGTCTTATCCAAACCATGCTGGCTTATTTTTATTTCTGACATTGTCCATAAACTTAATCAACCCAACTCTCTAATATTAATACGAAGCCAGGTCCTGGAAAATGAATAGAAACGTTGATTTACCTAGCGAGACGATTGCAACCACAAGCTCGAATTCCCAATACAACTTACACTAAAAAAAAGCTAAATATGGCGGTTTGCAATGTATCCATAGTAAATGTCTATAAAATTTCATAGTTATTTAAACCCCTCCCCCCACACACATCAAAGATGGGCACATAAATAGCTTTTACCACCTTATACACCTCTCCCAAATATGAGTACATACAACCTTTTCTACCGAGCTTGATTTGTCAATAGTCCCTGAAATATCATGTGGTACTTTGAATGCCTATCCCATGGCAAATGTTGAAGTGTATAACGTGTTTCTTAATACCATGACAACTTCATGTATTAAATGCTAGATTGTATGTGGTAGTTTTAATGCCAAGACTGCATCAACTTCCTTTACGAAGTAGTAAATATTAAGTGCAATTTATGTGCCACCTAACTCTTTTGTGTGTGGTCCCTTTTCGATGTGTTTTACATGTTCGAGATTTCATATTTGAGTGGCAACTAATAACCATTCTCTTTGGTTTGTCTTACTGCATGGACGTTGCCGTTTGTTGCTCACAATAAGATGCATATATTAAGAATTAGGTTCCATACTTACGTCAAGTTGGCAATTAATGTTAGTAATTTGTGGCAAGTTTATTTTGAGCATAGAAAATAAAATGAAATGATATTCTGAAAGGAATTGTCATGGATCACATTTTCAATCCTGATATTTTAAGAGGGGGAATTGAGGAGAGAAGGGATGACAACTTCGACTCTAGTTCTTCATCCTTTTTGTGTCCCTGCCATTTTTTTGTTGATTTTATACATCTTAGGAGATAGGGTAGTAGGTGAATTGTAGATAAATAGTGTTCCAGATTTTCCCATGGTTTTAGTTATTTTTTCTGCCCAAAATTATGTGACATAGTAGGAGGATAACTAGTTCACCATGTATTTTGGATGAGGAGACATTTTTGTTGACCGGTGAAAACAGTCAAGGATTAAATTAAGGGTGTGCCTCAGCTCCCATTCCCCACGTGAAAGTTGCTACTGGGTGAACGGTCTTATAAGCCTCGTGACATCATACGACGTGTAGGTAGGGACACGCCAGACGGAAATCAGGGCGTACGTTTGCGCAGTATGCACACACTTTGTAATAGTTCAAACTCAATTTTTGCAAAAAATAAATAAAGAGAATAATGCCAAAATATAATAATATCTCCAACTCGTGTGGTTGGCAGTTGCATGGTTGAATAAACGAAGTACATCACACTATTAGATACAAGAAAGTACACACATCATTGGATATATTGAGCATCTCTATCGATTCGCCATGTACAACATCTTGCAAATAGGAGCAGCTCATACAACACCCCTCCCCATATTACCATGGTTATGGCTAACTAACAGTAATATCACCACTATAGAGTAAAGTCTCGTACCTCCGTGGCAACTGATCGAGGTCGGGGAGCATACTGGTTGGCATCCCTTGGACAGTGGTTGTAGGCGGCCAACTCTGGGATTGTCTGTCCTAGATGGCAGCGGCGTTGAAAAGGGTGGTAGCGGAAGAAGACGAAAAACCTACGCAGTCACGGCTGTGTTGATGCGTTGGCTATGCGCAAGGGTTCCACGCGTCCAAAAGATAGAGGGCGCAATGGGGCTGCCCTCATGTTTTCTTTTCTTCCTATAGTCTTATCCAAACCATGCTGGTAATCATAGTTATTATAATCCCCTAATACAACAACAGGCTCGAATTCCCAGCATAACTTACACTAAAAAAGCTAAATTTGGCGGTTTGCGATGTAATCTTAGTAAATGTCTATCACCTTCATTGTTATTATAACCCCCCCCCCCCCCCCCCACCCCCCCACCCACACACACACACACACACAAAGATGGGTGCATATATAGCATTTACCACCTTATAGAACTCTCCCAGAATATATGTATGTATAGCCTTTTGTACTGAGCTTTATTTGTCACTGGTTCCTAAAATATCATGTGGTACTTTTAATGGCTAGACCATGGCAAATGTTTAGGTGTATAACCTAGTTTTTAATAGCTGGACCATAGCAACTTCATGTATTAAATGTTAGATTGTATGAGATAGTTTTAATGTCAATACTACATCAACTTCCTGTAGTAAATCTTAAGTGCAATATATGTTCAAGTGCTACCTATCCATTTTTGTGTGTGTTTCCTTTTGGATGTGTTTTACATGTTCCAGATTTCTTTTTGGAGTGGCACCCAATCAATGATCTTTCTGGTTTGTTTTAGTGCATGCACATTACATTTTCGCACTCATAATAAGATGCATAGAATCAAAATTAGGTTGCATAATTACATCCAGATGGTAGTTAACATTATTATTACATGGCAAGTTTAGTTTTAGAATGGAAAATAAGATGAATTGATATTTTGAAAGGAATTGATATGGATCACATTTTCAGTCCTGATTTTGTAAGATGGGGAAGTGGGGAGAGAGGGGCTAACAACTTTGGCTCTAGTTCTTAATTTTTTTGTGTTCCTGCCTTTTTTTTTCTTTAGTTTATACTCCCTCCGTCCCAAAATAAATGTCTTAAGCTTAGTACAACTTTGTACTAGAGCTAGTACAAAGTTGAGACAGTTATTTCGGGACGGAGGGAGTACATTTTAGGAGATAGAGTAGCAGGTGAATTGGAGGAAAACGGGTCCAATGTGTATTTTGGCCAAGGAGATATTTGTGTTGACTGTTATAAACATTCGAGGGATGAATTAAAGGGTGTGCCTCACCTCACACACTCCTTGTAGGAAATTTTTCTTGAAAGGTGAACGGTCTTGTATGCCTCCTGACAGCATACGACTCGTCACTAGCGACATGCCAGGCGAGAATCAGGGCGTACATTCGCGCATCATGTACACTCTTTGTAATATATCCAAACCTTTTTGCAAAAGTATTAAAGAGAATAATTACGAAATATAATAATGTTCCCAGCCCGTGGGGTTGGTGGTTGTATGGTTGAATAAACCAAGTACATCACATCGATCATTAGATACAAGCAAGTACATCACATCATTAGATATGCTGAGCATCTCTATTGGTTCACCAAGTACAATATATTAATAGGGGACCTATTGCAAAGAGGAGCAGGTCATACAACACCCCTACCCATACTACCAAGGCTATGGCTATCGGTGAATAGCGCCACTACAATGTAGAGTCTCATACCTCTTCAGCAACGAATCGAGGCAGAGAAAAACAGTGCTGGCGGAAGTAGTCAAAAAACCTAGGAAGAGGCGGCGATGGCGATGCGCTTCCACAAGGATTCCATGTGTGCGCGAGATAGATGGGACAAGGGGGTTGCCCTATTGTTTTCTTTTCTTCCTTTAGGCTTACCCAAACATGCTGGTTTATTTATTTTAATTATTTCTAAAATTATCTTATAACCTTAATTAACCGAAGTCTCCAAAATTTATATGAAGCTAGGTCTGGGCAAATGAATAGAAACTAGTGAAATGAATGCAACAGTAGGCTCAAATTCCCAATTCAACTTACAGGAGAGAGGGGATGACATAAGTTCAATATATGTTCATGTGCCACATAACCATTTTGTGTGTGGTCCCTTTTGGATGTGTTTAATATTTTCCAGATTTCTAAGTGGCAATCAATTATTGATTTCTTTGGTTTGCTTCATTGCATGGACATTGCAGTTTTTTCCTCACAATAAGATGCATAAATTCAAAATTAGGTTCCATACTTACATCAAGGTGTCAATTAACATTAGTAAATGTAGCAAGTTTAGTTTTGATCTTGGAAAATTAAATGAATTAATATTTTGAAAGGGATTGATAGGGATCACAATTTTAAATCCTATTTTTTTTAAGATGGGGGAGTGAGGGGAGAGGGGATGACAAATTTGATTCAATTTTTTCCCTACCATTTTTTGTTGATTTTATACATCTTAAGAGATTGGGTAGCAGGTCAATTGTAGATGAATATTTTTCCATATTTTCTAGCGGTTATAGTTATTTTCTGTGTACAAAATTATGTGACATAATAGGAGGAAAACTGGTACATTGTGTATTTTGGTTGAGGAGATAGTTGTGTTGGTTGGTGAAAACGGTCAAGGGAAAATAAAATAAAGGGTGCGGCTTAGCTCACACCCCTCACATGGTGGTTGGTCGTTGAATAAAGCAAGTACATCACATCATTAAATACAAAGCAAGTACATCATATCATTAGCTATGGTGAGCATCTCTATCGATTCACCAAGTACAATATATTAATAGAGAGATCTATTGCAAATAGGAATGGCTCATACAACACACTCCCATACTATCACGTTCAAGGATAAGACTGGTTGGCGTCCCTTCGACAATGGTTGTAGGCGGCCAACTCCGGCATTGTCCCACTAGACGATGGTGTTGAGGAAAATGGTGGTGGCTGAAGAAGACGAAAAACCTGGTTAGAGACAGCGGTGTCGATGCGTTGGCTATTCGCAAGGGTTCCATGTGTGCACCTGATAGACTGGACAGCTAGGCTGCCCTCTTATCTTCTTTTCTTCCTTTAGTCTTATCCAAAAGATGTTGTCTTATTTTCTTTAATTTATTTATAAAATCTCCAACAACCTTAATTAACCAAAGTATCCAAAATTTATACGAAACAAGTTATGGGCAAATGAGTAGAAACTTTGATTTACATGGCGAGACAATTGCAACCACATACTGAAATTCCCAATAAACTTACGCTAAAAAAACAAAATTTGACGGTTTACGATATATTGATAGTCAATGTATATAAAATTGCATAGTTACTATACCCCTCCCCCTCCCCCCCCCCCCCCCCCCCCCCCCCCGCCCCCCCCCCCCCCCCCCCCCCCCCCCCCACACACACACACACACCTAAGTTGCGTGCATATATAGCTTTTACCACCTTATCCATGTCTCCCAAAATATATGTATGTATAGTCTTTTCTACCTATCTTGATTTGTCAGACTAGTCCCTGATATATCATGTGGTACTTTTAATGCCTAGACCATGGCAAATATATAAGTGTATAACGTAGTTCTTAATGGCTAGACAAAGGCAACTTCGTGTATTAAATGTTAGATTGTTTGTCGTAGTTTTAGTGCCATGACTACATCAACTTCCATTAGTAAATCTTAAGTGCAATATATGTTCATGTGCCACCTAACCATTTTGTGTGTGGTCCCTTTTGGATGAGTTTTACATATTCTAGATTTCTTATTAGAGTGACAACCAGTAATAGATATTTTTGTTTGTTTTACTGCACGGACATTGCAGTTTTTTCCTCGCACTAAGTTGCATAGATTCAAAATAAGGTTATGTACTTATGTCAAGGTGGGAATTAACACTATTAATATGTGGCAAGTTTAGTTTTGATCATGGAAAATTAAATACATTGATATTTTAAAACGGATTGATAGGTATCACATTTTTCAATCATGATTTATTAAGATGGTGAAGTGGGGAGAGAGGGGATGACAACTTTGGCTCAAGTTCTTCTTCTTTTTTCTGTCCCAAGCATAATTTGTTGATTTTATACATCTTAGGATATAGTGTAGCACGTGAATTGTAGAAGAATAGTGTTCCATATTTTCCTGTGGTTTTAGTTATTTTTCCTGTCCAAAATTATGTGACATAGTAGTAGAAAAACTGGTCCACTATGTATTTTGGTAGAGAAGATATTTGTCTTGACTAGTGAAAACAGTCAAGGAATAAAATAAAGGGTGTGCCTCAACTCACACTTCGCGCGCGAAAGTTGCTTGCCAGGTGAGCGGTCTTGTTCGCCTCCCCCGACAGTATGTCACATGTAGGTAGCGACACACCTGGCAAGAATCAGGGCGTACATTCACACAATATGCACGCCCTTTGTAATTGATCCAAAGCATTTTCTGCAAAAAATAAATAAAGAGAATAATGAAAACTACAATAATATCTGCAAGTCGTGTGGTTGGCAATTGCATTAAATAAAGCAAGTACATCACATGGTTAGATATGTTGAGCATCTCTATCGATTCACCAAGTACAAAATATTAATGGGGGTACCTGTTGCAAACAGGAACTGCTCATACAACACCCCTCCCCATAATACCATGGCTATCGCTACAGGCGAATAGCACCGCCACAATGTAAAGCTTCGTACCTCAGCAGCAACATATCGATCTCAAGGACAAGATTCTCTGGCCTCCCTTCGACACTGGTTGTAGGCGGCCAACTCTCGCATTGTCTGACCCCGATGACATCGGCAAGGAAGACGATATGGCAGAAGAAGACAAAAGACCTAGGCAGAGGCGTCGTCGTCGATGCGTTGGCTAGGCGCAAGGGTTCCACGTGTGCAAGGGATAGAAGGGACAACTGGGCTGCCCTCTTATTTTCTTTTCTTGCTTTAGTCTTATCCAAAACATGCTTGCTTATTTTTACTATTTCTTAAATTATCCAACAACCTTAATTAGCAAGCCAACCTTTTAACATGGAAAATTATTTGAATTCTTGGATGGTTTTGGGATTAGAATATATGATCCATAATTTTTTTGTTTGTGCTAGAACTAGTATATGGTCATGGTAGTATCCTAATTATTGGTATAACAACTATAAAAAAATAGTTCATACTAAGTTCGTGCTAATTGAAAGCCTACATAAGTGGTACCTTTTGTACCATCATGTTGACAACTTTTTAGAACATATTACATGGTATGTTTGTATACCAAATACAAAGATGATCTTTTATTTTATTTTTCGGTGAGTTTATTTTGTGTTTTTTTTGCTCTTATATATATGAATTTTCTAAGAGGCGACGTCCTCCATCATAGAACAGCTCCATCATAGGAACATGGCACATACACATGTGTGTGATCTGTGGTGCATCGAACAGCTGGCAACATTAGTTACTAAACTAAACTATGTCTCGCTGTTTGGGCGTTATCGAAGGATGATATGGTGGAGTACATGTGCACAAACCGGAGTTAGGATGCCAAAGAGTGACTCTTTACCATGAATGAAACTCTACCCCAAAAGGATTACACCAGGATTGTGGCGACTCTTTGGGCGATCTGGGCAGCTTGGAGGAAGGTAATTCACAAAGACATCCATCAAACTCCATATTCAATGAATTGTTTCATCAACTGGTATTGGGACGAGATAAAAATTCTACAGAAACCGACTGGTTCAGGGGGATCAGCTCCCCCTGTTTCTAGGCCAAGTTGTTGGGAACCTCCTAGTGCGGGTCATGTAACAATTAACGTTGATGTAGCTATCCTAAGATCTGGAGGCTGAGGTGCGTTAGCAGCCATTTGCCGCAATCAGACGGGTGCATATCCGGGGCATCGGCTGTTGTTTTCGGTAACTTGGAGGATCCGACTACACTTGAGATTTTGGCTATAAGGGAGGCTTTGGCATTGGCGGGCGATGTATATAATCAAAGAATTTTCATAGCATCAGATTGTAAAGTAGCTGTTGAAGCAATTAAGAAGGAAAGCGGAGCATCTTACGCTCCAGTAGTACATGAAATAATAGATAGGGCTAAAGTTTTCGACTCTTGTATCTTTAGCCATGAGTTTAGGACCTCAAATGCCGAGGCTCACAATCTCGCAAAACATGCACTTAGTGTAGGGATCGGCCTCCATACGTGGTTTAGGTCATCCCGGAGATCTTATATTCGTCCATGTAAACATTTGTGACGTCTTAATATAAAGCTTGTGAGTTTGCCTAATAGATACGAACCAGTTTTGAAAAAGAAAGTATACAATGACAAAGTACAATAATATCTCCAGCTTGCAGGGTTGAATAAAGCAAGTACACACGTGAGGGAATCCAGCTAGCTTATACTAGTACATTACATCATTACATACATTGGGCATCTCCATCAAGATTCGCTAAGTACAATATATTAATTTTCATGATTCCATGTGCCACCAAATTATTTGGGACAAAGCAGTACGTAGTTTAATTATACTTAGAGCTGCATGTTTATTTACCTTACTTGGCCAAGTTGCATGCACGCTCGAGGTAATCTCTCCATCTCAATTAGTAGTACGTACGAAGGATTTTGGTGGCCTGATCCTGCACAACCTTCCATGCATCGCTCACGTGATGGTCCTCTGTGAGTGTGCTTCCAATGGCACACCTTAGTATGAACATGCCACCTACGTTTGCGGAGCTCATGTAAGGGCCCGAGGTGGCAGCGTTCACGTTCTCAAGGAGGCCTCGGTTGAGCTCGTTGGCCGCCTTGTCGCCGCTGAACTTGTCCGGTGACCGGAGCCGGAAGCACACCAGCGCAAACTTCCTGTCCGTCACCACCTCGAACCTTTGGTCGGCCTTGACCATCTTCTCGAAAGCTTCGGCCATGCGGACGTGGGAGCGGATGTGGTCGCGCAGGCCTTGGATGCCGTAGCAGCGGAGCACGAGCCACAGTTTGAGCGCGCGGAACCGGCGGGTCAGCGTCATGGTCCAGTCCATGTAGTCGACCACGTCGTGACCCTCCGACGTCGCGTCCTTGAGGATGAGATCCTGCTCCGCGCCGAGCGCCGCCACCAGCGCGCTCGGCTTCTTCACCCACATGGCGCAGCAGTCGTTGTTGGCGAGGAGCCACTTGTGGGCGTTCATGCTGAACGAGTCCACGGCCTCCACGCCGTCGATGACGTGGGTGAACTCCGGGCAGACCAGCGCGGAGCCGGCGTAGGCGGCGTCCACGTGCACCCAGACGCCGTGCGGGGCGGTGACGGCGCAGAGCTCGCCGATGGGGTCCACGGCCGTCGTCTGGGTCGTCCCGACGGTGGCGCAGAGGAAAAGTGGCACCAGCCCGGCTTTCACGTCCGCCTGCATGGCCGCTTCCAGTTCCGTGGGGGAGAGAGCGAACATGTTGTCGTGGCACGTGGGTATGGCGCGGCAGTGGTCACGCAGGATGCCGGCGATACGTGCGGCTTTGCGGAAGGCGAAGTGTGTCTGGTCGGAGCAGTAGACGATGAGGTCGCAGATCCTGTTCCCGCCGATCTCGGCGAGCTTCCGGTCCCTCGCGGCCACGAGAGTGCAGAGCATGGCCTCGCACGAGGTGCCAAGAAGCGTTCCACCGCCGCCGCCGGCGAAGAGGAGACTCTCCGGCAGGTGCAGCGCCTTGCCGAGCCAGTCCACGACCAGCATCTCAAGCTCTGTGGCTGCGGGCGAGGCGGCCCACGTGAACGGGACGACGTTGATGCCTGCCGTGAGCGCTTCCCCTAGGGCGCCGATGGTGCTGCTCGACGCCGGGAAGTGCGCCATGTGGCGGGCGCTCTGCCAGTGCGTCAGGCCCGGGAGGATGATGTCGCGGACGTCCTTGAGCGCGGAGCTGAATGCGTCGGGCTCCGGACGGAACGGTGCGTCTGGAGGGAGCAGGTTGCGGAGGAAACCGGGGGTAACGCTGGGGTGCACGGGGTAGTCGCCCATGCGGTCATAGTACTCGGCGATCAAGTCAACTACCTCGTGACTCTGACGCCGGAACTCGTCAGCGTCGAGCAGGCTTGGAGATTGCGTCTTCTTCTCCGTCGTGTCCACCACCACCGGGACGATGCCATTTTGGCCAGTCATGTTGTCCACCAAGCATGTAGGTGGCGCCATTGGTGGAATGCACCTTACAAAGCCAATGCACGGCCTGAACCACACCAATGGTATTTACGCTTCGGCCACCACGTGAATTGGTGCCGGTCCTTGAGCTATTTATAGGACTCTTAATTAGTTGTAAAATAAGTTGCCCCATTAAAAGAAACAGTTGCTAAATTTCATTGGACTAAGACGTGGTTATGTATCATCAGCTAATGCTGTATTCGTGACATCTTATATTGAGACCCATGCAATTTGTTCTTTTAGTTTCTCTTTTTTCTCTTACATGTTCTGCCACTTGACTAACACCTTATTAAGTCTGAATCGGCTGAGACCTAGCCACATCCAATAAAAAATATGTTTGTCGCGCAGTCGAAGACCGGAAGGTTGTGATGTTCCCGACGACGGCGAGCCATGACCTTGCCGGAGAAGGGCCGAGGTGTCACCAGAGGAGGAGATAAATAAGGTGGACACTACCAGAATTGCCATGTTTTTGATTGCCCAATAGTTTGCCAAGTATATAATATTCAACACTTTGCTAAGTAAGCCTTTCACTACTGAAAAATAGTGTTTGCCGAGTGCCCTGACATTCAGAATGTGGAAAATTGCACGGTAACGTTAGGTACCAGCAGATTCATAGTCGTTGTGCCTGATTGTAATGCCCTGGCCAAACCCACAGGTTCACTCGCCGGATCCTGGCCGTTGCGTCTGAGATCTAGGCTGGCTCCACATAACAACTACGCACTTTGCCTCACTCGTGCGCCCCTGGGTTCAAGTACCGAGTCAGTCACCCGCTCTCAAATTGCCCAAGCCAAGCACATTTAACCTTGAGATTCCTTTCAAATGAGCCCCTGGAAAAGAAGGTGCACCTTGTTGATATGAGTAATCTACCATTGTATCTTTATACGTGGAAGAGGTATTTACTAGCATACTATCCATACTTGAAATCATATGTACCTATGATTGGGACTATTAGAAACAGGGGCGGAGCCCAATGGGCCAACCCTGTAGCACAGGCTACAGGGTCCGAATTTTTTTTATGTACTAAATATCAGGTTCTTAGCCCGGGGCAACAGGGTGGGCCGGAAACAGTGCTACAGGGCCCATAATACCAGGCGCACCAGGCCTTCCAGCAGCCCATATCGCAGCACGAAGCCATCAGGCCTCCCTGTAGCGAACAAAACAATCGATCCGACTAAAATAACCACGTCTCCTCATTTCCTTTACGTAAAAAAAAACGTCTCCTCATTTCCTAATCTATCCCGATTCCCGAGCAGGAGCAGGCGCACCGCCCACACCGATTCAGCGACGTGTGTAGCGGCCGGCGGCGATCGATCGATTCACGGATTGTGAACTTGTGCAGTGGCGGCTACCATCGAACCAAGAGTCAAGAGCTAGCTAGTACTTCTAGCCTTCTACTATAGGCTGTAGCTAATCTTTCTACAGATTTAAATCTGGAATTGATCTGTTCCGGAGTCCCGACGAATTGACGATTCGCAGCAGTTGGCAGCACGGATCCGTTCCCGTCTTCTTGGTCGATCCGAACGTCCGCACAGCGACGGCAGCGGCGGCGGCGTAATTTTCTATTCATCTCTCTTAGCAATATAGCAATGTTTTTTTTTTTTTTTGGTCTAGATTACGGTCATGTACTATATGTATGAAATCGTTGCTAGTAGATTAAATCTTATTTAAATGTATGTGTTTTGGCAAAACGTGGGGCAATAGCTATTGCCTATTGTTTAACTTGTAATTACGCATACTTCATTGGATTCAAACTTTTAGATGTCTTATTTGTAATTTATTTGTTAAATGCAGATAATATTGTCAAAACTTGCTTGCGCAATTGCCTCAATGATGACACCTTGAGTGATGATGTTATTTGTTATGTGGAGAAGGAAGAAATGAAAAAGGTCACCAATGATCAAGTGGTTGAGTATTTCATGGCTTGAAGGAAGAGACTGTACTAAAGGTAATTTATAACGTTTTAGCAAATTTAGGTACTTTGATTTAGGCACTTTATTATGTTCTACTTGAAATTTTAATTCTAGTTTAGTTATGTTAGGTTAATAAACCTTGGTGTTCGGTGATGTGTTTTGGAATTTAAGAATGCAAGACATCCTTTTCAAGTAATTTTATTGTTTGCTTTAGCATTATATTAAAGAATTTGACTGTTACATTTTGTTTTTAACTTTTTATATTCCGACTTCTGTTATGTTTGGTATTCCGTGTTACAAGCTATGAAACACACCTTTATCCAATGCATCAATTGCTTGCAAAATTTATGCCATGGTTAAGTAGTGCATCAGGCTAAGGTTAGCTCCAGATCCGCCCCTGATTAGAAAGTATCTGCAAATACTAACACGTTACGTAAACCCAACCATAGCATTAAGATATATTGGCCCCCTTTAATCTGATGACATAAAAGTATAGGGGATCGCAACAGTCTTTAAGGGTAGTATTTCGCTCAATTTATTGATTTGACACAAGGGGAGCCAACGAATAATTATGTGCCTTAGCAGTTGACTTGTCAATTAAACCACACCTGAAAAGCTAAATATCTGCGGCAAAGTATTTAGTAGCACAATAGTATGATAGTTTGATAGTAGCGGTAACAGTAGCAATAGTAATGGTAACAGTAACAGTAGCAATTTTATGGTGAGTGTAACAGCAACGGTAACAGTATTAACTTCGTGATGACAATATGAGAAAATCATAGGCATTGAATCCGCGATGGATATTAGTATGGATGACATTCATCATGCAATAGTCACAACCTAGAGCGATACACAATAGCTCTACCAATATAATGTAGGCATGTATTTCGTATATAGTCATACGTGCATACAAAGTTGTCAGAATCGTGACTCAAGTCTTAGAATCTTACGACCTTACAATCCAAACTAGCCCCTCCGATTCTACGATTTTGCTCATAGGATCTAAGTTTCTACGATCCTGGTAGTTATGATTCTATGATTCACGATCCTACCAACGAAGCTCCGATCCGATTCAGAATCTTGATTCTGACAACTTTGTGTGCATATAATAAGAACTTGCATGACATCTTTTGTCCTACCCTCCCATAGCAGCGGGGTCCATAAGGAAGTCTAAGGGATATTAATGCCTTCTTTTAATAGAGAACCGGAACAAATCATTGACACATGATGAATACATGAACTCCTCGAGTTACAGTCATCCCTGGAGAGTATCCCAATTATTGTCACATCGGGGTCTACGGATCAGAACAATAACAAGTGCATACAACTAGCAGATAAGATAAAGAACTCAAATATACTCATTAAAGCATAAAGGGTTCAGATCTAAATTAACTCGATTACATGATAAGCATAGCAAAGTCATAACAATATCAATCTCAGAACATAGTGGATACTACGGATCAAGCCCTAATAAATTGACTCGATTACATGATAAATCTCATCCAACTCCATCACCGTCCAGCAAGCCTATGAAGGAATTAGCCACTCCCGGTGGTGAGCATCATGGAATTGTTGATGAAGAAGGGTTGAATATGACGACGGCAATTAATCTCCCTCTCCCGAGCGCCGAACGGACTCCAGAACAGCCCTTCCGATGAAGAACAAAAGGTGGCGGCGGTTACGTATCGTAAAACGCAATGAAAACTTGTCTCTCATTTTTTTCTAGGGAAGACGGAATATATAGCCTTGGAATTAGGTCAGACGGCCGCCTGTGGGCCCCACAACACATAGGGTGCACCCTGTTATCTTGTGGACAGCAGGTGGCCCTCCTCCGGTGGATCTCCATTCCAGTATTTTTTATTTATTCAATAAAATATCTCCGCAAAGTTTCGTCCGATTCCGAGAAATTTTATTTTCTACACAAAAACAACATCATGGTAGTCTGTTGAAAACAACGTTAGTTCAGGTTAGTTTCATTCAAATCATGCAAATTAGTGGCCAAAACAAGAGAAAAAATGCTTGGAAAAGTAGTTACGATAGAGATCCATCAACTCCCCCAAGCTTAACTAATTGCTTGTCCTCAGTCAATTCAGTTGATAAACTGAAAGTGATAAAGAAAAAACTTTTACAAACTCTTTTGTTTTTGTTGCCGTATATAAAAAATTAACTAGTATCCAGGTTTTCAGCAAAGATCATGACCTAACCATATGGATGATAACACTTGGAGCTCACATTTACTCATATCAATGACATAATCAACTAGCGAGCAATAATAACATATCTCAAATCCTAACACTTTGTCAAAATAATCCTGATATAATGTCATAACATGGCATCTCGCTAGCCCTTTCTGGGACCGCAAAATATAAATGCAGAGCACCTCCAAAGTTCAAGCAACAACAAAACATTATAACTGAGGGTAGAGGAGATCTGGTCATGCTCATTTCCAAAATTAACCAGACTCAATGCATAAAAATAACAATAGCGCTATCATGATTGGTGCTTTTAAGCAAGAAGATGATGACTCAAATTATAAAAATAAAATAACATGAAAGTAAAAGAATGTGCCCTCATAGAGGGAGGCAGAGATTTGCAGAGGTGCGAGAGCTCAAGGTTTGAAAAATAGATAAATATATTTTGGGTGGTGTGCTTTTCCTGTCAACGTTAATAGCGGTTCCATGCAAAACACATTAATAGCGGTTCCCAAGAAGAATGGATTTTTTACTCCCCTTTCCAACATACAAACACATTTCATGGCCGACCGAATCCTTGGGTGTCCTCCAAACAATCAACTTTCTAGGGAGAGCTTTAGTTGTTAATTTTTGTATTATGCAGGACTAGGTATCCTTTTAACCAACTTCTCTCGTGCAAGACGAGTGAATAAACTATCGTCAACCCGCTTAGCATGAAAGATACTGACCGCCCCATCGCTTCATGAGCGGTACGAGTGTGAATAAACAATCTGGGAGGAGTAAACATCACTGTTGTCCTACTAATACCACAGTACTGACCAGGCTGGTTTTCGTACCGGAAATAGTACGCATTAATATCCTGTTTTATTCCACCATATTTGGATGAGGAACGGAATGTGTAATAATGGTACCGCCAATGTAGGCCCTACAAACTTGAAGACCCAGCAGAAGTTCCTGTACTAAAAAAGGATGCGTCCTACTGCTATGAACTGATTTTGGTGTGACTTTGCATTGCATATGTCGGTGGTCTATTCGCTCCAGCACTGCCTTTTGTTGAACCCACCATCCTGTATCAATCAAGTTCCCTAACGCCCCGGCGATCTGTTACAGCATCGACAGCATGTAGTCCTTTTCTCTTAGAGCAGCGTCACCATTGCAATCTTCCCCTTAGATTATTCCGCAAATACCCATTTTATCTTGAATGAGCAAAAGGATGTGATAAAATGGTCTATGACAAGTAATAGGGAATACACAATGAAATCTGGCTATACTGATCCAATCTGGGTACAAATACCCACATAAGTTTTTGTGGAAGGTTAAAATGCCCCCACACGTCAAAATGTTTATGTGGTTAACTCTGAGAAATTGCATTCTTACCAAGGATGGTCTGCTGCGCAGGGGATGGAATGTGATAACAAGTGTTCTTTTTGTGGGAGAGAGAAAAATATAAATCATTTGTTTTTACATTTACTCAATTGCGATATTGTTGTGGAATGTCATGAAATGTGCCTTTAGCATGTTTGACATCCCTGACAATGTGCAAGATTTGTTTGATTCTTGGATAAAAAAAAATCTATAAGAATGATAGAGGGCTGGTAGCGATTGGAATACTGCTATATTTTGGACCTTGTGGAAATTGAGAAACAGAGTGGTTTTTTATAACAACAGGGTTACTGACCCTTGTGTTCTGATAAATATGATATTGAAATGGCTACATGAATGGAGTGTTTTGCAGACAAACCAAGAAAAAACAAGGCGAATGACGGCGGGCATAAGACAGGTTGGACTGGTAGCACGGGAGGTCTTCAGGGTGGTGCATGGGTGGAGAGCTGGAGCTGGAAGAATTGGGGGGCTGAAGAGCTCTCCCTCTAGCAGGCGCACTAGCTGCTGAAGGTTTCTTCCTTTGCATGTTTCCTCGTTTGGTTGTCCCTGTTGTTTTTAGATCATCTTTTGTTGTAGGTTTATCGTGTGTTGCTTTTGTATCTCGGCTAGAGGCTTCTCTGTGTGGGGTCTGCCCCATTTGAGATCAAGGATTGATCTATGTGAGCTTGTTAGTAGTTTGGATCGCCTCTGATGTTTGTGTTGGAGGTTAGGTCTTAGGTGAGACGCTTCACCAATCTTCACATGATATATCCACATACTTGAACCGCAGGGCTCGGGGGCGATTAGGTCTCCGCCGCGCCGCCACCCCTTCATCCCCCATTCATTCCTCGCCGCCACCGGAGACAGCCGCCGGAAAGCCCGTGCAGGCGCCGGGGAAGGTGGCGGCGGGGATCTCGGCGCTCCGATTGATCTCGATGGCCTGCAGACCAGCGGCTCACATCGGAGGCCTGTGGTCCCTGGGGCGGCGACCCTGCCGGCGAGGCGGCGTTGTCCGGCGGCTGGCGACGTCCGCAAGAGACGTTGGCCAGTGCGCTCGGCCGCGCGGGCGACGGGTCGCTGGTGGAGTCCGGCTGCGGCGCGGTGCTCTATCGTCAGATCTGGAAGTTCCCATATGTCCTGCTGCCTCCCTCGACATCCCGGTGGCTTGCGTCTGCCAGATCCGGTGACGGTGAGCCCTGGTGGTGTACTTGGGGTCTGGGGGAAACCTTGGCCGGTCTAGCCGGCCTGTCGGCGGTGACGCCCAGGGGCGCCACTTTGCTTCATGGAGGCGCAGCTGAGGTCCCAAACTACCCACCCCGATCCCCTGCCCAGGTGAAAACCTTCAATCCTCTTCGGATTTGGCGGCAGCGGCGCTGTTCGCGTCGTGACCTTCCTGGAGGTGTCGTCAGGGGCCTTGGGGCTCGGTTGGGAGTGCAGAGGAACTGCAGGCGGAGGGGACGGGACCAGTGGCAGCAGGTGGTGTTCACGAAGGAGGAGTGGCGTGGCATCTGGCACGTCGAGAACGACGGGTCTCAGCGACATGGATCAGTGGAGTCTCGCCGCTGGGCGTGTGATGATGGACGAGCACAGGATGGTGGCATTGTCTGGCGTCGTGGTGGCGTCAATGGCAGCTAGGCCAGGCAAGGTCGATGCGTCAATACATGTCTGAAGATGGATCGGTGGCAGTTGGCGGCGGCGGCCTCTGAGAGTGCGCCGTACCGGTGTGTGCCCCATACCCGGCAAGTGACTTGGTTCGGGCCTCCGGTCTTAGATGTTAGGCTTTGGTGCGAGTTCTGTTTGGTATTAGGCTTAGACTATCAACATCCCTTCATCAACTGGATAGGTGCAAGGTCTGCTTTAAGATTTATTGATATATTTCTTTGTAAGGTCTTTATAAGTAATTAATAAAGTGACTGCATGCATATGAGGCCAGGGGTCTTCCTCCTTTTCTAAAAAAAACATGATTGCTGGGAGGGGAGGAGGGACAGCTCTTTCTTTTCGCAGTGATCTTGCATCTACTCTACTTTTCTAGTTGTAATCAAGACACTGTGATTTCTTTTAATAGAAATCAGAGAGGGAGCTCTGTTTGTAAAAAAAAAAATCGTTTTATTTTAGTTAAATATATGCCTGCCACTCTGCCTTCTAGATGTATGTATTAATGAGTATATATTTGTCTAAATTAAGTTTGGCATGATTAATTATTAGGTACTATGTGTGGAAAATCATCATTTTTTCTGCAATTCTATGTTTTTAGAAATATCGGCTGCAAGGAATGTTATAATGTTGTTTTAATAGATAGGCCGTTCTAAAATTGATCAAGAAAACTGAAGTAGACGAATATCAGTCCTACAAAAAAAAATCCTTACAATGAGTGAATGTTATGACTTTTTAGCTTTCGGAGCGTGCTAAGCTTTCCATGACTGCCTTCTGTAGCTTACGGAAAGTTGGATACTGGTACATTGTTGCGTGAGTTGGGCACTGGTACAATGGTACGTGAGTTGGGCACTTTTGCCTGAGTTGGACACTTGTACACACTGTTGCATGAGTTGGACACTAGAACCGAACTAGGTATTGTCTCTTGTGAAAGCTAAAAATACCTCTAAGAGTGAAGATATTCCTCTGGTTTTTAAGGAGAGGGGTCTTCTTAACTAGAGATAACCTGGCACGACGTAACTGGCAAGGTAGTAAAACATGTGTTTTCTGACAACATGACGAGTCTATTAAACACTTATTTTTTGAGTGTAAGTTTGCTCGGGCAGTATGGATCATTGTTCAAGTAGCTTCCAATCTATACCCCCCATGTAGTGCACGTAACATGTTCGGCAATTGGTTGCGGGGTATTGATAAACAACTTTCTGCACATATTCTCGTGGGGGCAGCTGCCTTATGTTGGGCATTATGGCTTACCAGGAATGATGTGGTTTTTAATAATAAATGTGTTTCTTCTCCTGTGCAGGTTATTCATGCATGCACACGATGGCTCCGTACTTGGTCTATCTTGCAGAGGCCGGAGGACAGGGACCTTTTATGATGGTGTCTACCCGGCTGGAGCATACGGCCAGGGAGGTTTTCTCCTTCTATGGATGGCGGTGTAATCTCCGGATAGGATCTACCCCACCCTAGGCTGGATTGATTTATTTTCGCTACAAAACTATTTTTATTTTATTTTATTGGTCTTTTGGACTTGTTGGCTGTGTGCATCATGCTATGCAAAGGCCGGGCATTCTTTCGATGCGGTTGTATCACCTTGATAAATCAATTCAATGAAATGTCCTTTATCGAAAAAAGGTGTTGTCTCTTGTGTGATGGTGAAGCTAATGACGTTTTGATTCAAGCGTCAAAATGTACCTGTCACGAGTCTGTCATGTTTTCTCTTCCGAACAATTTTAGTGTAAATCTTGTTCGCTGGTACCCATCAAGCAAATTAAACTCTGTAGAGTTGGCCAGGCCATGTTCACCTTTAAGCTGTGGAAGCGATGGATGCTTTAATTCTTGTGGACTACCGGTATTCCTGTTGTACTATGGTGCATGTCACGGACATAGTATTTATTGCCACGGCCTACTGTTTTCATCTTCTATCGGCTATCCGTCCATGCAATTGGCATGACATGGGCTGTAGGGATGCTAGCTGGAATCATTCTGCTTCACTTCGTAACCATTTACCATTGGATAGGTACGAGTGATGAACACATCGCTTGCATGCCCAACACGTGATGCCAGATCGAGCCTTCTCACCTTTGTTGTGTCTGTCTTTCATCAATATTTGTTTATACAATTTCCTCACCAATAATCGGGTCTAAACATTCACACCATGTATTTTGTTTCCTACACCTGCGTCATAATTGTAATCTTTATTTCCTTGAGATTATTCAACACATATCTATTTTATTCAAATCACATATATGCATCACAACTGCCTTACATACATACGTATTTATCAGTATATATGCAACTAAACTGAAACAACGTAATAAATTTGACATGATTTATTGTAAGGTCCTCTGTGGGTCAAGCGTGTATTCATCATTTTTTCCTGACATTATAATTTCTACAGATTTTCCTTGTAATGATTTTTGTTAATAACTACAAGGCGGAATATGCCAAAGATAAGCAAAGGGGGCAGGATTTAGGAGCGGTGGCAGGTACTAAGGGCATGTTTGGATTGAGGCCTGGCAGGCATCATCTGAGCCAGGCAGCGATCTCCACCTCAGGCCTTCAAAATCAGACGCCTGAGAGTGTTGCATGACTCAGGCAACTTTCTTTGGAAGCAAACCAAACATGCCCTAAGCCTTGCATGGCTGCCTGTAGAGTATGTGACTTGGAAAGGCATCGAGGCTTCTTGTCGTCATTTACCGTCGTTCTTATATTCTTCAAACATTTTTTATGTTTTAGTGAACTAAGTGTTATCTCTTGTACAACGATGACGCGGAGCAGAGCTGTGAGCAAAGCTAGTCATGGTAATTTGATGTGTCAAAACATACATGTCATGTTTTTTTTTTGGAGAGATGAACTTTTCCCTTTGAAAAGCTATTTTTACGTAAATCTAGTTCGCTGGTACCCATCTACCTCGCTCGTAACCATCTTCTTTGGTTAGAAACCAAATCGAGCAAACTTGAATAGTACTAATTAGGAAATTAAAATCGGTGGAGTTGGCCAAGCCATCTATGACACCTTTACACTATGGAAGCGATTGGGTGTTTTAATTCTGGTGGAATACAGGTGGCTCGCCAAACCATCAACAAATCTTTGTTAATTGTTGCGTTTCATAATGAGATAACATGTGATGTGGATCCAACAACGACAACACATACATGTAATGTTTCTGACGGCGATGTCTTGGAGGCATGATGAGCTCCACGATGAAAACACGTGGTGTAGACTTTGTTCGACACTCAGTGTTACGTCCTTCTAGAGAGTACCGATTATCTTGAAAGCTATGGAAGCGACCAATGCTTTAATTCTTTTGGACTGGTGGTGGCTCGTTGAATCATCAACAGAATTTTGAATATTATTGTGACTTTATAATGAGATTACGCACGCTGTAGATTCAGTAACGACAACGCATGCATGGAATATTTCTGAAAGCGTAGTCTTGGTGGCAAGATGAACTGATGTAAACACGTGAACACTGAATGTTGCATCCTTCTTGATAATATTATTTTTTGGTTCCCCCATAACTCTTTTTCTCTTCCGGGGTGGTGCCCAGACTACTATGCAGGGTGTTTCATATTTGTGGGCATCTAGTAGATTTGAAGTGTTGCAGTTTGTCACATCACCGATGACCGGGTTTTGTAATGTTTAACACTACAAAGGCATATTTTGTCTTTTGGAAGCCCTTCGACATGTGGTGTTGAAGTAGGCAGTCCAAATATCAGAAACCCTTAACTTATAAAAAATTTAGAGGAAAGGGGGTATGTAAGACTATCCACAGTGGGAGTAACATAGGTAGTAACATAGATGTTACCTAACCGGAAAATATGATGTGACAACTAATTAATGAGAAGAGAGAGAAATTGAGTAACATAGCTAGTTACTCATACTATGAGTAACATAACGCACACCAAGACAAGATGAGTCTATAAGCTAATAAATGAAAGGCTCAATACACCTATGTTACAACCACTGTGGAGGTAGTAACTTAGACTAGTAACATATGCATGTTACTACTCTATGTTACTTCCCATTGTGAGTAGTCTAAGGCCAATGCAAGTCCCCTACATGCATGCCACAAGCTTCTCCTCCAGCGGTGATTAGCTAGAACATAACTAAAGGCACACTGAAAAGATGGATGTCCTCTTGGTGTCCCTCCGGACCATGTCTGCTCCAGTATTCTCCTCATGGTCACTGATGGGGCCATCAATATTCAGAGTAGTCCAGTTTGTCGGTGGTGGTTACCAGCGAAGAGGTCTGCCCTCGGACTAGTTGCAAGCGTTAATGAGCCAACGAGCCTGACCTCTTCAAAAACATTTTCCCTCAAATTGATCAGCTCCAGGGTGCAAGTGAATTGTTTTGGGGGTCTTGACATAGCTCAAAAGAAACAACCATGAGGAATTCCGACCTCTGATGGATGTTTCTCGTGGATGATTTGTTTCTTCACATGCGAAGCAGCACCGCATGCGGGCACCTATGAAAAGCCTGAAATGTATCCTTTGGCACACTTGGGCATTTTTTTTAAAGGAGGATTACCCACAGCGCATTCGCGCATGGGGACATAAAGGTTATATTGATCGGCTGGCAATGCGTTCATCAAACCTATCTTAAGTGCTTAACATATCTTGGTACACCAATTATAAATATCAACATTTTCTCCTTTCGCGGAAAAGGGTCAACTATTTTGGTTCCTAGTCTTGTCCACGAAGAGTTTAAAACGTTACAAATTAGATGATGTCACAATAAAAAATTGTAACGTTTTGACGAAAAAAGATATTTATATTTCTACCGGTTCCTAGTCTTGACTCCTCATTTGACTATGGGAACGTTACAAATTAGATGTCCTAGTCAAATGATGAGTCTTATCGGTCGAGAAAAAATGTCGAATATTTATGGGACACTTTTTATTTTGATTATATACAATTTAGTAATGAACTAGCAAGACCGAACGAGAATGAAACGTCGCCAATCACCACAGTGAACGAGTCTCCGAGATCCAGAACACCAAGTATTTAATCCGAAGCCATTCACCGTTCAAGTGACTCACATGAGAAACTGGATGAGCAGGAAGCAAGCATGACACAAGAAGCCGTGGTTTTTCTCTTTTTTGAGCCGAAAACAGTAGGGGTAGTTCCCTAATGCGCCATTTTATATTTTATAAATGATGGTCATGTACAAATGGGGGATGAGTGTTACAGTTTAGCACAACTAATAGTTTACATTAAATCTAGCCATGATTGCATGCCTTCCTTGACGCTAGGTCTAACCCTATGAATAATCAAAGAAAAAACTACCTGAACCCTCTAGTACAAGAGCTAATGGATACCTGCTAATTCACAGAGATGAGATCGCTTCTTTGTAGCAAGATCTGCCCGCATTCCCCAATAACATGTCCATACGATTTATCTCTGTTATTTTAGCATCTTTTCATTTTAATTGATGATACCTTGTGTGTTGCTGCAGAAATCGTTGCAGTATATTTCGATGAGATTTTGTTAAATATGAATATTGAAATATTTATTAAATATAAGTAGAATAATATAAAGGAATAATTTGTTCATGAATGTTGAAGTGGCATCTGTGATGAAATGAAAACCTTCCGCGTGCTGAAATAAATAAAAATAGTAGGCGACAACTAATGATGAAGTAGAAGTCATGCATGTTTTTTTATCACGATACAGACGCAGACACTCATACACACACATACACGAACCGTTATGAACACATGGACGCACACCCTACGTCCTATATGCACCCCTGAGAGACTGGAACGGCACATCATCTTGAAATTGAAAAAGTCTTCATAGACGTGTTTGTAGTCGACGGGAACGTCTCCTTCCACTAAACGTAGATCGTTGAAAGGTCTGAAATAAATCCAGAAAAATGTGACTACCAATGCCATGTCTAGGACTTGAATCCTGGTGGTTTGATATCACAAAGAACCTAACCATCTGAGCTATGCTCAATTCGCAAAAATGCATGCATGTTATGGTGGGACTTTAATGAGCTGGCACGTGTGCATGTAAAAATGAAAAAAACAATGACAATCAACTTTTAGACATATAGGATCTCATTTTTATTCCTTAATTAACAAAGTCGCCACGATCCGCATGCACCATGTGTGGGCGGATAGTGCCGATTTTACACGACGAACGGGGGAATACACATTAACTTGGGCCACAACATGAACTTAGAGCGCAAGTTTGTGACGCTACAGATAATAAACTGAACTGAAACCGAACAACCAACACAACCTTAGCATTGAACGAAGATTTAAATGTCGTAAGCCCCAATGGAATCAACCGGCGGCGGCAGTGGCAGACGGTCCGAGCTGACTTGAACGAAGAGGTCGAGCCTGTACACACTGTACTTTTGCGGTACGCTCATCTCCGGCACGGGCCTCATGAAGCTGTACCCACGCGCCATCCGAAACACGCCGGTGCCGCCCACAATGCTGCGCTCGACGGCGCTCTCGAAGGTCAGCACGGGGCCGAGCACGGTGACCGTGCTCCCGCGGAACCTCCCCGCCGTGAACAAGAAGTTGACGGCGGACTGCATGCCCGGTGGGCTCACCAGACCCGCCAGCGCGAAGAGGGCTTGGAACCGGCCGCAGAGCGACGATCGGCGAGGGTCCGGGCCGTCCCGCAGCTCGTTGTCTACCACGCCGAACTGCCCGAAGCTGTCGCCGCCCAGCGGGGACTGCACCGTAATCAGCCGCGTGGCGTTTGGGCCCGCCAGCCTCTCGTGCATGTACACAACCGTGTGCTCCCAAACGTTGTCGTCCGGCCGAGCGCATGCTACGGCCGCCGATGAGGCCAGCAGGAGGACGAGAAGCAGCGGCAGCGGCGAGGAGGAAGCCATGGCCGGCGATGGTAGTATCACGTACTGATTTGGTGAGAATAACGTTGGTTTGGTGACGAGTGAGGCACCGCAAGCGTAGCTAGCTATATAAATAGGCTGCACTCCGTTTCAATTGTCTCTTCTTTTTGCAAACATATATGCTAACTACGACCCAAAAGTGAAAACTTCGTGGTATTAGCATTTTCAAAAATCACTTGTGTGTCCCCGCAAAAAACATATCACTTGTGTGGAATACTGTTATTAAGCCTTCCCCATTGCACGCTCTAGGCTCTAGTATCGAAGTGGCATTAGGAAAATCAAACCGTGTGCCCGAAAGTGAAACGTGTGCGATCATAGCGCATGAATAAGAAAAATAACTACACAGTTTGAAGGGTCAATCGTGTATGTGTTGTATAACACATGGTTCAAATTAACAAATTGTGTGCGAGGAGTAAAAATATTGCAGCTTTTATATAGTCTATCACGGATGCAGTGCGGATGGTTCATCAAAATGGACCGTGCGCGATCATCACACATCCATACATGTGTGAAGCAGAAAAAAAAGAAGAAAAAATAAAAAATAAACATCCACACATCATCGCCCTCGCTCCGTCCCTCGCGTCGCTGTCTGGTACTCAGCGAAGGGAAACCCATCTTCGATGAGTTTCAGCACTCGATTTTTTGGCCGGTTGGCACGTTTCCAGGGCGTTCCACGTGGTCATATTTTTCCACTATCGGGCGTTTGGCAAATGCTCCCACGAGTTACCCACGTGGCACCTTTGCCGAGCGTAGCACTGAACATCTATGCCATTTTCCGACTGTTACACTGATCGGCAAAGCTTTTGTCAGTAACTTTTTTAGTTCATTTTGCAATTAGCCCTCAAATAAAGCATATATAACAATTCATATATGTTAGATCCCACATATCACAAGCACTGAAACATTATATTCAAACCAACATTCTTAAACATATATATCACAAGGTCAGAAGCAGAAGTTCTCAAGCACATAAGAGCAAGTTCATAAGTTCATAATTTCTGATGCACACAAGCACAAGTATAGAAAGTCCACAAACACAAAGTTGTCAACATAACCTGTAGTTTACAAGGTTTCGGAGTTCGAGTGGGACATCATGAGGCATCTTTGGGCTTCCTTTCGCACCTCCTGTATCATTGCTTGATCCAACCGATGGATTCAGATGTAAGCGTGAGACAGTAACATGAATGGTATGGACGAAAATGCTGATTAAAAAAGTTGAAGATAACTCACAAAACTGAAGATAGGATGATGTGTAGGAGGGTTGGAACTTAGGTGTGTCTTGGACAGTATAAAGATGTTGGATCACCAACGCTTGTTTAGACTACATCACATACATCGCACAACGAGTTGCATATGCTTCTTCCGGGCATCCTTTTTACAAAATCTTTTCTTGAGGTATTGTGTGTGGTACTTGATCATGCAACAATAATTTTCAAGTCTATAGTAATGACTAATGTAGTTTCAAAGAAATTTACCAAAAAATCATTATGCGCCCACAAGGCGGTGTCTCTATACACCCTCGCGGCCAGGTTTGGGGCATCCGCAGCGAGTTTATAGTGCTTCCATGACCAAGTTGGCTCCATGGTATTGTTTGGCAAAGTGATAGGGCTAGGGTAAGTGCCTTGCACAGAAGTCCAATGATGCCACTCGCTTGGTGTGGCAGAGGCGCATCTCCAACCACTTTGAAGCTCATACATAATCAGAAGTCAAGGAATTATGTATGTCTTGAAGTTTCCACATTATGAAGTTGCCACACTGATTATGCCATCATTTTGTGAAGCTACTGCTTCCTTATGAATTCTTTCATGTGTTCTAACTAAGTTTTTTCGTGGGGCTATCACAATTAACATTCTCCTTGTTTAGTTTTCTTTTCTTGATTCGTTAGGTAGCATCCTATGTCCTAATAAGTTGCGACATTGATCCTTTTGGGGTGAGGGGGTAGGGGTTAAATTCATTGTTTTAACGACTAGTTATGTTTGCTCCTCCCAATTCCACATCATATGTGCTAGTTATGTTTTTGTAACGACTATTAATTCAAGTGGTTAACTAGGCTAAACGAGGAAGATGGGTTATTAACTAATATACAGGATGGCAAGTTCGAAAGGATTTCTAGTGGCAACCTAAGTATAGATAGCAGGTCAGAAAACGGGCTGCCAAATGCAGATGACTGTTGGTGGCAACTGAAGTACAAATATCATGGTATGAACTTTGGGCCAGAATGTGCATTTTCAGGCATGTATATATATGTGTGAATTGTTTATTTTCTAGATCCTTGCAACTTTTCTTCTGTGTATGAAGTCCTAGACAGGTGGTATTATGCTGGCAACTTAAGTTCTTCTCGGGTGGTAGTTTTATGATGCTAGGTGCATTCCGTGTTGGTTATTTGTGGTAACTTATGTCTCCTTCTAGTGAAGCAGAAGCATATGGTAATTTTTGGTTAATGGCAAGTGATGCTGATGCTCAGTGGAAACCTGGCTACGAAAAAGGTTGTAACTCTTTGTTGCTCCTCTTTTTCCACGTGATGACTTTAATATCGATGGAGTGTTGTTTGCATTGGAGTAGCCGTGTCATGCTGATGCTGACATGTGGACAATATCTTAGAACTAACAAAGAATTTTGACCTGCAAGTAGTCCAGAGTGCTCAATGAAACGAGATGAAGGCTATTTCAGGTGCTCAATGAGAACACCATGTGAGGTACATGCTAGTTTGCTATCTACATTTACTGTCACTCAAGGATATTTATTTTATGGACACCAACGCAAATAAAAAATATTTGATAGTCGACTTTTATCACATCATGATGTTAACTAATTTACAACATAATTAAAAATTCATAGTAGATCACATGGCAACTAAGTTTGTACGTGCATGGTCACTTATGTAGTAGATTCACGTGAAAAAAGAGATTTCTTGTTTTGGCAAATTATGTACTATATCAAGTGTAAATTCTCTAGGTATATTGAGGTAGACTCTTGTGATGGCCAGAATTGGCATAACACGATCCCCGTGTTGATTATTTGGTATCTTTCATTCATACCATGAATTCAACGAATTTATATGACCGAGGATTATGCCAACCAGACAAGATGACACGAAAAAGGAATTTGCTACCGTCCTCACAAGATGGTACATCCATTTGATAAAATTTGTAAAGATAAAGCTAGTGACCCTAAGAATCTACGAGTTGCGATAAGAAAGATGAGTTCAATTCATATGGTATGATGTGGGTCACATACAACTAGTGGCCCTTTGTTTGTTTTTTCCCTGAATCTCCCCCAGCATATCCATGCACCTACAGAGGATGTTCTTGTCGCTGATAATTTCAGGGCCTGAACACCCGGGGAAGTCTAGGAGTGTGTTCACGGGGCCTCTGACGGATAGTTGATTCGTGCCTGGACATACTACCGAGCAATAAAGAAGAACCAATGTCTAAAACAACATGTGGCACTCATACACCTAATTAATAGCTTAGTACAAAAATATAAACGTGCTAAAAATCATGTATAAATGACATGAATATACCATTTATGAATGACATGAATACATCATGAAGCTAGAAAACTAATTTTATATTTGTGCTTTATTTGCGAAATGGATTAAATTTTGGTTTGGCCCTTTTGATTAATTATGTATTGTTTTTATAAAATTTGAAAATATACCATGGGCGAGCAGATAAAAGCGCTCTGTCACTGATAGAGTACTTATCAATGATGTGCAATTCTATGCCAGTGTCATTGGTGGTCACGTTACCATGTCAAGCGGCTATGCTCACTAATTACTACTATCTACTTTCCACATACGAGCTAGGCACTTGATAGTTGTAACCACTTACCACTGGCGAATTACCAGTAATGAACGCATTGCATGTGAGTGAAGTCAAAAATGTGCATGCCACCGGTAATATTTCCTGCACTAGTGTGGTCCAAGCGCTTGCATGCAAGATTTTAGAGTTCGTATTAAAATTACATATATCCCTCGGCACGTACATGTTACCCTTCATTGTACCTGTCTTTCATCAATATTTGTTTCTCCTAGTGCCTCATCATTGCAATCTTAATTTACTTGAGATTATTCCACACATACCCATTTTATTCTAGTCACATATCTGCATGCCATTGCCTTATAGACATACGTATTTACCAGTATATATTCATCAAAAATGGAAAAAACTTCATAGATTTGGCATTATTTGTTGTATGGTACTCTGTGGGCAATGAATTAATGTTATGACAACGACCACAAAACTCGTCAAGCTTGTATAAATCATTTTTTTCTCATTATAATTTCTAAAAATATTGCTTGCAATGAATTAATGTTATGACAATGACCACAAAACAGAAGATGACAAAGATAAGCAAACGAGACGAGCATCCAGAGCAGTGGCAGGTACTAGGCTATATGGTGGAAACAGAAGATGACAAAGGAAACGTTCTAAACTGGCATGATGGCTTTGTGTACTTACTCGGTATGTGATTTGAACACTAGAACACTGGATTGTGACGTTTTACTGAACTAAGTGGTGTGCCTTGTCTGGTGACGAAGAAAAGTAAAGCCAACCACGTTTGATTGAAGCGTCACAATGGACTTGTCACGAGTCTGTCATGTTTTTTTTTAAGTCGAACTTTTTCTGTTGTAAAGCGAATTTGACGTAAATTCAGTTTGTTGGTAGGTCGTTGCGTCTTTTTCTTTCGTTATTAGAAACCAAATCAAGCAACTTATGAGTTCGTTGGTAGCTCGCTGGCCGCGTCTTTTTCTTTGGTTATTAAACTCGTTCGTTGGAGTTGGCCAAGCTATATACACCTTTAAACTGTGGAAGCGATGGATGCTTCCTACGGATCACCTTATTCTTATGAACAGTACTGTGATGCATGCCACGTACATAATATTTATTGCCGCCGCCTAGCACTGTTTCCATCATCTATCCGCTATCCATTCATGTAGTACCAATAGTACTAGTACATACTACTGTGTAAATCTCAGGTAGTACGTACCAATAGTCCATGTACCAATCAGCTAGTAAATCGGGTACTGTACCATATGCATGTGATGGGCTAGTGCAGCATAGCATAACATCGGGTACATGATGCTAGTTGGGTTCATTCTGTTGTACTCGCTAATTAGCAGAATATGGAGGAAGGGAAATGTGTCGTGAATGCCGCAGTGCTATATATGTACCCCTAGGCACCCAATGTTTATGCTTATAGTGAGGACCAAGCCATAAACCATAGTACCATCACATGATTAGATAGCATGGAAGATACAGTTTGTATTCCATGACAAACTCCATGCATGGACTTCGTCGTGCTGGCTATATGCTCAAAGCAATGTAGGCAAAAATATTCTAGAGTATATGAACAATATTAAATATTGAGATACACAATTGGATTAATATCCTAAACTGACACACACATTTGTGGTTATCTATCGGCAGTGATCTACCAACTTATTCATAACAAAAACCTAGCACTTTGTATGTCTGCCTCCCGGCTCGCCTATGGGCGACTCCGAAGACACCGCTGCCACCCATGAAAAACCTAGCCACTGCAGTCCATCCCCTTGACGCCGCCGAAGGAGGCCAGCCGGCGGCAGATGGCAGTAGTGGGGTGTTCTTTTCCTCCTCCCATGCATCTCCTTCCCCACCTCTAGCCCCAACCCCAAATTACCCCCTATGCCTGTTTTGACGACGCACTGTCGTTCTCTAGCACGTGCGGTTTGACAGCTTCACCGAGATCGGCATGATGCTAAACATGTGGATGCCCTGAACGAGAGCCGATTGGATCGCAACGGAGTTGTGCGTCACACATCGCCCATGTTGTGAAGAATCTAGCTCCTAACCAATGGGATGAAGTTGGTGTAGCCTTTGGAATGCCACACATGGTCGCCGTCATGGCTGCCGCCTCCCCCTCGCCTTTTGATCCACGCGTTGTCGGGGCCTCAATGCAGCCTCGGTGTGGCGCCATCACCGCCAAGGGTAGAGGGCCTAGGCGAGGTTCACGGGAACCTTCAACCTCACAACCTCACCGCCAAGTGTATGTCCGGTAAGCGGTTACCAAGGTGTTGTGGTGAAGCTCTTGGTGGTTATGTTTGAAGAGATCAACAATGCTCAGAGGAGAAAGAACTCCATTGGATGGGGAGATGATGAAACTTTCACTACTCGTCCAGCGAACGTGGTTTAGTTTGTGTATGTCTACGTGTAAACCATGTGTGCGGCAATCGTGAGCCGGACAATCGGTGTATTGTAGCAACATTCTTGGCAATTGGGGCAGCAACACAAGGTGACTTCAATTTTTATGGTGTTCTTTTCGCCATCTCAGTTTCCAGGATGAGAACCCTAGGATTGGCCTTCATTGGTTGTACCTGGCAATGACGGATGTCTATCTATTTTCTTGCTGAAGGCATTGTTTGGAGATTACTCAGTCATTCTAGGAGATGAAACCCAAGATCTAACTTTGGTGGTTAATCGAAAGACATCAGCACTTGTGGATTGTTCCCTTACTAGAGGCGTCTCTCTTGGAGAAACATTTTCGCGGTACAGGTGTTGCTAATTAATGGTGGTTGTTGTTTGTGATACTTCGTTGATTACTTCAGCGGGGTCCTATTTTTTCATCCGCTTGCCATAGCTTTGGTCTTGTTTGGCTTTGTTTTTTGTCGGCGTATTTCATTTTGTGTGCATAGGTGCTGGTTGTGTGCATCCACTCGATACTTCATGACGAGTCAATAAAAAGCACCCTTTATTGCAAAAGGTGCATTCATGATAATCATTTATTGGCTTTTAGATAAAATTATGAAAACCTATAAAATATAATTTGTTCTAAAACTAGACCATACATTACATGTGTATGTAAAATTATGAAGATTTATCTTTGTGGTGTTTCATAAATCAAGAATATCTTCGTTGAGATCCTGTAAAGAGAGCCTCCGTTAACCAAATGGCTACATGATATTCGAAATTGAATCGGTGTGCCAATTGAAAAAAAGTTGAATTTGGTGAACCATAATAATAACACACTCAAAATAGGAGCATGATCGTAAATACAAATTCTGCCCCGGTGGGTGGCAAAACTCTTAAATAATTTGACCTCAAATAAATATGTATTATTAAATCAATGTTTAGATTTACCATCCATGCAAAAGTTAGTTGAGTACAAATATTTAAACTCACTAAATATTGTTGATTACATTCAAATATTTTTCTTATTGTAGGACTTTTAGTCGTTTTCCAAATAAATAGGAAAGTGTTGGTTAGTCCTATAATCTTTGTACAGAACACCATAAAAAGGGGCTTTTTAGCCATATATATCATTCCACAGTTATTTATGTAATTCAGTGTAGACCATCAAATATGAGTATTTATGAGGGTCACCTGATGGGATGCCAAATGTTTTGGCTTTGGGGTAATTTTTTGCAAATTTCCTTTTTTTCCATCTTTATTGTATATACTTTGGGTATGTACAATATATACTGCACCTCCTTTCAGATTTACAAAACCAAGACAGATTATCAGTGCCGCTTTTCAAAAAAAAGCTGAACTACCAGTTTGAGTGGCATGGATGTACTACAATATAAGAGACATCTCGCATCATTTCTTGACTTCTTTTATAGTACATCAATTCATTTCATGCGATTATTTTCGGGATCCAACAGCCCAAATTACACAATAATACAACATATTTGTTTGTACTAGTATTTTCTGGCTTTAAGTGCACTTTGGGAATTTCTTACAGCAGATCAATTGGGTCACTGCTTGTTGATTCACTACTCGTTGATTCACTTCTACAACTGTAATCTCACTCCAAATTTACAATACGTTATGTAATTTGTTGATAATGTAATCTCACTCCATCATATACACTATTCTCAGGCTTCTGATCTTAACCTTCCCATGTCTGGGCACCAATGTCATGGTCACAGTCTCATCACCGTCTGCATCCAAATCTTCCAAGAGCTCGTTCAACGCCACCCTCATGCTTGTCTCTACAATCATCCCTTTTCCCGTGCCATCGATACGTGGATGAGTCAAGCACACGTAGCTCCCCGCTAGTTCGCGCCCGCTGGGTTCCACCTTCTCGTACTCCATGGCGTTCACGTAGACGTCGAACTTGACCATTTCTGTTCCATCGGTCTCAATGCCTTCGATTACCAGCACTTCCTCACGTGCCTCCTTCTCTTGCGTGCTTCGGAGCACTTGCGGTCGTCTTACCTCCACGGTCACAACTTTGTGAAGGGATAGTGGGAATATGACGGACTTGAGCAAGGCTTTATTTTCGCTCAAGTTTGGAGTTGTAGGTGGGCGTGCGTCCACCCATGGTATGCCAACGCCCTCAAACTTGTACCGGAGCTTCTCCGTGTCGAGCACGTCGCGGACGGTGATCCTCACTAGGCGGGACTCCTCGTCGTAGAAGAGGAAGGAGGAGTCAAGCCAGTCGGGGTCTGTGAAGTCGACATGGCCACGGTAACCACGGGCAGCGCCGACTTCACGCCAAGCCTCCCACAGGCGGTCCATGTTGCTGTGGTGCGGGAAGAAGAGTGGGTCTCGGCCGGCCGAGTAGTAGGTTCCCATGTTCTCCACGTTGGTGAGAGCTATGTCGCCGGTCCAGAAGTGCACCGTGTTGTGTGGCGACAGCTCCACTGTCCCAGGGCCTGGCTTGTCAGACTGGCCAGCACGGAAGGGCTGGCCATGGAAGAGGGACGGCAAAGCTGCATTGGTAATCATCTGAAATACAGTTGTCAGACAGGCTGGATTTATTGTTCAGTGAGGAATCATATTATATGTGTACGTAAGTACTCTCTTCGATATAAGAAGAAATGGTCTGGTGGCTTTAGTTCTAAATGACTAAATGAAACATAAAAAGAAAAAAGGAAAGAAAAAAAGAAATATCCACACAAATCTCCACGTAAGATCAATGATATAGGACTTAGATGTGCAATACTTATGTCACATCTAGATGTGATTTAACAAAACCGTACTAAGTAATAAGTGCGGGAAAATTTCCGCAAAAAATGGTTATAAAAATAAAAAATAGTAGTAGCGTACGTAGGTGGCGCACCTGCTTGTACATGGTCCTAAGGTTGTACCGGATCTGCTGATCATCGGTGCGGTTGCTCTCCACGCCGACGAAGCCCAGGTCCACGACCCTGGGCGGCGCGTGCCTCGGGTTCCGAACAGGGTCATAGAGCGGCGACGAGGAGTTGGCGAACTCGGGCGGCATCCGCATCCCGTCCGGCACGTCCCAGCTCCAGAAGGGCAGCGCGAAGTCGGGCTCCCCGAGCAGCTTGGCGGCGATGCGCTCGAAGAAGTAGATGTAGGCGCGATGGAACGGGAAGAAGAACCAGGAGAAGTGGATCTGCATGTCGAGCTCTGGGTTCCCCGTCTGGCGGTAGGAGCCGGTGCAGTAGGCGCAGTGGATGTTGGCCATCTGATAGAAGCTGCGTGGGTCGGTGTGCGGCAGGGCCTTCATGAGCGCGATGGCGCGCTCGTACTTGGCCATGTGCTGCTCCGCCCCCACGGCGTGCACCGGCCGCCGGACCCTGAGCGGCTCCGCCGGGTCAGGGAGAGTGAAGTTGATTGGCTCCGACGAGGAGGCGGACGCCGGGGGACAGCAGTAGAAGGGCGGGAGCGGGTTTGGCGGCAGCTTTGGCTTGCGGCACGTGTGGAGGCTGGTCTGGAGAGGCCCGCCGACATGCTTGGCGCGGCTGCCGTTGGTGGTAAGTAGTGAGACGATGTATGGAGGTAGGCCGGAGACGGCGACGAGCGCCGTTGATAGAGAGGAGCTGGTGGTGTAGACGACGACCGTGGCCACAGCGACGACGAGGAAAACGCAGGCCGCGACCGCGAGTGGAGCACATGCGCCTCCTCTACCACTGCCCATGACGCTCTAATTAGGTGCTTTGCATGTTGCTTCGCACAGCCAGGCTATTTATAAGGAGCACAAGCGAACTCGGAACAAAAATTGTTTTGGAGTGTCTATTCATCGGTTTTTTATTTTCGTTTGGGGAATCCGTCACATCTTTTTCTTGGCGTGTACACGTGTCCAACTTTTTTTAACACGAATATACGTGTGCAACTAGTGCATCAACTAGTTATAAGTAGGATTTAGTATTCTATACTGACTCGTTCATGTAATTAGAAGATGCTCCCGTTGACTATGAAGGCATCTACGGTGATTTTGTCAATCTCAAGATGATGCCGGCTCAATCTTTCGGAGATGCTTATAAAGATAGGGTATGTGTCACTAGTAGAAAACAGGGCTTTCGTCCTAGCCGGATCGGAGCAATAGTCCCAGTCGCGTTACGAACCGGGACTAATGTAAGCATTAGTCCCGGTTCGAGCGGCTAGGACGCCGGACGGGGCTCGACAGGCATCAGTCCCGGTTCGAATGGGACCTTTAGTCCAGGTTGGAGACACCAACCGGGACTAAAGGGTATCACCACCTTTAGTCCCGGTCGGTGTCTCCAACCGGGACTAAAGGGACTAAAGGTCTATCTTTAGTCCCGGTTGGAGACACCAACCGGGACTAAAGGTTTTCACCCCCTTTTTCCAGTTTTTTTTTTTTTTTGCTTTATTTATTTTCTTTTGTTTGTACTTACAGCGAAATATTTAGAGTTTTTGAGTGAATCTTTTTGCTTTAGGTCACAAAAATTATAAACTTTCTTTTAGTGCCAGTAGTTTTCAAATTTGAATAGTTTAAATTTGAATTCTTTGAAATTTGTGTGAATCACTAGTTTGTGAATAACTTTACTTTGAAAATAGATTTTTGAGTGATTCTTTTTCTTGTTGTTTAATATTAGTGTGTTTTATCATTATATTCAATTTGGTAATTTTTAGGTTATTTTAAATAGGTGTTTTAATCAAAACAGATTGTGTTTAGCTCTTTTAGTTTTATAGCTCAAAAAAATCAATAAATGCATGAAAATAGCGAATGAAGTGGGAAAGGGTTGAAAATTGATGATGTGGCTTTTAATAGTGCATGTTGAACGCACAAAAAGTCTGGAGTTGAAATAAGTTTAAAAAAATGAAATGCCTTTGTAACAGATGAGTTTTCGTCCGAAACCCTGATACTTCGAAAGAGATTGTCGAGTTTGTACACAAAGTGCATCCAGTTTTTGCCGTAACCATCTCAACTTTTTCGCACATGCAATGTGGGTGAAATGATGATATCATGCCAAGTTTCAACCTTTTCAGAGTTCATTTGTAGTGCTTTTCAATTTCAGGGTCATTTAGCTCAAAAAAATCAATAAATGCATGAAAAATAGAGAATGAAGTGGGAAAGGGTTGAAAACTGATGATGTGGCTTTGAATGGTGCATGTTAAACGCACAAAAAGTCTAGAGTTAAAATAAGGTTAAAAAAATGAAATGCCTTTGTAACAGATGAGTTTTCGTCCGAAACCCTGATACTTCGAAAGGGATTGTCCAGTTTGTACACGAAGTGCATTCAGTTTTTGCCGTAACCCTCTCAACTTTTTAGCACATGCTATGTGGATGAAATGATGATACCATGCCAAGTTTCAACCTTTTCAGAGTTCATTTGTAGTGCTTTTCAATTTCAGGGTCATTTAGCTCAAAAAAATCAATAAATGCATGAAAAATAGCGAATGAAGTGGGAAAGGGTTGAAAATTGATGATGCGGCTTTGAATGGTGCATGTTGAACGCACAAAAAGTCTGGAGTTGAAACAAGTTTAAAAAAAAGGGTTATGAAAAAGTAAAACGGTATAACTTTTGCATACGATGTCGAAAAAAAAGTTTAATATATCAAAATGTTCAGCACGAGAAACCGGTTTCGATGGCAACCGCCATCGAATAAATATTAGTGTTACTAAATAATTATTCAATAAATATTAGTGTTACTAAATAATTATTCAATAAATATTAGTGTTACTAAATAATTATTCAATAAATATTAGTGTTACTAAATAATTATTCAATAAATATTAGTGTTACTAAATATATTTTTTTAGAATAATAGTTTCAAACTCAAATGGTGAAACGTGTGACTTTATGCTCAAGGGCTTAATAGGATTTATATGATACATATAACATAAATTAATTGAATAAGTAGTTTATTTTTTTAAAACGTTTTTAATTCTTTTAGATTTTTGAAATTCGAAAAGAATAAAAATTCAGTTTTTAAAAATTAATTTTATTTAAAAAACAATTATGTCATATTTGTATTCCTCACATTTTTCTGATAATAATGGATATATTATTTGTCGAATTTCGATTTACAGATTTAAAGATATTAATTATGCCATATTAAACGAATAAATGGTAAAAAATGAATAAAATAATATTATTACTTATTTTATTTTCAGTGAAATTCAATATAAATATTACTTATTTTATTTTGAACTTTTTATTATTTTGGTTTTTTCGGTTTTTTTGTTTTTGAGAATTTTTGAGTTTTTTTTGAAAATTTTGCCTTTTTTGAAGTTTTTAAATTAGTCATTGTTGTTTGTTAATCATTGTTGTTTATTTTAATAATTGTTTGGATTTCAAAAAATTAAATCATGTGACATCAAGACATAAGGGTTAATAGGATTGATAGCTTACTATTGTGAAGAAAACATCAAGTGCAGACTTGGAAACTATGGGAGATAGAACTCGAAAGTTAAGCGTGCTGGTGTTGGAGCGGTGAGAGGATGGGTGACCAGCCGGGAAGTTAAACGATTTGGAATGAGTGCTCCACGCTGGAGCAGTGAGGAGGGATGATTAGAGATTAAATTGTCAAATAATTCAAGAGCAGTGAGGAAGGGTGATTAGAGATTAAATTGTCAAATAATTCACAGATTTGAAAATCAGGAAAAAAATTAAAAAAATGTCGAAAAAAATAAAATAAAAATTTATTTTAAAAAAAATACCTTTAGTCCCGGTTGGTAACACCAACCGGGACTAAAGGTCCTCCAGCCCCCGCTCCAGAAAGCTGCCACGCGGAGCCCCTTTAGTCCCGGTTCGTAATCCAACCGGGACTAAAAGTGGAGGCCTTTAGTCCCGATTGCTTAGTCCCTCTTGGAAAACCGGGACTAAAGGCCCTTACGAACCGGGACTAAAGGCCCGTTTTCTACTAGTGTGTGTTCATAGAGGTGGATTTATGTGTGTATGTATAAGCATTGGACCGCAATATCTGGGAACGTTCGCTGCCAAAGATGACATTCGCGGATGACCCATATGGAATTTTTAGTGTTACTGGGTGGCATTTTTTGTAGTGCACGGCCTTTCATTAATTTTGAAGCAAATTTCTTCAGAAACCGTCATATGTGCGATTTGAATTCGTTGGAAAAAACGTCCATGGGAAATGTCAGTCAAATAGCATTTACATCTGTGCTGTGTTAAACTAAAACACTAGGCAGCAGCTGTTATCACTAGTAGAAAACAGGCCATTAGTCCCGGTTGGGAAGGGTCTTTAGTCCCGGTTCCCCAACCGGGACTAATGTATTGGGACTAAAGGGTCCAAGCCTTTAGTCCCGGTTGGCTACGAACCGGGACTAAATCCATGTCACGTGGTCGGCAGCGGGCGCCAGGGGATGGGGACCTTTAGTCCCGGTTGGTAACACCAACCAGGACTAAAGATTTAGGAGCTTTGGGGTTTATGGGTTTAGGTTTTATTGTTTATCTTTCCTTTTCATTTTGTGTATTCGATTTAATTATTTTTCATTTCAAACATATTTTACGCTGCTACATACTATACACGTTATGCATATATAATAGAGTATCTCGTAGAACCAATCATATATATAGAACTTTTCGTACGACCATGCATACACATATGTACAATTTGGTATATACAATTTCTCCTACAATTTGCAAATCATTACATGCAAGCATTAGGTGTAATGGTATTCTCCGTCGGGAGATATGACCTGCTCAAGCACAAAACCCGCAATTTCCTCTTGAATTGCTCGTATGCGGTCCTTTAGTAGGAGCTTATCCCGCATCTCGTGCATCTTTAAATAAGGAGATCAATATGAACATGTTAGTTGTCTGTATATATATATTACATCGTGATAAAAAAAACTGTAAATGGTGTTTATGTACCCAAAGATCTCTTGTAGTTTTGATCTTTTCGGTCATAAAGCGAATGTTCTCGCAAACGTAATATGCACATAAATTAGTCCCTTGTTCCTGCCTCATGCACTTTACGAGAATATAATTCAATCAGATAATAATCAAGCATGATAATGGTATTGAAACTATACTTAAAGAGATGCGTGGACGTAGCTAGTACTACTTAAATACCTTGGACTTTCGCCATTTCAGCTCCTCTTTCCATTCACCTCTAACATCTTTGGTGAACTTTTTCCAAACCCTGCCCGGCAAAGAAAATGAATAAAGGAGTTACTAATTACTTGATATCAGGAAACGAACTAAAGAGGCCGACATAGTGCGTAAATGATTGAAATTACCTGTCGAGCATCGAATGCAGGCTTCTGTATTCTTCAGGGTCTTTACTTAGTGAGTCCAGTACTTCAACAATTCCATCGTCAATTCTAATGATTAGCAGGATCCAGTGGAAGCTGCGGACACGATTTGTATAAGCGGGCATGCATAACTCATCAACTACACTTAACATCGAGTATATATATATATATAAGCAAAAGGAGAATTTGTAGTACAAAATAGTAACACTCACTTGAAGTTGTAAGGTAAAAATATTTCTGGTTTGGTATTTAGGGCCTTCAAAAACCTTAGCAACATTTTCTCCGTGTCTTTAGAGTAAGTAGTTAACACCTTTTCATTAACGGTATTTGGGTCAATGAACCCAATGCCATAGACTCCATCTCTTTCCAATTCAAAAATCTTCATTCTGCACAATACCACACAAAAGAATATACTCAGGATAATTACAGGCAATGAACGATCTGAGCTAGAGACTTAATTAAATTACAAAAAGAAATCACTTACAGACAGTAGCAACTGGCGATAGATTTGTCGAGTGCTTTTGGATTGAATAACTGAAAGAATTCTTCATTTTCAATCCACAAATCATTTTCATGGATGTAATGCTCTCGCTTGACTTTCACCATGAGGCTATGTCGCCCGCTCTTTACTTCTCTCATGTACCAGTCATGCAAGTTGTGCATTTGCGTTGATAGCAGCTTCTCCTCTTCAGGACTCACGAGAGGGTTCCCGGGGACATATTTCCATGCTAGTTCCTTCGGATCCTCCGGTGGGAATTCCTCGATCTCTAGGAGTTGTTCAACAGTGATACCGATCTCTCTAGCCCTCTCTCTATCAGCGTCGGTTATTACCACCTTATCGGTACTCACCTTGAGCGGGATGATCGATTGCACTGCCTATTCTCCGAGCTGGGGAACAGTTTTCCCGCATTTACTACTAATGCTCGACTTCTGTTTTTTTTTGTTTATGATAGGACTTGCTAATAGAGCGTTCATAGTCTGATAGCGGCCTTTTCTCCGCCGGTTTAGCTGTATTCAAAAAGTGTTGTACGACTTCCTCAGGTATTTTCTCCTTTAGCGGCGGGGGCGGTTTCGGTCCAAAATGGGCCTGCAATTCCTTAGCCACTTGTTCATCGATTTCCTCGTCAGTCTTCTCGTAAGGTAACTTCTCGTAAGCTAACTTCTTTTTGACAGGAGGCTCGGGTTTCTTATTTTGTGCACTCTACTGCTTTGGAGACGTCGGAGATCGATATCGCGGACTCGCGCTAGGCTCCGTCTCGGATGGATTACGCTGACGCGGCGGAGATCGATTTGGCGGACTCGCCCTGCGCTCCGTCTCGAGGTGGGTTGGAGTCTGCTGACGCGACGGACTTGGAGAAGGAGTCGGTGGCCTTGGCACCGAGTTTGGAAACACGATGCATCCCGTTTTACATAAAATGAGACAACGAATGGCTTCTCCCAATGTCCGCTCCCCTTCACCTCCAAGGTAGTCAAGATCTAGTGATTCATATGCCGACACAACTTCATCCACCCTGACACGAGCATAGCCAGGTGGAATCGGATTGCCGTGGATGGTTGCTTCAGGTCCACTCGGTAAAGCAAAGCCGTCCGCCACCTTCATGGATATGTTCTTCAGTTTCACGTGTAGCTCACAAACTGTCGACTCTAGGATATCATCCACGGGGTAGTGAGCCAGCAGTGCATCATCGGTCGGGACCCCCGTGGAACCCACACTGCTTTTCGGCATAGATGATGGAATGGTACCATCCAATGCTGCATCTGGATGCTCCTGCTGCTGAGACACGCCTTGCTGGCTAAGTTTGTTGATTTGCTCCTGCTGCAGCATGTATTTGCGTTCCAAGTCCGCATTCTTTGCTTCTACCATTTGAATCCGATCTAGTTCATGCTTCTTCTTTCTCTCACGGCTTCTGTAACTGTCGTTCCAATCCGCAAACCCCAGAAGCCACGGAACAAGGCCTTTGCCTCGTGTTCGTCCCGGGTGTTCAGGATTCTTGAGGGCGCATGTAAGCTCGTCGTTCTCTCTCTCGGGCTGGTACACACCCATTCGAGCTTCTTTTATTGCTTTAAGTAACTCGTCCGTGGCTTCTTTAAGACTTGCCTGTTCAAGAACCTTCCCTGTCTTTGGGTCCAACTTTCCCCCATGTGTATAAAACCAAGTCCTGCACCTGTCGGGCCAAGTCTCTGTTTCTGGAGTGACCCCTGCAGCCTTCATGTTTCTCTCGGATTCTTCCCACTTAGGCAACCCATACTTGTAGCCACCTGGCCCCAGATGATGGTGCCACGTTTTTTTCTCGGAATTTATCTTGTTTACTCTCGACCGTTCCTTAGCTGCTTCTGATTCCTTGAACTGCACAAATCTGTCCCAGTCATCTTTTAACTTCGTATATTCTCCTTTGAATTCTGGAGTCTTCTTTCCTCCTTTCAAGTAATTGGTCCATAATCTTTTCTTCCAAGTATGGAATTGTGTGGCCATCTTCTTAAGAGCACACTTCTTGACTTTCTCCCGTTGGAGATCTGTGAGACCCTCTGGTAGGGTGAAATGTTTCATGAGCGCCTCCCAAAGCAGATCTTTTGCTCTTTCGCTGACAAAAGGAACTCTGCGATCTTTTGGCTGATTCCATTCTTGAGCGGTGATCGGGATTTGTTCCCTAACGATAACTCCGCATTGACGTATAAATTTGTCTGCATTAATTTTAGGAGCAATCGGTTCTCCATCTGCTCTGATTTGATCGATGTTATACTTTATGCCTTCTTTCAACTTTTTTGTCGGGCCACGTTTAACCCTCGTAGAAGATTTGCTCGATCCGTAGGGCTAAAAGAAGAAAGATTCGTTAATATATACAAATCAATCAATACTTCTGATCATCACTAGAGGGCAAATTAATACCTCGCCGGACTTTGTTAAATGGAGAAAAAATTCTTCGCCATCATTGTCAGCTGGTTCCCCTACGTCTCTTGGTTGTTCTTCCTCAATTCCCTCACCGGATGGGTTAAGGTATTGTGAGCCATCATCTACTTCTTCATTCTCTTCGTTTCCGGAGCGTATCATGTCGTACATGACATTCTCTTGATCACGGTCTCTGTCTCTACCGTCCATAGCTTAACTAATCCAGAACAAATATAAAACAATTAGAATGCATTCAATAAGCAAAACCGAGATATGCAAATCAATACAAGGCAATGCAACAATATAATCATATAATATCACTAATACATCATCGAATAGTATCACTAATACATCTCGAATATTATTATATAATATCACTAATACATCATCTAATATTATTATATAATATCACTAATACAGATCCAGTTGACGTCTCGCGGCGCAGGCGGTGGACACCCAAAGAGAAGGAACCATGACAGGATCATAGCTCGGGTGAGATCCCTGAAGAACCTGTCAGGTATTGGAGAACCTGGAGTCCAACGCAGCCATGTAGCGTCGGACGTGCTCGTCCTCCGCCCTGAGACGGCAACGTACCACCTCCGCGGGGGCCGGCTCCCTCTACACTGACAGTGGTCCACGCGACCACCACCAAAGAACCTCCGGGTTGACGACGGACCCTCATTCCTCACCATGCTGCGCGCCCCGGAAGGCACCACCTCCCAGTGCCAGCCCAGCAGAGCCCAGTCCCGGACATGGCGCCTCTCATCAAGCAGGTTGTTGCCACCGAGTCGACGACGAGGATGCTGGCCGGGCATCGTCGACTCAATGGCTACGCCATGCAACTAAACATTTAAACATCTAAACATCATATATCTGCCTAATATAAAACATTCCTACTATTGAATAAACTTTAATAAAGATGATTGCATTTAACAACAATTACAATAATAACATATTTAACAACAATGACACATTTCCTATTTAAGCGATCGTCGGGGACTCCTCACCGGCGATCGTCGGGGACTCCTCACCGGCGATCGTCGGGGACTCCCTCACCGGCGATCGTCGGGGACTCCTCACCGGCGATCGTCGGGGACTCTGGGTTCGCCGACTCGGGACTCGGGCTTCGGCGACTCGGGACTCGGGACTCGGGACTCCTCAACAACTAAAACAACTAAAACTTATTTCCAACTAAAACAACTAAAACTTATTTGCAACTCGGGACTCGGGACTTTCCAATATTCTTGCTCCCAAAATATAGATTTCTTCTTCCACATGGGGGCATGTCCGTCAGCGTTAATCGGAACAGATTGTCCGCCAAGAACCTTTCCAAAGATTTCTGGTAAATCCTTGACCATATCAAGTATATCATCACCAGTACGGAGGACAGGCTTCTTTCGGTGATCTGTCTCACCTTTGAAATGCTTGCCTTTCTTTCTTAAGGCATGCTTGGTCGGAAGAAATCGACGATGTCCCAGGTACACATTCTTCTTGCATTTGTCCAAATATATACTTTGAGTCTCATCTAAACAGTGTGTGCATGCATGGTATCCCTTGTTTGTCTGTCCTGAAAGGTTACTAAGAGCAGGCCAATCATTGATGGTTACAAACAGCAACGCTCGCAGGTCAAATTCCTACTATTTGTGCTCATCCCACACACGTACGCCTTCTTTATTCCACAACTGTAAAAGTTCATCAACTAATGGAGAGGTACACATCAATGTCGTTGCCGGGTTGCTTAGGGCCTTGGATGAGCACTGGCATCATAATGAACTTCCGCTTCATGCACAACCAAGGAGGAAGGTTATAGATACATAGAGTCACAGGCCATGTGCTATGCTTGCTGCTCTGCTCCCCAAAAGGATTAATACCATCTGCACTTAAACAAAACCATAAGTTCCTTGGGACATCTGCAAAGTCCGGCCACTTTCTCTCGATTTTTCTCCACTGCGACCCATCAGCGGGTACTCTCAACTTCCCGTCTTTCTTACGGTCTTCTTTGTGCCATCGCAATGACTTGGCATGCTCTTTGTTTTGGAACAAACGTTTCAACCGTGGTATTATAGGAGCATACCACATCACCTTGGCACGAATCCTCTTCCTCGGGCGCTCGCCCTCAACATCATCACCAGGGTCATCGCGACTGATCTTATATCGCAATGCACCGCATACCGGGCATGCATTCAAATTCTCGTACTCCTCACCGCGGTAGAGGATGCAGTCATTAGGGCATGCATGTATCTTCTGCACCTCTAATCCTAGAGGGCAGACAACCTTCTTTGCTTCGTATGTACTGTTGGGCAATTTGTTGTCCTTTGGAAGCTTCTTCTTCATTATTTTCAGCAACTTTTCAAATCCCTTGTCAGATAGACCATTCTCTGCCTTCCACTGCAGCAATTCTAGTGTGGTACCGAGCTTTGTGTTGTCATCTTCGCAATTTGGGTACAACCCTTTTTTGTGATCCTCTAACATGAGCTGCAACTTCAACTTCTCCTTTTCACTTTCGCAGTTTCTCTTTGCATCAGCAATGGCCTGACCAAGATCATCAGTGGGCTCATCTGATGCCTCAGCTTCTTCTTCTTCATTCTCTTCCCCCATTGTAGTACCATCATATTCAGGAAACCCAGGATAGTTGTCATCATCTTCTTCTTCTTAATTCTCTTCCATTAGAACCCCTCTTTCTCCATGCTTGGTCCAACAATTATAGCCGGACATGAAACCGGACGTAAACAGGTGGACGTGAATGTGTTTTGCGCTAGAGTAAGTCTTATTATTCTTACACGCACCATATGGACAACACATAAAACCATCCCGCTTGTTTGCCTCAGCCGCACGCAGAAAATTATGCACGCCATTAATGAACTAGGGAGAGCGTCGGTCATCGTACATCCATTGCCGGTTCATCTTCATTACACAACACCTAAAACACCAAATTAATACAAGTTCATACATAAAGTTCATACACACTTATTCTCATAAAACAACATACAACTATCTAGCTAAAACATTTAAATGCAACAACAAATGCGATCAAAATCGCAACTAAGATAACAATTGATCCAACAGCATAATGATACCAAGCCTCTTTATTAATGGCATGTTTTCTAATCTTTCTAATCTTCAAGCGCATTGCATCCATCTTGATCTTGTGATCATCGACGACATCGGAACGTACAACTCCAATTTGATCTTCTCTTCTTCAACTCTTTTCAATTTTTATTTTAAATCCTCGTTTTCTTTTTCAACTAAATTTAACTTCTCGACAATAGGGTCGGTTGGAATTTCTGGTTCAACTACCTCCTAGATAAAAATATATATGTCAACTTGATGGGCATAATTGTCATTAACACGAAATGCAACAAATAGTTATAAAAGAGAATATACCACATCCGAATCGTAAACCGGACGAGGGCCGACGGGCACGGATATCAAAACCATGGCACTATATATAACAAACAATCATACAAGTAAGAAAATTATGCAAGTAACTATCTAAATCATACAAATACAATTTTTTTATAAAAAGGATAAGAAACAAGAAGAGGCTCACCAAGGTGGTGCCGGCGACGGGACAGTGCGGGCGATCGACGGCTGTTAGGACGGGGACGGGAAGGCACTAAGTAAACCACACCTACACACATATGCAAACTAAGAAGTTAATTTGAGCTCAAATTGCATATAAATCAAAAAAACTCCCACATAATTACACCCAAACTAAAACCCACAAATCACTATACTTATAAAGCATTGCACGAGCTGATCTAGCAATGAGAGATGAAAGGACAAAGTTGCTAACCTTTGTGAACACTTGGATGGATTGGGGTGCCTCAAATCTTGACAAATCTTGGTAAAAATGGAGGGATGAGCTCGAGAAGAGGAAGAGAAAATAGAGAAATGGAGAGGATGAGCTCGGGCTGGAAGAAGCACATCCATATATAGGGATACATTTAGTCCCGGCTGGAACTACAAACCGGGACTAGAGGTCTATCTCCTGTCCCGGTTGGTGTTACAAACCGGGACTAAAGGTGCTCGCAGGGCCCCAGCCTGACACCAGCCTGTCACCACACCTTTAGTCCCAGTTAGTAACACCAACCGGGACTAGAGGTTCCATCATTAGTCCCGGTTTGTGTGAGCAACCGGGACTAAAGTGGCTCGTAGGGGCCCCAGCCTGCCACCAGCCTGCCACCACCCCTTTAGTCCCGGTTGGTAACACCAACCGAGACTAAAGGTTACTCATGAACCGGGACTAATGCCTAGCCTAATGAACCGGGACTATTGGTGGCATTAGTCCCAGTCCAGAAGCCAACCGGGACTAATGCTTCGATCCAAAGGCCTGTTTTCTACTATTGTATTCATACCTGTGTAAACCACCTGTAAACAATACCCGTGAATCAATAAAGAAAATAATCATGAACGTTATGTTCCTGTGGCTATCAAATGGCTTTTCGCCTACATGGAGTTGCGCTAGTGCTACAGCCAGAATCGATTAAGTCGATTGAGTTATCTGTTGGATATATGAGCAATTTACCGAATGAGTTGAACGAAATAAACAGTAGATAAAACAAGATCATGGTAACAGAGGCAATACTAGTCATGCAACGTAGAGGAGAGTATGCCACAATAAGAAGATCAAAACTTATCAGGGAAACTAAAGGATGGTAGGTGAATATTATGTGAACATGTGAACTATACCGAAACATATGTAGAACAGAAACTAGACCAAGAATCTCTAGCAGAACCTTGAATAGGAAAGACATGAACACGTACTGAGCGGTGGCAGCAGCAGGATTGGCGTTGACGTCGTCACCGGCCATGTCGTCGAAGAGGTTGTTGACGTCGGGGAAGAAGTCGTCGTCTGGGAAGTGATCGTCGGCGTCCGTGATGAAGAAGCCAGTAGTCACGCAGAGCGGTCCCCAAAAACCTTATCACCCTTCTCCCGTACAGGACTCAAAGTGGTGGGGTTTCGGAGGCCTACTGTCCTGACCTGCGGTGCACGCCGCAAGCCGGGATGGGGAAGAACTTTGCAGCAGCTCAGGGATTGGAACTCGATGGTGTGAGGAGGAGGAGGTTCTGGTGTGTCTCTCCGGAGAGGAGCGACCTCCCCCTTTTATAGGCACAAGAGAAGGAGGCGAACAGGCAGCGACAGGAGGCGAAGCAAAGAGTGACCTTTCGTATACCAGTCGTGCGTGGCAAAAATGTAGACATCGGCTCGGCTCATTCCCACAACCCGCGGCGTGGCGCGGCGGAGGAGGAGCGCGCGTGTATGTCCCTCTTGTTCTCATGCTCATACATGTGGGGAAACATCCTCCCTTATAAGGAGGTCCAACTCCTACTAAACTAGCAATGTGGGACTAAACTTTTGTCCCACCTCTTGCCTTGCACGAATGGGCTTAGTGGGCCTCTAGGATTTATTAGGAATTCTGAAAAATGCTATTGGGCTGGCCCATGTTTAGATCAAATTCCAGCATTATCTACCTAGCTTAGCTACATACTCATACCACCGAAATAATCAATCAGGGGCGTTGCTTTTGTCGTGTACGTGCATCGACCAGCAGCAGGATTGATCGAAAAATACTTGGCCTATGGACTAGACCAACAATTGTTATCTAAAACAAGATTGATTATCTAGTAGCAGGTTATGTCGGACGACGACTAAACAAATTGTCTCGCTTGTTAAAAAGAAAAGTTTACATTCATTATCAATGTTCGGAAACTCACATCGATATTACAAACACAAGAGGTGGTTCTGAAACTTAGGTCGGAGGATACAACCACGAAAGGTACTTCAGGAAGTCATGTCGAAGTTATAGATACGAGTGTTACTTCTGCCGAAGATGACACGAGGATGAACGCCAGTGCAATAGCCTGTGTTTCTGGCACCGAAGACACATCGTCAGACGGAGATGCGAGGGGTGCCCGTGCCCATTGGATATTTTTCTAGGCAAACATTCAAGGTCTATCATGTGGTCACAACGAAGGAAGAGAAGATCACCGGGTTGGCCTAACTACACATGTGGGCCAACCCCTAAAGCTAAAGTCTGTTTTGTGAGATTGTGTGCCTCGACATTCGAGGTTCGAAACTCATGATCAAAACAACAAGAAATAAAAGCAGTAGAATGACCTATGTTTCATGCACAATAGCATCGAAACTTACATAGATTCCCTCCTTGATGGCTTCAACAACCACCTTGCAGTCTGATGCTACAAAAATCCTCTGAACATAGAGATCATCTGCAAGCGCCAAAGCCTCTCTCGCTGCCAAAGTCTTGACTATTGTGGGATCTTTCATGCTAGTGAACACAATTGCCGACGCTCCCAAGAAGGTGCCATTCTGATCACTGCATCACTACCCCAACTACGTCAAAACACACGGCCCTTGACACTGCAGCATCAACTTATTTTTGCATGATCATCAGGAGGTGGGATCCATTGGCCTGGCCTAGGGACACTTGGAAGATTCCCGCTTACTTTCGGCCTATGTAGGATTTTGATCTCCTTCAAGAATGACTTGATAAAACATTTGGTAGAAAAATGACTCTTGTAATTTATTCATAGATAGCCTTCCTACGGGAACTCCAGATAGCCCATAGTGTGACAATCATCATGGTGAAGTATGAATTGGAGGAGTCCATGGGCGAGCAAGCATGTTCCCCACCACCCCCCCCCCTGCCTCCAAGCCCGGTCACCCACCAGCCCCTCCCGGCGCGGGCCATCCCGGTCTCGCCGGCCAACCCAAGCTCCCTCTCGCTGCGCTCGTTCCAACTGCCGCCGCCACCACCCCGTTTGCCGCTCAACTTTGATACGCCTCCAACGTATCTATAATTTTGCTTGTTCCATGCTGTTATATTATCATTCTTGGATGTTTTACAATCATTTTATTAGAACTTTATATCATTTTTTGGGACTAACCTATTGACATAGTGCCAAAGTGCGAGTTGCTGTTTTTGCTTGTTTTTTACTTCGCAGAAAATCAGTACCAAATAGTGATGAAACGCTGCGGGGATTTTTTTGGATTTTTTACGGACCAGAAGAAACCAGATGGGCCAAAGAACACCAGAAGAGGGGGGCCCAGGGTGGCCAGCCCCCACCAGGGCACGCCAGAGGCCCCCTGGCGCGGCCTGGTTGGTGCTGGGCACCTCGGGCACCCCCTCAACCGACTATCGTGCCTATAAATTCCCTGGGAATCTAAAAACCCTAGAGGAGTCGACGAAACACAATTCCAGCCGCCGCAAGTTCCAGAACTGCGAGATCCAATCTAAACACCATCACGGAGGGGTTCATCTTCCTCATAGGTGCCTCTCCGATGATGCGTGAGTAGTCCACCATAGACCTACGGGTCCGTAGGCAGTAGCTAGATGGCTTCTTCTCTCTCTCTTATGATTCTCAATACAATGGTCTCTTGGTGATCTATTTGATGTAAACTTTTGCGGTGTGTTTGTTGGGATCCGATGAATTTTGAGTTCACGATCAGTTCTATCCATGAATATTATTTGAGTCTTCTTTGATCTCTTATATGCATGATTACTTATAGCCTCGTATTTCTTCTTCGAATCTTTGGTTTAGTTAGGCCAACTAGATTGATTTTTCTTGCCATGGGAAGAGGTGCTTTGTGATGGGTTCGATCTTGCGGTGTTCTTTCCCAGTGACAGAAGGGGCAGCAAGACACACATGTATCGTTGCTATTAAGGATAACAAGATGGGGTCTATTCCTACATGAATAGATCTTGTCTACATCATGTCATCGTTCTTATTGCATTACTCCGTTTTTCCATGAACTTAATACACTAGATGCATGCTGGATAGCGGTCGATGTGTGGAGTAATAGAGGTAGATGCAGGCAGGAGTCGGTCTATCTATCTTGGACGTGATGCCTATATAATGATCATCGCCTTGGATATCGTCATGACTATTCGATTTTCTATCAATTGCCCAACAGTAATTTGTTCACCCACCGTGCGCTATACTCATGAGAGAAGCCACTAGTGAACACTACGGCCCCCGGGTCTACTTTTCCATCATATTGCTTTCCGATCTACGTTTTTTGCAATCTTTGTTTTCAGATCTACAAAACCAAGAACTCAAAAATATATTGCTGCATATTTACTCTTTTTATTTGTGTTCTTGAGAGATCTATCTCTCCTATCTATCACTACCTAATCTATCTTATTACCGTAGAGGGATTGACAACCTCTCTTTCGCGTCGGGTTGCAAGTATTTGTTGTTTGTGTGCAGGTGCTGCTTATTGGGTGGTGGTGATCCTCCTACTGGTTCGATATCCTTGGTTTCATAACTGAGGGAAATACTTACCGTCGCAGTGCTGCATCATCCCTTCCTCTTTGGGGAAATACCTACGCAGTCCAAGCCACGTCAAAGGAATTTCTGGCGCCGTTGCCGGGGAGGAAGCTGTCTCTTCGACGTGCCTATCGTAGGCGCCGAGGGGACTCCATCATCATCTACCAGGTTCCTAATTACAAATCTCATCTCCTTGCAATTACATTATTTTCCATTTGCCTCTCGTTTTCCTCTCCCCCACTTCACCAATTTGCCGTTTTATTCGCCCTCTTTTTCGTTTGCCCTTTTTCTCGTCAGATCTCTTGCTTTGTCACCATGGCTAGTTCTTCCTTTATTGCGTGCACTCCCGATAATGAAGTTCTTAATTTGAAGCAAAGGGGGGGGGGAGAATTTAAAAGATGCTTGGTATAGGATTTGCAATGCTCATAATAGATCTATCCATAAGCAATCTACCGTTGTTCTTCTCCGCAGTTTCTATGTTGGCATTACCACTTGGTATAGATTCGTCCTTGATACGATTATCGGTGGGAATTTCTTGATGTGTCCATCTTTGTATGCTTTTAATGCTTTGGGAAGTTTAGTGGGATCGCCACCTATCATGATCAATGAAATAACTTTAACTCTCGAACACGTTATGGAGAGGTTAGATGCTATTGAAAAGAAGATGATTACTAAGGAACATCTTGATGATCTAGATAAAAAGATGCATAATCTTGCTAATAAAATTGGATCTAAGGCGGGAGATGCTCTTAAATTGTTTAAGGCAAAAGAAACCATAGTTAACGAAAGGGTAGAAGAAAGTCCTTACTGTAGGAGATATGCCCATGAGGCAATAATAAATGTTATTATTTATCCCCGTGTTCCTAATTAAGTTTATATTCCATGCTATAACTGCAATGATTCTCGAGTCTGCAATATCCACGAGGCCCGGAGGGAAACTCATTAGCACGTGTGGTATAATAAACGGTAAAATGTATTCCTAGTCTTGCCTCTAAGACTGGCTCAAGTATTGCATGATGATCCTATTTTCCTGATCATGGGCATGGCTATGCCGGCAATTTTGAGGGCGCAATGTTGGTAGAACACTTGTGTTGAATCAACCCGAATTGATGTTATGCTATGAGATACATTCGTCACAAGTTAATGGTTAATAACACAGAGATAGTTAATGTTTGCATAAATCCTTAGACCATGAGAGTATCGAGTTCCTTCGTGCTTGCTTCGTGAACTTTGGGGTTTGTTAAACGTCATCCGTTACTGGGTGGCTATTACGGCGGCTTACGGGTTCACGGAAAAGTATGGCAAGTAACAAGATAGCTCAAGATTGGGATTTGCTCCTCTGGTGATGGAGAGATATCTCTGGGCCCTCTCGGTGTTACGGTATCCATCATCGTCTGGCCAGACACTTTGTGATTTGATCACGGGGATGCCGGAAGACGGAACGAGAAAAGAGAACAATACCGGTAACGAGGTAACTGGCATAGTGGACAAGGTGTTGATCCGCAGGGATGCCAACATGTCTCACCTTGGGTATTTGTAACATATCGTGAAGCAACAGGAATAGCACACGGCAACTGGAGGTTCACTCGAATATTCATTTGTGTGGGTATAGGTGTCAATATGGGTGTCCACGGCTCCGATGTTGATCATTGATCGGAAGGGGTTTCGGGTCATGTCTATACTTCACCAAACCTATAGGGTCACACGCTTAAGGGTCATCTATCTGCTAAATACTAGATAGGGAGCCTGAGAGAAAATCACCGGAAAAGTTTCGGACAGCGGAAAAGTTCCGTAGAGAGAACACCGGAACAGTTTCGGTAAAACTGAAAAGTTCTTTCAGGGGATACCATTAAGTCAAATTGGTTTCGGCACATGCCTGATAATTCCTGGAGGGTACCAGAATCATTCTGGAAACTTCTAGGAATTTTCCGGAAGAAAAACCAGAAATGTTCCGGAGCTGCCGGAACCGCTTCGGATGATTTTCGCAGATGAAAATCACTAATCCGGAATTGTTCCAGAACGCATTTAAATTTATTTTAGTGGGTACTGGAAATGTTCTAATCCCACATAAATATTTTCAGTTCGAACGGACGCTGAAAAATGTCGTCGTGAATAGTGAAAGTGATTTTTGGATATTTTTGGAAAACCACCTTTTGGGATATTTCCCAAAAGGCTTCTAGAAGGCCTTGGAAGCCAAGGAAGCCCCTCATGGGGGGCCCCCAAGGGGGTGGCCGGCCAAGATGAGTGGAGATCCATGGAGCTCCACATGGCATCCCTTTTCCCTCTTATGCCCTTTGTGTATGACATAAAGTGGGGGCAATTTTGGGTTTTTGGAATGGCAAATCTACCCCTTGGTTTTCCTATAAATAGGAGGTGAGGGGGCTGCCCAAACCTCATCCCTTCTCACATACACATGCCATTTGACTTGTCTGGCTTCTCTCTTCCTCCCCGCGAAATAGTTTCGTAGAGCCGAAAGGCTGTCTGGGTTCCTGCAGGAACTAGTTCTGGACGGCGAAGCCCTGCCGGATAGATGACACCGTATGTGTGCAACTCTGTAGAGAGATCGTAGTTTCGGTCTTAGTTCAAGAGTGCCTCCCGAAGGGCTATCCGTGTGACCGTCTGAGTTTCGAAGGTCCTCCCGAAGGGCTGTCCGAGTGACCGTCCGAGTTTTGGAGGTCCGCGACACCGTCCGGGGGACTGTCTAACCGCCTCCCAGAGGGCTGTCCGAGGGGCAGATGAGGGTATACATCCTCGCGGTTGGGAGGTTGTAAATCCTAGCTGCGGGGATCTGCACCGCCGATCGTCATCGACTCTACTTCCGCTGCGCTACGAGCCGGTAACGAAAAAGATCAAACCTTGTATGCAGTCTCCATAGTGGTCCTCGGCTTGTGCGTAGGTCGGAAAATTTTGTTTTCTGCTGCGTTCCCCTACAGTGGGATCAAGAGCCGTGCTATGCGTAGATGCAGGTTGCGATCTAGAATACATAGAGATGTATGGGTGTTGCACAATATAATTAGGTAGTAGATGAGTTCTATTACTGAAAATTATTTGTGCGGGTAGCAGATGAAATATGTTACCCGATGTTCTTGTTGCTTCCCTAGGATTTGCATATTTCTGATCTTGATAACAGCATGGTGGAGTTTCAATGTTCTGGCAATCCGCGATCCTGATTGATCAACGAAGTGCTAACAGTTCATTGAATTCCACTGTAGTTAAAAAGAAAGATGAAATTTCGCAGACAAAAGGGCAATGCAGATATGATCTGCACGGGGGTCATGCGTATGACAAAGTTTAGTATGGGGCTCGAGATTTTATTATCTCGTGTTTCATACACCCTGGAAAGTTAATCTAGCGACTACGTATTGCACTTGACTGAAACGGAATTCTAGCTTTTGGATCGAAGGACGAGAGTCACATGATCCATAGCATTAGCGGGAGAATACCGAAAGCATGCGATAGGACAAAGTCCTTCTCGGCACTCTTGAGGACAATCCTCACATTACGTTATCAATCGTAAAGTTTTAACCAGATAAATAACAGCTTATTCAATTTTAATTGGGAAGGTGGAAAGGCGAGCCATTATTCTACAACTATTATGCAAATCACACTTAGACAGTGTTCAAAATTAATTGCACTAAGAATTAAAAGAATTAATTCTAAAGTATGCTCCCACTCAAATCAATATCTCTCATAATTGATTGTGAGTGATTCAAGATCCGCATTTCAATTCAACGCCATTGATGTGGACATCACTGATGACGGGAATTTTAATCGGTAGGCAAACTTGCCAATCACATCTTTATGTGACTCTTGTTCATCTTTCGATGGGTGTGTTCCGAGCTCAGGACTATCCTGCCTGAACTTCAAAGACAACCAAGTGATCTTGCTGCGAGGTCTGACCTCACCCGCCTCATTCCTCTCGATTCGTTCGTACCCATGTGGACATGGCGCACCCCGAAAAGATACGAATTTCAGACGGTGCTACACTTGGGTGAACACTAACTACTTTGATATTTTAAAGTGAGAGATCACCCTAATATAAAGCGACTATCGCGCAATCAAGAAGGGTGCATCATAAGGGATAAACATCTCAGGCAATTCATAATTAGCATGACATGGTATAGCCCCTTCTGACGGAGAAGTCAAACATTTCTTCGTCTTCGGCATTTGCGTCGGTGTTCACCTTCGCGAAGATTGCCACCACCTTGTTGATGCATCAGATAATATTGCTATCTCTATAGCTAATAAAATAAGTGCATTACTCAAGGTTGACACGTAGGTCATTAAAGTGACAATCATATGGCTCCAGCCATCATGCCGAATCATGACACGCAGGTCATGTTAATTTACATCATATAGTGATCTCATACATAATCAAATTAATATGAGCATTGCTATACCTCATCACATGCTCATGCAAACCCTCCTGCAAAACCAAGTTAGACGCCTCTAATCGGTTTATGCAAGAACTTGTTTTTCGTGGCTTCTAAGGTTTCGAAACAAACCGAAGCTACCAACGTCCATCATCAAGTATGATAATTCAAGTTGCTAGATTAACTTCGCGGGGTGTATGAAACACGAGATAATAAAATCTCGAGCCCCATACTGAACTTCGTCATACGCATGACCCCCGTGCAGATCATATCTGCATTGCCCTTTCGTCTGTGAAATTTCATCTTTTTTTTAACTACAGTGGAATTCAATGAACTGTTAGCACTTTGTTGATCAATCAGGATCGCGGATTGCCAGAACATTGAAAATCCACCATGCTATTATCAAGATCAGAAATATGCAAATCCCAGGGAAGCAACAAGAACATCGGGTAACAAATTTCATCTGCTACCCGCACAAATAATTTTCAGTAATAGAACTCATCTACTACCTAATTATATTGTGCAACACCCATACATCTCTATGTATTCTAGATCGCAACCTGCATCTACGCATAGCACGGCTCATGATGCCACTGTAAGGTAACGCATCAGAAAACAAAAATTTCCGACCTACGCACCAGCCCAGGACCACTATGAAGACTTCATACAAGGTTTGATCTTTTTCGTTACCGACTCGTAGCGCAGCGGAAGTAGAGTCGGTGACGATCGGTGGTGCAGATCCCTGCAGCTAGGATTTACAACATCCCAACCGCGAGGATGTATACCCTCATCTACCCCTCGGAGAGCCCTCCGGGAGGCGGTCGGACAGTCCCCCGGACGGTGTCGCGGACAGCCCTTCGGGAGGACCTTCGAAACTCGGACAGCCCTTCGGGAGGCACTCTCGAACTAAGACCGAAACTACGATCTCTCTACAGAGTTGCACACATACGGTGTCATCTATCCGGCAGGGCTTTGCCGTCCAGAACTAGTTCCTGCCGGAACCCAGACAGCCTTTTGGCTCTACGAAACTATTTCGCGAGGAAGGAGAGAGAAGCCAGACAAGTCTATGGCATGTGTATGAGAGCAAGGATGAGTGTTTGGGCAGCCCCCTCCACTCCTTTTATAGGAAAACCAAGGGGTAGAGTTGGCACAAAAATACCCACACTTTATGTCATACATAAAGGGCATAAGGGGAAAAAGGAGTGCCATGTGGAGCTCCAAGGAGGAACCCCACCCTTGGATGGCCACCCTCATGCCCCCCCCAAGGGGGCTTCCTTGGTCCCTAAGTCCTTCTAGAAGCCTTTTTGTAAAAGCCCTAAAAGGTGGCTTTCAAATAAAGTAACCATAAAGCTGATTTCACTATTCATGACGATATTTTTCAGCGTCCGTTCGAACCGAAAATATTTATGTGGGCTTAGAACATTTCCAGTACCCACTAAAATAATTTTCGACGTGTTCCGAAACAATTCCGGATTAGTGATTTTCATCTGCGAAAAGCAAACAAAGCGGTTCCGGCAGCTCCGGAACATTTCCGTTTTTTCTTCCAGAAAATTCCCAAAAGTTTCCAGAATGATTCTGGCACCCTCCAAGAATTATCAGGCATGTGCCGAAACCAATTTGACTTAATGGTATCCCCTGAAACAACTTTTCAGTTTTACCGGAACTCATTCGGTGACCTCTTCGGAACTTTTCTGCTGTCTCCGAAACTTTTTCCGGAGACTTTCTCTCAGACTCCCTGTCTACTATTCAGCAGATAGATGACCCTTAAGCGTGTGACCCTATAGGTTCGGTGAAGTATAGACATGACCCGGAACCCCTTCCGATCAATGATCAACATCGGAGCCGTGGACACCCATATTGACATCTATACCCACACGAATGAATATTCCAGTGAACCTCCAGTTGCCGTGTGCTATTCCTGTTGCTTCGCGGTATGTTACAAACACCCGAGGTGAGATTTCCTGCATCCCCGTGGATCAACAACTTGTCCACTATGCAAGTTAACTCGTTACCGGTTTTGTTTTCTTTTCTCGTTTTCGTGTTCCGGCATCCCTGTGATCAAATCACACTGTGTCTGGCCAGACGATGATGGATACCGTAACACCGAGAGGGCCCGAGAATATCTCTCCATCGTCGGAGGAGCAAATCCCAATCTTGAGCTATCTTGTTACTTGCCATACTTTTCCGTGAACCCGTAAGCCGCCGTAATAGCACTAGTAGGAAAACCCCCATTTGTCCCGGTTCGTAAGGGCCTTTTGTCCCGGTTCCGGAACCGGGACTAAAGGGTCGGGACTAAAGCCCAAAACCTTTAGTCCCGGTTGGCTTACGAACCGGGACTAAAGGCCCTCCACGTGGCTGGTGCTGGGAGCCCAGGCAGGAGGACCTTTAGTCCCGGTTGGTAACACCAACCGGGACCAAAAGGCAGGACCTTTAGTCCCGGTTGGCAACACCAACCGGGACCAAAAGGCACTGGGGTTTTTGTTTTTGTTTTTTTCAAATGGGGGGGGGGGGGTTGGAGGGTTAATTTAGGGTTTCATATTGTGTTAGCTAGCTAATAGAGAGAAGTGTCCCGATCATCATCATCATAGTCATCTAACCAACCATACTTAATTGTTCTTAGAACTACTCGTTATCATAATAACAAGTCATACTCGATCATCATCATCATAGTCATCTCACCAACCATACTTAATTGTTCTTAGAACTACTCGTTATCATAATAACAAGTCATACTCGATCATCATCATCATAGTCATCTAACCAACCATACTTAATTGTTCTTAGCACATGATCATGAGTATTAGCTAGGACCTAACTACCCGGCCTCTCTTAGGTAAAATAGCATAAAACAAGATAGGCCCTGACTCTCCATTATGGAGAATGGAGATTATCCTGTCTCCAATTCTTGCACGTCGCACAATGTTGCTTCCAAGTAGCTCCCTACGATCGACCATACAATTTTTCCAATCTTTGATTGTCATGTCTTCATCGGTTTTAGAAATCCGGTATGGATAACAGTGATGCATATGATGACCTGGTAGTAAGCTCATAACATCAAGGTGACTTTCCGGAAACATCAGATGAGGCACACAATCATTCGGGATTTTCTGTTGAAAAACATAGTAATAACTTCGTAGTTAGCAATGTAGTTTAGTTTTAAAAATAATTTATGCAAAAGATGCACGGATGTCGTAATAGTAAAAAATCTTACCATGCGATCTCCATGGATGTTACCGTAGTTCAACACGTGCACTAGTGGCACGTATTGACCATAATGTGTAGGAGTTTGATAATAGGTATTGTAATTCTGAAGATCATTAATAAATGCGATAAGATGATTTTTCTCCTGACAAGTTAATTCTGCGCCATCGGTGTAGTAGGTTCTGTCTACCATCTTCCGTACATTTTTTGAAGAATGAAAATAAGCTGTCAATGGAAATAAGCTGTCAACTATTTTGAAATAAACAATATAAATTACATAATAAATATGTTTAACAAACTCACAAGGAGGCAGAATCGGAATCATAATAAATATGGTTGAGAAACTCACATAATGGTAGAACTGGAGGCGTCTGCACATCGACCCAGATGTCGATATTACCTTCAATTTCATCTTCCGGACGAATATCAAAGGTGATAAGCATATTAGGCTCAAATGCATATGACTTGCATAGTGCTTGCCAACTTTTGCATTCAAAATAGGAGTAGGTGTCTGCATTGTACAATTTTACGGCAAAAGTATAACCATGCTCGGTCCTCAAGTGAACTCTCTTTACCTCCATACTTTTTTTAGTATTGAAACCAATCTTATCCAAGACATAAATTCTTGCATGGCAGGGGATACGCTAGTAGAATAGTAAAAAATTAAAATTATAAGTTCAAGCAAAAGAAGCAGAAGTCATGCTTAATTATGAAAAAAGACTTGTCGTTGTGACTTACTGTATCCACTTCGAAGGTCTCATCCAGCACGATGCTGAAGCGCCTACCATCAACTAGGTGAGTCGTGTCGCACAGACCGCGCTCGTCTTCGCAGTATTCGCACATACCGAATTCCCTTTCGCTATCGTCGTCAGACATTTCCTATGTTCATAGTTGAAACATTTAAAATCGATCGAAGGCAACTACCAGGAAACTGATCAACACACAGATCACTATTACTCAAAATATGCAACGGGTTGACTTTAGGTCTGTCGAGTCTTTCCTTCCTAAACTCTCATCTCACGTATATGGTGGGCACTCCCTCTGATATTGCGACCGTCGGTGATGGTGGCTCCTCCATTCGTCCCCGAGTGCATTACACCAAAGTGTCTAGCACACGGGAACGAAGGAGAAGCGACCCCCACGACAACAGTCGGGATTCTTCCTCTCTCATCTATATATATATATATGGTGGACACTCTCCCTCACTGAAAGACACACAAGGAGCCGAAACAGACCGGAAGTCAACCCGTTCCATATATCGAGCAATGACATAGAAAAAATTCCCTATGTTTTGCCGAAATGACTGGCAAATCACAAGCACTCGATATTAACTAATACATCATCCCGAACAATCCAGTTAATGCATCATCAAATATTAACTAATACATCTCGAATATTATCATATAAGATCACTAATACAGATCAAATATCCTAGAATCCAAAGTGGAGGACGGTGAACTAGGTTCACTAGCGGTCTCTGAGTCGCCGGCGGTGGACACCCAAAGATAAGGAACCATCACGGGATCATAACTCGGGTGAGATCCCTGAAGAATCTGCCAGGTATTGTCGAACCGGGCGTCCAACGCCGCCATGTAGCGACGGACGTGCTCGTCCTCCTCCCTGACACGGCGACGTACCACCTCCGCGGGAGCCCGCTCCCTCCGCACCGAAAGTGGCCCGCGTGACCGCCACCACAGAAGCTCCGGGTCGACGACGAGACCTGGATTCCTCACCAACCTCCGAGCCCGGGAAGGTAGCACCTCCCAGTGCCAGCCCAGCGGAGCCCAGTCCCGGACATGGCGCCTATCAAGCAGGCTCTCGCGGACCACTCGACGATGAGGATGCGGGCCGGGCATCGTCGACGTCGAGACAAATTCCTATGAGAACGTTTTCTTATCGTTTAATCACTAATTTTTCATAAAACCAAATTTTTTTCTATAATCTAACATACACATACTAATTTTTTCCTAAGACTCCTAATAATTAAATAAAACATAAAACAACTAAAACATAAACATTCATCATATAAAAAAATCAACATATATTTAAAAAAAATCCACAGAACAAGGGTGGCGGCAGCTCACAGTGGGGGCGGCGACGCGGAGGCGACGGGGCGACGACGGGGGCGGGGCGGCGACGGAGAGGCGACGGGGGCGGCGGGGGAGGGCCGGCGAAGGGGGCGGCGGGGGTGGAGACGGGGGCGGGGCGGCGACGGGGCGGCGACGGGGCGGCGACGGGGACGGCGGGCTCGGGGCGGCGACGAGGACGGCGGCGACGGGCTCGGGGCGGCGACGGGGCTCGGGGCGGCGACGGGGCGGCGACGGGGCGGCGGGCTCGGGGCAATGGCATATGAAATCTGAAATTTTCCAAGTGTTTACTTATATAGAAGAAGCATTGGTCCCGGTTCGGGGAACCAACCGGGACCAATGCCCATCTTTAGTCCCGGTTGGTGCCACCAACCGGGACCAAAGGTCTCTTTTCAGCAGCCCAAAGGGCGGGAAGCAGAGACCTTTTGTCCCGGTTGGTGGCACCAACCGGGACCAAAGGGGGGCATTGGTCCCGGTTGGTGGCATTAACCGGGACGAAAGGGTGATTCTGCCCGGGGCCAAATTTTTAGTCCCACCTCGCTAGACGAGAGAGCTCGAGAGTGGTTTATAAGCGCTGCTGCGCATACCCTCTCGAGCTCCTCTCTACTGCAGGCCTTCGGGCCTAATCTGTCACTGCCTGTGGGCCTATTGGGCCTTCTGCGGGGCTGAATCCTGGCCCAACAAGCTGGTTCGGTTTCAAGTCGTATTCAGGCCGTGGCGGCCCAATAGGTGGCATTTTTCTTAAAAAAAAAATCCAGTTTTTTGTTTTGTTTTTTGCTTTATTTATTTTATTTTGTTCCTACTTACTATTTTTTAGTTCATTCTTTTTGCTTTTAGGTCACAAAAATTATAAACTTTCTATTAGTGCCTTTAGTTTTCAAATTTGAATAGTTTAAATTAGAATTTTTTGAAATTTGTGTGAATCACTAGTTTGTGAATAACTTTACTAAAAAAACAGATTTTTGAGTGGTCCTTTTTCTGTTTAAATTTGTGTGAATCGCTAGTTTGTGAATCACTATTTTAAATGTGTGTTTTAATCAAAAACAGATTTGGTTATTTTAGTTTGCTATTAAAGTTTCTAACAAAAAATTTCTTTATGAAAATTCTTTTTGCTATTAATGTTTTGAGCAAAAAATTCTTTGATAATTTTAGTTGCATAAATTTTATATAATTTTAATTTCAAAAATACTAGAGGTTTATAAAAGCTTTTTAGTTGATTCCTTTTGCTATTAGAGTTTTATAAAAGCTTTTTAGTTGATTCTTTTTGCTATTGAAAAATATTATAGTTTTGTTTTAGTTGATCATAACAGAATATTTTAGTTGATTATTTTTAGTTCATTCTTTTTGCTATTAGAGTTTCATAAAAGTTTTCTAGTTCATTCTTTTTGCTATTAGTTCATTCTTTGAGCTAAATAACCCTGAAATTAAAAAACACTACAAATGAACTCTGAAAAGGTTGAAAGTTGGCATGGTATCATCATTTCACCCAAATAGCATGTGTTAAAAAGTTGAGAGGGTTACGGCAAAAACTAGATGCACTTCGTGTACAAAACGGACAATCTCTTTCGAAGTATGTGGGTTTCGGACGAAAACTCATCTGTTACAAAGGTATTTCATTTTTTTAAACTTATTTGAACTCCAGACTTTTTGTGTGTTCGAAATGAACCATTCAAAGCCACATCATCAATTTTCAACCCTTTCTGACTTCATTTGGTATTTTTCATGCATTTACTGATTTTTTTTGAGCTAAATGACCATGAAATTGAAAATCACTACAAATGAACTCTGAAAAGGTTGAAAGTTGGCATGGTATCATCATTTCACCCAAATAGCATGTGCTAAAAAGTTGAGAGGGTTACGGCAAAAACTAGATGCACTTCGTGTACAAAACGGACAATCTCTTTCGAAGTATCAGGGTTTCATACGAAAACTCATCTGTTACAAAAGGCATTTCATTTCTTCACATGTAACTGCAGTGATATTCTAGATCAAAGGCATCATCATACTAGTTGTGGAGAGAAAGTCTTCACTTTTTCTTCGCTTGTGTCCTTTGCTTATTGCGCCGTAACCATGGATAATCTTCATCGTTTAACAGGGTGCTTGGGTCAGCCTTGACTTTGAAGGGAGGAATTTCATGAAACTTTTCATAATCTTCAGACATGTCTGTCTTGCCCTCCAATCCCACGATGTCTCTTTTTCCTGAAAGAACTATGCGGCGCTTTGGCTCATCGTATGATGTATTCGCTTCCTTATCTATTCTTTTTCTTGGTTTGGTAGACATGTCCTTCACATAGAAAACCTGCGCCACATCATTGGCTAGGACGAATGGTTCGTCTGTGTACCCAAGATTGTTCAGATCCACTGTTGTCATTCCGTACTGTGGATCTTCCTGTACCCTGCCTCTTGACAGATTGACCCATTTGCACTGAAACAAAGGGACCTTCAAATCATGTCCATAGTCAAGTTCCCATATGTCCACTATGTAACCATGATATGTGTCCTTTCCCCTCTTCGTTGCTGCATCAAAGCGGACACCACTGTTTTGGTTGGTGCTCTTTTGATCCTGGGTGATCGTGTAAAATGTATTCCCATTTATCTCGTACCCTTTGTAAGTCATTACAGTCGAAGATGGTCCCCTGGCCAACGAGTACAGCTCATCAGAAACAGTGTTGTCACGCATGAGACGTGTTTGCAACCAACTGCCGAAAGTTCTGATGTGTTCACATGTAATCTAGTCGTCACACTGCTCCGGGTGTTTGGAGCGCAGAATATTCTTGTGTTCATCAACATACGGGGTCACCAAGGTAGAATTCTGTAGAACTGTGTAGTGTGCTTGATACCAAGAATGGCCGTCCCTACATATTATTGAGTTCGCTCCTAGCGTGCCTTTTCCAGTCAGTCTCCCCTCATACCGCGATTGAGGGAGACCAATCTTCTTAAGGTCAGGAATGAAGTCAACACAAAACCCAATGACATCCTCTGTTTGATGGCCCATGGAGATGCTTGCTTCTGGCCTAGCGCGGTTATGAACATATTTCATTAAGACTCCCATGAACCTCTCAAAGGGGAACATATTGTGTAGAAATACAGGGCCCAGAACGACAATCTCGTCGACTAGATGAACTAGGACGTGCGTCATGATATTGAAGAAGGACGGTGGGAACACCAGCTCGAAACTAACAAGACATTGCACCAAATCACTCCTTAACCTTGGCAGGATTTCTGGATCGATCACCTTCTGAGATATTGCATTGAGGAATGCACATAGCTTCACAATGGCTAATCGAACGTTTTCCGGTAGAAGCCCCCTCAATGCAACCGGAAGCAGTTGCGTCATAATCACGTGGCAGTCATGAGACTTTATGTTCTGGAACTTTTTCTCTGCCATATTTAGTATTCCCTTTATATTCGACGAGAAGCCAGACGGGACCTTCATACTGAGCAGGCATTCAAAGAAGATTTCCTTCTCTTCTTTGGTAAGAGCGTAGCTGGCAGGACCTTCATACTGCTTTGGATGCATGCCGTCTTTTTCATGCACACGTTGCTGTTTCTCCCGTGCCTCCTGTGTATCTTTTGTCTTCCCATACACTCCCAAGAAGCCTAGCAGGTTCACGCAAAGATTCTTCGTCACGTGCATCACGTCGATTGTAGAGCGGACCTCTAGGTCTTTCCAATAGGGTAGGTCCCAAAATATAGATTTCTTCTTCCACATGGGTGCGCGTCCCGCATCGTCAGTCGGAACAGATAGTCCGCCAGGACCCTTTCCAAATATTACTTGTAAATCATTGACCATATCAAGTATGTGATCACCAGTACGGAGGGCGGGCTTCTTCCGGTGATCTGCCTCACCTTTGAAATGCTTTCCTTTCTTTCGACATTGATGGTTGGTCGGAAGAAATTGACGATGCCCCAGGTACACATTCTTCCTGAATTTGTCCAAATATATACTGTCGGTGTCATCTAAACAATGTGGGCATGCGTGGTATCCCTTGTTTGTCTGTCCTGAAAGGTTACTGAGAGCAGGCCAATCGTTGATGGTTACAAACAGCAAAGCATGTAGGTCAAATTCCTCCTGTTCGTTCTCATCCCACACACGTACACCTCTTCCATTCCATAGCTGTAAAAGTTCATCAACTAATGGCCTTAGGTACACATCAATGTCATTGCCAGGTTGCTTAGGGCCTTGGATGAGCACTGGCATCATAATGAACTTCCGCTTCATGCACAACCAAGGAGGAAGGTTATACATACATGGAGTCACATGCCATGTGCTACGCTTGCTGCTCTGCTCCCCAAAAGGATTAACGCCATCTGCACTTAAACCAAACCATACGTTCCTCGGGTCACCTGTAAAGTCGCTCCACTTTCTCTCGATCTTTCTCCACTGCGACCCGTCAGCGGGTGCTCTCAACTTCCCGTCTTTCTTACGGTCTTTTTTGTGCCATTGCATTAACTCGGCATGCTTTTTGTTTCTGAACAGACGTTTCAACCGTGGTATTATAGGAGCATACCACATCACCTTGGCAGGAACCCTCTTCCCGGTGCGCTGGCCCTCAACCTCACCAGGGTCATCTCTTCTGATCTTCTACCGCAAGGCACCGCATACCGAGCATGCGTTCAAATCCTCGTACGCACTGCGGTAGAGGATGCAGTCATTAGGGCATGCATGTATCTTCTGCACCTCCAATCCTAGAGGGCATAGAACCTTCTTTGCTTCGTACGTACAGCCGGGCAATTCGTTATCCTTTGGAAGCTTCTTTTTCATTATTTTCAGTAGCGAACTAAATCCCTTGTCAGATACACCATTGTCTGCCTTCCATTGCAGCAATTCCAGTGTGGTACCGAGCTTTCTGTTGTCATCTTCGCAATTTGGGTACAACCCTTTTTTGTGATCCTCTAACATGCGATCTAACTTCAACTTCTCCCTTTCACTTTCGCATTCTCTCTGTGCATCAACAATGACCCGGCGAAGATCATCATCGGGCACATCATCTGGTTCCTCTTGATCTTCAGCTTCCCCCATTGCAGCATCACCGTATTCAGGGGGCGGGTAGTTGTCGTCATCCTCTTCTTCTTCGTTGTCTTCCATCATAACCCCTCTTTCTCCGTGCTTGGTCCAAACATTATAGTGTGGCATAAAACCCTTCTCAAGCAGGTGGAAGTGAAGGGTTTTAGAGTTGGAGAAAGCCTTCGTATTCTCACAGACAGTACATGGACAATGCATAAAACCATTCTGCTTGTTTGCCTCAGCCGCTTCGAGAAAATTATGCAGGCCCTCAATATACTCGGAGGTGCGTCGGTCACCGTACATCCATTGCCGGTTCATCTGGGTGCATATCATGAATAGAGAAGTGACCAAATTAATAGAAATTCATCATCACATTAAAGCCAAAGTACAGTAGTGACCAAAATAAATACATAACGTTCATACATAGTTCTCATTATTGAACAACATATAGCTCTCTAGAGCATCTAATTAAAACATACATTGAAACTATAAAATTTCTATGTCGGTTGGAATTTCCGGTTCACATACCTCCTAGATTAAAAAATCTATGTCATGTTGGTCGGCATAATTGTCATAAACACTAAATAAAACAAATTGTTATAAAAGATAATATATACCACATCCGAATCATAGACCGGACGAGGGCCGACGTGGGCGGATACCATGACCATGGCACTATATAATAACAAACAATAATAAAAGTAAGAAAATTACACAAGTATCTATTTAAATGATACAAGTAAGAACTTTTTTCTTTTAGAAAGAAGATAAGAAGAAGAGGCTAACCATGGTGGTGCCCGCGCCGAGATGGACGCGGGCGATCGACGGCGGTGAGGACGGGGACGGGACAGGACGGACCGCCAAACCTAAACAAATCTTGAGAAAAATGGAGATTGGACAAGGACCTTCGAGAGGAGAAAGCTTAAGTGTGGCTCGGGCATTTCATCGAACACCTCATGTGCATAGGAGGTGAGCTAGAGCACCACAAAGCTCTCCCCTCGCCGGCCAGAAAAACAGAGCAATGTGGAGTGCTCTGCTCGCTCGCGGGGGGTAATATATAGGCATCTCATTGGTCCCAGTTCGTGGCTAGAACCGGGACTAAAGGACCCCCTTTGGTCCCGGTTCCAGCCACGAACCGGGACCAATGGTTGTGGGCCAGGAGCGAGGCACACTGGTCCTGGTTCGTGTCTGGAACCGGGACCAAAGGGTCCAGACGAACCGGGACCAATGCCCCACGAGGCCCGGCCGGCCCCCTGGCCTCACGAACCGGGACCGTTGCCCCCATTGGTCCCGGTTCGTGACTGAACCGGGACAAATGGGCTGGCCCGGCCTGGACCAATGCCCTGTTATGTACTAGTGTAGCCACCCAGTAACGGATGACGTTTAACAAACCCCAAAGTTCACGAAGCAAGCACGAAGGAACTCGATACTCTCATGGTCTAAGGAATTATGCAAACATTAACTATCTCTGTGTTATTAACCATTAACTTGTGACGAATGTATCTCATAGCATAACATCAATTCGGGTCGATTCAACACAAGTGTTCTACCAACATTGCGCCCTCAAAATTGCCGGCATAGCCATGCCCATGATCAGGAAAACAGGATCATCATGCAATACTTGAGCCAGTCTTAGAGGCAAGACTAGGAATACATTTTACCGTTTGTTATACCACACGTGCAAATGAGTTTCCCTCCGGGCCTCGTGGATATTGCAGACTCGAGAATCATTGCAGTTATAGCATGGAATATAAACTTAATTAGGAACATGGGGATAAATAATAACATTTATTATTGCCTTTTGGGCATATCTCCTACCACCCCGCCCCCCACCCGCAGTTCCAGAATATGATGTATCGATTTTTCATGCAAACTTGTGTATGTTTGACCAATATTATAAAATAAAATATCAACACATCTACAATACAAATTTAAATAATATGCAAGTTGCACCTCGATCATTTTCCATGAGTTGGTGGGCGATGGGGGCGGAGATGATGATGCAGCGGGGGGCGGGGTTGATGAAGCCTTCCTCGGTGGCCTGGTCGATGAAGGTCAGCAGCGAGTCATAGAACCCCTCCACATTTAGCAGACCAACCTGAAGATTTTTGGTATGTTGTTTTGTGAGGTTACATGCATGTTTTCATCTTCAGTTATGTTACTGGACTATTGTTTATTTGTTCCCGCTTGTGATGGATGCCTAGCTGTGCCCAGGTGTGATCTCCTCCAGTAGCTCCTCCAGCGTCCCGTACTCCCGTACCCTCCTCAATGAAAACATAACCAGATTAAGCTGCATCCCTCAACTAACCAACATGGCGTAGAAAGTTCAAAAAAAAGAAAAACAACTTGGCGTAGAGCTGCGTAGCTGGTTGTTTACTGGGTGAGATGTTACAGATTACAGTTCCACATGTGTCACCACAACAAACTAAGATTTATTCCTGAGGTTCACTTGTGCCAAGGCAGGTTGTAACCAGATTAGTAGCGCGGTAAATAAAAAGTGAACAAAAGCTGGAATAGCTCAGTTGGCTAGAGCGTGTGGCTGTTAACCACAAGGTCGGAGGTTCGAGCCCTCCTTCTAGCGCAGTATTTTTATTTTTCGGCCCATTTTTCTGTTTTGATAAAATCTCACTTCTGCTCTTTTTGTTCTAGCGCATTTTTTTTAATTTTTTGGCCCTTTTTTCTGTTTTGATAAAATCTCACTTCTGCTCTTTTTGTTTCTTTTTTTCTTGTAAATTGATCAGAGTTTTCCTTTTTCTCGTTGTTGACAATAACGTTGCATGCATGGCATGGGCATGGATCAAGATCTACTCCCTCTGATATGGAATAGCTCAGTTGGCTAGAGCGTGTGGCTGTTAACCACAAGGTCGGAGGTTCGAGCCCTCCTTCTAGCGCAGTATTTTTATTTTTCGGCCCATTTTTCTGTTTTGATAAAATCTCACTTCTGCTCTTTTTGTTCTAGCGCATTTTTTTTAATTTTTTGGCCCTTTTTTCTGTTTTGATAAAATCTCACTTCTGCTCTTTTTGTTTCTTTTTTTCTTGTAAATTGATCAGAGTTTTCCTTTTTCTCGTTGTTGACAATAACGTTGCATGCATGGCATGGGCATGGATCAAGATCTACTCCCTCTGATATGGAATAGCAGAGGAGAAGTAGTGGCAGGAGTTGATAAAATCCCACTTCTGCTCTTTTTCTTCCTTTTTTTTGTAAATTGATCAGAGTTTTCCTTCTTCTCGTTCTTGACAATAACGTTTCATGTATGGGCATGGATCAGGATCTACTCCCTTTGATATGGAATAGCAGAGGAGAAGCAGCGGCAGGAGTTGCCGAACCATTTGTTTCAACTGCTAGTGCAGCGACAACAGAAGCTTTGGCTACCCGTCGTGGTCTTCAGCTTGTTCATCAGGTTGGATGCTCTATGGTTCTCATCGTATCAGACTGTCTGGAGGTCATCAATGCGTGCAACGGGACTGCAGATATTTTGGCTCCGTACACTCCAATCCTTGCAGATTGCTTCCATTTGGCTCATGAAATACTTTAGCACATTCCCTTGTTAGACATGTTTATGATTTAAATATGATGTACTGGTGGGATGATGACCCACCTGGTTTTCTTGTTCCTCATGTCTTGAAGGATGTAACTATTTTGAACCAGTAATAAAAGTGCCACATGGCTTTCCCTAAAAACAAAGTTTGTGCGAACGAGACGTTGGCGATGCTGGGTTCTGCCGCCGCATAGGTGGTGGCATGGCAGATGGCGAGGTCGATGAATGGTTTGATGTGGCCGGTAGTGAGACGAATCGTAACTTGGACTTTCTAGAAAAAAAGAAACTGAGTGAAAATGTGCAAGTTGCACTTTTCATTATATTAATGTTACTGTGAGACTTAAGAAAAGATCGGTATATTGAAACATTGACGGATATATACTAGATCGTCGGGTGCATCGTCGTGACTTGTCACGAAGTCACCATGCATGATGCATTTTTTTTTCTTGAGAATTTTCAATGTCTCAAACGATTACGGGCTTACGTTGAAAATGTCTAGCTCTCAACTATGTTACACCACTGCTAAGATAGGAAACACTTTCATTTGCGTAAACATAATGGGAGCTTCTATTCCACGACTTCTGCGGGGAATACTAATGTTCCAATATGTTATGCTCACCCCTCCATGTCATGGGCCAGCCCACGAAATTGTTCTCTCTCGTATGTTCTCTAAAAACGTAACTCAATTTTTGATAGATTAAACAAAGCTTATGAATAAAAAATGATTACAATTTGTAAGGAAATGTGCCCAATTGGAAAAATTACAAACGTTTTTTTGAAAATCTTTGTGATTTCTAAAAAATGTGTGAATTTTAAAATCAAGAATTTGAACAAATGTTCAAGGGATTAGAAAATGTCTGTGAGTTTTATGAGCATCCAGAATATAAAAATATTCACATATTTGAAATGAACGGGCAAGGATTTTAAACATGTTCATGGATTAAAAAATTGTTCAAAAAATTGTGAATATTTAAAAGAATTTTTTTCACAAATGTTTAAAAATATAAATGAATTAAGAAACAAAAATGAGTAAAACCCAAGAACAGAAGGCAGAAAAACAAAGAGGAAAAAATGTCCAAAAGGAATGGAATCTTCCTCAAACGAAGAAACACACATTGCTTGTTGTGCGTATATATGCTGCCCCATATCCCCGAAGAGGTGTCATGGTGTTGCACATTTTTCAATTAGAAGCACTGTGTAAGGCAACGAGCATAAAATAAGATATTCCAAACATAATTATTGTAAAAGTAACTCGGGAGCAACTAAACAGAGGGTGCCCTTCTGGATGATGTTTGTAGGGTGGATCAGGGGGCAAGCGATCCCACAGCTTGGTGAGCGGAAGCAAGAGGGATTGGTCGGGAGGGGGACAAGTGGACCAGCTTGTTGTACAAATGATTTTTCCTTGCTTTCCTTTATTTCTAGTATATATTTTCGTGCACCGTTTAGGAGCATAGGTGTGTTGTGTCATGATGCTCCGTGAACCCGTACTCCGCGGCACATTGCAGGTGTGCTTCACCACTTTTGCTGCACGCGAGTACCCTATTTTCATGGGGGAGTATAAGTATGTAACCGTGTTGTGTACATGTATGTTATTTCGGGGAGTACATGTTAGTTGTCCACGGGAATACTAGTTGTGCCTGAAAATTTTCATAGAAACTTGGCAATGTTGGATCTGGTTTTGAAGATTTCGTTGCGACTACCAAAATGATGAAAGCGGTGCATACTTTGGACGATAAATTCAAGAGTTTTTGTTTTGTTTTGGAAAATGGATCCGACAAATGCAATCCCGTCCCTCCCGAAAAATTCTCTAATGACCATAATGGACGAACATGTATTGTGGCACTTATTACCATAAAAAGATAAAATAACATTTGCAAGAGAAACCCCTCAACTAGTTTTATTTGGAACAATCCTTCCACTAGGGATTCGAAGTAACTCAGTTCCGTCGTTGGTGCTAATAGGCGAGTCGATCCAATTAGACCCAACTCGCTAGAACTCATTTAGATAACAAGTTAGTCCAGCTCGGCTCGTTAATACAAGGAGCTGAAATCAAAGCCTGGTTCGACTCGCGTAACTTGCGAACCAGCTCATTTAACTTGTGAAGATCATTATACATATGAACAACAAAGTAGTTGGATATAAAAATGATTACTTGAGCATGTAATATGTACATATTAAACATGTATTATATACGCAAGCAGTTGCAATTTCTGCATATCACAAGAAATGTACCGCCTTTGCACGAGAGATATGAGGCCGGGAGGGGAATGAAGGGTGTTGGCGACGCTACTCCCTAGAACCACCAGGGCATCACCCCTCAAAGGAGATGTTACTGGGAATTTCGAGTAGGCGCTTGGGTCAAACTGTGAGATGGCTGGTTTTTACCAAGCTTGATGAGTTAAACGAGTACTCATTAACTCGACTTGTTTAACTTGTTATGTAAACGGTCTTAAACTGAAGTTCGCACGACTCGTTAGTCGCTGAGTTCGAGTCGATTCAAACTCGTGACTAGTTTTTTTTAGAAAAGGCCATCATGGCTAGCTGTATTAAATCACAGAATAATTACATCGTTCACTAATTGTCTGACAAGGAATCCCGGAGGTTCATCAGTCCAATAATCATCACTATTATTACAAAAACTGAATTTAGCTATCTCATGAGCTACCGAATTAGCATCACGATAACAATGCAGATAACCTTCCCTGTTGATGTTGGCGTGTCAATGCAGTCTGCAAAGATTGCAGCTGCCTGCATCCCATTTAATTAGTTGCTCGTTTAGCTTTTGGGCTTTGAGTTTTTATTCCAGCCGTATAGGTAGAAGAATGTTCACTGGGCCGTGGGCCCACCAGTTAGGTCATCGCCTCTTGTTTGTTGTTTGTCCAGGCAGGCAGGCAGGCAGGCAGGGGCATGCTATACGGTCACCGCCGCCGACTCCAGGCAGGCAGCAGGATCCATGTCGCCGCTTCGATTCATTGGCTCCCTCGCCGTCTCCTCACGCCGGAGGATCGTCGGGCAGGCCTTTGGATCCGCTAGGCTCCTCCTCCACCAATCCGTACCTCGCAACCCCCATCTCTTACTATCTGCGTGTGCGTGTGATAAATTGATCTCTCCTCTCTCTGGTGCAGATCAGGAACCTTGGTAGCGGCGTCCATGGATCCGGCTTCCCTGGCAGGTAGCGTACCCACTGAATTTCAGCTTATATGAGTGACGTATTTTGTACTAGATTGACAATTTGATTTTGTTACAGAGTAGACCCCTCTTTTTTTCTCCAGAAGCATCGAATTATGAGTTTTTTTTTACCTGTGCTGGCCCTTGGAAGGCCTGTTAATCTAGCTGTTGTGTAAGATTAGATGAATTTTCATGTTACTGTCACAACTCACAACTATGCCTGGTTACAGGTCTGATATTCTGGCATTTGATTTCCTAGTTTGATTTACTGTCCAAAGCAGCACTGAAGTTAATTTGCTCCGTTCAATGTCAACTAATTCTACCCACATGAATATATATGCTGTTTTAGTAGTCAACTTTGGATGAGACTAAGGGCTTGCATCTTGCCATATGAATTTCCATATGCGGCACTTCAATAAGAACTTTAGTGTTGTCTGTAAATTGTAATGCTGCGTTCATGCATCCATTAGTACAGGTTACCCATGGGTGAATCGCGCGGTAGTATTGTGACAATGGGTGCCCTGTCTGTCTTGGTGGGAGGAATGTGGTACTTCAAAGAGGAGCCATCGGGTATGTATGAATGTATCTGCCTCAGTTTTTATCTCCTACCTTGTTACTTTGTCACCTGAGGGGCCATGCATTAATCTTGTTTCCGCTCGTTACACAGTCCGCAAGCCGATTCATCATCATGAGGAGGCCCAGGAGGAGGAAAGCATGGAGAAAGCCATGAAGAGGCGGTTCGAGGAGTGGATGACCAAGTACGGCCGCACGTACAAGGACAAGGAGGAGAAGGCGATGCGGTACGAGGTGTTCAAGCGCACTGCCGAGTTCATCGACCAGTACAATGCAAAGGGTACTGGGTGCACCGTCGGAACAACCGACTTCGCTGACCAGACCGAGGAAGAGAGTCGGTGCCGCGGATGCGGTCCAGCTCATATGCGGAAGGAGGCGGAGCTCGTGGTCATCCGACGCTGGGAGGAGGACGAGCTCATGCGCATCCGACGCGGCGTCAAGGACTACTAGGACGGTATTGGCATCGTCTAGCTTGATGATGGAAACTGTCGGTTGTGATTGTTGCTAGATCGCCCCCTAGCTATTGCTAATGGAAGTAACTTTATGAATTATGAGAGTGTGGTGCTAATGCATGGCAGTATTGACCTTACCTAGGAATCGTGATAGTACTGTCACTGAGAGTGGATGTTCTAGTATACTAGCACTGTTAATTAACCTTTATCGACGATTAACTGGGTGAATTAGCTAGCTAGCTTTATGAATCCGCTCACCGATCGATCCTTGTATATTTATGAAGTCAATTCCTGGTACCTTATTTGCCACTGATTGACTATGTGGTGGTGTTCTTGAGCTACCATATATGCATGACGGGTCAGTAGAGAGCCAAAAATGTTTGAGATTAGAGAAATGCCCTGGGTTCCATGGTGGACTTTAAAAAGAAACATATTTCCACATCACACAAAAAATTCGATTTTTTTGTATATACACAAATAATATATAACACCTTCAGGAAAAAAAATCATCACAATATACTTTCATACGTGACGTATATAAAAAAACAAATACATAAATAAAATGGGCCCTTTTTTATTGTTGTTGGGCCAGGATTTTTTTTTTGTGCAGCTTGCAAACAATAATATTTTTGAATGAAATTTTACAGATCCATCACGAATATGTATAAGTTTTCACAGATTTTATTTCTTTTGAAACTTGGAAATATTGTTTTTGAATCAATTGAAATAAAGTCCACCAAAACTTCGCACTCTGATTTCTGCCACTAGTTTCGGTAATGACAATCTATTGTAGCCAACCGTCGGTGCTTGCATGTCGTAAAAAACTCGCACTTGCGAGTTGTTAAAAAAAATCAAAACGCGCGGGGGGGGGGGGGGGGGGGGGGGGGGGGGTCCTGAATCTTAACATTGAAAAGGGGGCAATTTTCAGAAATGAGACCATGCATTTGCACACTGAAAAAAATAGCGCGCTATACCGTCGCTACCAGTGGCGGATCTAGCCCAATGGGCCAGGGTGGGCCAATACTAGAACTATTCATAAAACTAAATCTTCATAATAATTTTAACTTTTCCCCCTATAGCATAAAGCTATTGAAAAAATCTCAGGGCGGACCGTGGTCCACCCTGTCCACCCTCTACATCCGCCACTGGTCGCTAATAGCATTTTGAGAAATGTTTTGCCAAATAAATCAGTATGCAATGTCTCGCTAATAACGTATTTTAAGAGCCATGCTATTTTGTTATGACACACTATGTTTTCCATTGATTTGCACGCATGTTGAGCAAGATAAAGAAGTAACATCTCTGGGGGGTGCATCCCTGACTCTGAAACACCTATTGCATACATCAAACTACAACATTGGGACTGTATGAGTGGGCTCGGCCTTATTTGAGAGCAAAGTTAGTGTTTGGCTCGGCCTTATTTGAGAGAAAATTTAGTGTTATGGGCCAGCCCAGATACTGTGTTTGCCATATAGAGCGAGTTTCTCAACTGTCCGCCCCGGGTTTACTTGATGAAAGGAAGTCCCTAAGAATCTCCAATGAAACGGTACAAACGAACGAACCCTAGAAAGAGATCGATCTCATGTCGCTGCTTCGATTCTTGGGCTCTCTCCTCGCCTCCTCGCGCCGCCGGATGCGATCAGCTCCCCTCTGGTAATTAATCGGATTTGGAAGTATTGCTCAATTGTCTATACTGTTCAAAGCGATATTAAACCTGGGATTACCGGAACTCCAAATCAGCTAAGTGTTGTTTAATTATGGTACGCTATTTTGATCCGATTAAGCCGCCAACATTAGTAGTTGTGCTGTCGCTTTCAAGTTCAAGTTCTGATCCTCCTTTAGTATGATGGTGGCCCATGGGTGAATGGTGGGTGCCTTATCTGTCTTTCATGGGAGGACTCTGGTATTTCAGAGAGGACCCAACATGTATATATATGGAACGAGAGTCTGCTTTAACATGGATATTTTCTGCAGTTTTGCTAAAGCACATCCAGATGTGCTCTATTTTCTGTGTCATCCGGCCATGAATCTTGCATCGCTCGTAATCGCAGGTCTCAAGCAGATTCATCATCAACAACAGGAGATATTGTAGGAGGACACTATTGAGGAGAAAACCATGAAGAACAGTTTTGAGGAGTGGACGATCAAGTATGGCCGCGCATACAAGGACAGGGAGGAGAAGGCTATGCGGTATGAGCTATTCAAGTGCATTGCCCAGCACGTTGACGAGCATAACAGAAGGCTGGGAATTTTATACTCTGCTAGGGACAAACAACTTCGCGGACAGGACCGAAGAAGTGTTCAGTTGAAGTTTTGGAGATCCTCGTTCTCGTATATCCGATGAAGAGCTCCTATGTCACGGCTACTTGGACTAGGCGGCAGCGGTATGATATCCATCATCCTTGATTAATATCAATACCATGTCTTAGACCTTAATTATCATTAGGGAAACGTAAGCATGCATTGATTACATCTAGAACACCTAATTTACGTAAACAGAGAGGGCTTAGGGGTTGCCTTATGAGAAATGAAGGTCGACTTGATCGCCTGCTCATTGCGGGCTGGTTGAGGGAGGAAGTAGTGTGTGTAGCTGATCTCATTGTCGTCCGGATCCCCTCAGGCCGCCCTAGGAAGAGTCTTCTCATAGCTGCAGCACTCATCCTAGATCGGTTAGGGTAGATTGAATTTTGGGGCGCTAGCCCCAAACCCTACGCGCCGCCGGTCTCCAGATCCGGCCTCCACTGCCGCCGCTGCCGCCGGCTAGGTCTGCGGTGGCGGCGGGCCCGTCGCCACAGGCGTCTGGGCGGGCGGTTTGCTGCGGGATTCCCGGGAGGCGGCAGGGGCGTCACTCGCGGAGGGCGCGCGGGCAGCAGTTTGAGCGGCGGCTCCGACTGAGCGACGGTGGCCGGCGTTTCTTGGCTTGCAGGCGGGGCTGTCCTCTACCTACAGTCGGGATCCGCTGGTGGCCGTGGATTTGGAGTCCCGGCCAGATCCGTCTCGGTGTGGCTTCGGCCAGCTAACGACGCGCGGAGGGACCGGTGAGGGGCGGCTGGAGGCCCCCTGCCGGCGTTCCGGTGGCAGCGTTCGTCTTCACGGCGAGGCTCTACTCGGATCCGGTCAGCTGCGAGATCGGGGTGACGCGACATCCGGTGAAAATCGCGCCGACTTTGGTCATGGCGGACGATGGCGGCATGTATGACGTCGTTCCCTTCTCGAGGCATCGTTGTTGCAGGTCATGGCACCCCACTCGTGATGCTCCGGGGGAAACCCTAGATCTGGATCTACCGGATCGGATGATGATGGCACCTTCGATGCCGTTGTCCCTCCTGAGGGCATCGTTTTGGAGCAAGTGCTGGTTGGACGGGACAAGCGGAGGAGCGGTGTCTCATCCACCGCAAGGCCGACGGCGGATCCCGGTGGCATGGCGCTGCGGAGGTTCGGCGACGGGCGCGTGTGGATGGATACGTGCAGGATGGTGGAGTTGTCGGGCGCCGTGGTGGCGTCGACGGCAGGCCAGGCAAGGTTGATGTGTCAGTTCCTGCTCTGGAGATGGACCGGTGGAAGATGGCGGCGGCAGCCTCTGAGAGTGCGTCGGACCGGTATGGGACCCAGTCCCGGTGTGTGGCTGGGCTGGGGCATCCGGTTATAGATGTTAGGATTTGATGCGATGTCCGTTTGGTATTAGGCCCGGATATTTGGCACACCTTCATCAAGGGGATAGGAGTAGCAACAGGTGTTGCATAGATGGTGGCTTCAGGCTGACTGATGTATTACTTTGTATGGTTTTTGAGAATAATTAATAATATGGCTGCATGCATCGCCTAGATGCAGAGGCCGGGGGTTTATCCTCCTTTAAAAAAAAAAATTCAAACGTGCATTGGTAAATGTCCATTGCCGAAGCCCCTTTCCTTTATATGTGGCATTGGCGACAGGGGACTCAAAACTAAGTTGGTTTTGGGCTCCCCACCGACCAGGGCGCTTTAGTTGGGTCAAGGGGCCACATACCTTGTTGTGCGCCCTCCTCACTTTAACGTTATTCTTCTTGTAAGTTAGGTCGTTAGATAACACCAACACCCCCCCTTGATTGTTAGGCTTAATTTTATCCTCCCATTCTCAATAGGAATGATATACCAAGTGAGGTGTTACAACAACTAGTGAAATTCCATAGAACCTTAACACCCTTTGTTGACAGTGTTTCACGAAAGTACTCAAAAAGCGGTACAATAACATATACAGATTTGTATGACAGTTGGATATGGACTCAATTCATCAGACGAACAACAGGGAGAGCTTTTAACTAGGTTCTGCCCCCCTCTTATGCGAGTAACAACAGTAATCATGTTTGTCTGAGATTATATCGAGGAACAATACAAGGAGAGATTACAATGATAGTCTTGCCCAGTTCATGAGCGATTCGCTGACAATATGGTGGGTGATCAAGGCGGGATGCCTAGCGGCCATTATCTTAGGGCGTCTTCAACGATGATCCTCAAAGGAACACCGTAAATGTTCTTTTTTTGTCCGAACATGGTCCACGGACATAATGCGGGAGCTGGTCATCCAATGATATTTTCAAATTAATCCGGTTTGGAGGAGAGAGTGGAGAGAAGGACCATACATATGTAGAGGAGAAAAAAGAGGGGGACCACGGATATTATCATCCTCACAGGGCGCACCTGCCGCCGGTCCGTGCCGGTCGCCGGCCTGCGTCCAGGCGTCGCGTTGTTGCCCCTCCCGCCGCTCTCTCTGCAGCCAGAAGCTTGACTTCCCGTTCAATTGCCTCTTATTGGTATGCTAGCTTTGTACATGATCGTTCAGTACATGCAGTTGGTTGTTGTGCATGGCCGTTTCAGTGTATGCGGCTAGCTAGCTAGCAGTACACATGCTGTAACTGCTTCAAACGGCTAGCTAGGAAATTTACTTTGTTGCATACAAGCATTTGCCAAACAGGGTCATGGTATTCTCAATACTCTAAAATATCTTGGTATGTCAAAACTGTGGTATCATGCACCCACAGCCTAAAATACTGTGGTTTTGTAATATTTTGAGTTTTGCAATACTTTGTTATCAAACACAGCCTTAGGTTGCGTTTGGCAACTCAGTTTTTTTGAAGTATTTGGAGAATACTATGCTTTTCTCATAAACCACAGTTTTCAAAACTTTGAGGTGTTTGGTTCCAATTAATACCACAGTTTTATAAACAGTAGTATCTCAAATATCAAGTTTTCTGTAGTATTTAAGGAAGAGGTCTTGACCACTTTTTTCTAAACTGAAGAAGGAAAACCCCTGGTTTTTAGAAACCGAAGTATTCGTTGACTAGGCAATTGAATACTGAATTTTGGATTACTACCTCCGTCCTAGTTTATTGGTCCTCTTTGTAGTTTGTGCCAAATTTTCACCATAGATTTCACTAGCAAAATTTTAATGTATGTCACAAAAAATTATGTTGTAGGATTCGTATATTTTTTGCGAGGTAAAAGGGAGTTTTATTCCATATTGCTAGGGTTACAATGCAGAGGCAGCTCCTGGACCAAGTCACACAGCTATGGCCCGCTCATCACGACTATATAATGCCAAACGACACCCTATTTTGTGCTCTCATAAGCTTCCGGGGAACAAACTCCCGGATAAGCATGTGTGCTTTTATCTCTGCAACTAAGTGCCCATACGACGACCTACTTAATCTAGAATCAGAAAGATTTGACAATGCTTCAGAAGAGTCGGACTAAACAACTATAGTACCCTCTGAGTGATGGATTGCCAAAGCCATGCCCTGCATCCGTCCGTGAATCTCCGCCTCCAAAGCGTCATTGCAATTAAAATATATCGGTAAGTAGCAAACACCACACCACCATCATGATGACACAAAATTATACCTGCCGATGCAGCTCCGCCCGCCGGTGAATAAGAACCGTCCACCAAAAGAGCAAGTTTGTTCTCTACTGGAGCAGGCCAAGCAGTAGCAGGCTGCTCCCTTCCAGGTCAACACAGTATAGGACTCCCCCAACCGGCATATTTCCTTTAAGGATTTCATCGGTACCGTAATACTTAGTACGACTAAAAGATTGCATGTAACTCTCCATAAACAACGCCGATGCAGTAGGTTCACAATTTTAGTCCTATTCATGGACAACATATTGTTGGCCTCCAGCGATAAGGATATGCGGCATGAGACCCAAAATAAAATTGTCATCCAATTTTGATATGGAACATCTCGGTGATGCCTTGTATGCTCTCTAGATCGATATAGGTCTAGTGGAATGTTTGGGCAATCAAAAAAGGTATGCTTTGTGATAGTAGTGAAGGAATTCGATACCCATACGTTCTTAGCCTCTCCTACTCCTATAGTGAAGTGCAATAAGTTTGGGGCATTTCAATGTTCGAGGAACCAAAATTGAACTGATCAGATTAAGTCGGTTTCTTGTTCTTCAACTATTGGAAGCATCATTCATGCTCAAGTTTGCACACGCCCCGATTGGCTTTTGTAACGGGGATACTTGGCAGATACCAATCAAATCCAAGACTTGAACACTGTAAGGTTGTAAAAAGTCTTGCGTTATATGCAAGACGCTAAAGATTTAATGCTTACTTACGGAAAGCATGATAACCCAAAAGGTGTTAGTTATTCATATGCTGATTTTCCGGGGTGTGGATAGTAAGAAAAGCACGTCAGGTTACATACTGACACTCGCGGTAGAAGCCATATCGTCAAAAAGCTCCAAACAAACGTTGACCGATTCATCTACGATGCAAGCATGGTTTTTCAAATGTTATGAGGACACCAGAAAGGCTGTACGGCTAAAAAAAATCAATCTCGGGCTTAAAGTGGTTGACAACATATCAAAACCACTTATTTTATAATGCGATAACAAGCCCATAGTTTTCTATACGAGTAGCAACAAGTCAAGTGTTGCTGCCCAACACATTGACATTAAGTATCATGTTGTGAAAGATAGAATCCAATAGCAAATAATCAATGTTAAGAATATAAGTACGACACACATGCTTGTGCGTCCGCTAATTAAACTAAAGGCTTACCACCTACCTTGCCACTAAGTATTTTTGTGAGCATGTTGCCGGCATGGGATTAGTGGAATCCTTGTATAAAGGGACTATTTATTAAAATAAACCAGTGGCAATAAGTCAAAATGTTTTTCATTTCCGAATAGGCGGGTATGAGGATCTATGGCATTTCACTAGTTGTTGTAACACCACGTTTTGGTATATCAGTACTATGAAGAATCAGCTAAAGAATTTAAGCCTAACGATCAAGGCGGAGAATGTTGGTCTGAGCCCAAACCCTTGTTGGTTTTGGGTGCTCCTCGATCAGGGTGTGTTAGTTGGGTCGAGGGGGCACATACGTTAGTGAGTGGCACCGTCTTCCTAACGTTATTGTTTTGGCCAGTTTGGCTGTTAGATCAAACCAAAGATGTGTCGTGCTGTAGATGTATTGCAGGAATTAAACTAGCTAGCTTAACTGTGGTAAAAGGGAATAGTTTTCTGCACTTGCAACAATTATTCTGAAACAAAAGATGCGTACAACCGTTATTCTGAATCTCTTTTGGTGTGTGGCCTCCAGGGGCAGCTAATTCGGTACGTGGGATGGATATGATACTCGAGGGGACCTAAGTTGGTGTGTGGATACTTCAGAGCAGGTAGCTGTTATTCTAAATCTATTCTGGGTGGTGAACTTTCGGCTCAAAAGTAACTTAAGCTTGATGATTAGCTCTGAAATGTTGCCGGTGGTTATCCTTAAACTTGAACTTTGCATCTCTATTGGTAGTTCTCTGAAGTCACTTTGGGCTTTGATTGAAGGTGGCGACAAATCTAGTTTTGTATTTTTCAACTAGAGTTCCCTCAAAAAAAAAAAAACTAGAGTTGTGAATAGTTTTTGAATTTGAAACTTGTAACTGTAGCAATTCTCAAGAGATTTTCGAAACCTGCACAATATTCACATGCATGAAATTCCACGGACAACATGGCCGGACAGCTCAGGCAGAAGAAGAATTTATATCTCAGCACTGTTATACTCTTACCATATACAAGTTTCACATGCACACATGCCGATTGCATAAAATAATTTGCCACAGACTGGATTTGGACTGCCATCAAACATTCATCTATTCATCAACTAATTACTCCTATCATATCTGTCGACTGCCGACTGCATTTGGCAACAAAGTCGATGCAGGCACAGGAGATGATATGCGTGTGCAACTGTGCATCTCCTGCACCAACTACTGCTAGTCGCCCCAGCTTGTGGTGCTAATAAGTTGGCGCTGACTAGTGAATAGTTTGTGCCAGTTTCGTCACTGTATATATGTCTGATTTCTGTGTTTCCTACAAGAGTGAAAAATATGTTGATTTCTTCAGTGTTAAGTACGCACGTGCATGCAAACGTAGATACGGCCCCATGAACAACATTTGGTAGCTAGTACTCTACTCCCTCCTTCGGTGTTGACTTAGATTTTTCAAATTACAACATTCTTCTGCTCATTGAAATTTAGTTCCTGTCTTTAATGAGCAAGCGAGATTCACATGCAGGTGGAGTGGAGTAGGCATGGACAATCACAGGACAATCCTACATTTGTACGCCAGACAACAAATGATGAGATTCTACTGCCTCACATGACATTGGATTGGATGCACTATCTATCCTGCTGCCCCATTAATTCATTCCCATGAAGTCCAACCCACCAACATTAATCTCCTCACTTCCTCCACAACTTCATTATATAATCACCAATGTGTAACACCACATGTTGGCACACAAGCAAACACTTGCAGTACTTCTCCTGTCATCCGAAAACATTCAACGGAGCTTCAGCACCCCGGTCCAGCTATCCTGTACGTCCATACACATGGGGACGTGTGTCGCATAATTCCGTAAGGATCACGTGGCACGTTAATCTCGCTGTGGTTTACAAGGGTTCACCACCGTGATCTGGCCTATGCCCTAGTAGGGATACTTTTCCAGTCGTCTGCTGCATGTACAGATAACAACATATACATGTGGGCATCTTCACAAGAGCCACAGGGAGCAGACCCGCGAATCTGCATCCATCCAGTCTTTGCATAGCGCTCTCCTGATGAGCATGCTCTGCGGCGGGCGCGTCTGATTCATCCGAGTTCGACCATGGAGAAGGGACGGAGCTGACTAGCTGCTGATGTTGCCGGATAGGGAAGGGGAGAGGAAACATCAAATTGTCCGGCAGAGTGGCAGGCGGACATAGACGTGCACCGCCACAGAGGAGATCAGTAGCAGACGGGTGTTCTCTGGAGGCATCGGGTAAATCTGTGTTCATTGACTTCAAGGGCGGCCGTGCTCGGACTCCATTGGAAGGCTCCCTCAGAGCTCATCCATATAACTATGTCCTGAGAACGAATAAGGTGTTTGGAATGCGTACGAGATGCTCCGAGTCACGAGTGTGCGTCCTTATGCTAGCGGCAGAAACAGACAAGAGTACACAGAGCCTATGCTCGACCAGAACTTGCATGCCGGACTACAACAATGCAGACGGTAACCCAGGATTGACACGGTACTGGCTTCGCATAAACGACACTAACTGACGCACATCTCGAGGCTCAGCGCTCCGGACCAAGCGCGAGGATAACACGACCCCGGTGCGTAAGCTTTAAAAATCCGTATTCGTTCACAATGCAGCACCGCGCTCAGGACAGCAGTTTCGGCAAACTCGACATGTTCACGGCGATGCGCTACTTTGACGGCCTGACCGCCGGCCCGGTCACTGTCAGGAAGCAGCCTGAAGACCTGATCCAAGTGAAATTCATGCATCACCAGGAGGAGGAAGGCTACCGTAGCAGCCAGGAGCTGGGAACCAAGACCAAGGGCAACCTCACCGCCTTCGTATCGCCAGCGGCAAGCTTTCGCAAGAACCCACTGGCGTCAAGCAGTACAACGTCAGGGATATCGTCGCCGAACCACCCCGGGTCTCCTCGGCGTCTTCTGCTGCTTGCGGCCGTGATTTCGGTTGCTGGTGGAATTTTTCTGAAACTGAAATTGAAATCCTGCTAGAGACTCAAGAAACAAGAGGCAATGATCATGCTTAAGGACGCAAGTGGGATGGATGACAAGGCAAGAGTCTTGAGCTCACTCGTGGGGAGATTTTAGCCCGGTAGTAACAGATACGATCTGATTCACAATGACGTGAAGCTAAAATGGACAGTTGCTGACGCAACGGTACCATACATGAGTTTTGAGCAGATAACACAGCGTTTATTGATTTGTAGATGTGACAGGAAGTACGAGAATATCTTACAGGAGTGGACACACATCAAACTGCAGCATTACACACGGATAAATATAGCACTATAGTATAGATATTGAGATGCCAAGCGACTAGCTAGGCAGCAGCAGATAAGGGCTGGAACAGTAGTAGTACAGATATAGCACAGTAGTAGATATTGAGATGTTTTTGGTTGGACGTTTCGCTCCAGCAAAGAGAATCCCTGCAAAGCCAAAGCCATTTATGTTAGCTGTGGATCAACACATGTTCACCAAAAGATGATTTTCGTTGCATGTCTGCTATCAATTATCAGCGCACGCAACCGAGCATTTTAGTTAACGAGACTCCGCGCCACGACATGGTGGAGGGGGGTGGTCCCTGTTAATCCTACTACCCCGTGCTTTCTGGTTTCCAGTCACGTTTCTCTGTTCACATTGCCACAAAAGTAAATCTGAACACCCTCAGTTTCTTTGTTCCCAAAGTGGTCATGGCTAGTCGTCCGACCTATCAACAAAACCTATAGTTGACTGCAGCAGAAAATAGCAAGATTTTATTATAAATATTGTAAAGGAAGAAACCTTGAAATGGGCCCATTTCCAGAAGGCAGTTAGGCATCCTGATAACCCTTGAGCACAGTTCACCACTGCTATAGTATTATTCAAAGAATAGATGAGAAATAAACGTTGGGTAGTACATTACCAGATAGAGTACGAAATTGGTGCGTCATGTGATGAGAGGATCCTCTGCATTGGCCTCTGGGTGGATCTTCTTCCCCAAAATCTTCCTCCTGACCTAAATATTTCAACAGATCTTTTTTTGTTAAGGAACCTCGTCAGAGGGCGGAGCTCCCGCATTGCATTAAGAAGAAGAGAATTGGTCCAGTTAATAAAGAAAACCGGACCCAAAAACCATACAAGACACAGTTAATCAAGGAAAAACGGCCAAGACCACACACACACACCCAACTAGCACTCAGGGGACGTCGTCCGAGCCGGATACAATGGTGCCTAGGCCCAGGACCATCGACAACACAACATACCCAACCAAACCAACCTCTGCAACCTCAAGAACACGCATGCAACTAGATGCGCTCTCGCGCCTAACCTTCAGAAAAATGATATCACGCATTAACCTCCACCAAGGCACGGATTGCCTGGATCGCCGTTGGCGTAAGCGGTTTCTTGGACATCCGCAGATAAGACTTCATCTTCTCTTGCACATCCTCCTCGGTGATTTTCTTAGATGTCATTCCCTTCGGAACCTCCCCAAAAGCCTCCGCCAACCTATATTCAACACGCTTGGGAGTCGGGATGTTGCAACTTTTGTTCTTCTTCTCCAAACGTCCACTACGCCTCTCGGAACAAGTAGATGCCCCTTCAATTTGCACATGAATCGGTGCTTCGGGCAAGGATCGCGGCGCCGTGCAACTGAAACTACTTAGGAACTCATCCAGCAAGGTGGTTGAAATCGGACCTTGAGGCATGCCAATGTCACCAAGTAGCTCCTCGGACCCAAAAGACATCATATTGGTAGCGCCCCCTGAAGCAAGCATCACTGGATAAGAGACCGAGGGAGGAACCTCTCCATCCAAGCCAACGGGCAAAACCACATCAATCCGCTCCATGTCCTCGCTCGCTGTGACTATCTCCTCAACCGTACCTTGCTCCTTGTCACGTTGAATCACCATCTTGTGCAAAACTACATCCAAAGTAGGAAGAATGTTTGCAAGCAGCGGCGTAGTAACCAGTTGCTCAGACTAGCAACCGGCAACACTAGTCTCACTGACATCCTTACCACAAGCAACAACGAGAGGAACCGGTTCCTCATGCTCACACCAGGGAGGAGGCGAACACATCGGCGCTGAGGAAGAGAAAGGTCCCCCACCGTTCCCCATAGTCCCTCCCACTCGCACCTCAACAGACCAATTGATGGCCTGCGAAGAAACAACTCTGCCACTGATAGCCTCCAGCCACTCCAAGAGGCCCGAAACCTGAACCGCCCAGCCCTGCAGAGCGACAGCCATGTCGCGGAGGGGCCGAATGACCTCCTCTGTACGAGCGGCAGCCATGGCTTGCAACTCGGTGCGTAACGCCTCAATCTGTGTTGCAAAGTGGGGTTGCAGCAGCCCCAACACAACAGCAATGGAAGACTTGATGAGGTCGGCCAGACCGGAGCAGGGCGCGCCGGATTTGCAACAAGGCGCCTCCTGGACGAGCACAACCGGAGAGGCAGCAACGGAGGCCCACGAGCAATGCCGCGGATATGGCGGAGGCGCTTGGCAGGCTGGCACATCCGGTGGCCGACGTGGAGAGGTCGCAGGCGAGGGGGAGTGGCGCGTTGGAGCTTGTCCAGCCGGAAGGCGCGTCGGGCATTCCCGCTCCCGGTGGCCAGAGATGCCACAACCCAGGCACCTTATAGGGTCGCGGCAGTCAGCCACGAAGTGCTCCGATGCCAGGCAACGGAAGCAGATGCCATACGTTCTCCTCTTGAAGGCGAGAGAGAGACCGACCCCTTTCCTGGGAGGCGGAGCAGGCGCCTTCTCCATCCACGAACGACGCTGTCCCCCAACCTCCACCCATGGCTACTCGGAAGACACCACAGGTGCGTCGGCGACCAGCTTCGGCATAGAGTTCGCGGGAAGGCGAGGCGGAGGAGGGAGAGGGAGCAAGGAACGGAAGTCTTCAACCCTCCAACGGAGGCTGCAAGTGAGGGATCTGGATCTGGATCGGGAGGGGAGCAGGGAGCGGGGGGAGGTGGCGTGGTGGCTGGGAGGTCTGCTGGGGAGAAGGAGGAAGCTGAGGAGGCCATGAGAGAAGGATGGGGACGAGCTTGGGATCGAATCTACACAGAGGAGGCGGCGGCGGCCGCGTCGCTCTCATCTTTCCTCCTGGTGTGCCAGTGATACTCAATAAGATCTCTTGAAGCTGAGCATCGCTCCATTGACAGGTTAGTGATAATTCATTATCAAGATAAGCTGTGGAGTCTCCTTCCAGTTTCTCCCTATCCATGATGATGAACGAATCATCTTGTTCAGGCCAGGCCTCGGGACAAAGGACTTTACGTTGCGGCCAACCGTGCCAATCTCCGTTTCGAAAAAAAACCCCGTGCCAATCGCAAGTATACCGTTAAGAAGTGCATCGTGCAGCAGCAGGGATTCAGTGTCTTGCCCAGCCACAGTCCTCCCACGCACAAAATCTTCCTTCTCCATAGCTGTTCCATTATAAAAATAGAAAGAAGTGACGACAAGAGAACAAAGAAATGTATGATCACGTGCTCAAAAAAAAAAAAAAAAAGAAATGTATGATCACTAAATGGGAGGTATCCTGAGTTCCCGACATGCTTACTTTTGTTTTCATCAATAGTGCAGTACAAAACATTAGACTGAATCTTCCGATTCAGACAGATGAACACCTGGTGATGCTACAGGAAACATAGTTCATTAGCAATATCACCAAATTCAAGAACACTCCCTTGAGTCTTGCACAGTTTAAGAGAGGCAGAAAATGCAAAGGCTTGTACTTTCCAGCATACACTTACACAGGCAAATGGTGCATCAGCAAGAGCTAACTGTATACCTTTAGGGCCATCTCTCTACCAACAGTAGTCAGAAGCGGAATCCAGACAGTAGCTCAGATCCTCAAATGCAACGCATGGTTCTATATATGTATTCTACTCCCTCCGTTCCTAAATATAAGACATTTTAGAGATTCCACTATAGACCACATACGAAGCAAAATGAGTGAATCTACACTCTAAAATATGTCTATATACATCCCTATGTAGTTCATAGTGGAATCTCTAAAAGGTCTTATATATTTTTTTCGAAACGGAGGCAAAAGTTTTGCCTCATCGATTAATTAAGAAGAAGAGAATTGCCCAGTTAATTTAAGGAAAACCGGGCGAAAACCCACACAAACGGAGCATGGACTAACTACTCACATGGTAAGTAACCCCACAACCGCACAATCGGCCCCTGCCAAACTCTTCGAATGCACAACATCCACAAAAACCAACACTGCTACTACGCCAAGTGATTCCAACAAGAACACCTCAACACAATACATCAAGCACCTCCCAATCCAAAAGGACAGACCAAGAGAACAAAGATCATCCATCAAGCAACCAGAGACGCCTTGCCAATGATGCCACTCTTGCTTTTGCTCACCTTCTTTTGTTTGCCCCTTATTGGCGTTCCCGTTAGGAGGCAAGCAATCGACCTGCCCAAACCAGGTCTAACAACCTCCACGCTAGCGAGCAAGTCACAAAGTTCCTTCGCGAAGAGAGCATTTGGATTTGGAGTGGGTGCCAACACATTTGGCTCAATGGCCATGCCACTCACAGGCATCACCTGCTCGATAGTTGCAGATGAGGAAAGGGCAGCAACATCTGAAACTCCGTGCTCCATGACTAACGCCTGACGCACAATGGACTTAGGCGAGCGAGAGATCGCAACGCCCAAATCATCACTCTCCTCGGCATCAAGTATCTGGCTCGACTCCATGGGTGATGTTGGCGGCAAAGCCACACTCGAGATCTCGGGAGGGTCTACTTGTAGTTGCTCGACGGACAGAGGCAGAACCGGACCCACACACAACTCCTGAAGCTCGGGCATGATTTGTAGCACCGGAGTCACAACCACATCATTGTCAAGTCCCTCAGAGGCTAGCGACGGTGAGCTGCCTCTAGCACGAGGGGAGAAACGACCATGAAGCTCGGTACCCCTCTCGACCTCGAAGCTGCCATCAGCCACAATCAATGGAGGCAACATATGAGTAGTTTGCAACACAGGCGGCACCAAGGGAAGCTCGCCCAGTGTAGCCTGAGCCCGCTCCATGAAGCTCTCCATGCGCAACACCCAACCTTTTATGGAGTCAATGACATCACGCAAAGGTTGGACAGTCTTCTCAAGCTGAAAGGAGGCCATACCAAGGAGCTCGGAACGTAGCAGCTTGGCCTGCCTCTCCAAAGCGGGCCGCATCAAGATATTTGCCGAGGCCGTAGAGGTAGCGGGAGCGGAAACGATCGATGCCCAAGAATCACAACAAAATGTCTTCGAGTGAGGCAGGGCTTCTTTCTGGACCTTGTAAGGAGATGGAGCTTGTTGGCGCTCAACGGGAAGGCGGGGCAACGGCGACATGGCAGGACTTCCCAAGAAGCTGAGGGGACGCCAGACATTGCGGCACTCACGCGCTCGATGACCGTTCTCAAGGCATCGATAGCACCTAAAAGGATCTCGACAATCCGCTGCACGGTGTCCAGGAAAGAGACATCTGCAACATCTACCATAGAGCCAAGCGGGGACGGGACGAGGAGCCGCTGCAAGGGCTATGGACGCCTGGCATTGCCCATTGCGCCGCGGCGGCACCTTCTGCCAACCTTCACACGTAACGGCATCACACGCCACACCCTGTTGAGCAGCGGAGATCGAGGATTTGATAGACGGCAGTGGCGTGCGTGGGACGAGCTCATCATCATCATCCTTGTCTTCTTCATCGTCGGTAAGGGAGCTCCACAAAACAGGTTGCTTCAATTCAAGACCCGACACAGTGCCGACATGAGCTGAGGACGGCGCCGCTTCCACAGGAGTCGTCGACTGCGCTTCAACAGTAGCAGGAGTCGTTGACGGCGCTTCAGCAGCAACAGACGGGGGTGACGGCGGGGCTTCCACAGGAGCAGCACCGGCAGGAGTCGGGGACGGCTCGCCCACAACAGCGGTTGAGGTTGACGGGGCGCCTCTGACAGGAGCAATGTCAGCAGAGGCCGGTGCCGGGAGACACCCAAGCCGCAGCGGAGATGCCGCCACAACCGGCCTGAGCGGCAGCCCGGCGGTGGACAAACGACCACCAGCGGACGGAGCGGCCTTGCGGGAGGCCAAGGCAGCCGCGGCCAGCACTGCGGCGGAGGTGGCTGACCGTGACGGAGCAACCGACATCGTGGACGCAGGCGCAGGCAGCTCGCTCGGTGGCGGCGGGACGACGCTCGGCCTGAAGCCCGCGGGCAGCAGCGTGCCGGCCGGGACGCAAGGTGGCGGAGGGGAGGCCGCCACCGACGAGGGCCTCGGGGAGCGCTCGAGCTCGCGGGTGCCGGCGGACTGAGCTCCCGCCGTGGCCGTCGAGGCGGACGCATGCTTCGAGCACGGGCGAGAGGACATGGTGTCGGATGGAGTGCAGCTTCACAGGGGAGACTGGAGAGAGAGAGAGAGGAGGCGGAGGGGATCTCAGATCCGGTCTCGGCTGATGCAGGGGAGGCCGGTGGTGGTAGATCGGGTGGCGGCGCCCCGAGTGCTCACCCGCCGCGAGCGCGAGCGCGAGAGCCTCTCAGGCCCATGCTGTGACTAAGAACGGAGAAATCAGGTCTTATATTTAGGAACGAAGGGAGTAGTACGGTAGTTCCATTAATGAATGTTCCAGGCAATAAAAGAATGGACTTTTGGTCTTTTGGTTGCAATTGGCTTGGACTGACTCAACTGAGTAAATTATTTCCGTGAGGTAGATATGCTCGCTCATGCTAAGCAAACGTCACTTTCACTCATCCCAACAGGTAGTGAATGACCAAACTGTGGCACATGCCTGGTAAAAAAAACGTGGCACACTGCATGCACTCATTGACAGATTCAATTTATACGGACAATCGGTCCCTCATATCATGCAAACTTCTAACAAGAAAAACAAGTGGTCAATGGATTCCCCCATGCAACAGAACTCACAAACCTTTATGCCATACCGAACCCCGCTTCGACAAGTTATCTCTTGTCAGGATATTGCAACAAAAAAAAGCTCTAACTTTCAAAGAACTCTTTTACCATAGCTGTGAATAAGACACAGCCGCCTGACTGCTTTTCGGGAAAACATAAACCAACTTGACTAAAAACACAACAGATTTTGTTAGAGTCCATACACTTACATCCTTTCAGTTAAATGAACATCACTTCAAACAGCTAGCAGTTTATGCTACACTGCCAAAGTCTCCTCTCTAAAAACATCTTCTAAAACATACACAGTTCCACCCTGAATTAAAAACATCAGCAACCAAAACAAATTGCTTACAAACTAACCCATAAAGTCTAGGAAAATGTAAACTTGAAGGTTTCCCACCAACCCACTTATCATGCCAAAACAAAGTTCTTCGGTTTGATGTAACCCGCACTTGCTTTCACTTGGTTTTTATGTATGGTGTGCTTGTCATCATTCGAGACATGTAGCCACTCACAATGGGTGTGACAGTGTAGAGAGCCTGGAAGGGTTACTTTTTTTGCGTGCAAGGTTGCAAGTTAGCAATCAACAATAACTTACTATGTCATTCGAAGGCATATACAAGTAGGACTCTGGTGGATATTCTGTGTGCTTTCCTAAGAAAGTCAAGCGGAAGTCTTTCATCTTAAAAAAAAGTGTTTGGTGGCCAGATGAGAAATGATATTCTACCATGCAATCCACATATACTTCAACAATATTCACCTGATACATCTCCAAAGCTTTCATCCTCGTGACTAGAGGACAGGGTACGTTGTGCTTCAGTAATCATTTCTCTTGCCCATAGCACTCCGACTGGGACTCTGCAATCATATTTATGCAATGTAGCACTGTAAGCACATCGTTAAGAAGATATAACCAACAGGAAGCACCAGGCTAAAGATAACTCATGCCATTCCCATGTCCATTGACGGGATATTTTGATGATTAGTTGATTACATAATGGTATTATCACATACAGTTGATACTACAGCGAGTAATCATTCCGCTGTCCTCGTCATGGGACCACATGAACATGGCACATGCTACTCATACTTTATGTTTCCTCAAAATTCATGCTCTCATTTCCTCAAGTTCATGTATCTCACACTCAACACCTTTATCTGAAAAACACTCAAAGGATATCTTGAAGACTTGAACCCAAAAGGGTGAGTCCGACAGAAAGCTTGATGCCTATCAGAGTTTGCCTTAGACTCTCTAGGCTTACATAGTTCGCCGGAGGATCGCACACTCTTTGTCGCTAGTTCGTCGTCTACCATAATAGTCTTAACATTTGCGCGTGTTACGTTCATAAATCGGTAAATCACATGTACCTTCTGTGTGCTTCCATTGTTTGGGAAATTAATTATGGTGAATTATCCATCATGTATTCCTCCAAGTTGGTCGGTCTCACATTATCCCCAAACCCGATGGTTTTGTACTACTCCAATCAAATATGAAACGTAGCAGCAGTGGTTTTCACTTTCAGTGAGATTTCGATGAAATTCACTAAACTTCATTAATTTCATCAGACACTGAAATATTTACGTTTCGGCCAAAATATTTCATCAATTTCAGTGGTACACGGGAATGCAAATATTTTTCAAAATATTTATAAGAAAAATCAAAATTTTAATTCAATTCAAGTGAATATTTCGGCCCTTTGGCCGAAATGCAAACCGAAATAACTGAAATTCACTGAATTTCGGTGATTTCGGTAGGTGCTGAAATTTTCCTGAAACTGAAATTGTAAACCACTGCTGCACCAGTGCTCCTAAAACTGGGACAGAAGGAACCCACCAATCACTCCTATAATTCATATATGCCGACTGTGCGCTGCATCGAAGCAAATTAATGCAAGCACAATTATGTTACGTGTGCATCACATGATATACTTACGTTACGTGTGCATCTCCTGAACCAACTCCTGCTAGTCTAGTCGCCCCAGCTTGTGGTGCTAACCTGATAAGCTACACCTCAAGAAGAAGGTGGTGGTGATTACTGATCACTTTGTGCCAGTTTCGGTCCCTGTATATACATGTCTGCTTATTGTTTGGCATTATACTATATAGATGATAGCTTATTCCGAGCATTACAATCAGAATTCTGGTAACGGCACAATATACCTGTGTTGAGCTATAATGTGTTCCTACATTTCTTCAGAATTAAGCTTGCACGTGTGTGCAAATTGTACATACGACCGTACGTGACGGCCACATGAACAACTTTTGCTAGCTATTTATCACAACATTCTTCTGATTTCTGTCTTTATGGGCAAGCATGATTCACATGTAGGTGGAGTGGAGTAGACATGGGCAATCAAAGGACAGTCCCACAATCATATATATGTGGGGCAACAGAGGACGAAATCCTACTCCACTTTCATTCATTACAACCCACTCCTTTCTTGACACATAACATTGGATGCAATAGCGTATGCGTGTGCTGCCTCCTCTGCCCAATTAATTCATTCATTCCCTCTCAGCCATCAACTTCAATCCACCAACATACATCTCCCCTCCAACAACTTCGTTATAAACGTGTAACTTGTAACCCCACACATGCGCCCACCAACACTACTTCTCTGACCATCTCAAACATTCACACACAATGCAGCACCATGCTCAGTACGGCAGCTCCGGCGAACTTGCCGTGTTCGGAGCAACACGCTACTTCGACGGCCTCGCCGACCTTGCTGCCAGCCCGGTCACCGTCAGGCAGCCTGAACCTAAGGACTTGATGATCCGAATTAAAGCTATGCATCACAAGGAAGAAAGCCATCACAGCACCCAGGAGCTCGGAGCCAAGACTAAAAGCAACCTCACCCCCTTCTTCCTCTCCTCCGTTGGGTCGCCGGCGGCTGGCTTCCACAAGAATCCTCCAGCGGGGATCCATGACGAGCCTCATCACCAGGTCTCCTCGTTATCCTTGTGTGGTAGCAGTGATGTTGTCGCAGCAGCCACTGCTGCTTGTTGCCGGGATTTGGGTGAGATGGTGGGGGACAGGAGGCTACAAGGCATTCGGGTAGTGAGGGGGGCCTGTGGTGGCGAGGAGAGGTGGGTGGTGAGATGCGGCGGGCGTGACTTGGAAGAGCAGCACCATGTCGTCCATGAGAAGATTGATGTTGGTGCAAAATTATGTGATGGCCGTCAAGTGGAAAATCAGGAAGATGGCGATGATCGCGGTTGGGGCAGCGATACTAGCTCTGATCTGTTTGAGTTGGATTTGGACAGTACGAATAATCAATAGATGGATCGAAGAACTATAAAATTCGACGAGACCAAAGGTACGTATGCCTTTTTCAAGAGACCAATGGTGTGTGTGTTCTGCTTTATAGATAAAGCGGGGCGAAAGCCTATTTCGAGTGTGTGTGTTTTCCTTGCACCTTGAGCTAACAGCTGCCAATGTGGCAATTCATTAAGAGCTGTGCTTCACACTAGTAGTTGTGAACTTGTGATGCTGCTTTCTAGTTTAAGTTCTGATCCTCATTAATATGCAGGTTGCCAATCTCCTATTGGTGAATCACGCACTGTGACGGTCGATGGGTGCCTTGTCTTTCTTGATGGGAGAGGAATACGATGGTATTTCAAAGAGGATGCTGTACGAAATGAATCTACTCCTACTTTAATTAGGATATCCTGCCTTGTTACTATATATATCACCAACCATAAATGATAAATCTAGACTCGTTATCGTAGCTCGCAAAATGATTCATCATCGGTGAGGCCTGGAGGAGGACACCATCACCATTGAGGAGTGAGTAAGTCATGAAGAAGAGGCTCAAGGAGTGGATGATCAAGTACGTCCGCATGTGAGTAAATTGCTCAAAACCACCACATTTGTGGCAAGGATACTCCAAAACTACCGTGATGCATGTGTATGCAAGGAATTAACCTAGCTTAACTGTGATAAGAAAACCTACCTTAATTTTGATGTTGTGAGTGGATGTATTAGTAAATCTTTGTGGAGTAAGACATCTCTGTTTTGCCCTACTGCACTAGTAGAAAAAGGGCCTTTAGTCCCGGTTCCAGAGGGCCTTTAGTCCCGGTTCCAGAGGGCCTTTAGTCCCGGTTCTGGAACCGGGACTAAAGGGTCGGGACTAAAGCCCAATACCTTTAGTCCCTGTTCGCTTACGAACCGGGACCAAAGGGGCTCCACGTGGCCGCTGCGAGTAGCCCAGGCAGGAGGACCTTTGGTCCCGGTTGGTAACCGGGACCAAAAGGCATCCACGTGGCCGCAGCGGGGAGCCCAGGCAGGAGGACCTTTAGTCCTGGTTGGTCACACCAACCGGGACCAAAGGTCATCCACGCGTCAGCTTCAGGCAGCATCTGGGGTTTTTTTTTTTGACGGGGGGGGGGGGGGGGGGGGTTGGGGGGTTTTGGATGGTTAATTTAGGGGTTTCATATTGTGTTAGCTAGCTAATAGGGAGAAGTGTCCTCTCTTTCTCCGTGCTCGGTCGACGGTAGCTACTATACATATAGAGATAACTCGATGCTAGCTAATAAGAAAATGAAGGAAACCATTAATTACACAAGATCGTCATGCTGAACATATATAGAGAGAAGTGACATCTCTTTCTCCGTGCTTGGTCGAACAACAAGTTTTCGTATATCTATCCGACGGTACTACATATATACAATATAACATCTTTTACAATCCCTAACATCATCTACCTAAGATCCAATCACAAATCCGCATGGTATTCCCCGTCTTTAGGTATGACGTGGTCAAGAAAGAATCCCGCCAATTCCTCTTGAATTGCTCGTATGCGATCATGTGGTAGGAGTTCATCCCGCATCTGCCAGATCTAATTTAAAGAAGGGGGTCAATACATACATATATATAAATAAAACTCAACACAATTGATGGTAATATATAAAATAAAATTGTGAATATTATTTACGTACTTCAAATTGTTTGTCAGAGAAGCCCCGCTCAGAGGTCGAGTGGCGAATGAACTCGCATACGTAGTATGCACATAAAACAGTCCCTTCTTTCTGGTACAAGCACTTTACGAGAATAGAGTTCAATCAAACTGATAAGCAAGCATGGTAATGATATATTGATGAAAATTTGAATCAATTAGAGATGCGCGGAACTAGCTAGTACTACTTACTTTGGGGTGCGTAAATCGCAACTCTTTGTTTAGACCGGGAACCTTTCGGGTGAACTTCTTCCAAACCCTGCCAGGCAAAGAAAATGATTACTTGATATCAGGAAATTAACGAAAGTTGCATGCCGATATGGTCCCGGTATTGACTGAACTTACTTCTTGAGCATTGCAGTCATGTCCGCATAATTCTCGGGATCTTTACGTCTCGAGTCTAAGACAGTTACTAATGCCCCGTCAAGCTTAATGGATAGCAGAATAAAGTGGAAACTACGCACGCATATATAACTCATCAATTACATTACTTAACCTCGAGTAAGCGAAACTGAGTATACAGAGAAGACAGCAATACTCACTTGAAGTTGTAAGGAAAGAGTATTTCTCTTTTGTTTTGATGTATAAGGAACGACTGTAGCAAGTTCTCCTCGGTCTCTTTGATTGAGTTTTTTACCGTTCATTCATTTACGGCATCTGGACTAATGAACCCAACGTCGAAGATTCCTATTTTTTTGCATTCGAAGATCTTCAATCTGCATAATATAGTGAGGATAATTATATATACATGCAATGAACGAGCTGAGCTAGAGACTTAACTATAGAAGTAATACTTACAGACAGTAGGAAGTCATGAGTTGTTTGTCGAGGGCCAGTTGATTGTATAATTGAAATAACTCCACAAATTCAACAGGCATCACGAAAAGTCCAATGAATTCGTGCTCTGGTTTCACTGCCATATACATAGTGTCTCTCCCAGACTCCCTGCAGGTTTTCATGTACCACTCATGCAATTTGTACATCATCGTTGTTAGAGGAGGATGATCAGGTTTGACAAGAGGCTTCCCGTGAACGTATTTATATTCTTCTTTTGTTACCTCAGCCGTTTGAAAAATTACATCATCCCCCAAGTAATCACCAGGATTGGTACCAGGCACCATCCCCGGATGATTAGTGACGATATCGCTAGACACCTTGAGCGGGGGGCACGATTGCTTCTCCTGTTCGCCGAGCTGGGGAATTGTTTTCCCACTTCTTCGTTCTGCTAACCTTGCATCACTGGAAGTACTTCCCGACCGCCGCGCTTCTTCATATGTCTTTTTAAGAATGCGGACATAGTTGGAATCCGGCGGAGGCGGTGGTGGTCGCTTCAGGGCATCGATAGTGCGCTTCACTTTCACCGGATCTAGCTTCTCCTTCGGAGGTGGAGTTTTCTTTGCAAAATGGTCCCTCACTTGGGCACGACATATCTCCTCGTTTTCAGACTTGGTCCTCTCATATGGTAACTTTTCCACAGGCTTGAGAGATGGACCGTATCTGAATTGCCTCCCGCCTCTGCTTGTACTGCTAGCCGCCGGAGCGGCGGCGTCTCTCTTCCGTCGTTGCTGACGAGGCGGAGAAGGAGGCGGAGTGCTCCGACGCGCCGGAGTAGGCGAAGGAGGAGGCGGAGTGCCCTCACGCGTCGGAGGAGCCGGAGAAGGAGGCGGAGTGCCCTGATCACTCGCCGGAGGAGGAGGAGGAGGAGGCGGAGTGCCCTGACTCGCCGGAGGAGGAGGAGGAGGCGGAGGCGTCCAGTTTGGAAGCTTGATGTACTCCTTCTGCCATAGACATGTACTCCTCAGAGCACGAACCAGCTGATTCTCCCTTTCACCTGTAGAGTGGTAAAGCTCGAGCTCCTCAAATCCCTCCATTACTTCATCCACCATCACAACAGCATAGCCATGTGGAATCGGAAGGCAGTGAAAAGTTCCGTTGGGTTGAGGAGGTGCAACAGAGCCGAGAGCCGCCTTGAAAGTGAGGTTATGGCATTTCGTCATAAGCTCGCAATTTTGAGCCTCCGTGATAGTATCCACGGGGTAGATAGGCTCCGTGAAGTCAGTCTGAACGGGCTCCGTGGAAGCCACGTTGCTTCTCCGCTGAGATGGCGGGGTAGCTTCTGGGGTAGCTTCGTGCCGCTGAGATAGTTGGCCGGCAGCTCGCTGGCTCTCAGCTTCCTCTAGCTTTTGTAGTCTTGCACTCATCTTCTGCATGTCGCTCAGCTCCGCTTTCCTCTTTCTCTCCCGGCTTCTGTAACCGCCTGCGTCGGGAAACCCAAACTTCCACGGAACGGAGCCTGGTGTGCCTCGTGTTCGTCCAGGGTGCTCAGCATTCCCTAGGGCCTCAGTCAGCTCGTCCTTCTCTCTGTCGGGAATGAACGTCCCTTCCTGCGCTGCGGTGATATACTTCTGAAGCTTCGTGACGGGTATTGCAAGTTGCTCTTCCGTCCAACGGCACTTCCCTGTTTCAGGGTCGAAAGTTCCCCCAACCCCGAAGAACCAAGTCCTTGAACGGTCTGGCCATTTCAATGTCTCTGGTTCGACCCCTTTAGCAATCAGGTCATTCTCAGCTTTGTCCCACAACGGCCGGGCTTTGAGGTAGCCACCTGACCCCGTGTGATGGTGATACTGCTTCTTTCCAGCGTTGTTCTTGTTTGTCTCTGACATTTTCTTACTCTTGTCTGATGTCTTGTAGGCCACAAATGCGGGCCAGTGATCTCTTATCTTCTCAAATCGGCCGATGAATTCTGGAGTCTCACCTTTGTCGACAAACTTTGATTTCAACTCCTTCTTCCACCTCCTGAATAGATCTGCCATCTTCTTAAGAGCACACGCCTTGACCAGTGGCTCTATAACGGGCTTATTCGGATCCTCCTCTGGCGGTAGGGTGAAATTTGCCTTCAGCAAGGTCCAAAGATCATCTTTCTGTCTATCGGTGACATAATCACCTTCAGGGGCGTCGTCCTTAGGCTTATTCCATTGCTTGATGCTGATCGGGATGTTGTCCCTAACAATAGCTCCGCACTGAGCAGAAAATGCGTCCTTGGTCCGCTTGGGTTCAATCGGTAGGCCATCGTCCGCGAGTGCTGTGATCGTGAACCTTTCATCCTTGCGCAACCTCTTCTTCGGGCCTCGTCTCATTACCGAAGTTTGGCTCGATCCGGAGGGCTATAAAAGAAGAAAGAAGAGTTAATATATGTACATACCAAAACAATTAATGCATCAATTAGCTAGTCAGCACCTCCGGAGCCATCATGATCATGTCACCGGAGCCATCATGATCATGTCCTTCCTCCTCCATTGTTCCATCGGTGTCGTTGAGAAACGACAAGACAGCATCACCTCCGGCGAGGATTATCTCCCCCAACAACTGTTCTTGTTCCAAGTCTCTTTGATCCATAGTTTCTGCAAATATTACAACATGGCAATTAATATACAAACATGAATGTCCGACGTCCGGACCGCCTCTCTCATGAATGTCAAACAAGGGATTCTCTTAACCTTTAAGGGATTTAATTAACAAAATGGCGCCATTCTGGATGTGCAGAAAATGGTCCATATTTTTCCTGATCTCATCTACCCTTCTATATGTCACGTTGTCTAGTGTCAAAGGATTCAAGAAAACCAAGGCTTCATCATTAGCCGGAAGTAACAGGCGCATAATGGTACGAAGCTCTCCAAAATTGTTTTGGAACGGAGTCCCGGATAGGATAATTAATTAGCTTTTTGGTACGAAGTTCAGCAAGAGCCTTCCGAATATCGCTATTTGGAAGGCCTTTGCTGAAATTCGTACCAAAAAGCAAATTATTCTATCCGGAACTCCGTTCCAAAACAACTTTGAAGAGCTTCATAGCATCATACACATGTTACTTCCGGCTAATGATGAAGCCATGGATTTCTTCAATACTTTGACAGACAACGTGACATATAAAGAATATATATAGATGAGATCAAAAAAAAAATTGGATCAACTTGTGCACATCCATAATGGGGGCATTCTTGATAAATCTATGTTACCGGAGTTATCTATGTTACCGGAGGGGGTAGACGACAACGACGCTCACCCCTCATGTCATGTCCGACGTCCCCCCTCATGTCGAAGTTATCGGGGAGGGGGTAGACGACAACGACGCTCACCCCTCATGTCCGACGTCCGACGTCCCCCCTCATGTCATGTCGGACGTCCCCCCTCATGTCATGTCGGACGTCCCCCCTCATGTCGAAGTTACCGGAGTTTTCTTCTAGGGGTTTGGCTGACCTCGAGAGTTTGTCAGGTAGGGGAGGGGGGGGTAGGAGATCGACAACGCTTTTTTTCTAGGGTTTGCGTGGCCTCGAGAGTTGGTCGCCCGATATGTCCGACGTCCCCCCTCATGTCGAATTTACCGGAGTTTTCTTCTAGGGGTTTGGGTGGCCTCCAGAGTTTGTCGGGTAGGGGCAGGAGGGGGTAGGAGATCGAGGGCGACGGCGACATACATACATATAGCCACATACATACATGAAAAAAAATGCTATGAACAAAAAATGCTATGAACAAAAAAACATCATATATACATCCATCCATACATACATATAGCCACATACATATATACATTATATATGAACAAAAACATGCTATGAACAAAAAAACATCATATATACATCCCCCTCTCGACAACGCTCTTTATTCTAGGGTTTGGGTGGCCTCGAGAGTTTATCGGGTAGGGACGGGAGGGGGTAGGAGATCGACAACGCTCTTTCTTCTAGGGTTTGGGTGGCCTCGAGAGTTTATCGGGTAGGGACGGGAGGGGGTAGGAGATCGACAACGCTCTTTCTTCTAGGGTTTGGGTGGCCTCGAGAGTTTATCGGGTAGGGACGGGAGGGGGTAGGAGATCGACAACGCTCTTTCTTCTTTTGCACATCCATAATGGGGGCATTCTTGCTAAATCTATATTACCGGAGTTTTCTGTATGAATTTTTTTTTCTAGGGTTTGGGTGGCCTCGAGAGTTGGTCGCCCGGTATATCGAGAGGGGGGTGAACATTTTACCTTAGTAACTTAGAAAAAAAATGTTATCGGGGAGGGGGTATATCGACCCCCCCCCTCCCCCCTCATGTCGAAGTTATCGGGGAGGGGGTATATCGACAACGACATACATTCCGGATAACATATACACACATATACAAGAACATATATACATATACATGAAAAAAACATATACATGACTTTTTACATGAACATATACACACATATACATGAACATATATACATATACATGAAAAAAACATATAAATGACTTTTTACATGAAAATATACACACATATACATGAACATATACATATACATGAAAAAAAACATATACATGGCCGGAAAGGGGGGGCTCACTGGGGTGGGCAGCGATGGCTGGAGGCCGGCGACGAGGACGGCGGGCTAGGGGCGGCACGCGGTGACGGGGACGAGGACGGCGGGCGCTCGGGGAGGCGACGACGACGAGGGCGGCGGGCTCGGGGAGGCGACGACGCGGCGACGGGGAGGCAACGGCGACGACTGGGACGGCGGGCTCGGGGAGGCGACGACGACGAGGACGGCGGGCTTGGCGACGGCGATGACGCGGTGACGTCGGGGAGGCGACGGCGACGACGGGGACGGCGGGCTCGGGGAGGCGACGATAACGAGGACGGCGGGCTCGGCGACGGCGACGACGCGGCGACGGGGAGGCGACGGCGACGACGAGGACGGCAGGCTCGGGGAGGCGACGACGCGGCGACGGGGAGGCGGCAGCGACGACGGGGACGGCGGAATCGGGGAGGCGGGCTCGGGGCAACTGGTAGATGAAAACCTGAAATTTTCCAAGGGTTTTCTTATATACAAGAAGTATTGGTCCCGGTTGGTGGCACCAACCGGGACCAATGCCCACCTTTAGTCCCGGTTGGTGCCACCAACCGGGACCAAAGGTCTCTTTTCGTCAGCCCAAAGGGCGGGAAGCACAGACCTTTGGTCCCGGTTGGTGGCACCAACCGGGACTAAATGGTGGCATTGGTCCCGGTTGGTGCCACCAACCGGGACCAAAGGTGGGCATTGGTCCCGGTTGGTGCCACCAACCGGGACTAAAGGGTGGTGCTGCCCGGGGCCAAAAGTTTAGTCCCACCTCGCTAGCTGAGAGGGCTCGAGAGTGGTTTATAAGCGCTGCCGCGCCAACCCTCTCGAGCTCCTCTCAACAGCAGGCTTACGGGCCTAATCGCATACACCTCTGCCTGTGGGCCTTCTGGGCCTTCTGCGGGCCTGAATCTTGGCCCAACTAGGTGGTTGGGTTTCTAGTCGTATTCAGGCCGTGGTGGCCCACTGGGCGGCATTTTTTTTAATTTTTTTCTACTTTTTTTGTTTTCTTTTTTGCTTTATTTATTTTCTTTTGTTTCTACTTACAGTTTTTCAGAGATTCTTTTTGCTTTTAGGTCACAAAAATTATAAACTTTCTGTTAGTGCCATTAGTTTCCAAATTTGAATAGTTTAAATTTGAATTCTTTTAAATTGGTGTGAATCACTAGTTTGTGAATAACTTTACTATAAAAATAGATTTTTGAGTGATTCTTTTTCCTGCTATTTAATATTACTGTGTTTTATCATTATATATTCAATTTGGTAATTTTTAGGTAATTTTAAATGTCTGTTTTAACCAAAAACAGATTTTGTTATTTTAGTTTGCTATTAAAGTTTCTAAAAAAATTCTTTATGAAAATTCTTTTTTCTATTAATGTTTTGAACAAAAAATACTTTGATAACTTTAGTTGCATAAATTTTATATAATTTTAGTTTCATAAATACTAGAGGTTTATAAAATATTTTTAGTTGATTCCTTTTGCTATTAGAGTTTTATAAAAGCTTTTTAGTTGATTCTTTTTGCTATTGAAGAATATTATAGTTTTATTTTAGTTGATCATAACAGAATTTTTTAATTAATTATTTTTAGTTCATTATTTTTGCTATTAGAGTTTCATAAAGGTTTTCTAGTTCATTTTTTTTGCTATTAGTTCATTCTTTGAGCTAAATGACCCTGAAATTGAAAAGCACTTCAAATGAACTCTGAAAAGGTTGAAAGTTGGCATGGTATCATCATTACACCCACATAGCATGTGCTAAAAAGTTGAGAGGGTTACGGCAAAAACTGGATGCACTTCGTGTACAAAACGGACAATCTCTTTCGAAGTATCAGGGTTTCGGACGAAAACTCATTTGTTATAAAAGGCATTTAATTTCTTCACATGTAACTGCAATGATATAGTTGTGGAGAGAAAGTCTTCACTTTTTCTTCGCTTGTGTCCTTTGCTTATTGCGCCGTAACCATGGATAATCTTCATCGTTTAACAGGGTGCTTGGGTCAGCCTTGACTTTGAAGGGAGGAATTTCATGAAACTTTTCATAATCTTCAGACATGTCTGTCTTGCCCTCCAATCCCACGATGTCTCTTTTTCCTGAAAGAACTATGTGGCGCTTTGGCTCATCGTATGATGTATTCGCTTCCTTATCTTTTCTTTTTCTCGGTTTGGTAGACATGTCCTTCACATAGAAAACCTGCGCCACATCATTGGCTAGGACGAATGGTTCATCTGTGTACCCAAGATTGTTGAGATCCATTGTTGTCATTCCGTACTGTGGGTCTACTTGTACCCCGCCTCCTGACAGATTGACCCATTTGCACTGAAACAAAGGGACCTTGAAATCATGTCCATAGTCAAGTTCCCATATGTCCACTATGTAACCATAATATGTGTCCTTTCCCCTCTTGGTTGCTGCATCAAAGCGGACACCACTGTTTTGGTTGGTGCTCTTTTGATCTTGGGCGATCGTGTAAAATGTATTCCCATTTATCTCGTACCCTTTGTAAGTCAATACAGTCGAAGATGGTCCCCAGGCCAACGAGTACAGCTCATCAGAAACAGTGTTGTCACCCATGAGACGTGTTTGCAACCAACTGCCGAAAGTCCTGATGTGTTCATATGTAATCCAGTCGTCACACTGCTCCGGGTGTTTGGAGCGCAGAATATTCTTGTGTTCATCGACATACGGGGTCACCAAGGTAGAATTCTGTAGAACTGTGTAGTGTGCTTGAGACCAAGAATGCCCGTCCCTACATATTATTGAGTCCGCTCCTAGCGTGCCTTTTCCAGTCAGTCTCCCCTCATACCGCGATTGAGGGAGACCAATCTTCTTAAGGTCAGGAATGAAGTCAACACAAAACCCAATGACATCCTCTGTTTGATGGCCCATGGAGATGCTTGCTTCTGGCCTAGCGCGGTTACGAACATATTTCTTTAAGACTCCCATGAACCTCTCAAAGGGGAACATATTGTGTAGAAATACAGGGCCCAGAACGACAATCTCGTCGACTAGATGAACTAGGACGTGCGTCATGATATTGAAGAAAGATGGTGGGAACACCAGCTCGAAACTAACAAGACATTGCACCAAATCACTCCTTAACCTTGACAGGATTTCTGGATCGATCACCTTCTGAGAGATTGCATTGAGGAATGCACATAGCTTCACAATGGCTAATCGAACGTTTTCCGGTAGAAGCCCCCTCAATGCAACCGGAAGCAGTTGCGTCATAATCACGTGGCAGTCATGAGACTTTAGGTTCTGGAACTTTTTCTGTGCCATATTTATTATTCCCTTTATATTCGACGAGAAGCCAGACGGGACCTTCATACTGAGCAGGCATTCAAAGAAGATTTCCTTCTCTTCTTTGGTAAGAGCGTAGCTGGCAGGACCTTCATACTGCTTTGGATGCATGCCGTCTTTTTCATGCACACGTTGCTGTTCCTCCCGTGCCTCCGGTGTATCTTTTGTCTTCCCAAACACTCCCAAGAAGCCTAGCAGGTTCACGCAAAGATTCTTCGTCACGTGCATCACGTCGATTGCAGAGCGGACCTCTAGGTCTTTCCAATAGGGTAGGTCCCAAAATATAGATTTCTTCTTCCACATGGGTGCGCGTCCCGCATCGTCAGTCGGAACAGATAGTCCGCCAGGACCCTTTCCAAAGATTACTTGTAAATCATTGACCATATCAAGTATGTGATCACCAGTACGGAGGGCGGGCTTCTTCCGGTGATCTGCCTCACCTTTGAAATGCTTTCCTTTCTTTCGACATTGATGGTTGGTCGGAAGAAATCGACGATGCCCCAGGTACACATTCTTCCTGCATTTGTCCAAATATATACTGTCGGTGTCATCTAAACAGTGTGTGCATGCGTGGAATCCCTTGTTTGTCTGTCCTGAAAGGTTACTGAGAGCTGGCCAATCGTTGATGGTTACAAACAGCAACGCATGTAGGTCAAATTCCTCCTGTTTGTGCTCATCCCACACACGTACACCTTCTCCATTCCACAGCTGTAAAAGTTCTTCAACTAATGGCCTTAGGTACACATCAATGTCATTGCCGGGTTGCTTAGGGCCTTGGATGAGCACTGGCATCATAATGAACTTCCGCTTCATGCACAACCAAGGAGGAAGGTTATAGATACATAGAGTCACGGGCCAGGTGCTATGATTGCTGCTCTGCTCCCCAAAAGGATTAATGCCATCTGCACTTAAACCAAACCATACGTTCCTTGCGTCACCTGCAAAGTCCCCCCCACCTTCTCTCGATTTTTCTCCACTGCGACCCGTCAGCGGGTGCTCTCAACTTCCCGTCTTTCTTACGGTCTTCTTTGTGCCATCGCATCAACTTGGCATGCTCTTTGTTTCTGAACAGACCACATCACCTTGGCAGGAACCCTCTTCCTGGGGCGCTCGCCCTCAACATCACCAGGGTCATCTCGTCTGATCTTATACCGCAATGCACCGCATACCGGGCATGCGTTCAAATCCTCGTACTCACCGCGGTAGAGGATGCAGTCATTAGGGCATGCATGTATCTTCTGCACCTCCAATCCTAGAGGGCATAGAACCTTCTTTGCTTCGTACGTACTGCCGGGCAATTCGTTATCCTTTGGAAGCTTCTTCTTCATTATTTTCAGCAGCGAACTAAATCCCTTGTCAGATACACCATTGTCTGCCTTCCATTGCAGCAATTCCAGTGTGGTACCGAGCTTTCTGTTGTCATCTTCGCAATTTGGGTACAACCCTTTTTTGTGATCCTCTAACATGCGATCGAACTTCAATTTCTCCCTTTCACTTTCGCATTCTCTCTGTGCATCAACAATGACCCGGCGAAGATCATCATAGGGCACATCGTCTGGTTCCTCTTGATCTTCAGCTTCCCCCATTGCAGCATCACCGTATTCAGGGGGCGGGTAGTTGTCATCATCCTCTTCTTCTTCGTTGTCTTCCATCATAACCCCTCTTTCTCCGTGCTTGGTCCAAACATTATAGTGTGGCATAAAACCCTTCTCAAGCAGGTGGAAGTGAAGGGTTTTAGAGTTGGAGAAAGCCTTCGTATTCTCACAGACAGTACATGGACAATGCATAAAACCATTCTGCTTGTTTGCCTCAGCCGCTTCGAGAAAATTATGCAGGCCCTTAATATACTCGGAGGTGCGTCGGTCACCGTACATCCATTGCCGGTTCATCTGCGTGCGTTATATAGTTCTTATTATTGAACAACATATAACTCTCTAGAGCATCTAATTAAAACACACAAGTAAGAACTTTTTTCTTTTAGAAAGAAGATAAGAAGAAGAGGCTAACCACGGTGTTGCCGGCGCCGAGATGGGCGCGGGCGATCGACGGCGGTGAGGACGGGGACGGGACAGGACGGACCGCCAAACCTAGACAAATCTTGAGGAAAATGGAGCTTGGACAAGGAGCTTCGAGAGGAGAAAGCTTAAGTGTCGCTCGGACATTTCATCGAACACCTCATGTGCATAGGAGGTGAGCTAGAGCACCACAAAAGCTCTCCCACGGCCGGGCAAAAAAACAGAGCAATGCATTGCTCTGCTCGCGGGCGGGGGCTATATATAGGCCAACCATTGGTCCCGGTTCCAGCCACAAACCGGGACCAATGGTTGTGGGCCAGGAGCGAGGCGCATTGGTCCCGGTTCGTGGCTGGAACCGGGACAAAAGGGGTCAAATTTAGTCCCGGTTCCAGCCACAAACCGGGACCAATGGGTGTGGGCCAGGAGCGAGGCGCATTGGTCCCGGTTCGTGTCTGGAACCGGGACAAAAGGGGTCAGACGAACCGGGACCAATGGCCCACGAGGCCCGGCCGGCACCGTGGCCTCACGAACCGGGACCGATGCCCCCATGGGTCCCGGTTCGTGAGTGAACCGGGACTAATGGGCTTCTCAGGGGTGGACCGATGCCCTGTTTTGTACTAGTGCTGGGACCTACTATGAGCCTCCATTATTTGGCTAACTAATTATAGTGCATCATTTTTCCTCAAGTTGGTCAGCCCCACATTATCTGAAACACCAGAGCAGCAGTCTGCACCAAGCATCCTAGTGACACAGCAGACAGCACTACAGTAGCATAGAATCCCACCGGAACTAACCACCAACATGACTCTATTAAATGGGAGAACAACCCCCATCATGCCTACGATTACGCGAAGACTATCATGTGGAGGTCTGTCGGTTGTATGTGTCCATGACCATTCCAACCTTTTTCAAAAAAGAAAAAAAAAATGACCATTCCAACCAGCTGGTGGCCACAATATAAACACTTGATGGGAGGAAAAGGCTAGACTCAGTGGCGGAGCCAGCTGTTAAATGGACCCGGGCGAGATTAACTATGATAGCATCTGCTGCCATTTGCCTCATGAAAAATTCTCATTGACTCATATGTTAACAACGTTCTTTGAAAGAGATTTGCTGGACTAGCCCGGGCAACCGCCCGGGGTTGCCGGGAGGTGGCTCTGCCACTGGCTGGACTCTCATAAAAAGAAAACACATGTGAGTGTTTCAATCATATAATTCTGGAACTAAAGAACTATTGGACAACACGAACACAGAGCTTTCAATGGTCCAACATGGAAGAGAGCATCACCAATTTCTTATTCAACAAAAGGTTTGTAAAAATTCACATTCATATCATCATTCACTAGAGGTTTCACGAGTGGAATAATATGAGATGAGTTGCCCAAAGGATCACAAGAATAAAGTTGCTTAAATAAAGAATTTTTGATACCTTGAATCTCCCGATAAATCGCGTGTGGACATGCGGCCACGCGATGCTGTTGTCGCGGCCGCCCGCTGCCGCGTGATTCGTGCTAATATAATACTTCCTCCGTTCCTAAATATTTGTCTTTTTAGAGATTTCACTACAAACTATATACGGATGTATATAGACATAATTTAAAGTGTAGATTCACTCATTTTACTCCGTATGTAGTCTGCAGTTGAATCTTTAAAAAGACAAATATTTAGGAACGGAGGGAGTATGTCGTTGGGGTATAACTTATTACTGGCCAGCGTACAACGCGTTGTATAGTCGTCGTATTGCCGCATGTGCCTCAGTCTGTGGCCCACATGGCAGCGTCATGCATTCAAAGGAGTGGCCCTCGACGAGGATTGATTGCATGGCAGGAGTGGCAGTGGCAGTAGCACAGTCAATGCGCTAACCTTTTGCTACGTCTGGTTTCTGCTTCTGTCTCTAAGCCAAATACCAAGTGCTACGGGCTTCAGACGAGAGGAGGTGATGGGTAGGAGTGGCAGTGGCAGTAACACAGTCAATACACTAACCTTTTGATGTTCGACCAACAGGATGTCATGCATTCAAGATATTCTTCATGTGTCTGGCCAACCTTGTTGCCCTCTACATGGTGCTCATTCACCTGCATTGACGTGCCATTGATCCCACCATGATGATGTTGATTATTGCTCATTATAACTGCCCCCACTTGCAGGTGTATCACGTTCCAGTTAATTAGCTAGTAGTATTATTTGCATCCTTAACAAGAACCTTCAGTAGTACTAATGAAGACCACAACCCAGCTGCTCCTAATGTAATAGTTGGGCTTTGCAACGTTGCACTTAAGGTCCACCATTAGCACTTGATTGCCTAGTTGCCTTGGTCACAAACAGTAACCATTCATACATTATGATTAATCTCCATCTTCCCATACAAGCATTATCAGGGAAATGCCATAATTTAGTCGTCCCTAGAAAAACAGCCATAAACGGTCACATGCGGTCGACAGACGTTTAATTTGCATCAAGCTAGTGTTTAATGGCTTGCAAGCTATCAATTCGCCCAGCATGAATTAATATTCTATGAGTGCATTGAAAATACTGTGGGCGCAAGAACGCTAGAGGACAAGGTTGTATTCATACAAGCATTTATTCCATCTGGGCCACTCACACGGCGTATATCAAAGTGTATTACCGTTCGGATGAAATAATACAATGTTCATATAGTTAGTGGGCCCCGCAAGGCTATAATATCTACCAATCGCGATGCAATCACGAACGCCCTGGATAACGGCAGCGCGTGGACGCATGTACACAAAATCCGCGTCCTGAATCTCCTCCATATAATCCGTGAGAGACCTGTTGCTCCTTCTAAGGGAAGAAATGTTAATTTTTCTTTGCTCTTCAAGTAGCCTTTCGATGAAAAAACTTAGTATTCCGATTGCTCCATTTCATTTTGACGAACCTAGCTTAATTATTATGTAGTCAGTGAATGTACTAGTGAATCTTTGTCAAGTAAGACATCTCTGTTTTGCCTGGGAAACTTCAGAAATCTGTGTGACTTTGGTTGGCATTTCTGTTGATGAATGAAAATAACTGGCTTGAGTTTTTTTTTTGTAAAAATAATTTTGAGAAAATGAAGCTTTTGTTTCATGAGCAGGGCTGTTGGTAGTTGGGCCGGTATATCAGCCTGAGTAACTTTTTTCTTCGGGGGCAAACAACCCAGAAACTACACAAATGATATGTGTCACCCTATGCAAGCACTAGCGAGCTGTCGCCTCCGGGCTCTCCGTCCATCATGCGCTACCAAGCATTCCCTTGCAAGCGATTTCAGGAACGTTCCGGAAGTGTATGAGTCATTTTTTTCCTGCCTTTAATGCTCTCTTGTGCTTTTTAATTCATTTGTTTTTCTTTTTTTATTTCACATTTGCAGAAATTTTAAATACATGAACATTTTTAAAGTTCATGAGTATATTATGAACGTGATTTTTTGAATTCATGTTTTTTCCATGAGCAATTTTTCATTTTTTCATAATTTTACAATTTCGTAAAAATATTTAATTTTTGCAAATATTTTTCCAATTCACGAACATTATTTTGAATTCATGACAATATATCAAATTCACGAACATTTTATGACCACACAAACTTCTTAAATTTTCTAGTAGTTTTTGAATTCTTGAACATTTTTAAAAATTTGTAAATATTTTTTGAATATGCAGACATTTTTGTTTTCTTGAATAATTTTTAATTCACAATTTTTTTAAATGTTGGAAATTTTAATTCGTGACTTTTTTTTATTTACAAAAAAATATAAGTTTATAATTTTGTATTAAAATAAACCCAGGAAAAATAAAAAGAAGTGAAAAATCAGAAGAAAAACATGCGCTGGTTAAACCTCTTGTCGCTCCCGTATGTGGCGCCATTCCTGCTTGCTACGCCTGGCTCCTTTACCGGATCACAGTGAGCAGCGCGAACGATGTGTCGTGGATTGCTCGTGACGAGCGATCCATAGCACCACCCGCAAAACTGCACAATTGTTTTTTTGCCGCCGGGGGGGGGGGGGGGGGGGGGGGGGGGGAGGCGACAAATCAACTGTAGCGTGTACATAGCCTTCCTTTTACTTTTTTTTTTTGAAGTAAAGCCTTCCTTTTACTAGGGACCCCAAATCGCATAGGAGCTAGTAATTTCGGCCGGCCCATTTAGCAGCCTAACATTTTCTGATTATCTCGGTTTCAAGACTTTATAGAAGGATCCTGGAAGGAAAAAATAATTCTCTTTTGGTTGTTTTTCTTCGTTCGGGTTTTACATTTTTTCTGTTTTCCTTTTTTTATTTTCTGTGTCTTGCCTCCCGCCAACAGTTCGTGGATTACTGCGAATGCTCTACTTTATATCTAATGAATGGAAGAACAACCCCCGTCTTGACTATGATTACTTGAAGACTATCATGTGGAGGTCTGTTGGTTGTAAGCGGCCATGACCATTCCAACCAGCTACTGGTGACAAACATCTGACCGGGACGCGTTTGTTAGGAATAAACCACGTACGTCTCGTATGGTGGCCAGAGTGTTCGAGTGCGTGTGTGCGCCTGTGTCGCGTTAGTGCGCCTGTGTCGCGAGAGTAAGCTAGCTAGTTAGTCATGGCGTGAGTTAGTTTGTTAGTGGCCGGCTGTGGCGTGTGTTAGTGCATGCGTAGGAAGCGGTCACCGCAGTTGGTGCTGTTAGTGGCCGAGAGCAGTGGCTGGCCCATGTATGTGTGTGTACAGCCAACCAGTGGGTTAGCGTGGATGCAGGTTGCTCTAGTAGAAAACAAGGCTTTGGTTGAGGCCAGGATCAGAGCTTTAGTCCCGGACCGGGACTAATGTGAGCATTAGTCCCGGTTCGAGCGGCTAGGACGCCGGCCGGGGTTCGTCACGCATCAGTCCTGGTTCGAACGTGACATTTAGTCCCGGTTGGTGACAGGGGTGGTGCCAACCGTTCGCCTGGCACGAGCCCTTTTAGTCCCGGTTCGTGGCTCAAACCGGGACTAAAGGTCCCAACCGTTCAAATTCCGCGTCTTGGAAGTTGTTCTGCGCGAGATCATACATGGGGAACGCTACAGTAACGCGACCGGCCTCCATTTCTGTTCGTCTCCCTCTCCTCTCTTCTTTCCCATCCTCCACCATGAATCCAATCACTCGCTACGGGAACGTGCTCGCACATGGCACGACCAATCTCCATGTCGTCTACACGAACGACAGCGCCAAAGTCGAGGGTTTTCTTTCCATGTTCGAGGAATGGCTTCAAGAGGAGAAACACAAGTTCATGGGCCTTGATCTCGAGTACACAGTCGATGGTCGCAATGTTGCCGTCGTCCAACTTTGTTTGAAGCAACATGTCATGGTCTTCCAGTGGGCAAGGTAATACGAAACTTGTCATAGTTTTAATTGAGGCTTTTCTTTGATTCATAGGATAGGAAAATTGCATAGGAATAGGAGGATTGGGAATGTCGAGAACATGTCATAGTTTCCTTGATTCATAGGAAAAATGCATAGGAAAATTGGGGCTTTTCTTTGATTCATGGGAAAATTGCATAGGAATAGAAAATTACATAGGAATAGGAGAATTAGGAAAATTGCATAGGAATAGGAATAGGAGGATAGGAATAGGATAGGAAAATTGCATAAGAATTTTCCTTGTAGTTGCATATTGGCCATCGTGGAAGAACATGTCATAGTTTAGGGGCTTCTTTTGATTCATAGGATAGGAAATGCATAGGAATAGGAAATTTGCTATGATTCTTATTATACATGTTATGATTCTTATTATACTTGTTCCGAATTATACTTGTTATGATTCTTATTATACTTGTTATGATTCTTATTATACTTGTGCCGAAATATACTTGTTATGATTCTTATTATACTTGTTCTAAAATATACTTGTTATGATTCTTATTATACTTGTTCTAAAATATACTTGTTGCAGCAATATTTAACACATTTGTTCCATTTTGTTGTTGCCGTAGTGACAAGCACTGTCCAAAACTCATGGACTTCCTTCGCAGCGGCATATATTTTGCTAGCGTTGATATAACGAATGACATGATCAAGATGAGGCGCACCTGGGGTATTGAGATACCAGCTGAATGCCACATTGATCTTCAGGGCAGGTTCAGGCTTGAGCATGACAAGACTTCAATGGCTGATATGGCAGCCGCCCTGATCGACGAGGACTACGCTGATATGAAGACAAAATTCCCCAAGTCAGGGCACAAACATTGGGAGAAGACCCCACTTGACCCTATCAACATTGAGTATGCAGCAATAGATGGGTACGTTGCATACGAGTTGTATCGCAGGATTGGAATCTTCAATTATGGGCAGCGTCACCTCGTACCGCTAGTATCTCCTGCTTGGGGGTATTCTGATCCGGATGACGAGTAGTGTTTGCAATGGCGAACACTTCTATCTCTATTATGTAGTGCTTGGGGGTCTCCTGATTCGGACGAGTAGGTTTGCAATCCGGAAGAGTATGATTGGTATCTTCAATTATGCAGTACTTTCTGTAATGGATATATGAACTATTATTTCTATTATGTCCCCGTTTAAGTACGGTTTGTGTGTAAGAATATTTAGTATGATGTGAGCAAGCTTTCTGAAGCATTGTGATGTATGTGATGAACATTGTCCATGGTTACGGCGCAATAAGCAAGGGACACACGCGAAGAAAAAGTGAAGACTTTCTCTCCACAACTATTCTGATGATGGCTTTGATCTAGAATATCACTGCATTTAAATATAATATTAACTAAAATTATCAAAGTATTTATTTGTTAAAAAGAATCAACTAAAAAGAATCAACTAAAATATTAACTAAAAAGAATGAACTAAAAAGAATCAACTAAAACATTAACTAAAAAGAATGAACTAAAAAGAATCAAAATAATATTAACTAAAATTATCTAAGTATTTATTTGTTAAAAAGAATGAACTAAAAAAATCAACTAAAATATTAACTAAAATCATCCACATAGCATGTGCTAAAAAGTTGAGATGGTCTAGTTTGTACACGAAGTGCATCCACTTTTTGCCGTAACCCTCTCAACTTTTTAGCACATGCTATGTGGGTGAAATGATGATACCATGGCAACTGTCAACCATTTCAGAGTTCATTTGCAGTGCTTTTCAATTCAGGGTCATTTTAGCTCAAAATAAATCATGAAATGCATGAAAAATAGCAAATGAAGTCAGAAAAGGTTTGAAAAGTGATGATGTGGCTTTGAATGGTGCATATTGAATGTAGAAAAAGTCTTGAGTTCAAATATGTTTAAAAAATTGAAATCCTTTTGTAACAGATTAGTTTTCGTCCGAAACCCTGACACTTCGAAAGAGATTGTCCAGTTTGTACACGAAGTGCATCCAGTTTTTGCCGTAACCCTCTCAACTTTTTAGCACATACTATGTGGGTGAAATGATGATACCATGCCAACTTGCAACCATTTCAGAGTTCATTTGCAGTGCTTTTCAATTCAAGGTCATTTTAGCTCAAAATAAATCATGAAATGCATGAAAAATAGCAAATGAAGTCAGAAAAGGTTTGAAAAGTGATGATGTGGCTTTGAATGGTGCATATTGAATGCAGAAAAAGTCTTGAGTTCAAATATGTTTAAAAAATTGAAATCCTTTTGTAACAGAAGAGTTTTCGTCCAAAACCCTCACACTTCGAAAGAGATTGTCCAGTTCGTACACGAAGTGCATCCAGTTTTTGCCATAACCCGCTCAACTTTTTAGCACATGCTACGTGGGTAAAATTTTGATACCATGCCAACTTGCAACCATTTCAGAGTTTATTTGCAGTGCTTTTCAATTCAGGGTCATTTTAGCTCAAAATAAATCATGAAATGCATGAAAAAAAGCAAATGAAGTTAGAAAATGTTTGAAAAGTGATGATGTGGCTTTGAATGGTGCATATTGAATGCAGAAAAAGTCTTGAGTTCAAATATGTTTAAAAAATTGAAATACTTTTGTAACAGAAGAGTTTTCGTCCAAAACCCTCACACTTTGAAAGAGATTGTCCAGTTCGTACACGAAGTGCATCCAGTTTTTGCCATAACCCTCTCAACTTTTTAGCACATGCTACGTGGGTGAAATTATGATACCATGCCAACTTGCAACTATTTCAGAGTTCATTTGCAGTGCTTTTCAATTCAGGATCATTTTAGCTCAAAATAAATAATAAAATGCATGAAAAATAGCAAATGAAGTCAGAAAAGGGTTGAAAAGTGATGATGTGGCTTTGAATGGTGCATATTGAATGCAGAAAAAGTCTTAAGTTAAAATATGTTTAAAAAATGAAATCCCTTTGTAATAGACGAGTTTTCGTCTGAAACCCTGATATACTTCGAAGGAGATTGTGCAGTTTGTACACGAAGTGCATCCAGTTTTTCCCGTAACCCTCTCAAATTTTTAGCACATGCTATGTGGGTGAAATTATGATACCATGCCAATTTTCAACCATTTCAGAGTTCATTTGCAGTGATTTTGAATCTCAAGGTCTTCTTAGCTCAAAATAAATAATGAAATGAATGAAAAATTGCAAATGAAGTCAGAAAAGGGTTGAAAAGTGATGATGTGGCTTTAAATGGTGCATATTGAATACAGAAAAAGTCTTGATTTACAATATGTTTAAAAAATGAAATCCCTTTGTAATAGACGAGTTTTCGTCCGAAACCCTGATACTTCGAAGGAGATTGTCCAGTTTGTACACGAAGTGCATCCAGTTTTTCCCGTAACCCTCTGAACTTTTTAGCACATGCTATGTGGGTGAAATTATGATACCATGCCAATTTTCAACCATTTCAGAGTTCATTTGCAGTGCTTTTCAATCTTAGGGTCTTCTTAGCTCAAAATAAATCATGAAATACATGAAAAACAGCAAATGAAGTCAGAAAAGGTTTGAAAAGTGATGATGTAGCTTTGAATGGTGTATATTGAATGCAGAAAAAGTCTTGAGTTCAAATATGTTTAAAAAATTGAAATCCCTTTGTAATAGACGTGTTTTCGTGTAATGAAAGTTATTTAACTTAATATTATATAAAATTTATGCATTTAAAATTATCAAAGTTATTTTTGTTAAAAACTTTAATAGCAAAAAGAATGTTCATAAAGTATTTTTTGTTAAGAACTTCTAATATGCAAAAAAATAACATAAAAGAATAGCAAAAGTGAAAATAGATGCGAATTTATAGAGAAAATTCAACCTAAATTCAACAATTTAGGTTGAATTTTTTCTATAAATTCGCATCTATTTTCACATAGTAGGCCCACAGAGCAGAAAGAGGTCGGTTAGGCCCACAGGCCTGCTTTAGAGAGGAGCTCAAAGTTGCAGCCACGGCGGGGCTTATAAACAGGTCCAGGCGACCTTCGCTTGGCGAGGTGGGACTAAACATCCAACCGCACCGCGGCTGTGCAAGGCACAGGCATTTGGTCCCGGTTGGTGCCACCAACCGGGACTAATGCCCCCCTTTAGTTCCGGTTGGTGCCACCAGCCGGGACTAAAGGTCTCTGCTTCCCGCCCTTTGGGCTGCTGGAAATTGACCTTTAGTCCCGGTTGGTGGCTACAACCGGGACTAAAGGGGGGCATTAGTCCCGGTTGGAGCAACCAACCGGGAGTAAAGGGGGGCTATATAAAGGGCACTTAGAAAAATTTCTAATCCATTGCAGTTTCTTCTCTCCTCGGCGCCGACGACGACATCGACGCTGCCAGGCTGCCGGATTTTGCCGTCTCCGAGCCCGCTGACCGTCGCCGGCGCCAGACCTCCTCGCGCGCCCTCCTCCCCGTCGCCGTCGCCGCGCCCTGCCCCGCCGTCGCCGTCGTCGCGCCCCTGCCCCTACGTCGTCGTCGCCATCGCCGCGCCCTGCCCCTACGTCGCCGTCGCCTCGCCCTGCCCTGCTGTCGCCGTCGCCTCGCCCTTCCCTGCCGTCGCCTCCCCCTGCCTCATTGCCGTCGCCGCGCCCCTACCGGCCTCGACGTCGCCGCGCCGGCCCCTGCCCCCACAGTGAGCCCATTGAACATGGCTTGTTGATGCTGATGGCTGGTTGCTTTTTGAGAGTTCTTGTTTATTGTTAATTATCGTCATGTTCATAGGTGAGACTTCTTGTTTATAGTTATGAGAAAAAGGAACTCAATGAAGATTGTGCTTTCTTTATTGTTATCAAGAAAAAAAAATTAAAATTTGTGCTTCGGTGATAGTGAGATTTTTATCCCCATTGATGATAGTGAGATTTTTAAAATGAGACAGTCCATGTCATTTTATTATTACTTATATATGTTTACCGTATCGCCTTATTGCTGTTTTTAGAAATTGTCGTATCCTGTATCGCCGTACCCGTATCACCGTATCAATGTCGCTGTATCGGTGCTTCGTAGGTTGCCAGTCCCACCATATGAACATAATGCACTTGAGAATTTTCATATGTTCGTAGAATGATAACTTCGACATGAGGGGGGTGGGGTACGCAAGTATCCTCGAGGACCATGAGAGAGGTGGTCACGGATTCAAACCCGTTTCAGTAATACCGAACCCGAAACCCACCATCCCCGTCAAAATACTACGCTAAGCATATTGGGCCATTCAGCCTTCACTACAAACGACCATGAGAGAGGCGGTCCGCAAAGTATCCTCTCTCTGAAGATAGGGCGACTCATCAGACATGAGGGGGGAGGAGTCCTCGACGATCGTCTGAAACTGACTGTTATAAAACTTGTGAACTTTGCATGATGTTTCCCACTAATCCATTACTCATATGCATATGATTCCTTGTTGTGATTAAGTCTATGTTTGCCACTAATCCATCTCTCATGGTTGTATATTGCCACGTTGTAATATTTGCAGAAACTATGGCCGACAGAGACTTAGAAAAAGAAGAGTTGTTGGGGGATATAATCCGCGACGGAGGTGATATCGATCTCACCTGCTTGTCGTTTGTCAACGAGACCGATGGCGAGGAAGGAGAGGATGGCGGCTCCGATGAGGAGGAAGGAGATCATGACTGCTCCGGCGATCGAACTGGGGACGAACGAGATCATGACGGCTCCGGTGATCGAATGGAGAAGGGAGCCATAACTGCTTCAAAGTCCGGCGAGGTATATATTAATTAATCCTCTGCTGACTAGATGCATTAATTTTTTTGTATGTACATATATTAACGCTTCTTTCTTCTTTTAATTAGCCATCTGGATCAAGCTCCACTTCGGTAAGGAGACAAGGCCCGATGAGAAGGTTGGACGCGCAAGAAAGGTTCACGATCGAAGAAGTCTCTCCAGAAGGCCAACCGATTGCTCCCTACCGGACCAAGAACAAATTTATACATCAGTGCGGAGTGGTTGTTAGGGACATTGATACGTCCATTTTGCATCATGTTTTTATATTGATATTTATTGCATTATGGGCTATTATTACACATTATGGTACAATATTTATGCCTTTTCTCTCTTATTTTACAAGGTTTACATGAAGAGGGAGAATGCCGGCAGTTGGAATTCTGGACTGGAAAAGGAGCAAATATGAGAGACCTATTCTGCACAACTCAAAAAGTCCTGAAAAGTTACGGAGAATTATTTTGGAATATATAAAAAATATTGGGCGAAAGAAATACCAGAGGGGACCCACCAGGAGGCCACAAGCCTGGGGGGCGCGCCCTACCCCCCAGGGCGCGCCCCTGTGGCTTGTGGGCCACCTGGCAGCCCTCCGGTGCCCATCTTCTGCTATATGGAGGGTTTTGACCTAGAAAAAAAATCAGAAGAGAGCTTTCAGGACGAAGCGCCGCCGTCTCGAGGCGGAACCTGGGCAGAAGCAATCTAGGGCTCCGGCGAAGCTGTTCTGTCGGGGAAACTTGTCTCCTGGAGGGGGAAATCGAAGCCATCGTCATCACCAACGATCCTCTCATCGAGAGGGGGTCAATCTTCATCAACATATTCACCAGCACCATGTCCTCTCCAAACCCTAGTTCATCTCTTGTATCCGATCTTTGTCTCAAAACCTCAGATTGGTACCTGTGGGTTGCTAGTAGTGTTGATTACTCCTTGTAGTTGATGCTAGTTAGTTTACTTGGTGGAAGATCATATGTTCAGATCCTTAATGATAATTAATACTCCTCTGATTATGAACATGAATATGCTTTGTGAGTAGTTACGTTTGTTCCTGAGGACATGGGATAAGTCTTGTTATAAGTAATCATGTGAATTTGGTATTCGTTCGATATTTTGATGAGATGTATGTTGTCTCTCCTCTAGTGGTGTTATGTGAACGTTGACTACATGACACTTCACCATTATTTGGGCCTAGGGGAAGGCATTGGAAAGTAATAAGTAGATGATGGGTTGCTAGAGTGACAGAAGCTTAAACCCTAGTTTATGCGTTGCTTCGTAAGGGGCTGATTTGGATCCATATGTTTCATGCTATGGTTAGATTTATCTTAATTCTTCTTTCGTAGTTGCGGATGCTTGCGAGAGAGGTTAATCATAAGTGGGAGGCTCGTCCAAGTAAGGGAAGCACCCAAGCACCGGTCCATCCACATATCAAATTATCAAAGTAACGCACGCGAATCATATGAGCATGATGAAAACTAGCTTGACAGAAATTCCCATGTGTCCTCGGGAGCGCTTTGCTTTATATAAGAGTTTGTCCAGGCTTGTCCTTTGCTACAAAAAGGATTGGGCCATCTTGCTGCACCTTTGCTACATTTGTTACTTGCTACCCGTTACAAATTATCTTATCACAAAACTATCTGTTATCGATAATTTCAGTGCTTGCAGAGAATACCTTACTGAAAACTGCTTGTCATTTCCTTCTGCTCCTCGTTGGGTTCGACACTCTTACTTATCGAAAGGACTACGATAGATCCCCTATACTTGTGGGTCATCAAGACTCTTTTCTGGCGCTGTTGCCTAGGAGTGAAGCGCCTTTGGTGAGTGGAATTTGGTAAGGAAAAATTTATATAGTGTGCTGAAATTTACTGTCACTTGTTACTATGGAAAATAATCCTTTGAGGGGCTTGTTCGGGGTATCTTCACCTCGACCGGAAGCACAAAGGGTTGTTCCTCAACCTACTGAACCTACTGAAAATATTTATTATGAAATTCCATCGGGTATGATAGAGAAACTGCTAGCTAATCCTTATGCAGGAGATGGAACACTACATCCTGATTTGCATCTAATGTATGTGGATGAAGTTTGTGGATTATTTAAGTTTGCAGGTTTGCCCGAGGATGATGTCAAGAAGAAGGTCTTTCCTTTACATGGTATAGGCTATGTGATGATATTGGATCATGGAACTACCACCGATTGAAATTGGAATTTCATCAAAAGTTTTATCCTATGCATCTGGTTCATCGTGATCGGAATTATATTTATAATTTTTGGCCTCGTGAAGGAGAAAGTATCGCTCAAGCTTGGGGGAGGCTTAAGTCAATGTTATATTCATGCCCCAATCATGAGCTCTCAAGAGATATTATTATTCAGAATTTTTATGCTCGGCTTTCTCGTAATGATCAATCCAAGCTCGATACTTCATATACTGGTTCCTTTATGAAGAAAGATATTGAATTCAAATGGGATTTATTGGAAAGAATTAAACGCAACTCTGAAGATTCGGAACTCGACGAAGGTAAGGAGTTAGGTATAAACCTTAAGTTTGATTGTGTTAAATCCTTTATAGACACCGATGCTTTTCGTGAATTTAGCACTAAATATGGACTTGACTCTGAGATAGTAGCTTCTTTCTATGAAACATTTGCTGCTCATGTTGATCTCCCTAAGGAGAAGTGGTTTAAATATCATCCTCCCATTGAAGTGAAAGTAGTTGAACCTATTAAAGTTGAAGAAGAAACTATTATTTATAATGTTGATCCTGTTATTCCTGCTGCTTATATTGAGAAACCACCTTTCCCTGTTAGAATAAAGGAACATGCTAAAGCTTCAACTGTGGTTCGTAAGAGCTATGTTAGAACACCTACACCCCCTGAACAAATTAAAGTTGAACCTAGTATTGCTATGGTTAAAGATCTCTTGGTTGATAATATTGATGGCCTTGTTATTCATTTCTGTGATGAAGCTGCTAGAATTGCTAGACCTGATACTAAAGATAAACATTGACCTATTGTTGGCATGCCTGTTGTTTCTGTTAAAATAGGAGATCATTGTTATCATGGCTTATGTGATGTGGGTGCTACTGTGAGTGCAATTCCGTTTACCTTATATCAAGAAATTATGAATGATATTGCACCTGCTGAAATAGAAGATATTGATGTTACCATTAAGCTTCCTAATAGAGATACTATAGCACTAGTTGGGATTGTTAGAGATATTGAAGTCTTGTGTGGGAAAATAAAATATCCTATTGATTTTCTTGTTCTTGGTTCCCCACAAGATGATTTTTGTCCCATTATATTTGGTAGGCCTTTCTTGAATACTGTTAATGCTAAGATAGATTGTGAGAAAGAAACTGTTACTGTAAGTTTTGGGGATGTGTCCCATGAATTTAATTTCTCTAAATTTCGTAGAACAACCCCATGATAAAGAATTGCCTAGTAAGGATGAAATTATTGGTCTTGCTTCTATTGCTGTGCCTCCAACTGATCCCTTAGAACAATATTTGCTAGACCATGAAAACGATATGCATATGAATGAAAGGAATGAAATAGATAAGATTTTCTTTGATCAGCATCCTATTTTGAAACACAACCTGCCTGTTGAAATACTTGGGGATCCTCCTCCACCCAAGGGTGATCCCGTGTTTGAGCTCAAACAATTACCAGATACTCTGAAATATGCCTATCTTGATGAAAAGAAGATATATCGTGTTATTATTAGTGCTAACCTTTCAGAGCATGAAGAAAAGAGATTATTGAAAACTCTGAAGAAGCACCGTGCTGCAATTGGATATACTCTTGATGATCTTAAGGGCATTAGTCCCACTCTATGTCAGCATAAAATTAATATGGAGCCTGATGCTAAACCAGTTGTTGATCACAAACTACGGTTAAATCCTAAAATGAAGGAAGTGGTAAGAAATGAAATATTAAAACTTCTGGAGGCAGGTATAATTTATCCTATTGCTGATAGTAGATGGGTTAGTCCCATTCATTGTGTCCCTAAGAAGGGAGGTATTACCGTTGTTCCTAATGATAAAAATGAATTGATCCCGCAAATAATTGTTACAGGATATAGAATGGTAATTGATTTTAGGAAATTAAATAAAGCTACTAGGAAAGATCATTACCCTCTACCTTTTATTGATCAAATGCTAGAAAGACTATCCAAACACACACACTTTTGCTTTCTAGATGGTTATTCTGGCTTCTCTCAAATACATGTGTCAAAAGAGGACCAAGAGAAGACCACTTTTACTTGTCCTTTCGGTACCTTTGCTTATAGACGTATGCCTTTTGGTTTATGCAATGTACCTGCTACCTTTAAAAGATGTATGACTGCTATATTCTCTGACTTTTGTGAAAAGATTGTTGAGGTTTTCATGGATGATTTCTCCGTTTATGGAACTTCTTTTGATGATTGCTTGAGCAACCTTGATCGAGTTTTGCAGAGATGCGAAGAAACTAATCTTGTCTTTAATTGGGAAAAGTTCCACTTTATGGTTAATGAAGGTATTGTCTTGGGACACAAAATCTCCGAAAGAGGTATTGAAGTTGATAAAGCTAAAGTTGATGCTATTGAAAAAATGTCGTGTCCTACGGATATCAGAGGTATAAGAAGTTTCCTTGGTCATGCTTGTTTCTATAGGAGATTTATTAAAGACTTCTCTAAAATTTCTCGGCCTCTCAATAATCTCTTACAAAAAGATAATCCTTTTGTTTTTGATGATGATTGTGTAGAAGCATTTGAAATCCTTAAGAAAGCCTTGATTTCTGCACCTGTTGTTCAACCACCTGATTGGAACCTACCCTTTGAAATCATGTGTGACGCTAGTGATTATGCTGTTGGTGCCGTTCTAGGACAAAGAGTTGATAAGAAATTAAATGTTCTCCATTATGCTAGTAAAACTCTAGACAGTGCTCAAAGAAACTATGCTACCACTGAAAAGGAATTTTTAGCAGTTGTGTTTGCTTGTGATAAGTTCAGACCTTATATTGTTGATTCCAAAGTAACTGTTCACACCGATCACGCTGCTATTAAATATCTTATGGAAAAGAAAGATGCTAAACCTAGACTTATTAGATGGGTTCTTCTGCTACAAGAATTTGATTTGCATATTATTGATAGAAAGGGTGCTGATAACCCCGTAGCAGACAACTTGTCTAGGTTAGAAAATGTTCTTGATGACCCACTACCTATTGATGATAGCTTTCCTGATGAACAATTAGCTGTCATAAATTCTTCGCGTAATGCTCCATGGTATGCTGATTATACTAATTACATCGTTGCTAAATTTATACCACCTAGTTTCACATACCAACAAAAGAAAAAGTTCTTCTATGATTTAAGACATTACTTTTGGGATGATCCACACCTTTATAAAGAAGGAGTAGATGGTGTTATTAGACGTTGTGTACCTAAGCATGAACAGGAACAGATCCTTCACAAGTGTCATTCCGAGGCCTATGGAGGACACCACGCTGGAGATAGAACTGCACACAAGGTATTACAATCTGGTTTTTATTGGCCTACTCTCTTCAAGGATGCTCGTAAGTTCGTAAGTTTGTCTTGTCTTGTGATGAATGTCAAAGAATTGGTAATATTAGTAGACGTCAGGAAATGCCTATGAATTACTCTCTTGTTATTGAACCATTTGATGTTTGGGGTTTTGATTATATGGGACCTTTTCCAAAGTCCAACGGGTATACTCATATTCTAGTTGTTGTTGATTATGTTACTAAGTGGGTAGAAGCTATTCCAACTAGTAGTGCTGATCATAACACTTCTATTAAAATGCTTAAAGAAGTTATTTTCCCTAGATTTGGAGTCCCTAGATATTTAATGACTGATGGTGGTTCACACTTTATTCATGGTGCTTTCCGTAAATTGCTTGCTAAGTATGATGTTAATCATAGAATTGCATCTCCATATCATCCTCAGTCTAGTGGTCTAGTAGAATTAAGCAATAGAGAAATTAAATTGATCTTGCAAAAGACTGTTAATAGATCTAGAAAGAATTGGTCTAAGAAACTTGATGATGCATTATGGGCTTATAGAACTTCTTACAACAACCCTATGGGTATGTCTCTGTATAAAATGGTTTATGGTAAAGCATGTCACTTACCTCTAGAACTAGAACATAAAGCTTTTTGGGCAATCAAAGAGCTCAACTATGATTTCAAACTTGCTAGTGAGAAGAGGTTATTTGACATTAGCTCACTTGATGAATGGAGAACCCAGGCCTATGAGAATGCCAAGTTGTTTAAAGAAAAGGTTAAGAGATGGCATGATAAAAGGATACAAAAGCGTGAATTCAATGTAGGTGACCATGTCTTGCTATACAATTCTCTCTAAATGGGAAGGGCCTTACATTATCGAGGAAGTATATCGTTCCGGTGCCATCAAGATCAACAACGCCGAAGGCACAAATCCGAAGGTGGTAAACGGGCAAAGAATCAAACATTATATCTCAGGTACTCCCATAAATGTTGAAACCAATATTATCAATACCATAACTCCGGAGGAGTACATTAGGGAGACCTACCAGAACGTTTCAGACTCCGAAAAGGAATAGGTATGTGCTACGGTAAGCAAACTGACTCCAAAACTTTTCCAATAGCAATTTTTCCCCGTTTTGGAATATTTAATAAATTAGGAAAATTTAAAGTAGTCCGAAAAGTGCACGAGGAGGCGACAAGACAGGGGGCGCGCCCTACCCCCCTGGGCGCGCCCCTGTGGCTTGTGGCCATCCCGTGTACCCTCCGGACTCCGTTTTCTTGTAGAATACTTCTGTTGGTCGGTAAAAATTCATTATATAATCTCCTGAAGGTTTGGACCTTCGTATCATGACAATACTTCCTGTTTTCGTTTTGAGATGTTTCTGTAGCAGATTTAGAGCAAGATGTCTTCGCAAGAGTCGGTCGGGGAGAGCCGTGCCTCTCACCTGACACCGGGGGTCGGAGTATACAGCGAAGCCAACCACTTCGGGCAGGCCACGGAGGAAGAGATGGAGGCCGACTTGAGAAGGCTGGATGCCATGGAGGAAGACCAAGAAGTTACCTCTCGTCTACAACCTGGAGCCATGTTGGAGGAACTTCAGAGCTCAGCAATTCCGAATTCGGTCATCCCTCCCAATGCTAAATTTCTTACTTATGAAAATATGAAAAAGAGTGTTGCTTCTTCCCCCACAGCAATGAAACATCCGTGGGTGATGGGAGCTCTAACCATCACTAGAAAACTTCGCAAGGAAATAATGGATCTTAGACAGCAAAATAACAAGCTTGAGGAAGAGAATCGCATTCTGAGGGGCATCATCACCAAGAATATAACATCACCACCTCCGAAGAAAGACAACTAAACACATGGGTATGGGCACCCCCCTTGGCTTGTGCCAAGCTTGGGGGAGGTGCCCCGGTATCGTATCACCATCACATCTTTTACTTTTATTGTTTTTCTCAGTTCGATCCTTTTTGGTTATATCTTGATCTCGTAGAATAAAGTTTTTAGTGTGATCTAGTTTTGAGTTTTGCTTTATGTTCCCCCTATGTAAGCAAGTCCGAGAGTTATATAATAAAAAGTAGTTTTGAGTTGAGGGCTTTGCTTGCTTGCTATGATCTTGAGAAAAAGAAATAGAAAGAAGTATAGAATAAAAGCAAAGAGTATATATGATGATCTTATGGGGAGTGATGACTTCACATATAAGAAGTATGTCGATTGAAATTTGTTGTGAGTTGACAAACATAGCGATTGGTCATTGTTGCAATTAAAAGGAAGTAATAAAGAAAGAGAGGTTCCCATATAAATATATTATCTTGGACATCTTTTATGATTGTGAGCACTCATTAAAATATTATATGCTAAGAAGGTGATGTTGGACAAGGAAGACAACATAATGGGTTATGTTTGCTTATTTCCGAATAGAAGTTATATGGTTATAGATCCTTTAACATGTGACGCTTGCTTCCACCCCACATCAGCCAAAACTTCCGCACCAAGTAGAGATACTACTTGTGCATCCAAACATCCTTAACTCAGTTTTGCCATGAGAGTCCACCATATCTACCTATGGATTGAGTACGATCCTTCAAGTAAGTTGTCATCGGTGCAAACAATAAAAATTGCTCTCTAAATATGTATGATCTATTAGTGTGAGGAAAATAAACTTTATACGAACTTGTGATATGGAAGAAATAAAAGCGACAGACTGCATAATAAAGTTCTTTGTCACAAGCGGCAATATAAAGTGACGTTCTTTTGCATTAAGGGATTGCGTATCCAACTATAAAAGCGCATGACAACCTCTGCTTCCCTCTGCGAAGGGCCTATCTGTTACTTTTACTTTCTAGTACTTACCTTTATGCAAGAGTCGTGGTGATCTTCATCACTTCCTTTATTTCGCCTTTCTCTCTTGGCAAGCGTCATGTGTTGGGGAATGATCTAGACACATATATCCACTCGGATGTGGGTGATCATGAGTTATTTCTGTTGACATTACCCTTGAGGTAAATAGTTGGGAGGCAAAACTATAAGCCCCTATCTTTCTATGTGTCCAATTGAAGCTTTGACCTCATAAGTACCGCGTGAGTGTTAGCAATTATGAAAGACAAAGATGATTGAGTATGTTGATTTGCTTTACAAGCTCTTATATTGACTCTTTCCGATGTTATGATAAATTGCAGTTGCTTCAATGACTGAGATCATAGTTTGTTGGTTCTCAATAGAGTTCTTGATTCATACTTTACCTTGTGAATGAATTATTACTCCAGTATAAGAAATTATATATATCAATAAATATTGCTGTTCTAAAGATGATCATGTTGCTCTCATGTCCGTATTTTATTTTATCGACACCTCTTTCTCTAAACATGTGGACATATTTATCGATTTCGGCTTTCGCTTGAGGACAAGCGAGGTCTAAGCTTGGGGGAGTTGATACGTCCATTTTGCATCATGTTTTTATATTGATATTTATTGCATTATGGGCTGTTATTACACATTATGGTACAATACTTATGCCTTTTCTCTCTTATTTTACAAGGTTTACATGAAGAGGGAGAATGCCGGCAGCTGGAATTCTGGACTGGAAAAGGAGCAAATATGAGAGACCTATTCTGCAAAACTCCAAAAGTACTGAAAAGTTACGGAGAATTATTTTGGAATATATAAAAAATATTGGGCGAAAGAAATACCAGAGGGGACCCACCAGGAGGCCACAAGCCTGGGGGGCGCGCCCTACCCCCCAGGGCACGCCCCTGTGGCTTGTGGGCCCCCTGGCAGCCCTCCGGTGCCCATCTTCTGCTATATGGAGGGTTTTGACCTGGAAAAAATCAGAAGAGAGCTTTCGGGACGAAGCGCCGCCGTCTCGAGGCGGAACCTGGGCAGAAGCAATCTAGGGCTCCGGCGGAGCTGTTCTGCCGGGGAAACTTCATTCCCGGAAGGGGAAATCGAAGCCATCGTCATCACCAACGATCCTCTCATCGAGAGGGGTTCAATATCCATCAACATCTTCACCAGCACCATCTCCTCTCCAAACCCTAGTTCATCCCTTGTATCCGATCTTTGTCTCAAAACCTCAGATTGGTACCTCTGGGTTGCTAGTAGTGTTGATTACTCCTTGTAGTTGATGCTAGTTGGTTTACTTGGTGGAAGATCGTATGTTCAGATCCTTAATGATAATTAATACTCCTCTGATTATGAACATGAATATGCTTTGTGAGTAGTTAAGTTTGTTCCTGAGGATATGGGATAAGTCTTGTTATAAGTAATCATTTGAATTTGGTATTCGTTCGATATTTTGATGAAATGTATGTTGTCTCTCCTCTAGTGGTGTTATGTGAACGTCGACTACATGACACTTCACCATTATTTGGGCCTAGGGGAAGGCATTGGGAAGTAATAAGTAGAGGATGGGTTGCTAGAGTGACAGAAGTTTAAACCCTAGTTTATGCGTTGCTTCGTAAGGGGCTGATTTGGATCCATATGTTTCATGCTATGGTTAGATTTATCTTAATTCTTCTTTCGTAGTTGCGGATGCTTGCGAGAGAGGTTAATCATAAGTGGGAGGCTCGTCCAAGTAAGGGCAGCACCCAAGCACCGGTCCACCCACATATCAAATTATCAAAGTAACGAACGTGAATCATATGAGCATGATGAAAACTAGCTTGACAGAAATTCCCATGTGTCCTCGGGAGCGCTTTGCTTTATATACACTACTAGAAAAAAGGCTGTTAGTGGCGCACCTATTTTGGCTACTAATGGCGAACTATAGGTGCGCCACTATTATCACGCCACTACTAATAAATAGTAATGGCGCACGCCTGGTGCGCCACTGTTAATCTACATAACAGTGGCGCACCACCTGGTGCGCCATTACTATCTCAGGTAGTAATGGCGCACCACATGTGCGCCATTACTACCTTTTCAGGTGCGCCACTGGTAACTTTTTTTTATTATTTTTTGTCGATTTTTTTTGAATTTGGAAGCGGGAAAATAGTAATGGCGCACATTCTAACCCCCACGGTGCGCCATTACTATTTTGAATTTTGAATCTGGATCTGGATTGCGATTTTTTTGCCCTTTTTTTTGCTCGTTTTTTTTGCTCGTTTTTTTGCACGATATTTTTTCAAATTTTGTTCTCGTTTTTGGATCTTGTACGTTCTTTTGCCCGAGAGGAGTTCGCCGGAGAGGAGGGCCGAGGAGAGACCATGAGGAGGAGAGGAGGGAGGAGGAGGAGGTCATCGGAGAGGAGCTCGCCTACATCGTCGGAGAGAAGGAGGAGGAGGTGGTCACCGGAGAGGAGCTCGCCTACATCGCCGGAGAGGAGGAGGAGGTTGCCGGAGAGGAGTTCATCGGAGAGGAGGGAGGAGAAACCGTGAGGGGAGGGGAGGAGAGGAGGGAGGATGAGCTCACCGGAGAGGAGGGAGGAGAAACCGTGAGGGGATGGGAGGAGAGGAGGGAGGAGGAGGTCGCCGGAGAGGAGGAGGAGGTCGCCGGAGAGGAGTGGGAGGAGGTCACCGGAGAGGAGGAGGAGGAGGTCGCCGGAGAGGAGGAGGGGAGTATGGTGGAGGAGAGGAGGGGAGATGGAGTGGAGGAGAAAAATGAAGAGGTAAGGAGGAGAGGACCCCGCCCAGCCATATATACGGCATAGTAATGGCGCACCGTGGGCAGGTGCGCCATTACTAACTTTTTTATATATTTTTTGATTTATTTTGAATTTTGAAGGCGGGAAGATAGTAATGGCGCACCATGGGCAGGTGCGCCATTACTAACTTTTTTTTATTTTTTTGATTTATTTTGAATTTTGAAGGCGGGAAGATAGTAATGGCGCACCATGGGCAGGTGCGCCATTACTGAGTTTGAATTTTTTTGAATTTTTTTCCTCTCCAGATCTTGAAAGCCCCGTAACTTTATTTCTGTTAGGTTTTTGAGGATTCTAAAAATCTTCAACGGGGTTCCCCCGGTTGAATTCGGATATAACTTTTCGAGTAGATGATTTTTCATATAAAAAACTTTTTCATCGGAGTTCGTATGCAAAAGTTATGCCCATTTTACAAATTCTCGAGAGATTTTGCAAAAAAGTCGAAAATTCATGTTTGTAAATTTTGCTAACAACTAGACCACATATCACATGGGAATCTTATTTTCTTTTATTTTTTTGACATTTCTATCATTTTCCTTTATTTTTTTTGAAACTGAAAAGGCGGTCCACCGGGGGGGGGTGGGGGGTGGTGTGTGTGTGGTGGGGTGTGTGTTTGTGTGTGTGAGACGTTAGTAATGGCGCACCCTAACCTTAGCAATGGCGCACCAGGGAGGGTGCGCCATTACTAACGTCTCACACACACGCAGGCACACACCCCCACCAGACATAGCAATGGCGCACCACACCAAGGTGCGCCATTACTATGTACCATAGCAGTGGCGCACCTAGGTGTGGTGCGCCATTGCTATGTCTGGTGGGGTGGGGGGATGGACAAAAAAAATAGCAATGGCGCACTGCTCAGGTGGTGCGCCACTACTAAAAAAATAACAATGGCGCACCTGCTTCTGGTGCGCCATTGCTATATAGCAGTGGCGCACCACCACCATGGTGCGCCACTAATAGGGATATTGGCTATAGCCATTTTTCTAGTAGTGATAAGAGTTTGTCCAGGCTTGTCCTTTGCTACAAAAAGGATTGGGCCATCTTGCTGCACCTTTGCTACATTTGTTACTTGCTACCCGTTACGAATTATCTTATCACAAAACTATCTATTACCAATAATTTCAGTTCTTGCAGAGAATACCTTACTGAAAACTGCTTGTCATTTCCTTTTGCTCCTCGTTGGGTTCGACACTCTTACTTATCGAAAGGACTAGGATAGATCCCCTATACTTGTGGGTCATCAGACATCGTCCCGATCAGCTGCCAAGAATGGAATAAGAAGAAGGACCCTCTAGTTCCTTATGTCAACGATAGACTGAAAGATGATCTTTGGACCAATCTGATGAGAAATTTCAGTCTACCGCCAGAGGAGGATCCGAATAACCCAGTTATACAGCGAAAGGTCAGGGAATTTGCTCTTAAGAAGATGGCAGAACTATTCAAGAACTGGAAGAAAGTATTGAACAAGAAGTTTGTCGAGAAAGACAAGACTCCAGAATTTAGAGGTCAATATGAGAAGATGAGAGATCACTGGCCCGCATTTGTGGCCTACAAGAAATCGGAGAAGGCTAAGAACAGGTCACTTACAAATAAGAAAAATGCCGCAAGGAAGGAGTATCACCATGTTACGGGGTCAGGTGGCTACAGCAAAGCCCGGCCTACGTGGGACAAAGCTGAGCAAGACCTGCTTGCTAAAGATGTCCAACCAGCGACATTGCACTGGCCAGATCGGGCAAGGACTTGGTTCTTCGGGGTTGGGGGAACTTTGGACCTAGAAATAGGGAAGTGTGTCTGGACGAAAGCTCAACTTGCAATACCATTCAAAAAGCTTGAGGAAACAATCAAGAAATCGCTGGAAGGGATGTTCGTTCCCGACAGAGAGAAGGACGAGCTGTCATTTGCCCTCAGGAATCCTAAACACCCTGGACGAACATGAGGCACATCAGGCTCCGTTCCGTGGAAGGTTGGGTTTCCCGACAACGCTGGTTACAGAAGCCGACAGAGAAAGAAGAAAGAGGAAGCAAGCGAAATGCAGAAGTTGAATGAAAGATTAGCGAAACTAGAGGCACTTGAGAGCCAGCGAGCTACCGGCCAACCATCTCAGCGGCACGAAGATCCTTCATTGGAGACTACCCACGATGCTACCCCACCATCTCAGCGGAGAAGCAGCGTGGCTTCCACTGAGCTCGTTCATCCTGATAGCACGGCTCCTCGCTACCCCGTGGATGGTATCACGCATAATGAACATTGTGTGCTAATGGCGAAATGTCATAACCTGACCTTCAAGGTGGCGGTCGGCCATGTCTTACCTCCTCGACCTGATGCAACTTTCCATTGCACTCCGGTTCCAGCTGGCTTTGCTATTGTCGGGGTGGATGAAATAATGGACGGATTTGATGGGCTGGAGCTTGAGTACGCTACAGGTGAAGGGGAGCTTCTTCTTCGATATGCCTTAAGGACTACCTGTCTATGGAGAAAGGAACACATCGTGCTTCCATACTGGACGCCGCCTCTGCAGACTCAGGCGAAGGAGGCCCCGGTGCCTGAGTCGTCTCCGGTGCGTCAGCCGTCTCTGGTGCGTCAACCGTCTCCGGTGCGTCAGTCGTCTCCGGTGCGTCAGCCGTCTCCGCCGCCTCAGCGGCCTCCGATGGAGGAGGCCCCTCAGCAGAATCCTCCTCCGCCTCAGCTGTCTCCGCCGCGTCATCGGACTCCGCCTCCTCCGCCGCCTAAGCAACAGCGAAAGAGAGGCGCTGCCGCTCCGGCGGCTAGCAGCAGTACAAAACAGAGGAGATTCAGATACGGCCCAAGCCTCAAGCCTCTTCCCAAGTTACCCTACGAGAGGTCTGAGGAGGAACTCAACGAGATCGTCGATGCCGATGTGAAACGTCAGCTCGCACCGAAACATCCACCTGAAGAGGAGAAAATAGATCCGGTGAAAGCGAAGCGAACTCTGGATGCCCTTAGGCGACCACCACCGCCTCCGCCGCCATCAAACTATGACCGATGTATTCAAAAGAAATATGATCAAGCGAGGCGGTCGGGAAGCTTAAGTAGAAGTGGCTCAAGAAGTGAGAAAACAATTCCCCAGCTCGGCGAACAAGAACTGCAATCGTGCCCTCCGCTCAAGGTGGTTACCAATATCGCTAATGATCCAGAGAAAGCGGCCGATGGTCTTGCTATCACTGCTGATGATTACTTACCCGATTCGGTACAGTTCGAAACGGCTGAGGTAGTACCATCCTTAAGATATGAGCACGGGAAGCCTCTCGTCACACGTGAGGAGCTCAAGGGTCTACCAACGAGGATGCGACATTTGCATGAATGGTACTTGGAAGCCTGCAAGGAGGGGAACAACAATATCTTGGTGGGAATAAAAAATGAGCAGTTCTTCAATGGAAAGGAGATGTTGTTCGTTGAATTTGAAGAAATTTTTCAGTTATACAACCAAAAGGAGCTTGACAAAACTATCGTCAGTTCCTATTGTCTGTAAGTATTTTTTCTGTAATTAAGTCTCTAGCTCAGCTCGTTCATTGCATGTATTAATTATCCTCACACTATATTATGCAGAATGAAGATCCTCGAATGCAAACAACTATAAATCTATGACATTGGGTTCATTGACCCAACACTACTAGGGAAAAGCCTAGCAGTAGCGCGGGTATTATGTATAGCAGTAGCGCGGGCACCTGCGCTACTGATACGGCGCTACAGCTAACCTGTAGCAGTAGCGCGTGTTGGCCCGCGCTACTGCTATACATGCGTCGCAGCAGCGAGCTCCAAAACAGCGCGCTGCTGCTAATATCTGTAGCGCCTTGTATTAGACCGCGCTACTGGTAATGGCACGCTGACGCTAACTTTACTCCACGCGCTACTGCTAACTTTATTAGTTTCTGACTTTTTTTTTCTTCATATTTTTTTGTATTTGAACAGGCTTTATACAAGAATCTTTAGCACATACAAATGTCATCATCATACACATACAAATGGCTGCGAGACCACGAATTTAATCATAGCATATACATACAAATAGTCTCATCAAATCATGTCATCATCATAATCATCATCCAACACAAAGTGGTCTCTCGTCATCATCTCAAAAATAGCGATACAAATCTCGAATACTTGCAACTACATCGTCATTCATCTAAACAATGATATACGCGAGAAGAGCAATCACTATGAGTGAGAGCGAAACTATGTAGTACATGAGGCGGCGGTTATGAGCCCTCTCTCGTGCTAGCGTGAGCCTCCTCACGTAACTAGCTTCTGCTTCTTGTCTGCTTTTGAAGCCTTTATGGCTGGCGCCCGAGACCCCCTCCACTTGCGCCTGACACTCGGACCATTCGTCGTATACTCCCGGAACCTTTCCTTTGTACACGACATAGCACCGGTACTTCGCCATCAATAATCTAGGTACCTGTTAGAGATGCATCTTCATCAAGAGAATGTACAATCATATGCAACAAAATATACTTGAGCAACACAAAAAAGAAAGGGTTAGCAACTAGATGCAACATATAGTAAACATAAATAATCAACGCAGTTTCATCGTACGCAAACTAACTAACTAGAGGTATGCAGGTCATCGTACCCAAACTAACAAAGTAGCGTTACGCAAGTTCGGTAGGGACCGTGGACATCACAAAGTTTCATCGCTACAGAAAGTATATACAAGTTCAACCGACACATATCATCATCATCGGCATCGTAAATCATTAGAACTTCCATCCTTCCAGATCATCGAGGATGGACCCTAGCTTCTTGAACGGCGTGAGGTCCTGACGTTGCATGCCTATGTAAGTTCGGACATCAGCTCGCGATATAGGGCCGTGGTGGAACATCCCCTTCACTTCGATGACTTCTTTCATTATGATCGTCGCAATGTCCCTCTGGATGTGAAAGAAGTCATCTTTTAGTTTATAGTCTGCTTATCCTTGAGATTCTACCCACTTGCGGATATGATCATCGTTTCTGGTTGTCATGCGAAGCTTTTGGTGATCTCTTCTGAACTCCATCATGAGATGGAGGAGGTAGAATCCATCGTTCGTACTTGATTTCGGGACATGGATGCAGCAGAAGTTGGTTTTACGCGAGAAACCCGTCTTGCGGTTCCTTTGTTTCCTGATCTGCATGTGGCCACCCCTCAAGCTGAAGCCTTGGAGAGCATCATCTAGAATATTCATTACGTGGGTGTAGTCCTTCTTCTCGTTGTTTCTGGTAGGGTCGAAATACACGGCGTGGGAGACTCGCGGGTAAAGAACGATAAGGACGGCGCGACCGTTGCTACGGGGAAAAAAACACCTCAAATTATTCTCCATATGAGCGAGAAGGAATGATTGAAATGTACGAAAGGGTTGTCCGGCACTGACTTACTTTGGATGATAAGGCAGGAGGACAATTTCTTGGTCCTTGTTCTGTACCATGAAGTTTTCGAGGTACTCCCTAGCAGTTTTATGCTCAAAGTCGCCGAGACTCAAGAAGGACTCGTGCATGTAGTATGGATCCACCACACAGATTTGCGAGACTTCTTCTCTCTTCATGACGGAGCTCATATGTAGCGCAAAAAGGCGGACGATTGTACAATCGAGCCGCCTTGTCAGAAACATCTCGAAGATATGATCAAACCGCAGGAAGACCACCTCCGCGGGCCGTGTGTCGTCGTAGCACTTCCCCTCAGGCACATGAGCCGCGTATGTCGGATATCCTGGATCCTTCAAGGCTAGTAGGCTTTTCTCAGTCGACAGCACATGGTCGTGCAGTCTCCTGAGATCCCCGTATATTGCCTCCAGCGGTTTCGGCGGTAGCATCGGCTCGCCCGTGACATGGAACATGGCCACCGTCTGGCTGCTATGTGCTCTGGCTTGTTTGTAGGCAGCTGAGCCTATCTTCCCCGATCTCTTCCTCTCCTTTTTCTTGGGCTGACCTTCCAGAACCTTCCTTAACCCCTGCCCCAGTGTTGTCGGGCTAAGCACTACTGTACGACCCCCTGCATCTTCAGGCGTGTCCTGTGAGGATTGCATGAAGAGAGACTGCTTGCAATCCCTGCTAGGACGTTCCTGCCCGGGCAGATCATCCATATCCTCATTAGCATGCTGATAGCCCGAGTCGTCATATGGCTGACTCATCATATCTAAGTCACCGTCACAGGCGCCTGTATTGAGGAACCGAAGAGGGTCCTCCTCCATCTCATCATCCATTCTTTGTTCTACGGGAGCGATTACATCAGCCACTATTGGACCCCCTTCATCACGTCGTCCGCCGCTCTCACCCGGCACTACAGGCACTGGTAATTGCGTAGGCGGGGTGGTGGTGTCCATACCTGCTTGTTGATGTGCGGTTATTGGTGTGCTCTCGGCTGGCTCCAGACGAAGAAGATTCTTCAGCCATAGCAGCACCCAACCCTTGCAGCTTCCAATCCGCGACGGGGTCTCGTCGTCCTCTCCCCCTAGCCGTACTGGAGGAGGCAAATCCTCGTGCCCCGATTTCACACTCGACAAGGTAACCCTGAAGTGCCCACCGGGCATCGGCTGGCCGTGGAACGTGAGTTCCAAGGGCTTTGTTATCACCCCCTTTCCCACGTCCACCTTCTGGCCTTTGATCAAGTAGAGTACGGTGCACGGGGTTTCGTCAGCCTGCAAACACATGTCTGCGGCGTAAAACATCCGAAAGGCAACGAAAATGGAATATTCTAGATATATGTTGGTGCGACATGTAATTACCGTGAGGACGTCGAGCTCAGCCAAAGACGAAGGCCCGCCTAGCGCGCCAGCGACTGAGGACGGGCTGCTATGAGCGGGTGCGGGTGCGGGTGCGGGAGCAGGCCCGGTTGCGGGAGCAGGTGATGGTGCGGTGGTGTTGTTCACCGAGTTGCTCCCGACGAACTGGGCATGGGGAAATCATGTACCGTCTTGTCTAGATTTTCCTTCGTCCAGTTGATGATAGCCGGGATCAAGTTAGTAGCGAAATCATTTCTGCAGGCATGTACAGCTGCATCGACTGCCTGCTGTAGCAACTCATTTTTCTCCTCGGCTGCTTTTTCCGCGTCCTCAGCTGCTTTTTTCTCGAACGCAAGCTTCACCTTCTCGTCGATGTCCGTCTGACTAAACTTCTTTTTCTGCTTCTTGGCCTCTGGGCCCTCGTTGTAAAACACCTTCCACGTGGCGCCGTCTCCGGCGCTGTGCACACGTCCATATTGCGGCCGCTGGCCCAAAGGGAGTCCCTTAAGTTCGTTCAAGGCCCGGTTGAGAGGGGTGTCCCACTTGGGCCTCATCGGCGAAGTAGGGCTTTCGGCTGCAAGCTGGTGTTGCTTCTCCTGCAGAAGGAACGTGAACCGTTTACGAATGTGTAGTCGACTTGATCAGAAGCTAAATGTAAGGTGCTAAAAGAATAATTACCAGTATTATAATCAATTTCCTCGTGATCAGGTCCGTGTAAAAAACCTTCTTTTCCTTGTCCCACTTGTAGCGGGCCCTGATGAAGTCACGCTCCAAGGGGTTGGTGAACTTCGCGAATGGGTCTGGGAGACCCGCGGCTTCACGTTCCGCGTCCTCCTTATCCCATATGGGCCTTTTGCCAAGGTAGCCACGGCTTCCGAGGCGATGCTTCCCCGTGTTCCTTTGCTGAAGGCTCTTGAATTTCGCAGCCTTAGCCTTGGCTGCCTCGGTAGCGCAAGTGTCCTTGAACTTTTTGAACTCCTCTTCCGTAAGTGTCGGATTTTTGCTCCAGAATCTTGGACAGGGGTTCCTCAGCCTCAATAGCTTGTTTCACCCTCCCTTTCCAGGAGGCCAAATCATTGCTGAACATGCCCAGGGCGTGATTGTTAATCTTTTTCATCTTCTTATCATCCCACGGGTGTTCTATGGCGTCATCCCGGTCGGGGAACTTGAATCTCTTGTGCAGCTTCGTCAGGAGCAACTGCATCAAATGTTCTTTACGCCTTATGTCATCGTCGTTGATGCTCGCGCATTCCCGTAAGATGCATCCTACTTGGTTCCCATAGCACTTGCGAGGTTCTTCTGGCTCTAATGGCTCAAACTTGCCAGGGGCCATCTTTGTGATCATCAGTCGTCCGATGCCGAGTTTGTTAGGTTTTCGTATCCTCTGCTTCTTCTGCTTCTTCTTTTCGGTAGCGGCATCGGCGCCGGTACCTTCCCCGCCGGTATCTTCCCCGCCGGTCTCGGCGCCGCCATCGGTGCCGGCGCCGTCGGTGTGGATGTCGGCGTCAGTATCATCATCTAGGCTGACCTGCAAACCTTGATTGTGCTTAGCAGACAAAAAGTCGAGGTACTGTTGTTCACCCTCATAATCCATCTCGTCTGCATCTTGGTTAGAAGGCCCGGTTTCTTCGTTGTTCGACATGTTTCCTATGATTAAGTCTCCTCGTTTAATTCTAAAACTAAAAAAATGAGAAATGACATAAAAAAAGATCTATGTTTGCCGGAATGCCATTTCCCAGCAAATCCCGGCACTCGATATGCCTACTTTCTAGCACAAGTCATGCCAAAATTCACGGAAAATTTCGGCATGACCTTTGCTAAAAAGTGGACATATCGAGCGCCTGAAATTCACCGGAACGGAAATGAATCAACATTCCGGCGAAACATAGGCCACTCGGATCATTTACCCTGCACATAATCATCATTTTCCAAATATGACATGTCCAAAACATCACATGTCCAAATATGACATGTCCAAATTCCAAATATGACATGTCCAAATCACATGTCCACTTCAAATTTGCATATAATAGGAAGAAAAATATAGAACTTGAAGAAAAATGCAAGAAGTCATTTTTCTTCACAATATTTGAAACTAAATTCAGCCTACCTAAATTTGAAACTAAAAAATAGCAGCAGTTGCTTTAACTAATCTGTCCACTTCAAATTCTGTTTTTTTAAATAGCAACAGTTGCTTTAACTAATCTGTCCTAGGTTTCATACTAATTCTAATTAACTAACTAGCACTATAAAATTTAAATAGCAACAATTGCTTAAACTAAAAAATGCAAGAAACCTATATAATCAATTCTGTTTTTTCTTTTAACTACACCCAAATTAACCTACTAGTTTGATAACTAGGGTTCATAACTAAATAGATAACCTAATTAACCTACTGCCCTAACTAAAACCTAAGTAAATTAACAAAAGAACCCTAGCTAGCAGAGAGAGGAGGAGCGGTGGGGGGCTTACACAGGGTGCAGGGGCGAGGAGGCAGGCCCGACGACGACCGAGGTTGGGAGGGGAGGAAGCAGAGGAGGGAGGCGTGGCGCGCCGGGTCCAGGGTCGGGGGCGAGGGCGAGGTCGCCGGGGTCGGGGGCGAGTGCCGGGGTCGGGGGCGAGCGCTGGGGTCGGGGGCGAGGGCAGGACTCCGGCGAGCTCGAGGGCGAGGGCAGGGCTCCGGCGCTTGAGGCAGGGGCGCGGCGAGGTCGAGGGCGAGACGAGCTCCGGCGGCGACGAGGGGGGAGAAGAGAGAGTGGGGATTTAGGGGAAGAAGCAGAGGCGGGAAGCAGATTTGGGGGTTAAGTCAACATAGCAGTAGCGCGTTTCCTAAAAAACGCGCTATAGCTAAGTTATCTATAGCGCGTTTATCCAAGAAGCGTTACTACTATCACAGGTAGCTATAGCGCATTTCTCCAAACGGCGCTACTGCTATTTCTACTAGCTATAGCTCTTTTTCGGAAAAGCGCTACTGCTATAACCAGTACCTATAGCAGTTTTCCTGTTTGTTTCTTCTATTGTCTTTTCCTTTATTTTCTCTTCCTTTTCTTTTCTACTTTTTCTTTTCCTTTTTTCCAAGAGTAGGAACGAAGGGAGGGTGATACAATGTATATAACTAAGGCGATATATATTGCATCATTTGACGGTTAAGTATGTATACAAAATAGGAACATATAGATTACATCATTTGACCCATGCATAACGGTTAAGTGTGTACACAAAATAGGAACATATATATTACATCATTTGACCGATAACGGTTCCTCAGCGTCGACGTTTTTGTTTTTGAGTGAGCTTGTTTCCCTTCTTGTTCGTTGAAGAATAATTGAGCCCCTCATTGTGACTTTTCCTTTTCCATGGAGTACGATCTTTCTTAGGTAATGTAGTATTGATTCTTCTTTTGACGTATACTTCATCGTCATCGTCATATTCCCTCATTGGGTTGCCGTACTGGTCGTAGTCTTCCTCGTTGGCGACTCCATCCATTCCAATGATGTTCCTTTTGCCTCTCCTCACGACAACACGGCTGGGATTGCACGGGTCGGTTATGAAGAAGCATTGTGTCACGTGCTTAGCGTGTACCCATGGCTCGTTTTTTGCGATAGCGTTCACGGTACCGCTCTTGGCGTCGGGTATAGTCATGGTAGGGAAATACCGGTTTTCTCTTTTGACATTCTTAGCCCATCTGACACGGAACATCGTCGCGTTGTGCAGTCCAGAGTAGTCAAGCTCCCAGATCTCCTCGACCCTTCCGTAAAATCTCTCAGTTGCGCCGTTGTCGCTGTCGGTCATGCATTCCATCGTCACCCCTGAGTTCTGATCATCATTGATCATATCTTTGGCCTCCGTGTAGAACGTGTATCCGTTGATATCGTATGCCTGATAGGTGAGGAGGTTGGGCGAGGGGCCATGTGCTAAGGCGTATATGAGCAATCCGTCCTTAGAGCCCTCTTCCGGGGGATTAGCAATAATATGCTCTTTGAACCAATGCAGGAAAGTGGAGTTGTGCTCTCTAGTAACTTCGGCGTCCGTCCTGCATACCCCCCGGTCACGATACTTCTTTGCGATAGTTTCTTTGTGCAGTGTCGCAAAAGGATCTACCTGGTGTAGGTGTTGTAGCACTACCAAGTTTGCTCTGTCAAAGTCGTTGCGTCGATCTGAGTAGGCCACATGCAGTTCCCTGCGACCGTTGGAGTGACCTTCTCCTTCGAGCCTCCCATCGTGCTTGTTAACGGACAAACCAACACCAGGCGGCCGGTCTGCGCCATATAGAAAATTCTCGCAGAAAGAGATGCACTCTTGTGTCAGATAGCCCTGGACGATGCTTCCATCCGGACGGGACATGTTACGAACGAATCCTTTGATGATCCCATTCATCCTCTCGAACGGCATCATGTTGTGCAGGAATGACAGCCCCAGGTCTATTATGTCGTCCACAATATGAACACACAGATGCACCATGACGTCAAAGAACGCGGGCGGGAAGTACATCTCAAGCTCATTTAGTATGACAATGATCTCTTCCTGTAGCCTTCGGAGCTGCTTCACACTGATCGACTTTTGAGAGATGACGTCGAAAACGTTGCAGAGACCAATAAGCGTGTCACGGACGTGCTTGTCCATTATCGCTCTAAGGGCAACAGGTAGTATCTGCGTCATCGTCACATGATAGTCATGGGACTTCATCCCGCTGAACCTTTTCTTCTTCGTGTCTAGATATCTGCTTATCTTGCCACAGTAACCGGAACTAACTTTGATTCCGGTAAGGCACTTGAAGAATTGATCGATCTCAGCCGGCCTTAAGGTGAAGCAAGAAGGGGGGCAATAATCCTCTTCCTTTACTTTTTTGCCCTTCTTCTCCCGCGCCTCTGTCTCCGTCTCTGTCTCCTCTGACTTTTTACGGGGCGGCATGTGCAGATCTGCCCTGATCTCCAAATGTTGCCAAAATGCGCTGCTGCTAATAATATAGCAGTAGCGCGCCTCTGTCACGCGCGCTACTGCTAAGAGGGGCCCGCCATGTGGCCAGTTTCAAAATTAGCAGTAGCGACATGAAAAAAAAGCGCGCTACTACTATCACATTAGCAATAGCGCGGTTATCATGGACGCGCTACTGCTAAACCTAGCGTGGCGGGAACGGTCGGTCAATTTTAGTAGCAGCGCGGTTCTACCGAGCCGCGCTACTGCTAAGTTGGTAGCAGTAGCGCCTATCTTTAGACCGCGCTACTGCTAATTAGCAGTAGCGCTCCATCCTATCCCGCGCTGCTGCTAAGATTCTGTGTATAAGGTTTTCCCTAGTAATGCAAATTTCATAAATGAACGTACGTTAAAAGATTTTCCCGCCGATACAGAGAAAAACTTGCTAGATGCGTTACTTGGACAACAAACTAGAAAGGAAATACTATTTCCTTACAACTTCAAGTGAGTGTTACTATCTTGTGCACATTCTGTTTCACTTACTCGAGGTTAAGTGCAATTAACGAGTTATGCGTGCGCAGTTTCCACTTTATTCTGCTAGACATTCATCTTGAAGATGGAAAAGTAATTGTCTTGGACTCGAGCCGTAAAGACCCTAAGGAGTGGACGAGCATGATGCAAATGCTTCAGAAGTAAGTTCAATCATTATCGCATCATATCGGCAACTTTCGTTCATTTCCTGATATCAATTAATCACTTTCTTTGCCGGGCAGGGTTTGGAAAATGTTCCCCAAACAGGTTAAGGGTGTCAAATGGAAAAAAGAGCTGCAATTTTTACACCCCAAAGTAAGTACTACTCTAGTACCGCGCATCTCTCATTGATTCTAGTTTCAATACCATTATCATGCTTGATTATCATTTTGATTGAACTCTATTCTCGTAAAGTGCTTGTGGCAGGCACCCGGGACTAATTTATGTGCTTACTACGTTTGCGAGTTCATTCGCCACTCGACCACTGAGCGGGGCCGGGGCATATCTTTAGAACAATTTGAAGTACGTAAACAATATTCACATTTTTATTTTATTACCATCAATTGTATTGAGTTTTATTGACCCCCTTCTTTAAATTAGATCTGGTCAGAAGCGGGACGAACTCCTACCAACTGATCGCGTACGAGCAATTCAAGAGAAATTGGCGGGATTCTTTGTTGAGCATGTCATACCTAAGGACGGAGAATGCCATCATGATCTCGATTGCTATGTTGGTAATAGAAGTTAGGATCGTAAGAGATGTTATATTGTATATATGCATGAACGTGTACTATATGTAATAGCGTCGAATAGATTTACGAAAACTTGTTGCATATTGTTCGACCAAACACGGAGAAAGAGAGGTCACTTCTCTCTATATATTGATCATGACGATGTTGTGTAATGGTTCCTTCATTGCTATATGTAGTAGCTAGCGTCGAGTTGAATGAAAAGCGTAAAATTAAAATGATAAACACAAAAATAAAAGGGGGAAACACAATAGGAAAACCCCTAAACCCCTCCTTTCAAAAAAAAAAAAAAAAACCCCAGCGCCTGGCAGGTGCTGACGCGTGGCTGCCTTTTAGTCCCGGTCGGTGTTACCAACCGGGACTAAAGGTCCTCCTGCCTGGGCGCCCCGCAGCGGCCACGTGGAGCCCCTTTGGTCCCGGTTCGTAAGCAAACCGGGACTAAAGGTTTTGGGTATTAGTCCCGTTTGGTTTGTCCCGGTTCCAGAACCAGGACTAAAGGCCCTCTGGAACCGGGACTAGTACCCTGTTTTCTACTAGTGTCGTGTGGTTAGTGTCGTACGGCTGCGTGCTTGTGTGCGCACTTGGGTATAAAATCCCTCCACTGTGAGCCGAGCGCCGGTGTGTGCTAGCAGTTTGAGTTGAATCGAAGCCAACATACAGGCCGTTCATCAGTCGGGGCGTTCGTCGCCATTACCAAGTGTCTTCTGTTCATCGTCTTCTACCTTCGTCCGGCGTTTGTCGCCGGATGGCTGTACGACGTGTGTCGTCGGATAGACAGCCCCAACAGCGTTCAACTACTCAAAAGTCACGCTGATAGTTCATGAGGAGATGTCATACTGGGCGTTGCCTTTCTCTCAACAGCCCAGAGATGGGACGACTGTTATTATATGTTGATATAATTTTTTATTAAACTCTTGATTTCAATCTAATCAACTCGCAAAAATAAAAGATTTTAATCTAATCGAATGAAAGGACAAACCCCATTCCTTATAAAAAAAGGAAAGATATGTAGAACTTTGTTGGAACAGATATGAAACATGTTTTCTCTCTCAAAAAAAAAAGATATGAAACATGTGAAAAGTGTGAAACTGAAGTGGACTTTTAGTGAAATTTCGCTGGAATATTTGTGAAATATACTTGAAACTTTGCGAGACTTGACATGATTGTTGTCTCTAGAAAATTATGGACTCATTATTGAAAAATCAACCGAAAGTTCTATAAAAAAACAGGCGAGTAGATTATGAATAATATGCGGAAGAGAAGAGAAGCAACTAGAGGAATGATGGGAGCCAAAAAATTACAATGGGAATAGAAAAGGCAAGAAATAATGGAGTACAAGGTGTTGCAAAGTCATGCATGGCTCATTGTTGTGGAATAAGACTGTGGTTAATTCGAATCTCAATGCAGCCGGTTGATGCATCGTTGACGCTATCATTTCGAGGCAAATGGCCGGCCGGCTATTCTTAGGTCGCCTTGGAGCAGGTGCGTCTAACCAGACCCTGTGGGAAAATCAAGGGGCTGATGTTCCCCATCTTCACCATGGCCGCGGCAAAGGCGTTGTTGAACGCGTCCGGGTTAGATGCGAAGCCGTCAACGATGTCTTCGGTGGCACCGCCGGCAACGGTGTATAGCACCTGGTCGGAGTGCAGGAGCCCCTTATTGAGCTTGAGGTTGACGAAGTAGTCGTTGTTGAAGGTGTCCGGGGTCGTGGCGTCCAGCGGGGCCAGGTTGCCGTCGCCGGAGCCGGTTAGCTGAGGGCAGGTGGTCATGCGCGCCGTCGCGAAGTCCGGGTCGATGTTGGCCTCGTTGTAGAGCCTGTTCCTAAAGTTCTGGCACTGCGCCCGGCCAATGGTGTGCGCGCCGGAGAGGGCGACCATGTCGGTGAGGTTGAGCCCCTTGGCGGCAAAGCGGGTGATGAGGTCGGCGACGCCGAGCGATGGGGGAGGCAGGTCGCGGTTGGCCAGTGTCTCGCTAGCCGTGTCGGAGTCCCTCCTCCCGAGAGAGACCGTCCACGACGGCCCACCCACATGCATGCACAAGGTAAGTAAGTAAGACTGATTTGACAGACTTGTTTTATTTTGGTGTGCATTATGTCATGGTAAATACCATGTTACCACGAAACACCTTTCTTCTTATTAATTACTTGTCGCATAAGCAAATTTATATTGGGATGGAATAGTTAAGATACTCCTACTATGGCCAGCCTAAAGGGATTGAAGATCATCTTAGTTCTTACCGCGACAACGGAATCACGAGCGGCAACGGCGAGGATGTCGGCGCAGGAGACGATGCGCTTGCACGAGCGCTCCACATCCGACTTGATTTTGTCGATGACGTCGAAGCCTCGCAGCGATCCCACGTTCCCGAATGCGTTCCGCTCGTTGCCAGACAGCAGAACGGACGCGTCACAACCCTGTGTACGTGTACATAGCAACATGCACGCACGGTTAAGCGCTGGTGTTCGGCAAATGAAACCGATCGAAACAATAACAAGTAGTATGTGAAGAACTTACCTGGACAAAGCAGTCGTGGAAGTGCAGCCGGAGCAGCGACGCGGCCATGCGGGGGTCGCTGCTCACGGCGGCCATGACGCCGCTCTTGATGGTGGCCAGCGCCCCGGGGCACGACGCGTCGTAGAACGTCGGTGAGATCTGCGCCGACGCCGCCGCAGCCAGGCACAGGAGCATCACCACTGATAATAGAGATGAAGATGCCATGACAACTAACTGCCTGCGGGTTGCTATAGGAGACGTACTTGGTACTTTTGTGGTGGATGCCGAGATGTAATGGCCTGCATTCCAAGCAGATATATATGGCCGTTCTTTTGTGGCGTTCCATCTACTGCTAGCTGTTTGATCGACATCGTGCACGGATGTATTATGCATAGTCAAATTAATTAATTATAGTAATTAACCAGCAGCTGTTGAAGAATGATTTTGCAAGGAGTTAACTTGGATATTATATCGCTAGCAAGTAGACATGTTTTGCCAAGTCGTATACGTACGTGCACGGATCGATGTATCATGCATAGCGTGTATTCAAGTCACCGAAATTCCAAAACTACATACTCCCTTCTTTTCAAGGAAAAGAATATTCCGCATTGTTTTAAGGAACATCTTTGTTCCAAGTCAACTTCTTAAATGCAAGCATGTGGTTGGATAGTTAGAAAGACAGCGGTATCCCTAGTTCACCAGGGTTTAAGTCTTATACTTCACATAGTTGCTCGTTTTTTTCTAGATTTATTTCATGACATTTGGCAATGTGTGGTTGGTGGGTGTAGACATTCTCATCGACTACGAAGACGTTTGTAACCACTTCGTCAATCTCAAAATGATGTGTAGGTCTAGTCTTTTATAAAGTTGCTAATAGGAACAGGGTGTGCATGCGTGCATTCATATGGGCAATTGTATATGTGTATGTATGAGCGTCTACTTCTATACTGTGTTTAAAAAAAGTCAACTCCTCTACATTATATTTTTTAACAAGAAATAACTTAGCTATATTGTTTGACCAACTGTTGCATAATGTACAATGCATTCCTGCTGGTCGCTATAGGAAAGCTACTTACTTTTGTGGTGGATGCCGATGTAATGGACTATATATATAGCCGTTCTTTTGTGTCGTTCCATCTACTGCTAGCTGTTTGATCGACATCGTGCATGGATGTATTATTCATAGAGTCAAATTAATTAGAGTAATTAACCAGCAGCTGTTGAAGAATGATTTTTCAGGGAGTTAAGTTGGATATTATATCACTAGCAAGTAGACATGTTTTGCTAAGCCGTATACGTACGTGCACGGAACGATGTATCATGCATAGACGGCATTCCAGTCAAAGAAATTCAAAAACTACATACTCCCTTCCTTTCAAGGAAACGAATATTCCGCGTTATTTTGAGGAACAACTTTGTTCCAAGTCAACTTCTTAAATATAAGCAAATGGTTGGATGGTTAGAAGAACACTGGTATCCTAGTCCATCAGGGTTCAAGTTTTATATTTGACATAGTTGCTCGCATTTTTCTAGATTTATTTCATGACTTCTGACAATGTTCGTTCGGTGGGAGTAGACGTTGGCGACTTCGTCAATCTCAAAATGATGCGCGGTTCAGTCTTTTGAAGATACTTATAAAAGTAGGGTGTGCATGCGTGAATTAATACGGGCAAATGTATATGTGTATATATGAGCGTCTACTTCTGTACTGTACTGTGTTGAAAGAAAAAGTCAACTTCTTTACATTATATTTTTTAACAAAAAAGAACTTGGCTATGTTGTTTGACCAAGTCCTGCATAATGTACAATGCATCGTGCATGCACACGTGTATATTCCATATATATAGCGCACGGTCATACCAGACCTGGAATCAAATATCCATGGTCGCTTCAACCTTCTTATACCACGATTACATACACGTCATTCTGCATCCGATGTATCCGATGATCTCTATGATGTGATATGATTACCCAACTTCCGAATGTAATAGCTATTAGATGGACAAAGCTGTTCTGATCCCAAGCTCACATGTGCTCAGGTGGACAGTAAAATCAAAAATAGTTGCAAACGAATTCAAAAATTATAAAAAAAATTGCGTGAAACTTTGACTGTTTGCAAACAGATTAATGTTACAAAGTTTTCTGCAAACTGACCGCGGCACTGCTCTCACTATCATCGAATTCTATTTCCTTTTGTACCTAGTGGAGAGCGACAAAATATGCTTGTGCGTTTTTTTTTCTCAATTTAAGCCTACTTTGGATATGACTGCCAAATGCTTAAGACTCTTTCACCAATACGACACGACTGTAGCGAAAACTTTGCATATGTGTAGGGGGGGGGGGGGGGGTGTATTATATGCTACAATATTACATGAAGACATATGGAGTCATGTAGAATTTTCACCTATTTGGCTATACCTGTTGTGAAGGCGTGAAGTCGAGTTATGAGTATTAACAGTTGCATATGATGCTGAAAAATTAGTAGCATGAGGCGTAGCATATGACTGTTGAGAGTAACTGGTCGAATAGCAAGTAGTAGCATGATCGGTTCCCCTATCCATCGGCTTTTTTCGACTCGCACACTGCAAGTTAGTTACTAACGAATAAACGAAGAAAGACTGTGTTGCATGCTTTTGAAAGTTCTAACATGGGGTGTTTCATATTGATTAACCGAACTCATTATGTTGTTTATTGGCATATGGATATGTGGGATTGCCAATGCACAGGAGTTCAACTACACATGTTGCGAAACTATAAGACACTAAAGCATGCAAATTATCTTGCATTGGCTCTTGGACATAATTAGACGTATTATTTAGAAAACTAAGGCTAGCCAATGCATTGTGCTCATTAAAGGATTTAGTAACATCAACATATAAATTATTTGCATCTACATAAGTGAATTCGGTATTCATATTACCTGTTATAGATTGAAGCTTCTTGATGACGATCACTTTGTAGCTACAACGATCACAATGAATAGTTCGAAGCTTGCCCCTAGCGGTGTTGCGAAACAGTGTGTTTGCACAAGAAAAGAGTGTGAATCTTCCACAAGTGCAGCACTCTAGTTTAGCCTTGTCCATGTTTTTCTTATTGAAGATGGTAGTCCTGATATGCTTGTTCTTATCTATGTTCTTGTTCTGTGGGTATCTACACCATATTGGTGCTAGGTTGAACCTCGCCCTTTCACAGTAGTGTATTTAGCCCAAGTGTTCTCCTCAACATCAAGATATGCTATCAAATTTGTGGTGAAACTCCTCATGTCTCTTATGTTTCAGAGTTGTGGTGAAACTCCTCCATGCAGGAGACAGTTTTGCAATCATGCACCCAACCACAAATTCATCGGGTAAGTCACACCTAAGGTGATCCTGTTCCTTTACAAAGCATTGTATCCCATGAACTTGTTCAACTACAGAATGGTTAGTCACCATCTTGTTATCATGGAAGCTCTTGATGATGTACAATTCACTTCATGCATCTGTTGTTATCATGAACTTGTTCAACTACATAATTTAGCATTGAGTGCATCCCAGAGTGCCTTTCCATCTTGTATGTGCATGTACACATCACACATATGGTCAGCAAGAACACTCAGAATGCATCCCAAAAAGATAGTATTGGGTTTCTGGAATTTAATCTGATCTTCATTAGAGATTCCTTTTGATAGGCGAGTACTAACATGGAAAACGTTCATAGTAGTAAGCCAGAGTGTTGACTTTATCAGCCACATCTTAAAGTGCACACCGGTAAACCTATCCGGTCTCAATGCATCAGCGACAACCATAGATAATAACTTGGGAAATTGCCTACAATTAAATTCTTGAATAGTTGTAGAATTAGGAAAATATGTGATTAAATCCAGTAAATAATTCATGACTAGAATAGTTATTTACATGCATAGCTCAAGCATACTAGATGATCAAAACAGCATCATTGCACATGCATCAACTATCATAATTAGAGACAGGAACATATCACGGTGCCCATATTGATCGTTTGTAGATGAAGCAGACATGGCCATTGTAAAGGCAATGTTGTTGACAATGACGATGGTGAAGACCAGACACAGCAGAAGTTGGTGACAAGGTGCGGCTGATCTTGGTGGGAGACGACGTGTGGTCACGAAATTGAGTAGTCATGTGAAGCGCTTACCAAAAACCAATATCGACATCTCCCAATGCAGGATGACAAAGACGGTGCATGCCCAGTTCGGGATGGAGTAGACTACGATGGCGAAGAAAATTGTGAGATGAGGCAAAACACTAACTTATTTCGGTGTATATTTGGTCATGGTCGGTAAGTCATATATATAGGAGAAACAAAGACGATATCGTGTCTTTCTCTCCACAACCCAACAGTTAGAGGAGTGGGGAGAACCTGATGTATAAAGAGGTCTCACACCTCCTTCATTTTTGGAGTGGGACTAACTCTAGAACCCCCACGTTCCATTTTATACACGGTTTTTTTTATTTGCTTTAGGGTTTCAGAAACGTACATGGGCCAAGCCCATTATTCTAACAATTTCAAAAGCGATCCTAATGAGCGAGAAGGTACGAAATGAATCTGTTTTAATTAGCGTATCATGCCTTGTTACTTTTGACCAATCACAGATTTTGTCACTTGTTTTCGCAGAATATTATCACTAATACATCTTGAATATTATCATATAATATCACTAATACAGATCGAATATTATCGAATAATCCAGTTGACTCGCGGTTCCTGAGCCACGGGCGGTGGACACCCAAAGAGGACGAACCATCACATGATCATAACTCGGGTGAGATCCCTGAAGAACCTGTCAGGTATTGGAGAACCTGACGTCCAACGCAACCATGTAGCGACGGACGTGCTCGTCCTCCGCCATGACACGGCGACATACCACCTCCTCGGGGGCCGGCTCCCTCCGCACCGATAGTGGCCCACGCGACCGCCACCAAAGAAACTCCGGGTCGACGACGAGACCCCAATTCCTCACCAAGCTGCGCGCCCCGGAAGGTAGCACCTCCCAGTGCCAGCCCAGCTCCGGCGGAGCCTAGTCCCGGACATGGCGCCTCTCAAGGATGTCGTCGACGAGTCGACGAAGAGGGTGCGGGCCGGGCATCGTCGACGTCGAGAACAAATTCCTATGAAAACAAATTCCTATGCGAGAATTTTCATTTTATTATGCTACTCATATTTAATAAACTTTTACAACTAGAATTTTCACTGGTTGGTTTTATATAGTTATATTTGCTAACATTCTTTTATATTTATGATAATAAGAGGTAATAGTAATACATGATTCGTACCTAAGTTTGGAGTACATAAGATGAACAAAATATAGAAGATGATATCAAGAGCTATGGTGTGGGTTTTGCGATGCTCACTAGCTGCTTGTCAAGGATGCGGGCCGGGTGTCGTGTCAATGATCTTCTCGTCGTCGAGCGGCACATCGGTGATCTACCTGTGCATCAAGCATTCACAAGATCAATCGCAGACACACATAGATATATAGAAAAACACCTAGTATTTTTTCTATCCATCATTATCTACACGATACCGGCGAAGGGGGAAAACATCCGGAGGAATCACACATGCAATTGATCAAAAGAGTCCTTCGCTATTTACGAGGCACTACTCACTTCGGCATTCAACTCTATAAGCATAGCTCTCTTGATCTTATTGCCTATATACGGATGCCGACTGGACAGGTTGTCCCGACACACGGAAGTCCACCTCCGGTTTTTGTGTTTTTCTTGGCCACAAGTTGATCTCATGGTCCTCTAAGCGCCAGCCTACTATGTCAAGATCAAGTGCCGAAGCCGAATATCGCGGGGTTGCTAATTATGTGCCTGAGTCTTGTTGGATTCGCCAAAACTCCTCCATGAGCTACGGCGCCCACCGTCACGTTCATTGATTTAATAGTATTGAATTTTTTCTCTTAAATAGAATGCGGTTGAATCATCTCATAATCATAAGTTTTTTTAAGAGAGAAACCACACACATTACATAAACCAATTAACAGAGTACAGAATAAACACATATGCATCATCTTCTAGAGAGACCAGGATACACACAATTGCACATATGGATCATCTTAACAGAGTACAGAATACAGACACATACACACCGGCCGAAGCAGTGGATAGAGGGGGCGGAGGCCGTCGACTCGCCGGAGATCACAAGGAAGAAAACGTTGTGATGGACTATGAACGCACGGGAAATCAAGGATGCAATCCTCTGGATGCACGGCCGGCAACTTGCACGATATGGACGGGGGATCGTAAAAGAAGGCGGGGCTCCTCCGCTGGAGATGGACGGGGTGGCGGCTCTCGGGCGTCTAGGGGGCTCCTCCACCGGAGATGGACGGGGCTTGCCCGAATTTAGGCCGAGGACGAAGACAGCCATGGTGGCAATGGCGGACGGGGAAGGGGTTCCGAGGCTCAGGGAGGGGGCTTCGAGGGAGGAGAGGGAGGAGAGGGGCTCATAGCGGGGTCGGCGAGGTCGAGGTGATGCTCAGCGAGGCGGCATCGACAATCTCCTGCGGTTGGAGGTTGAAGACGAGCGGCCTGGCGGCATGGTGTCTCGATCTGTCCTAGGCTATGGCTGGCCCCGGGACAACCTTTATATAAGCGGGACCTTTAGTCCCGGTTCCAACCCCGCACCGGGACTAAAGGTTGGACCTTTAGTCTCGTTTCCCACCACGCACCGGGACTAAAGGTCAGTTTTCGGCGGCCCAAAATACGCGCGGGAAGAGGACCTTTAGTCTTGGCTGCTGGTGGCAACTGGGACTAAAGGTGTTTTTCATGTCTGTTTTTGTTTTTTGCTTAATTTTTTTACGTTTGGTTCTACTTAAAGGCAATATTTAGACTTTTTTAGTTGGATAAATTTTATTTAATTCTTAGTTAATATTATTTTGATCATAACTAGAGTTTTATAAAAGCTTTTTACTTGATTCTTTTTGCTATTGAATAATAATCGAAATTTTTTGTTAACCTAATAATGTTATATTTTCTTTTCTGTTAAGTTATTACTTCAGTATTTTTCTTTGCTGCTAAGTTTTATTTAGGACAAAAACTATTTTTGTATTTAAGTCCTACATTTCCCTCAGGAGTTTTTATTTGGATTTCCCTTGAAGTTTTGTTTTTTCTTTCTATTTGCTTTTTCTTATTGTTTTCTTTATTGCTTTATTCATTGATTGTATTTTGATTGCTAGAATGCTTGCTAGAGTGAATGCTTATATGAATGCAATGTTTCATAGGTACCATTGCCACAACATTTCGCATTGAAGGGCGAGCGTCAGGTGGTGGTTTGTCAATATGTTTTTGAAAATTTGACACAAGGCGATCAATGCTGTCAAAATATTTCATCCGCAATCTAAAGACCTTTGGGTATAACCCAACATACTCACGATGTGGTTTTGTACTCCTAATGTAAGTGCCACAGAGCTCACTTCGGTCTCAAGCTGTCGCCCAAGCAGCGGGACAAGACGGGAGAGCCCCATCGACTTGACTGGCATGACAACACCTCCAGTGATTAATTTCTCTCTCGAGACTTGTATATGCCAAACAATTACTTGATTAACTCTTCTGTATAATTAAAATACTAAAAGAATATGATTAATTGAAAATTCATAAATTAATAAATAATTATTCAAAAATCATGTTTCAAATGCCAAAATTCCCTAGCTCTTACAAATATTCCCTCCGGTTTGTCTGAAGTGGGACTTTCCAGCTATAAACCTGGAAACTCACTAGAGAGAAAGTGATGATGGTGAAGCCGGTCACATCCCAGAGTGTGATCCTGGGGTATAAAATTTTTTCTTCGTGTGTGTCTCTTGCTTATGATTGCATCGTAACCATGGAGAATCTTCATCATTTAACAGGATGCTTGGGTCAGTCTTCACCTTGAAGGGAGGAATTTCATCAAACTTTTCATAATCTTCTGACATGTCTGTCTTGTCCTCCATTCCCCCGATGTTTCTTTTACCTGAAAGAACCATGTGGCGCTTTGGCTCATCGTATGATGTATTCGCTTCCTTATCTTTTCTTTTTCTCGGTTTCCTAGACATGTCCTTCACATAGAAAATCTGCGCCACATCATTGGCTAGGACGAATGGTTCCTCTGTGTACCCAAGATTGTTGAGATCCACTATTGTCATTCCGTACGGCGGGTCTACCTTAACCCCTGTCAGATTGACCCATTTGCACCGAAACAAAGGGATCTTAAAATCACGTCCATAGTCAAGTTCCCATATCTCCTCTATGTAACCATAATATGTGTCCTTTTCCCTATTGTTGTTTGTTGCATCAAAGCGGACACCACTGTTTTGGTTGATGCTTTTTTTATCTTGGGTGATCATGTAAAATGTATTCCCATTTATCTCGTACCCTTGGAAAGTCAATACAGTCGAAGATGGTGTCTTGGCCAAAGAGTACAGCTCATCTCCAACAGTGTTGTTATTCATGAGATGTGTTTGCAACCAACCGCCGAAAGTCGCCATGTGTGTATGTTTAATCCAGGGGTCAGACTGCTCCGGGTTCTTGTAGCGTACAATATCCATGTGTTACTCGATATACGAAGACACCAAGATGGAATTTTGTAGAACTGTGTAGTGTGATTGAGTGAAAGAATGCCCGTCCATACATATTACTGTTTTCTTTCCTAGCGTGCCTTTTCCACTCAGTCTACCCTCATGTCGCGATTCAGGAACACCAATCGGCTTAAGGTCAGGAATAAAGTCAACACAAAACTCAATAACCTCCTCTGTTTCATGGCCCTTGGAGATGCTTCCTTCCGGCCTAGCACGGTTATGAACATATTTCATTAAGACTCCCATGAACCTCTCAAAGGGGAACATATTGTGTAGAAATACAGGACCCAGAATGCTAATCTCTTCGAGTAGGTGAACTAGGACGTGCGTCATAATATTGAAGAAGGATGGTGGGAACACCAACTAGAAACTGACAAGACATTGGACCAAATCATTCTGTAACCTTGGTAGGATTTCTGGATCGATTACCTTCTGAGAAATTGCATTGAGGAATGCACATAACTTCACAATGGCTAATCGAACATTTTCCGGTAGAAGCCCCCTCAATACAACCGGTAGTAATTGCGTCATGATCACGTGGCAGTCGTGAGACTTTAGGTTTTGGAATTTTTTTCTATGCCATATTTATTATTCCCTTTATATTCGACAAGAAGCCAGACGGGACCTTCATACTGAGCAGGCATTCAAAAAATATTTCCTTATCTTTTTTGGTAAGAGCATAGCTGGTAGGACCTTAATACTGCTTTGGATGCATGCCGTCTTTTTCGGTCATACGTTGCTGGTCCTGCCGTGCCTCCGGTGTATCTTTTGTCTTCCCATACACGCACAGGAAGCCTAGCAGGTTCACGCAAAGATTCTTCGTCACGTGCATCACGTCGATTGCAGAGCGGACCTCTAGGACTTTCCAATAGGGTAGCTCCCAAAATATAGATTTCTTCTTCCACATGGGGGCGTGTCCGTTAGCGTCATTCGGAACAGATTGACTGCCAGGACCCTTTCCAAAGATTACTTTTAAATCCTTGATCATATCAAGTATATCATCACCAGTACGGTGGCCAGGCTTCTTCCGGTGATCTGCCTCACCTTTGAAATGCTTGGCTTTCTTTCTTAAGAGATGCTTGATCAGAAGAAACCGACGATGTCCCAGGTACACAACCTTCTTCCATTTATCCAAATATATACCTTCACTCTCATGTAAATAGTGTGTGCATGCATTGTATCCCTTGTTGCTCTGTCGTGATAGGTTACTAAGAGCAGGCCAATCATTGATGGTTACAAACAGCAATGCTCGTAGGTGAAATTCCTCCTGTTTGTGCTCATCCCACACACATACACCTTTTAAATCCCACAATTGTAAAAGTTCTTCAACTAATGGCCTTAGGTACACATCAATGTCATTTCCGGGTTGCTTAGGGCCTTGGATGAGCACTGGCATCATGATGAACTTCCGCTTCATGCACAACCAAGGAGGAAGGCTATAGATACATAGAGTCACAGGCCAGGTGCTATGATTGCTGCTTTGATCCCCAAAAGGATTAATGCCATCTGCACTTATACCAAACCATAAGTTCCTTGCGTCATCTGCAAAATCCGGACACTCTCTCTCGATTTGTCTCCACTGCGACCCATTAGCGGGTACTCTTAACATCCCGTGTTTCTTACGGTCTTCTTTGTGCCATCGCAACAACTTGGCATGCTCTTTGTTTTGGAACAAACGTTTCAACCGTGGTATTATAGGAGCATACCACATCACCTTGGCAGGAATCCTCTTCCTGGGGCGCTCGCCCTCAACATCACCAGGGTCATCGCGACTGGTCTTATAGCGCAATGCACAGCAGACCAGGCATGCATTGAAATTCTCGTACTCACCGCGGTAGAGGATGCAGTCATTAGGGCATGCATGTATCTTCGGGACCTCTAATCCTAGAGGGCAGACTGTCTTCTTTGATTCGTACGTACTGTCGGGTCCTTTGGAAGCATATTTTTTAACATTTTTAGCAACTTTTCAAATCCTTTGTCAGATACACCATTCTCTGCCTTCCATTGCAGCAATTCCAGTGTGGTACCCACCTTTTTCTTGTCATCTTCGCAATTTGGGTACAACATTTTTTTATGATCCTCTAACATGCGCTGCAACTTCAACTTCTCCTTTTCACTTGCGTAGTTTCTCTTTGCATCAGCAATGGCCCGACCAAGATCATCAGCGGGCTCATTTGATGCCTCTTCCTCAGCAGTACCATCGTATTCAGGGAACCCAGGATAGTTGTCATCATCCTCTTCTTCTTCATTGTCTTCCATTATAACCTATCTTTCTCCGTGCTTGGTCCAACAGTTATAGCCGGACATGAAACCGAACTAAAGCAGGTGGATGTGAAGGACTTTTAAGGTAGATTAATTCCTATCATTCTTACACACAGCACATGGACAACACATAAAACCTTCCCGCTTGTTTGCCTCAGCCGCATGCAGATAACTATGCACGCCATTAATGAACTGGGGAGAGCGTCGATCATCGTACATCCATTGCCGACTCATCTTCATTACACAACATCGAAGTGACCAAATTAATACAAGTTCATACACACTTATTCTCATAAAAAACATACAACCATCTAGCTAAAGCATTTAAATGCAATAACAAATGCGATCAAAATCACAACTAAGGTAATAATTGATCCAACAGCATAATGATACCAAGCCTGTTTATTAATGGCATATTTTCTATTCTTTCTAATCTTCAAGCGCATTGCATCCATCTTGATCTTGTGATCATCGACGACATCGGCAACATACAACTCCAATTTCATCTTCTCTTCTTCAATTCTTTTCAATTTTTCTTTCAAATCCTCGTTTTCTTTTTCAACTAAATTTAACTTCTTGACAATAGGGTCGGTTTGAATTTCCGGTTCAACTACCTCCTAGATAAAAATATCTATGTCAACTTGATGGGCATAACTGTCATAAAAACACGAAATGAAACAAAATAGTTATAAAAGATAATATACCACATCCGAATCATAAACCGGACGAGGGCCGATGGGGATGGATATCAAAACCATGGCACTATATATAACAAACAATCATACAAGTAAGAAAATTATACAAGTTAATTTGAGCTCAAATTGCATATAAATCAAATAAACTTCACACAATTGCTCCCAAACTAAAACCCACAAATCACTATACTTATAGAGCATGAAACGAGCTAAACTAGCAATGAGGGATGAAAGGATGAAGTTGCTAACCTTTTAGAACGATGGGGTGCCTCCAATCTTGACAAATCTTGGCAACAATGGATGATGAGCTCGAGCTAGGGGAATGGGACGGAGAGGAGAGAAAGGAGAGCTTGGGCTCAGGATGGAAGAAGCATCTATATATAGGGACATCTTTAGTCCCAGTTGGTGATACAAACCGGGACTAGAGATGGACTCTAGTCCCAGTTGGTGACACCAACCGGGACTAAAGGGTATCGCGGGGGGGGGGGGGGTGGGGGCAGCCTGGCGCAACCCTGACACAACCCTTTAGTCCCGGTTGGTGTCACCAACCGGGACTAGAGGTCCCTTACGAACCGAGACTAGAGGTGGCCCTGCCCCCGTCCGCTCCTAGCATTAGTCCCGGTTCCAAACCCGCCCGGGAGTAAAGCTGCGGACGAAAGGTCCGTTTTCTACTAGTGGTAGCAGCATTACATGCATAGACTAATGTAAAAATAATTGTAATTTGTAAGTTAAATGTGTGTATCATGCTTATGTGGCATACTTAAACGCATGGCTTAGTGGGAGAGAAGACTTAAATGCATAGCTTAGTGGGGATGATGAGGTGGACACTTTGCATGTTAAGATAATAGGGATAAACTTTTTCAGAATATATCGGATATAGGATAAGGGAAGACCTATCAGAAATATCGTTTCCAAAAAAGGAAGCTAAGAAAGAATAATAAAATTTGAAAATAATGGGCTTGTGAAGGGTGATACCAATATAAAGCCCGGTGAGGCTTGCACTAAGTTCTGCTTCCTCTACACTATTGCATGACCCAATATAAACCCAAGAGGAAATGATGACTTCACCAACATAGTTTCTAACGACAACCCCCACGCTCGCGACGCTAACGGCCTTCACAAAACTTGTGTCGATGTTAATTTTAGTGAAATCTGAGGGAGGCTGCCATGTTATGACTCTCCTCTCCGCAAAATTTATATTCTTTAAATTATCCACCATCCGCTTACCTTTGACGAAAACGTCCACCTACCACTAGAATGGCAAGGCGAAAAGGAAACCAATAGTTTTGCACAAAATTCACAGGTACTAGACTCTCCGGAAGGTGATTTTTTTTTTGCTCACACGCATGCGATCTCAACTAATCCAATAAAATAAGAAACCAATCCGGCCTTGAAGAATTGAAGATGACCTCGCCCGGAAACTTCCAAACATTCCTCAAGGTGATACGAAGCGCACAGGCTTTAGGACATGTCACTAGAGCATGAAAAATTCTTTCATTTTCTACACCACAAATAATGCATGAGTCTAGAATAGCTTGATTTTGTTTTACTCTGTTAACTTGAACGGGCCCTCTATATGATAATTCAGTAGAGCAGTAAACATGCGGGAGGAAGGAATATAATAAGTAGGAGCTCATACAGAGGGTGCGTCCGAGTTGAATTGCTTACTAGTATTACGACGAAATGTACATCTCCTTAGGATGTCGAGAATTATTAAAAGTGGTATGATGGATTTCAACTAGGTATGAGTGATGAGGTGGCACATAATTAAATGAGGAAAAAGAGGATTTGATTCCATATCATGATACCATATCATGTTAAATTTTGTATTACATTGTGTCATGCAATGACAATAAATGAGGCAATGTAAGTTATTACCTTCGTCCAGGTTTACTAGCCCTCTTGTATGTTGGGTCGTATTTTCATCATAAATAACTAGTAAAATATAAGTTATATGTGCCAACAATAATATTGTTGAAAATAACATGCAAATACAAATCCAATAATATAATTTTTGGCAACATGCATTAAACTTTTGCTAGTCAAATATAAGGTTAGACATGGATCCAGAATACCATGTGGACCAATAAACTAAGACTGAGGTAATACTAGTTTATGATATTATGCATTGTGAAAGTAGTATCATACACTATTATCGTATGCATGATATTAGTATATTATATACTCCCCATAGCGGGCATTATTAGTGCATTGATGCTTAGGTGAGGTGCTAAGTGTATTCAAAAACATAGGAAAAAATCTCCCCAATGCAATGGTGCTTAGCTTTTGTAGCTAAGCTTCCATCATTCAATTGTTTAACAACTAAACTCCTTCATGCATTGGTTGGTTGACACTTTGCATAGGTTCACACGTTTAGCATCTTTCTTCCCGGGTCACCATACGGCAGCATGCGCAAACCCTTGCTTCATCGTGGTCGTGATTCAACGAATGAGGAAGAGAGAGGGTGTGGGTTAGATGTGGCACCCGAACGCCTCTTCCAATGCGCAAGTGCTTAGTGGAACTGATAAGCATATTACATAGTTTAGCCACTAAAGCCCACAATGGATATGTGCTTAACTTTTTGCAGCTATGTTTTTTCCATTTAATGATTTAGCAATTAAACTATTCCATGCATTAGTGAGCTTTCTTCATTTATGTGTTTTGTGTAGATTCATGCGCTTGACATTGTTTCTTCATGATGTTACAAAACTCATCCCTCTTCTTTTAATTACCTACATGGCAGTCTTAGCACCAGGCTCGGGTCGGCAAAATCCTGGGACCTGTGTGGAACTAAAAAATGAGGCCCCTACTCACTAGAAAAAATGAACTAACAAGCAATTGTAATGTATATGATATAATGTCTTACAATAACAATTGGATATATAAAATATCATACATATTCAACTCCTGATTGCATAATGTTTATTTGAACTACATCATTCTTTTAGTATTGTTCAAAATGAAATGTTCAATGATATCCTCGTAATCAATATTCTCCAACACTTCACTCTCATGTGCTATTGTGGCCAAATCATTGAGTCTTTGTTGTGTCATAGTAGTATGCATATAGGACTTCAATAGCTTCAGTTTAGAAAAGCTTCATTCTGCTGATGCAACTGTTGCGGGAATGGGCAATAGAACTCTATAGGCAATACTTGCATTGGAAAAACAATCATGCCATTTTAAAAAACTCAAAATTTTAATATGTCTGATATTTTCTTTTGGCATGAAATTTTGAAGAAACTTCAACTCAACAAACAGATCATTGGAATCAATATCAGATTTTCTATCCTTCTTAAGGTCAGCCTCAAGATTAAGACAAGAAGATTTCAAACTATCCTTATCTAATGAGCGCAATATTTCAAAGGTAAATAAGAAAGCAAAAAAATTTTGGTAACCTGATATTTCTCAAATCTCCTTGTGAGTGAGGAAATTGTTTGATCAATAAGAGGTATAAAATAGTTGATTCCAAAATGTTCCTCTGCAGACTCATATTTGTGTCGTACGAGTTGTCATCAAACTGTTTCTTTCTTTTAATTTCTCACCTTTTACTAAATGTTTCACTAATACAATTCTCTAGTGCAATTTCTTTGTCTATCTCCAACGCTTCTAAGAAACTAGTTTGCATGTAGCCCTTCAAGAAAGAAATAATCCCTTTCACTTTCTCAATAGCAACATCAATATGCATTTCATTTGTTTGCAAGTTTTTTGCTTACTAAATTAACAACAAACAATACCTGATACCAAATGACTATTGCCAGCATAAACTCATACTCTCCAAGTTCATTTTTTGCCAAACCTAGAGCCTCACTGCTCTTCTTTGGACCACTATAAGTTACAGATACCTAAAATTAAAAGAAAGTTCATAAATGTTATAGTTGGATGTAGTCAAAGCCGAAAGAAATTACACCATTATCAATATGAACATATTGGTTACCTGAACCAGAGCCTCCCGGATGTGTGAACATTGAGATCTAATACTCCATCCAACCCATATAACTTGTCATAGATTTTTCTAGATATAGATATATCCAAAATCTTCAACACTTTCAACATGACTCTCCGAACCCGCATACACTTGAGAGTCTATCATGGTATGTTTTCTTTCGAAATCTGACATTTCTTAGTAGATTTGGCAAAATTTGTATAGGTGCGTTGGGTGATTCCAAAAAAGTATTTTTCTCTACCAGAAGTCCTGGCCATATCACAAAGTATTAAATTAAGGCTGTGACGACCACAAGTAGAATAAAAAGGCAAGATTTACATTTAAAAGTTTCTTTTGTACCCCTTGATGCTTTCCTTTCATATTTGATCAAGTATCATAACCTTGTCCTCACACTTCATTTATATCACGATCAGGAAGTATTAGCTGATTCTCTAGCACATCAAAAAATCTTTGCCCAGTTGTATTATTTACGTCTAGAAATCCTAGAAAGAGTACTTGACTTGAAGATGAATCCACATATCTTATAATTGAAGACATCTCTTGGTGACTTGCATCAGCAAGTATGACCGAAAAATACTTTGGACTCTTCATTTTGTAATAATTTTAGACCTAATAGAAGAAGCAAGCAAGTGTAGAAATTCCTTATGAATCTTATGATCAAGATAATGAGCATGAGTTTCTTGTAATACGATAAACATGCTCCTGAATAACGGGGTAAAATCAGCCCACATCTCTACTAAACCAAAGAAATTACCATTGCTATGTTCATACAACTTACCATTAGTACCACGAAAGGCTAGATTATGCCTGGCAAGAAATTTTACAATGCAAAATGTTCTGAATAATACCTTATTCCAATGGTCCTTCTCTTTCTCAAGTTGTCGTTGAGTAGCTTTATCAATAGTTTGATGCTTTTTCAATCTACTACACAACTCATAACAATTAGTCATATTAAAAACATGATCCACACTTGTCTCGTGATATTTTAGTCTATTGGTCATATGTGACCAATCATTACAACCCTCATTTGCCAACTGACCTTGTTGGTGACCCATTGTAAATAATTTACAGCCAAAGCAAAAAACTCTATTGAGTTCCTTAGAATAGACAAGCCAATCTCTATCACAATGTTCCCAATTTGATAGAAATCTAGTGTACAATAGCACATATACCTTTTACGATATCTATCTTTAGGACCTTTCTTAATTGATAAGTCTCTTCTTGGACCCTTTTTCGCTAAGATATCAATTTGTTTAGAGTCAAGTGTTGGAAATATGCCCTAGAGGCAATAATAAAGTGGTTACTATTATAGTTCCTTGTTCATGATAATCGTTTATTATCCATGATATAATTGTATTGATTGGAAACTCAATTACATGTGTGGATACATAGACAACACTGTGTCCCTAGTATGCCTCTAGTAGACTAGGTCGTTGATCAAAGATGGTAAAGGTTTCCTAGCCATGGACATGAGATGTCATTTGATAATGGGATCACATCATTAGGAGAATGATGTGATGGACTAGACCCAAACTATGAACGTAGCATATGATCGTGTCAGTTTATTGCTATTGTTTTCTGCATGTCAAGTATCTGTTCCTTTGACCATGTGATCATGCAACTCACTAACACCGGATGAGTACCTTGTGTGTATCAAACGTCGCAACGTAACTGGGTGACTATAAAGATGCTCTACAGGTATCTCTGAGGGTGTGTGTTGAGCTGGCATGGATCGAGACTGGGATTTGTTACTCTGTGTGACGGAGAGGTATCTCAGGGCCCACTCGGTAATACAACATCACAATAAGCCTTGCAACCAAACTGACTAAAGAGTTAGCCACGGGATCTTGTATTATGGAACGAGTAAAGAGACTTGCCTATAACGAGACTGAACTAGGTATAGAGATACCGACGATCGAATCTCGGGCAAGTAACATACTGAAGAACAAAGATCTTCGTAGAATATGTAGGAACCAATATGGGCATCCAGGTCCCGCTATTGGTTATTGACCATAGAGGTGTCTCGGTCATGTCTACATAGTTCTCGAACCCGCAGGGTCTGCACACTTAACGTTCGGTGACGTTTCGGTAGTATTGAGTTATGAATGGTTTTGACCGAAGGTTGTTCGGAGTCCCGGATGAGATCCCGGACGTCATGAGGAGCTCCGGAATGGTCCGGAGGTACAGATTGATATATAGGAAGTCCCGTTTTGGTCGTCGGAAAAGTTTCGGGTACTTTCGGTTGTGTACCGGGGGTGCCGGGAGAGTTCCGGGGGACCATCGGTAGGGGCCACCCACGCCGGGGGGCACATGGGTATTAGTGGTGGCACACGAGCCCTTAGTGGTCTGGGCAAATCAGCCCCAAAGGGCCCATGCGGCTAGGGTGTGGAAAAGGAAAAACCCCAAGTGGGGGAAGGAAATCCAAGTAGGATTGGAATCCTACTTGGAGTAGGATTGGAGGTGTACTCCTCCACCTCTTGTTCGGCCGACTCCTAGGGGAAACCCTAGGGGCGCCGGCCCCTCCCCTCCCTCCTATATATATTGGAGGAGAGAGAGGGCAGCCGCACCCAACCCTAAGCCACGGTGCAACCCTCTCTCCCCACTAGATCGTCTCCCCTAGTTTTCGGCGGTGCTTAGGCGAAGCCCTGCCGGAATAGTTCCACTACCACCGTCACCGCGCCGTCGCGCTGCTGGAGAACTCATCTACCTCTCCGCCCCTCTTGCTGGATCAAGAAGGCAGATATCGTCATTGAGCTGTACGTGTGCTGAACGCAGAGGTGCCGTCCGTTCGGTGCAAGATCGTGATTGGATCGCGGGACGGCTTGCGATTTGGATCGCGAAGACGTTCGACTACATCAACCGTGTTTCTTAACGCTTCCCGCTTAGCGATATACAAGGGTATGTAGATCCACTCTCCCTCTCGTAGATGCTCATCACCATGGATAGGTCTTGCGTGTGTGTAGGAAATTTTTTGTTTCCCATGCAACGTTCCCCAACAGTGGCATCATGAGCTAGGTCTATGCGTAGATGAGATCACGAGTAGAACAGAAAGGAGTTTGTGGGTGTTGATGCTCAAATTGCTTCCTCCCTTGGTTTTTTCTTGATTCAGCGGTATTGTGGGATGAAGCGGCCCGGACCAACCTTACTCGTACGCTTATGAGAGACCGGTTCCATCAACTGACATGTGACTTTGTTGCATAAAGATGGCTGGCGGGTGTCTGTCTCTCCCACTTTAGTTGGACCGGATTCAACAAAGTCGGTCCTTGAGAAGGTTGAATAGCAATTTGTGTATCACAGTTGTGGTTTTGCATAGGTAAGGATCGTTCTTGCTAGATACCTATAGCAGCCACGTAAAACATGCAACAACAATTAGATTAGATATGGTCTAACTTGTTTTTGCAAGGTATGTTGTGATATGATATGGCCAATGACATGATGAGATATATGTGATGTATGAGATGATCATGTTATGTATAGATAATCACGACTTGCATGTCGATGAGTACGGCAACCGGCAGGAGCCATAGGGTTGTCTTTAATTTATTTTCGCCGTTTTGCTTTACTTTATCGCTATGAGTTAGCAATAGTTGTATAAGCAATAGTCAGCGTGACAACCTCATGGCGAAACGTTGATGGAGATCATGGTGTCATGCCGGTGACGATGGAGATCATGCCGGTGCTTTGGAGATGGAGATCAAAAGCACAAGTTCATGGCCATATCATGTCACTTATGACTTGCATGTGATGTTAATCCTTTTATGCATCTTATTTTGCTTAGGACGATGTTAGCATTATAAGGTGATCCCTCACTAAAATTTCAAGATAAAATTGTGTTCTTCCCGAGTGTGCACCGTTGCGAAAGTTTGTCGTTTCGAGACACCACGTGATGATCGGGTGTGATAGACTCTACGTTCACATACAACGGGTGCAAGCCAGTGTTGCACATGCGGAACACTCGGGTTAAACTTGACGAGCCTAGCATGTACAGACATGGCCTCGGAAGTCGGAACACAAGAGACCGAAAGGTCGAACATGGGTCATATAGTAGATATGATCAACATGAAGATGTTCACCATTGAAACCACCTCATCTCACGTGATGATCGGACTTGGATGGGTGAATTTGGATCATGTGACACTCGAATGACCAGAGGGATGTCAATTTGAGTGGGAGTTTTTAAGTAATATGATTAACTAAACTCATTATCTTGAACAATAGTCTATGTTGTCTTTGCAAAATTTATGTTGTTGATCAATGGCTCTCGCAGTAGCACCCTTGAATTTCAATGCGTACCTAGAGAAAGCTAAGTTGAAAGATGATGGAAGTAACTTTGTAGACTGGGCCCGTAATCTGAGGATTATCCTCATGGCTTCCCAAAAGGCTTATGTCCTTGATGCACCGCTCGGTGAACCACCCGCTCCAGTAGAGTCTGCAGACGTTGCGAACGCCTGGCAGGCACGTTCTGATGATTACTCAATAATTCAATGTGCAATGTTGTATGGCTTAGCACCGGGACTTCAAAGACGTTTTGAATGTCATGGAGCATATGAGATGTTACAGGAGTTAAAGTTTATCTTTGAGAAGAATGCCCGGATCAAGAGGTATGAGACCTCCGATAAGTTCTATGCTTGCAAGATGGAGGAGAACGGGTCTGTCAGTGAACATGTGCTCAGAATGTCTGGGTATTCCAACCGTCTGGCGGAGTTGGGAATTGTTCTCCCGCCAGAGGCGATCACTGACAGAGTACTTCAATCACTACCACCTAGCTACAAAGGTTTCGTGTTGAACGATAGCATGCAAGGGATGAACAAGTCAGTCGCCGAGCTGTTTGCGATGTTGAAAGTCGCTGAGTCTGAGATTCAGAAGGAGCATCAAGTGTTGATGGTCAATAAAACCACTAGTTTGAAGAAGAATGGCAAGGGCAAGAAGGTTAACTCTGTGGCGAATTCTATAACAAAGGCTAAGTATGTTGACGCTTTAGAAGCGACAAAGAAGTTGTTGAATCATATAGTTCATTCATGAACTTAGTATGGTTCCAAGATGGCTTTGGTCTATGGGACACTATTGCAGATAGTCGCCCCATAGCTCAGTCTGAGGAATCAGGTTTCGACCAACGATTCACACATATGCAAAGCCAAGTCCACACAAAATATGAATTTTGTGAAAGCGTGAAAACGCAAGGATATGCGAAGTTACACACGGAGCTGAAGTCGTCAGATCCGTTGGACATCAGGCTATACCACAAGCGAAGCATATTTTACACCAGTATGCCATAGGTGTAAAGTGCATTAGCATTGACTAGATTATTGACTCTAGTGCAAGTGGGAGTCTGTAGGAGATATGCCCTAGAGGCAATAATAAATGTTATTGATTATCTCCCAGTTCATAATTAGGTTTATGTTCCATGCTATAACTGCTATGGTTCTCGAGTCTACAATAACCACGAGGCTCGAAGGAAGACTCATATGCACGTGTGGAATAATAAACGGTAAAATGTATTCCTAGTGTGGCCTCTAAGACTGGCTCAAGTATTGCATGATGATCCTGTTTTCCTGATCATGGGCATGGCTATGCCGGCAATTTTGTGGGCACAATGTTAGAAGAACATTTGTGTTGAATCGACCCGAATTGATGTTATGCTATGAGATTCATTCGTCACAAGTTAATGGTTAATAACACAGAGATGGTTAACGTTTACATAATTCCTTAGACCATGAGAGTATCGAGTTTCTTCATGCTTGCTTCATGAACTTTGGGGTTTGTTAAACGTCATCCGTACATGGGTGGCTATTACGGCGGCTTACGGGTTCATGGAAAAGTATGTCAAGTAACTTGATAGCTCAAGATTGGGATTTGCTCCTCCGACGATGGAGAGATATCTCTGGGCCCTCTCGGTGTTACGGTATCCATCATCGTCTGGCCAGACACTTTGTGATTTGATCACGGGGATGCCGGAACACGGGAATGAGAAAAGAGAACAATACCGGTAACGAGGTAACTGGCACAGTGGACAAGTTGTTGATCCACGGGAATGCCAACATGTCTCACCTCGGGTATTTGTAACATATTCCGAAGCAACAGGAATAGCACACAGCAACTGGAGGTTCACTCGAATATTCATTCGTGTGGGTATAGGGGTCAATATGGGTGTCCACGGCTCCGATGTTGATCATTGATAGGAAGGGGTTCCGGGTCATTTCTATGCTTCACCGAACCTATAGGGTCAGACGCTTAAGGGTCATCTATCTGTTGAACACTAGACAGGGAGTCTGAGAGAAATTCACCGAAAAAGTTTCGGAGACAACGGAAGAGTTCCGGAGAGAGAACACCGGCACTAGTAGAAAACGGACCTTTTGTCCGCAGCTTTAGTCCCGGTCGGGTTTTGAACCGGCACTAATGTGACCATTAGTCCCGGTTCGGGACGGGCATCATTAGTCGCGGTTCGTTCCGGACCTTTAGTCCCGGTTCGTAACACGAACCGGGACTAATGTGGTGGTGGCAGGCTGGTGTCAGCTGGGGCCCCCACGAGCCCCTTTAGTCCCGGTTGGTATCACCAACCGGGACTAAAGGCCCCCCCTTTAGTCCCGGTTGGTGATACCAACCGGGACTAAAGGGTGGTGGCAGGCTGGTGTCAGCTGGGGCCCCCACGAGCCCCTTTAGTCCCGGTTGGTATCACCAACCGGGACTAAAGGCCCCCCCTTTAGTCCCGGTTGGTGATACCAACCGGGACTAAAGATCCCCTATATGAATTCGGCCAGCCCGATCAAAGTACTCCTCCCTTTTTTCCCCTTCTTCCCCTCCTTTGTTCTTCCTCTTCCTCGAGCTCATCCTCCATTTTTGCCAAAATTTGTCAAGATTTGGAGGCACCCCATCCATCCAAGTGTTCACAAAGGTTAGCAACTTTGTCCTTTCATCTCTCATTGCTAGATTAGCTCTTGCAATGCTCTATAAATATAGTGATTTGTGGGTTTTAGTTTGGGAGTATTTATATGTGGTAGTTCATTTGATTTATATGCAATTTGAGCTCAAATTAACTTCTTACTTTGCATGTGTAGGTGTGGTTTACTTAGTGCCTTCCCGTCCCCGTCCTAACCACCGTCGATCGCCCGCACCGTCCCGTCGCCGTCACCACACCTTGGTGAGCCTCTTGTTCGTTCTTATCCTTTTTATAAAAAAAAATCTTATTTGTATGATTTAGATAGTTAATTGTATAATTTTCTTACATGTATGATTGTTTGTTATACATAGTGCCATGACTTTGATATCCGTCCCCGTCGGCCCTCGTCCGGTTTATGATTCGGATGTGGTATATATATTCTCTTTTATAACTATTTGTTGCATTTCGCGTTTATGACAATTATGCCCATCAAGTTGACATAGATATTTTTATCTAGGAGGTATGTGAACCGGAAATTGCAACCGACATAGATATTCTTGTCAAGAAGTTAAATTTAGTTGAAAAAGAAAACGAGTATTTGAAAGAAAAATTGAAAAGAGTTGAAGAAGAGAAGATGAAACTGGAGTTGTATGTTGCCGATGTCGTCGATGATCACAAGATCAAGATGGATGCAATGCGCTTGAAGATTAGAAAATTTAAAAAATATGCCATTGATAGTGAGGCTTGGTATCACTATGCTGTTGGATCAATTGTTACCTTAGTTGCGATCTTGATCGCATTTGTTGTTGCATTTAAATGCTTTAGCTAGAGAGTTTGTATGTTGCTTTATGAGAACAAGTGTGTATGAACTTTATGTATGAACTTGTATTAATTTGGTCTTTTCGGTGTTGTGTAATGAAGATGAGCCGGCAATGGATGTACGATGACCGATGCTCTCCCCAGTTCATTAATGGCGTGCATACTTTTCTGGTTGCGGCTGAGGCAAACAAGCGGGCGGATGGTTTTATGTATTGTCCATGTGCTGGCTGTAAGAATGATCGAAATTACTCTAACTCAAGAACCATTCACGTCCACCTGTTTGAGTCCGGTTTCATGTCCGGCTATAACTGTTGGACCAAGCACGGAGAAAGAGGGGTCCTAATGGAAGAGAATGAAGAAGAAGAGGACGACGACAGCTATCCTGGCCATGGGTTCCATGAATACGATGGTACAACAATGGGGGAAGAAGCTGAGCCGGCAATGCAGGAAGGAGCTGAAGAAGAGGCATCAGATGAGCCCGCTGATGATCTTGGTCGGGCCATTGCCAATGCAAATAGAAACTGTGCAAGTGAAAAGGAGAAGCTGAAGTTGCAGCGCATGTTAGAGGATCACAAGAAATTGTTGTACCCAAATTGCGAAGATGACAAGAAAAAGCTCCGTATATCGAGCAACACAAGAATATTCTACGCTCCAAACACCCGGAGCAGTCTGACGACTGGATTACACATGAACAAACTGTGACTTTCGCCGGTTGGTTGCAGACACGTCTCATGCATGACGACACTGTTGCAGATGACCTGTACTTGCTGTCCAAGTTACCATCTTCGACTATATTGACTTTCAAAGGGTACGAGATAAATGGGAATACATTTTACACGATCACCCAAGATAAAAAGAGCGCCAACCAAAACAGTGCTGTCCGCTTTGATGCAGCAAACACCAATAGGCCAAAGGACACATATTATGGTTACATAGAGGAGATATGGGAACTTGACTATGGACTTGGTTTGAAGGTCCCTTTGTTTCGGTGCAAATGGGTCAATCTGAGAGGAGGCGGGGTAAAGGAAGACCCGCAGTATGGAATGACAACAGTGGATCTCAACAATCTTGGGTACGCAAACGAACCATTCGTCCTAGCCAATGATGTGGCGCAGGTTTTCTATGTGAAGGACATGTCTACCAAGCCGAGAAAAAGAAAAGATAAGGAAGCGAATACATCATACGATGAGCCAAAGCACCACATAGTTCTTTCAGGGAAAAGAAACATTGTGGGAGTGGAGGACAAGACAGACATGTCAGAAGATTATGAAAAGTTTCATGAAATTGCTCCCTTCACAGTGAATGTTGACCCGAGCATCAAGTTAAACGATGAAGATTGTCCATGGTTACGGCACAAAGGGACACACGCGAAGAAAAAGTTTTATATCCAAAGATCCCACTCTGGGATGTGACCGGCTTCTCTAGTTAGTTTCCGGACTTATATATCTGGAAAGTCCCACTTCGGACAAACCGGAGGGAATCTTTGTAATAGAACTCCGACTTATGTGTTTTGGCATTTAAAACGTGAAGAAATATTATGTCCAAAGCCACGTCATCAATTTTCAACCCTTTCTGACTTCATTTGCTATTTTTCATGCATTTACTAATTTTTTTGAGCTAAATGACCCTGAAATTGAAAAGCACTACAAATCACAATCAGAAAAGGTTGAAAGTTGGCATGGTATCATCATTTCACCCACATAGCATGTGCTAAAAAGTTGAGAGGGTTACGGCAAAAACTGGATGCACTTCGTGTACAAAATGGACAATCTCTTTCGAAGTATCACGCTTTCGGACGAAAACTCGTCTGTTACAAAGGCATTTTATTTTTTTTAAATAACCTAAGAATTACCAAATTGAATATAATGATAAAACACACTAATATTAAACAGCAGAAAAAAGAATCACTGAAAAATCTTTTTTTAAAATAAAGTTATTCACAAACTAGTGATTCACACAAATTTCAAATAATTCAAATTTGAAAACTACTGGCACTAACAGAAAGTTTATAATTTTTTTGACCTAAAGCAAAAAGATTCACTCAGAAACTCTAAATAAAGCAAAAAACAACCAAGAAACAAAAGAAAATAAATATAGAAGAAAACAAAAAAAAAACTGAAAAGTAAAAAAAAAGCCCGCCTACTGGGCTGCCACGGCCTGCATACGACTAGACACCCACTAGTTGGGCCAGGATGCAGGCCCGCATGGCCCAGTATGGCCCACAGGGCAGGAAAGAACGGTAGGCCTTGTAGGCCTGCTTTAGAGAGGAGCTCGAATGAGCTACCGCGCCGGGGTTTATAAACCAGTGCGAGCGCCCTTCGCTGGGCGAGGTGGGACTAAACATCCACCACACTACGCCGTGCCAGGAACAGGCCTTTAGTCGCGGTTGGAGCCACCAACCGCGACTAAAGGGGGGCCTTTAGTCGCGGTTGGAGCCACCAACCGCGACTAAAGGTGAATTTTCACCAGGCCAAGCAGCGGGAAGCCAGGCCTTTAGTCCCGGTTCGTGGCTCCAACCGCGACTAAAGGGGGGCCTTTAGTCGCGGTTGGAGCCACCAACCGGGACTAAAGGGTTGGGTATATAAGCGTGCACTTTGGAAATTTGCAAACTCATCTGCATTTCCCCCCGACGGCACCGAAGACAACGACGCCGCCAGGCTGCCGGATCTCGCCGTCCCCTCCGAGCCCGCGCCGTCGCCTCCGAGCCCACGCCGGCGCCGCCAGGCTGCCCGCCGCCGCCGCTCCTCTGCGCGCGCCCGCCTCGATCGACGTCGCGCCGCTCCTCCACGCGCCGCCACGGCCCGAGCCCGCGCCGGCGCCGCTCCTCCGGCCTCCGGCGTCCTTATCCGTCTCCAGCGCCGCTCCTCCGTCTCCGGCGATCTACCCGCCTCCCTCCGTCCCGACGATCCCGGCTGGTGAGCCTCTCCTCCTCCTTATTTGTTCATCTTTTTGTTTTCATTTTTAGATGCTTAATTATATGTAGATGTATACAATGTATGTATATATGTAAGTATGTATGTTGTAAATGCTTAGTACGTAGATGTATACAATGTATGTATGTAGATGAACGGTGGAATTTGGATGCATATGTGTATGAATTTTTGGATGTATAAAATTGGTTGTGTAATTTTTGTGTGTAGATGAATGTTAGATGGATTTATGTTTTTGTGTGTAGATGAATGTTAGATGGATATGTAGATGGATAGATGTTATATTGATGTATGTTAGAATGATGGATGAATAGAAATGTTAGATAGATGGATGTTAAATGAATGAATAGAAATGTTGTTAAATGGATGAATAGAAAAGTTTATTAAATATGAGTAGCATAATAAAATGATAATTATTGCATAGGAATTTTTTATTGAGAAAGGAATATTATTAGTGTAGTTATAATGTTGTATTTTTTATTGAGAAAGGAATTTGATCCAATGTATAGCAATTAGTATTTGCAAAAGTTGCATATTTTAATGTTGTATTTGCAATAGATTTTCTTAGTCCTTTAAGGGATTAAATATCAGGAATGCCCCCATTATGGATGTGCACAAGTTGATCCAATTTCTTTCTGATCTCATGCATCTACCTTTCGGATCTCTGAATACTAAATTGTTTTATCTTTCTTCTGGATTAGTTAAATAAAAGCTATGGACAATACCGGCAGAGAAGGAGAAGAGGCTGTGTTCGACATCATACGCTCCACGAGCCCAGATGATCATGATGACGGCTCGCAATATCTGAACCCTTCGGGTGAGGGTATGATGTTTGATGAAGACGAACGAATAGATGAAGGTGACGACAACGATGTTGACGAAGAAAATGTTCTTCAAATAACAATGACCGGCGAGGTATATTTAATATATAAGCCATCCGGTGATCATTACATGTCTTAATTGATTTGTATGTATTAACGAATCGATCTTTCTTCTTTTAGGCCTCCGGATCGAGCAAATATTGTACAAGCGACAGGGTAGTTCGAGGCCCAGCCAAAAAGTTGGACAAAGGCGTAAAGTTCAACATCGATTCCATCAAAACATCAACTGGCGAACCGCTTGAACCTAAGAAAAATGCGACCACGTTCAAGAATCAATGCGGAGTTATTGTCAGGGACCAAATCCCGATCTCCGTTCAAGAATGGAGAAAGCCAGCAAAGGGAGATCGAGCAGGAGTTACTTTTGTCGACGAAAGAGCAAAAGATGTGCTTTGGACTACGCTCATGGAACATTTCACCCTACCAGATAATTTGACAGATGCAGATCTGAAGAAAGTCAGAAACTATGCTCTTAAAAAGATGGCGATCGCATTCAACACCTTCAAGAAAAATGCATGGGCTAAGTACGTCAAATCAAAAAAGAAGACTCCAGAATTCACGGGAGCACTGGTGAAGGCAAAATATCACTGGGACGCTTTCGTGAAGTTCAAGGAATCGGAAGAAGCTAAGGAACTGTCGAGGAAAAACAAGATTAATGCTGCGAAAAAGAAGTGGCACCATCGTCTGGGGCCAGGTGGCTACCAGGTGGCCCTGCCTAAGTGGCATCAATCTGAGCAAGAGATGATTAGTAAACGGGTCAGTCCAGTTACATTGACATGGCCCCCTAGGTGCAGGACATGGTTTTATGCGCATGGGGGGATGTTGGACCCAGAGACAGGGCTGGTTATGGTGAAGGCAAGTCTTAAAGAAGCGACAGACGAAATACTTATTGCAATAGAAGAAGCTCGATCGGGGGTGTTCACGCCCAACAGAGATAACGACGAGCTTACGCGCGCCCTGAAGAATCCTGAACACCCGGGAAGAACACGAGGCAAAGGCGTTGTTCCGTGGTATGAGGGGTTTGCGGATTGGAACGACGACTATAGAAGCCGTGCGAGAAAGAAGAAGCATGAGGAGCAGAAGAAGAAGGAGGAAGCACTCCGCCTTGAAGGCCTAATATCCTCGCACCTGGAGTTGGAACGATTTGTCAGGCGACAGCAGGAGCAGATCGACTCACTCAGCCAGGAAAGGGCGTCTCAGCGGCAGCATGAGCAGATCGATCCAGCATTGGATAGCACCGTCCCATCTATGCCGAGAAGCAGCGTGGGTTCCGCCCCGGCCGATATCGATAATGCACTGCTAGCTAGCTACCCTGTGGATGATATCAAAGACAGGACTAATTGTGAGCTACACATGAAAGTGAAGAACTTATCCATGAAGGTGGCGGACGGCTATGCTTTAGCAAATCCCCCTGAAGCAACCTTCCATTGCAATCCCATTCCAGCTGGCTATGCTCGTGTCGGGGTTGATGAAGTGATGTCAGCATATCACGAGCTACAACTTGACATTCTTGGAGGTGACGAGGAGAGAACACTGGGAGAGGCCATACATCGTATCATTCTATGGAAAAAGGATTGCATCGTCTTTCCAAGGCCACCGACTCCTCCTCCTCCAAGTCTGCCGCCGCGTCAGTCGACTCCTCCTCCTCCAAGTCCGGCACTGCGTCAGCCGACTCCTCCTCCAAGTCTGCCGCCGCGTCAGTCGACTCCTCCAAGTCCGGCACCGCGTCAGCCGACTCCTCCTCCAAGTCCGGCACGGCGTCAGCCAACTCCTCCTCCTCCAAGTCCTCCGCCGCTTCAGTCGACTCCTCCTCCTCCAAGTCTGGCACCGCGTCAGCCGACTCCTCCTCCAACTCCGGCACGGCGTCAGCCAACTCCTCCTCCTCCAAGTCAGCCGACTCAGCGTGCTCCGCCTAAGCAACAGCGGAAGAGAGAGGCCGTAGCTACGACGGCTAGCGGTACAACAAGCAAGAAATTCAAATATGGTCCAGACCTCAAGCCTCGTCCGAAGTTGTCTTACCACCTGACTCAGGAGGAACTCGACGACGCATGTGATGCCCAATTGAAGGCCCATTTTGCACCGAAACCGCCCGCGCCGCCAAAGGAGAAAGTACCTGAGCATGTATCACAACACTTTATTGATATGGCTCGACCTGCTGACAATCAGAAGGACTCCGACTATGTGTGGTCTATCAAGAGGTCATATTCTGCAGGGCAAAAGGAGTCGAGCTCGAGCTAGAGCCAAGCAGTTGGCAAAAAAAGCGGGAAAACTGTTCCCCAGCTGGGAGAACAAGCAGTGCAATCGATCCCCCCCGCTGATTGTACAAACACATGTGAGTACCGCCGATCGGCCGGCAATAACCGACGATCTTAGAAGGCAGACTAAAGAGGCCGGTGTCACTGTTGAACAACTCCTAGGCCTTGAGGAAATCCCCAGGATTACAGAGGAGGAAGTAAAATACCAATATGTCCGTGGCAAACCTCTGGTCAAGCCTGACGAAGTCAAGCTTCTACCAACGAGAATGTACGAGTTGCATACGTGGTACATGCAAAAAACAGCAAATACCAATGAAGAGTCCCTCATGGTGAAAGTCAGGAAAAGGCATTACTTCCATAAAAAAGACGTGTGGATTCATTATTCAGAGTTGCTTCAGTTATTCAATCAAGACGCACTCGACAAATCTATCGTCAGTTGCTATTGTCTGTAAGTGATTTCTTTCTGTAATTTAAGTCTCTAGCTAGCTAGCTAGATGTGCTCTCGTTCATTAACTGTAATTATCCTCACTATATTCTTTTCTGTGATATTATGCAGAATGAAGATGTATGAAATGAAAAAAACTAGACGCTATGGAGTTGGGTTCATTGACCCAAATACGATTAATCAGGCGATATGGGAAGATCAATATTCGAGAGAAGACACAGAGAGATTCCTGCTAGAGTTTTTGAAGCAACTAAACACCCAACCAAAAATACTACTTCCTTACAACTTCGGGTGAGTGTTACTATATCTTGTACTACAAATTCTATTTTTTGCTTACTAGATGTTAATAAGTGTAGTTGATGAGTTATGCACATGCCCGCTTATTTATAAAAAACGTGTGCGCATGCAGTTTCCACTGGATCTTGTTAATCATTGAAGTTGACAAGGGAAAAGTTGAAGTACTGGACTCACTATATAAGGATACATCCGAATACGCAACCGTGAAGGGGATGTTCGACAGGTAATTTCAATCATTATCGCACTATGTCTGCCTCTTTACTTCATTTCCTGATATCAACTAGTTAATAACTCCTTTATTCATTTTCTTTGCCGGCGGGCAGGGCTTGGAAAAAGTTCATCGAAGAGGTCCCCGGCCAATGGAAACAACAGCTGAAATGGGTGCGACCCAAGGTAATTAAGTAGTACTAGCTAGCTACGTCCGTGTATCTCTTTAATTCTAGTTTCAATACCATTATCATGCTTGATTAATTATTACCTGATTGAATTTTATTCTCGTAAAGTGCATGAGGCAAGAGAAGGGGAATAGTTTATGCGCATACTACGTTTGCGAGAATATTCGCATAATCACGTCTGATAGGAGCATAGATGAAAAAACTCTTTGGGTACGTTTGCCAGAACACTATCCATAATTTTTTTTATCATGATCTAGCTAATATATATACACACAACTAATATATTCATCTTGATCTCCTAATTATAGATGATAGAGATGCGGGGCCAGCTCCTACCAACGGCTCGCGTACGAGCAATTCAAGAGGAAATAGCTGGATTTCTGGTCGACCAGGTCATAGATCCCAAAGGAGAATACCATTACAAGATCAAGCAGTAATGCCCTGCATATGTAATGATCCGCAAATTGTAGGAGAAATTGTATATACCAAATTGTATATATATATGTATGTGAATGGTCGTCGTACGAGAAATTCGATTTATATATATATGCACAACGTGTACAGTATGTAGTAGCGTAATATATGTTTGAAATGAAAAATAATTAAATGGAAAACACAAAATTAAAAGGAAAAATAAACCAAAATTAAAAGAATTAAATACTTTTAGTCCCGGTTGGTGTTACCAACCGGGACTAAAGGCTCCACCTTTAGTCCCGGTTGGTAACACCAACCGGGACTAAAGGTCCCCCAGCGAACGGCCCCGGCAGGCGCCACGTGGTGGGCCTTTAGTGCCGGGCCGTGACGAACCGGGACTAAAGGGGGGGGGCCTTTAGTCCCCCCCCCCCTTTAGTGTCGGTTGTAGAACCGACACTAAAGGGCCTTACAAACCGGGATTAAAGGCCCGTTTTCTACTAGTGCGGAAGAGTTTCGGTAAAACCGAAAAGTTGTTTCTGAGTGTACCATAAAGTCAAATTGGTTTCGGCACATGCCTGGAAATTATTGGAAGGTACCAGAATTGTTCCGGTAACTTCTGAGATTTTTCAGAGACAAAAACCGGAAATGTTCCGGACTGCCGGAACCGCTTTAGTTGCTTTTCACGGATGAAAATCACTAAACCGAAAAGTTGTTTCGGAGTACACCATAAAGTTAAATTGGTTTCGGCACATGCTTGATAATTCTTGGAGGGTGCCACAATCGTTCTGGAAACTTTCTGGAATTTTCCGGGATGAAAACAGGAAATGTTCCGGAGCTGCCGGAACCGCTTCAGATGCTTTTCGCACATGAAAATCACTAAACCGGAATTGTTTCGGATCGCGTTGAAAATTATTTTAGTGGGTACTGGAAATGTTCTAAGCTCACATGAATATTTTCAGTTCGAACGGACGCTGAAATATGTCGTCGTGAATAGTGAAAGTCCTTTTTGGATTACTTTATGGAAAGCCACCTTTTGGGGAGAGTGGAGTTTTTGCACCCGAGCTCAAATGAGCCCGGGTGAACAGTAAATTCGAAAAACATTTTAAAAATATTCAAAAAAATCTGAATTTTTTTTAGGGAAAACTTTAACAAATGTTCTAAGAGCTTGCAAAATTTCAGAACGAACTCACATTTGTGGTAGCTGTGGCAAAAAAAACAAAATCAATACTCTGAAAATGCTACTTTTGAAATCATTTTGAAGTACTAATTTTCTTTTTTTTGCCACGACCTCCACAAATGTGATTTCGAGCTGAAATTTTGCAAACCCTTAGAACATTTGTTAAAGTTTACCCTAAAAAAATTCAGATTTTTTTTAACATTTTTAAAATGTTTTTCAAATTTACTGTTCACCCGAGTTCATTTGATCTCGTGTGCAGAATGGACTTTTCAACTTTTGGGGCTTTACTCACAAATATCTTTAGGGATGACATGGAAGGATAAGGGCTGCCCACTTGGTTTACCTTTGTGCCCTTGTGAAGGGCATTTTGGGTATTTCAAGTGTCACCCTACCCCTTGGGTTTTCCTATAAATAGAGGTGGAGATGCACTCTCCACACTCACTCTTTCTCACATACACATGCCATCTGATGTTATCTGGCTTCTCTCTCCCTCCCAGCGAAATAGTTTCATAGAGCCGAAAGGCTGTCTGGGTTCTGGTGGGAACTAGTTCTAGACGGCGAAGCCCTGCCGGATAGATGACACCGTATGTGTGCAACTCTGTAGAGAGACGTAGTTTCGGTCTTAGTTCGAGTGTGCCTCCCGAAGGGCTGTCCGAGTGACTGTCCGATTTTCGTGGGTCCTCCCGAAGGGCTGTCCGAGTGACTGTCTGAGTTTCGTTGGTCCTCCCGAAGGGCTGTCCGCGACACCGTCCGGGGGACTGTCCGACCGCCTCCCGGAGGGCTGTCCGAGGGGAGGATGAGGGTTTACATCCTCGCGGTTGGGAGGTTGTAAATCGTAGCTGCGGGGATCTGCACCGCCGATCGTCATCGACTCTACTTCCGCTGCGCTACGAGTCGGTAACGAAAAGATCAAACCTTGTATGCAGTCTCCATAGTGGTCCTGGGCTGGTGCGTAGGTCGGAATTTTTTGTTTTCTGCTGCATTCCCCTACAGTGGCATCAAGAGCCGTGCTATGCATAGATGCAGGTTGCGATCTAGAATACATAGAGATGTATGGGTGTTGCACAATATAATTAGGTAGTAGATGAGTTCTATTACTGAAAATTATTTATGCGGTTAGCAGATGAAATCTGTTACCCGATGTTCTTGTTGCTTCCCCTGAATTTGCGTAGTCCTGATCTTGACGGCATGGTGGAATCTCACAAAGTTCTGGCAATCCGCGATCCTTTCATGCTGCTCCTGAGTATGCTGATTGACAGATCAACGAAATGCTAACAGTTCTTTGAGTTCCACCATAGTTAAAGAAAGATGGATGTTTCGCAGACGAAGGGCAATGCAGATATGATCTGCACGGGGGTCACGCGTATGACGAAGTTTAGTATGGGGCTCGAGATTTTATTATCTCGTGTTTCATACACCCCGCAATGTTAATCTAGCGACTTGGATTATCATGCTTGATGATGGACGTTGGTAGCTTCGGTTTGTTTCGAAACCTTAGAAGCCACGTAAAACAAGTTTTTGCATGAACCGATTAGAGGCGTCTAACTTGGTTTTGCAGGATGGTTTGCATGTGCATATGATGTGGTATAGCAGTGCTCATATTAATTTGATTATGTATGAGATGACTATATGATGTAATTTGATTAACATGACCTGCGTGTCATGATTCGGCATGATGGCTGGAGCCATATGATTGCACTTTAATGACCTGCGTGTCAACCTTATGTAATGCACTTATTTTATTAGCAATAGAGATAGCAATATTATCTGGTGCATCGACAAGGTGGTGGCAATCTTCGCGAAGGTGAACACCGACGCGAATGCCGAGGACGAAGAAATACAAGACTTCTCCGTCAGAAAGGGCTATACCATATCATGCTATTATGAATTCCCTGAGATGTTTATCCCTGATGATGCACCCTTCTTGATTGCGCGGTAGTCGCTTTTTATTAGGGTGATCTCTCAAAAAAAATCAAGTAGTTAGTGTTCTCCCAAGTGTAGCACCGTCACGGCACCTATCTCTTCGAGGCATCGCATGATCTCCATGGGTGCGAACGATTAGAGAAGTGTGAGGCGGGTGAGTTGAGACCTCGCAGCGAGATCACTTGGTTGTCTTGACGTCCAGGCAGGACAGTCCTGAGCTCGGAACACACGCATCGAAAGATGAACAAGAGTCAAATAGAGATGTGATCGGCAAGTTCGCCTACCGATTGAAGTTCGCGCCATTTGAGTTCATCTCGAACCGTGGCGTTGAATTTAAATGCGGGTCTTGTATCACTCACAATCAATTATGAGAGATATTGATTTGAGTGGGAGCGCACTGTAGAATTAACTTGTTTAAATTCTCAGTGCAATTAATTATGAACACTGTCTAAGTGTTATTTGCATAATAGTTGTAGAATAATGGCTCGTGTTTCCACCTTCCCAATTAAAATTGAATAAGCTGTTAAATATCTGGTTAAAACTTTACGGTTGGTAACGTAATGTGAGGATTGTCCTCAAGAGTGCCGAGAAGGACTTTGTCCTATCGCATGCTTTCGGTATTCTCCCGCTAATGCTATGGATCATGTGACTCTCGTCCTTCGATCCAAAAGCTAGAATTCCTTTTCAGTCAAAGTGCAATATGTTTGCTTCCACGAGACACGAACTTCGAAAGTTTGGATAGTTAGGTGATATTCATGGAATCTGAAAATCATTATCAGAGAAAGACAAAGGCTAAAAGATATGAGATATCCAAGCAATGTTTGTTTGCAAACTATTAGTGAAGGAGTTTACTATGCATTAGACTGATAAGAGAGGGATCCAGGAGAACGCCTGTCATATGATGAAAGGTGAATAAAACAACAACTTAAAGAGAAAGGAAGTGTCCGAAGGGTGTTAGTAAGACTTTCACGCCTAGGAAGTCCGGGGCTAACGCCACTCTTAAGTTGGGTGCTTCTTCTGAGAGTAGGAGAAATACTGAAAGTTAAACTGTTAGGAGTATGAAGGCAGAAAGAAAGAAGACTGGAATATCCAGCTCATGTATGAATGTCATACAAGTTTTTGATGTATAGAAGGCTGGTTAAAGATATAGTTCTTGGGAATTATGGTTAAACATGTTGATCACTAATTCTTGGGTATTGTGAGTTGATCACAAAGATACCCGCTTGATTGCATTCTGTTGCAACTCGACGTAAGAACTACTATGTCCTGAAAGACTAGCCAGGAATGAGGTTAAGATACACACAGGGAACATAGTAAATGTTACTATACCTTCCATCGGTGTATTACCTATGTATTTATTTTCATAATTCTTTTGGAGTTTCACGCTCCAGCCCTTTGCATAAGGTATCTTGCAAGAAGGTTGTTCATAAGAGAACTTTTGATGTTCGGTGTTATGAATAACATAACGGCCATACTTTCATTATGAATGAGATGTATGTTATGAATAATGATATTTATATATTACCTCTGTGTTTACTTTCATAATTCATTTTAGAGGTTCATACACTCTAGCCCATTGCACAATGTTTGTTGCAAAAGAGTTGTTCATAAAAACAACAATTGTTGTTCAGTATTATGAATAACATGAAGGGACATGCTTCCATCCTAGATGGGATGTATGTTATGAATATTGATGGAAATATGATACATCCATAACACTGACGCTAAATGCCGCAAGACTAAAAGAATACCACACAAGTGTGGCACTGCATTTGGTCACATTGGAGAAACCATCATGGAAAATTCCATTATGATGGATTTTGAAGTCGTTTGATTTTGAATCATCTGACACTTGCAACTTTCCTCTGAAAAGTGAAGTGACTGAAATACCATTCACAAGCCACAAGGAATGAGCATAGAACATATTGGTGATCATACATTATGATGTGTGTAGTCCAATAAATGTTGTTGCAAGTAGTGGATTTATCTATCTTCAGAAATGACTCAAGTAGATATATGGATATTTACTTGATCAGACGTGAGTCTGGATCTTTTGAAATCATTCGAAAGGTTTTCAAAATGAAGAAGAAAATATTGTAACAAGAAAATTATGTTTCTACAATTCGATTGCAGAAAGGAATATTTGAGTTACAAGTTTAGCGAATGTCTGATGAGTTGTGAAAGGGGTTTCATAACTTGCACCTCCCGGAACACCACTGCAAGTGGAAAGTCCGTGAAGATGTAATCGAACCATTTATGACATGGTAAGATCAAAGATGACATAAATAAATTTGCCATTACCCCTTTTAAAAGGTGATGCTTTAGAGACTGCGGCTTTTACACTGAAAAGAGCTCCATCAGGTCTGTTGAAATGATGCCATGTTATGGTAAGCCCAACCATGTTATATCTTTTCTTAACATTTGGAATATGGGGCTTGTGGAAAAGGTTACAACCCTATTCCAAATCAGACAAGTGCTACTTTGTAGGTTATCCCAAGTCATTGGGTATTCCCCCACCACTATACCGAGGCAAAGGATTTTGCCACAAAACGGTATGCTTTTAAAGAGAATAGTTCTTACAAAAGGTGAGTGGGAGGACAGTGCAACTCGACGAGATAACCAATATCTTCGTCATCAGATCAAAGGAAAGAAACCTTGGAAGTGATTCCGGAGTTTCCTACTGCGACTGATACGGAAGTCTCTACAATAAAATGTATGGACTTCGGTCGAACTTGCAGCTGAACCACGTAGGCAAGTCTCGTGCAAACCTCTCAGGTGTGCAAACGAGATATTGTTGTTGGACAACAGTATACCTACGATACATAAGGAAGCGGTGATGGGCCCTGACTCCGGAATTGGCTAAATGCCAACACAATCCGAGATAGTTTCCATATAAGCGATTCGGGATTAAAATCTTGATACACCTTTCGGAAGACTTAGAGTCTAACGAATATTTATGGAACTAAAAACTGATACGGATAAAATGTTTTATCCATAAAGCTCGACTTGTTGCAATAACAAGTTCAAGGAGTTGACTACGATGAGATTGTCTCACCGTAGCGATGCTTGAAGTCGGTTCGGGTTAAACTAGCAATTAATACATATTTCAATCATGAGATATAAAACACGGATGACAAAAGGATTGCCATCTGATGGAAATAAAACCTAGGACTTCTATGTGATACAGTCCAAAGTAATTTGTCGATCCAGAGGATGCTAGTAAGTATGCAAACTTCAGAGTTCCAGCAAAGGACAGAAGAGAGCAAAGTGGAGTTGGTATCTTCGTTTTTGATGGAATGGTCAAAGGGGTTTGACTTCATCAAATGGGTATCGAAGATGCTTGTGATTCAAGAAAGTAAGTGGGAGCATAATAATATTTCTAAAAACCTTGTGTACTTGACAAATTGTTAATTGGAAATAAATTTCTTGACACGAATTAGGACTTCATTTGAAAATAGTTTTTCGATGAAGTGCTTAGGCTAAATAGCCTCAATATTAGGCATGATGATCTATGGAGATAGATTTACCTAATGGGGCTAAGCTATGAATACATATTGACAAGATGCTAAAACTTTTTAGCATTTAAAACGCCAAGGAGTGATTCCTGCCGAAGTCACATGGAAAGAGTTTTTGCAAGACTCGGTGTCCCAAAACACCGATGAGGAAAATACATGATGGAGATTCCACACACTCTTGTGTTTAGATTAATCATGTATTCCATGGTATGTAAAAACAACCAGCTATGTCCAATACTCCAAAACTGTTGCGAGTATAGATACCCAAGTGATCAAAGTACTGATCATGGGACAACAGTGAAAGATGTCATTGAGTACTAGAGCAGTACTGATGACATGTTTTCTTGCAAGCAGAGATTATGAAGTGCTCGTTGTAAGTAGTTACATCGATACAGTCTTCATCAATGCTCCATGCGATTTTCGATTTAAGTTAAGGGTTTTGTGTAATACACAACATGGTGGCACGGTAGTTGGAAATTGTTCCAAACAAGACACTGTGGCGAATTCTATAACAAAGGCTAAGTATGTTGACGCTTTAGAAGCGACAAAGAAGTTGTTGAATCATATAGTTCATTCATGAACTTAGTATGGTTCCAAGATGGCTTTGGTCTATGGGACACTATTGCAGATAGTTGCCCCATAGCTCAGTCTGAGGAATCAGGTTTCGACCAATGATTCACACATATGCAAAGCCAAGTCCACACAAAATATGAATTTTGTGAAAGCGTGAAAACGCAAGGATATGCAAAGTTACACACGGAGCTGAAGTCGTCAGATCCGTTGGACATCAGGCTATACCACAAGCGAAGCATATTTTACACCAGTATGCCATAGGTGTAAAGTGCATTAGCATTTACTAGATTATTGACTCTAGTGCAAGTGGGAGTCTGTAGAAGATATGCCCTAGAGGCAATAATAAATGTTATTGATTATCTCCCTGTTCATAATTAGGTTTATGTTCCATGCTATAACTGCTATGGTTCTCGAGTCTACAATAACCACGAGGCTCGAAGGAAGACTCATATGCACGTGTGGAATAATAAACGGTAAAATGTATTCCTAGTCTGGCCTCTAAGACTGGCTCAAGTATTGCATGATGATCCTGTTTTCCTGATCATGGGCATGGCTATGCCGGCAATTTTGAGGGCACAATGTTAGAAGAACATTTGTGTTGAATCGACCCGAATTGATGTCATGCTATGAGATTCATTCGTCACAAGTTAATGGTTAATAACACAGAGATGGTTAACGTTTGCATAATTCCTTAGATCATGAGAGTATCGAGTTTCTTCATGCTTGCTTCATGAACTTTGGGGTTTGTTAAACGTCATCCATACATGGGTGGCTATTACGGCGGCTTACGGGTTCATGGAAAAGTATGTCAAGTAACTTGATAGCTCAAGATTGGGATTTGCTCCTCCGACGATGGAGAGATATCTCTGGGCCCTCTCGGTGTTACGGTATCCATCATCGTCTGGCCAGACACTTTGTGATTTGATCACGGGGATGCCGGAACACGGGAACGAGAAAAGAGAACAATACCGGTTACGAGGTAACTCGCATAGTGGACAAGTTGTTGATCCACGGGGATGACAACATGTCTCACCTCGGGTATTTGTAACATATCGCAAAGCAACAGGAATAGCACACGGCAACTGGAGGTTCACTCGAATATTCATCCGTGTGGGTATAGGGGTCAATATGGGTGTCCACGACTCCGATGTTGATCATTGATCGGAAGGGGTTCCGGGTCATGTCTATGCTTCACCGAACCTATAGGGTCACACGCTTAAGGGTCATCTATCTGTTGAATACTAGACAGGGAGTCTAAGAGGAATTCACCGAAAAAGTTTCGGAGACAACGTAAGAGTTCCGGAGAGAGAACACCGGAAGAGTTTCGGTAAAACCGAAAAGTTGTTTCGGAGCGTACCATAAAGTCAAATTGGTTTCGGCACATGCATGAAAATTATTGGAAGGTACCAAAATTGTTCCGGTAACTTCTGAGATTTTTCAGAGACAAAAACCGGAAATGTTCCGGACTGCCGGAACCGCTTTAGTTGCTTTTCACGGATGAAAATCACTAAACCGAAAAGTTGTTTCGGAGTACACCATAAAGTCAAATTGGTTTCGCCACATGCCTGATAATTCTTGGAGGGTGCCAGAATCGTTCTGGAAACTTTCTGGAATTTTCCGGGATGAAAACCGGAAATGTTCCGGAGCTGCCGGAACCGCTTCAGATGCTTTTCGCAGATGAAAATCACTAAACCGGAATTGTTTGGGATTGCATTGAAAATTATTTTAGTAGGTACTGGAAATGTTCCAAGCCCACATGAATATTTTCAGTTCGAACGGACGCTGAAATATGTCGTCGTGAATAGTGAAAGTGCTTTTTGGATTACTTTATGGAAAGCCACCTTTTGGGGCTTTACTCACAAATATCTTTAGGGATGACATGGAAGGATAAGGGCTGCCCACTTGCTTTTACCTTTGTGCCCTTGTGAAGGGCATTTTGGGTATTTCAAGTGTCACCCTACCCCTTGGGTTTTCCTATAAATAGAGGTGGAGATGAACTCTCCGCACTCACTCTTTCTCACATACACATGCCATCTGATGTTATCTGGCTTCTCTCTCCCTCCTAGTGAAATAGTTTCGTAGAGCCGAAAGGCTGTCTGGGTTCCGGTGGGAACTAGTTCTAGACGGCGAAGCCTTGCCGGATAGATGACACCGTATGTGTGCAACTCTGTAGAGAGATCGTAGTTTCGGTCTTAGTTCGAGTGTGCCTCCCGAAGGGCTGTCCGAGTGACTGTCCGATTTTCGTGGGTCCTCCCGAAGGGCTGTCCGAGTGACTGTCTGAGTTTCGTTGGTCCTCCCGAAGGGCTGTCCGCGACACCGTCCGGGGGACTGTCCGACCGCCTCTCGGAGGGCTGTCCGAGGGGCGGATGAGGGTTTACATCCTCGCGGTTGGGAGGTTGTAAATCGTAGCTGCGGGGATCTGCACCGCCGATCGTCATCGACTCTACTTCCGCTGCGCTACGAGTCGGTAACGAAAAGATCAAACCTTGTATGCAGTCTCCATAGTGGTCATGGGATGGTGCGTAGGTCGGAATTTTTTGTTTTCTGCTGCGTTCCCCTACAAAAAGATGTAGAGTTGAAAATGATAGTACCACTTTCTTGTGGCACTGCCGTTTAGGTCATATTGGTGTAAAATGCATGAAGAAGCTCCATGTTGATGGACTTTTGGATTCACTTGATTTTGAATCACATGACACATGTGAACCATGCCTCATGGGCAAGATGACTAAAACCCCGTTCTCTGGAACAATGGAATGGGCAAATGACTTGTTGGAAATCATACACACTGACGTGTGCGGTCTGATGAGCATTGAGGCGTGCGGTGGATATCGTTATTTTCTCACCTTCACCGATGACTTAAGTAGATATGGGTATATTTACTTAATGAAACACAAGTCTGAAACGTTTGAAAAGTTCAAGCAATTTCAGAGTGAAGTTGAGAAGCATCGTAACAAGAATATTAAATTCCTACGATCTTATCGAGGAGGAGAATATCTGAGTTATGAGTTTGGCAGTCACTTAAGACAATGTGGAATTGTTTCACAATTGACACCGCCTGGAACACCACAGTGTAATGGTGTGTCCGAACGTCGTAATTGAACCTTATTAGATATGGTGCTTTCTATGATGTCTCTTGCCGATTTGCCACTATCGTTTTGGGGTTGTGCATTAGAGACAGCTGCATTCACTTTAAATAGGGCACCATCAAAATCCGTTGAGACGACACCATATGAACTGTGGTTTGGCAAGAAGCCAAAGTTGTCGTTTCTTAAAGTTTGGGGATGTGATGCTTATGTCAAAAAGCTTCAGCCTGAAAAGCTGGAACCCAAAGCGAAGAAATGCATCTTCATAGGATACCCAAAAGAGACAGTTGGGTATACCTTCTATCTTAGATCCGAAGGCAAACTGTTTGTCGCTAAAAACGGAACATTTCTTGAGAAAGAGTTTCTCTCGAAAGAATTGAGTGGGAGGAAGATAGAGCTTGATGAGGTTGTTGAACCTTTGTTTCAACCAGAGAGTAGCGCAGCGTAGAAAGTTGTTTCTGTGGAGCCTATGTCAGTTGAAGAGGAAGTTAATGATGATGATCATGAAGCTTCGGATCAAGTTACTATCGAACCTCGTAGGTCGACAAGGACGCGTACTGCTCCTGAGTGGTACGGCAACCCTGTCTTAGAGGTCATGTTGTTGGACAACGATTAACCTACGAGCTATGGAGAAGCGATGATGGGCCCGGATTCCGAGAAATGGTTAGAGGCCATGAAATCCGAGATGGGATCTATGTATGAAAACAAAGTATGGGCTTTGGAAGTATTACCTGAAGGGCGAAAGGCCATTCAGAACAAATGGATCTTTAAGAAGAAGACGGACGCGGACGGTAATATCACCGTCTATAAACACTACTAGGGAAAAGCCTAGCAGTAGCGCGGGTATTATGTATAGCAGTAGCGCGGGAACCCACGCTACTGATACGGCGCTACAGCTAACCTGTATCAGTAGCGCGGGTTGTCCTGCGCTACTGCTATACATGCGTAGAAGCAGCGAGCTCCAGAACAGCACGCTGCTGCTAATATCTGTAGCGCCTTGTAGTAGACCGCGCTACTGGTAATGGCACGCTGCTGCTAACTTTACTCCACGCGCTACTGCTAACTTTATTAGTTTCTGAATTTTTTTTCTGCATATTTGTTTTGTATTTGAACAGGCTTTATACAAGAATCTTTAGCACATACAAATGTCATCATCATACACATAGAAATGACTGCGAGACCACGAATGTAATCATAGCATATACATACAAATAGTCTCATCAAATCATGTCATCATCATAATCATCATCCAACACAAAGTGGTCTCTCGTCATCATCTCGAAAATAGCGATACAAGTCTCGAATACTTGCAACTACATCGTCATCCATCTAAACAATGATATACGCGAGAAGAGCTATCACTATGAGTGAGAGCGAAACTATGTAGTACATGAGGCGGCGGTTATTAGCCCTCTCTCGCGCTAGCGTGAGCCTCATGTAACTAGCTTATGCTTCTTGTCTGCTTTTGAAGCCTTTATGGCTGGCGCCCGAGACCCCCTCCACTTGCGCCTGACACTCGGACCACTCGTCGTATACTCCCGGAACCTTTCCTTTGTACACGACATAGCACCGGTACTTCGCCATCAAGAATCTAGGTGCCTGTTAGAGATGCATCTTCATCAAGAGAATGTACAATCATATGCAACAAAATGTGCGGTGGTGTTGTTCACCGAGTTGCTCCCGACGAAACTGGGCATGGGGAAATCATGTACCGAGTTGTTCACCCTTATAATCCATCTCGTCTGCATCTTGGTCAGAAGGGCCGGTTTCTTCGTTGTTCGACATGTTTCCTATGATTAAGTCTTCTCGTTTAATTCTAAAACTATAAAAAAATGAGAAATGACATAAAAAAAAGATCTATGTTTGCCGGAATGCCGTTTCCCAGCAAATCCCGGCACTCGATATGCCTACTTTCTAGCACAAGTCATGCCAAAATTCACGGAAAATTTCGGCATGACCTTTGCTAAAAAGTGGACATATCGAGTGCCTGAAATTCACCGGAACGGAAATGAATCAACATTCCAGCAAAACATAGGCCACTCGGATCATTTACCCTGCACATAATCATCATTTTTCAAATATGACATGTCCAAAACATCACATGTCCAAATTCCAAATATGACATGTCCAAATCACATATCCACATATCACATGTCCACTTCAAATTTGCATATAAAAGGAAGAAAAATATAGAACTTGAAGAAAAATGCAGGAAGTCATTTTTCTTCACAATATTTGAAACTAAATTCAGCCTACCTAATTTGGAAATTAAAAAATAGCAGCAGTTGCTTTAACTAATCTGTCCACTTCAAATTCTGTTTTTTTAAATAGCAACAGTTGCTTTAACTAATCTGTCCTAGGTTTCATACTAATTCTAATTAACTAACTAGCACTACAAAATTTAAATAGCAACAATTGCTTAAACTAAAAAATGCAAGAAACCTATAAAATCAATTCTGTTTTTTCTTTTAACTACACCTAAAACACCTAGCCCTAAATTTCTGTCCTAATTTGACGAAGAACCTAATTAACCTACTGCCCTAACTAACTAGGGTTCATACTAACTAGGGTTCATAATATAGCCAAGTTAACCTACTAGTTTGATAACTAGGGTTCATAACTAAATAGATAACCTAATTAACCTACTGCCCTAACTAAAACCTAAGTAAATTAACAGAAGAACCCTAGCTAGCAGAGAGAGGAGGAGCGGTGGGCGCTTACAGAGGGTGCAGGGGCGAGGAGGCAGGCCCGACGACGGCCGAGGTTGGGAGGGGAGGAAGCAGAGGAGGGAGGCTTGGCGCGCCGGGGCCGGGGTCGGGGGCGAGGGCGAGGTCGCCGGGGTCGGGGGGTCGGGGGCGAGCGACGGGGTCGGGGGCGAGGGCGAGGTCGCCGGGGTCGGGGGCGAGGGCGAGGTCACCGGGGTCGGGGGCGAGTGCCGGGGTCGGGGGCGAGCACAGGGGCGCGGCGAGGTCGAGGGCGAGGGCACGGCTCCGGCGGCGACGAGTGGGGAGAAGAGAGAGTGGGGATTTCGGGGGAAGAAGTAGAGGCGGGAAGGAGATTTGGGGGTTAAGTCAACATAGAAGTAGCGCTGGGAGAAAACCGCGCTGCTGCTAATAATATAGCAGTAGCGCTTCTTTGTCACACGCGCTACTGCTAAGCGGGGCCCGCCATGTGGCCAGTTTCAGAATTAGCAGTAGCGACATGAAAAGAAAGCGCGCTACTACTATCACGTTAGCAGCAGCGCGGTTATTTTAAGCGCGCTACTGCTAAACCTAGCGTGGCGGGAACGGTCGGTCAATTTTAGTAGCAGCGCGGTTCTACCGAGGCGCGCTGTTGCTAAGTTTATAGCAGTAGCGCCTGTATTAAGACCGCGCTACTGCTAAGTAGCAGTAGCGCTCTGTCCTGTCCCGCGCTGCTGATAAGATTCTGTGTATAAGGTTTTCCCTAGTAGTGAAAGCTCGACTTGTGGCAAAGGGTTTTTCACAAGTTCAAGGAGTTGACTACGATGAGACATTCTCACTCGTAGCGATGCTTAAGTCTGTCAGAATCATGTTAGCAATAGCTGCCTTTTTCGATTATGAAATTTGGCAGATGGATGTCAAAACAGCGTTGCTTAACGGTTTCCTTAAGGAAGAGTTGTATATGATGCAACCAGAAGGTTTTGTCGATCCAGAGAATGCTGACAAAGTTTGCAAACTCCAGCGATCCATTTATGAACAGGTGCAAGCATCTCGGAGTTGGAATATTTGCTTTGATGAGGTGATCAAAGCGTTCGGGTTTATACAAGTTTACGGAGAAGCTTGTATTTACAAGAAAGTGAGTTGGAGCTCTATAGCGTTTCTAATATTATATGTGGATGACATATTGCTGATTGGAAACAATATAGAACTTTTGGAGAGCGTGAAGGAATATTTCAAGAAGAGTTTTTCAATGAAGGACCTAGGAGAAGCTGCTTTCATATTAGGCATCAAAATCTATAGAGATAGATCGAGACGCTTAATAGGACTTTCACAGAGCACATACCTTGACAAAGTTTTGAAGAAGTTCAAAATGGCCGGAAGGTTTCAAAGTGATCCAGAAATGGAACACTGGACGGCGGTCAAGAATATCCTGAAGTACCTGAAAAGGACTAAGGACATGTTTCTCGTTTATGGAGGTGATCAAGAGCTCGTCGTAAAGGGTTACGGCGATGCAAGCTTTGACACTGATCCGGATGACTCTAAGTGTCAAACCGGATACATATTTATTCTCAATGGTGGAGCGGCAAGCTGGTGCAGTTCCAAGCAGAGCGTGGTAGCTGATTCTACATGCGAAGCGGAGTACATCGTTGCTTCAGAGGCGGCGAAGGAAGGTGTCTGGATGAAGGAGTTCATGACAGATCTTGGAGTAGTGCCCAGTGCACTGGATCCAATGACTCTGTTCTGTGACAACACTGGTGCCATTGCTCTGGCCAAGGAACCAAGGATTCACAAGAGGAACAGACACATAAAGCGACGCTTCAATTCCATCCGCGATTACATAAAGGAGGAGGACATAAATATTTGCAAAGTGCACACGGATCTGAATGTCGCAGACCCGATGACTAAACCTCTTCCAAGGGCGAAACATGATCAACACCAGAACTGTATGGGTGTTAGATTCATTACAATGTAAATCAGATAGTGATGTGAGCTAGATTATTGACTCTAGTGCAAGTGGGAGACTGTTGGAAATATGCCCTAGAGGCAATAATAAAGTGGTTATTATTTTATTTCCTTGTTCATGATAATCGTTTATTATCCATGCTATAATTGTATTGATTGGAAACTCAATTGCATGTGTGGATACATAGACAACACTGTGTCCCTAGTATGCCTCTAGTAGACTAGCTCGTTGATCAAAGATGGTCAAGGTTTCCTAGCAATAGACATGAGATGTCATTTGATAACGGGATCACATCATTAGGAGAATGATGTGATGGACAAGACCCAAACTATGAACGTAGCATATGATCGTGTCAGTTTATTGCTATAGTTTTCTGCATGTCAAGTATCTATTCCTATGACCATGAGATCATGTAAATCACTGACACCGGAGGAATACCTTGTGTGTATCAAACATCGCAACGTAACTGGGTGACTATAAAGATGCTCTACACGTATCTCCGAGGGTGTATGTTGAGCTGGCATGGATCGAGACTGGGATTTGTTACTCCGTGTGACAGAGAGGTATCTCAGGGCCCACTCGGTAATACAACATCACAATAAGCCTTGCAAGCAAAGTGACTAAAGAGTTAGCCACGGGATCTTGTATTACAAACGAGTAAAGAGACTTGCCGGTAATGATATTGAACTAGGTATAGAGATAGCGACGATCGAATCTCGGGCAAGTAACATACCGAAGAACAAAGGGAACATCATACGAGATTAATTGAATCCTTGACATAGAGGTTCAACCGATAAAGATCTTCGTAGAATATGTAGGAACCAATATGGGCATCCAGGTCCCGCTATTGGTTATTTACCGTCGAGGTGTCTCGTTAATGTCTACATAGTTCTCGAACCCGCAGGGTCTGCACAATTAACGTTCGGTGACGTTTCGGTAGTATTGAGTTATGAATGGTGGTGACCGAAGGTTGTTCGGAGTCCCGGATGAGATCCCGGACGTCACGAGGACCTCTGGAATGGTGCAGAGGTAAAGATTGATATATAGGAAGTCCCGTTTTGGTCGCCGGAAAAGTTTCGGTTACGTCCTGTAGTGTACCGGGGGTGCCGGGAGGGTTCCGGGGGACCATCGGGAGGGGCCACCCACGCCGGGAGGTCACATGGGCCTTAGGGGTGGCGCACCAGCCCTTAGTGGGCTGGGCAAACCAGCCCCAAAGGGCCCATGCGGCTGGGGTGTGGAAAAGGAAAAATCCCAAGGGGGGGAAGGAAATCCAAGTAGGATTGGAATCCTACATGGAGTAGGATTGGAGGTGGACTCCTCCACCTCCTGTTCGGCCGACTCCAAGGGGAAACCCTAGGGGCGCCGACCCCTCCCCACCCTCCTATATATATTGGAGGGGAGAGAGGGCAGCCGCACCCAACCCTAAGCCACGGTGCAGCCCTCTCTGCCCACTAGATCGTCTCCCCTAGTTTTCGGCGGTGCTTAGGCGAAGCCCTGCCGGAATAGTTCTACTACCAGCGTCGCCGCGCCGTCGCGCTGTCGGAGAACTCATCTACCTCTCCGCCCCCTCTTGCTGGATCAAGAAGGCGGAGATCGTGATCGAGCTGTACGTGTGCTGAACGCGGAGGTGCCGTCCGTTCGGCGCTAGATCGTGATTGGATCGCGGGATGGCTTGCGATTTGGATCGCGAAGACGTTCGACTACATCAACCGCATTTCTTAACGCTTCCCGCTTAGCGATCTATAAGGGTATGTAGATCCACTCTCCCTCTCGTAGATGCTCATCACCATGGATAGGTCATGCGTGTGCGTAGGAAATTTTTTGTTTCCCATGCAACGTTCCCCAACATCAAGAGAATCCCAGTTTCTTGGATCAAATATATAAGACTGAAAAGAATCATCAACATCCGCACTAGATGAACTATTCAATGTAACATGAATATGATATTCCTCTATCTCAATATTATCTGTCCCTGTCTAACGATCTCTAGAATCATTGTAAAGACTAGTTGCAAGTGTAAAGGTAGAAGGATCAACGGACAAATTACCGGATGACACTTGTGATGCTTCTGTTCTACTAAAATTGTTCATAGCACCTTTATAAGATTTAATTAAATTATGTTCCTTTTCTTTTCTCTTGCACTTTCCAGAACCAGGCTGATGTTTCCCCCCGATGACTTAAATTTGTATCATTGAAACACTAGATACAAAAGATGAATACAGTAAAATTGAAGTGATACAAAAACATATATCAATTGGAGATTATGTGTTAGACAAATCGTCTAACTCACCTAGTCTCGTGTCGGTTGAACTACCATATTGTGATCTTTAACCGAGAAGGCAAGAACCAATCCCAAACTACCCCTGCGAAAAGTTAATTAGGAATTAGGAGTAGGAGCTGAAGTTAATCATAAAGGAGGACTCACCGGCGGCCGGCTACCTGTTTTGGCGAGAGGACATGTCGCCGTGTCGCCTGTTGCCGACGCTCTGGAGTCTGGACGCGGTCGATTTTGTTTTGGTGAGAGGAGAGGAACTATCGCCAACTTGCCATATCGCCTGTCACTAGCAGCACGATTCATGTAGGTTGTAGCGACGCGAGTGGCTTTTACGATCAATCTGATGATCCTGTTTCTGATTGAGCAACGGCCCGAGGACGCTCGACGCCTGGATCACGCGACATGCGAGTGACGCATCGTCAGCACCTAGGAACAACTATACATAGTAATAGGCCTATATAGGAATTTGGCGCCCCCAAATTTATGGGCCTTGTGCGGGCCGCACAGTCTACACATCTATGAGTCGGGCCCTACTTAGCACTTGTACAACCTGGAGCATTGGTGAGGGCTTAATGCCCTCTCTCTTCTTTAATCACTTTATCATATTATTATGACATTGTGAATCACTGAGAGTCCATACTACCCCCTTCGATTCTTATTAATTGTCGTTGATTTAGTACATAGGGAGTATAGGATTTTACAAACCGACTTTAAAAAATACTTCCTTCGACCAATAATGCTAAACATACAAACTTACACACAATTACATACTAACTAGGATTTTTTCTCTTTCTAACTAACTTCTTCCCCTATTTTCACGGGAGTGGGCCCTTCCTCCCCCTTAATCTCCAATCGAAATCCACCTGTCTATAAACCCCCTGTAAACCTATGTATGTGTAGCATACTCGGGGTATCTGCCAGCTACTATTGCGGCAAACCGCAGGCTTAATTACACTGCCGACGTGATTATTGGACACCTGTCTCGCCCATCTGGTCGGACTGTTCAGAATTCAAGGGCACACGTGGTTTGTTTTCGTCACTCGCTGCTGTCAAAAATAATAATAATGAGTTGGGACCAGGCGGTGGAACTGCTTGAGCAGGAAGGATGAGCAAGGCCTTCCTATAAGCTACCATACCATGGCCGCAAAAGCACATAACATCAGCACCGTCAATTGCAATGGCCTTCTTCTCCCTGCTCCTCCTCCTCCTGCTTCTCGCCGTGGCTGGTCCGGCTCTTGGCTTCACACGGAGCGACGTCCCGCCGGACTTCGTCTTCGGCACCGCACCTCCGCGTTCCAGGTGACCGGATATTGGTTTGGAATGATCAGCTAGCACTTAAATTTCTTGTGCATTTTAGCTGGCTTGTCTTCTCTTGCTCTGCTCTCGTTAACTTGCTCTGTTTTCATATGCAGTATGAGGGTGCTGCTGCTGAGGATGGCAGGACCCAAGTATCTGGGACACCTTCACTCACGCTGGTAATATAACCTGTCTGTTTTGTACAGGTGTTGATCAAGTACCCACTGGCTTTGTGGCATTTATTTTTTTAAAGTTTGTCTCTGAATGGCAGGGAAAATGGCGGATAAAAGTACAGGGGATGTCGCCTCTGACGGGTACCACAAGTACAAGGTAATCATGGCCAAAAATTTCATGTCCGACATCGATGATAACCTGAACATTCTGTGGAAGGACAAAACTGTCTGATTGTTGATTGTGCTCTTTTGATTACAATAATAATGGTCCGCATCACCTGATGTTTCAGGATGATGTCAAGCTCATGGCTGACACTAATCTAGAAGCTTACAGATTCTCTATCTCCTGGTCAAGGCTTATTCCAAGTATGAAAGCTTTCCACAATATTGTCTTTGGAGCAGCACACAAGGAATCTCAAAAATAATAAAATTACTGATCATTGGTTTATAATTGGGATTTGCAGATGGCAGGGGAGCTGTCAATCCAAAGGGGTTAGAGTTCTACAATAACCTTATAAATGAGCTAGTGAAACATGGTGAGCTTATTTGTAAGCATCTATAAATTATGATGTACTGACAGAAGATTTCATCTTTCAACAGTAGGAACATAATACATGACAAGCTGTGGAAATCTACCGAAAAATTATTGTTCTTAAACTCTTCACAATCTGAACCACTACGGCCTTCTTGTTTCTGTAGGGATTCAAATACATGTCATGCTTTACCAGCTTGATTTCCCACAAGTTTTGGCTGATGAGTATGGAGGATGGTTAAGCCCTAGTATCGTGTAAGATCCTGTAAATTTTTCATTGTGGTGATGAATCTGTTCTAAATCTTAAGATGATCGACTTATTTTTAGAATTTAGATCATGGAGGTCGCCTAAGCAAAATAATGTGAAAATAAATTATATGATCCTTACTTTCCTAGTGATATTTCCTTACTGATGGCAATGCCAAATCCAGGGGGGGTTTCACAGCATTTGCAGATGTGTGCTTTAGAGAGTTTGGAGACAGGGTTTCCTACTGGACTACGATGAACGAACCTAATGTCATCCCAGCTGACTCTTACGGTAGTGGAAGATTTCCACCCGGAAGTTGCTCTGATCCTTTTGGGCGAACAAAATGTACCGCGGGGAACTCAACCGTGAAACCATACATAGCAGCTCATAACATGATATTGGCACATGCATCTGCTACTAGACTTTACAGAGAAAAATATCAAGTGAGTTATCTTGTGCAAAAAATTAACAATTCTTTTCTGTCAGCGGATCTAAGTTGTCATCTAATATTAATTAAGAAAAAATAGTATTGTCAAACCAATCAAGAAGTATTTGTTAGCTGCATAATTTATTACGGTGTCTTCATGATTACATTCTTTTTTTATAATATTATATTTTTTCTATTTTTTAGAAAAATATGTGTATGTTAACGAAAACATTATTGGGTGTAGGCTGTGCAAATGGGAGTTGTTGGCATTATTAAACATTATGTGTGCCGGCCCTTGTACGTGACACATGAAGACTACATGGAGATAGAGATAGAGTTATGGTTAGGTAGTTTGTTGTAATCTTTCCTTGTAACCGTACCTATCTTATCTCCTCCTCTCTTCTTCTCCAAGTCATGTAATCTATCTCCCTACGCGCTATAGGGCCTCGCACCCCCGACTATAACATTCAGCGCATCCCCTCGCACCGAGGTAAGATGCTTAAGCCTCCCTCTTCCACTACATCTAGTTCCAATCCCATCTACATCCACGCCCAGCTCGCCATGTCTTCTTCCTCCAGCCTCGAGTCGACCGGCCTTTCAGGTCAGGTCACAGAGAAGCTCACCAGGACGAACTACGTCCTCTGGCGTGCTCAGATCACGCCGCAACTGCTCGGAGCTGGTGTCTTCGGCTATGCTGAAGGTACGGTCAAGGAACCGGAGAAATACCTCATCACCAAGGACAAGGACGGCAAGGAGGAAGCCGTCTCAAACCCTCTCCATCAAGTCTGGGTTCGGGAAGATCAACAGGTACTTGCATATTTGTTGAACAACTTGTTCAGAGAGGTCCTTGTCCAAGTGACCAACATCCGCAAGGCGCATGAGCTATGGACGGCCGTGGCGAGCATGTTCTCGTCGCAGTCCCGTTCGCGCATCAACAACATTCGCGTGGCCCTCTCCAATGCGCAAAAGGGCACACAGTCCGTGGGCGCATACTTCGCCCACATGCGCTACCTCGCCGACAAGCTTGCTGCTGCCGGCAAGCCTCTCGACGACGACGAGATCATCTCCTACATCGTCGCAGGTCTGGACATGGAGTACCAGCCGTTGGTGTCGGCCCTTGACGCCCGCACCGAACCGGTCACGCTGGATGATCTCTTTGCTCAGATGAGCAATTTTGATCAGCGCGTGGCCTTGTTCCATGGAACCGGCAACAACGCCGGATTCAAATCTTCTGCAAACTCCTCCGTCCGTGGTGGTCGTGGTGGCCGTGGTCACCGCGGCCCGCCGCGCAACAAGCCCAAGGGAAACGGCGGTGGCAACTTCAGCAGCAGCGGCGCTACACAGCGCGGCGGCCGGTCCTCACTAGTAGAAAACGGACCTTTCGTCCCGAGCATTAGTCCCGGTCTGGTCACGAGCCGGTACTAAAGATGGTATTAGTCCCGGTTCGTGCCGGCTCCAACGGCTAGGAGCAGGGCGACCTTTAGTACCGGCTCGTGAGCGATCTTTAGTACCGGTTCGTGTCACGAGCCGGTACTAAAGGGGGCGTGGCAGGCTGTTGGTCAGACTTGGGCCCCGCTTGCACCTTTAGTACCGGCTGGTGACACCAGCCGGTACTAAAGTGCAACCTTTAGTACCGGTTGGTGTCACCAGCCGGTACTAAAGACTTCCTACATATACGGGCTTCGTCCGCAGCCGATCGAAGGGGCTCTCATTTCTCTGTTTTCTCCCTTGTTCTTCTTCTTGCTCGAAGCTCATCCTCCATTTTGCCAAGGATTTGTCAAGATTTAAGGGCACCCCATCTATCCAAGTGTTCATAAAGGTTAGCAACTTTGCTCCTTCATCTCTCATTGCTAGATTAGCTTGTGGTATGCTCAAAGATATGTGATTTGTGGGTTTTAGCTAGGTTTTGGAGGAGTGGTCATTATGTGGGAGTTTATTTGATTTATATGCAATTTGAGCTCAAATTAACTTGTTAGGTTGCATATGTGTAGGTGTGGTTTATTTGGTGCCTTCCCATCCCCGTCCTAACCACCGTCGATCGTCTGCACCGTCTCGTCGTGGCACCGGCCACCTTGGTGAGCCTCTTGTTCTTCTTAAAACCTTTTTGTTAAAAAAAATTACTTGTATGATTTAGATAGCTGCGTGTACGATTTACTTACTTGTATTATTGTTAGTTATTCTATAGTGTCATGGTTATGGTATCAGCCCACGTCGGCCCTCGTCCAGTCTATGATTCAGATGTGGTATGTCGTTATCTTTTATAACTATTTCACACATCATCTAATGTTTATGACAATTAATTATGCCACCAAATTGACGTAGATGTTTTTATCTATAGGAAGTAGTTGAACCAGAAATTCCAACCGACTATGCAATTCTGCTCGAGAAATTAACACAAGCTGAAAAAGAAATTGATCATTTAAAAGAAAAATTGAAAAGAACTGAAGATGAGAAGATGGGATTGGAGTTGCATGTTGCCGATATCGTCGATGATCACAAGAACAAGATGGCTGGAATGCGCTTGAAGCTTAGAAAGATTAGAAAATATGCCATTGATAAAGAGGCTTGGTATCATTATGCCGTTGGCTCAATTGTTACTTTAGTTGCGATTATGATCGCATTTGTTGTTGCATTTACATGTTTTAGATAGTTGTATGTTGTTTTATGAGATGTATGTATGAACTATAAGTATCTATTATTTGCAGTAACATTTGGTCACTGCTAGCTCTACTTTTGGTTGTAATGTGATGATGAAGTTGTATTAATTTGGTCACTTCGATGTTGTGTAGTGAACATGAGCCGGCAATGGATGTACGATGACCGACTAAGTCCAGGGTTTCTTAATGGCATGCATGATTTTCTTCGTGTGGCTGAGGCAAACAAGCAGAATGGTTTCATGTGTTGTCCATGTCTTGACTGTAAGAATGATAGGAATTACTCTAATTCAAAAACCCTTCACGTCCACCTGCTTGAGAAGGGTTTCATGCCACACTATAATGTTTGGACCAAGCACGGAGAAAGCCTTACGACATGACAGCAGAGGAAAACGAAATTGAATGCGACCGCCAATTGAAAGCCTTTTTTGCAAAGAAGACCGTGATGCCAAAGGAGGTAATACCCAAGGAAGTCCAAGAGCACTTTATGGAACACTTTATTGATCGACCCCCGGCATATGTCGAGCGTATGCCGATACACTATGAGCGACAGATTCAGAAGGCAAGTGAGCAGAGAAGTCGGCCCAGCCCAAGGAAGAAGTCGGGAAGTACGGCATCAACGACAGGTGGTACTACTACCGGGAAAACAGTTCCCCAGCTCGGAGAACAATCCAAGCAATCGATCTCTCCGCTCAAGGTGAGTACCAATCCAAGCAAGCAATCGATCCAACCAGTTGACGTGCAAGGCAAGCCAATCGACCTCGAAGAAGTAGAGGCTGCAGGTCTCATTCTTGGCCAAATCCTTGGCACCGAGGAATTCCGCCGGTACAGTGCAACTGAGTACGCAATGCAATATGCCAAAGGAAAACCACTTGTCACACCCGAGGAGTACAAGGAACTACCAACTGCGATGCGACGGCTGCATGATTGGTACCTGCGTGAAGTAGAGCGAGGGGAGACGGCGGTCATGGTCAAAGTAAGGAAAGAGCATTACGTCAATGCATGTGACATATGTCTTGAATTCTCAGAACTTTTCCAGTTATACCACATGGACTCTATCGACAAAAGTCTCATCAGTTGCTATTGTCTGTAAGTGATTTATATCTTTAATAATTTAAGTCTCTAGCTAAGATATCGTTCATTGGCTTATCCTCACTATATATGTTCTTTTCTACGCTATTATGCAGATTGAAGATGTGGGAATTGAAACAAGAGGGAATCGATGACATTGGGTTCATCAACCCAAATACCGTTAATGGTCATGTGGTAAAACATTATGCCAAGGACACAGAAGATCTCTTGGAAAATTTTCTAGAGGCACTAATGAATACCAAATCTACTATAATATTTCCTTACAACATGGGGTGAGTGTTTACTCTCTTGTATACTACAAATTCTATTTTTGCTTACTAGCTCGCTGTCAAGTGTAGTTGATGAGTTATATGCATGCCTGCTTTATTATATAAACTTCTGCGCAGAGACCACTATATCCTCCTAAATATTATCCTCGCGGATGGACTTGTTCAAGTGTACGACTCACTAGATACACGAGAACAATCATACGTGGACTTGTATTTTATGATAGACCGGTAATTTCAATCTTTATCGACCTCGCTTTCTTTCATTATTTTCTGATATCAAAAGTAATTATAATAACTCTTTCGTTCTTTTTCTTTGCCGCGTAGTGTTTGGAAAAAGATGATAGAAAAAAACCATCACGGTCGTCAATGGAAACCGAAGCTAAAGTGGAAAAAGATGCAGGTAATTAAGTAGTACTACTAGGTCCGCTCATCTCTTTAATTCTAGTTTCAATACCATTATCATGCTTGATTATTAATTATCTTATTGAATTATATTCTTTTTGCAAAGTGCGCGAAGCAAGAGCAGGGGACAAATTTATGTGGATACTTCCTCTGCGAGAACATTCGCCTCCAGACCGAAGGCCGTATACGTCGCAGAGGAGCACGTGAAAGACAACTCCAGGTTGGCAGATGATGTCGAAGCTCTCACCCGAGCAACGCTTTATAGCACTTGAAGAGGAATTTGCGGCATTTCTTCTTCAACATGTCATTGATGTAAACGGAGAGCACTATTACTTACCGCCGCCTCAATAATGCCAGCAAATCAGTAGTAGAAAACTGAGATTTCATCCGGAGCACTAGCTAGCTAGTCCCGGCCGGGTTTTGGGCCTTAATTAAGTTATAAGTCCAGAATATATATGGATGTGTAATTCCATTTGTATATATACTGTGTATGAGATATTGTATATTATATTACATATATATATGCATCAACTTGTGTAATTAATGTTTACAGTATGTAGCACCGTAAAATAAATTTGAAATGAATGGAAAACACAATAAATAGAGAGGAAAACTAAAACCTAATTAAAAGCGAAAAAAAACAGAACACTTAGTACCGGTTGGTATCACCAACCGGTACTAAAGGTCTTCCACCACCAGCCCACGCAGGCAGCCACGTGGTGGGCCTTTAGTACCGGTCCGTGGTCCAACCGGTACTAAAGGTCTGGACCTTTAGTCCCGACCCTTTAGTACCGGTTGGGGAACCGGTACTAAAGGTACATCCCGACCGGGACTACAGATCGACATTCTACTAGTGCCTCCTCCAACAGCAACAGAGGCCGTCGCAACTCCAACTCCACCAAGAACCGATCTGATGCCATCAAGTGTCAGATCTGCGGCAAACTTGGGCACTCTGCCAAGGATTGATGGTACCGCTTCGAGGACAATGACGGTGACTCCTCACAAGATGAGAAGATTGCCGGTGCTGCTGAAGCCTCCTACGGGGTGGACACAAACTGGTATGTGGATAGTGGCACCACTAACCACATCACCGGCGAGTTGGAGAAAGTAACTATGCGGGAAAAATACCATGGCCAAGATCAAGTGCATACCGCAAGTGGATCAGGTATGAGAATCAAACATGTTGGTCATACAGTTATTAATACTCTTGACTGAAAAATCATCTAAGGAAAATCTTGCATGTCCCTAGTGCATCTAAAAATCTTCTCTCCGTTCATCGTATAGCCATTGACAATCATGTATTTCTCAAATTTCACCCTTTCTTCTTTTTGATCAAGGATCAGGCAACGAAGAAGGTTCTCTACAGAGGTAGATGTGTTCGAGGGCTTTACCCATTGATTCCGGCACTACTAGAAAAAGGGCTACAACTAATATCAACATTAGTGGCGCACTATAGATGTGGTGCGCCACTGCTATATAGGAGTGGCGCACCAGTTGTAGGTGCTCCATTGCTATTTTTTTACCAGTGGCGCACCACGGGAGGAGTGCGCCATTGCTATTTTTTTTCTGGGTCCACCCCCCTCCCCAGGCTTACCAGTGGCGCACTATTGCCAAGTGCGCCACTGCTATTTTAGGTAACAGTGGCGCACCTGGCAATAGTGCGCCACTGGTAAGCCTGGGGAGGGTGTGAAAATTTTGGGCAGCACTTACCAGTGGCGCACCATGTCTTGGTGCGCCATTGGTAAGTGCTGCCCAATATTTTCACCAAATGCACCCCCCCCCCCCCCCCCGTGGACCGCCTTTTCAGTTTCAAAAAAAATAAAAGAAAATGATAGAAATGTCAAAAAAATAAAAGAAAATAAGATTCCCATGTGATATGTGGTCTAGTTGTTAGCAAAATTTACAATTCAACTTTTTTGCAAAATCTCTCGAGAATTTGTAAAATGGGCATAACTTTTGCATACGAACTCCGATGACAAAGTTTTTTATATGAAAAATCATCTACTCGAAAAGTTATATCCGAATTCAACGGGGGGAACCCCGTTGAAGATTTTTAGAATCCTCAAAAACCTAACAGAAAAAATGTTACGGGGCTTTCAAGATCTGGAGAGACAAAAAAAATCAAAAAAATCAAACTCAGTAATGGCGCACCTGCCCATGGTGCGCCATTACTATCTTCCCGCCTTCAAAATTCAAAATATATCAAAAAAATAAAAAAAAGTTAGTAATGGCGCACCTGCCCAAGGTGCGCCATTACTATCTTCCCGCCTTCAAAATTCAAAATAAATAAAAAAAATAAAAAAAGGTGGGCAGGTGCGCCATTACTATGCCGTATATATGGCTGGGCGGGGTCCTCTCCTCCTTACCTCTTCATTTTTCTCCTCCACTCCACCTCTCCTCCACTCCATCTCCTCCTCTCCTCCACTCCATCTCCCCTCCTCTCCTCCACCATACTCCCCTCCTCTCCGGCGACCTCCTCCTCCTCCTCTCCGGTGACCTCCTCCCACTCCTCTCCGGCGACCTCCTCCTCCTCTCCGGCGACCTCCTCCTCCTCCCTCCTCTCCTCCCCTCCCCTCACGGTTTCTCCTCCCTCCTCTCCGGTGAGCTCCTCCTCCCTCCTCTCCAGTGATCTCCTCCTCCCTCCTCTCCGGTGAGCTCCTCCTCCCTCCTCTCCTCCCCTCACGGTTTCTCCTCCCTCCTCTCCGGTGAACTCCTCTCCGGCGACCTCCTCCTCCTCTCCGGCGACCTCCTCCCTCCTCTCCTCCTCACGGTCTCTCCTCGGCCCTCCTCTCCGGCGAACTCCTCCCCGGCAAAAGAACGTACAAGATCCAAAAACGAGAACAAAATTTGAAAAAATATCGTGCAAAAAAAGGAGCAAAAAAATGGGCAAAAAAATCGCGATCCAGATCCAGATTCAAAATTCAAAATAGTAATGGCGCACCGTGGGGGTTAGAATGTGCGCCATTACTATTTTCCCGCTTCCAAATTCAAAAAAAAAATCGACACAAAATAATAATAAAAGTTACCAGTGGCGCACCTGAAAAGGTAGTAATGGCGCACATATGGTGCGCCATTACTACCTGAGATAGTAATGGCGCACTATGTGGTGCGCCACTATTATCTGGGATACTAATGGCGCACCAGAGGTGCGCCATTACTATTTGTTACTAGTGGCGTGTTAATAGTGGTGCACCTATAGTGCGCCATTAATAGCCCAAACTGGTGCGCCACTAACAGCCTTTTTTCTAGTAGTGCGGAGTTTAGAAGATCAAATAAGCAAGCATATGGTGTCACCAAAGTCTCTTCGACAAGGTGGCATGATAGACTAGGGCATGCATCTTTTCCTTTAGTTGAACGATTGCTTAGGAAGAATAAGCTCCCATTTTTTGGAGAGCGTGATGTTGAAACCATTTGTGATTCGTGTCAAAAAGCAAAAAGTCATCAATTGCCTTATCCAATTTCTACAAGTATTTCTACGAAACCACTTCAGCTTATTTTCTCTTATCACTAGAAGAAAACAGACCTTTTGTCCAAAGCATTAGTCCCGGTCTGGTTTTGAACCGGCACCTACTTTTCCACTGGGTGAGGACACCGCAAGATGTAGAGGGATAAACTCAAGCAATATGATGAAAACCCCATCTATTTATCCTTGATAGCAACAATACAAATACGTGCCTCGCTACCCCTACTTTTCCACTGGGTGAGGACACCGCAAGATTGAACCCAAAACTAAGCACTTCTCCCATTGCCAGAATTACCAATCTAGTTGGCCAAACCAAACCAATAACTCGAAGAGACTTGCAAAGATATGAAATCATGCATATAAGAATTCAGAGAAGATTCAAATAATATTCATAGATAATCTGATCATAAACCCACAATTCATCGGTTCTCGACAAACACACCGCAAAAGATTATTACATCGGATAGATCTCCATGAAGATCATGAAGAACAAAGAGAGAGCAGAAGCCATCTAGCTACTAGCTATGGACCCGAAGGTCTGTGGTGAACTACTCACGCATCATCGGAGGGGCAATGGAGTTGATGTAAATGCCCTCCTTGATCGAATGCCCCCTCCGGCAGATTACCGGAAAAGGCTCCAAGATGGGATCTCACGGGAACAGAGGCTTCCGGCTGCGGAAAAGTATTTTCGGGGCTCTTTTGGTATTGGGGGAATATTTGGAAATTTATAGGACGAAGATTAGGGTTGGAGGGCCTACAGGGGGGGGGGGGCACAAGCCAGGAGGGCGCCCCCCCTTAAGGCGCGCCCTGTAGGCTTGTCGCCTCCCGGCAAGTCTCCTTCCTTCATCTCCAAGTCTGGTAGGTTTCTTCTGGTCCAAGAAACATCATCGCAAAGATTTTATTCCGTTTGGACTCCGTTTAATATTCCTTATCTACAATGCTCAAAAACAAGGAAAAAACAGAAACTGGCACTAGGCTCTAGATTAATAGGTTAGTCCCAAAAATAATATAAAATAGCATATTAATGCATATAAAACATCCAAAACAGATAATATAATAGCATGGAACAATCAAAAATTATAGATACGTTGGAGACGTATCAAGCATCCCCAAGATTAATTCCTGCTCGTCCTCGAGTAGGTAAATGATAAAAATAGAATTTTTGATGTGGAATGCTACCTATCATATTTATCCATGTAATATTCTTTATTGTGGCATGAATATTCAGATCCATAAGATTCAAAACAAAAGTTTAATATTGACATAGAAACAATAATACTTCAAGCATACTAACAAGGCAATTGTGTCCTTTCGAAATAACATGGCCTCAGAAAGCTATCCCTACAAAATCATATGGTCTGGCTATGCTCCATCTTCCCCACACAAAGTATTTAAATCATGCAAAACCCCGATGACAAGTCAAGCAATTGTTTCTCACCTTTTATGTTCTCAAACCTTTTCAACTCTTACGCAATACATGAGCGTGAGCCATGGATATAGCACTATAGGTGGAATAGAATATGGTGGAGGTTGTGAGGAAAAAGGAGAAGATAGTCTCACATCAACTAGGCGTATCAACGGGCTATGGAGATGCCCATCAATAGATATCAATGTGAGTGAGTAGGGATTGCCATGCAACGGATGCACTAGAGCTATAAGTGTATGAAAGCTCAAAAAGAAACTAAGTGGTTGTGCATAATGATGAAAAATTCCACTAGTTATATGAAAGTGACAAAATAGGAGACTCTCTATCATGAAGATCATGGTGATACTTTGAAGCACAAGTGTGGAAAAAGATAGTAGCATTGTCCCTTCTCTCTTTCTCTCATTTTTTTTGGTGGGCATCTTTGGCCTGTTTTTTTATTTGGGCTTCATCGGCCTCTTTTATTATTTGTAAAGTCCGGAGACTCATCCCAACTTGTGAGGGAATCATAGCTTCCATCATCCTTTTCTCTCACGGGACAATGCTCTAATAATGAATATCATCACACTTTGATTTACTTACAACTCAAGAATTAAAACTCGATACCTAGAACAAAATATGACCCTGTATGAATGCTTCCGGTGGTGTACCGGGATGTGCAACGATCTAGCCTAGAAAATGACATCAAAAAACGGACAAGACATGAAAACATCATGCTAGATATCTTACGATCATGCAAAGCAATATGAAAGTGATGGTGCGTGTCATGAAAAACGGAACGGTGGGAGTTGCATGGCAATATATCTCGGAATGGCTATGGAAATACCATAATAGGTAGGTATGGTGGCTGTTTTGAGGAAGGTATATGGTGGCTGTTTTGGGGAAGGTGGGTTTGATGCACCGGCGAAAGTTGCGCGGTATTAGAGAGGCTAGCAAAGGTGGAAGGGTGAGAGTGCGTATAATCCATGGACTCAACATTAGTCATAAAGAACTCACATACTTATTGCAAAAGTCTATTAGTTATCGAAGCAAAGTATTAGACGCATGCTCCTAGGGGAGAGGTTTGTAGGAGTTAACCATCGCGCGCTCCCGACCCTCACACAAAGGATGACAATCATTAAACAAATCATGCTCCGACTTCGTTACATAACGGTTCACCATACGTGCATGCTACGGGAATCACAAACTTTAACACAAGTATTTCTACCAATCCACAATTACTCACTAGCGTGACTCTCATATCACCATCTTTATATCGCAAAACTATATGCAAGGAATCAAACTTCTCGTAGTATTCAATGCACTTTATATGAAAGTTTTTATTATATCCCTCTTGGATGCCCATTATATTAGGACTAAATTCATAACCTAAACCAATTACCATGCTATTTAAAGACTCTCAAAATAATATAAGTTAGGTATGAGAGTTCGATTATTTCTATAAAATAAAACACCATCGTGCTCTAAAAAGATATAAGTGAAGCACTAGAGCAACATTGCCTAGCTCAAAATATATAAGTGAAGCACAAAGAGTATTCTGATAAATTCACGATTAATGCGTGTCCCCCTCAAAAGATGTGTACAGCAAGGATGATTGTGGGAAACTAAAAAGCAAAGAGTCATATCATACAAGACGCTCCAAGCAAAACACATATCATGTGGTGAATAAAAATATAGCCTCAAGTAAATTTACCGATGGATTGAAGACGAAAGAGGGGATGCCTTCCGGGGCATCCCCAAGCTTAGGCTCTTTGGTATCCTTGAATATGGCTTGGGGTTCCTTGGTCATCCCCAAGCTTAGGCTCTTGCCACTCCTTATTCCATAGTCCATCAAATCTTTACCCAAAACTTGAAAACTTCACAACACAAAACTCAACAGAAAACTCGTGAGATCCGTTAGTATAAGAAAAATAAATCACCACTTTAGGTACTGTTGTGAACTCATTCTTTATTTATATTGGTGTAATATCTACTGTATTCCAACTTATCCATGGTTCATACCCCCCGATACAACCCATAGATACATCAAAATAAGGAAACAACACAAAGAAAACAGAATTTGTCTAAAACAGAACAGTCTGTAGCAATCTATAGACTTAGAATACTTGTCTAACTCCAAAACTTCTTAAAAATTAGGAAAATCAGGGCAATTTGTATATCAATCTGGTGTAAAAATTTCAGACTCATTCGACTCTCTGTTTAATTTATAAAATTCTTTGACTGAGCGCAAAAGTTTCTGTTTTTCAGCAAAATCAAATAACAATCACCGTTGACCATCCCAAAGGTCTTACTTGGCTCAAACACTAATTAAAACAAGAAAACACAGTTACTACAGAGGTAATAATGTTTAAAGCACTCAAAAACAGAAGCAAAAACAAAAGCATAAAAATAAAATTGGGTTGCCTCCCAACAAGCGCTATTGTTTAACGCCCCTAGCTAGGCATAATGATTTCAATGATGCTCACATAAAAAGTAGTAATTGAAATATGCAAGAAAGCATCATGATTCTCATGACAAGCACATTTAAGTCTAACCCACTTCCTATGCATAGGGATTTTGTCAGCAAACAATTTATGGGAATAAGAATCAACTAGCATAGGAAGGCAAAACAAGCATAACTTCGAAACTTTGAACACATAGAGAGGAAACTTGATATTATTGCAATTCCTACAAGCATATGTTCCTCCCTCATAATAAATTTCAGTAGCATCAAGAAGGAATTCAACAATATAACTATCACATAAAACATTCTTTTCATGATGCACAAGCATAGAATTTTCATTACTCTCCACATAAGCAAATTCCTTTTTATCCATAGTAGTGGGAGCAAACTCAGCAAAATAACTATCATGAGACACTTGATTGACATAACCAGATTGCAAATTAAAACCATGATGATAAGTTTCACCATCATCATGAATAGGAGGCATGCAAACATCATAATAAATTTGCTCATCAAAACTTGGGGGACTAAAAATATCATCTTCATCAAACATAGCATCCCCAAGCTTGTGGCTTTGCATATCGTTAGCATAATTGACATTAATAGAATTGATAGTAACATCATAGCAATCATGCTTTCCAATCAAGGAGATATCATGAATCACCTTATAAATTTCTTCTTTCAACACTTTCATCAAAATTTTCATGATTTTCAAGCAAAACTTCATAGAGATAATCAAGTGCACTCAACTCACTAGCAATTGGTTCATCATAATTTGTTCTTTTGAAAAGATTAGCAAGTGGATGAGGATCCATATCAATAGATTTTTAGCAAGCGAAGATGCAAGCAAATAGAAGGCACATGGCAACACAAGCAAACAAAAAGCAAACGAAAAGACGAACGGAAGAAGGGCGAATAAAAAGGCAAATCTTTTTGGTTTTTTCTGAAAATTCGTTTTAGAAGTGGGGGAGAGGAAAACGAGAGGCAAATGGCAAATAATGTAAATGCAAGAGATGAGTTTGTGATGGGTACTTGGTAGGCTTGATGTAGATCTCCTCGGCAACGGCGCCAGAAATCCTTCTTGCTACTTCTTGAGCTTGCGTTGGTTTTCCGTTGAAGAGGAAAGAGTGATGCAACAAAGTAGATAAGTATTTCCCTCAGTTGTTGAGAACCAAGGTATCAATCCAGTAGGAGATACAAGCAAGTCCCCAATCTTCGCACCTACACAAACAATCAAACTCTTGCACCCAACGCTAAAAGGGATTGTCAATCCCTTCACGGTTATTTGCAAGGATGAGATCTGATAGAGATAGATATAAAAGATTGCTAAAACGAAAAGTAAAACAAAAGTAAAAAGATTGCAGCAAAGTATTTTTGTTATTTTTGGTTTATAGATCTGAAAATATAATATGGAAAATAGACCCGGGGGCCATAGGTTTCACTAGAGGCTTCTCTCATGAAGGAAAATAATACGGTGGGTGTACAAATTACTGTCGAGCAATTGATAGAAAAGCGCATAGTTATGATGATATCCATGGCAATGATTATGCATATAGGCATCATGTCCGTGTCAAGTAGACCGAAATGATTCTGCATCTACTACTATTACTCCACACATCGACCGACTCCTGCCTGCATCTAGAGTATTAACTTCATGAAGAACAGAGTAACGCATTAGGTAAGATGACATGATGTAGAGGGATAAACTCAAGCAATATGATGAAAACCCCATCTTTTTATCCTTGATGGCAACAATACAAATACGTGCATCGCTACCCCTACTTTGTCACTGGGTGAGGACACCGCAAGATTGAACCCAAAACTAAGTACTTCTCCCATTGCAAGAATTACCAATCTAGTTGGCCAAACCAAACCAATAACTCGAAGAGACTTGCAAAGATATGAAATCATGCATATAAGAATTCAGAGAAGATTCAAATAATATTCATAGATAATCTGATCATAAACCCACAATTCATCGGATCTCGACAAACACACCGCAAAAGAGTATTACATCGGATAGATCTCCATGAAGATCATGAAGAACATGGTATTGAAGAACAAAGAGAGAGAAGAAGCCATCTAGCTACTAGCTATGGACCCGAAGGTCTATGGTGAACTACTCACGCATCATCGGAGGGGCAATGGAGTTGATGTAGATGCCCTCCGTGATCGAATCCCCGTCCGACAGATTACCGGAAAAGGCTCCAAGATGGGTGTCGGTGTCAAAACCGGCGGATCTCGTGTAGGGGGTCCCGAACTGTGATACTTGGATCGATGGTAACAGGAGACGAAGGGGACAAGGTTTTACCCAGATTCGGGCCCTCCTATGGAGGTAATACCCCACGTCCTGCTCGATTATATTGAGTGTATGGAGATTACAGAGTTGATCTACCACGAGATCGTATGACTAAAACCCTAGATGAGTTCTCTTGTCTTACACCCTAAAACCCTCCGGCTTATATAGACGCCGGGGTCCCTAGGGTTTACACATGGTCGGTTACACGTCGAAGGGATAAACATGCCTATTCGCTACCCTAAACGTGGAGGACAATCCACGATTCCCGAAGCTTCCTTCTTAGAGATGAGATCTTCAATTCTACCAGTATTCGGCAAGTGGCCCCTACAGTCCGGCCCATAAGACATAGGCCGGCCTCCCGAGGACCCCTTAGTCCAGGTCTCCCTCAGTAGCCCCCGAACTAGCCTCCAACGCCAAGGGTCCAAGCTCCAGCTGCTTCGAAGGATCAGAGTCTTCGGCTTGCGAGGCGAGTTCCTCCTTCCCAAATTATGATCGGCCGGGCTATAGTTCGGCCTCCGTCGACGTGTAATTTCCCCGATCATAGATCGTCCGTATACCATGAGTAGTTCGGCTTTGAAGGCCAAACGTTAGAGAGCCAATAATTTCTTCTGACAACTTTTCAAATGAAAGGCCACGGCCCACCACGACCGCTAAACCAGTCGTGAAGACTTGATTCGCGGTTCGAGGCCGTTTCAACCAGCACGATCTATCAATGCACAGATCGTGCCCCGTTTTACACGGGATATGTTTAATCACGCGTGTACAACGGCACGCATGTCTCGGGAAGCGGAGGGATTCACGGCGCCGCGAAGGGAGGCTAACCGGCAATAATCTTTAATAAAAAGGGGAAGGAAACCCCAAAGCTTATCCGCACCTTCCCATTCACCTCCCTGCTTCTCCATATTTCTGAGCTTCTTGAGCCTAGATCTAGGTCCTCATTCTTCCCCCTCCGAGCTCAGCCATGGCCAGCGGCAAGTGGGAGGCTTCCACGGTCAGGGACCAGGACATCCGAGATCTCAAGGATGCCGGCTACCTCCCCGCCAACGTCTTCCATCGAGCTGCAGAGGAAGGCCAGGTGATCCCCACCCCCAAGCCAGGCGAGAGGGTGGTCTTCGTTCCTCACTTCATCCGTGGATTAGGCTTCCCGCTTCACCCCTTTGTGAGGGGTCTTATGTTCTTCTATGGGCTCGACTTCCACGACCTCCCGCCGAACTCTTTCATGCATATATCTGCCTTTATCATTATCTGCGAGGCATTCCTACGGGTCGAGCCACACTTTGGGCTGTGGCTCAAGATCTTCAACATTAAACCGAAGTGTGTAGCCGGTGCACACGCGGACTGCGGCGGGGCAGTCATCGGCAAGCTTCCACGCGCAGTGTGGCCATCCGGCACCTTCATCGACATGATCAAGACCTAGCAGAGGGAATAGTTGTACATCACCGAGCCAAAGGAAGAGGAAGGCGGAACTGTTCCTGCCGAATGCGGAACTGTTCCTGCCGAATTCAGGTCCGGCCCCCCAACCAGATTGACGTCATGGGTCAGGAAGGGTCTCGACTGGGGGTCGGAAAAAGAGGTGGAGGACCTGCAAAGGGGTATCACCTCCCTAATCAGGGAGGGAGTCGGCCTGACCAACGTGGTCCAGGTCATGCTTCGGCGGCACATCCTCCCCTGCCAGCGCCGGAGCTCTCCAATGTGGGATTACCGGACTGACGACCCTACAGTTCGTCAACTCTTCCGCACGACGTGGGAGAAGCTATGGAAGGCGCTGTTCAAGGCGCAGGAGAACTGGCCAGGCAGAGAGGAGGACAAGGGCCTGAGCGCCATCAAGCCCGCACCCGAGGTATAGTGTAGTGTTATTTTACCGGTCCATCTCCTCAGAGACAGTCTAAGCATTTTCTGATTACCTTTTGTATGAATGGTTGAGCAAGGCCACGGGCATCTAGTGTCCGGCTCCACAGCCCGAAGACCCCAAGTCTCCGGTGCTATTGGAGATGCTCGTCGTGGCGCCCTGCAAGGCGCCAGGGAAGAAGGAGAAGAAGAAGCCAGGACGAACTGGCCTGCGCAACAAGGACCAGCCAGGGGCTGCGTCCGAAGAAACTCATGCCTCCTCAAATCAAGAAGAGGAGCACGAGGCTGAGGGGGGAGGTGATTCTCCCCTTACAGGAAAAAGGGTGGCATCATCGGACGCCTCGGAGGAAGTAGTGCCTCCCGCCCAGAAGAAACCGCACCGGACACAGGTGATCTCGTCTGACGACAGTTCGGACTCGAACACCGAGTCCGAGGATTTCGAGAGGGTTCCACGGAGGAACCTCAGGGTCAAGCCCCCACCTCGAAGGTAAGGATCCAAAGACCTACTGAGCCATCGGTGCTTAATTTAGAATGTTTATTAACATGTGAGTGCCCATCAATTTGTAGCCCACCACACATTCTCCCCACCGACCAAGTTTCGGACGGGGAGACCCCGCCCGCCGAACTTGCGGAGAGCGGGTCTGCGTCATGCCCTTCTCCTCCGGGCACTACGAAGGATGCCACGGAGGTGTCATCCCAGCAGGCCTCCCTGGAGCCGAACACTAGAGGCGAAGGCGACGACGTCACGGTCGAGGCTAATACCTCGGCCACCGAAGACCCAGGGGAGAAGACTCTCCCGGACCCCCAGGAGACCGGACATGGAAGTGCCCAGTCTCCTCCAAGGCCATCTCCGGAGCACACAACGCCTCCGGAGGTACCAATTCAATCTCCGGCTAGAGATCAGGCTACCCGATCCCCCCGGCTCCGCCGACCACTGGGTGGCCGGCCATGGGGGAGGCTCTATCCAGCGCCTCCATCTTTGGGGAGCACCGCATCCTTATGGGTGCAGTATTGTAGAGCATTCAGTCTGTGGATTCCGGACTGAAGGAAGCCTTCAATGGTCTCCTGACGGGCTTTCAGGTAAGCCAAGTAATGCCCTTCTTTGTGAAATATTGTTTTATTTAAGTAATTGTTATACACATAGCAGCCCCCGAGCCCTGGGTAAGTTTGAAAAACTTACCTGGGGGTCCAACAGAGTCTTATATCCGAGCTGAGCGCCAGACAATATGTGTTCGGATAGGTCTAACAGACCATTAGTGGTCCGGACACAGGGTCAATTTTAGTGACAGTTCGGAGTTTGTGAACATCTATAATTGTTATATAACTCTGTGATTCAGGCTTTGTCGATAGCAGCGGCTACTAAGGCCGCCGAGCTAGAATAGCTGAATTGAAAGCTCAAGAGCTCCGAAGACGAGCTCGTTGCTCTAAACAAGAGATTCGACGAGGCGCAAGGTAAGCCGAATTAGGGTATCGAAACTCTTTTGCACCGCTCTATCAACACGGTTTCTGAACATAAGTCGATACTTACGCAGCCTCGGCGAAAGAGATAGAGAAGCTCAAAGCCGAGCTTGAGAAAGCAAAGCAAGAAGCTTTAGTTGAGAAGGCGGCGGCCAAAGAAGCGGCCACCGCTCTATCCGCCCTGAGAGCCACCAGCGACAAGCATGAGGCGCGGGTAGAACAGGTTCAACAGGAGCTCAAGGACGCCAGCAAAAAGTGTGAGGCCCTTGAGCTGAAAGGGAAAGAGCAAGTCGCCAAACTATCTACCCTGAAAACCGATCTCCAAAAGGAGAGGGTGGATAGGCGGTGATTTGAAGAGGAGTTCCGCCAAGCCAAAGCTATCATGGATGGTAAGCCGTATTCATTGCAGTGTATCTTCGGGGACAGCAAGTTCAAATTGCTTACCCAAGTATGGCGTTCCTCAGGCGCCTGCTCGGACCTCCAGAAGGACTTAGCGGACGCGAAGCAGTTCTATGCTTCGCGTGGAGAAGGAGATGAAGCTCGACTATTCTAGGCGCAATTCGAAGCCCCCAAGCGTTCTCCTCTCCTTATAGAGCGGCTCAAGCAGCAGATGGAACTGCGCTAGATGGCGGAACCGGCCATGAAGGATCTCTGTACCCGGCTATGGCCTAATGAACCATTGCCTGGTAGCTACTTCGGCCTGGTGCAGAGGCTGAGAGACGCCACTCCTCGGATCGACGCATTGATGCGGTCTTCCTGCATCGAGGGAGCAAGGATGACCTTTGCGAGGGCCAAGGTGCACTGGCCGGGGCTGGATCCACTGAAGGTAGCCACAGCTCCTCCGCCTCCTGGAAAGGATCATAGGCGCCCCGAGCTATACTTCTCTGGGGTTATGGAGGGTGCTCGGGCCATAGAATCACAGTGTACAAGAGAGAATGAGTATGAGTAGAATGCTGTAATATGTCCGAAGACTTGGCAGCGTGTATAAATTTAAAATGCATGGTTTTTTAGCATGTCTTGTATGTTTTGCATCCTTTATAACTCCTTTGTGGCCGTTAACCCTGAAAGTTGTGAGTCGTCGGCTTTAGCCCCCGTGTAGATACTACACAAGGTGTCTCTTCCAACCGCACTATAACCCTTAGCTGAACTATCGGCATCCGAAGGCGGTAGTGTGGGGCAGACAAGGCAATCGGACCATAATGCTTTATTCCTTTCACTTAGCCATAGGGGCGCGAGAAAGGAGTGTGGGAGCCAACTACGAGCCCCCAAGTTTTCGTGATGTTCGGATGAACCGTGGCCAAAGCCTATATCACTGGTTTGTGCGAACACCAAACCCATCGTATGACACGGAATAACCTCTGACGAGATTTAGTTAAGCTCGGATTCGCAGACCGGTTCTCGCATACCATGACAGTCAGTTTTCGGCTTTCTCCGCTGAGGCGCTTGACCAGGCTAGCCGGAAGCACAATCGCAGCGGTGCTCCCTTTGCCCTTTTAGCCGAACGAGCGGAACATAAAGGGGCAAGCATAGGAGCCGGGCAACCCAACTATTGACCCAAGACATGGTTCGGAACCAATGCATATAAAACGGAATTCCAAGATGCCGAACACTTAAAGAAATTGTGATAAGGGCGATTTTTAGAGCCCCCGGTCTATTAGCCGGTTGCATCATACAATATACCAAAACAGGTTCGCAATAGGAGGGAGAAAACAGAACGTGTTCCGAAAAGGGACAGCAAAAAAGAAATGATATATCTGTATTTTACTCAACAACTCTTATTATTCAAATTGCCGATGCAACTGTTTACAGGTATTTGATAAATGAAATATAAATTTTACAGGAGAGGTTGTACCAAGGGCCTTCGATAGATGACCTGACGTCCTTGATGTGCCCTGTCGCTTATCTGCTCCTGCATCTCCTAAGGAGGTGTATGCCTTTATTGGCTTTGTTAGTTCGGCTAACGGACCTGAAAGAAAGGGTCTTGAGAAGTTGCCGAGGTACGGGTGAGCTTGACGCCTTGTGGCAGGCACTTTATGGTACCTGTAGAGTGTCCGGAGATGTGTTGTCGGTAACAGTTCGGTCCAGCTGAACACATACCCTGTAATAGTTTGTCCCCACTGCTGCCCATGGAATTTTAAGCGCAAAGTTGTGCCTCTTCGGCACGTACTTTGTCGGTAATGGGGCCGTGCGATGGGGGGCGAGTCCCTATTTGCCGGGAGTGGAAGGTTCTGGGACCTCGGATTGAGACCGAGCTCTTTTCCCAGCCTTGGGTGCCTTGTCGGCAGATGTCGGCGATTGCCAATCATCGGTGTAGTGGAATTCGGTCGCCAGGGCCAACGCATTTTCCTCAGTTCTGAGGGAGCGCTCTGTGTTGCCGTTTACAGTAATGACCCCCCTAGGGCCGGGCATCTTGAGCTTGAGGTATGCGTAGTGTGGGACGGCGTTAAAGCGGGCGAACGCTGTACGGTCGAGCAGGGCGTGATAGCCGCTACGGAAAGGTACGATGTCGAAGATCAAGTCCTCGCTTCGGAAGTTATCGGGCGAGCCGAACACAACCTCCAGGCTTACAGAGCCTGTGCACCGGGCTTCAACGCCTGGCATCACTCCTTTGAAGGTAGTGTTGCTGGGCTTGATCCTCGAAGGAACTATGCCCATCTTTTTCACCGTATCGGAGTAAATCAGGTTAAGGCTACTTCCACCGTCCATGAGGACTTTAGTAAGGTGGTACCCATCTATGATCGGGTCTAGGACGAGTGCGGCCGAACCCCCGTGATGGATACTGGTCGGATGGTCGCGCCGATCGAAAGTGATCGGATATGCCGACCATGGGTTATACTTCGGGGCTACAGGCTCTATGGCGTAGACCTCTCGAAGAGCGCGCTTCCTCTCCTTTTTGGGTATATGAGTGGCGTAGATCCTGTTTACTGTTTTCACCTCTTGAGGGAATTTCTTTTGACCGCCACCGATCGGACCACGAGGCTCCTCCTCGTCCTCGCTGCGTGGGCTCTTGCCTTGGTCCTCAGTTGCGAGTTTGCCGGCCTGCTTGAAAACCCAACAGTTACGGTTGGTGTGATTGGCGGGCTTCTCCTGAGTGCCATGGATCTGGCAAGGTCTCTCCAGAATCTTGTCTAGCGGGGTGGGTCCGTCATGTTTGCCTTTAGGAGGCTTCTTCCGCTGCCCAAAGCGGGAATTGCGGAAGCCGACGTTGACGGCCGTATCATCGGCATCACTATTATTGTGCCGGCACTTGTTCTTATTGCGTTTTGGTTTCCTGTTCCCATCCCGAACTTCAGAGGTTCCGGGGTCTTCGGGATTATGGCTACGTCGAGCGAGCCAGTTATCCTCGCCCATGCAAAAGCGGGTCATGAGTGACGTGAGGGCGGACATTGTCCTTGGTTTGTCCTGGCCGAGCTGTCGGGCCAACCATTCATCCCGAATATTATGCCTGAAGGAGGCTATAGCTTCGGCATCCGGGCAATCTACGATCTGGTTCTTCTTGGTCAGGAAGCGGTTCCGGAATAGTCGCGCGGACTCTTCGGGCTTCTGAACGACGTTGCTGAGATCGGATGAGTCTGGTGGCCGAACATAAGTGCCCTGGAAGTTAGATCGGAATGCCTCTTCTAGGTCCTCCCAACACCCGATGGAGTTTTCGGGGAGGCTATTCAACCAGTGCCGAGCTGGCCCCTTGAGCTTCAGGGGTAAGTACTTGATGGCGTGGAGGTCATCTCCTCGTGCCATGTGGATGTGGAGGAGGAAATCCTCGATCCATACTGTTGGGTCAGTTGTCCCATCATATTGTTCTATGTTTACGGGTTTAAACCCTTCCAGGAACTGATGACGCATTACCTCATCTGTGAAGCACAGTGGGTGTGCGGCCCCTCTAACCCGAGCTATGTTGCGCCGATGATCGGCGTCTGTCCTAGCTCGGTGTTGTTCCCGATCATCATTGTCGCGGTCGAACCGAGGTCGGTACCCGTCCCGTCTATCGGGTGAGTATCCTCTGGATCCGTAAATGGATCGCGTGCGGCCTGCTCTATAGTCCAGGTCGTGTCGCAGGTCGAACCTGTCATCGGGCTCTAGTGGCTCCTTTCCCCGTCGGCGGGGTATCGTCGGCCTGTAGCCGGTATCATCAGCAGTCCGGTCTCATCCTCGAGGGGGGCGATCTGGCTTGTCATATGTGTTATGCTTGGGTGACGGCATGTCAGTGAGCTCGTCGTCGAATTGTGGCAGCAGCCGTCGGCGAGGATAGCTCTTAGGCTAGTCAAAAATACCGGTGCCGTATCCTTCCTCGGCTAAGAGGACTCTCGCCCATCGGTCGTTGAGGTCGTCCTGTTCGGCTTTGAGCTGCCGCTCTTTTGCTTTCAGGCTTCGAGCCGTGGATATGAGCTGTTGTCTGAATAGTTCCTGGTCAGCGGGATAATTGGGGATGGCAAAGTCATCGGCATCCGCGTTATCCTCCCCCTCGATAGAGCGGAGGTAATCGTCGTCCTCGGGATCATCTGGATCATCCGGGTCTCGACGGTCTTCGGGTCTCTCCTGACCCTCTAACGAGTGTTTGGGGATTTTGGGGTCGCCGATGTCTTCCGGGGTATCACCATCCCCGGTGCCATTGGTAGATTTTCGCCCCTTTTTCCCTTTTGACCGTTTAGGCGGCCTTCGACGTCTTGACGGCGCTTCATCCGATTTATCGCCGTTGTCTTTCGGGGTGTCCACCATGTAGACGTCGTATGTAGAGGTGGCAGTCCACTGCCCGGTTTTAGCGGGGGTGAGGGCGTTATCCTCCTGATCCATATGCTCTGCTTCCTCGGAAGCATAGTCGAGCATGTCAATTAAATCCTCGACAGTGGCTATGAAGTGGGTGGTGGGTGGGACGAAGAATTTGTCCTGACCCGTCTGAAATCCGGTCTGGGAACAGATCGGAGTTGGATCGTCAGTGATCTTCATCGACGAGATCCGGTCCAGAGCCTCATTGAGTATCGAGAGCTCGGTTGGGTCGGCCTGCGCAAGGTTTCCGGAGTGAAACTACGATGCGTCCGAGGCGTCCGTGCGGGGGGTGTGTTTGGCAAGAACAGGTGTCCGGGCATCAGGCGCTATGACCGGATCCGGACTGGACGTCAGGCCCTCGACAGGGTTGATCCCAAGGGAGGGGCCGAATAGTGGGTCTGGGGTTAAAGCCTCAGAGCCTTTGGGCATGGCGGGCGAAACCACGAGCCCAGACACTGATAGATCGCCTCGAGAGTCTACGGAGAACTCTAAGTTCCCGAATCTGATCTCTTCATCAGGGGCGAAGCTTCCGACGCGAGACTGATGGCCGGTGTGGTCGGCTTGCAGCACTATGCTGCCGAAGGCGAAGATCTGTCCGGGACAAAAGTACCCGTATTGCAGACCTCGTCGTTATCGACTAGGCGAGCCATCGATTCCTTATGGCGATCACAGCGGTTCTCTCAATGAAAGCTCCAATGTCGGTGCCAAAACCGGCTGATCTCGGGTAGGGGGTCCCGAACTGTGATACTTTGATAGATGGTAACAGGAGACGAAGGGGACAAGGTTTTACCCAGGTTCGGGCCCTCCTATGGAGGTAATACCCCATGTCCTGCTTGATTATATTGAGTGTATGGAGATTACAGAGTTGATCTACCACGAGATCGTATGACTAAAACCCTAGATGAGTTCTCTTGTCTTACACCCTAAAACCCTCTGGCTTATATAGACGCCGGGGTCCCTAGGGTTTACACATGGTCGGTTACACGTCGAAGGGATAAACATGCCTATTCGCTACCCTAAACGTGGAGGACAATCCACGATTCCCGAAGCTTCCTTCTTGGAGATGAGATCTTCAATTCTTCCAGTATTCGGCAGGTGGCCCCTACAGTCCGGCCCATAAGACATAGGCCGGCCTCCCGAGGACCCCTTAGTCCAGGGCTCCCTCAATGGGATCTCACAGGAACAGAGGCTTCCGGCGGCGGAAAAGTATTTTCGTGGCTCTTTTTGGCATTGGGAGAATATTTGGGAATTTATAGGATGAAGATTGGGGTTGGAGGGCCTGCAGGGGGGCCACAAGCCAGGAGCCCCCCCCTAGGGCGCGCCCTGTAGGCTTGTCGCCTCCCGGCAGGTCTCCTTCCTTCATCTCCAAGTCTGGTAGTTTTCTTCTGGTCCAAGAAAAATCATCGTGAAGATTTTATTCCGTTTGGACTCCGTTTAATATTCCTTATCTGCAATACTCAAAAACAAGGAAAAAACAGAAACTGGCACTAGGCTCTAGATTAATAGGTTAGTCCCAAAAACAATATAAAATAGCATATTAATGCATATAAAACATTCAAAACAGATAATATAATAGCATGGAACAATCAAAAATTATAGATACGTTGGAGACGTATCAGCGCCGGAGTTGATCTGCAAGTTAGAGAAGATCTTTCCATTGGGCTTGTTTAATCCAATGCAGCATTTGATTTTGCATCTCCCGATCGAGGCAAGATTGGGGGACCCGTGCAAAAACGTTGGTGCTACGCAATTGAGAGGATGCAGAAGACGCTTCGAGCAAAATGTAAAAATAAACGTAGAATTGAAGCATCGATGCCCGAGGCATTCATTACTGAGGAGGCGACAAACTTCGTGACAGCACACTACGAAGCCAAAAATTGTCATTTGCATAATCCGAAGCCTCGGTACAATGCTGGCGACCCTAAAAAAGGTCAATCCAACCTCAGCCTATTCATAGGGAAGCTCGCACCAGCCGGTGCTTCGAAAGCAATAGCGTTGGATGTCGAATAATGGCGGACCATTTCGTTGTATATCTTTAACAACCTAACAGAAGTGCGGCCGTACATCGAGTAAGTTCTCGGTACATTGTTTCACAACTTCTAATTCCTTTGAACTGCTCTTATTCCCGGATATTTGATACAGTCTATACGTCGCCAAATTCTCGGATGGAGCAGTGATCCAAAAGGATTCAATCGAAGAGTATGAGCTTCTGGCAAAGCATGGAGGCGGCTATCCCGGTTTCATCTCTTGGTTCAAACAAACGGTAATTTCCAATAGACCATTTCATTTCTTCATCTAATTTGCGGCTAATGCAACAATCCTTTCGTATTAAACTTGTAGGCTAATTCAGAGTCTATGGACGCCAAATTGAGACAAGTCGCCAATGGTTTTGACTATAAGGTCCGTTCATTTGACAAATACGACATCAACGGGTATCGCTTTCGTACCTTTGGCAAAGAGCTATATATGGCCGACCAAAAGTCTACAAATTGTTGTGTCTCTGCTATCGACGTAGGAGGTACCGAGTATTATGGAAGAGTTAAAGCAATTTATGAACTTATATTCTATGGTGAAAACCCACCGAACGTCGTAGTCTTCAAATGTTATTGGTTCCAGCCGAAGGAGACTAGAAGGACTCATGAACATATAGGGCTATTCGAAATCAAACAAAGCACCCATTTAGATGTTCCCGATGTCTATATTACAGCTCAATAGGCGACCCGAGTTTTCTATCTACCGTGGGCCTGCCAAACTGATCCAAATCTGAATGGTTGGGATGTCGTTTATGAAGTGCCGCCACGTTTTAGACCACCTCCCCTCAATGAAGAGGATTATGAACCTCACATTAACCCAGACACATATGAAGGAGAATTCTTCCAAGAAACACGTCTTTCCCAAAAATGTTTCAAGAACCGCTCTACTTCACTCCAGAACATTGAAGTAGACAGCGACAATGAATCCGACTTCACCCCTGAGCCGGAACAAGAAGAGCCGGAAGAAGAAGAGGTGACTGATGCGGATGACCTGTCAATGCTTGACCGATTACATAAAGGAGGTCTTCCACATGTTGTTCCCGATAGTGATGATGATGATGCATTTATTGATGATAGTGATGATGATGATGCATTTATTGATCCCGGAGCATATATAGACGAGCAAGATTATTATTAGTTCATGTCAGGTATTCAAATTTTATTATATACATGATGATGATACACTTAAATTATATACATATTATTATTGATGTCGGTTTTCAATTTTTTTATGTTGTACTAATTTAGTTTACTCTTTGTCATGGCAGGTGTTGAAAGATGGTGGGCGCGGGTCCAGAGCGATCCGTGACTCCTTCTTTGTTGGCGCGTGGTGGGAGGGGTACTTCCATTCCACCTGATTCTCTCCGGAGAGCGTTGCTCGATAGTTTGCAGACACAGGCGGGCGCATCTTCATCAGAGTCGACGCCCACCGGGAGAGGAGGTCGGGGGAAGAAGAAGGGAGGAGGTAGAGGTACACGTGCCCGCGAGAGAGGTATGCAGGCTGCTACGCCTTCCTCGCCGCCATCCCAGCTGATTCACCCGAGCACAGGACTGCTAGGGTGGACCCGTCTGAGGTGGAGGCTACGCGGACTACTATCCACGAGCCTCGGGTCGATGAGCCTTCGACCCACGAGACTCCTGTCCCAGACGCTTCGTCCCACGAGACTTCGGAGCAGAGCAGGGGTCAGGCTTCGTCCCAGCAGACCCCATGGGATACCTGGCCGGATCTGTGTCAGCAGGACCCGAGTGGCCATGCTAATGGTGGCGGGGATCGGTTTTCTGATAGCGAGGACGAGGTGGTTGAGGGGGCCACCCTCTACCAGTGCGGTAGTACATGGCTTCCGCCTGTGCCGGTGACTCGCGAGCAGAGGCCGGTGATTAGGCCTGATGGGGAGAAGTAAGTGCATTTACTCTTTTTTAACCTTGTGCCTTCACGTTTCTTAAAATATCTGATGTGCTGGCTTTGTCATACTGCAAGGGTTGGATTCATGCCAAGGATGTCCGCAGGCCCAACACCGTCCTTGGTGTAATTTGCCAGCAAAACTTCCCGGGGTTTGTCACGTTGCCCGGTGAGGGTCAGCTTCCAGAGCTAGGATTGAGCTGGGAGCACTACTTGGCTGCCCCGGCCCCGCCGGAGGAGACGATCGACGGTGTCTTGTGCCACACGAGGGCCGACATGGTGATCAGACAGTTTTGGGTAATTCCTCCTTTACACAATTAAAAATCAACAATAGCTAGTTATTGTACTAATCAGTGTTGTATCATTTGATTGTAGACCTTCTACAGGTGTGAGGAGGGATACTAGTAGGCTGCGGCATAGGTTATCGATGCCGAGTGCAGCCGCCTACTACAGAACTTACGGCTCGAGGCTCGGCCGCAGGCTGTTTGAGACTACTATGCCTCGTGGCGTGTTAAGAAGGACAAGTCGTTGTGCCGCAGAAAGTTTCTGCAGAAGGAGCAGTACATGAAGGTAATTACCTATTCTTAAGGCCTTGTACTTAGTTTCCTTGATTTGATTCGCAGGCGTAGCGCTCAAATTTCTCTTTACTAACTTAGGTGCCCCCGAGATGGTGTGCGGATAAGATGGCTTGTTGGGAGGCATTGGTGGATGAGTGGTGCTCAGACAAATGGCTAGCCGTCCACAACAATGCCAAGGATCGGCGTGCCAAAATGGTTGGTGTGCCACACCATCAAGGCAACGCCAACTTATATCAGTTCGAGCGGAACTGGGTATGTGGTTTGCTTCATGATTCATGCAATTCATTCTTGATGCTAGCTTGAGCCCTTTATTAATACTTTGTTCCTCTCTTTTAGGCGCACTACAATAACACGGAGGTGCCAGAGGTGTACGACCTCTATGCCATGGCCCATACTGCCTCGTAAAAGAAGGCCACGGCATTCTCTGAGTCTGACCTCGATCATCCCGAGAACTTCACCAACATCTCCTCCCACCAGAAGCTCGTGAGGTACAGAGATGAGGGGAAGGCGAGGAAAGGGGAGGACTTTAACATGAGCCAGCATCCTATTAATCCAGAGCTAGTGATGATAGCTGGCGGCGGGAGGCCCCATGGCTAGATAGCCATTGGAGATGGACTTATACGGTCTTCTCGCACTCTCCAGGAGATCAATGCGCACCAAACGAGCTCATGTCCTGAAAATAGGCCTTGTCGATGGCCAGTCGAGCTCGCCATCGAGGTTAGTTATACGGACTTAGATATCGATCTTTCCTCCATTACATTGTGTGTGCGAACAAAGATGATTACAATGCTAACGAGGAGTTGTGTTGCGGGCTGCTCTTCAGAAAGAGAGAGAGGCAACCCAGGCGCTTCTGGAGGATAGGGACCGGCAGGCAGCGGAGAAGGAGAGGGAGTTCGAGGAGAGGATGGCTAGGTTGCTGGAGGAGGAGAGGGCACGAAACGAGGCGTCTCACCGTGCCATGTACGAGCTCTTCGTGGTAAGTTTCTTCTTCATATTAGCCAAATCATGCATGTAATGTTCGTTTCATTAATAACTAATATGATTGACTTGTCAAAACCAAATGTGCAGTCTATGTGCGAGAAGATCGGATAGACCCCTCCGCCGATGCCAGTCATTACCGCGACGGGAACAGTGAGTTTCATTTGAATGGTCATTAGTTACTAGTCTTAACATTTCAGTGTCATCATGCTAACGAGACATTGCAAATGATATTTGGTGCAGCATAACTCCCGAGCCACATCGCACGACCCTTCTCCAGGGCATCCTTCTCTAGGTGAAACCATCCCGAGCAACCCCGGTGCTTCACCTCCGTGATGACGAGGACGGTAAGCCCTAATACACCACTTACTTGGCTCATTTTCCCAAAGAAAGGCATACTTAGCTAATTATCCTCCAAAATGACATAATTTAGCTTATTTACTTCATTTATGACATAATTAGCTTAGTTAGGTCAAAAATAGCATAATAACCTTGGTTAGGTCATAAATATCATATACTTAGCTTGTTTTCCTCCAAATTGACATAATAAGCTCAGTTAGCTCAAAAATGGCATAATTACCTTAATAATGACCTAATACTTGCCCTGTTTACCTAAGTTAGCTCTTTTTCTTCATCTTCTACTCCTTCTTCTTCTTCTTCTTCTTCTTCTTCTTCTTCTTCTAGTCTTCTCCTTCTTCTTCTTCTTCTTCTTCTTCTAGTCTTCTCCTTCTTCTTCTTCTTCTTCTTCTAGTCTTCTTCTTCTTCTAGTATTCTTCTTCTTCTTCTTCTTCTTCGAGTCTTCTTCTTCTTCTTCTAGTCTTCTTCTTCTTCTAACTGTCTTAGTTACTTCTTTTTTTGCAGATTTGATTCACTTGGAAGCTACCATTGATGGACTGCTAGTGTTTACTTTCTGTTTTCATTGATGGAAGCATGGATATGTTGCTAGCCTATGTGTTTTGATTCACTTGGAAACTATGTATTTTGCTAGCCTATGTGTTCTCTTGTGAAATATTCCATGATGATGTTGGATTCCATGGCCTATGCCTCTTTCATGATGATGTTGGATACATGGCCTATGCCTCTTTCTATAAATGTATATATATATCATATTTGTGCTGTGCAAATGCAGGGAATTAACAGAAAACAAACAAAAAAGATGTAATCCAGGAACTTTGCCGTCTGCCACCGACGGCAAAGGGAGCTTTGCCGTCCGCCACCGACGGCAAAGGTGACACGTGGCAACAACCTTTGCAACCTGGGAGCACCAGGTCTGAGCCATTTGGTCACTTTGCCGTCGGCTGGCAGACGGCAAAGTATGACATTTTGCCGTCGGCTGGCAGACGGTAAAGTATTGCAGTAGCCCATCTGGCCACTTTGCCGTCTCTGGCAGACATCAGAGGAGCTTGACTCTTTGCCGTCTGCAGGCGGACAGCAAACGCTTCCGTTAGCCACCTAACGGGGCTAACCTTACTACTGTGTCGTCCACTCGCTCTACCGTCTATAGGTCCTACATGGCAGACGGCAAAGATGTTTGTCGTCCGCTGTTATAAAGCAGACGGCAAGGTGCCCCTTTACCGTGATTTTCTGTGCTGGAAGTGGGGTCGTCTGCTGGCACACGGCAAAGGAGTTTGCCATCCGCGGACCTATCCTTTGCCGTCCGCCATGGCAGACGGCAAAGTACCTGATTCCTGTTGTGCCTCTCTAAGTATTAAGTACATGACAAATAGAGGCATGCTTGGAGAACGATGACATGATATAGACAAAGAAAACTCAATCAATATGAATTAACCCCATCGTTTTATCCTTAGTGGCAACAATACAAAGACATGTCTTGTCCCTTTTTGTCACTGGGATATAGAGCACCGCCAGATTGAACCCACTACAATGCACCCCTCACACTGAAGAAATATCAATCTAGTTGGCCAATCTATTTCAATAGATCGGAGTGATTTACGAAGCTATAAAAATCATGCAAATAAGAATCATAATAGAATTCAGAGAAGACTTATATCTTTTTCATGAATAATATGAACATAAACCCACAATTCATCGGATCCCAACAAACGCACCGCACAAAGTGAGTACATCGAATAGATCACCGCGAAGATGCGGTGAACTTTGTATTGAAGATCAAGAGAGAGAGAGAGAGAGAGAGAGAGAGAGAGAGAGGGAGAGAGATAGCCCTCTAGGTACTAACTACGGTCTCGTAGGTCTGTAGAGAACTACTCACACATCACCATGGGAGTAGCAAGGTTGATGTAGAGGCCCTCCGTGATCGATCCCCCCTCCGGCAGGGCATCGGAACTGGGCTCCAGATGGGCAAACGGCGGAACAAAGACTTGCGGCGGCGGAAAAAGTGTTTCTAGTGGCTCTCTAGGGTTTTCGGGAAATATTAGAATTTATAGGCCAGATAGGGGCATCGGGAGACACCAGGGGGAGCCAGCACACATCAGGGCGTGACCACCCCCCTGGGCGCGCCCAGTTGTGTGGTCGCTCCCTTGTGCGGCCTCCGGTCTCCTTCCGAAGCTTCCAGGTCTTCTTTTGGTCCAGAAAGAATCATAAAAAAGTTTCGGGGCAATTGGACTTCATTTGGTACTATAAACCTTAAAAGCCAAAAACATGCGGAAAATAGGAACTGGCACTGGGCACTGGGTTAATAGGTTAGTGCTCAAAAATAATATGAATTGGTAAACAAATACTAGACGTATCCATGGGTTAATAGGTTAGTTCTCAAAAATAATACCCAAAAATCATCCTAGAATGATAATATTATATCATGGAACAATCAAAAATTATAGATACGTTGGAGACGTATCAAGATCAGGGCCATGAGAGCGGGGAGGTGGCCCCAAGCCATTAGGGTGCGGACACCCCCATGGGCGCGCCCTGTTGGCTTGGGGGAACCTCGTGTGCCCTCCGGTCTTCCTTCGAAGCTTCCAGGTCTTATTTTGATCCAGAAAAAAACAACAATAAGTTTTGGGGTATTTGAACTTCGTTTGGTAAAGTATTCCTGAAAAGCCAAAAACAAGCAGAAAACAACAACTGACAATTGGCACTGGGATAATAGGTTAGTGCTCAAAAATAATATAAAACAACAAATAAATGCTTTAAAAGTATCCTAGAATGATAATATAATAGTACGGAACAATCAAAAATTATAGATATGTTTGGTTCTCGTCCCGCATTGATAATATAATGTAATAGGCACTTGACACCTCCAGCCTCTGCTCCTCCTAGGCGGCATTGGGTTCTCGTGCCCGCATTGCCGAGCCCACGGCCATGGCTTCCCAATTCGGAAGCGCTCGCCTATCGCCGCGCAAGGCAACAGGCGGTGTAGGCCGCCTTCAGAGCATCTACAGCCGGAACTTGCAAATCCGGACACTGACTGGTCACGCCTCAAATAATGCATTCTACATCCGGACACCTCAAATCTCATATCTCAAATCCATACAAACATGCAACTACTACGTCGATGCATTACACACATCGTCCGACTACTCCATCACTACTAAACATACCATTGGACTACCAAAATTTGGCATGTTTGGATATGGTGGAGATCATCCACGGCTGCCACTTCCCTTTCCGGCGCCCTTGTCGTCCTTCTCGTGGAAGTACCAGTCAAAGGCGCGGTAGGGATCGAGCCGGAGCTGTCCTCGCCGTCGTTGTCATTTCACGGACCGCCTGATTCTACTCGCGGGCGAGGGCGCGCGTGTTCCTCTGGTGCCGTTTCTTCAAAACGCGGACGTAGACGGCTTCCTCCTCTGCAGTCGCATGCGCCGCCGCATCAGCCGCCTCCGCCTCCCGCATTTCCTCCATGAGATAGGCTTCGGCGACCCTTATCCTCTCCTTCCCACGGCAGGTAGCCCATTCCCGATGGGGCTCAAAGTCTGTCGGACCGGTGATGGGGAAAGAGAGATTTTCTACCCGTCGGGACCGCGATGATCCCGTCCCAGAGTAACCGAGCTCCCATTGAACGGACACTATGGAGTCGCGCCGGACAGATCCTGCCGTCGGCCGGGCGCTGTCCTCGCGGGAGCGGCAGAGCGCAATGCGGACCGCCATTGCCTCCTCCAATCCACAGGGGACGACCCCCCAGTCGATGGATCTGGATTGGTCGGAGTCAGATCCGCTGTCCTCCATGCCGGAGAAGGCCGAAGATCGCCGGAGGTGAGCTAGGGTGGCGGATGGGAATGAAGGGAAGTGGAGTGAAGTGGCTAGGGTTTTGTCCGGCGAGCGGACGAGGACGAATATATGTGGGGTCGATATGAAAAAAATAAGTAAATAAAAAGTCTGATTTTTTTAAATAAAATTGGCTTTCTTTTGCGCTAGCTAGTATATAAAATTTCACGAACAAAATACACCGTTGACTTCCGGGCCAAAAATATTTTATTGGTATATACAAGTCACTTTTCACTCTATTTTTGACATAATTTTTCGTTTTTGCCTTGAAGTCATCGGGGGGGGTTTTCTTTCGTGGATTTTTTTTATGTGTATAATGGCCGGTCAGGTTTATTTCAGAAATATTTTCTGAATTTCTGGAGTTTTATGTAATTATTACTTTTTCATATAGGGTGTATAGTGTACATGCGAGAGTGGAAATGTGCCTTTCCAATGGAAGAGCTGATGCTAGTCCCTCGCTTGTCCCCTCGTTATTCCTTTCGAGTGAAAGACCAGGTGCTAGTCCAAACGTACATGTTAGGAATTAATTAGCACATGTCTATTGTTAATTAACAAACAGTCATTAGCAAAGGGTGTGTCCAACTCTGAACAGTCATCTCTTTTCTCTCTTTCTAATGCCAACAGGTACATGTTCTGGAGGGATGCCTCCGAACAGACACCTCTTCTTCCCACCTATTCCAAATGTATATATATTTGAGAATCAATAGAAATCAGGACTACTCGTCCATTCACTTTCATTCAATCTCGTCTTACTCTAACACGTTATCAGCACATAGACTGTTCCATGGAGTAATCGGATACGGCAGAAACAATCCGACCAGCGCGCAAAGCATGGAGACATGCCATACAGGAAGCGCCCAGCGGCCGTCGCGCGCTCCGAGGCAGCTCGATTCAAAGACGTGCATGCATCCCTGATGGGAAATCAACAACGAAACTGCATGCATTCCCGCGGGAAATTGATCAGGAGAAGGCTAACTTGATTTTCATTTTTGAGATTAGCATCAAACGACGACGACGGGGACGCAGGCCGCGGCATCCTGGTGCGGTTCTCTGCGTACTCCGTCGACTGGAGCAAGGCGCGGGGCAGCTTCATCCAGCGCGAGGGACGGCCTCGCCCTTCAGGACGGCGGCTTGGCAGAGCCTGCAGTATGGTAAGCGTACGCGGTCGAAATGGTGCGCGGAGTGACGGCAGCCAGGCTGGCTGTGGCAGAACGACGACAAAGACATGCATGCATCGAATCAATCGGCAAATGCAAATTTGTTGTCTTCTTGTGATTAAGATATAAGAAGACTCTCTCTGATCCGTTGTGCTTTTTTGTACGAGAATTGCTTCATCGAATCAAACATGAAGAGGCTGGCGGCAAGCACGGCAGCGCGTCTGCGGTTAGACACGGAATGCGACGATACACTGTACCGTCCACGGCAAAGACAAGGATTCATCCGCTTGCATGCATTCGTACAATTTTTTTTTTTTGAGGAATCACGCGGGGGGGGGATCCCCACCTGTATATATATTGCTCAAAGCGGCCCTGGGGCCAAGGTGTTACAAAGAGATGACTGCCGTCACTGTACCGTACAAGGTGTTACAGGGTCACGGAAATCCGTGAAGAGAGGTAGTCGCGCCAAGACAAGGCAGCGACCTTATCACTCGGTTCTTTAAACCGAAGAGTCTAGAGATCGAGGTCCCTACATATTAATGGTTACAGAAGGGGTAAGACATTCATTCCTAAAAGCAGCTGCGTTTCTTGACTCCCAAATTTTCGTTAGCATAGGTAGAAGGATCTCAGGCCAAATCGAGGAGGCAAGTTGCACCGGGGTGGTGGTAGCCCAAAGGCCTTGGAACCGAGTTGGGGGGGGGGGGGGGGGGGGGGGGGTGATGGCGAGCTGCCGCCAGACATCCGCGGCCGCCGGGCACCCGATGAAGAGGTGCTGAGTGTCCTCGGAGGTGGCGTTACAGCACGGGCAATCTCCATTAGCAGAGATGTGTTTGTGGAACAGGTTGGCCTTGGTGTTTAGGCGGAAAATCATGATCTTGCCAGCACACCGGCTGCGCCAAATGAGGTCTGCGTGGTCACACTGAATGTCTTCATGAATGAGGATGTCGTAGGCAGCCCTTGGAGAGAAACGTAGGCCATGAATCAGTGAGCGCTCATCATGCTCGTCAGAAAACCTAAAATCCTGCAACAACAAAAACACTGCAGCCAACTCTGTTGACGCAGCATTGGTAAGCCGGTTTTGCAGGATCGAAAGTAGCCCGTCTTGCAGAACAGGGGAAACTAAAATATCTTGGTTGGTGGAGTGAGAGTAAATGGCTGGCAATAGCTTAGCAAGGGGCTTAGAGGCCAACCAAGTATCTTTCCAGAAGAAAGTTCGATTACCATTATTCGTAATGACGAAGGAGATGGAGAGTAGCGTAGGCATATGTGTTTGTATAATTTTTGTGAGGAAGGTGGGTTTGGGAGAGTGGAGGATGGTACAGCTGTTGTGTTTTAGGAACCAGGTTAGGAAGGGGATGGGGGTGTTTGAGGTTAAGCATTTGAAGGCAAATTTCATCAATAAGCAGTTGTTTTGTAACTCTAGATTTTTGATGCCTAGACCACCGAATTTTTTTGGTTTACAAATGTTTTTCCAAGCAATTAGACATTTTGCTCCTGTGCATGTATCTTCCGCCGTCCAAAAGAATGCTCGACGAATGGCGTCCAACTCTTTAATAACCTTTTTTGGAAGTTGAAAAATAGACATAAAGTAAGTGGCTAGAGAATCTAGAACGGACGAGAGAAGAACTAGGCGAGTGCAATGAGGAAGCAGTTTAGCGCGCCAACCGGTGAGGTACTTGTGGCAGCTAGTGATAATGGGCTGGAAGGTGGAAGCCGGGAGTTTGCGCGGGGAAAGAGGAAGGCCAAGGTAGGTTTGCAGAAACGAGGACGTTTGGCAGCCAAGAGTGTTGGAGATATGCCCTAGAGGCAATCATGTGATGATTTCGTTTCCTATGTATTCATGAGTATTTTGTATTGTCCTTGAACATCATCAGTGATATGTATCAATAAGTATGTGACTTATTTGTGAAACTATATATAGTATGATGATTATTCTAATAGTCCCTAGTTGTTAAGGTTATGCGGACACATATCCTTTACTAGTATACGATTCAGTTGATGACTACGTTTCACAAGTCATGTGCATAGAGATGCTAAACTGATAGTATGGACTCGGAAATTGAGATCACCGAGTCGGACAGACCCACTTTGAGACACAGCGAGATAATGTCATCTGTTAGTCTCAAGCACAATGTATATTCCATGTCCTAGACCTGAGGTCATCGCATGTTCTCGGGATGAGGATCGACTTACTTAGGGTCTATCAAACGCTACTCCGTAACTGGGTAGTTATAAAGGTAGCTTTCGGGTGAGTCGTGAGACATGCCGCGAGACATGGTTAACCAAGATGAGATTTCCCCTCCGTGAGGAGAGATATTCTCTGGGCCCTCTCGTGTGATCAGATTCAGAAAGCATGGCCATGCGACATGGGTTAAGTGTTAACCCAGTTCGGGAATCTGCATCACGGTTTCGAGAAGAGATGTCGAGCTACCACAAGGGTGACAAGTACTCGCCTTGAGCTCTACAACCTATATCATGAGGCAAAAGGAATGTTGTATATGACACATTGTCGAGGTTCGTCTAACGACTTTGCGCACACATGGGAGTTGGCACGTTCTGCTAGGAGCCGCTACCGACTATCGACTCGGGTCGTGTCCATGTGTACGTGAACCTATAGGGTCGCACACTTAAGGGATTGCAGCCCATTCGGATTGGATCCGAATGGAAAATGGGACTAGACTCGTCGTAGGCCTCAAGTGTTGAGCCCACTTCGGAGGTCTATATAAAGGGGAGTTGGCGCACCTTTCAGGGTTGATCTTTTCCTCCCGTCGACAGCCACCGCCACTCCCCACGCCACCATGCCGTGCGATCGGACCTAGCAGTCCGCCGCCTGACGCTTCCCCCGTACGTGTGGATACCTTGGAGGCATCGCATCTGCGGTGCTTGGACGAACCGTTCGAGGGATCCGTGAGGAACTGTTCGAGGGATCCGCGAGGAGCTGTTCATGGGAGATCGATGTTCGTAGGAGATCCGCTACACGAGGAGGAGACGAATTGGCTGATCGACTACACGCATCACCAACTCTAGTTCCGCTGCGGTGACTGTGCGTCTAGTGGTAAACCCGATCCCGTGATCTATTTCCAGCAGCATGTTCTTGGGTGCACGGTAGAAAATTTTTATTTGGCGCTAGCGTAGCGTACCGCGTATTCCAACAGTGGTATCAGAGCCTCCGCTGTGTGGTGATAGATTTGGTGATTTGCATATGAGATATGTAGATCGGTTCAGGTGCGGGTCGATGAGATCGGATGTGCACGTCAGTGTTGACGGTTGGTTTCGTGATCTTGATTCCGTGATCGTGATGCAGAGGTCGTGACATGAATTACCCCTACCGGTCGGTTTCCGCCATCGGGGTAGACAGTGGAACGTAAATCCAGATGTAGCACGCGAAGATCAATGAGATTGATCGAACCGGAGCAAAGATCACTAGTGCAGAATCGGCCTCTAGTGCCGGTTCGTAAGGGCCTTTAGTGCCGGTTCTCCAACCGGCACTAAAGGGTGGGGATTAAAGCCCCCCCCCCCTTTAGTCCCGGTTCATCATGGCCCGGCACTAAAGGCCCACCACGTGGCACCTGCCGGCGCCGTGGGCTGGGGGACCTTTAGTCCCGGTTGGTAACACCAACCGGGACTAAAAGTATTTAATTCTTTTAATTTTGATTTATTTTTCCTTTTAATCATTTAGGGGTTTATGAATTAATTATGGTTTATTTTTACTTTTAATTTTGTGTTTTCCATTTAAGTATTTTTCATTTCAAACATATATTACGCTACTACATACTGTACACGTTGTGCATATATATATAAATAGAATTTCTCGTAGAACCGATCATATATATATATATCATCGAATTTCTCGTACGACGACCATTCACATACATATATATATATACAATTTGGTATATACAATTTCTCCTACAATTTGCTGATCATTACATATGCAAGCATTACTGCTTGATGTTGTAATGGTATTCTCCTTTGGGATCTATGACCTGGTCGACCAGAAATCCAGCTATTTCCTCTTGAATTGCTGGTACGCGAGCCGTTGGTAGGAGCTGGCCCCGCATCTCCGTCAGCTATAAGAAGGAGATCAAGATGAATATATTAGTTGTGTGTATATATATTAGCTAGATCATGATAAAAAAATTATGGATAGTGTTCTGGAAACCGTACCCAAAGATTTCTTTCGTTTCTGCTCCTTTCAGACGTGATCATGCGAATGTTCTCGCAAACGTAGTATGCACATAAACTATTCCCCTGCTCCTGGCTCATGCACTTTACGAGAATAAAATTCAATCAGGTAATAATTAATCAAGCATGATAATGGTATTGAAACTAGAATTAAAGAGATGCACGGACGTAGCTAGGTAGTACTACTTAATTACCTTGGGTCGCACCCATGTCAGCTTTTGTTCCCAGTCGCCTGGGACCAGTTTGACGAACTTGGCCCAAGCCCTGCCCGCCGGCAAAGAAAATGAATAAAGGAGTTATTAACTAGTTGATATCAGGAAATGAAGTAAAGAGGCCGACATAGTGCGATAATGATTGAAATTACATGTCGACCATCCCCCTCACGGTTGCGTATTCGGATGGATTCTTATATAGTGAGTCCAGTACTTCAACTTTTCCCTTGTCAACTTCAATGATTTACAAGATCCAGTGGTAACTGCATGCGCACACGTTTTGTATATTTAAGCGGGCATGTGCATAACTCATCAACTACACTTATTAACATCTAGGAAGCAAAAAATAGAATTTGTAGTACAAGATATAGTAACACTCACCCGAAGTTGTAAGGAAGTAGTATTTCTGGTTGGGTGTTTAGTTGCTTCAAAAACTCTAGCACGAATCTCTCTGTGTCTTTTCTCGAATATTCATCTTCCCATATCGCTTGATTAACCGTATTTGGGTCAATGAACCGAATGCCATAGCGTCCAGCTTTTTTCATTTCATACATCTTCATTCTGCATAATACCACCGAAAAGAATATAGTGAGGATAATTACACGTAATGAACGAGAGCACAGCTAGCTAGCTAGAGACTTAAATTACAGAAAGAAATCACTTATAGACAATAGCAACTGACGATAGATTTGTCGAGTGCGTCTTGATTGAATAACTGAAACAACTCTGAATAATGACTCCACAAATCTTTTTTATGGAAGTAATGCTTTCTCTTGACGTTCACCATGAGGGACTCTTGATTGGTATTTGTTGTTTCTTGCATGTACCACGTATGCAAATTGTACAATCTCGTTGGTAGAAGCTTGACATCGTCAAGCTTGACCAGACGTTTGCCGCGGACATATTGGTATTTTACTTCCTCCTCTGTAATCCCAGGGATTTCCTCAAGGCCTAGGAGTTGTTCAACAGTGACACCGGCCTCTTTAGCCTGCCTTTTATGATCGTCGGTTACTACCAGCCGATCGGCGGTACTCACAGGTGTTTGTACAATGAGCGGGGGGGTCGATTGCACTGCCTGTTCTCCCAGCTAGTGAACAGTTTTCCCGCTTTTTTTGCCAACGACTGCTTGGCTTGTGCTCGAGCTCGAATCCTTTTGTCCTGCAAAATATGACTTCTTGATAGACCGCACACAGTCGCAGTCCTTCTGATTGACAGCCGGTCGAGCCATATCAATAAAGTGTTGTGAGACATGCTCAGGAACTTTCTCCTTTGGCGGCGGGGGCGGTTTCGGTCCAAAATGGGCCTTCACTTTGGCATCCACTACGGTGTCGAGTTCCTCCTCAGTCAGGTGGTAAGGCAACTTCGGAAGAGGCTTGAGGCTTGGACCATATTTGAATTTCTTGCCTGTTGTACCGCTAGCCGTCGTAGATGCGGCCTCTCTCTTCCGTTGTTGCTTAGGCGGTGGAGCACGCTGAGTCGGCGGAGACGGCAGACGCGGTGCCGGACTTGGAGGAGGAGGAGTCGGCTGACGCGGTGCCGGACTTGGAGGAGGAGGGGTTGGCTGACGCGGTGCCGGACTTGGAGGAGGAGTCGGCTGACGCGGTGCCGGACTTGGAGGAGGAGGAGTCGACTGACGCGGCGGCGGACTTGGAGGAGGAGGAGTCGGTGGCCTTGGAAAGACGATGCAATCCTTTTTCCATAGAATGATACGATGTATGGCCTCTCCCAGTGTTCTCTCCTCGTCACCTCCAAGAATGTCAAGTTGTAGCTCGTGATATCCTGACATCACTTCATCAACCCCGACACGAGCATAGCCAGCTGGAATGGGGTTGCAATGGAAGGTTGCTTCAGGGGGATTTGCTAAAGCATAGCCGTCCGCCACCTTCATGGATAAGTTCTTCACTTTCATGGGTAGCTCACAGTTAGTCCTGTCTTTGATATCATCCACAGGGTACCTAGCTAGCAGTGCATCATCGATATCGGCCGGGGCGGAACCCACGCTGCTTCTCGGCATAGATGGGACGGTGCTATCCAATGCTGGATCGTTCTGCTCATGCTGCCGCTGAGACGCCTTTTCCTGGCTGAGTGAGTCGATCTGCTCCTGCTGCCGCCTGAAAGCGCGTTCCAACTCTAGGTGCTTTGATTCTAGGCCTTCAAGGCGGAGTGCTTCCTCCTTCTTCTTCTGCTCCTCCTGCTTCTTCTTTCTCGCACGGCTTCTGTAGTCGTCGTTCCAATCCGCAAACCCCTCAAACCACGGAACAACGCCTTTGCCTCGTGTTCTTCCCGGGTGTTCATGATTCTTCAGGGCGCGCGTAAGCTCATCGTTCTCTCTGTTGGGCATGAACACCCCCGTTCGAGCTTCTTCTAGTGCAAGAAGTATTTCGTCTGTCACTTCTTTAAGACTTGTCTTCACCTTAACCAGCCCTGTCTCTGGGTCCAACTTCCCCCATGCGCATAAAACCATGTCCTGCACCTGGGGGGCCATGTCAATGTAACTGGAGTGACCCCTGCACTAATCATCTTTTGCTCAGATTGATCCCACTTAGGCAGGGCCACCTGGTAGCCACCTGGCCCCAGAGTATGGTGCCACTTCTTTTTCGCAGCATTAATCTTGTTTTTTCTAGACCGTTCCTTAGCGTGTTCCGATTCCTTGAACTTCACGAAAGCGTCCCAGTGATCTTTTGCCTTCACCAGTGCTCCCTTGAATTCTGGAGTCTTCTTTTTTGCTTTAACGTACGCAGTCCATGTATTTTTGTTGAAGGTGTTGAATGCGATCGCCATCTTTTTAAGAGCATAGTTTCTGACTTTCTTCAGATCTGCATCTGTCAAATTATCTGGTAGGGTGAAATGCCGCATGAGCGAATCCCGAAGCACATCTTTTGCTCTTTCGTTGACAAAAGTAACTCCTGCTCGATCTCCCTTTGCTGGCTTTTTCCATTCTTGAACGGAGATCGGGATTTGGTCCCTGACAATAACTCCGCATTGATTCTTGAACTTGGTCGCATTTTTCCTAGGTTCAAGCGGTTCGCCATTTGATGTTTTGATGGAATCGATGTTGAACTTTATGCCAGGGTCCAACTTTCTGGCCGGGCCTCGAACTACCCTGTCGCTTGTAGAAGATTTGCTCGATCCGGAGGCCTAAAAGAAGAAAGATCGATTCGTTAATACATACAAATGAATTCAGACATGTAATGATCACCGGATGGCTTATATAATAAATATACCTCGCCGATCATTGTTATTTGAAGAACATTTTCTTCGTCAACATCGTTGTCGTCGCCTTCATCTATTCGTTCGTCTTCATCAAATATCATACAACCCTCACCGGAATTGTTCAGATATTGCGAGCCGTTATCATCTTCAGGTTCATGCTCTGGGCTCGGGGAGCGTATGATGTCGAACAGAGCCTCTTCTCCTTCTCTGCCGGTATTGTCCATAGCTTTTACTTAACTAATCCAGAAGAAAGATAAAACAATTTAGTATTCAAATTAGAATGCATGCAATCAATAAGGAAAAACTGAATCATAGTACATAATATGCATCTCGAATAATTCATATAATATGCATCATCGAATATAATCTCAAATAAATCGTCTCGAATATTATCGAATATAATCTCGAATACATCTCGAGTATTATCACTAGCTAATACAGATCGAATATTATCGAAGAATCTAGTTCACTCGCGGTTCCTGAGGCACGGGCGGTGGACACCCAAAGAGAAGGAACCATCACAGGATCATAGCTCGGGTGAGATCCCTGAAGAACCTGCCAGGTATTGGAAAACCTGACGTCCAACGCATCCAAGTAGCGACGGACGTGCTCGTCCTCCTCCCTGACACGGTGACGTACCACCTCCAACGGGGCCGGCTGCCTCCTCACCGAAACTGGCCCACGCGAACGCCACCAAAGAAGCTCCGGGTTGACGACGGGACCCGGGGCCAGGTTCCTCACCAAGCTGCGCGCCCCTGAAGGTAGCACCTCCCAGTGCTAGCCCGGCGGAGCCCAGTCCTGAACGTTGAACCTCTGAAGCAGGACGTCGTCGCGAACGAGTCGACGACGAGGATGCGGGCCGGGCATCGTTGACTCCGAGAACAAATTCTATGCAAATTTAACATTTTTTAAATGCTTGATTGTGATTTCTTATATACGAGGAACCTTCAGAATCATAACGGATTCTCTTAACCTTTAAGGGATTTAACAAAATGGCCCCATTGTGGATGTGCAGAATATGGTCCATATTTTTCCTGATATCATCTACCCTTCTATATGTCACGTTGTCTAGCTAGTGTCAAAGGAAGAAAACCCTGGCTTCATCATTAGCCGGAAGTAACAGGCGCATGATGGTACGAAGCTATCCAAAGTTGTTTTGGAACGGAGTCTCGGATAGGATAATTAGCTTTTTGGTACGAAGTTCAGCAAGAGCCTTCCGAATATCGCTATTTGGAAGGCCTTTTTGCTGAACTTCGTACCAAAAAAGCTAATTATTCTATCAAGAACTCCGTTCCAAAATAACTTTGGAAAGCTTCGTACCATCATGCGCCCGTTACTTCCGCCTAATGATGAAGCCATGGTTTTCTTGAATCCTTTGACACTAGCTAGACAAAACGTGACATATAGAAGGGTAGATGCATGAGATCAGAAAAAAATTGGATCAACTTGTGCACATCCATAATGGGGGCATTCCTAAATCCCTTAAAGGACTAAGAGAATCTATTGTATACATACATATACTAATTGCAAATCTAACATTCATCTAACATTTCTATATCTTTTTTATATCTAAAATTTATATAGCAATAAAAAAAGTATAAAAAACTAAAAAACATTTCTATATCTTTTTTATATCTAACATTTATCTAACTATAACTAAAGTATAAAAAAGTAAAACAGATTCATCTAACATTTATATATGTAACATTTCATCTAACATTTATATATCTAACATTTCATCTAACATTTATATAACTAAAAGTATAAAAAAACTAGAAAACAGAAAAACATAAAATAAAAATGTGTTTGTGTGTGTGTGTGTGTGCGGGCTCGATCGATGGGAGGGGCGGCCATGGCGGCAGGGGCTCACAGCGGGGTGACGGCCGGCGAGGCGAGGCGAGTCGTCGGCGATGGCGACTGCGACGGCGACGACGACGGCGCACGAGGTCGCGAGGAGACCGGCGGCGTCGGGGAGGAGGCCGGCGCGTGCGGCCGGCGTCGGGGAGGAGGCGCGGGCGGCCGGCGTCGGGGGAGGCGACGGCGTTGCGCAGCAGCCTGGCGGCGTCTCGCGCGTTCGGCATCGTCGAGAGAGAATGGAGATCGATCTGAATTTTTGTGCTTATATAGAACAACCTTTAGTCCCGGTTGGCGGATCCAACCGCGACTAAAGGTAACCTTTCGTCGCGGTTGGAGCCACCAACCGCGACTAAAGGTATTTTTCGCCAGGCAAAGAGGCGGGAAGCGCAGACCTTTATTCGCGTTTGGTGGCACCAACCGCGACTAAAGGTTACCTTTAGTCGCGGTTGCAGCCACCAACCGCGACTAAAGGTCTCGTGCTGCCACAGCCGCGGTGCAGAAAGTTTAGTCCCACCTCGCCCAGCGAAGGGCGGCCGCACTGGTTTATAAGCCCCGCTGCGGCTCCTCCCTCGAGCTCCTCTCTAAGCAGGCCTATGTGGGCCTATTGAACCTGTGCTGCCCTGTTGGGCCTACTGGGCCTTGTGAGCCTGCGGTTGGGGCCCAGTAGGCGAACTTTTTTTTTACTTTTCAGTTTTTTTAATTTCTGTTTTATTTATTTTCTTTTGTTTCTGAGTTTTTTTGCTTTATTTAGAGTTAATGAGTGAATCTTTTTGCGTTAGGTCAAAAAAATTATAAACTTTCTGTTAGTGGCAGTAGTTTTCAAATTTGAATAGTTTAGATTCGAATTATTTGAAATTTGTGTGAATCACTAGTTTGTGAATAACTTTACTTTAAAAATAGATTTTGCAGTGATTCTTTTTTCTGCTATTTAATATTAGCATGTTTTATCATTATATTCAATTTGGAAATTCTCAGGTTATTTAAAAAATGAAATGCCTTTGTAACAGACGAGTTTTCGTCTGAAATCCTGATACTTCGAAAGAGATTGTCCATTTTGTACACGAAGTGCATCCAGTTTTTGCCGTAACCCTCTCAACTTTTTAGCACATGCTATGTGGATGAGATGATGATACCATGCCAACTTTCAACCTTCTCAGAGTTCATTTGTAGTGCTTTTCAATTTCAGGGTCATTTAGCTCAAAAAATCAGTAAATGCATGAAAAATAGCAAATGAAGTCAGAAAGGGTTGAAAATTGATGACGTGGCTTTGGACATAATATTTCGACGCGTTTCAAATGCCAAAACACATAAGTACACTAGTATTACAAAGATTCCCTCCGGTTTGTCTGAAGTGGGACTTTCCAGATATATAAGTCCGGAAACTAACTAGAGAAGCCGGTCACATCCCAGAGTGGGATCTTTGGGTATAAAACTTTTTCTTCGCGTGTGTCCCTTTGCGTCGTAACCATGGACAATCTTCATCGTTTAACTTGATGCTCGGGTCAACATTCACTCTGAAGGGAGCAATTTCATGAAACTTTTCATAATCTTCTGACATGTCTGTCTTGTCCTCCACTCCCACGATGTTTCTTTTCCCTGAAAGAACTATGTGGCGCTTTGGCCCATCGTATGATGTATTCGCTTCCTTATCTTTTCTTTTTCTCGGCTTGGTAGACATGTCCTTCACATAGAAAACCCGCGCAACATCATTGGCTAGGACGAATGGTTCGTCTGTGTACCCAAGATTGTTGAGATCCACTGTTGTCATTCCGTACTGCGGGTCTTCCTTTACCCCGCCTCCTGTTAGATTGACCCATTTGCACCGAAACAAAGGGTCCTTCAAACCAAGTCCATAGTCAAGTTCCCATATCTCCTCTATGTAACCAAAATATGTGTCCTTTGGCCTATTGGTGTTTGCTGCATCAAAGCGGACACCACTGTTTTGGTTGGCGCTCTTTTTATCTTGGGCGATCGTGTAAAATGCATTCCCATTTATCTCGTACCCTTTGAAAGTCAATATAGTCGAAGATGGTAACTTGGACAGCAAGTACAGGTCATTTGCAACAGTGTCGTCATGCATGAGACGTGTCTGCAACCTACCGGCGAAAGTCACCGTTTGTTCATGTGTAATCCAGTCATCAGACTGCTCCAGGTGTTTGGAGCATAGAATATTCTTGTGTTGTTCGATATACGGAGCCACCAAGGCGGAACTTTGTAGAACTATGTAGTGTGCTTGCGCCAAAGAATGCCCGTCCTGGCATATTACTGAATTCTTTCCTAGCGTGCCTTTTCCACCCAGTCTGCCCTCATGCCGCGATTCAGGAACACCAATCGGCTTAATGTCAGGAATAAAGTCAACACAAAACTCAATGACCTCCTCTGTTTCATGGCCCTTGGAGATGCTTCCTTCTGGCCTAGCACGATTATGAACATATTTCTTTAAGACTCCCATGAACCTCTCAAAGGGGAACATATTGTGTAGAAACACAGGACCCAGAATGGCAATCTCCTCGACTAGGTGAACTAGGACGTGCGTCATGATATTGAAGAAGGATGGTGGGAACACCAACTCGAAACTAAGAAGACATTGCACCAAATCATTCTCTAACCTTGGTAGGATTTCTGGATCGATTACCTTCTGAGAGATTGCATTGAGGAATGCACATAGCTTCACAATGGCTAATCGAACGTTTTCCGGTAGAAGCCCCCTCAATGCAATCGGAAGCAGTTGCGTCATAAGCACGTGGCAGTCATGAGACTTTAGGTTCTGGAACTTTTTCTCTGCCATATTTATTATTCCCTTTATATTCGACGAGAAGCCAGACAGGACCTTCATACTGAGCAGGCATTCGAAGAAGATTTCCTTCTCTTCTTTGGTAAGAGCATAGCTGGCATGACCCTGAAACTGCTTTGGATCCATGCCATCTTCTCCGTGCATACGTTGCTGGTCCTCCAGTGTCTCCGGTGTATCTTTTGTCTTCCCATACACGCCCAAGAAGAAGAGCAAGTTCACGCAAAGATTCTTCATCACGTGCATCACGTCGATTGCAGAGCGGACCTCTAGGTCTTTCCAATTGGGTAGGTCCCAAAATATAGATTTCTTCTTCCACATGGGTACGCGTCTGTCAACGTCATTCGGAACAGATTGTCCGCCAGGACCCTTTCCAAATATTACTTTTAAATCCTTGACCATATCAAGTATATCTTCATCAGTACGGTGGCGAGGCTTCTTCCGGTGATCTGTCTCACCTTTGAAATGCTTGCCTTTCTTTCTTACGGGATGCCTGCTCTGAAGAAATCGACGATGCCCCAGGTACACATTCTTCTTACATTTATCCAAATATATACTGTCGGTATCATCTAAACAGTGTGTGCATGCGTGGTATCCCTTGTTTGTCTGTCCTGAAAGGTTACTGAGAGCAGGCCAATCATTGATGGTTACAAACAGCAACGCATGTAGGTGAAATTCCTCTTGTTCTTTCTCATCCCACGCACGTACACCTTTTCCATTCCACAGCTGTAAAAGTTCTTCAACTAATGGCCTTAGGTACACATCAATGTCGTTGCCGGGTTGCTTGGGGCCTTGGATGAGCACTGGCATCATAATGAACTTCCGCTTCATGCACAACCAAGGAGGAAGGTTATAGATACATAGAGTCACAGGCCATGTGCTATGATTGCTGTTCTGCTCCCCAAAAGGATTAATGCCATTTGCACTTAAACCAAACCATACGTTCCTTGCGTCCTTTGCAAAGTCCTTCCACTTTCCCTCAATTTTTCTCCACTGCGATCCGTCAGCGGGTACTCTCAACTTCCCGTCTTTCTTACGGTCTTCGTTGTGGCATCGCATCAACTTGGCATGCTCTTTGTTTTGGAACAAACGTTTCAACCGTGGTATTATAGGAGCATACCACATCACCTTGGCAGGAATCTTCTTCCTGGGGCGCTCACCCTCAACATCACCAGGGTCATCGTGGCCGATCTTATAGCGCAATGCACAGTATACCGGGCATGCATTCAAATCCTCGTACTCACCGCGGTAGAGGATGCAGTCATTAGGGCATGCATGTATCTTCTGCACCTCTAATCCTAGAGGGCAGACAGCCTTGTTTGCTTCGTACGTACTGTCGGGCAATTCGTTGTCCTTTGGTAGCTTCTTCTTTAACATTATCAGCAACTTTTCAAATGCCTTGTCAGATACACCATTCTCTGCCTTCCATTGCAGCAATTCCAGTGTGGTACCCAACTTTTTCTTGTCATCTTCGCAATTTGGGTACAACAATTTATTGTGATCCTCTAACATGCGCTGCAACTTCAGCTTCTCCTTTTCACTTGCGCAGTTTCTGTTTGCATCGGCAATGGCTCGACCAAGATCATGAGCAGGCTCATCTGATGCCTCTTCTTCAGCTCCTTCCCGCATTGCCGGCTCAGCTTCTTCCCCCATTGTTGTACCATCGTATTCATGGAACCCATGGCCAGGATAGTTGTCGTCATCCTCTTCTTCTTCATTCTCTTCCATTAGGACCCCTCTTTCTCCGTGCTTGGTCCAACAGTTATAGCCGGACATGAAACCGGACTCAAACATGTGGACGTGAATGGTTCTTGAGTTAGAGTAATTTCAATCATTCTTACAGCCAGCACATGGACAATACATAAAACCTTCCGTCCGCTTGTTTGCCTCAGCCGCAACCAGAAAAGTATGCACGTCATTAATGAACTGGGGAGAGCATCGGTCATCGTACATCCATTGCCGGCTCATCTTCATTACACAACACCGAAAATACCAAATTAATACAAGTTCATACATAAAGTTCATACACACTTGTTCTCATAAAACAACATACAAACTCTCTAGCTAAAGCATTTAAATGCAACAACAAATGCGATCAAGATCGCAACTAAGGTAACTATTGATCCAACATCATAGTGATACCAAGCCTCACTATCAATGGCATATTTTTTAAATTTTCTAATCTTCAAGCGCATTGCATCCATCTTGATCTTGTGATCATCGACGACATCGGCAACATACAACTCCAGTTTCATCTTCTCTTCTTCAACTCTTTTCAATTTTTCTTTCAAATACTCGTTTTCTTTTTCAACTAAAGTTAACTTCTTGACAAGAATATCTATGTCGGTTGCAATTTCTGGTTCACATACCTCCTAGATAAAAATATCTATGTCAACTTGATGGGCATAATTGTCATAAACACGAAATGCAACAAATAGTTATAAAAGAGAGTATATACCACATCCGAATCATAAACCGGACGAGGGCCGACGGGGACGGATATCAAAACCATGCCACTATGTATAACAAACAACCATATAGGTAAGAAAACTAAACAAGTAACTATCTAAATCTTACAAACATGATTTTTTTTATAAAAAGGATAAGAACAAGAGGCTCACCAAGGTGGTGCCGGCGACGGGACGGTGCGGGCAATCGACGGTGGTTAGGACGGGGACAGGAAGGCACTAAGTAAACCACACCTACACATGCAAAGTAAGAAGTTAATTTGAGCTCAAATTGCATATAAATCAAATAAACTACCACATATAAATACTCCCAAACTAAAACCCACAAATCACTATACTTATAGAGCATTGCAAGAGCTAATCTAGCAATGAGAGATGAAAGGACAAAGTTGCTAACCTTTGTGAACACTTGGATGGATGGGGTGCCTCCAAATCTTGACAAATTTTGGCAAAAATGGAGTTGAGCTCAAGCAAGGGGAAGAACAAAGGAGAGGAAGAAGGGGAAAAACAGGGAGGAGTGTGCTCGGGCTGGCCGAAGGGTTCATATAGGGGATCTTTAGTCCCGGTTCGTGACACAAACCGGGACTAAAGGTGAGCCTATAGTCCCGGTTCGTGCCACGAACCGGGACTAAAGGTGATCGTGGGGCCCCAGGCTGACACCAGCCTGCCACCACCCCTTTAGTCCCGGTTCGTGTTACGAACCGGGAATAGAGGTCCGGAACGAACCGGGACTAATGATGCCCGTCCCGAACCGGGACTAATGGTCACATTAGTGCCGGTTCAAAACCAGACCGGGACTAATACTTTGGACAAAAGGTCTGTTTTTCTACTAGTGGATCGACACCGTGGAAATGTGATTTCCGCAGTGCTGAAATCTGTTGGAGGGGTCATAGTAAAACGGGCATAACTTTTGCATACGAACTCCGTTTTCGCTCCACGACCTGTCAAACTGAAGGGCACGAAAAGATGCATTTGACCTTCAACGGCTTTGCCGTTTTCGGCGATATTTTCGAGGTCAAAATCCTCTTGGAAAATAGAGTTTCAGACAGTTTTATTTTCGACGGTAGAACGTCTGACTTGTTTTTGCAGGGAATGTTTGTGATTTGGTATAGCCCATGAATGTTGCTTGTAAATTATTAAATCATGACCTGCGATTCATGAGTGCGGCAACCGGCTGGAGCCATATGGTTGTCCCATTATTGTATTAATGACCTGCGTGTCAACATGAGATGCCTTGAATGTAATTTACTCGCATAGCTATTACTTTGTAATAGCATAGTATCTTATGTAACACTTGGCGGTTGACACCATGTGTGGAGATGGAGATCACCACAAGGGCAACCATGCATGGAGATGGAGATCGCCATGGGCATGCAGCGCACGTGGAGATGGAGATCACCATGTGTTGATGAAAGGGGCTATACCATATCACACACTAGATCATTGATGGCGCGCGTTGCTGCGCCCGTCTATTTTGACCCATAGTTGTTAGGGATATAAAGTAATTTATATACATTTGCATGTGCGAGTATCAATTATTATATTTTTCTTTTGTTTTGTACTTATCATCTTTATTTTCCAATATCCAATATATTGGTATCTAAATGAAAAGTAATCTAGACTGGTTAGCAAGAAAATAGTGTGGTATGTGCTGCTATGCACGTCCTATTTTTCCGTATAATAATACAAATTCCTAGTGATACATGCTGGCATGAAATATGAAAATTATAATACTAATCTTTTTTTGGTCTTTTAAGAACAATGATAATAAAATTTCCTGCTAATAAGTAGTGGCATGAAATATGAAAAATTAAATACTAAACAAGTTTTTGTCTTTTAAGAGCATTAACAAATTGAACTTTCTCGATTAAGAAAACATAGCACTGACCGATACTTGTTCATAAAACAACAATAAACAAAACACATAAAATAGTAAATATGTCTGCTTCAGTCGTAAGACCAATCACTATACAAAATATACGCCATGAACACATAGCGTCCAAAATGGCCTCACAAACTCCCCAACTTTGAACAAAAGGAACTAAATATTAAGGGCATCACGCAATTATATGATATGTAATATTTAGAACGTTGAATAATGCCCTTGCGGGTTCTCATGATCTCTTTCAAGGATGCCTATGTCCTAGTATTTGAGACATGATTCAAAGCCAATATTTGAATCTACATGAGAATTTCAGCAAACATTCATTTGAGAATTTCATTAACTAAGACAGTATGTGTAGCTACCTAAAGGAGCACACCTTACAGTATGCAATTTTCTTGATTTGCATCTCCTGCCACTCCTGGTTAAGTGACACAAGAACAGCTGGAAAACCCTTCCTTTTGTATTGTTGTACATGGCATCAGGCTGCTACCTTTACCTTCATACATGCTGCAAAAATAGTGACTGAAGATGCATACATACTACCTTACTTGACTTAAGATCTTTGCTTTCCTGACAACTATCAACATTGCACAAGACAGTAATCATGTCCTTTGAAGCGCTCAGAGTTAATCTTCTTGTATATTAAAGAACCGATATTACCCATGATAAGAGCACAAAATGCTTACAGACAGCGTTGAGACGTGCTCCTTCCTTAAGATTCACAAGAATCTGCTAAGTGTTATATGTGCGCACATACCCTGCACTTTAACATCGTGTTGATAACGCCGCAGAAGTTTAGAAGGAATGTAGCCCCTGTTGGCACAAAAATACATGATCAGACCAAAATCAGTGTTCCTTTTTCAATTACCCAATGAGATTCATTAGCAAGCTTTTCAGAGAATAGTTCGCTGTCAAGCTGGGCACTGATACAAGCCATCAGGTACTCGACAGGCTTTAGTGTGGTTACTTCATATGTGCCCCTTGAGACTCCAGAAACCCACCTATACATGTACCTGCTTCTTGCCTTCTTCTTACCACATGTTATCTCCAAGTATGTACCTGATCCGAAAAATAGCAATCGCATATTATCCCTCTATGTTGTTGCAAACAAATACAGATTTATGAATGTCACCCATAGAATTAAGTATGCTGCATTTTTGCACGAGAAAAATAGGAATCACTATATGTATTTTTAGTTCCTAAAGCCACAAGGGATGACTGAAATCCTTGAAACGATTGCATTTTCTTATTTCTCCAGAGGGATACTAATCTATATTTATTTTTTCCGGGGGTGAAATCTTTGTTGTTCATTGACAAAAGTGAACAGGACAACTAATGTTCTTATAGGCTGACACTATATACAATTCCATCGCAAAGGCTAAACTTGACTAAATATACACAATAGGAGAAGATAAACATCCTGAAATAAGTTATTTCGTGTTAGTTTCCCTTTTAAAAACATGAGGTGCTCCAATTAGTTAGTAATAACCAAAAAACATTGTAGGATCAAAATTTGTTTATAATATACATACATAAATAAATACGAAGACAATTTCTTATAGTAACAAAAAAAGTGTGTAAAAAGAACCAACATCTCAACTCTTTCATGTTTGCAATTTAATCTAAGATGGATGTAGATTATGGTAGAACATTTTCACAAAATCGTACTTCAGATATTTTGGCAAGATGGTTCAAGTGTCAGGTGTCAAGATGACAAGATTTGCGTCTTTTCCTCTTCTAGTACTGCCCCTTTCCTCCCTGGATAGCTTTGCGATTAGCCTGATCATACGTCTCTTTGGAGTTAGCTTGTGTATAAATTGCTGCTGGGAAATCATGTATACAAAACGAATGTCCTTACAGCAAAGGAACAGGACTGACTACATTCTTTGAGGGACAAACTGGACAACTAATTTCAGATCCTCGATGGTGCATAGATATAAGATGTAGGTATTGGAAAACAACTGTACCTATCCAGGAGCAGATTCTCAGTTCCGAGTGATACATACACTCTGCCACTCTGGGGATACAGAACCTTTGAGCGAACGAGCAACAGTCAACAGTCAACAAGAAGTCAGCTGGATAATAAGGGGAGTGAGCAAGATGCCAGGCAAAATGGAAACTAAGAAAAAAACATGTCTGACAAATGGCTAGAGGTCACAGATACGGAATGAAGAAAGGAAAATATCCTACACGGCATGATATATTAGCAATCGGAGGATGTAGTAATGCAGCGATGGCAGAAATGATTTCATCATCGGTGACATGTTGTTGGCATGGGCGACGTCGGCCACCGCTGCGCACGAAGTCCAACCGCCCCGTTTGGATCGGAGCATGGGGTTGCCTTAGAGATCCACCGACCTCGAGCGGCAGTGCTAGTGGTGGCGGTGCCGGCGGTGGCACAACTTCGCCGGAGCACTTCGATCAGAATCGCCCGCGGCGGCGGATCCCCTTCCCCCCTTGAGTCGAGCGAATTTTTTCAGGAGGGACAGCGATCGATCAGTCTGGGGATGGCCAACGCATCCCATCCCATCTCTTTCGCCTACCCCGGTGGATCCAATCGATCGACGAACACCGGCCGTTCCTCTCCTCTGTGCGCCGCTCCCGCTCCTCTCTGTGCCTTGCATATTCGCATCGGGAGTGGACTGGATGGACGCGGTCGCTCCTCTCCAATGTACCCCCCTTCTAGCGAAGCCCAGGATTAGCGAAGCGCTGGAATGGGCTGACCGAGGGCCCAGTGTACCAGAGGCTTCTGTTTCGGCCCCTAGAGCAGCAGCCCACAGGACAGCTGGGCCACTTTAAACATATTGCGGAACAGATCGCCTTAGACATGAAATCTGACGGCCAGAAACTCTCAAATCATAAAAATGGACGGCCGAAAACACAAATCGCTGTGAGGGCAGGGATTAGGTGCGGTTATACTGTCCTTAATATATAAACTGTCTGTGAAAGTTTATTCCTTTTATGCGCCCTTCTTTTGCATGATAGATGTTATTAAGTAGGGTGATCCCTCAAAGAATGTCAAAGTAAAATTGCCTCCCCAATTGCTGCAACATTACATGTTAAGTATTTTTAGTGGTGGGCCTATAAAATTAGGGTGCTGCTAATTCTCCTTAACGTGGTGTGTTTGTGTCGGACCCTTATGAGCGAAGCATTGGTTAACTTGTCGTGGCTATCAAAATAGTTTTGGGCCTCGAGGCATAAGACTTGGCGTGGCATGAGATGTCCCCAACAAACAAGAGTCGTATAGAGATACGATTAGCAAGTGTTGCTTACCGAGTGATCTAGTCTTCTAGCGGTGATGCAAAAGCTCACTAGTTGACATGTGGATCTTGGATCTTGAATCACTAAGAATCAACGGAGGGATGTTGATTTTAGTGGGAGTAATGTTCTTATTAAAATGTTTAATTTGAATTACTCTTTATGAATACATGTCTTAGTGTTTTGCATATTTCTGTTGTAGATCAATGGCACCACCTGCTCAACCCAGTTTTTCGTTGAAATCAATCCAAAAAAGGATAAACTGAATGGAACAAACTTTACCACCTGGTATAGAAATCTGAAAATTGTTCTCAGGCATGATAAAAGGAACATGTTCTAGAGGAACCCCTTCCAGAGGAACCTGTCGAGAATGCTAATGCCACGTCCAGGAATGCCCACCAGAAACTCGTTGATGAGTCAAACGAGATCAGCTGTCTCATGCTGGCTTCTATGGAGCCCGATGTGCAGTAGCATTTTGAAAACATTGAGGCTTTCGATATGATCGAGAACCTCAAGAGCATGTTTCAGATGCAGGCAAGGACCGAAAGGTGCAACGTCAGGCGATCCTTGATGAATTGTAAGCTGAAAGAGGGTGATCCACTGAGCCCCGCATGTGATCAAGATGATCGGATACATGCAAGCTTTGGGTCGGTTAGGCTTCCCACTTGGGGACGAATTGTCCACGGATACAATTCTGGCTTCTCTTCCGACTAGCTATGGGGCGTTCATCTCGACTTCCATATACACAGCATGGAAAAGAAGGTCACTGAATTGCATGGGATGCTAAAAGTGGCAGAGCAGGATATCAAGAAAGGCAAGCATCAAGTGTTGATGGTGCAGAACACGGCAAAGTTCAAGAAGAGCTGGTCCAAGAAAAAGACTAAGGCAAAGGGCAAGGAGGCAACTCCTACTGTCGCCGCCGCGCCCAAGTCCGAACCAAACACGGGGACCGTTTGCTTTCACTGCAAGGAAACCGGTCACTGGAAGAGGAACTGCAGCAAGTGGCTTGCCCAGATAGGCAAGAAGACTGGAACTGTGACTTCTTCTTCAGGTACACTTGTTGTATATGTTATAGACATTTTTCTTCCTGATATTTCTAGTAGCTCTTGGGTATATGATACCGGATCGGTTGTTCACATATGCAACTCGATGCAGGGGCTAAGAAGTACTAGAAATGTTGCCAGAGGAGAAGTTGACATACGCGTCAGGAATAAAGCAAGAGTTGCTGCATTAGCCGTCGGCACCATGCAACTTAATTTACCTTCAGGATTTGTAATGGAACTTGGTAATTGTTATTATGTTCCTGCATTGATTCGAAACATTATTTCGGCCTCATGTTTGATGAGGCAAGATTATGAATTCAGTATTAAGGACAATGGTTGTTCTATTTACTTGAATGAAATGTTTTATGGCTTTGCACCTGTTAAGAAGGGGTTATTTATATTAGATCTTGAAGGTGAATCGGTCTATAACATAAATGTCAAGAGGCATAAGCCTAACGAGATAAATCTGACTTACATCATATCTGGCATTGTCGACTAGGACAGATTAGTCAAAAGCGCATGAAGAAGCTCCATGATGATGGAGTTCTGACTTCATTTGATTTTGAATCATTTGAGACATGTGAGTCCTGCCTACTCGGCAAGATGACTAAGACTCCTTTTGCAAAGAGTTGTGAGAGGGCGTCTGAGCTATTGGAACTTATACATAGTGATGTATGTGGACCAATGAGCACGACAGCTAGAGGTGGTTTCCAATACTTCGTGACTTTTACCGAAGACTTTAGTAGATATGGATATGTCTACTTGATGAGGCACAAGTCAGAAACTTTTAAAAAGTTCAAGGATTTTCGGAACGAAGTGGAAAATCAACTCGGCAAGACAATCAAGCTTCTACAATCTGGTCGTGGCGGTGAGTATATGAGCCAGGAGTTTGATGATCATCTGAAGAGCCGTGGAATAGTTCCACAACTCACTCCTCCAGCTACGCCACAGAGAAATAGTGTGTCGGAACGGAGGAATCGGACTTTGTTAGACATTGTCCGATCGATGATGAGTCAGTCGGATTTACCCTTGTCATTTTGGGGATACGCTCTAGAAACCGCAGCTTTCACACTAAACAGGGTACCATCAAAGTCCGTAGATAAGACACCATATGAGAAATGGACTGCAAAGAGTCATAGCTTGTCTTTTCTAAAGATTTGGGGTTGTGAAGCATATGTCAAGCGACTCGAGTCGGACAAGCTCACACCCAAGTCGGACAAGTGCATATTCGTGGGATATCCTAGGGAAACCTTGGGATATTACTTCTACAACCGTGAAGAGGGCAAAGTGTTTGTCGCTCGACATGGAGTTTTTCTTGAGAAAGAGTTTCTCAATCGGAAGGCTAGTGGGAGGTCGGTCCGACTCGAAGAAATTCGAGAGCCACACGGGGACGTTCCGACAGGTGATTCAATCATGCCGGAGTTAGTCAGGGAACACGTAGTGGAATCGGCGCCGGTTCCACGTAGGTCGGAAAGGTTGCGCAATATGCACGACTGCAATGTGTTGTTCTTGGAGAACAACGAACCGACCACATATGCGGAAGCGATGGTGAGCCCTGATACCGAGTTATGGCTTGAGGCCATGAGATCCGAATTAAAGTCCATGGATGACAATCAAGTTTGGAACTTGGTTGATCCGCCAGATGGCGTTCGAGCCATTGAGTGCAAATGGATCTTTAAGAAGAAAATTGATATGCATGGAAATGTTGCAGTCCATAAGGCTCGACTTGTCGCTAAAGGGTATCGACAAGTTCAAGGAGTTGACTACGGTGAGACTTATTCACCGGTAGCGATGCCTAAATCAATTCGGATCATGCTTGCTATAGCTGCATATTTCGACTATGAGATATTGCAGATGGATGTCAAAATGGCTTCCCTTAATGGAAATTTAACTGAGGACGTGTATATGACACAACCCGAGGGTTTTTTCGATCCAAAGAATGATGGCATGGTATGCAAGCTTCAGAGATCCATTTTATGGATTGAGGCAAGCATCTCGGAATTGGAACATTCGTTTTAATGAAGTGGTCAAAGAGTTTGGCTTCATCAAGAACGACTATGATCATTGTGTATTCAAGAAGGTCAGTGGGAGCTCAGTTGCATTTCTAATCCTGTATGTGGATGACATATTGTTGATTGGAAATGATGTTCAAATGCTTGAATCTGTCAAGGACTCATTGAAAAATAGTTTTTCGATGAAAGACTTGGGAGAAGCAGCTTATATTTTGGGAATCAAGATTTATAGAGATAGATCGAGAAGGCTTATTGGATTAAGCCAAAGTACGTATATAGACAAGGTGTTGAAGCGGTTCAACATGCAAGATGCCAAGAAAGGGTTCTTGCCCATGTCACATGGTTAGCAAGACTTAGAGTCCTTCGACTCCTGATGAGCGAAGACGCATGGATGGGATTCCGTATGCTTCAGCTGTCGGGTCCATCATGTATGATATGGTATGTACTCGTCCTGATGTTAGCTTTGCTCTAAGCATATTAGGCAAATACCAGGCTGATCCAGGTGAGAGTCACTGGACAACAGTAAAGAATATCCTTAAATACTTGAGAAGAACAAAGGATATGTTCCTAGTTTATGGAGGTGAGGATGAGCTCATTGTAAAGAGTTACACTGATGCTAGTTTCCAAACCGATAGGGATGATAGTCGATCGCAATCTGGGTTTGTGTTCATTCTGAACGGAGGAGCAGTGAGCTGGAGGAGTGCCAAGCAAGATACGGTAGCTGATTCTACAACAGAGGCTGAGTACATTGCGGCTTCTGAAGCTGCAAAAGAAGGTGTTTGGGTGAAGAATTTTATTTCTGATCTTGGAGTGGTTCAGGACTCGTCCAATCCGTTGGACCTCTATTGCGATAATAGTGGTGCTATTGCACAAGTCAAGGAACCACGGAACCATCATAAAATCCAACACATACTCGGGCGTTTTAAGCTCATTCGCGACATTGTCGAGAAAGGCGATGTAAACATATGCAAGATACACACGGATGCAAATGTTGCTGATCCATTAACGAAGCCTCTCCCGCAGTCGAAGCATGAGATGCACATGAGGTCCATGGGCATACGATGCCTAGATGATTGACTCTAGTGCAAGTGGGAGACTGTTGGAGATATGCCCTAGAGGCAATCATGTGATGATTTCATTTCCTATGTATTCATGAGTATTTTGTATTGTCCTTGAACATCATCAGTGATATGTATCAATAAGTATGTGACTTATTTGTGAGACTATAAATAGTATGATGATTGTTCTAATAGTCCCTAGTTGTTAAGGTTATGCGGACACATATCCTTTACTAGTATACGATTCAGTTGATGACTACGTTTCACAAGTCATGTGCATAGAGATGCTAAACTGATAGTATGGACTCGGGGATTGAGATCACCGAGTCGGACAGACCCACTTTGAGACACAGCGAGATAATGTCATCTATCAGTCTCAAGCACAATGTATATGCCATGTCCTAGACCTGAGGTCATCGCATGTTCTCGGGATGAGGATCGACTTACTTAGGGTATATCAAACGCTACTCTGTAACTGGGTAGTTATAAAGGTAGCTTTCGGTTGAGTCGTGAGACATGCCGCGAGACATGGTTAACCAAGATGGGATTTGCCCCTCCTTGAGGAGAGATATTCTCTGGGCCCTCTCATGTGATCAGATTCAGAAAGCATGGCCATGTGACATGGGTTAAGTGTTAACCCAGTTCGGGAATCTGCATCACGGTTTCGAGAAGAGATGTCGAGCTATCACAAGGGTGACAAGTACTCGCCTTGAGCTCTACAACCTATATCATGAGGCAAAAGGAATGTTGTATATGACACATTGTCGAGGTTCATCTAAAGACTCTACGCACACATGGGAGTTGGCATGTTCTGCTAGGAGCCGCTACCGACTATCGACTCGGGTCATGTCCATGTGTACGTGAACCTATAGGGTCGCACACTTAAGGGATTGTATCCCATTCAGATTGGATCCGAATGGAAAATGGGACTAGACTCGTCGTGGGCCTCAAGTTTTGAGCCCACTTCGGAGGTCTATATAAAGGGGAGTGGGCGCACCTTTCAGGGTTGATCTTTTCCTCCCGTCGACAGCCTCCGCCACTCCCCACGCCACCATGCCGTGCGATCGGACCTAGCAGTCCGCCGCTCGACGCTGCCCCCGTACGTGTGGATACCTTGGAGGTATCGCATCTGCGGCGCTTGGACGAACTATTCGGGGGATCCATGAGGAACTGTTCGAGGGATCCGCGAGGAGCTGTTCGTGGGAGATCGCTGTTCGTGGGAGATCGGCTAAACGAGGAGGAGACGAATTGGCTGATCGACTACACGCATCACCAACTCTACTTCCACTGCGGTGACTACGCGTCTAGTGGTAAACCCGATCCCGTGATCTATTTCCAGCAGCATGTTCTTGGGTGCGCGGTAGAAATTTTTTATTTGGCGGTAGCGTAGCGTACCGCATGTTCCAACAAAGAGATGTGGCAATGTTGTTTGAGGTGTCTCGGTCGGTATGAATAGATAGGGACGAAGGTAGTTTTAGCAAAGTTGATGGCAAGAGCTGTAGCTAAAGTGAAGTGGTCTAGGATCGTTTTGAGTCGTTCAGCGGCATGAGAAGAAGCTTTTGCAATGATTAAGGTGTCATCAGCGTACTATAGGATTGTCGGGGGCAGGTCTTGGTACAGCGGATGTTGAATGTCGTTATCTGGGTTCTGGTGGGCTCTAAGAATTAATTGCTGCAGGATATCCGCGACGATTAGGAAGAGGTAAGGAGAAACGGAGTCACCCTGCCTTAGGCCATTTCGGCAAGTGATCCAGTTACCTGGAACACCATTTAGTGAGACCGCGGTTTTACCGGTGGATAGTTGGTTAAGAATCCAATCACAAAATTTAGGGGCACAACCGCGATGCTTCAGCACGGCAATTAGCGTAGTCCAGGAGACTGAGTCGAAGGCTTTTCTAAAGTCGAGCTTGATTATCATAGTGGGCGCCTTCCGCTTGTGTCAAGTGCTAATAATATCCACCGCATATACGAAGTTTTCCGCAATACATCTACCGGAAATGAAACCTGTCTGGTTGCCATGCACTAGTAGAGGGATTAGCGGCTTAAGCCGATTAGTGAGAACTTTCGCAATACCTTTGATTGGGCAATTCTAGAGGGAAATTGTCTGGAAAGCATCCGTAGTCCTAGCATCATTCGTACAATAAATTGATTAGGAGAAAATTGCTCATACAATTAAGATCTACTAATCAATATTGTAAACTTTCTTCTCATATATGCATGTACGAATCACTTGGATCAAGCATGTGCTGCTCCAAGAAAGAACCGGAAAACCATCACCAAAGAAGCGGCCTGATACGGAGCAATCAAGAGCAGCGAACTACTTGGTACTCGTACGCGGCAACGACGATGGATTCGCAGTGGCGTCCTACGGTCACGACCCTCGGTTCCATCGTAGTGCAACGGCGTTTGCATCCTAACACAACTGCGCCAAGACAAGCGACCGTGCAAGGTTAGTTGTGCAAGTCGACGCGCTCCGGTGCAGAAGCGGGCGCTCATGGCCACGGCCTCTCGGCGGTGGCAAACGGCCGGTACCCCGTCAAGTGCCGCCGTTCGGCTAGATGGTTTCGATCACCAGGCCACATGCGCGGTTAGAAGAAAATTCCCCTTAGGGATTTGTAACCGCATGGGAAAGGAGAAATCTATCTCCTTGGCTATTGTTACATATTAGCCGTCAGATTATATGAGAATTTCGTATAATCATTTGTAATTTCTATCTGAGCCAGCAGGCTTATAAGACCGTGCGGTTTATTCCTCAGATTTATGCAAATTATAATTGAGCCATTAGGCCAATTGTACTTTGCAGTTTAGCCCTCAGGCTTGTTGTTTTTAGCACTTTAACCATAAGGTTATTGTTATTTGCGTTTTATGCCTAAGGCTTCAGAGCAAATATATATATAATGGACTTTTAGGTCTTGCTGAATTGCATAATAATTCATTATGCATCATTTTTACATCAAGTAAAATGACTGTATAAGACCATAGGTCTTATAGTATTACGTGAGTAATACTGTTGCAAAGCAATGTGTTGACTCCATTATTCGCGTAGAATATGGAATTTGCTTGCAAATTTGGGAAACACGAGGTAGTGTATGACACTACCTGATTGTGTCAAATTTATATTTGTCACAAGGAATCGACAAATGGTATTGGTGGCATCTACTGCATAATTTGCAAATTATCCATGGCTACTTTGATGTCTACATCCTGTCATTTCCACAGGATGACTACCTTCAACATGCTCTTTCAACTATTAATATCGAATGTGACTACCTCAAGATATCATTAGGTAATACTAGCATCTACTGCAAATTTGCAGACTATCCACTATTGTTGCAAGGTCTACATCATGTCACTTTAACAGATGATTACCTTCAAAGTGATTTCATACATTTAACATAACATAAGGTATTAGAATTATGAACATCTACTGACAAAAGTCAGACTATGTTTTCTATTACTGTGAGATCTATACCATATTGGTGATTATCTTCAATGTGTTATCCTATATAAATTGAGGTCTACACATATGGTTATAAAGCATCTATTCTAAAATTTGCTCCTCTGAAGCAATTATTTTTGTTCACTAAAATGATTTACTATCATAGTAAATTCATGAATGATCATTGCATGTTGAATGGTATTATCTACCAATATCAATTATTCAAGCCTCATTTTGTTTGAATAAGTCATAGGAGAATTATGCAAATATTTGCATACTCCAACGATTACCTTCTATTACATTGGTAAAATACATGGCAGTGGAGCCTATGTCACTATTTGTAATTAAAGTGTTGTCCATCAATCAAGATGGATACCATAATTTATAGCGAGTGTCTCAAACACTATTACAAGATCCACATCACATTTTTGGTTGTTATTTTTATAGTGACTAACAAATGTTAAAATTGCAAAGTCCATGTTTTGGCCGTGACTCTAAAGTCACATGTTTCCTCGGGAGTGAAGTCCTGTATTCACTTTTATCGGTGCCCTGTATTCAAAGCTACACCCAGGTTCACCAAGGATCACCTTGTCCATGATTGTTCTCAAAAAAATCATTTTATTCATAGATGCCACTTACTACTAGAAGTAAATTAAATAAATGCATTAGTATTTTCATGTAACACATGGCTGACATTTCTAAATACACTAAATGCATGATTTGGTGGGAGTATTTATTTTCATATGATTCATGACATCAGTCATTATATCCACATGTGACATTGTTGCCACTATAACTCCACCTTCGGGAAAATGTGTCATGGCTATTCTCTTAATAGCTAAGTATTTACATATTGCATTTTATATGTCACCAACTTCACTTAGTTCTCAAACTAAGTACATAATGGATGAATATTTATTCACCTAAATATACCGTTTTTCAAACGATCACAAAGACCACTCTCAAGTTTGTCAAATGTGTGGTTACACAAATATTGCACATATGATTATCAAACACTCAAACATATGGTCAAACCACACCAAGAATTTATTAAAAAGGAAAATAAGTTCATTGGGATATTTGAAAATTCGCAAACATACAACCAGAAAATATTCTGGTAAATGATTGTTCTCAAATCTTCATCAGAAGGAGAACCAAAAATATAGTGCAATAAAAGAATGATCAATTCCCTTACGCCTATGATATGTTTGCGTAATTAATTTTTTAATATTATGGGAGATGAGGGAGTCCCGGACTAAGGGGTCCTCGGGCTGCCGGCTAATCTCCCAATAGGTCGGCTTGATGGGCCGTTCTCTGAAGAAGGGTCGGAGACATCAAAACTCCACGTTCCAGAAGGGGGCCCCGAAGGCGCGTCGTGCACTCCAAGTCAAGATGAGAAAGTCGACATCTCCATCCTCGGCTGGAGGTCCATCATGTGTAAACCCTAGGTACCCCCCGGTGTCTATATAAACCGGGAGGGTTTTAGATCATACGACAGAGAAACTCATCTAGGGTTTTAGCTAGTCGATCTCGAGGTAGATCAACTCTGTAACCTTCATACCATCAATATAATCAAGTTGTGATCGCCCAAGGAATCGATGGCTCGCGTCTTCATCAACGAAGAGGTCCGCAGCATGGACTCCTTTGTCCCTGGATAGATCTTCGCTTTCGGCAGCATCGTGCTGCACGTTGACCCGACCGGCCGCCTTGGCCGGGTCGGAAGTTTCGGCCCTGATCAAGAAGTCAGATTCGGGAACTTGGAGTTCTCCGTAGACCCTCGGGGCGACCTCTTGCTCACCGGGCTCGCAGTCTCATCTGACGCGCCCGAGGACTCCGAGGCCTTAACCTTGGATGTCGTTTTCAATCCCGCTTATGGGACCAATCCCGATGATGATCTGGATTTCAATCCGGATCCGGCTATAGTGCCAGATGGCCGGGCATCAACCCCTTTCGAATACACTTCTCGTGCGGACGCGTTAGAGGTTAACTCCAGACGCACCGGGCAGATTGACCCGATCAAGCTCTCGACACTCGGCGAAGCTCTAGATCGGATCTCCTTGATGAAAACTACTGATGACCCAATCCCGATCCACACTCAGATCGGTCTTGAGGCGGGTCAAGAGGAATTTTTCGTCCCACCCACCACCCACTTAGTAGCCACTATCGAAGACTTAATCGATATGTTGGACTACGCCTTCGAGGAGGCAGAATACATGGAGGAAGAGGATCGCGCTCCCACCCCCGGCAATACCGGGCGATGGACCGCCACCTCCACCTATGACGTCTACATGGTGGATACGCCAGCCGGTAACGGTGAGCGCACACCAGAAAACAATGGCGATGACTCAGGTGAGGCGCCGTCAAGGCGCCGGAAACCGTGCAAGCGATCAAAGAGAAAAAAGGGAAGGGAAGCTATTGCCGGCATCGGGGAAAATGATACCCCGGAAGACCTCAGCGATCCCGATATCCCCGAGTATCCGTTGGAAGACCAGGAAAGGCCGGAGGACCAGCACGACCCCGAAGATCCGAACGACTCTGAGGATGACAACTACCTCCCCCTGTAGAGGAGGAAGACATCGCGGAAGACGAGGACCTCATCGTCCCCGAAACCATCGAGGATCAGGAACGGTTCAGGAAACATCTTTTAGCCACTGCCCGGAGCCTAAAGGCAAAAGCGCGGCAGCTCAAGGCCGAACAAGACACCCTCAACGATAGATGGACCAGGGTTCTATCAGCTGAGGAAGAACACGGTGCCGGTCTATGGGACCAACCCAAGAGTTACCCACGCCGGCGGTTGTTGCCACAATTCGACGACGAGCTCCCTAATACGCCGTCCCCCAAGCACACTCCATATGACCAGCTGGACTGCCCTCCCCGAGGACGAGATAGGACGGCTGGCGAGGCCGGTTATAGGCCGGCGATACCCCGCAGAAGGGGAAAGGAGCCAATGGAGCCTGATGACAGCTACGACCTACGACGCGACCTAGATTATAGAACAGGCCGCACGAGATCTATCTACGGATCCAGAGGGTACTCCCCCGATAGACGGGATGAGTACCGACCCTGGCTCGATCGAAAAAATAGAGCTCGGGACCTAAACCGGGCCAGAACAGACACCGGTTACCGGCGCGATATAGCCCGGGTCAGAGGCGCTGCCCACCCATTGTGCTTCACCGACGAGGTGATGCAGCATCAGTTCCCGAAAGGATTCAAACCCGTGAACTTTGAGCATTACGACGGCACAACTGACCCAGCAGTGTGGATTGAGGATTTCCTCCTCCACATTCACATGGCACAAGGAGATGATCTCCACGCCATCAAGTACCTCCCCCTTAAGCTTAAGGGACCAGCTCGGCACTGGTTAAACAGTCTTCCCGAAAATTCTATCGGGAACTGGGAGGATCTCGAGGATGCATTCCGATCAAACTTCCAGGGAACCTATGTGCGACCCCCGGATTCCTCCGACCTAAGCAATGTCGTCCAAAAGGAAGGAGAGTCTGCTCGACAATTTTGGAACCGGTTTTTGACCAAGAAAAACCAGATCGTTGACTGCCCGGATGCCGAGGCAATAGCCTCCTTCAGGCACAATATTCGGGACGAATGGCTGGCTCGCCAGCTCGGTCAGAATAAACCTAAGACCATGTCCGCCCTTAGATCACTCATGACCCGCTTTTGTGCGGGCGAGGACAGCTGGCTAGCGAGGCGAAGCCACAACCCCGAAGACCCCGGCACCTCCGAAGTCCGGGATGGAAACGGGAAACCACGACGCAACAAAAACAAACGCCGGCACAACACTAGCGACGCCGATGACACGGCCGTTAATGCCGGTTTCCGCAACCCAAGATCCGGGCAGCGGAAGAAGCCTCCTAATGGCAATCGCGACGGACCCACCCCATTGGACAATATCATGGAGAGGCCCTGCCAGATCCATGGAACTCCGGACAAGCCCGCCAACCACACCAACCGTAATTGTTGGGTGTTTAAACAGGCCGGCAAACTCGCAACCGAGGAGTAGAGCAAAGGCCCACGCAGCGAGGACGACGAGGAGCCCCGCGGTCCGAGCAATGGAGGTCAGAAGCAGTTCCCTCCAGAGGTAAAAACTGTGAACATGATACACGCCACTCATATACCAAAAAAGGAGAGGAAGCGCGCCCTTCAAGAGGTCTACGCCGTAGAGCCTGTAGCCCCGAAGTTTAACCCGTGGTCGGCCTACCCGATCACTTTTGATCGACGAGACCACCCGACTAGTATCCGTCACGGAGGTTCGGCGGCCCTCGTCCTAGACCCCATTATCGATGGGTATCAAATGGACGGAGGAAGTAGCCTCAATCTGATCTACTCAGATACGGTGAAAAAGATGGGCATAGATCTGTCAAGGATAAAGCCTAGCAACACTACCTGTAAAGGAGTGATCCCAGGCGTCGAAACCCGGTGCACATGCTCTGTTAGCCTGGAAGTAGTGTTCGGTTCGCCCGACAACTTCCGCAGCGAGGAATTGATCTTCGACATCGTCCCCTTCCGTAGCGGTTATCATGCCCTACTGGGCCGAACAGCGTTCGCTCGCTTTAACGCCGTCCCACACTACGCATACCTCGAGCTCAAGATGCCTGGACCCAAGGGGGTCATCACTGTCAACGGCAACACAGAGCGTTCCCTCCGAACTGAGGAACATGCGTTGGCCCTTGCGGCCGAATTCGATTATGAGGACGGTCGGCAAACACCTAAATCTGCCATAAAGGCCCGTAAGGTCGACGAACGAGTTCGGTTTCAATCTGAACTACTAGATTCCTCTTCTCCCCAGAAATACGGATACGGCCCCCATTCCACAGCCCTAACACCCATCAAATACGTGCCAAGAAGGCACAACTTCGCAGTCAAGATTCCATGGGCAGCAATGGGGAACCACCATCAAATGGTAAGTGTTCGGCTGGACCGACCAATACCAATACACGTCCTTGGACAAAGCACAGGTACCATCAAGGACCTGCTAAAAAGCGTAAAGCTCATCGATACTTCGGCGACTTCTCAAGACCTTCTTCCCAAGGTCCGCTCGGCGACAGCATCACTCTTAATGGGATGCAACCCCCAAAGAGGAACATGAACGGACAGGCGACAAGGCACATCAAGGACGTCATGTCATAAACCAAAGACTCCTGGTACAGCCTCCCCTCTGTAAATTTTATATTTCATCTACCTATAAACAGTTGCTTCGGCAATCCAAGTTATAAGAATTATTGAGCAAGTACAAAACCATTATATATGGCCACTTCATTGTCTTTTATACATCCTCTGTTCTTCCCTTGGTCACGCTTCTTGCGAAAACTGTTCGGTATATATTATGATGCAACCGGCTAATAGACCGGGCGCTCGCATTTAAAATCGCCTTGAACATCACCCCAGTACAACTGGTTGTGTATTCGGCATCTTGGGTTTTGCTTTATATGCATCGGATCCGAACTATGTCTTGGGTCAATAGTTGGGTTGCCCGGCTCCTGTGCTTGCCCTCTTACGTTCCGCTCGTTCGGCTTAAAGGGCAAAGGGAGAACCACTGCGATTGTGCTTCCAGCTCGTCTGGTCAAGCACCTCAGGGGAGAAAGCCGAAAACTGACTGTCATAGTAAGCGAGAACCGATCTGCAAATCCGAGCATAAGTGTCATACTAATAGATCGATAGAGGTTATTCCGTGTTATACGATGGGTTTCGTTCTTGTACAAACCATATGATGCTAGCTTCGGCCCCGAACATCACACTGGGGGCTGGTTATCAACCCCTGCATTTTTTCCTACGCTCCTACGACTAAGCGAAAGTGATAAAGCATCACAGTCCGATTGCCTTGTCCCCCCCGCACTGCCGCCTTCGGGCACCGATACTTCGGCTAAAGCGTCACAGTGCGGGTACAGAGACACCCCGCGTAGTATCTACGTGGGGGCTGAAGACGACGACTTGCAAGTTTCAGATAAGCCGGCCACACAAGAGTCAAAATAAAAATCAAAAACTTATAAGACATGATAAACCATGCATCACTAGTTATAAAGCGTTAAAAATCTTCGGACATATTACAACGCGCTCATTCATACAAAACGTCCTTGGAGCATTGAGCCTCTATTGACCGAGCACCCTCCATCACTGCGGGGAAGTATCGCTCGGGGCGCCTATACTCCTTTCCAGTAGGCGGAGGTGCGGTAGCCATCTGGGTTGGCTTGAGCTTCGGCCAATGCACCATGGTCTTCGCAAAGGCCATCCGCGCGCCCTCGATGCACGTAGAATGCTTCAGCACGTCGACCCGAGGCGTAGCTTTGCATAGTTTCTGCACTAAGCCGAAGTAGCTGCTCGGCAACGGCTCATCGGGCCACAGACGGATGGAGAGGTCCTTCATGGCCGGCTCCACCACTTTGTGCATCTCCATCAGTTGCTTCATTTGCTCGATGAGGAGAGGAGAGCGCTCTTTGGACTCAAACTGCGCCCAGAATAGTCGGACTTCATCATTCTCCGCCCGTGAAGCATAAAGCTTGTTCGCGTCCGCTGCACTCTTCTGGAGATCTGCATAGACGCCTAAGGAACGCCACACCTGGGTGAGCAAAGCAAACTTGCTTCCACCAAAGGTGCATTGCAGTGAATATGGCTTACCATCGATGATAGCCTTGACTTGGCAAACCTCCTCTTCTAAGGACCGCCTCTCCACCCGCTCCTTTTGGAGCTCGGATTTTAGCGCTACTAGCTCGGTGGCATGCTCCTTGCCTTTCTGCTCAAGGGCCTCGCACTTTGTGCCGGCATCCTTGAGCTCTTGTTGCACCTCCTCCATCCGGGCCTCATGCTTGGCACAGGCAGCTTTCAAAACGGAAAGCATGGCTGCTGCTTGTTCGGCAGCCGTCTTCTCCTCCGCGGCCTCCTGCTTCATTTTCTGGAGCTCGGCCTTGAGTTTTTCGACCTCCGCAGCTGAAGATGTGGAAGCAATAGACAAACGGTCACATTGGGTTACTAGTGTGTATCATTACCGATATATCGCCTAGAAATTACAATTCGGCTTACCTTGCGCCTCGTCGAACCTCTTGTTCAGGCTATCAAGCTCCTCTTCGGAGACCTTGAGCTTCCGATTTAGCTCAGTAAGTTCAGCGGCATTCACGGCCGCCGCCGATGACGAGGCCTGCAAAAAACAAAAAAACTATGCATCCAGTTATGTGCGTTCAAACCCCCGAACTATGAAGGATATGACTCCCTATTCGGTCCTTTCAAGGAATTTTCCAAACATTGCAGGACTGAATGGTGCCTTGTGCATCATTGTTCATTCCTCACTATTTGACCCCCGAATGCGTTTTTGCATACCCATTCAGGGCTCGGGGGCTAGTACATATATAAAGATAGCACAAAACTTAAAATTAGCATTGTTCGGGAAAAGGGTATTACATGACTCACCTTGAAGCCCGCCAAGAGACCATTGAAGGCCTCCTTCAGTCCGTTATCAACGGACTGAATTCCTTGTAAAACCGCACCCATAAGATTGTGGTGATCCTCGGAGATGGGGGCGCTGGCTAGCGCCTCCTCCATTACCGGCCACCCAGTCATCGGTGGCATCGGTGTTGACCGAACAGTCCGATCTATGATCGGAGACTGAGTCGGTAGCTTCGGAGGCACAGCGTACTCCGGAGACGTCCTCGGAGGGGACTGGGCATCCTTTTGCCTTTCCTCTTTGGCGGCCAGGGGGATATTCTCCCCCTGGTCCTCAGCGTCCTGGGGGATTCCCTTTCCCTGGCCTTCGGCGGCCATGACGTTAGCCTCGGCCATGGCATGGTCGCCCCCGCCGCCCGTGTTCGGCTCCACCGGAGCCTGGCTGGATGACACCTCCGTGGCATCCTTCGCGGCCCCTGGAGGTGTGGGGTGCGATGTAGTCCTGCTCTCTGCCAGCTCGGCGGGCGGAGACTCCCCATCCGATATTTGATCGGTGGGGAGAACACGTGGTGGGCTGCAGACCAAAAGGCGCCCATGCGTTTAAAAGCTATTATATACTTTGCGTAAATAACTCAGTGAGTCCTCGGGTTCATTACCTTTGAGCGGGGGGCTTGACCCTTGGGTTCCTTCAGGGGACCCTCTCAAATTCCTCAGATTCTGTGTTGGAATCCAAGCTGTCGTCGGGCAGGATCAACCTCGCCTGGCGCGCCCTCTTCAGGGCGGGAGGAACTGCCTCCTCCACGGAGTCCGATGACGCCGCCCTCTTTTTTGCGCAGGGGGGGGGGGGTAACGCCTTCCCCCACGTCATCATGCTCCTCCTCATGGCTAGAGGAGGCATGGGTTTCCATGGACGCAGCGTCTAGCTGGTCCTTAATGCGGAGGCCCTCTCTGGCCTTCTTCTTCTTCTCTTTCTTTTCGGGCGCCGAATACGGCGCCACGACCAGCATCGGCGTCAACAGCTCCGACCTGGGGTCTTCGGGTTGTGGAGCTGGGCAGTTAACCTTCGCGGCTTTGCTCAGCCACTTCTGCGAAATTAGGAGAGAAGGCGTTCAGACTTTCTGCCGAAAAAACAGAGTCAATGAATTGAAATTATACCATACCTTCGTCGGTGGGTTGACGACGCTTAGGCCCGTATCCTCTTCTTTGGCCAGCCAGCTTTTCTGAGGCTTGAACAAAGCCCTCCACAGCTTCTCAGGGGTGGTGCGGAAGAATTGGCGCATGATAGGCTCGACGTCAGGACGGTAAGTCCACATGGGGGATGCCCGGCGCTGGCAGGGGGGGATACGGCGGTGGAGCGTGACCTGGACCACGTTGACCAGCTCCACCTTGGCCTCGATCACCGAGGTAAGCCGCTTCTGCAGCAGCTTCACGTCAGCATCCGACCCCCAGTCAAGGCCCTTCCTGAGCCACGAGGTCAATCTCGTTGGGGGTCCGGATCTGAATTTGGCAGGAGCCGCCCAGCTCTCATCCCTTGGCTCAGTGATGTAAAACCACTCCTTCTGCCAGATCTTGATTGTGTCGATGAAGGTGCCAGTAGGCCACTCGACGCGGGGGAGCTTGCTGATTACCGCCCCTCCACAGTCTGTGTGGTCGCTGGCCACGGTCTTTGGCTTGACATTGAAGACCTTGAGCCACAAACCGAAGTGCGGTTCGACCCGGAGGAAGGCTTCGTAGATGATGATGAATGCCGATATGTGCATGAAGGAGTTCGGCGGAAGGTCGTGGAAGTCCAGCCCATAGAAAAACATAAGAACCCTGACGAAGGGGTGGAGCGGAAAGCTCAGTCTTTGAATGAAGTGGGGGATGAACACCACCCTCTCGCCTGCCTTGGGGGTGGGAATCACCTGGTTCTTCTCCGGGGCGCGGTGGAAGACGTTGGCGGGGAGGTAGCCGGCCTGCTTTAGGTCCCGGATATCCTGGTCGGTGATCGTGGAGGCCTCCCACTTGCCATTGGAGCCCGAACCCGCCATGGCTAAGCTCAGAGGAAAGGGCGAGGAAGAACTGGATCTGGGCTCTCGGAGCTTGGAGAGATTGAGGAGGCGGAGGATGCGAATGGGAAGCATGAATAGGCCTTGGGTTTTTTTCCCTTTTTATGGGACGTGTCATCGATTAGCCTCGCTTACTGTGCCACAGATCCCTCCGCTTCGCAAGACATGCGTGCCGTTATGCGCGTGTGGAGATTAATCATATCCCGTGTGAAACGGAGCATGATCTGTGCATTGATAAGTCATGTCGCTGTAAAAACGGCTCCGAACCGTGAATCGAGTTTTCGTAACTGGTTCAGTGGTCATGATCGGCCACGACCCTTCGTCAGAGGGGGGTGTCAGAAAACATTGTTTACACTTTGGCGATTGGCCTTCGGGGCTAATCAATTCATGGTGTTCGGTCAATCATATGATCGGAAGAAATACGTGTCATTGGAAACCGAACTAGTCTCAGCCGATCATGGAAAGGGAAGAAGAACTCACCCCGCAAGCCGAAGACTCTGATCATACGAAGCAGCTGGAGCTGAGACCCTTGGCGTTGGGGGCTAGTTCGGGGGCTACTGAGGGAGTCCCGGACTAAGGGGTCCTCGGGCAGCCGCCTCATCTCCCAATAGGCCGACTTGATGGGCCATTCTCTGAAGAAGGGCCGGACACATCAAGACTCCACGTTCCAGAAGGGGGCCCCGAAGGCGCGTCGTGCACTCCAAGTCAAGATGAGAAAGTCGACATCTCCATCCTCGGCCGGAGGCCCATCATGTGTAAACCCTAGGTACCCCCCGGTGTCTATATAAACCGGGAGGGTTTTAGATCATACGACAGAGAAACTCATCTAGGGTTTTAGCTAGTCGATCTCGAGGTAGATCAACTCTGTAACCTTTATACCATCAATATAATCAAGCAGGACGTAGGGTTTTACCTCCATAGGAGGACCCGAACCTGGGTAAACATCGTCTCCTTCGTCCCTTTGTTACCATCGAGCCTAGTCTCACAGCTCGGGTCCCCCTACCCGAGATCCGCCGGTTTTGACACCGACAGGAGACCTCACGTAATCTCCTAATTATTCCCAAAATATCATTAGCATATACTTTTGCTACTACATGTAGTGCGATGTCCAATATTCTATTGCTTGGACATTATATTGATAAATTTTGAATGTATGAATCAATTCATACTCAGTTTTATTGCGTACACAATAATTTTCTAAATCTTACTACATATTTGGCTTTAATCCTTACAATCCCGATTTGGGGTCGATTAGAAAATTTATTGGCAATTCTGTTGGTCACAACTTTTCAAGTTACAATATTTCCCAAATCATCAGGTTTTATGTGCACCGCATGTGCCATAGGGGAAATAAGTTTTAAGGCTCTCTCACCTTAAATTTTCAAATGATCCACTCATTCTTCCTTGAAGACATTCAGAAGATATATGTGGATTACTCAACCATTGTGTGGTATTATATAGATACTTCATGGTACTCATAGAAACATTTATAAAATGATTTCAAGCGTGTCTCTTGTCACACAAAACCATGAATGATATAACTAAATTAATTGCTCAACTTATCAAAGTAAGAGCAAATTATCCTAAACAAGGGATAAATCCATTCAAATACTTCGTCGAACTCATTTCACGAGCAATGTCTGATTATATATAAAACCTTATATACATTCCCATAATGGTTTAGTTAAATATCTTAACAAAGATAGTGAAATTAATTACATGACCAACCTGAAAGAATTGTAATTTACTAGCCTCTTGCTAGACAAATACGTCATTACACACCGTAAGTATGATATAAATCATACCAACTGCATAGCATAATACTTTCCCCTTGTAGTAATTAAGTGGAAATCAACAAATTATTTCCTATCTGCGATAATTCGGTTACATACCGATATCACCACTCCAGCGTACATCAATGGGCCCTCACAGGAAATTATGGATCTATGTGAGGAATGACAATTTATCCGTCAAGCAAAATTATTCATAGCTAGTATGCTGATTGCATCAGCAATAAGGATATTTTTTGGCATTAGGGGGAGATAAGTACCACAAAGAATGCCGAGAAATAAATTAGAAATGTTATTGACATTCAATCCTTATATCCACGTACTCAAAGAATCTAAACTAAAGGTTTAGAGAATCATATATTTGCAACACATTGCAAATCTGCCACATACATTTACTCATGACAAGGTGTCACTAAATTCTATGCTCCTACAGTAAAGTGTCAGAAAGAGTGGAGGTACCTAATAAACCACTTTTCTCCCTAAATGAGAGCAAGAGGGGGAGAAATCTGACCACATGAGATATAATTTCTCATATGCTTCTGCGGAAACAGAGGACATCAGATCCTCAACCAGTAAATGTAATTCAACATTAAGTTGAAAGACACCTTACAGGATGCCCATCATCTAAAGCCCGGCATAAATGTGCACAAATGTTTTGGTGCCGGGACATCGAAACACCTTGACTACATTGTTTTAGGAAATCACAAGGAGTTAAAAGGAATAAATACATTTCCACAAATTTCATCGATTCCTTTGGAATCATATAACAGAAGTCTACATTTGTCGACATATATTTCTTCTCAAAATTGCTAAAACCTTTTGGGCCCTGAACCAAAATCCATGGTAGAGTGCCTCTGCGCTCATATTGGTTCACATAAAAGGAAGCAAGTAATGAAGAATGGCACTCGCTGAACAAAAGAGTTGTATTTACCACAGTAATACATACTCCTCATAAGTATCTCCCATATGGAATACAAATAACTTCTCATTCGTAAAAAAAGTAAATGAGGTGGTGAGAAAGCGAGGCTTGTAGCAAAAGGGTTCACGTAGAGACCCGACATCGATTACGATGTAACATACCCTCTTGGTATGAGTGGAACTATGTTTCGATACTAAATATCATTGGCAATAAAAATGAAAATATTATCCATGCGGTTAATGGATGCAGTGACTACATACTCATATGGGTCACTCGTTTCAGAAATTTATAACGAAGTCCCTGAAGGGCTTACAATTCTGAATCCAAAAACAAATCGCAACATGTATTGTGTAAACCTTCAGAAGTCACTCTATGGCTCGAAATAGTCATGAATCATATGGTACTACCGACTAGACGAGTTCCTTCTTCAGAGGATTACTCAATGGATGATGATTTTGTTATGTGTTAATAAAGGAATCCCAAAATTTGGTTTCCTTACATCACCTAAGTATATATCGATGATTTCATCATCAATGTCTCTACAAGACCTAAAAATACATAAAATCATCTCAAGACGGAAAATTTGGATTCAACCAAATTTAGCTTAAGCTTACAACTTGAGCATTATCTTAGGAAAACATATCAGTCTACATATATCCAAACATATACGAGAAGTTCAGTGTGGATATATCATAACAACAAAAGACACGTATGGTCATACTACCTTTGATAAGGTACAAATCCATAGATACCTAGGGGCGATAATGAAGTGATACTAGGACCTGAAGTTCTATATCTCACTAATATCAAAGCACTCACATAATTGCTAACTACGTCAGGCCTGACACTATATTTGCTATCTTTATTCAGAGTGCAACCCCCAACAAAAGGTATATGGTTGATATAAGGAATAACATCTTATATCTGAAGATTACACTAAATCTTGGATATTTCCATCAGCAAATACAAGATATGACCATGATATGATGTAATGATATTGGCTCTTTATTTGATCCCAACGACGCCATATCAATGACTGAATTTGCTGGAATAGCCTTCATATGGAAGTCATCTAAATGGACTTTAATGGTTATTTCCACTTATCATTCTGACATAATTGCTTTATCTAAAAGCATTGCAAAATATGCAGTCTTAGCAGAATGATTAACCACACTCAAAATCATGTGGTTGAGATTCTTTAGAATCACATAACTTGATTTATCAAGATGTTTTCACTTGTGTTACTCAATACCTACATGTTATATGAAGAGCAATATCATAAATAACAATGCTCGAAACTTACTTATCCTCACAAATTACTGAAAAGTGAGAAAACAATTTGCAAACAGAATACTGTGAAAACCCAACAGATTATTCACAATGTCATGATCATGTCAATGGCATTTTGGTATGACATATCCTCCAGATTTGCAAAGTTCAGGGGGAGTAATCTCCCAAAATATAACTTGTAACAATCATCAGATTGCATATATTGTACTCTTTTTCCCTTCATGAGTTTTTCCCTAATGGTTTCTCATAAAAGATTTTTAATGAGACAATATAAACACAAGTTTACATATATGCCATATCATTTTCTCCTTATATTTTTCCCATTGGGTTTTTAAAGGAGTTTTCAATGGCATATCAGATCACACTCTTTTCCTTATGAGTTTTCTTTGAAAGTTTCTCATAACGGTTTAACGAGTTAGTATCTTCTCAAAGATCATATGTCATACTTTCTATTTTACCCACCGGGGTTTTTAAGGGAGTACTCAAGACATACTTTTTGTTTCTATACTCAACAATGAGTTTTCTCCTTCTTCAAAGGTTTTCTCATTTGAGTTATCAAGAAGACAATAATCATTATATGTTGCACCTTTTCTCCTTATTCTTTTTCCCATTGGGTTTAAATTAGTTTTAGCAACATATCTACTCTATTCTCCTCATATTTTTTCCACAGGGTTTTTGGGGGAGACTCTCAAGATTATATGAAATATTTCTCAAGATGGAATATCTATATACAAGAAGCTTTCAATGATGAAACATTCAAGGAGCGGTGTTGTACAAGGAGGAGTGTTAGGAATTAATTAGCACATGTCTATTGTTAATTAGCACATGCTAGTTAATTCCTAATAGTCATTAGCAAAGGGTGTGTCCAACCCCGAACAATCATGTCTTTTCTCTCTTTCTAATGCCAACAGGCACCTATTCTGAAGGGATGCCTCCGAATAGACACCTCTTCTTCCCACCTCTTCCAGATGTATATATGCTTGAGAATAATAAAAATCAGGACTAATCGTCCATTCACTTTCATTACTCTAACATTACGTACATTGCCACTTTGTTGGGCCCGCGCGCGCAAGAGGTGTCACGCACGCACTCGTCGAGATGGTCCAATCCAACGCCAGCCGGGTGCGCGCCTCTCCTCCCGCCGCTTGTACGTCGACTCAGCGGCTCGAAACTCTCGCCGCCTGCGCGCGCCACCACGCGTCCGCCCACCTGTCCCCCCTCCCCCGTCGATAGACATCCCCTGCTGCACATATACTACACCTCGACCCTGCTCGGCTCGACACGACACGACTCGACACGGCTTCTCCGAGTCCCAATCCACTCCCTCCACGCTCCCAGTCCCCCCTCCCCCGTCGACATCCCCTGCACATATACTACACCTCCGCTCAGCTCGGCTCGACACGACACAGCTTCTCCCAGTCCGTCTCAATCAAATCACCGCACGACGCGCCGCTCGTTCCCCAACTAGCAACAAGCAAGCATCCCCTCTCCGTCTCGCGATGATGAGCGGCGGTGTGAGCAGCATGGAGTCGTCGTCCTCCTCGGGGAGCTCTGGCGCGGCTGCGGCTGCGGCAGGGGTGGCACCGTTCGTGGCCAAGACGTACGGGATGGTGGACGATCGGGCCACTGACGCCGTCATCGCGTGGGGGCCGGCCGGCAACAGCTTCGTCGTGGCCGACCCCTTCGCCTTCTCGCAGATGCTGCTGCCCTCGCACTTCAAGCACGCCAACTTCTCCAGCTTCGTCCGGCAGCTCAACACCTAAGACTTCCGCAAGGTTGACCCGGACCGGTGGGAGTTCGCGCACGCCTCCTTCCTCTGCGGCCAGACGCACCTCCTCCGCCACATCGTGGGGCGCCAGAGCACCGGCAAGCGTGGCAAGGACGGTCAGGAGGACCTTGAAGACGACGGGGACAGCTGCAGCGAAATGCTGGCCATGGAGGTGGTCCGGCTGAGGAATCAGCAGAGGGCCACCGAGGAGCGCGTGGCGGCCATGTGGCGCCGGGTGCAGGAGACGGAGCGCCGGCCCAAGCAGATGCTCGCCTTCCTCCTCAAGGTCGTCGGCGACCCCGACGTGCTGCGCCGCCTCGCGGGCAGCGGCCAGGACGAGGGCGCGCGCGTCAACAGGCAGCGGCGAATTTTTGTCGAAAGAGACCCTCTGCCGAATCGAATTGCTAGAAAGGACCCCCTGCGACATAGATTGACATAAAGGACCCCCCGTTAGCTGGCGGCAGGCGCGCCAGGCGACGCGTGTCAACTGCCGCCGCCTGCCCAGGCGGCCGGCACCTGCCGCCACCACCCGAGGCGGCCGCTCGGGATTCCGTTCCCGCTGCGCCCGCGACGGAACGGCTACAGGACGACAGGCCCTGCCGCTACCTCGCCAGGCGGCCGCTCTGATTGCGACGTGACGGCGCTGATTTTTAAGCTGCCAGTATGCGTTATTCCCTGTGTGTTTCCCGCCTAAAACTTCGTCTGTTCGCGCCTTATTTTCCCGCCTTCACGTCCGTCTGTTGCTGCGGCGGACGCGCGCGTGTTTTATTTTCTTCTACCGACAACACAGTGCTCCTCCTCTTTATATACGAGATGACGTTGCCTGCTCTCTCACGCTCTTCGCTATGCTTCTGCCGCACTTCAAAACACCAACGCGCTTGTCACTATTAGTTTGCCTTGCTCGGATCAAAGCATTAGGCCTAAGAAAATGAAGAGTGCGACTTTGCCTCGGGGGGTGGAAGTACTTCGTTGTTGGTGTGGCGATCGCTGCAAGGTGAAGGAGGTGACAAATTTTTCAGATTGGTTGGGCATGAAGTTTTTCATGTGCGCCAATTATGAGGAAAATCCACCCATTGCTATTTCACCGTACATCAGGCCTCCGGTATGTTTCAGTTACCAAGAATAAACACGTTGTTGATATTATTGTTGATTTGATATTTATATTTCTATTTTTGTTGTAGTCTCCTCCGCCTCTGTGCATGTACTATCGTTGGATTGACACGAAAATACCGGACTGGGCGGCGACCGAGATTCGTGAAAGAGGTCGTCGTGCATGGCAAAGTTTGGACGCGGAAGAGCCCCGCGAGAAGGCGGCAGCAGAGGAGAAAGCAGAGCATGAGAGAGAGTGGCAAGAGTACTGTGTGAAGCAGAGGGCTTTTCTTGATGAGATGAAGAAGAAAAACCGAGAAGAGGGACTTCGACTGGCGGAGGTGCAACGACAGCGACAGGAGGACCGTGAGGCTGAGAGGCAGAGAAAGAAAGAAAGGGCTCGTGCAGCCAAGGCAACAGAAGAAGCTGGTGATGGAAAAGGAAAATATCCACGTTGGACTCAGTAGATTCATGTTAATTTGCATTGCAGCAAGTTGTATCCTAAAATTCGCAGCAAGTTGTATCTTAAAATTCGCATTGCAGCAAGTTGTATCTTAAAATTCGCAGCAAGTTGTATCTTAATTTGAACATGTTAATTTTTATGTATCTTATTGTATGCATGTTATTTTATGTATCTTATTTTATGCATGTTATTTTCAATGCATCTTAATTTCAACAGTTTAATGTATCTTATTTTATGTATGTTAATTTCAATTTAAAAAAATGCCTAGAAATAAATCGAGAACTTTTATTTCGTCATAGTACATAGATGCCTCGTACATACATCTGAAAGTTGGAAATTGACATAGATAGATACAATAGTTCGCACACATATATAGACGAATCACCCTACTCGACGACGGCAAGCTGGCCTTTCATGACGATTGGAAGGCGACAATCGATTAGGTGGTCGGTGTTCACGAAGACCAAGGCCGTACTGCACCTCGTCTTGCTGTGTCTGTGACTCGTGCATAGGTGGTGGAGTCTACAATCCATATTGAGATGCTGATGCGAAATTATAGGTGTTTAGTTGTGACTGTGAAGGGATATAAGATGGGCCAATAACGTTCTCGTGGAAGAAGTCTGTAATTATTCCCGTGTATCCAAGATCAACGGAACCTCTGAGGATGGCTGGGTCTAGGCTAGCACACTCCTGCCTTTCTTCATCATGCCATGTTGGATCAGCACTTTCCTGCACAGAAAAACCGTATGTAAATAAAACTCATGAAAATGTTGTATGCTTGTAGTTGCCTATTATGGAAGAACATACTTGAGGGCTGTTGTAGCTTTGTGATCCCTCACCTCCAGTGTATGGCCATTGTTCGCCGTACTGGAAATATAATGTGTTAGCATACTATATCATTGTAAAAACAGTAAAAATGTAGACATGAGTACCTGTTGAGATCCATCACCTCTAGTGTAATGGTTTATCTCTGGCAAACGAGTATCCTCGGGCATCGAGATCCCTCGCGTGGAGGGATACGGCTGAGATCCCTCGCCTTGTGTGTATGCGCCATATCTTGTGTATGCATTTGGGTCCACGAAATGAGTCTGCTCGGGCACCGAATCCAAGGCCGCACCAAGTTCGTTGGTTGTCTGCCCTTGACGAAGCTGCACCGAAGGAGAGATTGGAGAGACGAGTCATGCCGTGGCAATGTTGTTGTACCGCTAGTACCCTCCCCCCACCGTCTGGACGACGTCGCCGCACTCGTTCTGGCTGACCTTGGTTCCGGCATGTTGTACGCTCCGGTGACAACGTCGTCACCTCTACCGCATCCCATCCTTGCGGAGACGAAGTCTATAATTTTCCGGAAGCCTCCCCTTGACTGAGCGACACCCCGGGCCCGCATGCCTTCCGTCGCCATCATCCCTACTTGGTTGCAAATATCAACCTGTACAAAATTTGGTTGTTGTTAGATTGAACTGTTCATGAAATAATGGACATGAATAATTTAATTTGTATTACCGTGGAGTCATGATAGTAAGTTGATGATGTGTGTGTGGGATGTGTTGGCCTCGAAGGTGGTTGAGCGGTTAGGCGAGTACGTGTGCTCATGCAGTACCACTCGTTATACGCCTGAGTTCTAGTTGCATCGTATGGTCTGCATAATTAAATAATTACATCAACCTGTGTATGTACATAAAATACCATAAATAAAATTTACCTAGGTTGACGCACTATATTTTGCAGTGCTTCATTATTCCACTGGTCTACCCATTGAATGTTTAGTGCCCTCCAATCGTAACCACTCTTTCCCATATTGCTCAACCTGAAAATTATGTAACAAAGTGTGAGTTCTGTAAATTTAAAAGAAATTAACTATTTACTGAGGTCTCATCTTACTTATGAGTTTCTTCGTCGATACATCTCAAAAGAGGTGGTGGAATATCTTGATATAGACCAAACTATCTCATGACACGCTCAGGATTATACGGTTCAACAAACCACAGATATAATAAATTGCAGCGAGTCGACCAGAAGCCACTATCTCTCACGCATTCGACTGGGATGCGTTGCAAACCAAATACCATGTTAATTTGAAGCTCAGTCCACGGGTTCCATGTGATTTGGGACGCATCAAGAAGCTCAAACTGATCATGGTAAGTGGGGTAACAACTTTTCGTGATTTTTGGAGACCATTTTTCCCACCTATTGTCCACCGACTAGGCGTAGTTACAATGCCCTCACCATAGTCGTATGGGGTTACGGGTTTTACTATCTGGGGTCGTCCAACAGGTAGGTATTCCCATGACCACAACTGTAGAAACTCGTACGAGACACAAAGTAATGGAGCTTTCGTCCCGAACGAAGATTTCTGTGTTGCATCACACAACCCTCTATATGTATGAGAAAGCATAGCAGAACCAAAGCTGTATTTTGGATCCGCAGGTAATGGTTCGTCCACTATCTTCTTGGCAAAGTAGATCAGACCAGGTAGAACTACCTCATCGTGAGAATTCGGAAACATCAGACCAAATAGCCACAACAAATATGCAAACAAGTGTCTCTTCCTCGACTCGGGATCAGCGTAGCTAGGTAAATCTTCAAAGAATTAAAAAGCCCAGCTAAGTGGGACCCCCCGAGGCGGACCGCTACGATCTGATACGGGCATTATCAGCCCAAGACGGACCGAGACAGTGTCTGGCCAAGATGGATTAACTTGTGGAGGGACCAATGGCTCACCTCTAATTGGTAGAGCTGTGATCATTGAGATATCTTTCAGCGTAGGTGCAAGCTCTCCACAACAAAAGTGAAAGGTGTGGGTCTTAGGTCTCCATCGGTCAACGAGGGATGTCAAAAGAGATGGGTCCGAAGTGAAAGTGCCTGGACGAGTTGCGAGGTTAGCAAAACCAAGTAGTCCATAAGCCTGAAGGTGTTGAAGGAAACAATTGTGTATTCTCCATTTGTTCTTTACGGTTCGAAGCCTGAAGGTCTGAGGAGGACTTTCATGATTTGGGTTTAAGAAAAGGTGGCAACAATGGTGGGCGTCGTGGTGCCCCTGCAAAAGGATTGGCACTTCAGCCATAACCTGCAGTCACGATTACAAACATAAGTTAACAAATATAACAACATGATGATTTAATTAAATTAAATTAAATATCTGAAAATTACATCACGATTATATTAATTTAAATATCTGAAGATTACATCATGATTAAATTAAATTAAATATCTGAAAATTACATCACAATTATATTTAATTAAATATCTAAAGATTACATCACGATTACAAATATAAGAACATCATGTGGTGTTGTTTTTGCGATATGGCCATTCCCTACGCGAGTGCTCGGGGCACCTGCAAATGCGACATCGCCTTGGTTCTCCCACCTGGCTATGGTCCATGTCATTGCGATAACGCCTAGACTGACGTCGTCCCTTCGCGGTTCTCTTCAACGCGGCATTAGGAACCCATTTCGTCCCTCCTGGCCATAAGAACTTGTAGTGCATATCAATGCCCCATGCCCAGAACTCACCATTCCAGGTGTGGTATAAATTGTACATGTTGAAGTACGGCGACACGTATGGTTCGACGCTGATTTTTTGATCTGCAGCTGCTCGGAGGACGAGACTGCAAGGGTATCCCAGAAGATTGGGCTTATTGCAACTACACTCACCCGACGTTAGGCCGAGGGTAACAGCTTGTTTTTTTATCCTCTGTGGTGACCCTTAACATACTTGGCTCGCACGTTGACTTCCCATTTATTCCTAAGTGCATCCACTTTCCTACAACCATGGCTTTCCGACTTCTTTGCTTTCTCATCCAGATGTCTTTGCATGTTCTCAAACCAGGGCTTGTTCAATTCAACTAGTGCCTTGGCGACAGTGACTCTGTCTGCAAAGTATGACAGAGTTCGGTTCCAAGTCTCATCTATTAGGGCTGTGATAGGTAGGGCTCGCACACCTTTAAGAACACCATTGTACACCTCTGACATGTTGCTGGTCATTATTCCATACCGAGCCCCGGTGTCGTGACATTGCGCCCACTTGTAAAAATCAGGGCAATTCTCGTCGATCCACTGTCTCAAATTTATTGCCGTCCGACGACCCCTGCGATCTTCTCCCGCTGGCACAGATGCGCGCTCGATCTCCCCATTGATACCTGCCCAGATAGCATTCATTTTGACTTCAGTTTTTTGCATGCACATCCTCTTAAATAACTTGAACCAATCTTTGTTCATGAATTTGGAGTAAAAATTTGCTGCCAAATGCCTCATGCACCACCTTGTCTCTAGATCGGGCCACCCCCACTATGGATCTTCTGACGCCTTAATTATGTAGAGCGCGCTTAATAGCCCGGTGTTGCGATCAGAGATGATGCAAACGCCGCGACGATCTTTCATGACCCCCATCTTCAGGCAGCTCAGGAACCACAACCAGCTATCTTTTCTCGCTCTCGACTAGTGCGTATGCAATAGGAAGAAGTTGATTATTTGCATGTGCAGCAATCGCCACCAACAGTGTGCCCTTGTATTTGTCCGTGAGAAATGTACCATCAATTGATAATACCGGGCGACAGTGCCTGAATGCTTGTATAGTCTGGGAGAATGCCCAGAATAAGCGGTCCAGGATTTTCTCGCATGGGTTCAATGGGTTTTCACGTTCTTTCCGCCAAACTTGAGTCCCCCTGTTAGCAGTTGCTATCTGATGAAGCATCCTCGGTGCATAAGAATAGGCCTCCTCATAGGTTCCATACAACCTCTGGAATATCTTTTCCTTTGCACGCCTAGCTTTGCTGTAGCTGACAGTGAAGCCAATCTGATCGGCTGCCGTTGCCTGTAAAGCCCTAATACTAATATTAAGACGTTCCTGCACAGTCGTTTGCATCCTCTGTGAGACATATTCTGCAGTCATATTGTAGTGATCTGATAGAGGCCCGGTTTGCTCACACCTATGTTCGACTATTTTTGTGATATGCCATGGCTGACATACCCCAGGCTTCAGTCGAGCGATAACTCTTCCGCGGCAACCCCCTTCGTGATGGAGGCATATGACTGTCAACTCCTTTTTATCAGACTGCTTCACTCTATGCTGGCGGTGTATGCCTATTGCATAGCTATTCATTGCCTGGTAAGCAGATTTCTTATCAGGGAAAATCTGCCCAACGGCCATACTTCCCGCTTCTAGGCCAGGAATAGAGTGAAATTCATTGGTGATGCTCATAACCTGTAAAAACTCTGGGTTAATTGGTCCAGCAACCGCCCTCTCACGAGGAACAACTTCTTCATCATCTGAGTCCGAAGAGGCAGAAGAATGACCATCATCATCATCATCTAGCGCCTCCGGCAATCCCTCCATGTGTTCGCTGATGTCAACGACCGCAGACCAGTATCCTGTGTCTTACACTTCTTGGCCGCCTATCGGTTCCGATGGGCCGGCGCTGGGGGCTACAGTGATGGCCAACTCGTACTCACCGCCCCCGCTACTGCAGCCGGCAACATCAGTGACAGAAACGAACTCCACATACACCATGGTTCTCCAAACATACAGTTCTTCGGATTGCTTGCAAACCCAATGTACGAACCCCACAATCTTTCACCAGTAACCGGCCGCAGACCCCAACAGGGAACTGTCCCATCATTTCCCCCAGCAACCACGAAAGCCTCCATGGTCATCTTTTTTCCATCCATCGATGGCCCAAACATTGCTCGGATGCACCTTCTAACTGCCGCATACCCTACATTGACCATGTCTTTCACTACAACCATAGTCGTACCGCACCTCGACACATCCACACCGGAAGGAGTGTCGCGTACGATGTCCCCATAGAACACTAACAAATTTTCCATAGTACCTAACGAGCAGCCATATTTACATCGTTAGTCAATTTATATTCTAATAACTTACGGTAATAATCGTTTATTTACATATAATAATCCGACTAATATTCACAACACAACAATAACAGCATTCACAGCAGTACATCAACACAAAAAATAAATTGTTCAAAAAATTACACCACAACATTGATACCTCTTGTTCAATAAGGATATCCTTCCGAATAGAAAAATCCGTTAGCGTGAATATATCACCGGTAATATATCAACGGGGTCGACCTATTATCACATGACAAAAAAATTAGACGCACAATTTTTTTCTGCTGCCAAAAGTTTCAAAATAGCAGTAGCATGCATGTGGTCATCACCTCTAAAGAGAAACCGAAGACCGAAAAACAATTTCATCAATCACGTCATCTCCTCCTAGTTTGCTACCCAGACGATATTTTCTTTACCTAATTACATACATCATCAAGGATATTAGCACTTATCTTGCATTTCATGTACGGTTTCCTACTCTACCAAATTAGCTAATAAAGTCTACGTATGATTTCCTTACTACAACACTTATTAAAAAACATGACACATGAAATAACAACACATTTAATCATGCAATGACCAATTATAGTACAATCATTTTCTTAATTAACATTTTAAGAACTTCTTGCATGTCTAACTAAAATGATGCATCTTACAGGCTTAACGCTGATCGACAATACAGTCAAATATTTGTTATCAAGATTCCGGCTCTAAGGCAACCAAAACGTTTAACATAAGTCCTAATTACGACTTACTGAGAAAAATAACAACATCTTGCATGTTAAAAAATACTACTAATGGACATAGCTAACATTGATCGTTTAACATCTTCAACATACTGTTCTAACAAATATTACTATAAATGCAAATGACGGGCTAAAAAATATCTCATATGAAAACGTTTATAACTTTCAAGAAGTAAACATCGCATAGCTAATAACGGGCTAAAATACTAACTAATTTCCAACGTGCATGCACAAAAAAATTCATGTATTGCAAAGATCATACCTTTATCAAATTACTCCACTTAGTACTTCACTTCACACGGCAAATCGTACTCCTGAAGCTCCAAATTAATCCACAAAGTGATGAAATACTACCTGAAACAACAGATAATACATACTTAAAAACTAATGAAACAAAGTAAAAACATCATGCATGCGAACACAACCAACAAAATTAAATGGACTGCTCTTACCTTGATCTTTCGTTTCTTCAACTAAAACATCTTCAAAATCTTACTCTAAACCGTTAGAATAGGGTACTGTGAGGGCGGGAGAGCAGACAGAGTAGCGTAGGAAGAGAGCAGACAGAGTAGCGTAGGAAGAGAGCAGGCAGATTAGCGAGAGAGCATGCAGTGTATGTAGGAAGCAGCGGGATCGGATCAAATATAAAAGGAAGGGGACTGTAGTGTGGGCAGAACAGTTATCGTAGCAATCAGTAGCATCGGCAGCATCTTTCAATCAGCCTCGCAATCAGCAGCGGCAGCATCTTTCAATCAGTGTCACCGGCCTCGAAATCAGCGCCGTCATGCATCGAAATCAGCGCCGTCAGACCTAGCTGTCGGCGCGCGCGGTGCACAGGGCTGCCGCCAGCCGCGGTGGCGGCAGGGCCCACGTCCTTCGTCCGTTCCGTTGCGGAACAGTGCAGGCAACGGAATCCCGGGCGGCCGCCTCGGGTGGTGGCGGCAGGTGCCGGCCGCCTGGGCTGGTGGCGGCAGGTGACACGCGTCGCCTGGCGCGCCTGCCGCCAGCTGACGGGGGGTCCTTTTTGTCAATCTGTGTCGCAGGGGGTCCTTTCTAGCAATTCGATTCGGCAGAGGGTCTCTTTCGACAAAAATTCGGCAGCGGCTGCTTCTCGACGGCAGCGAATCCGAGAGGATGTCCCTCGACGGCGCGGGGGTCGACGAGCTGTTGTACTTGAGTTGTACCACGGCAGCAGCCTGAACCTGGAGGCGGCCTTGATGCCGGAGGAGCCCAGCATGGGCTTGTACTACGCCGGAGGCGACGTGCAGGCGGACGGCAGCGGCGGCGGAGGACCGCCGTATGCGCTCCACGTCGACAGCGGCTACTGAACGTTGGTTGGGCTGGTGTGCGTGCTTTCGCCATCTGTATTTTGTGGCCCTGTAGAGAGAGAAATAGGCACGTGCAGGAAGATTGGCGGATATATAGGCTGCTACCAGTCAGTCAGTCAGTCAGGTTCTCCTTGACTGATTTGTGTGGCATTCGGCTGTACAGTACACACACCCGCTATGTGGATTGCTGCTGGCAAGTTCTTATTTTTCGACTGAAAGGGAGTTTTATTACGTCTGGAATGTTTTTAAAATATTATGTTTTATAACAAATTCCGAAAATGTATGTCCTAATTCAAAAAATTCAAAAGTATCATCCCGTCGGCCGAGGAGCTTTTCGGTCCATCGTAAGCCAAAGAGACGTACAAGAGCACTCTTTCTGTTTACTTGATGCCGAAGAGCCTTTTGAGGCCCAACTCTTTGCGTAAACTACAGACTGAAGTTGCATGGCATCATTTTTTTATTCTTACTAGGCCAAAGTTTCTTTTTTTCTAAACTGATTTATCTGTTAGTACATTGTTTTCATGCCTTAACCATGTAGTGTTCCTGCTCTCTTTTTTTCATCGTACCCGCCAACCATTTCCTGCCATCTCATTTCCCGTCAACCATTTCCCATCATCGTTCACATCTTATTTTCCCTCGACCACTCCCCTCCAGCAGGTGAACTGAACATATAAAACCAGTCATTAAACCTCGCTTCATTCTTCATCGAGCAACCTTCAAAATCGCTATTGCGGTGAGTGTACTTCAATATTTTTAGCCGTTATGAGTTTGCCTTGCTCGGATCAAGGTATTAGGCCGAGGAACATGAAGGATGCGAGCTTGTCCCCGAGTGTGGAAGTACTACGGTGTTGGTGTGACTATCCTTGCAAGGTGAAGGAGGTGATGAATTTTTGTGATTGGTTGGACATGAAGTTTTTCATGTGCATCAATTATGTGAAAGTTCCACCAGTAACTAATTCACCGTACGACAAGCCACCGGTATGTTTGAACCATCATGAATAGACATACTGTTAGTGTTCTTGATCTCTTTACTAACATTCTAATTTTTTTTTTGTAGTTTCATCTGCCTCTCTCATGTACTATCGTTGGATTGACACGGAGATGCCGGCTTGGGCGGTGAATGAGATTCGTGAAAGTGGTCGCTGTGCATGGTAAAGCTTCCACGCGGAAGAGCGATGCGAAAAGACGGCAGCGGAGGAGAAAGCAGAGCAAGAGAGAGTTAAAATAATATTGTGCCGGGGAAAAGCGTTTCTTTCAGGATTTTTTGAAGAAAAATCGAGAAGAGGGATGTCGCATGGAGGAGGAGGAACGACGACGAAAGGACGGTCGTGAGCCGGAGAGGCAAAGAGAGAAAGAAAGAAAGAAAGAAAGAAAGAAAGAAAGAAAGGGCTCGTGAGGCCAAGGCAGCACAAGAAGCTTGTGATAGGAAAGGAAAATAACCAGTTGCACTCCACCTCCGCCTCCCCATCGGTTCCCGCAGGTTGCACTCCGGTTGCTCCCCACCAAAGTTCCTTACCACCAGCACCTCCCCCCCCCCCCCCCCCCAAGCCGCACCTCCTCCCCACCAACACCTCCTCCCCAGCCGCACCTCCCCCGCCCCACCATGGCTCCTCGTCACCAATGCTCACCGCAAGCCGCCAAAAATTAGCCCCATGGATAGATCAGAGCCTAGGCCACCGGGGATGGCTACACTCTAGTGTTTCTGCGGGTTCGGTGCGAGAATGGCCGGAAAACGGAGGAGATCGAATGAAAATCGCAAGAGAAGGAAAAAAAGAAACGAGTGAGGAGGCGGCCGTTTGGAGGAAGAAGCCGACCCAGCCTTATCCCGACCTCTTTGGTCACACGTTGGCCGAAGGGAGCTCTTCGGTCGCGGCTAGGCCGAAGTTAATCTTTTCGGCCTATGGCCCACCAACGACCTCTCTTTAGCCCATATCTGCCTCTGTTCGGCTAAATGTAAACCGCAGAGTCTTCTCCGTCCCGAGTTAGAGCATCCACAACCAGACCCCTCAAATTCGTCTCAAACGCCCGGGCAGGCCGCCCGGTCACAAAAATGCGACCCAGACGGGCCTCTCAAACCGGCCTCAAATGTCTCGGGCTGACTATCACCCCCCATATCCGGCCCAAATATGATGCGGATATGGGGGAGCCCGAGCACGCCCGCCACGTGGGACCCGACAGCCCGACCCCACTGCAAATTGCCCCAAATTCTCCAAATCCTTCCTCCTCCTCCCACCGCCCTCCAAAATTTCCCACGCCCGATCCCTCGCTGTCCGGCACCCTTGCTCTCCATCCTCACCACCTGTCCCGATCTGCCGTCATGTCTTCCATCCCGTCCCCGACCGCCGCGACGGAGACGCGGTCCGCCTCGTCTGTCGGCGTCCCTTCGTCTGCTTCGTGTTGCAAGCCGGAGAACATCGCCCGTAAGATGCACCATCGCCGGCAGTGAGAAAGGGAGGCAGAGTTGGCGTCACAGGTTGGTGCGGGCATCATCGAGGAGATGTCTCCCCCGGCACGCCGGGCTCCCCGCACCCCATCCATCCAAGCACCAACGCGGATTGTGTCGTCTCGTACCCTTGGGAACGAGGATGTTGCGACGGCCGGATGGGCCATTCTAGAGGGCTTTCCGACGACGCAGAAGCCATCGGTTGACGAATGTGAGTCACCGCAGCTCGTTCGGCAGCGGGTGAGCAAGGGCACCCCCACCGTCTGGGCTACACTCGACATGTTCGACAGAATGACTCAACAAGACCGGGTACATTTGCTCCTGTTCGATCAAATGTTCAATGTTTTGCATAGATCACTAGTTCGCACATGATGAATGCTTGAAAATCATGATCGTGTAGGAGGCGTATTTGGCAAGCATGATCAATGAGAATGAAGATCCGACCCAAATGGAATATGAAATGGAGGAGACCACCGCATTTGTACTTGGAGCAACATCTGATCCCAATCCGAGCAAGAAGAAGGGCAAGACGACGAAGGCAAGAGGTCTGGCTTTCTCAAGATTTGAGGACGTCTTGTTGGTCAAATCTTGGTTGGACACAACAATGGATCCAATAAGCGGCACCGAGCAAAAGGGTACCACGTATTGGGAGAAGATTTGGAAGGACTATCATGAACGAAAGGAGTATGTGGAGCCGCATCTTATCGTGACCACCGTCAATGTGGCATCTCTCCAACATCGATGGGGGTCATTCAAGGAGAAGTGAGCAATTACGTCGGTTACTACTCACAAGTGACCAAACGGCCTCTAAGTGGGATGGGAGTGGAAACTCATGTAAGCTCGATTGCCTCATCTTATTGTCATTTCAATATGTTTACGTGTTTTCACTCTTGTGCTCATACGTATGTTGTATGCTAGGGGGCAGCGGCGGCCACTTTGTATCACGAGCTCGAGAAGAAGCCATTTGGTTTTAGCCATTGTTGGCTCTTATTGAGTGGCAAGCCAAAGTGGCAACAAGTTGTGGCCGATCTCAAGGCCGGCAAGAAGAGGAATGATGGATCAAGTTCCGACCAATCCATTGGGTGGGACGATGAGGATGACGACGTTGTTGTCACCAATGGAAAAGCTACCGTGCCAAAGGATAACCGGCAAGTCATGGGAAACAAGTGGGAGAAGGCAAGGATCTCCCGTGGCGTCGCGTCTACAAAAATGCCGTCCACGTGGATGGGAATATTTTCTACGAGGGAGAACAAGAAAGAGGAGAGGTACAAGCTTATGTTGGATGCGCAAGAGGAGAGGATGGAGTGGGATCGGACGAGGGCAAAGAGGAGGCTTGAAATTGAGAGGGAGAAGATCGAGTTGAAGAAGCAAGAGGCGGCGATCAAATGGGAACTCGAGAAGGCCAAGACATTTGGGGAGATTGAGATAGAGAAGGAGAGGTTGCAACTCGCACGGGACGCGGAGGATGCGAAGATCATGTTGGCAAATGAATCCTCCTTGGATGAGCATGCCAAGAAATGGCTTGCGGAGAAGAAGAAGAAGTAGATCAACGACCGTAGAGCGCTGGAGGCGGCGAGGGCGGCTGCGGCAGCGGCAGCGGAGCAGGCGGCTAGGATGATGGCGGAGGAGGCAGTCCGGATGCAAGTGGAGATGGCTGTCCGGATGCAGGCGGAGATGGCTGCCCAGGCTAAGCAGGACGAATGTACGAACTCGTCCGGCCAGTGATCCGACAAGCACCACTTGTCGGTCGTACATTGATTTCATTTTGGCATGTCCGGTTTGTTGAATTATGATTTCATTTGCTTTTGTTTTAAACTGTTGAATTCGAATAATTTGTATCGGATGATCGACGTGCACATATTGCATGGATTTGAGAATTGGATTTGAAGTATGTGGATGCATAGAGCGAAATATGAAGATCCTTCTGGATGGGTCCGCGGACGTGTCCGTGCGCGTCCGTGAACGTATAGGTGGCCGGATTTACCCAATCCGACTGCAGATGCTCTTAGCAACGCGTGCCTTTTCAGCCTAGGGGCCGACGTGGTGATAATTTTGACTTTCTCAATTTAGGGCATACATTTTTCATTTTTTTTATAAAAATAATATTAAAAATCCAACACCTGTCCCCTATGCATGTGCAAGCATGATTACCTTATCCATCCATCATCATAAGTAGATGATCGATCCAGTTCCTGCTTCTGTGCACGCGTAAGCACAGTCGCGTACTTGTTGTCGATTCTGCTGAACGTCCAGTTCCAGGGGAAGCACATGCAAATAAGAATCTAATGCAGGTTGCCATGAATAAAATTTGTTGCTATTTTTCTGAAGATGTCTCGTCCAATCCCAATGATATGACATGACATGACATGGCACGCATAATATGGATGGTTTACCGCCGCCATGCTCCACTTGACTACGCGCTAGGGATCAAAGAAGCTCAGCAAAACCATTAATGACAAGCTTCATGGATTAAGTTAATTGCATTAGCTTGATTTTTTTTAAATAAACCGGACCTTTATTCATTCGCAATAGCAGTTACATCGTTTATGAGGAGCATTACAATTTCATTTAGAGGTTCCTCAAACCATTCATCGACTAAAAAAAATCTAGCTAGTCTAGAAAACTCTTGCGTTATTTTATTTGCTTCTTGGTTACAGTGTTCAAATCTAGTGGTAATAAAATCACAGGCATAATGAAAACAGTCATCGAAGATTGCCGCCGCCGCTCCTGCCGATTGTCCTCTGTCCTGCATGGTCTCAATTACCTCCATTTTATACGAAACCCTCACGCTCTTAACAATTGCTCACTTTGCCCCTCTCTCTTGTCCGAAACCCTCACGAATGGTCACAACGGAGGATGCCGTCGGGTCAATGGTTTGACCGTTAACTCTGATGAGTGGGGCCGCGCTGGACTGTGTCGCTCGTTGCACCTGGCAAGTGGGGCCGCGTTGGGCGGTGGCGTTGGTTGGACCGTTGGGCCCTAGTTTTGTTGGACGGTTGGGCCGTTGCATGCGCCGATGCGTGCCGCCACAATACAGAAGCCTGCTATGCATGCCACGTGATCCAGCTAGCCTGCCTGAATGCGTCGATGCGCGCCGCCACGGATGCAGCCACGGTCGCTGCCGCTGGCTCCTCTCTTCTCGCACACGTCTCCACCTTCCAGCTGCCACAGACCGAGGCGAGGGTGCAGTACTGATGGAGGGGCACCATTAGTACCGAGGCGACGTGGCCATCCCTGAGCTGGAGGGCCACCGGCTGGCCATCCCTGAGGATGTTATGCTTGTTTCTTTTATGGGGATGAATGTCACTCCCTCCATCTAGAAAAATGTCACTCCCTCCATCTATGTTACGCTTGCTTCTTTTATGGGGATGAATGTCACTACAGCTTCCAGCTGCCACATACCGAAGAAGGACTGCCGTCGCGGGTCATGCTCGTCTAGAAAAATGTCACTCCCTCCATCCATTATGTTCATACAAAAGCATGCAATATATATCGTCCCTTATATCCATACAAAAGCATCCAATATATATCCTACGTACTACCTAGTGCACAACGTGTCTTCGTCGTCCGAGATGGCCTGATCCGCCTGCACCGGAGCCTAATCCGCATGCGCCGCTGCCTGCGCCTCCTCCTGAGCTGCCCGCACTGCCTCCATCTGCTACTGGCGAACACGCCGGGCCTCCGCAGCTGACTCCGAGTGGATGGAGTTGAGGATGGCCGGCTGCTCGGGCCACAAATCCATGATCGTCAGCACCTCCTCCTCCGGCGGCGCCTCCTACTCCGGCTCCTGCGGGGCGCCTCCTCCTCCGGCTCTTGTGGCTCCTCCTCTGGCGCCTCCTCCCCCATCTCGTCCACCTCCTTGAAATCCTCCTCCGGTTCCAGAGGTATCCTCGCTTGCCTCCGGATTTGGACCTGTCGAAGGAGGAAGAGATGGTGTTCGATTGTGTAGTACTGGTGGCGTGGTGGCATGGCTGAGGGGCTCGGAGAGGGGAGTGCTCGGGTGCCGGCGGAGAGAGGGAGCAGGCGGATGAGCTAGGGCTGGGGGACATCGTCCAGCTTAAATAGCCAGCTATGGATAAGGACGGGGAGCCGGAGCGATGCCTCCTCCCTCGATAGTCAAAGCCTAGCGAAGGCCCAACCAGGACTTGGTTTCATTTTTCTCGGACGAGTGGGCGAGCAGAACCAACCTCTCGCGGATCACCCAACGATCCAACGATGCGGAGCCATCCATGTGATCCAACGGCGCGGAGCCTGCATGCAGCCTGCCCTCGGAAATCCTTCTAGAAGACCATATCTAACGGTTTGTCGCTTGGCGCTAGGGTATGATCGGATGGCTGCAGTTTGACGTTAGGGTTTGGAGAGATGCTGCGGGGTTTTGAGCCGGTCAGCGGGGTTATCTTAGGTTTGACCAACTTTCAAATGACCTTAACTAATTCAAAAAAAATCAAAAAATATATATGAAACATTCCCTGTTCGTCGTTTTATAAGACATAGTTACCCTAAAAAATATAAACTTGGTTTAGGGACATTTTTAAGAAAAACCCTTTTTTAGGTGAGTTACCATTTCCAAGTTCAAATGAGCAGAACTAATTTAAAAAAACAAAAAAATGTAAGACCTGCACACAATGTCGTTGTATGTGACATGGTTATAACAAAAAAAATCTTGGTTTATGGATATTTCCATGAAAACCCCTTCACACATACGAGTTATCACGTACGGGGTTGTATAGAGTTCGAGAAGAGAGTGGAAGTGGGTTTATGTTTACGAAAAATCAACAAAAATAAAAAAATCACTAGAGCTCCATTTCAGTGTGAGTAAGAAGGATCTGAACTTATTTTTTCATTTTGAAAATTTGAACTGTCTTTATAATAATTTGCAATAAAGGGTTAGGGTTAGGGTTTAGGGCTAGGGTTTAGGAGTCTATTTTTGTTTTGTTTGCTGTTAGATCATTGCAACATAGGGTAACATGATCATTACAACTTAGGATCAACTTAGGATCAACATGTCGCTTATAATTCAAATGTTAGTTCAAATTCAAGTTTTGCCTTAATTAAACATCACATCGCATCACATTCCAACATCACATCACATCACACCAGCATGCATTAGCTTTAATTAAACATTAATGCTGACCAAAGAGGCCGGCGATAGTTCATAGGACACGCTAGTTCATAAGTCTGCCATGCATTAACTAGCCAATATAAAACATAGATAAAAGGATCTTTCGTGTATAATCCTGCATAATCTCGAATGTTATCAGTTCCGGAGGCCCCGTTGCTCCAAAAGCCCTGTCCTGTGCCTGATCTAGCTGACAAACCAACAACTGACTCCGATTAAGAAGACCTGCAGTCCCTCCGACCCATGCGGCCCACTTAGAATGTGCTTTGACTTCCCCAGGTTGTACAATAGCACTATTTTCTGGACCCAAGTTCGAAAGGATTAGGGCACTGGATTGAAGAATAGCTCAGTCCGATAGAAACTTAGGTTGGGCTGGCGGAGGGATGAGTGGAGCTTCTGTATGACATGTACTGGTGTTTCATTAGTCCCTTGATCGGGTACCCGTAGCTCGCTTTGAGGAAGCAGTGGTAAATATATATACAAGGCCCGTAGCAACTAATATAAAAACACAGATAAAAATATAAAACACAGATAAAATATAGACAATGCTGCCCGCCGGTGAAGCTGCCGCCGTCTTCAGGAGCGTCGTCCTACTCCTCGTCGTCGCTGGTGAGGTCGACGTAGGGAGGCGGCTGTCAAAGGTGGGCTGGCGGCCCCTACCAGGCCGGAGGCGCTTGGCGCACCCGCAACACCTCCTCCCGTGGCTCCTGCTCCGGTTCGGGTGACCGCGGCGGGGTGGGTGCCCACGGCTGGACAGCCAGCGCGTCGGCCATCTCCGACGCAGTGGCCGACCACCCACACTTCTGGCCCATCAGCCGGGGGTTCCACGCCGCAAGGGGCGGCTCCTCCACCACCTCCTCCTTCACCTCCTACTTGACGATGGCAGCCATCTCCAGATCAGGGATGGCTACGTCACCGGCCGCAGAGAGGGCCATCACCCTCTCGATGTGCGCCCATTGATGCTCGTCGTGCGTGCGCGTGGATTCGTCCATGACACGCTTAATGAGATCGGCCTCCTCCTCCTCGGTCAACGGAGGTGGTGGTGGCGGGGACGGAGATGGTGTCGGGGTGAGGCCGCGGACACGCCTACGACCGCGCATTTGGGGCGGGCTAGCAGCACGTCGTCGGCATGGGCTAGGTGGATGATTGACAAAAAGTGACTGATGCCGCAGGTCGTGCTCGTCCTAGAGCCACGTGTCCCACAGCGGTGAGTTGATGCCGTACCTTGGGTCGTGGAGGAGATCCGGAGGCAGGCACGCACGACGTCGGTCAATCTCCTCACAGCGGGCGCGGCCGCTCACCGGCACCGGAGGGATTGGCACCCGATCCGCGGACAGGGGCCAGTTGTTAGGGAGGTGGGCATCTCCCCATGGCAATGGCGTCGCCGTCCCCTAGTACCTTCGGCATATTTCCGCGCCGACGTATGGGCGTGTGTGCTGCGGAGTGGCCGGCGGACCGATTGCAAATACGGGCGGAGTAGGTGGTGGCGGTGGGCTCCTAGAGCGACCGGAGCGGCGCCTACCAGAGGATGAGTCGACCTCATGGCCGTGCTTCCCCTTCCCAGACCATGGCCAGGTCATGGCGACGGTGGTGGCCTAGGGTTTCTAGAACCCGCTGATACGCTTCAACGTATCTACTTTTCCTCACTCTTTTGCCCTTGTTTTGGACTCTAATTTGCATGATTTGAATGAAACTAACCCGGACTGACGCTGTTTTCAGCAGAACTACCATGGTGTTGTTTTTGTGCAGAAATAAAAGTTCTCGGAACGGAACGAAACTTTTTGGAGAATTATTTCAGAATATATAAGAATTATTGGACCCAAAATCTACCGAAGAGAGGGGCCAGGGTGAGCAGCACCCACCAGGGTGCGCCAGGCCCCCTAGGCGCGCCCTGGTGGGTTGTGCCCACTTCGTGGACCCACTGACCCTAATTCCGCCGCTATAAATTCCTAATTTCAGAGAAAAAATCAGAGAGAAAGTTTCATCACGTTTTATCCTGTTCTTCATCGGGAGCCCAGATCTGGAGCCCGTTTGTCATCACCAACCCTTCTCCACCGCCACCGTCTTCGTCATCACCAACCCTTCTCCATCGCCAATTCCATGATGCTCCCCACCGGGAGTGAGTAATTCCTTCGTAGGCTTGCTGGTCGGTGAGGAGTTGGATGAGATTCATCATGTAATTGAGTTAGTTTTGTTAGGGCTTGATCCCCAGTATCCACTATGTTCTGAGATTGATGTTGCTATGACTTTGCTATGCCTAATGCTTGTCACTAGGGCCCGAGTGCCATGATTTCAGATCTGAACCGTTTATGTTATCACTATTATATCTATGTTCTTGATCCGACCTTGCTTAGTCATATGCACCTATTACGTGTTATGATCCGTCAACCCCATAGTGACAATATTTGGGATACTTCGCGGTGATGACCGTAGTTTGAGTAGTTCATGCACCGTGTGTTAATGCTTTGTTCCGGTTCTCTATTAAAAGGAGGCCTTAATATCCCTTAGTTTCCTTATGGACCCCGCTGCCACGGGAGGGTAGGACAAAAGATGCCATGCAAGTTCTTTTCCATAAGCACGTATAACTATTTACGAAATACATGCCTACACTGGTAGAAAACAGGGCATCAGTCCCGGTTCCAGAGGGCCTTTAGTCCCAGTTTTGCAACCGGGACAAAACCATCGGGACTAATGCCCATCACTTTTAGTCTCGGTTGGCTTACGAGCCGGGACTAAAGGAGCTCCACGTGGCCGCTGTTGGGGATATAACCCCGTGGTAGGACCCGCCCAAGAGGGACCGGGTCATACCTGGCGGCTCATAGCCAAGACCCATAAAAGTGGGCCGGAAGATGAAGGCCAGGCCGCATGGCGGCTTACCTGACGGGCCAAGAAGAAGGCCCAGGGACGGAAGATGGTGTGAAGACCCGGGCGGTTAAGCCGCCCGGAGACGGCTTGCCCAGGACGACAAGGCGGCTTAGAGACAGGATTGACAACGATGTATGAGTCGGTTTAGGACTCGTGTAACCCAGGGTCTCGACCTCCTATATAAAGGTGAGACCCTGGGTGGCTTAGACAGAAAAACCAATCAATCGAGAACTAGGTCAAGCGAATCTGCTCCCTTGTAATTGATACCCCAATCAATACAACACAAGCAGGACGTAGGCTTCTACCTCTTCCGGAGGGGCTGAACCTGGGTAAACTCGTGTCCCTCGTCTCGACCAACCCCTTTGAGTCCACCGCCTTAGCGATGGCCTTGAACCTAAGTCTTCGGACATCTACCGTGACAAAACCACGACAGTTGGCGCCCACCGTGGGGCTCAGGATCCGGGTACCACGGTCAAGGCAATCAAGGAGGTCATCATCAGCAATCTGGCGGTGGAGGCCAGCAGCAAAATAACCAATCGGGGTACCAGACTAACCCGAAACAGCTAAGTGGGGGTCAGTATCATGTTTTTACAACCAGCATTGACAAGCGAGATCGAAAGGTACGCAAGCGGGCGGTTAATGCAATCATGCCGGCTCTCCTGCAGTATTTGAAGTGGTCTGAGTATGACGTAACTTGGAGCCGGGCGGATCACCCGCCGCGTGTTGATAACCCGGGGCAACTGGCTTTGGTGGTTGCCCCCCAAGTTGGAGGATATGTGTTCACTAAACTGCTTATGGATGGTGGCAGCAGCATCAACATCCTGTATTATGACACTTTCAGCCGGATGGGTCTGCTTGATAAGGATCTTAAGCCCTCCTCAACAGTTTTTCATGGTGTGGTGCCTGGCAAGTCGGCTTATCCAGTGGGGAAGATTTCTTTGGAAGTAGCTTTTGGAGATGAATTCAACTACAGGGTGGAGTCTTTGTGGTTTGAAGTTGTTAAAATCAAAAGCCCATATCATGCTCTGCTCGGACGGCCGGCTTACGCCAAGTTCATGGCTAGGCCTCGCTATGTTTACTTACAGCTCAAGATGCCCGGGTTGAATGGGACGATTACTGTGCATGGTGATCGAAAAACGGCTCTTGAGTGTGAGGAGGGAGACGCAGCTTACGCAGAGTCAAGTTGTGCTGAGGCAGAGCTCAAATTCTATAAAGAAAATGTTGACCCGGAAGATATGACTCCATTTAAGAAGCCTAGCACGGAATCTGAGCCGCCCCTCAAGTTTGCGGCGGATGATACCAAGCTGGTGGATTTCACTCCAGGCGAGTCATCACAGCAGTTCACTATCGGGGCTAACATGGACCCCGCATAGGAAAGCGCGCTCATCGAATTCATCCGTGAGAATCGGGACATCTTCGCATGGAAGCCGTCTGACATGCCGGGTGTACCGAGAGAATTCGCTGAGCACCACCTTAATGTGGATCCTAAGTTCAAACCGATCAAGCAGTTCCTTCGCCGTTTCAATGAAGAGCGGCGTAAAGCAATTGGGGAAGAGGTGGCCCGGATCTTAGCAGCAGGCTTCATCGTGGAGGTTTTTCACCCGGAGTCGTTAGCTAACCCGGTGTTGGTGCTTAAGAAGAAGGGCACGTGGCGGATGTGTGTGGATTACACGGATCTTAACAAGGCCTGTCTAGTTGACCCGTTTGCTCTCCCCCGCATCGACCAGATTATTGACGCGATGGCGGGTTGCGAGAGTTTATGCTTCCTGGACGCTTATTCAGGTTATCACCAGATCAAGATGGCAGTTAAAGACCAAGAGAAGACGGCTTTCATCACGCCTTTTGGTGCTTTCTGCTATGTGTCTATGCCTTTTGGGCTCAAGAGTGCCCAGGCGACTTACCGGCGTTGTGTGCAGAACTGTCTTCATAGTCAAATTGGGCGCAACGTTCATGCTTACGTGGATGATATTGTGGTCAAGTCAAGAAAGAAGGAGACTCTACTTGACGACTTGAAGGACACGTTCGATAATTTACGGGTCTACAAGATGATGCTTAACCCGGCTAAGTGTGTCTTTGGAGTTCCTGCACGCAAGCTCTTGAGATTTCTAGTCTCTGAGCGTGGCATTGAAGCTAACCCAGACAAGATAAAGGCTATCACCTCCCTGTCTGAGCCGGCGTGCATCAACGACGGTCAGCGCCTGGCGGGTCGAGTCGCTGCTTTAAGCCGATTTATAAGCCACCTGGGTGAGAAGGCTATTCCTCTATATCAGATGATGAAGAAGACAGACAATTTTGTTTGGAGTAAGGCAGCGGGTGAAGCGTTCGAAGCGCTCAAGAAACAGCTGGCTGAGCCGCCGATCTTGGCCGCTCCGGCTGAGAAGGAACCTCTACTCCTCTACGTGGCGGCTAACAACAGGGCAGTCAGCGCCGCGATTGTTCTGGAGCGTAAAGAGGCAGGAAAGGAGTATCCGGTTCAGACGCCGGTTTACTATGTCAGTGAAGTCTAGATCGAATCCAAGCAAAGGTACCCACATTGGCAGAAACTGATATATGGGGTGTTCATGGCGAATCGTAAGTTGAAGCACTACTTCCTGGGACATCAGATTACTGTGGTTAGTTCTGCCCCGTTGGGTGACATAATTCAAAATAGAGAAGCCACTGGCAGGATTGCAAAGTGGGCATTGGAGCTTGGGCCCCTAAATCTCAAATATGTGCCCCGCACGGCTGTCAAATCTCAAGCCTTGGTGGACTTTATAAACGAGGACAGAGTGTTAGTCGCCCGAGGAGAAGCCGGATAACACATACTGGACAATTCATTTTGATGGATCCAGGCAGTTGGAAGGGTCCGGGGCTGGAGTTGTCTTAACTTCCCCTAAAGGTGACAAGTTTTGTTATGTGTTAAGGTTGATGTTTCCCTGTACTAACAATGCAGCTGAGTATGAGGCCTTGCTTCACGGCCTCCGCGTGGCTAAGGAGATGAATCTAAGCCGGGTCAGGTGCCTCGGCGACTCGGACCTCGTGGCTCAGCAAGTATCAGGCACATGGGATTCCAAAGACCCACGGATGGCGGCTTATCGTCAGGCGGTGGACGTCATTGCTGGTCACTTCAAGGGTTATCAAGTGGATCATATTGACCGTCGCAAGAATGAGGCGGCTGATGCGTTGTCAAGGCTGGGCTCTCAACGTAAGTCGGTGCCGCCTAATGTTTTCTCGGACGTGTTATATCACCCATCAGTTAAGTTACCTTCGGAGGAGGATCTGGCTATACCTGGCCCGGAGGGGCAGCTCGTGGCGGCTCTACATGCTATCCTTGACTGGACGTTGCCTTACCTAGCATACTTGACTCGTGGTGAGTTACCCGAGGAGGAGATTTGGCAAGGCAGGTCATAAGGCGATCTAAGTCCATGACGATCGTCAATGGCGAGTTACATAAGCGCAGCGTCACCGGCGTTTTTCAACGTTGTGTTTCACCTGAAGAAGGCAAGGAAATCTTAAATGAGATTCACGCTGGCGATTGTGGTCATCACGCCAGCTCAAAATCTCTGGTGGCCAAGGCTTTTCGGCATGGTTTCTTCTGGCTGGCAGCTCATAAGGACGCAGAAGACTTGGTTCTCAAGTGCGATGGATGTCAGAAGTTCGGGCGACGTGCTCACGTGCCGGCTCAGGAGTTGCGTATGATTCCAATTACATGGCCGTTTGCGGTCTGGGGGCTTGATATGGTCGGGCCCTTTAAGAGGTCTAAAGACAAGAAGACCCACCTTTTGGTGGCGGTGGATAAGTTTACCAAGTGGGTGGAGGCTGAGCCGGTCGGTAAGTGTGACGCGGCTACGGCGGTTCAGTTTGTCAAAGAGCTGATCTACCACTTTGGTTACCCTCATAGTATCATCACAGATAATGGCACAAACCTATCCAAGGGGGCTATGCAGGCGTTCTGTGAAAGTGAGCATATCCGGCTTGACGTCTCTGCTGTTGCTCATCCACAATCCAATGGTCAGGCGGAGCGTGCTAACCAGGAGATTTTGCGAGGTATCAAGCCCCGGCTTATGGTTCCTCTACAGCGAACACCGGGTTGTTGGGTAGAAGAGTTACCATCAGTTTTATGGAGCATCAGAACTACTCCCAACAGGTCAACAGGCTATACGCCTTTCTTCATGGTTTATGGCGCAGAAGCCGTGTTACCAAGTGATATACGTCATGACTCACCGAGAGTGGCGGCTTACGTTGAGACAGATAATGAGACAGCGCATCAGGACGCGTTAGATGCTTTGGATGAAGAGCGTGATCTGGCAGCGGCTCGATCGGCGATTTATCAACAAGACCTGCGTCGCTATCATAGCCGCAGGGTTAAGACCCGGACGTTTCAAGAAGGCGACTTGGTGTTACGTCTAATTCAAGATCAGACGGACGTGCACAAGCTATCTCCTTCATCGGAAGGACCTTTTGTGGTTAGCAGAAACCTAAACAATGGGTCATACTATCTCATTGACGTACCAGACGAGTCACGCACTTCTGGGCAGGAGACCCACCGGCCGTGGAATATCGCTCATCTACGGCCTTAACCTTGGATGTCGTTTTCAATCCCGCTTATGGGGCCAATCCCGATGATGATCTGGACTTCAATCCAGATCCGGCTATAGTGCCAGATGGCCAGGCATCAACCCCTGTCGAATACACTTCTCGTGCGGACGCGTCAGAGGTTAACTCCAGACGCGCCGGGCAGATTGACCCGATCGAGCTCTCGACACTCGGCGAAGCTTTAGATCGGATCTCCTTGATGAAAACTACTGATGACCCAATCCCGATCCACACTCAGATCGGTCTTGAGGCGGGTCAAGAGGAATTTTTCGTCCCACCCACCACCCACTTAGTAGCCACTATCAAAGACTTAATCGATATGTTGGACTACGCCTTCGAGGAGGCAGAATACATGGAGGAAGAGGATCGCGCTCCCACCCCCGGCAATACCGGGCGATGGACCGCCACCTCCACCTATGACGTCTACATGGTGGATACGCCAGCCGGTAACGGTGAGCGCACACCAGAAAACAATGGCGATGACTCAGGTGAGGCGCCGTCAAGGCGCCAGAAACCGTGGAAGCGATCAAAGAGAAAAAAAGGGAAGGGAAGCTATTGCCGGCACCGGGGAAAACGATACCCCGAAAGACCTCGGCGATCCCGATATCCCCGAGTATCCGTTGGAAGACCAGGAAAGGCCGGAGGACCAGCGCGACCCGGAAGATCCGAACGACTCTGAGGATGACAACTACCTCCCCCCTTTAGAGGAGGAAGACATCCCGGAAGACGAGGACCTCATCGTCCCCGAAACCATCGAGGATCAAGAACGGTTCAGGCAACAGCTTTTAGCCACTCCCCGGAGCCTAAAGGCAAAAGCGTGGCAGCTCAAGGCCGAACAAGACACCCTCAACGATAGATGGACCAGGGTTCTATCAGCCGAGGAAGAACACGTGCCGGTCTATGGGACCAACCCAAGAGTTACCCACGCCGGCGGTTGCTGCCACAATTCGATGACGACTCCCTAATACGCCATCCCCCAAGCACACTCCATATGACCAGTCGGACCGCCCTCCCCGAGGACGAGATAGGACGGCTGGCGAGGCCGGTTATAGGCCGGCGATACCCCGCAGAAGGGGAAAGGAGCCAATGGAGCCTGATGACAGGTTCGACCTGCGACGCGACCTGGATTATAGAACAGGCCGCACGAGATCTATCTACGGATCCAGAGGGTACTCCCCCGATAGATGGGATGAGTACCGACCCTGGCTCGATCGAAACAATAGAGCTCGGGACCTAAACCGGGCTAGAACAGACGCCGATTACCGGCGCGATATAGCCCGGGTCAGAGGCGCTGCCCACCCATTGTGCTTCACCGACGAGGTGATGCAGCATCAGTTCCCGAAAGGATTCAAACCCGTGAACTTTGAGCATTACGACGGCACAACTGACCCAGCAGTGTGGATTGAGGATTTCCTCCTCCACATTCACATGGCACGAGGAGATGATCTCCACGCCATCAAGTACCTCCCCCTTAAGCTTAAGGGACCAGCTCGGCACTGGTTAAACAGTCTTCCCGAAAATTCTATCGGGAACTGGGAGGATCTCGAGGATGCATTCCGATCAAACTTCCAGGGAACCTATGTGCGACCCCCGGATTCCTCCGACCTAAGCAATGTCGTCCAAAAGGAAGGAGAGTCTGCTCGACAATTTTGGAACCGGTTTTTGACCAAGAAAAACCAGATCGTTGACTGCCCGGATGCCGAGGCAATAGCCTCCTTCAGGCACAATATTCTGGACGAATGGCTGGCTCGCCAGCTCGGTCAGAATAAACCTAAGACCATGTCCGCCCTTAGATCACTCATGACCCGCTTTTGTGCGGGCGAGGACAGCTGGCTAGCGAGGTGAAGCCACAACCCCGAAGACCCCGGCACCTCCGAAGTCCGGGATGGAAACGGGAAACCACGACGCAACAAAAACAAATGCCGGCACAGCACTAGCGACGCCGATGACACGGCCGTTAACGCCGGTTTCCGCAACCCAAGATCCGGGCAGCAGAAGAAGCCTCCTAAAGGCAATCGCGACGGACCCACCCCGTTGGACAAGATCATGGAGAGGCCGTGCCAGATCCATGGAACTCCGGACAAGCCCGCCAACCAAACCAACCATAATTGGTGGGTGTTTAGACAGGCCGGCAAACTCGCAGCCGAGGAGTAGAGCAAAGGCCCACGCAGCGAGGAGCCCCGCGGTCCGAGCAATGGAAGTCAGAAGCAGTTCCCTCCTGAGGTAAAAACTGTGAACATGATACACGCCACTCATATACCTAAAAAGGAGAGGAAGCGCGCCCTTCAAGAGGTCCACGCCGTAGAGCCTGTAGCCCGAAGATTAACCCGTGGTCGGCCTACCCGATCACTTTTGATCGACGAGACCACCCGACCAGTATCCATCACGGAGATTCGGCGGCCCTCGTCCTAGACCCCATTATCGATGGGTATCACCTCACTAAAGTCCTAATGGATGGAGGAAGTAGCCTCAATCTGATCTACTCAGATACGGTGAAAAAGATGGGCATAGATCTGTCAAGGATAAAGCCTAGCAACACTACCTTTAAAGGAGTGATCCCAGGCGTCGAAGCCCGGTGCACAGGCTCTGTTAGCCTGGAAGTAGTGTTTGGTTTGCCCGACAACTTCCGCAGCGAGGAATTGATCTTCGACATCGTCCCCTTCCGCATCGGTTATCACTCCCTGCTGGGCCGAACAGCGTTCGCTCGCTTTAACGCCGTCCCACACTACGCATACCTCGAGCTCAAGATGCCAGGACCCAAGGGGGTCATCACTGTCAACGGCAACACAGAGCATTCCCTCCGAACTGAGGAACATGCGTTGGCCCTTGCGGCCGAATTCGATTATGAGGACGGTCGGCAAACACCTAAATCTGCCATAAAGGCCCGTAAGGTCGACAAACGAGTTCGGTTTCAATCCGAACTCCTAGATTCCTCTTCTCCCCAGAAATACGGATACACCCCCCATTGCACAGCCCTAACACCCGTCAAATACGTGCCAAGAAGGCACAACTTCACACTCAAGATTCCATGGGCAGCAATGGGGAACCACCATCAAATGGTAAGTGTTCGGCTGGACCGACCAATACCAATACACGTCCTTGGACAAAGCATAGGTACCATCAAGGACTTGCTAAAAAGCGTAAAGCTCATCGATACTTCGGCGACTTCTCAAGACCTTCTTCCCAAGGTCCGCTCGGCGACAACATCACTCTTAATGGGATGCAACCCCCAAAGAGGAACATGAACGGACAGGCGACAAGGCACATCAAGGACGTCATGTCATCAACCGAAGACTCCTGGTACAGCCTCCCCTCTATAAATTTTATATTTCATCTACCTATAAACAGTTCCTTCGGCAATCCAAGTTATAAGAATTATTGAGCAAGTACAAAACCATTATATATGGCCACTTCATTGTCTTTTATACATCCTCTGTTCTTCCCTTGGTCACGCTTCTTGCAAAAACTGTTCGGTATATATTATGATGCAACCGGCTAATAGACCGGGGGCTCAAATTTAAAATCGCCTTGAACATCACCCCAGTACAACTGGTTGTGTGTTCGGCATCTTGGGTTTTGCTCCTACGGCTAAGTGAAAGCGATTAAGCATCACAGTCCGATTGCCTTGTCCCCCCCCCCCCCCGCACTGCCGCCTTCGGGCACCGATACTTTGGCTAAAGCGTCACAGTGTGGGTACAGAGACACCCCGCGTAGTATCTACGTGGGGGCTGAAGACGACGACTTGCAAGTTTCAGATAAGCCGGCCACACAAGAGTCAAAATAAAAATCAAAAACTTATAAGACATGATAAACCATGCATCACTAGTTATAAAGCGTTAAAAATCTTCGGACATATTACAACGCGCTCATTCATACAAAACGTCCTTGGAGCATTGAGCCTCTATTGACCGAGCACCATCCATCACTACGTGGAAGTATCGCTCGGGGCGCCTATACTCCTTTCCAGCAGGCGGAGGTGCGGTAGCCATCTCGGTTGGCTTGAGCTTCGGCCAATGCACCATGGTCTTCGCAAAGGCCATCCACGCACCCTCGATGCACGTAGAACGCTTCAGCACGTCGACCCGAGGCGCAGCTTCACATAGTTTCTGCACTAAGCCGAAGTAGCTGCTCGGCAATGGTTCATCGGGCCAGAGACGGATCTAGAGGTCCTTCATGGCCGGCTCCGCCACTCTGTGCATCTCCATCAGTTGCTTCATTTGCTCGATGAGGAGAGGAGAGCGCTCGGGGGACTCAAACTACGCCCAGAATAGTCGGCCTTCATCATTCTCCGCCCGCGAAGCATAAAGCTTGTTCACGTCCGCTGCACTCTTCTAGAGATCCGCACAGACGCCTAAGGAACGCCACACCTTGGTGAGCAAAGAAAACTTGCTTCCACCGAAGGTGCATTGCAGTGAATATGGCTTACCATCGATGACAGCCTTGACTTGGCGAACCTCCTCTTCAAAGGACCGCCTCTCCACCCGCTCCTTTTGGAGCTCGGATTTTAGCGCTACTAGCTCGGTGGCTTGCTCCTTGCCTTTCTGCTCAAGGCCCTCGCACTTTGTGCCGGCATCCTTGAGCTCTTGTTGCACCTCCTCCACCCGGGCCTCATGCTTGGCACAGGCAGCTTTCAAAACGGAAAGCGCGGCTGCTGCTTGTTCGGCAGCCGTCTTCTCCTCCGCGGCCTCCTGCTTCATTTTCTGGAGCTCGGCCTTGAGTTTTTCGACCTCCGCAGCTGAAGATGTGGAAGCAATAGACAAACGGTCACATTGGGTTACTAGTGCGTATCATTACCGATATATCGCCTGGAAATTACAATTCGGCTTACCTTGCGCCTCGTCAAACCTCTTGTTCAGCCTATCAAGCTCCTCTTCGGAGACTTTGAGCTTCAGATTTAGCTCAGTAAGTTCAGCGGCATTCACGGCCGCCGCCGATGACGAGGCCTATAAAAAACAAAAAAATATGCATCTAGTTATGTGCGTTCAAACCCCCGAACTATGAACGATATGACTCCCTGTTCGGTCCTTTCAAGGAATTTTCCGAACATTGCAGGACCGAATGGTGCCTTGTGCATCATTGTTCATACCTCACTATTTGACCCCTGGATGCGTTTTTGCATACCCATTCAGGGCTCGGGGGCTAGTACATATATAAAGATAGCACAAAACTTAAAATTAGCATTGTTCGGGAAATGGGTATTACATGACTCACCTTGAAGCCCGCCAAGAGACCATTGAAGGCCTCCTTCAGTCCGTTATCAACGGACTGAATTCCTTGTAAAACCGCACCCATAAGATTGCGGTGATCCTCGGAGATGGGGGTGCTGGCTAGCGCCTCCTCCATTACCGGCCACCCAGTCGTCGGTGGCATCGGTGTTGACCGAACAGTCCGATCTATGATCGGAGACTGAGTCGGTAGGTCCGGAGGCACAGCGTGCTCCGGAGACGTCCTCGGAGGGGACTGGGCATCCTTTTGCCTTTCCTCTTCGGCGGCTAGGGGGATATTCTCCCCCTGGTCCTCAGCGGCCTGGGGGATTCCCTCTCCCTGGCCTTCGGCGGCCATGGCGTTAGCCTCGGCCATGGCATGGTCGCCCCGCCGCCCGTGTTCGGCTCCACCGGAGGCTGGCTGGATGACACCTATGTGGCGTCCTTCGCGGCCCCCGGAGGTGTGGGGTGCGATGCAGTCCTGCTCTCTGCCAGCTCGGCGGGCAGAGACTCCCCATCCGATATTTGATCGGTGGGGAGAACACGCGATGGGCTGCATACCAAAAGGCGCCCATGCGTTTAAAAGCTATTACATACGTTGCGTAAATAACTTAGTGAGTCCTCGAGTTCATTACCTTTGAGCGGGGGGCTTGACCCTTGGGTTCCTTCGGGGGACCCTCTCAAATTCCTCGGATTCTGTGTTGGAATCCGAGCTGTCGTCGGGCAGGATCAACCTCGCCGGGCGCGCCCTCTTCAAGGCGGGAGGAGCTGCCTCCTCCGCGGAGTCCGATGACGCCGCCCTCTTTCTTGCGGGGGGGGGGGCGCCTTCCCCCCATCATCATGCTCCTCCTCATGGCTAGAGGAGGCATGGGTTTCCACGGACGCAGCGTCTAGCTGGTCCTTAATGTGGAGGCCTTCTCTGGCCTTCTTCTTCTTCTCTTTCTTTTCGGGCGCCGAGTACGGCGCCACGACAAGCATCGCCGCCAACAGCTCCGACCTGGGGTCTTCAGGTTGTGGAGCTGGGCAGTTAACCTTCGCGGCTTTGCTCAGCCACTTCTGCGAAAGTAGGGGAGAAGGCGTTCAGACTTTCTACCGAAAAAACAGAGTCAATGAATTGAAATTATACCATACCTTCATCGGTGGGTTGACGACGCTTAGGCCCGTATCCTCTTCTTTGGCCAGCCAGCTTTTCTGAGGCTTGAACAAAGCCCTCCACTGCTTCTCAGGGGTGGTGCGGGAGAATTGGCGCATGATAGGCTCATCGTCAGGACGATAAGTCCACATGGGGGATGCCCGGCACTGGCAGGGGAGGATACGGCGGTGGAGCATGACCTGGACCACGTTGACCAGCTCCACCTTGGCCTCGATCACCGAGGTAAGGCGCTTCTGCAGCAGCTTCACCTCAGCATCCGACCCCCAGTCAAGGCCCTTCCTGAGCCACGAGGTCAATCTCGTTGGGGGTCCGGATCTATATTCAGCAGGCGCCGCCCAGCTCTCATCCCTTGGCTCAGTGATGTAAAACAACTCCTTCTGCCAGATCTTGATTGTGTCGATGAAGGTGCCAGTAGGACACTCGACGCGGGGGAGCTTGCTGATTACCGCCCCTCCACAGTCTGCATGCTCGCTGGCCACGGTCTTCGGCTTGACATTGAAGACCTTGAGCCACAAGCCGAAGTGCGGTTCGACCCGGCGGAAGGCTTCGCAGATGATGATGAATGCCGATATGTGCATGAAGGAGTTCGGCGGAAGGTCATGGAAGTCCAGCCCATAGAAAAACATAAGACCCCTGACGAAGGGGTGGAGCGGAAAGCTCAGTCCCCGAATGAAGTGGGGGACGAACACCACCCTCTCGCCTGCCTTGGGGGTGGGAATCACTTGGTTCTTCTCCGGGGCGCGGTGGAAGACGTTGGCGGGGAGGTAGCCGGCCTGCTTTAATTCCCGGATATCCTGGTCGGTGACCGTGGAGGCCTCCCACTTGCCATTGGAGACCGAACCCGCCATGGCTAAGCTCGGAGGAAAGGGCGAGGAAGATCTGGATCTCGGCTCTCGGAGCTTGGAGAGATTGAGGAGGTGGAGGATGCGAATGGGAAGCATGAATAAACCTTGGGGTTTTTTCCCTTTTTATGGGATGTGTCACCGATTAGCCTCGCTTACTGCACCACAAATCCCTCCGCTTCGCAAGACATGCGTGCCGTTATGCGCGTGTGGAGATCAATCATATCCCGTGTGAAATAGAGCATGATCTGTGCATTGATAAGTCGTGTCGCTGTAAAAACGGCTCCGAACCGCGAATCGAGTTTTTGTAACTGGTTCAGTGGTCATGATCGGCCATGACCCTTCGTCAGAGGGGGTTGTCAGAAAACATTGTTTACACTTTGGCGATTGGCCTTCGGGGCTAAGCAATTCATGGTGTTCGGTCAATCATATGATCGGAAGAAATACGTGTCATCGGAAACCGAACTAGTCTCAGCCGATCAAGGAAAGGGAAGAAGAGCTCACCCCGCAAGCCGAAGACTCTGATCATACGAAGCAGCTGGAGCTGAGACCCTTGGTGTTGGGGGCTAGTTCGGGGGCTACTGAGGGAGTCCCGGACTAAGGGGTCCTCGGGCTGCCGGCTCATCTCCCAATAGGCCGGCTTGATGGGCCGTTCTCTGAAGAAGGGCCGGACACATCAAGACTCCACATTCCAGAAGGGGGCCCCGAAGGCGCGTCGTGCACTCCAAGTCAACATGAGAAAGTCGACATCTCCATCCTCGGCTGGAGGCCCATCATGTGTAAACCCTAGGTACCCCCTCGGTGTCTATATAAACCGGGAGGGTTTTAGATCATACGACAGAGAAACTCATCTAGGGTTTTAGCTAGTCGATCTTGAGGTAGTTCAACTCTGTAACCTTTATACCATCAATATAATCAAGCAGGACGTAGGGTTTTACCTCCATAGGAGGACCCGAACCTGGGTAAACATCGTCTCCTTCGTCCCTTTGTTACCATCGATCCTAGTCTCACAGCTCGGGACCCCCTACCCGAGATCCGCCGGTTTTGACACCGACAGGAGACCTCACGTAATCTCCTAATTATTCCCGAAATATCATTAGCATATACTTTTGCTACTACATGTAGTGCGATGTCCAATATTCTATTGCTTGGACATTATATTGATAAATTTTGAATGTATGAATCAATTCATACTCAGTTTTGTTGCGTACACAATAATTTTCTAAATCTTACTACATATTTGGTTTTAATCCTTACAATCCTGATTTCGGGTTGATTAGAAAATTTATTGGCAATTCTGTTGGTCACAACTTTTCAAGTTACAATATTTCCCAAATCATCAGGTTTTATGTGCACCGCATGTGCCATAGGGGAAATAAGTTTTAAGGCTCTCTCACCTTAAATTTTCAAATGATCCACTCATTCTTCCTTGAACACATTCAGAAGATATATGTGGATTACTCAACCATTGTGTGGTATTATATAGATACTTCATGGTACTCATAGAAACATTTATAAAATGATTTCAAGCGTGTCTCTTGTCACACAAAACCATGAATGATATAACTAAATTAATTGCTCAACTTATCAAAGTAAGAGAAAATTATCCTAAACAAAGGGATAAATCAATTCAAATACTTCGTCGAACTCATTTCACGAGCAATGTCTGATTATATATAAAACCTTATATACATTCCCATAATGGTTTAGTTAAATATCTTAACAAAGATAGTGAAATTAATTACATGACCAACCTGAAAGAATTGTAATTTACTAGCCTCTTGCTAGATAAATACGGCATTACACTCAGTAAGTATGATATAAATCATACCAACTGCATAGCATAATACTTTCCCTTTGTAGTAATTAAGTGGAAATCAACAAAGTATTTCCTATCTGCGATAATTCGGTTACATACCAATATCACCACTCCAGCGTACATCAATGGGCCCTCACAGGAAATTAGGGATCTATGTGAGGAATGACAATTTATCCGTCAAGCAAAATTATTCATAGCCCGTATGCTGATTGCATCAGCAATAAGGATATTTTTTGGCATTAGGGGGAGATAAGTACCACAAAGAATGCCGAGAAATAAATTAGAAATGTTATTGACATTCAATCCTTATATCCACGTACTCAAAGAATCTAAACTAAAGGTTTAGAGAATCATATATTTGCAACACATTGCAAATCTGCCACATACATTTACTCATGACAAGGTGTCACTAAATTCTATACTCCTACAGTAAAGTGTTAGAAAGAGTGGAGGTACCTAATAAACCACTTTTCTCCCTAAATGAGAGCAAGAGGGGGAGAAATCTGACCACATGAGATATAATTTCTCATATGCTTCTGCGGAAACAGAGGACATCAGATCCTCAACCAGTAAATGTAATTCAACATCAAGTTGAAAGACACCTTACAGGATGCTCATCATCTAAAGCCCGGCATAAATGTGTACAAATGTTTTGGTGCCGGGAAATCGAAACACCTTGAGTCCATTGTTTTAGGAAATCACAAGGAGTTAAAAGGAATAAATACCTTTCCACAAATTTCATCGATTCCTTTGGAATCATATAACAGAAGTCTACATTTGTCGACATATATTTCTTCTCAAAATTGCTAAAACCTTTTGGGCCCTGAACCAAAATCCATGGTAGAGTGCCTCTGCGCTCATATTGGTTCACATAAAAGGAAGCAAGTAATGAAGAATGGCACTCGCTGAACAAAAGAGTTGTATTTACCACAGTAATACATACTCCTCATAAGTATCTCCCATATGGAATACAACTAACTTCTCATTCGTAAACAAAGTAAATGAAGTGGTGAGAAAGCGAGGCTTGTAGCAAAAGGGTTCACGCAATATCATTGGCAATAAAAATAAAAATATTATCCATGCGGTTAATGGATGCAGTGACTACATACTCATATGGGTCACTCGTTTCAGAAATTTATAACGAAGTCCTTGAAGAGCTTACAATTCTGAATCCAAAAACAAATCGCAACATGTATTGTGTAAACCTTCAGAAGTCACTCTATGGCTCGAATTAGTCGTGAATCATATGGTACTACCGACTAGACGAGTTCCTTTTTCAGAGGACTACTCAATGGATGATGATTTTTTATGTGTTAATAAAGGAATCCCAAAATTTGGTTTCCTTACATCACGTAAGTATATATCGATGATTTCTTCATCAATGTCTCTACAAGACCTACAAAAACATAAAATCATCTCAAGACGGAAAATTTGGATTCAACCAAATTTAGCTTAAGCTTACAACTTGAGCATTATCTTAGGAAAACATATCAGTCTACATATATCCAACCATATACGAGAAGTTCAGTGTGGATATATCATAACAACAAAAGACACGTATGGTCATACTACCTTTGATAAGGTACAAATCCATTCATACCTAGGGGTGATAATGAAGTGATACTAGGACCTGAAGTTCTATATCTCACTAATATCAAAGCACTCACATAATTGCAAACTACGTCAGGCCTGACACTATATGTGCTATCTTTATTCAGAGTGCAACCCCCAACAAAAGGTATATGGTTGATATAAGGAATAACATCTTATATCTGAAGATTACACTAAATCTTAGATATTTCCATTAGGAAATACAAGATATGACCACGATATGATGTAATGATATTGGCTCTTTATTTGATCCCAACGACACCATATCAATGACTGAATTTGCTGGAATAGCCTTCATATGGAAGTCATCTAAATGGACTTTAATGGTTATTTCCACTTATCATTCTGACATAATTGCTTTATCTAAAAATATTGCAAAATATGCAGGCTTAGCAGAATGATTAACCACACTCAAAATGATGTGGTTGAGATTCTTTAGAATCACATAACTTGATTTATCAAGATGTTTTCACTTGTGTTACTCAATACCTACATGTTATATGAAGAGCAATATCATAAATAACAATGCTCGAAACATACTTATCCTCACAAATTACTGAAAAGTGAGAAAACAATTTGCAAACAGAATACTGTGAAAACCCAACAGATTATTCACAATGTCATGATCATGTCAATGGCATTGGTATGACATATCCTCCAGATTTGCAAAGTTCAGGGGGAGTAATCTCCCAAAATATAACTTGTAACAATCATCAGATTGCATATATTGTACTCTTTTTCCCTTCATGAGTTTTTCCCTAATGGTTTCTCATAAAAGATTTTTAATGAGACAATATAAACACAAGTTTACATATATGCCATATCATTTTCTCCTTATATTTTTCCCACTGGGTTTTTAAAGGAGTTTTAAATGGCATATTAGATCACACTCTTTTCCTTATGAGTTTTCTTTGAAAGTTTCTCATAACGGTTTAATGAGTTAGTATCTTCTCAAAGATCATATGTCATACTTTCTATTTTCCCCACCGGGGTTTTTAAGGGAGTACTCAAGACATACTTTTTGTTTCTAAACTCAACAATGAGTTTTCTCCTTCTTCAAAGGTTTTCTCATTTGAGTTATCAAGGAGACAATAATCATTATATGTTGCACCTTTTCTCCTTATTCTTTTTCCCATTGGGTTTAAAGCAGTTTTAGCAACATATCTACTCTATTCTCCTCATATTTTTTCCACAGGGTTTTTGGGGGAGACTCTCAAGATTATATGAAATATTTCTCAAGATGGAATATCTATATACAAGAAGCTTTCAATGATGAAACATTCAAGGAGCGGTGTTGTACAAGGAGGAGTGTTAGGAATTAATTAGCACATGTCTATTGTTAATTAGCACATGCTAGTTAATTCCTAATAGTCATTAACAAAGGGTGTGTCCAACCCCGAACATTCATGTCTTTTCTCTCTTTCTAATGCCAACAGGCACCTATTCTGAAGGGATGCCTCCGAACAGACACCTCTTCTTGCCACCTCTTCCAGATGTATATATGCTTGAGAATAATAAAAATCAGGACTAATCGTCCATTCACTTTCATTACTCCAACATTACGTACATTGCCACTTTGTTTGGCCCGCGCACGCAAGATGTGTCACGCACGCACTCGTCGAGATGGTCCAATCCAACGCCAGCCGGGTGCGCGCCTCTCCTCCCGCCGCTTGTACATCGACTCAACGGCTCGAAACTCTCGCCCCTGCGCGCGCCACCACGCGTCCGCCCACCTGTCCCCCCTACCCCGTCGACAGACATCCCCTGCTGCACATATACTACACCTCGACCCTGCTCGGCTCGACACGACACGACACGGCTTCTCCCAGTCCCAATCCACTCCCTCCACGCTCCCAGTCCCCCCTCCCCCGTTGACATCCCCTGCACATATACTACGCCTCCTCTCAGCTCGGTTCGACACGACACAGCTTCTCCGAGTCCGTCTCAATCCACTCACCGCACGACGCGCCGCTCGTTCCCCAACTAGCAACAAGCAAGCATCCCCTCTCCGTCTCGCGATGATGAGCGGCGGCGTGAGCGGCATGGAGTCTTCGTCCTCCTCGGGGAGCTCTGGCGTGGCTGCGGCTGCGGCTGCGGCAGGGGTGGCGCCGTTCGTGGCCAAGACGTACGGGATGGTGGACGACCGGGCCACCGACGCTGTCGTCGCGTGGGGGCCGGCCGGCAACAGCTTCGTCGTGGCCGACCCCTTCGCCTTCTCGCAGATGCTGCTGCCCACACACTTCAAGCACGCCAACTTCTCCAGCTTCGTCCAGCAGCTCAACACCTACGGCTTCCGCAAGGTCGACCCGGACCGGTGGGAGTTCGCGCACGCCTCCTTCCTCCGCGGCCAGACGCACCTCCTCCGCCACATCGTGGGGCGCCAGAGCACCGGCAAGCGTGGCAAGGACGGCAAGGAGGACCTTGAAGACGACGGGGACAGCAGCAGCGAAATGCTGGCCATGGAGGTGGTCCGTCTGAGGAATCAGCAGAGGGCCACCGAGGAGCGCGTGACGGCCATGTGGCGCCGGGTGCAGGAGACGGAGCGCCGGCCCATGCAGATGCTCGCCTTCCTCCTCAAGGTCGTCGGTGACCCCGACGTGCTGTGCCGCCTCGCGGGCAGTGGCCAGGACGAGGGCACGCGCGTCGACAGGCAGCGGCGAATTTTTGTCGAAAGAGACCCTCTGCCGAATCGAATTGCTAGAAAGGACCCCCTGCGACACAGATTGACAAAAAGGACCCCCCGTCAGCTGGCGGCAGGCACGCCAGGCGACGCGTGTCACCTGCCGCCACCAGCCCAGGCGGCCGGCACCTGCCGCCACCACCCGAGGCGGCCGCCCGGGATTCCGTTCCCGCTGCGCCCGCGACGGAATGGCTACAGGACGGCGGGCCCTGCCGCCACCTCGCCAGGCGGCACGCCCTGTCCGTGTGCGCGCGCTGAAAGCCGCGTCTGACGGCTCTGATTGCGACATGACGGCGCTGATTTTTAGGCTGCCAGTATGCGTTATTCCTTGTGTGTTTCACGCCTAAAACTTTGTCTGTTCGCGCCTTATTTTCCCGCCTTCACGTCAGTCTGTTGCTGCGGCGGACGCGCGCGTGTTTTATTTTCTTCTACCGACAACACAGTGCTCCTCCTCTTTATATACGAGATGACGTTGCCTGCTCTCTCACGCTCTTTGCTATGCTTCTGCCGCACTTCAAAACACAAACGCGCTAGTCATTATGAGTTTGCCTTGCTCGGATCAAAGCATTAGGCCTAAGAAAATGAAGAGTGCGACTTTGCCTCGGGGGGTGGAAGTACTTCGTTGTTGGTGTGGCGATCTCTGCAAGGTGAAGGAGGTGACGGCTTTTTCAGATTGGTTGGGCATGAAGTTTTTCATGTGCGCCAATTATGAGGAAGATCCACCCGTTGCTGTTTCACCATATATCAGGCCTCCGATATGTTTCAGTCACCAAGAATAAACACGTTGTTGATATTATTGTTGATTTGATATTTATATTTCTATTTTTGTTGTAGTCTCCTCCGCCTCTGTGCATGTACTATCGTTGGATTGACACGAAAATACCGGACTGGGCGGTGACCGAGATTCGTTAAAGAGGTCGTCGTGCATGGAAAAGTTTGGACGCGGAAGAGCCCTGCGAGAAGGCGGCAGCAGAGGAGAAAGTTGAGCAGGAGAGAGTGTGGCAAGAGTACTGTGTGAAGCAGAGGGCTTTTCTTGATGAGATGAAGAAGAAAAACCGAGAAGAGGGACTTCGACTGGCGGAGGTGCAACGACAGCGACAGGAGAACCGTGAGGCTGAGAGGCAAAGAAAGAAAGAAAGGGCTCGTGCAGCCAAGGCAGCAGAAGAAGCTGGTGATGGAAAAGGAAAATATCCACGTTGGACTCAGTAGATTCATGTTAATTTGCATTGCAGCAAGTTGTATCCTAAAATTCGCAACAAGTTGTATCTTAAAATTCGCATTGCAGCAAGTTGTATCTTAAAATTCGCAGCAAGTTGTATCTTAATTTGAACATGTTAATTTTTATGTATCTTATTGTATGCATGTTATTTTATGTATCTTATTTTATGCATGCTATTTTCAATGCATCTTAATTTCAACAGTTTAATGTATCTTATTTTATGCATGTTAATTTCAATTTAAAAAAATACCTAGAAATAAATCGAGAATTTTATTTCGTCATAGTACATAGATGTCTCGTACATACATCTGAAAGTTGGAAATTGACATAGATAGATACAATAGTTCGCACACATACATAGACGAATCACCCTACTCGACGACGGCCAGCTGGCCTTTCACGACGACCGGAAGGCGACGATCGATTAGGTGGTCGGTGTTCACGAAGACCAAGGCCGTACTGCTCCTCGTCTTGCTGTGTCTGTGACTCGTGCATAGGTGGTGGAGTCTGCAATCCATATTGAGATGTTGATGCGAAATTATAGGTGTTTAGTTGTGACTGTGAAGGGATGTAAGATGGGCCAATAACGTTCTCGTGGAAGAAGTCTGTAATTATTCCCGTGTATCCAAGATCAACGGAACCTCTGAGGATGGCTGGGTCTAGGCTAGCACACTCCTGCCTTTCTTCATCATGCCATGTTGGATCAGCACTTTCCCGCACAGAAAAACCGTATGTAAATAAAAGTCATGAAAATGTTGTATGCTTGTAGTTTCCTATTATGGAAGAACATACTTGAGGGCTGTTGTAGCTTTGTGATCCCTCACCTCCAGTGTATGGCCATTGTTCGCCGTATTGGAAATATAATGTGTTAGCGTACTATATCATTGCAAAAACAGTAAAAATGTAGACATGAGTACCTGTTGAGATCCATCGCCTCCAGTGTACTGGCTTATCTCTGGCAAACGAGTCTCCTCGGGCATCGAGATCCCTCGCGTGGAGGGATACGGCTGAGATCCCTCGCCTTGTGTGTATGCGCCATATCCTGTGTATGCATTTGGGTCCACGAAATGAGTCTGCTCGGGCACCGAATCCAAGGCCGCACAAAGTTAGTTGGTTGTCTGCCCTTGACGAAGCTGCACCGAAGGAGAGCGATGTATTTCGAGAGACGAGTCATGCCGTGGCAATGTTGTTGTACCGCTAGTACCCTCCCCCCACCGTCTGGACGACGTCGCCGCACTCGTTCTGGCTGACCTCGGTTCCGGCATGTTGTACGCTCCGGTGACAACGTCGTCACCTCTACCGCATCCCATCCTTGCGGAGACGAAGTCTATAATTTTCCGGAAGCCTCCCCTTGACTGAGCGACACCCCGGGCCCGCATGCCTTCCGTCGCCATCATCCCTACTTGGTTGCAAATATCAACCTGTACAAAATTTGGTTGTTGTTAGATTGAACTGTTCATGAAATAACGGACACGAATAATTTAATTTGTATTACCGTGGAGTCATGATAGTAAGTTGATGATGTGTGTGTGGGATGTCTTGGCCTCGAAAGTGGTTGAGCGGTTAAGCGAGTACGTGTGCTCATGCAGTACCACTCGTTATACGCCTGAATTCTAGTTGCATCGTATGGTCTGCATAATTAAATAATTACATCAACCTGTGTATGTACATAAAATACCATAAATAAAATTTACCTAGGTTGACGCACTATATTTTGCGGTGCTTCATTATTCCACTGGTCTACCCATTGAATGTTTAGTGCCCTCCAATCATAACCACTCTTTCCCATATTGCTCAACCTGAAAAATTATGTAACAAAGTGTGAGTTCTGTAAATTTAAAAGAAATTGACTATTTAGTGAGGTCTCATATTACTTATGAGTTTCTTCGTCGATACATCTCGGAAGAGGTGATGGAATATCTTGATATAGACCAAACTATCTCATGACACGCTCAGGATTATACGGTTCAACAAACCACAGATATAATAAATTGCAGCGAGTCAACCAGAAGCCACTATCTCTCACGCATTTGAGTGGGATACGTTGCGAACCAAATACCATGTTAATTTGAAGCTCAGTCCATGGGTTCCATGTGATTTGGGACGCATCAAGAAGCTCAAACTAATCATGGTAAGTGGGGTAACAACTTTTCGAGATTTTTGGAGACCATTTTTTCCCACCTACTGTCCACCGATTGGACATAGTTACAATGCCCTCACCACAGTCGTATGGGGTTACGGGTTTTACTATCTGGGGTCGTCCAACAGGTAGGTATTCCCATGACCACAACTGTAGAAACTCGTACGAGACACAAAGTAATGGAGGTTTCGTCCCGAACGAAGATTTCTGTGTTGCATCACACAACCCTCTATATGTATGAGAAAGCATAGCAGAACCAAAGCTATATTTTGGATCCGCAGGTAATGGTTCGTCCACTATCTTCTCGGCAAAGTAGATGAGACCAGGTAGAACTACCTCACCGTGAGAATTCGGAAACATCAGACCAAATAGCCACAACAAATATGCAAACAAGTGTCTCTTCCTCGACTCAGGATCAGCGTAGCTAGGTAAATCTTCAAAGAATTAAAAAAGCCAGCTGAGTGGGATCCCCCGAGGTGGACCGCTACGATCTGATACGGGCATTATCAGCCCAAGACGGACCGAGACAGTGTCTGACCAAGATGGATTAACTTGTGGAGGGACCAATGGCTCACCTCTAATTGGTAGAGCTGTGATCATTGAGATATCTTTCAGCGTAGGTGCAAGCTCTCCACAACAAAAGTGAAAGGTGTGGGTCTCAGGTCTCCATCGGTCAACGAGGGATGTCAAAAGAGATGGGTCCGAAATGAAAGTGCCTGGACGAGTTGCGAGGTTAGCAAAACCAAGTAGTCCATAAGCCTGAAGGTGTTGAAGGAAACAATTGTGTATTCTCCATTTGTTCTTTACGGTTCGAAGCCTGAAGGTCTGAGGAGGACTTTCATGATTTGGGTTTAAGAAAAGGTGGCAACGATGGTGGGCGTCGTGGTGCCCCTGCAAAAGGATTGGCACTTCAGCCATAACCTGTAGTCACGATTACAAACATAAGTTAACAAATATAACAACATGATGATTTAATTAAATTAAATTAAATATCTGAAAATTACATCACGATTATATTAATTTAAATATCTGAAGATTACATCACGATTAAATTAAATTAAATATCTGAAAATTATATCACGATTAAATTTAATTAAATATCTAAAGATTACATCACGATTACAAATATAAGAACATCATGCGGTGTTGTTTTTGCGATATGGGCATTCCCTACGCGAGTGCTCGGGGCACCTGCAAATGCGACATCGCCTTGGTTCTCCCACCTGGCTATGGTCCATGTCATTGCGATAACGCCTAGACTGATGTCGTCCCTTCGCGGTTCTCTTCAACGCGGCATTAGGAACCCATTTTGTCCCTCCTGGCCATAAGAACTTGTAGTGCATATCAATGCCCCATGCCCAGAACTCACCATTCCAGGTGTGGTATAAATTGTACATGTTGAAGTACGGCGACACGTATGGTTCGACGCTGATTTTTTGATCTGCAGCTGCTCGGAGGACATGACTGCAAGGGTATCCCAGAAGATTGGGCTTATTGCAACTACACTCACACGACGTTGGGCCGAGGGTAACAACTTGTTTTTTTTATCCTATGTGGTGACCCTTAACATACTTGGCTCGCACGTTAACTTCCCATTTATTCCTAAGTGCATCCACATTCCTACAACCATGGCTTTGCGACTTCTTTGCTTTCTCATCCAGATGTCTTTGCATGTTCTCAGACCAGGGCTTGTTCAATTTAACTAGTGCCTTGGCAACGGTGACTCTGTCTGCAAAGTATGACAGAGTTCGGTTCCAAGTCTCATCTATTAGGGCTGTGATAGGTAGGGCTCGCACACCTTTAAGAACACCATTGTACACCTCTGACATGTTGCTGGTCATTAATCCATACTGAGCCCCGGTGTAGTGACATTGCGCCCACTTGTACAAATCAGGGCAATTCTCGTCAATCCACTGGCTCAAATTTATTGCCGTCCGATGACTCCTGCGATCTTCTCCCGCTGGCACAGATGCGTGCTCGATCTCCCCATTGATACCTGTCCAGATAGCATTCATTTTGACTTCAGTTTTCTGCATGCACATCCTCTTGAATAACTTGAACCAATCTTTCTTCTTGAATTTGGAGTAAAAATTTGCTGCCAAATGCCTCATGCACCACCTTGTCTCTAGATCGGGCCACCCCCACTCTGGATCTTCTGACGCCTTAATTATGTCGAGCGCGCTTAATAGCCCGGTGTTGCGATCAGAGATGATGCAAACGCCGCGACGATCTTTCACGACCCCCATCTTCAGGCAGCTCAGGAACCACAACCAGCTATCTTTGTTCTCGCTCTCGACTAGTGCGTATGCAATAGGAAGAAGTTGATTATTTGCATCTGCAGCAATCGCCACCAACAGTGTGCCCTTGTATTTGCCCGTGAGAAATGTACCATCAATTGATAATACCGGGCGACAGTGCCTGAATGCTTGTATAGTCTGGGCGAATGCCCAGAATAAGCGGTCCAGCATTTTCTCGCGCGGGTTCAATGGGTTTTCACGTTCTTTCCGCCAAACTTGAGTCCCCCTGTTAGCAGTTGCTATCTGATGAAGCATCCTCGGTGCATAAGACTAGGCCTCCTCATAGGTTCCATACAACCTCTGGAATATCTTTTCCTTTGCACGCCTAGCTTTGTTGTAGCTGACAGTGAAGCCAATCTGATCGGCTGCCGTTGCCTGTAAAGCCCTAATACTAATATTACGACTTTCCTGCACAGTCGTTTGCATCCTCTGTGACACATATTCTGCAGTCACATTGTAGTGATCTGATAGAGTCCCGGTTTGCTCACAGCTATGTTCGACTATTTTTGTGATATGCCATGGCCGACATACCCCAGGCTTCAGTCGAGGGATAACGCTTCCGCGGAAACCCCCTTCGTGATGGAGGCATATGACCGTCAACTCCTTTTTATCAGACTGCTTCACTCTATGCTGGCGGTGTATACCTATTGCATAGCTATTCATTGCCTGGTAAGCAGATTTCTTATCAGGGAAAATCTTCCCAACGGCCAGACTTCCCACTTCTAGGCCAGGAACAGAGTGAAATTCATTGGTGATGCTCATAACCTGTAAAAACTCTAGGTTAATTGGTCCAGCAACCGCCCTCTCAGGAGGAACAACTTCTTCATCATCTGAGTTCGAAGAGGCATAAGAATGACCATCATCATCATCATCTAGCGCCTCCGGCAATCCCTCCACGTGTTCGCTGATGTCAACGACTGCAGACCAGTATCCTGTGTCATACACTTCTTGGCCGCTTGTCGGTTCCGATGGGCCGGCACTGGGGGCTACAGTGATGGCCAGCTCGTACTCACCGCCCCCGCTACTGTAGCCGGCAACATCAGTGACAGAAATGAACTCCACATACACCATGGGTTGTCCAAACATACAGTTCTTCGGATTGCTTGCAAACCCCATGTACGAACCCCATGATCTTTCACCAGTAACCGGCCGCAGACCCCAACGGGGAACTGTCCCATCATTTCCCCCGGCAACCACGAAAGCCTCCATGGTCATCTTTCTTCCATCCATCGATGGCCCAAACATTGCTCGGATGCACCTTCTAACTGCCGCATACCCTACATTGACCATGTCTTTCACTACAACCATAGTTGTACCGCACCTCGACACATCCACACCGGAAGGAGTGTCGCGTACGATGTCCCCATAGAACACTAACAAATTTTCCATAGTACCTAACGAGCAGCCATATTTACATCGTTAGTCAATTTATATTCTAATAACTTACGGTAAAAATGGTTTATTTACATATAATAATCCGACTAATATTCACAACACAACAATAACATCACTCACAGCAGTACATCAACACAAAAAATAAATTGTTCAAAAATTACACCACAGCATTTATACCTCTTATTCAATAAGGATATCCTTCCGAATAAAAAAATCCGTTAGCGTGAATATATCACCGGTAATATATCAACGGGGTCGACCTATTATCACATGACAAAAAAATTAGACGCACAATTTTTTTCTGCTGCCAAAAGTTTCAAAATAGCAGTAGCATGCATGTGGTCATCACCTCTAAAGAGAAACCGAAGACCGAAAAACAATTTCATCAATTACGCCATCTCCTCCTAGTTTGCTACCTAGACGATATTTTCTTTACCTAATTACATACATCATCAAGGATATTAGCACTTATCTTGCATTTCATGTAGGGTTTCCTACCCTACCAAATTAGCTAATAAAGTCTACGTATGATTTCCTTACTACAACACTTATTAAAAAACATGACACATGAAATAACAACACATTTAATCATGCAATGACCAATTATAGTACAATCATTTTCTTAATTAACATTTTAAGAACTTCTTGCATGTCTAACTAAAATGATGCATCTTAAAGGCTTAACGCTGATCGACAATACAATTAAATATTTGTTATCAAGATTCCGGCTCTAAGGCAACCAAAACGTTTAACATAAGTCCTAATTACGACTTACTGAGAAAAATAACAACATCTTGCATGTTAAAAAATAGTACCAATGGACATAGCTAACATTGATCGTTTAACATCTTCAACATACTGTTCTAACAAATATTACTATAAATGCAAATGACGGGCTAAAAAATATCTCATATGAAAACGTTTATAACTTTCAAGAAGTAAACATCGCATAGCTAATAACGGGCTAAAATACTAACTAATTTCCAACGTGCATGCACAAAAAAATGCATGTATTGCAAAGATCATACCTTGATCAAATTACTCCACTTAGTACTTCACTTCACCCGGCAAATCGTACTCCTGAAGCTCCAAATTACTCCACAAAGTGATGAAATACTACCTAAAACAACAGATAATACATACTTAAAAACTAATGAAACAAAGTAAAAAACATCATGCATGCGAACACAACCAACAAAAATGGACTGCTCTTCCTTGATCTTTCGTTTCTTCAACTACAACATCTTCAAAATCTTACTCTAAACCGTCAGAATAGTGTACTGTAAGGGCGAGAGAGCAGACAGAGTAGCTTAGGAAGAGAGCAGACAGAGTAGCGTAGGAAGAGGGCAGGCAGATTAGCGAGAGAGCATGCAGTGTATGTACGAAGCAACGGGATTGGATCAAATATAAAAGGAAGGGGACTGTAGTGTCGGCAGAACAGTTATCGTAGCAATCAGCAGCATCGGCAGCATCTTTCAATCAGGCTCGCAATCAGCAGCGGCAACATATTTCAATCAGTGTCACCGGCCTCGAAATCAGCGTCGTCATGCATCGAAATCAGCGCCGTCGGACCTGGCTGTCGGCGCGCGCGGTGCACAGGGCTGCCGCCAGCCGCGGTGGCGACAGGGCCCACGTCCTTCGTCCGTTCCGTTGCGGAACAGTGCAGGCAACGGAATCCTGGGCGGCCGCCTCGGGTGGTGGCGGCAGGTGCCAGCCGCCTGGGCTGGTGGCGGCAGGTGACACGCGTCGCCTGGCGCGCCTGCCGCCAGCTGACGGGGGGTCCTTTTTGTCAATCTGTGTCGCAGGGGTTCCTTTCTAGCAATTCAATTTGGCAGAGGGTCTCTTTTGACAAAAATTCGGCAGCGGCTGCTTCTCGACGGCAGCGAATCCCAGAGGATGTCCCTCGACGGCGCGGGGGTCGACGAGCTGTTGTACTTGAGTTGTACCACGGCAGCAGCCTGAACCTGGAGGCGGCCTTGATGCCGGAGGAGCCCAGCATGGGCTTGTACTACGCCGGAGGCGACGTGCAGGCGGACGGCAGCGGCGGCGGAGGACCGCCGTACGCGCTCCACGTCGACAGCGACTACTGAACGTTGGTTGGGCTGGTGTGCGTGCTTTCGCCATCTGTATTTTGTGGGCCTGTAGAGAGAGAAATAGGCACGTGCAGGAAGATTGGCGGATATATAGGCTGCTACCAGTCAGTCAGTCAGTCAGGTTCTCCTTGACTGATTTGTGTGGCATTCGGCTGTACAGTACACACACCCGCTATGTGGATTGCTGCTGGCAAGTTCTTATTTTTCGACTGAAAGGGAGGTTTATTACGTCTGGAATGTTTTTAAAATATTATGTTTTATAACAAATTCCGAAAATGTATGTCCTAATTCAAAAAATTCAAAAGTATCATCCCGTCGGCCGAGGAGCTTTTCGGTCCATCGTAAGCCAAAGAGACGTACAAGAGCACTCTTTCTGTTTACTTGATGCCGAAGAGCCTTTTGAGGCCCAACTCCTTGCGTAAACTACAGACTGAAGTTGCATGGCATCATTTTTTGATTCTTACTAGGCCAAAGTTTCTTTTTTTCTAAACTGATTTATCTATTAGTACATTGTTTTCATGCCTTAACCATGTAGTGTTCCTGCTCTCTTTTTTTCATCGTACCCGCCAACCATTTCCTGCCATCTCATTTCCCGTCAACCATTTCCCATCATCGTTCACATCTTATTTTCCCTCGACCACTCCCCCCCTGCAGGTGAACTCAACATATAAAACCAGTCGTTAAACCTCGCTTCATTCTTCATCGAGCAACCTTCAAAATCGCTATTGCGGTGAGTGTACTTCAATATTTTTAGCCGTTATGAGTTTGCCTTGCTCGGATCAAGGTATTAGGCCGAGGAACATGAAGGATGCGAGCTTGTCCCCGAGTGTGGAAGTACTACGGTGTTGGTGTGACTATCCTTGCAAGGTGAAGGAGGTGATGAATTTTTGTGATTGGTTGGACATGAAGTTTTTCATGTGCGTCAATTATGTGAAAGGTCCACCAGTAACTAATTCACCGTACGACAAGCCACCGGTATGTTTGAACCATCATGAATAGACATACTGTCGGTGTTCTTGATCTCTTTACTAACATTCTAAATTTTTTTTGTAGTTTCATCTGCCTCTCTCATGTACTATCGTTGGATTGACACGGAGATGCCGGCTTGGGCGGTGAATGAGATTCGTGAAAGTGGTCGCTGTGCATGGTAAAGCTTCCACGCGGAAGAGCGACGCGAAAAGACGGCAGCGGAGGAGAAAGCAGAGCAAGAGAGAGTTAAAATAATATTGTGCCGGGGAAAAGCGTTTCTTTCAGGATTTTTTGAAGAAAAATCGAGAAGAGGGATGTCGCATGGAGGAGGAGGAACGACGACGAAAGGACGGTCATGAGCCGGAGAGGCAAAGAAAGAAAGAAAGAAAGAAAGAAAGGGCTCGTGAGGCCAAGGCAGCGCAAGAAGCTGGTGATAGGAAAGGAAAATAACCAGTTACACTCCACCTCCGCCTCCCCCTCGGTCCCCACAGGTTGCACTCCGGTTGCTCCCCACCAAAGTTCCTCACCACCAGCACCTCCCCCCCCCAAGCCGCACCTCCTCCCCACCAACACCTCCTCCCCAGCCACACCTCCCCCGCCCCACCATGGCTCCTCGTCACCAATGCTCACCGCAAGCCGCCAAAAACTACCCCATGGATAGATCGGAGCCTAGGCCACCGGGGATGGCTACACTCTAGTGTTTTTGCGGGTTCGGTGCGAGAATTGCCAGAAAACGGAGGAGATCGAATGAAAATCGCAAGAGAAGGAAAAAAGAAACGAGTGAGGAGGCGGCCGTTTGGAGGAAGAAGCCGACCCAGCCTTATCCCGACCTCTTTGGTCACACGTTGGCCGAAGGGAGCTCTTGAGTCGCGGCTAGGCCGAAGTTAATCTTTTCGGACTATGGCCCACCAACGACCTCTCTTTAGCCCATATCTTCCTCTGTTCGGCTAAATGTAAACCGCAGAGTCTTCTCCATCCCGAGTTAGAGCATCCACAACCAGACCCCTCAAATTCGTCTCAAACGCCCGGGCAGGCCGCCCGGACACTGCCCGGTCACAAAAATGCGACCCAGACGGGCCTCTCAAACCGGCCTCAAACGTCTCGGGCTGACTATCACCCCCCATATCCGGCCCAAATATGATGCGGATATGGGGGAGCCCGAGCACGCCCGCCACGTCGGACCCGACAGCCCGACCCCACCGCAAATTGCCCCAAATTCTCCAAATCCTTCCTCCTCCTCCCACCGCCCTCCAAAATTTCCCACGCCCGATCCCTCGCTGTCCGGCACCCTTGCTCTCCATCCTAACCACCTATCCCGATCTGCCGTCATGTCTTCCATCCCGTCCCCGACCGCCGCGACGGAGACGCGGTCCGCCTCGTCTGTCGGCGTCCCTTCGTCTGCTTCGTGTTCAAGCCGGAGAACGTCGCCCGTAAGATGCGCCATCGCCGTCAGTGAGAAAGGGAGGCAGAGTTGGCGTCACAGGTTGGTGCGGGCATCGTCGAGGAGATGTCTCCCCCGGCACGCCGGGCTCCCTGCACCCCATCCATCCAAGCACCAACGCGGATTGTGCTGTCTGGTACCCTTGGGAACGAGGATGTTGCGACGGCCGGATGGGCCATTCCAGAGGGATTTCCGACGATGCAGAAGCCATCGGTTGACGAATGTGAGTCGCCGCAGCTCGTTCGGCAGCGGGTGAGCAAGGGCACCCCCACCGTCTGGGCTACACTCGACATGTTCGACAGAATGACTGAACAAGACCAGGTACGTTTGCTCCGGTTCGATCAAATGTTCAATGTTTTGCAGAGATCACTAGTTCGCACATGATGAATGCTTGAAAATCATGATCGTGTAGGAGGAGTATTTGGCAAGCATGATCAATGAGAATGAAGATCCGACCCAAATGGAATATGAAATGGAGGAGACCACCGCATTTGTACTTGGAGCAACATCTGATCCCAATCCAAGCAAGAAGAAGGGCAAGACGACGAAGGCAAGAGGTCTGGCTTTCTCAAGATTTGAGGACGTCTTGTTGGTCAAATCTTGGTTGGACACAACAATGGATCCAATAAGCGGCACCGAGCAAAAGGGTACCACGTATTGGGAGAAGATTTGGAAGGACTATCATGAACGAAAGGAGTATGTGGAGCCGCATCTTATCGTGACCACCATCAATGTGGCATCTCTCCAACATCGATGGGGGTCATTCAAGGAGAAGTGAGCAATTACGTCGGTTACTACTCACAAGTGACCAAACGGCCTCTAAGTGCGATGGGAGTGGAAACTCATGTAAGCTCGATTGCCTCATCTTATTGTCATTTCAATATGTTTATGTGTTTTTACTCTTGTGCTCATACGTATGTTGTATGCTAGGGGGCAGCGGCGGCCACTTTGTATCACGAGCTCGAGAAGAAGCCATTTGGTTTTAGCCATTGTTGGCTCTTATTGAGTGGCAAGCCAAAGTGGCAACAAGTTGTGGCCGATCTCAAGGCCGGCAAGAAGAGGAATGATGGATCAAGTTCCCACCAATCCATTGGGTGGGACGACGAGGATGACGACGTTGTCGTCACCAATGGAAAAGCTACCGTGCCAAAGGATAACCGGCAAGTCATGGGAAACAAGTGGGAGAAGGCAAGGATCTCCCGTGGCGTCGCGGCTACAAAAATGCCGTCCACGTGGATGGGAATTTTTTCGACGAGGGAGAACAAGAAAGAGGAGAGGTACATGCTTATGTTGGATGCGCAAGAGGAGAGGATGGAGTGGGATCGGACGAGGGAAAAGAGGAGGCTTGAAATTGAGAGGGAGAAGATCGAGTTGAAGAAGCAAGAGGCGGCGATCAAATGGGAACTCGAGAAGGCCAAGACATTTGGAGAGATTGAGATAGAGAACGAGAGGTTGCAACTCGCACGGGACGCGGAGGATGCGAAGATTATGTTGGGAGATGAATCCTCCTCGGATGAGCATGCCAAGAAATGGCTTGCGGAGAAGAAGAAGAAGTAGATCAACGACCGTAGAGCGCTGGAGGCGGCGAGGGCGGCTGCGGCAGCGGCAGCAGAGCAGGCGGCCAGGATGATGGCGGAGGAGGCAGTCCGGATGCAAGTGGAGATGGCTGTCCGGATGCAGGCGGAGATGGCTGCCCAGGCTGAGCAGGACGAATGTACGAACTCGTCCGGCCAGTGATCCGACAAGGACCACTTGTCGGTCGGACATTGATTTCATTTTGGCATGTCCGGTTTGTTGAATTATGATTTCATTTGCTTTTGTTTTAAAGTGTTGAATTCGAATAACTTGTATCAGATGATCGACGTGCACGGATTGCATGGATTTGAGAATTGGATTTGAAGTATGTGGATGCATAGAGCGAAATATGAACGTATAGGTGGCCGGATTTACCCAATCTGACTGCAGATGCTCTTAGCAACGCGTGCCTTTTCAGCCTAGGGGCCGACGTGGTGATAATTTTGACTTTCCCGATTTAGGGCATACATTTTTTATTTTTTTATAAAAATAATATTAAAAATCCAACACCTGTCCCCTATGCATGTGCAAGCATGATTACCTTATCCATCCATCATCATAAGTAGATGATTGATCCAGTTCCTGCTTCTGTGCACGCGTAAGCACAGTCGCGTACTTGTTGTCGATTCTGCTGAACGTCCAGTTCCAGGGGATGCACATGCAAATAAGAATATAATGCAGGTTGCCATGAATAAAATTTGTTGCTATGTTTCTGAAGATGTCTCGTCCAATCCCAATGATATGACATGACATGACATGGCACGCATAATATGGATGGTTTACCGCCGCCATGCTCCACTTGCCTACGCGCTAGGGATCAAAGAAGCTCAGCAAAACCATTAATGACAAGCTTCATGGATTAAGTTAATTGCATTAGCTTGATTTTTTTTAAATAAATCAGACCTTTATTCATTCGCAATAGCAGTTACATCGTTTATGAGGAGCATTACAATTTCATTTAGAGGTTCTTCAAACCATTCATCGACTAAAAAAAATCTAGCTAGTCTAGAAAACTCTTGCGTTATTTTATTTGCTTCTTGGTTACAGTGTTCATATCCAGTGGTAATAAAAGCACAGGCATAATGAAAACAGTCATCGAAGATTGCCGCCGCCGCTCCTGCCGATTGTCCTCCGTCCTGCATGGTCTCAATTACCTCCGTTTTATACGAAACCCTCACGCTCTTAACAATTGCTCACTTTTCCCCTCTTTCTTGTCCGAAACCCTCACGAATGGTCACAACGGAGGATGCTGTCGGGTCAATGGTTTGACCGTTAACTCTGATGAGTGGGGCCGCGCTGGACTGTGTCGCTCGTTGCACCTGGCAAGTGGGGCCGCGTTGGGCGGTGGCGTTGGTTGGACCGTTGGGCCCTAGTTTTGTTGGACGGTTGGGCCGTTGCATGCGCCGATGCGTGCCGCCACAATACAGAAGCCTGCTATGCATGCCACGTGATCCAGCTAGCCTGCCTGAATGCGTCGATGCGCGCCGCCACGGATGCAGCCACGGTCACTGCCGCCGGTTCCTCTCTTCTCGCACATGTCTCCACCTTCCAGCTGCCACAGACCGAGGCGAGGGTGCAGTACTGATGGAGGGGCACCATTAGTATCGAGGCGACGTGGCCATCCCTTAGCTGGAGGGCCACCGGCTGGCCATCCCTGAGGATGTTATGCTTGTTTCTTTTATGGGGATGAATGTCACTCCCTCCATCTAGAAAAATGTCACTCCCTCCATCTATGTTATGCTTGCTTCTTTTATGGGGATGAATGTCACTACAGCTTCCAGCTGCCACAGACCGAAGAAGGACTTCCGTCGCGGGTCATGCTCGTCTAGAAAAATGTCACTCCCTCCATCCATTATGTCCATACAAATGCATGCAATATATATCGTCCCTTATATCCAGACCAAAGCATCCAATATATACCCTACGTACTACCTAGTGCACTACGTGTCTTCGTCGTCCGAGATGGCCTGATCCGCCTGCGCCGGATCCTGATCCGCATGCGCCGCTGCCTGCGCCTCCTCCTGCGCCGCCCGCACTGCCTCCATCTGCTACTGACGAACACGCCGGGCATCCGCAGCTGACTCCGAGCGGATGGAGTTGAGGATGGCCAGCTGCTCGGGCCACAGATCCATGACCGTCAGCACCTCCTCCTCCGACGGCGCCTCCTACTCCTGCTCCTGCGGGGCGCCTCCTCCTCCGGCTCCTGTGGCTCCTCCTCTGGCGCCTCCTCCCCCATCTCCTCCCCCTCCTTGAAATCCTCCTCCGGTTCCAGAGGTATCCTCGCATGCCTCCGGATTTGGACCTGCCGAAGGAGGAAGAGATGGTGTTCGATTGTGTAGTACTGGTGGCGTGGTGGCATGGCTGAGGGGCTCGGAGAGGGGAGTGCTCGGGTGCCGGCGGAGAGAGGGAGCAGGCGGATGAGCTAGGGCTGGGGGACGTCGTCCGGCTTAAATAGCCGGCTATGGATAAGGACGGGGAGCCGGAGCGATGCCTCCTCCCTCGATAGTCAAAGCCTAGCGAAGGCCCAACCAGGACTTGGTTTCATTTTGCTCGGACGAGTGGGCGAGCAGAACCAACCTCTCGCGGATCACCCAACGATCCAACGATGCGGAGCCATCCATGTGATCCAACGGCGCGGAGCCTGCATGCAGCCTGCCCTCGGAAATCCTTCTAGAAGACCATATCTAACGGTTTGTCGCTTGGCGCTAGGGTATGATCGGACGGCTGCAGTTTGACGTTAGGGTTTGGAGAGATGCTGCGGGGTTTTGAGCCGGTTAGCGGGGTTATCTTAGGTTTGACCAACTTTCAAATGACCTTAACTAATTCAAAAAAAATCAAAAATATATATGAAACATTCCCTGTTCGTCGTTTTATAAGACATAGTTACCCTAAAAAATATAAAACTTGGTTTAGGGACATTTTTAAGAAAAACCTTTTTTTGAGGTGAGTTACCATTTCCAAGTTCAAATGAACAGAACTAATTTAAAAAAACAAAAAAATGTAAGACCTGCGCACAATGTCGTTGTATGTGATATGGTTATAACAAAAAAAATCTTGGTTTATGGATATTTCCATGAAAACTCCTTCACACATACGAGCTATCACGTACGGGGTTGTATAGAGTTCGAGAAGAGAGTGGAAGTGGGTTTATGTTTACGAAAAATCAACAAAATTAAAAAATCACTTGAGCTCCATTTCAGTGTGAGTAAGAAGGATCTGAACTTATTTTTGCATTTTGAAAATTTGAACTGTCTTTATAATAATTTGCAATAAACGGTTAGGGTTAGGGTTTAGGGCTAGGGTTTAGGAGTCTATTTTTGTTTTGTTTGCTGTTAGATAATTGCAACATAGGGTAACATGATCATTACAACTTAGGATCAACTTAGGATCAACATGTCGCTTATAATTCAAATGTTAGTTCAAATTCAAGTTTTGCCTTAATTAAACATCACATCGCATCACATTCCAACATCACATCACATCACACCAGCATGCATTAGCTTTAATTAAACATTAATGCCGACCAAAGAGGCCGGCGATAGTTCATAGGACACACTAGTTCATAAGTCTGCCATGCATTAACTAGCCAATATAAAACATAGATAAAAGGGTAAATATACATACAAGGCCCGTAGCAACTAATATAAAAACACAGATAAAAATATAAAACATAGATAAAATATAGACAATGCTGCCCACCGGTGAAGCCGCCGCCGTCTTCAGGAGCGCCGTCCTACTCCTCGTCGTCGCTGGTGAGGTCGACGTAGGGAGGCGGCTGTCAAAGGTGGGCTGGTGGCCCCTACCAGGCCGGAGGCGCTTGGCGCACCTGCAACACCTCCTCCCGTGGCTCCTGCTCAGGTTCGGGTGACCGCGGCGGGGTGGGTGCCCACGGCTAGACAGCCAGCGCGTCGGCCATCTCCGACGCAGTGGCCGACCACCCACACTTCTGGCCCATCAGCCGGGGGTTCCACGCCGCAAGGGGCGGCTCCTCCGCCACCTCCTCCTTCACCTCCTACTTGACGACGGCAGCCATCTCCAGCTCAGGGATGGCTACGTCACTGGCCACAGAGAGGGCCATCACCCTCTCGATGTGCACCCATTGATGCTTGTCGTGCGTGCGCGTGGATTCGTCCAAGACACGCTTAATGAGATCGGTCTCCTCCTCCTCGGTCAACGGAGGTGGTGGTGGCGGGGACGGAGATGGTGTCGGGGTGAGGCCGCGGACACGCCTACGACCGCGCATTTGGGGCGGGCTAGCAGCACGTCGTCGTCGTGGGCTAGGTGGATGATCGACAAAAAGTGACTGCCGCCGCAGGTTGTGCTCGTCCTAGAGCCACGTGTCCCACAGCGGTGAGTTGATGCCGTACCTTGGGTCGTGGAGGAGATCCAGAGGCAGGCGCGCACGACGTCGGTCAATCTCCTCACAGCGGGCGCGGCCGCTCACCGGCACCGGAGGGATTGGCACCCGATCCGCGGAGAGGTGCCAGTTGTTAGGGAGGTGGGCATCTCCCCACGGCAATGGCGTCGCCGTCTCCCAGTACCTTCGGCATATTTCCGCGCCGACGTACGGGCGCGTGTGCTGCGGAGCGGCCGGCGACCGATTGCAAATACGGGCGGAGTAGGTGGTGGTGGTGGGCTCCTAGAGCGACCGGAGCGGCGCCTACCAGAGGATGAGTCGACCTCATGGCCGTGCTTCCCCTTCCCGGACCATGGCCAGGTCATGGCAACGTTGGTGGCCTAGGGTTTCTAGAACCTGCTTATACGCTTCAACGTATCTACTTTTCCTCACTCTTTTGTCCTTGTTTTGGACTCTAATTTGCATGATTTGAATGAAACTAACCCGGACTGACGCTGTTTTCAGCAGAACTACCATGGTGTTGTTTTTGTGCAGAAATAAAAGTTCTCGGAACGGAATGAAACTTTTTGGAGAATTATTTCAGACTATATAAGAATTATTGGATCCAAAATCTACCGAAGAGAGGGGCCAGGGTGAGCAGCACCCACCAGGCCCCCTAGGCGCGCCCTGGTGGGTTGTGCCCACCTCGTGGACCCACTGACCCTAATTCCGCCGCTATAAATTCCTAATTTCGGAGAAAAAAATCAGCGAGAAAGTTTCATCATGTTTTATGACACGAAGCCACCGCCACCTCCTGTTCTTCATCGGGAGCCCAGATCTGGAGCCCGTTTGGGGCTCCGGAGAGGGGAATCTTCGGTCTTCGTCATCACCAACCCTTCTCCATCGCCAATTCCATGATGCTCCCCACCGGGAGTGAGTAATTCCTTCGTAGGCTTGCTGGTCGGTGAGGAGTTGGATGAGATTCATCATGTAATTGAGTTAGTTTTGTTAGGGCTTGATCCCCAGTATCCACTATGTTCTGAGATTGATGTTGCTATGACTTTGCTATGCCTAATGCTTGTCACTAGGGCCCGAGTGCCATGATTTCAGATCTGAACCGTTTATGTTATCACTATTATATCTATGTTCTTGATCCGACCTTGCTTAGTCATATGCACCTATTACGTGTTATGATCCGTCAACCCCATAGTGACAATATTTGGGATACTTCGCGGTGATGACCGTAGTTTGAGTAGTTCATGTATTCACCGTGTGTTAATGCTTTGTTCCGGTTCTCTATTAAAAGGAGGCCTTAATATCCCTTAGTTTCCTTATGGACCCCGCTGCCACGGGAGGGTAGGACAAAAGATGTCATGCAAGTTCTTTTCCATAAGCACGTATGACTATTTACGGAATACATGCCTACACTGGTAGAAAACAGGGCATCAGTCCCGGTTCCAGAGGGCCTTTAGTCCCAGTTTTGCAACCGGGACAAAACCATCGGGACTAATGCCCATCACTTTTAGTCTCGGTTGGCTTACGAACCGGGACTCAAGGAGCTCCATGTGGCCGCTGTTGGGGATATAATCCCGTGGTAGGACCCGCCCAGGAGGGGCCGGGTCATACCTGGCGGCTCATAGCCAAGACCCATAAAAGTGGGCCGGAAGATGAAGGCCAGGCCGCATGGCGGCTTACCTGACGGGCCAAGAAGAAGGCCCAGGGACGGAAGATGGTGTGAAGACCCGGGCGGTTAAGCCGCCCGGAGACGGCTTGCCCAGGACGGCAAGGCGGCTTAGAGACAGGATTGACAACGATGTATGAGTCGGTTTAGGACTCGTGTAACCCAGGGTCTCGACCTCCTATATAAAGGTGAGACCCTGGGGCGGCTTAGACAGAAAAACCAATCAATCGAGAACTAGGTCAAGCGAATCTGCTCCCTTGTAATCGATACCCCAATCAATACAACACAAGCAGGACGTAGGCTTCTACCTCTTCCGGAGGGGCTGAACCTGGGTAAACTCGTGTCCCTCGTCTCGACCAACCCCTTTGAGTCCACCGCCTTAGCGATGGCCTTGAACCTAAGTCTTCGGACATCTGCCGTGACAAAACCACGACAGTTGGCGCCCACCGTGGGGCTCAGGATCCGGGTACCACGGTCAAGGCAATCAAGGAGGTCATCATCAGCAATCTGGCGGTGGAGGCCAGCAGCAAAATAACCAATCGGGGTACCAGACTAACCCGAAACAGCTCAGTGGGGGTCAGTATCATGTTTTTACAACCAGCATTGACAAGCGAGATCGAAAGGTACGCAAGCGGGCGGTTAATGCAATCATGCCGGCTCTCCTGCAGTATTTGAAGTGGTCTGAGTATGACGTAACTTGGAGCCGGGCGGATCACCCGCCGCGTGTTGATAACCCGGGGCAACTGGCTTTGGTGGTTGCCCCCCAAGTTGGAGGATATGTGTTCACTAAACTGCTTATGGATGGTGGCAGCAGCATCAACATCCTGTATTATGACACTTTCAGCCGGATGGGTCTGCTTGATAAGGATCTTAAGCCCTCCTCAACAGTTTTTCATGGTGTGGTGCCTGGCAAGTCGGCTTATCCAGTGGGGAATATTTCTTTGGAAGTAGCTTTTGGAGATGAATTCAACTACAGGGTGGAGTCTTTGTGGTTTGAAGTTGTTAAAATCAAAAGCCCATATCATGCTCTGCTCGGACGGCCGGCTTACGCCAAGTTCATGGCTAGGCCTCGCTATGTTTACTTACAGCTCAAGATGCCCGGGTTGAATGGGACGATTACTGTGCATGGTGATCGAAAAACGGCTCTTGAGTGTGAGGAGGGAGACGCAGCTTACGCAGAGTCAAGTTGTGCTGAGGCAGAGCTCAAATTCTATAAAGAAAATGTTGACCCGGAAGATATGACTCCATTTAAGAAGCCTAGCACGGAATCTGAGCCGCCCCTCAAGTTTGCGGCGGATGATACCAAGCTGGTGGATTTCACTCCAGGCGAGTCATCACAGCAGTTCACTATCGGGGCTAACATGGACCCCGCATAGGAAAGCGCGCTCATCGAATTCATCCGTGAGAATCGGGACATCTTCGCATGGAAGCCGTCTGACATGCCGGGTGTACCGAGAGAATTCGCTGAGCACCACCTTAATGTGGATCCTAAGTTCAAACCGATCAAGCAGTTCCTTCGCCGTTTCAATGAAGAGCGGCGTAAAGCAATTGGGGAAGAGGTGGCCCGGCTCTTAGCAGCAGGCTTCATCGTGGAGGTTTTTCACCCGGAGTCGTTAGCTAACCCGGTGTTGGTGCTTAAGAAGAAGGGCACGTGGCGGATGTGTGTGGATTACACGGATCTTAACAAGGCCTATCCAGTTGACCCGTTTGCTCTCCCCCGCATCGACCAGATTATTGACGCGATGGCGGGTTGCGAGAGTTTATGCTTCCTGGACGCTTATTCAGGTTATCACCAGATCAAGATGGCAGTTAAAGACCAAGAGAAGACGGCTTTCATCACGCCTTTTGGTGCTTTCTGCTATGTGTCTATGCCTTTTGGGCTCAAGAGTGCCCAGGCGACTTACCGGCGTTGTGTGCAGAACTGTCTTCATAGTCAAATTGGGCGCAACGTTCATGCTTACGTGGATGATATTGTGGTCAAGTCAAGAAAGAAGGAGACTCTACTTGACGACTTGAAGGACACGTTCAATAATTTACGGGTCTACAAGATGATGCTTAACCCGGCTAAGTGTGTCTTTGGAGTTCCTGCACGCAAGCTCTTGGGATTTCTAGTCTCTGAGCGTGGCATTGAAGCTAACCCAGACAAGATAAAGGCTATCACCTCCCTGTCTGAGCCGGCGTGCATCAACGACGGTCAGCGCCTGGCGGGTCGAGTCGCTGCTTTAAGCCAATTTATAAGCCACCTGGGTGAGAAGGCTATTCCTCTATATCAGATGATGAAGAAGACAGACAATTTTGTTTGGAGTAAGGCAGCGGGTGAAGCGTTCGAAGCGCTCAAGAAACAGCTGGCTGAGCCGCCGATCTTGGCCGCTCCGGCTGAGAAGGAACCTCTACTCCTCTACGTGGCGGCTAACAACAGGGCAGTCAGCGCCGCGATTGTTGTGGAGCGTAAGGAGGCAGGAAAGGAGTATCCGGTTCAGAGGCCGGTTTACTATGTCAGTGAAGTCTTGATCGAATCCAAGCAAAGGTACCCACATTGGCAGAAACTGATATATGGGGTGTTCATGGCAAATCGTAAGTTGAAGCACTACTTCCTGGGACCTCAGATTACTGTGGTTAGTTCTGCCGCGTTGGGTGACATAATTCAAAATAGAGAAGCCACTGGCAGGATTGCAAAGTGGGCATTGGAGCTTGGGCCCCTAAATCTCAAATATGTGCCCCGCACGGCTATCAAACTTAAGCCTTGGTGGACTTTATAAACGACTGGACAGAGTGTCAGTCGCCCGAGGAGAAGCCGGATAACACATACTGGATAATTCATTTTGATGGATCGAGGCAGTTGGAAGGGTCCGGGGCTGGAGTTGTCTTAACTTCCCCTAAAGGTGACAAGTTTTGTTATGTGTTAAGGTTGATGTTTCCCTGTACTAACAATGCAGCTGAGTATGAGGCCTTGCTTCACGGCCTCCACGTGGCTAAGGAGATGAATCAGAGCCTTGTCAGGTGCCTCGGCGACTCGGACCTCGTGGCTCAGCAAGTATCAGGCACATGGGATTCCAAAGACCCACGGATGGCGGCTTATCGTCAGGCGGTGGACGTCATTGCTGGTCACTTCAAGGGTTATCAAGTGGATCATATTGACCGTCGCAAGAACGAGGCGGCTGATGCGTTGTCAAGGCTGGGCTCTCAACGTAAGTCGGTGCCGCCTAATGTTTTCTTGGACGTGTTATATCACCTGTCAGTTAAGTTACCTTTGGAGGAGGATCTGGCTATACCTGACCCGGAGGGGCAGCTGGTGGCGGCTCTACATGCTATCCCTGACTGGACGTTGCCTTACCTAGCATACTTGACTCGTGGCGAGTTACCTGAGGAGGAGACCTTGGCAAGGCAGGTCATAAGGCGATCTAAGTCCATGACGATCGTCAATGGCGAGTTACATAAGCGCATCGTCACTGGCGTTTTTCAACGTTGTGTTTCACCTGAAGAAGGCAAGGAAATCTTAAATGAGATTCACGCTACCGATTGTGGTCATCACGCCAGCTCAAAATCTCTGGTGGCCAAGGCTTTTCGGCATGGTTTCTTCTGGCTGACGGCTCATAAGGACGCAGAAGACTTGGTTCTCAAGTGCGATGGATGTCAGAAGTTCGGGCGACGTGCTCACGTGCCGGCTCAGGAGTTGCGTATGATTCCAATTACCTGGCCGTTTGCGGTCTGGGGGCTTGATATGGTCGGGCCCTTTAAGAGGTCTAAAGACAAGAAGACCCACCTTTTGGTGGCGGTGGATAAGTTTACCAAGTGGGTGGAGGCTAAGCCGGTCGGTAAGTGTGACGCGGCTACGGCGGTTCAGTTTGTCAAAAAGCTGATCTACCGCTTTGGTTACCCTCATAGTATCATCACAGATAATGGCACAAACCTATCCAAGGGGGCTATGCAGGCGTTCTGTGAAAGTGAGCATATCCGTCTTGACGTCTCTGCTGTTGCTCATCCACAATCCATTGGTCAGGCGAAGCGTGCTAACAAGGAGATTTTGCGAGGTATCAAGCCCCGGCTTATGGTTCCTCTACAGCGAACACCGGGTTGTTGGGTAGAAGAGTTACCATCAGTTTTATGGAGCATCAGAACTACTCCCAACAGGTCAACAGGCTATACGCCTTTCTTCATGGTTTATGGCGCAGAAGCCGTGTTACCAAGTGATATATGTCATGACTCGCCGAGAGTGGCGGCTTACGTTGAGACAGATAAGGAGACAGCGCGTCAGGACGCATTAGATGCTTTGGATGAAGAGCGTGATCTGGCGGCGGCTCGATCGGCGATTTATCAACAAGACCTGCGTCGCTATCATAGCCGCAGGGTTAAGACCCAGACATTTCAAGAAGGCGACTTGGTGTTACGTCTAATTCAAGACCAGACGGACGTGCACAAGCTATCTCCTCCATCGGAAGGACCTTTTGTGGTTAGCAGAAACCTAAACAATGGGTCATACTATCTCATTGACGTACGAGACGAGTCACGCACTTTTGGGCAGGAGACCCACCGACCGTGGAATATCGCTCATCTACGGCCTTACCATACTTGAGTCATCGACTCTCCCCAGTGTACATCATCATTGTATATATCATAAAGTTGGCATCCCTGCAAGCCGGGGCCTCTGACGTTTTGCGTATCTAAGATTGTGCAAAGATGGATACAACCAAAAGGTCACTTGGGGGCTTCTAACCCGCCAGGGTTCAGCTTACACACCCTATTGATCGGCTCTTCAGCCATTGTAAGGCCGGGTTATATACCCAAAAAGTTGACCCCGTCAACAAGGTCATTTAGGGGCTTCCAACCCACCTGGTTTAGCATACACACCCTCTTGATCGGCTCTTCAGCCATCGCAAGTTGGAGTTAAACCTGCCTGTAAGCTGCTGCTGCTCCGCCAGGTGACCCGCCGATCTCTTACCAGTTAATCTCGATTAGAGACCCTGAGCTGTTCAACATATTTGACAGTCACTCTCGCTAGAGACCCTGTACTGGTCAAGGTTAAACCGGCGGCTCTCATCACGTGAGGGCCGGCTTACGGAAAGCGAGGATAAACTCACCCATCTGCTGCCGACTCTCCGCTATGTGGCCCGTTCGTACTCTTAAACAGTTACTCTTTTAAAGACCCTGCACTATTTAAGGTTCAAACGACGGATTTACGTCACGTGAGAGGTAGCTTATGGGCCCTAAGGGTACTCATGCCCTGCTGTGTCTCTTTCTGGTTCGTTGCGCTCTTAACAGTTAATCTCGCCCAGAGACCCTGAGCCGTTCAAAGAATTGACGGCCACTCTCGCTAGAGACCCTGTGCTGTTAAGAGTTCAAGTAGCGAGTCCACTCAAAAGAACCGGCTTATGAGTTCTAAAAAGAAAGGTCACGAAAGAGTTAATATCTCCGGGTTGTGCTCTTTCAAGCCACCCTTATGGCAATACAGAACATATTCTGTCTTGTTTGTTTTTGCAGGGTTTTATCTCCTAAGATGAGCCGTCGTGCAAACAGATATTATAAGCAGAACACAAGACAGACAAGCATGCATTAAAACTGCAAAGATTCATACGTGTGCGATGGCACGGCTCAGGCAAACAAGTTTTGCTAAGCCTATTACAAAACTCCCCAGGGAGCCCAAAATATCAGACAAGTTTTTGTACAGTGCCAGCCTTGGAGGGTCACGGAGCCAGGTTAACAGCTCTGCAAGAACGTGATCAGCTCGATGGCGGGTCATCCTGCGCTGGGTCTTCGACCTCTTCGATCTGAAGATTGTCCACATCCCAGTTGCAGTGTGTTAATGCTTCAAATTGAGCCTCGTCAAAGAGGGGGGACGGGTCAATTTCAGGGGCAAAGAGGTGCTTACGGCGTGCTGGAGTCAAGTCCCTGGCTTCGAAGTTTGGGCAGCGCACTCGTTTGTTGTCTGCGCTATAAGCCGCTTGGTAGGTTGACAGATCAACTTCATCCGCCAGTACTGATGCGAGGACTCTGGAGGCCTTCACACACTTGGCATAGTCAGCTTCAGTGAAATCTGAGCCGTCATCTTACATGGAGGGAAAGCCATCCATCATCTCCTCTGCAGTCAATTCAGGGGCAAAGGCCAAAGCCCGGCTCAGCGCGGCCATTGTTCCCTTCCTGGCGGCTGATCGTTTGAGCTCTTCGATTTGCTTGGGCAGCGTTGACAAGAGTTCTATCACCCCCTTCATGAATTTGGGGATGCTTTCCTTATTCAGCATTGCTTTAATGGTACAAAGGGTACCGCAGTATAGCTGTTCTGACAAGGAATAGACAGCTTTTAGCTTCAACAAGCTGTCTGAAGAGAGTTGGCGGCTTCTTTCACCTGCAAGGAAGATTTGGAGTTATAATCCGCCACAACAGTTTTTAAACAAGGCAAGGAAATTCGTTGGCAGTCATTCTAGAGATATGGCGCTTGATAGTTTGCAATTCATCTGACACAACCTTGAGTCGCTGGTCAGTATCATCTGCGCGCTTGGTCAGGGCGGTTTGGGTAGCTTCAGTGTTCTTTTTGAAAGCATCAAAGTCCGCCTGAACCTTCTCAACCTCCTTAATGGCAACCCGCCATCTTTCTTCCGCCTCAGACCGGGCGGTTTGTTGGGCAGCAAGGCTTTCTCTCACGCCGGTCAGATTAGACTCGGCCGCATCCAAAGCTTCCTGTATGGCACAAAAACAGATATAACACAGTTCAGGAGGTTTAAATCGCCAGGATAAGATATTCGTACATGGTTGATGAAGCGGCTATGCTACAAGTTTCAAGCAGATTGTAAGCAATATACTTGACACTTGGGGGCTAATGTCTGTTTGTTCTCCAAGTCTACAATGCAGTTCCGGCTCATCTTTGTAAAGATAAGCCGGCACTTTGGGGCTACACACGGCGCTCTTCAAGTCTACAATGCTGTTCCGACTCATCCTCGTAAAGATAAGTCGGCACTTGGGGGTTACACACGGCGCTCTTCAAGTCTACAATTCAGTCCCGGCTCATCTTCGTAAAGATAAGCCGGCACTTGGGGGCTAGAATCGGCGTTTTTTCCAAGTTTACAGTGAAGTTCCAGCTCATCATTTCTATGCTGACCCGGACTTGGGGGCTATCATTGATCTACTCTTCAAACTGAGTACCGGCCTAATATGTATATTAACCCGATACTTGGGGGCTATAGATTAAGGTAGTCTAGCTAGGACAAGGATTGGAAGACCCGGTCTACCATTTGCAATACTAAACCAGCTCTTGGGGGCTACATAAGGGTATAAAGAAAAAGCAGGAGGAGCACCTCATATTTCTTCTTCATCAGACCGACAAGTTTGAGCTCCATGTTCCGGCTGGTGGAGAGGCGGTTCAGATAACCAGCATGTAACTCATCTGCAGTTAACTTCTCCAACACAGGGAATTCAAAATCAAACTTTTCAGGCAAAGAAGCTTCAGCCTTGCTGGTATGTCTTGTTAATACATGAGGCTCGGGAGATTGATGACGCATCCCAGTAATGATAACGTCTGGAAGAACTGTGTCTTCGACGGCTGTTGAAGGGCTGGGCGGCTTAGGATCATCCTTTGGAGAACTTTCTGTCATCGTTTTCTCACCGGGTGTGCCCGGAGACGGCAGATGCCATGGGATGGCTTGAGAGGTGAGAGCAAGGCTGCCGTGGAAGATCCGGGACGGGTATGCGGATAGCATGCGGTGGTTTACCCAGGTTCGGGGCTCTCCGGAGAGATAATACCCCTACTCCTGCATGTTTGTATATATGTGGTGTATATGTGGTACAGGGTTGCTCCTGGAGCTGTATCTGAGGGGGGAGAATGAGTTGTGAGCTCCTTTCCATGGCCTCCCGTGTGAGAGTGAGAGGAATGCGGGAGAGCTTGGGCAGCTTGCCTCCCGTGGGTGCGTGTGTGGCTGTGTGTGTGAGGCTCCCCTGGTGCCTCTTATATAGGGAGGCCCAGGGGACAAGGGGTGGCCCGCCTGCCAACTATCTACTATTGGAGAAGACAGGTGATGCAGGCTACAGTGCGCCACTGTTGGAGATGACAAGTGCCGCAGGCTACAGTACGCCTACTGTTGAGCGCAGTGAAGTGACGGGTGCACAGCAGGGCACTATTCGCCAATAGTGCCCGATTGTAGCGGGGTTGCAGGCTCTGCAGTCCGTTAGCTACAGTGTCGTCAGCTCGTGTCCGACGGGACGCCTGGAGCTGACTTCGTCGGGCCGCAGCCGGCAGCCGGACAGGAGGAGCCGGACAGGAGCAGCCGGACAGGAGCAGCCGGACTGGAGGAGCCGGACAGGAGCATCCGGACAGGAGCAGCCGGACGGCTATAGTGTCGCCAGGAGGAGCCGGACAGCTCCAGTGGCGCCAGGGGGAGCCGGACAGGAGGAGCCGGACAGGAGCAGCCGGACAGCTACACTGTCGCCAGGAGGAGCTGGCTAAGAGGAGCCGACCAGCTACAGTGTCGTCGTCTCACTTCTTCGTTTGTCTTGTCGGTTCGCGAGGCATGGGATACCGGGGGTGGCTCCCCCGATGTTTTAAAATGTTGAGTTGTCTCCTTGAGCCTACCCGGGGGTAATCCCCCCGACAGTAGCCTCCGAGCCTCCGGATGACTTGGAGAGTCGGGCGGAGGGTTTTTGCTATTGGAGTTGCAGAGGTTGTCGTTATCGGTCGATCGCGGGCTCAGGACGACGCGGCTTGCTTCCAGCAAGGGCGCGTCAGCGCACCCGCTGGGTGTAGCCTCCGAGCCTCCGGGCGACTCGAAGAGTCGGGCGGAGGGTCTTTGCTGTTACTGAAGCGGATGGTGACGTCGGGGTCGTAGGGCGCGGACGCGGGGTCCGTCGACTGAAGGGCGCGAGGCGCTGCCGAGGGCGAACGCGGAGTCCACCAGTTGGCAGTTTCCAGCGGGGGCTTGCCAGCGCACCCGCTGGGTGTAGCCTCCGAGCCTTCGGGCGACTCGGAGAGTCGGGCGGAGGATTTTTCTGTTGCTTGAAGCAGATGGCGACGTCAGGGTCGTAGGGCGCGGACGCGGGGTCCGATGACTGAAGGGCGCGAGGCGCTGCCGGAGACGGACGTGGGGGTCCGCCGGCTGATGTGCGCGAGGCGCTGTCGAGGGCGGACGCGGAGTCCGCCGGCTGATGGGCGCGAGGCGCTGCCGGAGACGGACGCGGGGTCCGCCTGCTGAAGGGCGCGAGGCGCTGCCGACGGCGAACGCGGAGTCCGCCGGCTGAAGGGCGCGAGGCGCTGCCGAGGGCGGACGCGGGGTCCGCCGGCTGAAGGGCGTGAGGCGCTGCCGAAGACGGACGCGGAGTCCGCCGGCTGAAGGGCGCGAGGCCCTGCCGGAGACGGACGTGGAGTCCGCCGGCTGATGTGCGCGTGGCGCAGCCGAAGGCGGATGCGGCGTCCGCCGGCTGTAGGGCGCGAGGCGCCGCCGGAGACAGACGCCGAGTCCGCCGGCTGAAGGGCGTGAGGCGCCACCGGAGACGGACGCAGAGTCCGCCGGCTGAAGGGCGCGAGGCGCTGCCGGAGACGGACGCCGGGGTCCGCCGGCTGATGTGCGCGCGGCGCTGCCGAAGGCGGACGCGGCGTCCGCCGGCTGAAGGCCGTGAGGCGCTGCAGGAGACGGACGCGGGGGTCCGCCGGCTCATGTGCGCGAAGCGCTGTCGAGGGCGGACGCGGAGTCCACCGGCTGATGGGCGCGAGGCGCTGCCAGAGATGGACGCGGGGTCCGCCGGCTGAAGAGCGCGAGGTGCTGCCGACGGCGGACGCGGCGTCCGCCGGCTGAAGGGCGCGAGGCGCTGCCGAGGGCGGACGCGGGGTCCGCCGGCTGAAGGGCGCGAGGCGCTGCCGAAGGCGGACGCGGAGTCCACCGGCTGAAGGGCGCGAGGCGCTGCCGGAGACGGACGTGGAGTCCGCCGGCTGATGTGCGCGTGGCGCAGCCGCCGGCGGACGCGGCGTCCACCGGCTGTAGGGCGCGAGGCGCCGCCGGAGATGGACGCCGAGTCCACCGGATGAAGGGCATGAGGCGCCGCCGGAGACGGACGCAGAGTCCGTCGGTTGAAGGGCGCGAGGCGCGGCCGGAGACGGACGCCGGGGTCCGCCGGCTGATGTGCGCGCGGCGCTACCGAAGGTGGACGCGGCGTCCGCCGGCTGAAGGGCGCGAGGCGCTGCCGGAGACGGACGCGGGGGTCCGCCGGCTGAAGGGCGCGAGGCGCCGCCGGAGACGGACACCGAGTCCGCCGGCTGAAGGGCGCGAGGCGCTGCCGGAGACGGACGCGGGGGTCCGCCGGCTGAAGGGCGCGAGGCGCTGCTGATGGCGGACGCGGAGTCCGCCGGCTGAAGGGCGCGAGGCGCTGCCAGAGACGGACGCGGAGTCCGCCGGCTGATGTGCGCGTGGCGCTGCCGGAGATGGACGCGGGGGTCCGCCGGCTGATGTGCGGGTGGCGCTGCCGAAGGCGGAGGTGGAGTCAGCCGGCTGAAGGGCGCGAGGCGCTGCCGGAGACGGACGCGGAGTCCGCCGTCTGATGTGCGCGTGGCGCTGCCGAAGACGGAGGCGGCGTCCATCGGCTGAAGGGCGCGAGGCGCTGCCGGAGACGGACGCGGAGTCCGCCGGATGATGTGCGCGTGGCGCTGCCGAAGGCGGACGCGGCGTCCGCCGGCTGAAGGGCGCGAGGCGCCGCCGGAGACGGACACCGAGTCTGCCGGCTGAAGGGCGCGAGGCGCTGCCAGAGACGGACGCGGGGGTCCGCCGGCTGTAGTGCGCGAGGCGCTGCCGAAGGCGGATGCGGAGTCCGCCGGCTGAAGGGCGCGAGGCACTGCCGAAGACGAACGTGGAGTCCGCCGGCTGATGTGCGAGTGGCGCTGCCGAAGGCGGACGCGGAGTCCGCCGGCTGAAGGGAGCGAGGAACTACCGGAGACGGACGCGGGGGCTGCAGGCTGATGGGCACGGGGCCCTGCCGGGAGTAGCCTCCGAGCCTCCGAGCGGGGAGGTTCCTCATAGAAATGATCGTGCAAAGGCAGGTTAATTGGCACAGATATATCAAATATTTGATTTTGGTGGTGCAAGCTTTATGCAGAGGGTGCCGAGTCGGTTTTGTCCGAGCCCCCTTCTGTCTTTTTCATGTTCCCTCCGCCCTTTGGCTTTTGCTCTTGCTAGCCGGACAGCCGGGGGCCGGTCTGTAGCTGAGGCGAAGAGTGGGCCGCGGAATGGAGCGTACAGTACTCGGACTCTGGGCGCAGGCTCGACCGAGCAGATACTCATAAATGAAACGACCGGGTCGCCCGGGCCGTTTCCTCCCGGGACGCTTTTCGCATGCGGTGACCTCCAGCTTTTGCTCTTGCTAGCCGGACAGTCGCGGTGCGATCTGTAGCTAAGACAAAGAGTGGGCGTTCGGTACCGTACAGGGTACTAAGCCGTCTCGTGGAACGAACGAACGGGGCCGAGCGGCCAGCCCCGGGCCGTGAGTAGCTGGCGCCGGGGTAAACAGTAAAGTTGCTGAAGTAAATGCGGGGATTGCCCCCGAGGGACGCTCGGGGTATCCGCTGTTCGTGCGTGGCACGAGGGTATGTGGGTGGAGAGCTCACATTGCTTTTTGGTGCCGGCGAGGCGGTTTTTGTTGATGTCGGCCAGCGTGGCTTGCAGCCGACGTGGTCCGACTGATGTGCGCGAGGCGCCGCCGGGTGCGGACTTGGAGTCCGCCGGCTGATGGGCGTGGAGCCCTGCCGTGCGTGGACGGGGAGTCCACCGGCTGGCGGTTTCTAGCGGGGGCGCGCCAGCGCACCCGCTGGGTGTAGCCTCCGAGCCTCCGGGCGACTCGAAGAGTCGGGCGGAGGGTCTTTGTTGTTGCTGAAGCGGATAGTGGCGTTGAGGACACCAGGCGCGGACGCGGGGACCGTCGACCGATGGGCGCGGGGCCCTGTCGAGGGCGGACGCGGGGTCCGCCGGCTGGTTTGCGCGGGGCACTTCCGAGGGCGGACGCGGGGTACGCCGGCTGTTGAGCGCGGGGCACTGCCGAGGGCGGACACGGGGTCCGCCGGCTGTTGAGCGCGAGGCGCTGCCGAGGGCGGACGCGGGGTCCGCCGACTAATGAGCGCGCGGTGCTGCCGAGGGCAGACGCGGGGTCCGCTGGCTGGTGAGCGCGAGGCGCTGCCGAGGGCGGACGCGGGGTCCGCCGGCTGGTGAGTCCGACGCGCTGCCGAGGGCGTACGCGGGGTCCACCTGCTGATGTGCGCGGGGCGCCGCCGGGAGTGGCTGTCAAGCCTCCGGGCGAGGGGGTTCATTTCTTTTTGACGCCGACGAGGTGGGACGGTTGTTGTTGAAGACGGCCGGCGCGGCTTGGCACTTGCGGAGCGTGCCGGCGCACCCGGTGGGTGTGACCTTCGAGCCTATAGGTGCTCGAAGGGGGTCCCGGCCGGTCGGACCCGACCGACCAGGCATCGAGGCGGACTGGCAGTCGGGCGGCTCTCCAGCCGGCCGTGTGGTGACTTGGGCAGGCAAGCCGGGTCGTGTCTAGCCATCCGAGTGGCGAAGCAGGCGGACGTTTTTTTTGCACGAGTGGGCAGCCGGTTGCCCCTTTCTTTTCGTAGCAACCGGCCACGCTCTCCGCAGGGGGGCGCACGGGGTGCAGGCGGCGCCGGATCGCTGAGCCGGCTAGGCAAGCTGGAGCCGGCCGTCGGCGGCACGCGACGCAGCCGGCCGCCACACGCGGCGCGGGAGCCGACAGGCGGGGCGTGTTGGGAGGCAGCCGGTGCGGGGACCCGGAGTCGGCGAGGAGCGCGAGGGGGCGGGCGAGGCAGGCGTGCAGCTGGCCCGCGCGAAGCCGGCGGAGCGGAACGCAGCCGCGGCAGAGGGTGCGAGGCGGATGCGGCCGGGCGGGCAGAGGACGCCGGCGTGGGTGGAGAGCGGGCAATGGCGGGCGGCCGGGCCGGCGCCGCGAAGCGACGCGGGCGCACAGGCCGCCGCGGGGCCGGACGCGCGAAGGCGCAGACGTGCGGCGTGTGGACGCCAGTGACGTGGGCGACGCGGGCCAGTGAGCAGCCGACGGGCGGGGCGCGGAGGCCGCGGGGGCGAGCCGGCACACGCTCGAGGAGGCAGCTGGGCGCGCGGCCACGCCGGTGCAGGGACGGCCAAGCGCAAACGGGCGCGACCACGGTCGTAGCAGAGTGGGCAGGTGGCCGGGTGCGGAGACGGCCGAGGCGAGCGCGCGGGGCCGGAGATGGCGGCCGGGCAACGGAGCCGGCGCGGGTGACGGAGGAGAGCAGGCCCGCGCGGGAGTCGGCTGGCGGGCGCAGCGGTGAGGTGGCCCGGCGAGGCGGAGCTGGCGCGGGGCGCAACGGCGAGGTGGCCCGGCGAGGCGGAGCCAACGCCGGACGCGAAGGCTGGCTGGCGGGGCGGAGCCGGCGCCGCGGGGGGGGCGGAGTAGCCAGACCGGGCGGCGGCACGTTGGCGTGCGCGGAAGGCGGGCGTGAATCTGCGGCGGAGGCGGAGCGGCAGAGCGACGTGAGGACGGCCGGGCATGGAGAGGCGCGGCCGCGGTCGGAGCCGACGAGGCGGAGAAGGTGGCGGAGCGCGTCGACGCGCGGTCGTGCGGCCGCGGCGCGGGAGGCCACCGCCAACGCGAAGCCCCCGCGAGCAGGCGGCGGGGACGAGGTAGAATCGGGGCGGAGCTGGCGGTCGGACAGCACGGCCCCGGCGGTGGCGCTTCCGCCCGGGGCAGAGGAGTTGATCGGCGGCGGGTCCTGTCATTGGGCGTGGAGGTGAGCAGGCGAACAGCAGCCGCGGGACCGAAACCGGCTGGAGAGGTGGGCACGGCCGGCTCAAGAGGACCGCCAGCCGGACGAGGCCGGGACGGGGTCGAGAGCGGCGGGTCGGCATCCCGCGGCCGCGCGAGGACGGCTCCGGCAGGGGGCGGTAGTCGCAGCAGCGCACCTCTGCTGCAGCCTCACGCAGGGATCCATGCGGGGGAGGAGGCGCGAGAGTTCGTTGTCGTCCTTCCACGCCGGCTCCGAAGCTGGCTGCGTCTCCCTGACCCTTTCGCTAGGGCCATGGAGAGCAATCGGCCCTGGGGCTTTTTGCTTCGTGCGGACGGCTGCAGCAATGGCCCTTGGTGTGTGGCAGTTGACCTCACCCCCGGAAGCGCCATGTTCCTGACGCGGGGATGGAAATCGTTCGCTCGCTCCCGCGGCCTCACCCCCGGGAACCTGCTCCACTTCAAGCTTATCGACCCCGGCACCCTCTTTGTGAGGTTCTTCGGGGCGGCTGGTATTCGCCTGGAGTGCTACGCCGAGAGCTCAAGCGACAGCGACTTCGACTCCTCCAGCGACAGCGACGACGAGGACGGCACCGACGAGGACGACGCCTTCGCATGAGGAACGAGGCCCCCGACTAGGCATGTTTATCGCCGTAGTTAGGTCTTCAATGTTCCATCCGCGAAACCTCGTTTCCGGATCAATCGCCTTATCGCAGTAGGAGGTTCCTTTTGATGTATCAAACTGTGCCCAGTGTAGTCCTTGGATATCTCAAGAAGAAATGCACTGGATACCTATCTTTTAAAAAATTCTTGTTTGAGAATCTTTTGCCCTTGTATGCATCTTGCTTCTCACTGTCTTCCCGTCAAGCTTCTTGCCGGTAGGACTCTTAGGCACATCCTCGACGGGAGCGCAGCACTCCGAAGCGGCACGTTTGCCAGAGGACTTATCAAACTTTAAGCTTGTCGATGATGTGGTCGAACAGAGTGAGACACCGACAAGAGCCATCGGTTTAAGGAGATAACACTGCGTCGCATGACGAAGAGCCAGCCCCCGAGGCCTTCCCATAAGGGGTGCCGTGGGTGCGATGCTCAATCCGCACGCTTATCCTTGTCACCGTTGTTATCTCAAATCAGCCTTGCGTTCCCCGACAGACCTCGCCATGAGCTCCCCGACAAGCCTTCCCGCAAGCACTCCGACAAGTCTCGTCGCAAGTATGGCCCCGACGGGCTTGTGTACAAGTGACCCACGCAAGTATACCGACACGGGAGCCCCCGGGCCTGGGCCACATGGGAGCGCGTGGTGTCGTTGGGCCTGGCCCAATCGGTGCGTGGGCACGCGTGGCAGGAGTTACTGTCTGCAATCATCCTTTTACTGCGCCGCCCACGTCGTCCATTAAATGCGGGACGTGGGGGACGTGCGCGACGTGACCGTCGCAGCAGCACGCCTACTAGTAAAGAGGCAGCCCTGCGTCTTCCCCATAAAAAGGAATCCACAGGGGCCGCGGCTCATTTACCTCTTGGCTTTTCCAATCTAGGAACCGCCGCCGCTCTCCTCCAAGCCAGAATCTCCTTCTATCGCTCTCGCCGCCCCCACGCTTTCGCCGTCCTCAATACTCAGTCTCCATAGCCACTATGCCGCCCAAGGCAGGCAAGGGCAAGGGCAAGAAGACGGCAGAGAACAAGATGGTGGAGATGCGGAAAGAGCATGTCGTCTTCACGCCATCGCTCGACGCGGAAGCCTTGAAGGAACAGTACCAGTTTATGTGGGCGTCGGAGACGACGGCACATCCCGCCACTCGCGTCAGTCCAGGTTCCGTCGAGGCTCATCCAAAAAAGTACCATTTCTTCGCCGATTACTTCCTTTGCGGCCTCTGTCCTCCTTTCTCCGATTTCTTCAAGGACATTATGCACCCCTATGGCTTCCAGCTCTTAGATTTTACGCCAAATGCCGTGACATGCATGTCTGTTTTCGCTCATCTTTGCGAAAACTTTGTCGGAGTTAACCCTAGTACTGCCCTCTTCCGCCATTATTTCATCCCTCGAATTGAGAGCGGCGATGCCCTTTCTGGTTCCGTCACTTGGATCCCATGGTCAGGAACCAAGGAGGTCTATCTAGAGGCAGCGTACTGCCGGAAGTGGGAGGAATGGCGGAGCAGGTGGTGCTGGGTTCGGGAAACAGAGGAGGAGGAGATCTAATCTTTTTTCTTGCCGCGGCAGGTGAGGATAGTTCGCAACAACGATTGGAGCGCTCTTGATCCTGAAGACGCAAAGCTCACAATCGCGGCGACAAGGATTCTTCGCCTCAAGGTTGACGGGCTGACCGTAGATATGATAGGCTCCAACTTCCTTCGACGGCGAATCGCTCCTCTGCAGTATAAGGGGAGGCCAGCTTGGGAGTTCAATAGTGCGGGCGATATCATGCGAGTACGCCCTGGGTTGGACTTCAACATGACACTCATGCAGCACGCATCTGTCTGTCAAAAGTTGTTCAGGAGCGCAGTAGTGCGCGGTCTTCCGGCAGGCGTGGTCCCTTTATGCAACAACTCCTGCTTGAACTCGATCCTCGCGATGATGCCGGCCCTTGATGCTCATAGTGTTGACGGGTCCTGGGCCAAGCCTCCCGACGACCAGGTCCAACAATTCTTTGATAATCTGTCGGAGAAGCCCATCTTCGAGGAATGGGATTTCATCCGCGACACCACCGAGAGAGAGCTGGAGTACATCGCCAGCAAAGTACAAGAAGCAAGCCTTGCCGCGGAGGCCAGCGGCGCTGCTTTCGTAGAGGAAGAATCCAGCGAAGAGGAGGCATTGCCGGATGAAGACCTTGCCTGGCAGAATGAGACTGCTGAAGAACAGGGTGGTCCATCTGCCGAGGGTCAGTTTGCCGAAGACACATCCGAGGAGGAGCTACTCGAGGAGGTCCCGTCTCTCAGGCCGAGGAGTAGGCGCGTCCTTCGAGGTGCCGCCTCCGGGGCCCCGGCCCAGCAGACCTCCTCAAGTAGTGCAGCCCCCGGCAAGGGGGTGGCCGGCAAGGTGACGCAGCGGCAAGAAGCTCACCGGCAACCCGCACCTGCCGTGGCCAAGCGGCCAAGGAGCTCCCCTTCACCTCCTCCTCCGGCTAGAATGGTGGAAGTCGCCTTCGACCTCTCTGCCCTTAGCTCGGGAGAAGAAGAAGAGTAAGAAGCTCGTCGCACCCTTTATCATTCTTATTTTTCTATCTTCGCCTCAACTCATCGCTTGCTTCCTATTTCTGCAGGGACACAGAAACCTTGGCGCAGAGGATGGCCAAGAGAGCAAGGACCTCAACGGACGAGGAGCCGCCGGCAAGCACCTCTAGTGCACCAGAAACGGCCACCATCAGCCCGAGACCCAGCCCGCGACGCAGTCCTCGACTCAGCCCCCGGTGTAGCCCCCAGCGTGAGTCTATTACTCATTTTCTGCTGGCGAGTGCCGGGGTATGCATTTATGCTACTGACATCATCGGCCGTGCAGGAGGAGAGCAGCGACAAGGAGAAACGCCAGAATTCATCCCTGATATACCGCCTCCATCAACCACGCCGCCCAGAGATGTGTCTCCGGCTAGGACCTCCTCCAGTGCACTTTATCGTGACGAGGAGGAGCTGGCAAGCGGAGGCACCGACAGCCATACGCCGGCAACTGACATTGGTGGGAGGGGAGAACCCACTCCTCGGCAGGCTGACACAGGTAAACAATCCGCTTTGGAGTATTTGTTGCTTTATCTTCTCCTTTTTGTCTTCTTGAACTTCCTCCTTATCCTTATTTCGTTTTACTGCTTTGGCTTTTAGACATCCCCCCAGCGGAACACATGGATGTCGATGCTATCATCGAGGACACCGCCCGGGATGCCGCCGCCGAGGCCAACAGGCTTGCTGCTGAGGAGGCCGCCAAGAGCGCACAAGAAGAGGCCACCGAAGAATCTGCTGAGAGGGCCGGCAAGGAGTCCGGCGGCCGTACCGACGACATTCCTGCCGCAGGAGCGCATGGCGCTGAGCCAGCCCCAGAGCCCCCGGCTACTGATGAGACGGCCGCCAGCGGGCAACCGTCAACATCTGAAGGCCCCTCTTCCAGCAAATAGCTCAAGGTCGGTGACAATCTATTTGTTAGCCTTCCAGGGGCAGCTTGCATCAGGGCGCCAGTCGAAGGAGAGACCTTTGAGGAGGTCGTCGCCGCCGCTGGGCTCGAGATCGTGGACGAACCTAGCGCCGGAAGCAGCAGATCTGAGGAGGAGAAACTTCTTTTGGCCATGAACAGCAACTATCAGAAACTCCAGGCCCTCCATCGCGCTCGCAAGGAGAAGCTAGACTCCCGGGCCGCCATTGCTGAAGCAACCGAGGTAAACTTCCAAGAGCGCGTCAAGGAGACCCAAGCATGGTACGCTGAGGCTGTCCAAGAGCTGAAGGCAAGCCAAGTCCAGTTGAACCAGAACTGGGAAGAACTCCTCCTGAAACAGTCTGACATCGAGAAGGCACAGGAGGGGGCCAAGCAAAGGGTTTCTGCAGAGGAAGCGCGCCTGAGAGAGCTCCGCGTCGGGCTCGAGTCGCACGAAGATGACCTTGCCGCGCGCGAGAGAGCGCTTGCCGACAAGCTTCGTGCCAAGGACAAGGAAGTTCAAAACCTTGTCGCACAGCGGACCCAGGAGCTGGAGCAAAGGCATGCGGAGGCGCTGAACACTCTAGCTGTGGATCACGCCGGCAAGCTGAAGGAGGTCGTCGACGCCGCCGAAGCTGCAGAGGCCGCCAAGAACGAGCTTGCCGAGAAGGTGATGAAGCTGGAGACGGAGCTTGAGGAGCACGGCAAGAAGGTCTCAACGCTCGAGACCGAAAGAGACGAAACTCTTCGCAGTCTGGCAGAAGCACAAGTCGCCGTCTCTGACAAGTCCAAGGAGATCTCCGCGGCCGGCAAGTCCATTGCTGATCTGAAGCTGAAACTTACCAAGCTGACGGCGTCCCTTGAATCCACGGAAGCTCGCGAGAAGGCTCTGGCCAAGGACCTCCAGAACGAGCAGGAGCTGCTCAAGAGTGCCGCCCTCGAGCACAATGACTATGTGCGAGGCATGGAGATCTGGACTGAGAAACTTGTCGTTGTCGCGAGGAAGCTTGCCGCGCAACTGTCTACCATGGGCTTGGAAGATTACAGGGATCCTCTTGGCGACAGGATGCCCCAGAGCGCCAAGCTGACCCTATTCTTTGACCATGTGCTTGAAGCTCTGGAGCAACTCCACTCTAACCGAGCAGCTCATCTGGCCAGCGAGTCGCGCAAGCTCTGCCAAGCTGTCCTCCGCAAGGTGCTCACCAAGTTGGTCTACAGGAACCCCGGTATCAACCTCACCAACGTCTTCGATCGCCTGCCAAAGGATGCAGATCTCAAGGCGGCGGAGGAGCTTGTCGCGCCGATCATCGACAGGATCGGCCAAGTGAAGAGGGTTGAAGGTGATCGCCGGGATTAGCTGCTTCATCTCTTGCCGCCGCTATTTCATGTCAAAGACAACATTGTCTTATGTTAGAATCACGGCAGCTTTTTATTGTAATATAACTTGCTCTGTTCTGGACAATTGATATGTTATTCCCCTTTGCTAAATCTCTTTATGTATGTATTTGCCCTACGCTTAACCGGAAACTTGCCGGCACGCATACCCTTGCCGCGAGCGCTAGGTGCGGGACTTTAGCAGCCTGCTGACGAGGTTGTGGCCGGCAAGAGACCTTGATGCTCTTAGTGCAGCCACCTAACCTGTTGAGCGGACTCGAAACAGGATAAGGGTGCAACCAATTCACAGCAAGGTTCCCTCGCATGCAGGTTTTCCATACATAAGTTGAAACTGTTCAAGGGGAACAACAAAACAAAGGTCCATCAGAAATTTGTGCGATTCTGCAACTTATCTTTTTCGTTGGCGTGGTCTTTCCGACAAGATGACTTCCTTGAACATCGCCTATTGGTATCCATACCACCATTCTCTCCCCCCGGCAAAGGTGCACGCGAGGTAACCTTCTGTTCCTTTGAGAAAAAGAAAGAAGAGAAAATATAGATATGGAACCTTGGCGGTTCGTTAGCACTTGTCGGGAGCAAGCATAATACAATATCTTGGCTGAACATGCATATAAATAAACATGCAAATCGACAAGAATTGTACAATACTTAGCTTTATTCAACTGCGCACAGGGTCTGCGCCTGGCTTTGTACAAAGGATTACATGCTACTGTGGCAAGACTTGTACAAAAGTGGTTGTCGGAGGGTCCGGCAACCGCGCCTTATGGGTAGAACTTACGAAGATGCTCGATATTCCAGGAGTTGCTCACCGGAATACCGTCTTCGGACTCCAGGCGGACTGCGCCAGGCCTGGTGACTCGTACCACCCGATAAGGGCCTTCCCACTTCGGCGTCAACTTGTTGGAATTCTTGGCTGACGGAACGCGCCGAAGAACAAGGTCGCCTTCCTCAAGACTCCGGGCATTAACTTTGTGGCTATGATAGCGGCGCAAAGCTTGCTGGTAGCGTGCAGCTCGCACAGCAGCCTGGAGACGATCTTCCTCAAGGAACAGCGCGTCATCTTGCCGCAGCTGTTCTTGCTCGAGCTCATCATAGGCGAGCACTCGAGGCGACCCATATATGAGTTCCGTGGGGAGAACTGCTTCTGCTCCGTACACTAGGGAGAAGGGTGTCTGGCCGGTAGCACGATTTGGTGTCGTCCTGATTGACCAAAGAACCACCGGCAGCTCATCAATCCAACGCCTTCCGCTCTTGTGCAGCTTGTCGAAAGTTCTTGTCCTGAGACCACGCAACACTTCAGCATTTGCCCTTTCCACCTGGCCGTTACTCCTTGGGTGAGCAACAGAGGCGAAGCAAATTTTGCCGCCGAGGTCTTGGATGTACTGCATGAAGGTGTTGCTGGTGAACTGTGTGCCGTTGTCGGTGATAATCCTGTTGGGTACATCAAAACGGCAAACTATTCCTTTGAAGAACTTGATGGCTGACTGTGCTGTCAACTTCCTCACTGGTTCCACTTCTGGCCACTTTGTGAACTTGTCGATGGCGACGTACAAGTACTCAAAGCCCCCGACAGCGCGGGGGAAGGGGCCCAAGATGTCGAGCCCCCAGACCGAAAATGGCCAGGATAAAGGGATCGTCCGAAGAGATTGGGCCGGCTGATGTAACTTCTTGGAATGAAAATGGCATGCTTCACACTTGGTTACTAGCACAACTGCATCCTGGAGTGCAGTGGGCCAAAAGAAACCTTGCCGGAATGCCTTTCCAGCAAGTGCTCTTGACCCTATGTGGGAGCCACATATGCCTCCATGTATCTCTGCCAACAGCTCTTGTCCATCCTCCCGAGAAATGCACTTCTATTTAACCCCGTTCGGTCTTTTTCTGTACAGGACATCGTCCACAAACTGGTACATTTTAGAACGACGGGCTACTTTCTCTGCTTCTTCCTGCTCATCGGGGAGTTCTCCTGTCTGAAGGAAATGGACAGTGTGCTGTGCCCATGCTGGAGCCTGGGGCTCGACGGCAAGGACTAAAGGTAAGTCTTCTGCCGGGGAAGCATTTGTCTCGACAGCAAAGGCTTGAGGCCCTGCCGGAGTCTGCTGTCCCACGGCAAGCTTGGCAGGAGCGTTTGTCTCGACGGCAAGAGCCCGAGCTCCTACCGGAGCCTGTTGCTCACCGGCAAGCTTAGCGTCGTTCCCGGGAACTTCCTTGCCGGTGGCTTCTGGGAGCTCTGCCGGAAAGTACTTGCCGGAACTCAACTTTCTTCTTTTCTCTTGCCCGATTGATGGTGTCACGGATGGTTGAGTGAGTCGGAGTACAAAGGTACCTGGTTCCACAGGCAGCTTAAGGCAGTGCGCTTGGACAGATCATCAGCAATGTTGTTCTCTGCACGAGGGACGTGCTCCATTTGCAGACCGTCGAAACGCTCTTCCAACTTTCTCACCTCATCTACATAAGCTTCCATCAACGGGCTCTGATAATCTTTGTTGACTTGTCTGACGACGAGCTGAGAATCTCCTCTGACAATGAGCTTCTGGATTTCGAGGTCTGCCGCGATCCTGAGACCAGCAAGCAAACCTTCATACTCGGCAGTATTGTTTGTCGATCTCTCCCGGGGAAAATGCATCTGAATCACGTATTTGAGGTGCTCTCCGGTGGGTGCGACAAGCAGCACGCCAGCACCGGCGCCTTGCAGCGAAAAGGCCCCATCAAAATACATGATCCACTCTTGATTTGTTTCCTTGCCTGGGAGAGTTGACTCTGGAACTTCGTCATCTAGCGTTGGGGTCCATTCTGCGATGAACTCTGCCAAGGCTCTGCTCTGGATGGTTGAAGTACTCTCATACTTGAGGCCAAAGCTCGACAACTCCAAAGCCCATTCCACAATCCTGCCGGTAGCTTCGGGATTCCGTAAAATCCGTTGCAAAGGAAAGCGAGTGACAACGGTGATCTCATGTGCCTGGAAGTAATGGCGCAGCTTCCTCGAGGCCATATGGAGGCCAAAGAGCAGCTTTTGCACACCAGAATATCTCGACCTAGCCCCCTGCAAAAGGGATCTGACGAAATAGACTGGGTGCTGCACCATCTTCTTCTTTTGTATTGATTGGCTTGACTGCGCAGGGTCCACCTTGTCGGCGCCAGACTCTGCCGGGGGAGGTCTTGGCTCATCACTTGACGGTCCTGCCGCTGGCGCTGCCTCTTCATCAACTTCCCTCTCCGCCACCAATGCGGCACTCACCACTTGATTCGTTGCTGCTAGGTATAGCAGCAACGGCTCTTGTGGCTTTGGTGCAACCAGTACCGGCGAAGAGGAGAGGTATCTCTTCAAATCCTGCAGCGCTGCCTCCGCTTCCGGAGTCCATTTCATTGGACCTGCCTTCTTCAAAATTTTGAAAAAGGGCAGGGCACGCTTAGCAGATTTTGAGATGAATCTACTTAGAGCAGCAACGCAGCCGGCAAGACGGCGCACATCCTGGACACGTCTTGGCGCTTCGATTTGCTCGATTGCCTTGATCTTGTCGGGGTTTGCTTCAATTCCCCGCTGAGACACAAAGAACCCGAGGAGCTTGCCGGATGGAACACCGAACACGCACTTCTCAGGGTTGAGCTTCAAGTTGATCTTGCTCAGATTTGTAAAAGTTTCTTCTAAATCAGATATGAGTGTTGCCTTGTCCTTGGTTTTGACCACTATGTCATCCATATAGGCTTCCATATTTCTATGTAGCTGGGGCTCAAAACCAATCTGGACCGCTCTTGCAAATGTAGAACCAGCACTTTTCAACCCGAAAGGCATACGCAAAAAGCAGTACGTACAACATGGGGTGATAAATGCGATCTTTTCTTCGTCTTCCTTGGACATGAATATCTGATGATAGCCTGAATAGGCGTCAAGGAATGACAACAAGTCGCAGCGGGCAGTAGAGTCCACAATCTGGTCTATGCGCGGCAAAGGGAAAGGATCCTTTGGACAGGCTTTATTGATATCTGTATAGTCAATACATAGCCTCCACTTCCCATTCGCCTTGCGCACTACAACTAGATTGGCCAACCATGTTGGGTGAATTACTCCTCTAACCAGGCCTGCTGCTTCTAACTTCTTGATTTCTTTGGCGATAAACTGTTCCCATTCCAAAGCTTGCTTTCTCACCTTCTGCTTAACAGGTCGCGCGTGCGGACAGACGGCAAGGTGGTGCTCAATTACCTCCCTGGGAACACCGGGGATGTCAGATGGTTGCCATGCAAACACATCGACATTCGCCCGCAGGAAGGCAACGAGCGCGCTTTCCTATTTACTGTCAATTGTGGAACTTATAACGAAAGTTCCCCCCGTGCCATCTTCCTTGGCGGGCACCTTCTTGGTTGCCGGTGGAGCAGCCTTGGATTTCTTGCTCTTGCGGGTGGAGCTCTCAAGAACGTCCTCAACGGGAGCGCAGCACTCCGAAGACGCGCGCTTGCCGGAATGTGTGCGAGAGGCCTTGCCGGTCTTCTTCCCTCCGGGAGCTTCATCGGCAGGAGCAAGTGCCTTGGCGGCAGATGCTGCAACTGCATCCCGGTAGAGCTGGTCTGTGCAGATGAGTGCGTCCTTCTTGTCGGAATCGGCAGTGATGACGCTCATCGGCCCAGGCATCTTCAGCACGTTATAGGCGTAGTGTGATGCCACCATAAACTTGGCCAGCACCGGGCGGCCAAGGATCTCATTATATGGCAATGGTATCTTGGCGACATCAAACACAATCTTCTCCGTCCTGAAGTTTTAGTCACTGCCAAATGTCACCGGCAGCGTAATCTTTCCCTTGGGTTGGCTTCTTCCTGGATTGACCCCTTGAAAAGAGCCCGTCTCTTCCAGGTCTCCATCAGGAATTTGCAATCTCTTGATGACCTCAGGCGAGATCAAATTCAAGCCGGCCCCACCGTCGACTAGCATTTTCGTCACCTTGAGGTTGCGAATTGTTGGTGAGACCAACAACGGCAAACACCGAACCGCGGTTACGCGATCAGGGTGATCCTCAATGTCGAAAACGATAGGCGTGTTAGACCACTTCAAGGGCTTCCGAGCGCCGACAGACGGCTCCGTCGCATTAACCTCGCGCGCCCACTGTTTAAGTTGGCAGTGGGAGGAATGTAACGATGCGCCTCCGTCGACGCACATGGCATCATTGGCTTTCTGAAACTCTTGTTCGCTGGACTCGTCGTCCTCTTCCATCCCATCATCAGCTCCTTCTTGCTTGTCGCGGCCACGAGCGGGCCGGTCCTTCTGCTGCTTGGCCTTGCCGCGGCGACCTCCCCGGCCACCGCGCTTCTTGCCGGACCCTTCAGCACCATCCTGAGCCCTCTCCTTGTCTCGCCTCTCGTACTCGGCCTTCTTCTTTTCGACAAGCTGCTCGACTTGCCGGCAGTCTTGGAGATCGTGGCCCTTGGTGCGATGGATCTTGCAATACTGCTTGCCGGAGCCGTCGGGCTTGTCGGCAGCTGCCAAGGCCTGACAGGAGGCGCACCCGGCAACATCCTTGCCGGGGTCGTCTACCTTGACCTTCTTGGCGGCGCCAGGTTTGCCGGACCCCTCGACAACAAGTACGGCCTTGTCCTTGCGCTTCCTGTTGCGCCGCCGACCCTTCTTCGCTGGGGCGGTAGCGCCTTCATCTTCAGAGTCGGCCCCTGCGCCAACATCCTCGCCGGGGAGTCTCCTCCCTTCTTCAGCTCGAGCACACTTGTCGGCCAGAGCATAAAGCTCGGCAACATACCTGACCTTGTTCATTTCCAACTCTTCCCGCATCCTACGGTTTCGTACGTTCTGATGGAACGCGCTGATGACAGCGGCAGGCTGAACGTCTGGTATATTGTGATGTACGCGGCTGAACCTTTGGATGTACTTGCGCAGGGTCTCGCCTTCCTTCTGGGGAATGATATGCAGATCACTCTCCTGGCCCGGAGCTTGATGGCCCCCGGTGAAGGCGGCAACAAACTTGTGGCACAGATCTGACCAGGAAGAAATGGATCCTTCCGGTAAGTGCATCAACCACGACCTAACGTTGGGCTTGAGCACCAACGGGAAGTAGTTGGCAAGTATCTTGTCGTCACGACCCCAGGCAGCCTGCACCGCGATGGTGTAGATACTCAGGAACTCTGACGGATGGGTTTTGCCGTCATATTTCTCCGGGATCTCCGGCTTGAACGTGCGAGAACTGGGCCACTGGACTCGCCGTAGCTCACGGGTGAACGCTGGACAACCCACCTCGTAAGGCAGATCGCCAGGGTACCCTGGCACAGGCTTATCTACAGTGGGTCATGTGCGCTTGTCGGACTGGTAACGCGCTTCCCGGCGCCGCTCGATGGTAGTTCGAGCGTCTTCCTTGCTTCGCTCCCGAAGAACTTGACGTTGATCGCAGCGGGTTCGTGGGTCGGACGACGCCGTGGAATCAGCCTCACGAGTGTCGACCCGCCGAATCGCCGCCCGCCGCTGCTGTGGGGGGGAATACATCGTAGTTGTGCCACCCACAGCTTTCTCCTTGCTGACGCGCGCTGGCTCGATGGACCGTCGCCGCGAGGGCTCCGCCTGCTCTCGCTTATCTTTGTTGGCCAAGCGAACGAGGCTCTGGATGGTGGATCTCCACTACTCCAGCTTGTCCACAGCAGGAGGGAAGTTTAGGAGCAGCTGTGCACGTGCCAGCGCTTCTGCCGGCGTAGGCGGCGGCGACAGGTGCGAGGAACTTGAGGTGCTCTGACTCCTAACTGTGTTAGAAGGAGCAACAACACGATCATGCGGCCGTACGCCGCTAGCACCAGCACGTGGACGCGCATGCTGGCCTTGCACCCCCCGAGAATGATGCTCAGGGGATTTCCCATGGGGACATCCGGGGCCTCCAACGTCGCGGCAAAGCTCCTCGCGCGCGCCCTGGGAGGGCCGTGGCACGTGCGCCGGCGTGGGTGTCTTGGAGAGCGCCCTTCCATCTCTGGAGTTCGCCGCACCGCCTGCTGGCAGTACGGCTCCATCTCTGGATCCAGCGGCGCGGACGACGTCGCTTGCCTGACTACGATCACCGGAGCGTCGTGGAAGCTCGGGATCTCCACCTCCTCCACCCGCATCGACTCCATCGCCCATGCGCGTAAGCACGGGCGCGGCGGACGCGGATGGTCCAACCGCCGTCAGACCCTTCCTCTTGGGGGCCATGGCGGTGCTGATGACGAAGAACTGGCGCGCTGATCACAGGATCAGGTCCACGCAGCCTCTTCCCCCCTACCTGGCGCGCCAAAGATGACGGAGAAACGACACCTATGGGATCGCGAGGATCCCTTTACGGTTCGGCGGGGAGAAAGATTGCACAGAGAGCAGATCGAATGATCAACGCAAAGGGATTTACCCAGGTTCGGGCCGCAAAGATGCGTAAAACCCTACTCCTGCTTGGTTGTATTGAGGGTGTTCTTAGACTAGTTCTTGGAGCGCTACAGTAGCTGCTACACGTACGAACTAGAGTCCAAAAAGATCCTCCCCCGTCTGTAGCTGCACCTGGGCCTCCTTTTATACCTTTGAAGGGGCGCCACAGTAGTGCGCTGGGGTACATGAGGTGTAAAGCAATCTACAATGCTTATCATACCTAATTCTGACGGCTTAGGACAACGGCATTTAATGCTCCTGTTGAGGTGTCCCTGCCTTGCCTTGGGGATGGAAAAAGGAGCCATCCCATCGCACCGCCTAAGCTCTCACGCCGTCAGCGTCCGCCACGCACCCAGGGGAACAAAAGCTAAAAGACAAGCTGGTAGTTGCCCTAGGGTGGCGCACTAGAACAGTGAGAGGGGCTTGCCGGGTGTGATCTTGTCGGGGTTCCATCCTTTGGCCTTCCATCTTCTTGCCTCTTTGGTGTTGTAGTACTTATCTCCAAGACTTCGCTGAGCCTTGTCGGCTCCAAGGGGCTGCCCGCGCACAGGTCTGGGTAATGGATACCCTGGTTATCTGTACACTGACACCGAGCCCTCGGGCGCGGCCGGAGAGGCGACGGCAATGCCACGGCGGAGGCGACGAAGATGGTCCCGCCCGGACTGCGGAACCAGCAGCAGCTTGCCCCACGGTGGGCGCCAACTGTCGTCGTTTTCTCACCGGGGGTGCCCGAAGACGGCAGATGCCATGGGATGGCTTCAGAGGTGAGAGCAAGGCTGCCGTGGAAGATCCGGGACGGGTATGCGGATAGCACGCGGTGGTTTACCCAGGTTCGGGGCTCTCTGGAGAGATAATACCCCTACTCCTGCATGTCTGTATATATGTGGTGTATATGTGGTACAGGGATTGCTCCTGGAGCTGTATCTGAGGGGGAAGAGGGAGTTGTGAGCTCCTTTCCATGGCCTCCCATGTGAGAGTGAGAGGAATGGGGGAGAGCTTGGGCAGCTTGCCTCCCGTGGGTGCGTGTGTGGCTGTGTGTGTGAGGCTCCCCTGGTGCCTCTTATATAGGGAGGCCCAGGGGACAAGGGGTGGCCCGCCTGCCAACTATCTACTATTGGAGAAGACAGGTGATGCAGGCTACCGTACGCCACTGTTGGAGATGACAAGTGCCGCAGGCTACAGTACGCCTACTATTGAGCATAGTGAAGTGACGGGTGCAAAGCAGGGCACTATCCGCGAATAGTGCCCGACTGTAGCGGGGTGGCAGGCTCTGCAGTCCGTCAGCTACAGTGTCGCCAGCTCGTGTCTGACGGGACGCCTGAAGCTGACTTCCTCGGGCCGCAGCCGGCAGCCGGACAGGAGGAGCCGGACAGGAGCAGCCGGATAGGAGCAGCCGGACTACAGGAGCCGGACAGGAGCATCTGGACAGGAGCAGCCGGACGGCTATAGTATCGCCAGGAGGGGCCGGACAGGAGGAGCCGGGCAGCTCCAGTGGCGCCAGGGGGAGCCGGGCAGGAGGAGCCGGACAGGAGCAGCCGGACAGCTACAGTGTCGCCAGGAGGAGCTGGCCAAGAGGAGCTGGCCAGCTATAGTGTCGTCAGCTACAGTGTCGTCAGCTACAGTGCCGCCGGCTCACTTCTTCGTTTGTCTTGTCGATTCGCGAGGCATGGCATACCGGGGGTGGCTCCCCCGATGTTTTAAAATGTTGAGTCGTCTCCTTGAGCCTACCCAATGGTAATCCCCCCGACAGTAGCCTCCGAGCCTCTGGATGACTTGGAGAGTCGGGCGGAGGGTTTGCTGTTGGAATTGCAGAGGTTGTCGTTGTTGGTCGATCGCGGGCTGAGGACGGCGCGGCTTGCTTCCAGCGGGGGCGCATCAGCGCACCCGCTGGGTGTAGCCTCCGAGCCTCCGGGCGACTCGAAGAGTCAGGCGGAGGGTCTTTGCTGTTGCTGAAGCGGATGGTGACGTCGGGGTCGTAGGGCGCGGACGCGGGGTCCGCCGACTGAAGGGCGCTAGGCGCTGCCGACGGCGAACGCGGAGTCCACCGGCTGGCGGTTTCCAGCGGGGGCTTGCCAGCGCACCCGCTGGGTGTAGCCTTTGAGCCTCCGGGCAACTCGGAGAGTCGGGCGGAGGGTTTTAGCTGTTGCTTGAAGCAGATGGCGACGTCGGGGTCGTAGGGCACGGACGCGTGGTCCGTTGACTGAAGGGCTCGAGGCGCTGCCGGAGACGAACGCGGGGGTCCGCCGGCTGATGTGCGCGAGGCGCTGTCGAGGGCGGACGGGGAGTCCGCCGGCTGATGGGCGCGAGGCGCTGCCGAGGGCGGACGTGGGGTCCGCCGGTTGATGGGCGCGAGGCGCTGCCGGAGACGGACGCGAGGGTCCGCCGGCTGAAGGGCGCGAGGCGCTGCCGAAGGCGGACGCGGAGTCCGCCGGCTGAAGGGCGCGAGGCGCTGCCGGAGACGGACGCGGAGTCCGCCGGCTGATTTGCGCGTGGCGCTGCCGAAGGCGGACGCGGCGTCCGCCGGCTGAAGGGCGCGAGGCGCCGCCGGAGACGGACGCCGAGTCCGCCGGCTGAAGGGTGCGAGTCGCTGCCGGAGACGGATGCGGGGGTCCGTCGGCTGATGTGCGCGTGGCGCTGCCGAAGGCGGACGTGGCGTTCGCCGGTTGAAGGGCACGAGGCGCCGCCGGAGACGGACGCAGAGTCCGCCGGCTGAAGGGCGCGAGGCACTGCCGGAGACGGACGCGGGGGTCCGCTGGCTGAAGGGCGCGAGGCGCTGCCGAAGGCGGACGCGGGGGTCCGCCGGCTGATGTGCGCGTGCTGCTGCCGAAGGCGGACGTGGAGTTCGCCGGCTGAAGGTCGCGAGGCGCTGCCGGAGACGGACGCGGAGTCCGCCGGCTGATGTGCGCGTGGCGCTGCCGAAGGCGGACGCGGCGTCCGCTGGCTGAAGGGCGCGAGGCGCCGCCGGAGACGGACACAGAGTCCGCCGGCTGAAGGGCGCGAGGCGTTGCCGGAGACGGACGCGGGGGTCCGCCGGCTGAAGGGGGAGAGGCGCTGCCGAAGGTGGACGCGGACTCCGCCGGCTGAAGGGCGCGAGGCGCTGCCGGAGACGGACGCAGAGTCCGCCGGCTGATGTGCGCGTGGCGCTGCCAAAGGCGGACGCGGAGTCCACCGGCTGAAGGGCGCGAGGCGCAGCCGGACACGGACGCGGGGGCTGCCGGCTGATGGGCGCGGGCCCCTGCCGGGAGTAGCCTCCGAGCCTCCGAGCGGGGAGGTTCCTCATGGAAATGATCGTGCAAAGGCAGGTTAATTGGCACAGATATATCAAATATTTGATTTTGGTGGTGCAAGCTTTATGCAGAGGGTGCCGACTCGGTTTTGTCCGAGCCCCCTTCTATCTTTTTCATGTTCCCTCCGCCCTTTGGCTTTTGCTCTTGCTAGCCGGACAGCCGGGGGCCGATCTGTAGCTGAGGCGAAGAGTGGGCCGTGGAATGGAGCGTACAGTACTCGGACTCTGGGAGCAGGCTCGACCGAGCAGATACTCATAAATGAAACGACCGGGTCGCCCGGGCCGTTTCCTCCCGGGACGCTTTTCGCGTGCGGTGACCTCCAGCTTTTGCTCTTGCTAGCCGTACAGTCGCGGTGCGATCTGTAGCTGAGACAAAGAGTGGGCCTTCGGTACCGTACACGGTACTAAGCCGTCTCGTGGAACGAACGAACGGGGCCGAGCGGCCAGCCCCGGGCCGAGACTAGCTGGCGCCGGGTTAAACAGTAAAGTTGCCGAAGTAAATGCGGGGATTGCCCCCGAGGGACGCTCGGGGTATTCGCTGTTCGTGCGTGGCACGAGGGTATGTGGGTGGAGAGCTCACATTGCTTTTTGGTGCCGGCGAGGCAGTTTTTGTCGATGTCGGCCAGCGTGGCTTGCAGCCGACGTGGTCCGACTGATGTGCGCGAGGCGCCGCCGGGCACGGACTTGGAGTCCGCCGGCTGATGGGCGCGGAGCCCTGCCGGGCGTGGACGCGGAGTCCACCGGCTGGCGGTTTCTAGCGGGGGCGCGCCAGCACACCCGCTGGGTGTAGCCTCCGAGCCTCCGGGCGACTCGAAGAGTCGGGCGGAGGGTCTTTGCTGTTGCTGAAGCGGATAGTGGCGTTGAGGACGCCAGGCACGGACGTGGGGACCGTCGACCGATGGGCGTGGGGCCCTGTCGAGGGCGGACACGGGGTCCGCTGGCTGGTGTGCGCGGGGCACTGCCGAGGGCGGACGCGGGGTCCGCCGGCTGTTGAGCGCGGGGCACTGCCGAGGGCGGACGCGGGGTCCGCCGGCTGTTGAGCGCGAGGCACTGCCGAGGGCGGACGCGGGGTCCGCCGACTGATTAGCGCGCGGAGCTGCCGAGGGCGGACGAGGGGTCCGCCGGCTGGTGAGCGCGAGGCGCTGCCGAGGGCGGACGCGGGGTCCGCCGGATGGTGAGCGCGAGGCGCTGCCGAGGGCGGACGCGGGGTCCGCCGGATGGTGAGCGCGAGGCGCTGCCGAGGGCGGACGCGGGGTCCGCCGAATGGTGAGCGCGAGGCGCTGCCGAGGGCGGACGCGGGGTCCGCCGGCTGATTTGCGCGGGGCGCCGCCGGGAGTGACTGTCAAGCCTCCGGGCGAGGGGGTTCATTTCTTTTTGACGCGGACGAGGTGGGACGGTTGTTGTTGAAGACGACCGGCACGGCTTGGCACTTGCGGAGCGCGCCGGCGCACCCGCTGGGTGTGATCTTCGAGCCCCCGGGTGCTCGAAGGGGGTCCCGGCTGGTCGGACCCGACCGACCAGGCATCGAGGAGGACTGGCAGTCGGGCAGCTCTCCAGCCGGCCGTGTGGTGACGCGGGCAGGCAGGCCGGGTCGTGTCTAGCCGTCCGAGTGGCGAAGCAGGCGGACGTTTTTTTTTGCATGAGTGGGCAGCCGGTTGCCACTTTCTTTTCGTAGCAACCGGCCACGCTCTCCGCAGGGGGCGCGTGGGGCACAGGCGGCACCGGAGCGCTGAGCCGGAGCCGGCCGTCGGCGGCACGCGGCACAGCCGGCCGCCACACGCGGCGTGGGAGCTGGCAGGCGGGGCGCGTTGGGAGGCAGCCGGTGCGGGGACCCGGAGTCGGCGAGGAGCGCGAGGGGGCGGGCGAGGCAGGCGTGCAGCTGGCCCGCGCGAAGCTGGCGGAGCGGAACGCAGCCGCGGCAGAGGGTGCGAGGCGGATGCGGCCGGGCGGGGAGAGGACGCCGGCGTGGGTGGAGAGCGGGCAATGGCGGGCGGCCGGGCCGGCGCCGCGAAGCGACTCGGGCGCACAGGCGACCGCGGGGCCGGACGCGCGAAGGCGCGTGCGTGCGGCGTGCGGACGCCGATGACGTGGGCGATGCGGGCCAGCGAGCAACCGACGGGCGGGGCGCGAAGGCCGCGGGGGCCAACCGGCACGCGCTCGAGGAGGCAGCTGGGCGCGCGTCCACGCCGGTGCAGGGACGGCCGAGCGCAAACGGGCGCGACCACGGTCGTAGCAGAGTGGGCAGGTGGCCGGGTGCGGAGACGGCCGAGGCGAGCGCTCGGGGCCGGAGACGGCAGCCGGGCAGCGGAGCCAGCGCGGGCGACGGAGGAGAGCAGGCCCGCGCGGGAGTCGGCTGGCGGGCGCAGCGGTGAGGCGGCCCGGCGAGGCGGAGCTGGCGCGGGGCGCAGCGGCGAGGTGGCCCGGCGAGGTGGAGCCGACGCCGGACGCGAAGGCAGGCTGGCGGGGCGGAGCCGGCGCCGCGCGGGGGGCGGAGCAGCCAGACCGGGCGGCGGCGCGTTGGCGCGCGTGGAAGGCGGGTGCGAATCCGCGGCGGAGGCGGAGCGGCTGAGCGACGTTGGGACGGCCGGGCATGGAGAGGCGCGGCCGCGGACGGAGCCGACGAGGCGGAGAAGGTGGCGGAGCGCGCTGACGCGCGGTCGTGCGGCCGCGGCGCGGGAAGCGACCGCCAACGCGAAGCCCCCGCGAGCGGGCGGCGGGGACGAGGTAGAATCGGGGCGGAGCTGGCGGTCGGACAGCGCGGCCCCGGCGGTGGCGCTTCCGCCCGGGGCAGAGGAGTTGATCGGCGGCGGGTCCTGTCATTGGGCGTGGAGGTGAGCAGGCGTAGAGCGGCCGCGGGACCGAAACCGGCTGGTGAGGTGGGCACGGCCGGCTCGAGAGGACCGCCAGCCGGACGAGGCCAGGACGGGGTCGAGAGCCACGGCGCGCAGCCGCCCGCGCGGGAGCCGGCGCCGGCCGAGGCGAACTTGAGGAGGCAGAGCAGAACGAGGCGAGTCAGGGCGGAGGAAGCCCGGCCGGCGCAGGGTCGGACCGAGAGGGTGGTGCGCCGGCGTCGCGAGGGAAGGCCCGTGCCTGAGCAGCACAGCGGCCTGGCCAGCTGCACGGCAGCAGCCGTGGCCGGAGGTGGTGGTGGTGCGCACACGGGAGAGGAGGAGCGAGGCACGGCGACGCTGGCCGTTGCTGTTGGTGGAGCGGTGGATGTGCCGAGCGGAGAGGGCCGGCGCGAGGACGCGACGGCGTGGAGGAGGCGCGCGGACGACGACGTCGAGTCCCCGTACGGGCGCGCCAGGGGCGCGTTGATGTTGAGCATCTGAGCGCGGACGGAGAGGCGACGGCTACGCCACAGCAGAGCTGGCGAAGAGGGCGAGGCCGACGGCGAAGGCGCGCCGTCTAGCGCGGCCGCCCCGGGGGCGAGTTGATGTCGAGCCCTCGAGCGAGGCCGGAGAGGCGACGGCGACGCCACGGCGGAGCCGGCGAAGATGGCGAGGCCGACGACGAAGGCACGCCGCCTCGCGCGGCCGCCCCGAGGGCGAGTTGATGTGGAGCCCTCGGGCGCGGCCGGAGAGGTGACGACGACGCCACGGCGGAGCTGGCGAAGATGGCGAGGCTGCCGACGAAGGCGCACCGCCTCGCACGGCCGCCCCGGGGGCGAGTTGATGCCGAGCCCTCGGGCGCGGCCGGAGAGGCGACGGCAACGCCACGGCGGAGGCGACGAAGATGGTCCTGCCCGGACTGCGGAACCAGCAGCAGCTTGCCCCACGGTGGGCGCCAACTGTCGTCGTTTTCTCACCGGGGGTGCCCGAAGACGGCAGATGCCATGGGATGGCTTCAAAGGTGAGAGCAAGGCAGCCGTGGAAGATCCGGGACGGGTATGCGTATAGCACGCGGTGGTTTACCTAGGTTTGTGGCTCTCCGGAGAGATAATACCCCTACTCCTGCATGTCTGTATATATGTGGTGTATATGTGGTACAGGGTTGCTCCTGGAGCTGTATCTGAGGGGGAAGAGGGAGTTGTGAGCTCCTTTCCATGGCCTCCCATGTGAGAGTGAGAGGAATGGGGGAGAGCTTGGGCAGCTTGCCTCCCGTGGGTGCGTGTGTGGCTGTGTGTGTGAGGCTCCCCTGGTGCCTCTTATTTAGGGAGGCCCAGGGGACAAGGGGTGGCCCGCCTGCCAACTATCTACTATTGGAGAAGACAGGTGATGCAGGCTATAGTGCGCCATTGTTGGAGATGACAAGTGCCGCAGGCTACAGTACGCCTACTGTTGAGCGCAGTGAAGTGACGGGTGCACAGCAGGGCACTATTCGCCAATAGTGCCCGACTGTAGCGGGGTGGCAGGCTCTGCAGTCCGTTAGCTACAGTGTCGCCAGCTCGTGTCCGACGGGACACCTGGAGCTGACTTCATCGGGCCGCAGCCGGCAGCCGGACAGGAGGAGCCGGACAGGAGCAGCCGGACAGGAGCAGCCGGACAGGAGCAGCCGGACTGGAGGAGCCGGACTGGAGCATCCGGACAGGAGCAGCCGGACGGCTATAGTGTCGCCAGGTGGTGCCGGACAGGAGGAGCCGGACAGCTCCAGTGGCGCCAGGGGGAGCCGGACAAGAGGAGTCGGACAGGAGCAGCCGGACAGGAGCAGCGGGACAGCTACAGTGTCGCCAGGAGGAGCTGGCCAAGAGGAGCCGGCCAGCTACAGTGTCGTGGGCTACAGTGTCGTTGGCTCACTTCTTCGTTTGTCTTGTCGATTCGCGAGGCATGGCGTACCGGGGGTGGCTCCCCCGATGTTTTAAAATGTTGAGTCGTCTCCTTGAGCCTACCCGGGGGTAATCCCCCCAACACTTTCAGTTGCCATGTTATGGTCAGCCGGCTCACAGGGCTGATGAGTGTCTTCAGGTGCATCTCTCATGACGTCAGTAGGATCAGCATGAGCTAAAGGGGAGTCCGGTTTAGCAATTTCCGGCTCTTGGGCAGCAGTAGTAGCGGTAGACCCGCCGGTCTTCCTTCGTTTTGCTTGGGCCCTGGAAGACAGAAAAGATTGTTACACAGAGCACAAGAGTATTAAAAGTTATGGTGCAAGAGTAAAGATACGCACTCTGGGTTGATCTTCATTGGAGGCAGCTTGGAGGCAGTCGAGTCGCCAGATGAAGGGGGAGAAACCTATTAAAAGCAGTTAAGACAATACAAAACGGTAAGGTTACAATGCAAGATTGTTAAAGCTAAACCTAAGTTAAAAGAATACCTCAGCCGGCCGTTTCCACGGAGCCGGAGAATGTGATAACCCGGCCACAAGATCTTCAGAGCCGGCGCTCCGGGTCTGACGTCGGGAGTTGTGTTGTTGCTTTTTTAAAAGAAAATTGGGGTCTAAATGAGCAAGAGGATGAGAAAAGGGGACTTTTCGGATGACCCGCCGTATTTTCTCTGGTGGAAGGTTTTCTGAGTCAGAAGAAATATAAGTTACCTCAGGGGCGTCTGCATGGCTTGTTTCTGTTTCCTCCTGTGAATGATTGTTATCAATAAGTTGCATAAAAAGACGGCCAAGGGAGTCAGGTTCTACCTCTGAGTCGTCTAGCTCAGGCGGGTCTTGAGGGGCGTTTTTCTTCTTCTTCTAGACGCGGGCTTTCACCTTAGGCTTCCTCACAGGAGGGTTATACTTATTCTTCAAGAAAGGAGAACCGGCCTACACATAAGCCGCCAACAAAGATTAGAAGGGGCAAGACAAAAAGTAAAGGCGAATCTGACCAATTGAGGGAAAGGAGTTTCTTACAGCTGGCGCTGGGTTCTTGGTACAAAAGGGTTTAAGCCCGATTTTGTTGCAAACCGCCTGTTTTTCGCCAAGAAGTCCTTTGACGGTGGAGTTGATGTCTTCTTCGGTCAGAGGACTGGCATTGAAACACAAAGGGTCATTGGGTTCACCCGTAAATTAGTGCATGAGCCGGTCACGCCAGCTCAGCGGCAGGATCTTCCAGCTAACCCAACAGCGGGTTAAATCAATGCCAGTCAAACCGTTCGCCAGTAAGGCCTTGATTTTGGCGTAAGCCGGAGCATATTTTGCTCGCTCTGCAGCGGACATCCGGTTTGGGAGTTCACTTGTGTTGCATAGCCGGGTTGGACGGTAACCCGGCAGCGGATTTTCACTTTCAGGAGAAGTGTCCTTACAGTAGAACCAAGTCTTGTTCCAGTCCTTGGGGTGGCTTGGTAGGAGAGCTATTGGGTAAGGCAAATCTCTCCGTCTCTGGATGGAAACCCCACCAAGCTCCAAGCTTGGCCCAGCTGCCACTTCAGTTTGGCGGTTGGCATAATGGTAGTCATGGAAGAGGTCAACCGACGGCTCTTCTTGCAGATAAACTTCACATAAAACTTGAAACTGACACATGTTGGCGACAGAGTTGGGTCCTATGTCTTGAGGGTGAAGTTTGAAGAAATGAAGAACATCCCAGAAAAACTTTGACCCGGGAGGGCTGAATCCGCGAAGGAGGTGATCAGTAAACACGGCAACCTCTCCTTCCTTAGGCCTAGGTCTTTTCTCTGATCCTGGAACCTGCCAGTGTATAACATCCTTAGCCGGCAAGATACCCGACTCTACGAAATTAAGCAGAAGTTCTTCGGTGACTCCGGAACTAACCCAATCACAAGATGAGGGTGCCCTTGACATAATGGCGGGTTAAGCTACGAAGGCACAGAGTACGATGTGTTAGAAAAACATTAACTGGGTGAAGCAGCTGTGATCAGTAGAACGGTGAGGAGTTAAGCCGCCAAAACATTCTATCGTAAAGCCACCGAACGCAATGGCGGGTTAGATGGACAAGGTGATCCTGGAAAAAATGGCTAAGGGCGGACAAACAGATTTTCGCATATTGTTATTACAGTTGCAAGATCTACAGGCGAAGGTAAAACAAAATATATTCATGACCTAAATGACAGAAGAAGAACAGGCGGGCAGTATGCGGTGGAGACTGCTATACAGATTCAACGCAAGTAGGGCATTGGCGTTAAGAGCATAACCGCAACGGATGGACAGTATCACGGGAAGCAAAGTGGTGCTCAGTGGTCTATACTATGATGAACATCGAAGAACACTAGGGAAACGAAGAACTCGGGAACCCTAATGGAGATAAGTACAGATGAGATAAGGAATTGAGGGTGATACCTAGTGGATGCGGACGGGCAGGCGGAGATCTGGTCCAACTCAGGTCGATGCAGCGGCCGGCGATGGGGGTGACGGCGAGGTCCGGTCAGGTGCGGTGGAGCTCTAGAGGCGCGGCCGTTCGAAGGAGGAAGATGATAGCGACAGCAGAGGAAGGGAAAGAAACACCACGTGTCCCTATTTATGAGTTGGAAAGGCAACAGTGCGCGCGAAAATTGAGGAGGCACAGTGATGATTGACCGAAGGTGGCGCCTCGATTTTTGGGATGACCCTTCAATGAGAAGATCCGTTGCAAACGTCACAGAATCTTTTCAGAATATTCGATATGACGTCATGGCGGGTTATCAGTTTTCGTTTCAGGGGACAAAATGTAAGACTCGCCGCCAAGAATTGAAGGATGACATGAGCAGGCTCAAATCAACCTGGGGCCTAATGTTGGGGATATAACCCCGTGGTAGGACCCGCCCAGGAGGGGCCGGGTCATACCTGGCGGCTCATAGCCAAGACCCATAAAAGCGGGCCGGAAGATGAAGGCCAGGCCGCATGGCGGCTTACCCGACGGGCCAAGAGGAAGGCCCAGGGACGGAAGATGGTGTGAAGACCCGGGCAGTTAAGCCTCCCGGAGACGGCTTGCCCAGGACGGCAAGGCGGCTTAGAGACAGGATTGACAACGATGTATCAGTCGGTTTAGGACTCGTGTAACCCAGGGTCTCGACCTCCTATATAAAGGTGAGACCCTGGGGCGGCTTAGATAGAAAAACCAATCAATCGAGAACTAGGTCAAGCGAATCCGCTCCCTTGTAATCGATACCCCAATCAATACAACACAAGCAGGACGTAGGCTCTTACCTCTTCCGGAGGGGCTGAACCTGGGTAAACTCATGTCCCTCGTCTCGACCAACCTCTTTGAGTCCACTGCCTTAGCGATGGCCTTGAACCTAAGTCTTCGGACATCTGCCGTGACAAAACCACGACAGCCGCCGTGGGGCGCCCAGGCAGGAGGACCTTTAGTCCCGGTTGGTAACACCAACCGGGACTAAAAGGCAGCCACGCGTCAGCAGCTGCCAGGCGCTGGGGTTTTTTTTTTTTAAGGAAGGGTTTAGGGGTTTTGGAGGGTTTAGGGGTTTTCATATTGTGTTTCCCCCTTTTATTTTTGTGTTTACCCATCAATTCTTTTACATTTCGGGTTTCATTTTTATTTAATGTTATCCATTCGACTCGATGCTAGCTACTACATATAGCAATGAAGGAACCATTACACAAGATTGTCATGAACATATATAGAGAGAAGTGACCTCTCTTTCTCCGTGCTTGGTCGAACAACAAGTTTTCGTATATCTATCAGACGCTACTACATATATACAATATAACATCTCTTACGATCCCTAACATCATCTACCTAAATCAATTTGCAATTCCATATGGTATTCTCCGTGTTCACGTATGACGTGGTCAACAAAGAATCCCGCCAATTCCTCTTGAATTGCTCGTATGCGATCATGAGGTAGGAGTTCATCCCGCATCTCCCGGACCTAATTTAAAGAAGGGGGTCAATACATATATATGAATGAAACTCAACACAATTGATGATAATAAAATAAAATTGTGAATATTGTTTACGTACTTCAGAGAAGCCCCGCTCAGAAGTCGAGTGGCGCATGAACTCGCAAACGTAGTATCCACATAAATGATTCCCGGGTGCCAGCAACATGCACTTTACGAGAAGAGAGTTCAATCAAACTGATAATCAAGCATGATAATGGTATTGATGAAACTAGAATCAATGAGAGATGCGCGGAACTAGCTAGTACTACTTACTTTGGGGTGTGTAAATCGCAGCTCCTTCTTCAAACCCGGAACCATTGTGGTGAACTTTTTCCAAACCCTGCCCGGCAAAGAAAATGATTACTTGATATCAGGAAATGAACGAAAGTTGCCGATATGGTACGATAATGATTGAACTTACTTCTGGAGCATTTCACTCATGTCCGCCCACAACTTAGGATCTTTACGTCTCGAGTCTAAGACAGTTACTACTCCCCCGTCAAGCTTAATGGATAGCAGAATGAAGTGGAAGCTGCGCACGCATAACTCATCAATTACACTTAACCTCGAGTAAGCGAAACTGAATATGCACAAGACAGTAACACTCACTTGAAGTTGTAAGGAAAGAATATTTCCCTTTTGTTTTGATGTCGAAGGAACGCTTTTAGCAAGTTTTCCTCAGTATCTTTGACCCTTTTTTGTACCGCCGATTCATTTACGGTATTTGGGCTAATGAACCCAATGTCATAGATTTGTCCTCTTTTGCATTCGACGATCTTCAATCTACATAATATAGTGAGGATAATTATATATACATGCAATGAACGAGCGGAGCTAGAGACTTAATTACAGAAGTAATACTTACAGACAATAGCAAGTCATGAGAGTTTTGTCGACGACGTCTTGATTGAATAATTGAAATAATTCCACAAATTGAACGTACATCAAGTCGACTCCAATTAAGTCGTGCTCATCTTTAATTCCCAGCAACATACTGTCGGTCCCATCCTTGCTGCAAGTTTCCAAGTACCAGTCATGCAATCTTCGCATCATCGTTGGTAGATGCGGGAGGTGATCAGGTTTGATGAGAGGCTTCACGTGCTCGTATCTAAAGGGCGCTACTACCTCATCCATTTCAAACTGTACATCATCGCCCACGTAATCACCAAGAGCGGTACCGGGCGGTTGCCCCGGATGATTAGCGATATCACTAGACACCTTGAGCGTGGGGCACGATTGCTTCTCCTATTCGCCGAGCTGGGGAATTGTTTTCCCACTTCGTCTTGCAGCACTGGTAGTACTTCCCGACCACCGCGCTTCATCATATGTCTTTCCAATACAGCGGTCATAGTTGGATTGTGGCAGAGGCGGTGGTGGTCGCTTAAGGGCATCCAGAGTGCGCTTCGCTTTCACCAGATCTACTATTTCCTTCGGAGGTGGACGTTTCCGTTCAAAATGGGCCTGCACTTCGGCAGCCACGATGTCCTCGTTTTCCTCGTCAGTCCTCTCATATGGTAACTTTGGAAGAGCCCTGAAGCTTGGACCAGCTCTGAATTTCTTGCCTATTGTACTACTAGCCGCCGTAGCGGCGGTGCCTCTCTTCCGTCGTTGGTGAGGCGGCGGAGTCCGCTGACGCGCCGGAGGAGGCATAGTCCGGTCACGCGCCGGAGGAGGCGGAGTCCGCTGACGCGCCGGAGACAGCTGAGGCGAAAGAGGAGTCTGCTGAGGAGCCTCCTCCGCCGGAGACGGCTGAGGTGGCGGAGACAGCTCACGCGCCGGAGACGACTCAGGCAGCTGAGACGGCTAAGCTGGACTGTGAGAAGTTTGCTGAGGGGCCTCCTCCGTGTAACACCCTGGATTTTGCCCATTTCTTTTTTCTTTTGATTTTGGTCTGGTTTTGTTTTTTGTGGCTTGGTAGTCTTGGAACCTGGAGGGATCACCCTTGCTTCCTCTTCCTAAGTGGCTTGCCAACCGCTAAACCATCCCAAGACCTTGTCATTTCCATCTTGAACCAATCCCAATTATCTTTTTCTTGAGAATATTCCTTTCTTCTATTAAAGGAATAACCCTGTTTGCTCCGGGTTGTGAAGCAACCCACATCTCCATCACTCCAAAAATTCCCAAAGAATTCTCATAAATTGTTTGGGTCACATATTCCTCAAATATGGCAAAACATTTCCTTGCCATGTTCAAAAATATTCCACAAATATTCCTTTACTGATTCTGCCCTAGCCGTCAAGTACCCTTTATATCTGCTTGCTTGATCTCAAACTTTTTGGTCACTCTTTCCTATCCATATCATTGCCACATGACAAAATTCAACTCAATTTGGCTAGTAAATATTTCTTGGCAAATTTCCAAAGTTTCTGATCCAGAGGAAGCTTTGTGAAGCAAGTGCTAGCTAAGAGTATGCAAATGAGTTGAACTTTTGCAAGCATCTTAATATGCTCAAATCATGACTCTCCACCAAATTTGAGCATCATCCCTTCAACTATGTGAGCATACCATCAAATCTTGGCTTCTGGTCATATTTTCCTATTGTGAAGCAACAATATTTTATATTGCTTCATAATTGCTGAAAATTTACCAGCGAATTCTCCTACCCATATAACCTATATCCAAAAAAATTGGGCTCATTTTATCTAGCCATTTCCCCTTAGCTATTTTCTTAAGATTCTGTCCCGTGGGATGATGTGTGAAGGAAGTACCATTTTGGCTTATTCAAATGGTATGAAATTTATACAGTATCTTCATAAGACTAAATAACTAGTCTCCTCCAAATTTCAGCTTCATCTCAGTTGTCATATGAGTGCCACATCAAGATTTGTTTTCTGGACCAGATTGGCCAGTTGCAAAGCAACCCTATTAAATCTTGGTCCTTTTCTTCTCAAAATTCACAGGATTGTAGTCCTTCCTAATCCAAACCTCCCAAACGTCAGCCTTGGCCCTTATCATTTCTCTGTTCATCACAGTGGTGTGGCCAAGTTTGCTACAGCAAACTTCCAGTGAAGCCTTGCATCCACTCTTGGTTTCTTTTGGCGATCTATCACCTCAGAGGGGCTATTCCTTGGAAGGACTCTCTGCTAGACATCATGCTGCATCCAAGGGTGCAACGCGTGCGCCAGTTCATGCGGTGACCACACGTTTGGCATGCCAATGCACGCGCTCTGTGCATTGGGGCACTCGGTCTCGTCCGTTTCTTCGCTCCCTCGACACCTAGCCGTGTCTAGGGGCTTCCCCTCGACGTCGTCTTCCTCCTAGAACCCTCTCCCCCTCCAGTTTCTTCCTCGCCGCGCCGCGACGAGCTCCGCCTCTATTTTTCCCGTGACCGCCGTCGTCGTCTTCCCCCTCGAGCTCTCCCGAAGTCTCCATGAGCTCCTCCGCCCCTCTGGAGCCCCTGCCGACATCGCCCTCTCCTACCGCGTGCCCCGGAGCTCCAGGAAGTGGCTAAGGATGCCACGGCGGCCGTCCCGATCGCCTCGGCCGGCCGGCTATAAAAGCCGCGGCCTCGAGCCTCCCCGAGTACCCGCAGCTCCTCAAGCCTCGTCCCCTTCACCTCCAGCTCACCCCCGTGTTCGCGGCCGACCGAATAGCTCGCCGGAGCAGAATTTGGCCGGAGCTAAGCCACGGCCACCATGCCCAATCCACCCTTTTGGCTATCCCTGGCTCCGTACGAGCCCATCTCCGTGCGCGCCTCCCTCCGGCGACCTCGCCCGGCCCTTGGCCCTCGCCCCTAGCCGCCCCAGAGCGCTGGAATCGCCGAAGCCGCCGCTCCCGACCGCGCCGCGCGGTCCCGCTTCCAGCCATCCCTGGCCTCGCCGAAGCCCTCCCCTGGAAGAGCCGCTCGCCGGCGACTCCGTTCGCCGGTTCGCCTACCAGAGTAGACCACCGAAGCACGAGAGTCATGCCGGAGCCGGCGCTCCTGCCGCCGCATTGGGGAGCAGCAGAAAAGGAAGAAGAAGGAGAGGGAGGAGAGAGAAAGGGGATCTGAAGGGTGGGCCCTGACCCCACCTGTCGGTGACAGCAGCCGCTGCCCACGTGGATAAGTGGAGGCGCCCAGCCTTGAATACATTTTCTCAACTGGAAAACGTATTCCGCCTAAGTGCACGACCGGCCGCGACGTCAGTGACCCAATGGTGATTATTTCTTTTACAGATTAGTCCCTGACAGAGAAACCCTTGTATCCTTTTGCCCATAGCTCCGATTGAGGTGATTCCAAATCCCACGTCTTCGTCTCGTCGAGCCCGTCATGTTGGTATCGTTTTCATAATGTTTTGACACTGTGAAAATGACCATTTTGCCCTTGCCCGTAAACAGCCCCCTCCAAGAGAGAACTGTTTCCGGCAATCATTTCCGCGGACTCTCCGCACTTCTTCCCGATGGTTCCGTCACCCCCAGGCAAGCCACAACCCTCATCTGGATAATTGCATTGCAATATCATAGTTTAACCAATTATTTTAATCGCAAGTATGATTATTTGTAGTATCGGTTAGATTATGCAATGTTTGAGTAAATTCTTGAATAGGTGACTACCATGTTGAGTACGAGATTGTTAGTGACTAGTCTTTTACCCACTTGTGATGCCATGACGTTGAAGATTACTGTCTATGAATATTTTGGGTTTCATCCGGCAATTTGTGGATATGAATTAGTAACAGTGGCTTGAGCTTATTGGTTATTGGGTTACTATGATATCGGAGTGGCAGCTATGATAGAAATATTATTTGGGGATAAGATACTTAGTTGGTTGATCGAGAGTCACCTGTCTGGGCTTATCCGTGCAGCCAAATTTGCCGGCATGGGATGGCCTTGACTTGGTCTGATCGTGTGCTCTTTCACCGGTACCATCCGACAGGGAAGGTTATGCGTGCGCGCTACCCTGGCCCGGTAGGCGGCGATAACCTTGTGAGCCCAGTTGAGTTATTTGGATCCAGGTCCCCGTTTTGGACAGTTTGTTTGGCCACGACGGTGGCAGGTGTCACGAGGTGACACAGGGGCCACCCAGGGCAAGACTCCGGGGGAGGATGAATGCCGATGGTACGATGGGAGAGTCACGGGTCAGGCGGCTTTCGTTGGAGCAACGCTGGTCCACCCGAATGGGATTGCGAGGCTAGGTGCTCCATGGTGTGGGTAAAGTGCGCAACCTCTGCAGAGTGTAAAATCTATTCGAATAGCCGCGTCCATGGTATTGGACAGTCCGTCCAGGCCTCACTAGGTGGTCAACCGTAATATTGGTAATAATGATGGAAGAACTTGTCTGAGTATGGTAGCAGTTGGGCATTATGCCACTGATAAGTCTTGGTAACAATCCTGAGGATCTTCGCTGTATGTTCTTGGAGTGATCACGAGTTGGTCACCAGAGTACGGTGAGAGTAGCCTGTTATTGTTATTTTCAATCATTCCTTCGATAACAATAAATCTCAACCTAATCTTGATTGCTCTGATGTTGTCTTGCCTTAATGCTGATGTTTGTTGTGAGCTTGCGAGTACATTCAAAGTACTCACCTGGCGTGTCATGACAGTTTGCAGATCATGCCATGATTGCTTGCTTGTTGAGGATCCCAAGTTTGCGAGCTAGGATACGCGTTCAAGCTAGAGTCCCTTCGGAGTGGAGTCCATCACCACCGTCGTTGTTCCGCTGCTAGCGTGGAACTACCCTAGGCAGGCATAGTATCGCCGTGCCGATGTAATCCATGTACCCTTGTAACCGTATTCATGGTAATAAAGAGCTAATTTGTTCTATGCCAGCAGTGCCGTATTCCAGAAGACTTGTCCCTGGGCTGGAATACGGGGCGTTTAGGTCTCCTCTGAGCCGGGGTGCCACTAGCGTTGGTATCAGATCCAGGTTTGGCTGTAGGATGCCCTAGATCGCGCGAGCGTTAGTAACCGGTAGTATAGGACCCACTTGGTTTGCTGCACTTGTTTGTTGCATTTGTTTATGCATAGCATGCATATAGACTAGATATCTTATCACTAACGATGGATCTGGTGAGTGTAAGTGGCATCAGTTTCGATTCACCACCTGCGCTCTCCAGTTTGCATACTTGTTCCTTGGTGTGGTGTTATCTCCGTCTCAGCGGAGTGATGTCAAGGTGCTTGGTGGTGTCGATCCCTTGTCGGATTGATGCACCGGTACCACACCAATGTATTCTCTTCAGCCACCCCTATTGTTTCGGTGATAGACATGTTTCTATCCCGGATCTTGCTCTTCCATCAGCCGCGTTGGCAACCCTTACTGATCTTTGTTATTAGAAAAGGGCAATGCCAACAGGACCTTCTTTCCATCGCCATCCCTTCCTGCCACCCATTTTCTGGACAAGCACGGTTTTCTTCCGTCCGCTTGATGATCATGTGGTCGTGACCCTCGTGTTCCGACCCACGATCACCAAGTTCGTCCTCGCGACCGTGTCCGTCCAGATGGAACCGTTGTAAGCCTCCGTTTGGTGTAGCTTTGTTTACGCCAACTCCTTCCACACAAGGATTCACTTTCGTGCACACCGCCACAACATGTTAGACCATAGTACCGGAGTTCTTGCGAGATTTGTGTGCTTAAGTAGGCATCCATATTATTGTTGTGAATAGCTGTAATATATGATCTTGCTTGTGTGCCTTTGTTTTAGTCGTTTCTTTTGCTTCTTTCTTTGGGCCCTTGGTGTTACCTTATTTCCCCTTACGAAAGTTGCTCACCGACACTGGACTCAAAGAATCAGTGAAGAGACAGTGATTTGGAAGCTCAGTTCAGCAATATAGAATTTTCAGCAGACTGCATTATATCGGGAATATCGGGCATGAAAATAAATGATATCCTGGCTAGACTAATTATTAGCATCAAAGTATACACCAGTGCAACCTTCACAGCAGTAATCATCGAATCAGCAAGAAGGCAAAGCGTGTGCATAATCAACAGCACATTTCGAGCCAAAGGTATGGTTCATATACAAAGTTTGAGTCTACTATGAGTATGATTTGAAACTTGCTATACTCCGGAAGCAAGTCAGAATGTGCTATGAACTTAGTGTTCAGCAAGAAGGATAACCGAATACCCTGTTGCATACAACAAGTAACCGACAGCAGGAACATTAAGGGATATATATATATGCACTCAGTCTGCATAAGGCAAAAAGAAAGCTTCAGATGTAAGCAACCTGGTCTTTCTTCACAAGCTATCAGAGAAGCGTACTACGCAAGGATTCCTGTGTCTTCCTCGATACGCCACATGGACATCTTCTGATGCAAGGTACTCAGGCTTCTTCAGTAAGATACCGCCGCAGTTTCTGTCATAAGGTACCGAGTCTTCCCTAGCAAGTATTTAAGAGGGAAAGCTTCTGAGGTACGGTACCCAGTCTTCTTTAGGAAGCCATTTTGACAAAAACTTCGAGCACGAGCAATTCAGTCTTCCTCAGCAAGATGATCTCGATGGCTTCTAGCACAAGCTATGCAATCTTCGTCAGCAAGGTATAACATCGACATCAGTACAAGCTATTCCACCAACAGTTGGCAGCATATGACCATGCATTCCAAGGATTAGATCCGCAACAGCTGGCCAGAAGGCAAAGAGTCAGTCAGGACACAATCCTGCTTCAGGAATCAAGCGCTCAGCCGCATATACTCAATAGATATGGTGGACATACTGCCAAGGCCATATGAGTCAATCATACAATGATGCCAGCCTGGTGAGAATCCGGCTATTGCATGAGCTATGCAAGAAGAAGAGGAACGCCAGTTATACACTTCAGTGAGATGACCAACAACCTATGGATAAGCTGTATGGGACATGGATGAACCCTTGCCCGTCTTCCTTTGGTGATGGCACCACGCCTGTGTTCTGAGCTGTTTTCAGCCGTCCGGGGTGGATGCCGACTTTTATTTCTCTTGTCAGCAACTGGACCATGTTCTGAGCTGTTTTCGGCCGTCTCGGGCAGCTGTTGAATTTCTGTAGCAGTGACCCTATACTCTGAGCCGTTTCTCGGTCGTCTTAGGGAACTGGTACTTTCTTCTTATCGACACCGTCTCATGCTCTGAGCTGCTTTTCAGCCGTCTTGAGTCGGGGTTGAGTTACTCCAGTAATGTCCCAGATCTGAGTTGTAAAGACCATTCTAGTGGCTACTGGTTTATTTGCCGGTTTCATCCAAGGGTTCAGACGGTCGTTACCCTACAGCTACAACTTGTTAAGTAATATGCCTGCCGGAATATTGTACCTGGCAGCACCCATGGTCATCCAAAGAATCAAGAACACATCAGCCAAGCTCTTTCAACTAAGGATCCAAGCAAAGAGAACCATAATGAAGGAGCAAGATTGGCCACAAAGGTATGATAATGGTTGCAAGATCAACATGGTACAGATACTCAAAACAGTCTAGTTCGATACCAATCACCGTGGGTACACACCATCTACAAGGACCCCATATCAAGTCAACCCACTCAGCCCAACCAGATGTTCTCACAATCGTTAGAAGGAGAATATTCGAATCTGTCAGGTCAATTCGGCAGTTGGATTCTGGCAACTGTGTCAAAGCATTACACGGTCTACTATTCACTTACAGGTGCCGACAGACGGAACGATCAGAATGTTGGACAACAACCTCGGAGCATGTGTCCTCACATATGGGAATCAGTTAAAGGACAACCTGCCGTGAACAAGATTTGTCTGCCAAAACCACCATCAGTCAAGTCTGCAGAAAATACCGTTATAAGGGCATACACCTTTGCACTGATCACGACAGGTGACAGTCAAATATTTGGTAGGAATTTTATACCCGGGACAGTGGAGATATCCAAGATGACTCAGCAAACCGTGCGAGAAGTCAGATTTCTGCCAGGAGAACGGTTCGATTCACAGTACTATTCTGAACCTGGAGAACACACAGCCATTTGCGGCCACCCAATGCAATGAGTAAAAGATTTCGTCTCCACCGAGGGAATCTGTTCACAACTCCATGGATGGTCGTCCTTATTGAACTTCACCACAACACGTCCATGAGGAACTACTCCCGGACTTGCGAGAAGGACAGGTATTTCAGTCAGGGTAAGCCATTGCACCCAGATAAGTCAACATACATAAAAGGAGTGAAGTCGGAGTAACATATGAATTAAGATTTGCCCAAAAAAGGATCCAGTAAAACAAACCACACTAAAGCCAGGCAGTGCGTCAGATAAAGACTTGGTCTGATCGTGTGCTCTTTCACCGGTACCACCCGACAGGGAAGGTTATGCGTGCGCGCTACCCTGGCCCGGTAGGCGGCGATAGCCTTGTGAGCCCAGTTGAGTTATTTGGATCCAGGTCCCTGTTTGGGACAGTTTGTTTGGCCACGACGGTGGCAGGTGTCACGAGGTGACACAGGGGCCACCCAGGGCAGGACTCTGGGGGAGGATGAATGCCGGTGGTACGATGGGAGAGTCACGGGTCAGGCGGGTTTCGTTGGAGCAACGCTGGTCCACCCGAATGGGATTGCGAGGCCAGGTGCTCCATGGTGTGGGTAAAGTGCGCAACCTCTGCAAAGTGTAAAATCTATTGGAATAGCCGCGTCCACGGTATTGGACAGTCCGTCTAGGCCTCACTAGGTGGTCAACCATAATATTGGTAATAATGATGGAAGAACTTGTCTGAGTATAGTAGCCGTTGGGCATTATGCCACTGATAAGTCTTGGTAACAATCCTGAGGATCTTCACTGGATGTTCTTCGAGTGATCACGAGTTGGTCACCAGAGTAAGGTGAGAGTAGCCTGTTATTGTTATTTTCAATCATTCCTTCGATAACAATAAATCTCAACCTAATCTTGATTGCTCTGATGTTGTCTTGCCTTAATGCTGATGTTTGTTGTGAGCTTGCGAGTACATTCAAAGTACTCACCTGGCGTGTCATGCCAGTTTGCAGGTCATGCCATGATTGCTTGCTTGTCGAGGATCCCGAGTTTGCGAGCTAGGATACGCGTTCCAGCCAGAGTCCCTGTGGAGTGGAGTCCATCACCACCGTCGTTGTTCCGCTGCTAGCGTGGAACTACCCTAGGCAGGCGTAGTATCACCGTGCCGATGTAATCCATGTACCCTTGTAACCGTATTCATGGTAATAAAGAGCTGATTTGTTCTATGCCAGCGGTGCCGTATTCCAGAAGACTTGTCCCTGGGCTGGAATACGGGGCGTTCCGCTCTCCTCTGAGCCGGGGTGCCACACTCCAGCTGAGTCTGCTGAGGCGGCGTCCAGTTTGGAAGCAGGATATTTTCCTTTCTCCATAGATAGGTAGTCCTTAAAACACTTTCAAGAAGAATCTCCCCATCACCTGTAGGGTACTCAAGCTCCAGCCCCTCAAATCCGTCCATTATTTCATCCACCCCGACAATAGCAAAGCCAGCTGGAACCGGAGTGAAATGAAAAGTTGCATCAGGTCAAGGAGGTAAGACATAGCCGACCGCCACCTTCAAGGTCAGGTTATGGCATTTCACCATTAGCACACAATGTTCATTATCCATGATACCATCCACGGGGTAGCGAGGAGCCATGCTATCAGGCTGAACAAGCTCCGTGGAAGCCACGCTGCTTCTCCGCTGAGATGGTGGGGTATCATCGTGGGTAGTATCCAATGAAGGATCTTCGTGCCGCTGAGATGGTGGGCCGGTAGCTCGCTGGCTCTCAAGTGCCTCTAGCTTCGCTAATCTTTCATTGATCTTCTGCATTTCTCTTGCTTCCTCTTTCTTCTTTCTCTGTTGGCTTCTATAACCAGTGCTGTCGGGAAACCCATGCACCCACGAAACGGAGCCTGATGTGCCTCGTGTTCGTCTAGGGTGTTCAGGATTCCCGAGGGCCATTGACAGCTCGTCCTTCTCTTTGTCGGGATGGAACCTCCCTTCAATCGCTTTCTTGATTGCTTCCTCAAGCCTTGTGACGGGTGTTTCAAGTTGAGCTTTCGTCCAAACACACTTCCCTGATTCTGGGTCGAAAGTTCCCCAACCCCGAAGAACCAAGTCCTTGCCCGATCTGGCCAGTGAAATGTCGCTGGTTGGACATTTTTAGCAAGCAGGTCTTGCTCAGCTTTGTCCCACGTAGGCAGGGCTTTGCTGTAGCCACCTGACCCCGTAACATTGTGATACTGCTTCTTTGCAGCATTTTGCTTATTTATATGTGACCTTTGCTTGGCCTTCTCCGATTTCTTCTAGGCCACAAATGCGGGCCAGTGATCTTTTATCTTCAAGTATTAACCGGTGAATTCTGGAGTCTCGTCTTTGTCAACAAACTTTCTGTTCAATAGTTTCTTCCAGTTCTAGAATAGTTCTGTCATCTTCTTAAGAGCAAACGCCTTGACCTTTTGATGTATAACTGGGTTATTCGGATCCTCCTCTGGCGGTAGGCTGAAATTTCTCATCAGCGAGTTCCAAAGATCATCTTTCAATCTATCATGGACATAAGGAACTTCAGGGTCCTTCTTCTTATTCCATTCTTGGATGCTGATCGGGACGCTGTCCCTAACAATGACTCCACACTGATGTATTAATTTGTCCTTGGTCCACTTGGGAGCAATCGGTTGGCCTTCTGGAGAGGCTTCTTCGATCGTGAACCTTTCATTCGGGTCCAACTTTTTCTTTGGGCCTCGTTTCCTGACCAAAGTTTGGCTCGATACAGAGGGCTAAAAGAACAAAGAAGCGTTAATATATGTACATATAAAACAATTAATACATCTAGTCAGTAGAGGCTTAATATATATATATATATATACCTCGCCGGACATTGAAACAGTTAAGGCTCCCTTCTCCATTCGATCACCGGAGCCGTCATGATCTCCTTCCTCCTCCATTCCATCACCGGAGCCGTCATGATCTCCTTCCTCCTCCATTGGATCACCGGAGCCGTCATCCTCTCTTCTATCACCATCGGTGTCGTTGAGAAACGACAAGATATCATCATCACCTCTGTCACGGATTATATCCCCCAACAACTCTTCTTTTTCTAAGTCTCTGTGATCCATAGTTTCTGCACATAAAGCATTAACACTTCAAACTAGCTATCACATAAAGCAAAAAAGAAGTATATTTGTCACCAAAATACAACACTTGACAGAGTTTCCTCTATTTAAAAAATAGTTCTCTGTTTTCAAAAATCATTCCCTCCATATAGAAACTTGTGGACACACCCCCCCTCATGTCGAAGTTATCGGGGATATGTTGAATTCCCGAGAGAGTTAGGGCTGTTCTAAAGTGGCACTACATGATATAGGTGAAGGGGGATAACATCCGGGAATATTTTCCCGAAGTCTGCATTTTCGGATAGATGAAACGGAGGGGGACGGTTCCTGGTTCGCTATGCTAGCTGCTTGTGACAGACGAACGAAGGGCGTATTCGGATTCGTCATATTTTTCTGATCGATTTCTAAAGTTTTACCCATATCCTGAAAATTCCTGGAATTCTGCTAAGTCTGAGAATTCCTCAGCTTTAAACATCACTTAGCTGTTTTCCAAAGGCTACAACTATTGTTCTGTACATCCTATGGGTTAGTGCTTTATATCAATATTGATCACACTCCTGTGATCTACAAGATAGTATCAATTGCATCTCTGCTAGAGTCCATTAGCTTGCTCAAAAATTTCTTTGAAAAGCACCACTTGATATTAATTCCAGAAACTGTTATAATTTACAAACTTTGTTAGATGATCGCCATTGATCTACAGTTCTAATGGAGACACTTCATATAAGTGTTTTACTCTACATATGAACATTTTTTATATACATCAATCCATCCATCTATACATACATACATACATGGACAAAAAAATTCTATGAACAAAAAAAAATTCATCATATCGACGTTTTCCATATATATACATCCATCCATCCATCGATTTTGACCAGAGTAGTGTATATGCCACAACGTTCCTAAAGTTTGCCCCAACTTTGCCATATAATTAAGGTCAAAAGCTCTAAATTTCATAACTTTGCCATAACAAAAAATTCTTCAATGAACATCAAAAGGAACTCTAAATAAACTCTAAAGGCAAAAGGATCATCCATCCATCTAAACTTATCTAACTAATGGCCCCCCTTTTACTAAATGGCATGGCAGAAACATAGCATGGCATCCATCTAAACATATCTATCTAACATAGTCAAATGGTCCCATTATAATTTACAAACTTTACATATGAACATTTTCTATATACATCAATCCATCCATCTATACATACATACATGGAAAAAAATTCTATGAACATAAAAAATTCTATGAACAAAAAAATTCTATGAACATATAAGTTTACATATGAACATTTTCTATATACATCAATCCATCCATCTATACATACATACATACATCAATCCATCCACCTATACATACATACATATATGAACATTTTCTATATAGCAGGAAGGGCTCACTGGTAGCAGGGGCCGGCGCGGCGACGTCGGGGTCGGCAGGGGCACGGCGACGGCGACGGGGCAGGGGGCCGGCAGGGGCGCGGCGACGGCGATAGGGCAGGGGCGCGGTGACGGCGACGGCGGGGCAGGGCGAGGCGACGACGACGGCGGGGCAGGGCGCGGCGACGGCGACATAGGGGCAGGGGCGCGGCAGTGGCGGTGGCCACGACGACGTAGGGGCAGGGGCGCGGCGACGGCGATGACGATGTTGGGGCAAGGGAGCGGGGGACGGCGCGGCCCGGCAGCCTGGCGGCATCGAGGTGGTCGTCGCCGCCGTCAGGGGAGAGGAGTAGAAAACTGCTAAGTCATGCTTATATAGCCCCACCTTTAGTCCCGGTTGGTGGCTCCAACCGGGACTAATGGCCCCCCTTTTGTCTCGGTTGGAGCTACCAACCGGGACTAAAGGTGAATTTCAGCAGCCCAAAGGGCGGGAAGCCCAGGCCTTTAGTCCCGGTTGGTGGCTCCAACCGGGACTAAAGGGCCCCCTTTAGTCCCGGTTGGAGCCACCAACCGGGACTAAAGGCCTATTACAGCGGTGTCGAACGTTTAGTCCCACCTCACTAGTTGAGAGGCGCCCACACTGGTTTATAAGCCGCGCTGCGCCTGAGCTGTCGAGCTCCTCTCTAATGCAGGCAGTACATGCCTAACCTTTGTCTCTGCCATGTTGGGCTTGCTGCGCCCGCGGGCCTCCATCCTGGCCCATGTACAGATGGGTTTCCAGTCGTTTGCAGGCCGTGGCGGCCTAGTAGGCGGCATTTTTTATTTTTTTTGTTATTTTAGTTTGCTATTAAAGTTTTTAACAAAAAATACTTTATGAAAGTTCTTTTTGCTATTAAAGTTTTTAACAAAAAATACTTTGATAATTTTAGTTGCATAAATTTTATATAATTTTAAGTTAATATTATTTTGATAATAACTAGAGGTTTATAAAAGCTTTTTAGTTGATTCTTTTTGCTATCGAAGAATATTATAGTTTTGTTTTAGTTGATCATAACAAAATATTTTAATTGATTCTTTTTAGTTCATTCTTTTTGCTATTAAAGTTTAATAAAGACTTTTTAGTTCATTCTTTTTGCTATTTGCTCATTCTTTGAGCTAAATGACCCTGAAATTGACAAGCACTACAAATGAACTCTGAAATGGTTGAAACTTGGCATGGTGTCATAATTTCACCCACATAGCATTTTCTAAAAAGTTGAGAGGGTTACGGGAAAAACTGGATGCACTTCGTGTACAAACTGGACAATCTCTTTCGAAGTATCAGGGTTTCGGATGAAAACTCATCTACTACAAAGGGATTTCATTTTTTTAAACTTATTTTAACTCCAGAATTTTTGTGTGTTCAAAATGCAACATTCAAAGCCACATCATCAATTTTCAACCCTTTTGTGACTTCATTTGCTATTTTTCATGCATTTAATGATTTATTTTGAGCTAAATGATCCTGAAATTGACAAGCACTACAAATGAACTCTGAAAAGGTTGAAACTTGGCATGGCGTCATAATTTTACCCAAATATCATGTGCTAAAAAGTTGAGAGGGTTACGGGAAAAACTGGATGCACTTCGTGTACAAACTGGACAATCTCTTTCGAAGTATCAGGGTTGCGGACAAAAACTCATCTACTACAAAGGGATTTCATTTTTTAACTTATTTTAACTCCAGAAATTTTGTGTGTTCAAAATGCACCATTCAAAGCCACATTATCAATTTTCAACCCTTTTGTGACTATATTTGCTATTTTTCATGCATTTAATGATTTATTTTGAGCAAAATGACCCTGAAATTGACAAGCACTACAAATTAACTCTGAAAAGGTTGAAACTTGGCATGGTATCATAATTTCACCCACATAGCATGTGCTAAAAAGTTGAGAGGGTTACGGGAAAAACTGGATGCACTGCGTGTACAAACTGGACAATCTCTTTCGAAGTATCAGGGTTTCGGACGAAAACTCATCTACTACAAAGGGATTTCATTCTTTTTAACTTATTTTAACACCAGAATTTTTGTGTGTTCAAAATGCACCATTCAAAGCCACATCATCAATTTTGAACCCTTTTGTGACTTCATTAGCTATTTTTCATGCATTTAATGATTTATTTTGAGCTAAATGACCCTGGAATTGACAAGCACTACAAATGAAGTCTGAAAAAGTTGAAACTTGGCATGGTATCATAATGTCACCCACATAGCATTTGCTAAAAAAGTTCAGAGGGTTACTGGAAAAGCTGGATGCACTCCGTGTACAAACTAGACAATCTCTTTCGAAGTATCAGGGTTTCGGACGAAAACTCATCTATTACAAAAGGGATTTCATTTCTTGACATGTAACTGTAGTGATATTCTAGATCAAAGCCATCATCAGATTAGTTGTGGAGAGAAATTCTTCACTTTTTCTTAGCGTGTGTCCCTTGCTTATTGCGCCGTAACCATGGATAATCTTCATCGTTTAACAGGATGCTTAGGTCAGCCTTCGCTTTGAAGGGAGGAATTTCATGAAACTTTTCATAATCTTCAGACATGTCTGTCTTGTCCTCCACTCCCACGATGTTTCTTTTCCCTAAAAGAACTATGTGGCGCTTTGGCTCATCGTTTGATGTATTCGCTTCCTTATCTTTTTTTTCTCGGTTTGGTAGACATGTCCTTCACATAGAAAACCTGCGCAACATCATTGGCTAGGACGAATGGTTCGTCTGTGTACCCAAGATTGTTGAGATCCATTGTTGTCATTCCGTACTGCGGGTCTACCTGTACCCCGCCTCCTGACAGATTGACCCATTTGCACCGAAACAAAGAGACCTTAAATTCATGTCCATAGTCAAGTTCCCATATCTCCTCTATGTAACAATAATATGTGTCCTTTGCCCTATTGGTGATTGCTACATCAAAGCGGACACCACTGTTTTGGTTGGTGCTCTTATTATCTTGGGCGATCGTGTAAAATGTATTCCCATTTATCTCATACCCTTGGTAAGTCCATACAGCCAAAGATGGTGTCCTGGCCAACAAGTACAGCTCATCTCCAACAGTGTTGTTACGCATGAGATGCATTTGCAACCAACCGCTGAAAGTCCCGATGTGTTCACATGTAATCCAGTCGTCAGACTGCTCCAGGTGTTTGTAGTGTAGAATATTCATGTGTTCATTGATATACGGGGCCACCAAGGTAGAATTCTGTAGAACTGGGTTAGTGTGCTTGCGCCCAAGAATGCCTGTCCCTACATATTATTGAATCCGCTCCTAGCGTGCCTTTTCCACTCATGCTCCCCTCATACCGCGATTGAGGGACACCAATCGGCTTAAGGTCAGGAATAAATTCAACACAAAACCCAATGACCTCCTCTGTTTGATGGCCCATGGAGATGCTTCCTTCTGGCCTAGCACGATTACGAACATATTTCTTCAAGACTCCCATGAACCTCTCAAAGGGGAACATACCGTGTAGAAATACAGGACCCAGAATGGCAATCTCGTCGACTAGGTGAACTAGGACGTGCGTCATAATATTGAAGAAGGATGGTGGGAACACCAACTCGAAGCTGACAAGACATTGGACCAAATCATTCTGTAACCTTGGTAGGATTTCTGGATCGATTACCTTCTGAGAAATTGCATTGAGGAATGCACATAGCTTCACAATGGCTAATCGAACATTTTCTGGTAGAAGCCCCCTCAATGCAAGAAGAAGTGGCATCATAATCACGTGGCAGTCATGAGACTTTATGTTCTGGAATTTTTTCTCTGCCATGTTTATTATTCCCTTTATATTCGACGAGAAGCCAGACGGGACCTTGATAGTGAGTTGGGATTCAAAGAAGATTTCCTTCTCCATTTTGGTTTGAGTGTAGCTGGCAGGACCTTGATACTGCTTTGGATGCATGCCGTCTTTTTCATTCACACGTTGCTGGTCCTCCCGTGCCTTTGGTGTATCTTTTGTCTTCCCATACACACCCAAGAAGCCTAGCACGTTCACGCAAACATTTTTCGTCATGTGCATCACGTCGATTGCAGAGCGGACCTCTAGGTCTTTCCAATAGGGTAGGTCCCAAAATATAGATTTCTTCTTCCACATGGGTGCGTGTCCATCGGCGTCATTCGGAACAGATTGTCCGCCAGGACCCTTTCCAAAGATTACTTATAAATCCTTGACCATATCAAGTATATCATCACCAGTACGGAGGACGGGCTTCTTCTGGTGATCTGCCTCACCTTTGAAATGCTTGCCTTTCTTTCTTAAGGCATGCTTGGTCGGAAGAAATCGATGATGTCCCAGGTACACATTCTTCTTGCATTTGTCCAAATATATACTTTGGGTATCATCTAAATAGTGCGTGCATGCGTTGTATCCCTTGTTTGTCTGTCCTGTAAGGTTACTAAGAGCAGGCCAATCATTGATGGTTACAAACAGCAACGCTCGTAGGTCAAATTCCTCCTGTTCATTCTCATCCCACACACGTACACCTTTTCCATTCCATAGCTGTAAAAGTTCTTCAACTAATGGTGTTAGGTACACATCAATGTCGTTGCCGGGATGCTTAGGGCCTTGGATGAGCACTAGCATCATAATGAACTTCCGCTTCATGCACAACGAAGGAGGAAGGTTATAGATACATAGAGTCACGGGCCAGGTGCTATGATTGCTTCTCTACTCCCCAAAAGGATTAATGCCATCTGCACTTACACCAAACCATACGTTCCTTGCATCACCTGCAAAGTCCCCCCCACTTTTCTCGATTTTTCTCCACTGCGACCCGTCAGAGGGTGCTCTCAACTTCCCGTCTTTCTTACGGTCTTCTTTGTGCCATCGTAACAACTTGGCATGCTCTTTGTTTCTGAACAGACATTTCAACCATGGTATTATAGGAGCATACCACACCACCTTGGCAGGAACCCTCTTCATGGGACGCTCGCCCTCAACATCACCAGAGTCATCTCGTCTGATCTTATACCACAATGCACCGCATACCAGGCATGCATTCAATTCCTCGTACTCACTGTGGTATAGGATGCAGTCATTAGGGCATGCATGTATCTTCTGCACCTCCAATCCTAGAGGGCAGAAAACCCTTCTCAAGCAGGTGGGATTGAAGGGTTTTTGAGTTAGAGTAATCCTTCGTATTCTGACAGACAGTACATGGACAATACATAAAACCATTCTGCTTGTTTGCCTCAGCCACTTCGAGAAATTTATGTAGGCCCTCAATGTACTCAGAGGTGCGTCGGTCACCATACATCAATTGCCGGTTCATCTGCGTGCATTATATAATTAAGTGTTTCAAAAACCATTACAAAACATCATGAATAGAGAAGTGACCAAATTAATACAAGTTCATCATCACATTAAAACCAAAGTACAATAGTGATCAAATATTATTACTGAAAAAATAAATACATAAAGTTCATACATAGTTCTCATAGAACAACATACAGCTCTCTAGAGCATCTAATTAAAACATAAATTGAAACTAACATACAACTATGTAAAACATTTAAATGCAACAACAAATGCGATCATAATCGCAACTAAGGTAACAATTGATCAAACAACATAATGATACCAAGCCTCATTATCAGTGGCATATTTTCTTATCTTTCTAATCTTGAAGGGCATTGCATCCATCTTGATCTTGTGGTCATCGTCGACATCGGCAACATGCAACTCCAATTTCATCTTCTCCTCCTCAATTCATTTCAGTTTTTCTTTCACATACTCGTTTTATTTTTCAACTAAATTTAACCTCTCGACAAGAGGGTCGGTTGGAATTTCCGGTTCACATACCTCCTAGATAAAAACATCGATGTCACGTTGGTCGGCATAATTGTCATAAACACTAAATGAAACAAATAGTTATAAAAGATAATATACCACATCCGAATCATAGACCGGACGAGGGCCGACGGGGGCGGATACCAAAACCATGGCACTATATAATAACAAACAATAATAAAAGTAAGAAATTTATACAAGTATCTATGTAAATCATACAAGTAAGAATTTTTTTCTTTTAGAAAGAAGATAAGAACAAGAGGCTCACCACGGTGGTGACGGCGACGAGATCGGCGTGGGCGATCGACGACGGTGAGGACGGGGACGGGACGGGACGGACCGCCAAACCTAGACAAATCTTGGGAAAAATGGAGCTTGGAGGTCGAGCTTGGAGAGGACAAAGCTTAAGCGTGGCTCGGGCATTTCATCGAACACCAAGTGTGCATAGGAGGTGAGAGCATAGCAGCACACACGTCCCACACGCCGGCCGGCCAAAAAACAAAGGAGTGAGCGGGCAGGGGCAAGAATATATATAGGCATCTCTTTAGTCCTGGTTGGTGGATAGAACCGGGATAGAAGACTGCTCTTTAGTCCCGGTTCCAGCCACCAACCGGGACTAAAGGGGATGCGCCAGGAGCGAGGACCTTTAGTCCCGGTTCATGTCTGGAACCGGGACTACAGGGGTCAGACGAACCGGGACTGGTGCCTGTCGAGGCCCGGCCGGCGTCCTGGCCTCATGAACCGGGATTGATGCACCCATTAGTCCCGGTTCGTAACACGACCGGGACTAATGCACTTATCTGGCCTGGACCAAAGCCATGTTTTCTACTAGTGCTACATTACATTTATGAACTGGAGCTAGTTTTGTGTCGCCCTAGGTTATGACTGTTATAATGAATATCATCCAAGGAGTTCACCGATCTAGTGCCTACGAGTTTTCCTGGTGAACATCTTCATGTTGATGCCATTGAAACCACCTCATCTCACGTGATGACCGGACTTGGGTTGGTGAATTTGGATCATGTGACACTCAAATGACCAGAGGGATGTCAGATTGAGTGAGAGTTTTTTAAGTAATATGATTAACTAAACTCATTATCATGAACATAGTCAAAATGTCTTTGCAAATTATGTTCTAGATTACTAGCGCGCGCTGTTGCTCCCTTAAATTTTTTATATGTTCCTAGAAAAATAGAGTTGAAAGATGATGGTAGCAATAATGCGGACTGGGTCTGTGATCTCTGGATCGTCCTCATTTGTTACACAGAAGGCTTATGTCCTTAATGCACCGCTCGGTGTGCCACCCCCTCAAGCGTCGTCTGTGATGTTGTGAACATCTGACAGGCACGTTTTGATGACTACTTGATAGTTCAGTGCGTCATGCATTACGGCTTAGAATTGAGGCTCCAAAACGTTTTTTGAAACGTCACGGAACATATGAGATGTTCTAAGAGCTGAAATTGGGATCTCGGGCTCGTGCCCGTGTTGAGAGGTATGAGACCTCCAACAAAGTTTCTTTGCCTGCAAGATGAAGGAGAATAGCTCAATCGGTGAGCATGTGCTCAGATTGTCTGGGTGCTACAATCGCTTGAATCGAGTGGGAGTTGATCTTCCAGATAAGGTAGTGGTTGATATAGTTCTCCAAGTCACTACCACAAAGCTACTAGAGCTTCGTGATGAACTATGAAATGCGGGAAGGAAATAATGATAACCAAGCTATTCGCGATGTTTGAACTGCGAAGGTAGAAATCAAGAAGAAGCATGAAGTGTTGATGGTTAGTAAAACCACTAGTTTCGAGAAGGGCAAGGGCAAGGAGGGAAACTTCATGGATGGCAAGACAGTTGCTGCTCCAGTGAAGAAACCCAAGGTTGAACCCAAACCCGGGACTAAGTGCTTCTATTATGAGGAGAACGGTCGCTGAAGCGGAACAACCCTAGATACTTGGTAGATAAGAAGGCTGGCAACGTCGACAGAATTATATTTGATATATGTGTTATTGATGTGTACCTTACTGGTACTCCTAGTAGCACTTGGGTATTGGATACTGGTTCGGTTGCTAAATGTTAGTAACTCGGAATAAAAGCTACGGAATAAACAGAGGCTAGCTAAGGGTGAGGTGACGATGAGTGTTGGAAGTGTTTCCAAGGTTGATGTGATCACCATCGCACACTCTCTCTACCTTCGGGATTAGTGATGAACCTATATAAATGTTATTTGGTGTTTGCGTAGAGCATGAACGTGATTAGATCATGTTTATTGCAATACGGTTATTCATTTAAGTTAGAGAATAATGGTTAATCTGTTTACATGAATAATACCTTCAATGGTCATGCGCCGAATGAGAATGGTTTATTGAATCTTGATCGTAGTGATACACATGTTCATAATATTGATGCCAAAAGATACAAAGTTAATAATGATAGTACCACATACTTGTGGCACTGCCGCTAAATGTCATATTGGTGTAAAGCGCATGCCTCATGGGCAAGATGACTAAGACCCCGTTTTCCGGTATGATGGAGCAGGCAAGTGACTTATTGGAAATGATACATGTTGATGTATTCGGTCCAATGAGTGTAGTAGCATGCGGTGGATATCATTATTTTCCTACCTTCATTGATGATTTGAGTAGATATGGGTATATTTACTTAATGAAACACAAGTCTAAAACATTTGAAAAGTTCAAACAAATTCAGGGTGAAGTTTGAGATCATCGTGATAAGAAGATAAAATGTCTACGATATGATCGTGGAGGTGAATATCTAAGTTACGAGTTTGGTATGCAACTTAAGACGATGTGGAAGTTGTTTCACAAGTCACGCTGCCTGGAACACCATAGTGTGATGGTGTGTCCGAACATCGTAGTCGTGCTCTATTAGATATGGTACGTACTATGATGTCTCTTATCGTTTTGCCACTATTGTTTTGGGGTTATGCATTAGAGACAATTACATTCACTTTAAATAGGGCACCATCTAAGTCCGTTGAAATGACACGGTATGAATTTTGGTTTGGCAGAAACCTAAGCTGTCATTTCTTAATGTTTCGGGTTGCGACGCTTATGTGAAAAAGTTTTTCAATCTGATTAGCTCGAACCCAAAGCGGACAAATGCATCTTCATAGAATACCCTAACATAACAGTTGGGTATACCTTCTATCTCAGATCCAAGGGCCAAGTGTTTGTTGCTAAAACGGGTCCTTTCTCGAGAAAGAGTTTCTCTCGAAAGAATTGAGTGGGAGGAAGATAGAACTTGATGAGGTTGTTGAACCTTTGTTTCAACCAGAGAGTAGCGCAACGCATAAAGTTGTTTCTGTGGAGCCTTCGGATCAAGTTACTATCGAACCTCGTAGGTCGACAAGGACGCGTACTGCTCCTGAGCGGTACGGCAACCCTGTCTTAGAGGTCATGTTGTTGGACAACGATGAACCTACGAGCTATGGAGAAGCGATGATGGGCCAAATTCCGAGAAATGGTTAGAGGCCATGCAATTTGAGATGGGATCCATGTAAGAAAACAAAGTATGGGCTTTGGAAGTATTACCTGAAGGGTGAAAGGCCATTCAGAACAAATGGATCTTTAAAAGGAAGACGGACGCGGACGGTAATGTCAACGTCTATAAAGCTCGACTTGTGGCAAAGGGTTTTTCACAAGTTCAAGGAGTTGACTACAATGAGACTTTCTCACCCGTAGCTATGCTAAAGTCTGTTGGAATTATGTTACAGTTACTGCATTTTTCGATTATGAAATCTGGCAGATGGATGTCAAAACAGAGTTTCCTTAACGGTTTCCGTGAGGAAAGGTTGTATGTGATACAACCAGAAGGTTTTGTCAATCCTAAGGATGCTAAAATATATGCAAGCTCCAGCAATCCTTCTATGGACTGGAGCAAGCATCTCGGAGTTGGAATATACGCTTTGATGAGGTGATCAAAGTTTTTGAGTCTATACAAAGTTTATGAGAAACTTGTATTTACAATAAAGTGATTGGGAGCACTATAGAATTTCTGATAAGTATATGTGGATGACATATTGTTGATCGGAAATGATGTAGAATTTCTGGAAAGCATAAAGGGTTGTTTGAAAAGGAGTTTTTCAAAGGAAAACTTGGATAGAAGCTACTTAAATATTGGGCATCAGAATCTATAGAGATAGATCAAGACGTCTGATAAAACTTTCAATGAGTACATACCTTGACAAGATTTTGAAAGAGTTCAAAATGGATCAGTCAAAGAAAGAGTTCTTGCCTGATTTGTAAGGTGTGGAGTTGAGTGAGACTCAAAGCTCGACCACGGCAGAAGAAAGAGAAAGGATGAAGGTCGTCCCCTATGCCTTATCCATAGGCTGTGTATAGTATGCCATGTTGTGCACCGCACCTGTTTGTGCCTTGCCATGAGTCTGTCAAGGGGTACAAGAGTGATCCAGGAGTGGATCACTGGACAGTGGTCAAGATTATCCGTAGTAACTAGAGGACTAAGGAAATGTTTCTCGATTATGGAGGTCATAAAGAGTTCGTTGTAAAGGGTTACATCGATGCAAGCTTTGACACCTATCCGGACGACTATGAGTAGCAGTCCGGATACGTATAGTGGAGCAGCCATTTGGAATAGCTCCAAGGGAGTGTGGTAGCAGTGTCTACAGTATGACATAGAGATTTGCAAAGTACACACGGATCTGAATGTCGCAGACCCATTGACTAAAGACCTCTCTCACATGCAAAGCATGATCGAACCCCAGAACTCATTGGGTGTTAGATTCATAACGATGTAAATCACATGGTGATGTGAACTAGATTATTGACTCTAGTGCAAGTGGGAGACTGTTGGAAATATGCCCTAGAGGCAATAATAAATTAGTTATTATCATATTTCCTTGTTCATGATAATCGTTTATTATCCATGCTATAATTGTATTGATTGGAAACTCAATTACATGTGTGGGTACATAGACAAACAATGTGTCCCTAGTAAGCCTCTAGTTAAACTGGCTCGTTGATAAAAAGATGGTGAAGGTTTCCTAAGCCATAGACATGAGGTGTCATTTGATAACGGTATCACATCATTCGGAGAATGATGTGATGGACAAGACCCAAACTATGAACGTAGCATATGATCGTGTCAGTTTATTGCTATTGTTTTCTGCATGTCAAGTATCTGTTCCTATGACCATGAGATCATGCAACTCACTGACACCGGAGGAGTACCTTGTGTGTATCAAACGTCGCAATGTAACTGGGTGACTATAAAGGTGCTCTTCAGGTATCTAGGTCCCGCTATTGGTTATTGACCATAGAGGTGTCTCGGTCATGTCTGCATAGTTCTCGAACCCGCAGGGTCTGCACACTTAAGGTTCGGTGACGTTTCGGTATAGTTGAGTTATGTATGGTGGTGACCGAAGGTTGTTCGGAGTCCCGGATGAGATCCTAGACATCACAAGGAGCTCCGGAATGGTCCGGAGGTAAAGATTGATATATAGGAAGTCCTGTTTTGGTCACCGGAAAGGTTTCGGGTACTTCGGTAGTGTACCGGGAGTGTCGGGAGGGTACCGGGGGACCATCGGGAGGGGTGTCTCGACCCAAAGGACCTCATGGGCTGTGGGAGGAGTCAAACCAGCCCCTAGTGGGCTGGCCGAACCCCCCACTAAGGCCCATGCGGCTAGGAGTGGGAAAAACCCAAAGGTGGAAAGGTGGAAAGGGTTTCCAAGTGGAGAGGAGGAATCCTACTCCTAGTAGGATTGGAGTAGGACTCCTCCACCTCCAATTTCGGCCAACCCTTGAGGGTTTGAGGCTGCCTCCTCTGTGACACCCTGATTTTTGCAACTTTTTCTTTTCAAAAACATTTGGTTTTATTTGCAATTCAGTTGGTTTTCAAAACCCTTTTAGTTGATTTGACCTATGACTTGATGAATTTTTCTTCAAGCATCTCAAAACCTTCATCATTTTGATAAAACCCGTCCATGCCTCTCTTGGACAATTTTCCAATATTTAATCTTTTCTCTAAAATCATTTTCTTAATTTGGGAATTTAGGTCATCACTATGGGTTGTGAAGCAACCTATAGTTTGCGTGATCAAATAATTCCCAAACTTTTTCCTCATCTTCTCATCAGTATAGGATTCCATTTTCCCCAAAAATATTTTATTGCCCAATGGGAAATTTTGGCCAGAATAATTATTTTGTTTCAGACCAGAATCTGTCCATTGTGAAGCAACCCTATTATTTCTATTCGAGAAAATTCCCAATAAATTCCTCAAGCTCCTAGGCACTCTATCTTGCCTCAATATCCAAAAATATCATCTTGGCCAGTACAACTTTTGAGCAGCAAGGATCTGACAAGTTTCTGCATTTCTAAAACCTCTGTGAAGGAAGTGATAGCTAGAGATGCCTAATTACTCTGAAATTTTTATGGCATCTGATATGTACCAAATAACTTCCTTCCACCTAGTTTCGTCATTTGCAGAGCAACCAGTTGAGTGCCGCAAGCTCATTTGTGTTCTGGACCAGAATGATAATTTTCAAAGGAACCCCATTCATTTCTTTCTCAAATTCTCTCAAAATTTGCCAGCCCATAGTCCTTCCAACCTAGAACACCCCAGACATCTCTCTTGGCTTGTAGCACAACTCATTTCTCTTTCAGATCTTCACCAAGTTTCTGACCAGAAAATGTAGTTGATGCTACCCTTCAGCTCAGTGGGTATCAGGCCGAACCAATGGCACGATGGGACTCCTAGACCCAGGGTCGATGCACCAGACACGATCTGGCAGGCTGGTTCACGCCATGTGTGCTAATGCACGCGGTGACCACACGGCCAATCCTGCCAAACGCGCGCTCTGAGCATCGCCAGGCTCGGGTCCCGTCGGAGGCCGACGACCGCGTAGCTGTACGCTATCTGCTCGCGCCGACGACCTCCCCACAGTCCAAATGGCCACTCCAAGGCCTTCTCCCTCCTCCTAGAGCCTTCCCCCTCGCCGGAAACGAATCCGCCGGATACGGCCACCGTGCACCATGGGCAGCACAGTGGCAATACGGCCGCCGCGCTGGCTGTTTTCTTCCCAGCGAGCCGTCGCCTCCCGCATTAACTCTCTGCCCTCCTCCGTCACCTCACCTTCCTCCGTGACGGCCAGCTCACCCTAGCTCCGGTAGCTTCTCCTCGCGGCATCATCCAGATCGGGCATCCGCCGCCCCGCCTATAAATAGCCATGGCCAGCCCTCCAGAGCTCGCCACCACCCCTAGCCATCATCCAATCGAGCCCTGATAGCGAGCCAAGGCGGAGAGGCCCTCTGGCCTCGAGCTTGGCCAGGAGATCCGCCGCCACCCGTAGCTGCTTCCGCCGGAGAGGAGGAAGACGACCCCGTCAGGCCGCCTCTGGAGACACTGCGGGTACGTAGAGGACCGCCCTCGTGTGCTCTTTCCATCCCCGCAGTCGCCGGACCCCATCGCCCTCTCCATCACTGGCGACCACCGCCGGAGCTCCGCCCTCTCTCTGGTCTCTCTCCCTCCTTCTGTTTTAAATCAAGGCGACCCCACCCGTCAGCGGGTTAGCCAGCGCCCAAAGCGGTATGCTAGTGGAAGCGTACTCAGGCTTTACGCCTTCGACGTGGCCGGCTGTAGTTTTTCTGAAATTCTATTTTTATTCAATTCAAAACAGAGCTTTGACTCAACTTTGACCCTTAATAACTTTTTATTTATAACCCCAATTCAATTGATTCCTTTTGCACTGAGTTGGTAATGAGCCCCTTTATTTACTGACAAGTTTTGGTATTTTTCCTATGCCTACAGAATTTCTGTTTTAGAAAAATGTGTTATGTGACATTTTCTTTTGCTGTTTTAAAATACTTTCAGAAGGAAATTCTTGTGGTTTTGAAGACCGGGAGTTTGTGGACAACCCAACAGAGCAAGGCAAGCCATGATACCCAATTCATGCATGCATTTCCATAGCATTGCATTTTTATATACATTAGGTTAATTTATTTGATATAGTTAATTCATAGTAATAATTAAATACTTAAGAATTGTGTTGAACCACTATTGTTGTCACATGAACTAAGTGGTTGATCTTGAGTCACCTGTCCGGGCATACTCGTGCAACCACATTTGCCGGTATGGGACGGCCCTGACCGGGTCTGACTGCGTGATCTTTCACCGGTACCTCCAAAGAGGGAGGGTTATGCACGCGCGCTACCCTGATCAGGTAAGCGGTGATAACCCTGTGAGCCCAGTTGATAGTTGAGTTTGTGCCGGCGTCCCCGCTTGGGACAGTAGACCCCGTTTGGGTCTACATAGTTTGGCCACGACGGTGGCAAGTGTCATGAGGACACAGGGGCCACCCAAGGCTGACCTCCGGGGGAGGAAGAGTGCCGGTGGTACGATGAAAGAGTCACGGGTCAGGCAGGTTTTGTTGAAGCAACGCTGGTCCACCCAAGTGGGATCACGAGGCCAGATGCTTCATGGTGTGGGTAAAGTGCGCAACCTCTGCAGAGTGTCAAATCTATTCGAATAGCTGAGTCCACGGTATTGGACAGCCCGTCCAGACCTCAGTAGATAGTCAACCATAATAGTGATGCTAATGATGGAAGAACTCGTCTTGTCTTCGGAAGTACTCACTGGGTATGAGTATTCCGAGGGTTGTGGGACAACCCGGAGAAGAGTAAGTTGTTGATCAGTACAGTAAGTAAATTACCTTGACGATATCATGTTAATTGCTATGCTATTGTTTGCTGCATTACTTGGTTGTCGTGAGCTTGCGAGTACATTCAAAGTACTCACCTGCGTATCATGCCAGATGCAAGAGAATCCGAGGACGGAGGTCCTGAAGGTGCTGGCTATGCTAACTAGGATGTGTCCACAGCAGAGTCCCTGTGGATGGAGTTGTGCTATGTTCCGCTACGCAATAGAAGTACTTAGTATTCCGAGGCCCTGCTATGTGACATAAATAATGTAGATACTGTCAGAGCACCGAGGGTGCCTTTGGCCTCGTCACCATTGTAAAATACGCGCTTGTACTCAACTCCTATCAATAAAATTCAATTATGTTCTGTACCAAGTTGTTGAGTGTTTCCAGAAGACATGATCTCTGGGCTGGAAACACTGGTAATCCGGTTCTCTGAGCGGGGGTGCCACATCCTCCCCTCCCTCCCTCCTATATATATTAGAGGATTTAGAGGGGAGATCTAACCCTAATTGCCACGTGCTCCCTCTACTTCCTCTAGATCGTTTTCTCCTCCGTTTGTGGTTTCGGTAGCGCTAGGCGTAGCCCTGCCGGGATGGCACCACCACCACCGCCACCATGCCGTTGTGTTGTCGGAGAACTCATCTACTACTCTGCCCTCGCTCGCTGGATCGAGGAGGCGGAGACGTCATCGAGCTGTACGTGTGCTGAACGCGGAGGTGTCGTCCGTTCGGCGCTAGATCGTGATTGGATCGCGGGACGGCTTGCTATTTGGATCGCGGAGACGTTCGACTACATCAACCGTGTTTCTTAACGCTTCCCGCTTAGCGATCTACAAGGGTATGTGGATCCGATCTCCCCTCTCGTAGATGCTCATCTCCATGAATAGATCTTGTGTGTGCGTAGGAAATTTTTGTTTCCCATGCAATGTTCCACAACAACACCAGGGCGCGCCAGCACCCCCAGGAGCGCCCTGGTGGGTTGTGGCCCCCACGTTGGCCCCTGACGGTGTCTTGGACTAGGGGGTACTCACCACGTCATCTCCCGACCAGTGGGTCGGGCCGAGGACCCCCAGGGCGGTTTATTAATGGGCTAGTTTGGACAGACCATGATGCATACGAGGAAGATTCCACAAGACTTGGTGATCAAGACAAGGACTCCTCTCCATCAACGTAGCCGATTAGCACTCTTTTTTTCCTAGGCCTCTGGTGTGTTATATAAGCCGACACCAGGCTATTCATTAGGGACAATCAGATCATCATGGATCATATCATCATACGAGCATATCTCTTAGGGTTTAGACCACTACATACGATCTTGTGGTAGATCAGCTCTGTACTCGATACACCATCATCAATACAAACAAAGCAAGACGTAGGGTTTTACCTCCATAGGAGGGCCCGAACCTGGGTAAACACCGTCTCCCTTGTCTCCTGTTACCCATCGATCCAAGACCCACAGCTCGGGACCCCCTACCCTGAGATCCGCCGGTTTTGACACCGACATTGGTGTTTTCATTGAGAGTTCCGTAGTGGGATCGCTAGAAGGATCGATGGCTCGTCTGCATATTGTAGTTTTTTCTGGACAGCAAATTTGTGTTCGTCGTCCCCATTTCCTCGAGCGTCGTTTTGACGATTGCTTCGGTGGAATTGTGCGGAATTGTATCTACAACAACCCTGCAAAATTTCGTCGCGTTCCGATGGAGGAATCTCCGGCAATCTTCAATATACCGGAGCCCTATCGAATCTGGACGGGAATCTGGATGAGTTTAGGACGAGGTGTCCAGTATCTAGCTCGGATATCCATTGGAAAATCCCACCATTCATCGGCTGCGGAATTCCTATACTGATCACCCCTCATAATTTCAGCTCGATCCGACCGTCCAAACTCCGGGTAACGTCCAATGAGTACAGCGAATTTTGGATCTATTTTCTGCGCGAAAACTAATCCGACCCGAGTTCATCATTTTCAAGAACGGGTTGTGAGGCGTCCTTTTTGAAGGAATTTTTCTCATCACCTCGGTCAACCGACCAAGAGTTCGGCTTCGCGAGGGCCGAATAATCATCAAGAGAACCTCGTCATCCGCGGGTTGTACGGGTCGGGCGCTCTGTTGCTTCATCAAGCCAGCATTGACCTCGTCACAAATTCTGACCTGCGACGGCATCGCCACGCCGTTACTTTTTCAAGCTGACGTCCACCACACTGACCTGCTTTTACACGTCGACTGGCATGGGGCTCTAGCGTCACCTTACCGATCTGCTCCATCACCTCAGCTATACCGGGGGCTTCGTCATCTCCTCATCAACCCGTTCCGGGGACTTCGGCGTCACCAGCCGACCAGCTTCAACACCTCGGCTGGCATGACAATTCGGCATCACCAGCCGACCGAGTTCGACACCCCGGCTGGCATGAGACTTCGGCGTCACCAGCCGACCTGCTCCGTCACCTCGGCTAGGCCGGGGGCTTTGGCATCTCTTCATCAACCTGCTCCAGGGACTTCGGCGTCACCAGCCGATCAGCTTCGCCATGTTAGCTAGACCAGGGACTTCGCCTCTCCACATCGACCGTGCAGCGTTGCCACTTCGTCAAGCCGAACTCTTCGCTCGGGCACCTCGGCGCCCAGGCCATATTCCTTTACATATTTGTTTCACTTAAATTAATTAAGTAGAAGATTTTTTTTAATATATTATTACCTTTATTTGTTATTACTCTTGGTTTGCACTATCTTCTGTGCACAGGTAATCGACTTCGGCTGTGTCATGCGGTCACCTTGGCGTGCCTACATCGTCGTCCCGCCTCCATCAACAAAATTGTGTCGTCGACATGGTCGACGGACCTGGGGGCTTCACTGTCATGCTGCCGAACAACTCTCCTCGGCTGGACCGGGGGCTTCGCCTCGCCGCAGCAACCGTGTTGCGTTGCCACTTCTCGACCCGAGCTCTTCGCTCGATTACCTCGGGCTTAGGGGCTGGGACCTCTGCCAGGGCGAGGACTACGTCTTCGTCACGCCACAACCCCGAACCGCACCGAGCACATTAACCAGCTAAGTCGTTTTCGTGCTCAGCTCTCTTTGAAATTTTATTTTTTGTTCGGTGCAAACAAACATTATATTTTTTGTTAAACAAAAAAAACTTTGTTTGTTAAAAATTTATTTACCTGATTTAACCGCAGGCTCTTAAATTGGTATGAGCCGTTTTATAATAACTGTGTTTTCTTCATAGTCGTTGCAAAGTCTTTTTGTACTACTCCTTTTTCCGACACTAGCGTGTGGTCAATAGCTGGATAGCCTGGTTTATTTCTAAAGCCGCTCGAGTTTAGTTTGCTAAACAGGCCTCAGAGAAACACTCCGCCGTCGGGATATAGAGGTTGAAGCCAAAGGCTGACAGCTTGGAGTCCGGAGATCGGATGTATCAGGTTAAAACACGACCGAAGCACAAATTAAATTTAGACCAATTTTGGATTGGCACAATTTTATTTTATCTAAACATAAAGTTTTTTGCATCTGTTTTTTGGTATTTCCGAGCATAACTCTTGCAGTACAATGCCAGATGCATTTCACGCATCGGCAGTATTAAAGGGGGTCTACGGTTAACACCGAACCCACCAAACACCGAGGTACTCCATGCAGTCCTCGGCAAAATGTCCTCGGTATTTCGCATTTATATGCATTGATTTCGAGTTGTGTCTTTGGTCTATAGCTGGATTGCCCGGCTCCTGTGCTTACCCCTTACGTTTCCGCTTTGTTCGGCTAAGGGGTAAAGGGAGAACCACTGCGATTGTCACTTCCGGTTTAACTGGTTAAGTGCCTCAGTTGGAGAAAGTCGAAAGCTAACTGTCACAACAAGCGTAAATCGGTCAGCGAACCCCAGGCGGTGTTCAACCAAATATAACCAATCGAGGTTATCCAAGTAAAACGAAGGGCCTTTCTTTCTTGAAAAGGCCAAGTTGTGGGTGGTTCGACCTCGAATAATCCGAGGAGTAGACATATACCGGGGGCTATTAAGTTGCCCCCAAACATATGCTCCTATGATTAAGAGAAAGTTTTAAAGCCTAAATATCTGATTGCCTCGTTTCCACTAACACAACCGCCTCCGGGCACCGAGACGTTGGCTAAGGGTTGTCTTGTTTGTACGGAAACACCATACGTAGCATCTACAAAGGGGTGGAAGCCGACGATAGGCCACTTTCAGATTATAAACAGTCGCGACGGAGTCAAAATAAACCATACCGAGGGTTCCTTGTGGCACCTCGGCATGGATACATTGGGATTCCTGGAGAGCCCAACATATCATCAGCGTTTGTATTTAATATACGAACGCTGCCTTCCATAGTGATCGTTATAATGCCATAGATATGCATCAGTTTGACTTAAGATTTTGGCCAAGCTGGGTTGCCTGGCTCCTGTGCTTACCCACTACGTTCCCGATTGTTCGGTTAGGGGGTAAAGGGAGCACGTCTGTGATTGTTACTTCTGGGTCATCCGGGTTAGTACCTCAGATTGGGTGAAGCCGAAAGCTAGCCATCTTAAGAATATAATTGGTCGGCAACGACGGAAGTGAAAATTTTGGTTCATTAAAGATCACAGAGTTCGGGAACATTCCCCGAATTAAATCCTCAATATTTTCCTCCCACATTGATAGGAGTTGTGGTTTCACGATCATGGTCAACATAATATCCTGGGAAAAGGAACTTATAAATGAACTATTTTTCCCAGAAGATGTTTCTTATAACATATTACTCCGCGTACCTTTGTTTATAAAACCGCATGGCCGGATAGCCTTGTTTGCCGTAAATCTTTGATCTTATAAAGGCTTTATAAAGTAAGACAAACACTCCTTGGCTACTAGCCAAGGAGGTGGAAGCCGATGGTCGGTCAACAAAGTCTTGTACAATGTGGATCTGAGCATTAATGATGTAAAGTACTTGGATACGTAGAATCATTACACATTTATTGTGTCAAATGTAACAAAGTTTGTGTCAAACAAATATCGATCCTTAATTCGACCACCCGTGCCCAAATTAAGGCTCAGTGGCTACTGCATTGCATATTCAATGCAGCAAATTCAAAGTGCAATACGGTTTCTGAGGAGATTCGATCCTTAGGTTTGTCGGCCGCACCCAACCCGAGTCTCGGAAACTACTGCGTACCACGTTTACATCCCTAACGAATGCCGCCGAGCATGAACTTGATCCTCAGTCCGATTTTGCAAATTGACCTAAGTCTTAGGGGCTACTGGGATTAGTGGTTTTATTTTGATTATTATTTTTTCCTTCAGGGGCATCTCAGGTTTTAGACCGACACGCACCTTGAGAGCTACTGGCTATATATCTCGGCAGAGAATAAATTGCACCAATCGAAAATATCCACAAAAAATTAGCCCGCGGTCGGGGTGGTGCACCACCTCGGAAGCAGTCCGGCATAAAGCTCGGGCGCAAGTGGCTGGCTCCATAGAGGGCATTTTCGGCATTAAGCTTGGCTGAATTCGTTCTATCTTTTAAACACCGAGGTAGTTTATGACACCTCGGTCGCTGATCATCGTTGGAGCTCGGATGCGGTCCGGCATTGGAGCTCGGAAGCATTCCGGCATAAAGCTCAAGATCGAAGACACTTCGGAAGCAGTCCGGCATAAAGCTCGAATGCGAACGGCTGGCTCCATAAAAGACTATCCCTATATTTAAGCTCAGATGAACTACTTCAAATATTCAGAGACCGAGGTATCCTATGACACCTCGGATGCCGACCAGCGTTGGAGCTCGGGTTCAGAAAGACACCTCGGATACACTTCGGCATTGGAGCTCGGACACAAGAGGATACCGCCACACGGGAAACACTTCGGACCCGAGTTGTGGTGCAAAAATAATGAGGCATTAATACAGGCCAATAACTTAAAGGGGCTCCTCGGATGCCGGACTTCTGAACTCTTTGGATTCACCTCGGCGATCCTCAAGATCAGTGATGGGAAGATTTATTGAACCAGTTTTCAAGACTGACGGCCGAAGACGAAGAACTGTTCGGAAGAATCGAGGAGCGTCCCTAACTTGAAGACCGGTTCAGGGGGCTACTGACGGTGTCCTGGACTAGGGGGTACTCACCACGTCGTCTCCCGACCAGTGGGTCGGGCCAAGGACCCCCAGGGCGGTTCATTAATGGGCCAGTACGGACAGCCCATGATGTATATGACGAAGATTCCACAAGACTTGGTGATCAAGACAAGGACTCCTCTCCACCGACGTAGCCGATTAGGACTCTTTTTTTCCTAGGCCTCTGGTGTGTTATATAAGCCGAGGCCAGGATAGTCATTAGGGACAATCAGATCATCATGGATCATATCATCATACGACCATAGCTCTTAGGGTTTAGACCAGTACATATGATCTCGTGGTAGATCAGCTCTGTACTCGATACACCATCATCAATACAAACAAAGCAGGACGTAGGGTTTTACGTCGATAGGAGGGCCCGAACCTGGGTAAACACCATCTCCCTTATCTCCTATTACCCATCGATCCAAGGCCCGATCCAAGATCCTGGACCCCCTACCCGACATCCGCTGGTTTTGACACCGACAGCCCCCTCACTTATCTCTTTAGCCCACATCATCGCCTACCTCCAGAAAAAAATTCACCACAGCCACCATTCCCGTGTTCTTGCTCTCAAACCCGCGGATTTCGATCTCTTAGCTCGAAGCTCCGTTTCTGAAACTGTTTGGAGGGATTGCTACTTGGTATGTGACTCCTCCATTGCTCCAATTAGTTTTTGATTTAGTGGGTTATTTTTAGAGTAATTAGCTACTCTTGGTGCTGCTGTAGATGAGCTTGCATGTTGAATTCTTAGAGTTCTAAGTAGTTTGAATGCTCAATATGACCTCTATGCATGCTTAGGAGTAGTTGCTATCAATTTTACAAAGTTTTGTTGAAAAAAAAATTGAGGACTAAAAAATTTCAGAATTTTTATAGGAATAAGATGGATTTCTTTAGGAAGTTATCCTCCAAGAAAAATGCCAAAGGAGTCATTGGGGAATCATCGGACAATGACCTTCACACCCCAAGGAGGGCGGAAGTGCGGCCGTGTGAATGGCCGCATGATGCCTTCATGGAGGAGGCCGGGTTCCATCAAGAGTTCGCTCAATTTGTTGCAAATGCTGGGTTGACCGAGTTCCTCGTAGCTATGTGTGACCAATATCACATCCTTACAAATTCCTTCGTGCAAGTTTTTTATTTTTTAGGGAGAAACAATCCTCCTAAAGTGCAGTTTAATCTTCATGCTGAAACTTACAAAATGCCACTAACTGACTTCTGCAACATATGCTTGATCCCTTCTGATGGGGAATTGAGAGAACCTAGGCCATCTGAGTTTGAGGATTTCTCCTCACTTTAACAGTGGGTGAGGATAGAGGCGTGTCAAACGCTACTGCTACCAGCTTGCAGTTTCCCTCAGTGCATTACTTTGCTTTGGTCATCGCTAAGTGCTTAACCACTAGGGAGAAGGTTGACGCACTCAGTGCCCCTTACCTTGCTAATTTACGTCGTGCACTTTATGATGATCACACCTTTAGTATGGCGGCTATTATTGCTCGTTGCTTACACCTTAACAAAACTAAGGGGAAGATACATGGTGGTATTTATGCTACTCGCTTAGCGAGACACTTTAACGTTCAGTTTCGCCCACATGATTATCTCTTGTCCCGAGTTTATCTTGATCACTAGTTGCTACAAGATCACCAATTCCTTGATGTAACTGATTATCCCCGCGACATTCTTTACAACCTAGTATTTAGCAAAGAAACCCGTGATGTTGTTCCGTTGCCTGCACCTGCTCTGTTTGATTCTATTGCCAGGAACGGATACAAGATTATGCTAGATGACCTTACAGCCTACCGGAACAACTTAGCAGCTGCTGAGGAGGAGCCCCAGGGGTGGGATGCTCAGGTGCCGCCTCCACCTCACTTTGACTTGGGGCCGGATGGTTTCTATGGATGGTGATTACCAAGCTAGGCCAAAAGCCTAAGCTTGGGGGAGTACGTATTTCCACCGACATTACATTCATGTTCACACATTTCATTCTAGTTGTTGGTGTTTCGTACTTTTTCATTGTAATATCCATGCTAGATTTGTTTTCTCGCTTTCTTCTTCTGTGTTTGAAAAACTTTGAGAAAATCCAAAAATATTTCCTACTTCTATTCGGCTTTCCTTTCTAGCTTAGTTTAATTGTAGTATCAAAAGAAAACCCAAAAAGATTTCTCATTTTCTTCTTTTATTTGTTGGGAGCTTTCCCGTGTAAATAGTTTTTCTCTTTAATTTGCTTTCTTCAAGAAAAACCAAAAACCCCAAAAATATTTCAGTGTGTTTCTCTGAATTTCTTTTCTTTTTGTTTGAGTCCTACCAAGGAGAAGACCACGATGAAAATGTTGAGTGGCTCTCATATGCATCATTGTTAATCTAACAAAGAGCCCATTTTACCTTGTCTTCTCCTCTTGAATAAAATGTTTGCAGATTCCAGCTTAGTCCATGGAACTCTTGCACAATTATTATTTTCTTATCATTCGGTCATGCAAGTGAAAGGCAATAATGATGATATTTGATGAATTGACTGCGGCAGAGAAAAGCGGGTATAAACTCAACTTGTTTTTGTTTTTGTAAATATGTTTAGCCTAGTATCCTTGATTCAGCATATTATGATCAAACATGTTTGCAATGACTGTTAGAGATTATAGTTGTTCATACCATGATTAAGTAGCTAGGAGTGGATAATGATTTATCTTGGATGTCAACATGCATTAAAATGGTTGTGATGTGGTATGATGATATGGTATCCTCCTCCGAATGTTTCAAGTGGCTTGACTTGGCACATTTTCACGCATGTAGTTGAATCAAAACCAACATAGCCTTCATGATATTTATGTTCATGGTGTCCATATCCTACACATGCTAGTAGTCAATGTTTATTATATGTAATACATGTTCATGTCCGTTTTCGCTCTCTAGATTGCCGCTTCTCAATCTATTTGCTAGCCTTTGCCTGTACTAAGCGGGAATACTGCTTGTGCATCAAAATCGTTGAACCAAAGTTATCCCAGAGGAGTCCACTATATCTACCTATATACGGTATTACCCTGCCGTTCCAAAGTAAATTTGCATGTGCCATCTCTAAAAATTCAAATGAACATCTGTTTTGTATGCCTGGACCGCTCATGGAGCGACAGGGGGCGGTCGGTATCTTCCATGATAAGCGGGTTATTCTCATGATGAGTGTTTATTCACTCGTCCTTACACGAGAGGGGCGGTAATAGGGATTCTGATAACCCACAAGTATAGGGGATCACAACAGTTTTCGAGGGTAGAGTATTCAACCCAAATTTATAGATTCGACACAAGGGGAGCCAAAGAATACTTGAGAGTATTAGCAGTTGAGTTGTCAATTCAACCACACCTGGAGATTAAATATCTGCAGCAAAGTGATCAGTAGCACAGTAATATGATAGTTTGATAGCAGTAGTGACGGTAACAGTAGCGGTAACAGTAGTAGCAATAGTCTTGTAGCAGCTGGAACAGCAGCAACAGCAAGAGTAACTTAGCAAGAACAATAAGTGGAAAGCTCATAGGCACTGGATCGGTAACTCATTGGATGGTATTCGCCATGTAACAGTCATAATCTAGGGCGATGCAGAACTAGCTCCAGTTCATCAATGTAATGTAGGCATGTATTCCATAATTAGTCATACGTGCTTATTGAAGAGAACTTGCATGACATCTTTTGTCCTACCCTCCCGTGGTAGCGGGGTCCATAAGGAAACTAAGGGATATTAAGGCCTCCTTTTAATAGAGAACAGGAACAAAGCATTAACACATGGTGAATACATGAACTCCTCAAACTACGGTCATCACCGCGAAGTATCCCAAATATTGTCACTATGGGGTTGACGGATCATAACACGTAATAGGTGCATATGACTAGGCAAGATCGGATCAAGAACATGGATATAGAGATGATAACATACACGGTTCAGATCTGAAATCATGGCACTCGGGCCCTAGTGACAAGCATTAGGCATAACAAAGTCATAGCAACATCAATCTCAGAACATAGTGGATACTAGGGATCAAGCCCAAACAAAACTAACTCGATTACATGATGAATCTCATCCAACTCCTCACAGACCAGCAAGCCTACGAAGGAATTACTCACTCCCGGTGGGGAGCATCATGGAATTCGCGATGGAGAAGGGTTGGTGATGACGAAGACCGAAGATTCCCCTCTCCGGAGCCCCAAACGGGCGCCAGACCTGGCCTCCCGATGAAGAACATGAGGTGGCGGCGGCTCCGTATCGTAAAACGTGATGAAGCATTCTCCCTGATGTTTTCCTCCGAAAATAGGAATTTATAGTGGCGAAATTAGGGTCAGTGGGGCCACAAGGTGGGCACAACCCACCAGGGCGCGCCCTGGTGGGTGATGCTCACCCTGGCCCCCCTCTTCGGGGGATTTTGGCTCCAATAATTCTCATATATTCTAAAATAATTCTCCAAAAAGTTTCGTTCCATTCCGAGAACTTTTATTTCTGCACAAAAAACAACACCATGGTAGTTCTGCTGAAAACAACGTTACTCCGGGTTAGTTCCATTCAAATCATGCAAATTAGAGTCCAAAACAAGGGCAAAAGAGTGAGGAAAAGTAGATATGTTGGAGACGTATCAACTCACCCAGGCTTAAACCGTTGCTTGTCCTCAAGCAATTCAGTTGACAAACTAAAAGTGATAAAGAAAAACATTTATGAACTCTTTTGTTCTAGTTTACATATATATGCTTAAGTAGCACCCAGGTTTTCAGCAAAGATTATGACTAACCATGTCAACAATAATTCTTAGAAATTATATTAACTCATATCAATAACATAAGCAACTAGCGAGCAATAATAAGCGCCAACAATTTGTCAAAACAATCATGATACAATATGACAATAGTGGTATCTCGCTAGCCCTTTCTGAGACCGCAAAACATAAACGCAGAGCACCTCGAAAGTTCAAGGAGCAACTAAACATTGTAATTCATGGTTGAAAAGATCCAGTCATGCTACACCCAACATCAACTATACATAATGCATGAGGATGACAATAGTGCTCTCAGGTCTGGCGCTTGTTTGAGAAGATGATGACTCAACATAAAAGTAAATAGATAGTCCCTTCGCCGAGGGAAGAATGGATTTGCAGCGGTGTCAGAGCTAAATGTTTGAAACAAAGATAGATATAATTTTGGGAGGTACACCCTTCCTGTCAACGTCACGACCAAGAGTTATCACTATCTTCCATGCTAAACAAATTAGCGACGGTTCCCAAGCGGTAAAAGTAAAGGTTTACTCCCCCTCCACCAACAATCACACTCCACGGCTAGCCGCATCCACGGGTACCGTCCAAACCAACAACATTCCTGGGGGGGCTTTGTTTAATTAGTTTTTAGTTTTGATTTCGGGACTGGGAATCCCTATTACCGCCCCTCTCGTGTAATGAGGAGTGAATAAACACTCATCATGAGAATAACCCGCTTAGCATGGAAGATACTGACCACCCCTTGTCGCTCCATGAGCAGTCCAGGCACACAAAATATATGTTTTTTTTAATTTTTAGAGGTGGCACATGCAAATTTACTTGGAATGGCAGGGTAATACCGCATATAGGTAGATATAGCGGACTCATCTGGCACAACTTGGTTTCAGGGTTTTGATGCACAAGCAGTATTCCCGCTTAGTACAGGCGAAGGATAGCAAATAGATTGAGAAGCGGCCAGCTAGAGAGCGAAGACGATCATGAACATGCATTACATATAATCAACATTGAGTACTAGCATGAGTAGGATATGGACACCATGAACATAAATATCATGAAGGCTATGTTGGTTTTGATTCAACTACATGCGTGAACATGTGCCAAGTCAAGCCACTTGAAACATTCAGAGGAGGATACCATATCATCATACCGCATCACAACCATTTTAATGCATGTTGACACCCAAAATAAATCTTTATCCAGTCCTAGCTACTTAAGCATGGCATGGAAAACTATAATCTCAAATGGCCATTGCAAACATGTTTGATCATAATAAGCTGAATCAAGGATACTATGTTAAACATATTTACAAAAACAAAAACAAGTTGAGTTCATACCCGCTTTTCTCTGGCACAGTCAATTCATCAAATGTCGTCATTATTGCCTTTCACTTGCACGACCGAATGATAAGGAAACAATAATAGTGCAAGAGTGCCGTGGACTAAACTGGAATCTGTAAACATTTTATTCAAGAGGAGAAGACAAGGTAATATGGGCTCTTTTTTAGACAAACAATAATGCAGATGGGAGCCACTCAACAATTTCATTGTGGTCTTCTCCTTGGTACGACTCAAGTAAAAAAGTAAAGAATTTCAGAGAAACACACTGAAATATTTTTGGAGTTTTAGGTTTTCCTTGAAGGAGGCAAATTAAAGAGGAAAAACAAAAACGATAAAAACTATTTACATGGGAAAGCTCCCAACAAGTAAAAGAAGAAGCGAGAAATCTTTTTGGGTTTTCTTTTAATGCAACAATTGAACTAAGCTAGAAAGAAAAACTAAAATGAAGTAGGAAATATTTTTGGATTTTCTCAAAGTTTTTCAAACACACAAGAAGAAAGCGAGAAGACAATTTTAGCATGGATATTACAATGAAAAAGTATGAACACCGACAACTGGAATGAAATGTGTGAACATGAATGTAATGTCGGTGGAAATACGTACTCCCCAAGCTTAGGCTTTTGGCCTAGCTTGGTAATCACCATCCGTAGTAATAATAGTCTGGGCGATGGCTCATTGAGGCCCTCGGAGCAGACTCCACGGCCCTCCTGGCAGCTTCAACCTCCGCGTTGTACGCATGGGCTTCGCTCTCAAGGACATAATATCTTCCCCTGTTGTGAAAATCAAAGAGAGCAGGAGCAGGCAAAGCGACAGGCACAACAGGTTTCTTATTAAATCTCAAGGTATAGGTGTAGTTAGTGGCCATACCCGTAAGGAACTTAGGACGCTTCATGGCATCAAAGTCTAAATACTGAGTAGGTAAAATGGGGTCATTAGGCCATGGCGAGATATTTAATCTTTCCGCTACACGGGAGGCATAGGTTCCTCCAAAAAAATTACCATTGGCAGCATTAAGCTGCAGCCACCATGCAACAATTGCACCAAGATTATAATTCTTATTCCCAGTTCTGGTAGTATGTAAGAGGCTCAAATCATGGGCACACAATGTGCTACAATCTTGTTTGCCTATGATACATTTACCGTTAAAGAGCGCAAAATATTGTATCGATGGAAAATGGATGCTATTAATTCTCCCCTGTGTTACCTCCCTGTCTTCATCGAAGCAAAGATTAACTAAAAATGACACGTATTCAGATTTTGTTGGTTCGTCGAGGGAACCCCAATATGGAAGTTTACATGCTTCACTGAACATTTCTAACGACATGGTGAAGGAATGGTCATACAGGTTGAATGAAACTCTAGACTCACGAGAAAAATATTTAAATTTCTTTGTGAAGGTTTTCGTGAGCTCGAGGTGTTGGGGGCACTTATCTGCGATGATGGGAGAAAGCTCTGTATTATGAATAAATTGGTCAGATTCCTCCTTAATACCTGCGCCTTCCATGAACTCGTCGCACGGCCACAAGCATGATTTGGTGGTGGCATCTCGCATCGAGCTTTCGCTTGGTTCAACATAAGATTGCCGAACCGAGCTTCCACTTGATGAGGCTTCCGAGGATCTCCTCCTCGAAGAACTCCTAAAGAATTGCATTTTTATTCCTATAAAAATTTCTGAAAATTTTTAGTCCAGAAAATTTTTGTCAACAAAACTTTGTAAGATTGTTAGCAACTACTCCTAACCATGCATAGGGGCCATATTGAGCATTCAAACTACTTAGAACTCTAAGAATTCAACATGCAAGCTCATCTACATCAGCACCAAGAATAGCTAATTACTCTAAAAATAACCCACTAAAACGAAAACTAATTGGAGCAATGGAGGAGTCACATAACAAGTAGCAATCCCTCCAAACAGTTTCAGAAACGGAGCTTCGAACAAAGAGATTGAAATCCGCGGGTTAGAGAGCAAGAACACGAGAATGGTGGATGTGGTGATTTTTTTCCTGGAGGTAGGTAATGATGTGGGCTAAAGAGATAAGTGAGGGGGCCCACGTGGGGGCCACAATCCACCAGGGCACGCCTGGGGGTGCTGGCGCGCCCTGGTGTCTTGTGGGCACCAGGTGCACCCCCCCTCTGGTATTATTTGCACCAAAAATTCATAAATATTCGGAAAAATATCGTGTTCAATTTTTAGAGCATTCTGAGAATTTTTATTTTTGGGTCATTTTTTATTGCACGGGAAAACAGAAAACAGGATAATCATGGCATTTTATTTTATTCGACTAGCTAAAACAGAAAATAAAAGGTAGGAGCAGAAAGTTGTGCTTACTATATTAATCGACTTCATACCTCTCAAAAATGATTCATTAATAAGGTTGATCAAGTCTTATTAACAACCACTTCTGATTAGCATGAAATCGAAGAACTTTCGTAAAACACTAAGTTACCTCAATGGGGATGTGCATATCCCCAACAATAAGTATATCATATTTCTTTTTCACAGTAGGAAGAGGTAATTGAAAGCTTCCAATAGTGATGGTCGGAGATTCTTCAATAACATTGATATGAAAAGTGACTTTGCTTTTATTGCAATCAATAACAGCCCCTACAGTATTCAAAAAGGGTCTACCAAGGATAATCGGCATGTTGTCGTCCTCGGGCATCTCAAGAATAACAAAGTCAGTTAGAATAGTAACATTTGCAACAACAACGGGCACATCCTCACAAATACCGATAGGTATGGCTGTTGATTTGTCAGCCATTTGCAATGATATCTCAGTAGGTGTGAGTTTATTCAGATCAAATCTTTTATATAAGGAGAAAGGCATAACACTAACACCGGCTCCCAAATCACACAAAGCAGTTTTGACATAGTTTCTTTTAATGGAGCAAGGTATAGTTGGTATTCCAGGATCTCCAAGTTTTTTGGGTACTCCATCCTTCAAAGAAATTAGCAAGCATGGTGGAGATTTCAGCTTCAGGTATCTTTCTTTTATTTGTGATGATGTCCTTCATATACTTAGCATAAGGGGCCATCTTCAAGATATCGGTTAAGCGGGTACGCAAAAAGACTGGCCTAATCATCTCAACAAAGCGCTCAAATTCTTCATCATCCTTTTTCTTAGATGGCTTAGGTGGAAATGGCATGGGTTTTTGAACCCCACTAGTGCAGAACCGGCCACTAGTCCCGATTGGGAAGGGCCTTTAGTCCCGGTTACCCAACCTGGGCTAAAGTATAGGGACTAAAGCCCCCCCCCCTTTAGTCCCGGTTGGCCAGGAACCGGGACTAAATACCGGCCACGTGGCGGGCTGGAGCCGTGGTGAGCCGGGGACCAAGGTTTTGGCTTTATTGTTTGCTTTTCCTTTTCATTTTGTGTTTTCCATTTAATTTTTTTGTTCATTTCAAAGATATTTTACGCTACTACATAATGTATACGTTATGCATATATAATAGAATTTCTCGTAGAACCAATCATATATCATAGAATTTCTCGTACGACCATGCATACACATACACACACACACGCACACATATATATATATATATATATATATATATATATATATACACACACACACACACAATTTGGTATATACAATTTCTCCTACAATTTGAAGATCATTACATCTGGAAATGGTATTCTCCGTCGGGAGCTATGACCTGCTCAAGCAAACATCCCGCCATTTCCTCTTGAAGTGCTCGTATGCGGTCCGTTGGTAGGAGCCTATCGCGCATCTCCACCTTCTGTAAAGAAGGAGATCAATATGAATATATTAGTTGTGTGTATATATATTAGATCATGATAAAAAAATGTGAATAGTATTTACGTACCCAAAGATGTCTTGCATCGATCTTCTTTTCGGTCATAAAGCGAATGTTCTCACAAACATAGTATGCACGTAAATTAGTCCCGGTTGGTTGTTTCATGGACTATGCGAGAATAGAATTCAATCAGATAATAATCAAGCATGATAATGGTATTGAAACTAGAATTAAAGAGATGCGCGGACGTAGCTAGTACTACTTAATTATAATTACCTTGGACCGTCGCCATCTCAGCTCTGGTTTCCATTTACCATCAATCTCTTCGATGAACTTTTTCCAAACCCTGCCCGGCAAAGAAAATGAATAAAGGATCTATTAATTACTTGATATCAGGAATTGAACTAAAGAGGCCGACATAGTGCGATAATGATTGAAATTACATGTCGAGCATGAAATACATGTTTTTGTATTCTGAAGAGTCTTTATTTAGTGAGTCCAGTACTTCAACAGTTCCCTCGTTAACTCTAATGATTAGCATTACCAAGTGGTATCTGCGCACACGTTTGTATAATTAAGCGGTCATGCATTGTGCATTCAACTACACACTTAACATCGAGTAAGCAAAAATAGAATTTGTAGTACAAGACAGTAAAGGCTCACCTGAAGTTGTAAGGAAGTAGTATTTCTCGGTTGGTATATAATCTCTTTAAAAACATTAGCAAGCTTTTCTCTGTGTCATTTTCGTACTTAGTTAACACCTCTTCATTAACAGTATTTGGGTCAATGAACCCAATGCCATGGACTCCATCTTTATTCAATTCAAAAATCTTCATTCTGCATAATACCATACATAGAATATAGTGAGCATAATTAATTACAGCCAATGAAAGAGCTGTGCTAGAGACTTAAATTAAAGCAGAAACAAATCACTTACATACAATAGCAACTGACGAGAGATTTGTCGAGTGCGTATTGTTTGAGTGTCGTCGTTTTCTTACGATAGATGCCATGGGGTGGCTTATCGAGAGTGGTTGGGGCCGAAGGACGCCGGTGGACTCTGGGAGCGGGATCGGGGACAAGCGGTGCGGGACACACGATGTACCCAGGTTTGGGGCCCTCCATGGGAGGTAACACCCCTAGTCCTGCTAGTCTGGTTGATGAACCAAAAGGGGCTACAATGGTGCTCCTTGAGCTGTCTGGGTAGAGGAGGAAGAAGGAGCTAGCTTGCTCTCCTCGCCTCTCTACGTGAGTGTGTGCGTGTGTGTGTGTGTGGGAATCGATTGCCCCATGCATGGGGGAGCTCCGGGGGGTTTTATAGGCCAACCCCATGGATTACATTATGTGTAGAAGGTGCCGGAGGGTCCCAGATGGCGGTCTCTCTAGCCGGGCATGGGGCCCCCGGCTGAGGAGTCTTGTCGTTGGTAGTGCCCGCCGGCTGCAGGGTCCCGTCGCTGGTAGGGCCCGCCGGCTGCAGGGTCCTGTCGGGAGCCGGAAGGGGCCCGCTTGGCAGACTCACGTGCTTGTCATGTCGCGGCATGGGTCGTCCTACGGGGCGTCGTCTTGCGGTAGCCGGCCGTAGTCAGCGGTACGGCCGGCCACACTGTGGCTATGCCGGGGCAGGTAATGGGGTGGTTGAGGGCGTGCCGGCATTGTGCCGCCTGCCCGGTCGCAGTCGGCCGGGGTCAGAGCCACTGTTGCCTCCACTGTGGCCATGCGGGCGCGGACCACCGACGCGACGAGGGCCACTGTAGCCACGCGTGCCCTGACTGCGGTACCGGAGGCACTGCTGACACGCCGGGCGTCAGGTCGTCGACCTGCGGGGCGTGGCGACCGGACGGGAGCCGACCCTTCGGCCAGAAGGCTAGGAGTCTCCACCACTGGCCGGCCGGCTCGTCGCAGCCGGCCGCGCGGAGCCAGACTACAGGGTGAAGCGGATCGCCCTATAGTCGTTTTTTGAAAAGCTGGAGTAAAGACCCAGCTGAGGCTACCCTGGGGTTATCCCGCCGACAGTAGTCCCTGAAGCAGGGGGCCCGCCGGCGAGCCGCGGCGGACCTCCCCATCTTGAGTCTCGCATTTTAGGACCACGGGGCAGTCCAGGAGCCGGAGGATGTGAGATCTCGGCGGCCGGCCCCGCAGCCGGCCGACGCTTCGCCAGGCGCCTCGACCACCTCGAGGGGCAGAGGAGGCGCGCCACATGGGGAGCGTGGCGGGCCGCGGCCTGACAGGCCACGCGGAGGACAAGACTGGGCTGAAGGGCGGGGCCAACTTCGGTCGCGGCCTCGGACCGCGCGCATGGATCTTCTGCGGACCGGGCCGTCGGGTTGCGTTCCCGAAATGCCTTAACGCCCTTCCCGCGCGTGGTGGAACTAGTGGGGTTTGTGCGCGACGGATCCGCTCCCCACTACTCTGCGTGGGGTTTAAATGGGAGGGCAGAGGAGCGGAATGGGGCATTCGCTCCCCTGCCCCCGCACGTCGTCTTTGTCGCCCGTCCCCCTCCCCGCATTGAGAGAGAGAGAGAGAGAGGAGAGGCCGCCCGTCCGCCACCCCGCCGTCGGGAGTTGTGACGCGACCGAGCCCATGCGCCCCGCCGCCGCGACCAAGACTTCCTCGAGGCGCATGGCGGGCAAGGGGGCCTGGGACGGCAGCGATGTCGACAAGGCCTATATTGAACACCTCCGCCACCGCCGCAAGCTGCCGCCGGCGGAGAACTTGGAGGCGCACATCGCAGAGGTGGAGAATGCGCCGGCCCCATGAGAAGGCGAGCTGGTGGTCTTCGCCGAGCACTTCACCCGCGGGCTCGGCCTGCCGGCGAGCGTGTTCTTCCGGCGCTTCCTCATGCGCTTCGGGCTGCAACCGCACCACCTTAGCTCCAACGCCATCCTGCAGCTGGCGGCGTTCGTCACCCTCTGCAAGGGCTTCCTGGGAGTGGAGCCATGCCTCGACCACTGGTGCTGGCTCTTCTACCTGAAGCGCCAGACGGTCAAGATCCAGGGAACCGGCCAGAAGGTTATGACCGCCTGCGGAGCCGATCTGGTCCATTATCGCCCCGGAGCCGGGTTCCCACAGCTTCCCCTGCAGGATTCGGTGAAGAGTTGGCAGAAGGGGTTCTTCTACATGAAGAACGTGAAGCCGGAGGAGGACTACATCAACCTCCCCGACTTCGTCGACCAGCCGTCGGTCGCGATGCAAAACTGGAGGACGCCTCCGCCCCAAGCACCCGAGACGGCGGACCGGCTCTGCGAGCGGCTGATGGTGATGACCAAGACGGAGGGGCTTACGGCCGTGGATCTCCTGGCCACGATGGTGGCATGACGGGTGCAGCCACTGCAGTGCCGGCCGCACCTCGTCTGCCAGATGGGAGGGCGGCACAACCCCTGCCGGCTCTCCACCAAAGAGCTGAAGGCGGTGCAGGTGGCGAGGAGGGTGAACTCCATCTCGGCCGCCAAGATGGACGAGGGCGAATGGCGATGGGGGAAGGCCCCGTACAGCCGGGACCGTCAGGCTCTGCGGGTACGTGCCGAGCCGTCCCCCACCCTTTTTCCTTCTGAAGTTGGCGTTCCTCCCTAGCCTGACGGCGGAGGGGCTTCTCTTGCGTGCAGGTTTTTCCTCAGCTGCAGAATTACGGGGAGCCGGCTGCCGACATGGCGTAGTCGAACCCCGAGGAGGTCGAAGACGCCAACGATGTGGAGCCGGCCGAGTCAGAGCGGGCTGGTGTGCCCGGAACCGGCGGGACGAAGGCGGAGGCAACCGAGTCGGCGGGTGAGTTCCTCCCCCAGTCTCTTTTGCGGGGCCGGCCTGACGATGACGCTGAATGAGAGAAGGTGTGCGATGCAGCAGCCCCGGAGGACCCCGAAGCTTCGGGAGACGACGCCACCGTGCCGAGGAAGCGCGTTCGCCGGGTCGACCGCGAGCCCAGCCGAGGCGACGCGGTCGCGGGCAGAAAGGGGAAGCAGCCGGCTAGCTCCAGGCTGGCCCCCAAACGGGCAGCCAGCGGCCAGTCGGGAGGCAGCCGTGGAGGCGGTGGGAAGAAACCGCGGGTCGCCCGGACGGGCCCCACCAGGGGGCGGTCCCTATTAGCGTCGGGTAAGTTTTCTCTGAGTTCTTGCTCGGTTTCCGATCGGCCTTCTTTCCTTATTTTGTTTATCCAGGGAGCCGCATGCCCTGGGTAGGGCCACGACCGTCGAGACGTCGGGGACAGCACCGCCGACCACCGCCGATGAAAGGGAGCGCGAGGCATGGCGGGACCTCGAGGCAGCCGAGCGAGAACGACTTGAGGAGGAGCACCGCCCGTTGGCGGAGGCGGCGCGGAAGCAGCCGCCAGGGAAGGCCTGCGTGGGGGCGGCCGGCCAGTCGTGGGAGCCATTTCGCCTTGGCCGGGAGAGGTGGTCCAAGGACAAGCATGACCCCGCACGGCGGGCGGAGGCGGATGCGCGGGCCGAGGAGGAGGCGCGCGCGGCTGCGTGCGCGGCGGACGCCGCCAAGAGGACGGAGTCAGACCGCAACACGGCACCGCCAGGGACGGACGATGCGCCGCCGGGCGCTGATGAGCCCCCGGAGGTCGTCGTTCCAGAGGCAGAGGTCCCGACTCTGGAGGAGATCCGAGAAGGCGCTGCCGGAGGCGGTGTACCGGAGATCGAGACCGCAACGCCCGGAGGGGTGGCCGCCACCGGCTCGTCAGCCGGGGCAGCCGGAATTGCGGTGCAGGGAAGAGCGGGTCCCATAGTTGTCACAGCGCGGGGTCCGCCCGAGCCCGCCGACGGGGGTCGGCCACAGGAGAACTGGGCCGCAGCCGGTGGCACGCCCATAAACGACGGGCCGAGCGCCCTTGGGGCCGCGGTGGCTGCGGTCGTCGCTGAGTTTGGCGCCTGCCGCGCCCAGGCGGTGCAGGAGGCCTAGGCCACCAGCAACCGGCTGGCGCACCTCGAACAGTCCATTGCGGTAAGTGATACGGGGCACGCCCGTGTGCGTCGATCTTTTCACACTTGGAGGGGAAAAAGGTAGAAATCACGAAAGAAAACGCAAGCTCATGGACAAACTTCGATCACACATCCACTAAGAACAAGCAACTCACGAGATTCAAGGCCTCCTCCCCGGAGTGAGCAAGAACTACCGGTTACTTGTGTCCGTCCGTTCTTTGTGGATCTAATTACCTCGTGTGTTTGCTTGTTCTTAGTGGATGTGTGATCGAAGTTTGTCCATGAGCTTGCGTTTTCTTTCGTGATTTCTCCCTTTTTCCCCTCCAAGTGTGAAAAGATCGACGCACACGGGCGTGCCCCGTATCATATTGGTATCATGAGCCACGTTGATTCACACCTTGGAGTCTCCCCCTCCATTTGCTAGCCAATTTTTTCTTTGATTTGACCTAATTTTGAATATCCCCACAGAAATAGACATACCAAAAATTTCTTGGATTCGTTGGATTTGAGGAGATTTTGTTGATTGTGATCCATGGATTTCGTTGTGAACAAGTGGATCTAGCTTTGCCCTATCATTCCCATCATTTCCTTCCGCAAAATCGACCGAATTTTTCTTCTAACCCGCGGATTCGGACCTGCAGTTGCGCCCAGGAGCGGTACAACCGCACGTACAAGCGGTACAACCGCTAATTCCCCAGGTCGCTCCAGGAGCGGTACAACCGCCCCTCCCAAGCGGAACAATCGCCCATCCCAGTTTCAGCATCGGCTGATTCACCATTTGGACTATAACTTCTACTCTCGAACTCCGATTTGAGTGCTCTTTGGCTCGTTCTGAAGCTATCGACGTGCCCGGGATCCTCATCTTGGTTGTACCACCATTTTACTTCATCAAATTTTCTCATTTTGGCATCTTTGCCTAGGCTTTCACCATAAACTTCCACCATCCTAACCCAATTTTTCTTTGAGATTTTGAGTTGCGGTTTCCGTTTCCTAAGGTGTTTCGGCTAATTAGGAACGGTTCTACATCGACAACGCTGCTACTAATCATTTCCCCGGTTTGTCGCCAACCACATCTTCATTGACACCAACCATAAGCAAGGACGGTAACCGTCACGACACTCTTGACATATACCCTTGCCATTGCATTGTTGACCCGATCCTATTTGCGTTACTTACCTATCGAGACTAGCCATTGAGTATTGCCGGGCTATGTTACTTATGCACTTTAGTGATACATACTCCGCATTGCTACAAATAGCGTGCATTTATCATCGTATCTCCTTTTGTGTTACAATAGTACTCGCATACATCATTGTTATATTCGTGTGCACGTCCCGCATAGTGATCATTCCAAATATCATCCTCCAAAGGAGAAGCAAAGCAAAGCTTTTAAGCAAAAGCAAAAGAGCATTAGCATCGCAAGTTGCATATCATATTCGATCATTTGAGCGAGAGATTTTGTGCCAAGCACGTAAATAGCAAAAGTTGGATATAGGAAGACGTCTAGTTTTGCTTCGCATAGGTGTGCACAAGTCCGTATCGCGCCCATTCATGCAATCGTGCTAGTGTCTCTCCACTATTGTGCACCTTGAGCTTACCGTGGCTTCCACATTTTGCGCTCATTTTTCGGTGTTACAATCCCACTTTCCTATACGTGTGTGTTATAGTGCTTACTCATTGCTAGAAATCTACCTCGCCTCATTTACGAATTTGCGGATCTATCTCAACTAGATTTAATATTATTCTCGAATTACTTGAATTTTTGTGCCACCATCCTAACCAAGCTACTCCATAAGCATTATTTGTGTAGGTGTGAGAGGGACATTCTTCGGTACCAATTCTACTACTTTCATGCTTGCACATTGAGTGAACTTGATCCAATCTCAACCTTTGGAACGGTAATTGGTATTGTTTCTCACTCTTCCACTTATATGTTGTTGAGTGCTATGGATAGGAACATCATGTTGAACCCGGCATTCGAGGAGCACGACGACGACGCGACCAACCACGTCACCAAGTTGCACTTCTTCAGCGCAAACAAGGCAATTACGCAAGTGCAACATGCCTTGAATTATCGCATCGACAACCTCGCCACCGACTTGCGCGAATCCGAGGCGCGCACACGGGACTACCTTGACAACAAGCTATCAAGCCAAATGGAGGAACTTCGGTCCTTGATGGTCAACCGCGCTCCCTCTACTTCGACTACGTCAAGACGGCGCTCAAGCCGACACTCATCGGAGTACTCTTCCGACGCAAGCCCCCGACGAGCATGTGTTCATCACCAAGACGAACACTCCAACCCAAGTTCTCCACAAGGTCGTCACCGTCAAGACAATCCTTTCCATGGCAATGGACTTCAAGATCGCGTCCGCGCTCGAGAACGTCGCCGCCAACAAGAGCAAGATGCATTGGAGCAAGAACAACAACGCCAAGATCAAGAACAACGACGCCGAGAAGAAGAACAACATCGTCGTCATGAACGAGCGCTTGAGGCACATCGCGGTTTGCAAGAAGCTACTCGTGCCTTGGAGGAGCGCAACCGACAAGCTCATCACGAGCAAGAAGCACTTCGCCAAGCACAACAAGAAGAACTCCGTCGACAACGACAAGAGGAAGCCAATCGCCATGAGGAGCATCAAGAAAGGTGCAACCGAGTGCGTCCACTGCGTCGCCATCCTCAAGATCATCGTGTTGAACCCGACAATGAAGATGAGCAAGAACAAGATCAACGTCAACACGCTCAAGGCAATGACAATGAGGATCCACCTCCAAGACAAGGATTTCGGCATCACAACCACAATGATGAACAACGCTTCGGCAAGCTCAAGTTCACAATGCCAAAGTTTTCCGGAAGCAATGATCCCGAAGACTACTTGTCATGGGCCCTCAAGGTTGACAAGATCTTTCGCCTCCACAACTATGATGAAGAGAAGAAGATAGCCATGGCTTCCCTTGAGTTCCAAGACTATGTCCTTATTTGGTGGGAACAAGTGATTGAGCGAAGAAGGGAGAGTGGTGAACCTCCTACCACCACTTGGGCCCAAATGAAGGATCTCATGCGAGCTCGGTTTGTGCCTACACATTACAACTGGTATCTCTTCAAGAAGATCCAACAACTCAAGCAAGGCACCAAGTCGGTAGAAGAGTACTACCAAGAGATGGAGATCGCTATGATCCAAGCCAATGTCCAGGAAGATGACGAGCAAACAATGGCACGCTTCTTGAATGGCCTCAACTACCAAGTCAAGAAAATTGCCGACTTCCAACCATACTCCAACCTTCTAGAACTTGTACATCAAGCAACCAAGGCGGAACGACAAGTGCAAGATGACTACAAGTACTCCAAGTTCTCCTCCAAGACCTACGGCTCAAGTGCTCAAGCTACTACAACAATGACAACTTCAACTACGAAATCTACAACACCTACCGGTGACAAGTCAAGCTACAAGGACAAGATGACTTCGTCAAGCCGACCAACCTCAAGCACCTACAAGCTGAGGGCTTCATCCTCTACCCCAACACCGGATGCTACCGCCAAGACAAGCTCCATCAAGTGTTTCACGTGCTAAGGGCAAGGCCACAAGACCTTCGAATGCCCAACCAAACGCAACATGATCCTCCTCGACGATGGCACCTACGACTCTATGAGCGACGACAAGATGCAAGCTTTGGAGCAAGTGGACATACACCGCCAAGTGAATGAAGATGAAGATTCGCAAATCTTTTGCGACAACGATTCGAGCCTCGCTCTTGTTGTCTCCAAAGTTTTTACGCTCCAACGACAAGAAGATGAGAACCAACGTTGCCACATCTTCCACACCAAGGCGGGCATCCAAGGAAAGTCCGTCAAGGTCATCATCGATGGAGGGAGTTGTCACAACTTGGCAAGTGAAGACCTTTGTTCCAAGCTACAATTGTTCAAGAAAAAGCACCCTCGTCCCTACAAGGTCCAATGGCATAGTGATTCCGGAACCCTCCAAGTTGACCACACCGTGGAAGTTTCCTTCAAGATAGGCGCATATGAAGACACTCTCGAGTGTGATGTGGTGACAATGTCCGTTTGCCACCTCCTACTTGGTAGACCTTGGCAATTCGATCGTGGCGTCACACACAACGGTCGGAGAAATCAATATAGCTTCAAGATGAAGGGCAAGCAATATGTGCTACGACCAATGACTCCAAGTCAAGTCATCGCCGACAAACAAGCTACATCCCATCGTGGAGATAGAAGTGAGAGAGTGATCCACATCAAAGAGAGTGAGTGCCAAAAGCCAAAAATGAGCGACTCCATGATGAGGGACATGAGAGATATAGTTCTTTTAGCCACCAAAAGAGATTTGAGGGATGTGAGTGAGAGTCCATCGACCATTCTTCACTATGTACTTGTGTGCAAAGATGACGTCGTTCGGACTAACCCTTCACAACATCTTCCTCTTGTGTTATATAAGTTGTTGCAGGAATTCAAGGATGTGTTCCCTGATGAGCTACCTCCGGGACTACCTCCAAAACGAGGGATCGAACACCACATCGACCTCATCCCCGGAACACCGCTTCCTAACAAGGCTCCCTACCACGTCAACCTCGACGAAACAAAGGAAATACAAAGGCAAGTCCAAAAACTCCTAGATAAAGGGCATGTACGTGAGAGTTTAAGTCCTTGTGCGGTTCCGGTCATTCTAGTGCCTAAGCATGATGGTGCTATGCGCATGTGTTCCGATTGCCGTCCTATCAATGCTATCACCATTCGATACCGTCACCCCATTCCTCGCTTAGATGTTGTGCTTGATGAACTTAGTGGTGCCACTATATTTTCTAAAATTGACTTAAAAAGTGGTTACTACCAAATCCGCATACAAGAGGGTGACGAGTGGAAAACTGCTTTTAAGACAAAATTTGGTCTCTATGAATGGTTAGTGATGCCCATGGGCTTATCCGAAGCACCGGGCACTTTCATGCGTGTTATGCACAATGTTTTGCGACCCCTCATAGAATATTGTGGTGTGGTCTATTTTGACGATATTCTTGTCTTTAGCAAGTTTCTTGAGGAGCATGCTACACATGTTCGTGATGTTTTGCAAATCCTTAGAAAGGAACAACTCTATGCAAACATGGAGAAATGCACATTTGGTGTTGAAAAGGTTGTTTTCTTAGGTTCTGTAGTATCTTCTAAGGGTGTTCACGTAGATGAAACTAAGATTGATGCTATTAAAACTTGGCCCACACCAACGAATTTGCAACAAATGCGTAGTTTCCTACGACTAGCCGGTTTCTATCGACGTTTTGTCAAAGACTTTAGCACTATTGCATCACCTCTCCATGCTTTGAGCAAGAAAAATGCACCATTTATTTGGGGTCCTTCCCAAGACACCGCATTTCATGAACTTAAAAATTTGCTCACTCATGCACCTTTGCTTGCTTTGCCCAATTTTGATAAAACATTTGAAGTGCATTGTGATGCTAGCGGTAATGGAATAGGTGGTGTACTCATGCAAGAGAAGCGTCCTATCGCGTACTTTAGCGAGAAACTATCCGGTGCTCAACTAAACTACCCCATCTATGACAAGGAATTATATGTTTGGTGAGAGTTCTACATGTGTGGGAACATTACTTGCGCCCTCATGAGTTTGTTATCCATACCGACCACGAAATGCTTAAGTATTTAAAGGGTCAAACTAAGTTGAACAAACGACATGCTAAATGGAGTGAATTCATTGAATCCTTCCCTTATGTCATCAAATACATTAAGGGTAAGGAAAACGTTGTGGCGGATGCTCTTTGCCGCAAATGCATGCTAGTTACTCAACTTGAAGTGAATGTTGTTGGTTTTGAGAACATCAAAGACTTGTATGAGCATGATGCCTATTTTGCTAATCCTTACGCTATGTGCCAAGTAAAAACTTGTTGGGAGAACTATTATATGAAAGATGGCTATCTTATGCATGCTAACAAATTGTGTATACCCGAGTCTTCTCTTCGTTTGTTGCTTTTGCAAGAGGCTCACGGTGGAGGACTTATGGGTCACTTTTGATGCGACAAGACATATGCCACACTATCCAACAAGTACTTTTGGCCCAAGATGTTTCGTGATGTTGCACGCTTCACCAACCGATGCTCGACATGCCGCAAAGCTAAGTCCAAAGCTCAATCCCATGGTCTTTATATGCCTCTACCTATACCTTTCCAACCTTGGGAAGACATTAGTATGGATTTTGTGCTTGGCTTGCCACGAACTAAAAATGGCCATGACTCCATTTTTGTAGGTGTGGATCGCTTTTCCAAGATGGCTCATTTCATTCCTTGTCACAAGATAGACGATGCTTCACATATTGCAAATTTGTTTTGTAGGGACATCTTGCGACTACATGGCATCCCAAAGACCATTTTCTCGGATCGAGACGTCAAATTCTTGAGCTACTTTTGGAAGACCCTATGCGCCAAGCTCGGAATCAAGCTTCTATTCTCTTCGGCATATCACCCTCAAACCGATGGACAAATGGAAGTGACGAACCGGAAACTTTCTACCCTACTTCGCGTGTTGATCAAGAAGAACATCAAGGAATGGGAAGATTGCCTCCCCATCGCCGAGTACGCCTACAATCACGCAAGTCACTCCACCACCGGCAAGGCTCCATTCGAAGTGGTCTTCGGCTTCAATCCGTTGTCCCCATTGGACATCCTACCTCTACCACTCCAAGAGCACGTCAACATTGATGCAAGTGCAAGGGCAAGCTACATCAAGAAAATGCATAAAGATACAAGGCGCACGATCGAACGTGAAGTGGAGCGAGTCACCGCCAAGCGCAACACCAACAAGCACCCCATGGTGTTCAAGCCCGGTGATCTTGTGTGGCTACACCTCCGCAAGGACCGTTTCCCCACCGAGCGCAAGTCCAAGCTTCTTCCTCGTGCCGATGGACCATTCAAGGTAATGGCATGCTACAACAACAATGCCTACAATATCGACATTCCAAGCGACAAGTACAACGTGAGCGACACCTTCAACGTCACGGACCTATCTCCGTTCCATGGTGATGAAGATCTTGATCCGAGGACGGATCTCTCACAAGGGGGGGGGGAGATGATGCGGAGCATCCCATGTACATCCCCATGGACCCATCATCAACACCTCAAGCTCCAAGTGATGCCAAGGCCCCACTAGAGGGAAGATCTCACGAGATTCAAGGCCTCCTCCCTAGAGTGAGGAAGAACTACCGGTTACTTGTATCCGTCCGTTGTTTGTGGAGTTAATTACCTCATGTGATTGCTTGTTCTTAGTGGATGTGTGATCGAAGTTTGTCCATGAGCTTGCTTCTTTCGTGATTTCTCACTTTTTCCCCTCCAAGTGTGAAAAGATCGACGCACACAGGCGTGCCCCGTATCAGTAAGGGCTCAAGGTCTTGTCTTTTTTGCTTTGGTCTTTTTGCTTTTCTAGTGGGGGCGTGCTAGCGCACCCACTGGGTGTAGCACCCGAGACTTGGGCCGGCTGGGACGCAGGCGGGTCGAGTCTAATTGCGTAGCGTCTTTGTTTCTGTGTCCCTCGCAGGCCGTCCACAACCGTCGGGTGGCTGCGTACAACACGCTGTTGGGCTTGTATCGGGGAGCCGAAAGCCGGCTGGCCGTCGTGTCCGCGGATCTGCAAGGTACGCATCTTATGAGTTTCCAGTGGGAGCGCGCGAGCGCACCCACTGGGTGTAGCCCCCGGGATTCAGGCCGGCTACTCCGAAGGCGGGACGAATCCCCATCTTTGCTTGCTTTCTGACAGAAGCGTCTTCGTGGCGAGCAGCCACCCATGCCGAGACGGTCTGCCTCCGTCCCCAGGTGGTGCAGCTTGGCGAGCGGCAGGACCTCCTGTCCATGGAGTGCGACCGGCTCAACCAGGAGGCGGATCGGGAGCAGGCGGGGAAGGACGGGCACGAGGCGGCCCACCGCCGGGAACCGGAGGAGCGGGAGGCGATCCACCGCTCCTTCTCATGAGCAGCTAACTTCTTTTTCTGAGCAGCTTCATAAAGCAATGCTTGAGCAAGTTCTGTTGCTTTAATAGAATTTATAGACCTGTCAATTTCCTCCTGTGTACTGCCCAACACTAGACCACTATCTACAGCAGATTTTACTAGACTAGCAGAATCAATGGAATTGCAAATAGCATATCTGTTAGTAGAAGGCATACCTGGTTCATCAAGATTCTTGCGTGAAGCCATCCTTTCTGCACGTTGCTGAATAGGCATGCCATCCTTCGGGATCCTATCCTAGCACTTGTCCTCGTTGCTTTAATTCTTGCGTTTGCACCTCATTGAACTTCTCTTGTTCTTTGGTCATTCCAGAAAAAACCTCCATACCTTAATAATAGGGGCTTGTGTATAAAGGAAAGCAGCAAACCGGTCAAAGGCGAAGCTGGAGCGTGAGATAGCCCATCGCCAGGAGCTGGAGGCCAAGGATGCCTCGCTAGCGAAGGCGGCCAAGCACGCGCAGGCGACGCAGGCTGAGCACGAGCACCGGATCCAGGAGTGGTCGGCCAGGGATGTTGCGCTGCAGGAGGAGGCGCACGCGGTGGACCGACTTCTGGCTGGTATGTTTTATTGTTTCTCTTGTCTTCGTGTGTCGGATCCGGGCCAACGTTTCCGTTCTCGCTCACCCTGCACCCCCCTCTCCCTTAGGGCTCTTTCCGAGTATGCAAGAGGTCACAGAATTGGCCGTGGAGGCCCATCGCGAGGATCAGTGGGCGCAGGGGATCCCCTTCGGGTCACTTGGCGCCTGGACCATGGACGAGGTGGGGATTGCCGCCAAGGTGCGTCTGACCGAGGTGGTCCGGGCCATGAAGCGACTTTAGGGTGCCGGCTCGGCACTAGTTCACACCCTTTGGCCGGGTGCGGTGGAGCCGGCCTCCATGAGCCGGCTATCGAGGTGGCTAGAAGCCGGGTCCGCGCGGGTGAACGCCTGGAGGGTTTCCGCCGCGCGCGCCGGAGCGGCCATGGCGCTTCGCATTGAGAGGTCATGGTACACCGAGCTGGACTTGGGGCTGCTTACGGCCCAGCGTGCCAGCACCGACGCGGAGCTGGAGGCGGTTGACGACGCGCTGGCCATGCTGGCCAGTGATCTGGTGTCCTTTGCTCCGTGGGACGAGTACTTCCCGTAGCGCACGGCGGACGGCGAGGTGATCCCGGAGGACCAGTACACGCTTGCCCTTGACGACCCGGAGGGGGTAGCGCCGGCGAGACGGGCGGTGAAGATGTCAGGTCCAGCACCGACGACTACGTCGACTGCGAGCCGGCTCAGGACTTGGACGCGGGGGCCGATACGGAGCATGCCGTGGCCAAGGACGGGGCTTCTACCTCAAGCGCCACGGAGGGCGCCGGGGGAGGAGACTGCGCCGCCACTAGCTAGGATCCTTTTGTTTTCCTGCTGCTTTTGTTAGACTGCAGTTCCACCCACTGGGGGTGTAAAATGTAATGAACATGTGGCCGTGGGCCGTTATGCTTTTGTATTGCGAAAGTTTTTTCTGCGTGCCGACTCGGCCTTAGCTTTTTGTCCTTTTGATCCTTCTGCCCAAAACCTTGTCCCCTTCGGTTTCGGCCCCGCCATCGGACAGCAGGGAGCCGGTCTGTAGCTGGGACGGGGAATCCGCCTCGGGGGAGTCGGTCGTGAGTTTGGGAGCCGCGAGGACGTATTGGCCAAGGTGAGTTTGACAGAGGCCAAGAAAAGTAATTCGGCTAGCCCTAGCCGGCGACCCCTTATGACCGTTTTTTGTGTGTGCTAAGTTTTCCGTCCCGAGAACCCGTCAGTCGGATAGCCGGGAGCCGGTATGTAGCTGGGAGGGGTGGGAGGGTTTTTCCTTAGTTCACATTACTTGACCGGATTTGGGGAGTGATGCCAAGGCTAGCCGGCGAGCCCCTCGGACCGTGGGACTGGGTCCGGGAGCCGGTGTGTGGGGGGAACTGCTTTGGAAGAAAACGAAAGAGGTGTGCCCCAAGAGCTGGCTCGGGGCACCCGTTGCATTCATAAGCCCAAAAGGGAGGATACATACATACACTGTTCCTTCTTAGCAGTAAAATGGACGGAGGAGCGCCGCGTTCCACGGGTGCTCCGTCTCCTCGCCGGAGGCGTCTCTCTTGCGCTTATGTGACTTCTGGGCGTCTATTAGATAGTACGCATTGTTGTGCAGCGCCTTACTGATGATGAACATGCCCTCCCATGGGGAGGACAACTTGTGCTGCCAGCGGTTTGCTGGATCCGCCTGAGCACCAGGTCCCCCTCGCGGAAGGAGAGGGGCCGGATCCGCTTGTTGTGGTAGTGCCAGAGCTTCGGCTGGTAGATAGCCGTTCGGCTCAGCGCTAGCTCGCGAGCCTCTTCGAGGAGGTCGATGCCGTCTTCCCTTGCCTCCTTTGCGTCCGTCTCCGTGTACAGGGTGACGCGAGGCGAGTTGAACTCGATGCCCATGGGGATGACTGCCTCGGACCTATACACGAGGAAGAAGGGCGTGATGCCGTTTAGGAGTTGGGCGTGGTTCTGAGGCTCCACAGGACGGCCGGCAGCTCTTCGATCCAGCAGCCGGCTGACCGAACAAGCGGTGCCACGAGCCGGGGCTTGATGCCGTCCAAGATCAAGCCGTTTGCGATCTCTGCCTGGCCGTTCGATTGCGGGTGGGCGAACGATGCAAGGTCGAGTCGGATGCCTTGTTTGGCGCAGAAACGCGCCAGCGCACCCTTCGCGAAATTGGTATCGTTGTCGGTGATGATGCTATGCGGAACGCCGTAGTGGACTGTGATGTCTTCGATGAACCAGACGGCTGTGGGGCCGTCCAGCTTCTTGATGGATCTGGCCTCGTTCCACTTGGTGAACTTGTCAACGGCTACCAAAAGGTGTGTCATGCCGCCTCGAGCCGTCTTGAATGGTCCCACCATGTCGAGCCCCCACACGGCGAAAGGCCACGATAGGGGGATGGTCTTGAGTGCCGCAGCCGGCAGGTGGCTTTGTGTGTGGAAGCGTTGGCACCCCTCGCACTTGTCGACGAGCTGTGTCGCCTCTTCCAAGGCAGTCGGCCAATAGAAGCCGTGACGGAATGCCTTGGCCACTAAGGTCCTCGAGGCGGCGTGATGCCCGCCCTGGTGGATATCTCGGAGGATCTCTTGGCCCCTCTAGGACTCGACGCAGCACTGGTACACGCCGGTTGCGCTGCGGTGGACCAGCTCGCGATTGATGATGCTGTAGGCGGGAGCCCGGCGCTGGATCTACCGGGCCTTGTCTTCGTCGGAGGGGAGCTCGCCGTGCAGGAGGAAAGCCAAGACCGGCTGGGCCCATGAGGGTGCCGAGACGAGGGCCGGCTCCAGCTCGAGCTGGAGGCCCTGGGCAGCCAGAGCCGCCGGGATCGTTCCCGGAGCCCCCGGGCCAAGCCCGCTAGTCCCCGGGTCCGGCTCGCCAGCCCTCGGGTCCTGGGAGGTAGGGGGCGCATCGACCGTCATCACCATCGCTGTGGGCTCGGAGCCGGCAGCAATTGGAATGACAGCGGTCGGAGGCGGAGCGGCGGGCGGAGCCGACGGAATTCCCGGGCCCATCGAGGAGCCAGTGGGATCCGCAGGTACTAAGATGGATTCCGACTTGGTGGAAGGTTTGATCGACGGCTTGAGTAGCCGCTCGAGGGAGACGCCGGCTGGGATTGCCTGTCGGGTGGAGCCGAGTTTAGCCAGCGCGTCTGCCGCCTCGTTGTCTGCCCGGGGGACGTGGTGGAACTCACACCCCTCGAAGGAGCCGGTGAGATGTTGGACGAGGAAGCGGTAGCTGGCCATGTTGGCGTCCCTGGCATCCCATTTACCAGAGACCTGCTGCACCACCAGGTCCGAGTCACCAAAACAGAGGATGCGCCGGATGCCAATTTCCTTGGCGAGCCAGAGGCCATGGACGAGCGCCTCGTACTCGGCAACGTTGTTGGAGGCGGCGAAGAGGATCTGGAGCACGTACTTGAGCTGGTCCTCTTTTGGGGACGACAGGACGATGCCGGCTCCCAAGCCGGTCCGCAACTTCGAGCCGTCGAAGTGCATGCGCCAGTGCGTGGAGTCCGGAGGCGGCGGCACGAACTGTGTCTCGGCCCAGTCAACGAGGAAGTCAGCCGTCGCCTCCGACTTGATGGCGGTGTGTGGCTCGTACTGGATTTCATAGTCGGCGAGGGCGAAAGGCCATTTGGCGATCCGGCCGATGGCGTCCCGACCGCTCATGATTTCTCCGAGCGGCGCCTTGCTCACCACGGTGATGGTGTGCTCCTGGAAGTACTGCTTGACCTTCTTGGCGGTGAAGTATATGCCGTAGCACATCTTCTGGTAGTGGGGGTAGTTCTGCTTGGAGGCGGAGAGGACCTCGCTGAGGTATTAGACGGGGCGCTGGACAGGCAGCGCCTGGCCCTCCTCCGGCCGCCCCACCACGAGGATGACGCTGATCACGCGTGTGGTTGCCGCGATGTACGCGAGCAAAGGCTCCTTCTCAGCCGGAGCCGCCAGGACGGGCGCGCTGGAGAGGGCGCGGTTGAGGTCGAGGAACGCTTCGTCCGCTGGTTGGTCCACTTGAACTTGGCCGGCTTCATCGGGTCGTGGCCCGGCTCGATTTTGGCGGTCTTCTTCATGAGCCGATAGAGGGGCGGGGCCTTCTCGCCCAGCCGGCTGATGAACCGGCTGAGTGAGGCGAGCCAGCCGGCGAACTTTTGGACGTCGCGGAGCTTGGTCGGCTTGTGCATGCGCTCGATGGCTCTGATTTTCTCCGGGTTGGCTTCGATGCCGCGGGCGGACACGAAGAAACCCAGAAGCTGGCCGGCTGGCACGCCGAAAACACACTTCTCCGGATTGAGCTTGACCTTGTACTCGCGCAGGTTGGCGAAGGTCTCTCGGAGATCGTCGAGGAGGCTGAAATGCCTCTTGGTTTTGACAACGATGTCGTCCACGTAGACGTGGACGTTCCTGTCGATCTGGGGCAGGAGGCACTTCTGCATGCAACGCTGGAAGGTGGCGCCTGCATTCTTCAGGCCGAAGGACATGGTGATGTAGCAGTAGGCCCCGAAAGGGGTGATGAAGGAGGTCTTCAGCCGGTCGGCTGGGTCCAGCTTGATCTGGTGGTAGCCGGAATAGGCGTCCAGGAAGGACAGCAAATCGCAGCAGACCATGGAGTCGATCACTTGATCGATCCGAGGCAGGGCGAAAGGGTCCTTGGGACAGGCCTTGTTCAGGCTGGTGTAGTCGATACACATGTGCCAAGTCTTGTTCTTCGTCAGCACCAGGACTGGGTTGGCCAGCCAGTCCAGGTGGAACACTTCCATGATGAAGCCGGCTGCGAGCAGCCGGGCGATCTCCACTCCTATAGTACGTCGCTTCTCCTCGGAGAAACAGCACAGGGGTTGCTTGACCGGCTTGGCATCTGGCCGCACATGAAGTTTGTGCTCGGCGTACTTCCTTGGAACACCCGGCATGTCTTTTGGAGACCATGCAAAGATGTCCCGATTCTCACGGAGGAAGTCGACGAGCTCGCCTTCCTATTTGCTATCGAGGTGGGCGCCGATGGTGACGCACTGCTTGGGGTTGGCTGGGTCGAGTGGCACCTGCTTGGTGTCCTTGGATGGCTGGAACGATGCCTCGCTGGCAGACTAGGACGGAGCAGCCAGCATGGCCGAATAATTAGAGCCATGAGCTACGAGCCGGTCGAGCAGCCGCCTCTCCTCCTCTATCTCCAAAGCCTCGGCCAGCCGGCTACTGTCGCACGCGCACTCGATCAACATTTTGTAGTCCCCATCGATGGTGATGATGCCCTTGGGACCCGGCATCTTGAGCTTGAGGTAGGCATAATGGGGGATCGCCATGAATTTGACGAGGGCCGGCCTGCCCAGCAGCGCGTGGTAGGGACTGTTGAGGTCCACTACCTCGAACCATATCGGCTCGCGGCGGAAGTGGCTCTTGTTGCCGAAGAGGACGTCGAGCCTGATTTTGCCGATGGGGGTGCAGGATTTTCCCGGCACAATGCCATGGAAAACTGTCCGGCTCGGCTGTAGGTCTTTCTCCTTGAGCCCCAGCTTGAGAAGTGTGTCATGGTAGAGGATGTTGATGCTGCTGCCCCCATCAAACAGCACCCACGAGAAGCGATGGGTGAGCCTCTCAGAGGCGATGGTGGGATCGAGGACGAGGGCGTAGCTGCCGGAGTTTGGCATCACGGCCGGGTGGTCAGCCCGGCTCTAGGTAACCGGCTTCTCGAAGCAGTGCATGAACTGGGGGGCCGAGGGGACGGTGGCATTCACCTCGTGCCGGCGCTGGCGCAGGCTATGCTTGTCGGTTCCCTCGCTGGTGAAGATGACGTAGGACCCGTCCTGGTTGGGGAATTGGTTGTGAAGGCGGCCGTTATTGGCAACCGGAGCCGGTGGCGGTGCCGGAGCCGGAACCGGGGTGCGGAGAGCCGGAGGCGGAGGGACCAGGAGGCCCTCACCCCGGGCTAGCCGCTGGGAGAAGTTGCACTGCTGGAGCGTGTGAGTGGCCGGCTTAGCCCCAGAGTGCATCTTGCAGGGTGCGCCGAGCATCTGCTCGAAGGTGAGCTTGCGCTGCCAAGCGGCCTTACTGGTCTGCTGACGCTGGATGGAGGCCTGGGCGGCTGGCTGCTCTTCTTCGATAGTGGCGACCTGCCGGCTCCCATAGCGGGGATCTGGCTGGTCGGTTTTGCGCTTGTTGTTCTACTGCTGTCGGTTTTCGGCAGCCGCCCGCGACGCGGCAGGCGGCGGGGTCGGTTTGGCAGGCGTGGTGACCTTGATCCGCATCGCGGAGTCGGCCGTGGCGTACTTGTCTGCCTTGGCCATTAGATCCGCCAAGGTTGCTGGCTCAGAGCACAGGAGCTTGTGCTTGAGGTGGGTGTCATTGCAGCAGCCCTCGATGAAGTACTGGATGGCCTACACCTCGTGTACCCCCTCAGAGGAGTTGCGGAGCTCTGTCCAGCGCGTGAGGTAGTCACGGAGGGACTCGTGCGGCCCCTGGACGCACATGGCCAGCTCGCGGGGCCGGTCGGGCCGCTTGTAGGTGCCGGTGAAGTTGCGGACGAATGCCTCCTCAAAGTCTGTCCAGATGTTGATGCTGCCGGCGGACAGGCTGTTGAGCCAGGTCCGAGCCGAGCCGATCAACATGAGGGGGACGTAGTGCACGGCTACGCGCTTGTTCCCCCTGGCTATGCCGACCGCAGTGGTGTAGTCGACTAGCTAGTCTTCTGGCTTGGCGGTGCCGTTGTACTTCGGGGTGTCGCGAGGGAGTGTGAAGCCGGTTGGGAACGGCTCGTTGCCGATCCGTGGGCCGAAGCACGCCGGGCCGATCGGACCCTCCTCCTCCAGGAGGGCGGATTGCGCCAGCCGGTGGATGCGGGTCCGGGCGTCGTTCTCACTCCGCGGGACGCGCGGGCCGAGCCGAGCGGCGAGCTCGGGACAGACAGTCGGGGCAGGCAAGCGCACGTGCTCCCGCCGCGGGGGCGGGGTATGGTCCCGGCTGTGCCAGCTGCAACCAGCCGGAGCATCGTTGCGCCGGCTGTTGATGGCCGGCGGCTCATCTCCCTATCGGGAGCGTCCGTTATGGGACCCAGCGCCCCGCCGGACAGAGCCGCGGGGGGAAGAGGCTTGCTGGACCGGCCGGCGCTGTCCAGCAGTTGGCGGGGCGTCCCCCTCAGGGACGGGAATTTCAGAGCCGGCGTTGGCATCATCGAGCCAGGCCTGCTGAGCGTTGGCGGCGGCGATGAGGTCTTGGATGTGCCACTCCTGCTGCTCTCTCTCCTCGCCCACCAGGTCGGCGAGGTCGGCATAGGCCACCTGGGCGGCCCTCATGTTGGCAGCCGGCGTGTCGTAGGTGGGGAGCCTGCCACCGAGGATTTCCGCGACCACACGGCCGCGGTTGAGGACGTCACCGCGCCGGCTAGGCTCGTTGCCGGCGGGGGTGAGGCCGTAGGCGGAGTTGTACTCGCGCTGCGCGGACTCCATCCGGCGCTTGGTGGTGGCAAGTGTGGTCGCCTCTGCGAACAGCAGCTAGCGAGCAGCCTCCAGCTTACCCGTAGCCGCGGCCGGGTTTGTTGTAGGCGCGACGGGGGTGCTGAGGCCCCGAAGCATGGAGGCGAGGGGGTTGGAGGTGCCGGTGCGGGCGGCTGCGGCAGCCGCCTCCGCCTCCGCCCTGACGCGACCGGAGGTCGTGGAGGAACCGGTGGCCATCACCGCTGCGCGGACGCAGGAGTCGTCAGCACCGCCCGGGGTGAGTGCGCCCAAAAACGAGGGCGGGTCGAGGCAGTCGAGCACCTTGCTAGGGTACTCATCGGCAGCTGGCTCGCCGGCGAGGCCCAGCTTGCCGAAGCGCTCAGTGAGGATGGCGACGGCGGATAGAGGGTCGCCACCGCGCCATTCGTCGGAGAGGTCGGCTGCGATGCCCGCAGAGCTGGCGGGAACGGGGTCCTGCCCCGCGGGAGCAAGCCCCACGAGCGTGCAGTTCTGCTCGGGTGTGAGGCGGCCGGGGAAGGTGGTGAAGGGTCCCGCCCGAAGCATGACTCCGGCCGGCGCCGCGGACGGCCCCACGGTGGGCGCCAACTGTCGTTGTTTTCTTATGATAGATGCCATGGGGTGGCTTATCGAGAGTGGTTGGGGCCGAAGGACGCCGGTGGGTCCGGGAGCGGGATCGGGGAGAAGCGGTGCGGGACAGACGATGTACCCAGGTTCGGGGCCCTCCGCGGGAGGTAACAGCCCTAGTCCTGCTAGTCTGGTTGATGAACCAAATGGGGCTACAATGGTCCTCCTTGAGCTGTATGGGTAGAGGAGGAAGAAGGAGCTAGCTTGCTCTCCTCGCCTCTCTACGTGAGTGTGTGCGTGTGTGTGTGTGGGAATCGATCGCCCCCTGCATGGGGGAGCTCCGGGAGGTTTTATAGGCCAACCCCCTGGATTACAATATGTGTAGAAGGTGCCGGAGCGTCCCAGATGGCGGTCTCTCTAGCCGGCCATGGGGCCCCCGGCTGAGGAGTCTTGTCGTTGGTAGGGCCCGCCGGCTGCAGGGTCCCGTTGGGAGCCGGAAGGGGCCCGCTTGGCAGACTCAGGTGCTTGTCACGTCGCGGCATGGGTCGTCCTGCGGGGCGTCGCCTTGCGGTAGCCGGCCGCAGTCAGTGGTACGGCCGGCCGCACTGTGGCCATGCCGGGCCAGGTAATGGAGTGGTTGAGGGCGTGCCGGCATTGTGCCGCCTGCCCGGTCGCAGTCGCCCGGGGTCAGAGGCACTGTTGCCTCCACTGTGGCCATGCGGGCGCTGACCACCTACGCGACGGGGGCCACTGTAGCCCTGCGTGCCCTGACCGAGGTACCGGAGGCACCGCTGACACGCCGGGCGTCAGGTCATCGTCCTGCGGCGCATGGCGATGAGACGGGAGCCGACCCGTTGGCCAGAAGGCCAGGAGTCTCCACCTCTGGCCGGCCGGCTGGTCGCAGCCGGCCGCGCTGAGCCGGACTACATGGGGAGGCGGATCGCCCTGTAGTCGTTTTTCAAAAAGCTGGAGTAAAGACCCAGCTGAGGCTACCCCGGGGTTATCCCCCCAACATTGAATAACTGATAAAGTTCTTCATTTTCAATCCACAAATCTATAGCATGGTAGTCATGCTCTGGCTTGACTTTCACCATGAGGCTCTCGAGCCCGACCTTTACTTCTCTCAGGTACCACTGATGCAACTTGTACATTTGCGTTGACAGAAGCTTCTCCTCTTCAGGACTGACCAGAGGATTCCCGGGGACATATTTCCATGCTAAGTCCTTCTCATCCGTCTTGGGGATTTCCTCAATGCCTAGGAGTGCTTCAATAGTGATATCGATCTCTCTAGCATTCTTTCTATCCTCGCTGGTTATCTTATAGGTACTCACCTTGAGCGGGGGGATCGACTGCACTTCCTGTTTTCCGAGCTGGGGAACAATTTTCCCGCATTTATTACTACCTGCACTCTGCGACTGCTGTTTATTATATGACTTGCTAATAGAGCGATCATAGTCTGGTTGCATATTCATTGCAGCCGGCAGTTTAGCAAGATTCAGAAAGTGTTGTACGACTTTCTCGGGTATTATCTCCTTTGGCGGCGGGGACGCTTTCGGTCCAAAATGGGCCTGCAGTTCGGCAGCCACTATGAGATCGGTTTCCTCTTTAGTCCTCTCGTAAGCTAGCTTCTTTTTGGCAGGAGAATTGGGTATATTCTTTGGTGCTCTCTTCTGCTTTGGAGTCGGCTGATGTGGCGCAGATCGATATCGTGGACTTGCGCTGCGCTCCGTCTCGGGGTGGGGTCGATTCGGTGGGGGCGGCGGACTCGCGCTGCGCTCCGTCTCGGGGTGGGGTGGATTTGGCGGGGGCGACGGACTTGGAGGAGGAGTCGGCGGCCTTGGCACCGAGTTTGGAAACACGATGCATTCCTTACTCCATACAGTGAGACACCGGATGACTTCTCCTATTGTACGCTCCCCTTCACTTCTAGGATAGTCAATCTCTAGTGAGTCATATCCCGTCAGAACTTCATCCACCCCAACACGAGCATAGCCAGGTGGAATCAGATTGCCGTGGATGGTTGCTCCAGGTGGATTCGGTATAGCATAGTCGTCCACCACCTTCATGAATATGTTCTTCATCTTCATGTGTAGCTCACAAGTTGTCGTATCGTGGATATCATCCACGGGGTAGTGACCCAACAGTGCATCATCGGCCGGGACCCCTGTGGAACCCACCCTGCTTTTCGGCATAGATGATGGAATGGTACCATCTAATGCTGGATCTGGTTGCTCCTGCCGCTGAGACGCGCTTTGTTGGCTAAGTCTGTTGATCTGATCCTGATGTAGCATGTATTTGCGTTCCAACTCCGTGTTCTTTGATTCTACCATTTGAATCCGGTCTAGTTCGTGCTTCCTCTTCCTCTTACGGCTTCTGTAAGTCTCGTTCCACTCCGCAAACCCCTCAACCCATGGAACAAGGCCTTTGCCTCGTGTTCGTCCCGGGTGTTCAGGATTCTTGAGGACGCGTGTAAGCTCGTCATTCTCTCTCTCGGGCTGGAACACCCCCATTCAAGCCTCTTCTATTGCTTTAAGTAAAGCGTCTGAGGTGTCTTTAAGACTTGCTAGTATAATAATCTCCCCAGTTTTTGGGTCCAACTTTCCCCCATGCGCATAAAACAAGGTCCTACACCTTTCGGGCCATCCCGTTGTTTTTGGAGTGACCCCTGTGGCAATCATGTTTGCCTCAAATTTATCCCACTTAGCTAACCCAGCCTTGTAGCCACCTGTCCCCAGCTTATGGTGATGCTATTTTTTGTCAGTATTTATCTTGTTCTTTCTCGACCGTTCCTTAGCTGCTTCCGATTCCTTGAACTCCACAAATAAGTCCCAATGATCTCTTGACTTCTCTAGTTGTCCAATGAATTGTGGAGTCTTCTTTCCATCGCTGGCGTATTTGGTCCATATTCTGTTCTTAAAAGTCTAGAATTGGATGGACATCTTCTTTAGAGCACACTTCTTGACTTTCTCCCGTTGGAGATCTGTCAAACTCTCTGGTAGGTTGAAATGTGAAATGAGCGTCTCCCAAAGTGTATCATTTGCTCTTTGGTCGACAAAACTAACTCCTCGACCTTCCTTTGGCTTATTCCATTCTTGAACGCTGGTCGGGATTTGGTCCCTAACAATAACTCCGCATTGAGCTGTAAATTTGTCCGCATTCTTTTTAGGAGCAATCGGTTCGCCATCTTCTCGGATTACATCGATGTTGAACTTTATGCCAGCGTCCAACTTTTTGGCCGGGCCTCGTTTAACCCTTGTAGAAGATTTGCTCGATCCGGAGGGCTAAAAGAAGAAATATTTGATAATATATATACAAATCAATTAATACATGTAATGATCACTAGAGGCCTTATATGTACCTCGTCGGACTTCGTTAATTGAAGAACATTTCCTTCGTCATCATTGTTTGTGTGCCCTTCGTCTCTTGGTTCTTCCTCAATTCCCTCACCGGAATCGTTGAGATATTGGATCGTATCTAGATCAATCTCTGGGTTTTCCCGTATCATCTCGAAGAGATCCTCTTCACGGTCTCTGCCGCTACCATCCATAGCTTTAACTAATCCATAAGAAAGATATATAAAAAAATTGAGTATTCAAATTATAATGCATGCATTGATTGTTTCTAGCAACATCATAATATAATATCACTAATATATCTCGAATAATCCAGTTAATGCATCATCGAACATTATCAAATATTGTCACTAATACACCTCGAATATTATTATCATATAACATCAGTACTACAGCTCGAATATTATAGCTCGAATCCAACGCGGGCGGGTGGGCGACACCCAAAGAGAAGGAACCATCACGGGATCATAGCTCGGGTGAGATCCCTGAAGAACCTGCCAGGTATTAGAGAACTTGGCGTCCAACGCAGCCATGTAGCGTCGGACGTGCTCGTCCTTCTCCCTGACACGGCGATGTACCTCCTCCACGGGGGCCGGCTCCCTCTACACCGACAGTGGTCCACGCGACCACCACCAAAGAACCTCCGGGTCGACGACGGGAGCCTGATTCCTCACCAACCTGCGCGCCCCGGAAGGTAGCACCTCCCAGTGCCAGCCAGGCGGAGCCCAGTGCCGGACATGGCCCCTCTCAAGCAGGTGGTCGCCGCCGAGTCGACGACGAGGATGCGGGATGGGCATCATCGACTCGAGAACTTATAAACGTGGGATTTGCATAACAATGATTATCATTTTATTATGCTACTCATATTTATAAACAAATTCAGCAACATCTAAACACATCTAAACATCAAACATCTAAACATCTATCTAAGCATCAAACATCTATCTAAACATTAAACATCTATCTAAACATCAAACATCAAACATCTAAACATCTAAACATGTATCAAACATCTAAACATCTGAATGGATTTGGGGATCAAGGGCCTCACCTTGACGAACGGGCCGGCCGGACGGGAAGAGCTGGAGGCAGGGGGGTCGATGGAGGCGGCGGCACCGGGGTAAGACTAGCAACCTTTCAAGAGACATAAATAAACAAATGTTACTTTTACTAAATGTGAGACCTATCTCAAATAAACAAATACACTGCTATCCTAATGTGAGAATAACATTCTTGTAATAAATTATAAATGTAAGTATGCCTTCAATTCAAAATGTGAGAATAACATTCTTGTAACAAATTATACATGTCATAGCAGAAGAGGGCAAACACATTACAATGCAATGCGGCGATACATGTTGTCCGACTATCTAATCTTTGATCTTGTGCATTTAACTTACTCATGCCCATTCTCCTATGTTCCAAATTCAAAATGTATCTCACTAAAAGCTTCTGAAGGACCTATTATGTTCACTCTTCTCTGAATAGTGTATTGTGCGAGTTTCACTCTTCTCTATACAATGAGTTTCATTCTTCTCTGAACAATGTTGACCTCATTTTTTTGTGGGTGGCATTGACTAATTTCTTCTCTGAACACTGCTATCCTAATTCAAAATGTATCTCACTAAAAAGTAATGATATTGGCATCCCCACCACCCCCGTGGGGCTCGTCGGCGCCATGGCGCTCACCACCGTCGTCTACTGCGTGCTCGCTGTCACGCTCTGCCTCATGCAGCCGTACAAGCACATCGACCCTGACGCGCCCTTCTCCGTCGCCTTCAGCGTCGTTGGCATGGACTGAGCAAGTACATCGTCGCCTTCAGCGCGCTCAAGGGGATGACCACCGTGCTGCTGGTGAGCGCCGTGGCCCAGGCCAGGTACCTCACCCACATCGCGCGGACGCACATGGCCATGGCGCCGCCGCGCTCGGGCAGGACGGCGGCCATGGCGCCGCCCCGCGCGCTCAGGCATGGCGAGGGGCCGGGCACGACGAGGTCGGGGCGGTGGAACAGAGAGGGGGGAAGAAGGAGGAGGATCACCGTGCGAGGAGTGGCCGCAGCAGGGGCTCGTCGGTGGGCAGCAGGGGGCGGGCCGACGTCGAGGTCTGGCGGCGAGGAGCGGCGACGGAGACGAGCAGCCTAGCGGCGTGGTGTGGTTTTGGCATCGGGGGGGGGGAGAAAATGAGGAGGGAGCGCATGCTTTAAATACCCCGGGACTCTTTAGTCCCGGTTGGTATCAGCAACCGGGACTAAAGACCCTTTTCGGTGACCCAAATCCCACGCGGGAAGGGACCTTTAGTCCCGGTTGCATCCACCACCAGGGACTAATTGCCAATTTTCGATTTTTTTTGTTTTATTTTTCTAAATAGGACAATTTCTGTTTTTAGATTTGGAATAACTATTAGAATATTTAGAGTTTTTGAAGGAATCTTTTTGCTTTAGGTCAAAAAATTTATAAACTTTGTGTTAGTGCCAGTAGTTTTCATATTTAAATAGTTTCAATTTGAATTCTTTTGAAATTTGTGTGAATCACTAGTTTGTGAATAACTTAATTTAAAATTAGATTTTTGAGTGATTGTTTTTCCTGTTGTTTAATATGAGTATGTTTTATCATTATGTTCAATCTGGGAATTTTTAGGATATATTAAATAGGTGTTTTAATCAAAACCAGATTCTGTTTAACTCTTTTAGTTTTATACCTTCATCTGTTACAAAGGCATTTCATTTTTTTGAACTTATTTCAACTCCAGATGTTTTTTGCATTCAATATGCACCATTCAAAGCCACATCCTCAAATTTCAAACATTTTCTAACTTCATTTGCTATTTTTCATGCTTATAATTATTATTTTTGCGTTGAATGACCCTGAAATTGAAAAGCAGTACAAATGAACTCTGAAAAGGTTGAAACTTGGCATGGTATCATCATTTCACACACATAGCATGTGCTAAAAAGTTGAGAGGGTTAGGACAAAAAATGGATGCACTTCGTGTACAAACTGGAGCATCTCCTTCGAAGTATGAGGGTTTCATACGAAAACTCGTCTGTTACAAAGACATTTCATTTTTTTTAACTTATTTCAACTCCAGACTTTTTTTGCATTCAATATGCACCATTCAAAGCCACATCCTCAAATTTCAAACATTTTCTAACTTCATTTGCTATTTTTCATGCTTTTAATGAATTTTTTTGTGCTGAATGACCCTGAAATTCAAAAGCAGTTCAAATGAACTCTGAAAAGGTTGAAACTTGGCATGGTATCATCATTTCACACACGTAGCTTGTGCTAAAAAGTTGAGAGGATTACAACAAAAACTGGATGCACTTCGTGTACAAACTGGACCATCTCCTTCGAAGTATGAGGGTTTCGGACGAAAACTCGTCTGTTACAAAGGCGTTTCATTTTTTTAATTTATTTCAACTCTAGACTTTTTTGCATTCAATATGCACCATTCAAAGCCACATCCTCAAATTTCAAACATTTTCTAACTTCATTTGCTATTTTTCATGCTTTTAATGATTTTTTTGTGCTGAATGACCCTGAAATGGAAAAGCAGTACAAATGAACTCTGAAAAGGTTGAAACTTGGCATGGTATCATCATTCTACACACATAGCATGTGCTAAAAAGTTGAGAGGGTTACAAAAAAACTGGATGCACTTCGTGTACAAACTGGCCTATCTCTTTTTCTTCGCGTGTGTCCCTTTGCACCGTAACCATGGACAATCTTCATCATTTAACAGGACACTTGGGTCAGTCTTCACTGTGAAGGGAGGAATTACATGAAACTTTTCATAATCTTCTGACATGTCTATCTTGTCCTCCACTCCCACGATGTTTCTTTTCCCTGAAGGAACTATGTGGCGCTTTGGCTCACCGTATGATGTATTCGCTTCCTTATCTTTCCTTTTTCTCGGTTTTGTAGACATGTCCTTCACATAGAAAACATGCGCCACATCATTGGCTAGGACGAATGGTTCCATTGTGTACCCAAGATTGTTGAGATCCACTATTGTCATTCCGTACTTCTGGTCTACCTTTAGCCCTGCCAAATTGATCCATTTGCACCGAAACAAAGGTATTTGTAATTCAGGTCCATAGTCAAGTTCCGATATCTCCTCTATGTAACCATAATATGTGTCATTTTCCCTATTGTTGTTTGTTGCATCAAAGCGGACACCACTGTTTTGGTTGGTGCTCTTTTTATCTTGGGCGATAGTGTAAAATGTATTCCCATTAAGCACGTACCCTTTGAAAGTCAATACAGTCGAAGATGGTGATTTGGACAACAAGTACAGCTCATCTCCAACACTGTCGTCATTCATGAGATGTGTTTGCAACCAACTGCCGAAAGTCCCCATGTGTTCACGTGAAATCCAGTCGTCAGACTGCTCCGATGTTTGGAGCGTAGAATATTCTTGTGTTCATTTATATACGGGGCCACCAAGGTGGAACCATGTAGAACTTCATAGTGTGCTTGAGTGAAAGAATGCCCGTCCCTACATATTATTGCTTTCTTTCCTAGCGTGCCTTTTCCACTCAGTCTCCCCTCATGCCGCGATTCAGGAACACCAATCGGCTTAAGCTCAGGAATATAGTCAACACAAAACTCAATAACCTCCTATGTTTCATGGCACTTGGAGATGCTTCCTTCTGGCCTAGCATCGTTATGAACATACTTCTTTAAGACTCCCATGAACCTCTCAAAGGGGAACATATTGTGTAGAAATACAGGACCTAGAATGGCAATCTCTTCGACTAGGTGAGCTAGGACGTGCGTCATGATATTGAAGAAGGATGGTGGAAACACCAACTCGAAACTGACAAGACATTGCACCAAATCATTCTGTAACCTTGGCAGGATTTCTGGATCGATTACCTTGTGAGAAATATCATTGAGGAATGCACATAGCTTCACAATGGCTAATCGAACATTTTCCGGTAGAAGCCCCCTCAATGCAACCGGAAGTAACTGCGTCATAATCACGTGCCAGTCATGAGACTTTAGGTTTTGAAATTTTTTCTCTGCCATATTTATTATTCCCTTTATATTCGACGAGAAGCCAGACGGGACCTTCATACTGAGCAAACATTCACAAAAGATTTCCTTCTCTTTTTTGGTAAGAGCGTAGCTGGCAGGACCTTCATACTGCTTTGGATGCATGCCGTCTTTTTCGTGCATACGTTGCTGCTCCTCCCGTGCCTCCGGTGTATATTTTGTCTTCCCATACATGGCCAGGAAGCCAAGCAGGTTCACGCAAAGATTCTTCGTCACGTGCATCACGTCGATTACAGAGTGAACCTCTAGGACTTTCCAATACTCTAGCTCCCAAAATATAGATTTCTTCTTCCACATGGGTGCGTGCCCATCAGCGTCATTCGGAACAGATTGACCGCCAGGACCCTTTCCAAAGATTACTTTTAAATCCTTGACCATATCAAATATATCATCACCAGTACGGTGGCCAGGCTTCTTCCGGTTATCCGCCTCACCTTTGAAATGCTTGCCTTTCTTTCTTAAGGCATGCTTGATCGGAAGAAACCGACGATGTCCCAGGTACACAACCTTCTTACATTTATCCAAATATATACCTTCACTCTCATCTAAACATTGCATGCATGCATTGTATCCCTTGTTTGTCTGTCCTGAAAGGTTACTAAGAGCAGGCCAATCATTGATGGTTACAAACAGCAACGCTCGTAGGTCAAATTCCTCCTGTTCATGCTCATCCCATACATGTACACCTTTTAAATCCCACAACTGTAAAAGTTCATCAACTAATGGCCTTAGGTACACATCAATGTCGTTTTCGGGTTGCTTAGGGCCTTGGATGAGCACTGGCATCATGATGAACTTCCGCTTCATGCACAACCAAGGAGGAAGGTTATAGATACATAGAGTCACAGGCCAGGTGCTATGATTGCTCCTCTGCTCCCCAAAAGGATTGATGCCATCTGCACTTAAACCAAACCGTAAGTTCCTTGCGTCATCTGCAAAGTCCGGCCACTTTCTCTCGATTTTTCTCCACTGCGACCCTTCAGCGGTTACTCTCAGCTTCCCGTCTTTCTTACGGTCATCTTTGTGCCATCGCAACAACTTGGCATGCTGTTTGTTTTGGAACAAATGTTTCAACCGTGGTATTATAGGAGCATACCACATCACCTTGGCAGGAATCCTCTTCCTGGGGCGCTCGCCCTCAACATCATCAACAGGGTCATCGCCCCTGATCTTATAGCACAATGCACCGCATACCGGGCATGCATTCAAATTCTCGTACTCCTCACCGCGGTAGAGGATGCAGTCATTAGGGCATGCATGTATCTTCTGCACCTATAATCCTAGAGGGCAGACAGCCTTCTTTGCTTCATACCTACTTTCGGGCAATTTGTTGTCCTTTGGAAGCTTATTCTTCATTATTTTCAACAACTTTTCAAATCCCTTGTCAGATAGACCATTCTTTGCCTTCCATTGCAGCAATTCCATTGTGGTACCGAGCTTTGTGTTGTCATCTTCGCAATTTGGGTACAACCCTTTTTTGTGATCCTCTAACATGCGCTGCAACTTCAACTTCTCCTTTTCACTTTCGCAGTTTCTCTTTGCATCAGCAATGGCCCGACCAAGATCATCAACGGGCTCATCTGATGCCTCAGCTTCTTCTTCTTCATTCTCTTCCCCCATTGTAGTACGATCATATTCAGGAAACCCAGGATAGTTGTCATCATCCTCTTCTTCTTCATTCTCTTCCATTAGAACCCCTCTTTCTCCGTTCTTGGTCCAACAATTATAGCCGGACATGAAACCGGACGTAAACAGGTGGACATGAATGTGTTTTGCACTAGAGTAAGTCCTATCATTCTTACACACACCACATGGACAACACATAAAACCATCCCGCTTGTTTGCCTCAGCCGCACGCAGAAAACTATGCACGCCATTAATGAACTGGGGAGAGCGTCGGTCATCGTACATCCATTGCCAGTTCATCTTCATTACACAACACCGAAAAGATCAAATTAATACAAGTTCATACACAGTTATTCTCATAAAACAACATACAACTATCTACCTAAACCATTTAAATGCAACAACAAATGCGATCAAAATTGCAACTAAGGTAACAATTGATCAAACAGCATAATGATACCAAGCCTCTTTATTAATGGCATATTTTCTAATCTTTCTAATCTTCAAGTGCATTGCATCCATCTTGATCTTGTGATCATCGACGACATCGGCAACGTACAACTCCAATTTCATCTTCTCTTCTTCAACTCTTTTTAATTGTCCTTTCAAATCCTCGTTTTCTTTTTCAACTAAATTTAACTTCTCGGCAATAGGGTCGGTTGGAATTTCCAGTTCAACTACCTCCTAGATAAAAATATGTATGTCAACTTGATGGTCATAAGTGTCATTAACACGATCGAAATGCAACAAATAGTTATAAAAGAGAATATACCACATCCGAATCATAAACCAGACGAGGGCCGACGGGCATGGATACCAAAACCATGGCACTATGTATAACAAACAATCATACAAGTAAGAATATTATACAAATAACTATCTAAATCATACAAATAAGATTTTCTTTTATAAAAAGGATAAGAACAAGAGGCTCACCAAGGTGGTGCCAGCGACGGGAAGGTGCGGGCGATCGACGGTGGTTAGGACGGGGACGGGAAGGCACTAAGTAAACCACACCTACACATATGCAAGCTAAGAAGTTAATTTGAGCTCAAATTGCATATAAATCAAATAAACTCCGACATAATTACTACCAAACTAAAACCCACAAATCACTATAATTATAGAGCATTGCATGAGCTAATCTAGCAATGAGAGATGAAATGACAAAGTTGCTAACCTTTGTGAACATTTGGATGGATGGGGTGCCTCAAATCTTGGAAAAAATGGAGGATGAGCTCTAGCAAGGGAAGAGAATAGAGGAGAGAGATGCGAAAATAGAGAGCTTCAGCTTGGGCTGGACGAAGCACTATTTATAGTGATAGCTTTAGTCCCGGTTGGTATTACCAAACGGGACTAGAGATAGATCTTTAGTCCCGGCTGGTATTACCAACCGGGACTAAAGGGCCTCGCGGGGGCCCCAGCCTAGCGCAACCCTGCCACCACCCCTTTAGTCCCGGTTGGTATAACCAACCGGGACTAGAGGGTCCTCACGAGCCGGGAGTAATGATTAACCTCACGAACCGGGACTAGTGGACACATTAGTCCCGGTCCAAAACACGACCGGGACTAATGCTCCGGTCCAAAGCATGTTTTCTACTAGCTCCCATGGCTCTCTTTCTTTACCATGTTTCCTAGCCACAAAGTCTCTTTTATCATAGTGTTTACTTTTAGGTTGTGGGTTATCAAGATCAGGAGCACGCTCTATTTCAACATCATTATCTGGTTCTCTATTATTACTAGGTTGAGCATCTTCATGAACATCATCATTATCATTTTCATTATCACTGGGTTGATGTTCACTACCAGATTGAGTTTCAGCATCGGAAATAGAGACATCATTATTATCAGGAGGTTTTTGTGTCTCGGGTTCACTAGAGGTATGCAAAGTCCTATCATTTTTCTTTTTCTTTTTCTTCTTAGAAGGACTAGGTGCATCGGGATTAATTCTCTGAGAATCTTGTTCAATTCTTTTAGGATGACCCTCGGGATAAAGTGGTTCTTGGGTCATTCTACCTCTTGTAGTTACTACTCTAGTAGCAAAATCATGCATATTATTATTCATTTCGTCAAGCAATTCTTTTTGAGATTTAGCAACTTGTTCTAACTGAGTTTGAACCATAGAGGCATGCTTTCCTACACCTCTAACATCATTACTGATTCAAAATAGCAAGTCACTCAAGCGAGCAATCATATCAGAATTATATTTCAATTGTTTCAGGACATGAGCATTGGAATGATTTTGCTTCATAATATAGTTATCAAACTCATATAAGCATTGACTAGGATGTTTATTGTGGGGAATGTCACTTTCATTAAACTTTATTAAAGAATTTACCTCTACTAGCAGTGGAGGTGGTGGTGTGTCAAGGCCATGTATTTTTCGATAGGTGGCAAATTCTTAACATCCTCAGCTTTAATACCTTTTTCCTTCATAGATTTCTTTGCCTCTTGCATATCTTCAGGACTGAGAAATAAGATACCCCTCTTCTTCGGAGTGGGTTTAGCCGGTCGTTCAGGAAGAGTCCAATCATCATAACTCTTCAATATGTTATTCAATAATTCCTCAGCTTGTTCAATAGTTCGTTCCCTGAAAACACAACCAGTACAACTATCTAGGAAGTCCCTAGAAGCATCGGTTAGTCCACTATAAAAGATATCAAGTATTTCATTTTTCTTGAGAGGGTGATCAGGCAAAGCATTAAGCAACTGGAGAAGCCGCCCCCAAGCTTGTGGGAGACTCTCTTCTTCAATTTACACAAAGTTAAATATTTCATGTAAGGCAGCTTGTTTCTTATGAGCAGGAAAATATTTTTCAGAGAAGTAGTAAATCATATCCTGGGGACTACGCACACAACCAGGAGTAAGAGTATTGTACCATGTCTTAGAATCACCCTTTAATGAGAATGGAAATAACTTAAGGATATAATAGTAGCGAATCTTCTCATCATGAGCAAAGAGGGTGGATATGTCATTTTTTTAGAACTCTGGACAGTGGGGGACGCCCCCACTGACTTTAAATTAAAAACAATGGTATCAGGTACACCGAAGGGTTACATAAAGGGGAGAGAAACGAGAAGGAGACGAGCACCCACCATAGGTGGGTACAGATGTAGGGAGAAAGGAAAGTTACACCGAGGCTACAAACTGCAAGATAAATGGCTCAAGGCCTCTCTTGGCTCTATGCCTCAACATACTAAAGTCCTCCTTGAATCTCCAGAACCAGGCCCCCTCCGCTGGCCGAACACCCCTAAAGTGCTTGTTGTTTCGCTCTTTCCATAGACTCCACGAGGCCACCACAAAAATTTCCATAAACATGGGCCTCGTCCACCTGCGCCTAGCATCATGCAGCATTTGCAGTCTATTGCCATGGGCTGGCCAAGTAATCCACAACCTCCCCCAGCAGGCAGCACTGAATGGGCAGCGGAAGAACAAGTGTTCCACCGTTTCCTCGGGTGGGTCAGCACACAGCATACACGTATAGACGTTACCTTGCAGGCGCAGATTTCTTCTCCTCAGCATGTTTCGAGTGTTTAGTCTGTCAGCCAGCAGCAGCCAGGCAAACATGCGCCATTTGTAAGTGCATTTCGACTTCCAGATCCACCCAAACGCCTCATCAGCCGTCATGTCCCGAAAACAGTGTAAATAATATTTACTGGAGGCGAAAATACTCGAGCCCCAAACAAATCTCCAGCGATCACCCACTCCTGCCACTAGTTCAGTCGACGCAGTGCTAGACTGAAGCTTGTTCAGTTCCTCCCTGGCTTGAGCGGTGAGCGGCAAGTGGAAGTTTTGACCCAGGGAATTGGCCGTCAAGAGACCTTGAACCGAGACATCCTCAACCTTGGCAAAGGAGTAGAGACGGGGGTGGTTGTCTGCTAACACATCATCATGCCACAAGTCCTTCCAAAATAGCGTCGTGCTTCCGTCGCCCACTTCCACTATCGTGACACCTCAGTATATCGGGGAAAACTGCATTATGTCCCGCCACCAAAAGGAACCACACACCTCAGATGCGTGTGGCACCCTGCCTTCATAGTACCTCGACCAGATCAGCTTAACCCATGGTATGTCAAGGCAATTATAGAATTTATGTAGCTGTTTTAGAAGCAGCCCTTGGTTTTGCAAGTTCAGATCGACAACTCCCAAACCTCCTTTGCTTTTCGGTCGGCACACCAAGGACCAAGAGGCCAGCGAAGCTGATTTGATGCCGTCTTCAGATTTCTTGGCCCATAAGCAGTACCTCCTCAGCTTGTCCAGGTGCTTCAATACCTTGGGGGGAATTCTGATAGAGCACATGGCATAGATAGCGAGAGAGGTAACCACCGAGTTTACCAGCGTCAGTTTTGAGCCATAATCTAACAACGAGGTAGCAGTGGATAGTTTCCTTTCCACCAACGCGACCAGGGGCATAAGATCAAGTACCGTTGGCCGAGTGGTACCCATAGGCAGCCCAAGATAAGTAAATGGCATACTACCAATCGAACATCCAAACACCCCGGCCAAAAGAGCGGTTTGGTCTACCGTGGTGTTAAGCGAGATCAGCGTCGATTTCTAGAAGTTGATGCGGAGACCTACAGACATTGCATAGTCTTGAAGGATCATTTTCATATTTTTCTACCTGTTCCAGCACCGCAGGCATGATGACTATCGTGTCATCGGCGTACTGGATGACGGGGTAGTCGTTGTCCGGCACCGGGATGGGAAGTTGAAGCCGACCCGTCCAATAAGCATCGTTGATGGCTGCTTGCAGCAGGTCTGCTACAAGGACGAAGATGAGCGGCGATAAAGGGTCGATGGATAAACTTGTCGAACACCGCATTTGCAAAAGAATTGCTTGCCTGGTGTACCATTGAGGAGCACCGAGGATTTAGCAGTGGAGAATAGGCAATCAATCCAGCCCAGCCATCTCTCATCAAAACCCATGCATTTCATAATCTCCATCATCGGCTGGTGTTCAATAGTGTCGAACGCTTTCGCAAAGTCAAGTTTCAGAATGATGATCTCCCGACCAGAGGCTTGACACTGATGGATAAACTCGAAGGCCCAGGCGAGACAATCTTGTATCGACCTGCCCCTAAGGAATCCATATTGGTTGCGATGGATAATACGGAGCATAAGCTTCTATAGCCGGTTGGCGAGGATTTTAGTAATCAGTTTGAGGCAGCAATTCAGCAAAGTTATTGGCCTGTAGTCATTGGCTGTTTCGGGGGATTGGATTTTCGGGATTAAGGTGATGAAGCCTGTATTCAGGCATTCCAGATCTAGCTTGTCCTCATAAAAATCGAAGCAGAGCCTGTAGAAGTCCTCCTTTACGATGTGCCAGCACGATTTCAAGAACCCCCCACTGAAGCCATCCGGACCGGGGGCCCGGTCTGCTGGCATATCTTTGACAACCTGATCAATCTCTTCACGGGTAAAAGGGATCGTGAGCACTTCCAGCTCCTCTATTCTACGGATGATATCCGGCAAACTGAAGCGTATATTGGACTGATCCGAGTGGCCCAGTCTATCTTTATAGGTTTGGTATAGGACTGCTTGTTTTCCCACATGGTCGTGGATCACCGTGCCATCTGGGAGTCGAAGCGTAGCAATAGAGTTTCTGCGATACCTCTCTGTAGCCACCCTGTGAAAAAACTTAGTGTTACCATCTCCAAACATGAAATAGCGTACTGTGCATCTCTGTTTCCAGTACATCCTCTTGTGATTCAGCAAGGCGAGGAGATGCTCCTTTAGGATCTTCCTAAAGTTAGCCTCAGGTAAAGTGAGACTTCTCCTTTCCTCAATTCCATCAATTCGGAGGAGCGCGTTGTTAGAATTTTCAATCATCACCGATAACCGGGAAATCCCTTTGCTCCAATGTTTCAGAGCGTAGCGCAGATTTTTGAGCTTCTTACAAAGAACAGCAGCCGAGTTTGGCGCAAAGCAGTATTTATTCCAGGTTTGCTGCACCACCTCAAAGAAACCTGGATGACTAGTCCAAAAGTTCTCAAAACGGAAGACTTTGGTTTTGGGAATTCGCGTTTGTATGCTCACATAACAAGGCACATGGTCGGATGTGGGCCCCCAGGGGCAGGACCATCGTGTTGGGGTACTTCGCTGACCAGTCAACCGAAGTGCAATGCCAATCGAGCTGCTCCAGAAGCGGATTGAGTTGCATATTGCTCCAGGTGAACGATCTCCCTTTGATGGGTAGTTCAACCAGAGAATGCCTTCTAATGAATTCATTAAAGATAAGCATATCATTGGTGTTTTCGCCACTTCTATTACGGTTATCAGGCGCACGGATGTAGCTTAGTAAGGTGTGCCACTAAAGTTTTAGTTTCATAGCCATGGAAAGGACCAGATTCAACCAAACTAATTAACTCTGGCTCGACAGAGAACTCATAATCCTTATCGGTAACAAAGATAGGTGAAGTAGCAAACTTAGGATCACATTTCATTCTAGCATTCAAAGTATTTTCCTTATACTTGCGTAGCAATTTCTTAAGATCATTTCTATCCTTGCAAGAAAGAATTTCTCTAGTTACCTCTTCGTCCAAAACATAACCTTCAAGTATCTTAGGCATTTCAAACTTAGGAGAGCTAGGACTAATAGGTGTTTCATAGTCATCATCAGTTTCAGTAATCTCATCAATTTCAGTAGTTTCATTCTCTTTAGCTCTAGCAATTTGTTCATCAAGAAATTCTCCTAGTGACACATTATCATCAAGCATGGTACTAGCATCATAAGCATCATTCATAGCAGAAGTAGCATCATCTATAACTTGCGACATATCAGGATTACTATCATCTGGTGGTGTTGCAAGCTTACTCATAACAGAAGGTGAATCAAGTGCAGAGCTAGATGGCACTTCCTTACCTACCCTCTTCTTAGAGGGAAAAATCTTGGTCTTTGGATCCTTCAGATTCTTCATAGTGATAAATTGATAAGAATCCCAAGTGACTCAACAAATATTGCTATGCTCCCCGGCAACGGCGCCAGAAAAAGGTCTTGATAACCCACAAGTATAGGGGATCGCAGCAGTTTTCGAGGGTAGAGTATTCAACCCAAATTTATAGATTCGACACAAGGGGAGCCAAAGAATACTTGAGAGTATTAGCAGTTAAGTTGTCAATTCAACCACGCCTGGACATTAAATATCTGCAACAAAGTGATCAGTAGCACAGTAATATGATAGTTTGATAGCAGTAGTGACGGTAACAGTAGTAGAAATAGTCTTGTAGCAGTTGGAACAGCAGCAACAGCAAGAGTAACTTAGCAAGAACAATAAGTGGAAAGCTCGTAGGCACTGAATCGGTAACTCGTTGGATGATATTCGTCATGTAACAGTCATAACCTAGGGCGATGCAGAACTAGCTCCAGTTCATCAATGTAATGTAGGCATGTATTCTGTAATTAGTCATACGTGCTTATGGAAAAGAACTTGCATGACATCTTTTTTCCTACCCTCCCGTGGCAGCGGGGTCCATAAGGAAACTAAGGGATATTAAGGCCTCCTTTTAATAGAGAACCGGAACAAAGCATTAACACATGGTGAATACATGAACTCCTCAAACTACGGTCATCACCGCGAAGTATCCCAAATATTGTCACTATGGGGTTGACGGATCATAACACGTAATAGGTGCATATGACTAGGCAAGATCGGATCAAGAACATGGATATAGAGATGATAACAAAAACGGTTCAGATCTGAAATCATGGCACTCGGGCCCTAGTTACAAGCATTAGGCATAGCAAAGTCATAGCAACATCAATCTCAGAACATAGTGGATACTAGGGATCAAGCCCTAACAAAACTAACTCGATTACATGATGAATCTCATCCAACTCCTCACCGACCAGCAAGCCTACGAAGGAATTACTCACTCCCGGTGGGGAGCATCATGGAATTGGCGATGGAGAAGGGTTGGTGATGACGAAGACCGAAGATTCCCCTCTCCGGAGCCCCAAACAGTCTCCAGATCTGGCCTCCCGATGAAGAACAGGAGGTGGCGGCGGCTCCATGTCGTAAAACGTGATGAAACTTTCTCCCTGATTTTTTCCTCTGAAATTAGGAATTTATAGTGGCGGAATTATGGTCAGTGGGGCCACGAGGTGGGCACAACCCACCAGGGCGCGCCCAGGGAGCCTGGCGTGCCCTGGTGGGTGATGCTCACCCTGGCCCCCCTCTTCGGTGGATTTTGGCTCCAATAATTCTCATATATTCTGAAATAATTCTCCAAAAAGTTTCGTTCCATTCCGAGAACTTTTATTTCTGCACAAAAAACAACACCATGGTAGTTCTGCTGAAAACAGCGTTAGTCCGGGTTAGCTCCATTCAAATCATGCAAATTAGAGTCCAAAACAAGGGCAAAAGAGTGAGGAAAAGTAGATACGTTGGAGACGTATCAGATTCCCGGTCCCGAAATCAAAAATCAAGAATAATTAAACAAAACTTCCCAGGAATGTTGTTGGTTTGGACGGTACCCGTGGATGCGGCTAGCCGTGGAATGTGATTGTTGGTGGAGGGGGAGTAAACATTTACTTTTACCGTTTGGGAACCGCTGCTAATTTGTTTAGTATGGAAGATATTGATAACTCTTGGTAATGACGTTGACAGGAAGGGTGTACCTCCCTGATACGTCTCCAATGTATCTATAATTTTTGCTTGTTCCATGCTGTTATATTATCATTCTTGGATGTTTTACAATCATTTTATAACAACTTTATATCATTTTCTGGGACTAACCTATTGACATAGCGTCAAAGTGCCAGTTGATGTTTTTTCTTGTTTTTTACTTCGCAGAAAATCAATACCAAACGGAGTCCAATCGCGACAAAACGTTTTGGAGATTTTTTCTGGACCAGAAGACACGCAGTGGGCCAAAGAAGTGCCAAGAGAATGGCAGAGGAGACCACAACCCACCAGGGCGCGCTAGGGGGGCCTCGGCACGCCCTGATGGGTTGTGCCCTCCTCGGGGCCCCTCTCCACCGCCTCTGATGCCCATACATTCCCAAATATTCCAAAAACCCTAGGGGAGTCGACGAAACACAATTCCAGCCGTCGCAAGTTCCAAAACCGCGAGATCCAATCTAAACACCATCACGGAGGGGTTCATCTTCTTCATAGGTGCCTCTCTGATGATTCTCAATACGATGGTCTCTTGGAGATCTATTTGATGTAAACTTTTGCGGTGTGTTTGTTGGGATCCGATGAATTTTGAGTTCCAGATCAGTTTCTATCCATGAATATTATTTGAGTCTTCTTTGATCTCTTATATGCATGATTGCTTATAGCATCGTATTTCTTCTTCAAATCTTTGGTTTAGTTTGGCCAACTAGATCGATTTTTCTTGCCATGGGAAGAGGTGCTTTGTGATGGGTTCGATCTTGCGGTGTTCTTTCCCAGTGACAGAATGGGCAGCAAGACACGCGTGTATTGTTTCTATTAAGGATAACAAGATGGGGTATATTCCTACATGAATATATCTTGTCTACATCATGTCATCGTTCTTATTGCATTACTCCGTTTTTCCATGAACTTAATACACTAGATGCATGCTGGATAGCGGTCGATGCGTGGAGTAATAGTGGTAGATGCAGGCAGGAGTCGGTCTACTTATCTTGGATGTGATGCCTATATAATGATCATCGCCTTGGAAATCGTCATGACTATTCAATTTTCTATCAATTGCCCAACAGTAATTTGTTCACTCACCGTGCGCTATACTCATGAGAGAAGCCACTAGTGAACCCTACGGCCCCCGGGTCTACTTTTCCAACATATTGCTTTCAGATCTATCTTTTTACATCTTTGTTTTCAGATCTACAAAACCAAAAACCCAAAAACATATTGCTGCATATTTTATTTGCCCTTTTTATTTCGTGTTCTTGAGAGATCTATCTCTCATATCTATCACTACCTAATCTATCTTATTACCGTAGAGAGATTGACAACCTCTCTTTCGCGTCGGGTTGCAAGGATTTGTTGTTTGTGTGCAGGTGCTGCTTATTGGGTGGTGGTGATCCTTCTACTGGTTCGATAACCTTGGTTTCATAACTGAGGGAAATACTTACCGTCGCTGTGCTGCATCATCCCTTCCTCTTTGGGGAAATACCGACGTAGTCTCAAGCCACGTCAAAGGAATTTATGGCGCCGTTGCTGGGGAGGAAGCGGTCTCTTCTACGTGCCTATCGTAGGCGCTGAGGAGACTCCATCATCATCTACCAGGTTCCTAATCACAAATCTCATCTCCTTGCATCTACATTATTTGCCATTTGCCTCTCGTTTTCCTCTCCCCCACTTCACAAATTTGCCGTTTTATTCGCCCTCTTTTTCGTTTGCCTTTTTCTCGTCAGATCTCTTGCCTAGTCATTATGGCTAGTTCTTCCTTTATTGCGTGTACTCCCGATAACGAGGTTCTTAATTTTAAGCAAAGGGGAGGGGAGAACCTAAAAAATGCTTGGTATAGGATTTGCAATGCTCATAATAGATCTATCCATAAGCAATCTACCATTGTTCTTCTTCGCAGTTTTTGTGTGGGCATCACCACTTGGCATACATTCGTCCTTGATACGATTACCGGTGGGAATTTCTTGATGTGTCCATCTTTGGATGCTTTTAATGCTATGGGTAGTTTAGTGGGATCACCACCTATCATGATCAATGAAACAACTTTAACTCTCGAACACGTTATGGAGAGATTAGATGCTATTGAAAAGAATATGATTACTAAAGAACATCTTGAAGATTTGGATAAGAAATTGCATAATCTTGCTAATAAAATTGGGGCTAAGGCGGGAGATGCTATTAAATTACTAAAGGCAAAAGAAACCGTAGTTATCGAAAGGGTAGAAGAAAGTCCTTACCGTACTGATAAGTTGGAAGAGATTTTTAGTAATTTGGGTTCGGCTTTTTCTTCTATCAAAACTATTGAAAAAACTCCCATAAAAATTAGCAAGACCACACAAGTCATAAAGAACAAAGTTGCTACACCTAGTAGTCACAAGGGGGATCTTAAAATGATTAGTGTTCATCCCGAATTTTTTGAAATCATAAGAGACCCTATTTACAAGAATGAATTTTTTGGTTCTCTTCCTAGGAGTGTTGTCATTAAGAGCATGCATGCCAAATCCTTGAAGAAATATAGTTGTGTGATTGAAGAATTGAAAACCAAGGATGACAATACTTGAATCTATGTGTTATGCCTAGCTAGGGGCGTAAAACGATAGCGCTTGTTGGGAGGCAACCCAATGAATAAATAATTTTTTTTTGCTTTTTCCTTTCTGTTTTTGTGTGTTGACCCAATTATGACTCTTTTATGATTGTGTTTTTTTGGTTTATTTAGTGTTTGTGCCAAGTAAAGCCTTTAGGATGATTCATAGGATGAGTAGAAGCGATGCTGAATCTGAAACAGAAACTTTGCGTCCAGTATATGAATTTTCATTTTTTTTCTGGAACGTGATCTTGAGCTGAAATTTTAACACAGTGTTGCTACGCAAATTACTTACGTTGTCCTAACTTTCAGAATTTTTAGAGTTACAAAAGTATGGTTAGACTACAGATTACTACAGACTGTTCTGTTTAAGACAGATTCTGTTTTCGTTGCATTGTGTGCTTGTTTTGATGAATCTATTTTTAGTATCGGGGGGTATAAGCCATGGTAAAGTTGAAATACAGTAGGTATAATGCAATAATAAAATATGAATGGGTTTTCAACAGCACCTAAAGTAGTGATTTTCTTTATTATACTAACGGATCTCACGAAGATTTGGTTGAGTTTTGTGTGATTGAAGTTTTCAAGTTTTGGGTGAGATCACGATGGATGAAGGAATAAGGAGTGATAAAAGCCTAATCTTGGGGATGCTACCGCACCCCCAAGAGATATCCAAAGAGTAACAAGAAACTAAGCTTGGGGATGCCCCCGAGTGGCATCCCCTCTTTCTTCTAACGACCATCGGTATTTTACTTAGAGCTATATTTTTATTCGTCACATATCATGAGTTTTGCTTGGAGCGTCTTGTATCTTTGATTGCTTTGTTTGTTAGTTTGTCACTTGTATCCTTTCTGGATACACCTATTTGGGAGAGCCAAAATTATGCTATGATTTGTTAGAATTGCTCTATGTGCTTCACTTAAACTTTTTGAGCTATAGAATTGCTCTAGTGCTTCACTTATATCTTGTTGAGCACGGTGTGCTTGGAAATTTTTGTAGAAATACTCTCATGCTTCACTTAGATTAATTTGAGAGTGAGTAAATTTTGAAGAAATTCTCTCATGCTTCACTTATACTATTTTTAGAGATGAAATCTTTATGCTCATGTGCTTCACTTAGATTTGTTTGAGCTTATCAAAAAGCAATGGCAATATATGAAACTAGTCCCAAAGTGATAGATATCCAAGGAGGATATAATAAAAACTTGCATGAAGATCATTGGGCAAATTAAACTTGATTCCTTGTAATAGTTTTGAAACATGATGATAGTAATATGTGAGTCATGTTGGTGAGTAATTATGCTTTAGTAGGAATATTGGTGTTATGGTTTGTGATCCCCTATGCAAGTATGAAAGTCAATAGTTATGCAATGAAATTACATCCTACTTGTGGTGCATTATTCGGTGTTAGTTATGTTCAATGCTCACCTATGTGAATTTTCGTTTTTTGGTTTGTTTGCTTCCCAATCTATTTGCTAGCCTCCATTTGTACTAAGTAGAAATACTACTTGTGCATCCAAAATCCTTAAACCAAGTTTTGCCTTATGAGTCCACCATACCTACCTATATGCGGTATTTCCATGCCGTTCCGAGCAAATTTGTATGTGCCATCTCTAAATTTTCAAAATAAATTTTCTCTTTTGTGTGCTCGTACCACTCATGAAACGGTGGGGAGTGTCCAATATTTTTCCATGCTAGATGTGTTATTCTCAAGATGAGTGTTTATTCACTTGTCATTGCACGAGAGTGCGGCAATAATAGGGATGCCCATTCCCGAAATGAAAAAGAAAAAATATTTACTTTATGTTGTCAAATAATAAATTCCTTGGAAAGTGTTGGTATGGAAGGCAACCGTGGATACGGCCCGCCATGGAAAGTGAAAGTTTGGAGGAAAAAGGAATAAACTTTATTTTCTGTTTGGGAACCGCCTATGATATGTCTAGCTTGGAAAGCATTGTGAGCTACTTTGTCGTTTTCGTTGACAGGAAAAGCATGCCACTCAAAATATATTTTCTCTATCAATTTAAACCTTGAGCTTTGGCACCTCTACAAATCCCTACTACCCTCTGAGAAGGGCCTATCTTTTACTTTATGCAATTTTTATTTTTACTTTGATTCTCCATCTTCTCTTATAAGCACCAACTAGGGGGCACTATGATCGTACTTGAGCATTGGGCATAGTTAATATTCGAGTGTGTTTCATGAATGGATCAATGATTGAGCATGATGGGCTAGGGATAACTTTCTTTAGTGTTGATATTTTGAAAGACATCGTTGCTTGTTGACATGCTTGAGTATTGAAGTCATTATGTTAAAACTAGACTATTGCTTTGAATCATTTGCAAGTCCAAATGTCCATGCTATAGAAAAGAAAAGAAAATGATGAACATGTTAGGCAGCATTCCACATCAAAAATTCTGTTTTTATCATTTACCTACTCGAGGACAAGTAGGAATTAACCTTGGGGATGCTGATACGTCTCCAACGAATCTATAATTTTTGCTTGTTCCATGCTGTTATATTATCATTCTTGGATGTTTTACAATCATTTTATAACAACTTTATATCATTTTTTGGGACTAACCTATTGACATAGTGCCAAAGTGCCAGTTGTTGTTTTTGCTTATTTTTTACTTCGCAGAAAATCAATACCGAACGGAGTCCAATTGCGACGAAACTTTTTGGAGATTTTTTCTGGACCAGAAGACACCAGTGGGCCAAAGAAGTGCCGGGGGAGTGGGCTGAGGAGACCACAACCCACCTGGCGTGCCAGGGGGGGCCCAGCGCGCCCTGTGGGTTGTGCCCTCCTCAGGGCCCCTCTCCACCGCCTATGATGACTATAAATTCCCAAATATTCCAAAAACCCTAGGGGAGTCGACGAAACACAATTCCAGCCGCCGCAAGTTCCAGAACCACGAGATCCAATCTAAACACCATCATGGAGGGGTTCATCTTCTTCATAGGTGCCTCTCCGATGATGCATGAGTAGTCCACCATAGACCTATGGGTCCGTAGGCAGTAGCTAGATGGTTTCCTCTCTCTCTCTCTTATGATTCTCAATACAATGGTCTCTTGGAGATCTATTTGATGTAAACTTTTGCGGTGTGCTTGTTGGGATCCGCACTACAGGAATCAGGTTCTTTGCCGTCCGCCATGGCAGACGGCAAAGGCACAACCACGGATGGCAAAGACCTTTGCCGTCTGCCAGCGGACGGCAAAATATTGGGCCGAATAATGTCCGGCAAAGAGGTCCTTTGCCGTCTGCCTTGGCACAGCGGACGGCAAAGATTTTTTGCTGTCGGCCTGCAGACGGCAACGAGCGTAGACAGCGAAGTTTGACATTAGCACCGTTAGGTGGCTAACGGGCCCTCACCAAAGTCTTTGTCGTCAGCCCCAGGACGGCAAACACACAAACTCTTTGCCGTCTGCCGTCCACAGCCCCACACTAACCCTTTGCCGTCTGCCCCCTCTATGTCGACGGCCACCGTCAGCATAGAAGCCACCCTTTGCCGTCTGCCGTGGACAGCGCCACACTAACCCTTTGCCGTCCGCCCCATCTATGCCGACGGCCACCGTCGGCATGGAAGCCACCCTTTGCGGTCCACCCCCGCTATGCCGACGGTGGCCGTCGGCAAAGAAGCCAAATGGCCAGCGGCCTCGCGCTCCCAGGGTTAACAGTTGGCTGCCACGTGTCCTCTTTGCCGATGGCGGCCGTCGTCAAAGCGGTCTTTGTTGTCCGGGCCAGACGGCAAAGAGGCTGTATTGCCTCTTTTTTGTTTGTTTTTGTTATATTCAACAATTTTACAGGAACAATATTTATATATTTCACAGCAACAATATCCCTATCATATGGATATGATCAACCAACAATTATACCAAATTAAAAGTATCAAATGTCAAATTGTTCACCATATTACATTAGTTTCATCCATACATACATAGTCTCATACATAGGAAGAAAGTTTCATGTAAGTTCATCGATACAAAATGAAAACATAAAGTAAACACTAGCACTACATCAAAGCAAGCTGCCGTGAACTCAATCAAATCTGCAAAATTGGAAATAAGACAGTTAGACTAAGAATACTAGAAGAAGTAGAAGATCTAGAAGAAGAAGATGATGAAGACGCATTTTTCTTCTCTCTCTTTCTCCTCTTGTTTTTCTTCTTCTTATTGCTTATTTGTGTCATTTTAGAGCTAACCTAGGTAATTATCACATTTTTGACCTAAGTAAGCTTACTGTGTCATTTTGCAAGAAAATAAGCTAAGTATATGGCTTCTATGAAGTTACCAAGTCTATTATGCCATTTTTGAGTTAACTAAGCTTATTATGTCATTGTGGAGGAAACAATGCTAAGTATAGGTCATTTTAGAGCTAACTTAGGTACAATATGTCATTTATTAGGTAAGTAAGCTTACTATGTATTTTTAGAGGAAACAAAGCTAACTTAGGTAAAATATGACATTAGTCTAAGTGCTAAGTTTGTCTTTGTGCTAAGTTTGTCTACGTGCTAAGTTTGTCTTTGTTTGAGAAAATGAGCCAAGTAAGTGACATATTACGGCTTATCGTCCTCGTCATCACGGAGGTGAAGCATCGGGGTTCCTCGGGCCGGTTTCACCTGGAGCACTACTTGGCCCTGGAGAAGGATCGTGCGATGCGGCTCGGGAGTTATGCTGCACCAAAGATCATTTGCGTTAGAATGATGACGTTGAAACGTTAAGACTAGTAACTAATGAACATTGAAATGAAACTCACCGTTCCAGCCGTGGTAATGACAGGCATCGGCGGAGGGGTCTGGCCGGTCTTCTCGCACAAAGTCTGCACATTTGGTTTTGACAAGTCAATCATATTGGTTATTAATGCAAAGAATATGTAGTGCATGATTTGGCTAATATGAAGAAGAAACTTACCACGATGAGCTCGTACATGGCCAAGTTAGACGCATCGTTCCGTGCCCTCTCCTCCTCCAACAACCTAGCCGTCCTCTCCTCCAAATCCCTCTTCTCCTCCGCCGCCTACCGGGCCTGTTCCGCCAGAAGCGCCTGGGTTGTCTCTCTCTCTTTCTACAGAGCAGCCTGCAACACAACTCGTCGTTAGCATTGTAATCATCTTTGTTCGCACACACAATGTAATGGGGGGAAGCTATCTGAGTCCGTATGACTAACCTCGATGGCGAGCTAGACTGGCCATGGACGAGGCGTCATCTCAGGGCAGGAGCTTGTTTGGCGCGCCTTGATCTGCCGGAGAGTGCGCGAAGACCGCATAAGTCCATCTCCAATGGCTATATGGCCATGGGGCCTCCCGTCGCTAGCTATCATCACCAGGTCTGGATCAATAGGATGCTGGCTCGGGTTGAAGTCCTCCCCATTCACCGCCTTCCCCACATCTCTATACCTCACGAGCATGTTGTGGGAGGAGATGTTGGTGAAGTTCTGGGGATTATTGAGGTCGGAATCAGAGAATGCCTTGGCCTTCTTGTACGAGGCAGTATGGGCCATGGCATAGAGGTCGTACACCTGTGGCACCTCCGTCTTATTGTAATGCGCCTACAAGAGAGGAACAAAGTATTAATAAAGGGGTCAAGCTAGCATCAAAAAATGAATTGCAGGAATCATGAAGCAAACCACGTACCCAGTTCCGCCCGAACTGAAATAAGTTGGCGCTGCCTTGATGGTGTGGCACACCTTCCATTTGGGCACGCCGTTCCTTGGCATCGTCGTGGACGGCTCGCCATTCATCAGAGCACCACTCATTCACCAACGCCTCCCAACAATCCATCTTATCCACACACCATCTCGGGGGCACCTAAGTTAGTAAAGAGAAATTTGAGAGCTACGCCTACGAATCAAAGCAAGGAAACTAAGTACAAGGCCTTAAGAATAGATAATTACCTTCATCTACTGCTCCTTGTCCAGAAACTTTCAGCGGGACGACGACTTGTCCTTCTTAATACGCCGCGAGGCGTAGTAGTCTCGAACAGCCTGTACCCGAGCCTCGTGCCATAAGTTCTATAGTAGGCGCCTGCACTCGTAATCGTTAAGATTTGTCACGGCCTCCTCGTATCCCTCCTCACAGTAGAAGGTCTGCAATCAAATGAGACAACACTAATTAGTACAATAAATAGCTATTATTGGTTTTTAATTGTGTAAAGGAGAAATTACCCAGAACTTTCTGATCACCATGTCGACCCTCGTGTGGCACAACACATCATCGATCATCTCCTCCGGCGGGGCCGGGGCAGCCAAGTAGTGCTCCCATTTCAATCCTAACTTTCGAAGCTGACCCTCGCCGGGCAACGTGACAAACCACGGGAAGTTATGCCATAAAAGCAAACCAGGCGATAGTTCTTTCGCACACCAGGCGACAGTTCATCTAGCACGTTAGGCGATAGTTCTTTCGCACAAAGAGCACAAAAGAAATAGCTCAGCTCTGCCAGTACTAGCCATTCATCCTCAGGGATAAAGCCACGCAACATCACCGGCATTACCCGCTCAAGCCATATGTGCCAATCATGACTCTTGAGACCAAATATTTTCAATTTGTCAAGACTCGCTCCCCACTTTAGATTCGCTGCATACCCATCGGGGAACATCAACTGCATTTTGACCCACAAGATCATTTCCCTCATAGCTGGCCTTCCAAGATTGAACCATGCCTTTGGCTTCCTCCAGTTCTTCTTTCCTTTTGGTTGTCGCATTTTTTGTAACGTTCTATCACATAGAACCTCCTGATCGACTCTAGCCTTAGGGTTATCCTATGACTTCCCCTCTATGCCGAACAATGTACCAAAAAGGGCCTCGGCGATATTCTTTTCAGTGTGCATCACGTCGATGTTGTGTGGGCAAATGAGGTCTTTAAAGTAAGGCAGATCCCACAAGCATACCTTGTGAGTCCAGGCGTGTTCCGAATTATACCCTTTGAAATATCCTGGACGCTGTGGATCAGGCTCGAGAGCGTTTAACTCATCCAGGGTCTGTTGGCCTGTCAATGCAGGTGGTGCAGAGTTTTTGACAACTCTACCTTTGATGAAATTCTTCTTGTCTTTTCTGAACTTATGGCCAGGATCCAGGACCTGTCTATGCAAGTCGAAGCAAGAATACTTGCGACCCGCCTGCAGCCAACGGAACTGAAGAGCTGCCTTGCATGTGGGGCACGGGAACCTTCCATGCACACACGAGCCAACGAATAGCGCATACGCCGGCAAGTCATGCGTTGAGTACATGTACCACACATGCATTTTGAAGTTTTGTTTTGTACCGGCGTCATATGTCTTGATCCCATTCCCAAGCTTCTTGCAATTCATCCTTAAGCGGCTGCATGTACACATTCATATTCTTCCCCGGATAGTTGGGCCCTGGAATTATCAACGTCAAGAAAATGTTCTTTCTTTTCATAATCTCTCCGGGGGGGAGATTGAGTGGAATGACAAATACAGGCCAACAACTGTATTCGGTTGCCGTCATACCAAACACATTGAACCCATCCGTGCTAATGGCGACTCGAGGATGCCTTGGATCTGCCGCTTTGTCCTTATGTAATGCATCGAAGTGCTTCCACGCAAAAGCGTCTGAAGTGTGCCCCAACATCGGATTCCCATCTGCATCTAGTTCGGTTCTTTTGCCCAATTTGTGCCACGTCATCTGTCTGGCCGTCTCTTCAACCATGAAAAGACGTTGAAGTCTTGGTATGATTGGCATATACCGAAGAACATTAACTGGGATTTTGGTCTGACTCTTCTCACCCGTACCGTTGTCTACCACAACATACCTGGAAGACTTGCAAATGGGACAATAGTTCAAGCCCGCATAGTCAAGCCTAAATAAGGCACATCCATTCTCATAGGCATCTATCTTCTCATAGGGCATCTTAAGCGCATGTAGGATTTTGTCCGACTGGTACAGGTTTGCAGGCAATACATGGCCTTTGGGTTGAAAGCGTCCAAATATCGTCATCATCGTGTCGTAGCATTCTCTGCCCAGGTTGAACTGAGCCTTCAGAGCCATTACTTGCGCGATGGCATCCAGCTGACAAAGCTCAGTGTGCTCGTGGAGAGGACGTTTTGAAGACTCCAACATTTCATAGAAGGCCTTTACAGATTCCTCCATCTCATCGTCTGAATCCCGAGCATCATCAAAGTCTTGCACCATGTCTTCGATCCCGGTACCATGCTCGTCAGTGCGACGATGAACCACCTCAGCTCTGACACGTTGGGCAGACTCACCATGAAATATCCACACCATATAATTAGGCGTAAAACCCCACTTCTACAAGTGTTTACCCATTTCATCCCGTGTCCACTTTTTATGGTTGTCGCACCGGACACAGGGGCACTAGGTTATTTCCTGGCCATTTGCAAATGCGGCGCTCAGAAACCCCTTGGTTTTTGTAAACCATTCAATGGTCATGTCTTTCTGACTAGGGTGACCGGTGTACATCCATGCACGATCACTCATCTTGCCTACCTACTAAATACACAAGAAATATATATATAATTCATCATCTATATTCATCAGTTAAACAAGTTTGTCAGTTTTATTACGTCCATGCAACCTACACGCTAATAGGTAAAGCTAGGTCCTAATCCCACCTGAGTATGTGTAGATTGGGTTCGTTTTCCCATGCTTTGCTCCGGATCTGACGCAGAATTTCGGCAGCACCTCCCCGCTGTTCTCCTGATACACGTCTCGACAATAAGTTGAGAGGATGTGTACCCGGAGAACAATAGGGAGGCACTGACGAAATTCCGCATCGGATCCGGAGCAGTGCATAAGGGAAAACGAACCCAATCTACACATACTCGGGCTGTCCATGGATAACGTTGGACAATTCGAAAGGATGGTGGTTATAAATATGCAAAGACATGCATATTTATAAATGCCGCCCTTTCGAACGGGAGACGCATACTGGTCACGCATACTGATGATTGAAGACACCTATAGCTAGCAAGTTTCATCGGCACGAAGACCGGAACAGAGCAAATTAAAGGGGGAAGGAGATGTCATTTGTGCTCACCCATGAACGCGTCGGGAAGCTCGTCAAACGCACGGGGAGGTCGTCGAACAGCAGACCCTCGCAGCAACGAAACAACTGCACATTGAAATCCACCCGATCAACACAAAATATGATGTTTTTCATAACAGCTAGAATCGGAATATATATACGACCTAACTCATAATTTACAAAACTATGACCCCGTGGCCTCTGGAAGGCCGAGGAGGACCTTTTCGGTCAACAGGAGGCCGAAGAGGTGTCGGGGGTCGGGGTTCGGGGTGTCTTCTTCTCCTCCTCTCCTCTTTCTTCTTCTTCTCCTTATCTTCTTCTTCTTTTTCTTCTTCTTTTCATTTTTCCTCTTCTCCTTCTCATCCTCTCCTCCTTCTTCTTTTTGCTTCTAGTTTTTTTCTTCTCTTCTTTTCTTCTAAGTTTTTTGTTTTCTATCTAAGTTTTTTAACTAACTATCTAATTGAACAGAAAAAAATAGAAAATTAACTATATATCTAATTTAATAGTAAAAACAGAAAATAAACTAACTATCTAAATTAACTATCTACTTTAAAAGAAAAAAACAAAAAAAACTAAGTATCTACAGAAAAAACAGAAAGGTGAGGGGTGGGGGGTGGGGCGGGCACTCACTGGAGTTGGGGACGGCCGGGGCGGCGGGGGCGGCCGGGGCGGCGGGAGGAGGGGGAAGCCGCAAGGAGGGGGAGCCGCGGGGAGGGGGCAGCGCCGGGAGCCAGCGAGGGGAGGGGTGGCTGGGGAGGGGCGGAGCCGGGGGCGGGGGAGGGGTGGCCGCTGGGGAGGGGCGGATCCGGGGGCGGGGGAGGGGTGGCCGCTGGGGAGGGGGCGGCACCGGGGGCGGGGGAGGGGTGGCCGCTGGGGAGGGGCGGCGCCGGAGGCGGGGGAGGGGTGGCCGCTGGGGAGGGGGCGGCGCCGGGGGCGGGGGAGGGGTGGCCGCGGCGAGGAGGTCCGGCTAGGGGCGGCGCCGGGAGCCAGCGAGGGGAGGGGGCGGGTGGGAGGATGGCTGGCACCGGAGGCGGGGGAGGGGACGGTGCCGGGGGCGGGCGAGGGGTGGCCGCGACGAAGGGTCGCGCAGGGAGCTGGTGGAGAGAGAGAGGGGCGGGGGAGAGAGTGGGGGGTAGTGGAGCGGCGGGGGGTGGGGAAACGGCCGTTATAGACACATCCCCTTTGTCGTCCGCTAGCGGATGGCAAAGAGCCCCAGATCTGACAGCAAAGGCCAGGAGGACGGCAAAGAGTCCGTCCGTTGGACCTAGCCAGGCCCAAGGTCCAGTGGGACCCATCTTACCTCTTTGCCGTCTACCTGTAGGATCTATGTCGTCCGCTGGCAGACGACAAAGGAAAGGCGGATGACAAACAGTACCTTTGCCATCAATCAGCTCTTTGCCGTCTGCTTTACGGCGGCAGACGGCAAAGACCTTCTTTGCCATCTGCCAGCAGATGGCAAAGATCTGGCAGACGGCAAATAACTGAATTCCAGTAGTGCCGATGAATTTTGAGGTCATGATCAGTTTCTATCCATGAATATTATTTGAGTCTTCTTTGATCTCTTATATGCATGATTGCTTATAGCATTGTATTTCTTCTTTGAATCTTTGGTTTAGTTAGGCCAACTAGATCGATTTTTGTTGCCATGGGAAGAGGTGCTTTGTGATGGGTTCGATCTTGCGGTGTTCTTTCCCAGTGACAGAAGGGGCAGCAAGACACGCATGTATCATTGCTATTAAGGATATCACGATGGGGTCTATTCCTACATGAATAGATCTTGTCTACATCATGTCATCGTTCTTATTGCATTACTATGTTTTTCCATGAACTTAATACACTAGATGCATGCTGGATAGCGGTCGATGTGTGGAGTAATAGTGGTAGATGCAGGCAGGAGTCGGTCTACTTATCTTGCGTGATGCCTATATAATGATCATCGCCTTGGATATCGTCATGACTATTCGATTTTCTATCAATTACCCAACAGTAATTTGTTCACCCACCATGCGCTATACTCATGAGAGAAGCCACTAGTGAACCCTACGGCCCCCGAGTCTACTTTTCCAACATATTACTTTCAGATCTATCTTTTTGCATCTTTGTTTTCAGAACTACAAAACCAAAAACCCAAAAACATATTGCTGCATATTTTATTTGCACTTTTTATTTTGTGTTCTTGAGAGATCTATCTCTCCTATCTATCACTACCTAATCTATCTTATTACCGTAGAGAGATTGACAACCTCTCTTTCGCGTCGGGTTGCAAGTATTTGTTGTTTGTGTGCAGGTGTTGCTTATTGGGTGGTGGTGATCCTCCTACTGGTTCGATAACCTTGGTTTCATAACTAAGGGAAATACTTACCATCGCTGTGCTGCATCATCCCTTCCTCTTTGGGGAAATACCGACGTAGTCTCAAGCCACGTCAAAGGAATTTATGGCGCCGTTGCCGGGGAGGAAGCGGTCTCTTCTACGTGCCTATCGTAGGTGCCGAGGAGACTCCATCATCATCTACCAGGTTCCTAATCACAAATCTCATCTCCTTGCAATTACATTATTTGCCATTTGTTGCAAATCCATGCTTCCCTCTGCGAAGGGACTATCTCTGTTTTAAAACTCGAGCTCTGGCACCATTGCAAATCCATGCTTCCCTCTGCGAAGGGACTATCTATTTACTTTTATGTTAAGTCATCACCTTCTCAAACAAGCGCCAGACCTGAGAGCACTATTGTCATCGTCATGCATGATGTATAGTTGATGTTGGGTGCAGCCTGACTGGATCTCTTCTACCATGAATTACAATGTTTTGTCGCTGCTTGAACTTTGGAGGTGCTCTGCATTTATGTTTTGCGGTCTCAGAAAGGGCTAGCGAGATACCACTATTGTCATATTGTATCATCATTGTTTTGACAATGTGTTGGCGCTTGAGATATCTTATTATTGCTCGCTAGTTGCTTATGTTATTGATATGAGTTAATATAATTTCTAAGAGTTATTGTTGGCATGGTTAGTCATAATCTTTGCTGAAAACCTGGGTGCTACTTAAGCATATATATGTAAACAAGAACAAAAGAGTTTGTAAAAGTTTTTCTTCATCACTTTCAGTTTGTCAACTGAATTGCTTGAGGACAAGCAAAGGTTTAAGCTTGGGGGAGTTGATACGTCTCCAACGTATCTACTTTTCCTCACTCTTTTGCCCTTATTTGGGACTCTAATTTGCATGATTTGAATGAAACTAACCCGGACTCACGCTGTTTTCAGCAGAACTACCATGGTGTTGTTTTTGTGCAGAAATAAAAGTTCTCGGAACGGAACGAAACTTTTTGGAGAATTATTTTAGAATATATAAGAATTATTGGAGCCAAAATCTACCGAAGAGGGGGGCCAGGGTGAGCAGCACCCACCAGGGCGCGCCAGGCCCCCAGGTGGGTTGTGCCCACCTCGTGGCCCCACTGACCCTAATTCCTCCACTATAAATTCCTGTTTTCGGAGAAAAAATCAGAGAGAAAGTTTCATCGCATTTTACGATACGGAGCCGCTGCCACCTCCTGTTCTTCATCGGGAGGTCAGATCTGGAGCCCATTTGGGGCTCCGGAGAGGGGAATCTTCGGTCTTCGTCATCACCAACCCTTCTCCATCACCAATTCCATGATGCTCCCCACCGGGAGTGAGTAATTCCTTCGTAGGCTTGCTGGTCGGTGAGGAGTTGGATGAGATTCATCATGTAATCGAGTTAGTTTTGTTAGGGCTTGATCCCTAGTATCCACTATGTTCTGAGATTGATGTTGCTATGACTTTGCTATGCCTAATGCTTGTCACTAGGGCCCGAGGGCCATGATTTCAGATCTGAACCGTTTATGTTATCACCATTATATCTATGTTCTTGATCCCACCTTGCTTATTCATATGCACCTATTACGTGTTATGATCCGTCAACTCCATAGTGACAATATTTGGGATACTTCGCAGTGATGATCGTAGTTTGAGGAGTTCATATATTCACCGTGTGTTAATGCATTGTTCTGGTTCTCTATTAAAAGGAGGCCTTAATATCCCTTAGTTTCCTTATGGACCCCGCTGCCACGGGAGGGTAGGACAAAAGATGTCATGCAAGTTCTTTTCCATAAGCATGTATGACTATTTACGAAATACATGCCTACATTACATTTATGAACTGGAGCTAGTTCTGTGTCGCCCTTGGTTATGACTGTTATATGATGAATATCATCCAACGAGTTCACCGATCCAGTGCCTACGAGTTTTCCACTTATTGTTCTTGCTAAGTTACAATTGCTACTGCTACTGCTCCAATTGCTACAAAACTATTGCTATCACTGTTACCGTTACTGTTACTGCTGCTACTTCTATCAAAACTATCATATTACTGTGCTACTGATCACTCTGCTGCAGATATTTAATCTCCAGGTGTGGTTGAATTGACAACTCAGCTGCTAATACTCTCAAATATTCTTTGGCTCCCCATGTGTCGAATCTATAAATTTGGGTTGAATACTCTTCCCTCGAAAACTGTTGCGATCCCCTATACTTGTGGGTTATCACCTACCGGGGGTGGAGGGGGCAGGATTGGCTTTGGAAGCGGAAGCTATTATGGAGTGTGGACTGGCCGGTCCACGGGTTTCCACTTAAAGAAGGACGACGACCTGAAGGTGGGTTGCTGACGACCGGGGCCCGCCACGTGTGCGCATTTACTTTGGGCGGTGGGGGTAGGTGGGATGCTGCTACGCATCTCCAAGGTGACGGCCCGTCTGTCCGTTTTGCCCCAAGCGGACGTGGGCGTACGATTTGGAGTTGCTCTTACGGCACGGCCCCACTCGTCAGAGTTAACAGTCAAACCATTGACCCGACGGCATCCTCCGCTGTGACCATTCGTGAGGGTTTCGGACAAGGGAGTGGGGAAAAGTGAGCAAACGTTAAGAGCGTGGGGATGAATGAGTACAGCTAAGGAACCAGGGGCACAGATGTAAAAAAAACCTTAATAATAAGGCGATTACATCCCGCCCTTTGTGCCAAATTTATACCAAATTTTACGATTGAAGCTTCTGCCGACAGAACATCCGTGCAAAAATAAATCTTCCCATTCCCTCCAACAATAAACCTGCCTTTGCATCTCTTAGAACCGGTCCCATCGAACCGCTAAGCTGGTCGTGGTCAAAAGAAGCATCAACGTTAAGTTTTACAAAACCCCTCGGGGGACAGGACCAACCCCCCTTTTTTATATCAACCTTGGGGGAAAAAGCAATGGCGAAGTTCGATGTAATGGCTAAGATCACCATTGAGACCTGATGAGCATTTTGTGTTACCTCCTTATGCACCAATTTTCGTCTTTCCCACCATAAATACAATGCCGAGACTGCAATCATTTCCCGCACATTGTGATGGCCCATAATCCACAATTCTTGGTCTGGAGAACTAGTATAAGTACTCCAAAACCGTCTCTCCCGAGCTTTTTCAATAATATCCGCCAACCCGAGCTTTTTCAAACCTCCTTTGCTTTTCTGCACAGAAACAACATGTGCTTTGTATCTTCTAACCCCTCTGAGCAAGTAGGAGAAATGGGCGAGATCTTCAGATGTCTATTTGCGAGCGTAACCCGACATGGAAGTGTGCCGTGTAGAGTGCGCCATGTAATTTTTTTGTCTTTTGCTGGACAAGCTAACTTCCAAATCTGACTCCAAATAGGATTAAATGTAATTCGACCCATCCCATTAGAATGTCTTAGCTTACTCCCATATTGGTGATCCCACTCCACAGAGTAAGCAGACCGAACCGAGAACATGCCATTTTTTGTGTAACTTCAAGAAATGAAATCTGGCATATCATGTTGCGAGAGTGGAATTGAAAGGATTCGTTGTACATCAATTGGCCACATAGTTTGTATGATCAGGTCTTCATCCCAGCTATTGGAGATAGGATCAATAATATCACCCATTTTGGATAACAGTTGTCTCCCCTTAAGCATCAGAATTTTCCTTGTTGCACAATTTGGTATCCAGGCATCTTCCCAAAAGTTGATATTTTGTCCATTCCCCACTCGTCAAATATAGCCATGTTTTCAAGAATTTATACCTGCCATAATACTTTGCCAGGTAAAGGAAGAGCCTTTCTTCAGCATGGTGTTCAACAAGTCGCCATTAGGATAGTAGTTTGCCCTTAGGATAGTGGCGCACAAGGAATCAGGCTTATCAAGAAGGCGCCACGCCTGTTTAGCGAGTAGTGCCAGGTTAAAAACAGTGAATGTCGCAAAATCCCATCCCTCCGTTGTTTTTAGGAATGCACATTTTCCACCAGGCCATCCAATGCATCCTCCTCTGGTTCTCCTCGTCTCCCCACCAGAAATGCGCCATCGCGTCAATGATTCCTTTACAAATTGTTGTAGGAATTTTAAAGACCAACATTGCATAGGTGGGTATGTCTTGGACAACAGCCTTAAGTAGGATCTCCTTCCCCCCGGCGGATAGTAACTTTTCTTTCCAACCACTAATTCTCTTAACAATACGTTCAATCAAAAATTGAAAATAGTCTGTTTTATCTAACCCCACATTTGCTGGCAGCCCCAAATATTTATCACTGAGAGCCTGAGTCATTATATCTAGTGTTGTACACATTTTTTCTCTAATCGCCAACTTCGTGTTAGGGCTAAAGAAAATGCTAGACTTTTCAACGCTTACCAGTTGACCAGATGTTGCACAATATAAATCTAGCGCTGATTTTAGAACATCCACACTCTGTTGGTTGGTTTTCATTAGAATCAATGAGTCATCCGCGAAAAGGAGGTTTGTGATGGGTTGGGCATCTCTGCATACCTTCACTCCTGAAATATTTCCATTTTCCTCTACATGTGTAAGTAAAGCATTCAACCCCTCTGTACACATCAAAGAACGGGTATGGTGATAGCGGGTCTCCCTGCCTCAGTCCCCTTGTAGGCTTAAAATTCTCACTTTCCTCCGAATTAATCCTTACTATGTATTCAACAGTTGAGACACATTCCATAATGAAATTCACCCAATCCCGAAGAAAACCCAGTCTCAACATAATCTCCTTCAAAAAAGGCCACTCCACTCTATCATAAGCTTTGTGCATATCGAGTTTTATAGCACACAAGCCCTCACTACCTTCTTTTTTATTTTTGATTGTGTGAAAACACTCATAGGCTACTAAAATATTATTCGTTATCAATCTACCAGGCACAAAAGCACTTCGAGTTGGACTAATAATTTCAGGTAGGAGAACCTTCAAACGAGACGCCACCATTTTTCCAATTATTTTACACACCACATTGCATAAGCTGATAGTCCTAAACTGGGTTACCTTCTCCAGTGAGTTAACCTTTGGACTCATTACGGTTGACGTGTCATTCCACCCCGTTGGGATAGAGCATGTGTTTATTGCTTGCAAAACCTACTGAATTAAGTCATCCCCGAGCATGGGCCAAAACCTTTTATAAAAAATGGCATGGAGTCCATCTGGCCCTGGAGCTTGTAAGTCCCCAATATCAAATAATGCCTTACGAACATCTTCAGCGATGTAAGGGGCAGTAAGAGCATTGTTCATTTCAGCCGACACTCTCTTCTTGACAAAGGACAACACTTGTTGATTCGGGTTCTGCACTTTAGAAGTGAAAAGCTTAAAAAAATCAGTAATATGATCCTTCAACTCCTTTTCTTTTATCCAAATCCCAGAATCATCTAGTAGTTTCTTTATATTATTTCTTTTTTTCCAGGCTGTAGCGGCATTATGGAAGAAAGACGTATTGCGGTCCCCGTGCATCAACCAGTTAGCACGGCCTCTTTGTAGCCAGAAGATTTCCTCTTGATCCCATAGGTTTTCAATTAAAACAATAATTTCCTTCTAACGACCACGGGATTCTGTACTCAAGGGGACACGCTTCAGTTTTTCTAACTCCTTTTTTAATTTGTTAATTCTTCGTTTCGGGCTTTTGAGAATTTCCCTATCCCAAGAATGTAGGTCATCATGCACGACTCTCGTTCGATCAGCAAGTAAAGGGCCAATCCCTGCTAGCTTTGCTCTTTCGCATGAAGCTTTTACAATTTATGTGACTGTCTCTTCCTTTAACCACCTAGCTTCAAAAGATTTCACACGCCTCTCAGGTCGCTTGAAGATATTTTCATCCAAAAAATCCATATCCAGGACGAGTGGATGATGGTCAGAATGAACATGTTCTTCATTGATCACCACTGCTCGAGGGAATTTGTGTGCCCATCTAATATTGCAAACTGCTCGATCAAGGCGCTCCCGAATCTCACCCCTTCTCCAAGTAAAAGGGTCACCGATGTAACCTAAATCCTCTAGCCCACAATCCATGAGGCATTCACGGAAATCCCTCATCATTCCACTTGGTCTCGCATTGCCACCTTATTTTTCTGAAGGATATAAAATTTCATTGAAATCCCCCATGACCACCCAAGGGTGGTCGCCTTTACTATGTAAATTGCGAATATCTTCCCAAGATAGATTACATTCATTCCAAGTTGGGTGGCCATAAAAACCCGTGAACCTTCATTGAACCGTATCCTCATGCATAAACAGAATATCAATAAAGGAAGACGATACATAGTTCAACTCAAATTTATTCAACTTTTGATAAAAGAGAACAAGGCCACCAGCCTGACCATCACATTCCACTACAAACATCGACTCGAAATTTAAAACGCTACGCAGCTCATCGGCTTTACATATATTCAAATGTGACTCGGAAAGAAAAATTAAATCTGCCCTTGTACGCTTTTGAAGGTCCAAGAGCTCGCGAACTGCCGTGTGAGATAGCATACCACGGCACTTCCATCCTAAGATTTTCATTTGGGCCGGCGTACCTCCTCCTCGGAGGCCGCCGATGCACCATCTTCACCTTTCTCTTCTTCAACCGATTCCACCCCTTGCTGAACATATTCTTCTTCCTTCTCTTCAGCCTCCTTTGCCACATATTTGACCACACCCTCCACATCCTACACTATTTCAACCATGCCCGTGCAATCCCTCTTGGAAGAGACGATTACATCTCCATATAACATGCGCTCATAGCTATCGAGGGTTTTCTCAAAAGAAAATTCTATGTCGCTGCCCGTCGGACGAGCGTCACTGAACCGTCCCCTTTTTTTACCTATGACTTGTTCGCGTGCATTCTCAGATTTTCCTGCCTCCCCTTTATTTCTATCTTTTTTACCCTTCTTCCTGGTGTGTACCTGCATAGAGTTCTTAACAGCGCTAAACTTGAAAGGAGTCTTATCCGTTGCTTCTACTGTGTCACCCCCAGCAGCCGCGAGTCTGGCGGCTACAGCACCAGAAAGTGCCTCGAGCACTCCAGGCTAGAATAGGATTTGGCTAGCATCAGGTTGACTAGGAACCTCCCGTGCATTTTCCACCTGACTCACATTTTTCGACAAGGGGAATATATTAATATCGTGGAGATACCAATTACACCCAGCCTCTGCAACAACGCAATGTCGTAAAGACACTACGGATGCACACAGCCAAAAGATTTTAAAAAAAGAAAAAAAAAGATCCCGCTACGGTGATCAATTCCTTGTAGCTGCAGCACGAACCACCACCTAGACAACACCCGAAGTCCAAATTCTCCAAAAGCGACGCCTCCAAGAAAGAAACAGTGCACAATCACCGTCATCGCCCGATCGTAGATCTTAGGTTTTCACCCTAGAAAACATCCGCACTCTCAAAACAATGCCTTCATCAAGGTCACTGCCAGGCACAACCAATTAAGGCCGGGCCTTGAGTTTTCACCTAGAAAGCTAAGACTCAGTACTCCGCCTGTGCTACCGCCCCCACTTGCTGATGCCACATGACTCACATGACCGGCCAGGGGAGAATAGTCCAAAGTAGCAGCAGCAATGTTCGTGGAAAAGCCTCCCAGCCGAGTCAGGTGTTGACCCTCCTGGCCATGCACTAATCCCCGGCATGGGTGATCCACACTCACCAGCCCCTGGCCCTCCTGGCCAGGGCTGGCCGATACAAGCAGGGTGGGCGCCTGGTCCTCCTGACCAGTGTGAGCGCCACCCAAGGCCGGCGACGAGGCCCCCTGTGCTCGGCCCTCCTGGCCGAGCGGGATACAGGGTTGGATCATCCCCTTTGTCGCGACGGCGACCGCCATGGCTGGAGTAGGAGCCTTCTTCTTGGAAACCGTGAGATCACCCATGGCCGAGGCCACCTTGATGACGTCCATGGCATTGGCAGAGTTGTTGTCGATGCCGGCGATCGGAAGCTTGTCACCACGAGATGAGCTCCCAAAGATAAGAGCTCTCTTGCTTGCACCTTGTCCCTTCCAGTATGCTTCAACACTAAGGTTTTTTGGAAAACTAGCTACTCTCTTCTCACTTGGGATGTTACAAAATCTCTCAAATGTATGACCTACAATCCCATAGCACTCACAATATAGAGGAAGCTTTTCATACTTTACATCAAATTTAACAATCTTTGCACTACCCAAAGGAGTAAACTCTACTGTGGTTTTAAGAGGTTCATGCAATAAAACTTCCACACGCACACGTAGGAACTTTTCGACAATGATGTGGTTACGCTGTGACACTTCGAGTACCTGTCCCAGGTTGACACCGAGAGTCCAACCCATGATTTCCGTCTTGAGTTTGAAGGGGAGGTCTCGTACCTGGGCCCAAATGTCCATAACACCAAGGTTGACTTCAGCAGGGTCACCCTTGCCGTTGAACTCGGCGAAGATGATGCCGTCCCGCTTGAAGTTCCATGGTTGTGCCTTGAGGACGAACCGTCGGTCGCCCTCCGCTGTGAAGTTGAGGACGAACCTCCCGTCGACTCTGGACACCTCTTGAATGGTGACAGCCCCTTGGTTCTTCCACGCCGTGGCTTGGAGCTCATCCACGATGACCCGTGGGTTGACCTGAATTGGGGACAGGAGGCGTCCAACTACCAGATACCCACTGATAGCCTTGCGAGCCGCCTCCATGTCGATGACGAGAGGATGGCCCTCGCCTCTGGAACGCCTCGGCACTGATCTTCCCCGGCGGTCTAGCGAAGACGGAGTCAAAGAAACCCACACCTTGGCCGGCGGGGATCGCATCCCCTCCGCCGGGGTTATCTCTCCCCTCATGCTCACCCATGTCTCCTTCTCCCCCACGACTGGAATCTCCTTGTCCTTACCCCGACTAGCCATGTCCCTCTCCCCTAAACTCCCACACAAAGAAGAGGCAACAGGAAGTAGAGGCCTCTATTCGAAAGAACTCTATGCAGAACATGGGCATCCCAAATTGCCACAAATATAGCTACCCCAATCCCTAGCCCCCTCAGCCTCTAGGTCACTATTGAGACAATTAACGGAAAATGAAAGACACTAATATTGTCGTTTCCTAAAAACTCCAGCAGGAATTGCTCTCTTGCCTGCAATAACAACGAAAACATTAATATTGAGAGAGAAATCCGTTGAGACAATCAATCCCCACTGATCCCTCTCTCTGTTTCCTTAACCAATTGATTGGCCTACCCTATTAACCAGCGATCAACTCAAATCCTTCATGGCCGGATTGCCGGTTTCCTCATAATCCCTCTACAAATTCGCGACAAACGCGGCGCTTTCTGCCAAACTGGAGCGGATTGGATCATCCCCAAATGGATTAGAGAGGATCTCACCTGCTAGAGTGCTCATCAATTCCTTGGCTCGTCTTCGTGCATGCTACAGACACCGCGCCTGATCTGACACCCGTCGGACGATCTGCCTTGATTTCGCCCGTATAACTCTCCAATCCCACGCGCTGAAGAGGCCCTCCACGAGGCCCCCTCCAGGAGGAAAGCCCCCATTCTCCGGTGGGGCCGCCGGCGCTGGGGCCGCCGTCTCACTTCCTGATGTCTACTACGCAACTTTATTCTTGTAGACTTTGTTGGGCCTCCAAGTGCAAAGTTATGTAGGACAGTAGCAATTTTCCCTCAAGTGGATGACCTAAGGTTTATCAATCCATGGGAGGTGTAGGATGAAGATGGTCTCTGTCAAACAAACCTGCAATCAAATACAAGAAATCTCTTGTGTCCCCAACACACCCAATACAATGGCAAATTGTGTAGGTGCACTAGTTCGGCGAAGAGATGGTGATACAAGTGCAATATGGATGGTAGATATAGGTTTTTGTAATCTGAAGATATAAAAACAGCAAGGTAGCAAGTAACAAAAGTGAGCACAAACGGTATTGCAATGCTTGAAAACAAGGCCTAGGGTCCGTACTTTCGCTAGTGCAATCTCTCAACAATGCTAATATAATTGGATCACATAACCATCCCTCAACGTGCAACGAAGAATCACTCCAAACTTCTTATCTAGCGGAGAACATCAGATGAAATTGTTTTTAGGGTACGAAACCACCTTAAAGTTATCCTTTCCGATCGATCTATTCAAGAGTTCGTACTAAGATAACATCAAGTTATCCTTTCCGTTCGATCTATCTAAGAGTTCGTACTAGAATAACACCATATGATATGCATCAACCAACTCTAATGTCACCTAGATACTCCAATGTCACCACAAGTATCCATGAGTTAATTATACGATACGCATCAAACAATTTCAGATTCATAATACTCAATCCAACACAAAGAACCTCAAAGAGTGCCCCAAGATTTCTATCGGAGAACATAGGACAAGAACGCGCATCAACCCCTATGCATAGATTACCCCAATGTCACCGCGGGAATCCGCAAGTTGAGTACCAAAACATATATCAAGTGAATCAATAGAACACCCCATTGTCACCATGGGTATCCATATGCAAGACATATATCAAGTGTTCTCAAATCCAATATTCAATCCAACATAACGATATCTCAAAGGGAAAGATTCAATTCATCACAACATGATAGCAAGGGAATAACATCATATGATCCGACTATATTAACAAAGCCCGTGATACATCAAGATCGTGACATCTCAAGAACACGAGAAAGAGAGAGATTGAACACATAGCTACTGGTACATACCCTCAGCCCCGAGGGTGGACTACTCCCTCCTCGCCATGGCCTCCGCCGGGATGATGAAGATGGCCACCGAAGATGGATTCCCCTCTCCAGCAGGGTACTGGAACGTCTCCAGATTGGTTTTTCGTCGATACAGAGAGTTGCGGCTGCGGAGCGGAGAGTCTACGTTTATTTTTGGGAGTTTCTGAATATTTGGGAATTTATAGGCATCGGAGGCGGTGGAGAGGGGCCCCGAGGAGGGCACAACCCATCAGGGGGCGCCGGGGCCCCCCTGGCGCGCCCTGGTGGGTTGTGGTCTCCACGGCCCACCTCTCCGGCACTTCTTTGGCCCACTGGGTGTCTTCTGGTCCAAAACAAATCTCCAAAAAGTTTCGTTGCGATTGGAATTCGTTTGGTACTGATATTCTGCGAAGTAAAAAAAACAAGCAAAAACAGCAACTGGCACTTTGGCACTATGTCAATAGGTTAGTCCCAAAAAATGATATAAAGTTGCTATAAAGTAATTGTAAAACATCCAAGAATGATAATATAACAGCATGGAACAAGCAAAAATTATAGATACGTTGGAGACGTATTAGCATCCCCAAGCTTAATTCCTACTCGTCCCCGAGTAGGTAAATGATAAAAACAGAATTTTTGATGTGGAATGTTGCCTAACATGTTCATCTCATATATTTTTCTTTTGTATAGCATGGACATTTGGACTTGTAATGATTCAAAGCAATAGTCTAGTTTTAACATAATGACTTCAATACTCAAGCATGTCAACGAGCAACCATGTCTTTCAAAATATTAACACTAAAGAAAGTTATCCCTAGCCCATCATGCTCAATCATTGATCCATTCATGAACCACACTCAAATATTAGCTATGCCCAATGCTCAAGTACGATCATAGTGCCCCCTAGTTGGTGCTTTGTAGGAGAAGATGGAGACTCAAAGTAAAAATAAAAAATGCATAAAGTAAATAGATAGGCCCTTCGCAGAGGGAAGTAGGGATTTGTAGAGGTGCCAGAGCTCAAGGTTTTAAATTGAGAGAGGAAAAAATTTGGGTGGCATGCTTTTCATGTCAATGAAAATGACAAAGTAGTTCACAATACTTTCCATGCTAGATATATCAAAGGCGGTTCCCAAACAGAAAATAAAGTTTATTCCTTTTTCCACCAAACTTTCACATTCCATGGCGGGCCGTATCCACGGTTCCCTTCCATACCAACACTTTCCAAGGAATTTATTATTTGATAACATAAAGTAAATATTTTTTCTTTTTCATTTCGGGAATGGGCATCCCTATTACCACCGCACTCTCGTGCAATGACAAGTGAATAAACACTCATCTTGAGAATAACACATCTAGCGTGGAAAACATATTGGACACTCCCCACCGTCTCATGAGTGGTATGAGAACACAAAAGAGAAAATTCATTTTGAAAATTTAGAGATGGCACATACAAATCTGCTTGGAACGGCATGGAAATACCGCATATAGGTAGGTATAGTGGACTGATAAGGCAAAACTTGGTTTAAGGATTTTGGATGCACAAGTAGTATTTCTACTTAGTACAAATGGAGGCTAGCAAAAGATTGAGAAGCAACCAAACCAAGAAACAAAAATTCACATAAGCGAGCATTGAGCATAACTAAGACCGAATAATAATCCACCATAAGTAGGATGTAATTTCATTGCATAACTATTGACTTTCGTAATTGCATAGGGAATCACAAACCTTAACACCAATATTCCTACTAAAGCATAATTACTCACTAACATGACTGACATATTACTATCATCATGTTTCAAAACTATTACAAGGAATCAAATTTAATTTGTCCAATGATCTTCATGAAAGTTTTTATTATATCCTCCTTGGATATCTATCACTTTGGGACTAGTTTCATACATTGCCATTGCCCCTTTTTTTGACAATCTCAAACAAATCTAAGTGAAGCACATGAGCATAAAGATTTCATCTCTCAAAAAGGTATAAGTGAAGCATGAGAGGATATCTACAGAAATTTCCAAGCACACTGTGCTCAAAAAGATATAAGTGAAGCAGTAGAGCAAATGACAAGCTACTCTCAAAAGATATAAGTGAAGATCAATGAGTAGTCAAACAATTAAGTAGCTATGTGAGGACTCTCTCTCTCTCTCAATAAAGATTTTCAGATCTAAGTATTTTATTCAAACAGCAAACTAAACAAAAATAGAATTCCAAGAATAGCACGCATCATGTGAACGAATAAAAATTTAGGCTCAACATCGGCTAACCGATAGTTGACGAAGAGAGGTGGGATGCGTAGCATCCCCAAGCTTGAGCTTTTGTATCTCGTTCAATCCTCTCATATCATGGTTTCACCTATTCTCAAAATCTTCATCCACACAAAACTCGAAAATAACTCGTGAGATAGGTTAGTACACATAAAAACAAATCAACACTTCACGTACTGCCTAGACAAGTTGCAAAATAATTTTCAAACATCATCTACTATTTACTATCGTTTCCACAATTTATATCTACCAATATAGGCAATGAAAACTATAGGATAAGTAGATAACAAAACTATGACAGCAATCTGTCCAAACAGAACAGTCTGTAGCAATCTATTAAACCAGTGTACTTCTGTAACTCAAAGAATTATGAAAATTTAGGACATGCTAAATAATTTATATGACAACACTTTGTAAAAATTTCAGAAACTTTCCACGTTCCAGTAAAATATGAAAATTCAAACACTACTGCAAAATTTTCTGTTTTTACACAGCACACATCAAACATGCAATGCAAGCATCCTAAGGCTATTCTTGGAACTTTTTATTCAAAAACAAGATTATAAATGACACCTAACAGAAAATAACAAAATAAAATGATGCTCCAAGCAAAACTTATATTATGTGACGAATAAAATTATAGCTCTAAGTAAGATATACCGACAGTGTTGAAGACGAAAGAGGGGATGCCTTTCGGGGCATCCCCAAGCTTAGGCACTTGAGTCTTCCTTGGATACTACCTTGGGGTGCGTTGGGAATGCTCAAGCTTAGGTTCTTGTCACTCCTTATTCTCCTCATATCGGTGTCTCACCCAAAACTTGAAAACTTCAATCACACAAAACATAACGGAACTTCGTGAGATGGGTTAGTATAATAAAGATAGATCATTCACTTAGGTATTGTCAAGACAAGATTCATAATTGTTCTCACATAATACCTACTGTCTAATATCATTCCCATAATTTATATCACTAAATATAAGCTAAGGAAACACTAAAACAAGCAAACTATGCATGCAAAACAGAATCTGTCAGAAACAGAACAGTCTGTGAAGATCTGTAATATAGACATACTTCCCTGTCTCTAAAAATTCTTAAAAAATAGGAAAACCTGGAGAATTTGTATATTAAGACTGTGTAAAAATTTCATACCATTATCACGCTCCAGTAGAAAATGAAAATTCCTGTACTGGAGTCAAAAGTTTCTGTTTTGGTTCAGCATCAATTCTACTCATCTTGTGAGTCATCCCAAAGGCTTTACTTGGCACTTTATTTAAATAAAAGACACAAACATGATTACTACAGTAGATTAATCATGTTAACACTCAAAAACAGAAAGTATAAGTGTTGGGTTGTCTCCCAACAAGCGCTTTTCTTTAATGCCTTTTAGCTAGGCATGATGATTTCAATGATGCTCACATAGAAAGTAGTAAATGAAACATGCAAGAGAGCATCATGAATCTCATGACAAGCACATTTAAGTCTAACCCACTTCCTATTCATAGGGATTTTGTGATCAAACAATTTATGGGAGCAACAATCAACTAGCATAGGAAGGCAAAACAAGCATAACTTCAAAACTTTGAACACATAGGGAGGAAACTTGATATTATTGCAATTCCTGCAAGTATATGTTCCTCCCTCATAATAGTTTTCATTAGCATCATGAAGGAATTCCAAAATATGACTATCACATAAAGCATTCTTTTCATGATGCACAAGCATAGAATTTTCATCACTCTCCACATAAGCAAATTCCTTCTCATTCATAATAGTGGGAGCATCAAAATGAAACTCGAATACTATAAATTGTTTCCACATTAAAAGAGTAATATTCAGTAAAAGAATATCCAAAATCATGACAATAATAATCACTACTTTTTATAACATAAGTATCATCACAATAATCATCATACGTAGCAACTTTGTTCTCATCATAGTCAAGTGAAACCTCTTCCGAAATAGTGGAATCATTACTAAATAAAGTCATGACCTCTCCAAATACACTTTTATCATTATAATAAAATTCAACACCCTCTAAAATAGTGGGATAATAATTATCTAAAGTTGACACTCGTCCAAACCCACTTTCATAAATATCGCAATCATCATAAATAGGAGGCATGCAATCATCATAACAAATTTGATCGTTCAAAATAGGGGAACTAAAAAGATCATCTTCATTAAGCATAGCATCCCCAAGCTTGGAACAAATATTAATTGCAGCAAATAAATTCCCAAACATGTCATTCTCATCAAACATAGCATCCCCAAGCTTGTGGCTTGGAATATCATAAGCATAATCACTCTCATCATTAATAGTATGAATAGCACCAATAGTATAACAATTATTATCATCATAATTTACCAAGTTGGTGCCAAAAAGATTTTCAAGATTATAAGAAATATCATTTTCTTCCCAATCATAGTCATCACAACAAGCAATAGGCATAACAAAATCATCATCAAGTGTATCATCATCCACAATTATTTTTGATTCATCCTCGTGAGGCACAACAATAATAGGAGCAACATCATTTGGGAGAGATACCTTTTTACCTCTACTCTTTCTTCTTTTCTTCTTCTTCACCACATCATGTGTGGGTTTAATTAATTTTTTTGAGCTTCTTATTGATGAGATTGGTTGAATAGGGAGCTCCTCCTCGTCACCTATTACATTATGAGAGACAATAGGAGGGAATGTGGAATTCTTTAACCTTTCATCAGTATTCCTTTTATATTCTATTGGTTTTCCCATCTTTCTATAGTTGGCAATATAAGCATTCTCATTGCAATTTACCATGCAAAACATATAGATATTTTTTAGATTAGTTTCAATGTCGTCCGTGAGAATGAATACTTCAAACCAATTATTTTTATGTGTCAATTCTTCACTCCCCAAAAATAGAGAAAGCTCATCATAAAGTTCAAGGGTGATCAAGTCATTACAATATTTGGCCATGATTTGATCATGAAAAAGTTTGCATTGGAAATTAAGATGACCAACTTTATTGCAAAGTTCACAAGTAATAGGACAAAGAGAACACAATTTTGTAGCAAATTCATCTATCACTTTGAGCAAAAAATTGGTTCTATCATGTTTATGCTTCTTAAAAAATCTTATCATCCCTATAAGGCACGTCTTCACAAACTTTATCCACTCCACAAAAATTGACATGCTTATAAGAAACATTTTTATCATGACTAGTGCAATTATCATTAGTATTTTTGATATTTATAGAGTTCATACTAACAACATTGCAATCATGCTCATCATTCAAGGAATTCTCATTAAGTATTTTCATAGTTTCTTCCTCTACCAATTGAGCACAATTTTCTGAATCCTTATTTTCACGAAAGACATTATAAAGATGAAACGAATGATGCAACCTAAACTCCATTTTTTTGTAGTTTTCTTTTATAAAACCAAACTAGTGAAAAACAAGAAACTAAAAGATTTAATTGCAAGATCTAAAGATATACCTTCAAGCACTCACCTCCCGGAAAACGGCAGCATAAAAGAGCTTGATGTCTACTACGCAACTTTATTCTTGTAGACTTTGTTGTGCCTCCAAGCGCAGAGTTTTGTAGGACAGTAGCAATTTTCCCTCAAGTGGATGACCTAAGGTTTATCAATTCGTGGGAGGTGTAGGATGAAGATGGTCTCTCTCAAACAAACCTGCAATCAAATACAAGAAATCTCTTGTGTCCCCAACACACCCAATACAATGGCAAATTGTATAGGTTCACTAGTTCGGCGAAGAGATGGTGATACAAGTGCAATATGGATGGTAGATATAGGTTTTTGTAATCTGAAAATATAAAAACAGCAAGGTAGCAAGTAACAAAAGTGAGCACAAACGGTATTGCAATGCTTGAAAACAAGGCCTAGGGTCCGTACTTTCGCTAGTGCAATCTCTCAACAATGCTAATATAATTGGATCACATAACCATCCCTCAACGTGCAACGAAGAATCACTCCAAAGTTCTTATCTAGCGAAGAACATAAGAAGAAATTGTTTGTAGGGTACGAAACCACCTTAAAGTTGTCCTTTCCGATCGATCTATTCAAGAGTTCGTACTAAGATAACATCAAGTTATCCTTTCCGTTCGATCTATCTAAGAGTTCGTACTAGAATAACACCATATGATACGCATCAACCAACTCTAATGTCACCTAGATACTCCAATGTCACCACAAGTATCCATGAGTTAATTATACGATACGCACAAACAATTTCAGATTCATAATACTCAATCCAACACAAAGAACCTCAAAGAGTGCCCCAAGATTTCTATCGGAGAACGTAGGACAAGAACGTGCATCAACCCCTATGCATAGATTACTCCAATGTCACCGCGGGAATCCACAAGTTGAGTACCAAAATATATATCAAGTGAATCAATAGAACACCCCATTGTCACCACGGGTATCCATATGCAAGACATATATCAAGTGTTCTCAAATCCAATATTCAATCCAACATAACGATGTCTCAAAGGGAAAGATTCAATTCATCACAACATGATAGAAAGGGAATAACATCATATGATCCGACTATATTAACAAAGCCCGTGATACATCAAGATCGTGACATCTCAAGAACACGAGATAGAGAGATTGAACACATAGCTACTGGTACATACCCTCAGCACCGAGGGTGGACTACTCCCTCCTCGTCATGGCCTCCGCCGGGATGATGAAGAGGGCCACCGGAGATGGATTCCCCTCTCTGGCAGGGTACTGGAACGTCTCCAGATTGGTTTTTCGTCGATACAGAGAGTTGCGGCGGCGGAGCGGAGTGTCTAGGGTTATTTTTGGGGGTTTCCGAATATTTGGGAATTTATAGGCATCGGAGGCGGTGGAGAGGGGCCCCGTGGAGGGCACAACCCATCAAGGCACGTCGGGGCCCCCCTGGCGCGCCCTGGTGGGTTGTGGTCTCCACGGCCCACCTCTCCGGCACTTCTTTGGCCCACTGGGTGTCTTCTGGTCCAAAACAAATCTCCAAAAAGTTTCGTCGCGATTGGACTTCGTTTGGTACTGATATTCTGCGAACTAAAAAAAAACAAGCAAAAACAGCAACTGGCACTTTGGCACTATGTCAATAGGTTAGTCCCAAAAAATGATATAAAGTTGCTATAAAGTAATTGTAAAACTTCCAAGAATGATAATATAACAGCATGGAACAAGCAAAAATTATAGATACGTTGGAGACGTATCACTTCCCCTCAGTCTCCATCGCCGCCAGATCGCCTCTGCGATCGCCGGAGCCCCGGGTTTTTTTTTGTTTTACAAAAGTCCTTCCCAGTCGAATGCTACCTAATTGCATTAGCTTCGTCGTAGTGAAAAGTATTTTATGATAGTATTAGGGGCGTGCTACGCATCCGTCGGTGGATCTTTTTGAAAGATCTGTGGCAGCCATCAGATCTGGTGCCATCTAGCAGCCTAGCCCGTCCGCACCATTGCAACAGAGCACATGTTGCATAGACCCTTTGAGACATAGGTGTTGTTGCAGAATTCTTTTTTTCCGACTTCACTTTTCTGCAATATGGGTGTTGTTGTGGAAGGAAGTATTGCAACATAAATGATGTTGGAGAAAAAAGTCTTCATTTTCCTCCAACATGAGTGTTGTTGTGGAAGAAACTATTGCAACATGCAACATAGATGATGTTGCAAACAAAATGTCTTCACTTTTCTACACCACGGGTGTTGTTGCGGCAGAAATGTTTGCAACACAGATGATGTTGCAGAAAAAATGCAACGGAAATAATGATACAGAAACACCGTTGTCAGTTGCCGCTGTGGCCGCAACCAGAAGGACATCGACCTCCGAGCTCTCGTCCCGAGCGCCGCCAATCCCCGTCACTAGTCGCATCGGCCGACGAGCTCGCATCCTACCTCCACCTCCAAGCTCTCGTCCCGAGCGCCGCCAATCCCTGTCCTCGGTCCCGTCGGCCGGCAAGATCGCATCCTACCTCCATGAGCACTTGCTGTTGTAGCCACTAGCTGCTTCTTGCATGCTACCTCAGTGGCCATGGACGGTGGGCACAAGCTAGAGCAGTTTGTGGGTGCTCCGTGGGAGCTAACTACCCTGCTGCTTGTGTGCGTGATGGATGAGGCTGGATGGTTGGGGAAGGAAGGAAGAAGGCATTAGGAGAAAATAAGTGGAGGAGCGTAGTCGAAGGAGAAGATAAGGCAGCACGCGAAAGCGGTGCGCAGGCCCACCGGGACACGCATCATTCGTGGGAGGAGGCGGAAGCAATGAAAAAATCAACCGGCTGAATGGGATTATTTCCCATAGTATTATGCATATCATAGGTTGGTATGTTATAATCTCATTTATTGTTCACATTACACATAGTAGCACATTATTTAACATGGTGGAATAACATATCATAATACCCAATCAGAACCCTTTTTTCATTTAATTGTATCTCACCTCATCTAAAATGTCCCGTTGGCTTGAACGATACTTACAAGTAATCTTTTGGTTGGTTCATGAATCATTGGGCCTTATATATTTCATGAACACTCAACTCCAAAACTTTTGCACACAAATCACATAACTGATTCTTTGTGAATCTGGTAAGAAAATAATTAACACCATCATGATGTTGGTGAAGAATATAATCATATAAGTTTAGAACATTTTTTTTATGATTGGATATAGCTCATAAACTTTTTGAAGAATCAAATGGAAGATGTAGAACTCAAGCTCAAATGCATCACAGTTCACAATTTTTATTTCCGAAGTTCTTTCTAGCTCCTTCACCTTCATCCTTCACAAGCATATTGTGCATGATCATATAAACTGCCATCATCATCACCCACAAGGTCTCTGGATCTCATACTTTTGCACGTCCTCGAACAACTGCATAACGGGCTTGAATCACTATAAAGGTCTTCTCCACATCCTTTCTAACTCCTCTATCTTTGAGCAAAGTGAGCTCTTTTCTGACCAACTAGCGCATAGATGATCTCGGCGAAGATTGCCCGCGGAGGATAGATACCATCAACCAGACAGTGGCCCATGTTGTAGTCATGACCACTGATGGTATATTTTACATGAAGTAGCTTGTCCTTCAGTTAACCTAGCAAACAATGAAGACCGCTGCAGCATGTTGAAGTCATTTGTGAGACCCGGGCATGACAAACAAAGTGTGCCAGATCCAGAGTCTTGTGATGCAACTACTTCAAGAATGATGGTGGGTTTCTTACATGGCCCTGATAGTTTCCTTGTAGAGCATATGGGCAGTTTTCAATCTCTAGTGCATGCAATCAATGGATTCGAGCATACCTGGTCACCCTCTTGTTTTCGAGAGTGCCATGAGCCTTTCGATGTCTGCGACAATGGGTTCTCTCAAGTATCGCGGTCCAAACGTCTTGACCACCGTAGTAGCAAGCCTCATCATGGCAACTCCGCATGAGCTTTCAGACATCCGGAGGTAGTCATCCCACGAATCTGTGACGGTGCCATAGACGAGCATCCTCAATGCAGCGTGCACTTCTGGTAACAAGATAATGCAATTTTTCCAACGGCATCCTTCTTTAAGAAGAAGTAGTCATCATAGGGCCGGACACCATTGTAGAGGCCATTGGAAACATTTTTTCGCAGTCGAAAGCGCCTTTGGAAATTGTCTACGAGCATCAAATGTCCTCGTGCCCTCTTCCGATTATACAATTGATGTCCCTTGAAATTCAAGATATGCTCCTCCACATGCTCTGAATCTGCTAGGACCGCCTGCATCATCGCCGTTTCATCGAATGTCCCCCGCACGCTCCATGAAGTTGTTGTAGAAGTACTTGTTGTATGAATTCATCGTGTTTGCCTCAAAGTAAAAATAAGAAGAAGAAAAATGTCAACACTTTGACTATGGCATTTGGATAAACACTTGTCGGACGTGGTGCCCGAGGTGGACGACAGCTGTATGGGCGGAGGGTACCTGGGCGGCGGAAGGACGAGGGGGTGTACGCAAAGCGGGCTTGGTTCCCAGGTGCAGGTCTGGCAAGGCCTGAGCGGGCAGTCGGTGTGGTACAACGGCGACGTCGTCCTGCGGGAAAGGATACAAAGCGGAGGAGGAGTGAGCAAGACATGGGCTTTGCATGACGTTTTGGATGTGGCAAAGGTGTCGGAGGCCTACATGACGGTGACGGCAGATGTTCGGACTCCCACAAACCTCAACAATAATTTTGTATCTGGTTTGCGGGAATTCGGGTGTATGGACTCGTCCGTGGACGAATGCGGGATCGCGTTGGATGACCAACATGGCGCAGACGTTTGCCGACCTTGGTATATTCAGATTAAAAATTCAACATTTGTATATTGTCCCCCGGGCCTAGTGGCTACCCAGTAGCAGAGTGGTTGCGCCGTAGTCAACACTGCCCCTGTCGACAAGGAGTTCGTAGGTGTAGCAGTTTTGGTCGACAAGTTAACCTGCTTCTTCAGGAGCGCAGGTGACCACATAAATGGAAAGCAGATAATACCATGCTTCAACTTGGCCGCTTTCATCCCGCTTTTGTCGACAGCGGCTGGAAAATATCGCCGCCCGCGAGCGGCCGCCGCGTGCGCCACCACGCGTCCCTCCACCTGTCCTCCTCCCTTCTCCTCCCCCGTCGACAACTCGACATCCGGCCTACATATATACTCCAGCAGAGAGCAACGGACAACTCTCAGTCGCAGTCCACTCGCCGTTCGTTCCCCAAGCAGCAGCAACAAGCAAGCATCTTCTCCCTCTCCGTCCGTGGCTACGACGACCGCCGGCGGCGGCATGCAGTCGTCATCCTCAGTAACTGGGAGCTCTGGTGTGGCGCCGTTCGTGGCCAAGACGTACGGGATGGTGGACGACAGGGCGACCGACGCCGTCGTCGCCTGGGGGCCCGCCGGCAACAGCTTCGTCGTCACCGACCCCTTCGCCTTCTCGGAGACGCTGCTGCCGGCCCACTTCAAGCACGCCAACTTCTCCAGCTTCGTCCGGCAGCTCAACACCTACGGCTTCCGCAAGGTCGACCCGGACCGGTGGGAGTTCGCGCACGCCTCCTTCCTCCGCGGCCAGACGCACCTCCTCCGCCACATCGTCCGGCGCCAGAGCAGCGGCAAGCGCGGCAAGGACGGCAAGGAGGACCTCGAAGACGACGAGGAGAGCAGCAGCGAAATGCTGGCCATGGAGGTGGTCCGGCTAAAGGAGGTGCAGAAGGTCACGGAGGAGCGCGTGGCGGCCACGTGGGGCCGGGTGCAGGACGCCGAGCGCCGGCCCAAGCTGATGCTCGCCTTCCTCCTCAAGGTCGTCGGCGACCCCGACGTGCTGCGCGGCCTCGCGGGCAGCTCGGGGAGCGGCCAGGGCGAGGGCGCGGAGGTCAAGAGGCCGAGGCTGCTTCTCGACAGCAAGGAGTCCGTCGACAGCGCGGGGGTCAACGGGCTGTTGTATGACCATAGCAAGGAGGCCCTTGTGCCGGAGCCCAGCGTGGACTTGTACTTCGCCGGAGGCGACGGGTTCGGCGACGTGCAGGCAGAAGGCTACCCGCCGTACGCTTTCGACATGGACAGCGGCTACTGACTGCATCCGTGGACGCTGGCTGTCGGTGCCGGTGCCGATGCCGATGAACCCCCACCTCATGCCCCCGTCCCCAACTGCTCTGTATGTATGTAGAGAAAGGAAGCTAGCTAGGGGTAGTTTCTGACTTGTAGCTGAACTGTACAGGAGATCGAATCGGGGCGACATATTGTTCTTGGACACGTCTAGCTCCCTAGCGTTCCGGAGCGGCCGACAAAAAAGGAAATATTTGGTCTCTAATCAATAAACCGAAATAATTTGTCTCCCTAATCCATATTACGGAAAACGTACTATGTAAACAGAAAAAAAGACTTACAAAAGCACCCATGTGAACATGCGTGAACACATTTAATTTGTGGTTTCGAAATTTTAAAAAGCCATAACTTTTAAATCGCGCGTGGGAATTAAGATCCGTTTTCACAGTTAGAACACTCACGACGTGCTCTTCGAAACTAGATCCAGCATGGGAATGTTTCGACGAATTTTTTGTGTGCAATTTAATCCCTGTTTGGTGCAACTGACTAACAGTCAATGTGCAACTACCTGACAGTCGATCTGTAACTTTTCCCTTACAAGTGGGCGTGCAGTTTTTACTGATGGCACCTCCACCCCAAACTACCCCTAACAGTGAGATGTGCAACTTCGTCTGTTGGCCAGGCCAACTGCCTAGTAGTTGATGTGCAACTTTCCCGCTGCCCATGGATGTGCAGTTTTTACTGTTTGCTGTCTCGGCCAACTGCCTAGCAGTGGATGTGCAACTTCAGATGCTGCCACGGCTAACTGCCTAACGGTGATGTGCAACTTTCTCCCGTACCCCCTGAATGTGTAGTTTTCCCTGCTAGCACACCGTCCAAACCACCCCTGCTAGTGAAATGTGCAAATTTAGCGCCCTGTTTATATGCAACTTTTCACTACCCTCATAAATGTGCAGTTTCCACAATCCAATTATCCCTGACAGTGAGATGTGCAACTTCGTCTGCTGTCCCGGCCAACTGCCTAGCAGACTATGTGCAACTCCGTATGTTTCTCCTGCCAACTGAAACTACACATTCACAAGTAGGGAGGGAAAAGGAGTTGCACATCGACTAATAGAAAGTTGGCTGGAACAACAGACTAAGTTGCACATATCGCTGGTAGGGTAGGTGGGCCAGAGTGTGCCATCAGTGAAAAACTACACATTCACGAGTTGAGAGGAGGGTTGCACATTGACTACCAGGGAGTTGGCCGGGGCAGTAGACTAGTTGCACATCATAAAAAGTTGGTTGTCATGGGTTGCTAGGTTGCAACGTCATAGGAAATTGGATCATGGAGCTCCAAAATTGGTTTTGAAAAAAGTCGCACCATACAGTATTAAATTTGCACCATGTGGTAATATAATTGCACTATATAACACAAAAGTTGGCATCAAAAAAGGTTCATCGAAATATACCCATGCGGAATCTAGTTTTAAAGATCTCGTCGCGAAGATTCCAACGATGAAAACAGATCTGAATTCCGAAGTGCGGTTTGAAAGATATGGCTTTTTAAAATTTTGAAAACCTGAAATAAATGCATATTGGATCGGTTATTTCGAACTGATGTGACCAGTGTGAACATATTTAATGCGAACAACCAGATGCGCTAGAAGAAAAAAAAAAGTACACATGCATGTGTGTGTAGCGCGGCTGCTCGCTACCGCGAAATAGTGCGCGCGCACTAATTAGAATTTAGGATTGTTCTTTACTGTATTTTTACTTTGGAAGTACTCTACTCTACTCTAGTAGAATTATTAAGCTTTTATCTTTCTTTTTTGAAACTATAACATCTGAACTTTCATCTGACGTGACAATAATTTTTAATCTTTTATGTCTCAACCGCATAAAACTCAATAACGTTTAAAATTAGTAATGTTTTGAATTTAGATTCAAATCTAAACATAATGGAGCAAAACTTGATTAAAAAATGCTCAAATATGGGGCATCACACGCCACCATTGCCGGCAATGTCAATGTCCATAAATCTGCTCATCATTGATGTCCAAGATACTTGCATCCACATATGCTATGCAGTATCATGATGACTAGTGCCCATGAACATCATCATCTGCTCTTGCTCCAGTTTCTTGGTCATCACCCTCCTCACCTTGCGCCCCTCAGGTTGCCTTAAGCTCTTGTCTTTTCTTGTTCCCTCTCTCAACCTTCATTTTCCTTCCTTTGTGTTTGATCATCGGTCGAAGCGCTTTCTACACAACACCCGCCCCTCATTTCTTCAGCCTCTACTTCTATTGCTTCCTCCCTCAAGGCCTCGGTACTCATTGGTGCCGCCAAGCTTAACGTGGAAATTCCCCTTGGTGACGGTGCAAGCGTTACAAAGAGGAATTTCTGATCATACACCCCTTCTTGTTGACTCTGGTGAGGCGGTTCACCAAGGAAACAAGAATACTTTCTCTTTCGAAACTGCGTGGTTCAAGAGAGAGGAGTTTCTTGAGTTGATAGCAAGGGAATGGGCCTCAGAGCAAAGGGGTGATTCGAATGTCGAAAGATGGCAATATAAGATTAGACATCTCTGACAGTTTTTGAGGGGTTGGGCCAAGAACAATAGTGGTATTTATAAGCAACAGAAAGAGAGGTTGCTGAATATCATTAATGATCTCGATATAAAAGCTGAGAGTAACTCGTTAGACATTAATGAGCGAGTGGCTAAAAGAGAAGCTGAGGTCAGTTTGGCAAAGCTTCTTTGAGAAGAAGAGATCAAATGGGCGCTTAGAGCTAAGGTGCATCGGGTGGTTCAAGGAGATAATAATACGCAATTTTTCCATATGATTGCCAATGGGAAACATAGGAAAAAGAGGATCATACAACTTGAACAGGACGAAGGCACAATTGTTGGCCATGAGAACCTTAAGATGTATATTACGAATTTCTACAAAAAACTGTTCGGGGCCCCAGTTGAGAATTATGTCTCACTCAACGAGAGTGTAGTTGACGACATTCCACAACTGGGAGACGATGAGAATGAGGTTCTCACAGCCCCGTTCTCTGAGAAGGAAGTGCTTGAGGCTATTTCGCAAATGAAAAATAACAAAGCACCTGATCCAGATGGCTTCCCAGTTGAGTTCTATAAGAGGTGTTGGGATATTATTACGGGCAACTTGATGCCTATGTTCCATGATTTGTTTAATGGTCACTTGCAACTGTTTAAATTGAACTTTGAAACAATCACATTGTTACCAAAGAAGGAAGAAGCGGTTCGCATTGAGCAGTTCCGACCGATATGTCTGCTTAATGTCAGCTTCAAGATTTTCACTAAAGTTGGTACGAACCGTCTGACACAGATTGCTCAGTCTGTGGTTCAGCCAACTCAGACAGCCTTCATGCCTGGACGACACATACTCGAGGGTGTGGTCGTCCTTCATGAAACCTTACATGAAATCCATTCGAAGAAACTTGATGGAGTGGTCTTCAAAGTGGATTTCGAAAAGGCTTATGATAAAGTGAAGTGGCCATTCTTACAGCAAGCCTTGCGTATGAAAGGGTTCGATGCGGCCTGGCGGAAGCAGGTCGAATCATTTGTACAGGAAGGCAGCGTTGGAATCAAGGTTAATGATGATATAGGTCATTACTTCCAAACGCATACAGGATTGAGACATGGTGATCCGATGTCTCCTATTCTTTTTAATGTTGTCGCTGATATGTTGGTCGTCCTCATCAATAGAGCGAAAGAAGACGGCCAGGAAGGTGGTCTTATCCCACATCTGGTGGAAGGTGGGGTATCCATTTTACAATATGCAGATGACACCATTATCTTCATGGAACATGATCTAGCAAAGACAAGGAATATGAAATTAGTTTTATGCCTTTTTGAACAACTGTCTGGGCTGAAAATTAATTTCAACAAGAGTGAATTATTCTGTTTTGGACGCGCCAAAGATGAACAGGATAACTATAAACAGTTGTTCGGTTGCGAGCTAGGTTCTTTACCCTTTACATATCTGGGAATCCCAATACACCATCGCAAACTCACTAATAAAGAGTGGAAATGTATTGAAGATCGATTTGAAAAGAAATTGAGCTGCTGGAAGGGCAAGCTCTTATCTTATGGGGGACGGTTGGTCCTTATCAACTTGGTACTCACGAGTATGCCGATGTTCCTCCTATCCTTCTTTGAGGTACCCATAGGGGTACGGAAAAGATTGGATTTTTATTGATCTCGGTTTTTCTGTCAGATTGACGAGAACAAATCCAAATATAGGTTGGCCAAATGGGATATTATATGTAGGCCGAAGGACTAAGGGGGCTTGGGCATTGAAAATCTTGAAGTTAAAAATAAGTGCCTGCTTAGCAAATGGCTATATAGACTGTCGGTAGAAACGGAAGGGGTTTGGATACAGATCTTGTGTAATAAGTATTTACACACTAAAACACTGGCGCAAGTTATGGTACAACCGTCTGACTCTCCGTTTTGGAAAGGGCTTATGAGGATAAAGAATGCCTTCTTCAACAGGAGCAAATTCATCATAGGGAATGGACAGGTGTCGGTGTCAAAACCGGCGGATCTCGGGTAGGGGGTCCCGAACTATGATGCTTGGATCGATGGTAACAGGAGACGAAGGGGACAAGGTTTTACCCAGGTTCGGGCCCTCCTATGGAGGTAATACCCTACGTCCTGCTTGATTATATTGATGGTATAGAGATTACAGAGTGATCTACCACGAGATCGTATGACTAAAACCCTAGATGAGTTCTCCCTTTCATGATCTAAAACCCTCCGGCTTATATAGACGCCGGGGGTGCCTAGGGTTTACACATGGTCAGTTACACGTCGAGGGGATAAACATGCCTATTCTACTTTAAACGTGGAGCACACGCCAAGCTTCTAGAAACTTCCCTTCTGGAGTCCGGTCCTTCGAGTGATCCAGTGTCCGGCGAACGGCCCATAGAGTCCGGCCCATATTAGATAGGCCGGCCTCCCAAGGACCCCCTAGTCCAGGACTCCCTCAGTAGCCCCCGAACTAGCCTCCAATGCCAAGGGTCCAAGCTCCAGCTGCTTCAAATGATCAGAGTCTTCGGCTAGCGAGGCGAGTTCCTTTCTCCGGATAGTAATCGGCAGTTCCTTTAGTCCAGCTTCCATCGACGCGTAGTTTTTCCGATCATAGGTTATCCGAACATCATGTGTAACCCGGCCGATAAGGCCAAATGCCAGGGAGCCAGTAGCGCTCTTCTGACAACCTTTCAGACAAAAGGCCGCGGCTCATCATGACCGCTGATCCAGTTGCATAGACTCATTTAGCGGCCCGAGGACGTATTTATCGGCACGATCCATCAATACACAGATCGTGCCCCGTTCCATACGGGACATGCTTAATCATGCGCGTGTAACACCGCGCACGCCTGGAGAGATTCACGGCGTGATGGAGGGAGGCTAACCGGTAGCGGCCCTTAATAAAAAGGGAAAAACCCCAAGGCTGATCCACACTCCTCCCTTCGCATCCTCGCCTCCCTAGACTCCCAAGCTCACCGAGCCCAGATCTAGGTTTCACATTCTTCTCCTTCCGAGGTCAGCCATGGCCAGCGGCAAGTGGGAGGTCTCCACAGTCACAGACAAGGATATCCGGGAGCTCAAGGGCGCCGGATACATCCCTGCCAACGTCTTCCACCACGCTGCCAAGGAGGGTCAGGCGATTCCCACCCCTAAACAAGGGGAAAGGGTGGTTTTCGTCCCCCATTTCATTCGGGGGTTAAGCTTCCCACTTCACCCCTTTGTGAGGGGTCTGATGTTCTTTTATGGGCTCGATTTCCACGACCTTCCGCCGAATTACTTTATGCACATATCTGCATTCATCACCGTCTGCGAGGCTTTTCTGCGGGTGGAACCGCACTTCGGATTATGGCTTAAGACCTTCAACATTAAGCCGAAGTGTGTTGTCGGCGCGCACGCGGACTGCGGCGGGGCAGTCATCGGCAAACTCCCATGCTCAGTGTGGCCGTCTGGCACCTTCATCGATACAATTAAGACCTGGCAGAAGGAGTGGTTCTATATCACCGAGCCAAAGGAGGAAGAGGGCGGAACTGTTCCTGCTGAATGCGGAACTGTTCCTGCCGAATTCAGGTCCGGCCCCCCAACCAGACTGACCTCGTGGGTCCGAAAGGGCCTGGATTGGGGGTCGGCTACCGAATTAGAGGACCTGCACAGGCGCATTGCCTCCCTAATCAGGGAAGGCGCTGGCCTGACCAATGTGGTCCAGGTAATCCTTCGGCGACATGTCCTGCCCTGCCAGCGCCGGAGTTCTCCTATGTGGGATTACCGGACCGACGACGACCCTACAGTTCGTCGACTCTTCCGCACCACGCGGGAGAAACTATGGAAGGTGATGTTCAAGGCGCAGAAGGACTGGCCGGGCGAGGAGGAAGACCAGGGCTTGAATGCTGCCAAGCCTCCTTCCAAGGTATGTTATGATTTCGATAGATCGGCTTTATTCTTCCATAGGTCACCTAAGGATTATCTGATCACTTCTGCAGGAATGGCTGAAAAAAGCCAAGGACTTCAAGAGTCCGGCTCCACAGCCCGAGGATCCCCGGTCCCCGCTGTTATTGGAGATGCTCGTCGTGGCGCCCTACAAGGCGCCAGAGAAGAAAGAGAAGAAGAAGAAGAAGACAGGCCGAGCTGGCCTGTGCACCAAGGACCAGCTAGAGGCTGAGTCCGAAGAGACCCACGCCTCCTCGGATCAAGAGGAGGAAGAGGAGGAGGAGCACGAGGTCGAGGGGGGAGGCGATTCCCCCCTTACAAGAAAGAGGGCGACGTCACCGGACGTCTTGGAGGATGAACTTCCTCCAGCCCAGAAGAAAGCGCGCCGGTCACAGGCGATCCTGTCCGACGATAGTTCGGCCTCGGACACCGAGTCCGAGGGGTTCAAGAGGGTTCCGCGAAGGACCCTAAGGGTTAAGCCCCCACCTCGAAGGTATAGATCCGAAGACCTTACAAATACCAAGTTTCGTTAATATATCTAACATGCGGGCGTCAATTGACTTGCAGCCCGCCCCGCATCCTTCCCACCGACCAAAGCTCGGACGGGGAGACCCCGCCCGCCGATCTAGCGGAGAGCGGAAACGCGTCGCACCCTTCCCCTCCAGATGCCAATAAGGAAGGCACGGAGGTGTCATCCCAACCGGCTCCCCTGGAGCCGAATACTGGTGGCGGGGGCGACGAGATAATGGCCGAGGTTAATACCTCGGCCACCGAAGACCCGGGGGAGAAGACCCTCCCGGATACCGAGGAGACTGGTCAGGGAACTGTCCAGTCACCTCCACAACTGTCTCCGGAGCACACCATGTGTCCGGAGACACAGCTTCAATCCCCGATTGGGGATCGGGCTAACCGACCCCCACCGGTGCCTCCGACCACTGAGTGGCCGGCCCTGGGGGAGGCTCTATCCAGCGCCTCCATCTCCGAGGAGCACCGCACCCTTATGGGTACGGTGCTGCTGAGCATTCGGTCCGTGGATACCGGACTGAAAGCGGCCTTCAACGGCCTCCTAACGGGTTTTCAGGTAAACAACGTAATGCCCCGTTTTTTGTAAGTCATTGATGTGTTTAAGCAGTTGTTTATATACATAGCAGCCCCTGAGCCCTAGGTAAGTTTGAAAAACTTACCTGGGGGTCAAGACAAAAAATCCTTATCCGAACTATACTATGCTCAGATTGTTCGGTCATTCGTTTAAGGAGACCAGGCACAGGATTATGATAATTCGGAGGTCTGTGAACTCATATAATATGAAATGTTTGCATTATTTGCAGGCATCGGCGGCGTCCGATAACGCCGCTGAAATAGAGGAGCTGAATCGGAAGCTTAAAAACTCCGATGACGAGCTTAACGCTCTAAACCGAAGATTCGACGAGGCTCAAGGTAAGCGGAGTGAAGTATCTAAACTTCATGTTTCCGTTCTATCAACACGGATGCTTAATATAAGTCAATGCTTACGCAGCCTCGGCGAAAGAGATGGAGAAGCTCAAGGCCAAACTCAAGAAGGCAAAGCAGGAAACTGCTGTAGAAAAGGCGGCGGCCCAAGAAGCCGTAGCCGCACTATCTGCCTTAAGAGCTACCAGCGACAAGCACTAGGCGCGAGTGGAGGAGGTCCAACTGGAGCTTAAGGATGCCAGCAAGAAGTGCGAGGCCCTGGAGCTGAAAGAAAAAGAGCAGGCTGCCGAACTATCCACCCTAAAAAACGATCTTCGAAAGGAGCGGGTGGATAGGCAGACCTTTGAAGAAGAAATCAGCCAGGCCCAGGCTATACTGAGTGGTAAGCCATATTTACTGCAGTGTGTCTTCGGAGATGATAGGTTCAAAGCTCTTACCCAAGTATGGCGTTCCGTAGGCGCCGGCTTGGACCTCCAGAAGAGCGCAGCGGACGCGAAGCAGTTCTATGCTTCGCGGGGAGAAGGAGATGAAGCCCGTGTTTTCTGGGCTCAATTCGAAGCCCACGAGCGAACTCCTCTCCTGAATGAGAAACTAAAGCAGCTGTTGGAACTGCACAAGGTGGCGGAACCGGCCATGAAGGATCTCTGTATCCGGCTGTGGCCCGATGAGCCAATTCCCGACAGTTACTTCGGCCTGGTGCAGAAGCTGAGCGACGCCACCCCTCGGATCGACGCATTGAGGAGGTCTTCTTGCATCGAGGGGGCAAGGATGACCTTTGCGAAGGCCAAGGTACACTGGCCGGGGCTGGATCCGATGAAGGTGGCCACTGCTCCTCCGCCGCCGGGAAAAGAGTATAGGTGCCCCGAGCGGTACTTCTCCGGAGTTATGGAGTGTGCTCGGGCCATAGAGTCATAGTGTCGAAGGGACACTGTGTATGAGTAAACGGTTATGTAATATGTCCGAAGACTTTTTGGAACGCGTTTTTATGTATATAAAGTTTGCATGGTTTATCATGTCTTGTATGTTTTGCATCCTTTATAACTTCTTTTGTGGCCGGTTAAATCTGAAGGCTGCGAGTCGTCGGCTTCGGCCCCCAGGTAGATACTACGTGGGGTGTCGCTTCCAAAACGCACTATAACCCTTAGCCGAACTATCGGTACCCGAAGGCGGTAGTGCGGGGTGGACTAGGCAATCGGACCAGAATGCTTTATTACCTTCACTTAGCCGTAGGAGCGTGAGAAAGGAGTGCAGGAGGCCGATAAATAGCCCCCGAGAGTTTGTGATGTTCGGACGAGCCGTGGCCAAAGCCTATATCACATGGTTCGGACTAATACCGAACCCATCGCATTACACGGAGTAACCTCTGACGAGATTAAGGTAAGCTCGGAATCGCAGACCGGTTCTCGCATACCGTGACAGTCAGTTTTCGGCTTTCTCCGCTGAGGCACTTGATCAGACTAGCCGGAAGCACAATCGCAGCGGTGCTCCCTTTGCCCCTTTAGCCGAACGAGCGGAACATAAAGGGGCAAGCACAGGAGCCGGGCAACCCAACATTTGACTCAAGACACAGTTCGGAACCAATGCATATAAAGCGGAAGTCCAAGACGCCGAATACAAAATCAATTGTGCACAGGGCGATTTTAAGAGCGAGCCCCCGGTCTATTAGCCGGTTGCTTCGCAAAAGTATACCAAACAGGCTCGCAAGAAAAGAAGGAGAAAAAATAGACAATATGCTTAAAACAACGTCAAACAAGCGTGCATAATATATCTATATTATACTAAACCATTCTTTTCATTAAAGGTGCTGATACAACTGTGAACAGGTATAGAAGACAAAATATAAATCTTACAGGAGGGTGCTGCGCTAAGGGTCTTCGATTTGTGGCCTGACGTCCGCGATATGCCTTGCAGCGTGTCCTCTCCTGCGACCACCAGGACGGTGTATACCTTGATAGGTGTGTTGTTCGGCGAACGGACTATGGTAGAAGAGTCTTGAGAAGTCGCCGAAATTTGAACAAGCTTGACGCCTTAGTGGGTACTTGATGGTACCTGTCATGTGTCCGAAGACATGTTTGAGGGTGATAGTTCGGTCTAGCCGAAGACTTACCCTACATCAACGTTCCCCCACCGTTGCCCATGGAATTTCAAGCGCGAAGTTATGCACCCTCGGCACGTATTGTGCGGGAAATGGGGCCATGTGGTGGGGGGCGAATCCCTATTTATTGGGAGGGGAAGCTACTGGAATTTCGGTTTGAGACCGAGCTCGCTTCCCAGACTTGGATGCCTTGACGGCGGACGTCGGCGTCTGCCGGTCATCGGTGTAATGGAATTCGGCCGCCAGGGCCAACGCATGTTCCTCAGTTCGGAGTGACCGCTCTGTATTGCCTATTGATAGTGATGACCCCTCGGGGGCCAGGCATTTTGAGCTTGAGGTATGCGTAGTGCGGAACGGCGTTAAAGCGAGCGAACGCCATACGGCCGAGTAGGGCGTGATAGCCGCTGCGGAATGGTACTATGTCGAAGATCAAGTCCTCACTTCGGAAGTTGTCGGGCGAGCCGAACACAACTTCCAGGCTTATAGAGCCTATACATCGGGCTTCAACGCCTGGGATCACTTCTTTAAAGGTAGTGTTACTGGGCTTGATCCTTGACGGATCTATGCCCATCTTTTTCACCGTATCTGAGTAGATCAGATTGAGGCTACTTCCACCATCCATGAGGACTTTGGTTAGGTGGTACCCATCTATGATCGGGTCGAGGACAAGTGCGGCCGAACCCCCATGACGGATACTGGTCGGATGGTCACGTCGATCAAAAGTGATCGGATGTGCCGACCAGGGGTTATACTTCGGAGCTACAGGCTCTATGGCATAGACATCCCGAAGGGCGCGTTTCCTTTCCCTTTTGGGTATGTGAGTGGCGTAAATCATGTTTACTGCCTTCACCTCTGTGTGGAATTTCTTTTGACCGCCACAGATCGGACCCCGAGGTTCATCCTCGTCCTCGCTGCGTGAGCTCTTGCCTTGGTCCTCGGTAGCGAGCTTGCCGGCCTGTTTGAAAACCCAACAGTTACGATTGGTGTGATTGGCGGGCTTCTCCTGGGTGCCATGTATCTGGCAAGGCCGCTCCAGAATCTTGTCCAGCGGGGTAGGTCCGTCGTGTTTGCCTTTAGGAGGCTTTTTCCGCTGCCCAGAACGGTTGTTGCGAAATCCGGCGTTTACAGCCGTGTCATCGGCATCACTGTTATTATGCCGGCGCTTGTTTTTGTTGCGCTTTGGTTTCCCGTTTCCATCCCGTACTTCGGAGGTTCCAGGGTCTTCGGGGTTATGGCTGCGTCTGGCGAGCCAATTATCCTCGCCCACGCAAAAGCGGGTCATGAGTGATGTGAGGGCGGACATTGTCCTGGGTTTGTCTTGGCCGAGCTGTCGAGCTAGCCATTCATCCCGAATATTATGCCTGAAAGAGGCTATGGCTTCGGCGTCTGGGCAGTCTACGATCTGATTTTTCTTGGTCAGGAAACGATTCCAGAATAGCCTCGCGGACTCTCCGGGTTTCTGAACGACGTTACTTAGATCGGAGGAGTCCGGTGGCCGGACATAAGTGCCCTGGAAATTAGATCGGAATGCCTCTTCTAGGTCCTCCCAACATCCAATGGAGTTTTCGGGGAGGCTATTTAGCCAGTGCCGAGCTGGCCTCTTGAGCTTTAGGGGCAGGTATTTGATGGCGTGGAGGTCATCTCCTCGTGCCATGTGGATGTGGAGGAGGAAATCCTCAATCCATACGGTTGGGTCAGTTGTCCCGTCGTATTGCTCTATGTTTACAGGTTTAAACCCTTCTGGGAACTGATGCTGCATTACCTCATCTATAAAGCACAGTGGGTGTGCGGCGCCTCTAACCCGAGCTATAGTGTGCCGATGATCGGCGGCTACCCTAGCTCGGTTTTGTTCCCGATTTTCATTGTGGTCAAACTGAGACTAGTACCCTTCCCGTCTGTCGGGTGAGTATCTTCTGGAGCCGTAGATGGATCGCGTACGGCCTGCTCTATGGTCCAGGTCGTGGTGCAGGTCGAACCTGTCATCGGGCTCTAGTGGCTCCTTTCCATGTCTATGGGGTATCGTCGGCCTATAGCCGGTATCATCAGCCGTCCGATCTTGTCCTCGAGGAGGGTGATCTGGCTTGTCGTAGGGAGTATGTTCGGGAGACGGCGTATTAGAGAGCTCGTCATCGAACTGTGGCAGCAGCCGTCGGCGCGGGTAGCTCTTTGGTTGGTCCGATAGACCGGCGCCGAACTCCTCCTCCGGTGAAAGGACTCGTGTCCATCGGTGATTGAGGTCGTCTTGTTCGGCTTTGAGCTGTCGCTCCTTTGCTCTCAAGCTGCGAGCTATGGATATCAGCTGTTGTCTGAACAATTCCTGATCTGCAGAGGGTCATCTGGGTCATCGGGGTTGCGGTGGTCTTCGGGGTCCTCCTGACCCTCCAACGGGTTACCGGGGATTTCGGGGCGGCCGATGTCCTCTGGAGTATCATCGTTCCCCGTGCCCTCAATAGACTTGCGCCCCTTTTTCCCTTTGGACCGTTTATGCGGTTTCCGGCGCCTTGACGGCGCTTCGTCCGATTTATCGCCATTGCTTTTTGGAGTGTCCACCATGTACACGTCGTATGTGGAGGTGGCCGTCCACTGTCCGGTCTTGGCGGGGGCGGGGGAGTAATCTTCCTCGTCCATGTATCCTGCCTCCTCGGAAGCGTAGTCTAGCATGTCGGTTAAATCCTCGACAGTGGCTATCAAGTGGGTGGTGGGTGGGAGAAAAAATCCATCCTGACCCGTCTGAAGGCCGATCTGAGAGAAGATCGGGATTGGGTCGTCGTTGATTCTCATCGACGAGATCCGATCTAGAGCCTCGTCGAGTATCGAGTGCTCGATCGGACCGGTCTGCCCAGAACTTCCGGAGTCGAACTCCGATGCATCCGTGCAGGGGGGTGTGTTCGGCAAGAACGGGTGTTCGACTGTCGGGCGCTATGCCTTATCCGAACTTAAGATCGGGCCTCCACCAGGGCAGATCCCATAGGCGGAGCCGGAAGGTGATTCCGAGGTTAAAGCCTCAGGGTCTTCGGGCATGGCAGGCGAGACTGCAAGCCCGGATAGAAATAGATCGCCGCGGGAGTCTACGGAGAACTCTAAGTTCCCGAATCTGACCTCCTGATCAGGGGCGAATCTTTCGACGCGGCCAAGACGGCCGGTCGGGTCAGCGTGCAGCACTATGCTGCCGAAAGCGAAGATATGTCCAGGGACAAAAGTCCCTGTGTTGTGGACCTCTTCGTTAACGACTAGGCGAACCATCGATTCCTTCTGGCGATCACAGTGGAACTCTCAATGAAAGCACCAATGTCGGTGTCAAAACCAGCGGATCTCGGGTAGGGGGTCCCGAACTATGATGCTTGGATCGATGGTAACAGGAGACGAAGAGGACAAGGTTTTACCCAGGTTCGGGCCCTCCTATGGAGGTAATACCCTATGTCCTGCTTGATTATATTGATGGTATAGAGATTACAGAGTGATCTACCACGAGATCGTATGACTAAAACCCTAGATGAGTTCTCCCTTTCATGATCTAAAACCCTCCGGCTTATATAGACACCGGGGGTGACTAGGGTTTACACATGGTCGGTTACACGTCGAGGGGATAAACATGCCTATTCTACTTTAAACGTGGAGCACACGCCAAGCTTCTAGAAACTTCCCTTCTGGAGTCCGGTCCTTCGAGTGATCCAGTGTCCGGCGAACGGCCCATACAGTCCGGCCCATATTAGATAGGCCGGCCTCCCGAGGACCCCCTAGTCCAGGACTCCCTCAACAGGGTACCAGGTTTTGGGAAGATACATGGTTGGGTGATACCCCACTAGCCTTGCAGTACCCTTCCCTCTATAACATCGTACAATGGAAAGAGGTTTCTGTTTCTACGGTGTTGGGGTCTGTGCCTCTTAATATTCAGTTCAGACGAGCACTAATAGGACAACGATGGGATAGATGGCTGCATCTCGTGCGTAGGTTGATGGAGGTCAACCTCTCTGATGCAGCAGACTCCTTTCATTGGAAATTGTCCATGTCAGGGGTCTTCTCGGTTAAGTCTATGTACACACACTTGATTAACACCGGGACGATACCGAGGTCGATCCACATTTGGAAAATTAAGGTGACGTTGAAAATCAAGGTGTTTATGTGGTTTGTGCATAAGGGAGTCATTTTGACAAAGGATAACTTGGCAAAGCGTAACTGGGAATGTAGTAAACGGTGTTGCTTTTGTGATCAGGAAGAAACAATAGAACATTTGTTTCTACTTTGCCCACTTGCTAAGTTACTATGGCGGACCATTCATGTAACATTTAACATTACTCCGCCCATCTCGGTTACACATTTATTTGGGACTTGGTTAACTGGGATTGAGCCTAAAACTGCGGCGCATATTCGTGTAGGAGTGTGTGCATTACTTTGGGCCATTTGCAATTGTCGGAATGATGTTGCCTTTAACAGACAAACCGTCACAAATTTTCTGCAGGTTATCTTCAGGGCGTCAGCTTGGATCCGTACGTGGTCCTTACTCAGCCGTGTGGACCACAGGGAGCTTATGGATATTGGGTGCAACCGATGGGAGATCGTTGCATGGGATACATACAACCGGTTTGGATGGCGGTCCAATAATAGGATAGGTGTTTAGTCATCTTAACCTATTTTCGCCGGTTGTGGCATATCATTTTTTTGTATGAGATTTGTAAGACCTTTTGAGACCTTGTTTGGAACCTGGATCTTTTAATAATATAGCTGTGTGCATCAAGAGATGCAAAGGCCGGGGGTATTCCTCCTTTTCGAAAAAAAGGAGGTATGATGTTTTTGTAGTTCAATTTCTTATATTTAGATACAGACGGAGTTGTACAGAAAACTGTACAGTTTGTTTTCCTAGAAAAAGATCCTCAAATTTGTTTTTAGAATATTTCAACGCAATGTTCAGGATATCGGTAACTTGTAGCTGCTCGGTCGGGTGAGGAGTAGGGATTAATCGGCGAATCGGCCTATTAACTGAATTTGTCGGTAGGTTGATTAGGGTCATATCTATATATCTTTGCTACATAGGAACATGAAATGTACTAAATGCCTAAATATGCTATTGTACACAGTGAATTACTGAATTTAACAAGGAAAAGTGTTACCTTGATGTTGTGATGTTGTTGCAGCCGATCTGGAAGGCCATAAACCTGCAACATTAAAAATAAATGCATCAATGTGTGCTCCAAATTAGACATAACAAATCAAACTTGGCAACTACACATGTCAAGCAAATGATCAATGTCACAAACTCACAAAGACATAATCTGATAATCATATAACAAGGTTCACAAATAGAAATAGGTAGTTCTCAGTTCTCACATCACACGATCACAACAAACAAAGTAGCAAGCAAATCGGCAAACACACAAATGGAAACATTCAAAATAAGATAGTTCTCGCATCTCAAGTTCACAACAAGCGAGCAAATCAGCAAACAACACAAATGCTCAATGGCTTCAAGGCTGCCGTGCATCCTCCTCATTTTCAATGTCCTTGGTTGACATCACCCCATCATCGTCGGACTCAAACTCTATCTCTTCATCCATATCATACTCATGTTCAGACTCATCTCCATCGGAAAGAAATTCATCTACTTCAGGAAGTTCTCTCACGCTTGCACTCCTACGAGGGTTCGTAGCTTCGGTAGCCCCCATTGCGTCATCAAGAACATCAAACTCTATCTCTTCATTGTATGCATCAGGACATATCCAATCTTGTGCTTGTGTTGCATCACAAGCAAGAACATCACTAGAGCTGGATAACTTCTTTCTTTTGTCCATCATTCTTCCATTGAACTGGATGTAAACTAGCTTGTCCCTACGTCGCACATCTAATCTATTTCTCCTCTTTGCATCAACCTACAAATAGTCAAATTTGAAATTAAAGCCTAGGTAGACTACACATATTGTTCCATACATAAGACAAATGACAATTTAGATTGAGAGTTACCATTACGAAAGTGCTCCAATTTCTTTCACATCCGGATGCACTTGATGTCAAGTTGAGTATCCTTAGGGCCATCTTTTGGAAAGGAATTTTGACGGGAGCAGTCGATGACCCCCCTCCTCACCCCTCCCGCGAGCAACGGGGAGGGAAACCTAGCCGCCGGACCCTCCTACCACGCCTCCCTCCTTCCCTCCCCGCCGCCGCCGGCAGGCGCTGACGAGCAAAGCCCAGTCGGTGCGGCGGCGGCGGGGTCCTTCCTTCTCCTCTGCCCACTGGGATCCGGCGCAGGATGGCGACCTCGGGTGGCGGCGCTGGGCTACCGCGGGGCCCAGCGGCGCGGCGGCGGGCGTGCGGTGCGGCCGCTTGGTGACGGCATGACGGCGCCCTACGCTCGGGCGTGGTGCAGCGGTTGCGGTAGATCCCATCTTTAACCCGAAATAGAAGAGAGATCAGAACCCAGAGTATAGACGAGGAATAAAAGATCCTAATACCACCCAATTGGCGACGTGGGCCCGTAAGCCACACAGCCAAGTTAGTAAAACAATTTTCTTTAACTAGACTCAACTTCGGCCAAGGAGTTGGAAAGGGGGCTACCTACAGGCAGTCGGCTCTGATACCAACTTGTGACGCCCCCATTCTTGTCTGTACGCTAATCATGCACACAATGCGTACGACCAAGATTAGGGACTCACTGATTGATACCACAGTACGACAAAAGACACAAATACAAAAGTCATACAGCTTAATATTACAAGCCAGGGGCCTCGAGGGATCGAATACAAAGCTCGACAAACCACGAGTCAGCGAAAACAAATATATCTGAGTACAGACATAAGTTAGACAAGTTTTGCCTTAAGAAGGCTAGCACAAACATAGACAACGGAACGAAAGAGGCGAGTCCTCCTGCCTGGGAACCTCCTAACTACTCCTGAGCGTCGGGGGCAGCCTCCACGTAGTAGTAGGCTCCATCGGCGGTGTAGTAGTCGTCGCCGACGTAATCCACCTCCTGGGCTCCATCAACTGAACGCAACATCGCATCGAGGGGGAAAGAGAAAAGCAAAGCAGCGTGAGTACTCATGCAAAGTACTCGCAAGACTTACATCAGAACTATCACTACTAGAAAAATGGCTATAGCCAATATCCCTATTAGTGGCGCACCATGGTGGTGGTGCGCCACTGCTATATAGCAATGGCGCACCAGAAGCAGGTGCGCCATTGTTATTTTTTTAGTAATGGCGCACCACATGAGCAATGCGCCATTGCTATTTTTTTTGTCCATCCCCCCACCCCACCAGACATAGCAATGGCGCACCACACCTAGGTGCGCCACTGCTATGGTACATAGGAATGGCGCACCTTGGTGTGGTGCGCCATTGCTATGTCTGGTGGGGGTGTGTGCCTGCGCGTGTGTGAGGTTAGTAATGGCGCACCCTCCCTGGTGCGCCATTGCTAAGGTTAGCAATGGCGCACCAGGGAGGGTGCGCCATTACTAACGTCTCACACACACAAACACACACCCCACCACACCCCCCCCCCCCCGTGGACCGCCTTTTCAGTTTCAAAAAAAATAAAAGAAAATGATAGTTTTTGCAAAATCTCTCGAGAATTTGTAAAATGGGCATAACTTTTGCATACGAACTCCGATGAAAAAGTTTTTTATATGAAAAATCATCTACTCGAAAAGTTATATCCGAATTCAACAGGCGGAACCCCGTTGAAGATTTTTAAAATCCTCAAAAACCTAATAGAAATAAAGTTACGAGGCTTTCAAGATCTGGAGAGGCAAAAAAATTCAAAAAAATTAGTAGTGGCGCACCGTGGGTGTGGTGCGCCATTAGTAATTTTCCCGCCTTCCAAATTCAAAAAAATAAAAAAAGTTAGTAGTGGCGCACCATGGGTGTGGTGCGCCATTACTAGTTTTGAAATTTCAAAACTAGTAATGGCGCACCACACCCATGGTGCGCACTACTAAGTCTGTAACGCCACAACCACTATATATATTACCTCTTCTTCCTCTTCCTCCTCCCCTCCATCAGTTCTTCCCTTTTCTACCTACCTCTTCTTCCTCCTCCCCTCCTCCATGCCCCTCCCTCCTCCTCACGGCTCTCCGACGACCTCCTCCTCCCTCCTCCTCACGGCTCTCCGGCGACCTCCTCCTCCTCCTCCTCCTCTCCGGTGACCTCCTCCTCCTCACGGCTTTCCGGCGACCTCCTCCTCCTTCTCTCCGGTGACCTCCTCCTCCTCCTCTCCGGTGACCTCCTCCTCCTCTCCGGCAACCTCCTCCTCCCTCCTCCTCACGGTCTCTCCTCCCTCCTCCTCCTCCCTCTCTCCTCTCTCCTCCCTCCTCCTCCCTCCTCTCCTCCTCTCCTCTCTCCTCCCTCCTCCTCCCTCCTCTCCTCCCTCCTCTACTTCCAGCCACATGTGGAGCTCCCCGGCACAAAGAACGTACCAGATCCAGAACAAAATTCGAAAAAAATTGCAAAAAAGAAAATCGTACCAAATCCAGATCCAGATTTCAAAATTTTACCAGTGGCGCACATGTATGGTTAGTAATGGCGCACCAGGTGGTGCGCCACTACTATCTGGATTACTAATGGCGCACCAGAGGTGCGCCATTAGTATTTGTTACTAGTGGCGTGGTAATAGTGGCGCACCTATAGTGCGCCATTAATGGCAAAAATAGGTGCACCACTAACAGGCCTTTTTCTAGTAGTGTATACTATTATGCAGCATTCTCAATGAAGGGGGGGTTTTATCTGGGCTGACTGCAGAAAGCAAGAATAGAGAGAAGGCCTAGTCCTATCGAAGACTAGCATCTTCAGCATCTTGCAGCATTAGAAGAGAGTAGACCTGCATCTCATATATAGTCATATCGTTGTAGCAATTTTAATTAAGTAGACACGCCCAGAGATCCTTCCTCGACTCCCTGCGAGGAAGCAATCCCGGAGCCACAATTCATTTTAAATTAAATTACAATTATAGTTGTATAAGGTCAAGGTACAACTCCAAGTCATCCTGTTACCGTGGACACGGCTATTCGAATAGATTATTCATCCCTACAGGGGTGCACCACATATTCCCCAACACGCCTGAGTCACCTCCGGCCGGACACACTTTCCTGGGTCATGCCTGGCCTCGGGATATCAGCACGTCGTCGCCCCACCTAGACTCAACGAAGAGGCCAGCCCGCCGGTCTAAATCCTATGCGCTCAGGGGTCATGGGCCCAATCACCCTTTGCACACCTACACGGTGCGTATGCGGCCGGAAACAGACCTAGTACACTCCAGTCCAAGAGCTGCACCATCCAATCCAATACGTCGCGCGCCGCTCCATTGCTGACGTCTGAAGAGCGTCGGCTGATACAACGACGCTGAGTGCCCATAACTTCCCCACGTGAAGGTTAGTGCGTACTAGGCCAAATGACCAACTCAGATCAAATACCCAACCCATTAGCAATTTATTTGTGCGGGGCAAGCTCGAACCAAGAAATGCAGTCCGTCGCCCCGCCAAAAATACTCGGGTGCCTTACCGGCGCAGCCCACCACATATCACTCTCGCGGGTACCCTTGGGGCCGACCCATCTTTAACATGTCTCTGTAACCAGGTCATAGTAACTGTGTGTCTATACACCAAGTGGAAATCCGAGGAATCACCCTCGATGGATCCCACTCGAGGTATGAGTAAGGCAAAAGTTGCTACCGGTAAATGGGAAGGAGGAATCACCCTCGATACCCATGACCGATAGCTACGCTACAGAATTAACACCGGGAGTGCTAAGTGAGGTATCACCCTCGGCACTCGGTAGTAGCTCTGCAGTGCCATACTTAAGGGGTGTGTGGTGATGTGTCGGTAACGGCTTGTCAGTCATGACGACTGAGTCTTCTGTCTTCAAGTCGTCGGTGTCGTCGATGAAAGCAGGGGCAACTGGTACTAAGGGGTCTCAGGGGGTTCACTGATCAACCTATACTAAGCAGTTGGTATGACTGCAGGTAAGTAACAGTTTAGCAAAAACAGGCTATGCATCAGAATAGGAGCTATCTAATACAGTAGCAAAATCTAATGCAAGCATAAGAGGGAGAGAGATGGGTGATATCGGAATGCTCAAGGGGGTTTTGCTTGCCTTGCTGCTCTGCGGCAAAGGACTGATCGTCGACGGTGTAGTCGTATCCGATAGCCACGTCAGCCTCGGGGTCTACCGGAGAGAAGAGGGGGAAGAAACAACAAATATAAAGCACACAGATGCAACATGATGCATGACATGGCAATACGCAGGGCTAGGCATGCACTAACGCAGTACTACGCGTTGCAGACGAAGCGGGAGAATATCTGACGATAATTCCCGGGTCTTAGAATTTATCGGACAGACGATCCGGAGGGGAGAGTTCCATGTTCATCATGCTAGGAGCATGTGACAGATGAACGGATGGCATATTTGGATTTGTGGGATTTTTCTGATCAACTTTCATGTATAAAATTTTTCCATCTGAGCTACAGATTATTTTCTATGATTTTTCAAAGTTTTAAATAATTTCTGGAATTAATTCTATTTATTAAATCAACATTATCCAGAACAGTAAATGATGACGCCAGCATTGCATCAGCATTGCATCAGCATTCAACAGGGGGCTGACCAGGTCAAACCTGACCAGTGGGACCCACCTGTCATAGACTCAGGTTTATTCCAGGGTTTTACTTAAATTAACAGAGTTAATTAGCAGCGTGGGGCCCGTATGTCAGTGACTAATTAGTGCTAATCTAATTATTTTTATTAACTTAATTACCAATTAACCATCTGACAGTGGGGGCCCATGTGTCATAGACACTGGGGGTGTGGCCCCACAGGTCAGTGGCTGGGGCCAGCCCAGTCAGCAGTTGACCAAATCAACTGGGTCAACCGGGGCCGTTGGGGCCACTGGCAGTGACCCTGGGGGTGGCCCCATGTCAACCACGCCGGCGGTGGCCGGCGACTGGCCGCCGACGACCACAAACGCGGCGGAGGGGCTCGGGTGTGCGTCGGAAATCGTCTACAGAGCGCCAAATCGAGCGGGGTTTGATTCTAAAGGCTCCTGCCGACGAGCCGCAGCGAATGGCGGCGGCAGCTGGACCGGAGGTGGCCGGAATCGACCACAACGTCGACAATGGCGGCGGTGGCGATCGGCCGGTTTGGGTGCGAGCGAACCAGAGGGTAAACGAGGCGGGGCTAGCGCGGGATGGGCTCTACGCTACGCGGAGAGCGTGGTGGTGGTGCGCCCGTGACCAAAAGGTCACCGGAGGCTCGTCGGCGACGAGCTCCGCGGCGGATGTGTTCGGGTGCTCGTCGGAGCCGACGCTAGGAGGCACTAGCCGATGCGTGCGTGTGTGCGTCGTGCTCCTGGAAGCACCAGGAGCCCGACGGTGAGCTAAGGCGAGCGTGGCAGCGACGGTGGCGACGAGCAGAAGCTCAACGGCGGCGAGCAGAGCTCGGGCGCGGTGGGAAGCTGGCTGCGGCGGCGGAAACGCACGGGGAAAGGGAGAGAGAGTGGTGGAGCTCACAGCGGGGCGTAGCCGTTCAAGGTGGGCTCGGGGGAGGCTCGACGGCGGCAAATCGACGGCGGCGAGGTCCGGGTGCCCGAGGAGGAAGACGACACGGGGACGGCGATGTAGACGCATAGGAGCTCGAGCTCGGGGCCGAGGAGGACGAGCAGGTCACGGCGGAGCCCGTGGACGCGACGGCGAGGCGCAGAAGGGACTGCGGCCGCGGCTATGCCAGAGCAATGGCGACGGCGGCGCGGGTGCGAGCGAGATCCGGAGGGAGAGAGGGAGGAGAGCGAGGGGCGAGGGAGAGGAGTGGCTAGGGAGGCCAGGGGGGAGGGACGGGCCTCGCCCTTATCCTCTCGCCCACCAGCTCCGTCGCCGTGGCGGCCAGTGGCCGGAGTGAGGCGCGCTCGGCCACGGCGGGGGCGACACGGGGGCGGGAGCAGGTAGGAGACGACGGTTGGGCTCGGCCGACGCGGCCCAGTCGCCAGGTAAGTGGGCTTTGCCCCTTTTTCTTTTATTTCCCCACTGTTTTCCCTTTAATCTTTCTGTTTTACTTATTTTTGACCAATATTATTTATTGAAAAAATGTGCCACTGGTCCCAATTAATATGTTGCAATATTCCTTAGGGCCACAATAAGTTTGAGAATTTTTGGAAGCTATTTGCATTTTCCAATTAATTTTTGAAGCACTTTAAAATGGTTTAAGTTGCTGTTATCAATGGTGGGGTCCACACCATGAGCTTGGTGATGTTGTTTTCCTCAACAACATTTGTTTTATGATTTGTCACAAATATGCAACATTTTATTTAGGCTGTTTGAGGATTTAAATTCATCACATAAAATCCTAGAGCAGTTGAATTGAAATTTGAACTGGAATTTGAAATTCAACTTGATCAAACTTCACTTAGCAAAATGATTAGGCACTGTTCATGATCATCACTGTAGCTTAATTACAATGATCACTGTAGCATAACACCAGGGTGTCACAGGGGCGGCCGGCGGCGTGGGGCAGTGGGGGGGGCTCGTCTGGGCTCCTGCAAGGGCTGGTCCTCGGCGGCCTGGTCCTGGTCTCGCACGTGGTGCGGTGGCCAGCCTAGGTTGCGGCATCTGACGCGGGGCGGCAGGGCGCGGGGGGTGCAGATGCTCTGGCGGATCTGAGCTTCCTTCGGAGGGCCATGGGTAGCGAGCGCGGGCTGGCCTTGAGTCCTGCTAGCTCTGGCGGCGAGCTAGCGGCCGGGCTGGCGGGGGCACGAGGCCGGTGGCTGGCGGCTTGTGGTTGTGCTGCGGGCTCTTCCCGTGGGCGTGGAGGCGGGGCAGAGATTTGTTGGTGCCGGCCTGGGCATGGACGGTGGCGATGTGGAGGGGTCGCCAGAGCGGCTGCTAGGTCGCCGGAGTTCCCGGCTGCCATGTGCAGCCCCCATTTGTAGGGCCGGTGTCCGCCTTCGCCGGGTGCGGTTACCGGTAGTAGGCCGTTGACGTGGATGGGCCGCCGGGCAGGAGTTTGATGTGGTCCTCCTGCTCAGGGTTTGTTGCTCCTTGTGTGAGGTTAGGTCGCCTTCGGCTATGCAAAGGTGGGAGCTTGCAGATCGGTTGGGGAGGCGTCCTCACGTTATAGCATCGGGAAAGGTCCGTGGTGGTGGTGGGCGGGACAACATTGTAACGACGGTCTGATCGGTGTCTCAAGCCGCGGTCTTGGCGTCGTCTGAGCTGGTTTCTCAACGATGGCCGTCGGTAGTCACAGAGTCATGTCCCCCCCCCCCCCGGTCTACCGGGATTGGAGTCTTCAGCCTTGTAAACTGGTTCAACATCTTCTTCGCGTGCCTACTCCAAAGCGATCAAGGTTGCCCGAGGAGTATCATACTTCGGGCATCCGAGGAGCCCCAATCGAGCTCTCCAAGTGGTATTTTTCCATTCTTCGGATCCGAAGACCCTACCAGCGCAGAGCTATCTTAACGGCGAAGTATACCCATGTCGGGATAATGGTGCCAGTTCAGTTGTGTTCTAACACCTTTTGACCAAACCTGAATCGCAATCGTGCACTGTAGAACCGTGTGGTCTTTTCAGATGTAATTATGGCATGTTAGCGCAGCTCGAGGCCGCCACTACTGGCATGTCTAATCAATAAAGGGATCGTGCTCCGGATTTGCAGCGGCATTATCAGTAAACCCCTCGATTTGCGCGCGCACGTAACGCACATCACATGGGGAACTCGCAAAATTACTGCCACGCAGTGCGCCCCTTCGGTGTTTTTACCGGCCCATAAAAGGCAGACAGCGAAATGAATCAATCTCACGCTTTCCATCTCGCTCTAGCCTTCCTCATCTTCAAGCTCCAGCGCCCGAAGAACATAAACCCCCAAAAGCTTCCAATCCTCCTTTCCCTCCTTCCATCCTCAAGAGATGGCCGGCAAGGGAATCTGTGCCGCAATGGCGAAGGCCTCCAAGGGTGACCCGAATGCCGCCACGGGGAGGCAGGGAGCTGCCGGCGACGCGGAGAAGGCGGCAAGCAAGAGGGGGCTATGGCTCCCCTCCATCGTTACCGCGGGGGACATCGTCGAGCTCCAGGACCTTGGGTAGCTTCCGGCGTCTGAGGTCGCCCGATGCCATTCGCCACTTACCAGAGGGTCATCGGGCCACTCTGCCGTCAGGGTGCTGGAGCCCTGCGCTGATGAGCGCGTCGTTTTCGTCTCGCATCTCCTCCGAGGTTTGGGATTTCCAATCCACCCTTTCTCCGAGGTCTCCTTTACTTCTACGGCCTCCAATTCCATCATCTTGCCCCCAAATTCCATTCTCCACATCGCTTCTTACGTCACTTTCTGCGAAGCCTTCCTCTGCATTGAGCCCCACTTTGGGCTTTGGCTCAAGTTGTTCTGTGTCAAGATACAGACCAATGGGGGTAAGCCCACTGAGTGCGGAGCCGCCATGATTAGCAAGATCCCAAGCGCCAGATGGCTGCAGGGGAGATTCATTGAAACCGTAAAGCTATGGCAGGAGGAGTGGTGCTATATGGCCGACATGTCATTAGGCAGCCGAGAGGGGGGGTTCCGGCCTTCTTGGTCGCTCCTCTAGATAGGCTTCATTCGTGGAACCCTAAGAACCTGACTTGGGGGGATGAGGATGAACTGGAGGCTCTTCAGGAGCGGGAGAAGTTCTTCGCCGATCAAAGCGTCACCCTCATCGATGTGGTACGTAGGTATAGCAGAAGTCAAGTTCCTGTAGGATAATACACAATAATTGGTGCACGGTTCTTTTTCCTTACGATAGCACATTTTTGGCACATGATGATCGATTCAGCTGCTTGATGGGAAGAACATACTGGTGCATTATGCAAACAGTGGATGATCTGCTGCTGCTATAAATGAGTAAGGTATTTATCCGGTATTTATTTCTTGCGATCAGAATCTGTACATTCACCAGTACATATTTTAAGTTCACTCTTGTGACCCAACTTCAAATAGACTAGTCTTCTGATTTTTTGTACCTTTTGCCATTGCCTGTAGCATTCTGAGTGTGGAAAACTGAAAGCTAGAGGAACACCAGATCGGTGAGCTAATATTCCCTTTGACTAAGACTTGGAATTAACTCATTGTTCTTTTTTAAATCTTATTAGGACCACATTAGCGCTAACTTGGGAAACAAATTATGCCCTGATCTTAAAACTTGAATATGGCATCAAGTCCCAGGAAAAACAACTATCTTTTCAGAAGTGTATTTTGTATGTTGTGGCAAGCATGGGATGTCGTAACTATCCAGAATGCCCATGGGTCTGTAAACTAGAGCTTACTTCTGGGAATTTTACTTAAAGGGTAGTTGTGAAGTTTGAGCTTAATTTGGAATGGCATCATGATTCTATTTGTATCATGAATTCATGATTCTACTTAAAGGACAGTCATAACTAGTTTTAATTTTTACACCCATTTGTTACTAACACAAGCAAGGTTTTTTTTCTTGATCCTGTTTTTTTCTCGGTAGTGGTCGAAAGACCCGGTTTCCGAAACATCTCGGAAATTTTGTTTTTTTTTCATTCGAATTATTCAAACGAATTTTGAATTCAAAGTCAAATAGTGTTAAAATAAATATATTTTAAGAACTTATGTACAAGAATGAGGGCCTGTTGCAGTGGTAGGAAGCCGCACATCCAACGACGAGGTCGTGGGATCTATTTCTTCACCAACCATCTTTTTTTGCTTTTAACTGCAAAACTGCCTTTCGGTAGAGCAAAAAATGTGGTACTCGAGCGATGGAGCTCGAACTCGCAACCTCATAGAAAGGTTTGGCGCGGGTTACCACTAGGACAAAGAGTGCTACTTGTTCTGGGTAGCATACGAACACTATATGATCGTTCTTACAGTTCAAATTCAAAATTTTGAAAAAAAATTCGTTTGAGATCTAGTTTTCTCGGTGGGTAGTGAAAAATCCGGTTTTCGAACGGTTTTCGAAAATCTTGGGCGAGAGGAAAACCCTGAACACAAGTACATCATGGTTCTACATGTATGATTGATAGACATGCTGCCCTTCTCATCTGGAATGGCATGCTCATTAAGTCAAGTACTCCATCCGTCTCTTTCCTCCTCCACAAGAAAAGTTGTTCTCCTCCCGTCGGCGCCGCCGCCGGTCCGCCCCATCTCCGATGGCCTCTAGGCCATGGAGGTGCGGAGGATCTCGGCCCCCCGTCGGCGGGAGGGACCCCGTTCTCGTTCTTATTAGATTCGGCGTCTTGGTTGGGGCTGTGTGGCGGCGGCGATGTCCCTTGGTAGGAATAATGTCTCCCACATTCTATCCCCGTCCCGATGGTGTGTCTAGCATTGTCGGAGGACGTGTGGAGGTTTGTCTTCGTCGGATCTCGCGGGATTCGGTCGGTGCTGGTCTTCGGTGGATCTGTGTGGATCCGATCTACGTTCGTCTTCGTTTGGGTGTTTACAGGTTTGATCCTTCCGATCTACGACTTTCTTCATCGGCGATGGTTGCTACTCTGGTGCGCTGGTCCTATGGGGCCTTAGCACGACGACTTCCCGACTGTCTACTACAACAAGGTTTGCCCGGCTCCGGTGAGGGAGGGGCGATGACGGCGGCGCGCCTTCGGCTCGCTCTAGTGCTTGTAGTCGTCGCTAGGTGGTCCATGGACATGGTTATAATTTTCATTACCTCTATTGTTTTTTGTACTGTCATGATTGAAGATGAATAGATTGGAAGTTTCTCGCAAAAAAAAAGGAATGGCATGCTCATCTTTTTCTTTTTTCTTTTTTTTGCGGGGTAATGGCATGCTCATCTAAATACAGCTATACAGTTTTAAGAAAACTGTTTCGAAGATGACATGTCACGTCTTTCTGAAATTTTGGTGCAATTCTTGAACGAAGTCTTTAGCCTGAAAGCATGAAAAAAATTGTTGTTCAGAGCTTCCACAGAATGTTCAAGCATTCAATTATATCCCTAGCATGAATGTTTTGTATTTTCAGCGATGTACTCGTATGTGTCTTTTGCAGGAGGAAAAAGGGCAAGTTCAAGCGAAAAAAGGTAAAGGTGGTGGGGTCATGGAGGAACAACTTAAAGTAGTAAAAAGGTATGTAGTGGGCAATTCTTTATATACATAATTAATTGTATAAACACAAATACATGCTTCAAACGCTTGTGCTGACCTCAAGATCATACACACTCTAGTTTTTTTTGCCTATGCCAATAGAGTAATCTATCTTATTTACTTTTAAAGAGAAGAAACCAACGCTTCTGCTGACCCATCAGCTCCTTATGGAGATGGTGGGCGGGTTGGGATGATCTCAGCTGAGGATCAACGTGTTAAAACGTGGTTATTAACTTCTCTGTATTTATTACTATTTGTATTTTTGAGAATGAGATGCTCCTCTGTGTTGGCATTTCAGTACTATAGTCCAATTCTGCACAACAGCAACTTCAAACCGTGTTCTTTCCACAAAAGTCAACAGGCGTTTGGTGTGTTGGGTTTGGCCTGGCCACTTGGGCAACTGCTAATGCATACGTACTCCTAGTCCATGTTATATCTGCTCCTCTTACCTAGTTTCCCATATGACACTTTACGTAGTTCACATTGTTATTTGAATGGTTGCATGTTCTGATTGCATGACTTTGGTGATCTTTTTTCCGGTCTTTGGTATGAAGCTAGCTAAGCGCTTCTATTATTTACAGAGACTACTGTGTAAGCAGTCAACATGATTTACATGTACATATTTTAAGATATGATATGAAGCTAGCTAAGCACTTCTATCATTTCTACCAGCATGTGATTCACTGAACAAAACAAAGAATGCACTGACTTATGGAATGTTTGCTAAAAATTTAAAAAGCAAAGAGAGTGCAGTTTCTAATAATGTATTATAATCGAGACTTGTTTAACATTTGTAGGAAGCAAACAAAGGACTGCACTCACAAGGAACCATGAAGCCAGCGATCCTCGTCAACTGGATGTTTTATCTTTCGTTTTGTACAACTAACATCTCAGACTTGCATCTTTTAGCTATCTTTTTGTGAACCTGATGCATGGTGTCTTGGTGGTTATCTTTAGAACTGACTGATGTATATGTATGTGACAATTAGTTAATGGAACAAAAAATGTTTGGTGCACTCATGTATTGTATCTTGGTGATTTCATTGAGTGAGCAGATGAACTATATGTATGTGATAATCAGTACCATGCGTTAACTAAAGTTGTGGTTGGCTGAACAAAATATTGATGAACCGTTGGTCGGCAAAAGAAAACACCATCTGATTGTTGGTCGGCAAAGGCTCATGGCAGGGCCAACAGAAAGTTGGTCGGTAAAGCAAATACTGTCAAACAGTTAGTCGGCAAAACATACTGTCGGACAGTCGGTCAGAAAAAAATATTGTCAGACAGTCGGTCGGTAAAGATTTTAGATAGCCGTCAAACAGTCGGTCGGCAAATCTATGTCGGTCGGGAAAGAGCTTTCCCGTCTGGACTTTCTCCAACAGACAGGGTCGGTCGGCAATAGTCACTAGTGGAGAAACGGCCTTTAGTCCCGGTTGGGAAGGGCCTTTAGTCCCGGTTCACCAATCGGGACAAGTTAATCGGGACTAAAGGCCCCCACCCTTTAGTCCCGGTTGGCCACGACCCGGGACTAAATCCCTGCCACGTGGCCGGCAACGCGCGCCGGGGGCTGGGGACCTTTAGTCCCGGTTGGTGACACCAACCGGGACTAAATCCCTGCAACCTTTAGTCCCGGTTGGTGACACCAACCGGGACTAAAGGTTTAGGGGTTTAGGGTTTATTGTTTATTTTTCCTTTTCATTTTGTGTTTTCCATCTAATTCTTTTTCATTTCAAACATATTTTACGCTACTACATACTGTACACGTTATGCATATATAATAGAATTTCTCGTAGAACCAATCATATATCATAGAATTTCTTGTACGACCATGCATACACATATATATATATATACAATTTGGTATATACAATTTATCCTACAATTTGCAGATCATTACATGCAGGCATTAGGTGAAATGGTATTCTCCGTCGGGAGATATGACCCGCTCAAGCAAAAATCCTGCCATTTCCTCTTGAAGTGCTCGTATGCGGTCCTTTGGTAGGAGCCTATCCCGCATCTCCGCCATCTTTAAAGAAGGAGATCAATATGAATATATTAGTTGTGTGTATATATATTAGATCATGATAAAAAAAATTGTGAATAGTGTTTACGTACCCAAAGATATCTTTCATCTTTGCTCTTTTCGGTAATAGAGTGAATGTTCTCGAAAACGTAGTATGCACATACATTTGTCCCCTTTTCCTACCTCATACACTTTACGAGAATATAATTCAATCAGATAATAATCAAGCATGATAATGGTATTGAAACTATAATTAAAGAGATGCGCAGACGTAGCTAGTACTACTTAATTACCTTGGACCGTCGCCATTTCAGCTGTGGTTACCATTCACCGACAACCTCTTTGATGAACTTTTTCCAAACCCTGCCCGGCAAAGAAAATGAATAAATGAGTTATTAATTACTTGATATCAGGAAATGAACTAAAGAGGCCGACATAGTGCGATAATGATTGAAATTACCTGTCGAGCATCAAAAACAGGCTCATGTATTCTTCATGGTCTTTACCTAGTGAGTCCAGTACTTCAACAGTTCCCTCGTCAACTCTAATGATTAGCAGGATCCAGTGGAATCTGCGCACACGTTTGTATAAGCGGGCATGCATAACTCATCAACTACACTTAACATCGAGTAAGCAAAAATAGAATTTGTAGTACAAGACAGTAACACTCACCTGAAGTTGTAAGGAAAAAGTATTTCTGGTCTGGTATTTAGTTTCTTCAAAAACATTAGCAAGCTATTCTCTGTGTCTTGTGGGTAGTTATTTAACACATTTTCATGAACGGTATTTGGGTCAATGAACCCAATGCCATAGACTCTATCTCTTTTCAATTCATAAATCTTCATTCTGCATATATAATACCACACAAAAGAATATAGTGAGGACAATTACAGGCAATGAACGAGCTGAGCTAGAGACTTAAATTACAGAAAGAAATCACTTACAGACAATAGCAACTGACGAGAGATTTGTCGAGTGCGTCTTGATTGAATAACTGAAAAATTTCTGGAAATTCAATCCACACATCATTTCCATGGAAGTAATGCTCTGGCTTGACTTTCACCATGAGACTCTCTCGCCCGGCCATTACTTCTCTCAAGTACCAGTGATGCAATTTGCGCATTTGCGTTGGTAGAAGCTCCACCTCGTCAGGCCTGACCAGAGGGTTCCCGGGGACATATTTCCATGCTAGTTCCTTCGGATCCATCGTGGGGAGTTCCTCGATGCCTAGGAGTTGTTCAAGAGTGATACCCATCTCTCTAGCCGCCATCTCTCTATCAGCGTCGGTTACCTCCTTATCGGTACTCACCTTGAGCGGGGGGATCGATTGCACTGCCTGTTCTCTGAGCTGGGGAACAGTTTTCCCGCTTTTATTACTACCTGTAAGGCTCCACTTCTGATTTTTTTGTTGATGATATGACTTGCTAATAGAGCGTTCATAGTCTGGTCGCCTTTTCTCCACAGCCGGTTTAACAAGATCCACAAAGTGTTGTACGACTTTCTCAGGTATTTTCTCCTTCGGCGGCGGGGGCGGTTTCGGTGCAAAATGGGCCTTCACTTGGGCATCCACGACCCGTTTGTTTTCCTCCTCAGTCATCTCATAAGCTAACTTCTTTTTGGCAGGAGGCTCGGGTTTCTTCTTTGGTGCTCTCTTCCACTTTGGAGTCGGCCCACGCGGCGGAGATCGATATCGCGTACTCGCGCTGGGCTCCGTCTCGAGGTGGGGTGGATTCGGCTGACGCGGCGGAGATCGATATGGTGGTGGAGTCACGCTGCGCTCCGTCTCAAGGTGGGTTGGAGTCGGCTGACGTGGTGGACTTAGAGGAGGAGTCGGTGCCCTTGGCGTCGAGTTTGGAAAGACGATGCAATCCTTTCTCCATACAATGATACCATGTATGGCTTCTCCCAGTGTCTGCTCCCCTTGACCTCCAGGAAAGTCAAGTTGTAGTGAGTCATATGCCGACAGAACTTCATCTACCCCGACACGAGCATAGTCAGGTGGAATTGGATTGCCGTGGAAGGTTGCTTCAGGGGGATTTGGTAAAGCATAGCCATCCGCCACCTTCATGGATATGTTCTTCACTTTCATGTGTAGCTCACAACTTGTCGTCTCTTCGATATCATCCACGGGGTAGCGAGCCAGCAGTGCATCATCGGCCGGGACCCCCGTGGAACCCACGCTGCTTTTCGGCATAGATGGGACGGTGCTATCCAATGCTGGATCTGCTTGCTGCTACCGCTGAGACGCCCTTTCCAGGCTAAGTGTGTCGATCTGCTCCTGCTGCCGCATGAAAGCGCGTTCCAACTCCGCGTGCTTTGATTCTACCTTTTGAAGCCGGTCTGCATCCTGCTTCTTCTTGTCTTCCTCCTGCTTCTTCTTTATCGCACGGCTTCTGTAACTGACGTTCCAGTCCGCAATCCCCTCAACCCACGGAACAACGCCTTTGCCTCGTGTTCGTCCCGGGTGTTTAGGATTCCCGAGGGCGCGTGTAAGCTCATCATTCTCTCTCTCTCGGGCTGGAACGCCCCCGTTCGAGCCGCTTCTATTGCAAGAACTAAAGCGTCCGAGGCTTCTTTAAGACTTGCCTGCACCATAATCTCCCCTGTTTTTGGGTCCAACTTTCCCCCATGCGCATAAAACCAAGTCCTGCACCTGTCGGGCCAACCCAATGTTTTTGGAGTGACCCCTGCAGCAATCATCTTTTCCTCAGATTCATCCCACTTAGGCCGACCAGTCTTGTAGCCACCTGGACCAGAACATGGTGAAACTGTTTCTTCTCAGCATTGATCTTGTTTTTCCTCGACCGTTCCTTAGCTGCTTCCGATTCCTTGAACTCCACAAATAAGTCCCAGTGATCTTTTGCCTTCTCCAGTGCTCCAGTGAATTCTGGAGTCTGCTTTCCTGCTTCGACGTAGCAGGCCCATAATCTTTTCTTGTGGTTGCAGAATTGTGTGGCCATCTTCTTAAGAGCACTCTTCTTGACTTTCTCCCGTTCTGCATCTGTTAAATGCTCTGGTAGGGTGAAATGTGACATGAGCGTTTCCCAAAGCAGATCTTTTGCTCTTTCGTCGACAAAACTAACTCCTCGATCTCCCTTTGGCTTATTCCATTCTTGAACGGAGATCGGGATTCTTTTTAGGAGCAAGCGGTTCGCCATTTGGTTTGATCTCATCGATGTTGTACTTTATGCCAGCCTTCAACTTTTTGGCCGGGCCTCGTACTGCCCTGCTTGTAGAAGATTTGGTCGATCCGGAGGGCTAAAAGAAGAAAGATCCATTAATATATATATATATACAAATCAATTAATACATGTAATGATCACCAGAGGCCTTATATATACCTCGCCGGTCTTTGTTAATTGAAGATCATTTCCTTCGCCATCATTGTTTGTGTGGCCTTCGTTTGTTGGTTCTTCCTCAAATATTCCCTCACCGGACTTGTTAAGATATTGTGAGCCGTCATCTTCAGGTTCACCCTCTGGGTTTCGGATCATGTCGAACATGATATGCTCTTGATCATGGTCGTCTCTGCCGCTAGCGTCCATAGCTTAACTAATCCAGAAGAAAGATAAAACAATTTAGTATTCAAATTAGAATGCATCTCGAATAATATCACTAATACATCTCGAATAATCCAGTAAATGCATCATCGAATATTATCGAATATAATCTCGAATACATCTAGAATATTATCACTAATACATCTCGAATAATCCAGTTAATGCATCATCGAATATTATCGAATATAATCTTGAATACATCTCGAGTATTATCACTAATACATCTCGAATATTATCATATAACATCACTAACTAATACAGATCGAATACTATCGAATAATCCAGTTGACTCGCGGTTCCTGAGGCGCGGGCGGTGGACACCCAAAGAGAAGGAACCATCACAGGATCATAGCTCGGGTGAGATCCCTGAAGAACCTGCCAGGTATTGGAGAACCTGACGTCCAACGCAACCATGTAGCGACGGACGTGCTCGTCCTCCTCCCTGACATGGCGACGTACCACCTCCTCGGGGGCCGGCTGCCTCCGCACCGATAGTGGCCCACGCGACCGCCACCAAAGAAGCTCCGGGTCGACGATGGGAGCCCGGTTCCTCACCAAGCTGCGCCCCCCGGAAGGTAGCACCTCCCAGTGCCAGCCCGGCGGAGCCCAGTCCCGGACATGGCGCCTCTCAAGCAGGTTGTCGCCACCGAGTCGACGACGAGGATGCGGGCCGGGCATCGTCGACGCCAAAAATGTTTCTATGCAAATTTAACATTTTTTAAATGCTTGATTATGATTTTTGTAATTCTTGTTCACTTGATTTTGCAAATACATGACAAACTTTTGCAAATACAACATTAAGATATTAACATTTTCCAAATAAGATATTAACATGTTTTTGATCAATATTTTTAAGATACAACATTAAAATATTTTTAATACATGGTCAACTTTTTTCTATGCGACTTTTTTCTATGCAAATTTTTTCTATAATATACATGATACAACATTAAAAGTATAAAAAACTAAAAAACAGAAGGGAAAAAAACTAGCTAGTGAAAAAAAAACAATCTATGCAAATTCCACCGTTCATCTACATACATACATACATTGTATACATACATACATATACCAAGCATCTACAACATCTAGTGAAAAAATAACAATCTATGAAAAAAAAAGATGAACAAAATTAAGGAGGGAGGCTGACCGGCCGGGATCGTCGGGGCGGAGGGAGGCGGGGAGGACGCCGGAGACAGAGGAGCGGCGCCGGAGACGGAGGAGTACGCCGGACGCGGGGAGGAGCGACGCCGGCGCGGGCTCGGGCCGCGACAGCTTGTGAAGGAGCGGTCGTCGATCGCAAGGCGGGCACGCGCGGAGGAGCGGCGGCAGTGGGCAGCGTCGCGGCGCCAGCGCGGGCTCGGGCGGCGCTTGGGAGAAGAGCGGCCGGACGGCGACGTCAAGGTCCGGCAGCCTGGCGGCGTCGTGGTATTCGGCGCCGTCGGGGGAAACTAGATGAGTTTGGAAATTCTGCCAAGTGCTGCTTATATACAGAGACCTTTAGTCCCGGTTGGTGGCTCCAACCGGGACTAAAGGCCCCCCTTTAGTCCTGGTGCGAGCCACCAACCGGGACTAAAGCCGGGACTAAAGGGGGGCCTTTAGTCCCGGTTGGTGGATCCAACCGGGACTAAAGGGTTGGTCCTGGCGTGGTGGAAGTTTAGTCCCACCTCGCCAAGCGAGAGGCACTCGCACCTATTTATAAGCTGTGATATCCGTCCCGAGCTCCTCTCTAAAGCAGGCAGTGCATGCCTAACATTCCTCTCTGCCCTGTGGGGCCTACTTGCCCTGCGGGCCTGCATCCTGGCCCATATATAATTGGGTTTCTAGTCGTATGCAGGCCGTGGTGGCCTAGTAGGCGGGCATTTTTTTTATTTTTTGCATATGTTATGTCAATTGTTTAGTCCCGGTTGGTGGCTCCAACCGGGACTAACGGTCTTTTCCAGTTTTTTTTTTTTGCTTTATTTTTTTTCTTTTGTTTATACTTACAGCAAAATATTTAGAGTTTTTGAGTGAATCTTTTTGGTTAAGGTCACAAAATTATAAAATTTCTGTTAGTGCCAGTAGTTTTCAAATTTGAATAGTTTAAATTTGAATTCTTTGAAATTTGTGTGAATCACTAGTTTGTGAATAACTTTACTTTAAAAATAGATTTTTGAGTGATTCTTTTTCCTGCTATTTAATATTAGGGTGTTTTATCAGTATATTCAATTTGGTAATTTTTAGGTTATTTTAAATAGGTATTTTAATCAAAAACAGATTCTGTTTAGCTCTTTTAGTTTTATAGCTCAAAAAATCATTAAATGCATGAAAAATAGCGAATGAAGTTAGAAAGGGTTGAAAATTGATGATGTCGCTTTGAATGGTGCATGTTGAATGCACAAAAAGTTTGGAGTTAAAATAAGTTTAAAAAAATGAAATGCCTTTGTAACAGATGAGCTTTCATCCGAAACCCTGATACTTCGAAAGAGATTGTCCAGTTTGTACACGAAGTGCATCCAGTTTTTGCCGTAACCCTCTCAACTTTTTAGCACATGCTATGTCGGTGAAATGATGATACCATGCCAAGTTTCAAGCTTTTCAGAGTTCATTTGTAGTGCTTTTCAATTTCAGGGTCATTTAGCTCAAAAAAATCAATAAATGCATGAAAAATAGCAAATGAAGTCAAAAAGGGTTGAAAATTGATGATGTGGCTTTGAATGGTGCATATTGAACGCCCAAAAAGTCTGGAGTTAAAATAAGTTTAAAAAAATGAAATGCCTTTGTAACAGATGAGTTTTCGTCCGAAACCCTGATACTTCGAAAGAGATTGTCCAGTTTGTACACGAAGTGCATCCAGTTTTTGCCGTAACCCTCTCAACTTTTTAGCACATGCTATGTGGGTGAAATGATTATACCATGATAAGTTTCAACCTTTTTAGAGTTCATTTGTAGTGCTTTTCAATTTCAGGGTCATTTAGCTCAAAAAAATCAATAAATGCATGAAAAATAGCAAATGAAGTTAGAAAGGGTTGAAAATTGATGATGTGGCTTTGAATGGTGCATATTGAACGCACAAAAATTCTAGAGTTAAAATAAGTTTATAAAAATAAAATGCCTTTGTAACAGATGAGTTTTCGTCCGAAACCCTGATACTTCGAAAGATATTGTCGAGTTTGTACACGAAGTGCACCCAGTTTTTGCCGTAACCCTCTTAACTTTTTAGCACATGCTATGTGGCTGAAATGATGATACTATGCCAAGTTTTATCCTTTTCAGAGTTCATTTGTAGTGCTTTTCAATTTCAGGGTCATTTAGCTCAAAAAATCAATAAATGCATGAAAAATAGCGTTCCTTCACGTTTCAAATGCCAAAACACATACATACCCTAACTATTACAAAGATTCCCTCCGGTTTGTCCGAAGTGGGACTTTCCAGATAAGTCCGAAACTCACTAGAGAAGAAAGTGATGACGGTGAAGCCGGTCACATCCCAGAGTGGGATCTTGGGGTATAAAACTTTTTCTTCGCGTGTGTCCCTTTGCGCCGTAACCATGGACAATCTTCATCATTTAACAGGATGCTTGGGTCAGTCTTCACTGTGAAGGGAGCAATTTCATGAAACTTTTCATAATCTTCTGACATGTCTATCTTGTCCTCCACTCCCACGATGTTTCTTTTCCCTGAAAGAACTATGTGGCGCTTTGGCTCATCGTATGATGTATTCACTTCCTTATCTTTTCTTTTTCTCGGCTTGGTAGACATGTCCTTCACATAGAAAACATGTGCCACATCATTGGCTAGGACGAATGGTTCGTCTGTGTACCCAAGATTATTGAGATCCACTGTTGTCATTCCGTACCGCGGGTCTTCCTTTACCCCGCCTCCAGTCAGATTGACCCATTTGCACCGAAACAAAGGGACCTTCAAATCACGTCCATAATCAAGTTCCCATATCTCCTCTATGTAACCATAATATGTGTCCTTTGGCCTATTGGTGTTTGCTACATCAAATCGGACACCACTGTTTTGGTTGGTGCTCTTTTTATCTTGGGCGATCGTGTAAAATGTATTCCCATTTATCTCGTACCCTTTGAAAGTCGATATAGTCGAAGATGGTGACTTGGCCAGCAAGTACAGCTCATCTCCAACAGTGTCGTCATGCATGAGACGTGTTTGCAACCAACCGCCGAATGACGCCATGTGTGTACAATTGATCCAGGGCTCAGACTGCTCCGGGTTCTTGGAACGTACACTATCCAAGTGTTCCTCGATATACGGAGCCACCAAGCTGGAATTTTGTAGAACTGTGTAGTGTGCTTGCGCCCAAGAATGCCCATCCATACATATTACTGAATCCTTTCCTAGCATGCCTTTTCCACCCAGTCTGCCCTCATGCCGCGATTCGGGAACACCAATCGGCTTAAGGTCAGGAATAAAGTCAACACAAAACTCAATGACCTCCTCTGTTTCATGGCCCTTGGAGATGCTTCCTTCTGGCCTAGCACGGTTATGAACATATTTCTTTAAGACTCCCATGAACCACTCAAAGGGAAACATATTGTGTAGAAATACAGGACCCAGAATGGCAATCTCGTCGACTAGGTGAACTAGGACGTGCGTCATGATATTGAAGAAGGATGGTGGGAACACCAACTCGAAACTGACAAGACATTGCACCAAATCATTATGTAACCTTGGTAGGATTTCTGGATCGATTACCTTCTGAGAGATTGCATTGAGGAATGCACATAGCTTCACAATGGCTAATCGAACGTTGTCTGGTAGAAGCCCCCTCAATGCAACCGGAAGCAATTGCGTCATAATCACGTGGCAGTCATGAGACTTTAGGTTCTGGAACTTTTTCTCTGCCATATTTATTATTCCCTTTATATTCGACGAGAAGCCAGACGGGACCTTCATACTAAGCAGGCATTCAAAGAAGATTTCCTTCTCTTCTTTGGTAAGAGCGTAGCTGGCAGGACCTTCATACTGCTTTGGATGCATGCCGTCTTTTCCGTGCATTCGTTGCTGGTCCTCCCGTGCCTCCGGTGTATCTTTTGTCTTCCCATACATGCCCAAGAAGCCTAGCAGGTTCACGCAAAGATTCTTCGTCACGTGCATGACGTCGATTGCAGAGCGGACCTCTAGGTCTTTCCAATAGGGTAGGTCCCAAAATATAGATTTCTTCTTCCACATGGGTGCGTGTCCGTCAGCGTCATTTGGAACAGATTGTCCGCCAGGACCCTTTCCAAAGATTACTTTTAAATCCTTGACCATATCAAGTATATCATCACCAGTACGGTGGTGAGGCTTCTTCCGGTGATCTGCCTCACCTTTGAAATGTTTGCCTTTCTTTCTTAAGGGATGCTTGATCGGAAGAAATCGACGATATCCCAGGTACACATTCTTCTTACATTTATCCAAATATATACTTTGGGTATCATCTAAACAGTGCGTGCATGCGTGGTATCCCTTGTTTGTCTGTCCTAAAAGGTTACTAAGAGCAGGCCAATCATTGATGGTTACAAGCAGCAACGCTCGTAGGTCGAATTCCTGTTGTTTGTGCTCATCCCACACACGTACACCTTTTATGTCCCACAGCTGTAAAAGTTCTTCAACTAATGGCCTTAGGTACACATCAATGTCGTTGTCGGGTTGCTTGGGGCCTTGGATGAGCACTGGCATCATAATGAACTTCCGCTTCATGCACAACCAAGGAGGAAGGTTATAGATACATAGAGTCACAGGCCAGGTGCTATGATTGCTGCTCTGCTACCCAAAAGGATTAATGCCATCTGCACTTATACCAAACCATAAGTTCCTTGCGTCACCTGCAAACTCCGGCCACTTTCTCTTGATTTTTCTCCATTGCGACCCGTCAGCGGGTACTCTCAACTTCCCGTCTTTCTTAAGGTCTTCTTTTGTGCCATCGCAACAACTTGGCATGCTCTTTGTTTTGGAACAAACGTTTCAACCGCGGTATTATAGGAGCATACCATATCACCTTGGCAGGAATCCTCTTCCTCGAGCGCTCAGCTTCAACATCATTACCAGGGTCGTCGCGGCTGATCTTATAGCGCAATGCACCGCATACCGGGCATGCATTCAAATTCTCGTACTCCTCACCGCGGTAGAGGATGCAGTCATTAGGGCATGCATGTATCTTCTGCACCTCTAATCCTATAGGGCAAACAGCCCTCTTTGCTTCATACGTACTGTCGGGCAATTCGTTGTCCTTTGGAAGCTTCTTCTTCATTATTTTTAGCAACTTTTCAAATCCCTTGTCAGATACACCATTCTCTGCCTTCCATTGCAGCAATTCCAGTGTGGTACCCAGCTTTTTCTTGTCATCTTCGCAATTTGGGTACAACAATTTTTTGTGATCCTCTAACATGCGCTGCAACTTCAAATTCTCCTTTTTACTTTCGCAGTTTCTGTTTGCATCAGCAATGGCCCGACCAAGATCATCAGCGGGCTCATCTGATGCCTCTTCTTCAACTTCTTCTTCTTTATTCTCTTCCCCCATTGTAGTACCATCGTATTCAGGGAACTCAGGATAGTTGCCATCATCCTCTTCTTCTTCATTCTCTTCCATTAGAACCTCTCTTTCTCCGTGCTTGGTCGAACAGTTATAGCCGGACATGAAACCGGACGTAAACAGGTGGACGTGAATGACTTTTGAGCTAGAGTAATTCCTATCATTCTTACAGACACCACATGGACAACACATAAAACCATTCCGCTTGTTTGCCTTAGCCGCACGCAGAAAACTATGCACGCCATTAATGAACTGGGGAGAGCGTCGGTCATCGTACATCCATTGCCGACTCATCTTCATTACACAACACCAAAAAGACCAAATTAATACAAGTTCATACATAAAGTTCATACACACTTATTCTCATAAAACAACATAAAACTATCTAGCTAAAGCATTTAAATGCAATAACAAATGCAATCAAAATCGCAACTAAGGTAATAATTGATCCAACAGCATAATGATACCAAGCCTCTTTATTAACGGCATATTTTCTAATATTTCTAATCTTCAAGCGCATTTCATCCATCTTGATCTTGTGATCATCGACGACATCGGCAACATACAACTCCAATTTCATCTTCTCTGCTTCAATTCTTTTCAATTTTTCTTTCAAATACTCATTTTCTTTTTCAACTAAATTTAACTTCTCGACAAGAGGGTCGGTTGCAATTTCCGGTTCACATACCTCCTAGATAAAAATATCTATGTCAACTTGATGGGCATAATTGTTATAAACACGAAATGCAACAAATAGTTATAAAAGAGAATATACCACATCCGAATCATAAACCAGACGAGGGCCGACGGGGACGGATATCAAAGTCATGGCACTATGTATAACAAACAATCATACAAGTAAGAAAATTATACAAGTAACTATCTAAATCATACAAATAAGATTTTTTTTAATCAAAAGGATAAGAACAAGAGGCTCACCAAGGTGGTGCCGGCGACGGGATGGTGCGGGCGATCGACGGTGGTTAGGACGGGGACGGGAAGGCACTAAGTAAACCACACCTACATATATGCAAACTAAGAAGTTAATTTGAGCTCAAATTGCATATAACTCAAATAAACTCCCACATAATTACTCCCAAACTAAAACCCACAAATCACTATACTTATAGAGCATTGCACGAGCTAATCTAGCAATGAGAGATGAAAGGACAAAGTTGCTAACCTGTGTGAACACTTGGATAGATGGGGTGCCTTCAAATCTTGACAAATCTTTGGCAAAAATGGAGGATGAGCTCGAGCAAGGCGAAGAACAGAGGAGAGAAAGGGGAAAACAGATAGAATGGGCTCGGGCTGGACGAAGGGGTTTATATAGGGACGTCTCTAGTCCCGGTTTGTGATACAAACCGGGACTAACACTACAGGAATTAGCTGATTTGTTGTCTGCCATGGCAGACGGCAAAGGACCAGAAAGCAGACGGCAAAGACATTTGTCGTCAGCCGCAGACGGCAAACATGGCCGGCACTGTAAGTTACGGTAAAGAGCTTCTTTGCCGTATGTTTTCAAACAGCGGACGTCAAAGACATTTGCCGTCAGCTTTCCTGGTCAAGCAGACGGCAAAGAAAGTTGACGGCAAAGGATAGACGTTAGCCACGTTAGGTGTCTAACGGGAGGCTTTGCCGTCTGCCGGCTGACGGCAAATGTGCCCTCCACTTTGCCGTCTGCTTCATGACGTCATCAGACCCGTCACCCTCCCCGCTCTTTGCCGTCTGCCGCTTCCACCTCTTTGCCGTCTGCCACAGACGGCAAACCACGCCATCCTTTGTCGTCTGCCACAGACGGCAAAGTGACCAAATGGGTCAGCCCCAGTACTCACAGGTTGCACAGGTTGCTGCCACGTGGCCACTTTGCCGTCGGTGGCATACGGCAAAGAGACCTTTGCCGTCGGTGGCAGACGGCAAAGAGCCTGCATTGCCTCTTTTTATTCTGTTTTTTTTCTTATATCCAAGCATTTTCACAGCAAATATATGATATATATTTTTTTTTCACAGGGCAAGTTTCACAGCAAACATATGAGATATCCAACACATAAGTTTCATCCATACATACATAGCAAGTTCCACATACATAGTTCCATCCATACATATTACAATAGTTTCATCCATATAGCAAGTTCCACATTGTTCAAAGGTACAAAATCAAAACAGAAAGTAAAAACAAGCACTCCATCAATGCAAGCTTCCGTGAAGTGAATGAAATCTGCAAAATGGGAAATAAGAAAGTTAGAAGAAGAAGACCAGAAGAAGAAGAAGAAGAAGAAGAAGAAGACTAGAAGAAGAAGAAGAAGAAGAAGAATAAGAAAGTAAAAAAGAATCACTCCATCAATGCGAGCTTACCAAGGTTATCATGCCATTTATGAGCTAAGTAAGCTAAGTATATGACATTTATGAGCTTACCAAGGTTATCATGCCATTTTTGACCTAAGTAAGCTAAGTATATGACATTTATGAGCTTAGCAAGGTTATCATGTCATTTATGAGGTAAGTAAGCTAAGTATATGACATTTATGAGCTTAGCAAGGTGATCATGCCATTTATGAGCTAAGTAAGCTACTTATGTCATAAATGAATTAAATAAGCTAAGTATAGGTCATTATTGAGCTAACCTAGGTAATTATGCCATTTTTGAGCTAACTAAGCATATTATGCCATTTTTGACATAAGTAAGCTAAGTATAGGTCATTATTGAGCTAACCTAGGTAACTAAGCATATTAGAGCTAACTTAGGTCATTTTGGAGCTAACTTAGGTAAAATGGATCATTTTGGAGCTAAGTAAGCTTATTATGTCATTTTGGACGAAAATAAGCTAAGTATATGTCATTATTGAGCAAACCTAGGTAACTAAGCATATTAGAGCTAACTTAGGTCATTTTAGAGCTAACTTAGGTAAAATCGATCATTTTGGAGCTAAGTAAGGTTATTATGTCATTTTGGAGCAAAAATAAGCTAAGTCTAGGTCATTATGGTAAGCATATTGGAGTAAATAAAGCTAAGTCTAGGTCATTATGCATTTGTTAAGCAAAACACTAGAGAAAACTTACCCTCATCACGGAGGTGAAGCACCGGAGTTGCTCGTGCCGGTAGCACCTGGAGAAGGATCGTGCGATGCTTGTCTGGAGTTACGCTACACCAAAGATCATTTGCAATGTCTCGTTAGCATGATGGCACTCAAATGTTAAGACTAGTAACTAATGACCATTCAAATGAAACTCACCGTGGTCCCCGGAGCAATGACTGGCATCGGCGGAGGGGTCTGACCTGTTTTCTCGCACACAGACTGCACATTTGGTTTTGACGAGTCAGTCATATTAGTTAGTAATGAAATGAACATTAAGTGCATGATTTGGCTAATATGCAGAAGAAACTTACCACGAGGAGCTCGTACATGGCCCGGTTCGCCATGTCATTCCGTGCCCTCTCCTCCTCCAACATCCTAGCCGTCCTCTCCTCCAACTCCCGCTCCTTCTCCGCCGCCTGCTGGTCCCTCTCCTGCAGAAGTGCCTGGGTTTTCTCTCTCTCTTTCTGAATGGCAACCTGCAACACCACTCCTCATTAGCATTGTAATCATCGATGGCCGCACACACAATGTAATGGAGAGGAAAGAAATCTGAGTCCGTATAACTAACCTCGATGGCGAGCTCCATTGACCATGGACGAGGCCTTATCTCAGGGGCGAAGCTCGTTTGGCGCGCCTTGATCTCCGGGAGAGTGCTAGGACAACGTATAAGTCCATCTCCAATGGCTATCGAGCCATGGGACCTCCCGCCACCAGATATCATCACCAGCTCTGGATCAATGGGACCCTGGCTCGGGTTAAAGTCCTCCCCTTTCCTCGCCTTCCCCTCATCTCTGTACCTCACGAGCTTGTTGTGCGAGGAGATGTTGGTGAAGCTCTCTGGATGATCGAGGTCAGACGCAGAGAATGCCTTGACCTTCTTGTACGAGGCAGTATGGGCCATGGCATAGAGGTCGTACACCTCTGGCACCTCCGCCTTATTGTATGGCCCCTAAAAGAGAGGAACAGAGTAAATTAGTAATTAAAGGGCTCAAGCTAGCATGAAGAATGAATTGCATGAATCATGAAGCAAACCACATACCCAGTTCCGCCCGAACTGATATAAGTTGGCGCTGCCTTGATGGTGTGGCACACCTTCCATTTGGGCACGCGGGTCCTTGGCATTGTTGTGGAGGGCTAGCCATTGGTCTGAGCACCACTCATCCACCAACACCTCCCAACAATCCATCTGATCCGCACACCATCTCGGGGGCACATAAGTTAGTAAAGAGAAACTTGAGCGCTACGCCTACGAATCAAATCAAGGAAACTAAGTACAAGGCCTTAAGAATAGGTAATTACCGTCATGTACTGCTCCTTCTTCAGAAACTTTTCGCGGCACGCCTGCTTGGTCTTCTTAATACCACGCGAGGCGTAGTAGTCTCGAACAGCCTGCACCCGAGCCTCGTGCCGTAAGTTTTGTAGTAGGCGCTTGCATGCGGCATCGATAACCTGTGCCGCGGCCTCCTCGTATCCCTCCTCACACCTGTAGAAGGTCTGCAATCAAACGAGACAACATTGATTAGTACAATAACTAGCTATTTGAAGATTTTTAATTGTGTAAAGGAGAAATTACCCAAAACTTTCTGATCACCATCTGTGCCCTCGTGTGGCACAAGACACCGTCGATCATCTCCTCCGGCGGGGCCGGGGCAGCCAAGTAGTGCTTCCAGCTCAATCCTAGCTGTGGAACCTGACCCTCATCGGGCAACGTGACAAACCCCGGGAAGTTTTGCCGGCAAAGCACACCAAGGACGGTGTTGGGCCTGCGGACATCCGGAGCGTGGTCCCAACCCCTGCAGTATGACAAGGCCAACGCATTAGATATTTGAAGAAATGTGAAGGCAAAAGGTACAAAAAGAGTAAATGCACTTACCTCTCCCCATCAGGGAAAATCAACCACCTCTGCTCGCGGGTCGTCGGCACGGTCGGGAGCCGTGTACAACCACGCTGGTAGACGGTGGCCGCCTCAACCACCTCGCCCTCGCTATCAGCCGAATCCCCGCCACCATCAGCATGGCCACTCGGCCCCTCAGGCGGATCCGGTCAGGTACCCCATCCGGACATCTCCTGGGACGTACCCTGGTCCGGAGTCTCATGGGCCGAAGTCTCGTGGGCCGAAGGCCCGTCGACCCGAGGCTCGTGGACCGGAGTCCGTGTAGCCTCCTCCTCAGACGTGTCCACCCTAGCAGTCCTGTGCTCGGGTGAATCAGCTGGGGGTGGCGGCGAGGAAGGCGTACGAGCCTGCCTACCTCTCCCACGGCCACGTCCTCCCCGACCTCCTCTCTTCCTTCCTCCCTGACCTCCTCTCCCGGTGGACAACGACACCGACGAAGAAGCGCCCACCGGTGAAGCCATACCCTCGTACAACGCTCTCCAGAGAGGTACGGGTGGAATGGAAGTACCACTCCCACCACGCGCCGACGAAGAAGGAGCCTTGGAGCGCTCCTTACCCGCGCCCACCATCTTTCAACACCTGCCATGACAAAGAGTAAATGAAATTAGTACAACATAAAAAAATTAATACCGACATGAATAATAATATGTATATAACTTAAGTGTATCATCATCAAGTACAACATAAAAAAATTGAATACCTAACATGAACTAACAATATATATATGTATATAATACAAATTGAATACCTGACATGAACTAATAATAATCTTGATCGTCTATATATGCTCCGGGATCAATAAATGCATCATCATCATCACTATCATGAATGACGTGCTCATCGGGTTCAGCGGCATCAACATGTGGAAGGCCACCTTTATGTAATCGGTCAAGCATTGACAGGTCATCCATAGCAGTAACCTCTTCTTGTTCCGGCTCAGGTGTGAAGTTGGATTCACTGTCGCTGTCTACTTCGATGTTCTGGGGTGAAGTAGAGAGTTTCTTGAAACGTTTTTTGGAAAGACGTGTTTCTTGGAAGAATTCTCCTTCATATGTGTCTGGGTTAATGTGAGGTTCATAATCCTCTTCATTGGGGGGAGGTGGTCTAACACGTGGCGGCACTTCATAAACGACATCCCAACCATTCAGATTTGGATCAGTTTGGCAGGCCCACGGTAGATAGAAAACTTGGGTCGCCTGTTGAGCCATAATATAGACATCGGGGACATCTAAATGTGTGCTTTGTTTGATTTCGACTAGCCCTATATGTTCATGAGTCCTTCTAGTCTCCTTCGGCTAGAACCAATAACATTTGAAAACTACGATGTTCGGTGGGTTTTCACCATAGAATAGAAGTTCATAAATTCCTTCAACTCTCCCATAATACTCGGTACCTCCTTCGCCGATAGCAAAGACACAACAATTTGTAGACTTTCGGTCGGCCATAGATAGCTCTTTGCCGTAGGTACGAAAGCGATACCCGTTGATGTCGTATTTGTCAAATGAACGGACCTTATAGTCAAAACCATTAGCGACTTGTCTCAATTCGGCGTCCATAGACTCTGAATTAGCCTACAAGTTTAATACGAAAGGATTGCTGCATTAGCCGCAAATTAGACGAAGAAATGAGAATGGTCTAATGGAAATTACCGTTTGTTTGAACCAAGAGATGAAACCGGGAAAGCTACCTCCATGCTTTGCCAGAAGCTCATACTCTTCGATGGATTCCTTTTGGATCACCGCTCCATCCGAGAATTTGGCGACGTATCGACTGTATCAAATATCCGGGAATAAGAGTAGTTCAAAGGAATTAGAAGTTGTGAAACAATGTACCGAGAACTTACTCGATGTACGGCCGCACTTCTGTTAGGTTGTTGAAGATATACAACGAAATGGTCCGCCATTGTTTGACATCCAACGGTATTGGTTTCGAAGCACCGGCTGGAGCGAGCTTCCCTTTGAATAGGCTGAGGTTGGATCCACCTTTTTTAGGGTCACCAGCATTGTACCGAGGCTTCGGATTATGCAAATGACGATTTTTGGCATCGTAGTGTGCTGTCACAAAGTTTGCCGCCTCCTCAGTAATGAATGCCTCGGCCATCGATGCTTCAATTCTACGTTTATTTTTACATTTTGCTCGAAGCGTCTTCTGCATCCTCTCAGTTGCGTAGCACCAACGATTATGCACGGGCCCCCCCAATCTTGCCTCAGTCGGGAGATGCAAAATCAAATGTTGCATTCGATTAAAGAAGCCCGGTGGAAAGATCTTCTCTAACTTGCAGATCAACTCCGGCGCGAACTCTTCCATTTCTTCTAGCACACCAGGCGATAGTTCTTTCGCACAAAGAACACGGAAGAAATAGCTTAGCTCTGCCAGTACTAGCCATTCATCCTCAGGGATGAAGCCACGCAACATCACCGGCATTACCCGCTCAATCCATATGTGCCAATCATGACTCTTGAGACCAAATATTTTCAATTTTTCAAGACTCGCTCCCCTGTTTAGATTCGCTGCATACCCATCGGGGAACATCAACTGCATTTTCACCCACAAGATAATTTCCCTCATAGCTGGCCTTTCAAGATTGAACCATGCCTTTGGCTTCGTCCAGTTCTGCTTTCCTTTCGGTTCTTGCATGTTTTGTAACGGTCTATCACATAGCGCCTCTTGATCGACTCTAGCCTTAGTATTATCATTTGACTTCCCCTCTATGCCGACCAATGTACCAAAAAGGGCCTCGGCGATATTGTTTTCAGTGTGCATCACGTCGATGTTGTGTGGGCAAAGGAGGTCTTTGAAGTAAGGCAGATCCCACAAGCATGTCTTGTGAGTCCAGGCGTGTTCCTTATTATACCCCTTGAAATACCCTGGACGCTCTGGATCTTGCTCGAGAGCGTTTAACTGATCCAGGGTCTGTTGGCCTGTCAACGCAGGTGGTGCAGAGTTTTTGACAACTCTACCTTTGATGAAGTTCTTCTTGTCTTTCCTGAACTTATGGCGAGGATCCAGGAACGGTCTACGAAAGTCGAAGCAAGAATACTTGCGACCCGCCTGCAGCCAACGAAACTGAAGAGCTCCCTTGCATGTGGGGCACGGGAACCTGCCATGCACACACAAGCCAACAAATAGCGCATACGCCGGCAAGTCATGCATCGAGTACATGTACCAGACACGCATTATGAAGTTCTTTTTGCTAGCGGCGTCGTATGTCTTGAACCCATTATCCCAAGCTTCTTGCAATTCATCCTTAAGCGGCTGCATGTACACATTCATATTCTTCCCCGGATAGTTGGGCCCTGGAATTATCAACGTCAGGAAAATGTTCTTTCTTTGCATAATCTGTCCGGGGGGGAGATTGAGTGGAATGACCAATACAGGCCAACAACTGTATTGGGTTGCCGTCAGACCAAACACATTGAACCCATCCATGTTGATGGCGACTCGAGGATGCCTTGGATCTGCCGCTTTATCCCCATGTAATTCATCGAACTTCTTCCACGCAAAAGTATCCGATGTGTGTACCATCATCTGATTCCCATCTGCATCTATTTCGGTTCTTTTGCCCATTTTGTGCCATGTCATCTGTCTGGCCGTCTCTTCGACCATGAAAAGACGTTGAAGTCTTGGTACGATTGGCATATACCAAAGAACATTAACGGGGATTTTGGTCTGCGACTTCTCACCCATACCGTTGTCTACCACAACATACCTGGAAGACTTGCAAATGGGACAATAGTTCAAGTCTGCATACTCAAGCCTAAATAAGGCACATCCTTTCTCAAAGGCATGTATCTTCTCATAGGGCATCTTAAGTGCACGGAGGATTTTGTCCGACTGGTACAGGTTTGCAGGCATTACATGGCCTTTGGGTAGAAAGTGTCCAAATATTGTCATCATCGCGTCGTAGCATTCTCTGCCCAAGTTGAATTGAGCCTTCAGAGCCATTACTTGTTAGATGGCATCCAGCTGACAAAGCTCAGTGTGCTCGTGGAGAGGACGTTTTGAAGACTCCAACATTTCATTGAAGGCCTTTGCAGATTCCTCCATCTCCTCGTCCTAATCCCGAGCATCATCAAAGTCTTGCACCATGTCTTCCATCCCGGTACCATGCTCGTCGGTGCGACAACGAACCACCTCAGCTCTGGCACGTTGGGCAGACTCACCATGAAATGTCCACACCGTATAACCGGGCGTAAAACCACTCTTTTGCAGGTGTTTACCCATTTCATCCTCTGTCCTCTTGTACCAATTGTCACACCGGACACAGGGGCACCAGTTTTTTCTCTGGCCATTTGCAAATGCGGCTTTCACAAACCCCTTGGTTTTTGTGAACCATTCAGTGGTCATTTTTTTCTGACTAGTGTGGCCGGTGTACATCCACGCACGATCACTCATCTTGCCTACCTACTAAACACACAAGATATATATATATATATATATATATATATATATATATATATATATATATATATATATATATATATATATATATATATAAAATTCATCATATATATTCATCAGTTAATCTAGTTTGTCAATTTTATTACGTCCATGCAACCTACACTTTAATAAGTAAAGATAGGTCCTGATCCCACCCGAGTATGTGTAGATTGAGTACGTTCTCCATGCTCTACCCCATTCCGAGACAAAATTTCGGCAGCACCTCCCCGTTGTTCTCCAAATACACGTCTCGGCAAAAATCCGAGAGAATGTGCATCCGGAGAACAACAGGGAGGCACTACCGAAATTTTGTCTTGGAATGGGGTAGAGCATGGAGAACGTACCCAATCTACAAATCCTCGGGCTGTCCGTGGAAATCGTTGTACAATCCGAATGAGTTACGGTGATAAATATGCAACTGAATGCATATTTATCGATGCAACCCTTTCGGACGAGAGACGCCTAGGTTACGCGACTTAGCATGAAAATGAAATCTACTGACATGATTAAAAGAGCGTAGGACGTGAAGGTGGATTCGTAGCTCACCCTCGGCTGTAGAGGAAGTAGTCGAACAACGGCGGGATCACGGACCAAAAACTTCAACCACGATGACTCCAAGGAGATGAAATAGCACAAAGCCTGTAAATTTTACAGATCGAGTCAAGAAAATTTTGGACATCACATCACATAAAGCATTCACACATCAAACTATGAAAAAAATTCATATTACTAATGACATGTAGTCAAGTTTTTAGATCATCATGATACTTCAAATCCTAATTTCTCCTCTTCCCCTCTTCTTCTTCTTCTTCTTCTTCTTCTTTTTCTTTTTCTTCTTCTCCTCCTCTTCTTCTTCTTCTTCTTCTTCTTCTTCTTTCCTTCTCCTACTCCTCTTCTTCTTCTTCTTTTTCTTCTTACTTCTTTTCCTTTTTCCTCTTCTTCTTCTCCTCTTCTCCTCTTTTTCTTCTTCTTCTTCTCGTCTACTTCTTCTTCTTCTTCTTCGTCTTTCCTTCTCCTCCTCCTATTCTTCTTCTTCTTCTTTTTCTTCTTCCTTCTTTTCCCTTTTCCTCTTCTTCTTCTCATCTTCTCCTCTTTTTCTTCTTCTTCTTCTTCTTCTCCTCCTCCTCCTCCTCCTCTTCTTCTTCTTCTTCTTCTTCTTCTTCTTCTTCCCCCTTCTATTTATTCTTCTTTTCATCTTCTTCTTTTTTCATCTTTTTTCTACTTCTTTTAATTATGACTAATTAACTAAAACCTAGCACTAATCTAATCTAATCTAATCTAGCACTAAACCTACACTAACATATCTAATCTAATCTAACAATTAAACAGCAAAAAAAAAGAAGAAAACAGAAAAAAAAAGGGCTCACCGGAGAGGGCGTCGGCCGGGGCTTCGGAGCGGCAGGGCGACGGTGGCGCCGGGGGCCGCAGGGCTCCGGGGCGGTGGGGCGCGGGGCCGGGCCGCGGCGGCGCCAACCCGGCAGGGCGGCGGGAGCGACGGGGCCGCGGTGGTGCCGGGGCGGCAGTGGCGCTGGGGGCCGCGGTGGCGCCGGGGCGGTGGGCCGGTGGGGCGGTGGGGTGGTGGGGCGACGGGGCGGCGGCGGGTGGTGGGGGCGGCGACGTGCGTGCGGTGGTCGTCGGGGAGGAGAGGGAGAGAAACAGAGAGAGAGAGAGGGGCGGGGTGGGGCACGGCCGTTAGTTAAGTCAAACCTTTGCCGTCTGCCCCGCCTTTGCCGTCTGCCTTTTTGCTCGTTGTCATCTGCTAGCAGACGGCAAAGAGGGGGCCGTTAGGTTTTTTTGTAAGCAACTCGTTTAGTGGGGCCTTTGCCATCTGCCCCGCCTTTGCCGTCTGCCTTTTTGCTCTTTGCCGTCTGCTAGCAGACGACAAAGAAGTGGCTGATGGCAAATATGATCTTTGCCATCAGCCAGCTATTTGCCATCTGCTTTTTGGAAGCAGACGGCAAAGACCTCCTTTGTCGTCCGCTAGCAGACGGCAAAGAAGTGGCTGATGGCAAATCCTCTGATTCCAGTAGTGTAAAGGGGCTCGTGGGGGGCCCAGCCTGACACCAGCCTGCCACCACCCCTTTAGTCCTGGTTTGTATCACAACCGGGAATAGGTAGAAAATGAACCGGGACTAATGATGCCCGTGCCCCCGACCGCTCCTAGCCGTTGGAACCGGGACTAATGGTCACAGTAGTCCCGGGCCGTAATCAAACCGGGACTAAAGGGGCGGACGAAAGGTCTGTTTTATACTAGTGAGTCTTTCCCGACCGACTGTGTGTTGGTATAAGCTGTTTTCCCGACCAACCTGGCTGTCGGAAATGCAGTGTCATGGTGTAGTGCAAGGATAACAGACATGTTGTCATCCTCGGGCATATCAAGTATAACAAAGTATGTTAAGATAGTAACATTGGCAACCACAACCGAAACATCCTCGCAAACACTAAGAAGAATAGTTGAAGACTTGTCAGCCATTTGCAAAGAAATTTCAGTGGGTATTAACTTACTCAAGTTGAGTGTTTTATAGAGAGAAAAGGGCATAACACTAACACCAGCTCCCAGATCACACAAAGCAGTTTTAACATAATTATTTCTAATAGAGCATGGTATAGTGGGTATCCCTGGATCTCCTAGCTTTTCAGGGATCTTTCCTTTGAAAGAATAATTAGCAAGCATTATAGAAATTTTAGCCTCAGGGCTTTTTCTCTTATTAGTAGCAATACCTTTCATGTATTTACCATAAGGAGGCATTTTCATAGCATCAGTCAAAGGAACTTGAAGAAACAAAGGTCTAAGCAATTCAACAAAGCGATTAAAAGCATCTTCATCCTTTGATTTCAAAGCTTTACTAGGAAAAGGCATGGGTTTTTGCACCCATGGTTCTCTTTCTTTACCATGCTTCCTGGAACATAATCTCTTTTATCATATCTTTTATTCTTAGGAGGTGGGTCATCAAGCTCAACTTCAGGTTCTACCTCTACCTCCTTATCAGGTTCATTATTATCATTAGGTGGAGCATCATCATTAGCATTATCACTAAGTTCATGCTCATCATCTGATTGTGTTTGGCATCCGAAATAGAAACATTATTAGGATTCTCAACAGGTCTTCCTATAACAGGTTCACTGGGGACATGCATAGTTTTATTCCTATTCTTCTTCTTCTTCTTCTTCTTCTTCTTAGGTGAACTAGGTGCACTATCATTAATCATTTGAGAATCCTGTTCAATTCTTTTAGGATGACCCTCAGGATATAAGGGATCCTGAGTCGATCTATCTCCTCTAGTGTCTACTCCATAAGCATGTTTATTTCGTTGTTTAAGCATATCTCTAAACAAATCTTGTTGTGATTTAGAAACTTGTTCAAGCTGAGTGTAAACCATAGAAAAGTGCTTACATAAACCTTTAACATCATTAGAAATTCTAATTAGCATATCACTCAACTTTTCAATAACCCTAGCATTGTGTTTCAATTGATCACTTATTTGCATATTAAAATTTTGTTGCTTAACAACAAAGTTATCAAATTCATCCAGGCATTGACTAGGGGACTTATATTATATGGAATATCACCTTCATCAAATTTATAAAGAGAATGTACCTTCACTACCTATTTCGGAGGATCAAGTCCATGTATTTCTTCAATAGGTGGTAGATTCTTAACATCTTCAGCTTTAATATCTTTTTCTTTCATAGATTTCTTACCTTCTTGCATATCTTAAGGACTGAGGAATAGAATACCTCTCTTCTTCGGAGTTGGCTTAGGTGGCGATTCGGGAAGTGTCCAATCATCGGCATTTTTCAATAAGTTATTTAATAATTCCTGAGCTTGCTCAACTGTCCTTTTCCTGATAACACATCCAGCACAACTATCTAGGTAGTCCCTAGATGCCTCGGTTAGTCCATTATAGAAGATATCAAGTATTTCAATCTTCTTAAGAGGATGATCTGGCAAAGCATTAAGTAATTGGAGAAGCCTCCCCCAAGCTTGAGGGAGACATTCTTCCTCAAGTTGTTCAAAATTGTATATTTCCTGCAAGGCAGCTTGTCTCATATGAGCAGGAAAATATTTCTCAGTAAACTAATAGATCATATCTGGGGGCTACGCACACAACCAGGAGCAAGATTATTGAACCACACTTTAGCATCACCCTTTAATGAAAAAGGAAACAACTTAAGAATATAATAGTATCGAATCTTTTCCTCTTGAACAAAGAGGGTGGCAATATCATTCAATTTAGTCAAGTGTGCAACAACTTTTTCAGATTCATTACCATGAAAAGGATCAGATTCTACCAAAGTAATAAGTTCAGGATCAACAGAGAATTCATAATCCTTATCCGTAACAAAAATAGGAGAAGTAGCAAATCTAGGATCAAGTTTCATCATCTTATTCATAGTTCTCTCCTTAACCATAGCAATCAAGCATTCTATGTATCAAAAGCCAAAAACTCTCTAGCAAACTCCTCATCAGGTTCGGGAACATCAGGTATTTTATCTCTAATAGGAGTACTAGGTGTAACAGGTGATTCATAATTTTCAGAAGTTTCAAGTTCTTTAGCTTCAGCAATTTGAGCATCCAAAAATTCACCAAGTGGAATAGTATTATTAAGCAGAGTAGAAGCATCATCGTGAGTATCATCAATAACAGAAGCAATACCAACTGAGGTTGACTTATCATCATGCACAGTACGAGGTGGCGGTGTCACAAGTTGACTTAAAACAGTAAGTGAATCAAGCGTAGAGCTAGTTGGTAGTTCCTTATCTCCCCTCGTCTTAGAGGGCATGATCTTAGTTTTGGAATCCTTGAGGTTCTTCATAGTAAAAAAAATTGCAGCAGATAATTGACTCCCAAGTGATCTTAATAAATAGAGCTATGCTCCCAGGCAACGGCGCCAGAAAATAGTCTTGATGACGCACAAGTATAGGGGGTCGCAACAGTCTTCGAAGGTAGTATTTCACCCAAATTTATTGATTCAACACAAGGGGAGCCAAAGAATATTTATAAGCCTTAGCAGTTGAGTTGTCAATTCAACCACACCTGAGAAATCACTTCCTTACAGCAATTTATTAGTAGCACAGTAATGTGATAGCGGCGATAGCAAAGTAACAGTAGTAGTAACAGTAATAGTAGCAGATTTGTAACCAGCAGAGTAATAGTAACTTAAGCAAATGCAATAGTATTAAAGCGTAGGCATGGAGTAGCGATGGATATTCAGATGAGATTCAATATGTAACTGTCACAACCTAGAGCGATACACAGTAGCTCCAATTCATCAATCATATGTAGGCATGTATTCCGTATATAGTCATACGTGCTTGCGGTAAGAACTTGCATGACATCTTTTGTCCTACCCTCCCGTGGCAGCGGGGTCCTAATGGAAACTAAGGGTAATTAAGGCGCTCCTTTTAATAAAGAACCGGAAAAAGCATTAACACATGGTGAATACATGAACTCCTCAAATCAAAGTCATCCCCGTCGATATCCCCACCATTATCACCTTGGGGGTCTAGGGTTCAGAACACTAACAGGTGCATACAACTTGCAGATATGATTGAGAACACGAATATAATCATGGAAACATAACATGTTCAGATCTGAAATCATAGCACTCGGGCCCTAGTGACAAACATTAAGCATAGCACAGTCATACCAACATCAATCTCAGAACATAGTGGATACTAGGGATCAAGCCCTAACAAATTGACACGATTACATATGAAATCTCATCCATCTCCATCTACCTCCAGTATGCCTACAAAGAAATTACTCACTCATGATTGTGAGCATCATGAAATTGTTGATGGAGAAGGGTTGGTGATGACGACGGCGACGAATCCCTCTCTCCGAAGCCAGAAACAGGCTCCAGATCAGGGCTCCCGACGAAGAACAAGGGGTGGCGGCAGCTCCGTATCATAAAACATGATAAAACTTCTCTGTGATTTTCTCGGAAGGGATGTGAATATATAGCGTCGGAACTAGGTCAGGACGGTGTCCAGGAGGCCCACACGGCCAGCCCACGCGCCCTAGGGGGTGGCGCGCCGCCGGGCCGTGTGAGGCCCTGGGACACCTCCTTGAGTGGGTCTTGGCTCCAGTATTTTTTATTTATTTCAAAATAATTCTCCATAAATTTTCATCCAATTCTGAGAACTTTTATTTCTTCACAAAAATAACACCATAGTAGTTCTGCTGAAAAAGCGTCAGTCCGGTTTAGTTTCATTCAAATCATGTAAATTAGAGGCCAAAACAAGAGTAAAAGTGTTTGGAAAAGTAGGTACGTGTTGACACACGAACACGTCACCGTGTACCCTTGACGCCGGGGATGATGCACCGCAGCTCACGTCGAAGGAGGACCGTCCGGCAGCGCGATACGCAAGACAGCCGGCGGACGCTTTTGCAGACCCAAAACCCCGCACGCCCGGGAGGAACCCCGTCAGGGAGTGCGGCGGCTATGGGCTGCCCTAGGTCGACCAGATCGCCCCTAGGGCCTCGTGGATCGCTGGCCTTCAAGAGAAGAACGAACGAAGAACGAGAAGAAAGATACAAGGGTAGGAGATAGATGAACACGAAAAAGTAGTAGATGTGTTTGTTCGATTGTGTGTTGTTCAATCGGCCGTCACCCCCAACATATATAAGAGGCGGCTGGACTTCCCGTACAAGCAAAGGATTCATCTAGGCTTTCCTTACAAGAAAATTACATCAATTCACGTCCTAGAGTCCTAGTTCTAGTCCCACTCGGATTCAGCCCAAATCTGGCCCAATCTTCTGTCTTGCTCCTTGCGTGGGCCGTGGAATCTGCATATGACCTCCGATGGAGACGGTCCAAACATCAATTTTGTGTGCCTCGACGAGACCAACAATCCGTATGTGGATCACTTTCCCAAATAAAGCCATCTTGAATACTCCACGAGGTCATCTTTAACTTTGAATCGGACTCGGTCATGTAGCGGGCTGGACCGTCCGAGTGTTGTAGCGTCTCTGCAGGCCGTATACTATCTCAGATGACAATGACCTTAAAAGCAAAGTTGACCGTTTCAACGTTACGAACAACTTTCATGTTGACCACTTTTCCATCCGAGACCATCTAGATGACCATATAGGCCAATCTTTACCTTCTGGTTGAATCACTCGGATTTGGAGTCCTTTAGTCGGTCGAGTGAAATTTCTCACTCGAACAGCAATCTTTCCAGTCGGAATTTTCCACTCGGATAGAACTATTTCACTCGACTGGCAATATTTCACTCGGATTTCATGTACCTGGACTCCTTGACCAAAGTTTCACTCGGATGGAAACTTTTTACTCGGTCATCAAGCCTTCACTCGGATAGCTATATTTTCACTCGGATGATAAGCTTTTCACTCGGATAGCTATATTTTCACTCGGATGATAAGCTTTTCACTCGGATAGCTATATTTTCACTCGGATAGCTATATTTTCACTCGGATAATAAGCTTTTCACTCGGTTAGCTATATTTTCACTCGGATGATAAGCTTTTCACTCGGATTTCTCGAATGAAAACACAGCCTGAACTTGTTTCGCCTCTGCAGGTTGTATACGACCTCGGATTTGGACGATTTATATATCAAAATCGACCGATTCGTCGAGACGAAACTTTTCCGCGTTGAAGATTTTTCGATTCAAGGCCGTCTTGAGGGCCTAATTGCTCGCGCAACCCATCAGACACCATCCAGGTGAGTGTCTGGTCCCTCGCGCCATATTTTAGCTCAGGATCAGTCCGCAGTGTTTTGCTTCTAACTTTTGCATACGAACTCGGATTGAGATGATTTATATATCAAAATCGATCAGCTCGACGAGACGAAGACAATACATGTAGAGCATTCCTTCATCCGAGGTTGTCTTCGAGGCGTAATCGACCAAAAAGCACTTAGAACATCTAACATGACAATCCAAGTGTAATTTTGGCCCTTGATATGATGCCGAATGGTGATGGCCTAAACATCAAAGTTGTTTCACTCGGCAATATGAAGTTTGTCGTATAAAAAACTTTTCGTTTGAGTCCATCTTCACTGCATTTTGCATCGTGCCAAAATCAGGTGTCAACACATGCCCCCCTGTTTTTCGGCAAAGCTTGCATGCCGAAAAATAATTTGTACCATGTTTATTCTAAGGACAATGTCAACACTCCATCGGCCATCTATATTTCTCAGGGCGATAATTATGTATCGGCCATGTTTATGCTAAGGGCGATAATCATATATCGGCCATGTTTATGCTAAGGGCGATAATCATATATCGGCCATTGCCTAATCAAATCAGGCTTCTTGCCACACACTCGGGTGATACTTCTTCAGATATCTGCCATTGAGAGCTCGAGGTAATAATACTCCTTGTATGGATTCCACCAAATATGAATTTCCAGGAACTATTCTTGCAATCCTAAAAGGACCTTCCCAGTTTGGAGACCACTTCCCGAATTTTCTATCTCTAGAACCAATCGGCAGAATCACTTTCCACACAAGATCGCCAACTTGAAAATTCTTCAACTTGACCTTTTTATTGTAAGCTCTTGCTACCCTCAACTTGTCCTTCTCTATGGCCTTTAATGCAGCCAAACGTTTATCAGCAACCTCATCAATATTGTCCATCATCAAATCATAAAAGTCCACTGCCGATAAATCATTTTGTTTGGCTATTCTCAAAGCACTCAAATTTACTTTCACTGGTAAAACAGCCTCTTGACCGTATACTAGCTCATACGGAGTTACCTTCATAGCACCATGCCTTGAGATTCTATGTGCCCATAAAGCCTCAGACAACAACTCATGCCATTTTCTTGGATTATCCTCAATCTTCTTCTTGATGAGCTTAATCAATATTTTGTTGCTAGACTCAGCTTGTCCATTAGCTTGGGCATAATACGGAGATGAATTGAGCAACTTTATGTTATATGATTCGGCAAATTCTCTAACTTGATGTGACATGAAAAATGAACCTTGATCCGTAGTCAACGTCTGAGGAATGCCGAATCTATGAATAATGTGTTCGGTTATGAATTGAATTACCTCCGTATGTGTCATGTTCTTGAGAGGTACTGCTTCAGACCATTTAGTGAAATAATCGGTTGCCACCAACACGAACCGATGCCCCTTTGAAGAAGATGGATGAATTTGTCCAATGAAGTCTAAACCCCATCCTCTAAAAGGCCACGGCTTGATAATAGGATGTAACATAGCAGCAGGAGCTAACTGAATATCACCACATTTTTTACAAGCTTCACAGTCTTTATAATACCTGAAGCAATCATTGATCATAGTCGGCCAATAAAATCCAGCACGTCGTAAGAGCCATTTCATTTTGGGTGCCGACTGATGAGTACCACAAATGCCTTCATGTACCTCTCCCATAGCGCAACTCTTGCTTGGTCCTCGTCCAAACACTTCAAAAGAACATCTTCAACCGTTCGGCGATAAAGACCATCATCTCTCATTGTATATTTGAAAGCCATACGCCGAACAGCCCTGTCCACCCTTTCACTCGGATTGCACAAGTAATCAATAATGGGCTTCCTCCAGTCATGATTTTCACCTGCACTAGATTTATTGTTAGTGGCCGAATCAGTGGGCTCTGGTTCGGCCTCTCCCATATTAGCAAGACAAGACATCGGCTTCTGAGAAATATGAAACATGCCATGATAAATATGATAGCCGGATGCTTGTTGTGCCAACTCATTTGCTCTCCAATTGTCATGTCTAGATATATGAGCAATGCTAAAATAATCCAAAGTAGAAATCGTATCTAGACACTTATCAAGATAAACATTAAGTGATTCGTCTAAACATTGAAAGACTTTGGACACTTGCTGCACTACTAATAACGAATCACCAAAAGCCTCAACATGTGTAGCACCTATAGCGAGCAACATCTCTAAACCGAATAACAATGCTTCATATTCAGCTTGATTATTTGTGCAAAAATATTCCAGTCGGCATGAGGCTTCAAAAACAGCACCATGAGGAGATATATAAACAATACCAACACCTTGGCCATTGCTACAAACTGAACCATCAAAATATAACCTCCATGGCACTAATGAGACAAGGTTTATATCAACATCATGCTTGTCATTAATCCGATGCTCAACAATAAAATTAGCAACAATTTGGCCTTTCATGGATTTTAGAGATTCATAAGCCAAATCATACTCAATTAAAGCATAAGCCCACTTGCCAATTCTACCACTAAGAATTGGCCTATGCAACATGTACTTAATGACATCGGTTTGACAAGCTACTATGCAGGCACTCGGCACTAGGTAATGTCTCAGTTTTGTGCAAGCATAATATAAACAGAGGCATAATTTTTCAATAAATGTATACCTTGTCTCGGCGTCCAATAAGCGTCGGCTCAGATATGTAATAGTATGTTCTCTTCCTTCGGTTTCTTGAGTCAATACAACACCAATAACACCTTCCTCCGCCGCAATGTAAAGCCTAGAGGGCTCTTTATGTTTGGGTGCTTTCATCACCGGAGGAGTGCTCAAATAAGTTTTGATCATGTCGGATCCCTCTTGCTGTTTTGCCCCCCAAGTAAAATCAGCATCATTCTTTAACCGAAGGATAGGAGTGAATGCATCAACCTTCCCTGACAAATTAGCTATGAACCTTCTCAAAAAATTGACCTTGCCAAGGAATTTTTGCATATCTCTCTTGCATGTTGGAGCCTCCACTTTTTGTATAGCTTCTATCTTTCTGGGATCAATTTCTATGCCATTCTCATGAATAATGAAACCCAAAAACTTTCCAGCCGACACGCCAAATGCACACTTCAAAGGATTCATCTTCAGTCCGTATTTTTTCATTCTTTCAAAAGCTAAACGCAAATCGGCCAAATGAGACTTAAAAGCATCCGATTTGACAACAATATCATCAATATAGACTTCAAGTATAATACTGAGTAAATCATGGAAAATTAAATTCATAGCCCTCTGATATGTGGCACCAGCATTTTTTAATCCGAATGTCATCACTGTCCACTCGAATAAACCAAGGAAACCAGGGCAACGAAAGGCTGTCTTGGACATGTCCTCTTCGGCCATAAAAATTTGATTGTAACCCGCATTACTATCAAGAAAGCTAATAACCTTATGTCCAGAAGCATCATTAATAAGCATGTCGGCTATTGGCATGGGATACTCATCTTTGGGTGTAGCTCTATTCAAATCTCTGAAATCAATGCACACCCTTAACTTGGCGGATCCTTTCTTCTCCACCGGCACAATGTTAGAGATCCATTCGGCATATCTGCAAGGTCGAATGAAATTAGCTTTGAGCAACCGACCGATCTCCTCCTTGATCCAGTCATATGTTTTTGGATTAAATTTTCTGGCCGACTGTTTGTAAGGTCTAAAACCGGCCTTTATAGGTAACCGATGCTCCACTAGCTCTCGGCTTAAACCTGGCATCTCATGATATTCCCATGCGAAGCAACAAACATATTCTTTCAATAGCCCGATCAACTCAGTTTTATGATCGGCTCTTAAGTTTTCATTTACAAATGTCGGCCTAGGAACTGAACCATCTCCTATATCTATTTCTTCTAATGGATCAGCCGACTGAAAACCCTGTCCAAGTTTATCCATATCATCTAGCTCCTCTATAGACTCATACATATCGTTCTCATTGGACCGATATTCTGTAAGTCTCTTTTGTAACCACTCAGAATTAGGATCCATTTAAATACATTATGTTTTGTAGCCGATTGCCACCAACCGGCTTTAAAAAAACAGGCACAAAACCATTCTTCGTAGCACTGAGAAAATCAAACTCTGATAGGTCGCACCCCGTCAAGCAAGTAGCATTGGGATGTTGCCAATCCACCGATGCATCGGCCAAAGCAACACAAGCCGAATTATCCGCATGAATGACTTCCACTTCATCATCGACCCACTGAATTAAAAACTGGTGCATAGTAGATGGCACACACTGATTTGCATGAACCCAATCACGGCCTAAAATAACATTGTAGTTACCTTGCACCTCGGCGACAAAGAATGCAGTAGCCAAAGTTTTGCTTCCGACTGTAAGCTCCACATACATCACACCTCTGGCTTCAGTTTTCTCTTTGCCTTCAAATCCGTTAAGCACCATATTGGTCTTCATCAACTCTTCATCGGGCAAGCCCAATTTCTTGAAGACCGAATAAGGCATGAGATTCACCACAGCACCACCATCAACAAGCATCCGAGTGAGTGGTGATCCATTGATATGACCTCTGAGGTACAATGGTTTCAAGTGCGTCACTGGTTCTTTTGGCTTCTCGAATATTGCATTTTTGGGGCCAAAATCTAGCTGAGCCACTTCCCCTTCTTCATCTACGGCACGGAATTCAGCGGGCAAGTAATACACCATATTGATATCCATACTTTCATGAACCGGTGTAGACTCATAGTCCAACAGATCATCTTCCTCCTCGTGCGCGTCCACCAAATCTGAATTCTGTCCGGCTGAAGGAGAAGTAATAGGTAACGTGGACGATGTGAGAACGGTTGCATCATCCTCTTTTGGTGGTGTAAGCGCTACTGTAATAGATGTAGAAGCCACTATATTTTGTATTGTTTTAGGCTTCCACACTTGCTTTGCTGGTACCATGGGCCGAGTGATATTGAACAACTCGTCCCTTTGCTTCTCGGCCTCTTGTTCTGCCATCTCTTGATTTCTCAACCTCTGTAGTTTCCTCTTTCGTGTCTTTGTCAGCCCTGGAGGACACCACCTTGGCTGAGTGTGTTTAGGATCAATTGGCTTCACTTGGCTGGTACTTGCTTCATGATCATTGGCCGAGTGTTTTGGCGAGATAGCAAGTATCGGTTCAGTTGGGTTGCTATGCACAGTCGGCTGTTGTGTGGTGAACGTTTCAGTGCCCAAGACGAGTGAGTCAGCATTGATATTTTCCTTGCCCTTTCCTGACTCCACTGCTGCAACACTTGACAACTTGACACGCCACTCTTGTCGACTTTTCTGGCCTACGAAGTTTTCACTCGAGCGCACCTTTTTACTCGGACGAAATCCACTCGGACGTTCAACTGAGTAGAATCCACTCGGCCGTATTCTTTCATTCAGATAACTTCCACCCGGGTGCATTCTTACACTCGGATAGTTTTCACTCGGCGGCATATTTTGACCAACCGAGTGATGGACACCAATGTTCAGTCGGTTTTCATACGAGCATCCAAGTCGATCCCAAACAGGTTGTCGTTGTTCTTGTGGAAACGGCACCCTTGATCCAGTCGGTTTTGCATACCGACTGAACATATCAGCTGATGGTGACCTTGGTCGCTTCAGGTACGATGACCGATTAGAGCTAGAACCGGCCGACTGATTTGCATATTTGGACAGCAGCATATCAAAAGTTGGCTTGATTCGCTTATGCTGTACCTTAGCTTCATTCCTCTTCCACTTGCCAACTTCTGGACTCTTGGGTTTAACAAATTTAACACGAGTGTCTTGTTGCACCTGTTGTTGCCCCCTGAGTGTAGGATTCTTGATGGTGATCTTGATTACTTCCTTGCCATCGGGTTGCTTGTCAAGCACAACCTGCCTCCCCAAGACCTTGCTGTCCTCCTTGCTTTTCCTGGGCTCACCAACAATGACATTAGTTTTATTAGCAGATTCGGCTACCTCCGGCCGAATGAGCAACTTTTTCCCCTCCAAATCCAGAGTGTTCATTGGGAAGGGCTGCTTATCAACTTGCATCTCAGAAAAGTTCAATCGTCCGTCATTAATGGCCGATTGTATCTGTCGTCGAAAAACATTGCAATCATTAGTAGCATGAGAAAAAGAATTATGATATTTGCAATAAGCACGCCGTTTTAGCTCTTCAAACGACGGTAAAGTATGAGATATCCTAATGATCTTAGCTTGCAGCAAAGCATCAAATATTTTGTCACACTTAGCAATGTTAAAGCTAAACTTCATCTCTTCATCATGATTCTTATGAATCGGTTTCAGATCATTGCAAGTAAATGGTTTGGCCTTAGATGGCCAAACAAATTCAGCAGCATACATATCACCTTCATCGTCCGAGTGATCACTACCATATTCAACCATATTCATCTTTGGACCATCAGTTTTATATCTATGCACTTCTTTGAGATCTTTACTTCGGCTTTCATGAGCCAAAGCCCTTTGTAAGACTTGGTTGATATTTAAAAACTCATAACCTTCCAGCTTTTCTCTAATGTGAGTTCTTAAACCATTAAGCACAAGATCTGCCAAATCCCTCTCGGTTATCACCAAACTATAACACCGGTTCTTTGTTTCTCTAAACCTCTTGACATAATCGGAGACCGATTCATCATGTTTCTGCTTAACCGATGTAAGATGGGACAACTTAAGTTCATTGTCGCCGCTATAAAAGTGATCATGAAATTTCTGCTCTAGCTGTGACCACACACGAATGGAACCATGTGGTAGAGAAGAGAACCATGAGAAGGCAGTACCAGTTAAGGATAAAGGAAACAAACGTACTTTTAATTCATTCAGCGAGCCTGCCTCACCCAATTGTGCTAAGTATTGACTAACATGCTCCCATGTGGTTTTTGTGCCCTCTCCATTGAACTTAACAAAATCTGGAATTTTATATCCCGGAGGGCACTGGACAGCATCAAAGTACTCGGGGTACGGTTTTTGGTAAATCCGATTCCGAGGTAACTCAACTCCAAAATTCTCTCGAAGCATCTTAGCCATCTCCTCTCTAAAACTAGCTAAAGCATCGTCCGTAGTAGACGGTGAAGCTTGCTGCTGTGGGATGGGAGGAGTAAAATTACTAGGAGTAGGCAGGAACTGTGGCACATATGCCGAACCATAGTTCGGCTGTGGCCGAGTGTTTGCACCTATAGGTAAAGTTTGGTTCGGTATTGGCACCGAACTTGGCATGCTCATGATGGGATTAGCGGGTGAAGCCACGATTTGATTGGTGTGGGTAGGATAATAATTCATCGGCATGGGAGGTGCCGATGAAATAGGTAAAGACAGATTAGGGCTTTCTACACCAATCGACACACCAGTATTACGAGTAGATGATTGAGGCATATTTTTCTGAGCATTAGTATTCTCTAAAAAAGATTGATAGACCAGATTGTTACCATCAGCAATATGACTCTCAATCTCAGCCCACTGCTCAGGAGAAAAGGTAGTACTTACAGGAGGTTTAACCTGTTCGGCTTGAAGAGGAGCGAACTTGATTTCTCCAATCGGAGTGATATTGCCTTGACGATCTTTCTTGAAGTTTCCAAGGAACTCCTGCAACTCCTTCTCTTCACGCGCCTTCTTGTACTCCTCATAAGCTTGGCGATGATCAGCCGATAGTTCATCAAGCTTGGGCTTAATGATGTTATCAGCATCTATCTCGGATGGCTTGGGAAGATCAGACAGGATGGTTGATGAGGATGATTGATCTTTAGTCCACAGCGGAGTCGCCAAAAAGTGTGTTGACACACGAACACGTCACCGTGTACCCTCGACGCCTGGGGTGATGCACCGCAGCTCACGTCGAAGGAGGACCGTCCGGCAGCGCGATACGCAAGACAGCCGGCGGACGCTTTTGCAGACCCGAAACCCTGCACGCCTGGGAGGAACCCCGTCAGGGAGTGCGGCGGCTATGGGCTGCCCTAGGTCGACCAGATCGCCCCTAGGGCCTCGTGGATCGCTGGCCTTCAAGAGAAGAACGAACGAAGAACGAGAAGAAAGATACAAGGGTAGGAGATAGATGAACACGAAAAAGTAGTAGATGTGTTTGTTCGATTGTGTGTTGTTCAATCGGCCGTCACCCCCAACATATATAAGAGGCGGCTGGACTTCCCGTACAAGCAAAGGATTCATCTAGGCTTTCCTTACAAGAAAATTACATCAATTCACGTCCTAGGGTCCTAGTTCTAGTCCCACTCGGATTCAGCCCAAATCTGGCCCAATCTTCTGTCTTGCTCCTTGCGTGGGCCGTGGAATCTGCATATGACCTCCGATGGAGACGGTCCAAACATCAATTTTGTGTGCCTCGACGAGACCAACAATCCGTATGTTGATCACTTTCCCAAATAAAGTCATCTTGAATACTCCACGAGGTCATCTTTAACTTTGAATCGGACTCGGTCATGTAGCGGGCTGGACCGTCCGAGTGTTGTAGCGTCTCTGCAGGCCGTATACTATCTCAGATGACAATGACCTTAAAAGTAAAGTTGACCGTTTCGACGTTACGAACAACTTTCATGTTGACCACTTTTCCATCCGAGACCATCTAGATGACCATATAGGCCAATATTTACCTTCTGGTTGAATCACTCGGATTTGGAGTCCTTTAGTCGGTCGAGTGAAATTTCTCACTCGGACAGCAATCTTTCCAGTCGGAATTTTCCACTCGGATAGAACTATTTCACTCGACTGGCAATATTTCACTCGGATTTCATGTACCTGGACTCCTTGACCGAAGTTTCACTCGGATGGAAACTTTTTACTCGGTCATCAAGCCTTCACTCGGATAGCTATATTTTCACTCGGATGATAAGCTTTTCACTCGGATAGCTATATTTTCACTCGGATAGCTATATTTTCACTCGGATAATAAGCTTTTCACTCGGATAGCTATATTTTCACTCGGATGATAAGCTTTTCACTCGGATTTCTCGAATGAAAACACAGCCTGAACTTGTTTCGCCTCTGCAGGTTGTATACGACCTCGGATTTGGACGATTTATATATCAAAATCGACCGATTCGTCGAGACGAAACTTTTCCGCGTTGAAGATTTTTCGATTCAAGGCCGTCTTGAGGGCCTAATTGCTCGCGCAACCCATCAGACACCATCCAGGTGAGTGTCTGGTCCCTCGCGCCATATTTTAGTTCAGGATCAGTCCGCAGTGTTTTGCTTCTAACTTTCGCATACGAACTCGGATTGAGATGATTTATATATCAAAATCGATCAACTCGACGAGACGAAGACAATACATGTAGAGCATTCCTTCATCCGAGGTTGTCTTCGAGGCGTAATCGACCAAAAAGCACTTAGAACATCTAACATGACAATCCAAGTGTAATTTTGGCCCTTGATATGATGCCGAATGGTGATGGCCTAAACATCAAAGTTGTTTCACTCGGCAATATGAACTTTGTCGTATAAAAAACTTTTCGTTTGAGTCCATCTTCACTGCATTTTGCATCGTGCGAAAATCAGGTGTCAACAGTACGTTGGAGACGTATCACTTCGCGATATGTTACAAATACCCGAGGTGAGATTTAATGGCATCCCTGTGAATCAATAACTTGTTCACTATGCCAGTTGCCTCGTTGCCGGTTTTGTTCTCTTTTCTCATTCCCGTGTTCCGTCATCTCTGTGATCAAATCATACTGTGTCTGGCCAGACGATGATGGATACCGTAACACTGAGAGGGCCCCAAGAATATCTCTCCATCGCCGGAGGAGCAAATCCCAATCTTGAGCTATCAAGTCCCTTGTCATATTTTTCCGTGAACATGTAAGCCGCCGTAATAGTCACCCTTTTACCGATGACGTTTAACAAACCCAAAGTTCACGAAGCAAGTATGAAAGAACCTGATACTCTAATGGTCTAAGAAATTATGCAAACGCTTAACTTTCTCTGTGTTATAAACCATTATCTTGTGACGAATGTATCTCATAGCATAACAATAATTGGGTCAATTTAACACAAGTGTTCTTCTAACATTGTGTCGTCAAAGTTGCCGGCATAGTCATGCCCATGATCAGGAAAACGTAACCATCATGCAACACTTGAGCTAGTCTTAGAGGCACAACTAGGAATATATTTTACCGTTTATTATTTCACACATGCACATGAGTTTTCCTCTTATCTTTTATGGATATACGGGCTCAAGAACAATTGCAACTATAGCACAGAACATAAACATTAATTACAAACTTGGAGATAAATAACAACTGTTATTATTGCCTATAGGGCATATCTCCTACACGTTCCGCATCGGCATCGAGGAGTCTGAGCGCCTCACGAGGCAGATGGTGGCCGCCTTGAAGAAAGCTGCCCGGCTCGCAAGGGAGCAGGCCTGTGCCGCCCGGCATCTGGCTAGGATCCGCTCGTGCTCGTCATCCGACAGCAGAATCACCTACGACAACGACGCCCCTCCGGCCGCCGACGCCTACGTCTGAGGACTACAATCGCCGCTTCGGAGACCCCAAGGGGAAGCGGCCGGTGAGGAAATGGTGAAGTCCGGTGGCCTCCTCCTCCGCAAGTATCTATCTAGTTTATCTATTGTTTATCGTATCTAGGTGATGACATTTTGTGTCCGGTTATATCTATGTGATGATGAAACTTGCTATCCCTCCATATATGTTTGCTATTGCTATGTTCGAATTACATCTACGTTAATGTTGATCACGTTGCATGGTTGTATGTGTCGGTAATGGTGTCGCGTCTGTGTTCTGGGTGGATCGGTGGATCCGTGGGAGGTCGGCTGCCGAGATCGCTCTGGATATTGTGGCTTCAGTGCCACTGCCAACTCGTGCTTGTTGTAAAGTAGAGGAGAGGCTCTGGCGGAATTTTTGGATCTAGCATATCAAAGGACCCTACTCCATCGCAATGATCGTCCAATTCTGCAGACTATGGACCATGATTCAGAGGCGGACCATGGCGATGTCCGCAGCGCCTGATTCCTTCAGATGGATTTGGTTGGACAGTGGCTGCTACACGGCAAGGACGGCGTACAGAGCCTTCTTCTATGGCCTCTCTAACATGCCTGGAGCAAATGGGATTTGGAGCTCCAAGCCTCCACCTCAACTGAAGTTTTTTGCCTGGCTCGTTGTCAAAATTCGGTCATGGACCTCGGACCGGCTATTGGCAAGACGCCTGCCACACCAGCCATGTTGCCCACTATGTCTGCAGGAGCCTGAGACACTGGATCATTTGCTGGTGCAGTGCTCCTTCGCACGGGCGATCTGGTTTGATGCTCTGCAGGCCAAAAACTGGGAAAGATCTGTCCCCTCGCGGCAAGCTGTGCTGGTAGATTGGTGGACAACGTTGAGTGAGCCAGCACCGGCGGGGCAAAGGAAGGACCTGAACTCCTTAATCATCTTAACAATGCATTCCATATGGAAGGAAAGAAACTGCAGGGTGTTGGACAAAGTCGCCACGTCTAGGAGTGGGCTCATGGCACTCATCAACGAAGAATGGGGAATGTGGCAGCTCGCTTGGAGATTCAAACAGATTAGTCGCAGAGAGGTGGGCAGACGCGAGTAGTCCATGTGTGGGTTCTCGACGGGTGCGTGGGTGGTGGGGTTTTGGGCCTGTCTACGGACGCAAGTTGTAACCTGTAAACTCTCTTTTCTCTCTTACGCGTAAAGCTCATGCGCTTTCCTGAAAAAAAAGGACATTTGAGAAGAATGGCTGCGGACGCAGAGAAATAAGGGGTGACCGGTTACTAGTCGCGTCCGTGAACGTATAGGGCATCAAATTTGATAATCGTGGTTGTAGATGGTCTAGATACACAGACGATGGACCGCATTTGATGTGCGCATACATACCGAGGACGGTGGATGATATTGCCAGGGGTTGCACGCCGGTCTCATCGACTCCGCACGCGAGAAAACAAAATCAGGTATCTGAACAAATCGGGGGTGCGTATCTTCAGATTCCGTCAGCACTGAGCTCGAACTACTCCCTTTCATAATCCATCCATCAACCTTTCTATGTTGTCCCCCGGCCTAGCTAGTGGCTACCAGAAGTAGCAACCCGGTGGGGTTGCGCGGTACTTTGCACTGCCCCTGTCCGCACGTTAGGGCATCTCCAATGCTGACTCACAAACCGGACACTGCATCCGTCCGCGGACAGGGGACCAGTCTGTGGACACGGATGCAGGAGCCGGCCATCCAAAGCTAGCCACTATATGTCCACAAGTAAAGGGCAATTTGAAATTCATAGACGTCCGATCCATAGCGCGCGCCGGATCACATCATCGGCTGATCACAACCAAAAGGAGGCAAGTATGCTTAGTTTTACATGCCCGATCACAAAAAAATATCAGTCCAGCAGTCCGTGCAAAAAATTGGATTTTTTGCCCTGCCGGACCGTCAATCCGAGCCTTCACACTCAATCTGCCGTTGCCGCCGTGTAGGCCACCTCGGCCTCCGCCTCGGCCTCTGCCTCCTTCTCCGCCGCCTCGATCTCCTCCTGCTCCGCCCTCTCCAGCTCATCCTTCTGCCGCTGCAACATCTTGAAACAGACAGCTTGCATGATCATTCTTGCGTCGTCATCCAAATCCGCCACCTTCAAGGTGAGCATCTTCGCGTCGTCCGAAGCGGCTGCGATCTCCACCTTCTTCTCCTCGAGCATGGCCTTCTTCTCTTCGATCATGGCCCTCTTCTCTTCGAGCTTGAGCTTCTTCTCGGTCGCCTTCATCAACAAGTCAAACCACTCCGCCTTTTTTTTCCTCCTTGACGTCAGAGCGCTTGACGTATGCCACCTCCTTCTTCGTCAAGATGTCTTCGAATCTGTCCGTCATCTTGGCCGCCGCACCTTCTCGCTTCGCCCTCTCCTCCTACCATTTCTTTCCCCGGAACCCTCTTCTAACCTTCTTGGGCGGTTCTTTTGTTGGGTCGGTTGGGTCACTGGTTTCTTCCTCGGTGCCTTGGGCGATGGCCTTGGCAATGTATATGTTCCACTTGGGTTGTCCATTCAATTTCAACCAACAATGCATGACGGTGAAGTTTTTCTTCTCCAATTTCTTGAACACACCACACGCATGAGAAGGCTACAAAATAAAACATTGTCAACAACGCATATCCGGCTACAAAAACAATGCATATCCGGCTAGAAAACTAAGCAAATCCGGCTACCAAATTATGCATACATATCCGGCTACAAAACAATGGATATCCGGCAAGTGATCTACACAACTATGCATGTCCGGCTACAAAACTATGCATATCCGGCTACAAATGATCTACATAACAATGCATACATACCCGGCTACAAATTATCAACAAAACTATGCATATCCGGCAAGTGATGTACACAACAATGCATATCCGGCTACAAAAGATCTACACAACAATGCATATCTGGCTACAAATGATCTACACAACAATTCATATCCGGCAAGTGATGTACACATATTAACAACTTACTTGCTCGATGATTTGCGCACCACTAGGTCACCGTGCGATAAGTTGCCTCAAGTGGCCGCAATACTTCGACACGGCCTCTTGGATGGTGTACCATCGATGGTTGAGGGACTTTGATTCACGGTTGCAGATGACACTACTAGGGAAAAGCCTAGTAGTGGCGCGGGTAAACTGCCTAGTAGTAGTGTGGGTCCCCGCGCTACTACTATCGCGCCACAGCTAAGAAGTTAGTAGTAGCGCGGGTGCCACCACGCGCTACTACTAAAAAGTTAGTAGTAGCGCGGGTGCCACCAGCGCTACTACTATTTCGCACCCGCGCTACTACTAACGAAATAGTAGTAGCGCCTCTATAATACCCCCACGCTACTAGTAACTAATTAGGATTTAAAAAAAATAAAAATCTACCTATTCCAGTTTAGACATACATTTCATAGTACTCACATACATGCATTTCATAATACGTACATGTTATGCATACAGTCAATCATACATATCTGATATAGATAATTAATACATATATATACAATATATGCCACGCGTATAGGTCGTCGGCGTCGTCACCTCCAGAAGCCCGTGTTGATGTCGTCGTCGTCGCCACCGCAGCACCGTGACGATGTCGTCGTCGTCGTCGCCGCCGCAGCCCCGTGTCGATGTCGATGTCGTCGTTGCCTGCATTCAAATAGAAAGAGGAAAGGAATTTTGTTATGTTAAAATGTAGAAGGAAAATGCATTGCTGTTAGAGCTGGCACTTAGGATAATTGGAACTGGTCCAATGATCCATAAATAGAAAGTTTCAAAGGGATCAGCAACACAGCCAACTAAGAAACAGTGAAATGACCGAATAAACAGTGAAGTGACCAATAGAACAGTAGATGATCAAGGCCAGGAGTGATCAGCAGCAGCAGATCAAGTATAGCAGGAGCATGGTCCAAAGGAAATATATAAGCAGCAAGGAGGAGGAGGCACACCACAAGAAGATGGTTTTGCCAAAATCCTCGAGACCAAGCTGCATCAAGACCCCAAGGTAAGATTTTGGGGGATTATGTCCTCAGAACAGCCTAGAAGTGCTAGGACTGTATCATCATTGGAGCATGGGGAGTGTAGCATTTGTAGTATCAAATCCCAGTGAGGGTAGTCTCAGACCAGCATCATGGGCTTGGCTAAGATCAAGGAGCAACTGTTCTTATCAGTAGAGTTTAGAAGAGGAGGAAAGAAAGGAAGAGAGAAAAGCTAAGACCAAGAGAGCATCTATTCTAAACTGAACCAGGTAAAGCAATATAAGTATCTATAAATAAAGGACTATATCCTTTAAACCAGTGATACTGTTAATTACTAAGCATGTAAAAGAAACATCTGATATAACTAAAGCAATAAAAGAAGTGTCACCACATGCAACTACCAGGACTATGTGCTGTGCAATATACAACTAAACCACTAAAAGATGATGTACTAAACAGAACAAGAAATACCAGTACATGGTATTTAAATAAAAACTAATATGTATTAAACACAGATACCAGCTTGAAGAGTAACAAGTGACCAACAAGAATATAAGCATGTAATTATACTTGCAGCAAGAGAAACTGAAATACAAGGAACATTTAAATAACAGGAAGTCCTTATAAACTGGACAAATAAAAGTATTCTACTTATAACAATAAAAAGACTACATCTTTTACAACTAATCACAAGAAACAAGAACGGTTGTATGAATGAACAGATGGATATCTGCTAGTTAATAGCAGTAGATAACACATGTCAGACCCACAGGAGTAATCCAAATAACAGCACAACAATAACCAACAGAATGAATATAACATTAGCTATAAGACCATGTATTACTACTGCATAACATCTGATATAACGATGGACCGTATTTGATGTGCACATACATACCGAGGACAGTGGATGATATTGCCCGGGGTTGCACGCCGGTCTCATCGAATCCGCACGCGAGAAAACAAAATCAGGTATCTAAACAAATCGGGGGTGCGTATCTTCACATTCCGTCAACACTGAGCTCGAACTACTCCCTTTCATAATCCATCCATCAACCTTTCTATATTGTCCCCCAGCCTAGCTAGTGGCTACCAGAAGTAGCAACCCGGTGGGGTTGCGCCGTACTTTGCACTGCCCCTGTCCGCACGTTAGGGAATCTCCAACGCTGAACCACAAACTGGACACCGCATCCGTCCGCGGACAGGGAGACCAGTCCGTGGACACGGGTGCGGGAGCCGGCCATCCAAAGCAAGCCACTATATGTCCACCAGTAAAGGGCAATTTGAAATTCATATATGTCCGATCCATAGCGCGCGTCGGATCCCATCATCGGCCGATCACAACCAAAAAGAGACAAGTATGCTTAGTTTTTACATGCCCGATCACAAAAGAATATCAGTCCGTGCAAAAAATTGGATTTTTTGCCCTGCCAGACCGTCAATCCGAGCCTCCACACTCAATCTGCCGTCGCCGCCGTGTAGGCCGCCTCGGCCTCCGCCTCGGCCTCTGCCTCCTTCTCTGCCGCCTCGATCTCCTCCTGCTCCGCCCTCTCCAGCTCATCCTTTTGCAACTGCAACATCTTGAAACGGATGGCTTGCACAATCATTCTTGCGTCGTCATCCAAATCCGCCACCTTCAAGGTGAGCATCTTCGCGTCCTCCAAAGCGGCTGCGATCTCCACCTTCTTCTCCTCGAGCATGGCCTTCTTCTCGTTGATCATGACCCTCTTCTCTTCGAGCTTGAGCTTCTTCTCGGTCGCCTTCATCAACATGTCAAACCACTCCGCCTTTTTTTCCTCCTTGACGTTGGAGCACTTGACGTATGCCTCCTCCTTCTTCATCAAGATGTCTTCGAATCTCTCCGTCATCTTAGCCGCCGCACCTTCTTGCTTCGCCCTCTCCTCCTCCCATTTCTTTCCCCGGAACCCTCTTCTAACCTTCTTGGGCGGTTCTTTTGTTGGGTCGGTTGGGTCGCCGGTTTCTTCCTCGGTGCCTTGGGCGACGGTTTTGGCAATGTATAGGTTCCACTTGGGTTGTCCATTCAATTTCAACCAACAATGCATGACGGTGAAGTTTTTCTTCTCCAACTTCTTGAACACACTACATGCACGAGAAGGCTACAAAATAAAACATTGTCAACAATGCATATCCGGCTACAAAAACAATGCATATCCGGCTACAAAACTATGCAAATCCGGCTACAAAATTATGCATACATATCCGGCTACAAAACAATGGATATCCGGCAAGTGATCTACACAACTATGCATGTCCGGCTACAAAACTATGCATATCCGGCTACAAATGATCTACACAACAATGCATACATATCCGGCTACAAATTATCAACAAAACTATGCATATCCGGCTACAAAACTATGCAAATCCGGCTACAAAACTATGCATATCCGGCAAGTGATGTACACAACAATGCATATCTGGCTACAAATGATCTACACAACAATGCATATCCAGCTACAAATGATCTACACAACAATGTATATCCAGCAAGTGATGTACACATATTAACAACTTACTTGCGCGGTGATTTGCGCACCACTAGGCCACCATGTGATGAGTTGCCTCAAGTGGCCGCAATACTTTGACACGGCCTCTTGGATGGTGTACCATCGATGGTTGAGGGACTTTGATTCACGGTTGCAGATGACCGCGTCGGAGTAGGGCGTGAAATGCTTGTGTTCATGGAACCAAGTGTGAATGTTGGCCCATAAGTTTGTGCCCTTTTGCTCAGTGTCATGGATCGGATGGAGGCTAGTAGCCAACCATGCATTGCACAACAGCTCGTCCTCCCGCATGTTGACGCTTTCTCCTCTACCCCTCTTCTTTGAATCGCTACTGAAATCATCCGGATCATCGTCCTCGCCGTCCTCCTCCTTCTCCTCCTGCTATCCAGCGGCCCAATCCTGCTGCTGTGTGTCCGCGCCCAGCTAGGTGTAGTCCTGCTGCGTGCCCGGCTGGGTGTAATGTTCCGGCCATGGCGGTGTCTGCACGATCGGCGAGGGCGGCGGGGCCCCGCGGCCCAGGCCCCGACCTCCACCACATCCGCGACCAGCACGCCCACCACCTCGTCCGCCACCAGCACGCCCTCCGCCGGCCTTCTGCTTCTTGAGCTTTTCCTCCTTTGCGGCCTTCGCTTTGACGTGGCGATTTTGCCGTGTCGCCGAGTTGATCTTCTGGGCGAGCGTGATGCTCGGATCCTCCACCACCTCCGTCTCCGACAGGGTCTCCTCCGGGTCCATGTGTCGGCGGCGGGAGGGAAGAAGAGAGTCAGGGAAAAGGGCGGGAATTTGGTGGAGAGCAGCGGGATGGACGAAGAGAGTGGGGGATTTTGCCACGGAAACAGCGCGGCCAGCTACAAAAGCGCGGGCTCTGCCTCAGTTTTTGGTGGGCCGGGGGTGTCAGAGTCCTACGTGGCTCGTGTCCGGACTCCCGCAAAGCCCCCCCCCCCCCTCCCCAGTTTGTTTTGACTTTCCGGGAAAATTGTGGTCCGGACTGCTCCGCGGACCGATGAGGGTCGGCGTTGGATGTCTTGCAGGGTCCGGACAGCTGCGTCCGGACGGATACGGGCGGTTTGAAGGTCGGCGTTGGAGATGCCCTTAACCCGTTTCTTTACTTGCTATTGTTAATAAACAAGAGGAAGAGAAAAGGAGCCCAGATGATTAGACAAATGGAAAGTTTGTCGGGGGGATTACCCCCGGTAGGCCCAAGGAGACGACTCAACATTTTAAAACACCAGCCCCCCCCCCCCCCCCCCCGGTAAGCCGGGCCTGACGAATCAACAAGACAAACGAAGAAGTGAGCTGACGACACTGTAGCTGGCGACACTGTAGCAGTCCGGCTCCTCCTGACGACACTGTAGCAGTCTGACTGCTCCTGTCTGGCTGCTCCTCGTCCGGCTGCTCCTGTCCTGCTCCTCCAGTCTGGCTCCTCCTGTCCGGCTGCCGGCTACGGCCCGACGAAGTCAGCTCCAGGCGTCCCGTCGGACATGGGCTGACGACACTGTAGCTAACGGACTGCAGAGCCTGCCACCCCGCTACAGTCGGGCACTATTGGCGAATAGTGCCCCGATGTGCACCCGTCACTTCACTTCGCTCCAATAGTGGCGCACTGTAGCCTGCATCACTTGTCATCTCTAATAGTGGCGCACTGTAGCCTGCATCACTTGTCACCTCCAATAGTAGATAGTTGGTTGGTGGGCCACCCCTTGTCCCCTGGGCCTCCCTATATAAGAGGCACCAGGGGAGCCTCCAAAAGGAGGCCACACACACATACTCACGGGAGCTCCTCCCATCCTCTCCTTCTCACTCACTCATGCCCACGTATGCATGCATGGGAGGCAAGGAAGGGAGCAGCCGGCTCCCTCCTCCTTCCCCAATACAGTTCTAGGAGCAACCCTGTACTGATATACCACATACATACAGTCATGCAGGAGTAGGGGTATTATCTCTCCGGAGAGCCCCGAACCTGGGTAAACCACCGCGTGTTATTCCCATACCCGTCCCGGATCTTCCACGGCAGCCTTGCTCTCACCTCTTAAGCCATCCCATGGCATCTGCCGTCCTCGCGGCACCCCCTGTGAGAAAACGACGACAGTTGGCGCCCACCGTGGGGCAAGCTGCTGCTGGTTCCGCGGTCCGGACGGGACCATCTTCGCCGCCATCGCCGCGACGTCGCCGTCGCCTCTCCGGCCGCGCTCGAGGGCTCGACATCAATCGCCCCCGGGGCGGCCGCGCGAGGCGGCGCGCCTTCGTCGTCGGCCTCACCGTCTTCGTCATCACCGCCGCGGCATCGCGCCGTCTCCCCGGTAGCGCTCGGGGGTTGGACATCGACTCGCCCCCGGAGCGGCCGCGCGGGACTGCGCGTCCTCGTCATCGGCGTCGCCATTTTCGTCGCCAACACCTCGACTTCGCCGGCGTCTCTCCGCCCGCATTCGCCCCCGGGGCTACACGCCCCGCGCTGCGTCTCGCTCCGGCGCGGTCGTCCGCGCGCCTCCGCGGTCGTTCCGGTCGCGCGCCCGCGGCCGGCCTCTCCGTCGCTACCATCTCTCCAGCAGCGTTCGGAGGCTCGACATCAGCAATGCCCCCGACGCGCACATACATGGCTAGTTGCTTCGGCGGACGTATGCTTATGTGAGACTTGGTCGAGTGCATGCATGCGCGTACTGACCAGGCACACATGCACTCATACGCTGCCCAGATACTACCCACGCCATGCCAAGACACCAACGTGATTTACGGCTAAAGCATTCACAGCGCCGGTCGACTGCTGCATGGCTGGCTGGCCTAGGCCGCATGCACACCCGCGCGTCGCCTCGGCCCGTCCGCGCGGCTCGCCTCCGCTCGCCGCCGCGCTGCTCCGCCTCGCTGCTGCGCGTCCGCGCCCCAGGCACCGCCGCTCTCGTGCGTCGACACGGCGGTCCGTCCGGCCGCCCCCGCGCCCAGCTCCGCGCCTCCAGCCCGTCCGCGGGCCGGCTTCGCCGCCACCGGCTCGCCGCTAGCCGGGTCGCCCCGCGGGCCGGCGGACCTCTCCGCCTCCAACCGGCGCAGTCCAGCGCCCGCCTCGGCCTCTCCTCTGCTCCGGTCGTCGTCCCGGCTCCGCCGGCCGTCGGCTGCGCCACGCCCGCTGCACCGCGGCTTCGGCCGCCTCCGCATCGCGGACCGCGCCGGCTCCGGCTCCCTCTCTCCCAGGCTCGACGCCTTCGTCCCCGCTGGCCGGCCCGCCTCCGCCCATGCCTACACCGGCCGCTCCGCCCCCGGCCGGCTCGCCGGCCCCGCGCGCCTACGGCCGCCCCGGCGCGTCCGCGTCGCGGTGCCCGCTGCCCCGCGCGCCCGAGCGCCTACGTCGCTCCGGCCCGGTGCCTCGCCCGGCTCCTCCTCCGGCGCCGCTTCGGCCGGCTCGGCGAACCGGCCGACTCCCGGGCCCGGCCGCGTCGCACCCAGCCGCTCTGGCCGCCGCGCCCGGCCCTGGCCGGCTTCGCGGCGCCCCGGCTCCCGCGCTCCGGCAACGCGTCGCCCGTCGTCGGTCTCGCGGCGCCCCGCGACCGGCGCGCCTTCCGCCGGCCCCGCCTGCCCCGCGGCCGCTTCGCCGCCAGCCGGCTTCGCTGGCGCGCGCCGACTCCGCCCACCACCGGGCGGAGGCCCCCTCCGCGCCGGCTCCCGCCTCCCGGCCTCCTCTCCGGCCGCGCCGCGCGCGCCGGCTGCCGGCTCCCGCCTCGCGCCGTCCAGCTGCCGCCTCGCGCAGGCCGGCCCCGACCGCGGCCGGGTTCTCCGCCCACTCGCCGGCTCTGCCCCAACCGGCCGCTCCCTCGCTGCCCCGCCTCCGGCTTCGACCCCGTGTGCCGGCTGCCACAAGAGAAAAAACAAGCCGGCCGAAGAAGAGTCAACGGGCCGCTCTAAAAAAAAACGTCCCTCTGCCCGTCCGCCTACTTCGCCACTCGGACGGCCAGACGCGACCCGGCCTGCCTGTCCACGTCACCACACGGGGCCCATCCGCCTCGATGCCTGGTCGGTCGGGTCCGACCGGCCGGGACCCCCTTCGAGCACCCGGAGGCTCGAAGGTCACCTCCAGCGGGTGCGCCGGCACGCTCCGCGAGCACCAAGCCGCGCCGGCTGTCTTCGTCAACTTCCACCTCGCCGGCACTAAAAACTAATGAAACCCCTCGCTCGAAGGCTTGGAAGCCACTCTCGGCAGCACATCAGCCGGCGGACCCCGCGTCCGCCCTCGGCAGCGCCTCGCGCTCACTAGCGGGCGGACCCCGCGTCCGCCCTCGGCAGCGCCTCGCCCTCACTAGCCGGCGGACCCCGCGTCCGCCCTCGGCAGCGCCTCGCGCTCAACAGCCGGCGGACCCTGCATTCGTCCTCGGCAGCGCCTCACGCACAACAGCCGGCGGACCCCGCGTCCGCCCTCGGCAGTGCCCCGCGCACACCAGCCGGCGAACCCCGCGTCCGCCCTCGACAGGGCCCTGCGCCCATCGGTTGACCGTCCCCGCATCCGCGCCCGGCGTCCTCAACGCCACTATCCGCTTCGGCAATAGCAAAGACCCTCTGCCCAACTCTTCGAGTCGCCCGGAGGCTCGGAGGCTACACCCAGCGGGTGCGCTAGCGCGCCCCTGCTGGAAACCGCCAGCCGGTGGACTCCGCGTCCATGCCCGGCAGCGCCTCGCGCCCATGAGCCGGCGGACCCCAAGTCTGCGCCCGGGGGCGCCTCGCGCGCATCAGTCGGACCACGTCGGCTGCAAGCCACGCTGGCCGACATCGACAAAAACCGCCTCGCCGGCACCAAAAAGCAATGTGAGATCTCCACCCGCATATCCCTCGGCGCACACACAAACAGATACCCCGAGCGATCCTCAGGGGCCGCCCCCGCATTCGTTTCTACTAATTTATTGTTCCCCCCGGCGCCAACTAGCCTCGACCCGGGGGTTGGCCGTTTGGCCCGATGCGTTCATACCCATGGACGGCTTAGTAGCGTGCATGGGGCCGAAGGCCCACTCTTTGTCTCAGCTACAGACCGCACCGCGGCTGTCCGGCTAGCGAGAGCAAAAGCTGGAGGTCACCGCACGCGAAAAGCGTCCCGGGAGAAAACGGCTTGGGCGATCTGGTCATTCATTTGTGCGTATCTACTCGGTCGAGTCTGCTCCCAGAGTCCGAGTACTGTACGCTCCATTCTGCGGCCAACTCTTCGCCTCAGCTACAGACCGGCTCCCGGCTGTCCGGCTAGCAAGAGCAAAAGCCAAAGAGCGGAGAGAACATGAAAAAGACTGAAGGGGGCTAGGACGAAACCGAGTCGGCACCCTCTGCATAAACTTGCACCACCAAAATCAAATATTTGATATATCTGTGCCGATTGACCTGCCTTTTGCACGATCATTTCCATGAGGAACCTCCCCGCCCGGAGGCTCGGAGGCTGCTCCCGGCAGGGCCTCGCGCTCATCAGCCGGCGGACCCCGCGTCCGCCCTCGGCAGCGCCTCGCGCTCATCAGCCGGCGGACTCCGCGTCCGCCTTCGGCAGCGCCACGCGCACATCAGCCGACGGACCCCCGTGTCCGCCCTCGGCAGCGCCTTGCGCTCATCAGCCGGCGGACTCCGCGTCCGCCTTCGGCAGCGCCTCGCGCACATCAGCCGGCGGACCCCCGCGTCCGCCCTCGGCAGCGCCTCGCGCTCGTCAGCCGGCGGACTCCGCGTCCGCCTTCGGCAGCGCCTCGCGCACATCAGCCGGCGGACCCCGCGTCCGCCCTCGGCAGTGCCTCGCGCTCGTCAGCCGGCGGACTCCGCGTCCGCCTTCGGCAGCGCCACGTGCACATCAGCCGGCGGACCCCCGCGTCCGCCCTCGGCAGCGCCTCGCGAACATCAGCCGGTGGACCCCCGCGTCCGCCCTCGGCAGCGCCTCGCGCTCGTCAGCCGGCGGACTCCGCGTCCGCCTTCGGCAGCGCCTCGCGCACATCAGCCGGCGGACCCCCGCGTCCGCCCTCGGCAGCGCCTCGCGCTCGTCAGCCGGCGGACTCCGCATCCGCCTTTGGAAGCGCCACGCGCACATCAGCCGGCGGACCCCCGCGTCCGCCTTCGGCAGCGCCACGTGCACATCAGCCGGCGGACCCCCGCGTACGCCCTCGGCAGCGCCTCGCGCTCATCAGCCGGCAGACTCCGCGTCTGCCTTCGGCAGCGCCACGCGCACATCAGCCGGCGGACCCCCGCGTCCGCCCTCGGCAGCGCCTCGCGCTCATCAGCCGGCGGACTCCGTGTCCGCCTTCGGCAGCGCCACGCGCACATCAGCCGGCGGACCCCCGCGTCCGCCCTCGGCAGCGCCTCGCGCTCATCAGCCGGCGGACTCCGTGTCCGCCTTCGGCAGCGCCACGCGCACATCAGCCGGCGGACCCCCGCGTTCGCTCTCGGCAGCGCCTCGCGCTCATCAGCCGGCGGACTCCGCGTCCGCCTTCGGCAGCGCCACGCGCACATCAGCCGGCGGACCCCCGCGTCCGCCCTCGGCAGCGCCTCGCGCATATCAGCCGGTGGACCCCCGCGTCCGCCCTCGGCAGCGCCTCGCGCTCGTCAGCCGGCGGACTCCGCGTCCGCCTTCGGCAGCGCCTCGCGCACATCAGCCGGCGGACCCCCGCGTCCGCCCTCGGCAGCGCCTCGCGCTTGTCAGCCAGCGGACTCCGCGTCCGCCCTCGGCAGCGCCTCGCGCTCATCAGCCGGCAGACTCCGCGTCCGCCTTCGGCAGCGCCACGCGCACATCAGCCGGCGGACCCCCGCGTCCGCCCTCGGCAGCGCCTCGCGCTCATCAGCCGGCGGACTCCGTGTCCGCCTTCGGCAGCGCCACGCGCACATCAGCCGGCGGACCCCCGCGTCCGCCCTCGGCAGCGCCTCGCGCTCATCAGCCGGCGGACTCCGTGTCCGCCTTCGGCAGCGCCACGCGCACATCAGCCGGCGGACCCCCGCGTTCGCTCTCGGCAGCGCCTCGCGCTCATCAGCCGGCGGACTCCGCGTCCGCCTTCGGCAGCGCCACGCGCACATCAGCCGGCGGACCCCCGCGTCCGCCCTCGGCAGCGCCTCGCGCATATCAGCCGGTGGACCCCCGCGTCCGCCCTCGGCAGCGCCTCGCGCTCGTCAGCCTGCGGACTCCGCGTCCGCCTTCGGCAGCGCCTCGCGCACATCAGCCGGCGGACCCCCGCGTCCGCCCTCGGCAGCGCCTCGCGCTTGTCAGCCGGCGGACTCCGCGTCCGCCATTGGCAGCGCCACGCGCACATCAGCCGGCGGACCCCCGCGTCCGCCTTCGGCAGCGCCACGCGCTCATCAGCCGGCGGACCCCCGCGTCCGCCCTCGGCAGCGCCTCGCGCTCCTCAGCCGGCGGACTCCGCGTCCGCCTTCGGTAGCGCCATGCGCACATCAGCCGGCGGACCCCCGCGTCCGCCCTCGGCAGCGCCTCGCGCTCATCAGCCGGCGGACTCCGCGTCCGCCTTCGGCAGCGCCACGCGCACATCAGCCGGCGGACCCCCGCGTTCGCTCTCGGCAGCGCCTCGCGCTCATCAGCTGGCGGACTCCGCGTCCGCCTTCGGCGGCGCCACGCGCACATCAGCCGGCGGACCCCCGCGTCCGTCTCCGGCGGCGCCTCGCGCCCTTCATCCGGCGGACTCCGCGTCCGCCTTCGGCAGCGCCGCGCGCACATCAGCCGGTGGACCCCCGCGTCCGTCTCCGGCAGCGCCTCGCGCCCTTCGGTCGGCGGACCCCGCATCCGCGCCCGACATCTTCGACGCTACCGTCTGCTTCAGCAACAGCAAAGACCCTCCGCCCGACTCTTCGAGTCGCCCGGAGGCTCGGAGGCTACACCCAGCGGGTGCGCTGGCGCGCCCCCGCTGGAAACCGCCAGCCGGTGGACTCCGCATTCGCCCCCGGCCGCGCCTCGCGCCCTTCGGCCGGCGGACTCCGCGTCCGCGCCCGGTGTCGGTGTCAAAACCGGCATATCTCGTAGCAGGGGTCCTAAGCTAGGCGTCTTGGAGCGATGGTAACAAAGGGACGAAGGAGACGATGTTTACCCAGGTTCGGGCCCTCCTATGGAGGTAAAACCCTATGTCCTGCTTGATTATATTCATATGGGGATAGTACAGAGTACATGTGTCTACCACGAGATTATGATATGTAATGTAATGTATTCATCTATTGACTAGCCTGGCCTCGGTTTATATATGCACCGTAGGCCTAGGTTTGAGAGGAGTCCTTGTCTTGTGCACCAAGTCTTGTGGAATCCTCCTTGTATTCGGCATCATGGGCTGTCCGGACTGGCCCATTAGTAAACCGCCATGGGGGTCCTCGGCCCAACCCATAGGTCGGGAGACGACGTGGTGAGTACCCCCTAGTCCAGGACACCGTCAGTAGCCCCCTGAACCGGTCTTCAAGTTGGGGACGCTCCTCGGTTCTTCCGAACAGTTCTTTGTCTTCGGTCGTCGGCCTTGGAAACTGGTTCAACAAATCTTCCCGTCTTCGATCTTGAGGATCGCCGAGCTGAATCCAAAGAGTTCACACGTCGGGCATCCGAGGAGCCCCTTTAAGTTATCGGCCTTTATCAATGCCTTATTATTTTTTACGCCACACCTCGGGTTTAAAGTGTTTCCTGTGCGGCGGTGTCCTCTTGCGTCCGAGCTCCAACGCCGAACTGCATCCGAGGTGTCTTTTTACAGCCGAGCTCCAACGCCGGACTATGTCCGAGCTCCAACGCCGGACTGTATCCGAGGTATCTTTTTGCAGCCGAGCCCCAACGTCGGACTGTGTCCGAGCTCCAACGCCGAACTGTATCCGAGGTGTCATAGATTACCTCGGTCTTGAAAAAGTTGAAGGACTTCATCCGAGCTTAAATGCCGGAATAGTCTTTTATGGAGCCAGCCATTCACATCCGAGCTTTATGCCGGACTGCTTCTAAGGCGTCTCCGATCTTGAGCTTTATGTCGGACTGCTTCCGAGCTCCAACGCCGGACTGCATCCAAGCTCAATGATGATCAGCGTCCGAGGTATCATAAACTACCTTGGACCTTAAAAAATTAAAGGAATTCGTCCGAGCTTAATGTCGGAAACGCTCTCTATGGATCCAGCCACTTGCGCCCGAGCTTTATGCCGGACTGCTTCCAAGGTGGTGCACCACCCCGACCGTGGGCTGATCTTTTGTGGATATTTTCGATTCGTGCAATTTATTCTCTGCCGAGATATATAGCCAATAGCCCTCAAGGTGTGTGTCGGTCTAAAACCCGAGATGCACCTGAAGGATGACATAAAACCGCTGATCCCAGTAGCCCCTAAGACTCAGGTCGATTCGCAAAATCGGCCTGAGGATCAATTCCTAGCTCGGCAGCATACTTCGGAACACAAAAGCGGTGTGCACAGACCTCGAGACTCAGGTTGGGTGCGGCCGACCAACCCAAGGATCATAATCTCCTCGAAAACTGTATTGCACTGAAATTTTCTGCATTGAATTGTCAATGCAGTAGCCCCTGAGACTTGGGTTGGTCTATATGGCCGACCCTAGGATCGTATTTCCTCGGGAACTAGTTCAACCGTTATGTACGTTTTGACAACGCCGAGGTGGAGTTCGGCAGGACAGATGCCGAACCATAGTTCGGAAAAGAGTTTCCGGGCAAGACCATCATGCCGAACACCTCAACCAAGCGGATGTCCCGCTTCCTGAAAGGAAAACATAAAACCGCTGATCCCAGTAGCCCCTGAGACTCAGGTCGATTCATAAAATCGGCCTGAGGATCAAGTCCCAGCTCTGCAGCATACTTAGGAATAGAAACGCGGTGTAATATATGAGAGGGAATAGTGATCGGCAAGCGGGCCCTTGAGAGAGGGTCTTGAGAAGTTGCCATAATATATTAGCTTGATGCCGGATAGGTCCAGATGGTACCTATTGTTGTCCGAAGACACGTTTGCCCATAGCTCGGTCAAGCCGAACACTGAGCATTTTGAATTTTCTGCATTGAATAGGCAATGCAGTAGCCCCCGAGCCACTGGTCGGGTGGCAACACCAGATCAGGGGATCGATGTGCCCCTTTAATATTTGTAAATAATAAGCGCAAATAGTGTTCGGCATTAGCCGAGGTCAAACCAGTAACACTTTGGCCAATCTTATGAAAGGACCATCGTTTAACACGGGGTGACCTCTATCGATCTGTAGTTTGACACAGTCATCGGATCGATGACCAGTTTACGCCCATTGTGACAGTCAGTTTTCGGCTTTCTCCACTGAGGCGCTTTAACCATTCGAGCTGGAAGCACAATCGCAGTGGTTCTCCCTTTGCACACCTAGCCGAACAAAGCGGAAAATAGGAGGCAAGCACAGGAGCAGGGCAACCCAACTATTGACCAAAGACACAATTCGAAACGGATGCATATAAAGCAATATCCGAGAATGTTTTGCCGAGGACTATTCGGAGTACCTTGGCTTTTGGTGGGTTCGGCTCTAGTCGGAGCCCCCCGTTGATATTGCCGATGCTTTAAAAGTGTACTGCGAGAGTTATGCTCGGAAAAAATAAAAAACTTATGCAAAAAAGGTTTATGTTTAGATAAAATAAAATTGTGCCAATACGAAAGCGGTATAAAATTTAATATGTGCTTCGGTCGTGCTTTAACATGATACATCCGATCTCTAGACTTCAAGTGGGTCAGCCTTCGGTTTCAACCTCCCTATCCCGAAGGCGGAGTGTTTCTCAGGCCAGTTTAGCGAACTAAACGCGAGCGGCTTTACAGAGAAACCAGGCTACCCGGCTATTGATCATACACTTGAGTCGAGAAAGGAGTGATAGAAAAAGACTTTGCAACGACTGAGAAGAAAAACAACTATTATAAAACGGCTCATATTAATTTAAAAGCCCCCAAGTGACTTGGGTAAAAGAATTTTATGTATAATGATTGTATGTACCGAAGTACTTATATAATATCTATGTTCGCCCGAACTTTGAACGCGTCTTAACCGACCGTCGGTTTCTCCCTCTTCGGCCAAGGGCCGAAAAGTGTTATCTACTCCGCCTACCGTGAATATCGGCGGTGTTTCGGATAACCAGGCAATCAAGCCATGAGGCTGTAACAGACAAAGCGCGCCCAGAGAACTTATGCTATATTACTTATGTAACGTAAAAAGCATCTTCAAAGAAAATAGTGCCCCCAACGGTACCTTTCTTTGGTCGCTCATGATAACTATGAGACTTGTGCAATAGATTTGTGTACGCGTGAGTTCGGTCGTGTGCCGACCATAGTTGAAAACAGTAAGAGCGCTAGCTTTCGGCTTCACCCGTCTGAGGTACGAGTTCGGATGACCCGATCGTAACAATCGCAGAGGTGCTCCCTTTACTCCCTAGCCGAACAATCGGGAACGTAGGGGTAAGCACGGGAGCCAGGCAACCCAGCTTTGCGGAACACTTAAGTCAACATGATGCATATTTTGGCATAATACACGAGCAAGTAAAGAAGCTGTACAATAATAATCGTATGCAGAGAGAAAAAGTTTCATAAAGGAAACCCCCAAGTAAACGGATTATTTGAATTTGTTTGTACCAAACAAAATTTTGACAAAGAAAGTTTTTCGCAAACAACTTTTTGTCAGAAAAGTATAATGCTTGGTCGAACCGAACAAAAAGTAAAATTTCAAATAGAGCTGAGCACGAAAACGACTTAGCTGATTAATGTGTTCGGTGTTGACGACGCAGGCCGAGCTTATAGCGGGTCAAGATCCCAGCCCCCAAGCCGGTCCCGAGGTGACCGAATGAGGAGTTCGGCACTCCTAAGTAGTGTCACGGCTCGGCCGATGTGGCGAGGCGAAGCCCCCGGTCCAGCCGAGGTGGTGGAGTAGGTTGGCAAGGTGACGCCGAACTGACCGCGCGACGCAGCCGAAGCCGATTACCTGCACACATAAAATAGTGCAAGCCAAGAGTAATAACAAATAAAGGTAATAATATATTTAAAAAAGAATTCTTCTACTTAGTTAATTTAAGTGAAGCAAATAAGCAAAGGAATATGGCCTGGGCGCCGAGCTGCCTGAACGAAGAGTTCGGCTTGACGAAGTGGCGACGCTGCACGGTCGATGTGGCGGGATGAAGTCCTCGGTCCAGTTAACATGGAGAAGCTGTGATCGGCGGACGCCGAAGTCTTATGCAGGTCGGCTGGTGACGCCGAAGCCCCCGGAGCAGGTTGATGAAGGGATGCCAAAGCCCCGGTCTAGCCGAGGTGACGGAGCAAGTCGGCTGGTGACGTCAAAGTATTAGGCCAGCCGAGGTGTTGAAGCAGGTCGGCTGGTGACACCGAAGTATTAGACCAGCCGAGGTGTTGAAGCAGGTCGGCTGGTGACGCCGAAGTATTAGACCAGCCGAGGTGTTGAAGCAGTTCGGCTGGTGACGCCGAAGTATTAGGCCAGCCGAGGTGTTGAAGCAGGTCGGCTGTTGACTCCGAAATATTAGGCCAGCCGAGGTGTTGAAGCAGGTCGGCTGGTGGCGCCGAATTCTCCGGAGCGGGTTGATGAGGAGATGACGAAGCCCCCGGTCCAGCCGAGGTGACGGGGCAGATCGGTAAGGTGACGCTAGAGCCCCATACCGGCCGACGTGTCAAAGCAGGTCGGCGTGGTGGACGTCAGCTTGAAAAAGTAACGGCGCGGCGATGCCGACGCAGATCGGAATTTGTGACGAGATCAATGCTGGCTTGATGAAGCAACGGAGCGCCCGACCCGTACAACCCGCGGATGACGAGTTTCGCGTGATGATTATCCGGCCCTCGCGATGCCGAACTCTTTGTTCGGCTAGCCGAACTATTGGTCGGCTCACTGATGTGATGATCTCATGAGGTTGACCTCAGCTCGGCGAATTGACGAGCTGTCTAACGCAGGTCGGCAGCCGTGGAGTAATGTTGTCGGTCTGGTTTGACACCATCGCGACGGCGAAGATTACCTTGAAAAAGGCTTTAAGATATGTGGGCGCGTGTTCGAGAACAACACGCAGTACCCTAGGAGAAAAAGTCCTTTAAAAAAGATGTCCAATATCCCGTTCGTGAAAAAAGATCAATTCGGGTCGGATTCGTTCTCGCGCAGAAAACAGATCCGAAAATTGGTGTACTCATCGGACGTTTCCCGGAGTTTGAACGGTCGGATCGAGCTGAAATTTGGAGGGGTGATCGGTATGAGAATTCCGCTGCGGTTGAACGGTGGGATCCTCCAAACAATGTCCGAGCTGGAAGCTGGACACCTCGCCCTAAACTCATCCCGATTCACGTCCAGATTTGACAGGGCTTAGGTATTTCGTAGATCGCCGAACATTCCTCCATCGGAATACGACGAAATTTTACAGGGTCATTATAGACTCAATTCCGCACAGTTCCACCAAGGCAATCGTCAAGGCGACGCTCGAGGAAGCGGGGACGACGAACACGAGTCGCTGTCCAGAAAAACTGCACGGTTGCTCGAGGACGATATCAACATCGAGCCCCCGAGCTCCATGGATGATTTCTCGTGATCTTGATAGAGATCGGAGATGATGACGATAAAGTATCCGTCCGATCTTGACGATCTGGCACGGAGCGCAGTCCTCGGTCCAGCCGAGGTGACCAGTCGAGCCGGCGACGAAGACGCCGACATTGACAACAAAGCTCGGTTCCGACGCGTAGATCGCGCCGGAGACGATCCGAATTCCCATCGCACCGCGGCGACTACCAGCAGGCTCTCAATGAAAGCACCAATGTCGGTGTCAAAACCGACATATCTCGTAGTAGGGGTCCTAAGCTAGACGTCTTGGAGCGATGGTAACAAAGGGACGAAGGAGACGACGTTTATCCAGGTTCGGGCCCTCCTATGGAGGTAAAACCCTACGTCCTGCTTGATTATATTCATATGGGGATAGTAAAGAGTACATGTGTCTACTACGAGATTATGATATGTAATGTAATGTATTCATCTATTGACTAGCCTGGCCTCGGTTTATATATGCACCGTAGGCCTAGGGTTGAGAGGAGTCCTTGTCTTGTGCGCCAAGTCTTGTGGAATCCTCGTTGTATTCGGCATCATGGGCTGTCCGGACTGGCCCATTAGTAAACCGCCATGGGGGTCCTCGGCCCGACCCATAGGTCGGGAGACGACGTGGTGAGTACCCCCTAGTCCAGGACACCGTCACCCGGCATCTTCGACGCTACCGTCTGCTTCAGGAACTGCAAAGACCCTCCGCCCGACTCTTCGAGTCGCCCAGAGGCTCGGAGGCTACACCCAGCGGGTGCGCTGGCGCGCCCCCGCTGGAAGCAAGCCGCGCCGTCCTCAGCCCGCGATCGGCCGACAACAACAACTCCTGCGACATCGACAGCTTCTGCAACGACAACTCCAACAACAAAGACCCTCCACGTGACTCTCCAAGTCGCACGGAGGCTCGGAGGCTACTGTCGGGGGGATTACCCCCGGGTAGGCCCAAGGAGACGACTCAACATTTTAAAACACCAGCCCCCCCCCCCCCCGGTAAGCCGGGCCTGACGAATCAACAAGACAAACGAAGAAGTGAGATGACGACACTGTAGCTGGCGACACTGTAGCAGTCCGGCTCCTCCTGACGACACTGTAGCAGTCTGACTGCTCCTGTCTGGCTGCTCCTCGTCCGGCTGCTCCTGTCCGGCTCCTCCTGTCCGGCTGCCGGCTACGGCCCGACGAAGTCAGCTCCAGGCGTCCCGTCGGACATGGGCTGACGACACTGTAGCTAACGGACTGCAGAGCCTGCCACCCCGCTACAGTCGGGCACTATTGGCGAATAGTGCCCCGATGTGCACCCGTCACTTCACTTCGCTCCAATAGTGGCGCACTGTAGCCTGCATCACTTGTCATCTCTAATAGTGGCGCACTGTAGCCTGCATCACTTGTCACCTCCAATAGTAGATAGTTGGCTGGTGGGCCACCCCTTGTCCCCTGGGCCTCCCTATATAAGAGGCACCAGGGGAGCCTCCAAAAGGAGGCCACACACACATACTCACGGGAGCTCCTCCCATCCTCTCCTTCTCACTCACTCATGCCCACGTATGCATGCATGGGAGGCAAGGAAGGGAGCAGCCGGCTCCCTCCTCCTTCCCCAATACAGCTCTAGGAGCAACCCTGTACTGATATACCACATACATAGAGACATGCAGGAGTAGGGGTATTATCTCTCCGGAGAGCCCCGAACCTGGGTAAACCACCGCGTGTTATTCGCATACCCGTCCCGGATCTTCCACGGCAGCCTTGCTCTCACCTCTTAAGCCATCCCATGGCATCTGCCGTCCTCGCGGCACCCCCTGTGAGAAAACGAAGACAAAGTTATTTTTTAAGATATACAGTACACAGACGCTCCAATACACACAACTATTCATCTATATAAATATTAGTACGCACATCCTACTTTCTATAAGCATCTTTGAAAAACTGAGCTGACAAATAAGAGCATCTACAACCCAACCCGAGCATCTACAACCGAACCCCTCAAACTGCCCTCATATGCTCGAGCAGATAGGGCCCGGACAAGAGGGAGGAGTATAAACGCCACCCAATCAAACCTCCAAAATCGTGCACGTATGTCTGGGGTGTTTGTGAACCCTCAAACTTAGCTCATATGTGGGGAGGATAGGAGGGTGTCCAAGCATGTCCGGACAGTCCGCCACGTCCCATTCCGAACCACTTTAACTCTTTCTTTATTCACTCTTTTATTTTTCTATCTTCATCTTAACCGTTCATATGTATTTGACCGGTCAATTTAGGGACATGACTGCGTGCACGGACAAACGAAGGTTAAAATCAGACACGCTCAGACAATGAACACCGCGGGTATTGTTCGCACACGAACACGTCACCGTGTACCCACGATGCCGGGGGTGATGCACCGCAACTCACGTCGAAGGAGGACCGTCCGGCAGCGCGATACGCAAGACAGCCGGCGGACGCTTTTGCAGACCCGAAACCCCGCACGCCCGGGAGGGACCCCGTCAGGGAGTGCGGTGGCTATGGGCTGCCCTAGGTAGACCTGATCGCCCCTAGGGCCTCGTGGATCGCTGGCCTTCAAGAGAAGAACGAACGAAGAACGAGAAGAAAGATACAAGAGTAGGAGATAAAAAGTAGATGAACACGAAAAAGTAGATTGATAGATTGGTTCGATTGGTGTTGTTTCAATCGGCCGTCACCTCCAATATATATAAGAGGCGGCTGGACTTCCCGTACAAGCAAAGGATTCATCTAGGCTTTCCTTACAAGAAAAATACACCAAATCACGTCCTAGAGTCCTAATTCTAGTTCCACTCGGATTCAGCCCGTATCTGGCCCAAACTTCTGTCTTGCTCCTTGCGCGGGCCGTAGAATCTGCATATGACCTTCGATTGAGATGATATTTATATCAAAATCAATCGTCTCGACGAGACGAACAATTCTTCTGTTGATCACTTTTCCATCTGAAGCCATCTTGAACTTTCACTCGACCGACACTTTCACTCGGCCGGCAATTTTCACTCGGACGGCGATTTTCACTCGGACGGTACTTTCACTCGGCCGGACGGCAAACTTTTCACTCGGTCGGCAACTTTTCACTCGACCGGTCGGCAAACTTTTCACTCGGCCGAACGGCAAACTTTTCACTCAGCCAAACGGCAAACTTTTCACTCGGTCGGACGGCAAACTTTTCAGTCGGATGTCCCGACTGAAACTTCAGCCTGATCTTGTTTTGCCTCTCCAGGTCGCATACAACCTCGGATTGAGAAGAATTATATACCAAAATCGACCGGCTCGACGACGCGAAACTTTTTCATGTTGTAAGTTTTTCCATCCGAGGACATGTTGAGGGCCGAATGACTCGCGCGACCCATCAGACACCATCCAAGTGAGTGTCTGGTCCCTCGCGCCATACTTTTGCTCAGGGTCGGTCCGCAGTGTTTTGCTTCTAACTTTTGCATACGAACTCGAATTGAGATGATTTATATATCAAAATCGATCAGCTCGACGAGACAAAGACAATCCATGTAGAGCATTCCTTCATCTGAGGTCGTCTTGGAGGCGTAATCGACCAAAAAGCACTTAGAACATCCAAACATGACAATCCAAGTGTAATTTGGCCCTTGAAATGATGCCGAATGGTGATGGCCTAAACATCAAGGTTGTTTCATTCGGCAATATGAACTTTCTCGTATAAAAAACCTTTTCGTTTCAGTCCATCTATACTGCATTTTGCATCGTGCCAAAATCAGATGTCAACACATGCCCCCCTGTTTTTCGGCAAAGCTTGCATGCCGAAAAATAATTTGCACCGCGTTTGTTCTAAGGACGATGTCAACACTCCATCGGCTGTGCATGCTAAGGACGACAATTATTATCGGCCATACGCTCAGGCACTCCTTGGGGATATTAGAACCGTTTGACGATACACCATTCTGGCTGCCGAACGATTATGACCATGCACCTCAAAGGAATACCGTCAACTATTCGGCAACACAAATCATCAAAGATCAAACTGTATATTAAGCCATGTGCCGAACAATCTTGCTTCACTCGGATCCTGCAAATGACTGACACTCGGATTTCTTCCAGTTAGCTTCCTGAATAGCACTAGATCCTTCATTACTGGCTGAATCGACTAAGGAGTCAGTCACATGTAGTTTTCCTGGCCGATTCAAAGATGAGTCAGCCGTATTTTCCTCATGAGCCGAGTGAATAAATAAGTCGGCCATATGTGAATTGGCCACACCAAGCATCAGACTGTTCAGATGTGAAAAAACATGACTCTTGTTGGATCAACTCCATCTGAAGTTATTTGAACAGTTCTGATAGGTCCATCTTCAGTTTTATCAATATTACCCGAGTGGCGATCCACATGGATTTATCACCCGGATCGCAACTTGATGCTTTAGGACCAGTCGGGTCATCACAAAGATTTTCAATCGGACATACCGATTGCATTTCATTCGGTTCGAACCTCGGCAATATTACCTAAATGATGATCCACTCGGATTCAGCTGAGATAGTAGCCTAATGCTTGTTGTACCAACATGACAAAATCTCAGGACGATAAACAAATATCGACCATGCGTCCTCATCTCAAAGGATCTGGGGAACCTTCCCACCAAAGTGTGAATAGCCAAAATAAATCAGAAATTTCAGCTGACGATAAATTGTTGGGCACAAACTCTGATGGGACGGCTGAAGAACATGGATGATGCACTGTCTGGAGTCTCGTATTGTGACATGAAAATTGTTGTTTTTGCCTACCGGCTTCACGCTTGTCCTCCCTTACTCCTGCAACAGGAGCTGTCACATCATTCTTGCCTTGACGGCTTCCTTTGGGGACCCACGCCATGTTCCTCTTCTCCAGCTCATAGGCCCTAAGCCGCTTCAGCTTCTTCTCTTGCGAATATGATAAGCCGAGTGGGCATCTCGGCTGTGGCTTTGTTTTATGCACTGGCAAGTTTTTCTTGGCTTTGGGAACCTCCAACTTGGCCTGTTGAAATTCGGCAATTGGATCCTTGAAAGTTACACGCTTCATCTCCTTGCCTTTAGTAGCCAACGTAGACTCAGCTGGCTTTTTGTCGTCCGGAGTCGGATCTGAAAGAGCACACTTGCGGCCATCCTTTTTCACTCGGTAAATTTGCTTGACCACGTCTATCTTTTTCGCCAAGCTCCGGACCGATTCTTTTTGGTTGAGTCGGTCTTTAACATGTGGTTGTTGAACAAACGATGATCCTCTCGGAGCTGCATAATTTTGGTGAGGTGGTTTAGAATATGATGGACGGTGATCCCTCGATTTATACCTGTCCCATGACTGATATGAATAATAGTCGGCATGAGGAGGTACGTATGACATCGGCATTGGTGGCCCAAAAGGAGGATATGGAGTCAACTTCTTCCTTCGCCAATCCCAGTATTCAGATTTATTCCTTGGGGGTGACTTCGATGCCTTTGTTTCACTCGGCCGATAAGCACTCTTCGCCTCACTTATCTTCTGATATTTTTCCAATAACTGCGCGAAAGTGACTTTTGGCTTTTTACCTTTGTGCTTACCACGGCCTTTGCTTTCTTTGGCTTTGAGTGCATCGGTCTTTGAATTTTCTTGTTGCCCCCCAGTGCTAGATGTGTCAGTTGTAACTTTGATGGAATTCCTGTCTTCAATATTATTGCTGATGCACTTTTGAATAGTTACCTCACTTGAAGATTTGATCCCATCATCATTAATGTATACTTGTCCGTCTTTGGATGAGCCAGCTTGAGGTAGCTGAGTCAACACTTGATCACCATCAAGACCAATCTGAGTCGACTGGCCGTATGCTTGTGCCTCAACGAGCTCCAATCGTCCTCTGTTGGCCGATTGTGTGATTTGATGAATCACATTGTTGTCTTTGACATTCTATTCAAACGAAGATTGCACTTGTTCTTGTTTTGACAGCTCGACATCGTGATCAATTATAATAATAGGATTAGTCGGTGATGCACCGACGATGTGATCACCTATGCCCGGACTGAAGGTAGACTGCTCATCCATTAACTGATATTGTGATACCGGCTCTGAAACAAAACAACCAAGTGGTGCCGACTTAACGTCATCCGACTCGGCTATGCATTGATTTTCGTCCTCCTTTCCCGATGCTCTTGAATCGGCTATCTCGGAGGACTTTGGACCTGGCTTTATGTTTCTGCAACCAAAATAATTACAGAATATACGTCTCATCTGAGACCAAATGTTAGCTAGGCATAAAACAAACAAAGTTGTCCATATGAATATAAAGTTTAGCCGACATGACGGGAACAACTTTGGTTGTGATAAGTTGTCACTATTAGCTTCTGTGAATGGTGCCATGTGTTGATCAGCATGAATAGTGACAAGATTATTCCAAACAAACAGATTACTCATCTCGATTGGTCTTTCAAAATTAATTAGAATCTTGCTAACGGGTGGATCAACAATATGATTTTGACCGAATCGAAAATTGAGTAAACTGTCATCTAGGCGTACCTTTGTGAAGACGTTGGGAGGAGAAGATGGTTGCATAACTGGAACAATATCTTGCTCCACTTCTAAATAATTCTCCAATGCCCCTTCCTCTTCTTCTGGATCTCGTGCATCATCACTTGGATTTCCCGTGTAGATTTCACTCGGACTATCCGAATGGATTCCACTCAGACGCTCTTTATCAGCTGAACTTTGCTTAGCAACATGTTCTTGTTCTTGATGTTCATCGTTAATCGAACTGTGTTCGGCCATATTACTTTGTTCTTGATGCTCATCAATTTCTTTTGCACGAAACTCATAGGGCAGCATGTAAGCTCCCTCACATCCAGAAAAATCGAGCACAGCCAATTTGCTGCGTTTGTCGTTCCTTTGCTCGGTGAAGCTTGCATCATCTGTTTTGGTACACTCGGCAATAACTGGCTCGATGCACTCGACATTAGCCGGTGATGCACTCGGATGACTCAATGCACTCGGCTGACTTGATGCACTCGGCCTTAACTGGCTCGATGCACTCGGTTGGCTCGATGCACTCGATATTGACTCTATGCACCCGACCTTGGCCGTCTCGGTGCTCAATCCGGTTTCAACCGAATCCATCATTGTCTTGGCTTTAAAGGAACCATTTGACTTGGCTGTAGACGACTTAGTCATATTTGACTCGGTTTCTACCGAATCAACCGTATTAACCGAGTGAATCCTTTTTTGTTGTTTGGCTTGCAAAGCTTCTGTTTTATCTTGCCTCAACATCGCAGAGGGACCAACATGGTTGCTGCATAAAGGAAGGGACTTGACGTATTCTTGCAAATCGTCCTCCTCACGCTTCTTCTTGAGTACTTCATAAGCCTGTCGATATTCTGCTGGTAACTCCTCAAGAGTCGATGTGGTAAAATTGTTGACGCAATTCCCTGTGAGCTTTGGATTGACCTTGTCCATTCGGGCCACATATTTTTCTTTAAATTCGTCCCTGCTTGGATCGGCTTGCCCCCCAATGCTTTTAGGATCTTTCGGCAATGAACTGATGTTGTCGAAATTTTGCAATTGTATAGGGGGTGTATGACACGCTGCAATGATAGGTAAAGACGTATGCACTGTTGTTGAACCATATTTCCTCTCGCCAATTTGGTCAATTGGCAACACGTTGTCTTCTTGCAAAACCTTAGCTCTTATTGCCTCATAATCAGGTACCAAACCCTTATCATGTTGCTCAAGGCAAAGAGCAGTAATCTGCTTATTCTGGGCTAAACTTTTTAAAGCAGCCAGAGCCACCTCATCTTTTGCAATATTAGACACAGATGCTCCTATAGAATCTCCACTCACTCGGCAATAACCATGAAGGTGAGCCGAGTCATGAATATTTTTATTTGCATATGCTGCTGAACAATTAACCTCACGAGGTGTGGTATATGATGAGTGAGGATAACGGGCCAAATAGTTAATGGAAGCATGGCCGATTCCCCCATCCATCGGCATGTTTGGGGATGAACCCGCATATTGCGAGCCGGCTGCCGATGGACAAAACTGTGAAACACCCTCCTGTGCATGAGGTGTCTTATATTGATCACTCGAACTCATCGTGTTGTTCACCGGCATATTGAAGGGAGTTGCCGATGCACGAAAGTTCGGATCTATAAGTTGCATGTCACAATTATGTAATTCCCAAGCTTCTCCAACAGGATACTTAGTCGGCCTTTGCTCGTTAGGGCTAGCCGACATCGTATGCCCATCAAAGGATCTAGTGACAGCAATATAATGGCTATTTGCATCTACATAAGCAGATTTATGATACATGTTACCGTGTAGATTGCAGCCGCTTGATGACGCTCTCCTCGTAGCAAGAACGGGCTGGAGACCGTTCAAAGCTTCGTCCCCAGCGGAGTCGCCAAAAAGTGTGTTCGCACACGAACACGTCACCGTGTACCCTCGACGCCGGGGGTGATGCACCGCAGCTCACGTCGACGGAGGACCGTCCGGCAGCGCGATACGCAAGACAGCCGGCGGACGCTTTTGCAGACCCGAAACCCCGCACGCCCGGGAGGGACCCCGTCAGGGAGTGCGGTGGCTATGGGCTGCCCTAGGTAGACCTGATCGCCCCTAGGGCCTCGTGGATCGCTGGCCTTCAAGAGAAGAACGAACGAAGAACGAGAGGAAAGATACAAGAGTAGGAGATAAAAAGTAGATGAACACGAAAAAGTAGATTAATAGATTGGTTCGATTGGTGTTGTTTCAATCGGCCGTCACCTCCAATATATATAAGAGGCGGCTGGACTTCCCGTACAAGCAAAGGATTCATCTAGGCTTTCCTTACAAGAAAAATACACCAAATCACGTCCTAGAGTCCTAATTCTCGTTCCACTCGGATTCAGCCCGTATCTGGCCCAAACTTCTATCTTGCTCCTTGCGCGGGCCGTAGAATCTGCATATGACCTTCGATTGAGATGATATTTATATCAAAATCAATCGTCTCGACGAGACGAACAATTCTTCTGTTGATCACTTTTCCATCTGAAGCCATCTTGAACTTTCACTCGACCGGCACTTTCACTCGGCCGGTAATTTTCACTCGGACGGCGATTTTCACTCGGACGGTACTTTCACTCGGCCGGACGGCAAACTTTTCACTCGGTCGGCGACTTTTCACTCGGCCGGTCGGCAAACTTTTCACTCGGCCGAACGGCAAACTTTTCACTCAGCCAAACGGCAAACTTTTCACTCGGTCCGACGGCAAACTTTTCACTCGGATGTCCCGACTGAAACTTCAGCCTGATCTTGTTTTGCCTCTCCAGGTCGCATACAACCTCGAATTGAGAAGAATTATATACCAAAATCAATCGGCTCAACGACGCGAAACTTTTTCATGTTGTAAGTTTTTCCATCCGAGGACATGTTGAGGGCCGAATGACTCGCGCGACCCATCAGACACCATCCAAGTGAGTGTCTGGTCCCTCGCGCCATACTTTTGCTCAGGGTCGGTCCGTAGTGTTTTGCTTCTAACTTTTGCATACGAACTCGGATTGAGATGATTTATATATCAAAATCGATCAACTCGACGAGACGAAGACAATCCATGTAGAGCATTCCTTCATCCGAGGTCGTCTTGGAGGCGTAATCGACCAAAAAGCACTTAGAACATCCAAACATGACAATCCAAGTGTAATTTGGCCCTTGAAATGATGCCGAATGGTGATGGCCTAAACATCAAGGTTGTTTCATTCGGCAATATGAACTTTCTCGTATAAAAAACCTTTTCGTTTGAGTCCATCTATACTGCATTTTGCATCGTGCCAAAATCAGGTGTCAACAGGTATAAGAGGTCAAATTAGACCAATCCGATTGTAAATGCTCTAAGACATCATAGGCACCTTGTTATTGGGAAATGCCGTTTGATTCTCGCAAGTATATACATTTGCTATGGGAAAAAATAATTAAATAAAAAGTCAGAAAAAATCAGAAGTTTTTTTGGAATAAACTTGACTTTCTTTTGCACTAGTATATAAAATTTCACTAACAAAAAACACGGTTGACTTCCGGGCAAACAAATTTATGGTATATACAATTCACTGTTCACACTATTTTGACCTTTTTTTTTTGTTTTTTGCCCTGAAGTCAGCGCGGGTTTTTCTTTCGTGGAATTTTTTTTACGAGTACAATGGATGGTCAGATTTATTTCAAAAATATTTTCAGAGCTTTTTGACTTTTTATTTAATTACTATTTTTTTTCATATAGGGTGTATATACATGCGAGAGTCAAACGTGCTTGTCCCCTCGTTATTCCCTTTCCAATGAAAGAGCGCATGCTAGTCCAAACGTACATTGCCACTTTGTTTTGCCCGCGCAAGGGGTGTCACGCACGGGACAAAATTCGTGTTTTAACGTTTTGTGCTAACAAAATCCCGAATTGACCTCGCTTTCAAAAAAAATCAAATCTGACCTGTTTTGGTGACGGCAACATCCGTGGCGTCCAGTTTGCACGGGAGACGCCAGGGACCCTGGCGTCTGGTCCCTGGCCCGCACGACCCGCTGGCACGTTGACCGGCTGACGTGGCAAAGGACCTAGACGCCAAGCACTCTGGCGTCTGGCCCAGGTAACTGACTCACGCGCGCGGGCCCAGCCCACCCATCCCCATCTCCTTTCTCCCTGGCGTCTGGCCGAACCAGAGAGCTCTCTCCCTCGCCCCTCTTCTCCCTCACATCAAATCCCCTCTTGATCTACTCCATCCTCCACTCAAATTCGTGGATCTGACCCCCCCAAGCATCCTTGAGGTATTCTCCCCCATTCACTCCAATTTGTTTCGGTTGAGTTCTCTTATTTTTGATGCATTATTCCACATTAGGTGATGTTAGATGAGTAGATGGTTTCTTTGTTTTACGAATTTGTTTGTAGTTGATAGATGATTTGGTAGGTAGTAGATGATGTGTTGTTGAATATGTAGGCAAAAACAAATCGTTTTGGTCATATGTTGTCCCATAGGATTTTTTTTCACTAAGAGGGGTGATGAATATACGATGTTTGTATGTAAAATAGACTTGTTTGATAATTTTGTTTGATTATAGATGATGTGTGTATGTGCTAGCAAATTAGTTTTATGTTTGCAAGCAAGTCTATTTTGAAAAAATATGATATGTGCAAGTGGTATGACAATACAGTTGAATTTATATATATGATGTCTCTATGTGTAGATCATCCTATTGTTGGCATACTTTTTTTGTAAAGGAGATGATGAAATTTGATGGTTGTTGGCATACTTCTTTTGCAAAAGAGGGTTGTATATGATGAAATTTTGCATATGGTTGTATGTGACCCCATATTGTCTGAGAATTTTATTTGATTGAAAGATGATGTGCATATGGGAAAAAGAATGCATAACTTGGAGAAGCAAATTCTATTGTTTGTATTTACAGATCATGTTGTGATTTTGGTAGGATGGCGGATGATGATGGACCTTGGTACGATGGATTAATCGAGGAGTTCGACAAGGAGCATCGTGCTCGGGCCATTGAGAACCGGAAGGTAAGAAGCAAGACTAATCAATTTTCGGTGTTTTTCATTTGTGTTTTGTACTGATCCGAAACTCACTTTGTTTGCAGCCTATAGTTGCTATGCGCATGAGGGGTCATGGTACGGATGACTTTCCTTACGACGTGTGGTACGAGCCGTACATTCAGAGATTGGGTCTTCTCCCATTCGTGTTGCAGTTCAAGCGACACCCTCCGCCGGTGAACCACGCGGCGCTCACCGCACTTGTGGATCGTTGGAGGCCCGAGACACACTCCTTCCACCTTCCCTGTGGGGAGATGACAATGACCCTAGAGGACATGGCTATGATAAGCGGCCTTCCTATCAACGGACAAGCTGTTACCGGTCATGTCAGCGCCGTTAATTGGCGATCTCGGGTTGGCATTTTAATTGGTGTTGAGCCCGCTCCCCCTCCCCCAGGCAAGGCCGATACCTCGAAAGTGAAGCACTCCTGGCTAAAACTAGTCAGAGGAGAAACAAATCCGTGCCCTGAGGATGCCAATGAGATGGTTGTGCAGCAGTACGCTCGGGCCTATCTTTGGTATGTACTAACCAAGGTAGTCTTCTCAGACTCAACCGGGAACTCAGCCCTCTGGATGATCTTGGAGCTACTCAATAACTGGGATACTCAGTATAGTTGGGGTTCGGCGGCACTAGCATACTTGTATCGTCAGGTAACATATATTTGCAACCATTTATCTTGCATTTGTCATGCGCCTCCATATCTAACATGTATGTTTAATTGCAGCTCGACTTGGGGTGTCGCAGGATGCAAGATACATCCTCATTGGCCGGGTTTGTTTGGAGCCTATCCGTGTGGATGTGGGAGCGGCTGCCGGTTGGACGGCACGTGTTAAAGAACCCCGAGCAGCCAAACCCACATGAGCATGAAGGGCTTCATGATGATGATCCATATCGGCGCCCCACAATTGCACACTATTGGGATCGGGTGACGGTGTACACAGGAAGCTCGTATGTGCGATACAAGTGCTATGTGAACGAGCTGGACACATTGACTGCTGACCAGGTACCGACAAGTTAAGTAAGACAAAATTTAGTGAATACCGAAATTTGTACCTAACATTTTAGCTCCTCGTGTTGCAGGTCTTCTGGACGCCTTATGTGAATGATGATCGTGACTTCTCCCCAAACGAGATGTGCATGCGTGATAAGCATCTTTGGCGGGCGAGGTGTCCAATGATATGCTTTTACGAAGTCGAGTGGCACTTTGTAGATCGTGTTGCCAGGCAATTTGGAAAAAGACAAGGTATTCCAATTGAGGAGAGCAAGGAGGCAATCCAATCTCTGCATCGGTGAGCAAAGATGTCTCTGAGATATGTAGTTGAGCATTGAGAAAGTCTATGTTTGCTAATGGTTTATACCGTGCATCATTTGTACCGTAAGTGGATAGAACTTTGGAATCAAAGAGACACGTTAGTGGAATTATAGAATAGACCCCACAATCAGTCAGCATACCAGAAGTATCAAGTGTGGTATGCGAAGCGTTACCGGTTAAAGCTAAAGCCCGGTTGGACTCAAGAGGAGTGGTCGGAGTTGGTGTCGGAAGACCCGGAGGCTGCAGAAGGTTATCATGCCTTCAACATGGTGGTGAGAGAGACCAGAGGGACTCAAGTTGACTACGCACCGATGCATGATGAATTGGTAGTTTAATGAACCTATACTTGCATGATCTTGTCTTTTTTCCAAATATGAATGTTTTGTGTGTTCATGAATTGCAGGGCAGAGAGTTGCTTATGTGCGTCAACGATGCCAACGTAGCACTCAGTCATCCCGAGGGTGGTGGATTATCTGAGAGGACTCTTAGGACCACGATGGAGGTATGAGCCATCTATTAGAAAATCTTATCTTTGCGGATTAGTTATTTGCACCTCATCTCATATCATATTTTGTGTTGTCACGGAAGTTCAAGAAGCGGTTCCACAAGATGGCAGCTATGCTTTCTTGCCACGGTGCTCAGGCCGCTGACGTGAGTGCACCTGGTACTAGCCGCGCCTCCAGAGCTAGACGTCGTTATCTCCGCGACGAGGAGACAGAGGAGGAGGTCCATCAAGAGGAGCCGACACAACAAGAGGAGCGGGCACAACAAGAGCATGAGTACGATATTGATGCTCCACAGCCATCACAGGCTACACAACCGACACAAGGCCAAGCTCGCTCTAAGAAAGACAAAGGCAAAGCTAAGACACCAAAACAGAAAGGGAGAAAGAAGACATGGAACAGTAAATTCTATAGTCCGGAGTATCCTCATCATCTTTTGCCTACAGGAATGCAAAGAGATGAGTCTAGCGAAGATGAGGAGGAGGAGGCATATAACGAAGAGGAGGAGGATGCTAGTGAAGAGGAGGAGACTAGAAATGCAAAAGTCGCGAAGAGAGGAAGGAGGAAGTGAGCTAGCGAAGAGGAGGTCATGTTTAGTTATTGTGTGGCATTGCATGAACTTGGTGTCGTTTGTTAAGTTTGTATGAACTTGTCGTGGTGAAAACTTTTTAGGTTGTCTTGAACTTGTCATGAATTCGTGAACTTGCTTTGAATGCTCAAGTTTTCATTTTGATGTATTTGTGGATATCTGTTGCTATTATAAAATTGTCTTTGTGGTCTTGTTAAAGAGCAAAGTTGCTGATTGCTGTGTACAGAGGACCAGACGCCAGGGTCCCTGGCGTCTGGCCTGAACTAGGGCAGCAAACGCCATGGTCCCTGGTGTCGGTACCAAAACCGGCAGATCTTGGATAGGGGATCCGAACTGTGGGTCTAGGAATCAATGGGTAACAGGGAACGTAGAGACGACGATTTACCCAGGTTCGGGCCCTCTCGAAGAGGTAATACCCTACGTCCTGCAAGATTATATTGATGTGATTGTATGAAGGTTACAGAGTTGATCTACCTCGAGATCGGATGCGCTAAACCCTAGGCACTGGATGATGATCCTCTACGGACTAAACCCTCTGGTTTATATAGACACCAGAGGGTCCTAGGGTTACATACAGTCGGTTACCATCGGGGGATAAACATGCCAGCCACGCCAATTATTCCTTGCAGGAGACGCCAAGTCTTCGGAGGTTTCCTTCTGATACACGGGATCGCCCACAATCCAGCCTTCCATCGACGAGTAGAGGGCGGCCCACCAGCCCGGCCTATGAGAGATAGGCCGGCAGCCCGAGTACCCCCTAGTCTGGGACACCCTCAGTAGCCCCCGAACTAGTCTTCGAAGCCGAGGTAGACGCCGAACACCATCGGCTTTGTGGACCAGTTCCCTTCCTTCTGTGATATTGATGACCGGCATGTATCTCCTTCTGAGTCGAGTCTTTATGTGTTGCCTGGCCGCGCCCACCCCGAAATATACTTCGGTCGCCAAGGGGTATCGATAACTTAGCCTCGAAGGCCAGTCACCTCGGTATGAACAGTACCCCCATCTGACAACTTTCTACCGAAGGGTCACAATGCGCCACAACCACGAGTTGTTTTATGAAAAACTCGATTCGCGGTTCGAAGCGGTTTTTTCATTGGCACGTCCCATCGATATGGAGATCGTGCCCTGGTTTTTAGGGATATGATCAATAATCTGCCCCGCCCCACGCGCGCATGATGGCACGGTTACATGGGGAAATGGCGAACGGTCTCCATTTCCTTCGCACGCTCCCTCTTTGCCTTCTCCATTGCCTTCCCCATTCTTCGAGCTCCAGCACCCAGATCCACTTTCATATCCAAGAACCCGGCCGCCAGTTTCAATCCAGCCATGGCGGGCTCCAGGTCCAAAGGCAAGTGGGAGGCGTCCGTCGTCACTGAGAGCGCCATCTTGGAGCTGAAGGACGCGGGCTATCTCCCTGCCAACGTCGCTCACCACGCCCCAGAGGCTGGCCAGGTCGTTCCCACACCACGGCAGGGTGAGAGGGTGGTATTCCTGCCCCACTTCATACGAGGCCTGGGTTTTCCCCTCCATCCCTTCGTCAGGGGACTCGTGTTCTTCTATGGGCTTGATTTCCACGATCTCGTGCCGAACTCCTTCCTCCACATCTCGGCCTTCATCATCATCTGCGAGGCCTTTCTTCAGATCCGGCCACACTTCGGCCTGTGGCTGAAGATCTTCAACATCAAGCCGAAGATCGTCAATGGCCAGCAGGCGGACTGTGGGGGTGCTATGGTCAGCAAGCTCCCCCGAGTGGAGTGGCCAGAGGGCACCTTCATCGAGACCGTCAAGGTCTGGCAGAAGGAATGGTTCTACGTCACCGAGCCAAGGAGCGCGGATTGGGGGGCGATTCCAGCCTTCCGATCCGGACCCCCTACGAGGCTGGTCTCATGGACCAAGAAGGGCCTCGACTAGGGGTGAACAAGGAGGTGGCGCAGCTGTAGAGCCGGATCGCCAAGATGATAGAGCAGGGCGTCGAGCTGCCCAAAGTGATCCAGATCATGCTCGGCCGCCGAATCCTCCCATGCCAGGACAGGGCCTCCCCCATGTGGGCCTACAAGTCCGAAGACCTGGCCACCGTGCGCAACTTCTTCCGCACCTCCCACGCTCAACTATGGAGGGCGCTATTCAAGCCGCAGAAGGACTGGTCGGGCGAGGAGGAAGACATCGGACTCGACGCCGCGAATCCCCCACGGGAGTTATGAATAATTTTGTACTTATACCCAAAATGTTCCCTTTTGATAAGGTACTTAGCCTTTTCACCTTCCACCCGCAGAACTGGCTGAAGAAGGCCGAGCGGATCGACAGTCTGGCGCCACTGCCAGAGGGGCCCAGGACACCCCTACTGACGGCCATGTTGGCCGTGGAGCCATACGAGGCGCCGGAGAGGAAGGAGAAGAAGAAGGATCAGAAGAAGGAGGCCAGAGAGGGCCTCCGTTCCCGAGGACCCCCAGACACTAGATCCGGGGACACTCATGCTCCCTCCGCACAGGAGGATGAGAAGGAGCAGGGAGAAGGGGAGGAAGATGATTCCTCCCGAACAGGGAAAAGGGCGGCGTCCGAAGACGTCGAGGAGGAGCCGCTTCGCCCTCCCCCCAAGAGAGCATGCAGGGCCAAGGTGGCCCTGTCCGACCATAGCTCGGCATCTGCCGAGGACTCCGAGCCCTCCGAAGAGGTTCCTCGGAGGACCCCCAGGACCAAACCGCAAGCCCAAAGGTACGCATTCCAGTATCCTCGGAAGTGTTTTCGGCCGAACTAAGCTCAATATCGATCACATGTCGCTTTTGATATCGCAGCCCGCTACGCGACCTCCCCACCGACCGAGTCTCGGAGGGGGATTCTCCACCGGCTGCGCTGGGGGAGAGCGGGACCGAATCGCGCACCTCGCCTCCCCCAATCGCCGAGGAGGCCAAGGAGGTCCTGTCGAGGAGGACCCCCCCGCCGGTGCCGCACACAGGGGGAGGGGGCGACGTCATCATGGTCGAGGCGAACACCTCGATCGCCGAAGACCAGGAGGGGAGGGCCCCTCTGGTTCACGAAGAGGAGGAGCCCGGACAATCCGAGCTCTCTCCGAGAGCGGCTCCAGAGTCGTCAAGACGTCCGGAGTCGGGCACATCAGTCCTCGGGAGGGAAGAAGCCGAAGTGCCCCCACCACCCCCGCCCGCCCCAGAGCGGGCGTCAACTGGGTGGTCGGATGAGATGGAGGATGCTCTAACCAGCTCCTCTATCGCCAAAGAGCACCGTGCCCTTATGGGCGCGGTGTTGCAAAGTCTTCGGTCCGTTGATAGCGGACTGAAGGAGGCTTTCAATGGCCTTCTCACAGGCTTCAAGGTGAGCCAAGTAATGTTTTCCCTTAAAGAATTTCTTTTGTATAAATGTATGGCCTTACACACAGTAGCCCCCGAGACTCTGGCTGGCTGGATCAAAGCCGGTCAGAGGATCAAAAATCATTATCTCGGATACTAATGTGCGTAGAGTGATGCGCAGCCGTCGTCTTCGGCAGCAGCTGCCAACGCCGAGGAGTTGGCCGAGCTGAATCGGAAGCTCAAAAGCTCCGAGGACGACCTCAGCCTGGTGAACAAGAGGTTCGACGAGGCGCAAGGCAAGTCCGGACTATAGTATTTACTTACAGCCGTTGCATTGTTGTTAAGTAAGGTTTAAATTAGCCTAAACGGAATCAACTGGTATGACTACAGCTACCGCCATGGAGGTCAAGAACCTCAAGGCCGCGTTGAGGACGGCTCAGCTAGAAGCGGCAGAGTAGAGGTCGGCAGCCGAACAAGCGGCTGCCGAACTGACTTCGGTGAAAACCGCTAGTCAGAAGCACGAAGCCAGAGTGGCGGAAGTGCAACAAGAGCTCGCGGATGCCATCACAAAGTGTGAGGCTCTCGAGCAGAAGAATAAAGAGTAGGCCGCCGAGCTAACCTCACTGGGGTCGGTGGCCAGGGAAGCGCGGACAGAGGCGCGCGGCTACCAGGAAGAACTCCACCAAGTGAAGCTCATTGCGGATGGTAAGCCATATTTGCTGCAGAGTGTCGTTGGTGGTAACAGGTTCGCTTTGCTCACGCGGGTGTGGCATTCTGCAGGCGTCTTTGCGGACCTCCCGAAGAGTGCGGCTGATGCGGCGAGGTTCTTCGCCGGCCAAGAGGGTCGGGCCTGGCAGAGGTTATTCTGGGCGCAATTTCAAGCGCCCAAACACCCTCCCCTCCTCAACAACCAAATGAAGCAGTTGATGGAGCTGCATCGGATGGCGGAGCCGGTGATGAAGGACCTCTGCGTCAAGCTATGGCCGTCGGAGCCGCTGCCGAGCAGCTACTTCGGTCTGGTGCAGAGGCTGTACGACGCCACCTTCCGGATCGACGCCTGGAAGCACTCCACATGCATTGAGGGGGCTCGGATGGACTTCGGCAAAACAATGGTACATTGGCCGAAGATAAAGCCAGCTGAGATGGCCACCGAACCTCCGCCGCCAGGGAAGGAGCATAGGCGCCCCGAGCAATACTCTCCCATTGTGATGGATGGTGCTCGGGCAGTTGAGGCCCAGTGCTCAAAAGATGTAATTTATGAGTGGAAGTAGTTTCCTTGTAACCAAGGAGTTGAAACTTTTGTTTTATTGTAATGCAAGTTGTTTGGCTGTGAATAGAGTGCCTGCTTATGTTAATTTTGACTCCTGTGCGGCCGTTTGTAAACTGAAAGTTACCAGTCGTCCACTTCAGCCCCCATTGCAGATATTGCATGGGGTGTTTTCTCGTAATACTTGAACCCTTAGCCGACGTCTCGGTGCCCGGAGGCGGTTGTATGTACGGAAAACCAGGCAATCAGACTAAGCGGTTTTAGTGCTTTCACTTAGCCAGAGGAGCTTGACTGTGGGGGCTGGTGACAAGCCCCCAGTGTTTGTGATATTCGGACGAACCGCAGTTGATACCATCATCACATGGTTTCTGTAACAGAGAACCCTTCATTTAACACGGACTAACCTCCAATGATTTGAGTTTAACACGAGTCATCGGATCGCCGACCAGTTCTCGCTTATTGGGACAGTCAGTTTTCGGCTTTCTCCACTGAGGTACTTAACCAGGCTAGCTAGAAGTACAATCGTAGTGGTTCTCCCTTTACCCTCTTAGCCGAACAGTGCGGAACGTAAGAGAGTAAACATAGGAGCCGGGCAACCCAACTATTGACCAAAGACGCAATTCGGAACTGATTCATATAGTGCAATATCCGTGACGCCGAGCACATAAAATAAAAATAAGTGCCGGGATAAAGTTTGAGGCAAGATTTATGTTCGAGCCCCCGGTCTATTAGCCGGTTACAAAAAAAAGGGACGTATCATGATAGTTTACTTCGGCTTAAAAAGCGGAAAGGAATATGCAACGTGAATGACTACACAAGTACCATAGAAAAATTGGTCTTTATTTCCTTTGAATATGTGACGTCCAACCATACAATCCGGATTGCCGAAGTAACTTTGATAGAAACTTTTGAAGAAATGAATATGTTAGAGGACAGGTTTACACAGGGCCTTCATGAGTGGTTTGACGTCCCTACTACGCCCTGCTGCACGTCTGCACCTTTGCTCTTCAAGAAGCTATCGACTGTATGTTCGGCGGAAGTAGTAATGTTCGGCAGACGAGCCCTTGGAGAAGGGTTTTGAGAAGTCGCCGTGGTATATCAGTTTGACGCTGATCGGGCCCTAGATGGTGCCCGTTATAGATGTTAATTTGAACACATCTATAGGCCATTGCTCGGTCGAACCGGGCTTTCGGTCTTTGTGTCATGTTTCCCCACAACTGCCCATGGACCACTTCCTTTTCAGGGTTCTGGAGTGTTCCGGAAGGTCTCCCTTATGTATTCTTCTGGTGTAATTGTTTCAATAATATTAGTTTGAACATTGATAGGGGTACCTGAAATATAATGCTTAATTCTTTGCCCATTCACCACTCTCGGATTAGTGCCATCGGAGTTATTTATTTTGATGGCTCCGGAGCGATAAACTTCTTCGATAATATACGGTCCTTCCCACTTAGAGAGAAGTTTTCCTGCAAAGAATCTTAAACGAGAATTGTACAATAGAACTTGCTCACCTACTTTAAATTCCCGTTTCTGAATTCTTCTATCATGCCATCTTTTAACTTTTTCTTTAAACAATTTAGCATTTTCATAAGCTTGGGTTCTCCATTCATCTAATGAGCTAATGTCAAATAACCTCTTCTCACTGGCAAGTTTGAAATCATAATTTAATTCTTTAATTGCCCAATATGCTTTATGTTCTAACTCAAGAGGCAAATGACATGCTTTTCCATAAACCATTTTATAAGGAGACATACCCATAGGATTTTTATAAGCAGTTCTATAAGCCCACAGTGCATCGTAAAGTTTTTAGACCAATTCTTTCTAGATCTATTGACGGTTTTCTGCAAAATTAATTTTATTTCTCTGTTGCTTAGTTCAACTTAACCACTAGTCTGAGGATGATAGGGAGATGCAATTCTGTGGTTGACATCATATTTAGCAAGTAATTTACAGAATGCACCATGAATAAAATGTGAACCACCATCAGTTATTAAATATCTAGGGACTCCAAACCTTGGGAAAATAACATCTTTAAGCATTTTAATAGAAGTGTTATGATCAGCACTACTAGTTGGAATAGCTTCTACCCACTTAGTAACGTAATCAACAGCAACTAAAATATGAGTCTACCCATTGGATTTAGGAAAAGGTCCCATATAATCAAATCCCCAAACATCAAATGGTTCAACAGCAAGTGAATAATTCATAGGCATTTCCTGACGTCTACCAACATTACCAATTCTTTGACATTCATCACAAGAGGAGACAAATTTACGAGCATCCTTGAAAAGAGTAGGCCAATAAAAACCAGATTGTAATACCTTGTGTGCAGTTCTGTCTCCCGCATGGTGTCCTCTGTAAGCTTCGGAGTGACACTTCCGTAGGATTTGTTCCTGATCATGCTCAGGTATACAATGTCTAATAATACCATCTACTCCTTTATAAAGATGTGGGTCATCCCAGAAGTAATGTCTTAAGTCAAAGAATAAATTTTTTCTTTTGTTGGTATGTAAAACTAGGTGGTATATATTTAGCAACAATGTAATTAGCATAGTCTGCAAACCAAGGAGTATTACGAGAAGCATTTATGACAGCTAATTGCTCATCAGGAAAATCATCATTAATAGGTAGTGGGTCATCAAGAACATTTTCTATTCTAGACAAATTATCTGCTACGGGATTCTCAGCTCCCTTTCTATCAACAATATGCAAGTTAAATTCTTGTAGCAATAAAAACCACCTAATGAGTCTAGGTTTAGCATCTTTCTTTTCCATAAGATATTTAATAGCAGCATGATCGGTGTGAATAGTTACTTTAGAATCAACTATATAAGATCTTAATTTATCACATGCAAACACAACTGCTAAAAATTCTTTTTCAGTAGTGGCATAATTTCTTTGGGCACTATCTAGAGTTTTACTAGCATAATGGATAACATTTAATTTCTTATCAACTCTTTGTCCTAGAACAGCACCAACAGCATAATCGCTAGCATCACGCATAATTTCAAAAGGCAAGTTCCAGTCAGGTGGTTGAACAATAGGTGCTGTGGTTAAGGCTTTCTTAAGTGTTTCAAAGGCTTCTAGACAATCATCATCAAAAACAAATGGAACATCTTTTTGCAAAAGATTGGTGAGAGGCCTGGAAATTTTGGAGAAGTCTTTAATAAATCTCCTATAGAAACCAGCATGACCAAGGAAACTCTTATACCTTTAATATCTTTGGGACATGGCATTTTCTCAATAGCATCAACCTTAGCTTTATCAACTTTAATACCTCTCTCAGAAACTTTATGGCCCTAGACAATACCTTCATTCACCATAAAGTGGCACTTCTCCCAATTCAAGACAAGATTAGTTTCTTCACATCTCTGCAAAACTCGATCAAGGTTGCTTAAGCAGTCATCAAAAGAAGTTCCGTAAACGGAAAAATCATCCATGAAAACCTCAACAATCTTTTCACAAAAGTCAGAGAATATAGCAGTCATACATCTTTGAAAGGTAGCAGGTGCATTGCATAAACCAAAAGGCATACGTCTATAAGCATAAGTTCCGAAAGGACAAGTAAATGTGGTTTTCTCTTGATCGGGTTGTGATACGGGTATTTGAGAAAAACCAGAATAACCATCTAGGAAACAAAAATGTGTATGCTTAGACAATCTTTCTAACATTTGATCAATAAAAGGTAAGGGGTAATGAACTTTTCTAGTAGCTTTGTTTAATTTTCTAAAATCGATTACCATCCTATAACCAGTTACAATTCTTTGTGGAATGAGTTCATTTTTATCATTAGGAACAACGGTTATACCTCCTTTCTTAGGGACACAATGAACAGGACTTACCCATCTACTATCAGCTATGGGATAGATTATACCTGCTTCCAGAAGTTTTAATATTTCAGTTCTTACCACCTCCTTCATCTTAGGATTTAATCGACGTTGGTGGTCGACAACTAGTTTAGCATCAGCCTCCATATTAATTTTGTGCTGACATAGAGTGGGACTAATGCCCTTAAGATCATCAAGAGTATATCCAATAGCGGCTCGGTGCTTCCTTAGAGTTTTCAGCAATCTCTTTACTTCATACGCTGAAAGGTTAGCACTAATAATAACAGGATATATCTTCTTTTCATCTAGATAAGCATATTTCAATGTATCAGGCAATTGCTTCAATTCAAACACAGGATCACCTTTAGGTGGAGGAGGACCTCCAAGAGTTTCAACAGGCAAATTATGTTTAAGGATAGGTGGTTGATCAAAGAACATCTTATCAATTTCATTTCTTTCATGCATATGCATATCATTCTCATGGTCTAGCAAATATTGTTCTAACGGATCAGTAGGAGGTACGACAATAGAAGCAAGACCAATAATTTCATCTTTACTAGGCAATTCTTTGTCATGAGGTTGTCTACAAAATTTGGAGAAATTAAACTCATGAGACATACCACCAAAATCAACAGTGACTGTTTCTTTAGTGCAATCAATCTTAGCATTAACCGTGTTCAAGAAAGGTCTACCAAATATAATGGGACAAAAATCATCTTGTGGAGAACCAAGTACTAGAAAATTAGTAGGGTATTTTATTTTTCCACACAAGACTTCAACATCTCTAACAATCCCAAGTGGTGTAATGGTATCTCTGTTTGCAAGTTTAATAGTAACATCAATGTCCTCTAATTCAGCAGGTGCAATATCATTCATAATTTCTTGATATAAAGTAAAAGGAATAGCACTCACACTAGCACCCAAATCACATAAGCCATGATAGCAATGATCTCCTATTTTAACTGAGACAACAGGCATGCCCACAACGGGTCTGTTTTTATCTTTAGAATCAGGTTTAGCAGTTCGAGTTGCTTCATCGCAGAAGTAAATAACATGCCCATCTATATTATCAACTAAGAGATCTTTAACCATAGCAACATTAGGTTCAACTTTAATTTGTTTAGCGGGTCTAGGTGTTCTATTATGACTTTTGTTAACCACAGTAGAAACCTTAGCATGTTCCTTAATCCTAACAGGAAAAGGGGGTTTCTCAATATAAGCGGTAGGAACAACTGGATCAACATGATAAACAATTGTTTCTTCTTTAACACTAACAGGTTCCTCTATCTTTTCTTTAACAGGGGGATGATATTTAAACCACTTATCCCTAGGGAGATCAACATGAGTAGCAAAGGATTCACAAAAGGAGGCTACTATCTCAGAGTCAAGTCCATATTTAGTGCTAAACTTATGAAAAGCATCGGTGGCCATAAAAGATTTAACACAATCGAACTCAAGTATTATACTTGACTCATTACCTTTGTCGAGTTCCCAATCTTCAGAGTTGCGTTTAATTATTTCCAAAAGATCCCATCTGAGTTCGATAGTTTTCTTCATAAAGGAGCCAGTCGAAGAAGAATCGAGCATAGTTTGATTATCATGAGAAAGCCGAGCATAAAAATTTCTAAGATAATTTTTTTTGAGAGGTCATGACTGGGGCATGTATGCAACATATACTTAAGCCTCCCCCAAGCTTGAGCGATGCTTTCTCCTTCACGAGGCCAAAAGTTATATATATAATTCCGATCACGATGAACCAAATGCATAGGATAAAATTTCTGATGGAATTCTAGTTTCAGGCGGTTCCAATCCCATGTATCAGTATCATCACATAGCCTATACCATATTAATGATTTTCCCTCCAAAGATAAAGGGAAAACTTTCTTCTTAACTCCATCTCCGGTTATACCTGCAGGCTTAAACAATCCACAAATTTCTTCCACATAAATCAAGTGCATATCAGGGTGTACCGTTCCATCTCCTGCATAAGGATTATCTAGCAGTTTCTCTAACATGGCCGGAGGAATTTCATATTCAATATCTTTTTCAATAGGTGCAGTAGGTTGAGGAGCAACTGTTTGTGTTTCTGGTCGAGGTGAAGATACCCCGAACAAACCCCTCAAAGGATTACTTTCCATAGTGACAAGTGATAGTAAATTTCAGCACAGAATATAAATGTTTCCTTACCAAAGGCGCTTCACTCCCCGGCAACGGCGCCAGAAAAGAGTCTTGATGACCCACAAGTATAGGGGATCAATCGTAGTCCTTTCGATAAGTAAGAGTGTCGAACCCAACGAGGAGCAGAAGGAAATGACAAGCGGTTTTCAGCAAGGTGTTTTCTGCAAGCACTGAAATTATCGGTAACAAGTAGTTTGATAGCAAGATAATTTGTAACAAGTGACTAGTAACAATAGTAACAAAGAGTGCAGCAATATAGCCCAATCCTTTTTGTAGCAAAGGACAGGCCGGAACGATCTCTTATAATAAGTAAAGCGTTCTCGAGGACACATGGGAATTTCATCTAGTCACTTTCACCATGTTAGTTTGATTCGCGTTCGCTACTTTGATAATTTGATATGTGGGTGGACCGGTGCTTGGGTGCTGCCCTTACTTGGACAAACCTCCCACTTATGATTACCCCCTCTCGCAAGCATCCGCAACTACGAAAGAAGAATTAAGATTACTCTAACCATAGCATTAAACATGTGGATCCAAATCAGCCCCTTACGGAATAGTGCATAAACTAGGGTTTAAGCTTCTGTCACTCTAGCAACCCATCATCTAATTACAACTCCACAATGCATTCCCTTAGGCCCAAAGATGGTGAAGTGTCATTTACTCGACGTTCACATGACACCACTAAGAGAATCACAACATACACATCATCAAAATATCGAACGAATACCAAATTCACATGATTACTTATGACAAGTCTTCTCCCATCTCCTCAAGAACAAAAGTAACTACTCACACATCATCAACATGTTCATGACCAGTAGGGTATTGAATTGCATAATAGATCTGAACATATAATCTTCCACCAAGTAAACCAACAAGCATCAACTACAAGATGTAATCAACACTACTAGCAACCCACAGGTACCAATCTGAGGTTTTGAGACAAAGATTGAATACAAGAGATGAACTAGGGTTTGAGATGAGATGGTGCTGGTGAAGATGTTGATGAAGACTAGCCCTCCCACGATGAGAGGGTCGCTGGTGGTGTCGATGGCGACGATTTCCCCCTCCCGGAGGGAAGTATCCCCGGCAGAATCTCTCCGCCGGAGAGCAAAAGTGCTCCTACCCAAGTTCCGCCTCAAGACGGTGGCGCACCGTCCCGAAAGTCTTCTCTCTATTTTTTTAGGTCAAATGCCCTTATATACCAGAAAATGGGGGCCAGAAGTGGGCCAGGGGCCCCACGAGGTACCAGGGCGCGCCTGGGGGGGTGGCGCGTCCTGGTGCCTCGTGGGCACCTGGGTGGCCCCCTCTAGTACTTTTTGCTTCCAATATTTTTTTTATATTCCAAAATAATTCTCCAGAAAATTTCAGCTCATTTGGAGTTGTGCAGAATAGGTATCTTGACAGAGCTTTTTCAGGTCCAGAATTCCAGCTGCCGGTATTCTCCCTGCTTGTGTGAATCTTGCATATTTAGAGAGAAAAGGCATTAGAATAGCTCCACAAAGTGTTATATTGATTAAAAACACTATAAATAACAGTAGTAAAACATGATGCAAAATGGACGTATCATCGAGCTCTTCCCAGCTCCCGATGGAGTTTTCGGGTAGGCTGTTCAGCCAATGCCTTGCTGGTCCCTTGAGTTTCAACGGTAAGTACTTAATAGCGTGGAGATCATCTCCTCGGGCCATGTGAATGTGGAGGAGAAAATCCTCAATCCACACGGCCGGGTCAGTTGTCCCATCATAGGATTCTATATTGACGGGTTTGAACCCCTCGGGGAACTGATGCTGCATCACCTCATCAGTGAAACACATTGGGTGTGCGGCGCCCCTGGCCCAGGCCACATTGCGCCGGAGATCGGTTATCATCCGGGCACGGTGCTGCTCCCGAGCTCTATCGTTTCTATCGCTCCAGGCTTGGTATCCGTCCCGTCCGGCGGGTGCGTATCCTGTGGATCCATAGATGGATCTCGACTGGAGCCCTCGTGCGTTCAGGTCGTGGCGCGGATCGTATTGGTCGTCCGGTTGAACCGGGTCTATGCCTGCTCGGCGAGGGGGCGCGGGTGGGTATTCGGCTTCTCCGGCCGCTCTATCCCGTCCTCGAGGGGGCGCGGGTGGGAGTTCGGCTTCCCCGGCCGCCCTATCCCGTCCTCGAGGGGGCGCGGCTGGGTATTCGGCTTCTCCGGCCGCCTTGTCCCGTCCTCGAGGGGGTGCGGGTGGAAGTTCGGTTTCCACAGCCGGCCTATCTCGTCCTCGATGGGGCGGTCGGGCTGGTTTGCGTAAGTTCATCTGGGAGGCATGGGCTCGAAGGCCTCATCCTCAAATTCTGGGAGTAGGCGCCACCGTGGGTAACTCTTGTATTGGCCCTGACGTTGATCTTCAAGGCCTTCTTCGGCAGCTAAGACCATCGTCCATCTGTCGTTGAGTGTATCCTGCTCGGCTTTTAGCTGTTGTTGTTTCCTCTTCAAGCTTCGGGCAGTGGCGACGAGTTGCCGCTTGAATTTCTCTTGCTCCAGGGGATCCTCTGGGATGATAAAGTCTTCGGGTCCGAGGCTATCTTCTTCTTCGGACGGAGTAAGGTAATTGCTGTCCTCGGATCGTCGAGGTCCTCGGGGTCACCCTGGTCCTCGTGCCCTTCAGGGGTGTCGGGGCGCTGCTCGGGCATGTTATCGCCGAGCTCCCCCAAGTTGTCCGGAGTCTCGTTATCTCCGGTGCCGTTCGTGTCTGTGTGATTTTCCTTGCCCTTTCCCCGCCCTCTGGCTCGCCGTCGTCGGCGTCTGGGCGGTTCTTCGGCGGGATCGTCGCCGTCCTTTTTGGTTGTGTCACCGTCCTTCATGGGGGTGTCGACCATGTAAACGTCATAGGTGGAGGTGGCGGTCTACTTTCCGGTATTAGAAGTGGCAAGGGAGGGAGCCGTGTAGGGCGGGACGTCGATATCCTCGCCCATGTCGTCAGCCTCCTCGGAGGCGTAGTCCAGCATGTTGGTTAAATCTTCGACAGTGGCTACCAAGTGGGTGGTGGGTGGGACGCAAAATTCCCCGCGGCTGGCCTCCTGGTCCGAGGACGGGCCATCCGTGATATTCATCCTCTGGATCCGATCTAACATCTCGCTTAAAAACGAGAGGTCAACCGGATTCACGTTCGGGCATCCGTCGGAGTTGAGCTCCGGCGCGCCAATACTATGAATGTGTCCGGCCAAGGGTGACCCTTGGTTTTCTGGCGCTGGGGTTGGATCTGAGCTCAGGGCCAGATCCGAACTAAGGCCCGGCCCGGGGATAGGGACGGGGAGGAAATCTGAGGTCAAGGCCTCGGGATTGGTAGGCTCCCCGGGTAAAGCCGAGAACCCAGTAAGGACCAGATCGCCCGGAGCATCGGCGACGTACTCAAGGCCGCCAAACCTGATTTCCTGCTCAGGGGCGAAGCTATCGACCTGGTCAAGGTGACCGGTCGGATCGGCGTGCAGCACAATGCTGCCGAACGCGAAGAGCTGTCCGGGGACGAAGATGTCCCCGCTGCGGATTCCATCGCTGATGAGAAGGCGAGCCATTGATCCTTGGTGACCCACGGCGGAACTCTCATTGAAAGCACCAATGTCGGTACCAAAACCAGTAGATCTCGGGTAGGGGATCCGAACTGTGGGTCTAGGAATCAATGGGTTACAGGGAACGTAGAGACGGCGATTTACCCAGGTTCGGGCCCTCTCGAAGAGGTAATACCCTACGTCCTGCTAGATTATATTGATGTGATTGTATGAAGGTTACAGAGTTGATCTACCTCGAGATCGGATGGGCTAAACCCTAGGCAATGGATGATGATCCTCTACGGACTAAACCCTCTGGTTTATATAGACACCAGAGGGTCCTAGGGTTACATACAGTCAGTTACCATCAGGGGATAAACATGCCAGCCACGCCAATTATTCCTTGGAGGAGACGCCAAGTCTTCGGAGGTTTCCTTCTGATACACGGGATCGCCCACAATCCGCCCTTCCATCGACGAGTAGAGGGCGGCCCACCAGCCCGGCCTATGAGAGATAGTGCGGCAGCCCGAGTACCTCCTAGTCCGGGACACCCTCACCTGGTGTCTGGCCTGAATCAGGGTACCAAATGCCATGGTTCCTGGTGCCTGGGGGTCGACCAGAGCCACCAGACATAAGTGCTCTTGGTGTCTGGTTGGTTGTGTCTGGTCCTAACACTGAACGCCAGGAACCCTGGCGTCTGGTCATGTTTCCTTCCCCAGCCATTCGGTTCGCCATCCCGTTCCCCTCCATTTCTTCCCACCATTCGGTTTCCCTCCCTCCCTTTCCTTCCCGCCATCCCGTTCCCTCCCTCCTTTTATTCCCACCATCCCATCCCCCTCCCTTTCTTCCCGCCATCCCGCCCCCCTCCTTTTCTTCCCACCATTCGGTTTCCCTACTCTTCTTCCCGCCATCCGGTTTCCCTCCCCCCCCCCGCTGGCTTATATAAACCCTCTCCTGCATGGTGTTTCATGCACTTCTTAGCCAACTCTCCAACAATGTATGGTGCCCCCTCTCGCACCATATCGAAGAGCAGTTTAGCCGAAAAGCAAGCAAAAGTGGTCGATGACGATAACGATTTCATGCCAAGCAAGCGAGCTCATCACAAATCTAAGGGTTATGCTGCATCTACGAAGGGAGGCGCCCGCTCGAAGAAAGTGGTCGATGACGATGATAACTTCATGCCAAGCAAGCGAGTTCTTAAAGAAAAAGGAAGTCTGAAGCGAAGTACATCTGGTAAGACTACTGCATCATCGAAGTCGAAGGTTGATGATTACGATTCAGGTGATGAGTTCATGCCTGGCAAGCTAGTTCAGGTAAAATTCGGACGCACTCGTGAAGATCTTTGGAAGAATCATGTTAGCGAGAACAGTGAGGATGACTTCATGTAGTGTTGTACCTTAATTTCTGTTGTAGCGTTTGATGGACGATGTTGAAGCAATGTGTTGTATCTTAATTTCTGTTGTATTTTCTGAAATGTGTGAACAAGGTTGATGCCTTCATCTGACATACAACATCACATAGTTCAAATGACATAAACATTACATAGTCATCATACAAGGGTGATGCCATTACAGTTCAAATGGCATAAAACATCACATAGTTCAAATGGCATAAAACATCACATAGTTCAAATGACATACTTAGTTTTCACATAATCTCGAATGACACAAGTAGTCTCGAATGACAAGTTCATCACACACAAGGCTTCTAATGACATAAATAGTTCATGACACGAAAGTCCATCATTAATGCCATTATAGTTCAAATGACATAAACATCACATAGGGCAACATCAGGGACATTGGCATTTTGGAGCAGGCTCTTCATACCAAGTCGGTTTCTTGTAACAATGCAAATCCGGGCCGTGAGGACGCCTTGACGATCCCTCGCCGCTCACCATTTTTTGGGGCTCCTAAGCTGGGGCTTGAGGAAGGGGGAATTTCTCGCTGCGGTTGCAAGGGTGCACAGCCACAAGCAAGGGTCAAGCATCTATTAAGTAAGGGCAGAAAGGGCTGACGCTTCGAAGTTTTTCCCATAAAGGGGCCCAACTCCCTAAGCGGCATGAGTTTCAACATCTGATATTGAGCTCTAGGCGAAATCTAAAGGTCGGCCGAGGTCTTTAACTCTGTTCGGAGAATAAAAGCACGGGAACTTGTCTGTCGAGCCAAGACTCCGGAATGTGAAGGACGACGACTTCGGCATCGAAGACCAGTTCAGGGGCTAGTGACGGTGTCCTGGATTAGGGGGTGCTAACCGGGCCGACCTGTCTCCTCGGTTGGGCCGATGTACCCCCATACGTAACCAAGATGGACTCCGGAGACTGTACGTGGGAGGCGTGATCGACGCTGTCTCTGCCGAAGACTTGTAGTACACTTCAAGATTTGTCCAGCTGCCTTATTCCTAGATACCGACATTGTAACCCTAGGTGCCCTCTCTGGCATGTATATAAGCCATAGGGTTTAGCCCGTAAGGGGGACATCAACGCAACATTGCTTACCTAGCCATAGAAGTTAGACTCATATTATGATCTCGGGGTAGATCAACTATGTACTCGATACATCTTTATCAATATAACAGAAGCGGGACGTAGGGTTTTACCTCCATTAAGAGGGCCTGAACCTGGGTAAACATTGTCTCCATTGTCTCTGTTACCATCGATCCCAGATCCGTAGCTCGGGACCCCCTACCCCGAGGTCTGCCGGTTTTTACACCAACACTGGTGCTTTCATTGAGAGTTCCGCTGTGAGATCGTCGGAGGGATCGATGGGATCGCCAGTCAACGGCTTTAAACCTACGGAGCACGTCTCCACATCTGAAGCTTTGGTCTCGCAGACACCTCCACGTAACGTGGAAGCGAATCGTGACCCTTCTCCGGCTCTGATGAAGGCCCCCCTCGCTGATGAGGGGGTAAGATACTTCCTGGAGATCGGATCGGACGGCGACCCACTAATGACCGACTCCCAGATCGAATCGGCTAAACCGATAACTATGGATCCACCGTCGGGTGAACGGGACGAGGTCTTCAGCCCGCGGTCTTTAGAGATCGGATCTAGTCCACCCACCTCTTCTGTAGAATATCGCCCCGACGACTCCGGCCCATCCGACATCTGGGACTTAGCTTACGTACGGCAGATCCCTGGTGAGCCGATCCGGCAATACTGGGCCAGGTTCTTGATTGTCAAAGGCAAGATACTAGAGTACCAAGACTCTGATATAATCGCCGCTTTCGAGCATGGATGCAAGTATAAAGGCGTCTTGAACGCCCTCGCCCGTCATTGCGTCCGAACATTCCCTGAATTAACCAACTTGGTAGCGCGATTTTGCGCCATTGAAGACACCTGGCGAACCGAGGAGAATACTGACTCGATCTATGAGGACTACCCGGAACGCGACCGGTCGGCGCCTTGGCGCGAAAATCACAAATGCAACACCTCGGGTGATCGGCCCCGGAAGAAGAGGAAAACCTCCGATCACCCCGGAACGGCCCTGGACGGCTTTCTGGGTAAACCATGCCCGATCCACGCCGTATTAGTTAACTCATGTCCAACCCACAGCCTTCGAGACTGTTGGGTGCTAAGGCAGGTGGCCAAAGGGGGGCCCGCCCTCTTGGCGGGCACCTCTAGCCACTCTAGACGGACCTCGGATGAAGACGAGGTCTTAATGATTTATGAGACATTTACGTCTAAAAACCAGCACAAACGGGCCTTACGGGAAGTTAACGCCCTCCGGCAGGTATCGCCTCGGGATGCATGGATAGACACGCCGATCTCCTTCACTCAGAATGATCAGCCGAAGTCTACCCTGGACAGGTGCCCCACCGCGCTAGTCCTCGATCCCATCGTGGACCGCTGCCGCCTCCATAAGGTCCTGATGGACGGAGGCAGCAGCCTGAATTTGATATATAAAGACACTCTGGATAAAATGCACATCGATAAAACACGCATAGAACCGAGCACCACTACCTTTAAAGGAATAGTGCCCGGGAGAGAGGCACGCTGCAGTGGAAAGATAACTCTAGATGTAGTCTTCGGGACCTCGGACAACTATCGCTCCGAGGAGATTACGTTCCACATCGCGCCTTTCAAGATTTCAAGCGGTACCGCACTATGGCTACATGAAGCTCAAGATGCCGGGCCCAAAAGGAATCATTACCATTTCAAGTGATCCTGACAGGGCACTCAAAGCCAAGAATAAAACGGCGTCCCTCACCCTCGAGACCCTGGCCGAAGCCTCCGCGGCCGAAGAATTAACCGCACTACGCGCCGAAGTCGACCGGGACGATGTCATCCTCGACAAAAGATCAAAACCTACTTCTTTCAAGCCGGCCGACGAGATTATCAAATTCCAAGTTCACCCCACGGACCCCGCTAAAACGGCGTCCATAGGGGCTAACCTCAACCCAGAGGTTGCCGAAGCCCTACGCGCTTTCCTTAGGGAAAACTGGGACATATTTGCCTGGCACCCATCCGACATGCCTGGGATACCCCGTAGGCTCGCAGAGCACAGCCTAAACATACTGGCAGGCTATAAGCCCGTCAAACAAACACTTCGGCGTTTTTCCGAGCCCAAGCGTCAAGCAATGGGCGAGGAACTGGCAAAGCTACTGGAGGCAGGATTCATCAAGGATATAAAACACCCCGACTGGCTAGCCAATTTGGTCATGGTACCAAAAAGGGATAGGTCCTGGCGGTTGTGCGTCGATTTTAAAGACCTCAACAAAACTTGCCCTAAAGACCCCTTTCCCCTACCCCGTATTGACCAAATTGTGGATGCCACTGTGGGCCACGACGCATTGTGCTTCCTAGATGCCTATTCAGGGTATCATCAAATAAAAATGAAGGAATCGGACCAGGCAGCAATAGCATTTATTACGCCCTACGGACCGTTTTGCTTCAACACGATGCCCTTCGGACTAAAGAACGCTGGTGCTACGTAGCAGCGTATGATTCAAACATGCCTGAAAGAACACATCAGAAAACTGTGGAGGCCTACGTAGACGACGTGGTTGTCAAAACTAAACGCGTCGACCAACTGGTGGACAACCTCCGCGATACATTTGCCAGCCTATGGGAATATCAAATAAAACTCAACCTTGAAAAATGTGTCTTCGGGGTCCCGGCTGGCAAACTCCTCGGTTTTATTGTATCTAGCCAAGGAATTGAGGCCAATCCGGCCAAAATTCGAGCCCTGGATCGCTTAGAGATCCCTACAGAGCTCAAACATGTACAAAAGCTAGCGGGCTGCGTAGCAGCCCTAAGTCGTTTTATATCACGGCTTGGAGAAAAAGCTTTACCATTGTACAGGCTGTTAAAGCAGACTAAAACGTTCAAATGGACCAAGGAGGCTGCGGCGGCCCTGGAAGACATCAAGGCCCTCCTCGCCACCAACCCAATCCTGGCAGCACCAGGCGTTTGCGAACCAATGATATTATACATCTCAGCTACAAACCAGGTGGTTAGCGCAGTCCTCGTGGTCAAACGAGACATGGAAGGTCATAAGTTCCAAGTCCAGAAACCCGTATACTACGTGTCTGAGGTCTTAACCCCCTGTAAGACACGTTACCCTCACTACCAAAAGATAGCGTACGCAGTCTTCATGGCATCACGAAAGCTTCGACACTACTTTCAAGAGTGCGCGGTGACCGTGGCATCCGACGTCCCATTAAGTGACATAATCAATAATAGAGATGCGATGGGGCGCGTCGCCAAATGGGCTATAGAGCTCCTGCCTTTCGAAATTATCTATAAACCACGCCGGGCAATTAAATCCCAGGTGTTGGCAGACTTCGTGGCCGAATGGACCGAAGCCGAACTCCCTCGTGAGTATAGTACCTACTCACATTGGACGATGTATTTTGATGGATCCAAAATGCTTGCCAGCCTAGGGGCCGGCGTGGTACTCACGTCCCCCACGGGAGATAACATTCGATATGTACTGCAAATCATTTACACAGACTCCAATAACGCGGCCGAATACGAAGCCCTCTTACACGGACTTCGGATAGCAGTCTCCATGGGCGTTAAACGCCTCGAGGTCCGAGGTGATTCGAACCTCGCCATTTCGCAAATCAATGGTCAGTTCGACGCCAAATACCCCAAGATGACGGCCTACCGATATGCCGTCCTAAAGATCTCGGCCAGATTCGAGGGGCTGGAATTTCACCATATACCCCGAGATAGCAATCAGGCCACAGACATACTCGCCCGGCTGGGCGCGAAGTGGGACAAGGTTCTTGAAAACACCTTCCTCGAGCGGCTCTTTAAGCCATCCGTAGTCTGGCAAGACAACACAGGAACATCGGACTCAAACGATGTCGGGCAACAGTCCCCGCCCGAAAAAGACGATGGTATCATAGGCGGGTCCATGATCCGAAAAACGGATTCAGCGCATGATGTCATGGCAGTGATCGCACCATGGACTGAGCCGCTCCTTGCATACCTATTCCGAAAAGAACTCCCTGATAACCAAGCCGACTCCCGTCGGATCGTAAGGCGGTCTAAGGCCTACAAGGTTCATGAAGGGGAACTTTATAAAATGAGTACAACGGGCGTCCTCCAGAGATGCATATCCGAGGAAGAAGGACAACTAGTACTTCAGGAGATACACTCCGGCATGAGCGGACATCACGCCGCTGCTCGAACCCTGGTCAGCAAGGCTTTTCGCGCCGGTTTCTACTGGCCAACGGCAAGCGCCGATGCCTCGGCATTAGTACAGCGTTGCCCAGGCTGCCAGGTATTCGCAAAGCAGAGCCACATGCCCCCCACGGCTCTGCGCACCATTCCCATTACATGGCCCTTTGCGGTCTGGGGGCTCGATATGGTTGGGCCACTCAAGGGTGGATCAAACCAAAATAAATACCTACTCGTTATGGTAGACAAATTCACCAAGTGGATTGAAGCAAAGCCAGTCACCTCGACCGAGGCCGTCCAGGTCATCGGATTCATTTCGGGGGTAGTCCATCATTACGGTGTCCCCCACAGTCTGATCACAGACAACGGAACCAACTTCACGGCTAAAGAGGTTAAGGCATGGTGTAAGAAAATGGGCATTAAGCTCGACTACGCGTCTGTCTATCACCCGCAGTCTAATGGGCAGGTGGAACGAGCCAACGGGCTTATCCTTAGAGGAATTAAGCCCCGGCTAGTTCGCTCCCTTAAAAAAGCCGATTGCAAATGGGTTGAGGAACTTGATTCCGTCTTATGGGGCTTGCGTACAACACCAAACCGGTCCACCGGGTATACCCCGTTTTTTATGGTGTATGGCGCCGAAGCGGTCCTCCCTTGCGACATCATACATGACGCACCTCGGGTGCGCATGTACGAGGAATTGGAGGCCGAACTCGATCGGCAAGACGCCTTAGACGCTCTCGAGGAAGAGCGCAACGTCGCACGGGCTCGTTCAGCTATTTATCAACAGCAGGCACGATGCTACCACGGTAGAGAGGTCCATGGCAAAGCATTCAACGTCGGGGATCTCGTAATGAGACTGCACCCCGAAAAACAAAAACACAAGCTCTCCCCTAGATGGGACGGACCGTTCATCATTGACCAAGTGCTCATCGGAGGAGCTTATCGAATCCGAGATCCAGGACGGCCGATTAGAGCCCCACCCGTGGAACGCGGCGCTTCTCCGACGCTTCTATGCATGAATTCAAGTATACGGTCTGTGTAAATACCTTGTGCATTTTCTTTCGATTTAACTTTTTTTTTCTTATCTTCTCCCCTCGGAAAGTTCTTTTATGACCCCGAGGACAATCTAGCTTGTTCTTCTCAAAACAATAGCAATTCCGCCCCTTATGTACTATTGTCTCTCCAGCCACTATATGCATCGATCCGCTTTAAGATTTGGCCAAGCTGGGTTGCCTGGCTCCTGTGCTTGCCCCTTACGTTCCCGATATTTCGGCTAGGGGGCAAAGGGAGCACCGATGTGATTGTTACTCCCGGGTCAACCGGTGTAGTACCTCAGACGGATAAAGCCGAAAGCTAGCGGTCTTATAATGCGGATTGGTCGGCTATGACATAGGACTAACGTGGCAAGGGTCTTTTCAAACCCCGGCCAGGGGCTTTCCCCCGAGGTCATCCGTCTTCAGACGGGCGTGTTCGACACATTAACCCGCGGAAAGGAACTGTTGGAAGAACTATTTTCCTCGGAAGATGTTTCTTACGTTAAATAGTAATATAACATAACCTTCCGTTACCCTCTTGTCTTTCGAGCCGCATTGCCCGATTGCCTGGTCCCTTGAAGCATCTGGTTCGATAACCTCGGCCAATAGTATGGGACACTCCTCGGACTTTGTCCGAGGAGGCGGAAGCCGAAGGCTGGCTGACAGAGTTTGGCTAAACGGGCGGAAAAATTTGACATAGAATACCTCGGTACATAAAGTCATACAATTTTCAAGCGCGGTCTAACCCATCTATTAAGGTGTCTAATGTGCAATCCTTTTGCGAGAATCGTGCGGCGGGCATTACACTATCGTATGCCTGGCTGGTAGGGATCTCTTCCCCATCCGGCCCCAGGGGTCCTACCTCTGCTAATTCCATTGTCCTCAAACCGGTGTAATGGGTCTTCACCATGGCCCAGGCCTCTCTGGCACCCTCTCGGCAAGTTGATACTTTCCACACTTGGATCCGGCACGGAGCTCTCTTAAGACGTTCGGTCAGCGCGGCCATGTCCTTGGGGACTGGCGTCACCTCGGGCCATAACGCCTAGTGCACATCCTTCATCGCTTTTCGAGCTCCTTCATGCACCTCGGACAGACGACTGCTCATGTCTTCGGACATCGGACCCCGCGACTCCGGAGGAAGGCTAGTCAAGCACACTGTCAAACAACAACACATTGCGAATGACAAATTTCCTTGGACAATTTGCATGACAAATGTCCTTCGTATTTTCTAACTTACCATATATCATATCGTCTGCTCGCCGATTCTTTGCCTCTGCAGCAGCCAGGCAAGTTTTTAAGCTCTCAATTTCCTGGGCCTACCGGGCGTTTTCAGCACTAAGCGCATTCACGTTGCCCACATGTTGACTTGCCTGGCGTTGCGCTTCAGCATACATCAGATCTTCACGGGCCTACTTCAGATCTCTTTCAAGATGGCCCAGGGCTTCCGCTGCTACAAGCAATGCTAGGCGTCAGCTCTGCTTTTTTGACGTTACCCACTTCAAGGAGTAAGCGCTTACCGTGCGCCTCTCTGGTGAATTTCTTCACCAGCTCAACCTCGGACAATGGCGCGTCAAGCTGCACCTTTGTTTGGTCTAACGCCGAGGTCAATTGTTCGTTCTTCATGCGAACTTCCTGTTATGACAAATGATTGAGGGTTAGCATTCAAGTCTTGATTGGACCCCAGGGGCTCGTATCAAGCCTTAGGGGCTCCTACTACACTTGGTAGACATATTCGTCTTTGAAAACCTTACCCGCAGCCCTCGCGACAGGACATCCAGCGACTCGTCGAAGGCACCTCGGGTCGCCCCGAGGTATGCGTCCACTGCGCTGAGAGCCTTAAGCTCCCTGTCCGAAAAGGCCGGATTATTCAAGGAAGCCTTTCGCCGGCGATATTCGCGGCGCATTGAATTTCGGACGGAGTGACCGATGTCGCTGAGTCCTCGGGCTGGGCGGCTCCGGGGTCAACCCCTGCAGGATTTCGGACCTCAGCTTCCTTGGGCGGGACCGTACCTTCCTCGGCCTCCGCGTGCGCGGTGGAAAGTGGAGGCTGTCTGCAAATAATTGGCAGTGTTAGAACCCGAAGTGTCTTTTCTATGACATGGAGCTAAAATATTACCTAATTACGGATGGAGCACCCTCGTTTGCCCTCTCAACCTTGGACGGAGCTTCTTGAACCTCCGGCCGAGCCCTTTCCGGTGGAGCCGCCTCTCTGCGGAGGCGTTGGGAGTGCCGCCCCTTTGGAGGAGAAGTCAGAAGGTTGGAGACTGGGGGACGAGGGGCTCTCTTTCGCTTAGAGGAAGGGAGAGTTACCGATGAGGCTGGTCTTGTCCCCGGCGTATCAGGGACGACCGCTACCTTTGAGCCGTCAAGGCTCTCCAGGAAAAAACTCCTCCCTTCATAGATAAGCCCCAGGTCTTCGTCCTCGTGGTAGAGAGGATCTTCTGCACGGCTGTGCAACTCCGGCCCTAGAGCCGGACTGCTCACCCCTTCGAGCCAACGCCTCCACCGCTGTTCAACCAATATATAACGGGTCAATGATAAGGATCCCGAGGTGAAACAGGAAAACCCGAAATGAAGACTTACAATGTCGGCAGGGTTGTAGTACGACAACCCATCCTGGAACTGGCGCTTAGCAAACTCCTCGGCTGACCCTCGGCCTCGGTACATGCTGGCTAGCACAGCTCCGAGGGTCATTTGGTCCATAAAAGCCCCCTTGATGGATCGAGAGGCGTCCTCGGACCCGTTATACCCGCACAATAAATGCGGGCGCTGCCAAAGAGGCTGGACTCTCCGGTCTAGAGCCACCGCCATCACATCGATGATGGTGAGACCCGCGCTTGACAGGAGCTTCACCTTGGCTGCTAGCCTAGTCACGGCTTCGTCTTCCTCTTGAGCCAAACTCAGTGGCCTCCAGCTGTAATGCTTCCTCGGTGATCTAAGGAGAAGGGTGGAAGGCCCGGCCGGACTGGCTCGTATAACAGGACGTCGGTGATATAGAACCACTCGGAAGGCCAGTAATCGGCCTCCTCCCGAGGTGTTCCCGCTGGATAGCCAGTCTTGTCGATTCGGTAGACTTCGGCTCCTCCGACCTCGAATAGCTTGTCGGTCGAAGAGCGGGGCACGACGCAGAAGAACTTCCGCCATAACCCGAAGTGCGCCTGACAGCCGAGGTGCAGCTCGCAGAGCGCAACGAACCCCACAATATGTAGCACCGAATTCGGAGAAAGATGATATAGCTGTAACCCGTAGAACTCCAGCAAGCCGCGGAGGAATGGGTGGATTGGGAACCCTAAGCCACGGAGGAGGAAAGGTACGAAGCATACTCGCTCGTCCCCCTGTGGCGAGGGGTAATTTTCAGCGTGGGCTTGACCATCGATGGACGTTAGTCCGGGGCGGGTAGCGGCTAGATCCGCATCCGGCAGGTATCCCTGCATCGCCAAACGCTCTAATTGAAGGCGCGCGACGGAGCAGCTGTAGGGTAACGTAGCAGAAAACAAAAAATTTCCGACCTACGTACCAGCCCAGGATCACTATGGAGACTGCATACAAGGTTTGATTTGTTTCGTTACCGACTCGTAGCGCAGCGGAAGTAGAGTCGATGACGATCGGCGGTGCAGATCCCCGCAGCTAGGACTTACAACCTCCCAACCGCGAGGATGTATACCCTCATCCGCCCCCGGACAGCCCTCCGGGAGGTGGTCGGACAGTCCCTCGGACGGTGTCACGGACAGCCCTCCGGGAGGACCATCGAAACTCGGACAGTCACTCGGACAGCCCTTCGGGAGGACCATCGAAACTCGGACAGTCACTCGGACAGCCCTTCGGGAGGACCATCGAAACTCGGACAGTCACTCGGACAGCCCTTCGGGAGGCGCTCTCGAACTAAGACCGAAACTACGATCTCTCTACAGAGTTGCACACATACGGTGTCATCTATCCGGCAGGGCTTCGCCGTCCAGAACTAGTTCCCACCGGAACCCAGACAGCCTTTCGGCTCTACGAAACTATTTCGCTGGGAGGGAGAGAGAAGCCAGAAATGTCATGGCACTTGTATGTGAGAAGGAGTGAGTTTTGGGCTGCCCCCTCCACCTCTATTTATAGGAGAAGGAGGGGTGGAGGGGCTGAAATTTCAGCCACATCCATCCATGTCATCTCCAAGATATTTTGGAGCAAAAGCCCAAAAAGGTGGCTTTCCAAAAAGTAACCATAAAGCTGATTTCACTATTCACGACGACATTTTTCAGCGTCTGTTCGAACTAAAAATATTTATGTGGGCTTAGAACATTTCCAGTACCCACTAAAATAACTTTCAACGCGATCCGAAACAATTCCGGTTTAGTGATTTTCATCTGCGAAAAGCATCTGAAGCGGTTCCGGCAGCTCCGGAACATTTCCGGTTTTCATCCCGGAAAATTCCAGAAAGTTTCCAGAACGATTCTGGCACCCTCCAAGAATTATCAGGCATGTGCCGAAACCATTTTGACTTTATGGTGTACTCCGAAATAACTTTTCGGTTTAGTGATTTTCATCTGTGAAAAGCAACTAAAGCGGTTCCGGCAGTCCGGAACATTTCCGGCTTTTGTCTCTGAAAAATCTCAGAAGTTACCGAAACAATTCTGGTACCTTCCAATAATTTCCAGGCATGTGTCGAAACCAATTTGACTTTATGGAATACCCTGAAACAACTTTTCAGTTTCACCGGAACTATTCCGATATCCTCTCCGGAACGTTTCCGTTTCGTCCGAAACTTTTTCGGTGATTTTCTCTCAGACTCCCTGTCTAGTATTCAGCAGATAGATGACCCTTAAGCGTGTGACCCTATAGGTTCGGTGAAGTATAGACATGACCCGGAACCCCTTCCGATCAATGATCAACATCGGAGCCGTGGACACCCATATTGACCCCTATACCCACACGAATGAATATTCGAGTGAACCTCCAGTTGCCGTGTGCTATTCCTGTTGCTTCGCGATATGTTACAAATACCCGAGGTGAGACATGTTGGCATCCCCGTGGATCAACAACTTGTCCACTATGCCAGTTACCTCGTTACCGGTATTGTTCTCTTTTCTCGTTCCCGTGTTCCGGCATCCCCATGATCAAATCACAAAGTGTCTGGCCAGACGATGATGGATACCGTAACACCGAGAGGGCCCAGAGATATCTCTCCATCGTCGGAGGAGCAAATCCCAATCTTGAGCTATCGAGTTACTTGACATACTTTTCCATGAACCCGTAAGCCGCCGTAATAGCCACCCATTTACAGATGACGTTTAACAAACCCCAAAGTTCATGAAGCAAGCATGAAGAAACTCGATACTCTCATGGTCTAAGGAATTATGCAAACGTTAACCATCTCTGTGTTATTAACCATTAACTAGTGACGATTGTATCTCATAGCATAACATCAATTCGGGTCGATTCAACACAACTGTTCTACCAACATTGCGCCCTCAAAATTGCCGGCATAGCCATGCCCATGATCAGGAAAACAGGATCATCTTGCAATACTTCAGCCAGTCTTAGAGGCTAGACTAGGAATACATTTTACCGTTTATTATTCCACACGTGCATATGAGTCTTCCTCCGAGCCTCATGGTTATTGTAGACTCGAGAACCATAGCAGTTATAGCATGGAACATAAACATAATTATGAACAGGGAGATAATCAATAACATTTATTATTGCCTCTAGGGCATATCTCCTACAGACTCCCACTTGCACTAGAGTCAATAATCTAGTCAATGCTAATGCACTTTACACCTATGGCATACTGGTGTAAAAAATGCTTCGCATGTGGTATAGCCTGATGTCCAACGGATCTGACGACTTCAGCTCCATGTGTAACTTTGCATATCCTCGCATTTTCACGCTTTCACAAAATTCATATTTTGTGTGGACTTGGCTTTGCATATGTGTGAATCATTGGTCGAAACATGATTCCTCAGACTGAGCTATGGAGCAACTATCTGCAATAGTGTCCCATAGACCAAAGCCATCTTGGAACCATACTAAGTTCATGAATGAACTATATGATTCAACAACTTCTTTGTCGCTTCTTAAGCGTCAACATACTTAGCCTTTGTTATAGAATTCGCCACAGTATCTTGTTTGGAACAATTTCCAACTACCGTGCCATCATATTGTGTATTACACAAAACCCTTAACTTAGATCGAAAATCGCATGGAGCATTGATGAAGACTGTATCGATGTAATTACTTACAACGAGCACTTCATAATCTCTGCTTGCGAGAAAACATGTCATCACTACTACTCTAGTACTCAATGACATCTTTCACTGTTGTCCTATGATCAGTACTTTGATCACTTTGGTATCCATACTCGCAACAACTTTTGGAGTATCGGACATATCTGGTTGTTTTACATACCATGGAATACATGATTAATCCAAACACAAGAGTGTGTGGAATCTCCATCATGTATTTTGCTCATCAGTGTTTTGAGACACCGAGTCTTGCAAAACTCTTTCCATGTGACTTCGGCAAGAATCACTCCTTGGCGTTTTTAAATGCTAAAAAGTCTTAGCATCTTGTCAATATGTATTCATAGCTTAGCCCTATTAGGTAAATCTATCTCCATAGATCATCATGCCTAATATTGAGGCTATTTAGCCTAAGCACTTTATCGAAAAACTATTTTCAAATGAAGTCCTAATTCGTGTCAAGAAATTTATTTCCAATTAACAATGTGTCAAGTACACAAGGTTTTTAGAAATATTATTATGCTCCCACTTACTTTCTTGAATCACAAGCATCTTCGATACCCATTTGATGAAGTCAAACCCCTTTGACCATTCCATCAAAAACGAAGATTCCAACTCCACTTTGCTCTCTTCTGTCCATCGCTGGAACTCTGAAGTTTGCACACTTACTAGCATCCTCTGGATCGACAAATTACTTTGGATTGTATCACATACAAGTCCTAGGTTTCATTTCCATCACATGGAAATCCTTTTGTCATCCATGTTTCATATCTCATGATTGAAATATGTATTAATTGCTAGTTCAACCCGAACCGACTTTAAGCATCGCTACGGTGAGACAATCTCATCGTAGTCAACTCCTTGAACTTGTTATTGCAACAAGTCGAGCTTTATGGATAAAACATTTTATCCGTATCAGTTTTTAGTTCCATAAATATTCGTTAGACTCTAAGTCTTCCGAAAGGCGTTCAAGATCTTAATCTTGAATTACTTATATGGAAACTATCTTGGATTGTATTGGCATTTAGCCAATTCCGGAGTCAGGGCCCATCAACGCTTCCTTGTGAATCGTAGGTATACTGTTGTCTAACAACAATATCTCGTTTGCGCACCTGATAGGTTTGCACGAGCTTTGCCTACGTGGTTCAGCTGCAAGTTTGACCGAAGTCCATACATTTAATTGTAGAGACTTCCGTATCAGTCGCAGTAGGAAACTCCAGAATTACTTCCAAGGTCTCTTTCCTTTGATCTGATGACGATGATACTGTTTATCTCGTCGAGTTGCACTGTTCTCCCACTCACCTTTTTGAAAGAACCATTTTCTTCAAAAAAGCATACCGTTCTTTGTGGCAAACCTATTTGCCTCGGTATTGTGGTGGGGAAATACCCAATGACTTGGGATAACCTACAAAGTAGCACTTGTCTGATTTGGAATAGGTTTGTAACCTTTTACGCAAGCCCCATATTCCAAATGTTAAGAAAAGATATAACATGGTTGGGCGTACCATACCATGGCGTCATTTCAACAGACCCGATGGAGCTCTTTTCAGTGTAAAAGCCGCAGTCTCTAAAGCATCACTTTAAAAGGGATAATGGCAAATTTATTTATGTCATCTTTGATCTTACCATGTTATGAATGGTTCGATTACATCTACACGGACTCTCCACTTGCAGTGGTGCTCCGGGAGGTGCAAGTTATGAAACCCCTTTCACAACTCATCAGACATTCGCTAAACTTGTAACTCAAATATTCCTTTCTGCAATCGAATTGTAGAAACATAATTTTGTTGTTACAACAACTTCTACTTCATTTTTGAAAACCTTATGAATGAATTCAAAAGATCCAGACTTACATCTCATCAAGTAAATATCAATATATCTACTTGAGTCATTTCTGAAGATAGATAAATCCACTACTTGCAACAACATTTATTGAACTACACACATCAAAATGTATGATCACCAATAAGTTTGTTGCTCGTTCCTTATGGCCTGTGAACAGTATTTCAGTCACTTCACTTTTCGGAGGAAAGTTGCAAGTGTCAGATGATTCAAAATCAAATGACTTTAAAATCCATCATAATGGAATTTTCCATGCGGGTTTCTCCAATGTGACCAAATGCAGTGCCACACATATGTGGTATTCTTTTAGTCTTGCAACATTTAGCGTCAGTGTTATGGATGTATCATATTTCCATCAATATTCATAACATACATCCCATCTAGGATGGAAGCATGTCCCTTCATGTTATTCATAATACTGAACAACAATTGTTGTTTTTATGAACAACTCTTTTGCAACAAACATTGTGCAATGGGCTAGAGTGTATGAAACTCTAAAATGAATTGTGAAAGTAAACCCAGAGGTAATGTATTATTATCAATATTCATAACATACGTCTCATTCATAATGAAAGTATGGCCCTTATGTTATTCATAACACCAAACATCAAAAGTTCTCTTATGAACAACCTTCTTGCAAGATACCTTATGCAAAGGGCTAGAGTGTGAAACTCTAAAATGAATTATGAAAGTAAATACATAGGGTATACACCTATGGATGGCATAGTAACATTTACTATGTTCCCTGCGTGTATCTAACCTCATTCCTGGCTAGTCTTTCAGGCCATAGTAGTTTTTACATTGAGTTGCAACAGAATGCAATCGAGCGGGTATCTTTGTGATTAACTCACAATACCCAAGAATTAGTGATTAACATGTTTAACCATAATTCCCAAGAACTATATCTTTGACCAGCCTTCTATACATCAAAAACTTGTATGACATTCATACATGAGCTGGATATTCCAGTCTTCTTTCCTTTTGCCTTTATACTTCTAACAGTTTAACTTTCAGTATTTCTCCTACTCTCAGAAGAAGCACCCAACTTAAGAGTGGCGATAGCCCCGGACTTCCTAGGCGTGAAAGTTTCCCTAACACCCTTCGGATACTTCCTTTCTCTTTAAGTTGTTGTTTTATTCACCATCATCATATGACAGGCATTCTTCTGGATCCCTCTCTTATCAGTCTAATGCATAGTAAACTCCTTTACTAATAGTTTGCAAACAAACATTGCTTTGGATATCTCATATCTTTTAGCCTTTGTCTGTCTCTGAAAATGATTTTCAGATTCCATGAATATCACATAACTATCCAAACTTTCGAAGTTTGGGTCTCATGGAAGCAAACGTATTGCACTAGACTGAAACAGAATTCTAGCTTTTGGATCGAAGGACGAGAGTCACATGATCCATAGCATTAGCGGGAGAATACCGAAAGTATGCGATAGGACAAAGTCCTTCTCGGCACTATTGAGGACAATCCTCACATTACGTTACCAACCGTAAAGTTTTAACCAGATATTTAACAGCTATTCAATTTTAATAGGGAAGGTGGAAACGCGAGCCATTATTCTACAACTATTATGCAAATCACACTTAGACAGTGTTCAAAATTAATTGCACTGAGAATTAAAAGAATTAATTCTACAGGGCACTCCCACTCAAATCAATATCTCTCATAATTGATTGTGAGTGATACAAGATCCACATTTCAATTCAACGCCATTGATGTGGACATCACTGATGACGAGAATTTCAATTGGTGGGCAAACATGCCGATCACATCTCTATGTGACTCCTGTTCATCTTTCGATGGGCGTGTTCCGAGCTCAGGACGATCAAGCCAGAACGTCAAGACAACCAAGTGATCTCGCTGCGAGGTCTGACCTCACCCGCCTCACACTTCTCTAATCGTTCGTACCCATGTGGACATGGCGCACCCCGAAAAGTTAGGTGCCGTGACGGTGCTACACTTGGGAGAACACTAACTACTTGATTTTTTTTTGAGAGATCACCCTAATAAAAGCGACTACCGTGCAATCAAGAAGGGTGCATCATAAGGGATAAACATCTCAGGCAATTCATAATAGCATGATATGGTATAGCCCTTTCTGACGGAGAAGTCTTTCATTTCTTCGTCTTCGGCATTCGCGTCGGTGTTCACCTTCGCGAAGATTGCCACCACCTTGTCGATGCACCAAATAATATTGCTATCTCTATAGCTAATAAAATAAGTGCATTACATAAGGTTGACACGCAGGTCATTAAAGTGCAATCATATGGCTCCAGCCATCATGCCGAATCATGACACGCAGGTCATGTTAATCAATTTACATCATATAGTCATCTCATACATAATCAAATTATTATGAACACTGCTATACCACATCACATGCACAGGCAAACCATCCTGCAAAACCATGTTAGACGCCTCTAATCGGTTCATGCAAAATTTTATTTTTCGTGGCTTCTAAGGTTTCGAAACATACCGAAGCTACCAACGTCCATCATCAAGTATGATAATTTAAGTTGCTAGATTAACTTTCCAGGGTGTATGAAACACGAGATAATAAAATCTCGAGCCCCATACTAAACTTCGTCATACGCGTGACCCCCGTGCAGATCATATCTGCATTGCCCTTTCGTCTGCGAAACATCCATCTTTCTCAACTATGGTGGAACCCAAAGAACTGTTAGCACTTCGTTGATCTGTCAATCAGCATACTCAGGAGCAGCATGAAAGGATCGCGGATTGCCAGAACTTTGTGAGATTCCACCATGCCGTCAAGATCAGGACTACGCAAATTCCAGGGAAGCAACAAGAACATCGGGTAACAGATTTCATCTGCTACCCGCACAAATAATTTTCAGCAATAGATCTCATCTACTACCTAATTATATTGTGCAACACCCATACATCTCTATGTATTCTAGATCGCAACCTGCATCTACGCATAGCACGGCTCTTGATGCCACTGTAGGGTAACGTAGCAGAAAACAAAAAATTTCCGACCTACGTACCAGCCCAGGATCACTATGGAGACTGCATACAAGGTTTGATCTGTTTCGTTACCGACTCCTAGCGCAGCGGAAGTAGAGTCGATGACGATCAGCGGTGCAGATCCCCGCAGCTAGGATTTACAACCTCCCAACCGCGAGGATGTATACCCTCATCCGCCCTCGGACAGCCCTCCGGGAGGCGGTCGGACAGTCCCTCGGACGGTGTCACGGACAGCCCTCCGGGAGGACCATCGAAACTCGGACAGTCACTCGGACAGCCCTTCGGGAGGACCATCGAAACTCGGACAGTCACTCGGACAGCCCTTCGGGAGGACCATCGAAACTCGGACAGTCACTCGGACAGCCCTTCGGGAGGCGCTCTCGAACTAAGACCGAAACTACGATCTCTCTACAGAGTTGCACACATACGGTGTCATCTATCCGGCAGGGCTTCGCCGTCCAGAACTAGTTCCCACCAGAACCCAGACAGCCTTTCGGCTCTACGAAACTATTTCGCTGGGAGGGAGAGAGAAGCCAGAAATGTCATGGCACTTGTATGTGAGAAGGAGTATGTTTTGGGCTGCCCCCTCCACCTCTATTTATAGGAGAAGGAGGGGTGGAGGGGCTGAAATTTCAGCCACATCCATCCATGTCATCTCCAAGATATTTTGGAGCAAAAGCCCAAAAAGGTGGCTTTCCAAAAAGTAACCATAAAGCTGATTTCACTATTCACGACGACATTTTTCAGCGTCTGTTCGAACTGAAAATATTTATGTGGGCTTAGAACATTTCCAGTACCCACTAAAATAACTTTCAACGCGATCCGAAACAATTCCGGTTTAGTGATTTTCATCTGCGAAAAGCATCTGAAGCGGTTCCGGCAGCTCCGGAACATTTCCGGTTTTCATCCCGGAAAATTCCAGAAAGTTTCCAGAACGATTCTGGCACCCTCCAAGAATTATCAGGCATGTGCCGAAACCATTTTGACTTTATGGTGTACTCCGAAACAACTTTTCGGTTTAGTGATTTTCATCTGTGAAAAGCAACTAAAGCGGTTCCGGCAGTCCGGAACATTTCCGGTTTTTGTCTCTGAAAAATCTCAGAAGTTACCGAAACAATTCTGGTACCTTCCAATAATTTCCAGGCATGTGTCGAAACCAATTTGACTTTATGGAATACCCTGAAACAACTTTTCAGTTTCACCGGAACTATTCCGATATCCTCTCCGGAACGTTTCCGTTTCGTCCGAAACTTTTTCGGTGATTTTCTCTCAGACTCCCTGTCTAGTATTCAGCAGATAGATGACCCTTAAGCGTGTGACCCTATAGGTTCGGTGAAGTATAGACATGACCCGGAACCCCTTCCGATCAATGATCAACATCGGAGCCGTGGACACCCATATTGACCCCTATACCCACACGAATGAATATTCGAGTGAACCTCCAGTTGCCGTGTGCTATTCCTGTTGCTTCGCGATATGTTACAAATACCCGAGGTGAGACATGTTGGCATCCCCGTGGATCAACAACTTGTCCACTATGCCAGTTACCTCGTTACCGGTATTGTTCTCTTTTCTCGTTCCCGTGTTCCGGCATCCCCGTGATCAAATCACAAAGTGTCTGGCCACACGATGATGGATACCGTAACACCGAGAGGGCCCAGAGATATCTCTCCATCGTCGGAGGAGCAAATCCCAATTTTGAGCTATCGAGTTACTTGACATACTTTTCCATGAACCCGTAAGCCGCCGTAATAGCCACCCATTTACAGATGACGTTTAACAAACCCCAAAGTTCATGAAGCAAGCATGAAGAAACTCGATACTCTCATGGTCTAAGGAATTATGCAAACGTTAACCATCTCTGTGTTATTAACCATTAACTAGTGACGATTGTATCTCATAGCATAACATCAATTCGGGTCGATTCAACACAAGTGTTCTACCAACATTGCGCCCTCAAAATTGCCGGCATAGCCATGCCCATGATCAGGAAAACAGGATCATCATGCAATACTTGAGCCAGTCTTAGAGGCTAGACTAGGAATACATTTTACCGTTTATTATTCCACACGTGCATATGAGTCTTCCTCCGAGCCTCGTGGTTATTGTAGACTCGAGAACCATAGCAGTTATAGCATGGAACATAAACATAATTATGAACAGGGAGATAATCAATAACATTTATTATTGCCTCTAGGGCATATCTCCTACAGCAGCTCCCCCAGTCCCCCCTATCCAGGCCGTGAGGACGCCTTGACGATCCCTCGCCGCTCACCATTTTTTGGGGCTCCTAAGCTGGGGCTTGAGGAAGGGGGAATTTCTCGCTGCGGTTGCAAGGGTGCACAGCCACAAGCAAGGGTCAAGCATCTATTAAGTAAGGGCAGAAAGGGCTGACGCTTCGAAGTTTTTCCCATAAAGGGGCCCAACTCCCTAAGCGGCATGAGTTTCAACATCTGATATTGAGCTCTAGGTGAAATCTAAAGGTCGGCCGAGGTCTTTAACTCTGTTCGGAGAATAAAAGCACGGGAACTTGTCTGTCGAGCCAAGACTCCGGAATGTGAAGGACGACGACTTCGGCATCGAAGACCAGTTCAGGGGCTAGTGACGGTGTCCTGGATTAGGGGGTGCTAACCGGGCCGACCTGTCTCCTCGGTTGGGCCGATGTACCCCCGTACGTAACCAAGATGGACTCCGGAGACTGTACGTGGGAGGCGTGATCGACGCTGTCTCTGCCGAAGACTTGTAGTACACTTCAAGATTTGTCCAGCCGCCTTATTCCTAGATACTGACATTGTAACCCTAGGTGCCCTCTCTGGCGTGTATATAAGCCATAGGGTTTAGCCCGTAAGGGGGACATCAATGCAACATTGCTTACCTAGCCATAGAAGTTAGACTCATATTACGATCTCGAGGTAGATCAACTCTGTACTCGATACATCTTTATCAATATAACAGAAGCAGGACGTAGGGTTTTACCTCCATTAAGAGGGCCCGAACCTAGGTAAACATTGTCTCCATTGTTTCTGTTACCATCGATCCTAGATCCGCAGCTCGGGACCCCCTACCCCGAGGTCTGCCGGTTTTTACACCGACACATTTGATTCCAACTTGCTTCTATAGTACATAAAATCGTCTTGGTTGAACCCATAGTTCAACATGAAGTTCTTCTTCAAGAAATCAATAGTGATAAGCTCTTCAATCATTGGCTCACATACAGGTTGAGGATAGCCTCTTACATGCACAATGCACCTAAGGAACCACGGTTTACTCGTATACCACCCATTAGCATTAGCCATCTGCAATAGACAAATCCAATAAGATTACATCGTAAACAAGTAAGTAACCCTAACCCTAAGTAATAGGGTAATCATGACCATAACCCTTCCCACTAAGTGTAATCCTAATCCTAACCCTAACCACTATGGTAATCCTAACCCAAACCCTAAGCATAACCACTAGGAAAATGCATAATACACCAACTAGATCCATTAGGATAAAGCTATGATGGATTGAACCTCCTTATGCAAAGGATTTGCGAAAAGAAAAAAAGAAAACTAGGGTTTGCTCAAAACTGTGAAAACTATGATGGATCGAACCAACCAAATCATGGGGGTGGAGTTGATTTACCTTATTGGTTGGAAATGCCTCTGATCCAACGGTGAAATGGAACCGATTTGTGAGAGATTTGAGGAGAGTTGGGGTGGTGGAGAGAGAGTGAGGGGGCAGCAGCTCGGGTGTGTGAGTGGAGAAGAATGAGGTATCAGTGGGCTGGAGGTGGGCCCAATGCATCTTATCCACTGAGAGATGACCAGACGCAAGGGACAGTGGCGTCTGGGGGTGCACCAGAGGCAACAGAAACTTTTGGTCTCTGGTTACGACCCAGACGCCAGGGTCCCTGGCGTCTGGTATACGTGGCCCCTATTGCCAAACGCTAGGGATAGTGGCATATGGGGGTGCACCAGAGGCAACAGAAACTTTTAATCTCTGGTTACGACCCAGACGCTAGGGTCCCTGGCGTTTGGCCCTGGCGCAGACACCACTTCTTTTTTCTCTTCAAATTTTGGCTTAGCAACTTGTTGCACACATTGTTATACATTGCAAATCACACAAAAAATGTGAACATAGCAAATTAGTCTCGAATGACATACATGGTTTTCACATAATCTCGAATGACACAAATAGTCTCGAATCACAAGTTCATCACACACAAGGTTTCTAATGACATAAATAGTTCATCACACACAACAAGTCTCGAATGACACGAAAGTCCATCATCGATGCCGGTGTCTTTTCCCTTTGTCTACTGAGTAGTACGGGGCCATTTCCCCTTCTTGTCGCGTGCCTCATCCTCCTCTTGTGCATCGCGAGCCCTTGCAAACTTTCTTGCCCTCTCTTCTTCACGAGCCTCCTTCTCTTTGCGTGCCCTCTCCTCCTCACGCTTCTTGCGCTCGTTCTTCTCCTTCTGACGACGCTCCCTCTCCTCCTCCCGAGCGAAGGCTTCCTCGAACAGGCGCTGCCTCCGCATGCAATCTCGATATTGGTCCTCTTGGACATCTTTTGGTACTTCGTGATCTATCCAAGTGAAGTACTTGCAAAGTGGAGGAGGCGACTACATAAAAATCATGTTTGTGTTAGTAATATGAGGTGAAACAAATTTACATTATTTGGATGTCACGTCTAACATACCGGTGGTAGGTCATATGCGTTAGTTGGCCGCGCACGATCATGTGCATAGTTGGGACACAAGAAAAATCTTCTACCTTCTGTCCATGACTTTTTGCGGTTAGTGGACACCTTCACCTTGCAAACATCACCACACCAACATGGTGGTGTGGGCACATCCTTCTCCTTCTTCTTGTCCAACCTAGCCTCCCTCCACGTCTTCGGCATGTCCTCTCGGTCGGCGCACGGCGGCCTCGCCCTGGAACCGGATGAAGCCATGCCTACAAGAGGAACAATTGTTAGCAAGACACAAGCAAAGTAAATGTGTAAATACAGTAAAACAAGAAATGCTAGAAATTGTATGAACAAATAATATACCATTCTTATTCAATCAACCATCTGGATTAAGCAAATAACCGAGTGCCGATCCATTATCAACCCGTCCTCTATGACCACCACCACCTCTAACACTTGTGCTTCCTCTACGGCCACCACCACCACCTCTAGCACTTGTGCTTCCTCTACGGCCACCACCACCACCTCTAGCACTTGTGCTTCCTCTATGACCACCACCACCTCTAACACTTGTGCTTCCTCTACGGCCACCACCTCTAGCACTTGTGCTTCCTCTACAGCCACCACCATCACTTCTTCCCCCTCGTTCACCACTGGAGCCTCCTCCACGGCTAGTGCTAGGAATGCCCCACTTCGACGTTTTCCTTTTCTTGCATGTCCGTGCATTGTGTCCCCCATCATAGCACCCCCCACAATTGATAGTGTCAGGAGCCTCCATGAAATGACCGCTACCAAATTGTTTCATGCCAGTGTATCCAGCCAGGTCATCCATATCACCCCTGAACCTCTTAGTTCTCCTTCTGCCCTTGGTCTCCACCTTCAGGAGAGGGTCTGGCTTAATATGGGGGCCATGATACTCAGGCCACTGTGATTGGTCTAAGAAAGGGTGAAATCTAGGCGCCCATGTCAACCTAGTAGCTTCCACATGGAACTCTTGCATCTGCATGGTTTTCCCATCACAAACTGATATGTTTCTCGCCTTCGCCGCCGTTATCAAATGCGAGCATGGCCAATGATACTTACTAGGCCTCTCGCACTGGCACCACCGTGTCTTGAGGTGCACCTCAAATGCGGCACCACCATATGAGAAACCATCTCGTGTTGTGCCACCTGGCTCGTCGATTTGATAGATCATTTCAGTTTTGTCGAATGTGATAATGTTTTGTTGCGAAGACTTGCTTGCTTGAAACTGTAGCCATTCATCAACAATTGTCGGATAATCCATTTTGTCACCTATCCATTTGGCAGTCTCTTCAGAATGCCTCTGAAAGTACTCATTCAGCTTGAAGAAGGTATACTCCACTATTGCAGTCACCGGCAATGAACGGACACCCTTCAGCACATTGTTGAAACATTCAACCATGTTGCTTGTCATGTCGCCATATTGCCTACCTCCATCGTCATGAGCACGTGCCCACTTGTGCTTCTCGCTGAAATTCCTAGTTAAGAACTCTTGCCCCCCTTCCTTCGCCGCTACAAAGAGTTTGTTGTAGCGAGCATCGAAAGCATCGGTGGTGAAGGCCACACATACATGGGTAAGGTCTTTGCTGAGCTCCTTGCTCTTACATGCCCGGTAAAAGTTGGCCACGAAATGCCTCATGCACCATCTGTGATGAAGCTTTGGAAAGCCTGGAATAACAATGTCCACTGCCTTGAGTATGCCATGGTGCCGGTCCGATATGATGCATACCTCCCTAGCCCCAATCACCTTCTCCCTCACATGACCCATGAACCACTCCCAGTTGTCTTGGTGCTCGGAAGGCACCAAAGCAAATGCCACTGGCAACACATTGTCGTTGGAGGAGTGCGCCATTGCTACCATTAGTGTGCCCTTGTATCTGCCTGTCAAGAAGGTGCCATCTATAGACAAGACCGGACGACAATGCTCAAACACCGCCACACATTGTCCATAACTCCAGAAGGCACGGTGGAACACTCCCTCGTTATCATCGACCACATGATACATGCCCGGGTTCCTATGTGCAATCGCGCCCAACAACCTCGGGAGCTGGTTGTATGCTTCTTCGTAACCACCGTACAACATCCTAATAGCATTTGCCTTTGCCTTCCATGCCTTCCCATACTTGACTTCATAACCAAATTGTTTTTTCACCGTCCGCATGAGAAACCTCACTTTGACAGTGGGATCAACGGCTATGTCTTTCATAAATTTGTATCCGAGATACTCAAACGTGAGTTGACGGTGTGTCTTTCGATGGCGGTTTGCACCTATGAGTGGCAACACAACTTCTTAACACCCATTCTCCGGTTTCTTCAAGCTTTCTTGCACGAACCTTCCATGGGCATCCTTCTTGCTCACACTTCACGGTGTAACGCAACTTTATGTCGGAGTGCTCAACATAATATGGCCTATAGTTCCGAATGGCATAGTTAGACAACCAAATCTTCAGCCCGGCCAAGCTCAGAAACTTCACTCCTTTCTTCAAATGAGCATTCTCGTCCTCGTTCTCCTCCCTTGGTTCGCCTGGATCCGGGCATGGTGTTGGCTCAATCGCCGTCATTCTAATGCCACCATCAACTACGGCTTTATGGGCAAGGCTGAGATCTCAAAACAAGTGAGTTCTTTTTTCTAAGCCCGTCAACTCAAAGTACATTTGGTTTTCATGCTTTGTGAATCCATCCTCCTCCAACTCTTCCCCCGGACCTTCGTCATCCGAGTCATACGCATATTGACGCCTAAAAGGCAACTCACGATCCATGTCCTTTTGCGCTATGTACGCATCCAAGTCACCAACATCATTACCATGAAACCCTTCCTCTTGCTCATCGTCATCACCATGAGCATCACCATCCTCTTGAATTACTTTGTCACTAGCAATCACCTCAACTTCATTTGCTTGGCTAGTTGGTGGTTGGCTAGAAGCATTGGGGGCATACAACTCAACCTCATTTGCTTCACTAGTTGGTGGATGGGGACGTGGTTGGCGATAAGCATTGGGGGCATCAACCACAACCATATGATCAACAAGCGGCACGATTGTCCTCTCGGTCATGTCATTCATTGGGGAAGAGACATGCCGGTTCAAGTCAATTGTAAACCGAGGAGGTTCAACCTTGGTGGCAAACAATTCAAGTGACTTGTCTTCCGATTGGGCAACTTTTCCTTGTATACATCCCAATGCAAATCCGAGGTGATAGGCATACTTTTCAAGCGAGATTTGGCTCCAACTCCAATATCATACCTTCCTATTAACTTAACATCATCATTGGGGTCCATCCACTTTAAGACATGTCTCACTTTTGCAACAACCTCCTCATAGCTAGGGCTTGTATCAAAAACCATTGGTTCCTCACCCGTGTCGGCATTGTTACTCAAGAATGCCTCCTTGTCCATATAATGAACATTCACAAGTCTCCCCATCTAAAAACAACATGAATGCATTTAAGGCATCAATGACAATTGTTGGTTATCCAAAAACAATCCATTATATCCAAATCATATCAACACTGCATTATTGTTGATGTCCAAAAAAGTATCATTAATTAACATACACTAAGCAAAGTTTACCCTAAACACTAACTAACCTTAACCCCCAATCTTTCTACTCAACAAGCAAACATTCCTACTACACACTATGCATATCCCTATATTATCAAAGTTAAACAAGACATTCACACTAAAATTAGGGGAAAAGCATAGAACTAGGATTCCTCCAACATGTATAAAATGCTAGCAAAATAATAAGATTTAACCAAAAAAATTGGGTGATTTGGGGGAGATTACCACAAGCAACAAAGTGGTGGAAAGATCCACCTAAGGGAAGCACATTTTGAAGAGGATTTGAGGAGGGGCTTGAGGGGTGGGAGAGAGGGGGAGACCAGCAAGTGTTCCTGTAGCTCGGGGTGGATTGGGGAGAGTGAGTGGGGTGGGTCCCACCCACTCTTCCGTGGGGTTATTCACTTACCAGGACCAAACGCCAGGGTCCCTGGCATCTGGGTCTGTAAACGCCAAGGTGTCTGGCGTCTGGGTCCTTTGCCACGTCAGCCGGTCAACGGACCAACGGGTCGTGCGGGCCAGGGACTAGACGCCAGGGTCCATGGCGTCTCCCGTGCAATCTGGACGCTAGGGATGTTGGCGTGACCAAAATAGGTCAGATTCGAATTTTTTAAAAAAACGGGGTCAATTCAGGATTTTGTTAGCACAAATGTTAAAACACAGATTTTGTCTTGACGCACGCACTCATCGAGATCGTCCAATCCACGTGCCTTTCCTCCCTCCCGCTGATTGTATGTCGACTGCCGACTGCGAGGGGCCGCCGCGTGCGCCACCACGCGTCCGCCCACCTGTCCCCCTCCCCCGTCGACAACATCCCCTGCACAAATACACCTCGGCTCGGCTCGACACGACACAACACAGCTTCTCCCCGTCCGTCCCAATCCACTACCCGCTCGTTCCCCAACTAGCAACAAGCAAGCATCTTCTCGCCGTCTCGCGATGATGAGCGGCGGCGTCAGCGGCATGGAGTCGTCGTCCTCGGGGAGCGCTGGTGCGGCTGCGGCGGGGGCGCAGTTCGTGGCCAAGACGTACGGGATGGTGGACGACCGGGCCACCGACGCCGTGGTCGCCTGGAGGCCCGCCGGCAACAGCTTCGTCGTCGCCGACCCCTTCGCCTTCTCGGAGATGCTGCTGCCCGCGCACTTCAAGCACTCCAACTTCTCCAGCTTCATCCGGCAGCTCAACACCTACGGCTTCCGCAAGGTCGACCCGGACCGGTGGGAGTTCGCGCACGCCTCCTTCCTCCGCGGCCAGACGCACCTCCTGCGCCACATCGTCCGGCGCCAGAGCAGCAAGCGCGGCAAGGACAGCAAGGACGACGAGGACGATGAGGAGAGCAGCGCGACGGCGCTGGCCATGGAGGTGGTCCGGCTGAGGAATGAGCAGAAGGCCACCGAGGAGCGCGTGGCGGCGATGGGGCGCCGGGTGCAGGACGCCGAGCGCCGGCCCAAGCAGATGCTCGCCGTCCTCCTCAAGGTCGTCGGAGACCCCGACGTGCTGCGCCGCCTCGCGGGCAGCTCGGGTAGCGGCCAGGACGAGGGCGCGGAGATGGAGAGGCCGAAGCTGCTTCTCGAAAGCAGGGAGTCCGTCGACAGCGCGTGGGTCAACGGGCTGTTGTACGACCACAGCAACCTGAACCTGGAGGAGGCCCTTGTGCCGGAGCCCAGCGTGGACTTGTACTTCGCCGGAGGCGACGGGTTCGGCTTCGGCGACGTGCAGGCGGTAGGCCCCCCGCCGTACGCTTTTCACATGGGCAGCGGCTACTGACTGCATCCGTGGACGCTGGCTCTCGGTGCCGATGCCGATGAACCCCCACCCCATGCCCCCGTCCCCAACTGCTCTGCTCTGTATGTATGTAGAGAAAGGAAGCTAGCTAGGGGTAGGCTCTGACTTGTGGCTGTGCTGTACAGGAGATTAGTTCTTTACTGTATTTTTACTTTTTCTGATATTATGAGTGCAAGTACTCTACTTTACTCTAGTAGAATTATTAAGCTTTTATCTTTCTTTTTTATAACTATAACATCTGAACTTTCATCTGACGTGACAATAATTTTTAATCTTTTATGTCTCAACCGCATAAAACTCAATAACGTTCCAAATTAGTAATGTTTTGAATTTAGATTCAAATCCAAACATAATGGAGCAAAACTTGATTTAAAAAAATGCTCAAATATGGGCCATCACACGCCACCATTGCCGGCAATGTCAATGTCCATAAATCCGCTCATCATTGATGTCCAAGATACTCCCTCTGTTCCTAAATCTAGTGCGCATAAATTTTCTAGAGAAATTCCACGTTGTAGTGCGTATCTCTAGCGGCAAACGACTTTGGACAAAATTGCCCTCCCACCGAACAGATAGTGCGGCAAACGACTTTGGACAAAACTGCCCTCCCACCGAACAGATAGTGACCCACCTCACTGCATGTACCTCACTGCATGGCTCCATCGCCTCTCCCCCTCCCTTGAGCTTGTTCCCTCTCTCAACCTTCATTTTCCTTCCTATGTGTTTGATCATCGGTCCAAGCGCCTTCTACACAACACCCGCCCCTCATTTCTTCAGCCTCTACTTCTATTGCTTCCTCCCTCAAGGCCTTGGTACTCATTGGCGCCGCCAAGCTTAAAGTGGAACTTCCAGCCTCTGCCCTCACATTCATCTTCATCTTCTAACTCTGGATAGGAGGTATGACTAGATTCTTCTTCTTTGATGGAGTACGTCTCATTGTTCTACAGCACCTATTTGCCACTCCTTCTATATCTAAATATAAGAACGTCTTATATTTAGATACAGACAGAGTAGTACAGAAAACTGTACAGTTTGTTTTCCCAGAAAAAGATTCTCAAATTTGTTTTTAGAATATTTAAACGCAATGTTCAGGATATCGGTAACTTGTAGCTGCTCGGTCGGGTAAGGAGTAGGGATTAATCGGCGAATCGGCCTATTAACTAAATTTGTCGGTAGGTTAATTAGGGCCATATCTATATATCTTAGCTACATAGGAACATGCAATGTACTAAATGCCTAAATATGCTATTGTACACAGTAAATTACTGAATTTAACAAGGAAAAGTGTTACCTTGATGTTGTGATGTTGTTGCACCCGATCTGGAAGGCCATAAACCTGCAACATTAAAAACAAATGCATCAACGTGTGCTCCAAATTAGACATAAGAAATCAAACTTGGCAACTACACATGTCAAGCAAATGATCAATGTCACAAACTCACAAAGACATAATCTGATAATCATATAACAAGGTTCACAAATAGAAATAGGTAGTTCTCAGTTCTCACATCACACGATCACAACAAACAAAGTAGCAAGCAAATCAGCAAACAACACAAATGGAAACATGCAAAATAAGATAGTTCTCGCATCTCAAGTTCACAACAAGCGAGCAAATCAGCAAACAACACAAATGCTCAATGGCTTCAAGGCTTCTGTGCCTCCTCCTCATCTTCAATGTCCTTGGTTGACATCACCCCATCATCGTCGGACTCAAACTCTATCTCTTCATCCATATCATACTCATGTTCAGACTCATCTTCTCCATCGGAAAGAAATTCATCTACTTCATGAAGTTCTCTCACTCTTGCACTCCTACGAGGGTTCGTAGCTTCGGTAGCCCCCATTGCGTCATCAAGAACATCATATGCTATACCCGAGACAGGATCAAACTCATCTTCTTCATTGTATGCATCAGGACATATCCAATCTTGTGCTTGTGTTGCATCACAAGCAAGAACATCACTAGATCTGAATAACTTCTTTCTTTTGTCCATCATTCTTCCATTGAACTGGACGTAAACTAGCTTGTCCCTACGTCGCACATCTAATCTATTTCTCCTCTTTGCATCAACCTACAAATAGTCAAATTTGAAATTAAAGCCTAGGTAGACTACACATATTCTTCCATACACAAGACAAATGACAATTGAGATTGAGAGTTGTCATTTCGAAAGTGCTCCAATTTCTTTCACATCCGGATGCACTTGATGTCAAGTTGAGTATCCTTAGGGCCATCTTTTGCAAAGGAATTTTGAGGGGAGCAGTCGACGACCCCCCTCCTCACCCCTCCTGCGTCGCTCCCGCGAGCGACGGGGAGGGAACCCTAGCCGCCGGACCCTCCTACCCCGTCTCCCTCGTCCCCTCCCCGCCGCCGCCAGCAGGCGCTGACGAGCAAAGCCCGGTCGGTGCAGCGGCGCCGGGGCCCTTCCTTCTCTGCCCGCTGGGATCCGGCGCGGGATGAAGACCTCGGGTGGCGGCACTGGGTTGCCGCGGGGCCCAGCGGCGCGGCGGCAGGCGTGCGGTACCGGTGCGGCCGCCTGGTGGCGGCGTGATGGCGCCCTGCGCTCGGGCGTGGTGCAGCAGCTGCGGTGGATCCCGTCTTGGGAGGTGGCGCGCGGGCGGGCGCCCGGTTAGATCCGGCCGGATCTGGCGTGGGGGGCGGCCGGCGGCGCGGGGCAGTGGTGGGTGCTCGTCTGGGCTCCTGCAGGGGCTGGTCCTCGGCGGCCTGGTCCTGGCCTCGCGCGTGGTGCGGTGGCCAGCCGAGGTTGCGGCGGTCTGCAGTGGATGGGTGGCGGCGTCTAGCGCGGGGCGGCAGGGCGCGGGGGGGGGGGGGGTGCGGATGCTCCGGCGGATCCGAGGTTCCGTCGGAGGGCCATGGGTAGCGAGCGCGGGCTGGCCTTGTGTCCTGCTGGCTCTGGCGGCGCGCTAGCGGCCGGGCTGGCGGGGGCACGTGGCCGGTGGCCGGCGGCCTGTGATTGTGTTGCGGGCTCTTCCCGCGGGCGTGGAGGTGGGGCAGAGGTTGGTTGGTGGCGGCCTGGGCATGGACGGCGGCGATGTGGCATCACGCGGGGAGCCGATGGGGGGGGGCGGGGTCGCCGGAGCGGCTGCTAGGGGGCCGGATTTGCCGTCTGCCATGTGCAGCCCCCATTTGTTGGGTTGGTGTCCGCCTTCGCCGAGTGCGGTTACCGGTAGTAGGCCATTGACGTGGATGGGCCGCCGGGCAGGAGTTTGACGTGGTCCTCCTGCTCGGGGTTTGTTGCTCCTTGTGTGAGGTTAGGTCGCCTCTGGCTACACCAAGGTGGGAGCTTGCGGTTCAGTTGGGTAGGCGTCCTCACGTTATAGCGTCGGGAAGGTCCGTGGCGGTGGTGGGCGGGACAACGTTGTGCCGACGGTCTGATCAGTGCCTCAAGCCACGGTCTTGGCGTCGTCTGAGCTGGTTGCTCAACGATGGCCGTCAGCAGTCACAGAGTCATGCCCCCCCCCCCCCCCGGTCCACCGGGATTGGAGGGGATTGCAGGCGTGGGTGCCCCTACGGTGGTGGCACTGACCCTAGCTCGGTGGCTGATGTCGGGCTTCTCCTACCGTGGTTTATGCACTGTGTAGCGGGCGGTGCACGTTGTCTTGTGGCTTGGATGCCGGGGCGGTGGTCCTGGAAGGCAGTCCGCTTGGTGGTTCTCCGACGGGCTCCATGGCGGTGGTGGTGGCTATACCTCTTGGTTGTGTTTCCGATGGCGGCGCCCCTATCCGGAACTGGGATCTGGACACGTCACGCTCCTCTTGAAGACCTTGTGGTGGCACGGGAGAGCTACCGAGCGAAAGCTATGCGCTTTGTCGCCGACAACGGCGATGCTCGTGGGCGCCGTTATCTTCTTGAAGACGTCGTCGTGGTGCTCCTCTTCGTGCCCGGGTTCCGGGTGAAAACCCTTGTCCTGTGGACTCGACGGCGGTGGCGCTTGGCATCGTTCCCCCTCCTGAGGGTGTTGTCGTGGAGCTTAGGTGTACAAGAGCGTAGTGTGGCATGGGTCTCAGGTCTTCCTGTGGTATCTTTTGGTAGCGTAGTAGCGTGAGTTCTGCGTTTTCCAATTATCTTGGGATCGGCTGTGTAAGAGGGCTACCTCACCATCTTGTATCGTTAGACCGTGTACTTTGGTTGGTTGTTGCTTTATATATAAAGCAGGGTGAAAGCCTGTTTCGAGGGATCTTTTGCAAAGTAGGACATTGTAGTCCATAGTCCTCCCACTACTCTTCTGCATTTACAAGAAGGAAAGTAATATGCAATCAGTCCATAATTTCAGAAATGCAATATGCAAAGATTTTCTTTGAGCATAAGCTTACCGGCATTGAATTATGCATTGTCAATTGCTCTTATGGCAGCCACCTTGCCAAACAAGCCTTCCTTCTTTTTAAACTTATTATTTTCAATGTTCATCACTAAATTTTGCGCTTGACCATCAGCATGATAGAAGGTCTCAACAACTTGGTAGAACCCACTCACGACTTCTAAATCAGCAAAGATGGATGGGTTTGCATAACTATAATATGGATTCAACATGTATGCAACCATATGCAATGGTGAATCAAGCCTCCCTACCATCTTGGAATCCATGGCCGCAGTGATCACCGTATAGTCTTCCTCTGAATGTTCAACAGCATCCATGATTGCTTTTTTTTGCCTCTATTAGCTCACCATAGATTATGGCCATAGATTGACCGTCACTATCAGCCAACCGAAGCACCTTCACCAATGGCTCAAAAACCTTGCATAGACCATAGTACATACCCAAGTATTAGTCAACACTCAAGACTGCACAAAACAGCCACTAACTAGAAGTCTAGAACATAAAACAGCCACTAACTAGAACATAAAACAGCCCATACCTTGATGCAAAGAGACACATTTTTCCAATAGCCCCTACTCATGATTGTGGCATGAGTCAACTTTCCTTTCTTTGTTCTTGTGTGCTTGCATTCTTCCCAAGCATCACAACAAACCATTGCTCTTAATTCCTTCTTCTTAGCAGCCAAACTTTGCAAAGTAAGGAATGCCGAAGCAAATCTTGTCACTCCCGGTCTCACAATGTCTCTCTTTTTGGTATAAGACCTCATCAAGGACAATGTTTTATGATGTGCATAAAGGAAAATAGTCATGTCCTTGGATTTAGTGATTGTAGGACCAAATTGTTTCAACCTCCCAATAGCTTCTACCATTAAGTTGAGGGTGTGAGTTGCACATGAGGTCCAAAAAATCTTTGGCCATGAGTCTTTGAGCAATGCCTTTGCTCCCATGTTGTTGCAAGCATTATCTGTGACTACTTGCACAACATTATCAGCACCTACAAAGCAATGAATGATACCAGCAATGAGTGAAAGAAAATTGATGAAAAGCAATGAAAGGAACGATGGAAGTAATGAAATAGTTAAGATTCAGATTCATACCAAGTTGGGCAATGCATTCATTCACATAGTTGAAGATGTATAGACTCGTGTGTGCATCAGCCGATGCCTCTTTTGATTCAAGAAAGGCAGTCCCCAACTTGCAATGCACACACAAGTTCATTATGCTCCTCCTTTTCTTGTCCGTCCATGCATCGGTCATGACCGAGCACCCAAATTTCACCCTCACTTCTTCATGTGGCTTCAACAAATCCTTGGTTCTTTCCACCTCTTGCACCAACATCTTCTCTCTAATGATATGTTGGGAAGGTTGCTTACAATTAGGACCAATCCGACCAATGGCCTCCGAAAATGCTTTGAAGTCATCATCATTGATTACGTTGAAAGGGATAGTTTTCTTATACATCCATCTAGCCAAATACTTCCCTACTAAATAACTTCTCTGCTTGTCAATAATTTCATTCATAGTTTGTTGGAACTTGTTCTTTGCCAATGGGATGGAAGGATCAATTGGATGCACATATTGATCCATAGGACCTGTCTTACGAGATCCACCTTTCCCAATTGAAGAAAGCTCCTCCTTGTTGTCGTCGTCCTCTCCAACCTCAACGATCTGTTTGTTCACTTCAGCTCTTAGTTCTTTGTCATGTTGTTGCTTCAACTTCTTCTTAATCCTTGCTGCCTCACATGAATCCTTACATTCTTTTTTGATGTTCTTTCGTGGCCACTGTGCAACTTGCAACATGACCTCTGACTTGACCAACATGTTGCTTCAATCTGCTTATCCCTCCACCCATCTTCTTTCCACACAACTTGCATTTCACCCTTTGTAAGTCATCAGGATCATACAAGACTCCAAAATCCCACCCCATATCATCCGAATTTCGCTTCAAAGATGGAGCATTTGCAGCGCTAGAAGCAGCTACAGATTGCTACATATCAACAAATACACCACATTAGACAATAAGCAGCAATAGCATATAGCACGGAGCAAGAGCAGCACATAGCAGCAGCAGCAATAAAGGAGAGGCAATAAGCAGCAGCAGCATATAGCACAGAGCAGGAGCAGCATATAGCATAGCACAAAGCAGATCAGCATATAGCAAATTAGCACATCTGCACATGACATTACTACATCATACAACAAAGAGTGGAAAAGGAGAGGACAGAGCAATACCTTGCTGCTAGCGGACGCCATGGACTGGATCCTGGAGGAGTTGGGGGAGGGGACGACTGCTTGGGGAGGGGGCGGCGACCTGGAGCAGGAAGAAGAAGGGATGCGAGCTCAGGGAGAGGGAGGCGAGCTCAGGGAGAGGGAGGCGAGCTCGTCTGCCGTGCTGCTGGTGCTGGTCTCGAGGAGGGGGGGGGGGGGGGCGGCGAGCTCGATAAGGAGGAAGAGGCTTGGTGCCTGGATCCTTGAGGAGTGCAGGTGCCTCTCGCGGATGGCGCCAGCAACTGCTCGGGGCGGCGGCGGCTGCTCCTAGCCTCCTCCAACAAGGGTTACTACAGGAGGGGAGGGGAGAGTGAGAAGGGAGGGAACGGGCTGACCTAAAGCAACCAGTTTTGGGGTAAAGGAGAGAATGGGGCAAAATTTTGGAGCCCAAATTTCTCTCCCTCTATTCAGTTAATCGACCCAGTAGGATAAAGCGGCCTTAATCCGCTGGGCCAGTTAACGCAATGGATATGCTGTTATCGCATCCGTGACCTACGGATTCAGGATTAACTAGCCAATTACCTTAAATATCGGCCGATATTTTGAACGGATTCAGGATTAACTGGCCGATTACCTTAAATATCGGCCGATATTTTGAACAGTGTTTAAACGTTGATTCTCATGCAATTTGCAAATAAATTGGCTAGATACACTGAGAACACAGCTTCACATCTCAGGCCTACATTCTCCCGTAGAAAAAGAAACATCTCACAAAACAAACAACAAATGCTACTTGGGTAAATTTGGCATGCACGTAACAAATTCATGGAACAGATTGGATTTTTGATGGCATACGTTTCTGGAACACCGATCCATCAAACATGGGAACTGTGCATATGAAACACTTTCAAATGATGAACGTAATTGTTGTAAAACTCAGTTCCGCCGTCGGTTTGGACAGAACCCACGGCCAAGACAAAACCGGGAGCGCTAGAAACAGGAGGTAGGCCAGAGTTCTCACAGGAGCATGTGTCTCTGGCATGGTAGATGCCAATCAACCCTGAACCAACAGGCAACCCTGAACAACAATGAATTACGACGACTCTTTCTTCTCTTCCGGCTCCGGTTCCTTCTTCGCCTCGGGTTCCTTCTTCTCCTCTGCGGCCTCTTCGAAGGTCTCTCCTGGGACGAGCTCTGGGACATCATCATCGTCGTCCTGAGCAGCACGAATGCTGGCGCCAGCCTCACCACCAGGCATCTGCTTCTGGAACTGCTCAGCAAGCCTCCGCAGGTTGTCCAAGTTATCCGGGCCTGGCAAAAAGGAATTTCATATGAGACATGGTATTAAAGGGACTTGCTTGGTTCAGATGTTTTACTGTCTTTCAGTTCAAGTATGATGGTATTCACACAGTGAACGAGACATTTCACCAGAACATAGGCAATTATTGGACTAGACTAATGTGAGAATGTAAAGGTAAAGGGACATACCCAGTTGGTTGATAATTGTCGGCAGCAGATCTTGCAGCTCTGTGAAAAATAAAAGCCAAAGATGAAATTGCAGTTACATCAAGTCAAAGAATGTAGTGCTCACAATCACAAAGAACATATATGGTACAGCTGGAATTTAATGGTTCGGTTTGCATCAACTTTTATTGCATATGTAAATCAACTCAAAGAAGAACAAGAATGAAAAATATATAGCATGTAGCAAGGTGTACATCTTCAACCTCATGATATTATCATTAGTAAACTGTAACATTACTTCGGAAACATAATGAGACTACTAACTATTTTGTACGGAAGTCATGTACAAGCAGTTCAAGTTGATATCATATGCCATCTACATTATAATATTTATGTACCCATGAAACTTAAAAGTAGATGTACAAATAAAGATCAGATCACTGCCAAAGCAGTTAAGAGATATTTATGTTGCTCCAGAGAAAGAAGGCTACTTAATGAAACAATTAAGCCATGAAGATTCTAAAGCAGGAGTTACTTTTAGTTTGTGGTGTTCCACTGACTACCCATGTGTTTGCAGCAATGGATGCTTGCACTGCAGGAATCCAAGAAATACCAATGTTAGAACAAATGTGTGAGCAGATCTTTCATTCTGTAAAAGCAATGGTTAAACATGCAACATTTCACCTTTCGGGTTCTGAAATTGGATGACCACATCATCCTTGAAAATGTTGACCTCTTCAATACCAGGAATGGTGTTCACTCCTACTCTTTTCAAGGTGCTTTGAAGCCTCTTGTCATCAGTGGTCGTGGTCTTGTGAACGGCCTTCTTCTTCCTGTCATCAGTGGAAAACTAAGTACTATAACAAGAGGAGAAACGTTTCATGTTTTTGTACTCTATAAGCTGATATGCGTCCACTAAATGGCATTCACTGACAGATGAATTTAGAAATGCGACCAGTATGTTTGGATGATGGTCTATGCTTAGATAGCATGCTTCATATTTGGCATTTCTACATAGGATAAAAGCAATGGTTCACTGGGCACAAATTATTCATTTCTAGCAAACATTTTAGGGCTGAAACAAACGATTCACACAGGTAGAATGGATATCTGTAGAATAGATAACGTGCTGGAAAGCATGAAACACCACTGCTCATAGCAAAACCAATGACGCTACTTATGGACGACAGTAACAAGGTTAACATAGAAGCACCTGCGCACGCTGCCCTTGCCCCCGGTGCGCACGGCACCGGCCATCTTCTTTAGCTTGTCGACATTCATCTGCACGACACACAGGAGTTCTTGCGTTAATAGCAGGACAGGGGGGCAAGAAAGGGATATCCCAGCACTCTTGGTCAACGACATGGCAGTGGACAGTCACTGACTACACAGACCACGCATGCTCTTCAACCAAGTAGCAGAGCCATGGCGCAACTGCTACCCTACCGACCCCGAATCCACCTTGAACGACAGAGCAACCAGATCGAATCTCACGAGCGCTCACTCATCCGGCGCCTGCCTACCAGTCCACCGGGCAAAATCCGACCTAAGCCAAGCACATCCGCTGCAAGAACAACGGGAACCAAGACGCCAACCAGCGAATCCACTGGCAGGACGGATCGACCGCGCCGTACCATTCCAAGACCCGCCCGCCAGCCCGCCACGCGATCAAATCAGACTAGAAGCTGCGGCGGCAGAGCGTAGCGCCGCGAGGAAAGGGGGGGAGGAGATGGGCGCTGGGGTCTCACCTTGGGCAGGCGACGTCGGCGGCGGCGGCGGCGGCGAGGGGAACGAGGGGATTAGTGGGAGAAGATAGGGGTCGGGAGGCCAACCACTGCGAAAGGGGGCTTGCTTTCCTCTGCTCGGCTCGGTGTTAGGGTTTTATCAACCGCGGGGCCGATCCTGGCCGTCCGATCCGGCCGCGCACGTGGGGGAGGTGAGGTGAGGTGAGGTCCTCTGTTCTCACTTCTCAGCTGTGCCAAGGCATCTGGCCTGCCAAAGCTTTGGCTTCCAACCAGACATGCCTCTAGCACCAAATTGCAAGAGGAAATGGATCTTTGTAGAGCATGGAGCTATATAGTCGTTGCTGTAAAATTGGTCATTTTGTTGGGATGATTTCGGTATATGATTGACGTATGATGGAGTTACACTGCAAGAAAGAAGGTGTGGTTGAATTAGCAAACGCACGACGGAAAAAACAAGCGTCTAGTTTGTGCACCTTTACTCCTTTATTTATCACTTAGTCATGTCGCAAAAAACATATGTTATGTAAGAATTCGTCTAGGGGCAGGTGATAATAAGACTTAGGTGGCAACAAAAGGGGGCGTAAATGGTCGTGGTTGGTGCACTCGCCCGTGACACGGAATCTTTTTAGGCATCTTTTTGTCAAAAACTATTTTACCATAGCTAAAGAAAACCAACATGAAAGAAGCATATTGCATACACAATAATTAAGGGAGAAAGAAAAACGGAGTTATCAAAAGGAAAAAAAAAGGAGCAACCAACAAACTTCACTTTGTTGTCTTGCCCATTGAAGATGTCACACACTATCTTGGGAGAAGGAGACACTATATAATTCTATAAAAATTCAGATTTGCTAATTCTCGGTCGCCCAAGAAATAGTAAAATCTTGATCAACAGTGTAGTCGTCTAATCTGACAGGGAGATTCGTGTGGATTTTGCCTTTCGGTTTTCCTGTCACGAACCAAACCCGTGACCTTCTGAAAGCATATGTTATGTCTTTATCAACCGAACAATAAACTGTTTTTTAAGTGTTAAGATTGCATTTATATATCCACTTTATAGCATTTTGATTTGCATTTTCCCTCGTTCTTTGCATTAAAAGTTTAAATTTGTGTGCATAGCCAACTAGATAAGAATGTACTATTCCAGAGAGCAAAGACAGTAGTTTATCTCCATGCTTATTTACTTTTAAAACCATTTCCTTACTTTTCAACATTTTTATTCTATATTTTCCCATTCCTTTACATTTATTACTTCCATAGTTTTACTCTACTAAAGGCTTTCTTCCTATCCTGCATAGAAAATGCATCATCGATTTAATTCTATTATCTATTTTGTTAGTAAATTTCTCCTTTTTATTTATTTAAACATACAAATTCTTTTTTTTTTTGCAATGCAGTGATTTTTTGTGTATTCGTTCATTTTAGCTATTTATATGTCTAGTTAAAAAATGTTGAACTAAATGTGCATGAGTGTGTTGCAGCTACTTTTAAGTACGCATGTTTTGTTATTTAGTATTCAATCATTCATTCACGTTTTATTTATTGATCTATTTTTAGCTATATATTTTTTTCATATTATAAGTAGTCCATAAATTAAAATTTATAGCACTAAAAACTTTCAATCTAATTTTATTTGGTACCCTATTTTTTCACCGGTAACACATTCTAAAGACCACAATCACATGAATAATATATGCACAACTCTGGTGCTAGATTAAGATTGCATGTACTTATTTGAAGTTTTCCATTATTATTTTGTTGTACTGTGTTTCCTTTCATATTATAAGAAGCCCCCAAAAATTACTTTCTAGTAATAAAACAATATTCTTCTTACATTCATGTAAATACTTTTTGGACCAACTGCACGTTCCAGAAACCACAATTGCATAAATGGTATATGTGCAACTCTGGCATTAGGAATGTGCAATTGTGATAAGTCACACATTCGAATGATTAAGATTGCACATACTTATTTGAGGCTTTTGTTCGATCCCTTTTGTGTTTATTGGCGACGACATATTTGATTTGTTTTGTCATATTTTAAGAAGTCACCTAAACTTTGTAAAATTAAAACATTTTACTCTCATTTATTTGGTTTTTGTTTCTTGAACTAGTTGCATAAGACCACAATCACACCAAAACATTTTTGTGCAACTCTAGTACTAGGAGTGCACAAGTGGGGTAAGTTTCAAATCTCAATAATTATGATTGTACACACTTGTTTCAAGATTTTCTTCCATTATTCATTTTTTGTTTGTTGCTCACAATAGTTGTGTGTTTATAGGTAACAAGATAATACCCCAAGCGTTGTTGTGGGAATTTATAGCAATAAAATGTGAGATGATTTTTGCTAAAAAATAAAAATAAATGATGATGTGGAGGGCCTGCATGTGCTTGTTGATGTGGAGGCTTTGCATGTGCTGGAAAATGAAATATGGAGGGCTTGCATGTGATTGATGATGCGGAGGGCTTGAATGTGCTAGAAAATAGGTAGTGGATTACAACTACTAGATGATACCCGACACGTTGTTGCGGCAATATTTTGCAATATATTTCGATGAGATTTGGTTGTATGAAACATGGATATTTGAAAATAATATGAGAACTAAAATTCAAAATGCATATGATTTATTGTGTTGGATTATTATATAGTTGCAAAAAAAGCATTAAATACAAATATCATAATAGACTAGAAATTCTCATGAAAGACTGCATGTTGAGGGCTTTTTCTTATGCATGGTTGAATGTTGAGGTGAGCCTTTTCCCATGCATGTTGAATGTTCAGGTGGCATGATTGCATGTTGAGAGAACTAGGTTAGTGGGGGCTAACTATTTAGATAGAGAAGATTCTAGTGCACATTTGCATGTTGAGGTGACTTTTTCTTATGCGTGGGTGCATGCTGAGGTGTGCCTTTAATTTTCCCATGCATGGTGAATACTTAGGTGGCATGCTTGCATGTTGAGTGAAATAGGTTAGTGGGGGCTAACTATTTAGATTTAGAAAACTTAATAATAAATAGAATGTGAGATGATTCATTGCTAAAAACTAAAAAATGAAAAATGATGATGTGGAGGGCTTCCATGTGCTTGATGATGCAGAGGTTTTGCATGTGTTGGGAAATGAAATGCTGAGGTTCTACATGTGTTGGAAAAATAGGCAGTGGGTTGCAACTATTTAAAAATATAGGCAGTGTGTTGGAAAAAAAATTGTTGGTATTAAAAATATTCTCGTTTTGTATAGGCCCTTTTTTTTCCTGAGCAGACCATATTTTTGTTAGTATTGTTCAACATATAAAAGGTATGTTGTGTAGTATAAATTCTGCTTATTTCCATGTTATTTAGGTCCCTATTTTATTTTATTTCTTAAGAGTAACAGTCCTCCCCCTAAAAGTAACCATAAGTAAAAGTAGTACTCCCTCCGATCCAAATTAATTGACGCTGCTCTAGTACAAAGTAGGTAGTACTTTGAAATGAGTTTCACATTCTAGAAGCAAGAATTGAAGCATGGCTGAGCTTTATCAGTGCTTAACCTAACTAATGCCTCTGTAAACTCAACTCAACGTACTCATCACAAATAACTCAACTTAACCTAACTAATGCCTCTGTACACTGGCACACAATGTTCTAACAATGGCGAGAAAAGGACAGCGAGTAGCACTTGGAAAGAGCCATTTTAAGTGATGCTCAATTGCTCATGGAGGGGTGGCAGCATCATTTCCAGCCTTCTGAATTATTTTGTCCATGCAGAGGAAACAAGGCATATCTAAGATCAGATGAAAAATTACAACCAGTCATAGATGCAAATCGAACAGGGCAGGTAACGGGTGTGGAGTTACCGATGTATTACGATCCTTCAGGACGTCTTCCCATTCTTCATCACCTACTGTGACTCCTTCCCTGCCAGAGGCCAAGTCCTGTACTCTGCGCAGACAAATTGTATCACTTTCAGTTTCAGAGTTTTCGGCAGAGCATCCATGTTCATCTTCACATGGTAAAAGTAGTTTGGACTGTCCTTCACCTGTAACAGATGAAAAGAAAAGAAGCTCAATACAGGGAGATTAAACCATGGTGAACTAAGCACAGCAGCATCAAGCCTCAACGCTTCTCTAAAAATAGGTAATTCCATTTGTATGCTTGATGAAATTCTTACCCGATTATGTACGATAGAAACACCATGCAAACAGCTAGCAAGCCAAATTGCAGTGACGAAATAAACTTATGGAATAGGATGAACATTAAGAAAGAAATCACCCAACTACTCCAAATGCAGATGTCCAGGAAAAAGAATCAATAAATTAGTTTCATAAAAAGCATGGTATAAACACAGGACCGTAGAAAGCAGACATGCCCTGTTCTCAAGATTTCTTCTATTTTATCCACAAGCCTGTCATTACCCCGAATAAGGTCTTTAGCACTCCTGGAATCTAGAGCCTCTGTGGCATAAAGAAAAGGTTAAATAGGCATGCAAGTTTGCTCAAAGGCCATCAGGACCAGAGAAACGCTGATCAAAGCAACATTTACGGAGCAACATAATCACTAAAACCTGTACATCTGAAGTTCTGAACACACACAAAAAAAAAGCTACACACAAGAGACTTTACAAGGGATTTACAGTGCAAGAGAAAAAGATCATATACAAGAGTACTGATGTGAAGAAAAATAGTGATAACTGAACCGTCAAAAGAAGTGATATGTGAGCTGGCTGTTAGGTCTCAGGAAGAAAAGCTCAAGACCTTCCACTACTCAATAACAGAGATTGCGAAATACAGCAACATTACTGCTAAACAGCAGAAGAAATCACTCAATTTGAAAACAATGGATTTTATATCAGAACAATTTTGACTCCATTCAATATTGTCATAATGTCAATATGTATTCAATCGGATCAAATAAGAAAGGCTGGGACATTAGCATGCCAGCATCTATATTGCAGCGGCTGGAGAATATTATGAAATAGGATGAACATTTTTTTGCGGGTGAAATAGGATGAACATTTTATCAAGATCTCAACCACCTAACTAGTGCAAATGCAGATGTCCAGGAGAAACACCAGCAAACTAGTTCCACCAAACACAGGGATCCTAGTACAAAGCAGAAATATCTTGTTCTAAAGATTACTTCTACTTTATCCATAGTCATTATCCTGAATATGATTTTAGCATTCTTAGAATTTAGAGCCTCTGTGACATAAACAAAAGGTTAATTAGGCTAATTAGACATGATCCTCAATACCCATATACTAAAAACATCATCTTGAAAAATGAAACAATCAAGAATTCGCCGCAAGACCCCTCTGCTGAGAGCAACGGCGTAGCCAGGATTGGCCAACGCCCCGGGCCAAAAATGAAGGGCTAAAAAAATTCTCAAAGACTGCCACAGTTTAAAGGCATACCAAAAGTAACCCTCATCTGCAACTGATAAGAATCCCAATACAATATCTAATAGTGCTTCATCTGACAATGTAACACATAACAAAACACAATATAAAGGATAAATAATACAAAAGAGGGTACCAAATCAGAGGTTGTTTGATTTTAGCTTCCCGCAATTACATCTTCAATAGTAACAGATGATTCACCTTCAAGTATAAAATTTGATATGCAAGTCAGTGCATAGAAAGCAAGTAAAAAAATTCTACTCGATGTAAAATATGAAACATTACCTCTAGGACGAGGTAAAATGCCTTTGCGTGTGCGATAACCCTGAAATCGCTCAATGATCTTTGACTCTTCAGCAGTAACAAATACATCTCGCTCAATGTAACATACCATTCTGTGATTCAACCAATCATCACCCATCTTGTTTCTCAAGTCAGTCTTGATAATGCTCATTGCTGAGAAGGCTCTTTCCACGGTTGCGGTTGTAACAGGTAAAATCAATGCTAACTCAACAAGACGGTAAACCAACGGAAAAGTTGTGTGCATATCAGTCAAAACCATCTTCATGGCAAGATGACCAAGGTCATTACAATTCATCAAATGTGGATCAGCTCTTGCTTCATGAATGAACGAGTCCAATTGGTTTCTAAGGACAAAACTAACCTCATATGCAGAGAAGTCAGCAGCATACATATTAGCAAGGTCAACAAGCTTGTCTTCATTGTAATTGGCAAAAGAATTCTTCGGATCAAGACAAGCAATGCATCTTAATAATTGGGTAGATCTTTCAGTAAAGCGGTTGTTTAATTCCACAATAATTTGATCATGCACCACATTGAATATCTCATTTCTGAAATAATGGTGGTAAGTTTCCAATTGGCCACCCCAAGTTCTTGAACGACCATTAGCAGTTCTTGTATCTTCCATATTTGGCACTACAATATTGTATTTGAGACAGAAGTCAGTTACCTCTTGGAAGAGCTCATCCCAACCACTCTGCCTTATCTCTTGCATTTTGTCCATTGTGGTTTTAATCAATCCCACGGCACGCACAATATGCTGTTTTTTCTGTTGCAAGCTCTGTGATAGATCATTAGTCTTGCCCAATAATCTAATCATAAGATGCAATATGAGAACAAATTCAAATGTTTCCATGTGCTTTATCAACCCCCCAGCCAAGGTTCTTTGTGCAACATTATCAGCATCATTATACAAATTTTCTAATACCTTCAGAACTAGTTTCCACATAGAAATAAGTCGACACAAGGTCCTATGATGTGACCCCCACCGTGTATCACCAGGTCTTGCAAGGTTAGTTAATTGGTTTTTCCCTTTCCCCCCAGGAAGTTCCCCGGCCTCCACTTGGCGCACAAATTCATCATGTTGCTCTTGGGCTAATTGATCATGTCTTTTACATGAAGCATTAACAATGTTGACAACCATGCTAGTGTATTCAAAAAAATCCCTTACTGATGAACAACACTTTGCAACGGCAACAACAACTTTGCAACCCACGAAATTCCCCTCTCATATTTGAAGCCCCATCGTAACCTTGCCCTCTCAAATTAGACATAGACAAGCCCTGAGTGGCAAACATACCATCCAAAGCTACCTTGAGTGAAGCTGCTCGCGTGTCAGGAACATGCTTTACTGCAATAAACCTCTCAATCACCTCCCCTCGGCTGTTGAGATGCCTACATAAGACACAATTGCATGATTAATATATAACAACTTTCAGAAAATAAATGCACAACAAGACACACATACAATACAAGCAAAGGCACTGACCTCAAACACATAGGAATCAGTGCTTTGTGGTACAATAATACTTGGAACAAGGATTTGCGAGGAGGAAACGCGGCGGATATTTCTGTTGAATTCCTAGTCCTTTGGAGAGTGCTAACAAATGCCAATGTCAACCTCCAGGCTGGGGTGCCTGATGACATTTCCTGGAAACTTGAAGCATCAGGAAACTACTCTGCAAGGTCTGCTTACATCATGCAGTTCAGTAATTCAGCGCCCACAAATTACAAAAAGCTGATCCAAGTATTAAGTTCAGAGAGCAAAAACATCTAATAGATACCCTGATGCCTCCTTTATATCAAACTCAAAAGGAAATTAGGATTTGGGAGTGGGCACTGGGCAGAGGGGGAATACCTGGCCGGCTCGCCGGACGGTGGCGGGAGTCCGGAGGCAGGGCGAGGTCGCCGGACGAGCAGTCGGTGCGGTGTCGCTGGACATGGACGGCTGGACGAGAGGCCGGGCTAGGTCGTGGGACGAGCGGCGGGTTGCAGCCGTGCAGGCGAGTTCGCCGGAGGAGCAGATGGACGGGGTCGCCGCCTCGCCAGACGAGCAGATGGACGGGGACACGGCCACACGGGGTGGCTGAGCGGCGGCCGGCGGGTGGCCTTTGCACGGCGGCTGGCTGCTGGAACGGCGGCTGGCTTCCTGATGCGTAGGGTTCCCCTTCCCCTCCTGGTTCGATCTGGTTACGAGGGGCCGAGGGGGCCAACTGCTGGGCTGGGCTGCGCCTACGCCCCGGGCCACTACAGTAAATTTTCAAAAATATAGGCTAATTTTTTTTCCCACGCCCCGGGCCATGGCCCCGGTAGCCTGGGGCCCAGCTACGCCTTTGGCTGAGAGTCCTTCCATGAAAGTGGTAGCCAAGTGCCATACTCTGCACAGGCAAATGGTATCACATGATTCACTTCCAGTTTCAGACATCTTTCCTGTGACGTTGACAATCAAGCTTCTGGTGACTGATGATCCTACAAACCTAATGTGCCTGGATGATGGCAATGCTCCTGATGAACACGATTTCAGATATGAACTGGGAGCAATACTCCTTTCTCTGAAGCAAAAAACACCACATAAACTGCTAGCAAGCTAAATTGCAATGACTGAAGAACGTTATGAAATCTGATGAACATTAAGCAAGATCTCATGCAGATGCCAGAAAAAAAAATACCAACAATTAGTTTCAGACAAAATCATTGGTAGTATTAGAGCCTCTGTGACATGAAAGTTAGAAAGGTAGGTTTAGGGTTTTGCGTGGGTGGTTAACATCCAGCCTCACGTCTCATTATATAGATGATCAGAATACAACATACATATACAAATACGTGTACATGCACACAATATACTAGACCCTATTTTACATGCCCCCTCAATCTGAACTACATACAAGATTCAGATTGGTTCTAAAACGGTCTAGCATCTGTCGAGTTGCGGGTTTAGTAAATACATCCGCTAACTGATCATCAGTTGAGATAAACCTGACTTCCAGTTTACCAACAGCTACTCGTTCTCTCACAAAATGGAAATCAATCTCAATGTGTTTAGTCCGAGCATGAAACACTGGATTCGCCGTCAGGTAAGTTGCCCCTAAGTTGTCACACCATAATATGGGTGTGCGCTGCCATGCGACTCCAAGTTCTGTGAGAACTGTGTCTATCCAAATGGCTTCAGCCACGCCATTTGCCAATGCCTTATACTCTGCCTCGGTACTAGACCTCGAGACTGTAGGCTGCTTCTTGGAACTCCAAGATATAAGATTGGGTCCAACAAATATAGCAAAGCCACCAGTGGAACGTCTGTCATCAACACAACCTGCCCAGTCTGCATCGGTGAATATACTGACTCCAGTAAATCTGGACTTACGAATCCGTAGTCCCGTGTCTAGCGTACCTTTGACATACCTCAGAATACGCTTGACTGCTTCCCAATGAACCTCCGTAGGCTGAGACAGGAACTGGCACACTTTGTTCACGGCAAAGGAGATATCTGGACGAGTGAGTGTTAGATACTGAAGTGCTCCAACTACATTGCGATACCTGAAAGAGTCATCAGTACTCAGCAATGCACCACTGTGACACGAGAGGCTCTCGGATGTAGCAAGTGGAGTGGAAGTGGACTTGCAGTTCTCCATGTTGGCACGATGAAGAAGATCAAGTGCATACTTCTTCTGTGTCAATGTCATGCCCCCTGAATGAAAGGACGCTTCCAATCCAAGAAAGTACTCCAGTCTGCCCAAGTCTTTGATGGGAAAGCTTACAGACAAGGACTGCACAAGGCGATCCACCACAGTGGGTGTAGAACCAGCAATCACAATATCATCAACATAGACTAGCATGTATATCTGGACATCGCCATGTGAATAGATGAACAAGGACGCATCTGCCTTAGAGGGAACAAAGCCAAGCTGTGAAAGACGCTGATTTAACCGAGCATACCAGGCGCGTGGCGACTGTTTGAGCCCGTAAATAGACCTCTGGAGTTTGCAGACATAAGAGGGATAACGAGTATCCTCAAAACCAGGGGGCTGCTGCATGTAGACATCTTCATCCAAAAAACCGTGGAGAAAGGCATTACTCACATCAATCTGTCGAAGACTCCAGTCGCGGGAGACAGCGAGAGAGAGAACGAGACAAACCGTGGCAGGCTTCACCACGGGGCTGAAAGTGTCTCCATAGTCAATCCCTTGCTGTTGAGTAAAACCACGAGCAACAAGACGAGCTTTGTGCTTGTCAACAGAACCATCCGGACGATGCTTGGTCTTAAAAATCCACTTGCAACTCACAACATTAACACCAGGAGGCCGAGGCACCAACACCCATGTGTTCGTGTGACGAAGGGCAGCAAAACTCGTCAGACATGGTGGCACGCCAAGCCGGTTGAACAAGGGCATCACGATGAGAAGTGGGTGCAGCGAAGAACGCACGCCGACAAGTGTCGTATCGCACCGTGCCATCCGTGTATGTCTTGGGCTTACGCGTATGATCGCGGTGACGGGTGACCATAGTGTGCCCGGGAGCTGCAGCGCCGGTAGAAGGTGGAGCTGCGTCGTCGGTAGGTGGTGACGGCGACGACGGAGACCCGGCCAGTGGTGTCACGGCTGAATGATCTTCAGCGACAGGCGACACGGGCCGGGGTGACGCGTCAGGCTGTGCCAAACCAGGCGACCCAGGGGACGCGGTAGGTGGCCCAGGGACGACTGCAGGCTGGGCCGGCCCAGGCGAGGCGGGAGACGCCGCGGACGACCCAGTCGGGCCCGCGGTCGTGCCAACAGGCGAGGCGGACGGGGCCGCGGATGCGCCAGCGGGCGAGGCCGACGAGGCAGCCTCGGGAGGCGTGACATGCACGTCGGGGCCATGCACGTCGATCATGTGGGCGGATGTAGCTGCAGCGACGGGTTCCTGGGAAGAAAATAATGCAGCATCTGCAGAAAACAAGTCAGGGGACAAATATGACAGGTCGTATTTCCGCACATGGACATCCGAAACCGGTTCATTAGATGGAAAAGTGAGTGCGTGCTCAATAGAGGCAATGTCAACCGAAACACCAGGGCTGGAGTAAGGGAAAACTGACTCGTCGAAAACAACATCACGAGAAATGTAGATCCTACCCGAGGTGCGATCAAGACATTTATAGCCCTTATGCATATGGCTATATCCAAGGAAAATACACATCTTGGAACGGAACTCCAGCTTGTGAGCATTGTACTTGCGGAGACTAGGCCAGCAAGCACACCCAAAAATCCGAAGAGAGGAATAATTGGGCTGAACATGAAACAGGCGGAATAGGGGCGTGTCCTTGTTGAGAACTGGAGTGGGCATACGGTTGATGAGATAACATGCCGTGAGAAAAGCCTCATCCCAAAACCGAAGTGGGAGAGACGAGTGCGCCAGAAGGGCTAGGCCGGTCTCGACCAAATGACGGTGTTTGCGCTCGGCGATACCGTTCTGCTGAGATGTATGGGGACACGACACACGGTGGGAGATGCCCGTGTGTTGAAAATAGCGATGAAGCCTGTGGTATTCACCACCCCAGTCGAACTGAACGGCCTTGATTTTGCAATCCAAAAGGCGTTCGACATGAGCCTGAAAATTATAGAAGACTTGCTCAACATCAGACTTATGTTTAAGCAAATAGATCCAAGTGAAGCGCGTGTAATCATCAACAAAACTAACGTAATACTTGTACCCCCCGGAAGACGCAATAGTAGGACCCCAAACATCTGAATGTATTAATTCAAGAGGTACAGTAGTGATATGATAAGACGTAGAATACGGTAGTTGATGACTCTTAGCACGCTGACATGCATCACACACTAATGGTGAAGTTTTTGAACTAGAACATGGAAGATCATGACTCCGAACAATGGAGGTGACCACATTATTGGTGGGATGACCTAGACGTTGATGCCATTGCGATGACGAAACTCGGACACTGGATGAAGCATGGCGAGACGAAGAGGACGATGCACGAGCAAAGGGAATCGGGTAGACCCCCCCCCCTGACTGCTACCTTGAAGGATGATGCGCCTGGTTGCTTTGTCCTTAACAAAGAAAACACGACGGTGAAATTCAACAAACACGTCATTATCACAAACAAGGCGATAGACAGAAAGAAGATGCTCTCTGATGTGTGGAACACGAAGGATGTTACGCAGTTTTAGAGATGAACCGGGTAAACGGGAATGACCAATGTGTGAAATAGACAAACCTGCACCATTGGCCACCTGAACCTGGTCCTTGCCATCATAGCGCTCGTGAACCTGGAGACGTTCAAGATCACTCGTCAGGTGATCCGTAGCCCCGGTATCCAGTACCCAAGGGTAGTCGACGGTGTTGGTGGAGGCCGAGTTGGCGGAGCGAGTGTTGTTGTTGTCGTCATAGCGCTTGCGGCAGTCATCGGCCTCATGCCCCCAGTTTTTGCAAATTTGACACTGGGGGCGCCAACGATTGTTGCGACGGCCACCACCGCCGTTGTGACCGCTGTTACCCCCGCCACCTTGCCGACCATTGCCGGCGTAGGAGGGGTTGCGATCGCGGCCACCGTTGGAGCCGCTGTTGCCACCTTGGCGGCCTTGCCCAGGCTGGCCGTTGCCGTCGGCCGGGCGACGCCCACCCTGGAAGGGGTAGGGCTCGGAGTATGGAGCACGTCCGCCATGGCCGTAGGGGCCCGAGCGAGTCACGACGTTGGCTGTGGGAGTCCACCCCTCCGACGCACTCTGCTGGGCCTGCAACGCTTTGAACGACAAGACGAGCGAGTAGAAGCTGGAGTAGGGCATAGATGCGTTACTCACACCCAGGGAGGCGGCGATGGGGTTGTAGGCGGAGCCGAGTCCTGTGAGAATGTGATCAATGAGCTCATCATCACGAATCGGAGAGCCGGCGGCAGCCATGGTGTCGGCGAGGGCCTTCATCTTGTGCATGTACTCAGCCGCGGACATCTCCTCCTTCCTCAGCGTCTGGAGTTGACGCCGGATATGACGGACGTTGGCGCGACTCTGCGCGCCGTACATGGCACCGACGGCCGTCCAGACTGCCTGCGCCGTCTCGCAGCTGATGAGCTGACAGGCGATATCCTCCTCCATGGAGGTGAGAAGGAGGCCCTTGACCTTCTGATCCTGAGTCCACCAAAGGTGGTACGCCAGGTTAGCGGCGGTCGTCGCGGCATCGCCCGTGCCCACGGCGATGGTCTTGTCGGGTGCCGCCGTGGTGCCGTCCAAGTAGCCATGGGGATTGGCGTCGGCTAAGACGGTGCTGGCGATGCCCCCCCACAACATGAAGTTGTGACGGCCAAGGCGGACGGAGATCGCCGGAACGGCGAGTGCGGCGGGAACAGTGGCAGCCGCGGGCGAGGTGATGGCGCCGACGTTGGTGGGGAGCAAAAGGGCGGCGGACGACATCGCGGCGGCGCGGAGGAGGGCGGCGCGCAGCGGCGGAGAGAAGGACTCGCGGCGGCGGCGGCGCGCGGCGGCGGCGGCGGATGGATCGGGCGGCGGCGGCGTAGGGTTCGCGCGCGGCGGCCGCTTGGCTATCTGATACCAAGTTAGAAAGGTAGGTTTAGGGTTTTGCGTGGGTGGTTAACATCCAGCCTCACGTCTCATTATATAGATGATCAGAATACAACATACGTATACAAATACATGTACATGCACACAATATACTAGACCCTATTTTACAATGAAAAAAAGGTTAGTGAGACTCATTAGGCATGATCCTTAATACCCATATACTACAGAACAAGAACCACTCTGTTCTTGAGAGCTTGAAACACATCATCTTCAAGAATGAAAAAAAATCAAGAATTCGCCGCAAGAACCCTCTACAAATCATTCCTATCCTGTATGAGGTTGGTGGAAGTGGAACTACATACATGACATGACAAACAACATATCAGTCTAGATGCATAGGAGTGTTTGGAAGTAGCCTCGATCATGATCATGAACATTCAGTGGGCTGTACTCCGATTCGCCACCAAAGGATCTGAAATCGCAGCGGGGCCACAGGTTGTTGCCATCGTCTCCGGCGACACCATCCCCGGCGTAGAGCGAGTAGTCCCCCTCCCCAATGCCGCCACGAGGAGCATCGGTCTGGCCGCTGCCACCGCCCATCGTGGCGAGATCAGGATGATGGTGGCTCGGGCCAGGCTGCCCCTGGACTGGAAGAACCTGGTGGCTTGGGCCTGCCAGCTCCGGCACTCCTGTCATGGCAGGATGATGGTAATCTGGGTCTGCCTGCTCCTGGGTCGGGAAGACATTGAATCTTGGGTCTGGCTGCTCCTGGACCGGGAAGACATTGAATCTTGGGTCTGGCTGCTCCTGGACCGGGATGACCTCGTATCTTGGGTCTGGCTGCTCTGGGACCTGCTGGTGTTGGGCGGCGGCCTTCAGCCGGTCCTTCTTGATCTTGGTCGCGCTCATCTTGATGTGGCTGAGCAAGGTGGCCTGGAGCGGCGGCGAGACGATCTGGTACTGGCGCATGACCCAGCCGGTGGGCACGGCACCGCCATCGGCGCTGAAGAAGGTGAGGTCGTAGCGCTTGTAGCGGATGTCCACCTTGCCGACGCCGGGGCGCTGCAGGGTGACGGTCCCGAAGATGGTCTTCTGGCTGCGCCACAGGCCGCCGGTGCCACCCTTGACGACGCGCTGCATGCGGCCGGCGTTCTTAGACAGGTCGGGGGTGTCGAGGAAGAAGGCCTGGTGGCTGCCGGCGTGGCCGTGCTTCGCGAACAGGTCCTGCGGCGGGAGGCTTCCCGGGTCGTCGTCGACGACGGCGTGGGCGAAGGGCGGGTCCGGGAGGCCGAGCGCGCGCGGGAGGAGGTAGTGGGCGACGATGTCGCCGTCGGTGTGTCAGCTCTAGCCAGACGCTGACAACTGCGAGTGCCACGGCTTCACCAGAGGTTTGCCATGGCAATGAAATGGGAAACGGCTGCCAGGGCAGCGTACTCGAGAAGCAAGGAAGGACCGAGTCAAGCAGTGGCTAGGCTGGCCAGTGGCTATCTCCTGACAGGTGGACCCAGGGAAGTGTGGCGTGCGTGAGTGTGTGGCCAAGGCCAGCTGTAACCTGGGAGTTAAATACTGTAAGGGTGGCGTCGTATTGGGCATGAAAGAAATAATATGAACTCTGTTTTCCCTTGTATCTTCTCTTCTTCTCCTCCAAGTCTTCCAGCTTTCCCTTACCTCACCCTACCTACCAGATCTCGCGATCCATGGCTATGACAGTTGGTATTCAGAGCTGCGTTCGATCCGGGCGCGTTTCCTCACTCTCCTGATCTGGCGGTAAGATCCTGAGGAAGGTTGCGGATCGCTTTCGGGCTTGATCTGCGTAATTCCAGAAGCGGGTCGCTGATTAGGAGGGGAAGTCGCGACGGCGCCGGCCAAGCCTAGTGCCCAGGCGAGACAAGTTCTCTCCGCCATGGAAGCATTCGAGGAGAGGATCATGAAGGAGCTCGAATCGCTCAAGTTCGTTAGGGAGCAAATCGAGGGAATCGACGCGGTCTCGTCTCGGCTGGACACACTGGACAAGCGGCTGGAGGAACAGACGGGTCGCATCGATGCGGTGCAGGCGAAGGTAAATCTCACCATGAATTCGATAGCTGATGTGAGACAAGATCAGGTGGCTGCGGCAAGGGTGGCCAAGTCCGGTGCAGTTCCGGTGTCTCCAGGGGCGGGTGGACATGAAGGGATTATTCCATCGCCACAACCCCGTCCCCCCTCCCTTACAAATCCCTAGACCGTCCACCTTTCAGCCCCAATCAGATTCCTCTCGAGGAGGAGACCTTCAGGCATCGGCTCGTCGAAATTGGATACCCAAAATGAATTTCCCCAAGTTTGACGGCACGGATGTGAGGATATGGTTGGATGGATGTGATGCTTATTTTGCCCTGTATGATATCCCGGATAGCTTCAAAGTTACGTCAGCCACCTTGCACCTCGAGGGTGATGCGGCCCATTGGTATCACGCTTACAAGCTATCGGTAGGATGGGTAGATTGGGAGAGCTTCAGAGAGTCAGTGCTGGCCGAGTTTGATGTCAATGTGCACAGAGAAAAAATGAAAGCCCTACTGCTGCTGAAACAGAAGGGAACAGTCGAAGAGTACAAGAGGGAATTCCTTCAGCTAGTGTATCAGATCAAATTATATGAACCAGCTGTCAGTGATACTTTTCTGGTGACAAGATTTATGTTGGGGCTCAAGGAAGAACTGAAAGGGGCAGTGGAAATTCAGTTCCCAATCACTATAGCAGCAGCGGCTGCATTTGCAACAGTGCAGGAAGCAACTCTGGCTCGGCAGAAGTTAAGCAAATTTCAGTACAAGACTGCTATTAGCAAGACAGACCCTTCTAAGCCTGCTACTGGATCTAGAGACTTGTGGAGAGCTAAGCAACTCAAGGAGTACAGGAGAGCCAATGGACTGTGTTTTAGCTGCGGAGAGAAGTTTGCACCTGGCCATGTTTGTGCTAAACAAGCACCTGCACCTGCTCAAACCCATGCTATTACTGCAGATACAGCAGGCCTGGAAAGAATTCCTGACTCAGTGCTGGACACTCTGGCTGTTCAAGAAGCAATTGAGGAAGAGCTCCTGCTATCGGTTAATGCATTATCAGGAGCTGAACATCCAAAAACTATCAGATTCAGAGCCCTCATTGGAAATAAGGTCGTGCTCATTCTTTTGGACTCTGGCAGTACACACAGTTTTATTGATTCAGCAGTTGTTCCCAAAATAGGAGCTGAAACAAATCAATTGCAGAATCCTCTGACTGTCAAAGTAGCAAATGGGGAAACATTGGCTTGCACTTCTGAAATTTCTGACCTGTCCTGGTGGCTGCAAGGGCACACTTTCACTTACAACATGAAGGTGGTCGACTTAGGGGGATATGACATCATTTTGGGCATGGACTGGCTGGAGCAGTGTGGTCCCATGACCTGCCATTGGAAGGAAAAGTGGATAGAGTTTCAGTACCATGATCAGCTAACCAAACTGCAAGGAATACAAACTGTGGCCCAAGTGGAATTAAAGGAAATGTCTGTGGATCAAGTGGTTAAATGTTACAAGGGCAATGACATATGGGCTTCTGCCATATTATTTCCCCATGCCAGCACTACAACGGATGATTCCCCTGAAGAAGTGAAACAGCTCCTGGAGGAATTTTCTGATGTTTTCCAAGAACCAACTGGTCTGCCACCTGTGAGAGCTTTGGATCATGCCATTCACTTAGTACCTGGAGCTACCCCAGTTAATTGCAGGCCATACAGGTATTCTCCACTACAAAAGGATGAGATTGAAAAGCAGATTAGCAAAATGCTGGCTGAAGGCCTCATCACTCCAAGCATCAGTCCTTTTGCCTCTCCAGTTTTATTGGTCAAAAAGAAGGATGGATCCTGGAGATTCTGTGTGGATTATAGAAGACTAAATGACATCACTATAAAGAACAAATTCCCTATGCCTATAGTGGATGAGCTTCTGGATGAGCTGGCTGGCACTAAATATTTTTCCAAGTTAGATTTGAGGTCTGGGTATCATCAAATCAGGATGGTGGAACAGGATGAGTTTAAAACTGCTTTCAAAACTCACAATGGACAATATCAATTCAAAGTAGTGCCATTTGGATTGGCTACTGCACCTGGCACCTTTCAATGTGTCATTTATTTTATCTTTGCCCCTCATAACAGACAGTTTGTGTTGATATTTATGGATGACATCCTGGTCTTCAGTAAATCACTCAAGAAACACCTAGAGCATCTCACTATTGTGCTAACTACACTCAGACAACACCAACTATTTGCAAAGCTGTCCAAGTGTTCGTTTGCCCAAACCAAACTGGAATACCTAGGACACATCATCTCTGACAAGGGAGTGGAAACTGACCCCGCAAAGACACAGGCAATGGTGGAATGGCCTGTGCCCACCAACTTCACTGCATTAAGGGGGTTCCTGGGCCTGACAGGCTATTACATGAAGTTTGTAAAGGGATATGGTATCCTAGCAAGACCACTTACTGCCTTGCTGCAAAAGAAAACCTTCCAGTGGAATGCTGAAGCTCAAGTGGCCTTTGAGGGGTTAAAACAAGCTATGATCACCACCCCTGTGCTGGCTCTACCCGACTTTAGCAAGCAATTTACTGTGGAAACAGATGCTTGTGCCACTGGCATAAGAGCAGTGCTCAGCCAAGATGAGCACCCTGTTGCCTTTTATAGTAAAGCCCTCAGTGTGGCTAATCAACAGTTATCTATCTACGAAAAGGAATTCTTAGCAGTGATAATGGCAGTAGGCAAATGGAGACAATACTTGAACAGGGGGCTCTTTATCATTAAGACAGACCATCAGAGTCTATCACACTTGAATGACCAGTCCTTGACAACTGATCTTCAACGAAAGGCTTTCCACAAGTTGGTAGGGTTGGAATTCAAGATCCAATACAAAAAGGGCAGTGAAAATGGAGCTGCTGATGCCTTGTCCAGAGTGGGCCACCTGCTGACCACTCAAATCATCTCCAAAGCTCAACCACTATGGCTACAGGAAGTGTTAAACTCTTATACAGTAGACCCTGAAGCTCAAGTGTTGCTGCAAAAGTTAGCTGTGTCTCCTGAACCAGTGGATGGGTTTTCTCTACAAAAGGGCATTATCACTTCTGAAGGGAAGATTTGGATTGGAGCTAATGCAGGCCTAAAGACTAGAATCATCGCCTCCTTTCATGATAGTGCTGTAGGAGGACACTCTGGAAGTCAGGCCACATATCAAAGGATTAAGAAACTGTTCTGTTGGGCGGGTCTGAAACAAGAGGTCATCAGTTTTGTTCAGCAGTGCTCGATTTGCCAGCAGGCCAAACATGAGCACTGCAGGTCTCCCGGCCTGTTACAGCCCCTGCCTGTTCCCACAAAGCCCTGGGTGGATATCACTATGGATTTTATTGAAGGGTTGCCGAGGTCTGAGGGATACAACGCAATTCTGGTAGTAGTGGATCGTTTCACCAAGTATAGCCACTTTATTCCTTTGAAGCACCCTTTCACTGCTCAAATAGTGGCCAAAGCTTTCCTAGCAAATGTGGTCAAGTTGCATGGCCCCCCAATGACAATTGTCTCTGACAGGGATAAGATCTTCACCAGTCATTTTTTGAAGGAACTGTTTAAGCTCTGGAACACTAAGCTGCTGATGAGCACGGCCTACCACCCACAGACTGATGGGCAGAGTGAAAGAGTGAACCAGTGTGTAGAAATGTACCTCAGATGCTCGGTGCACAGCTGCCCTACCAAGTGGCACTCCTGGCTACCCCTAGCAGAGTTTTGGTACAACACCAGTTACCATACTTCTCTAGAGTGCTCCCCTTACAAAGCTCTATATGGCCATGAGCCCAACTATGGAACCTTTTTGGATGATTTATCATCAGAGTCCCAAGATGTCCAGCAATGGATGTCAGAACATCACGGACATCAGGAACTGCTCAAGGAGCAACTGGTGAAATCGCAGACCAGAATTAAACACTATGCTGATCAAAAGAGGAGCGAACGATCCTTTGCAGTGGGGGATTCCGCATACCTGAAACTCCAGCCGTATGCTCAGCATTCAGTAGCTAACATGCCATACCCAAAACTGGCCATGAAATACTTTGGGCCATTCGAGATCCTGGAACAGATTGGCCCAGCAGCTTACAAGCTCAAGTTACCTGAATCTGCAATGATCCATCCTGTGTTCCACGTTTCTCAACTGAAGGAACATGTTCCGGACCATACACCAGTCTTCTCCTCGTTACCAACTCAGATTGATCTGGCAACTACAGATCTCCAGCCTGAAATCATTCTGGACAGGAGGCTTGTTAAAAAGGGACAAAGAGCGCATCTGCAAGTGTTGATACAGTGGACTTTGCTGTCTGAAAAGGAAGCCACCTGGGAGGATTTTGACACTCTCAAACTGCGCTATCCTCAGGCCCCAGCTTGGGGACAAGCTGGCTCTCAAGGGGCGGGAACTGTCAGCTTTAGCCAGACGCTGACAACTGCGAGTGCCACGGCTTCACCAGAGGTTTGCCATGGCAATGAAATGGGAAACGGCTGCCAGGGCAGCGTACTCGAGAAGCAAGGAAGGACCGAGTCAAGCAGTGGCTAGGCTGGCCAGCGGCTATCTCCTGACAGGTGGACCCAGGGAAGTGTGGCGTGCGTGAGTGTGTGGCCAAGGCCAGCTGTAACCTGGGAGTTAAATACTGTAAGGGTGGCGTCGTATTGGGCATGAAAGAAATAATATGAACTCTGTTTTCCCTTGTATCTTCTCTTCTTCTCCTCCAAGTCTTCCTGCTTTCCCTTACCTCACCCTACCTACCAGATCTCGCGATCCATGGCTATGACACGGTGGGGCCGAACTTGAAGGATGGCTTGCTGGGGTTGAATCTTGGGTCTGGCTGCTCCTGGACCGGGACGGCCTCGAATCTTGGGTCTGGCTGCTCCTGGACCGGGACGACCTCGAATCTTGGGCCTGGCTGCTCGGGGGCCTGCTGGTGTTGGGCGGCGGCAGCGGCGGCCTGCAGCCAGTCCTCCTTGATCTTGGCTGAGGACATCTTGATGTGGCTGAGCACAGTGGCAAGGAGCGGCGGCGAGACGATCTGGTACTGGCGCATGACCCAGCCGGGGCGCGCGGCGCCGGCGCGGGCGGAACTGTAGAAAGAAAGGTCGTAGCGCCTGTAGCGGATATCCACCTCGCCGCCGCCGGGGCGCAGCAGGGTGACGGTCCCGACGGAGCCGTTTTGGCCGCCGGCGCCGCCCTTGACGACGCGCTGCCTGCGGCCGGCGCTCTTGGAATCAGACACGTCGGGGGTGTGACGGGTGTCGAGGAAGAAGGCGTGGTGGCAGCCGGCGTAGCCGTGCTTCGCGAGCAGGTCCTGCGGCGGGAGGCTGCAGGGGTCGTCGTCGACGACGGCGTGGGCGAAGGGCGGGTCGGGGAGGCTGAGCGCGCGGGGGAGGAGGTAGTGGGCGACGAGGTCGGCGTCGGTGGGGTCGAACTTGAAGGCCGGCGGCGTGCTGGGGTCGAAGCCGAACCTGGCCGCCTCCATCCCGGCGTCCCCTCCGGTTTCTTGGCAGGCTGGATCGGCGGATCCGGGGTGCGCCGCTGCGATTGGTTTCTTGGCCGAATGGGGATCGAGGGTTTGGCAACGGCCGGGTGTGGGTTTATAAATAGAGTAAAATTCCTCCAATTTGTGAACCACCGACTTGACTTGTAAAATTCCACACATTTTTGAACGGGGCATTTGATTTTTTGCCACTCTTTACTTTGGACTTTGACATTTTGCCACTAGTTAGATTGTAATTGATCTGATGACACTTATTTCTTTGGACTTTGATCTTTTGCCACTTTTCAGCACAAAAACAATCTATGGAAATAATTGACAAACTAAGTACAAAAAATAGAGGACCATTGTACCCCTTGTACCTGTTTGACCCAAATAGAGCCCCCGCCGGCCCTTGCTGCTGTTGTACGTGCTGCTGCTGCTCCGCTGCTGCTGCTCCCCCGCCGGCCCTTGCTGCTGCTGCTCCCCCACCGGCCCTTGCTGCTACCCTGCTGTTGTCCTTGCTGCTGCTGCCCTGTTGCCTCATATTTTGGGCAGCATTTTGGCTTAATTTGGACAACATTTTGCCTCTATATGGACATATTCATACACCATGACACAATATGAAGACAATATAGCAAAATAAAACATTTAACATGTTCATACACCATCTACCATAAGGCCATATGCTGTCATGTTTTACAACCAAACAGCCGCGTGCTCCCAAACATCCCTAGTAGCTGCCATGTTACAACCAAAAGCATAAAGAAATAGTTGATGCCATGTTACATCCAAAGTAAAGGATGCCAAGTCTGTCATATTACAATCAAAAGTATAGAGCCCAGCACAACACTAGTACTTCCTTCTCTTCGGGGTCAACTTTCTAGCTTTTGAGCTTGAGGCCATGTCATATGCTATCCAGGTGTCGTCCACAGTTGGGGTAGGGTTCTGCGACACCTCATCAGCCAATGCCATGGCCAACATCCTTCTTGTCACTGGATTGGGACTTCCTTGGAGACTCTTTGGCATAGTGATCATGTGCCTTGTTGGAGTGACAGCCACATCAAGTTGTGGTGCTGCATGTGTTGCCTCATCAGCCAACGCCGAAGCCAACATGCTGCATGTATTGAGAAATGTAATAAGTGCAAGTTAAAATAGACATTGCTGTAGTATGTGGATGTGTTACCTTCTTGTCACTGGATTGGGACTGCCTTGAAGACTTTGTGGTATAGTGATCATGTGCCTGTTGGGAGTGACAACTTCATGTTGTTGGGCTGCCACTTCAGGTTCCGGTGCCGAGGCATCATCCTCAGCTAGATATCTTGCTGCTCTCTTCTTTCTTTTCCTGCACATAAACAAGTTAGTACATAGTAAAACAAGTGATGAAATAAACATTGATCCTTTACAAGTACCTTGGCCTTGGTCCATTCAACGGACAGGTGGACTGCCTGTGGCCTAAAATGTGGCATCTTTTGCATCTATTTTTGCTGCCTAGCTGTTTTGGCTCTTTCTTTTTTTTAGGACCACCATCTCCACCTTCAAGGAAGCTCTTGTACCTGTTCTTTCTAGGCCTTCCAACACCTCTTTTCTTGTCTAATGGAGCCTCCATGTCAAATGGAAATTGTACATGTGGCCATTGAGACCTATCTGTCAATGGCTCAACCTCTCCATCATATGCTGCCCGAAACTTCTCCAGAGAGAAATAGTCATGCACATAATCCTCCCATCTGGGATTCCTTCTATCTAGCAAGAAAGCAAGTGCGTGCTCACAAGGCTTCCCTGTGTGCTGCCACTCCAAGCACGTGCACTCGCTTTGGTCAGTTTTCACAACATGTCGCAAGTTGTATTTACTTGTGTCCCTCACCTCACAACTTGCAACTCCAGATTTTCCAACTTTCAAATGTTTAAGTCCCCTTGTCCTATTATGAATCTGTTGGATGATGGCTGGAATAATTTTTCCTTTCAGTTTCATTCCAATCTTTCTCCTTTTCTCACGTAGTTTCATGACTAGCTCTCTAAGAGTGTCAGCTAGCTCATCAGGTGGCAAATCTTTGTAATCTTTAATCCAACCATTAAAAGACTCGGCAAGGTTATTGTTGATGTAATCACATTTAATGGAGGGGTCAAACATGCATCTCATCCATTTTAAGCTGTGGTACCTTGAAATATATTCATGCACATCAGGTGCTTCTGCTAGGATTTTATTCATGTGGTAGTTAAAAACTTGTGGCCTATATGCCCTAGCAGCTGGCCACATTCTGCCAAACACATCTCCCTGCAACTTTTTAGAGAAGTTAGCCATGAGATGCCTAAAACACTCCCTTTGATCTGCATGAGGGAATATTTTTTGACTGCATTCTCTAAACCTTTACATGCATCTGTGCATATAGCTAGAGGGGAAACATGACCTAATGCCATGTTGAGTTGTGACATGAACCATGTCCAATTTTCATCGGTTTCACCATCAATGAATGCAAATGCTACAGGATACATCCAATTATGCCCGTCTAATGTTGTGCAAGCAGCTAAGTGACCTCTCCATTTACCGGTGAGTGCAGTTGAGTCTATACTAAGATATGGTCTACAACCAGCTTTAAAGCCATCAATGCTAGGTTTAAGAGCCATAAAGAATCGGTTAAAGCGAACTATACCGTCAACCATCTTCATATCCACCTCTACAATGCTGCCTGGGGATCTCTTCTCAACTTCTGCTTTGAAGTTAAACAAATATTGAAAACTTTGCCTCATGCTACCATAAATCTCTTTCTGTGCTATATCTTTGCCTTTCCACACTGTATGATACTCAATGGTAGTGCTATATCTTTGCCTTTCCACACAGCCGCAACACACAGCCATGAGCAGCGACAGAGGCACACATGGAGGTGTCCACACACAGCCATCAGAAGCAGCAGCCGCGGCCACACACGACGACGAGCAGCAGCAGAGGCCACGATCAGCTGCCCTGCTGCTTCCCGGTGGCCGGCCACGCAAGGCCTCGAGCAGTGGTTGCTGCCCTGTTGCTTCCCGGTGGCCGGCCACGCACGGCCACGAGCAGCGGCTGCTGCCCTGTTGCTCCCCGGTGGCCCGCCACGCACGGCCACGAGCAGCAGCAGTGGTGGCGCGCACGGGCACGCGGGCGGCGGGGACGCACGGGCAGAGCAGCAGATGCGGCGGCGGCGCATGGGCAGGCTGTGGCCGTCGGCGGAGCAAAACGGGAGGGGCGGCAGCGGCGGAGCAAAACGCGAGGGGCGGTGGTGGCGGAGCCTAACCCTAACCAGGGCCGCCGCGGGAGAGGGAGGAAACGGGAAAGAGGGAGGGAGCGGGAGAGAGGGGGGACTCACCAGGGCCGCCGCCGTCGAGTACCACCAGGGCCGCCGCCGCCGTCTCCTGTGTGCTTGCGTCCGAGGGAGAGAAGGGGATGAGAACGAGAACGACGACCAGAGAGCTCCTCTAGCGATTCCTGGTCAATCGAGCTGCAAGGGTATTTTGGTCTTTTTTTGTGGGACCCACCTGACAAAGGGCAAATTATCAAGGTTCCATGTAAGGAGTGTCACGGGATCAATTACAATGTAATCTGTGGCAAATTGTCAATGTACAAAATAAGGGGTGGCAAATAATCAAATTTCCCTTTTTGAACTTTCAGAATGGGTGCTACCAAACCTTTTTGAACAAACTATTACAAAACAGTGAGCATTAATTCCTTTTATCGAACCATGATTGTCAACCTGAACTATATCTCGTAACTCAAAAGTAGGACGTCTTGGAAAAATCGGCTTGATTTGATCTTAAGTTTCGACTTTCATCAGCCAGGCAAAAGAAGAAGAACCCACTAATTCTACCCGGAGAGACCGAACCAAGCAACAAAAAGGAAAAGGCTGAAGGAAGTTCTCTTTTCATTCCCCAGTAGGGATATTCCCCCCAAAAAAAGGGCTTCCGTTCAAAGCAGAAAGAAAGAGATTGGTTCGTCGAAATCATCTGAATTTCATATAGAAAGAAGAAAAGGAAACAAGTAAAAAAAAGTGTGGTCCCCGGGAATAGGTACTTCCCCTGAGTCAAACCCTAAATTGGTCCAAACTTAGGTCTGTGATCCTTTGCTTTGCATTTATGTTTTTACGAGAATAACATTTTATATTCCGATTTGTAGAAGATAGGCTTGCAAGTACATAGATAAATTGATGCATATGTACACAAAATATGAAGTGAGCAAAATTGTTTTTTTTTTTGCGAGAAAGCAAAATTGTATTTGATTATACTCATCTCTCATGAAGAAGAATAGCATAAGTTAAAATAGTGTTTGGAGTCCTTGGCACAAAAAGAGTGCTTGGAGAGTCACGTTGACTGTTGACTTATGGCTTGGAGTGATTCAGTGAATTGGCCTTGGCTTCGACCGCTTTGTCTCTATTGTGTTGTGTGGCGCGCACACCTACCGCCTGCCCTCATGCTCCATTTCAAATAGCAACTTTAGGGGACGTTTGAGAGCCCTCTAGCTCAGAAAGTCCACAAACTCCGTGTGTAGGCCACGTCGAATGAGCCACCATCACAGATCTAAAATCCTAGATTAAGAGATTTGTCATACAATTTTTCAGAGCGGCTCATTTCGTGATCTCAGATTTTGTAAATCATGGAGTTCCACCATTTTATGGACGAATTGCCACCGTCAAGTGAGAAAAGCAATTTATTATTGACTCGTCTTCAATCCTCTCTCTCCTCTCGTCTTCAGCCCCGGTGACACAAACTCTGCAGCGATGCTAACAGTAGGCAATTCATCACATCGAGTGAATTGCACCAAGGAGAGGAAACCGAAGCCAAGCCCAATTGAAGAAAGCTAAGGCCAAGGCAGCGAAATAGACAAAGCCTTCACTGTCGACCCTTGCCGAATGTTTGCATCAACACTGTCGATCCCCACATCGATTCCTCTCACAAAAGGTATCCCCTCCACTCCGCGCGTCCTTTTGACATTGTAGTAGTCCCCAACGGGACCTCCTATATGACGCATTTTACGTCATATAGACACCTGACGCAGACAGCGAGCAGTCAGTTAGGCCGCCCCAGTAGCGAACCGTATTTGTAGCGAAAACAATGGACGTATGTGTAGCGAAACAGTGGAAATTCCCAAAAAATTGTGAATCTGGTGGCGATCGAACACGGGACATCCGATCTCAAGCGCACGAGCCTGCCACTTCATCCAAAAAGTTTTCGTGACTAATGGGTAGCGCGGAATATTAAGAACTATGAATAGCGACATATTTGAATGTTTTTTGAAATTTTGAATGCTTTTTTAAAATTGAATCTTTTTTGAATGCAAACTTTCTTCAAAACTGTGAACAACTGTTTGAAAATACAATTTTTTTCAAAACACGAACAAATCTTTGAAAAATTGGAACACATTTTGAAAAATGAGAACAAAAATTGTAATTCCGAACAATTTTTGAAACTCTATTTTTTTGAAAGCATGAACAAATTTAGAAATTCTGAACATTTTTTGAAAACATGAACAAATTTTGAAATTCTAAATATTTTTGAAAAATGTGAACAATTTTTGAAAACGCGAACCTATTTTGGAATTTTCGAACATTTTTTGAAACCATTAACAAATTTCAAATTCCAAACTTTCTTTGAAAACATAAACAATTTATGAAAACGTTAACAAATTTGGAATTTTTGAACATTTTTTTAGTATCTTGAACAGTATTTGAAATTTGCAATTTTTTAAAATAAATCAAATAAATGAAAAATAAAACAAAAAACAAAAAAAAAGAAATTGTTTGAAAATGTGTTTTTTTTTAAACTAAATCTTTTTTGAAACACGAACATTTTCCAAAACTATGAACAAGGACCTGGGGATTTCTTGGTTCATCATGCTATTGCTCTAGGTTTGCATACAACTACATTGATTTTAGTAAAGGGCGCTTTAGATGCACGCGGTTCCATATTAATGCTGGATAAAAAGGATTTTGGGTATAGTTTTCCTTGTGATGACCCAGGGCACGACGGTACTTATGATATTTCTGCTTGGGACGTGTTTGAAAATGCGATTTTTTTTTCAAAACACGAATAATGTTTGAAAAATTGGAACACATTTAAAAAAATGAGAACAAAAATTGAAATTCTGAAATATTTTTGAAAATTTGAACAACTTTTGAAACTCCAGTTTTTTTGAAAGCATGAACAAATGTTGAATTCCGAACAATTTTTAAAAAAACAGCAATAAAATTTTGAAGCTGACCGAGCTAATACTCAATCAACAATTCCAAAGATAGTGTCCAAAGAGAATTACTCAATCTATTTACAAGCATAACCCGGCAGCAGCAGCATCCCAGATGTCAAAAGATATACAGATGTCCAAAAGAAATAGTAGTTCAAAAGGAGTTTCACGGTGTGGAAGCAAAAACTTAAGCATGGCTGAGCTTTATCCATGCTTAACCACCTAACTAATGCCTCTGTAAACTCAGCTAGCACAAAAGGAGTTTCATCACAGAGAGGAATTACTGTCTGTACAGGGCATGTATGTACACTGGCACACAATGTTCTAGCGATGGCGAGAAAAGGACGGCGAGTAGCGCCTGGGAAGAGCCATTTCAAAGCGACGCTCATGGCGCCGGGGTGGCAGCATCCTCTCCGGCCTGCTGAATTGTTTTATCCATGCAGAGGAAACAAGACATATGTAAGATTGGATGAAAAATCACAGCCACCCATAGATGCAGATCGAACAGGGCAGGTAAAGGGTGTCGAGTTACCTGTGCATTGCGATCCTTCAAGACGTCCTCCCATTCTTCATCGCCTACCGAGAGTCCTTCCATGACAGAGGCCATGTCCTTTACTCTGCACAGGCAAAATTGTATCACTTTCAGTTTCAGAGTTTTCGCTAACTGGAGCGTACATGTTCAAATGTTTGTTGATTTACTTGTTCTGCATAGCATCCATGTTCATCTTCACATAGTAAAAGTAGTCTGCACTGTTATTCACCTGTGACAGAAGAAGAAAAAGAAGCCAGGTCATTATTACAAGAAGATTAAACCATGATGGACTAAGCGCAGCACCATCAAGCCTCAACATTCACCTCTCTAAATTATACAATTCCATTTGTATATGCCTGATGGAATTCTTACCCAATTATTAATAATAGAAATACTACACAAACTTCTAGCAAGCTAAATTGCAATGACTGAATGACCTTATGAAATAGGATGAATATTATGCAAGAAAACACCCAACTACTGCAAATGCAGATGTCCAGGAAAAAGAACCAACAAATTACTTTCAGACGAAATCATGATATATGAGCACTGGGATTGTAGAAAGTAGACCTGTCCTGATCTCAAGATTTCTTCTATTTTGTCCATAAGCCTGTTATTATCCCGAATAAGATCTTTAGCACTCCTAGAATCTAGAACCTCTGTGGCATAAAGAGAATGTTAATTAGGCATGCAAGTTTGCTCAAAGGACATCCGGGCTAGAGAAACGCCGGTCAAAGCAACATTTACGAAGCAACAAAATTACTAAAGCATGTACATCTGATGATCTGAACATAAATAAAAAGCTACACATAGCTGATGCATTTGGGAACTAAAGATGATTTAAGGGGTTTACAATGCAAAAGAAAAATACATGCATAAGTACTTCTGTGAAGGAACATCGTGATAACTGAACCTTCAAAACAAGCGATATGTGGTAAATGAATGAAAGGATTTCTTGACAGAATAACATTATGAGAACATGAGAAGAAAAAAATGTATAGGTCATGGTATGGAAAGCCAAACCTACCTTTGGACAGGGTATGTTTGTTGTTTTTCTTGTTAGCAACCTTGGTTCCCTTTCCCTGTCCAGTGAGTTGACTGTTAGATCTCAAGAAGGAAAGCTTAAGCAGACCTTCCACGACTTAATGACAGAGATCGCAAAACACAGTAACATAACTGTAAAGAAGCAAAAGGGAGCACTCAATTTGAAAAGACTCGATTGTATCAGAACAATTGCAATATCCAATGTTGTCATAATGTCAATACACATTCATCAGACCGAAATAAGAAAGGTTGGAACATTGACATGCGAGCGTCTCTTAGCATCAGTGAGCAAACATTGTATGTCACAAATAATTGTCAGTGTTCCTTCATAAATGGTCATGCATAACAGAATACTACTCACTCCCTCCGTATCAAAATACAAGACGTTTTTGTAGGCTAGTTTAGTTCATAATGGAGCATAATAGAACATTAATACTACTCTCTCCTGAAGTGTTCCTCCGTATCAAATTGTCACAAATATTTGTCAGTGTTCCTTCATAAATGTTCACAATTATTTGTAGTATGTTTCAATTTGCAGCTCTCCTGTGATACTAATTGTTCAAGTTCAGTCAACAACACTGAACCTCTGAAGATCACCATACGTTTACTACTTTGTTTTTTCTTAAAAAAAGAAGTTCAGACAACCTGCTAAGCTAGAGTTCTGTAAACATGACATTCAGCAGCACATGATTTTTTTTCCTTAAAATGTTTCAGACCAATCTGCTAAGCTTAGATTTCTGTAAACATGACATTCAGAAGAACATGCTGTGGTGCAATTCTATTACCTTTGTAACATTTCCTCCTGCAGATTTGTCTTGCCCCAGCTGAACTTCCTTTGCAGCTTTCTTCTTGTGCTACAAGGACGAAGAATTGATCAAGGCATGGTACACAAGAGGTTCACTTAACCAGAAGAACATTAGGCCTATTAGTATTCTTGTGATGTATACATAGTACATTCTCTAGTCCAAGGAAGTAGTCAAATACCTCCAAGTCTGACAGCCACCGGATCCGATAGGCGACATCAAGCACCGTCTTCTTGGCGAGCACAGATGCGATGCTTAAGCACTTGGTGACATTGTCTTGGTCGGCAAGCCTTGAGAAGAGGGAATTCATGGAGGATCCAACGGAAGAGTTCAGTGAGGTTTTGGTACCATATTCATAACAGAGGCTCTGCTCTGCTGACAGACAAGGATTTTAACCAGAAACGAACGATGATCTCCATGGCAACAGCAACACGTACGTACCGGGAGAGGCCTTGGAGCAACAGCTGGTCCTCCTCCACGGACCACGCCGTGGACGGCTTGTCGCCGCACCGCGCCGCCACGTGAACCATCTGGGCCACCGCCGCCGTCTCGCTGTCAGGCACCTGCTGCGGCGCGCCGACCGATGCGGCCTGCGAGTATTCCAGCACCGACTGATAAGCGCCGCCCACCGGAGAGTCGGTGGCTGTGACCTGGGCGCAGCCCAGACCCGGCGAACCGGAGGACGTCTGGCTCGGCACGGCCGCCTCGTCTTTCAAGAACGCGGTCAGGTCAGCGTCGCTCATCCTCATCAGCGGGTGCTCCTCCACGCCGCCGGGAAGGCCGTCAACGAACTGGTCGTTCCCCAGGAACTCGTCGCCGTCAAGCATCAGCGAGTCCTCCCGCGGCGGCAACGCGGCGAACCCCGCGCTGCCCGGCACCAACCCGTGCCCGAAGTCGTTCCCCTGCGTCGGCTGGGGCACCGGGTCGACCGGCCGCAGGTTGCCGCCCAGGAACAGCATCGGCGCCTGCGGAGGAGGCGGAGTCGGCTGGAAGAAGGGCGCCTGAGCCGCGTTGGCGTCGCCAGAGAGGAGCTGCAGGTAGAGCTGGTGGATGTCGGGGCCGAGCGCGTCCATGGCCGCCTTCCTTCTTCCCCGGCCGGGCGGACGATCGCGGAGGAGGGGAGGGGGAGACGAGAGCTAGCTAGGGTTCCGGGGAGGATTGGCGTCGGGGAGGAGTAGGATTGATCTCATCTCGATGTCGGGGAGGGGAGGAGAAACCCGGGCGGCGCCGCGACGTAGGCAGGCAGTTGAGAAGTTGAGATGAGAATGAGAGGCGTCTCTCTGTCGTGGGGGATGCGGTTTGTGAAAGAATGAAACGGCTAGCTAGGCAGCTGGCCCGCGTCACACGGAGCAAGAAAACGGTCACCCCACCTTCCCCTTCAAGAAAACGGTCATCCTATATGTGTAGACATTACAAACACACACATACAGAAAAAATGAAACTACATTCAAATTCTTGGGGTGTCCAAGTCTTCTTCCTCCTACGTTCACCGACGACAAGTCGTGACCTATGGGCCTCCTCCTCGACGGAACATTTTTTTTTTTCAAACTCAGGAGCTTGTAGAAGCAGCAGCCGGCAAGTCGTCGATGCAGACCAGGAGACGCCGGGGGGCCATGATCTGCGAAGCAAATCGCCACCCCCGAAGAAGATAACACCGATAAGGGGCTGTAGAAACTCCGAAGACCGCAAAAGCCTGCCGAATACAGACTAGTCCACTAGAAATGTAAACTAGCAGGAGCCCGGAAGACCCGCCGGAGACACGAATCTCCACATCCTCCGCCGGATATAAGCACACTAACGGAACGAGGAAAGAGCGGGGCAAACATTATTCCTGCACTGGAACAACACCGCCGCCTTGCCGCCCCCATAAAGAAAACTTGAAAATAAAAATCACCCATGCCGCTGCACGACAGATTTGGGTTTTGATCTCTTAGCCAGGCCGGGCTGTCATTGAATATCGCAAAGCTGGATCGCCAACGCCGTCATCCAGCACCGCCCGACAAAGACCACCACTCGAGCACACATCTTCTTCGCCATCCCGCAGCAACCCTCCGACTCCTCAACAAGCATGACGCCGCCGATCAGGTGCTCCCCACCGCCGCTGCTGCCGCACGGGCAACGTGCCCTGGCGGCGCCGAGAGGGGATTTCGGTCGCTCGCCTTGCCCTCTCTCAAGCCAACATCCTACATGAGTTCAAAACACAGGAATCCTGCAATGAGTGTCTTTGGATGGTGCACAAGAAAGAAACACTGGAATTTTAGAGGATTGAGAGAGAGTAGAGAGAGATAGAGTCAAGGTGCATTGGACTTTGCAAAGTAAAAATACAAAGAGGTTTGAGCTCATGTTGAAATTACTACGGAACAGGGGCGGATCCACCTGAGGTCATGGGTGTACAGATGTACACCCAAATTTTTTGGCAAGAAAACTCTCTATATGGTGTATATTAGTTATGTGTGTTAACCATGGTGTAGTTTAAGCAATGTACATCACGTTCATTTACATCCCTCGTGCACCTCGTCCAACAAGAGCATCTCGTTTTGACACTTGCGCACATCCCGACGGGCTCACCACTAGCTTGATCCCCTGACTCCCAGTTACCATCTCTACTTTTGAATCATCTCACCTATTACATGGACGCCTTATTACTATTGTTACTTGAAAAAAAAGGATTTTGTTGCACTTTGTGTGCAAGATTTTTTCTGCAAGACTCCATGCGCTTTAGCCATGTCCTTAAGCTATTGGAGGTATTGTGACTGTGATAGGGAAAAAAGTTCTTGCCATGTAAATATTTTAGGTATCACATTGGGTAAAAAAAATTGAACACCCAAGTCTGAAATCCTGGATCCGCCACTGCTACGGAATGAGGGGTATAGGTATGGATTCCATAGGAATTCGGTAACCACATTCCTATATACTCCCTATGTAAAGAAATATAAGAGCGTTTAGATCACTACTTTTTCTTTATGGAGGGAGTATGATCTAAAGAGCTTCCATAGGGAAAAACCCTTGGGGTTCAAATCCTCCAAAATTCCTACGAAAATCCTTCAAATCAAAGAGGCCCTAAAAAGGAAACTGAAACTGAAAGTAAAAAAGCAACTAGAACATGCTCCATTGCAGAGAGCACAACAAGACAATGAAAATCAAAGTTCCACAAGCTGGGCGACAGAGGGGGTGGTCATGGCCTTTTTTTTTAAGGAGTTGCGCTCTGTGTTGGAGACCAACAGCTAAGTATGCAATGAAATTTATGTATTTCTTTGTCTCCTGAAAGTATCTATAACGAGAGCTTTTCTACCAGGGCCAAAAATCCCTCTAATATTCCAGAAGATACTATTCATGATAACATTTTTTCCTGGCATGCTTGTCCGCCTATGATTGCAGACCCTGTACCAAAGGCCCTCACTAATAAGCAAATCATCAGCCTAATCATGAAACTGAGACTTGTCATTAGCAGTAATAAACTTGTTATTTACACGACTAGTGGGAGACCGGAGATCATCAGTCATATCTCCAGGCTCAAAAGGTTCTAAACTGCTATCTACAGGAGTTAAATCAACTAGAGAGTGATCAGCTACAACATCAGAAATATATACTCCTACAGTGTGAGCAACAAAATGAAATTTATCATTATTCAGTAAGTAAAGAGCAGTTATGGTTGGTACCTGCAGGCTTAGGGATCTCAAGATTTTTCACCTTCTTGTTCTCTTGGGCTAGCTCCATCATGATCTTCCCCTTGCAGTCAAATCTTGTGCTCTGCCTAGTAGCTTGGACAGGGCTCCACTTCTCTTTCAAAGCTGGTGGCATCTTCGGAGCCTCTGGGATAACTTCTTCTGGCTGCTCATCTTGCTGGTCTTCCCCCATAGGTTCTTCTATATCACAACAGAATTGTCCAGCATCATCAACTAGCTCCATCTCTAAGCAAATTGAAGCGCTGATTTTCATCAGGGTGGTCAGCTACAATCATAGGTTAGTTGAGTACATAGCTAGCAAATATTTGCCAATATCAAGTGTCAGAATTGATATGCCATGTCACCACCGGTGTGGATAGACGCATCGGCTCCTGTCCAGATTCGACATGTTTGAAACCTTGATTGACCAAATAACCATATTTTGCAACAATTTGAGGTTTATTTCGTATATTATTAATCATGAATACATACATAGACGGCAAAAAGAAATTGAGTAAACTCGACATTATTTTCGCTCGTGCGACGTGACCACAAAGATACGCCTAAGATCCACACGCTGGAATAGTTTCTTCTTGCTCATAAAAGCTAAACCTACACTACACTTCTCAGTCCAAACTCCGAAGCCAGGTGCCACAAAATTTCTCGGAGCGGCATCATGCTCGTAGGGAACATGAACAACTGCAGGTGTTCTATTCCCTGTAAGCGATGAACTTTGCAATGTCGTGGATCCCAGCCTCTCTGTAGCACTCGGCGATCCGATCCACGACTTCGTCCCAGTTGCCGTCAACCGTGGCTAGATCCATCAGAAACGCTGCCTCGTCAAGGACCACCTGAAGTTCGAGAAGCTCATGTGACAGAGTGCAGGGAAGCAACTGGGCATCTATGATGGAATGGTAGATGGTTTGTTGTTACAGACCTGCTCTGGAGCTTTTCCTTTCTTCAGATCGTCCTGTTTGCCCTCCTCGGATACCTTCTCTCTTATGAACTCGATCTGCTCATCCTCCCACCCAGCTAATTCAGCTGCCTCCTGTCATACAGGAATGACGAAAAGAAAATTTGCTCAGCTGAGGCATAGAAAGCGAAGGGGAGGAGGTAACAGGAGAAATCATACTTCGTATCTACAGCCTAGTGTCCACCATGGTGACTTCAAAGCCACTCGAGCTGACTCTTTGGCTTCAGACGTACGTCCAACTCTGAAAAGGCAAAAAGCAAAATTAGAAACGCCCATTATTTATTATGTACACCACAGATTTTATTTAGACACTTCTATAGATGAAATGTTATCTGATTAACAACATGTATGACAGCACAGTTGCCAAACATTACCACGTTATTGCTTTGTTATTTATTCACAACATTAGTGTTGTGCTGCTAGTCCACAACACTTGGAGAACTTCTTAGATCTTTTCTCTTTTATGAATTTTACACCAAACCAGATAATACTGAATTCAGAATTCAGTTGGAAGTATTTGCAATCTTATATCAATAGATATTCTACCACAAATGAATTCTAGCAGTCAATTCAGCACAACTAAATGTGCAGCAGAACAGCAAGATGTCATAGAATTGCTTGACTCATATTTTGCTACGGATCACCATTCACCAGCGCACACTATGCTCATGCAAAGTGTAACTACACAGTGAGTGCCTAATTGATAGAACATCAATCACCCACCTAGTAGATATTTCCGGTCAATACCTACCTAGTAGATACAACATTCGATGAAATGAAATATAATTATACTATACAGCTAATGACACACCAGTACCTTTTTTGCACTTCTGAGTTGAACACAAAGGGTCTTCCAAATCCAGGAAATTGATCTCTAGTATAGAATTCTGAAGTAATAAGAGCGGAAACCTGAAGGGCAAACACAATGTACATTAAATCTCGTCAGATAAACATGATTAATGTATCTCTGGAGAAGGAAAGAGTTTTACATGATCTCCTTTTTCCAGGTGGCGTGATGCTTTCCTTTCTAGAATGTCTGGAAAGAGTCCAACCTACAGTAAGATATCAGTAAAGATAACTGTCCTCAAACTCAGTAGATACAAAGTGAGGTGTATCTCTCAACCTTCTTCAACAAATAGACATCAAGATCTGCCATCTGTGATTCTTTGAAATCACCTCTTTTGTAAATGTTTGGACCAGCTTCCCCTACAGCAGACCATAAATCTTCTCGAACAGCAGACCATAAATCATCACCACTCTCAGCTCTGCTATCAGCCTCAACAAGTATTCTATGAATATATTGATTGACCTGATAAATATGAGTAAAAATTGTAAATGGATTGCATGTGCACATGTAGTAAAATAAAACATTACAAACACATAGCAATATAGACTTACGTTTTTAGCCAAAAGCCATAGTCCATGGTTACGCACTTCCACTACAGGCATTTCCATCCTGAAAGACAACCAGATGTACACACACCTAATATTTAAATACCAGTTCCAACTTCCAAAGGTGAAAACAATAAAAATATATAACAGCATATGGAGGGGAAACTAACCCACTTGGAGCAGTTGGCCATCTCAGTAGGGATGTCAAGTTACCTACATTTTCACTAATACTGTCAGGCTTTTGAGCTTACATCACTATGTTCGTAATCACTGTCCAAGCAAATAATTCAGTCTAAAACACATCCAAACCTTGTGGGCTTTCCGACAGGGGAACAACAAGTGGAATCAGCCCTCTCTTAGCTCCAGGAGAAACCATCTTCTCACCTGCCAAGTGCCAAATGTATTCTTGACATCAAGGTGAAGAGAGACCAGGAGCCACAATTTTAACACTATGCTTTCTCTAGCCGGTGCTAATCTAAGTTTCTGACCAGAGATCACCCATGCAAAACTATAAAAAAAATTTACTAGATTAAGAAAGACAATGAGATGGCAGTTGTTGATGCTGCTGAAACCCATTGAGTAAGCATTGCCCAATAATAGATAGATGATTTCAGTTTGCATGACAAAGGGTCTGTTGGCACGGCTGAAGAATCCATGGAAATGAAAAATCATACTGAGATATGCGAAGTCGTACCTCGTGCATGAAGCACATTCAGTAAAGAGTTCAGATGCTCCGGGGGGTCGGTCACGGCGATTTCCTTGATAAACGACACATGATCTGAAAATTTCAGCAGGAATAAAGAACTATGAGAAACCTCTGCTAGCAAAAGGAGAAGGAGCAATGCAGAGTAATTACATGGATGATGCAAACAGCAGATCAGCATAGGCAGAAATGTGCTCTGTTAAGCTACAACTCCACTGGATTCTGCTCAAACAGTCTACTAGAGAGTAATCACATTTCTGGAAAATGGTAGCTGAGGCCCATTCCTATTTCCTAGAAGAAAGGATAAGAGTCTATAATCACTATGACATTCTAGATCCAGCCGGCTCCTCAACGAATAATCACCTATACTTGGTCTTTGTTAAGCGTCACAATTGGAACTAGAACATAAGCCTAAGAATCCATCCATCTATGAACATCGCGCAGTGCTCGATATCTCGAATCAATTGGCCGCAATCAGGTAGGAGGAGAAATAGCACAGTGGCGGCCTCACCGTACGCAGTGGAGGAGGCGGCGGCGACCGAAGAGGAGGAGGAGGAGGCGCAGCGTGCGGCGACGAACGACACCCCTCCGAGAGCGCGGCGCGGCGCTTGCAGCACGGACGCGGCCGCGGGCCTCATCTCGCCGCCGGTGGTGGTGGTGGGGGGGGGGGGGGGGGGGCGAGCGGCGCAGGAAGGCTGAGGGCTGTGTGTGGACGGACTCCGCGGCGACACGGGGCTGGGCGAGCTCGTTTGGGCCAAACAAAGCTGTCCCGATCCGACGAGACGGGGACCGCTCCCACGCACGGCCCAGGATATCGATCCGATGGCTGGCGACATTCGGCCCAGGATTCCCACCAATCCCCCCGCCGTTCCTCAAAAAAAAAAAAAAAAAACCAATCCCCCCGCCCGTGCGCGTGCGTGGGGCGGTGCGCCATTCTCTCCCCGCCACACTCTTCTCCTTCCTCCCTCCCCCTCCCACCCACAACGACCGAGCCAGAGCAGCCTATCCCTCTCCCTCCCGTCGACGTGCTGCTCCCCGCGACGACAGCTCAATAGGAACGATCAAGGCAACAATCCAGGTAACCGACGTGCGCAAGCTTCGACTTTGTCTGTCTCCATGGATTGCTATGCTCGCTCGGTCGTCTCCCGTTCAACCCACCTCGAGCTTGGCATTGCGTGCAGGAATCCGGGAGCGTGGGTGCGGTCAGGAGGTGCTTCTTGAACGTCCTACACCTATGCTGCGGGATGGAGGAGGCTAGCATGGAAGGGGCCAGCAGCAGCCGCCCGGCGCCGGCGTCCATCTCCCGCGCCAGCTCCGAGGACGCCGACTTCTTCGACACCCACCATCAGGACGACGACGACGATGGAGAGCACGGCCCGGGGACCTACACGGCGTCTGACATCGCCGAGCGCTTCGTCCGGGTCATCGACGGCAAGGTGCACGTCGACACCGCCGCGCCCATCGACTCCGTCCGGGGCGCCGTCAACAAGTTCGGCGGCATCCTCGACTGGAGAGAGGTCCCCTGTCATCCGTGCCCCCGTCTCCGCTCTGTCGATGATGATTAGCTGCTCCGTCCGTCTGTCTGTCTCACGATTTGCTCTGGTTCGTGCATGCAGCGGCGGCAGCAGATCGAGGAGGAGCTCGGCGGGGTGCACGCGGAGGCCGCGGAGTACCAGCGGCTGACGCGGGAGGCGGATGCCGGCAGGGCCGAGGCGCAGCAGGACCTCATGGGCGCCACCGGCGAGATCGACGACCTCTGGCTCACCGTCAAGCGCGCGCAGATCGCCGAGGCGCAGGCGCGCAAGGACTCGGAGCTCGCCAAGCTCCGCCTGCGCAAGCTGGAGAAGGGCGCCCGGGAGCGCGCGGCCGCCAAGGCCGAGCTTGACTCCGTCCGGGACCGCCATGCCACCGCGCTCGCCGACCTGCGCGCGGCCAGGGCCGAGCTGGCCGCGCTCAAGAAGGAGCGGGACGCCGTCGCGGAGGAGGCCAGCGCCGCGGCGGCGCGGGTGCGAGACATTGCTGGCGAGGCGGCGCAGGCCCACGAGGCCCTGAGGGAGGCCGCGGTGGAGCTCGAGGGGCTCATGGTCGAGCTGGAGTCCGCGCGCGCCGCCCACGACGCGGCGGAGGAGAGGCGGATGAGGCTGGCGCTGGCGTGGCGGGAGGACAAGGTGCGGTGGCAGAACGAGCTAGAGGAAGGTGAGATGGAGGCACGGAGGTTGAGGGATGAGCTGGTCGCGGCCGGCGACCTCGAGTCCAAGGTGGTCGCGGCTTCCGAGCATCTCGCGAACCTCAGAGCCGAGCTGTTCGCGCGCGCTGTCCAAGGGGCCAGCGAGGAGGACCATAAACAGACCCCGGCGGCGAGCAGCACGCCGGAGATGCTGGCCAAGGCGAAGAAGGAGCTCGAGGAGGTGAAGGGGAGCGTCGAGAAGGCCAAGGACGAGGCCAAGATCTTGCACGTCGCCGCCGCGTCGCTGCGCGCGGACTTGGAGAGGGAGAAGGCGGAGCTGGCCGCGCTACGGCGGAAGCAGAGCACGTCCTCGTCGGCGTCCATCCCGTCGCTGGAGGAGGAGCTGAGCCGGGTGACCTCCGAGCTCGCCGCGGCGCAGGAAAGAGCGAGGGACAGCGGCGAGGAGAAGAAGAAGACGACGCCCGAACAGCTAGACGAGGCGCGGCGAGAGGCGGAGCGAGCCAAGGCGAGCGCACGGGCGACGCAGGAGGAAGTCGCCGCGACCAGGGAAGACGCGCGCGTGGCCAAGGCCGCAGTCCAGGCCACGGAGGCGCGGCTGGAGGCCGTGATGCGGGAGATGCTCGCGGCGAAGGCGTCGGCGGAGACCGCCGCGGCCTCGGCGGACGCGCTGCTGCAGCAGCAGGACACCACCAAGAGCGCGCAGACCCAAGGCGACGCCGTCCCCGAAGACTGCGTGGCGTTGACGACGGAGGAGTACGAGGAGCTGAGCCGGAGGGCTCGGGATACGGAGGAGGCGGCCGGCGAGCGGGTGGTGGAGGCGGTGAGGCAGATCAAGGAGGCCAAGGACGCGGAGTCGCGGAGCCAGGAGAGGCTCGCGAAGCTGGAGAGGGACACGGAGCTGAGGAGGCAGGCGCTGCGGGCGGCGACGGAGGAGGCCGAGCAGGCCGAGTCCGGCAAGCTTGCGGCGGAGCGGGAGCTGCGGCAGCTGCAGGCCGAGCGGCACCGGCGCGCGGGCAGCGGCGGCGAGACGGCGTCGCCGCGCACGGGACTGGCGGAGATCTCGGCGTTCGAGGGCGGCGACGGGCGCGGCGGGAACCCGCACATCCTGAGCCCGAGGGCCGGGTACATGCCGAGGGCCGACATGGCGGCCATGTCGGCGGCGGAGGAGGCCGACGCGAGGCAGAGGAAGCCTTTCTTCCCGCGCATGGTCATGTTCTTGGCCAAGAAGAGAGCTCAGACATGGAACGGCAAGTGATTCATCCATCATCTTCTTGCTCGGCGTCGGATCAGCTTCGTTGCTGGCTGTGATGATGTTACTGATACATCATACATGTGTAATGTGTATTGATCAAAGAGATGAGATGATCATCATATACAAGTGACTCTTTTTGTAAATGGTTTTTGGTCTAACAAAGATGATCATGAGATTTTTGGCTGGGTTTGTGATGGTTTGCTTGCAAATGAAAGTTGGTTTATGTGATGCAAAATTTGGATCCAAATTCCAACTGATGTTTCTTTTTTTTTTTTTGACGTCCAACTGATGTTTCTTTACAGTATATACATGATACATATGCATGTTGTAGGCGTGTCACCGGAGGTTCGGTTATTTGGTAGGTTTGTGCTTGCGTTCGGTTTGGCTTGGCTATATATAGTGTCAACTCAAAGAAATAACATCGAAGCCCTTATAGCTCAGTGGTAGAGCGTCAGTCTTGTAAACTGAAGGTCCGTAGTTCGATCCTGCGTGAGGGCAGTTTTGTTTTTTATCCTTACAACCCTATTCCTTTTGTCGCTATTTTTTTTTTCAATCTCAAGGGTTCTCCTTTTCTTAATGTAATCATGGCCGATCTTATAAATTTAATATTTGTGAGATACATCATCAGCCAATACATACTTACCTTTTTCCTTGCTTTGGCCAACTAGATTAGCGTGATTTCGACGGTGAGACGTGAAAAGCACTTGGTCCCATTCCGACCTCGATATATACTAGATCATTTATGGCGCGTGTTGCTGCGCCCTTCCATTTTTACAATTGAATTATCATAAATTTTGAAACAAAAATGTTAAATGTGTAGATACACACAAATATATGGTTATCATTAATCATTGCAATCCATGCGCTCTTATAAAGGTTCATTTTATCTTAACCGCGAGCTCTCATCACTAACATATATGATAAATATCTAAGAGGCATGACTTTCAACACCCGGGTGCCCCTAAACTCTCCATGATCAGTACATTCAAAACAAATTGAGAAAAAAAATCTGAAACTTTGGGACATAAAACATGCAATGTTTTTGCAAGGTTTCAGCCAGAAAAAACATTCGAGGGAGCCCTCACCTAAAAAAACAAAATCACAGTTCAAAGTTCATGTGCACTTTTGAGCAATGATTTTGTTTTTTTGGCGAGTGCTCCTCAAATGTTATTTATGACTGAAACTTTGCAAGAGCATCAAAAGTTTGCTCATCTTTGATCCCCAAAAGTTTCAAATTATTTTTTAGTTAACTTCAATTTGTTCTGGCTTTACTGTTCATGAGGGCGTAGGGGCACCCGGGAGCTGTCACACCTTTCTCATATCATAATCAGAAAGACGAAGTGCACTTATACAGGATGCACTGGCATTGTCCAAGAACATGGAAGATAAATATAAGTCGTCCCAGTATTATGTTTCTGAAATTAGTATCAAGATGTGCTTTAGTGTCAACACATCAAACTTTATAAATTATTTAGTGTGGCACAACAGCATGGATGAAAAAAATTCATAGGATATATTACCAAAATACATCAGGTTATGTAAGATTTGCATAGCAATATTATCAGCATAATACTCCCTCCCTCTCTTTCAAACCCAATGGAAGGAGATTCGTCTAGCAAACACAACATTATGATTTAGTAGCTCACAATATGAGGCATTGAAGGTGACAAAAAGTTCTACTGGTTCTTTTTATTTCTAGAGGGCTGCAAGTACATATATGCCAAACACTATATAAAATTTTAGTGTGAAAAGAAAGAAAACACGCAGGGATATGCCCCCTAAAAACCACATAGGCATATGAAAGAATGAAAGTACCGGTCACCACTCATCAAGGATGGCCGTCACATGCCACGACCATATGCATGACTCAATAAACTTTTGATACTTGACAACTCTTATATGATATAGTCATCGCATAAAAGTTGGAAAATGTATGGCCATGCATAACATTGATTCTATAACAAATTTACTAATGTCAGTAAAAGTCTTAGTGCAATACAAATGATCTATAAGACGAAATTTTGGTCTCTGCCCTCTTGAAAGCAAATTAAATTTACTACCTGGACTTTTGTCTTCTTGTTTAGCCTCTCGGCAAAACTTGAAGCACGCGCCACAGACTGCTCAACTAAAACGTAAATTGTTCCCAGAGCAATCCTACCAAACACAAACTTACATATTGGTTGGATAAGTCAATGACTTCTTATTTTACAATAAAAATGGTATGATTGGCTACGAACTGATACGTAGAATTATATCCGGACCAAATTAAGAATCACTATTTTCTCCCTGTCAAAAAACACTTCATAATTCATTTATGTGGCATATTCTCTAAATTCTCATCATACGATAATTGTGATACTTGTAGTTATTGTAATCATACAACATTAAAAGTAGGCAGGCACCTAGGAATAGTCGAGACGACATCTGCATATAATCTACAAGGTTCAAAGATCCTGAGAAGACCATGCTCATCTTTGATCCCCAAAAGTTTCAAATTATTTTTTAGTTAACTTCAATTTGTTCTGGCTTTACTGTTCATGAGGGCGTAGGGGCACCCGGGAGCTGTCACACCTTTCTCATATCATAATCAGAAAGACGAAGTGCACTTATACAGGATGCACTGGCATTGTCCAAGAACATGGAAGATAAATATAAGTCGTCCCAGTATTATGTTTCTGAAATTAGTATCAAGATGTGCTTTAGTGTCAACACATCAAACTTTATAAATTATTTAGTGTGGCACAACAGCATGGATGAAAAAAATTCATAGGATATATTACCAAAATACATCAGGTTATGTAAGATTTGCATAGCAATATTATCAGCATAATACTCCCTCCCTCTCTTTCAAACCCAATGGAAGGAGATTCGTCTAGCAAACACAACATTATGATTTAGTAGCTCACAATATGAGGCATTGAAGGTGACAAAAAGTTCTACTGGTTCTTTTTATTTCTAGAGGGCTGCAAGTACATATATGCCAAACACTATATAAAATTTTAGTGTGAAAAGAAAGAAAACACGCAGGGATATGCCCCCTAAAAACCACATAGGCATATGAAAGAATGAAAGTACCGGTCACCACTCATCAAGGATGGCCGTCACATGCCACGACCATATGCATGACTCAATAAACTTTTGATACTTGACAACTCTTATATGATATAGTCATCGCATAAAAGTTGGAAAATGTATGGCCATGCATAACATTGATTCTATAACAAATTTACTAATGTCAGTAAAAGTCTTAGTGCAATACAAATGATCTATAAGACGAAATTTTGGTCTCTGCCCTCTTGAAAGCAAATTAAATTTACTACCTGGACTTTTGTCTTCTTGTTTAGCCTCTCGGCAAAACTTGAAGCACGCGCCACAGACTGCTCAACTAAAACGTAAATTGTTCCCAGAGCAATCCTACCAAACACAAACTTACATATTGGTTGGATAAGTCAATGACTTCTTATTTTACAATAAAAATGGTATGATTGGCTACGAACTGATACGTAGAATTATATCCGGACCAAATTAAGAATCACTATTTTCTCCCTGTCAAAAAACACTTCATAATTCATTTATGTGGCATATTCTCTAAATTCTCATCATACGATAATTGTGATACTTGTAGTTATTGTAATCATACAACATTAAAAGTAGGCAGGCACCTAGGAATAGTCGAGACGACATCTGCATATAATCTACAAGGTTCAAAGATCCTGAGAAGACCATGGTCACCTTCAATAAATGCCAATGCCTCAAAAACTTGGCCGAGATATTTCCATAGAGAAGAGATAATCACTAATCCATAGAACCTGCACTGGTCCTACATTGTTCAGATGAATTCGAATGCATTAAAATGAATAGGTAATATGAAGGAAAATTACGTGTAAGCAAAAGAGAGAAGCGATAATGCATACTTTTTTATTTTAGTAGCCGAGAAGATGCCTGGAATCATTAGACATTAATTTTGTGGGTGAACGAATGCATTATAGGATGCCAGCCTCATATGTTCAATTGAATCAAGGTTAAGTGTCCACACCGTTGATTTCATCTGGAGATGCAGATCTGCAGCACCTGAGATGAATAAACATGTTCTTTTCTTGCATACACTGCTACACAAATCAACAGCAAACAGAGAACACATCAGAAGTAGCACTCGGCATCACAAATCAACACCCAAGGATAACGCTAAACGCCTTATTTGGATTTTGTACTACTACAGCCTGTGAACCATGCAACTGTGCAGTAATAAGTCAAAACAAATGTCAAGATTACCTATTAGATGTGTTCTATTAGAGGCAAGTTGAATGACCATATGTGTTTTCACATAGAAAACGGAATAGCATTTTTTCTTACGACAAGAAAAATTCTTCAGGAAATAAGTAGGGTAATATGGAATGTGTTGCAGACCTTCCGTGCATACAACTTTACACCTGATAACTAAATTATTACTTCCTTCTTGGGACAAACTGAAGATTATAAGTAAATTAGGCAAAGTGGGTATTTTTTGCCAGTTTTGTCCATGCCAAAATAAATTGAAAGGTCAGCTCCTTGAGCTCAGATGAAAGCTCCAAGAACGTGCACCACTTCCACAATCAATTCCAACAGCATAAACGAAATGATGTCTATTAACATTGCAACAAGAAATTAAAAAAAACGCATAATTGTGTTAACATCATCAACAATACTACTTGTAAATAGATGCACCTGATTACTTAGCCACACAACATAAGGTTCAGACCAGGGATACGGTTGTTGACGACAACAATTAGTCCTCTAAACAGATGAGAGATTGCAGGACACCGAGGACGCATGCCCAGTTAGCAGATTCAAGGAATCAGGAGCAGGAGGGGACGGCAGCGGCACCTAGGGACCTTCCAAAGTCGAGGGCCACCGGCAATGTCGAGGGACTGCGGAAGCGCGTCAGTCGTCTTGGACGGCAGTGTGCTTGCGGACGCGGGTTCTGGTGCCGCCGCCGCCGCCTGGCAAGCGGGCGCTTCGCGATGCGCACCACCGCTGGAGGTCGACGATGGGGGAGGGCGCCGCTGGTCGAGATCGTGTTTGGATTCGGCGGTGGTGGGAGGCGGTTGCGGGTTAGGGAAAGAGGAGACCTAGAGAGATTGGGAACCGAAGAGGTAATGGAAGCCTGGAATGCGATGGGGTTGACGTGAGTTTTTTTATTCCGGGAGAATATAGCGATCCAGCAGAGGTTAGGGAAATGGGCCGCGAGAAAAAGGCCCATGCAACCACAGATCTCCGTTTCTGCTTCTGGAGTAGCAGGCCTTTAGGACAAACGGGCCAGAAAAAGAAAACTGCGGCAAAGAGAGGAATTAAGAGCAGATCTAGCGGTCCAGAACGACCAAATCACCTGATCGGACGGCCAGAAACTGTCAGGTCGTGAGAGGGCTCGGTTTGGGTGCAGTTTACTGTCCTAAACTAGATCATTGATGGCGCGCGTTGCCGCGCCCGTCTATTTGTACAATAAATATATGAATGCATAAACATATTAAATTTTGCATAAACATAAATGTCTATTAGTTGGTAATCAAGAGAAATATCACATGTACAAATGGACATGTATAACATATACATATATAGTGTATCAACGAAATCTTCTCTGACTGTGAATATTGAATCTGAGTGCCCAAAGTCTTGAATGGATTACTGGCTAGACCAACCAAAATTATGCCAAAAAAATGACATAATTAAATTTCCTTGTGGCCGCTGGCAGCATCCATGCCTTTGGTTGGTAGTGTTTCTTCACAAGGTTGATCTACAAGATTTGCATCTCATGAGTATATACAGAAGAGTTTTGGATTTCCATCTCTTGGACATGTCAGAAAATTAACATGAATGTGATGGAATATGAAAATTGCTTTGTCAGCATCCGTGCAGTACACAGGGCAGACACATTATGGTTGACGCCACAAATAACATGAAGATCATACAGTTCCTGTAAGTGGGCAGAGGTATCAGTGACTGTAACATGTCAGGGTGATAATTAGAAGTAAATTAAAGAACTAAAGATACAAATCTCAAGATTAACTTTGTTCTCCAGTGCATATGAGGCCAGCGCTGCTCTGACTTCCTTAGCAGAGAAATGTCCGAGCAATGGCTGAGAGAGTAGAGAGAGAGGGAACATCGAACTGCCCTATCCTAGTACTGTTATCCTGCCGCGGATCCGTATCATCTGGCCACCGTGGCCCAACGGCCCAACTCGTCCTTGGGCTGGTGCCCCGCGCTTCCTCTGGCCGTCCGCCGCACGCATCCTATGGCAGCCTCATCAACCTAACAAGCATTCTTGGCAACATGCAGAAATTATAATTATGCATATAACAAACTCAAGGAGCTTGATCCTCACATGTGGCATTCATTGTAATTCGTTAATTATAAAAAATATTATGGAAACTCACTTCTTATTTTAGAATAGGCACACTACAAAGGGTATCATTTGAAAAAAATAGCACTGCCCACTCACAAAGAAATCCTTGTGCTTAAGCTCCAAGGAACAACTTCTGGCCTGCTGATAGGAGCATAGAATTAGTAAATCAATTAAACCTGGAAAGAATATGAATACATGCATATAAGCAAAAATCTAATCATGATCGAAAATAGACACACAAAGTAAACATATTATCTGTGCATAGAACCCATCGAAATTACCAAGAACACTGACAAAACTCTGTGAAATATTCTCAAGGCTGAACAGATTTCTCTCAAACTAGTGATCAGAGTGATATGATAACGGGTTTCTGTCAAAGGAAAGCTTCTTCAGCTGCTGAAATTTTCACATATTGCTGACCCTATAAAACTATATATATCATTCTTCCATATATGAAGATTTTCATTTGACATTTTTAATGTCAGATATAAACAACCACTGCCAACTAAATAAGCAACAAAGCCATCTGCGAAATATATTCATGCTCAGGTAAGCAAGCACCTTTGCTCCAGTACTGTAAACAACTAAGTGAGCATATGTTCAGCGTACCAAAATCTATATTAAAAAGGGTTGCAACCTTAGGGAGCTTACCAAGTACCAACAAAATCCATGATTTAAGTCATTCAGCCGAGGTACACTTACAAAGCATAGTCAATAGAGCAACTTAAACACAACGATATGTAACTTAAACGCAAATGTACCTGACGCGCCCAAGTCATTTAGAGAGTCAGAAAATCTTCAGTAAGCATATGAAATTCATCCTTTACAAGACAACATGAGAACCCATCAGCAAAAATTTAGCTATTTATATAGAAGATAAATCTGCGGCAAGTCAACTTGCAGCTACAGTTAAAATAAGGCTCAAATCCTCTTATGAGTTAAGATCACTTCTCATACAAGAGCACACAAGTTCAATCTCAAGTGGCTGCTAATTTGCTACTTATAACAAACACTATATATCGCGATATATATGCGAATTCAGGTGGAAAGCACAGTGCGGTGAAGGAGTGGCAGGAAGAGAAGCCGAGGACCCCGTAGGCAAGTAAAAGGGGGCGATAGACGGCCGCCATCTCCATTGCCTGGACAGCGAACTGAGTTGCGCTGCTGAGAAGAAGGTAGGTGATCTGGACAATTCCTGAAGTTGCTAAAATGAAAAGTACAGAGATTGTATGCATGAATTGTATGACAGATCAAAATAAATAGTATCCATGGAAATTGGAGCATCCATAATTCAGTTAAACGATGGATCATTGTAAGTTACGAACTTAATATAGTTTATCTTATTGATGTTGTTTTTTCTAGTACCAACTGAATTAGAAGGTACAACTATGGATAATACAAGAATCTCACTGTTCCAATTTAAGCTTCTCATCTGATCCATTGTAAAAGACAAATTAGTGACAGCTCGCCCACCACGATTGAGGAACAAAGTCAAGGAATCTGCCATACAAAACAGTACACCAATTTCCATTAAGATTCGTAGCAACAATGATTTCTATCGTTGTTGACTGAATCGTCGGGCGCCTCGGCTCGACCGCATCCCACCCTTTCGTCGGATTCGCCTCGGCTGAATCCCTCCCCGTGCGCGCCTCCTCTCGCTCTGGATCGGGTCCCCTCGCTCGCCTCGGCTGGCTACGGTGGCGCTCAATCCCCTGGCGCACCTAGATGGGGGCATAGTCGACTGGTGGTTTAGGTCGTACCTGAGAAGGAGGCGATGGGGCGCACCCAACGCGCGGCGATGGCACCGTCGCGCCGCAGAGGAAGAGGTCCCCGCCGGAGCAGCGCTGAGAAGAGAAGGATGCATCGGCCGGCGGCTGCGGCCATGGTGGCTGGATCCCATCTCTCCCAACGACCGATGGCCTTCACCTTCTGTCGCCGTCTCGCGTCGCGCTTGATCGATCGGCCTTTCTCGGGTTGGGGGGAGGTGGGCTAGGCTGCCGTGGGCTGGACGAACAGGCCCAGTTTACCATAGGGCTTCGTTTCGGCCTTTGGAGCAGCAGCCCACAGGACAGCTGGGCCTGAATTCACACAGTGCGGAACAAATTGCTTTCTACATGAGATCCTACGGCCAAAAATGCCTAGATCACGAAAACGGACGGACGAAAACGCAAATCGCTGTGAGGGCAGGGATTAGGTGCGGTTATACTGTCCTTAATGTGAAATCGTCTTGCGCCATATGTACTGAAATTGTTCATGAGACATGGTCAAAGCCGGGAGAAAAAGGAAGACAACTAAATAAAGAGCCGGGGAATTGATTTGGCTTTGCCAAAAGGCCTCATCTCCAAAGCCCGGCTCGAGCTCGAACAACGGAGATATCTCTTCATTCATCATTTCTTTGTTTAGAAAGCTGCAATAATTCATGCGCGCATTAGAGTGATTTCTCACCTATCTTGCGAGAGGCCAAGTCGAAGGCTTGAGTATAGATTCTCTATGCTCTCACATTCCATGTGGTCTCCTTAGTATGTTGAGTTGAGCAGAACTGAAGTGAAGTTAAGTTGCGGGCGATGATGAATTGATCCCATGCTATTCAGGCACCTGAAAACGCTGGCTCCGACGGTGACACTTCCGTTCAATATTGGTGGAGTATGGCTGGAAGGTCAGCCTAGGTAGTCTTGCCAATCGGCCTGACTCGTCTTCTCCTTGGTACCTCCCAAAAGTAGTATGTTGATTCTCTCCCAATTTGTTCTCCCCCAATCATAGGGGCGACTATTTACTTCACGAGCGAGGTCTCTGATTCAAGTCCAGGATGGCCCAGTTGTGTCAGGAAAAAGAATAGAAAAAGCATCTGACTCTTTCATACATACTCCACTTGGCTTGGGGGGATATAGCTCAGTTGGTAGAGCTCTTCTCTTGCAGTTGGGATTAACTACAAAATATTTTATATCTCAAGGGTTATCTCATTTTTGACGTACTGTCATCATGGCAGATAATACTAATTTAATTATGAAAATAAGATACATCATCCGTCAATACATGAACTAAAAAAAATCCGGTGGATCTACGTTGCAAATAATGTTATGTGATTTCACCAGCTAGGTAGCTAAAATATCAACAGACCCACTCGTCTATCTAGGACAATGGCTTATAATGACATGATTAAATATGTGAACTAAAAAGAAGCAATCTTTGTGGTGATTAAAGTTTTGAACTAAAAAGAGCATTCTTCATAGATCGCCGTTGCTGGTTTAGTGGAGTTGTTGCCTTGCCGCGTTTCTTCAACTACCCCATGCAGTGTGACTCAACCATGATCCTATTACATCTCACTTGTCCTGCAAGAATCAACCGTTTAGGAGGACCTGAGCTTCAGTTGTCGCGGTGTCGTCAATGAACGGTATCCCACAACATCCGGTCGCAACAATCTCAAGGGTTCTCTTGTTTTGTTCTTGATCCTAACAATCCAACAGCTTTGGTGAACCTTCACCGTGTTTTTCTAAATGGCAAGAGTTTTTTTATCACATGGCGTATCATATTAATTTAACTGTGAAAATAATAATACATCATCAGCCAATACATGAACTAAAAAGTCCGGTGGATCCACGTTCCAACACAATGTTATGTGAATTCACCAGTTGGCCAGATAAAAATATCAGCAACCCTATTCTCTTGACAATTTTGTAATGACATGGTTAAATTTGTTAACTAAAAAGGAGTACTCTTCCTAGATCATAGTTGTCGATTCAATGGAGTTGCTGCCTTGTTGCATTACTTTGACTACCTTCATGCAGTCTGACTCAACCATGATCATGTTTCCCACTTGTCCTATAAGAATTAAACCATTTAGGAGTGCCAGAGCTTCGGCTGTCGCAGGTTCGACAACAATCTCAGGGGTTCTCTTGTTTTGTTCTTGCTCCTAACAATCCAACGGCTTTGGCGAACCTTCGCCATGTTTTTTTTAATCTAAAGGGTTTTCTTTTGTCAACAACCTTAATAGAGACGGTGTTCCGAAAGATGTGTTGCATGATATCGTAAAGGGAGAAGACATTCGTTGTCCCCAACGAAAGATGTGTTGCATGCTTAGCAGGATAGAGATCCACGAGATGGTTCTTTGTCATAATACCTATGTCATGAATCTAAAACCCACGGTCAACTGAAGCAACGGTGTATTTATAATCCAATAACTTTGTTTCTTTCTTTTCATGTTTTTCTTTTCTTTTTCTTTCTTTTTTTCCTTTTTATACTATTTTTTCATCGTGTACTTCAACTATACCTGGGCATATGCCGGGTCGGGCCAAAAAAAGCCCGGTGCTGAAAATCCATGCCCAAGCTCGGCACGGCCCGACCGTCGGGCCTAATAAATCCGCCCCGAGTCCGAAAAAGCACGACACGGCCTGACTGGCCCGGCCCGACTGCGGCTAAAATTCAGTTTTCCTCAAGCCTGAACTCGTCCTGGCCTGACCGTCGGGCTCAATTCTCAGGCCCGAGCCCGATAGCTGGGACGATTAGGCCCAGCCTGGCCCGAGTCCGACAGATGGGACGATTAGGCCCGACCTGGCCTGAGATTTTTGGGCCGGGTCGGGTAGGGCCGTCTGGGCCGGGCTACCCATACACTACTAGGGAAAACCTTATACACAGAATCTTAGCAGCAGCGCTGGTTAGAACAGAGCGCTACTGCTACTTAGTAGTAGCGCGTGTTAATATGGCGCGCTACAGCTATTTCTCTAGCAGTAGCGCGTCTGCTCGTAAAAGCGCTGCTACTATAATTCCCACACTGTTGCCGGTAGGCTAGGAATAGTAGTAGCGAGGCTTCAAAAAGAACGCTACCGCTAAGTGCCTTGTAGTAGCGCGTTTTCTGTATAGAGCGCTACTGCTAAAAAAAGAAAATAAAATGGAAAAGAAGTAGAAAAGTAAATGAAAATGAAAGAAGTAGAAAAAGGAGAAATGAAAAAAAGAAAATATAAAGATAAACAAAAGAAAAAGAAAAAGAAAGGAGAAAGGCATAGCAGCAGCGCTTGTTACCACAAAGCGCTGTAGTTACTATAGCAGTAGCGCGTTTTGTAAGACCGCGCTATAGCTACATTCCTTACATAAAAAGAAAAGAAAAAGGAAAATAAATAACTACTTCCTATAGCAGTAGCGCGTTTGGTAGACAGCGCTATAGCTAAGTTAGCTATAGCGCTTTTGCCCTACAAGCGCTACTGCTATTTTGACTTAATCCCGCGCGGGCTTAAAATTTTGCTAAGTCCTTTCCCCCAATTCCCCATCGCCGCCTCTCCCTCGCCGCCCCTGCTCCCTCGCCGTCGTCGTTCCCTCGCCGGCCCTGCCCCACCGGAGCCGTGCGCCCTCGACGCCCCTGCCTCCCTCGCCGCCACTGCTTCCCTCGTCCGCTCCTCGCCGCCCCTGCCTCCCTCGCCGCCAACGGAGCCGCGCACCCTCGCCGCCCCTGCCTCCGTCGCCGAGCACCTCCCCGCCACCGTCTCTCCTCTCTCTGTAAGCCCCCCCCCACCCCTCCCCCACCCCTCCTCTCTCTCTCTGCCTGTTCTTCCTGTCATGTTCTAGGGTTCATAATTTTTATTAGGACAGAAATTGAGTTCTAGGGTTCATAATTCTTAGTAGGGTTCATAAATAATGTTTTTTAGTAGTAGTAGTAGATGTTAATTAGTAGTAGTGGTGGTACTAGTTAACTAGGGCAGTAGGGTTAATAGTAGAAGTTTTTTAGTTAGGGTCATAATAGATGTTAAGTAGTAGATAATGTAGATGTTAATTAGTTCAGTAGGGTTTAGTTTTTGAGTTCTAGGGCAGTAGGGTTAGGGCTGTAGGGTTTAATTACAAATGTTAGGAAAGTAAGGTTTAATTACAAATGTTAGGAAAGTAAGGTTTAACATAATTTGAGTTTTAGGGTTCATAATTTTTATTAGGACAGAAATTGAGTTCTAGGGTTCATAATTCTTATTACGACATAATTTTTATTAGGACAAAAATATGTAAAGGTTCTAGGTTTCTAGGGTTCATCCATCTATATTTGGTTTTTGAATTGAGTTTGAGAGAGCATGAGATTTGTGTAGATTTTCTTGAAGTGTCAAACACCAGGAGATGCAAATTTGAAGTGGTCATGTTATATGCAAATTCCTCAATAGTGTTTGCTCATGTTTATCTACTGTTGTAGTTGCTCATGTACATGTTCTTAAGTGATCCTGTTATATGCAACATTGAAGTGGTTCGATTGTGCCCAAGTGGCCTTTTATTGTTTGCAGGGAATGATTCCGAGTGGCCTATGTTTTGCCGGAATGTTGATTCATTTCCGTTCCGGCAAATTTCAGGCGCTCTATTTGTCCAGTTTGTAGCAAAGGTCATGCCGAAATTTTCCGTGAATTTCGGCATGACTTGTGCTACAAACTAGGACATATCAAGTGCCCGGGATTTGCCGCAACGGGAATGAATCAACATTCCTGCAAAACATTGGCCTTTTTTATGTCATTATTCATTTTATTAGGTCTAGAATTAATTGACTAGATTTAATTGTAGGAAACATGGCTAGCAACGATGAAGGACAGGGTTCTGGTGATTGCAACGTCTACGCGGCGGCAGACGCCTATTTGAACCTTCTCGATGAGCAACGGTTGTTGCAGGGCCCACCTATCACATCCAAGACTGAGACCGGCATCGAGACCGGTGCCGAGACTGACACCGGCGCCGAGACCGGCGCTGAGACTGACACCGGCGCCGATACCGGCACCGAGACTGGCGAAGCCGGTATAGAACCGAAACCAAAGAGGCAACGGCACCCAAACCAGCTCATCACTACTAGACTGGTGGTCACGGAGGTGGACGACGGCAATTTTGAGCCAAAAGAGCTTGCGGAAGCGCGCGCGTGCTTCGGCCATCAAATAGGCTGCATCCTACGGGCAACCGCCACCATCAACGATGCGACAGTGCTATCTTTACGTACGGCATACGGGGCGGAGAGATCACGCTCAGGAAGACAAGGAACCGCACGCCCTGCTTCGGCCATAAGACCGACTTCTGCTGCATCCAGCAACCGAGTGGTACTATCAGTGATGGATTCTATGTCCTCCACCACATGCAGGAGTTCAGACGAGATCAGCAGAACCTTCGCATGTCACCTAGATCCGGCGATGCCCATATTCTGCAATGGGCAAAGAACCTAGGAGATATCCCGGATCATCGACTCCGAGCTGAGTTCTATCACATCCAGCGTGAACTTGCCCAAATCATCATGAAGGAGGTCCTCGAAAAACAGGGATGTTCTATGAAGAAGGGCAAATTGTAGGAGATATGCCCTAGAGGCAATAATAAATGTTATTATTTATCCCCATGTTCCTAATTAAGTTTATATTCCATGCTATAACTGCTATGGTTCTCGAGTCTACAATAACCACGAGGCTCGGAGGAAAACTCATATGCACGTGTGGAATAATAAACGGTAAAATGTATTCCTAGTCTGGCCTCTAAGACTAGCTCAAGTGTTGCATGATGGTTCTGTTTTCCTGATCATGGGCATGTCTATGCCAGCAACTTTGAGGGCACAATGTTAGCAGGACATTTGTGTTGAATCGACCCGAATTGATGTTATGCTATGAGATTCATTCGTCACAAGTTAATGGTTAATAACACAGAGATGGTTAACGTTTGCATGATTCCTTAGACCATGAGAGTATCAAGTTTTTTCATGCTTGCTTCATGAACTTTGGGGTTTGTTAAACGTCATCCGTAAATGGGTGGCTATTACGGCGGCTTACGGGTTCATGGAAAAGTATGTCAAGTAACTTGATAGCTCAAGATTGGGATTTGCTCCTCCGTCGATGGAGAGATATGTCTGGGACCTCTCGGTGTTACGGTATCCATCATCGTCTGGCCAGACACTTTGTGATTTGATCACGGGGATGCCGGAACACGGAACGAGAAAAGAGAACAATACCGGTAACGAGGTAACTGGCATAGTGGACAAGGTGTTGATCCACAGGGATGCCAACATGTCTCACCTTGGGTATTTGTAACATATCGCGAAGCAACAGGAATAGCACACGGCAACTGGAGGTTCACTCGAATATTCATTCGTGTGGGTATAGGGGTCAATATGGGTGTTCACGGCTCCGATGTTGATCATTGATCGGAAGGGGTTCCGGGTCATGTCTATACTTCACCGAACCTATAGGGTCACACGCTTAAGGGTCGTCTATCTGCTGAATACTAGACAGGGAGTCTGAGAGAAATTCACCGAAAAAGTTTCGGAGACAACGGAAGAGTTCTGGAGAGAGAACACCGGAAGAGTTTCGGTAAAACCGAAAAGTTGTTTTGGAGTGTACCATTAAGTCAAATTGGTTTCGGCACATGCCTGGAAATTATTGGAGGGTACCAGAATTGTTCCGGTAACTTCTGAGATTTTTCAGAGACAAAAACCGGAAATGTTCCGGACTGCCGGAACCGCTTTAGTTGCTTTTCACAGATGAAAATCACTAAACCGAAAAGTTGTTTCAGAGTACACCATTAAGTCAAATTGGTTTCGGCACACGCCTGATAATTCTTGGAGGGTGCCAGAATCATTCTGGAAACTTCTGGGAATTTTCCGGAAGAAAAACCGGAAATGTTCCGGAGCTGCCGGAACTGCTTTGTTTGCTTTTCGCAGATGAAAATCACTAATTCGGAATTGTTTCGGAATGCGTCGAAAATTATTTTAGTGGGTACTGGAAATGTTCTAGGTCCATATAAATATTTTCGGTTCTAACGGACGCTGAAAAATGTCGTCGTGAATAGTGAAATCAGCTTTATGGTTACCTTTTGGAAAGCCACCTTTTTGGGCTTTTGCTCCAAAATATCTTGGAGATGACATGGATGGATGTGGCTGAAATTTCAGCCCCTCCACCCCTCCTTATCCTATAAAAAGAGGTGGAGGGGCTGCCCAAACTCACTCTTTCTCACATACAAGTGCCATGCATGATCTGGCTTTCTCTCTCCCTCCCAGCGAAATAGTTTCGTAGAGCCGAAAGGCTGTCTCGGTTCCGATGGGAACTAGTTCTGGACGGCGAAGCCCTGCCGAATAGATGACACCGTATGTGTGCAACTCTGTAGAGATATCATAGTTTCGGTCTTAGTTCGAGAGTGCCTCCTGTAGGGCTGTCCGTGTGACCATCCGAGTTTCGAAGGTCCTCCCGAAGGGCTGTCCGAGTGACCGTCCGAGTTTCGAAGGTCCTCCCGAAGGGCTGTCCGCGACACCGTCCGGGGGACTGTCCGACCGCCTCCCGGAGGGCTGTCCGAGGGGCAGATGAGGGTATACATCCTCGCGGTTGGGAGGTTGTAAATCCTAGCTGCGAGTATCTGCACCGCTGATCGTCATCGACTCTACTTCCGCAGCGCTACGAGTCGGTAACGAAAAAGATCAAACCTTGTATGCAGTCTCCATAGTGGTCCTGGGCTGGTGCGTAGGTCGGAAATTTTTGTTTTCTGCTGCGTTCCCCAACAGTGGCATCATGAGCCGTGATATGCGTAGATGTAGGTTGCGATCTTGAATACATAGAGATGTATGGGTGTTGCACAATATAATTAGGTAGTAGATGAGTTCTATTACTGAAAATTATTTGTGCGGGTAGCAGATGAAATCTGTTACCCGATGTTCTTGTTGCTTCCCTGGGATTTGCATATTTCTGATCTTGATAACAGTATGGTGGAGTTTCAATGTTCTGGCAATCCGCGATCCTGATTGATCAACGAAGTGCTAACAGTTCATTGAATTCCACTGTAGTTAAAAAGAAAGATGAAATTTCGCAGACGAAAGGGCAATGCAGATATGATGTGCACGGGGGTCATGCGTATGACGAAGTTCAGTATGGGGCTCGAGATTTTATTGTCTCGTGTTTCATACACCCCGCAAAGTTAATCTAGCAACTTGAATTATCATACTTGATGATGGACGTTGGTAGCTTCGTTTTGTTTCGAAACCATAGAAGCCACGAAAAACAAGTTCTTGCATAAACTGATTAGAGGCGTCTAACTTGGTTTTGCAGGAGGGTTTGCATGAGCATGTGATGTGGTATAGCAATGCTCATATTAATTTGATTATGTATGCGATGACTATATGATGTAAATTAACATGACCTGCGTGTCATGATTCGGCATGATGGCTGGAGCCATATGATTGTCACTTTAATGACCTGCGCGTCAACCTTATGTAATGCACTTATCTTATTAGCTATAGAGATAGCAATATTATCTGGTGCATCGACAAGGTGGTGGCAAACTTCGCGAAGGTGAACACCGACGCGAATGTCGAAGACGAAGAAATTAATGACTTCTCCGTCAAAAAGGGCTATACCATATCATGCTATTATGAATTGCCTGAGATGTTTATCCCTCTTGATGCACCCTTCTTGATTGCGCGCTAGTCGCTTTTATTAGGGTGATCTCTCACAAAAATATCAAGTAGTTAGTGTTCTCCCAAGTGTAGCACCATCACAGCATCCTTCCTTTCGAGGTGCGCCATGATCTACATGGGTACGAACGATTGTACGTGTGTAAGGCGGGTGAGGTCAGACCTCGCAGCAAGATCACTTGGTTATCTTGACGTTCATGGCAGGATCGTCCTAAGCTCGGAACACACGCATCGAAAGATGAACAAGAGTCACATGAAGATGTGATTGGCAAGTTTGCCTACCAATTGAAGTTCGCGCCATCAGTGTTCATCTCGAACAATGGCGTTGAATGGAAATGTGGGTCTTGAATCACTCACAATCAATTATGAGAGATATTGATTTGAGTGGGAGCGCACTTTAGAATTAATTCTTTTAATTCTTAATGCAATTAATTTTGAACACTGTCTAAGTGTGATTTGCATAATAGTTGTAGAATAATGGCTCACGTTTCCACCTTCCCTATTAAAATTGAATAAGCTGTTATTTATCTGGTTAAAACTTTATGATTGATAACGTAATGTGAGGATTGTCCTCGAGAGTGCCGAGAAGGACTTTGTCCTATCGCATGCTTTCGGTATTCTCCCGCTAATGCTATGGATCATGTGACTCTCGTCCTTCGATCCAAAAGCTAGAATTCCGTTTCAGTCAAGTGCAATACGTTTGCTTCCATGAGACCCAAACTTTGAAAGTTTTGGGATAGTTATGTGATATTCATGGAACTGAAAATTAATTTTCAGATACAAACAAAGGCTGAAAGATATGAAATATCCAAAGCAATATTTGTTTGCAAACTATTAGTAAAGGTGTTTACTATGCATTACGATGATAAGAGAGGGATCTAGAAGAACGCCTGTCATATGATGAAAGGTGAATAAAACAACAACTTAAAAAGAAAGGAAGTGTCCGAAGGGTGTTAGTAAAACTTTCACGCCTAGGAAGTCCGGGGCTAACGCCACTCTTAAGTTGAGTGCTTCTTCTGAGAGTAGGAGAAATACTGAAAGTTAAACTGTTAGAAGTATAAAGGCAAAAAGGAAAGAAGTCTGGAATGTCCAGCTCATGTATGAAAGTCATACAAGTTTTTGATGTATGGAAGGCTGGTCAAAGATATAGTTCTTGGGAATTATGGTTAAACATGTTAATCATTAATTTTGGGTATTGTGAGTTGATCACAAAGATACCTGCTCGATTGCATTCTGTTGCGACTCGATGCAAGAACTACTATGGCCTGAAAGACTAGCTAGGAATGAGGTCTTGATACACGCTGGGAACATAGTAAAAGTTACTATACCTTCCATCGGTGTATTACCTATGTATTTTCTTTCATAATTCATTTTAGAGCTTTACACACTCTAGCCCTTTGCATAAGGTATCTTGCAAGAAGGTTGTTCATAAGAGAACTTTTGATGTTCGGTGTTATGAATAAACATAAGGGCCATACTTTCATTATGAATGAGATGTATGTTATGAATAATGATATTAATATATTACCTCTGTGTTTACTTTCATAATTCATTTTATAGTTTCATACACTCTAACCCAGTGCACAATGTTTGTTGCAAAAGGGTTGTTCATAAAAGAACAAATGTTGTTCAGTATCATGAATAACATGAAGGGCCATGCTTCCATCCAAGATGGGATGTATGTTATGAATATTGATGGAAATATGATACATCCATAACACTGACGCTAAATGTCGCAAGACTAAAAGAATACCACACAAGTGTGGCACTGCATTTGGTCACATTGGAGAAACCCGCATGGAAAATTCCATTATGATGGATTTTGAAGTCGGTTGATTTTAAATCATCTGACACTTGCAACTTTCGTCCGAAAAGTGAAGTGACTGAAATACCGTTCACAGGCCATAAGGAACGAGCAACAAACTTATTGGTGATCATACATTTTGATGTGTGTAGTTCAATAAATGTTGTTGCAAGTAGTGGATTTATCTCTCTTCAGAAATGACTCAAGTAGATATATGGATATTTACTTGATGAGACGAAAGTCTGGATCTTTTTGAAATCATTCAAAAGGTTTTCAAAAATGAAGTAGAAGTTGTTGTAACAAGAAAATTATGTTTCTACAATTCGATTGCAGAAAGGAATATTTGAGTTACAAGTTTAGCGAATGTCTGATGAGTTGTGAAAGGGGTTTCATAACTTGCACCTCCCGGAACACCACTGCAAGTGGAGAGTCCGTGAAGACGTAATCGAACCATTCATGACATGGTAAGATCAAAGATGACATAAATAAATTTGCCATTATCCCTTTTAAGATTAATGCTTTAGAGACTGCGGCTTTTACACTGAAAAGAGCTCCATCGGGTCTGTTGAAATGACGCCATGGTATGGTACGCCCAACCATGTTATATCTTTTGTTAACATTTGGAATATGGGGCTTGTGTAAAAGGTTACAAACCTATTCCAAATCAGACAAGTGCTACTTTGTAGGTTATCCCAAGTTATTGGGTATTCCCCCGCCACTATACCGAGGCTAAGAGTTTTGCCACAAAGAACGGTATGGTTTTTGAAGAAAACTGTTCTTTCAAAAAGGTGAGTGGGAGAACAGTGCAACTCGACGAGATAAACAGTATCTTCATCATCAGATCAAAGGAAAGAGACCTTGGAAGTAATTCCAGAGTTTCCTACTGCGACTGATACGGAAGCCTCTACATGAGATGTATGGACTTCTGGACTTCGGTCGAACTTGCAGCTGAACCACGTAGGAAAAACTCGTGCAAACCTCTCAGGTGTGCATACGAGATATTGTTGTTAGACAACAGTATACCTATGATACACAAGGAAGCATTGATGGGCCCTGACTCCGGAATTGGCTAAATGCCAATACAATCCGAGATAGTTTCCATATAAGTGATTCAAGATTAAAACCTTGATACACCTTTCGGAAGACTTAGAGTCTAACGAATATTTATGAAACTATAAACTGATGTGGATAAAATGTTTTATCCATAAAGCTCGACTTGTTGCAATAACAAGTTCAAGGAGTTGACTACGATGAGGTTGTTTCACCGTAGCGATGCTTAAAGTCCGTTCGGGTTAAACTAGCAATTAATACATATTTCAATCATGAGATATGAAACATGGATGGCGAAAGAATTTCCATAAAATGGGAATACAAACTAGGATTTGTATGTGATACAGTCCAAAGTATTTTGTCGATCCAAAGGATGCTAGTGAGTATGCAAACTTCAGAGTTCCAGCAATGGACAGAAGAGAGCAAAATGGAGTTGGAATCTTCGTCTTGATGAAATGATCAAAAGAGTTTGATTTCATCAATGGATAATGAAGATGCTTGTGTTTTCAAGAAAGTAAGTGGGAGCATAATGATATTTCTAAAAACCTTGTGTGCTTGACACATTGTTAATTGGAAATAAATTTCTTGACACGGATTAGGACTTCATTTGAAAATAGTTTTTCGATGAAGTGCTTGGCTAAATAGCCTTGCTATTAGGCACAATGATCTATGGAGATAGATTTGCCTAATGGGGCTAAGCAAAAATACATATTAACAAGATGCTAAAACCATTTAGCACTAAAACCGCCAAGGAGTGATTCTTGCCGAAGTCACATGGAAAGAGTTTTGTAAGACTCCGTGTCCCAAAACACTGATGAGCAAAATACATGATGGAGATTTCACACACTCTTGTGTTTGGATTAATCATATATTCCATGGTATGTAAAACAACCAGATATGTCCGATACTCCCAAACTGTTGCGAGTATAGATACCAAAGTGATCAAAGTACTGATCATAGGACAACAGTGAAAAATGTCATTGAGTACTAAAGTAGCACTGATGACATGTTTTCTCGCAATCAGAGATTATGAAGTGCTCGTTGTAAGTAATTACATCGATACAGTCTTCATCAATGCTCCATGCGATTTTCGATTTGAGTTAAGGTTTTGTGTAATACACAATACGGTGGCACGGTAAGTTGGAATTGTTCTAAACAGGTTACTGTGGCGAATTCTATAACAAAAGGCTAAGTATGTTGACGTTTTGGAAGCAACAAAGAAGATGTTGAATCATATAATTCATTCATGAACTTAGTATGGTTCCAAGATGGCTTTGGTCAATGGGACACTATTGCAGATAGTTGCTCCATAGCTCAGTCTGAGGAATCAAGGTTTGACCTGTGATTCACATATGTACAAAGCCAAGTCCACACAAAATATGAATTTTGTGAAAGCGTGAAAACGCGAGGATATGCAAAGTTACACACGGAGCTGAAGTTGTCAGATCCGTTGGACATCAGGCTATACCACAAGCGAAGCATATTTTGCACCAATATGCCATACGTGTAAAGTGCATTAGCATTGACTAGATTATTGACTCTAGCGCAAGTGGGAGTCTGTAGGAGATATGGCCTAGAGGCAATAATAAATGTTATTATTTATCCCCATGTTCCTAATTAAGTTTATATTCCATGCTATAACTGCTATGGTTCTCGAGTCTACAATAACCACGAGGCTCGGAGGAAAACTCATATGCACGTGTGGAATAATAAACGGTAAAATGTATTCCTAGTCTGGCCTCTAAGACTAGCTCAAGTGTTGCATGATGGTTCTATTTTCCTGATCATGGGCATGTCTATGCCAGCAACTTTGAGGGCACAATGTTAGCAGAACATTTGTGTTGAATCGACCCGAATTGATGTTATGCTATGAGATTCATTCGTCACAAGTTAATGGTTAATAACACAGAGATGGTTAACGTTTGCATGATTCCTTAGACCATGAGAGTATCGAGTTTCTTCATGCTTGCTTCATGAACTTTGGGGTTTGTTAAACGTCATCCGTAAATGGGTGGCTATTACGGCGGCTTACGGGTTCATGGAAAAGTATGTCAAGTAACTTGATAGCTCAAGATTGGGATTTGCTCCTCCGTCGATGGAGAGATATGTCTGGGACCTCTCGGTGTTACGGTATCCATCATCGTTTGGCCAGACACTTTGTGATTTGATCACGAGGATGCCGGAACACGGAACGAGAAAAGAGAACAATACCGGTAACGAGGTAACTGGCATAGTGGACAAGGTGTTGATCCACAGGGATGCCAACATGTCTCATCTTGGGTATTTGTAACATATCGCGAAGCAACAGGAATAGCACACGGCAACTGGAGGTTCACTCGAATATTCATTCGTGTGGGTATAGGGGTCAATATGGGTGTTCACGGCTCCGATGTTGATCATTGATCGGAAGGGGTTCCGGGTCATGTCTATACTTCACCGAACCTATAGGATCACACGCTTAAGGGTCATCTATCTGCTGAATACTAGACAGGGAGTCTGAGAGAAATTCACCGAAAAAGTTTCGGAGACAACGGAAGAGTTCCGGAGAGAGAACACCGGAAGAGTTTCGGTAAAACCGAAAAGTTGTTTCGGAGTGTACCATTAAGTCAAATTGGTTTTGGCACATGCCTGGAAATTATTGGAGGGTACCAGAATTGTTCCGGTAACTTCTGAGATTTTTCAGAGACAAAAACCGGAAATGTTCCGGACTGCCGGAACCGCTTTAGTTGCTTTTCACAGATGAAAATCACTAAACCGAAAAGTTGTTTCGGAGTACACCATTAAGTCAAATTGGTTTTGGCACATGCCTGATAATTCTTGGAGGGTGCCAGAATCATTCTGGAAACTTCTGGGAATTTTCCGGAAGAAAAACCAGAAATGTTCCGGAGCTGCTGGAACTGCTTTGTTTGCTTTTCGCAGATGAAAATCACTAATCCGGAATTGTTTCGGAATGCGTCGAAAATTATTTTAGTGGGTACTGGAAATGTTCTAGGTCCATATAAATATTTTCGGTTCGAACGGACGCTGAAAAATGTCGTCGTGAATAGTGAAATCAGCGGAAAGCCACCTTTTTGGGCTTTTGCTCCAAAATATCTTGGAGATGACATGGATGGATGTGGCTGAAATTTCAGCCCCTCCACTCCTCCTTCTCCTATAAAAAGAGGTGGAGGGGGCTGCCCAAACTCACTCTTTCTCACATAGAAGTGCCATGCATGATCTGGCTTTCTGTCTCCCTCCCAGCGAAATAGTTTCGTAGAGCTGAAAGGCTGTCTGGGTTCCGGTGGGAACTAGTTCTGGACGGCGAAGCCCTGCCGGATAGATGACACCGTATGTGTGCAACTCTGTAGAGAGATCGTAGTTTCGGTCTTAGTTCGAGAGTGCCTCCCGTAGGGCTGTCCGTGTGACCGTCCGAGTTACAAAGGTCCTCCCGAAGGGCTGTCCGAGTGACCGTCCGAGTTTCGAAGGTCCTCCCGAAGGGCTTTCCGCGACACCGTCCGGGGGACTGTCCGACCGCCTCCCAGAGGGCTGTCCGAGGGGCAGATGAGGGTATACATCCTCGCGGTTGGGAGGTTGTAAATCCTAGCTGCGGGGATCTGCACCGCCGATCGTCATCGACTCTACTTCCGCAGCGCTACGAGTCGGTAACGAAAAAGATCAAACCTTGTATGCAGTCTCCATAGTGGTCCTGGGCTAGTGCGTAGGTCAGAAAGTTTTGTTTTCTGCTGCGTCCCCCAACACAAATGTCGCGGGAAGACGTTCGAACACACGTAGCCGCTCAGCGTCTCGACCTGAAGCCTTTCACTGCGCTCGGGGACTATCTCCCTGACTTGCATGGATGGCACGGCATGTTGGAGTTATGCACGACGAAACTTTATTTGTGATGTAATTAAACCGTCCTCCTCAACTAGCGAAGATCACTCTAGTTAGGGCATTTTGGGTACGATGAACTTTGTATGCTTATGATATGTTGCTTCTATTTTTGCCAAGTCTGTCTCTTTCTGTTGCTCAACTATATATGTTGCATATCATCAACTCATGTGACGATGCAGGTGCATAGATCATCGATGGCGAAGAAGTGCTACGCCAGGAGTATACGACGAGTGGCCGGAGTGTCAGGCCCAGGTGTACCGGTTTCCGATTTCCGAGCGACAGCCAGTAGTTAGTTTAGGTTCACGCTAGTGCGAGAGAGGGAAACGAACCGACGCCTCAAGAAGTACTACATTATGTATGATGAGACATGTCATGTAACTTGTATAGCTATATCGTGATTATGACGTGACGACATGATTTGTGTTGGATGATATGATGAGACTATTATGTGTATGATATGATGAGCATATTGCATGTTTATGATATGATTAGAATACTGTATGAAACCTGTACAGAAACATCGCAAATACGTAGCAAAAAATAGATATGAGAAAATATAGTAGTAGCGCTCTTTAGCGCCGGGCAGTAAAACGCTGCTGCTAAAGGACTTAGCAGTAGCGCTGGTACGGAAAGCGCTACTGCTAAGTAGGTATAGCAGTAGCGCGTGTCAAAACGCGCTACTGCTAAACGTTAGCTGTAGCGCCGTATCAGTAGCGCGGGTACCCGCGCTACTGATACACCAAATACCCGCGCTACTGCTAGGGTTTTCCCTAGTAGTGATAGCCAGGTCTAACTTCAACATCATTGCATGGTTTGGGCAGGGAGGAAATTGATAGGAGGAAAATACACTGGAATGGGGTTTAATGATCTCAAAATGTTTAACCAGGCCATGTTGGTAAAACCAGCTTAGAGAGTAGTAGCCTAGACGAATTCCTTGTGTGCACAAATTTCAAAGGGGAAGTACTTTCATGATACTAATTTCATGTCGACTACGAAGAGAAGGAACTCATGGCATAAGTGGCGAGCTATTTTATTTGGTCGTTGGGCCCTTGGCCATGGCCTGGTCAAGAGAATCGGGGATGGCAGGTCTACGAGACTTTGGGAGGAGCCATGGATCCATGATAATCCTGGTTTCAAATCAACTACCCGACTCCCTAACGGGTATGCAGTGATGGTGGAATACCTTATTGACCCAATATCAGGAACATGGATGTGGAGAGGCTAGCAACAAACTTTATCCCTATGAATATAGAGAAGATGTAGTGTGGTTCCTGATCGGTTTGGATAGCTAGGAATGATATATAGAGCATGGTGAAAGAGGACCAACCATTCCAACGCTGTTAAGTGGACCCTGGATGTGACAATGGTTCTCTCAATCATATGCAAGGAGAAGGTGATTCCTCTGACTAGACCAGTTGCTCATTGGTCTCCGTCGGCTAAGGGTTTTATGGAAGTTCATGCCGATGCAAGTTTTGAGCAGTCTACACATCACAGAGCCACATGAGCTAGCGTGCGAGGGGCACGACGCATCGCTGGTTTGGGCTTAAGCCTTTTGGTATGAGCATGTATCAAATCCTTTGATAATGGAAGCTTTTGCTATGAGGGATGGTAGTCGGTTAGCATGTGATATGAGAGATGGTAGACTCGGGAAGGTAATTATTGAAATCGATGCCCAAGAAATTATCAATATCTGGAAGCAGGAAGGAGGGGGAGATCGGAAACTGCTAGCATCCTTCATGAAGTTAGTGAAATCATCAAAGGTTTTGATAGCTTCCATCTGGTTTACGTTGGAAGAGAAGCTAATGAACCTGCACATGTTTGTGTTGTGAGACCTATTAGTTATAAAGGCGTTGTCTTCGTATCAATTTATTTCGTACTTTCTAGAAACCTGTCTCAAAAATGATCGTAATCCTCCTAGTTAAAGTCTTTTTCGCAAAAGAAAAGAGAATCAATCATCATACACTTTTCTTTTAGCGAAGATCAGTCATCATGCTAAGCTATCGGACGGACACCAGCACGATAGTCCATGTAGTAGTGATGTCTAACTCCGGCCCAGGACGTGTCCGATGTAGGTGAGGCGAGCAAGACAGTCACTACAAATGCACTCTCCTTTTTTTGACAAGGGTAACCTGACAAATCCTATTTGTGTTATTATTATTATTTTGGTTCTTTTTCTTTCTCTTTTCTTTGTTCTTTTGTTTTTTAATGCATGGTGAATAATAATTCTTCAATATACGATGGAAAGTTTTTGAATACACACTAATTTGTTTTTTAATATGCACTGAACATTTTTAATATATGATGAACTTCTTTTAATTACACGATGAATATTTTTTAATACACACTGATTTTTTTAATATACGGTGCATAGACACTGAACCTTTTTGAAAACACATACTGATTTTTTTTGTATAATGATTGTTTTATTTTAATAGGTTTCTAAATATCTAGCTCTGCAAAATACAACATCAGTTTTTTTAGAAAAATGACTATAAAAAACAAAGAGAAAACTAAACAAAATCCAAGCCCAGACATGTCCCTCGCATTTATCGGGCCACAAAAGCAACGGCCCCAAGCCCAGCCGCTTCAGCGCGCACACCCCACCCCATGATCGACCCTCGCCGCCTCGCTCTCGATTCGCTTCCGTAGATCCTCAATCTCCGACCGGCGGCGGCGGTACTACGACGTACTCCGGCGAGGTTGCCAACCCCCTTGTCCCGCTTGTCCTCCCGCCTCTCCGCTGCCTCTCCACATCGAGTCGGTCCTGTTCGGTCGCCACCCACACCCTGCCGGCGGCGGCGCTGCTTTCCGTCCGCACCCTAGCTCCGAGGTGAGCCCCCCCCCCCCCCCCCCCCCCCCCCCCTCTCTCTCTCTCTCCTGCTGAGGCTCTGTGTTAAAAATGACGGCTCCCATTCTGCTGCTTCGTTTCGAGGTTGGGCACCGGTGAGTGGTGTGCCTGTTAGGGTTAAGAAACCGGACCATGAGCAGATTCTGACCATGAATGGTCGGCCTGCAGCGGGCATTTTGTTTACTGCTTAGTATGAATACCGGTGTGCTTTTTCGGCTGGCCATTGTTAGGTATGTATTATCTGTTAAGCTTGGTGAGCGTCGTTAGTTTATATATGCATGTAGGATGCCATGGTGTGTTGGCTGATGCTGGTTGTAGTGCAGTTTGGGGTTGCGTCAGTGCGCCGGTACTTTTAGCACTACTGTCCGGTGCGTTCCTTGGTATGGATTTTTTAGACGTGAATTGGACGTTCATGTTATTTATGCTACAATGTACACAAACAGGATAACGAACGGCTGTCTCATAGGAGGTGTTTGTTTCGCACATTTTCGCCCATCACCTGTTTACGCTGTAAAGGGAAAAAAGATGTTACCCGTGTTTGGTATTAACTTACACCGTATAATCAAGTCCCTCCGTAAACAGGTCCAGGCCAGCAATCTGGACCTGTTTCCAATCAATCTCTTCCGCCTCCATCAACCTCTTGAGGTTAGGGTTACTAGTCTATCTGTTCTTGATTTCAAGTCAAAAATTATGTCTTCTTGATGCCGCTGGATTTTCTACTCTCGGGTGTACTACACCCGAGTTTCAGAAACTTGAAAAAAAACGTGAGCAAACAAACTCGAAAAAATCTGAAACTTTGAGACATCAAACTTGATCAAATGTTCGAGCTAACTGACAAATTTCAGCCAAAAATAACATCAGAGGAGCTCTCACCAAAAAAGACAAAATCAATCTTCAAAGTTTTGTGCACTGTTTGAGCAGTGATCTTGTTTTTTTTCGTGAGAGCTCCTCAGATGCTTTTTTGGGCTGAAATTTTGCAAGAAGCTCAAACATTAGATAAAGTTTGTTGTCTCAAAATTTCACATTTTTTGGATTTTGTTTGATCTCGTTTTCCTCAACTTTTTCAAACTCGGGTGTAGTACACCCGAGTGTAGTCACACCTTTCCGCTTCTTGATCGGTTCTTGGTCTATTAGTGATCTGTTATAGGGTGATGCAAATAGATGAATGATATTGATCTCTTCTTGGTCTAACTCATCACCTGCGCACGCGGGTGAGATTTATTTGGGAGGTTCTGATCCATTATGGTCAGATTTCTCATGACTAGAAATACATGTTCAATTGCGTGATGATATGGAGTGCTCCACATTGTTTAGTTGATGGGATAGGTCTGTGCTATTTGCCAGCCAATTGTGTGGTAACGACTGTTGCTCGTTCTCATGTATTGCTTTAGTACTGTTTATTATTGTCATTGTGACGTTGGCGAGGTGTACCTGTCTATCTTCACATGAATCCTTGCACATTTTTCTACCAACACACACTGCTTGCAAAGGAAATTGCGAGGCCACGTTATTAGCTGGAAATTTTACAGTACAACTCTTGACAATACACGGTGCAAGTTCGATGTTGGGATCCTTCGTTGTATATCCCAGACAGAAAATTGAATGGAAAATCAACTTAGTCTAAATCTAAAATAGTAATTCTCAGCACGAGTGGATATTTGAGCATATGAACTCTAGGGAAAGTTTGACGGTAGCATAAAGAAAGCGTGTAGTCAGTACCAACTGAAAACAAATATTGGAATCATGTCATTCCTACTCCTTAGCTATATAGGAGCCAGTTTTCCATTTGATATGCTTGCTACCAGACCAAGTGTGAGTTTGTTTATTAAGGGAAATATTTTCCGACATGTTTATTAAGCCGGCTGTTGCATGTGTGTGTGCCTTTTTTTATACAAGATGTTCTAGTGAAGGAAAACATATGCAACTTTGTTTACAATTAGCTACAGACTAAAACCTTCTTCATATATCTAGACCAACCTTAATTAGACATTGGGGCGAGTTGCAGACGACAGGTGTGTTAATGTCCAAACATATATCGTGGCCTGAATATACATCACAGAGTATATGTTTATGCCGTATACAACATTGTTGTTTGTGTTAGCTAAGAGGGTGTTTTTTATTTGATTGTTTTGCACAGTAATCCATATGCATGCGTTACACCTGAGAAGGGCTGATTTATATTTGTCAAAGTGTTGAAATGCACGGAGCAGACCTTTTCCAATGTTGCAACTCTTGCTTCTATCCTTTTCATCGTGCCAAGATGTGTATCCACACTCTTGTTATGGCACAAATATTGCCACTTGTGTATGTCAGTTTTCTTGCTAGTTGTTATTATCTTTGTGATGCTTTCGCAACCGTCATTCCTCGTTTAGCCCATTCCTTACCTATGTAGTAAATGGGAAAATCTTGATGGTATATGCATTTGTTGCTATGCTTGTTGGAGGTGGTGCACCTCATTTTGGTCCTTCTAGTTTATTCTATTGTGAAATGTGAGCTATCTATGTGCACCTCTTATTGCTTTTGTGGTTAAATTTGTTATTATTGGTTGCCTCTTGTGTGTTTCTTTATTTCTTGTTTAAACTCTTGCTTATTGGCAAATGAGAAAATAAGCAAGGTTGATTAGAATAGGGGATCAGTGGTGTGGCGTGGAAAATGAAGATTGATGAAAAAGCTGCTTTGCAAGATTGTGAACTTGGCTATTTTATTTATCCTATAAAAACAATTTACTGACTAATTATGTAGTTTATTTCGAAGTGTCATTGAAATGTCGTTAAAGTGGTGCCAAATTCTGGTTAAAAGATGTATAAATGCAAAAACATTTCTAAATTATTTGCTTGTCGTTAAAGATGTATTGCATGTGAAAGTGGTGCTGATGTATTCATATTACTCTGTTGTGCTCTGTATGGGGAATTCTCCAAAGTGCCTGCTGATGTATTCATATTACTGGCATATGATTGTTTATCTGTTATGGAATCAATATATATCTTTATGGTCTGAAAGTAGTTGATATTTATGCATTAAAATTTTGTTGTATGTCATCATTATTTTCTAATATATGATTTAGACAGGACCAATGGCTGAAGTGGTGATTTTGGCGATTTCTTCTGTGGGTGGAGCTATCGCGGCAGTAGGTGGAATTGTTTCAGTCTGGCAATCTTACCTCAGGCATAAAGCTAGACGTGAAAAAGAAGAGATCTGTCGTATCTGTGGAAAACCAATCAAACTTCGATTGTTAGGAGAACACTACGAAAATCATGGGTATGAAATTGTAGTACATATGTGTATGCATGTTGTTTTATTTTTCTCACCATAATACTCTATGCAATGTAGAGGCAAGAAAGAGCAATCAGAAGAAGATGGATACATTCACATTGATGGGGCTGATACTGTACCGTTTGCATAATATGGTAAGGGCAAATTTAAATCTTCTCAAATCAGTGCTTCAAAGCTTATTTATGGGGAATGTATTTGTCAGTATACAATTATGTTTGATAAGTATATCTTGATGATTTTGAAGTTAGTGTCGCAAGCAATACATCATCATCAACAACAACAACAAAGCCTTTAGTCCCAAACAGGTTGGAGTAGGCTAGAGGTGAAACCCATAAGATCTCGCGACCAACTCATGGTTCTGGCACATGGATAACAAGCTTCCATGCACCCTGTCCATGGCTAGTTCTTTGGTGATGCTTCAATCCTTCATATCTCTCTTTACGGACTCTTCCCATGTCAAGTTCGGTCTATCCGGACTCTTTTGACATCATCGGCACGCTTTAGTAGTCCACTATGCACTGGGGCTTCTGGAGGCCTGCGTTGAATATGCCCAAACCATCTCAGACGATGTTGGACAAGCTTCTTTTCAATCGGCGCTACCCCAACTCTATCTTGTATATCATCATTCCTGATTCGGTCCTTCCTTGTGTGGCCACACATCCATCTCAACATGCGCATCTCCGCCACACACACACCTAACTGTTGCACATGTTGCCTTTTAGTCGGCCAACACTCAACGCCATACAACATTGCGGGTCGAACCGCAGTCCTATAGAACTTGCCTTTTAGCTTTTGTGGCACTCTCTTGTCACAGAGAGTGCCAGAAGCTTGGCGTCATTTCATCCATCTGACTTTAATTCGATGTTTCACGTCTTCATCGATATCCCTATCCTTCTGCAACATTAACCCCAAATATCGAAAGGTGTCCTTCTGAGGCACCACCTGCCCATCAAGGCTAACATTCTCCTCCTCCTCGCGCCTAGTAGTACTGAAAGCGCACCTCATGTACTCGGTTTTAGTTCTACTAAGTCTAAAACCTTTCGATTCCAAGGTTTGTCTCCATAACTCCAACTTCCTGTTGACCCTCGTCCGACTATCATCGACTAGCACCACATCGTCCGCAAAGAGCATACACCATGGGATATCTCCTTGTATAGCCCTTGTGACCTCATCCATCACCAAGGCAAAAAGATAAGGGCTCAAAGCTGACCCCTGGTGCAGTCCTATTTTAATCGGGTAGTCATCAGTGTCGCCATCACTTGTTCGAACACTTGTCACAACATTATTGTACATGTCCTTGATGAGGGTAATGTACTTTGTTGGGACTTTGTGTTTCTCCAAGGCCCACCACATGACATTCTGCGGTATCTTATCATAGGCCTTCTCCAAGTCAATGAACACCATATGCAAGTCCTTCTTTTGCTCCTTGTATCTCTCCATAAGTTGTCGTACCAATAAAATGGCTTCCATGGTCGACCTCCTAGGCATGAAACCAAACTGATTTTTGGTCACGCTTGTCATTCTTCTTAAGCGGTGCTCAATGACTCTCAACCATAGCTTCATTGTATGGCTCATCATCTTAATTCCACGTTAATTAGGACAACTCTGAACATCCCCCTTGTTCTTGAAGATTGATACTAATATACTCCGTCTCCATTCTTCTGGCATCTTGTTTGCCCTAAAAATGAGGTTGAAGAGCTTGGTTAGCCATACTACCGCTATGTCCCCGAGGCCTCTCCACACCTTAATGGGGATACAACCAGGACCCATCGCCTTGCCTCCTTACATCCTATTTAAAGCCTCCTTGACCTCCGGCTCTTATATTCGCCGACAAAACGCCTGCTAGTATCATCAACGGAGTCGTCCAGTTCAATGTTAGACCTCTCATTCTCCCCATTGAACAACTTGTCAAAGTACTCCCGCCATCTATGCTTAATCTCCTCGTTCTTCACCAGGAGTCGATCTGCTTCGTCCTTGATACACTTGATTTGGTCAACATCCCTCGTCTTCCTCTCTCGGATGGTGGCCATCTTATAGATGTCCCTTTCGCCTTCCTTCGTGTCTAACCGCTGGTAGAGGTCCTCATACACCCAACCCCTTGCTTCACTCACAGCTTGCTTTGCGGCCTTCTTTGCCATCTTGTACTTCTCTATGTTGTCCGCACTCCTATCCAGATATAGGCATCTGAAACAATCTTTCTTCTCCTTAATTGCCTTCTGGACATCATCGTTCCACCACCAGGTATCTTTAGCTTCGCTTCTACTTCCCCTGGACACTCCAAACTCCTCTGAGGCCACCTTACGAATGCAAGTCGCCATCTTCATTCACATGTCTGCATCACCTCCTTCCTCCCAAGGGCCCTCCTTAATGACCCTCTCCTTGAACGCCTGAGCTACCTCCCCCTTGAGCTTCCACCACTTCGTTCTAGCGACTTCGGCACGCTTGTCCCGCTGGACATGAATCCGAAAGCGAAAGTCAGCAACCACAAGCTTATGCTGAGGGACAACACTCTCTCCAGGTATCACCTTACAGTCTAGGTACGCACACCTGTCTTCTCTTCTTGAGAGGATGAAATCAATCTGGCTAGAGTGTTTGACCACTACTGAAAGTCACTAGATGTGATTCTCTCTTCTTAAAGAGGGTGCTAGCTACGATCATGTCGTAGGCTAGAGCAAAGCTTAAGACATCTTCTCCTTGATTCCTGATGCCATAGCCAATGCCCCCCATGCACCCCTTCAAAACCTGTGTTAGATGTGCCCACGTGGCCATTGAGGTCTCCTCCTATGAAGAGCCTCTCGCCAATCGGTACACTCCTAACCATGTCCTCCGGGCCTTCCCAGAACTCCCTCTTGATGTTCTCACTGTGGCCTACTTGCGGGGCATACGCACTGATAACATTGAGATCTAAGTCCCCAACTACCAGCTTGACCAGGATAATCCGGTCCCCACGTCTCTTGACGTCTACCACTCCATACTTGAGGCTCTTGTTGATCAAGATACCTACTCCATCTCTGTTTGCAACCGTCCCCGTGTACCACAGCTTGAAGCCGGTACCCTCCATCTCCTTCACCTTCCGTCCCCTCCATTTGGTCTCTTGGACGCAAAGGATATCAACACCTCTCCTCACCATTGTATCAACTACCTCTCGAAGCTTACCTGTCAGAGACCCTACGTTCCAGCTACCTAAGCGGATCCTCCTAGGATCGGCTGGCTTCCTTACCCTTCGCACTCGTCGAGTCAAATGCAAAGACCCTTGCTCATTTTCCACTACACCCGGGCAAGCAATACATATGCTTAAGATTTATAATTTCACTAAAATAATTTATTTGCTACAAGACGCACTGAAACAAAACTCATTGATACGTATAATATCCAAATACCAAATACGCTCAGTGTGTGATCCACAGAAAGAAAAAAGAGTTGTTTTGGTGAACATCAAAGAAAAAACTTGCTCTTCTTCCGTAAAAAATTCTTCTAAAAATGCCGAACCCAATGCGTTTTGCCAAAGCACATGTGCCAAGGATGATTGCATGATTATAACTAGTCCATGTCTTGCATGGGCGTTGGAGATTTTCGATATGCAGAACTGGGCTGTGACTTGCATCCTTTGTCTATGTTATTTCCGCCAAAAAAAATATTGTCAACCATTTCCAAAGAAATTAAGATTTATCCAATTCAAAAAGTTCTAGCCATTGTTAATAATGACATGGTAATACAATGCTTGGTCAGTGATTAAACCGAAGAAATAGCAAGCATCGCCAACACTTGCTTAGCTTTTACTATAAATTTGTAAAAGTTTAATGGACAGCGCATGCATGCTGGAATGACTTTGAGTAATGATTGTTGATAATTCATTTCTTTACTTAGATTGTTACTAACTGGACATTGTTGTTGATGCCCACAGGTGGGTTCTTGGTGGTGATGAGAGAAAGGTTTTTTTGCCACTTGTGAAATGGAGAGGCGGCTGTCAGGTTACGACTTCGGGATAGCAGGAGTGTTTGAGGATAGTTAAAGTTGATGCGGAGAACAAAAGATTTCCTTTAGTAGAAATGTACTACCAGTATACTTGGGTGACTGGTTACAACAATCGTTGTGTGCGAGTGGTTGCAAGAATTCATTGCTTTTGTTCGGTCTCCGAATGGTTGCTTGGCAATAAACAATTGTTGGTGTGATGTTTCCTGTTGCGCCAGCAGGAAGTTTCTTCGACTGATTTTCCCAACTCTGGCTAGCTGCCGACTGGACTGTTGGTATTAATTAGTCAAGTGTGTTTATACTTTTTTTTTTCAACTATTGAGCAAAGGCCGCTTGCTTTCCCTCTTTTTATCATCAAGTGTGTTTATACTTTCCTAAGGAGCGACTTAAAAAGAACCCATCAAATCCAGTGTGTGTTGTTCTCCACTCGTTTTATGCTTCTTGAGAAGTTTTGCCGTCTGCTACCCAAGGGCATGGAGTGGGTGTGGTCAAATGGAGTTGAATTATCTATCCACATGAACATGAATGCACATGCATTTTTGAGACATCAATAATATCCAATATACAACTCCATGTGCTCCCTCCGTCCCATATTATAGGGAAGATGTATTATGGGACGATGTTATACCAAGCAAAACAAGTAAAAAACTTCTTTCTCAACCTTTATACCATATGATAATAATAACGAATACAAATGACCTCAGTAGATACGTGATGGAAAGAATGGCTTGAAGGTTCTCAAGTGAAAAGAAAAAAAAAAGATATAAAATGGATCAATGGTGGCAGAAGATGCATATCCCAGGCAATGCACAGGTATGTATGTACTTGGCTACCAAATGCCTGCTTTATATGGTGTTGAACGTCCTCCCTCTGTCTTGAAGAGTAATATGCTGAATTGTTGCTGCTCTTTCAAAAAGAGCGCTGCTTGAAATGAGTTGGATGCCATGTAACCCATCTTCTTTCCCATGGTCATCTTCTTCTTTTTACATAGAATTTCAAACAGCGCTGTGTGCCATTGCTTCATGCGCTATGCTGAAGCTGAAACTTGGACTATAACCTCTTCTATCAAACACGAGGAACCATGATTTTATCTCTGTGTGATAACCTTGTCCAATGTGTGCAAGAGCAGTACTTCATCCTTTTCCAAACTATACTATAAAAGCTGAGCCGGCATTAGGAAACTGGCCATACTTCTGATGACTTCACGAGCGGACGTCATACTGTAATATAAAAGAAAGGAATTAGGGTCCAGCAAGTGCCTCATTTGCTACTTTCAACTGGGAATCTTTACTGAATAAAACGCTTGAGTATGATACCAACAATGCACACCTGAGGTTAGATAGCCTGAGCATCCGGTGGATATACAGAACAAACCCCTGCCGCATCTACTTAGAAAACCACCATTGGCCGCATCTATTTAGAAAACCACCATTGGTAAGAGATGAGTGCCCCTTGTAGCTTGAGTGGTATCAAGGACTGTAACGAAAGTACAACATTTCTCAGAAGCAACCCTCAGAGATAGTGGCAATGCAAATATAAAGGTTAAAGTGTTACCACCCATATACCAACCGGCAGTGAGAAACCACATGATCTGTCTCAATTCATGTTTAACAGATGTTTCTTCTTTAGGCAAGCCCGTTTTGCAGTTACTTGATTTTGCAGCCTCGGAGTATGCTCTGCACAGCTCAATGGTTTCATGGAGAAAAACAGGTGCCCTTACTGGCATGTGATGCCGCTTCATTGATTTTCCGTCAAAAGATATCTGTCAGAGAGCATAGGCCATGACATATACTTCTGCCATATTAGTTTGAGAAGAGCATCTACAGTCAGGAAGATTCAAAAACAAATTTAGCCCAGTTTGAAGGATGCATGTACTAGTGAAGACTATGAAACTCTTTGTTTGGGGATGCATTTCCGGTATATTCACAAAAAACAACCAATTTTAAGTAGCCAGCAAGCATCTAAGTAATTTGATTCTAGGTAGGTACCAGTGCCATCAGGTGAAAGCTCACATCTTTACTGTCATAAGCATAACGTCTTTCATGAGAGGGAGGATAACTTAGGAAGGTAACATACATAAAGGCAACCAAAGTGACTGTAACAGCAAATGGAAGTCATTTCTTTCTCAGAAAATGTAGCTCACATCACATATAGCTCTTGCCACGGCCCCTGCAAATTTAAGAAGCTAGTGCAACCATTCAAGACCATATGGAGGTTACTTGCCTACTAGTCTGATTTCCATTCGGGTTAGAAACTCTGAAATAAAATGGCCACGAGTACACACCAGATCTACAATAAAGCACAGTAGGAAGGAGCATGATAGAGATATTTAAGTTCAATGAAATTATCTGCAGTTCAATAAATAAAAACAAAACAATCACTTGTACGTCACGGCAGGCAGCACAAACCTGTTTGACAACAACACCCATTATTGCAGAATCAACAGAAAATAATGTATCCGATTGCCCCATTGATGACATGATATGGAGCAACTGCTAATGCAAACTTGCAAAGAATTGGCTTCGAGTTTGTTGATGTAACACCATCAGGAATCAACCTAGGAAAAACTAACGATTTTGTAAGAACTAACAAGTAACAAAAGAAAAAAATATGGGTCTTGAGTGCCCGCGTTTACACAGATAAAAAATTATGAAAATAATTATACATATACGTTGTATAAATATATGAATGGTATTAATTTTCTGTGTGTCCAAATTTCTCATTTGTAATCCATACAAAAATAACAGGACACCAAACGCTATCACTATCCTAATAACTATGAGCGTACCAGTTTCTCTTTTTTTGGATAGATTACCCAAAAATTCAAAACTACTCACACATTTATATAATCTAGATACATGTATATTTCTTTTCATAATTTTTGGAAGTGTAAACAGAGGTTTTGTCAACGGGTTCATCGGATCCATGTGCACAAAACCAGAACTCAACAACATTTTTCAAAAATATACTACCTAAAATAACATTCTTTTTGAAAAGTACTCTAAAAAATGTTTCGCCTCTTGGTCAACTCGCTTGGGTGACAACGAGAGACTCCACAACCACCGCACAAGACATGTTCACCATTTTAATGAAGTTGTGCGTGCTGCCGGAGTCTAACAAGGCAATGAGTTCACGCTTTCTGATGCAAACGACCATCTGCATTGTAATGCCGGTGTGGATGCTGATGATGGTGAGGAGGACACCTGAAGCCGACCAGAGGTTGGGTCCCATCTTAAAGTCATCCTCATCAGTGACCTCTATGTAAAAGAGGTACCAGCAGCAATGCCCGCGAGTTGGTTGGGCTGGGCCAACAACCTGGCACGTGACCGATGCCAAGTGCTCATAGGAGACTGTCCCGTCCATCGCATCCTCGAGTGTGGCTGGCTTGAGCAACTCAACCTGCATTTTTTTTGAGAGGTTCCACAAGACTGTTGGTGTAGATATTGCGCTCTTCATCATTGGGGATGGGCTTGACGCGCGTGAGGAGCTCAAGGAAGTGTTTGGTGTAGTCAGCCACCGTGTGGCGAAGGGAGATGAGTCCTCTAAAGGGATTGGCACACGAGAGCAGGGGATGAGAAATTGAGATTATTCTAGATTGCCTTTATTGATCAACTAGGGATATATATATCCCAGTTACAACTTGGTGGCTAAGAAATGATAAGAACACAAACTCCTAACTGATTTGCAGATAGTGGGGAAAACCTTATACGGAACAAACAAAAACATTTCCATATCCAAATCCCCTTTCTTAACGGCTGTTAGCACATTCTCCTACTGCAGTTGCCTTGGGTCTCCTACGCTAGTAAGCGAGGTCCCACCTAACATGATCATGAAGGTTCCATCATCCCTGGGCTTTTTATCTCAGTATTGGTGGACGGTGATTGTGCAGTGTGTGCAAGGTGATATCAAAAGCAAGGAGACACGAATGCAGATCACCCAGAGCAAACATGCGTTAACGAGCATTTGTGATTATCATTCTATGCAAACATGAATTATAATGTGTGAAAATTGACATAGTAATAATAAAAATAAAATTTCCACATCTTGTAATGTACTCTTACAGCTAAGTTGGGGGGAAGATCCATGTTGACCAGCAGGTATCGATGCTTCTTTCTACCGGGAGGCTTTGAGTTTGGGATTTTATGCCGAACACCTCACCCGTATCGATAAAATAAATAGCATCCTCCTCTATCCCTCCAGATGCAGAAACAGACTTGCTGAAGCGTTTGCTGATGAAAAGTGCCTGATCGCCTAGCCCAGCTGACACTTGCAACCAGGTGCGTTCACTGAAATCTGCCTCAAAAACCTCCACCTTACGAGTAAATTTGTTATAACAACATTTAGGCCATTGCAATTGCCGCTTCACCATGATTAGCTTCCCACACGACTCAAGCAAGTACCAAAATGTGGCGAGGCGATCGTTGGGTGCGTAAGGCAACTCGTCACACAGGATGCTATTAATGATCATGTTGTCTCCAGTCCTCAAGTCATACAAGTTGCGCTGGTGCCGCCCCTTCTTGTGCTCATTATGGTCTCGGGCCTCATCCACGTCGCTCTCAACATTGGGATCAACATCACCTGATCTGATGTGGTGCTTGATATTGGTAACCATGGGTATGCCATTGGCACTAAAGCTTATATTGAAGGAGAAGAGGTCCTCCGTCATGGAGATCCCGTAGAGTCTGTCTCCAATGAGCACGATGTCAATGATGTCAACGAAGGGGGTTGTTTGTGGCCTCGGTAGCCACACACCCTTCCCCGGCCGGATTAAGATGACCGGATAGTTCCAGTTGTTGGTCATGATAACAACGAGCTGGTCACCAGGGGCTGACCGAATGAGCACCTTGCGGATCTGAAATAACTTGGAACTATTACCGACGACGGCATCCAGCTCTGGTAGAGCCACAACTTCTTTAGAGAAAGGATTGTGCAGGAAGTAGGTATGAATTTTTCTCTGATCGTCAGTGTAGTCCAGGGCGAGCCAGCTGCCCGTGGAGCCAATGCATCGCAAGTTGTCGGGGAAGGAGCTGTTGCTATTGCGGCGTCTGAACGGGATGCACTCCTGATCGTCATCGGCGGACCTAGGAGGAAAATCATCCGGTCTACATCAGATCGAAATTTTACATATGTAAGCTGGAATTAACCATGGAGACACTAGGAAAAATTACCGGTTTCGTCTGCAGCCTCCAGGCTGAGTGCGGGCGCGCCCGTGCTTATTGTAGAAGCCGCCAGGTAGCGCAATCCAAGGTGTCTGCCGCTGCGGCGAACGGCGGCACACCGCGTGGATCCAATTCCATGGCCGCCGCGGCGGAGGCGGAGAGAAAACCGATTGCCAGGAACGAAGCAGCGCTTGCATCCACGGCAGTTGCGGCGGCGGAGAGGGAACCGATGAGCGCCAGGAACGGCACACCGCTTGGAAGCGGGCGCGATCTACCAGGTTAGGGAGGCCGGCCATCACCAGACCTAGGATCTCCTCTGGGAGCTCCGACCACGGCGAGGAGGATGGCCGGGAAGCAACAGAGCGCCAGCTGGAACAGCACGCCCCATGGAGTACGGCGGCGAAGAGACCTAAGAGGTCGTCGGACTCGGATCACGGCGGCGGCGATGCCATTGGCGCTGCTTGTTTTTTTTTTTTTTTTTGTGAGGGAAATATCTGGACTGTGATTAGATGAGGAAAACATCGGGTGTATCTAGAAGGAGGGAGGCTGCCTCCCCAATTGCATAAACGCCCCTCTTAAAGTACAAAATAACAAAAACTGTATGACTGACTCCCTAGACACCACAAGTGGTGCGTGAAGGGACCCCACGTCGCTCCCGCGAGCGACACTGGAGGAGGGGGGGGGGGGGGGGGGGTAACCGCCTAACCCTTTTGCCGTCGCCACGGGTCTTAGCCCCCTCCTCGCGTCGCTGCCGAAGCGCACTGGCAGGCGAAGCCCGGCCGACATCGACGACAGCTGGGTGTTGGTCCTAGTGCTAACTGAAGAAGATCAACACAAAAAGCGGGAAGAAATCGGAGATGATTGCGAGTAATTTAGCTCCTTTTAGGATACACGCATATGGCCAACAAGACATGGTGGCTAGGGTTTTCAACCCAGGTACAAGAGATGGGCTTGAAGGTTGTCCCAAATCCGCGGCTTTATAGCCATTGCTACTCGTTAAAGTTCATAAGTGGAAGCTAAAAGCAGAAAGGTAAACGGCAAGAGTTGAATTCAAATAGCAACGTGTCAGTTGTTCCTAGTCGTTGGATGCTTGATCGAAGGCTAGGGGTCACCACAACTCTCAACAAAGCGGTATGACATTGTCCTATGGAGATTTGACAGAGGCAGCGAAGCGGGGGTTGGCGCGAAGGGGCGAAACATTTTTCTTCAAACAAGTACAATAGAAGTGTCGATAGATTCACGTTCCTGACAAATCTCCGGTCTTGCGATTAGGCTTGTCCTCAAGTCCTAAACCCTAGAAAGATCTTCTACATGAATGTTGAATCTTCCCAAGTAGCTTGTTCCACCGGCAAATGCTTCCAATTGATCAACCACTGAAACACTAATGTCATGCAAGTGCACAAGGCGATGTAGCAATTTTGCAGTAAGTAAAGTTTGTTGATCCCAAAGGGAGCGGAAAGGAAGGTACTGTGATCCCCGATCCTGCGTCGTTACTGACGCAAATACGATCAAACTCAAACCAAATTACCAAAGTTTAAAAATAGTTCACTAAAACTGGTTGCTAGAGGAAACGATAAAAATAGACAATTAACCTAAGTTACAAGAACGAACGGAAAATAAATATTAAACTAAGCAAAGTAAATAAATTAGGAGAATTAATGTGATGTTTTAGATGAGTACACTAGCGTCTTGGTACAATCTCGTTCGGCTCCGACGCGGAGTGGAGTTAAGCTTTCCGACTATCACCATGTTGTGGCTAAGTTAGTGCCTACATTATATGATACGTCCAATCTACCAATGGTGGACGGTCCTTCACATAACATTGTCTCTCAAACAACGCCATTGTCTCTAAAGCAGCGAGATGTTGAGATGACTCAGTCGCCCTACTTCTCATCCCATACCTGCGACGGCAAATGGAAAACGTTCCATACCTGCGGCGGCAAATGGAAAACATTAAGGTCACAAGAACCAGACCGAAGGCAATAAGGTATATGGACAACCGTTACTCCTATAATAACTGTGTTCACCTCAAGATATCAACGCCCGTCATTCGAAGGTCTATCGGATCGCACAACTACCTATTAACTTCATGCGTAGCCCGAGGAGTTGGGTGTCTCCAACTATGTCAATGGAACGGACATATCCAACCACTAAATCGCCACAAGGGTAAATGAAGCACAAAGAAGATGCACATAAATAGACGATGCATATCAAATAACCGCTTACCAGCTGACCAACCCATAGACAACAATTACTCAAATAGCATCACATATAAAGGGCATTCAAAAGTTGTTATAACCCATCATGAAGCGTGATGAGGGGAGGAAGGGTGTTGTTGAAGACAAGGATGACGATGATGGAGGCAACGAAGTTGATGGCGATGGATCGGCGCTGGCGGCCCATGGTCGTGTCCATCGGCGGCGGCGGCTCCCTTCCGGTCTTTCTCCAAGGTTGTGTAGGGGCTTGGCACAACTACCAAGTACTTCTTGACTTGGACAACGACTGGATGTGGAGAGATGGGAACAATGAAGATGAGAATGAGACGATGGCAGCGACCAGGGGTGAAGGTGTTTATATAGGAGCTCTCCTAAAGCCTCCTTGATACATCCATTTTGCATCATGAATTCTTATTGATATTTATGTTATTCTTGTCCATTATTCCTCATTATGAGACAATTCTTGTGCCTTTTCTATCTGAATATGCAAGGTACATCACAAAGAGGGAAATCACTCAAAACTGGAGTTCTGGACCTGAAAACCAAGAAAATGGCTGAAAATTCAGTGGACTCCAAATGACCTGAAAATTCACGGAGAATTTTATGGAATATATAAGAATTATTGGGCCAAAAATATACCAGAGGGGGGCCACCCGCTGGCCACAAGCCAACAGGACGCACCCATCCCCCCCGGCACGCCATTTTGCCTTGTGAGGGCGCAGCAGGTCTCCCGCCCCCCCTCTTCTCCCATATGGTGTGTTTTACCCTAGAAAAAATCATAGAGATACTTTCGGGACGAAGCGCCGCCGTCTCAAGGCGGAAACCTGGGCAGAGGCCCTTTTGATCTCCTGCATAGAGATTCGGCCGGGAAAACTTCCCTCCTGGAGGGGGAGATCGAAGCCATCATCATCACCAACGCTTCCTCCTTCGTGGGAGGACCAATCTTCATCAACATCTTCACCAGCACCATCTCGTCTCAAACCCTAGTTCATCTCTTGTATTCAATCTTTGTGTCAAAACCTCAAATTGGTACCCGTGGGTTACTAGTAGTGTTGATTACATCTCGTAGTTGATGCTTGTTGGTTTAATTAGTGGAAGATATTATGTTCAGATCCTTAATCTCCATTATTACACCTCTGATCTTGAACATGTTGATAATGTGTGAGTAGTTACTTTTGTTCCTGAGGACATGGGAGAAGTCTTGTTATAAGTAATCATGTGAAGTTGGTATTCGTTCGATATTTTGATGGTGTGTATGTTGTTGCCTATCTTAGTGGTGTCGTGTGAACGTCAACTACATGACACTTCACCATGTTATGGGCCTAAGGGAAGGCATTATGGAGTAATAAGTAGATGATGGGTTGCGAGAGTGACAGAAGCTTAAACCCCACTTTATGCGTTACTTCATAAGGGGCTGATTTGGATCCACACGTTTCATGCTATGGTTAGATTTATCTTAATTCTTCTTTCGTAGTTGTGGATGCTTGCGAGAGGGGGTAATCATAAGTAGGTTGTTTGTTCAAGTAAGAACAACACCTTAGCAACGTTCCACCCACATATCAAATCAAAGTAATGAACGCGAATCAATTCAACATGATGAACATGACTAGACAGAAATTCCCATGTGTCCTCGGGAGCGTTTGCTTAATATAAGAGTACTTTCAGGCTTGTACTTTGCTACAAAAAGTATTGGGCTACCTTGCTGCACCTTTGTTACTATTGCTACTTGTCACTCGTTATGAATTACCTCGCTACAAAACTATCTATCACTGTTACTCGCAACACTTGCACAGAATACCTTGCTAAAAACTGCTTATCATTTCCATCTGCTCCTCGTTGGGTTCGACTCTCTTACTTATCGAAAGGACTATGATTGATCCCCTATACTTGTGGGTCACCAAGACTATTTTCTTGCGTTGTTGCCGGGGAGTGAAGCGCCTCTGGTAAGTGGAACTTGGTAAGGAAACATTTTCGATACGTGCTGAAATTTACTGTTGCTTATTACTATGGACGGTCACCCTTTGAGTGGCTTGTCCGGGGCATCTTCGCCTCGAACGGAAGTGGAAAAGGTTGTCTCTCAACCTACTGAACCTACTGAAAATATTTCTTATGAGATTCCTTCGGGTATGGTAGGGAAATTTCTAGCTAATCCTTATGACAGTACAACTCATCCTGATTACCACTTGATATATGTAGATGAGATTTGTGGATTGTTTAAACTTGCATGTTTATCTGGAGACAAAGTAAAGAAGAAGATTTTCCCTTTATCTTTGGAGGGAAAATCATTAATGTGGTACAAGCTATTGGATGATATTGGATCTGGAATTGCTTGAAGCTGGAATTTCATCAAAAGTTTTATCCTATGCATCTAGTCCATCGTGATAGAAACTTTATATATAATTGCTTGCCTCGTGAAGGAGAAAGCATCGCTCAAGCTTGGGGGAGTCCTAAATATATGATGCACACTTGCCCCAACCATGAGCTCTCAAGAGAAATGATTATACAATTTTTTTATGCTCGGCTTTCTCATGATGATCAATTACTACTCGATTCTTCTTCTACTGGTTCCTACATGAACAGGACTATTGAATTTAAATGGGATCTTCTGGAAAGAATTAAAGGCAACTCTGAAGATTAGGAATTCTACAAAGGTAAAGAGTCAGGTATAAAGCTTAAGTTTGATTGTGTTAAATCTTTTATGTAAACTGATACTTTCCATGAGTTTGGCAATAAATATGGGCTTAACTCCAAGATAGTAGCTTTTTTCTATGAATCATTTGCTACTCACACTAGTGCAGAAAACCCTAGCTATGGCGTGGCAAAAAGGGACATGCTGGCGTGGACACACGACGCCACCAATATGGCGTCACAGTTAAAATTTAGTGGTGGCGTCGGATACGACGCCAGGAGTATTTTGAATACCTACTGGCGTTAGATAGAGTTGCATGCCGACATTGTCATATTTAGCTAATAAAAAAAATACTAGCTTCACAAAAGATACTAAACATTTCATTCACAAAAGATACTAAACATTTCATTCACAAAAGATACTAAACATTTCATTCACAAAAGATAGCAAATTCACAAAAGGAAAGTACCAATTAGATGTTTAGTATCTCTTCCTCTCTCTTGATCGACACTAAGCTACCTAGCTAGTTTTTCCTAAGGACTATCTTAAGATGACGAAGCTTATTCCTATTCGTCTCCCCCTCCTTGATGTAATGTGCCTTCTCGGTCTTCAGTTGAGTCCTCTGGTCCTTCATGACTTGTATCTCCTTATTGACGTCACCTATCTCGTGTTCAGCAACATGATCTGACCTTCAAGACTGAGAATCTTATCGTAGACAATAGCATTGTCATCGCTAATTTTGTCCTTCTCCTTCATCAGGGAGTCATTCAACTCCTGCAGGGCCTTGAGGGCACTCTCACGTGACGCGATTAGCTCGTGACTGAGCTCGTCCACGTCACCTGAAGACTGCAGAACGACAGCTGGACCTCCTACATAAGCTTGCAAAGGGTTTTAAATCACGAACAATTAATTAGTGGTTAGATACGTGTATATATATATATATATATATATATATATATATATATATATATATATATATATATATATATATATATATATATATGGATGTTTGCAATGCTAATGGTATTACCTGGTTGGTGCTCACGTCGCATCTATCTTCAGAAGACCCGGACCAATGATCAGAGGAGCCTACCTAGAGGCTAGAGTCGGCCATGCTATTTGGCTAAAGAATGAAAAGAGTGTGTTTAATGGATAAAGAATGGAAACAGGTTGCATACTTATTTTAGGCTGTGTTTGATAGAAACAGGCAAGAATTTTTGAATGAGTAGTAGTACTAAACCCCACACAAAGTTGCCACACTTGCCTAAGGTTAGGGAGCTATTTGGTTTGTGACTAAGTTTGTCAAATGTTGCCACACCTAAGGTTAGGCAGGTTTGACCAACTTTGTGTGGCAAAGTGTGGCATTGCTAGGTGTATAACCAAGGTTAGAGAAGTTAATAACATGGGGTAAGATGCTCAAAATTTAGCCCATAAAAGTATATTGTACTACTACATAAATGAGTAAATGGAGGAATTTTAACAAAATGGATGGATCTACATTTAAAATACCTAAAAGCGTCGGAGGGCCGGCGTCGGGCGCGATGTTGGGTCGGGCGGTGTCGGGCGCGGCGTCGGAGGGGCGGCGTCGGGTCGGGCAGCGTTGGGCGCGGCGTCGGAGGGGCGGCGACGGGCTGCGTCGGGCGTGGGGTCGGGCGGGGCGGCGGGCGTGCGATCTCAAGTGGGGCGGCGATGGGCGGCGTCGGACGGGGCAGCAACGGGCGGCGTCGGGGGCGGCGGCGGGGATCGAGTGGAGGACGAGGGAGTTGGGGCTGGAGAGAGTGGGAGTGGGGGCGCGGTAGTGAGGGGATTAGGCAGATTAGTGCTGGCGTGGGCCTAATGGGCCTAAAGTGCAACACCGGGGATAATGTGCAATGCCAGCAGTAATCGAATATGTATGGCGTACGAATTCAGCCAATGTCAACACTATTTGAAAATATTAGTGCTGGCGTTGGTGAGAAATGGTGCGCCATGAACAAGAGTTGTGGCTAGCCATTTCTCCACTAGTGTCATGTTCATCTCACTAAGGAGAAGTGGTTTAAATATCATGCACCTATTGAAAAATCATTAGAGGAACTTGTTAAAGTTAAAGAGGAAACAATTGTTTATCATGTTGATCCAGTTGTGCCTACTTCTTACACTGAGAAACCTCCTTTTTCCTGTTAGGATTAAGGAACATGCTAAAGCTGCAACCATGGTTAATAAAAGTTATATTAGAACACCTAAACCCTCTGAACAAATAAATGTTGAGCCTAATATTTCTATGGTTAAAGATCTCCTAGATGGTAATATTGGTGGTCAGGTTATTTATTTCTTTTATGAAGCTACTAGAATTGCAAAACCTATTAGAAACAATCGGGGTGAGTTAGATAAAAAATAAACCTGTTACTGGCATGCCCGTTGTTTCTGTTAAGATTGGAGATCATTGTTATCATGGCTTATGTGACATTGGTGCTAGTATTAGTGCTATACCTTTTACCTTATATCAAGAAATTATGAATGACATAGCACCCTCTGAGATTGAAGATATTTATGTCACTACTAAACTTACAAACAGAGACACCGTTTCACCACTTGGGATTGTTAGAGATGTTGAGGTCTTGTGTGAAAAAATAACTTAGTACTTGGTTCACAACAAGATAGTTTTTGTCCCATCATATTTGGTAGACCTTTCTTGAATATTGTTAATGCTAAAATTAATTATGTTACTGAGAAATTCAAAGTAAGCTTTGGTGATGTGTCTCATGAATTTATTTTCTATAAGTTTGGTAGAAAAAAATATTAAAAGGAATTACCTAGTAAGGATTAAATAATTGGTCTTGCTTCTATTGCCATGCCTCCTACTGATCCACTAGAACAATATTGCCATGCATATGAATGAAAGAAATGAGATAGATGATATAATTCTCAGGCAAACACCTATTCTTAAACACAACTTGCATGTTGATATTTTAGGGGATCCTCCTCCACCCAAGGGAGATCCCGTGTTTGAGCTAAAGACATTACCTCATACTTTGAAATATGCTTATCTTGATGAAAAGAAGATATATCCTGTTATTATTAGTGTTAACCTTTCAGAGCATGAAGAAAAGAGATTACTTAAAACTCTGAAGAAGCACATGACTGCTATTGGATATACTCTTGATGATCTTAAGGGCATTAGTCCCACTCTATGTCATCACAAGATTAATATGGAACCGGATGCTAAACTTGTCGTTGATCATCAAAATTGCTTGAATCCTAAGATGAAGGAAGTGGTAAGAACAGAAATACTAAAATTTCTGGAGGCAGGTGTAATTTATCCTATTGCTGATAGTAGATGCGTAAGTCATGTTCATTGTGTTCATAAGAAAGGAGGTATGACCTTTGTTCCTAATGATAAAATGAACTTATCCCACAAAGAATCGTAATTGGCTATAGGATGGTAATTGATTTCAGGAAATTAAACAAAGCTACTAGAAAAGATCATTACCCCTTGCCTTTTATCGATCAGATGTTAGAAAGGTTATCTAAGCACACACACACTTTTGTTTTCTTGATTGATATTCTGGTTTCTCTCAAATACCTGTGTGAAAAGAATACCAAGAGAAAACTACTTTCACATGCCCTTTTGGAACTTATGCTTACAGACGTATGCCTTTTGGTTTATGCAATGCACCTGCTACCTTTCAAAGATGTATGACTGCTATGTTCTCTATTTTTTGTGAATAGATTGTTGAGGTTTTCATGGATGATTTTTCCTTTTACGGGACTTCTTTTGATGATTGCTCGAGCAACCTCGATTGAGTTTTGCAGAGATGTGAAGAAACTAATCTTGTCTTGAACTGGGAGAAGTGCCACTTAATGGTGAATGAAGGTATAGTACTTAGGCATAAAATCTCTGAACGAGGCATTGAGGTAGACAAAGCTAAAGTTGATGCAATAGAGAAAATTCCATGTCCTAAAGATATTAAAGGTATAAGAAGTTTTCTTGGTCATGTTGGTTTTTATAGGCGTTTTATTAAAGATTTCTAGGCCATTAACTAATCTTCTTCAAAAAGATATTCCTTTTTTTATGATGATTGTGTAGAATCCTTTTAAATACTTAAGAAAGCCTTGATTTCTCCACCTATTGTTTAACCACCTGATTGGAATTTACCACTTGAAATTATGTGTGATGCTAGTGATTATGATGTTGGTGCTGTTCTAGGGCAAAGAGTGCACAAGAAACTGAATGTTATTCATTATGCTAGTAAGACCCTCGACAATGCTCAAAGAAATTATGCTACTACTGAGAAGGAATTTTTAGCAGTTGTGTTTGCATGTGATACGTTTAGACCTTATATTGTTGATTCCAAAGTTACTATTCACACTGATCATGCTGATATTAAATACCTTATGGAAAAGAAAGATGCTAAGCCTAGATTGATTAGGTGGGTGCTTTTACTTCAAGAATTTGATATGCACATTGTTGATAGGAGGGGAGCTGAAAACCCCGTAGCAGATAATTTGTCTAGGATGGAAAATGTTCTTGATGATCACTACCTATTGATGATAATTTTCTTGATGAGCAACTTGTTGTTATAAATGCTTCCCATAGTACTCCTTGGTATCCATATTATGCTAATTACATTGTTGCTAAATATATACCACCTTGTTTCACCTACCAACAAAGAAAAAGTTTTTCTATGATTTAAGACATTACTTTTGGGATGACCCACATCTTTATAAAGAAGGAGTAGATGGTGTTATTAGATGTTGTGTACCTGAGCATGAACAGGGATAGATCCTACGGAAGTGTCACTCCGAGGCCTATGGAGGACATCATGCTGGTGACAGAACTGCACACAAGATATTACAATCCGGTTTCTATTGGCCTACTCTTTTCAAAGATGCTTGTAAGTATGTCCTTTCTTGTGATGAATGTCAAAGAATTGGTAACAATAGTAGACGTCAGGAAAAGCCTATGAATTATTCACTTGCTATTGAACCATTTGATGTCTGGGGCTTTGATTATATGGGACCTTTTCCTTCCTCTAATGGGTATGCTCATATTCTAGTTGCTGTTGATTACGTTACTAAGTGGGTAGAAGCTATTCCGACTAGTAGTGTTGATCATAACACTTCTATTAAAATGCTTAAAGATGTTATTTTCCCGAGGTTTGGAGTCCTTAGATATATAATGACTGATGGCGGTTCACATTTTATTCATGGTGCTTTCCATAAACTTCTAGCTAAATACGATGTTAACCATAGGATTGCATCACCTTATCATCCTCAGTCTAGCGGTCAAGTTGAGTTGAGAAATCGAGAAATAAAGTTGATCTTGCAAAAGACTGTTAATAAATCTAGAAATAATTGCTCTAAAAAACTCAATGATGCTCTATGGGCTTGTAGAACTTCTTATAAAAATCCTATGGCAATGTCCCCATATAAAATGGTCTATGGAAAAGCATGTCATTTACCTCTCGAGTTAGAACATAAAGCTTATGAGCAATTAAAGAACTTAACTATGATTTCAAGCTTGTCGGTGAAAAGAGGTTATTTGATATTAGCTCGTTAGATGAATGGAGGACACAAGCTTATGAAAATGCCAAGTTGTTTGAAGAAAAAGTTAAAAGATGGCATGATAAGAGAATCCAAAAACGGGAATTCAATGTAGGAGACCTAGTTCTTTTGTACAATTCTCATTATAGTTTTTTTGCAGGTAAACTTCTTTCCAAATGGGAAGGTCCTTATGTCGTCGAGGAGGCCTATCGCTCCGGTGCTATTAAGATTAACAACTTCAAAGGCAAAAATTCGAGAGTGGTAAATGGACAAAGAATTAAACACTATATCTCAGGTACACCCATCAATGTTGAAACTAATACTATTCAAGTTATGACTCCGGAAGAACACATAAGGTAGACCTTCTGGAACACTCCAGAAAGCTGAAAAGGGGTAGGTATGTGATACGGTAAGTAAGCCAACTCCAAAAATTCCAAAAAAATATGTTCTGTTGGTTTTGGTATTTTAGAAAAATTCCAAAAATAAAAACGAGTCAGGGGGACCCACGAGGGAGCCACAAGGCAACAGGGCACGCCCACCCCCTGGGCGCGCCCTGGTAGCTTGTGGGCCCCTTGTGTGCCTCCCGGACTCCTTTTCTTTCGGTACACGTATTCTGACTTAGAAAATTCATTATATATATACTCTCGTCTGTTTTGACCACCGCATCGCAAGTTTCCCCTCTGTTATTGTTTCAGGCTATTTTTCGGACAGATTTTGGGACGATATGTCATCGCAAAACTCGGAGGGAGAAAGCTACGTTTCAGATATCATTGCCAATCCCCAAGTTTATGGGGATGTGAACCCTTTGTTGGAAATATGCGCTAGAGGCAATAATAAAATGGTTATTATTGTATTTCCTTGTTCATGATAATTGTCTATTATTCATGCTATAATTGTGTTAACCAGAAACCGTAATGCATGTGTGAATACATAGACCACAACGTGTCCCTAGTGAGCCTCTAGTTGACTAGCTCGTTGATCAATAGATGGTCACGGTTTCATGGCCATGGACATTGGATGTCGTTGATAACGGGATCACATCATTAGGAGAATGATGTGATGGACAAGACCCAATCCTAAGCATAGCACAAGATCGTGTAGTTCGTCTGCTAAAGCTTTTCGAATGTCAAGTATCGTTTCCTTAGACCATGAGATTGTGCAACTCCCGGATGCCGTAGGAATACTTTGGGTGTGCCAAACGTCACAACATAACTGGGTGGCTATAAAGGTACACTACGAGTATCTCCGAAAGTGTCTGTTGGGTTGGCACGAATCGAGACTGGGATTTGTCACTCCGTATGACGGAGAGGTATCTCTGGGCCCACTCGGTAAGACATCGTCATAATGAGCTCAATGTGACTAAGGAGTTAGCCACGGGATGATGTGTTGCGGAACGAGTAAAGAGACTTGCCGGTAACGAGATTGAACAAGGTATAGGGATACCGACGATCGAATCTCGGGCAAGTATCATACCGGTAGACAAAGGGAATTGTATACGGGATTGATTGAATCCCCGACATCGTGGTTCATCCGATGAGATCATCGTGGAGCATGTGGGAGCCGACATGGGTATCCAGATCCCGCTGTTGGTTATTGACCGGAGAGGTGTCTCGGTCATGTCTACGTGTCTCCCGAACCCGTAGGGTCTACACACTTAAGGTTCGATGACGCTAGGGTTATAGGGAAATAGTGTACGTGGTTACCGAAGGTTGTTCGGAGTCCCGGATGAGATCCCGGACGTCACGAGGAGCTCTGGAATGGTCCGGAGGTAAAGATTCATATATAGGAAGTGAGGTTTTGGTCACCGGAAGTGTTTCGGGCATCACCGGTAACGTACCGGGACCACCGGAAGGGTTCCGGAGGTCCACCGTGTGGGGCCACTGGCACCAGAGGGCTGCATGGGCCGCAAGTGGGAGGGAACTAGCCCCTAGGTGGGCTGGTGCGCCCCCCACAAGGGCCCAAGGCGCAGCACAAGGTGGGAAGGGGGCAAACCCTAGAGGCAGATGGGCCCTAGGCCCATCTAGGGCGCCGCCCCTCCCTCTCCCTCTCTGGCCGCCGCACCAGATGCCATCTGGGGCTGCCGACGGCCCTAGGGTGGGAACCCTAGGGGCTGCGCCCTCCCTCCTCCTCCTCCTATATATAGTGGAGGGTTTGGGGCTGCCAGGGACACGCATCTCTCTCTCTCTCGGCGCAGCCCTACCTCTCCCTCTCCTCGTTCTCCGTAGTGCTTGGCGAAGCCCTGCCGGAGTACCACGCAGCTCCACCGCCACCACACCGTCGTGCTGCCGGAGCTCTCCCTCAACCTCTCCTTCCTCCTTGCTGGATCAAGGCGTAGGAGACGTCACCGGGCTGCACGTGTGTTGAACGCGGAGGCGCCGTTGTTCGGCACTTAGATCGGAATCGACCGCGATCTGAATCGCTGCGAGTACGACTCCACCAACCGCGTTCTTGTAACGCTTCTGCTTTGCGATCTTCAAAGGTATGAAGATGCACTCTCCCCTTACTCATTGCTGGTTTCTCCATAGATAGATCTTGGTGAACACGTAGGAATTTTTTTGATTTACTACTACGTCTCCCAACAGTGGCATCATGAGCTAGGTCTATGCGTAGAATCTATGCACGAGTAGAACACAAGTTGTTGTGGGCGTCGATCTTGTTAATTTGCTTGCCGTTACTAGTCTTATCTTGATTCGGCGGGATTGTGGGATGAAGCGGCCCGGACCAACTTTACACGTACGCTTACGTGAGACCGGTTCCACCGCCTGACATGCACTTGTTGCATAAGGTGGCTAGCGGGTGTCTGTCTCTCCCACCTTAGTCGGATTGGATTCGATGAAAAGGGTCCTTATGAAGGGTAAATAGCAATTGGCATATCACGTTGTGGTTTTGGCGTAGGTAAGAAACGTTCTTGCGAGAAACCTATAGCAGCCACGTAAAAACTTGCAACTACAAATTAGAGGACGTCTAACTTGTTTTTGCAGCATATGCCTTGTGATGTGATATGGCCAAAAGGATGTGATGTGATGCATTGTGATGTATGAGATTGATCATGTTCTTGTAATAGGATTCACGACTTGCATGTCGATGAGTATGACAACCGGCAGGAGCCATAGGAGTTGTCTTATTTTATTGTATGACCTGCGTGTCAATCATAAACGCCATGTAATTACTTTACTTTATTGCTAAACGTTAGCCATAGTAGTAGAAGTAATAGTTGGCGAGACAACTTCATGAAGACACAATGATGGAGATCATGATGATGGAGATCATGGTGTCGTGCCGGTGACAGTAATGATCATGGTGCCCCGAAGATGGAGATCAAAGGAGCAAGATGATACTGGCCATATCATGTCACTATATTGATTGCATGTGATGTTTATCATGTTTACATCTTATTTGCTTAGAACGACGGTAGTAAATAAGATGATCTCTCAATAAAATTTCAAGAGAAGTGTTCACCCTAACTGTGCACCGTTGCTAAGGATCGTTGTTCCGAAGCACCACGTGATGATCGGGTGTGATAGGTTCTATCGTTCGCATACAACGGGTGTAAGCCAGATTTACACAGGCAAAACACTTAGGTTGACTTGACGAGCCTTGCATGTACAGACATGGCCTCGGAACACAGAAGACCGAAAGGTCGAACATGAGTCGTATCGTAGATGCGATCAACATGGAGATGTTCACCATGGATGACTAGTCCGTCTCACGTGATGATCGGACACGGGCTAGTTGACATGGATCATGTATCACTTCGATGACTAGAGAGATGTCTATCTAAGTGGGAGTTCATTAAATAATTTGATTATGTGAACTTAATTATCATGAACTTAGTCTAAAAATGTCTTTACAATCTATATTGTAGATCCAATGGCCAACGCTAATGTCACCCTCAACTTCAACGCGTTCCTAGAGAAAACCAAGCTGAAAGATGATGGAAGCAACTATGCGGACTGGGTCCGTAGCTTGAGGATCATCCTCATAGCTTCCAAGAGATTGTATGTCCTTGATGCACCGCTAGGTGACCCACCCATTTTCCCAGCGGACCAAGACGTTACGAACGCTTGGCAGTCACGCTGCGATGATTACTCCCTTGTTCAGTGCGGCATGCTTTACAGTTTAGAACCGGGGCTCCAAAAGCGTTTTGAGCAACACGGAGCATATGAGATGTTCCAAGAGCTGAAACTGGTTTTCCAAGCTCATGCCCGGGTCGAGAGATATGACGTCTCCGACAAGTTCTTCAGCTGTAAGATGGAGGAGAATAGTTCTGTCAGTGAGCACATACTCAAAATGTGTGGGTTACACAACCGCCTGACTCAACTGGGAGTTAATCTCCCGGATGACTCGGTCATTGACAGAATCCTCCAGTCGCTTCCACCTAGCTACAAGAGCTTTGTGATGAACTACAACATGCAGGGTATGGAGAAGTCCATTCCTGAGTTGTACTCGATGCTGAAATCAGCGGAGGTCGAGATCAAAAAGGAGCATCAAGTGTTGATGGTGAATAAGACCACTAGTTTCAAGAAAGGCAAGGGTAAGAAGAACTTCAAGAAGGACGGCAAAGCTGTTGCCGCGCCCGGTAAGCAAGTTGCCGGGAAGAAGAACAAGAATGGACCCAAGCCTGAGACTGAGTGCTTTTATTGCAAGGGTACCGGTCACTGGAAGCGGAACTGCCCCAAGTACTTAGCGGATAAGAAGGCCGGCAACGTTAAAGGTATATGTGATATACTTGTTATTGATGTGTACCTAATCAGCGCTCGTAGTAGCTCCTGGGTATTTGATACCGGTGCAGTTGCTCACATTTGTAACTCCAAGCAGGAGCCGCGGAATAAGCGGAGACTGGCAAAGGACGAGGTGACGATGCGCGTCGGGAATGGTTCCAAGGTCGATGTGATCGCCGTCGGCACGCTACCTCTACATCTACCTTTGGGATTAGTTTTAAACCTCAATAATTATTATTTAGTACCAGCTTTGAGCATGAACATTGTATCTGGATCTCGTTTGATGCGAGATGGCTACTCATTTAAATCTGAGAATAATGGTTGTTCTATTTATATGAGAGAAATGTTTTATGGTCATGCCCCGTTGGTCAATGGTTTATTTTTGATGAATCTCGAACGTGATGTTACACATGTCCATAGTGTGAGTACCAAAAAGTGTAAGGTTGATAACGATAGTCCCACTTACATGTGGCACTGCCGCCTTGGTCATATTGGTGTCAAACGCATGAAGAAGCTCCATGCCGATGGACTTTTGGAGTCTCTTGATTTCGAATCATTTGACACATGTGAACCATGCCTCATGGGCAAGATGACCAAGACTCCGTTCTCTGGAACAATGGAGCGAGCAACTGACTTGTTGGAGATAATACATACCGATGTATGCGGTCCAATGAGCGTCGAGGCTCGCGGTGGCTACCGTTATGTTCTCACCCTCACTGATGACTTGAGCAGATATGGGTATGTCTACTTAATGAAACACAAGTCTGAAACCTTTGAAAGGTTCAAGGAATTTCAGAGTGAGGTAGAGAATCAACGTGACAGGAAAATAAAGTGCCTACGATCTGATCGTGGCGGAGAATATTTAAGTCACGAGTTTGGCACGCACCTAAGGAAATGTGGAATTGTTTCACAACTTACGCCGCCTGGCACACCTCAGCGAAATGGTGTGTCTGAACGTCGTAATCGCACTCTATTGGATATGGTGCGATCTATGATGTCTCTTACCGACTTACCGCTATCATTTTGGGGATATGCATTAGAGACTGCCGCATTCACTTTAAATAGGGCACCGTCAAAGTCCGTTGAGACGACACCGTATGAATTATGGTTTGGAAAGAAACCTAAGCTGTCGTTTCTAAAAGTTTGGGGATGCGATGCTTATGTGAAGAAACTTCAACCTGAGAAGCTCGAACCCAAAGCGGAAAAGTGCGTCTTCATAGGATATCCCAAAGAGACTATTGGGTATACCTTCTACCTCAGATCCGAAGGCAAAGTCTTTGTTGCCAAGAATGGATCCTTTCTCGAGAAAGAGTTTCTCTCGAAAGAAGTAAGTGGGAGGAAAGTAGAACTTGATGAGGTAATTGTACCCCCTCTCGAACCGGAGAGTAGCGCAGCGCAGGAAAATGTTTCTATGGTGCCTGCCCCGACTAGAGAGGAAGTTAATGATGATGATCATGAAACTTCGGATCAAGTTACTACTGAACTTCGTAGGTCCATGAGGACACGTTCCGCACCAGAGTGGTACGGCAACCCTGTCCTAGAGATCATGTTGTTGGACAACAGTGAACCTTCGAACTATGAAGAAGCGATGGCGGGCCCGGATTCCAACAAATGGCTTGAAGCCATGAAATCCGAGATAGGATCCATGTATGAGAACAAAGTGTGGACTTTGGTGGACTTGCCTGATAATAAGCGAGCCATTGAAAATAAATGGATCTTTAAGAAGAAGACTGACGCGGATGGTAATGTGACCGTCTATAAGGCTCGACTTGTCGCTAAGGGTTATCGACAAGTTCAAGGAGTTGACTACGATGAGACTTTCTCACCCGTAGCGATGCTGAAGTCTGTCCGAATCATGTTAGCAATTGCCGCATTTTATGATTATGAGATCTGGCAAATGGACGTCAAAACAGCATTCCTTAATGGCTTCCTTAAGGAAGAACTGTATATGATGCAGCCGGAAGGTTTTGTCGATCCTGAAGGAGCTAACAAAGTATGCAAGCTCCAGCGCTCCATCTATGGGCTGGTGCAAGCATCTCGGAGTTGGAACATTCGCTTTAATGAGGTAATTAAAGCATTTGGGTTTATGCAGGTTTATGGAGAACCCTGTATTTACAAGAAAGTGAGTGGGAGCTCTGTAGCATTTCTCATATTATATGTGGATGACATATTGTTGATGGGAAATGATATAGAACTTTTGGAAAGTGTAAAGGCCTACTTGAATAAATGTTTTTCAATGAAGGACCTTGGAGAAGCTGCTTACATATTAGGTATTAAGATCTATAGAGATAGATCGAAACGCCTCATAGGTCTTTCACAAAGTACATACCTTGAAAAGATATTGCAGAAGTTCAATCAGTCCAAGAAGGGGTTCTTGCCTGTGTTACAGGGTGTGAAATTGAGTACGACTCAATGCCCGACCACGGCAAAGGATAGAGAAAAGATGAGTGTCATCCCCTATGCTTCAGCCATAGGCTCTATTATGTATGCCATGCTGTGTACCAGACCTGATGTGAACCTTGCCATAAGTTTGGTAGGGAGGTACCAAAGTGATCCCGGAGCGGAACACTGGACAGCGGTCAAGAATATCCTGAAGTACCTGAAAAGGACAAAGGACATGTTTCTCGTATATGGAGGTGCCGAAGAGCTCGTCGTAAAGGGTTACGTCGATGCTAGCTTCGACACAGATCCGGATGACTCCAAGTCACAAACCGGATACGTGTATATTTTGAACGGAGGGGCAGTCAGCTGGTGCAGCAGCAAGCAAAGCGTCGTGGCGGCATCTACATGTGAAGCGGAGTACATAGCTGCTTCGGAAGCAGCAAAGGAAGGAGTCTGGATGAAGGAGTTCATCACCGACCTAGGAGTAATTCCCAATGCGTCGGGCCCGATGACTCTATTTTGTGACAACACTGGAGCTATTGCCCTTGCGAAGGAGCCCAGGTTTCACAAGAAGACAAGACACATCAAGCGCCGCTTCAACTCCATCCGTGATTACATTCAGGAGGGAGATATAGAAATTTGTAAAGTGCATACGGATCTGAATGTCGCAGATCCGTTGACTAAACCTCTCTCACGAGCAAAACAAGATCAACACCAGAATGCTATGGGTGTTCGATTCATCACAATGTAACTAGATTATTGACTCTAGTGCAAGTGGGAGACTGTTGGAAATATGCCCTAGAGGCAATAACAAATGGTTATTATTGTATTTCCTTGTTCATGATAATTGTCTATTATTCATGCTATAATTGTGTTAACCAGAAACCGTAATGCATGTGTGAATACATAGACCACAACGTGTCCCTAGTGAGCCTCTAGCTGACTAGCTCGTTGATCAATAGATGGTCATGGTTTCATGGCCATGGACATTGGATGTCGTTGATAACGGGATCACATCATTGGGAGAATGATGTGATGGACAAGACCCAATCCTAAGCATAGCACAAGATCGTGTAGTTCGTTTGCTAAAGCTTTTCCAATGTCAAGTATCGTTTCCTTAGACCATGAGATTGTGCAACTCCCGGATGCCGTAGGAATACTTTGGGTGTGCCAAACGTCACAACGTAACTGGGTGGCTATAAAGGTACACTACGGGTATCTCCGAAAGTGTCTGTTGGGTTGGCACGAATCGAGACTGGGATTTGTCACTCCGTATGACGGAGAGGTATCTCTGGGCCCACTCGGTAAGACATCGTCATAATGAGCTCAATGTGACTAAGGAGTTAGCCACGGGATGATGTGTTGCGGAACGAGTAAAGAGACTTGCCGGTAACGAGATTGAACAAGGTATAGGGATACCGACGATCGAATCTCGGGCAAGTATCATACCGGTAGACAAAGGGAATTGTATACGGGGTTGATTGAATCCCCGACATCGTGGTTCATCCGATGAGATCATCGTGGAGCATGTGGGAGCCGACATGGGTATCCAGATCCCGCTGTTGGTTATTGACCGGAGAGGTGTCTCGGTCATGTCTACGTGTCTCCCGAACCCGTAGGGTCTACACACTTAAGGTTCGATGACGCTAGGGTTATAGGGAAATAGTGTACGTGGTTACCGAAGGTTGTTCGGAGTCCCGGATGAGATCCCGGACGTCACGAGGAGCTCCGGAATGGTCCGGAGGTAAAAATTCATATATAGAAAGTGAGGTTTTGGTCACCGGAAGTGTTTCGGGCATCACCGGTAACGTACCGGGACCACCAGAAGGGTTCCGGGGGTCCACCGTGTGGGGCCACCGGCACCAGAGGGCTGCATGGGCCGCAAGTGGGAGGGAACCAGCCCCTAGGTGGGCTGGTGCGCCCCCCACAAGGGCCCAAGGCGCAGCACAAGGTGGGAAGGGGGCAAACCCTAGAGGCAGATGGGCCCTAGGCCCATCTAGGGCGCCGCCCCTCCCTCTCCCTCTCTGGCCGCCGCACCAGATGCCATCTGGGGCTGCCGACGGCCCTAGGGTGGGAACCCTAGGGGCTGCGCCCGCCCTCCTCCTCCGCCTATATATAGTGGAGGGTTTGGGGCTGCCAGGGACACGCATCTCTCTCTCTCTCTCGGCGCAGCCCTACCTCTCCCTCTCCTCGTTCTCCGTAGTGCTTGGCGAAGCCCTGCCGGAGTACCACGCAGCTCCACCGCCACCACGCCGTCGTGCTGCCGGAGCTCTCCCTCAACCTCTCGTTCCTCCTTGCTGGATCAAGGCGTAGGAGACGTCACCGGGCTGCACGTGTGTTGAACGCGGAGGCGCCGTTGTTCGGCGCTTAGATCGGAATCGACCGCGATCTGAATCGCTGCGAGTACGACTCCACCAACCGCTTTCTTGTAACGCTTCCGCTTTGCGATCTTCAAAGGTATGAAGATGCACTCTCCCCTTACTCGTTGTTGGTTTCTCCATAGATAGATCTTGGTGAACACGTAGGAAATTTTTTGATTTACTACTACGTCTCCTAACACCCTTATGGGTGGTGAACAGAAGAAGAGATAGAGGCTGACCTAAAAAGAATTGAGCCTTCAAGTGATGAAGAATTAGAAGTATCTCTGCCTCAACCTGATGACATGCACGTGGAATTCAAAAAGTCAAGCTTACCAAACAAGGTTACACCTTCCAATACACGTTTTACCACTTATCGTCGTACGCAAGTAGACACCACTGTTGCCTCCTCCAGCAAAGCCCCTCCTTTGATGGAAGGAGCAATGATCTTCACCAACAAACTTCGCAAGGAGAATCTAGACCTTAAGCGAGAGTTGTCATGTTAATGAGGAGATCCGCATCCTAAGGGGCATCATCGCTAAAAGGATTACATCATCATCACCACCATCACCCAAGAAGGACGCTTGATTATATGGGTATGGGCACCACCCTTAGCTTGTTCCAAGCTTGGGGGAGGTGCCCCAGTATCGTATCATCATCACCTTTGCCATTATCATCAATTTTAGTTCGATCCTTAGTTATGTCATGACTTAGAGAAATAACATTTCAGATTTTCTTTGCTTAGAGGTTTTGCTTTGAGATTTACATATCCTTGTAATCGAGTATGAGAGTTATATCATAAAGATTAGTTTGAGTTTGCTAGCTTTACTCTCATGCATCAATCATAGCAATGAAATAAAAGAACTAGAAAAATCATATGCTAATCCCATTGGGAGTAATGACTTCAAATAGAAGAAGTATGCTAGATAAAAATTGTTGGGAATAAACAAACATATCATTTGTCATTGATACAATATATGCAAGATTATGATAGAGGAGAGTATATTCACATACAAATACACTATCTTGGACATCTTTTATGACTGTGAGCCCCCACCAAATTTAGATATATTATAACTGAGCACTCTTCCAGCCCTCTCAGGCCATCAGTGTTTTCGGCCGTTTGATCGTTATTCTGTAGCAATTTGGCCGTCAGATTAGCTCTGAATCACGCGTACGTTACTAAGAAGCGCTAACCTTGCCGGGCCGCTGCTCCAGTGACTTTTTTGGACGTCCCATGTTAACTTGGGCCTAATGGGCTTGTAACAATCACGGTCCTGCAGCCAGCAAAAAGAATGTACACTAGGTCACATCCCTCGTGTGGCGGCGGATCCCGATCACTCTCCTCTGGCGACGTACGGCGAACTCCCAGATGCGCCGCAAGGGCCGCATGACCACATCGGAGAAAGCGCTATGCGAGCCCAGCACGATTCGGCCTTCTTCCTCGACCGCCGCTCCTAGCCCTGAGCGCCCCTTCCGTTTCCGTCGCTGTGTACCGTCCGACCTGAAACTGGCGGCGGCGCCGTAATGACGGGGATGAAGCTCGACGGTCTTCCTCCCGTAACCGTAGGTGGAAAGTGCAGAAGCGTTACTTGCCTCTTAATCTTCAGCCGTTTCCTTATATATGATGCCCACCATCATCCGTCTCACATTCGTATCGCCTTCGACCTTTTGTTGTTTGACAGCCAAATCCTATAGCTCCCGGGCAACGACGTGTGACGATCTTCTTGCCTGCGTTCGTGACGGACATGCACCGAGACGAGGTGCTTTAGCTTCATGGGCGGCCCCAACAACAACACATGACTTATTGGTCTTCTTTTCCCACACCCCAACTCAAGTATGTGATTGATTGATTCATTCATTTGTTTCCCGTCAGTGTCCTCTTCGGATGTTGACATGGATTCTTGTTTCATTTGGGCTGCTGCATGAGTAATGCTGGACGGGCGATCTACAAAGGAATTTCCGGTAGATTGTGCATGTGCCAATGATTTTGAATCTTCCCTTCATGGGGTAAAAAAAGGAGAAAAATAGAACTTACTCCATGGAGTACTGTCCATTTTTTCTTTGGGTATACTACTCTTGGAGAGGTTAAAGTGGGGCGAAAGTCTGCAGGTTTGAGGAGGGAGGGAGGAATCCTTGCAGCTGCATGAGGATGCTTTGAGTCAATGAGACTTGCTACATCCTCACAGTTTCTTGGCATGCATGGGGGCAACCACTACCTGATTCAGGTCCCCTCTTCTGGTGCTCCCTTAATCAATTTACCGGTGATTTCTCTGGCAATATATTGAAGTCAAACTGATGATAAACTCAACAATAAGTTAGGCGAAAAACGCAGGTAGTTTGCAGGTTCAACTCTGAATTTGGCTTATTACTTATGTGCTTTCACGTATGCATACCTTTGCCATGTGTTATCTTCTCATGCATAGGTCAAATGATTTGAAGAAGTTGGACCTGCTCGCCATTGGTATGACAAGGTTGTATTTCATTTTGTTAAATTATATACAATTGTGCAGCCCATGAACGACACACTTTGTTTGGATATGTGAATGTTAAAAATTAGGAGTTTACCATTTATCTCTTCCTTCGCCCCCATCTCTCTCTATCGCGCAACAAGAATCCTAGCTTCCCACATGTTCTGCACTCCCTACTTGATTCTTATTTTTCGTGTGAGCTCTAACAGCGTAAAAGCCAGCTTCATCAAGGCAATAACTAAGCCATGCGAGGAGGATATGGGGGAGGACGATGTGTTTGATATCTTCTGCTCTGTTCGGTTCTACATGACCGTGATGGTGCATCTCCTCCCTACCCTTCTCCTTGGTTTGGATCGTTTTGATCCTAACAGCTAATTCATTAGTTAATTACACGTTTTTTTGTGGCTTCTGTCAGTCGGTTGTAGCTATATTGGATGGAGTTTACATTCTCGATGGATACATGATATTATTTGTTCGTGTGGCTCCAGTCTATCGACTCGCTGCTCGCATCTAATGTGTTTTTTATTTAAATAGTTAGATTTATTCTTGACGGGAGCTAATCCAGGAGGTGATATATACATCATTCATATTGCTTGCATCTAACTGGTTGTAAAAAAGCGGGATGCTTATGGTGCACGAAGAGTCGTTTGTTTGAACTTCTTTTTGACAAAAACTGAGGGGTGAATGCATTATTTTGTGTATGTCTAGATTTTTTTCTCCATTAAAGTGCTTCACAATTTACTCATCTTACATTCATTCAATCTCTGGCTATCTCCGACAGGTACCTCGATGCCGCTGCATTCCATGTATCACCAACCAATGCAAGGTAGGAAGACTATGCAATGAAAACAAATATTTTTTCTCAATAAATAATAGCATGCTATCCGTTTCTTTGAACCTTACACCTAATAAAATATTCATTTGAAAAATGGAAAATGTATTTATATCTTATTTGTTAGCATCATCATTTGAATGCTAAAAATATTTAATTATGAAGTGTTTTTGGGTGCGAAGGCTTACCTGAGTGCAATCATCATCTACCATTACGCACATGATTTTCGATAAGCTCAGAGATGCTATGATGATTATCAGAGTAAGTTGTGCATTGGTGTTACACGTTTAGTACATTCGCATGTAACATATTTTGTGTTATTTTGGTTGCATTAAATCACTTTTATCTCATCTTTTGTTCTATTGCATGGTTCAAGGTTTCCTGATATGTGAATTAAAACCAATGTTCACTAGAACTGAATGCTGAAGAAATCAAGCTGCTCATTTAAGTGCCATCAATCACCTCAACTATTTTGTATGTTCTATGCTTTGACATCCAACGATGGAGAATCTAACAACACTAGAAGGCGCTCTTAACAAAACGACCAAACACTACAAATGGTACAAATTGACTAGGTGTTACATTATCCTGAATTGGTAGATAGGTTTTAATTTTTGTTTGCAGTTTCCAAAGTGATGATGTTGTATTCTAAAACATTGTTGCCATAAAGAAGAGTGGGTGGTTGTCAACTCTAGGTTTAAAGAGTATGCATTGCACAATGTGGTTATAGAACCTGTTTAGAGTTTTAGTAACGTTGTGGTTGAAGAAGTGTAAAGTGGACAGTGAGACGCTATTGTGGCATTGTTCCGTCCTTTCCATGGAGTTTGATCTAGGTTTTGCGGTCTGCTGTGTATTATCTGATTTTGCACTCTATGACAATAATTTATATGTAAATCGACCATTTGAATTCAACTGATGTTGCTACCGCTAATAGTGATCTCCATTATTGTCTAATTTGCTCAAGATGAGCAGAACAAAAGCTGGTGTTTCTTATGCATCCATGTTTTATGAAATTCTTACGAGTATTATTCTATCACATGATAAAATTGGTAATCTTACAAGCATATATCCATCTGACGTTCATGTTTTGTGTCTACTCTTATGCAATTTCCTATCATTCAATTGCCAAAATGGACGGGCGCGGCAACGCGCGCCATCAATGATCTAGTATTATATAATGATCGGTGTTGATGTTGGACATGGAAGACAACGTAATGATCATGTTTGTTTACATTCACATACAAGTTATATGGTCATGGATCCTTTAACTTGTGGTGCTTGCTTTAGATCTTTTGCTAGCCAATACATTTCCGCACTAACTAGAAATACTACTTGTGCGTCCACAATCCCTTAAACCCAATTTCTTTCCGAGAGAGTCCACCATACCTACCTATGGATTGAATAAGATCCTTCAAGTAAGTTGGCATCAGTGCATGAAGCAATAAAAATTGCTCTTAAATATGTATGATCTCTTATTGTAAGGGAAAATAAACTTTGTACAATCGTGTGATGGCAAAGAAATAAAAGCGTAAAATTTGTTATCATAAGGGGAAATATAAAGTGACGTTCCTTTCCATTAAGAGTTTGCACATCCAAAAATAAAAAGCGCATGACAACGTCTGCTTCCCTCTGCGAAGGTCATATCTTTTACTTTCGTGTATTTACTTTTATGCTCGAGTCAATAATGTATATCCCTATTCCTACTTATTAACTCTCTAGTTGGCAAGCATTATGTGTTGAGGAAATATATATATATATATATATATATATAGGACTGTGATAATGAACTAACGTTCGTATCTATTACTCAGATCCGAACGATCGCCTATAACGAGAATGCTATTTTCCTGCCGGCAGGAATTTAGTAACAGATCCGCACACACTCCACGTCATCCGATTTTTTATCAAGGGCTGCATGGTCGCACCTTTTCTGTTAAACACGCATGTCGCTTTCCTTTCTCCTAATCACCCGCATGTCGCTTTCACCAAAACGTCTCCGCGCATGCATGCATGTTTCTTTCAGTGATTTCAGCCACTTACATGTACGCATGCATGCAGAGTAGAAAGAAAAGATTCTTTTCAATGCAAAAATTCAAAATGTTTTGTAGCCCAAATCGTAGGTCCGATCGAAAAACCGTCTTCACATAAAAGATTCGTCACGACAAGACCTTCGAAACTAGATCCCATGTTGATATGTTTCGGCGACTTTTTTTTTCTCGTCAAAAGTTACCACGTCTCGGATACCTAAGTTATCACATCTGTGCTACATAAGTTATCATCGTGGTTGCACTGAAGTTAACGAGACATGAAAAATTGTTCCTCCAACCTTTTTTCATATGCACATGCATGCATGCATTAGAGGACAAAACTGATGACATCCTATATTTTTTTCATTTTGAAAAATTCAAAATTAATATGTAGCTCAAACCGTCGCTCTAATTAAAAATCTGTTTTCACAAAAAAAAAAATCGTTGCGACGAGATCTTGGAAACAAGATCTATTGTTGATAACACCGTACATAGCATGTAATACATGCACAACATAGTTGATAACCCACGTACAAAACCGTGATTTTTTTGACCTGATTTTTTTTGTTGAAACATCTCCCAATAATGTTGTGTGAATAACATGTTCATTAACGCATCGCGGACCTGGTAACTTACATACAAACACCCTGATAACTCACACATCACAGACCTGATAATTTATGTACCCCAGTCCTGATAACTTTGGAGTGGGTGAGGGGGGGGGGAGGGTGATCAAGTAACCCCTGGTAACTTTTGTGTGAATAGCATGGTAACTCACACATCGGAGACCCGATAACTTATGCACCCCGGTCCTGATACTTTTTGCGAGGGAGGGGTGATGAAATATACCACGGTAACTTTTATGTGAATAGCACGGTAACTCACACATCGTAGACCAGATAACTAATGTACTCCAGTCTTGGTAAATTTGGTGACCGGGTGGGGGGAGGGTGGTTGATGAAATATACCACTGGTAACTTTTGTGTGAATAATATGATAACTCACACATCGTAGACCTGATAACTTATGTGCCCCAGTCCTGGTAACTTTGGCGACGGTGGTGAGGGGTGGGGGAGGGTTGTTGATGAAATATACCTCCGATAACTTTTTTGTCAATAGCATGGTAACTCACACATCATAAACCTGATAACTTAGGTATAAACAACGCGGTAACTTTAGACCGGAATAAAAAGTTACTGAAACATACCTCGGTTACTTCTGTGCAAATAGCACGGTAATGTATGCATCCGGAGCTGATAACTTAGGTATAAATACCACGGTAAATTTGACCCAGGGAAAAGAAGTCGTTGAAAACACATCTTCGGTCACTTCTACATAAATAACATGTTAATATACATATAACATAACTGATAACTTTACGATAACTTTTGACCAAAAAAGTGATCAAAACATGTCAACATGAGATCTAATTTCGAAGTTCTCATCCTGATGGAGTTTTTATGTGAAAATGATTTTTCAATCAAAAATGACAGTTTGAGCTATAAAACATTTTACATTTTTGAAATAGCGAGAATTTACAATGACATCAGGTTTCCTGTGCTCTACTGCATTTGCATGTGGAGAGAATGTTGGAGGAGCCATTTTTATACCCCGGTAATTTCCATGTAAACAGGATGGTAACTGGCGTACCACATAGGTGATAACTTATTTAGCCTAGGTCTGATAACTTTTGACCCGAAAAAAAAAGTCATCGAAACATATCAACATGGGATCTAGTTTCGGAAGTCTCGTCGCGACGAATCTTTTATGTGAAAACGGTTTTTCAATCGGACCAACGGTTTGAGCTACAAAACATTTTGAAGTTTCGTTTCTAATGGAATCTTTGTTGACATCATCTTTTCTTTTTACCTACATGGATGCATTGTTAATTGGGAGATTGCATGGGAACGCTGCATGCGAGATTGCACCCAGATGTGAAATGTATATGCGAGATTGCAACAGCAGCCCGACAGTAGATGAATCGTGCGGATCTGTCGCTATAATCCGGTCGACTGGAAGTTAGCAGCGACAGCGACAGCGACGTTCGGATCTGTTAAACAGATCCGAACGTTCAGAAAATACAAATGTCGATATATATATATATATATATATATATATATATATATATATATATATATATATATATATAGTAGCACTATTCTAATCTCAGGATCAGAATAACTATTCGGATCACAGCGCCCCTATATAGGAGGCGACGAGCCGTTCCTGAACTTTCTAAACGAAAGAAACAAAAAAGTGAGAAACCCCCCTTCCCCACGATCCTTATCCCCACATCCCCCACCTCCCGTGCCCGCCGCTCTGCCGCCAACCATCGACGCCGCTGTCCCTGCCACCTCCGGCGTGAGCCCACCCCCTCCTCCTTCGGTGCGCCGTCGCCCCTGCCTACTCCGACGCGAAGCCACCCCTCCTTCTTCGGCGCGCCGCTGCCTCTACCTCCTCCTGCGCGAGGCCACACTGTCCTCCTCGGGCGCGTCGCCGCCCCCACCTCCCGCGACGCCACCTGCCCACAGCCACCCTCCTCTCTGCCCTAGGATGCTCCCACCACCACCGCCTGCATGTCGCCGCCGGGACCCGTGCAGTTGCCCTCGACCACCTACTGTGGCACCGTCGATGGCCGCGGAGCACTAGCCGCTGGATCCAGCGGTTGCTCACGGCGGTACTTCTCCGGCGAGCCTCTGTCCCAAGCGTACCTTCTCACTCTCGTTCCTCCTCCATCCCCTGAGAACGGTGCATCCATGACAGCCTCCTCCCACCCACCCCTCCTCCGCGGAGGTAGGCATATGTGCAGTTCGTCCTGGCCAGCCGCGTCCGTTCAATCCCGCTGTGTCCTACGCCACCAGTGCAAGGGGGAGTAGAACTGCCGGAGATGCTCGTGTAAATTCAGAGGCAACAAACCATATGAAGTTCAGAGAAAAAAAGAGAGCAGATGGAGTTGTTGCGCTCGAATCATGCTCGCTGGAGGTTCCTGCAAAAACAATGCAAAATCTGTTTGTGCTTGTTGGAATTGCCCAGTGCATGCAAAAAATGATCTTCTAACCGAATATGATATTTACCTATTGCTGCACTGTTGTGTCAAATTTCTAAAAGAGAAATGGGCAACAACGAGCATGGCAGCTGCAGGCAAAGCTACTAGCAGAGAAGAACAATGTCGGCCTATCTTGTTATCCAGTCAGCGAGCACCACCCGTTTGGTTTTGACTGAACTGAAGGCTTGATGTGTAATTGAACTGAACCTTTAAGCTTAGCTGAATTTCCATCGATCTATTCTCGTTGGATAGTACGGTATTGATTTGACTGAAACTGACATTTTGATGTGTTGCTTGAACTGAACCTTTATGGTTTGTCCTGTTGACAACTAGTAGTTTCAGTTTTAAAGGCCGGAAAAAAGATTGATGCCGGTGGCTGCCGCTAGACATCTCTCTTTTTCTGCTAGTGCGTGCGACGCGACTGCTTCTGCTTCCCTCTTTTCCTGCCGCTCTACAAGCACCCTGGATCAACTATTGATTTGCTAGCTTTGGGCATAGTCTACTGTTTTTGTGTTTTGTGTGCTTGTATTTGTAAAATTACCTCAAGAAATTCACCTACTTGTGTACGTATGTGGATAACCTGGCTGTGAGGCTGTCTACCATTTATTTTTTGCTAACGAGTTTGATTTTCTAACTGATGACAGAATAATTTCTCACCAAAATAAGTTCAAATAAATAGATGGGGGAAGGTCATGTAACCAATCTGAAAAGTTTTGCAATTGCTACTGTTTGTTGTGATGTCTAAAAAAGAATTGAGTTTTCGTTGAAGTTCAAATAAATAAATATGAGCAGTTATCTGTAAAAATAAATAACTAAAAAAAGGCCCAAGAAGTCCAAATTAAAAAAAGGAGCAGTTCATTGTTTATAGAAAATCCAGATTTTCCTCATTATTAAAGAATGAAAAATAAGCATTTCAACAATAAAAACAAGAAGTTCGAATTTTAAAAATAGAGAAGTTCAAAAATCATAAAAAGGGCTGTCCATCATTTCTAAAACTAGAAAAACTCTAGAAGTTCAAATTTATATAAACTGTTCCAACGCCATAAATTAGAGTAAAATGAAGAAGTTCAAATTAAAAAAGGTGACAAGTTCAAATTAAACTCATGAAATTCCTTACACGGAAAACAAATCAGTTTTATTTTCCCTCTTTATGAAATAAATACATATAAGTTCAAACTAAAATAATGGAGTAGTTCGACGTGTAAAGCAACCCAAATTTTTTTCTTTACTAAATTAGGAAAAGTGAGAACTTCAAACAAAAACGTGACAGAAGTTCATAGTGAAAACAACGAGAAGTTCAAGTACTACACGGAATGCATTTCGGGTGAGAATAAAAGAATAGAAAAATAAAAGCTTAAAATTTTTGTTGCTAGAAGTTCAAGTGCTCTGCCTGGGAAAGTTTGATGTGTATAAAAAACTCAAATCATATAACGAACGGTCCAATATTTCTTAAATAAATAATTTTTAAGTAAACATCGAAGTACTTTCAAAAAAATTGAGCTTCTCTACTTAAAAAAAAATAACAGAGAAATTCGAAGTATATAAACTACTCAGATTTTTTCTCGTTACTAAATAATAAAATGAAGAAGTTCAAATTAAAATAGCAGAGAAGTTCAAAGTTTATGAAAAACTCAGATTTTTTTCTCGTTACTAGAATTCTTTACTCAAAAATAGAAAACGTGAAGTTCAAATTAAAATAACACATAAGTTCAAAGTGAAAAGAACCAGAAGTTCACGTGTTGCATGGTGTGTGTTTTCATATGAGAAAAGGGAATAAAAAGACAAAGTATACAAAATTTGTTGCTAGAAGTTCAGGTGCTCGACACAGGAAGGTTCAAAACTTCTTGTGAGTGTGGTTCACTATGTATTTCTCACCCATTCTTGTGAGTGAGAAAAATGAATAAAAAGGCAAGGTCCAATTTTTTTCTTGCTATAAGTTCAAGTTCTCGGTCGGAGAAAGTTAGAAAAATATTGTGAGAGAGGTTTGTACAAAAAGGAATATCATTTGGGTAACACCGACGAATGGGTGAGAAATTACAAACAAAAATACGCGACAGAAGTTCAACGTGGAAACAGCAAGAAGTTCAACTACTACGCTAAATGAATTTCAGATAGAAATCTTTTAAACCGTCGCGAGTATGAAAAAAATGATCAAGATGGAAAAGTTGCGTGTTTACAGCAGCTTTCCATCGGTATATCACTTGCTCAATTCCGGTGAGTGGATGGAGATCTACGAGTAAAAACCAGTACGTGAAGAAACAGAGTGAAGTTCAGGTAGACGTGCCGATGAAGTTCAAGTTCTTCACACAATGCATTTTCGAAGACTCTGTTTCGCGATAAAAGGCAGAACGCATGATCTCGCCATTTTCAAAATTGCGTGAAAACGGCTAGGAATTAGAGAAAACCACCTGCATGAAAAAGTTTCGCATTTTCTGTAGCTTTTCAACGGTATATTATTTGTCCCATTCCGATAAAATTTCTAGAAATTATGGCCTAGAAACATTTTTAGCCATTTTCGAAATTGACTTAAAACTGTAACGAATTGGAAAAACAATCTACATATAAAAGTTTCGCATTTGTTCAAGCTTTCCAACGCCATATCATTTGCCTCATTCCGACAAACCGTTGAGAAAATAACGTGAAAATACGCACTCGGTACAGATTCGGCCATTTTCCAAATTACTTTTAAAGCGTTCATAGTTAGAACAAACTTTTTAAATGGAAAGATGCGCATTTTCATAAGCTTTCCAAAGCCATATCATATGCATCGATAGGACTAGCCGTTTTCAAATTAACCCTGAAATACGAACCCGGCTGTTCGGTTTCCAATATTCCGCCATTTTTGAAATTCCACTTAATCCGTAGGGAATTTGGAAAAATGATCAACATGTGAAATGAGCGGATTTGCAGCAGCTATCCAACGCCATCTCATTTGCCTCATTCCGATAAACGGTTTAGAAATAGCGTCGAAAATACTATTCACATTTTTTTGTATTAACAAAAACGCTTTTCAAAACTGCTCTTAAACCATTTAGATTTTGACAAAAAATCAACTTAGGCCGTGACCGTCGTGTCCACAGCTTTCCAACGGTATATTGCAAGCCTCATTTGGACAATGTTACGGGAAGTTCAACCTCTGACCAAGGGAAGTTCAGGTCGAACAACTCAGGCAGTAAAATTGCAACAAACGCAAGTTCATCACGTCCCGAGAGCAAATCCGCCAACGAGCGAGATTCCTATTTAAAACGGGCATTTAGTTGCTAAAAACCGTTCCCAGATTACACTTACATCACACAGAACACGACTGACCAGAAAAATTCGCGCGGGGAGACACGGTTGCGAAGATAGCCCGAAGGTTGGGTTCCTACAGAGGGAAGTTCAGGTTGTGTAACTCAGGAAGTTCAACCCGTGATCAGAATAATATTCTGATCCCGTGATCAGAATAGTGCTTATGTGTATATATATATATATCCAGTTAGATGTAGGTGATCATGATTCATTATTGTTGACATTATACTTGAGGTAAATGAATTGGGTGGCAAATACTGTAAAGCGACCATCTTCCGATGGGAAACATTAGCTCCAAAAATATGCAATGAGTGTCAGCAATCATAGAAGACTAAATGATAGTTGAGTATGTGAACTTGCTAGAATTAAAGCTCTTACATAGAACTCTTCTATGGAATATGATGAATTGTGATTGTCTCAATGATTAAGAACATAGTTTGTTGATTGTCAATAAAGTTTATGCTTCATACTCCAACAATTGTGGATAGATTGTTACTTCTTTATGAGAAGTTATATGATAAAAAACTTGCTGCTATGTTAATATTCATGATGCTTTCATGTTCGTATTCTCTTTTTATCGACACCTCTCTCGAATTATGTGGTCATTATTACCGAGTTCGGCTTTCGCTTGAGGACAAGTGAGGTCTAAGCTTGGAGGAGTTGATACGTCCATTTTGCATCATGAATTCTTATGGAAATTTATGTTATTATTGTCCATTATTCCTCATTATGATAAAATTGTTATGCCTTTTCTCTCTGAATATGCAAGGTACATCACAAAGAGGAAAATCACTGGAAACTGGAATTCTGGACATGAAAACCAAGAAAATGGCTGAAAATCCACTAGACTCCAAATGACCTAAAACTTCACGGAGAATTTTTGTGGAATATATAAGAATTATTGGGCCCAAAATATACCAGAGGGGGACCACCTGCTAGCCACAAGCCAATAGGGCGCCCGGCTGGACGCGCCCTGTTGCCTTGTGGGGGCCCAGCAGGTCTCCCGACCCCCCTCTTCTCCTATATGGTGTGTTTTACCGTAGAAAAAAATCATAGAGATACTTTCGGGACGAAGCGCCGCCATCTCGAGGCGAAAACCTAGGCAGAGGCCTTTTTGATCTCCGGCAGAGAGATTTTGCCGGGGAAACTTCCCTCCGGGAGGGGGAAATCGAAGCCATCGTCATCACAAACGCTTCCTCCTTCATGGGAGGACCAATCTTCATCAATATCTTCACCAGCACCATCTCATCTCAAACCCTACTCTTGTATTCAATCTTTGTCTCAAAACCTCAGATTGGTACCTGTGGGTTACTACTAGTGTTGATTATGTAGTTGATGCTTGTTGGTTTACTTGGTGGAAGATATTATGTTCAGATCCTTGATCTCCATTATTACACCTCTAATCTCGAACATGTTGATGATGTGTGAGTAGTTACTTTTGTTCCTGAGGACATGGGAGAAGTCTTGTTATAAGTAATCATGTGAAGTTGGTATTCGTTTGATAGTTTGATGATGTGTATGTTGTTGCTTCTCTTAGTGGTGTCGTGTGAATGTCGACTACACGACACTTCACCATGTTATGGGCCTAAGGGATGGCATTGTGGAGTAACAAGTAGATGATAGGTTGCGAGAGTGACAGAAACTTCATAAGGGGTTGATTTGGAACCACACCTTTCATGCTATGGTTAGATTTATCTTAATTCTTCTTTCGTAGCTGTGGATGCTTGCGAGATGGGGTAATCATAAGTAGGTTGTTTGTTCTAGTAAGAACAACACCTTAGCACTGGTCCACCCACATATCAAAGTATCGAAGTAACAAACGCGAATCAATTCAACATGATGAATATGACTAGACAGAAATTCCCATGTGTCCTCGGGAGCGTTTTCTTAATATAAGAGTACTTTCATGCCTGTCCTTTGCTACAAAAAGGATTGGGCTACCTTGCTTCACCTTTGTTACTATTGCTACTTGTCACTTGTTACGAATTACCTTGCTACAAAACTATCTATCGTTGTTACTCGCGGCACTTGCAGAGAATAGCTTGTTGAAAACTGCTTATCATTTCCTTCTGCTCATCATTGGGTTCGACACCCTTACTTATCGAAAGGACTACGATTGATCCCCTATACTTGTTGGTCATCACTACTCCATTGATGTAGCATCTCTCCTTGATCCAAGGGTTCTAAGTGAGCCCAATCCTTTAACACCATATGCAAGTGCAAGGGCTTTGCCTTGTTCGTGATGAGACAAGTGAAGTTCATGACCGTCGACATCTTCATGAGGATAACCTAAAATCTGATAGTTGCATGAAGCCCGACACGAAACCTCTCTAAGAAGTCATGTTTTTTCCAGTGTAGGATGACTCGAGCAAAATTAAAAGAAAGCAACAATTAGACATTTTGTGCACAACTATGAAACTCTATCATAACATATTGAACTAAAAAATACCATCCTAGTTAGGAAGTCATCTTAAAGATCTACAAAAAACTTCTTGTCCTTCTAGCATCTGACTTGGACACAGGTGACACACGAGGGATTCATTTCCTACATTCATGTTGCAAAATGAACATACATAATAAAAAACGATGAACAAAACACACACGCATATATATAGCCATATTCATTGGATAATTTAAACACCCTAGGTAATTAAACATGGCTACAACCATGTGTTAGGGCATATTTCTCCCTCAATGGTTTTGGTGATTGATGACATGCGCTCTAATCATGTGCATTGAGCATTTTAGATAATCTATCAAGGCACAAGACGATTTACTCCCTGATCAGTGAGGACAATTGTTTCCGGTGTCTCTTTTTTGATGGTATTTGAGTCGTAGGAAACCGTACTATTGAGAGGGGTCCGCATTGGATAGGTTTGGGTGGAATCATCACGTACACATTCGTCATTGCACCCGTGTTGCTTTCCGCATCTCTGGAGTTTTCCTGTTGGAGTGCTTTTGGCTATTTAGCGGTAGTACCGCTGTGGTCAGAGGTAGTACGACTTTCCCGATACTTCCGCACACTACTAGGGAAAACCCTAGCAGTAGCGTGGGTCAAAAGACTATCAGTAGCACGGGCACCAGCGCTACTGCTACGGCGCTACAGCTAACTTTTAGCAGTAGCGCCGGTTTTCCCGCGCTACTGGTAACTGAGTTAGAAGTACCGTGTTATTTTAACCCGCACCACTACTAATCGTGCATATTTTTTTTATATTTATATTGTATTTACACACGGTTATACGTATTAATATAAAACATCAATAATAATTTTGCAAGAAACAACATTTAGATTAAAGTGGATGGGTGCAAGTGATTAAGTTGGGTTAGTAGGAAAATATGATGTTACCACGGCACACAAGTCCTGGATCCTTTCATTCGACACTTGTGTGCCATCGTAACATCATATTTTCCTACTAACCCAACTTAATCACTTGCACCCATCCTTTCATTCGACACTTGTGTGCCGTCGTAACATCATATTTTCCTACTAACCCAACTTAATCACTTGCACCCACCCACTTTAATCTAATCTATGTCATCTAATAACTCATCATCCTTAGTCACATGCGGACTTATATATCATCATCTTGATCATCTAACCATTAGTACATAATTGTCATAAACTAAAAAAGGTCTTCTCTCTTAGCTAGCACATATTATTCTCTCCTAGGTAGAACCTACTACTCTCTACTAGGTAAAATAGCATAAAACAGGTAAGCTCCTGTCTCTCCATTATGAAGAATAGAGATCCACCTGTCTCCTACATGTGGCATGCGCAAATCCTTCGCGTCTCCGCTAAGTAGTTGTATGCGGTTTTTCATTACTTTGCTCATTCCTTTGAGTTTCAGGCTTCCATCCCTTCTAGAAAGCGAGTATGCATTGTGGAAACATATAGGCCACCGTGGCCGTAAGCTGATAACAGTCAAAGAATGACCTTCTATAAACATCAGTTCAGGCACAACCTCTGGTGAGAATTTCTGTTGAAGAACATAATAATAACATAGTTAGCAATATAGTTTTTCTTAAGAAAAATTTATGTATGCAAAAGATGGACTAATTAATGACACAATAGTGAAAAATAATCTTACCATGGTATCTACATGGAAGTTATTAGGGTTCAACTCGTGCACTAGTGGCACGTATTCATAATAACTTTCGCCAATATCTTCATAATTGATCTTATAATTCTCAACATCATCAATAAATGAGATCAGGTGATTTTTCTCCAACCAAGTTAGATCGGAGCCAGGACTATAGTAGGTCTTGTCTACTATCTTTTGAGTTTTTTTTGACGAAGAGAAATAATGTGTCAATTAAAAATAAACAAGCTAATTAGGGATTAACACCAACTATTTTTAAATACACATTGCAAATTACTTAACAAATATGGTTGACAAACTCACATATAGGTAAAACTGGAAGCATATCGACATCCACCCAAATGTCGATATTACCTTCAATAGCATCTTCAGGACGAATACCGAAGGTTATTTCCATATCCTCCTGAAATCCATATGCCTTGCCTAGACCTTTCCAAGTTGAGCAACCAAAATGCGAGTGATTAACTGAATTGTATAGTTTAACCAGAAATGTGAAACCATGTTGAGTCTTCAGGTGAGCTCTCCTCGTCTCCATATTCTCCATTTCTTGGAAACCGAGCTTCTCCAAGACATAGCGTCTTGCATGGTAGGGGATGCACTAGTCAAATTGTAAAAAACCGAAATTAGATGTTGAAGCAAAGAAACACAAAGTCATGATTAATTACAAAAATTAGTTGTTATCGTTGCGTACCGTAAAAACATCAAAGGTCTCGTCCAGCTTGATGGTGAAGAACCTACTGTTTCACAGGTGAGGCCGGTCACACGAACCCCGGTCCTCGCCGCAGTAATCACACTCAGGGATCCCCTCATCATCAGGCATTTCCTGTGTTCATGATTCAAAGATTAAAAATCGACATCAATTATACAAGGAACTATTCAGCATGGGTTGAGTTTGATTCTGTCGAGGCTTCCTTGAAAAACTCTCATATCTCATGGTGTATATGGTGCACGCTCTCTCAACTGATATTGTGGTGTATATGTTGGTGGACACTCCCTCATACTAATATTTCGACCGTCGGTGATGGTCGCACCTCTTCTTCTCTTCTCGCGCATTATACTAAGGTATATATCGCGAGAAGAGAAGAGGAGGAAGCGACCCACACGACAACAGTCGGTATTCCTCCATCACACAAGGAGCTCCGACAGAGTGAAAGTCAACCCTATAAGCATTAGTCAATTAACATTACATTGTGGAGTAACAACATAAAAATGCATGGCCTATGTTTTGCCGGAATTTCATCTAATTCCTATTCTAACAAAATTTCGGCATAACCTTTTCTAAAAACGGTACATATCGAGCGCGTGAAATTTGCCAAAACGGAAATGAATCAACATTCGGGCAAAACATAAGCCACTCGGAGGTTTCATTTCTTCACATTTTCATTGCAAAAATACTAGCTTCATTTTTTCACATTTTCATTTTCATTTCTTCACATGTTCAAAAAAAATCCTATCTTCACATTTTCATTTCAAAAAAATACACGCCTCATATTTTTATTTCATAAAAAAACATGCCTCACATTTTTCATTTCAACATTGTTGGATTTTACTTCTCCCAATAATTCCCCTAAAATGTTCATATATTTTTTATGCAATTGCTAATCAATTTATAATGAACTATCTACCTATAAACTAAATCCCTACAAACACTAAATCCTAGCTATGAACTATCTACCATATGAACCCTAAAAATTAAAACAAAGAAGAAGAGAGATAGTGGATGGAGGATAAGTGCGGCGAAGGGGGTCGACGACGGCGAGAGGCAACGGGGCCTCGCGGCGGCAGTGGACGTCCGCGACGGAGGAGGGCGGCCGCGTGTGGACCGAGATGGGGGAGGGCCGGGACGAGGGAGGGCCGGGACGGGGAGGGCCGCCGCGTTGGGAGGATGGCCGGGAGGAGTGCTGGCGCGAGGGAGAAAGTGAAGAGGAAGGGAGTGAGGAGGGAGAGAGTGAGGGGTGCGGGGAAGAAAATAAGTTCAAGGGCGCTACTTAGCAGTAGCGCGGGGCGGCCAAGGGCGCTACTGCTAATCTCTATAGCAGTAGCGCGTGTCGCTGGACGATGCTGCTTCTAAGTGGGGTCCACCTGCTGGCAGCTTGCCAAAATAGCGGTAGCGGTGGGCCACTGACACGCGCAACTGCTATATAGCTTAGCAGTAGCGCCGGGTGAGGACCCACGCTACTACTATGGGCAGCCCCGGTGGGTGACGATGGGTCCACCTAGCAGTAGCGCCTTGTCGGAGGCACGTGCTACCAATATACTAGTACTTGTAGCGCCTGTTCGTGCGACGCGCTACTACTAATTAGCTTTAGCGGCTCCCGTCTACCCTGCGCTACTGCTATGATTCTATCTATAAGCATTCTCCTAGTAGTGGCAGTCCAGCGTCGTGGTCACTACCGCTTAGTTTGGGCTACTGGACGTCTCTCTCGTCTCAGCGGTAGTTGGGCGGTAGTACCGCTCCTGCGGTACTATGGCCCCACTACCGCCATTTTCTCTGTACCCGAGAGACTTAAGGGGCAGTAGGGCGGTAGTAGAGCGGTAGTACTGCTTGTGTGGTACTTCTGCACTCTACTGCCGCTCCCACTTCCACTTATTTTAGCCTTCCGGACTCCACTTCCTTTCCGCGGTAGTAGGGCGAGAGTACCGCTTCACGCATACTTCTGTTCTACCCTCCCTACCATCGATGTTCCACCTGTCTCTGCAGCACTAAGCGGTAGTATCGCTGGTGTGGGCACTAGTACTGCTCCGACGGAACTAGCCCTCCAGTTTTCACTAACGCCCATGGCTCGGCCAGAACTACTGCATATAGCGGTAGTACCACTCCTTAGAGCGGTAGTAACGCATGTATGCGACTTTAAGGTAGGAAAACGGTTGGATTTGCTCTCTTTATAAATAGGAGGTCTTCTTCCTCTAGAAGGCTAACCTCTTATCCCCCCAAGATCGTTTGTTGCCCCTAAGCTCATTTTTTTCCGGATCTCTCTCCCTAGCCATCAAAACTTATTGATCTTCTAGGGTTTGGAGGAGAGGGCCTCGGTCTACACTTCTACCAAGAGATATTTGATTCCCCCCACTAATCCCTTGTGGATCTTGTTACTCTTGGGTGTTTAGGCACCCTAGACGGAAGAGGTCACTTCGGAGCCTATATCCATTGTGGTGAAGCTTGATGGTGGTGTTGGGAGCTTCCAATTAAGTTGTGGGGATTGCCCCAACCTTGTTTGTAAAGGTCTGGTTGCCGCCTTCAAGGGCACCACTAGTGGAATCGTTACATCTTTCATTATGCGAGGGCGTGAGGAGAATACGGTGGCGCCCAGTGGCTTCTTGGCGAGCATTGTGCCTCCTCACCACTCGAACAGAGACGTACCTCCCCCTAAAGGGAGGGAACTTAGGTAACACATCCTCGTCTCCATCGACTCCACTTGTGGTTATTTATTATCCTTACTTTGATCAAGCTATATTGTGTTTTTATCTTGTACTTGCTATCATTGTTGTTGTTAAGCTCATCATATAGGTGATACTTGTGATCTGCGTTGGGTTTTGCGTTAAGAGGAACGAGTAATTGCAGCACAATACAGAGAAGTATTTACCTCAGTTAAGAACCAAGGTTTATCGAACCAATAGAAATATCAATCAACAACCGTCTTCAGCGATGGCACATAAAGAGCAAACACTTGCACTCAACGCAGGCAAGAGGGTTGTCAATCACGTTGATCTCGTTATTTGCAAGCAAATGAAGTGTGTAGATGATAGTAGATAATTGTAAATTGAAAAATAAAATAAAAGGTAAATAATGGCAGCAAGGTATTGATAGTGTTTGTAAATATATAAGTGAATAGACCCGGGGGCCATAGTTTTCCCTAGCGGAATCTCTCATGTAGGAAACATACGGTGGGTAAACAAATTACTGTTGGGCAATTGATAGAAAAACGCATAATTATGTGATATTCACGACAATGATCATGTATATATAGGCATCATTGTTGGAAATATGCCCTAGCGGCAATAATAAAAGTAGTTATTATTATATTTCCTTGTTCATGATAATCGTTTATTATCCATACTATAATTGTATTAATTGGAAACACTGATACATGTGTGGATACATAGACAACAATGTGTCCCTAGTGTGCCTCTAGTAGACTAGCTTGTTGATCAAAGATGGTCAATGTTTCCTAGCCATGGACATGAGATGTCATTTGATAACGGGATCATATCATTAGGAGAATGATGTGATGGACAAGACCCAAACTATGAACATAGCATATGATCGTGTCAGTTTATTGCTATTGTTTTCTGCATGTCAAGTATATGTTCCTATGACCATGAGATCATGCAACTCACTGACACCGGAGGAATACCTTGTGTGTATCAAACGTCACAACGTAACTGGGTGACTATAAAGATGCTCTACAGGTATCTCCGAAGGTGTCTGTTGGGTTGGCATGGATCGAGACTGGGATTTGTTACTCCGTATGACGGAGAGGTATCTCAGGGCCCACTAGGTAATACAACATCACAATAAGCCTTGCAAGAAATGTGACTAAGTGTTAGCTAGGGGATCTTGTATTACGGAACGAGTAAAGAGACTTGCCGGTAATGAGATTGAACTAGGTATAGAGATACTGACGATCGAATCTCGGGCAAGTAACATACCGATGAACAAAGGGAACAACATACGGGATTAACTGAATCCTTGACATAGAGGTTCAACCGATAAAGATCTTCGTAGAATATGTAGGAACCAATATGGGCATCCAGGTCCCGCTATTGGTTATTGACCGTAGAGGTATCTCGGTCATGTCTACATAGTTCTCGAAGCCGCAGGGTCTGCACACTTAAGGTTCGATGACGTTTCGGTAGTATAGAGTTATGTATGGTGGTGACCGAAGGTTGTTCGGAGTCCCGGATGTCACGAGGAGCTTCGGAATGGTCCGGAGGTAAAGATTGATATATAGGAAAGTGGTGTTTGAACTCCGAAAAAGTTTCGGGCATTTCCGGCAGTGTACCGGGAGTGACGAATGGGTTCTGGGGGTCCACCAAGTGGGCCCACCACACCCCTGTTGGGAGACGTAGTAGTAAATCAAAAAAATTTCTACGTGTTCACCAAGATCTATCTTTGGAGAAACCAGCAACGAGTAAGGGGAGAGTGCATCTTCATACCTTTGAAGATCGCTAAGCGGAAGCGTTACAAGAACGCGGTTGGTGGAGTCGTACTCGCAGCGATTTAGATCGCGGTGGACTCCGATCTTAGCGCCGAACAACGGCGCTTCCGCGTTCAACACACGTGCAGCACGGTGACGTCTCCTACGCCTTGATCCAGCAAGGAGGAAGGAGAGGTTGAGGGAGAGCTCCGGCAGCACGACGGCGTGGTGACGGTGGAGCTGCGTGGTCTCTGGCAGGGCTTCGCCAAGCACTACGGAGAACGAGGAGTAGGAGGAGTAGGGCTGCGCCGAGAGGGAGAGAACTCGTGTGTCTGGCAGCCCCAAAACCCTCCACTATATATAGGAGGAGGAGGAGGGAGGGCTGCGCCCTAGGGTTCCCACCCTAGGGGCCGGCGGCAGCCCCAGATCCCATCTAGTGCGGCGGCCAGAGAGGGAGAGGAGGGGCGGCGCCCTAGGGTGGGCCTAGGGCCCATCTGCGCCTAGGGTTTGCCCCCTCTCCTCCCTTGCTGCGCCTTGGGCCCTTGTGGGGGGCGCACCAGCCCACCTAGGGGCTGGTTCCCTCCCACCTGCGGCCCATGCAGCCCTCTGGTGCTGGTGGCCCCACTTGGTGGTCCCCCGGAACCCTTCCGATGGTCCCGGTACGTTACCGGTAATTCCCGAAACACTTCCGGTGTCCAAATCCTCACTTCCTATATATGAATCTTTACCTCCGGACCATTCCGGAGCTCCTCGTGACGTCCGGGATCTCATCCGGGACTCCGAACAACCTTCGGTAACCACGTACACTATTTCCCTATAACCCTAGCGTCATCGAACCTTAAGTGTGTAGACCCTACGGGTTCGAGAGACACGTAGACATGACCGAGACACCTCTCCGGTCAATAACAAACAGCGGGATATGGATACCCATGTTGGCTCCCACATGCTCCACGATGATCTCATCGGATGAACCACGATGTCGGGGATTCAATCAATCCCGTATACAATTCCCTTTGTCTACCGGTATGATACTTGCCCGAGATTCGATCGTCGGTATCCCTATACCTTGTTCAATCTCGTTACCGGCAAGTCTCTTTACTCGTTCCGTAACACATCATCACGTGGCTAACTCCTTAGTCACATTGTGCTCATTATGACGATGTCTTACCGAGTGGGCCCAGAGATACCTCTCCGTCATACGGAGTGACAAATCCCAGTCTCGATTCGTGCCAACCCAACAGATACTTTCGGAGATACCCGTAGTGTACCTTTATAGCCACCCAGTTACGTTGTGACATTTGGCACACCCAAAGTATTCCTACGGTATCCGGGAGTTGCACAATCTCATGGTCTAAGGAAACGATACTTGACATTGGAAAAGCTTCAGCAGACGAACTACACGATCTTGTGCTATGCTTAGGATTGGGTCTTGTCCATCACATCATTCTCCTAATGATGTGATCCCGTTATCAACGACATCCAATGTCCATGGTCATGAAACCGTGACCATCTATTGATCAACGAGCTAGCCAACTAGAGGCTCACTAGGGACATGTTGTGGTCTATGTATTCACACATGTATTACGGTTTCCGGTTAACACAATTATAGCATGAACAATAGACAATTATCATGAACAAGGAAATACAATAATAACCATTTTATTATTGCCTCTAGGGCATATTTCCAACAACCCCAAGTAGGTCACATGGGCCTGAGGGTGGCGCACTAGCCCCTGGTGGGCTGGGGGGCGGCCAAAGAAGGCCTATGCGGCTGGAAGTGGGGAAAGGAAAGTCCTAGTGGGGGAAGGGAAGGAATCCTACTAGGAGTTGGACTGGAGGTGGACTCCTCCACCTCCTGCTCCTTGCGGCTGACCCCTAGGAGGAGCCCTAGGCCAGCCGACCCCTCCCCTCCCTCCTATATATATTAGAGGGAGAGAGGGGCAAAGCACTTCAACTCAATAGACCACGGTGCAACCCTCTCTCCCGATAGATTAGTTCCTCTAGTTTTTCAGCAGTGCTTAGGCGAAGCCCTGTTGGAATAGTTCCACCACCGCCGCCGCCGCGCCGTCGCGCTGCCGGAGAACTCATCTACCTCTCCGCTCCCTCTTGCTGGATCAAGAAGGCGGAGATCGTCATCGAGCTATATGTGTGCTGAACGCGGAGGTGTCGTCCGTTCGGCGCTAGATCGGGACGGATCGTGATTGGATCGCGGGACGCTCGGCGATTTGTATCGCGAAGACGTTCAACTACATCAACCACGTTTCTTAACGCTTCCCGCTTAGCGATCTACAAGGGTATGTAGATCCACTCTCCCTCTCGTAGATGCTCATCACCATGGATAGATCTTGCGTGTGCGTAGGAAAATTTTGGTATCCCATGCAACGTTCCCCAACAGTGGTATCTGAGCTAGGTCTATGTGTAGATGAGATCACGAGTAGAACACAAAAGAGTTTGTGGGTGTTGATATTCAGATTGCTTCCTCCCTTGGGCTTTTCTTGATTCAGCGGTATTGTGGGATGAAGCGGCCCGGACCAACATTACTCGTACGCTTACGAGAGACCGATTCCATCACCTGACATGTAACTCCTTTGCATAAAGATGGCTGGCAGGTGTCTGTTTCTCCCACTTTAGTTGGATCGGATTCGACAAAGGCGGTCCTTGAGAAGGTTGAATAGCAATTTGCGTATCACCATTGTGGTTTTTGCGTAGGTAAGAATTGTGCTTGCTAGATACCCGTAGCAGCCACGCAAAACTCGCAACAACAATTAGAGGATGTCTAACTTGTTTTTGTAGGGTATGTTGTGATGTGATATGGCCGATTACATGATGAGATATATGTGATGTATGAGATGATCATGTATTGTATAGAATATCATGACTTGCATGTCGATGGGTACGGCAACCGGCAGGAGCCATAGGGTTGTCTTTAATTATTTTCGCCGTTTTGCTTTAATTTATTGCTATGAGTTAGCAATAGTCGTGGAAGCAACAGTCGACGCGACAACCTCATGGCGACACGTTGATGGAGATCAAGATGATGGAGATCATGGTGTCATGCCGGTGACGATGGAGATCATGCCGGTGCTTTGAAGATGGAGATCAAAAGCACAAGTTCATGGCCATATCATGTCACTTATGATTTGCATGTGATGTTAATCCTTTTATGCATCTTATTTTGCTTAGGACGACGGTAGCATTATAAGGTGATCCCTCACTTAAATTTCAAGATAAAATTGTGTTCTCCCCGAGTGTGCACCGTTGCGAAAGTTCGTCGTTTCGAGACACCACGTGATGATCGGGTGTGATAGTGTTGGGGAACGTTGCATGGGAAACAAAAATTTTCCTACGCACACGCAAGATCTATCCATGGTGATGAGCATCTACGAGAGGGAGAGTGGATCTACGTACCCTTGTAGATCGCTAAGCGGGAAGCATTAAGAAACGCGGTTGATGTAGTCGAACGTCTTTGCGATCCAAATTGCCGAGCGTCCCGCGATCCAATCACGATCCGTCCCGATCTAGCGTCGAACGGACGGCACCTCCGTGTTCAGCACACGTACATCTCGATGACGATCTCCGCCTTCTTGATCCAGCAAGAGGGAGCGGAGAGGTAGAAGAGTTCTCCGGCGGCGCGACGGCGCGGCGGCTATGGTGGTGGAACAATTCCGGCAGGGCTTCGCCTAAGCACCGCTGAAACTAGACTAGAGGAGAAACCGATCTAGATGAAGTTGAGGGAGCACGTGGCAATTAGGGTTGACTCTCCCCTCTAAATCCTCTAGTATATATAGGAGGGAGGGAGGGGAGGAGGCAGCCTCAAACCCTCAAGGGCTGGCCGAAATTGGAGGTGGAGGAGTCCTACTCCAATCCTATTAGAAGTAGGATTCCTCCTCTCCACTTGGAAACCCTTTCCACCTTTCCCCTTTTGGGTTTTCCCACCCCTAGCCGCATGGGCCTTAGTGGGGGGCTCGGCCAGCCCACTAAGGGCTGGCTTGACTCCTCCCACATCCCATGAGGCCCTTTGGGTCGAGACACCCCTCCCGATGGTCCCCGGTACCCCTCCCGGCACTCCCGGTACACTACCGAAATACGTGAAACTTTTCCGGTGACCAAAACGGGACTTCCTATATATCAATATTTACCTCCGGACCATTCCGGAGCTCCTCGTGATGTCCAGGATCTCATCCGGGACTCCGAACAACCTTCGGTCACCACCATACATAACTCTACTATACCGAAACGTCACCGAACCTTAAGTGTGCAGACCCTGCGGGTTCGAGAACTATGTAGACATGACCAAGACACCTCTACGGTCAATAACCAATAGCGGGACCTGGATGCCCATATTGGTTCCTACATATTCTACAAAGATCTTTATCGGTTGAACCTCTATGTCAAGGATTCAGTTAATCCCGTACGCTGTTCCCTTTGTTCTTCGGTATGTTACTTGCCCGAGATTTGATCGTCGGTATCTCTATACCTAGTTCGATCTCGTTACCGGCAAGTCTCTTTACTCATTTTGTAATACAAGATCCCGTGGCTAACACTTAGTCACATTGCTTGCAAGGCTTATTGTGATGTTGTATTACCGAGTGGGCCCTGAGATACCTCTCCGTCACATGGAGTAACAAATCCCAGTCTTGATCCATGCCCACTCAACAAACACCCTTGGAGATACCTATAGAGCATCTTTATAGTCACCCAGTTATGTTGTGATGTTTGATACACACAAGGTATTCCTCCGGTGCCAGTGAGTTGCATGATCTCATGGTCATAGGAACATATACTTGACATGCAGAAAACTATAGCAATAAACTGACACGATCATATGCTATGTTTATAGTTTGGGTCTTGTCCATCACATCATTCTCCTAATGATGTGATCCCGTTATCAAATGACATCTCATGTCTATGGCTAGGAAACCTTGACCATCTGTGATCAACGAACTAGTTAACTAGAGGCATACTAGGGACACAGTGTTGTCTATGTACTCACACATGTATTTGAGTTTCCAATCAATACAATTATAGCATGGATAATAAACGATTATCACGAACAAGGAAATATAATAATAACCAATTTATTATTGCCTCTAGGGCATATTTCCAACAGTGTCCCACTTGCACTAGAGTCAATAATCTAGTTCACATCACCATGTGTTTTACATTGTTATGAATCTAACACCCAATGAGTTCTGGGGTTCGATCATGCTTTGCATGTGAGAGAGGTCTTTAGTTAACGGGTCTGCGACATTCAGATCCGTGTGTACTTTGCAAATCTCTATGTCATACTGTAGACACTGCTACCACACTCCACTTGGAGCTATTCCAAATGGCTGCTCCACTATACGTATCCGGATTGCTACTCAGAGTCATCCGGATTGGTGTTAAAGCTTGCATCCACGTAACCCTTTATGACGAACTCTTTATCACCTCCATAATCGAGAAATATTTCCTTAGTCCTCTTGTTACTAAGGATAATATTGACCGCTGTCCAGTGGTCCACTCCTGGATCACTCTTGTACCCCTTGACAGACTCATGGCAAGGCACACACAGGTGCGGTACATAGCATGGCATACTATACAGAGCCTATGGATAAGGCATAGGGGACGACCTTCGTCCTTTCTCTTTCTTCTGCCGTGGTCGATCTTTGAGTCTCACTCAACTCCACACCTTACAAATCAGGCAAGAACTCTTTCTTTGACTGATCCATTTTGAACTCTTTCAAAATCTTGTCAAGGTATGTACTCATTGAAAGTTTTATCAGACGTCTTGATCTACCTCTATAGATCAAGATGCCCAATATTTAAGTAGCTTCATTCCAGGTTTTCCTTTGAAAAACTCCTTTTCAAACAACCCTTTATGCTTTCCAGAAATTCTACATCATTTCCGATCAACAATATGTCATCCACATATACTTATCAGAAATTCTATAGTGCTCCCACTCACTTTATTGTAAATACAAGTGTCTCATAAACTTTGTATAGACTCAAAAACTTTGATCACCTCATCAAAGCGTATATTCCAACTCCGAGATGCTTGCTCCAGTCCATAGAAGGATCGCTAGAGCTTGCATATATTTTAGCATCCTTAGAACTGACAAAACCTTCCGGTTGTATCACATACAACCTTTCCTCATGGATACCGTTAAGTAAATGATGTTTTGACATCCATCTGCCAGATTTCATAATCGAAAAATGCAGCAACTGCTAACATAATTCCAACAGACTTTACCATCGCTACGGGTGAGAAAGTCTCATCGTAGTCAACTCCTTGAACTTGTGAAAAACCCTTTGCCACAAGTCGAGCTTTATAGACGGTGACATTACCGTCCGCGTCTGTCTTCCTTTTAAAGATCAATTTGTTCCGAATGGCCTTTCACCCTTCAGGTAATACTTCCAAAGCCCATACTTTGTTTTCTTACATGGATCCCATCTCGGATTGCATGGCCTCTAACCATTTCTCGGAATCCGGGCCCATCATCGCTTCTCCATAGCTCGTAGGTTCATCGTTGTCCAACAACATGACCTCTAAGACAGGGTTGCCGTACCACTCAGGAGCAGTACGCGTCCTTGTCGACCTACGAGGTTCGATAGTAACTTGATCCGAAGCTTTATGATCATCATCATTAACTTCCTCTTCAACTAATGTAGGCTCCACAGAAACAACTTTCTGCGCTGCGCTACTCTCTGGTTGAAACAAAAGTTCAACAACCTCATCAAGTTCTATCTTCCTCCCACTCAATTCTTTCGAGAGAAACTCTTTCTCGAGAAAGGGCCCGTTTTAGCAACAAACACTTTGTGCTTGGATCTGAGATAGAAGGTTTACCCAACTGTTACGTTAGGGTATTCTATGAAGATGCATTTGTCCGCTTTGGGTTCGAGCTCATCAGGTTGAAAACCTTTTCCACATAAGCGTCGCAGCCCCAAACATTAAGAAATGACAGCTTAGGTTTCTGCCAAACCAAAATTCATACGGTGTCATCTCAACGGACTTAGATGATGCCCCTTTTTAAAGTGAATGTAGTTGTCTCTAATGCATAACCCCAAAACGATAGTGGCAAATCGATAAGAGACATCATAGTATGCACCATATCCAATAGACCACGACTACGATGTTCGGACACACCTTCACACTACGGTGTTCCAGGTGGCGTGAGTTGTGAAACAACTTCCACATTGTCTTAAGTTGTATACCAAACTCGTAACTCATATATTTACCTCTACGATCATATCGTAGATATTTTATCTTCTTGTCACGATGATCTCAAACTTCACTCTGAATTTGTTTGAACTTTTCAAATGTTTCAGACTTGTGTTTCATTAAGTAAATATCTACATATCTACTCAAATCATCAGTGAAGGTAGGAAAATAATGATATCCACCGCACGCTACAACACTCATTGGACCGAATACATCAACATGTATCATTTCCAATAAGTCACTTGCCCGCTCCATCATACCAGAAAATGGGGTCTTAGTCATCTTGCCCATGAAGCATGGTCCACTTGTCTCAACCGATTCGAAATCGAATGAGTCCAAAGATCCATCAGCATGGAGTTTCTTCATGCGTTTTACACCAATATGACATTTAGCGGCAGTGCCACAAGTATGTGGTACTATCATTATTAACTTTGTATCTTTTGGCATGAATATTATGAACATGTGTATCACTATGATCAAGATTCAATAAACCATTCTCATTGGGTGCATGACCATTGAAGGTATTATTCATGTAAACAGAATAACCATTATTCTCTAACTTGAATGAATAACCGCATTGCAATAAACATGATCTAATCACGTTCATGCTCAACGCAAACACCAAATAACATTTATTTAGGTTCATCACTAATCCCGAAGGAAGAGAGAGCGTGCGATGGTGATCACATCAACCTTGGAAACACTTCCAACACTCATCGTCACCTCACCCTTAGCTAGCCTCCGTTTATTCCGTAGCTTTTATTTTGAGTTACTAACATTTAGCAACCGAACCGATATCCAATACCCAGGTGCTACTAGGAGTACTAGCAAGGTACACATCAATAACACGTATATCAAATATACTTCTATCGACGTTGCCAGCCTTCTTATCTACCAAGTATCTAGGGTTGTTCCGCTTCAGCGACCGTTCTCCTCATAATAGAAGCACTTAGTCTCAGGTTTGGGTTCAACCTTGGGTTTCTTCACTGGAGCAGCAACTGACTTGCCATCCATGAAGTTTCCCTCCTAGCCCTTGCCCTTCTCGAAACTAGTGACTAACCATCAACACTTGATGCTCCTTCTTGATTTCTACCTTCGTGGTGTCAAACATCGCGAATAGCTCAGGGATCATTATTTCTATCCCTGGGATTTTATAGTTCATCACGAGGCTCTAGTAGCTTAGTGACAGTGACTTGGAGAACTATATCAATCACAATCTTATCTGGAAGATCAACTCCCACTCGATTCAAGCGATTGTAGCACCCAGACAATCTGAGCACATGCTCACCGATTGAGCTATTCTCCTTCATCTTGCAGGCAAAGAATCTTGTTGGAGGTCTCATACCTCTCAACACGGGCACGAGCCTGAGATCCCAATTTCAGCTCTTAGAACATCTCATATGTTCCGTGACGTTCAAAACGTTTTGGAGCCTCAATTCTAAGCCGTAATGCATGATGCACTGAACTATCAAGTAGTCATCAGAACGTGCATGTCAGATGTTCACAACATCTACAGCCGACGCTTGAGGGGGTGGCGCACCGAGCGGTGCATTAAGGACATAAGCCTTCTGTGCAGGAATGAGGACAATCCTCAGATCACGCACCCAGTCCGCATTATTGCTACCATCATCTTTCAACTCTATTTCTCTAGGAACATATAAAAATTCAAGGGAGCTACAGCGCGAGCTAGTAATCTACAACATAATTTGCAAAGACATTTTGACTATGTTCATGATAATGAGTTTAGTTAATCATATTACTTAAAAACTCCCACTCAAATTGACATCCCTCCGGTCATTCGAGTGTCACATGATCCAAATCCACCAACTCAAGTCCGATCATCACGTGAGTTGAGGTGGTTTCAATGGTGAACATCTTCATGTTGATCATATCTACTATATGACTCATGTTTGACCTTTCGGTCTCTTGTGTTCCGAGGCCATGTCTGTACATGCTAGGCTCGTCAAGTTTAACCCGAGTGTTCCGCACGTGCAACACTGGCTTGCACCCGTTGTATGTGAACGTAGAGTCTATCACACCCGATCATCACGTGGTGTCTCAAAACGACGAACTTTCGCAACGGTGCACACTCGGGGAGAACACAATTTTATCTTGAAATTTTAGTGAGGGATCACCTTATAATGCTACCGTCGTCCTAAGCAAAATAAGATGCATAAAAGGATTAACATCACATGCAAATCATAAGTGACATGATATGGCCATGGACTTGTGCTTTCGATCTCCTTCTTCAAAGCACCGGCATGATCTCCATCGTCACCGGCATAACACCATGATCTCCATCATCTTGATCTCCATCAATGTGTCGCCATGAGGTTGTCGCGCCGACTGTTGCTTCCACGACTATTGCTAACTCATAGCGATAAAGTAAAGCAAAAACGGCGAAAATAATTAAAGACAACCCTATGGCTCCTGCCGGTTGCCGTACTCATCGACATGCAAGTCGTGATATTCTATACAACACATGATCATCTCATACATCACATATATCTCATCATGTAATTGACCATATCACATCACAACATACCCTGCAAAAACAAGTTAGACGTCCTCTAATTGTTGTTGCAAGTTTTACGTGGCTGCTACGGGTATCTAGCAAGAACAATTCCTACCTACGCAAAAACCACAACGGTGATACAAAAATTGCTATTCAACCTTCTCAAGGACCGCCTTTGTCAAATCCGATCCGACTAAAGTGGGAGAAACAGACACCCGCCAGGCATCTTTATGCAACGAAGTTACATGTCAGGTGATGGAACTGGTCTCTCGTAAGCATACGAGTAATTTTGGTCCGGGCCGCTTCATCCCACAATACCGCCGAATCAAGAAAAGACCAAGGGAGGAAGCAATCTGAATATCAACGCCCACAAACTCCTTTGTGTTCTACTCGAGATCTCATCTACACATAGACCTAGCTCATGATGCCATTGTTGGGGAACGTTGCATGGGAAACAAAAATTTTCCTACGCACACGCAAGATCTATCCATGGTGATGAGCATCTACGAGAGGGAGAGTGGATCTACGTACCCTTGTAGATCACTAAGCGGGAAGCGTTAAGAAACGCGGTTGATGTAGTCGAACGTATTCGCGATCCAAATTGCCGAGCGTCCCGCGATCCAATCACGATCCGTCCCGATCTAGCGTCGAACGGACGGCACCTCCGCGTTCAGCACACGTACAACTCGATGATGATCTCCGCCTTCTTGATCCAGCAAGAGGGAGCGGAGAGGTAGAAGAGTTCTCCGGCGGCGCGACAGCGCGGCGGCTATGGTGGTGGAACAATTCCGGCAGGGCTTCGCCTAAGCACCGCTGAAACTAGACTAGAGGTGAAACCGATCTAGATGAAGTAGAGGGAGCACGTGGCAATTAGGGTTGGCTCTCCCCTCTAAATCCTCTAGTATATATAGGAGGGAGGGAGGGGAGGAGGCAGCCTTAAACCCTCAAGGGCTGGCCGAAATTGGAAGTGGAGGAGTCCTACTCCAATCCTATTAGGAGTAGGATTCCTCCTCTCCACTTGGAAACCCTTTCCACCTTTCCCCTTTTGGGTTTTTCCCACCCCTAGCCGCATGGGCCTTAGTGGGGGGCTCGGCCAGCCCACTAAGGACTGGCTTGACTCCTCCCACATCCCATGAGGCCCTTTGGGTTGAGACACCCCTCCCGATGGTCCCCGGTACCCCTCCCGGCACTCCCGGTACACTACCGAAATACCCGAAACTTTTCCGGTGACCAAAACGGGACTTCCTATATATCAATCTTTACCTCCGGACCATTCCGGAGCTCCTCGTGACGTCCAGGATCTCATCCGGGACTCCGAACAACCTTCGGTCACCACCATACATAACTCTACTATACCGAAACGTCACCGAACCTTAAGTGTGCAGACCCTGCGGGTTCGAGAACTATGTAGACATGACCAAGACACCTCTACGGTCAATAACCAATAGCGGGACCTGGATGCCCATATTGGTTCCTACATATTCTACAAAGATCTTTATCGGTTGAACCTCTATGTCAAGGATTCAGTTAATCCCGTATGCTGTTCCCTTTGTTCTTCGGTATTTTCCTTGCCCGAGATTCGATCGTCGGTATCTCTATACCTAGTTCGATCTCATTACCGAAAAGTCTCTTTACTCGTTCTGTAATACAAGATCCCGTGGCTAACACTTAGTCACATTGCTTGCAAGGCTTATTGTGATGTTGTATTACCGAGTGGGCCCTGAGATACCTCTCCGTCACATGGAGTAACAAATCCCAGTCTTGATCCATGCCCACTCAACAAACACCCTCGGTAATACCTATAGAGCATCTTTATAGTCACCCAGTTATGTTGTGACGTTTGATACACACAAGGTATTCCTCCGGTGCCAGTGAGTTGCATGATCTCATGGTCATAGGAACAGATACTTGACATGCAGAAAACTATAGCAATAAACTGACACGATCATATGCTATGTTTATAGTTTGGGTCTTGTCCATCACATCATTCTCCTAATGATGTGATCCCGTTATCAAATGACATCTCATGTCTATGGCCAGGAAACCTTGACCAACTTTGATCAACGAACTAGTTAACTAGAGGCATACTAGGGACACAGTGTTGTCTATGTACCCACACATGTATTTGAGTTTCCAATCAATACAATTATAGCATGGATAATAAACGATTATCACGAACAAGGAAATATAATAATAACCAATTTATTATTGCCTCTAGGGCATATTTCCAACAGATAGACTCTACGTTCACATACAACGGGTGCAAGCCAGTGTTGCACGTGCGAAACACTCGGGTTAAACTTGACGAGCCTAGCATGTACAGACATGGCCTCGGAACACAAGAGACCGAAAGGTCAAACATGAGTCATATAGTAGATATGATCAACATGAAGATGTTCACCATTGAAACCACCTCAACTCACGTGATGATCGGACTTGAGTTGGTGAATTTGGATCATGTGACACTCGAATGACCAGAGGGATGTCAATTTGAGTGGGAGTTTTTTAAGTAATATGATTAACTAAACTCATTATCTTTAACAATAGTCTAAGTTGTTTTTGCAAAATTTATGTTGTAGATCATGGTTCGCGCAGTAGCACCCCTGAATTTTAATGCGTTCCTAGAGAAAGCTAAGTTCAAAGATGATGGAAGTAACTTTGTGGACTGGCCCGTAATCTAAGGATTATCCTTACGGCTTCCCAAAAGGGTTATGTCCTTGATGCACCACTTGGTGATCCACCCGCTCCAGTTGAGTCTCCAGACGTTGTGAACGCCTGGCAGTCTCGTTCTGATGATTACTCAATGGTTCAATGTGCAATGTTGTATGGCTTAGAACCGGGACTTCAAAGACGTTTTGAATGTCATGGAGCATATGATATATTCCTGGAGTTGAAGTTTATCTTTCAGAAGAATGCCCGGATCGAGTGGTATGAGACCTCCGATAAGTTCTATGCCTGCAAGATGGAGGAGAACGGGTCTGTCAGTGAACACATACTCAAAATGTCTGGGTATTCCACACGTGTAGCTGAATTGGGGATGCCCCTTCCAGCAGAGGCGATCACTGACAGAGTTCTTCAATCATTGCCACCTAGCTACAAGAGCTTCGTGTTGAACTATGACATGCACGGGATGAACAAGTCAGTCGCCGAGCTGTTTGTGTCGTGGTTTTGTCACGGCAAGATGTCCTCGTGAGAGAACTTAGGTGTGAGGCCATCGCAACTATGTGGCGGCTTGAGAGGGGTTGGTCGGAATCGAGAGACGCGAGTTTACCCAGGTTCGGCCCCTCCGATGGAGGTAAAAGCCTACATCCTGCTTTGTGTCTATATTGATGATGATGACGATCTCGGTTACAAGGGTGCGAAATCGCTACCTCTAATCTCGAGAGCCTCTAATATGTCTATCTCTAATGACTTGAACTTGTCCCTCTAGGGGTGCTCTACCCCTCCTTATATAAGTGGAAGGGGTAGGTTTACATGTAGAGTCCTACTAGTAGTAGGATTAGGACTAGTCTCTCTTGAGTCCTAATCCGGGTCTTGTTTCTCTTGTAAGGGAATCATCCCTCTCCTTTGGGCCTTCTCTGCGAGCCGCCTCACGCCGGCTTACACGCTGGGCCTTGGGGCTGGTCGTCCTGTGACCCGGTAATAGAGGTGACCTATGATCCGCCATACAATGGGCCGGGTCATACCTCCTGCCGGGCCATACCTCCTACCGGGTCACCAATGAGTTGCCAAGCTCGGCTGGCGTAGCTGTGAGTCGCCAAGTCCCGGCCGGGTCATACTTCTGGCCGGGTTATACCACGGGGTAATATCCCCGACATTAGCCCCCAGGTTAGCATGAATTTATTCATGGTAAGCTCCTGAAATAAGAATAACAAATATGTTAAGGGACCAGCTTGCTCCAATGGCCGGCTTAATGAAGTAGCTCCTTGAAGATCCGGGTTTCTTCATATTAACGAGCCGTCTTCACAATCATATTGCAGGTCCATGTCCTTTGCAAAATATTGAGAATAAAACACCCATATGCCATTGAGTCGGCCGCCAATGCTTTGGCTTGATGAAATTTTTGGAGATAAGAAAACCATATGAAGTTGAGCCGGCTTCCATTGCTTCGGCTTGATAAAAATATTGGGAAATGGAATTTCATCCATTGTTAAACCACTTCAACCTGTGAAGCCAGGTTGTTTATATAGAATCTGCCGGGTCATGATTTTTTACAATGCCGGGTCATGATCGTTGGTGATGCCGGGTCAAAACAAGCGGACTCCAGTTGACTTGATAAAATTATTGGGAATAAAGAAACCCGGGTGATGCTGAGCCGGCTTTCAATGCTTCAGCTCCACCAAAAACATGAGACCTAGCTCAATCAAAATTGATAGCTTGAAGATGTTCTTCTATTTTTTTATCTCCATATTACCTGTAGCCCCCAAGCTCCAAGTTTATCCATGATGACTTGGTGCTTTGAAATAATATATTGGACTGTGTAGCCCCCAAGTTCCGGGTTGTCTTGCCTGCAGCAGCCTGGGACTTGTAATTATCTTATACCTATAAAACTTCAGCCAGTGTAGCCCCCAAGTGCCGGGTTGCTTTGCCTGCAACAGCCTGGGACTTTGAACTTGGTGTTGAATGTTGTAGATATATAGCTTTGGAAAAAATCCGGGTTGTCATCTAAATCGCCCGATGTGGTTGAATGACTTAAATTTCACATGTGTAGCCCCCAAGGGCCGGCTCATCAGTGTATGATGGGCCGGGTCTTCAATTTGGACCTCATAATCTGTTTGTGCAGCTGAATACTATAGCCCCCAAGTGCCGAGTCACATGCCTGCGGCGACTTGGGACTTTAGAAAATTTTATCTGAGTGGTGTAGCCCCCAAGGACCGGATCATTATGCAATAATGAGCAGAGACTTTTGTAGAGCTGATTTATGTAGACTTGATGAGCAATGTGTAGCCCCCAAGGGTCGGCTCAGTAAAATAATACATGGCTGAGACTTAGAAAATGATTGAAGGCCGGCTCATCTCCTTGAGATAACCGGGTTCGTTGGTAATGTGATGAGTTGAAAAGCAACTTGAATTAGCCCCCAAGTGCCGTGGTGCATGCTTGCAGCGGCATGGGACTTGCATACTTGATATAATCTTGATTTGAATAATGTAGCCCCCAAGTGCCGGGTCATATGATTTGAATAATGCAGCGACTCGGGACTATTCTTTCCATTGCAGAATAAACCATATCCATTATATGGATGATATTGCTGAATGCTTGGCATATCAATGTTGAACCATGCTCCCTGCTGTGAGCTGGTATTTCTGGATGAGGGAATAACAACCATTACTGAAGGGGCTTTGAAAACCTCAATCATCCTATATAGGTTATGAAAACCATAATAAAAATCCAGCCACATTGGCTATTTAAGATTTGAATAATATAACCCGGTTTGAAAACCTCAATTACTCAATACTGGTTATAACAACCATAATGAAAATCCAGCCATGTTGGCTATTAAGGATTGGAATATGTAACCCGGTTTGACAACCGGTTCCTGCAATATAAACCAGGATATCCATGCATATATGATGCATGATATGACGATGCAATGATGATGCAATGTATGATGCAATGTATGATGATGTATGTCTCGTCCTATAAGCCGGCTTTAAAGGCGCGGTAGGACAAGATAAATCTTGTTTTTATGAAATTTTTTGTGTTGTTTCCGAAGAAACTAGGCGGAAAGCCTAAAGAAAACTTGTAAACCGGGCCTCACGTGACATAAATCCATCGTTTAAACTTTAGAAAGTTCAGGGTCTTTAAAAGATTGACATTGCTAAAAGTACGAATGGGCCACATAGCGGAGGGGTTACGACAGACAAGACGAGTTTATCCTAGCTCACTGTAAGCCGGCTCTCTTGTGACAAAAGCTGCCATTTAAACCTTGACAAGTTCAGGGTCTTTGTGCGAGAATAACTTATAAAAGTTCAGGGTCTCTTATCAAGAATAACTGTCAAGAGTTCGGCGGGTCACATGGCGGAGTAGCAAGTTGCAAACAGGCAGGTTTAACTCGAACATGGCATATAAAGCCTGGCCAAGAGGGTATGAAAGCTAAACTCATAGAGTTGAAAGCCCCCAAGTGACCATATGATGATCCAATAAATCCGGGCATCCATGTTTGAACGGTCGCAACATGGCGGCTCGTCCTCTTGGGCGACTTTGAATCTTCCAGCAATAAGGTAGTGCACCCATGTTTGAACGGTCGCATAATGGCGGCTCGTCCTCTTGGGTGACTTTAAATCTTCCGCCAATAATGTAGTAGCCCTCGGGACCAGGTTATCTTCCCTGCAATGACCCGGGGTTCCAGAATATTTGAGCCCGGTTGTATCTGCCGAGTTATATCTGTGGAGCCCCCGAGTCTTAAGTCGACTCGAAGAGGCGGCTTGAGATTCTTCACACTTGGCCACGGCATAAGCCGACATATGGTTGACGGCTGATAACTGAAATTTATTGAAGCCAAAAGCTTATGGCGAGTTGATGACCTCCGCGACACTCATTGTATGTCCCTGGCGTTGATAACGCAACATGAACCCGCAGAATGTTCATACGGCGGGTTATAAATGATCCCATATGATTTTTGTCAGTAACCTGGCCAGCGGTTCATCCCAGCTAGTTGTTGAAGTTAACCAAAACGCAGTGGCAGCGATTTGCACGCCTATCCATTGAACCATCCGATGGAGGCAGAGGCTAACAATATATCATGACTTGCTTCAGAATTGTTGGAATAGACCGGATCGCAGGGCGGCGACTCATGAGCGTCCGTTGGGCAGCTTGAACGAGCAAGCACAGCACCAGCATGTCAATGTAGACTGGACCGCAGGGCGGCGACTCATGAGCGTCCGTTGGGCGGCTTGAACGAGCAAGCACAGCACCAGCATGTCGATGTAGATGTAGAAGTCAGCCGCGCATTTGAAGACGACGCGGTTGTGAGAGACGGCCGCAGCGTTGTAAGCCAGTGCGGTCGCGAGAGACAGCCGCGGCATTGTAAGCCGGTGCGATCATGAGAGACGGCCGCGGCATTGTAAGCCGGTGCGGTCGCGAGAGACGGCCGCGGCGTTGTAAGCCGGTGCGGTCGCGAGAGACGGCCGCGGCGTTGTAAGCCGGCGTGGCGCGAGGCGGACAACCGTTGGTCCAGACTAATGTTGGCGCGCCTCCGCCTCCGTGGTATAAAGCCACTTGAATAATTGTCCTGCGTAAAAATATTGCAGGCCAAAGTAATTGCTCTGGAAGAAATTTAATATACATGGAAAAATAGATAGGGGAAACACTACCTGATATTCGGACGAACGCGGACGTCAGCGATGGATAATGCGTTATAGTGAACACATGTCCGGCCGGGTCGCAGAGGCGTCCGGTCCAGCAGACTCCGTTCGTGTCCGTTGGACAACAGGGATACTGGCGTTTCGTAGTAAACATCACTTCAGTAGTCCGATGTGACTCCTAGTAAACAACGCCGGATCTGAACAACTGCATGTCCTCCCACCGAGCATTCTCAATGGTTACATGTGATAACGTTTTTGCTCTGAGCAAGAGTCATCAGGCTTCCATCTTGACGAGTCAACTCCTTGAGCAATTTGGCCTTCTTATTCTGCAATGGTGAGGCGCACGTGCACGCGGAGGGAGAGCCGCCGGTCCTCAGCCGAACTGCGCGCAGAGCCGGCGATGGAAGCGCGCGGGGTGCATCAGCAGAGTGGTTGCAGCGAAGGCAAAAAGCGCGGCGCGGTTGAAGCGGCACGGAGGGGAGCCCGGGCGGCGCGCGCGCGTACACGGAAACCGGGCGGCTCATGCGGGCGCAGATGGAGGCTTGCGATAGAGTCCGCGCAAGGCAGAGGCAAGCCAGCAACGTGGGCGGCGGAGGCCATGGCAGAGGCGAGGCGAGGTGGAGCTGCGGAGGCGGAGCCAATGCAGCGGAGTGAGGTCGCGGAGCCAGTGAGGCGCAGCAGAGACGAGAGCCGGCGGAGCAGCGACACGCAAGGGCGGGAGCGGTACTGGCCTGCGGCAGAAGCGAAGCTCGCGGCGGCGGCTCGGCGACACCGGCCCGCAGCTGAGGCGGAGCTCGCGGCGGCGACTCATCCAGGCCGGCCCGCGGAAAAGGCGGCGCTCGCGACGGCGGCTCGTCCAGGCCGGCAGAGATACATACGAGCGGGGTGGAGCTGGTACGACGCAACGGGTAAGGCGAGGCCACGACCGAGGGCCGGCTCAGGCGGGGTGGAGCAGGGCGCCGGCTCGGCCACCAAGCGAAGAGGCAGTGGTCGGCGCGTGCGCTGAGCCGGCGGGCGGCCCGAGTTGCCAGCGAGGCGAGGAAGGTCGCGGGTGAGACCCGGCGGCACAAGGGGCGGTGCAGCGCCACAGGCAAGGTGCAGCGGAGCTGGCGTGGTTTGGCGAACCCGGCGGCAAGCCAGGTTGCGGTGGAGCGGAGCCACGGCGGAATGCCCGCGCGCGAGGAGGAGGAGCTGCGGCGGCTCGGATGCCCGCCGGTTGGTGTGGAGGTGAGGCGGAGCTTGCGGCGGGGCGCGGTTGCGGCCGGCGGTTGTGGAGGCGAGGCCGTAGCGTCGGGCGGAAAGCCGTCGCTGAGCGGGGCAAGCCCGGCTCGAGGCGAGGTGGCCGGATCGGCGCTAACGAGCACGGGGGCGCTTCGAACGGCGCTGGCGCGCGCTCCACAGCAGAGGAGAGCGAGTCGAGGCCACGGTGGAAAGCAGGCTCAGGGCAAGACGAGGCCGCGGCGGCTGAGGCGAGATGATTCGGAGTCGAAGTTGAGCCTGAGACGACTCAAAGAAGCGCCGGCGAAGGCAGGGCGAGGCCAGCTCAGGTCGTGGCGACTCAAGGCGGGGGCGCGAGGTCGACTCGGACCGTATTCGACCTGATTCTGGGTCATGATCTCCTCCTCCCCCTTTTTTTTCTTTAGCAATTAGCTCTTTGTCTTTTTCCCGGTCTTCACCTCACGATCGAGAAGCAACCTCTGGACTTGATCCACGCTTAGCAGTGCATGAGAGCAGAATTGATATGTCTCAGCAACTTTGTACTGTACGTCCCGATGAACCAAACAACAGCGGTTGGACACAGGGGATCGGCTAATTGCCTCGGGTCTTGAAGCTAGCAGCCGCAACAACTCGACTCGTTGTCGGATGAGGTGATCGGTCTGTAGCCAGTCTCGGCGACTTAGGGTGGCGCAACGGAGAATGATCACTGATCGTCTGATCGCGTACGATGGCGCACGCAAACACAAACCCTAACATCTCTCGTCTCCAACTTGATCAAATCTCATATTGTCCATTCTGCATCATGGTGACGACGTAGATCCTTCCGTGTTGGCTCACTTTTTTCCGTCATATCGCGAGCTTCTCGATCCTTGGGGAAGATCTCTCCAAGAACTCAATACCAACGTGCCATGCCCCACGGTGGGCGCCAACTGTCGTGGTTTTGTCACGGCAAGATGTCCTCGTGAGAGAACTTAGGTGTGAGGCCATCGCAACTATGTGGTGGCTTGAGAGGGGTTGGTCGGAATCGAGAGACGCGAGTTTACCCAGGTTCGGCCCCTCCGATGGAGGTAAAAGCCTACGTCCTGCTTTGTGTCTATATTGATGATGATGACGATCTCGGTTACAAGGGTGCGGAATAGCTACCTCTAATCTCGAGAGCCTCTAATCTGTCTATCTCTAATGACTTGAACTTGTCCCTCTAGGGGTGCTCTACCCCTCCTTATAGAAGTGGAAGGGGTAGGTTTACATGTAGAGTCCTACTAGGAGTAGGATTAGGACTAGTCTCTCTTGAGTCCTAATCCGGGTTTTGTTTCTCTTGTAAGGGAATCATCCCTCTCCTTTGGGCCTTCTCTGCGAGCCGCCTCGCGCCGGCTTACACGCTGCGCCTTGGGCCTGGTCGTCCTGTGACCCGGTAATAGAGGTGACCTATGAGCCGCCATACAATGGGCCGGGTCATACGTCCTGCCGGGTCATACCTCCTACCGGGTCACCAATGAGTCGCCAAGCTCGGCTGGCGTAGCTGTGAGTCGCCAAGTCCCGGTCGGGTCATACTTCTGGCCGGGTTATACCGCGGGGTAATATCCCCGACAGTTTGCGATGTTGAAAGTCGCTGAGTCTGAGATTCAGAAGGAGCATCAAGTGTTGATGGTCAATAAAACCACTAGTTTCAAGAAGAATGGCAAGGGTAAGAAGGGTAACTCCAAGAAGAGTGGCAAAGCAGTTGCCCCTCCCATGAAGAAACCCAAGGCTGAACCCAAGCCAGAAACTGAGTGCTTTCATTGCAAGGGAACTGGTCACTGGAAACGGAACTGCCCCAAGTATTTGGCTGACAAGAAGGCGACCAACAACAAACAAGGTATATATGATAGGGAAAATTGAATTTATACCCCTAGTTGTGTCCCCCTCGGCAGGTTTGCCCCTAGTTTCCGAAAACCCTCGTTCTTGCCCAACTCACTTTGGTTTTCTTATGCTTTTGCCCTTCCGGCACGGTTCCGTCCAGTCAGCGCCGTTTGACCGCTACCGGCACCAGATTTTGGACATTTTTGCCCCTGTGGCTGCTAACTTCAGTACCCCTTCGTCCTCGCGAAAAACAGAGGAAGGGAAGGCGTGACCAGATTGGAGGGGGGAGCGGGAAGCAGGAGAGGAAGGAGCCGGCGCGCATGGCGAGCTCGGGCTCATCCAGCTTCTCGCCGGCGACCGGAGAGGTAAGCAATGTGGTGGGGTCGTGCTTCTGCACCCTACCCGACATTTTTGGGGTTCAAAGCTAGGGTTTGTGACATTTTGGGGGAAATTTGACTTTTTTTAGGTCGATGGGCTCTGGATTGTGCAGCATTCATCAGAGTTTTATCTTCCCAACGAGTCTTATTCCGGCTTGGAGTTTCTGTCGAAGCATCGATGCCCCGGTCATGGCCTTGTTCTTGCCCGCCGTGTATCATGGGGTGGTGCTAGCAGTGGCCGCCGTGTTTTAGGTTGCCCATTGGATGTAAGTTAATGTCAATTTGATCCAGATTTGTTTTTTGCTCTCTAATGTTTACTTTCTAATTATGACTCTCTTGATCTGCAATTAGTTACCAGATGAGTGTCAATGGGTGGTTTGGGTTGACCCAGCTCCTCCATTGTGTGTTGGACTAGCTTTTGAAGACTTGCACGCTGAGGTTGAAGGCAGTTGGATCAAGTGCCACCATTTGAAGAAGGAAAACATTGAGCTGGCAAGGAAGAACAAGGCTTTGAAGAAGAAGCTTAGAGAGAGAGATGAGATGCTGCTATTGTGGGCACTGTTGCTTGTGGGAATTTGTATGATAGTTGTACTACTATGGTAGTTGTCGAAGAAATTATGCAGTTGTTCGATGTCAGCTGTAGTAGTTTGGTATTCCCAGATGTTGTTGTTCTCAAATGTGGTCTTAAACTTGTCAAATGTGGTTTGGTGAATGAATTTGATCTTGCCAGCTGAATGACACAAGTTCAACAACAGCTTAAGATTAGACCACATTGTGCATAACAACACCAAGTACATAACAACATCATAGCACACAATACACATAACAGGTGCATCTCAGAAGTTTAGCAATAGCACAGAGTACACATAACAGTCATAAAAGGTGTAAAAACACCATCTAGTTCATAATAGCATCTAGAACTTCAGTTTTTTGCTCCTGGTGTTTCTGGCTGGGTTTGGAGCTTCCCTTGCCTTGCTTCTAGTGTTCCTGGCTGGGTTGGGGCCAGTTGGTGGTGCTGGTCCTTTTGATGCAGGAGGAACAACCTTGCTGTCAACACTGCTTCCAGTAGCTGAGAATGTAGTTGCTGGTTGTACATCTCCACCTCTCTTCTCTTTCACACACCTTGGAGAAGCTCCTCTATCTGCTGCTTTTTTATAGTTTTTCCTAGGGCTAAACAATTGCAAATATGTCACAAATTGTAAGGTTTGCATGAACAGAAATGGGTGTGAGAATTGCACATACCTTACTACCCTTGCTTGTGTAGATGCTTCATGAGATGGTTCCTTTGGTGGTGGCATTTCATGCTGGACTACAACAGGTATTGGCTGATCCTCATCCTCATCCTCATCTTGCACTTCTGCTATTGCTGGCTCATTTGCTGTTGGATGATCATCTGCATTTTGTCCACCCCAATGCTCTTCTTCTCCAAAAGCTGGATCAACAAATAGTGTGCATCCCTTGGCTTGGTGTCCACATCTGCCACACCTTTTGCACTTCTTCTTCCTTGGCCCAAGGCCCTTTCCTTCACTGCTTGCTCTAATCCTCTGTTTTCTTGGCCTGCCTGGTGCTTGCTTCTGAACAGGAGCACATAACTTGAATCCAGGATCTACAATGTCCCACTGCTGCTTGCCTTCCAAAGCTGGTAGGTTTTCAGCATAAGTGGCTCTGAACATCTCAACAGAGTAGTACTTATGGACATACTTATCAATTGCACTAGCATCACCCCTTAGAGAAGTGATAAAGAAAAGTGCATGGATGCATGGCTTACCAGTGATCTGCCATTGTCTGCAACTGCAAATCCATTTCTCCAGGTCCACAGGATACCTCCATTCTCTCTTCTCTCTATCAGTTGCAGTTACCTCAGCCTCTGTTGGGCTTCTCCTAACAATGCTCATCTCCAAACCTGTAGTTTTATCCATTAATGCCTTCATTACTGCTGGTATGATGTAGTGCCCAATGAAATGGTCAATGCAAATTCTTTTTCTTAGGTCAAACTTCTCCATAATGTACTGCCTGATCTTGTCAAGCAGGTCAACTAGGTGTAGGCCCTTGTATTTCTTGATTCTAGAGTTGAATGATTCAGCTAGATTGTTATTTACATAGTCAACCTTGCTCAACTCAGTGAAATCAGCTCTAGCCCAGATTTTGGTGTGGTGCTCCTCTAGATACTCCTTTACTTTGGGCTTGCTTTTCAACTGGTTCAGATGAAAATTGTGCTTTTTGATGCTGTAAGTTAGTGAGCAAGGCCACAGATTGTCATCATAAAATTTCCCTTTGAATTTCTTGCCAAAATTTTGAGACAAATGTCTCATGCACTCTCTGTGCTCAACTCCAGGATAAACATCATCAACAGCACTCTCCAGTCCTTTGCATGCATCAGTATGGATAACTAATCCTTCAGGATGTCCTATAGCTTTCTTCAAATTATTGAAAAACCATGTCCAACTCTCAGTGGACTCCACTTCAAGAACACCATATGCAACAGGCAATAACCAATTGTGTGCATCTAGGGCACATGCTGCTACAAGTTGGCCCCTAAACCTACCATGCAATGCAGTTGCATCTACAGCCAAGTATGGCCTGCACCCCTCTAGAAACCCCTTCTGACAAGCTTTGAAACAGACAAAAACCCTTCTAAAACACTCTTTGTAGAATTTCTTTCCTTTTAACTTGTACTCCATTGTGTGATGGTCAATGTCAACAACACTGCCTGGTGATGCCCTCTCTACTTCTCCTTTGAAAGCAAAAAGTAACTGAAAACTGTCATTGTACTTACCATATATCTTGTCAAGTGCCATCTCCTTACCATAGTAGCATCTGCTGTAAGGCACCTCAAGACCATACTTCTCTAACAACCTACCCTGAATTTCCTTTGTGCCAATCCCTGGATTTTTTCTGATCCAAGCTGTAGAAGCATCTGCAATCCACCTTCTTTTTGCAACTCTCAATCTCTGAGATCTGTTCGCACTAGGACATGTGTGAGGGTGGGGGTTCACTTTGATCTGAAAATAAAACAAATGCTCAGTCAGAACAACATTATTATAACAAATAGTAGTAAACTAAATAGCTAGTACCTGAAACAAAGTGCTCCTCCTCATCAAAGATGCATGCAACCTCCACTTACACCTGTCATAGGCACATTTAACAGTGAACCTACTCTGGTCACTCTTCAGTGTGATGTACTCAGTTTCAGACTTGATTGAGAATGTTCCAACTGCATTTCTGCAATCAACTGCCCCAGGAAAGACCACACCTTCCTCAATGCTTGGGTTATCTCTATCATACATCATGACAGGTCTGTCCTCATCTGCATCCTCAAAAGCTCCCATGTCATGATCCTCTTGCCTCTCATCTTCATCAGTATCTGAAAATTCTGCAGGTATGTAGTCTTCATTTGCTGCATGTTCCTGATTATTTTGCTGTACATAACCTGGATAAAGCTTCTCATCCTCCTCATCAGACAAAATAGGTGCATCAAGCAGTGCTTCCTCCACAACTGGATCAGGTTGATCATCTTGTTTCTCAGTGACACTTGGAGCAGTTGGGGTGCTACTAGCACTTGCTGCACTAGTGCCAGGAGCACTAGGAGTACTGCTAGCTCCTGGACTGGATGCACATGGTCTACCCCTTCTTCTACCTCTGGTCCCTCCAGCAGTTGTCCTAGATGCAGGTGTTTTTTCACACCTTTCTCCTCTCTTTCTCTGAATTACTGTAATTTCCAAATTGCATGACCTTGTCTCTGCATTTCTTGCAAACATCAAACCTAACTCATCATCACACTGTAAAGGGTTCCAACTCTCCTTTGAACTGTCCCAATATCTTATTTCAACAGCATCAAACAATCCCCATGGATACTTTGCACAAATATTAGCCCTAAAATCATTAAATGAACTACTACTGCTGTCCACAACTAATGGAAATGTGAAGCTGCTTTCTTTTCCTCTGGTACCAGCAGAAACTATGACTGTGGTCTCCATTCTAATAGACAGAAAGAATGCAACAACTGGATCCATCCTACAATAATGAACACAACATCTACCATGACTAAATCTTCTCTGAATCAAGCCTACAATACTAAGCAAGAGCATATCTGAGACTTACCCCGCCGGGATCTCCCGTGCAGATGCGGTGCCCTTACTGCCACCACAGCCTCCTTCAACGCTCCCCCTAACCGATGGCGAAATTTTGTCGCCGTTGACGACGCCACCGCCGCCGTGTCCGCTATCCCGTGGTCATTGGGACACCGCCTGGCCGTGCGCGCAGCCTTTGCCCTCCCGCGCCGATGCGGTTCCCTTCTTGTGGCGACGGCGGCCGCCGCCTAGGGTTTCTCCATTCTCCCCCATCGCCTGGAAATGGATGTGGTGGTGCTACAGACGATGTTGTGGTGGTGGTGGCCCTAGGGTTTGTGGATCTGGTGTTGAGGCGCCGACGAAGTAGGGTTTGGACAGGGGAGAGAGAGTGACGGGGGGAATGGGGAACGAGAGAGTGAGGGGGGAATAAGCGAGTGAGCATGAACGGGGGGCAAGCCGTGTCCAAAATCTAGCGCCGGTAGCGGTCAAACGGTGCTGACTGGACAGAACCGTGACGGGAGGACAAAAGCACAAAGAAACCAAAGTGAGTTGGGCAAGAATGAGGGTTCTCGGAAACTAGGGGCAAACCTGCTGAGGGGGACACAACTAAGGGCACCAAATTAATTATCCCTATATGATATACATGTTATTGATGTGTACCTTACCAACTCTCGTTGTAGTGCCTGGGTATTTGATACCGGTGCGGTTGCTCACAGATACGTCCATTTTGCATCACGCTTTTATATCAATATTTATTGCATTATGGGCTCTTATTACACATTATGGTACAATACTTATGCCTATTCTCTCTTATTCTACAAGGTTTACATGAAGAGGGAGAATGTTGGCAGCTGGAATTCTGGACTGGAAAATGAGCAAATATGAGAGACCTATTCTGCACAACTCCAAAAGTCCTGAAAAGTTACGGAGAATTATTTTGGAATATATAAAAAATATTGGGCGAAAGAAATACCAGAGGGGACCCACCAGGAGGTCACAAGCCAGGGGGCGCGCCCTACCCCCTGGGTGCGCCCCTGTGGCTTGTGGGCCCCCTGGTAGGCCTCCGGTGCCCATCTTCTGCTATATGGAGGGTTTTGACCTGGAAAAAATCATAAGAGAGCTTTCGGGACTAAGCGCCGCCGTCTCGAGGCGGAACTTGGGCAGAACCAATCTAGGGCTCCGGCGGAGCTGTTCTGTCGGGGAAACTTCCCTCCCGGAGGGGGAAATCAAAGCCATCGTCATCACCAACGATCCTCTCATCGAGAGGGGGTCAATATCCATCAACATCTTCACCAGCACCATGTCCTCTCTAAACCCTAGTTCATCTCTTGTATCCGATCTTTGTCTCAAAACCTCAGATTGGTACCTGTGGGTTGCTAGTAGTGTTGATTACTCCTTGTAGTGGATGCTAGTTGGTTTACTTGGTGGACGATCTTATGTTCAGATCCTTAATGATAATTAATACTCCTCTGATTATGAACATGAATATGCTTTGTGAGTAGTTACGTTTGTTCCTGAGGACATGGGATAAGTCTTGTTATAAGTAATCATGTGAATTTGGTATTCGTTCGATATTTTGATGAGATGTATGTTGTCTCTCCTCTAGTGGTGTTATGTGAACGTCGACTACATAACACTTCACCATTATTTGGGCCTAGGGGAAGACATTGGGAAGTAATAAGTAGATGATGGGTTGCTAGAGTGACAGAAGCTTAAACCCTAGTTTATGCGTTGCTTCGTAAGGGGCTGATTTGGATCCATATGTTTCATGCTATGGTTAGATTTATCTTAATTCTTCTTTTGTAGTTGCGGATGCTTGCGAGAGAGGTTAATCATAAGTGCGAGGCTTGTCCAAGTAAGGATAACACCCAAGCACCGGTCCACCCACATATCAAATTATCAAAGTAACGAACGCGAATCATATGAGCATGATGAAAACTAGCTTGACCGAAATTCCCATGTGTCCTCGGGAGCGCTTTGCTTTATATAAGAGTTTGTCCGGGCTTGTCCTTTGCTACAAAAAGGATTGGGCCACCTTGCTGCACCTTTGTTACATTGGTTACTTGCTATCCGTTACGAATTATCTTATCACAAAACTATCTGTTACCGATAATTTCAGTGCTTGCAGAGAATACCTTACTGAAAACCGCTTGTCATTTCCTTCTGCTCCTCGTTGGGTTCGACACTCTTACTTATCGAAAGGACTACGATAGATCCCCTGTATTTGTGGGTCATCAAGACTCTTTTCTAGCGCCGTTGCCGGGGAGTGAAGCGCCTTTGGTGAGTGGAACTTGGTAAGGAAAAATTTATATAGCGTGCTGAAATTTACTGTCACTTGTTAATATGGAAAATAATCCTTTGAGGGGCTTGTTCGGGGTATCTTCACCCCGACCGGAAGCACAAAGAGATGCTCCTCAACCTACTGCACCTACTGAAAATATTTATTATGAAATTCCTTCGGGTATGATAGAGAAACTGCTAGCTAATCCTTATGCAGGAGATGGAACACTACATCCTGATTTGCATCTAATCTATGTGGATGAAGTTTGTGGATTATTTAAGCTTGCAGGTTTGCCCGAGGATGATGTCAAGAAGAAGGTCTTTCCTTTATCTTTGAAGGAGAAGGCATTGACATGGTATAGGCTATGTGATGATATTGGATCATGGAACTACAACCGATTGAAATTGGAATTTCATCAGAAGTTTTATCCTATGCATCTGGTTCATCGTGATCAGAATATTATTTATAATTTTTGGCCTCGTGAAGGAGAAAGAATCGCTCAAGCTTGGGGGAGGCTTAAGTCAATGTTATATTCATGCCCCAATCATGAGCTCCCAAGAGAAATTATTATTCGGAATTTTTATGCTCGGCTTTCTCGTAATGATCAATCCATGCTCGATACTTCTTGTACTGGTTCCTTTATGAAGAAAGATATTGAATTCAAATGGGACTTATTGGAAAGAATTAAATGCAACTCTGAAGATTGGGAACTCGACGAAGGTAAGGAGTCAGGTATAAACCTTAAGTTTGATTGTGTTAAATCCTTTATAGATACAGATGCTTTTCGTGAATTTAGCACTAAATATGGACTTGACTCTGAGATAGTAGCTTCTTTTTGTGAATCTTTTGCTACTCATGTTGATCTCCCTAAGGAGAAGTGGTTTAACTATCATCCTCCCATTGAAGTGAAAGTAGTTGAACCTATTAAAGTTTAAGAAGAAACTATTATTTATAATGTTGATCCTATTATTCCTACTGCTTATATTGAGAAACCACCCTTCCCTGTTAGAATAAAGGAACATGCTAAAGCTTCAACTGTGGTTCGTAAGAGTTATACTAGCTAGAACACCTACACCCCCTGAACAAATAAAAGTTGAACATAGTATTGCTATGGTTAAAGATCTCTTGGTTGATAATATTGATGGGCACGTTATTCATTTCTGTGATGAAGCTGCTAGAATTGCTAGACCTGATACTAAAGATAAACATAGACCTATTGTTGGCATGCCTGTTGTTTCTTTTCAAATAGGAGATCATTGTTATCATGGCTTGTGTGATGTGGGTGCTAGTGTGAGTGCAATTCCCTTCACCTTATATCAAGAAATTCTGAATGATATTGCACGAGCTGAATTAGAGGAAATTGATGTTACCATTAAGCTTGCTAATAGAGATACTATAGCACCTGTTGGGATTGTTAGAGATGTTGAAGTCTTGTGTGGGAAAATAAAGTATCCTACTGATTTTCTTGTTCTTGGTTCCCCACAAGATGATTTTTGTCTCATTATATATGGTAGACCTTTCTTGAATACTGTTAGTGCTAAGATAGATTGTGAGAAAGAAACTGTTACTGTAAGTTTTGGGGATGTGTCTCATGAGTTCAATTTCTCTAAATTTCGTAGACAACCCCATGACAAATAATTGCCTAGTAAAGATGAAATTATTGGTCTTGCTTCTATTGCTGTGCCTCCTACTGATGCCTTAGAACAATATTTGCTAGACCATGAAAACGATATGCATATGAATGAAAGGAATGAAATAGATAAGATTTTCTTTGATCAGCAGCCTATTTTGAAACACAACCTGCCTGTTGAAATACTTGGGGATCCTCCTCCACCCAAGGGTGATCCTGTGTTTGAGCTTAAACAATTACCGGATACTCTTGAATATGCTTATCTTGATGAATAGGAGATATATCCTGTTATTATTAGTGCTAACCTTTCAGAGCATGAAGAAAAGAGATTATTGAAAACTCTGAGGAAGCACCGTGCTGCTATTGGATATACTCTTGATGATCCTAAGGGTATTAGTCCCACTCTATGTCAGCTTAAAATTAATATGGAGCCTGATGCTAAAGCAGTTGTTGATCACCAACGACGGTTAAATCCTAAAATGAAAGAAGTGGTAAGAAATGAAATACTAAAGCTTCTGGAGGCAGGTATAATTTATCCAATTGCTAATAGTAGATGGGTTAGTCCCGTTCATTGTGTTCCTAAGAAAGGAGGTATTACCGTTGTTCCTAATGATAAAAATGAATTGACCCCGCAAAGAATTGTTACAGGATATAGAATGGTAATTGATTTTAGGAAATTAAATAAAGCTACTAGGAAAGATCATTACCCTCTACCTTTTATCGATCAAATGCTAGAAAGACTATCCAAACACACACATTTTTGCTTTCTAGATGGTTATTCTGGTTTCTGTCAAATACCTGTGTCAAAAGAGGACCAAGAAAAGACAACTTTTACTTGTCCTTTCGGTACCTTTGCTTATAGACATATGCCTTTTGGTTTATGCAATGCACCTGCTACCTTTCAAAGATGTATGACTGCTATATTCTCTGACTTTTGTGAAAAGATTGTTGAGGTTTTCATGGATGATTTTACCGTTGCGGAACTTCTTTTGATGATTTCTTGAGCAACCTTGATCGAGTTTTGCAGAGATGTGAAGAAACTAATCTTGTCTTGAATTGGGAAAAGTGCCACTTTATGGTTAATGAAGGTATTGTCTTGGGACACAAAATCTCCGAAAGAGGTATTGAAGTTGATAAAGCTAAAGTTGATGCTATTGAAAAATGCCGTGTCCTACGGATATCAGAGGTATAAGAAGTTTCCTTAGTCATGCTGGTTTCTATAGGAGGTTTATTAAAGACTTCTCTAAGAATTCTAGGCCTCTCACTAATCTTTTGCAAAAAGATGTTCCATTCGTTTTTGATGATGATTGTGTAGAAGCATTTGAAATTCTTAAGAAAGCCTTGATTTCTGCTCCTGTTGTTCAACCACCTGATTGGAACCTACCCTTTGAAATTATGTGTGATGCTAGTGATTATGCCGTTGGTGCTGTTCTAGGACAAAGAGTTGATAAGAAATTAAATGTTATCCATTATGCTAGTAAAACTCTAGACAGTGCTCAAAGAAACTATGCTACCAATAAAAAGGAATTTTTAGCAGTTGTGTTTGCTTGTGATAAGTTCAGACCTTATATTGTTGATTCCAAAGTAACTGTTCACACCGATCACGCTGCTATTAAATATCTTATGGAAAAGAAAGATGCTAAACCTAGACTTATTAGATGGGTTCTTCTGCTACAAGAATTTGATTTGCATATTATTGATAGAAAGGGTGCTGATAACCCCGTAGCACACAACTTGTCTAGGTTAGAAAATGTTCTTGATGACCCACTACCTATTGATGATAGCTTTCCTGATGAACAATTAGCTGTCATAAATTCTTCGCGTAATGCTCCTTGGTATGCTGATTATACTAATTACATTGTTGCTAAATTTATACCACCTAGTTTCACATACCAACAAAAGAAAAAGTTCTTCTATGATTTAAGACATTACTTTTGGGATGATCCACACCTTTATAAAGAAGGAGTAGATGGTGTTATTAGACGTTGTGTACCTAAGCATGAACAGGAACAGATCCTTCACAAGTGTCATTCCGAGGCCTACGGAGGACACCACGCTGGAGATAGAACTGCACATAAGGTCCTACAATCTGGTTTTTATTGGCCTACTCTCTTCAACGATGCTCATAAGTTTGTCTTGTCTTGTGATGAATCTCAAAGAATTGGTAATATTAGTTGACGTCAGGAAATGCCTATGAATTACTCACTTGTTATTGAACCATTTGATGTTTGGGGTTTTGATTATATGGGACCTTTTCCAAAGTCTAACGGGTATACTCATATTCTAGTTGCTGTTGATTATGTTACTAAGTGGGTAGAAGCTATTCCAACTAGTAGTGCTGATCATAACACTTCTATTAAAATGCTTAAAGAAGTTATTTTCCCTAGATTTGGAGTCCCTAGATATTTAATGACTGATGGTGGTTCACACTTTATTCATGGTTCCTTCCGTAAATTGCTTGCTAAGTATGATGTTAATCATAGAATTGCATCTCCTTATCATCCTCAGTCTAGTGGTCAAGTGGAATTGAGCAATAGAGAAATTAAATTGATCTTGCAGAAGACTGTTAATAGATCCAGAAAGAATTGGTCTAAGAAACTTGATGATGCATTATGGGCTTATAGAACTGCTTACAACAACCCTATAGGCATGTCTCCGTATAAAATGATTTATGGTAAAGCATGTCACTTACCTCTAGAACTAGAACATAAAGCTTATTGGGCAATTAAAGAGCGCAACTATGATTTTAAACTTGCTGGTGAGAAGAGGTTATTTGACATTAGCTCACTTGATGAATGGAGAACCCAGTCCTATGAGAATGCCAAGTTGTTTAAAGAAAAAGTTAAGAGATGGCATGATAAAAGGATACAAAAGCGTGAATTCAATGTAGGTGACCATGTCTTGCTATACAATTCTCGCTTAAGATTGTTTGCAGGTAAACTTCTCTCTAAATGGGAAGGGCCTTACATTATCGAGGAAGTATATCGTTCGGTGCCATCAAGATCAACAACGCCGAAGGCACAAATCCTAAGGTGGTAAACGGGCAAAGAATCAAACATTATATCTCAGGTACTCCCATAAATGTTGAAACCAATATTATCAATACCATGACTCCGGAGGAGTACATTAGGGAGACCTACCAGAACGTTCCAAACTCCGAAAAGGAATAGGTATGTGTAATGGTAAGCAAACCGATTCCAAAACTCTTCCAATAGCAATTTTTATCCATTTTGGAATATTTAATAAATTAGGAAAAATTTAAAGTAGTCCGAAGAATGCACGAGGAGGCGACAAGCCAGGGGGGCGCGCCCTACCCCCCTGGGCGCGCCCCTATGGCTTGTGGCCACCCCGTGCACCCTCCGGACTCCGTTTTCTTGTGGCATACTCCTTCTGGTCGGTAAAAAATCATTATATAATCTCCCAAAGGTTTTGACCTTTGTATCACGACAATACCTCCTGTTTTCGTTTTGAGCTATTTCTGCAGCAGATTAAGAGCAATATGTCGTCCCAAGATTCCGATGGGGAGAGCTATGTATCGCATTATCTTGCGAATCCCAAGCTCTATGGGGACTTAGATCCTGATGGATTGTTCTCGGAGGAGGAACAAGAAGGCAAGTATGAGGAAGAAAGCTCGAATGAAGAGGAGATCCCCCTGCCTCGACCAGGAGATATGCACGTGGAGTTCAGGAAATCGAGCCTCCCAAGCACAAGGAGAAAACCCAAGGTTCTATTTATCCCTTCTCGTTTCCTGCAGGAGAGCAAGCAAGAATTATGTCAAAGGATATTGAAGCTTGAGCAGGAAGTAGACGATCATAGGGAACAAAATTTTATGCCTAAGAGGAAACTAGATAAGTTTTCAACCTCATGAACAAGTCCAACATCATTACCTCCGAAGAAAGACAACTAAACACATGGGTATGGGCACCCCCCTTGGCTTGTGCCAAGCTTGGGGGAGGTGCCCCGGTATCGTATCACCATCACATCTTTTACTTTTATCGTTTTTCTCAGTTCGATCCTTTGGTTATATCTTGATCTTGTAGAATAAAGTTTTTAGTGTGATCTAGTTTTGAATTTTGCTTTTTGTTCCCCTATGTAAGTGAGTCCAAGAGTTATATAATAAAAAGTAGTTTTGAGTTGAGGGCTTTGCTTGCTTGCTATGATCTTGAGAAAAAGAAATAGAAAGAAGTATAAAATAAAAGCAAAGAGTATATATGATGCTCTTATGGGGGGGGGTGATGACTTCACATATAAGAAGTATGTCGATTGAAATTTGTTGTGAGTTGACAAACATAGGGATTGGTCATTGTTGCAATTAAAAGGAAGTAATAAAGAAAGAGAGGTTCACATATAAATATATTATCTTGGACATCTTTTATGATTGTGAGCACTCATTAAAATATTATATGCTAAGAAGTTGATGTTGGACAAGGAAGACAACATAATGGGTTATGTTTGCTTATTTCCGAATAGAAGTTATATGGTTATAGATCCTTTAACATGTGACGCTTGCTTCCACCCCATATCAGCCAAAACTTCTGCACCAAGTAGAGATACTACTTGTGCATCCAAACACCCTTAACCCAGTTTTGCCATGAGAGTCCACCATACCTACCAATGGATTGAGTAAGATCCTTCTAGTAAGTTGTCATCGGTGTAAGCAATAAAAATTGCTCTCTAAATATGTATGATCTATTAGTGTGAGGAAAATAAACTTTATACGAACTTGTGATATGGAAGAAATAAAAGCGACAAACTGCATAATAAAGTTCTTTATCACAAGGGGCAATATAAAGTGACGTTCTTTTGCATTAAGGGATTGCGCATCCAACTATAAAAGCGCATGACAACCTCTGCTTCCCTCTGCGAAGGGCCTATCTGTTACTTTTACTTTCTAGTATTTACCTTTATGCAAGAGTCATGGTGATCTTCACCACTTCCTTTATTTCGCCTTTCTCTCTTGGCAAGCGTCATGTGTTGGGGAATGATCTAGACACATATATCCACTCGGATGTGGGTGATCATGAGATATTTCTGTTGACATTACCCTTGAGGTAAATAGTTGGGAGGCAAAACTATAATCCCCTATCTTTCTCTGTGTCCGATTGAAGCTTTGGCCTCATAGGTACCGCATGAGTGTTAGCAATTATGAAAGACTAAAAGATGATTGAGTATGTGGATTTGCTTTACAAGCTCTTATATTGACTCTTTCCGACGTTATGATAAATTGGAATTGCTTCAATGACTAAGATCATAGTTTGTTGGTTCTCAATAGAGTTCTTGATTCATACTTTACCTTGTGAATGAATTGTTGCTTTAGCATAAGAAATTATATGTCAATATATGTTGCTGTTCTAAAGATGACCATGATGCCTTCATGTCCGTATTTTATTTTATCGACACCTTTATCTCTAAACATGTGGACATATTTATCGATTTCGGCTTTCGCTTGAGGACAAGCGAGGTCTAAGCTTAGGGGAGTTGATACGTCCATTTTGCATCATGCTTTTATATCGATATTTATTGTGTTATGGGCTGTTATTACACATTATGGTACAATACTTATGCCTTTTCTCTCTTATTCTACAAGGTTTACATGAAGAGGGAGAATGCTGGCAGCTGGAATTCTGGAGTGGAAAAGGAGCAAATATGACAGACCTATTCTGCACAACTCCAAAAGTCCTGAAAAGTTAAGGAGAATTATTTTGGAATATATAAAAAATATTGGGTGAAAGAAATACCAGAGGGGACCCACCAGAAGGTCACAAGCCAGGGGGGCGCGACCTACCCCCCTGGGCGCGCCCCTGCGGCTTGTGGGCCCCTTGGCAGGCCTCCGGTGCCCATCTTCTGCTATATGGAGGGTTTTGACCTGGAAAAAATCATAAGAGAGCTTTCGGGACGAAGCGCCGCCGTCTCGAGGCGGAACTTGGGCAGAACCAATCTAGGGCTCCGGCGGAGCTGTTCTGTCGGGGAAACTTCCCTCCCGGAGGGGGAAATCGAAGCCATCGTCATCACCAACAATCCTCTCATCGAGAGGGGGTCAATATCCATCAACATCTTCACCAGCACCATCTCCTCTCTAAACCCTAGTTCATCTCTTGTATCCGATCTTTGTCTCAAAACCTCAGATTGGTACCTGTGGGTTGCTAGTAGTGTTGATTACTCCTTGTAGTTGATGCTAGTTGGTTTACTTGGTGGAAGATCTTATGTTCAGATCCTTAATGATAATTAATACTCCTCTAATTATGAACATGAATATGCTTTGTGAGTAGTTACGTTTGTTCCTGAGGACATGGGATAAGTCTTGTTATAAGTAATCATGTGAATTTGGTATTCGTTCGATATTTTGATGAGATGTATGTTGTCTCTCCTCTAGTGGTGTTATGTGAACGTCGACTACATAACACTTCACCATTATTTGGGCCTAGGGGAAGGCATTGGGAAGTAATAAGTAGATGATGGGTTGCTAGAGTGACAGAAGCTTAAACCCTAGTTTATGCGTTTCTTCGTAAGGGGTTGATTTGGATCCATATGTTTCATGCTATGGTTAGATTTATCTTAATTCTTCTTTTGTAGTTGCGGATGCTTGCGAGAGAGGTTAATCATAAGTGGGAGGCTTGTCCAAGTAAGGACAGCACCCAAGCACCGGTCCACCCACATATCAAATTATCAAAGTAACGAACGCGGATCATATGAGCATGATGAAAACTAGCTTGACAGAAATTCCCATGTGTCCTCGGGAGCGCTTTGCTTTATATAAGAGTTTGTCCAGGCTTGTCCTTTGCTACAAAAAGGATTGGGCCACCTTGCCGCACCTTTGTTACATTGGTTACTTGCTATCCGTTACGAATTATCTTATCACAAAACTATCTGTTACCGATAATTTCAGTGCTTGCACAGAATAGCTTACTAAAAACCGCTTGTCATTTCCTTCTGCTCCTCGTTGGGTTTGCCACTCTTACTTATCGAAAGAACTATGATAGATCCCCTATACTTGTGGGTCATCACTCACATTTGCAACTCAAAACAGGAATTGCGGAATAGACGGAGGCAGGCAAAGGTTGATGTGATCGCCGTCAGCACGCTCGCTCTTCGATTACCATCGGGATTAGTAATGAACCTAAATAATTGTTATTTAGTGGCTGCGTTAAGCATGAACATTATATCTGGATCTTGTTTATTGTGAGACGGTTACTCATTTAAATCAGAGAACAATGGTTGTTCTATTTATATGAGTAATATCTTTTATGGTCATGCACCCAATGTGAGGGGTTTATTCTTATTGAATCTCGATAGTGATGATACACATGTTCATAACATTGATGCCAAAAGATGTAGAATTGATAATGATAATACCACTTTCTTGTGGCACTGCCGTTTAGGTCATATTGGTGTAAAACGCATGAAGAAGCTCCATGCTGATGGACTTTTGGAGTCGCTTGATTTTGAATCACTTGACACATGTGAACCATGCCTCATGTGCAAGATGACTAAAACCCCGTTCTCTGGTACAGTGGAACGGGCAAGTGACTTGTAGGAAATCATACATACTGATGTGTGCGGTCCGATGAGCATTGAGGCGCGCGGTGGTTATCGTTACTTTCTCACCTTCACTGATGACTTAAGTAGATGTGGGTATATTTACTTAATGAAACACAAGTCTGAAACGTTTGAAAAGTTCAAGCAATTTCAGAGTGAAGTTGAGAATCATCGTAACAAGAAGATTAAATTCCTACGATCTGATCGAGGAGGAGAATATCTGAGTTATGAGTTTGGCAGTCACTTAAGACAGTGTGGAATTGTTTCACAATTGACACCGCCTGGACCACCACAGCGTAATGGTGTGTCCGAACGTCGTAATCAAACCTTATTGGATATGGTACGATCTATGATGTCTCTTGCCGATTTGCCACTATCGTTTTGGGGTTATGCATTAGAGACAGCTGCATTCACTTTAAATAGGGCACCATCGAAATCCTTTGAGACGACGCCATATGAACTATGGTTTGGCAAGAAGCCAAAGTTGTTGTTTCTTAAAGTTTGGGGATGTGTTGCTTATGTCAAAAAGCTTCAGCCTGAAAAGCTGGAACCCAAAGCGGAGAAATGCGTCTTCATAGGATACCCAAAAGAGATAGTTGGGTATACCTTCTATCTCAGATCCGAAGGCAAAGTGTTTGTCGCTAAAAACGGAACATTTCTTGAGAAAGAGTTTCTCTCGAAAGAATTGAGTGGGAAGAAGATAGAACTTGATGAGGTTGTTGAACCTTTACTTCAACCTGAGAGTAGCGCATCGCAGAAAGATGTTTCTGTAGAGCCTGCATAAGTTGAAGAAGAAGTTAATGATGATGATCATGAAGCTTCGGATCAAGTTGCTATCGAACCTCGTAGGTCGACAAGGACGCGTACTGCTCCAGAGTGGTACGGCAACCCTGTCTTAGAGGTCATGTTGTTGGACAACGATGAACCTACGAACTATGGAGAAGCGATGATGGGCCCGGATTCCGAGAAATGGTTAGAGGCCATGAAATCCAAGATGGGATCCATGTATGAAAACAAAGTATGGGCTTTGGAAGTATTACCTGAAGGGCGTAAGGCCATTCAGAACAAATGGATCTTTAAGAGGAAGACGGACGCGGACGGTAATGTCACTGTCTATAAAGCTCGACTTGTGGCAAAGGGTTTTTCACAAGTTCAAGGAGTTGACTACGATGAGACCTTCTCACCTGTAGCGATGCTTAAGTCCGTTAGAATCATGTTAGCAATAGCTGCCTTTTTCGATTATGAAATTTGGCAGATGGATATCAAAACATCGTTCCTTAACGGTTTCCTTAAGGAAGAGTTGTATATGATGCAACCAGAAGGTTTTGTCGATCCAGAGAATGCTGACAAAGTTTGCAAACTCCAGCGATCCATTTATGGACTGGTGCAAGCATCTCGGAGTTGGAATCTTCGTTTTGATGAGGTGATCAAAGCGTTCGGGTTTATACAAGTTTACGGATTAGCTTGTATTTACAAGAAAGTGAGTGGGAGCTCTATAGAGTTTCTAATATTATATGTGGATGACATATTGCTGATTGGAAACAATATAGAAATGTTGGAAAGCGTGAAGGAATATTTGAACAAGAGTTTTTCAATGAAGGACCTAGGAGAAGCTGCTTTCATATTGGGCATCAAGATCTATAGAGATAGATCAAGACGCTTAATAGGACTTTCACAGAGCACATACCTTGACAAAGTTTTGAAGAAGTTCAAAATGGATCAGTCAAAGAAGGGGTTCTTGCCTGTGTTGCAAGGTGTGAAGTTGAGTAAGACTCAATGCCCAGTGACTGCAGAAGATATAGAAAATATGAGTGTCGTCCCCTATGCTTCCGCCATATGCTCTATCATGTATGCAATGCTGTGCACAAGACACGATGTTAGCCTTGCCATAAGTATGGCCGGAAGGTTTCAAAGTGATCCAGGAATGGAACACTGGACGACCGTCAAGAATATCCTGAAGTACCTGAAAAGGACTAAGGACATGTTTCTCGTTTATGGAGGTGATCAGGAGCTCGTCGTAAAGGGTTACGTCGATGCAAGCTTTGACACTGATCCTGATGACTCTAAGTCGCAAACTGGATACGTATTTATTCTCAATGGGGGTGCGGTTAGCTGGTGCAGTTCCAAGCAGAGCATGGTAGCTGATTCTACATGCGAAGCGGAGTACATCGCTGCCTCGGAGGCGGCGAAGGAAGGTGTCTAGATGAAGGAGTTCATGACTGATCTTGGAGTAGTGCCTAGTGCACTAAACCCAATGACTCTGTTCTGTGACAACACTGGTTCCATTGCTTTAGCCAAGGAACCAAGGTTTCACAAGAGGACCAGACACATAAAGCGACGTTTCAATTCCATCCGCGATTACATCAAGGAGGACGACATAAATATTTGCAAAGTCCACACGGATCTGAATGTTGCAGATCCGATGACTAAACCTCTTCCAAGGGCTAAACATGATCAACACCAGAACTGTATGGGTGTTAGATTCATTACAATCTAAATCACACAGTGATGTGAGCTAGATTATTGACTCTAGTGCAAGTGGGAGACTGTTGGAAATATGCCCTAGAGGCAATAATAAAAGTAGTTATTATTATATTTCTTTGTTCATGATAATCGTTTATTATCCATACTATAATTGTATTAATTGGAAACACTGATACATGTGTGGATACATAGACAACAATGTGTCCCTAGTGTGCCTCTAGTAGACTAGCTTGTTGATCAAAGATGGTCAAGGTTTCCTAGCCATGGACATGAGATGTCATTTTATAACGGGATCACATCATTAGGAGAATGATGTGATGGACAAGACCCAAACTATGAACGTAGCATATGATCGTGTCAGTTTATTGCTATTGTTTTTTGCATGTCAACTATATGTTCCTATGACCATGAGATCATGCAACTCACAGACACCGGAGGAATACCTTGTGTGTATCAAACGTCACAACGTACCTGGGTGACTATAAAGATGCTCTACAGGTATCTCCAAAGGTGTCTGTTGGGTTGGCATGGATCGAGACTGGGACTTGTTACTCCGTATGATGGAGAGGTATCTCAGGGCCCACTCGGTAATACAACATCACAATAAGACTTGCAAGCAATGTGACTAAGTGTTAGCCACGGGATCTTGTATTACGGAATGAGTAAAGAGACTTGCCGGTAACGAGATTGAACTAGGTATAGAGATACCGACGATCGAATCTCGGGCAAGTAACATACCGATGAACAAAGGGAACAACATACGGGATTAACTGAATCCTTGACATAGAGGTTCAACCGATAAAGATCTTCTTAGAATATGTAGGAACCAATATGGGCATCCAGGTCCCGCTATTGGTTATTGACCGTAGAGGTGTCTCGGTCATGTCTACATAGTTCTCGAACCCGCAGGGTCTGCACACTAAAGGTTCGGTGACGTTTCGGTAGTATAGAGTTATGTATGGTGGTGACCGAAGGTTGTTCGGAGTCCCAGATGAGATCCCGGACGTCACGAGGAGCTCCGGAATGGTCCGGAGGTAAAGATTGATATATAGGAAAGTGGTGTTTGAACTCCGGAAAAGTTTAGGGCATTTCCGGCAGTGTACCGGGAGTGATGAATGGGTTTCGGGGGTCCACCAAGTGGGCCCACCACACCCCAAGTAGGTCACATGGGCCTGAGGGTGGTGCTACAGCCCCTGGTGGGCTGGGCGGCCGGCCAAAGAAGGCCTATGCGGCTGGAAGTGGGGAAAGGAAAGTCCTAGTGGGGGAAGGGAACCAATCCTACTAGGAGTAGGATTGGAGGTGGATTCCTCCACCTCCTCCTCCTTGCGACCGACTCCTAGGAGGAGCCCTTGGCCGGCCGACCCCTCCCCTCCCTCCTATATATACTAGAGGGAGAGAGGGCCAAAGCACTTCAACTCAATAGACCACGGTGCAGCCCTCTCTCCCGATAGATTAGTTCCTCTAGTTTTTCAGCAGTGCTTAGGCGAAGCCCTGCTGGAATAGTTCCACCACCACCGCCGCCGCGCCGTCGCGCTGCCGGAGAACTCATCTACCTCTCCGCTCCCTCTTGCTGGATCAAGAAGGAGGAGATCGTCATCGAGTTGAACTTGTGCTGAACGCGGAGGTGCCTTCCGTTCGGCGCTAGATCGGGACGGATCGTGATTGGATCGCGGGACGCTCGGCGATTTGGATTGTGAAGACATTTGGCTACATCAACTGCGTTTCTTAACGCTTCCCGCTTAGCGATCTACAAGGGTATGTAGATCCACTCTCCCTCTCGTAGATGCTCATCACCATGGATAGATCTTGCGTGTGCGTAGGAAATTTTTTGTTTCCCATGCGACGTTCCCCAACAATCATGTCCATGAGAAAATAGGCCGACTCCTGCCTGCACCTATTACTATTACTCCACCCATCGACCGCTATCCAGTATGCATCTAGAGTATTAAGTAAAACAGAGTAATGCTTGGAGAACAATGACATGATGTAGACAAAGATAATTCAATTAATATGAACTAACCCCATAGTTTTATCCTTAGTGGAAACAATACAAAGACGTGTCTTGTCCCTTTCTGTCACTGGGATATAGAGCAACGCCAGATTGAACCCACTACAACGCACCCCTCTCACTTAAGAAATATCAATCTAGTTGGCCAAACTATTTCAGTAGATCGGAGAGATTTACGAAGCTATAATGATCATGCAAATAAGAATCATAATATTTAGAGGTGACTCAAATACTTTTCATGAATAATCTGAACATAAACTCACAATACATTGGATCCCAACAAATGCACCGCACAAAAGAATAACATCGGATAGATCAAAGCGTAGATGCGATGATCATTGTATTGAAGATCAAAAGAGAGAGAGATAGCCATCTAGATACTAACTACGGACCCGTAGGTCTGTGGTGAACTACTTACACATCACCATGAGGGCAGCAAGGTTGATGAAGAAGCCCTCCGTGATCGACCCCCCCCCCCCGTTAGGGCTCCGGAACGGTGCTCCAGATGGGATCATGACGAAATAGAGACTTGCGGCGGCGGAAAAAGTGTTTCGGGATGCCCCCTAGGGTTTTTCGAATATATGTGAATTTATAGGCCAGAGAACGGGATCAGGAGACCCACCAGGGAGGGACAAGCCATCAGGGCGCACCGCCCCCTGGGCGCGCCTCCCTCGTGCGGCCTCCAGTCTCCTCCCGAAGCTTCCAGGTCTTCTTTAGGTCCAGAAAAAATCATAAAAAAGTTTCGGGGCAATTGGACATGGTTTGGTACTGTAAACCTGAAAAGCCAAAAACATGCAGAAAACAACAACTGGCACTGGGTCAATAGGTTATTGCTCAAAAATAATATAAATTGGTGAATAAATACTCAAAAAGTATCCTAGAATGATAATATAATAGTATGGAACAATAAAAAATTATAGATACATTGGAGATATATCAACATCCCCAAGCTTACTTCCTCCTCGTCCTCGAGTAGGTAAATGATAAAAACAGAATTTTTGATGTGTATGCCACCGAATATGTAATCTTTTGAATGTATGCTCATTGAGAAACGATGAATTAACAAACATAAACATAGTAATATTTATAAGCACAAGCAACATAATCATCAATCTTTCGAAATATACAATCCTCAAAGATTGTTTACCCCCATTAATTTTATCATATTAGTAAGGCATGGCTCCGACTTCACCACATTAATACAAATGTCAAGCACCACGGTGTCCAAGTCAGGCAATTGGATCGTACTTTTTCAATGCGCATCAACTTTTTATTCTTCACGCAATACATGAGCGTGAACCATGTACATAACATAAAGGTGGAGTAGAATATGGTGGTAGATATCAAAGGGGTAAAAAGTGGAGAAGAAAGTATCGCATCAACTAGGCGTATCAACGGGCTATGGAGATGCCCATCGATGGATATCAATGCAAGGAGTAGGGATTGCCATGCAAATGATGCAGTAGAGCTATAAGTGTATGGAAGCTCAACTGAAGCTAAGTGGAATGTGCATCCAACTTGCTTGCTCATGAAGACCCCGGGCATTTTAGGATGCCCGTCATCGGAAGACACAAGCCAAGTTATTAATAATGAAAAATGATTCCCACTAGCATATAAAAATAACATAACATGAGACTCTCTATATGAAGAAGAAGGTGCCACTTTGAGGCACAAGTGTGGTAAAGGATAGTAGCAAAGTCCCTTCTCTCTTTTTCTCTCATTTTTTATTATGCTGGGCTCATTTGGCCTCCCCCATTTTTATTTCCTCACTGGGACAATGCTCTAATAATGATGATCTTCACACTTTTATTTACTTACAACTCAATATGAAAACTTAATAATAAGAACTATGAAACAATATGACTCAATATGATTGCCTCTGACAGTGTACCAGGATGCAATGATCTAGCATGACATGTATCAAAAAAATATGAACGGTGGCTTTGCCACAAATACTATGTCAGCTCTATATGATCACGCAAAGCAATATGATGATGAATGAACTAGTCATATGATGTAACAGTATAATTTGTATGGCAATATATCTCGAAATGGCTGTGGAAATGCCATAATAGGTAGGTATGGTGGCTGTTTTGAGGAAGATATAAGGAGGCTTATGTGTGACAAAGCGTATCATGTCACGAGGTTTGGATGCACCAGCAAAGTTTGCACCGATCCTCGAGATGAGAATGGGCAATGCAGGGTACCGAAGAGGCTAGCAAAATATGATGTGGTGAGATTGCGTATGTCCACAGATTCACATTAGTCATAAAGAATTCACATACTTATTGCAAAGGTTTTATTAGTTTTATCACAAATCAAAGTACTACTTGCATGCCCCGAGGGAGGAGATTGGAAGGAGTTAACCATCGCACGCCTCCGACTCGAAATAACACTATGATTTCAAGGAGGAATAGAAATGCTCACTGCTACTTCTTGAGCTTGCGTTGGTTTTCCCTTGAAGAGGAAAGGGTGATGCAACAAAGTAGATAAGTATTTCCCTCAGTTGTTGAGAACCAAGGTATCAATCGAGTAGGAGATACAAGCAAGTCCCCAATCTTCGCACCTACACAAACAATCAAACTCTTGCACCCAACGCTAAAAGGGGTTGTCAATCCCTTCACGGTTATTTGCAAGGATGAGAACTGATAGAGATAGATATAAAAGATTGCTAGAACGTAAAGTAAAACAAAAGTAAAAAGAATGCAGCGAAGTATTTTTGGTATTTTTGGTTTATAGATCTGAAAATATAATATGGAAAATAGACCCGGGGGCCATAGGTTTCACTAGAGGCTTCTCTCATGAAGAAAAATAATACAGTGGGTGAACAAATTATTGTCGAGCAATTGATAGAAAAGCACATAGTTATGACGATATCCAAGGCAATGATCATGCATATAGGCATCACATCCGTGTCAAGTAGACCGAAACGATTCTGCATCTACTACTATTACTCCACACATCAACTGACTCCTGCCTGCATCTAGAGTATTAAGTTCATGAAGAACAGAGTAACGCATTAGGTAAGATGACATGATGTAGAGGGATAAACTCAAGCAATATGATGAAAACCCCATCTTTTTATCCTCGATGGCAACAATACAAATACGTGCCTCGCTACCCCTACTTTGTCACTGGGTGTGGACACCGCAAGATTGAACCCAAAACTAAGCACTTCTCCCATTGCAAGAATTACCAATCTAGTTGGCCAAACCAAACCAATAACTCGAAGAGACTTGCAAAGATATGAAATCATGCATAAAAGAATTCAGAGAAGATTCAAATAATATTCATGGATAAGCTGATCATAAACCCACAATTCATCGGATCTCGACAAACACACCGCAAAAGAGTATTACATCGGATAGATCTCCATGAAGATCATGAAGAACATGGTATTGAAGAACAAAGAGAGAGAAGAAGCCATCTAGATACTAGCTATGGACCCGAAGGTCTGTGGTGAACTACTCACGCATCATCGGAGGGGCAATGGAGTTGATGTAGATGCCCTCCGTGATCGAATCCCCCTCCGGCAGATTACCGGAAAAGGCTCCAAGATGGGATCTCACGGGAACAGAGGCTTCCGGCGGCGGAAAAGTATTTTCGTGGCTCCTTTTGTGGTTCAGGGAATATTTGGGAATTTATAGGCCGAAGAATAGGGTTAGGAGGGCTGCTGGGGGGCCACAAGCCAGGAGGGCGCGCCCCCCCAGGGCGCGCCCTGCAGGCTTGTGACTCCCCGGTAGGTCTCCTGCCTTCATCTCCAAGTTTGCTGGGTTTCTTCTGGTCCAAGAAAAATCATCGCGAAGATTTTATTCCCTTTGGACTCCGTTTAATATTCCTTATCTGCAATACTCAAAAACAAGGAAAAAACAAAAACCGGCACTAGGCTCTAGATTAATAGGTTAGTCCCAAAAATAATATAAAATAGCATATTAATGCATATAAAACATCCAAAACAGATAATATAATAGCATGGAATAATCAAATATTATAGATACGTTGGAGACGTATCAAGCATCCCCAAGCTTAATTCCTGGTCGTTCTCGAGTAGGTAAATGATAAAAACAGAATTTTTGATGTGGAATGCTACCTAACATATTTATCCATGTAATATTCTTTATTGTGGCATGAATATTCAGATCCATAAGATTCAAAACAAAAGTCTAATATTGACATAAAAACAGTAATACTTCAAGCATACTAACAAGGCAATTGCATCCTTTCGAAATAACATGGCCTTAGAAAGTTATCCCTACAAAATCATATGGTCTGGCTATGCTCCATCTTCCCCACACAAAGTATCTAAATCATGCACAACCCCGATGACAAGTCAAGCAATTGTTTCACACCTTTTATGTTCTCAAACCTTTTCAACTCTCACGCAATACATGAGCGTTAGCCATGGATATAGCACTATAGGTGGAATAGAATATGGTGGAGGTTGTGAGGAAAAAGGAGAAGATAGTCTCACATCAACTAGGCGTATCAACGGGCTATGAAGATGCCCATCAATAGATATCAATGTGAGTGAGTAGGGATTGCCATGCAACGGATGCACTAGAGCTATAAGTGTATGAAAGCTCAAAAAGAAACTAAGTGGTTGTGCATATGAAAAATTCCACTAGTTATATGAAAGTGACAAAATAGGAGACTCTCTATTATGAAGATCATGGTGCTACTTTGAAGCACAAGTGTGGAAAAAGATAGTAGCATTGTCCCTTCTCTCTTTCTCTCATTTTTTTAAATTTTGGTGGGCATCTTTGGCCTCTTTTTTTTATTTTGGGCTTCATTGGCCTCTTTTATTATTTGTAAAGTCCGGAGACTCATCCCAACTTGTGGGGGAATCATAGCTTCCATCATCCTTTTCTCTCACGGGACAATGCTCTAATAATGAAAATCATCACACTTTTATTTACTTACAACTCAAGAATTACAACTCGATACCTAGAACAAAATATGACTCTATATGAATGCTTCCGGTGGTGCACCGGGATGTGCAACGATCTAGCCTAGCAAATGACATCAAAAAAAGGACAAGCCATGAAAACATCATGCTAGCTATCTTACGATCATGCAAAGCAATATGAAAATGATGGTGCGTGTCATGAAAAACGGAATGGTGGAAGTTGCATGGCAATATATCTCGGAATGGCTATGGAAATGCCATAATATGTAGGTATGGTGGCTGTTTTGAGGAAAGTATATGGTGGCTGTTTTGAGGAAGGTGGGTTTAATGCACCGGCGAAAGTTGCGCGATACTAGAGAGGCTAGCAAAGGTGGAAGGGTGAGAGTGCGTATAATCCATGGACTCAACATTAGTCATAAAGAACACACATACTTATTGCAAAAGTCTATTAGTTATCGAAGCAAAGTATTAGACGCATGCTCCTAGGGGAGAGGTTGGTAGGAGTTAACCATCGCGCGCTCCCGACCCTCACACAAAGGTTGACAATCATTAAACAAATCATGCTCCGACTTCGTTACATAACGGTTCACCATACGTGCATGCTACGGGAATCACAAACTTAACACAAGTATTTCTACCAATTCACAACTACTCACTAGCATGACTCTCATATCACCATCTTTATATCTCAAAACTATATGCAAGGAATCAAACTTCTCATAGTATTCAATGCACTTAATATGAAAGTTTTTATTATATCCCTCTTGGATGCCCATTATATTAGGACTAAAATCATAACCTAAACCAATTACCATGCTGTTTAAAGACTCTCAAAATAATATAAGTGAGGTACGAGAGTTCAATTATTTCTATAAAATAAAACACCACCGTGCTCTAAAAAGATATAAGTGAAGCACTAGAGCAACATTGCCTAGCTCAAAAGATATAAGTGAAGCACATAGAGTATTCTAATAAATTCACGATTAATACGTGTCCACCTCAAAAGATTTGTACAGCAAGGATGATTGTGGCAAACTAAAAAGCAAATACTCATATCATACAAGACGCTCCAAGCAAAACACATATCATGTGGTGAATAAAAATATAGCCTCAAGTAAATTTACCGATGGATTGAAGACGAAAGAGGGGATGCCTTCCGGGGCATCCCCAAGCTTAGGCTCTTTGGTATCCTTGAATATCGCTTGGGGTGCCTTGGGCATCCCCAAGCTTAGGCTCTTGCTACTCCTTATTCCATAGTCCATCAAATCTTTACCCAAAACTTGAAAACTTCACAACACAAAACTCAACAGAAAACTCGTGAGATCCGTTAGTATAGGAAAAATAAATCACCACTTTAGGTACTGTTGTAAACTCATTCTTTATTTATATTGGTGTAATATCTACTGTATTCCAACTTCTCCATGGTTCATACCCCCCGATACAACCCATAGATACATCAAAATAAGCAAAAAAACACAAAGAAAACAGAATCTGTCTAAAACAGAACAGTCTGTAGTAATCTATAGACTTCGAATACTTATGTAAGTCCAAAAATTCTGAAACATTAGTACAATCAGGGAAATTTGTATATAAATCTTGTGTTAAAATTTCAGATCAAAAGAACGTTCCAGTGAATTTACAAAATTCCTTGACTGAGAGCAAAAGTTTCTGTTTTTCAGCAAAATCAAATCACAAACACCGTAGACCATCCCAAAGGTCTTACTTGGCTCAAACACTAATTTAAACAAGAAAACACAATTACTACAGAGGTAATAATGTGTAAAACACTAAAAAACAGAAGCAAAAACAAAAGCATAAAAATAAAATTGGGTTGCCTTCCAACAAGCGCTATTGTTTAACGCCCCTAGCTAGGCATAACGCAATAGATCTAGGTATTGTCATAATAGTAAGGGAGATCATCCATGCTCATCTCATACTCCCTTCTTTCAGCGGCAAGTTTCCTTTGTGGCAAGCAAAAATAATCAAAAGGGCTAAATTTAATAGGATAAGGATCCTTAAGAGCAAGTGCGGGAGGGATAGGTTCCTCCTTCGGCCCCCTATAGTGTATAATCAATTCATCATTGTAGGCTTTCCTTTGGTGGAAAGTCATAAGCCTATCTCTTAATATGAACTCTAATCCGTTATTTTGTATAGCAAAATTATCATTGAGTTCAGAAATCTTATCAATCAAAACTTCGATAGGGACCCTTTTTCTCAAATTTTCATTATAAGCAACGTAATTCGTGGATTGCAATCTCATTATTTCTTCTTGATTAAAAAGGATTTCCTCTATAGGGGGACATCCACCATTAATTTTGTAATGAGCAAAGATTTCACTAGCCTCTTTCATGTTGAATCTAAACTCGTGGGCTAGAAATATAGTGGCGACACGCTTAACAGAAGAATACTTAATATTAGAGAACTCAAGAAAAATCCTTTGTATGCATGGATGCATATGAACAAATTGCCCCTCAAGTTCAATTATTAGAAGTGTTATGGCATCCACAAGACTATTAGTTTTATTGAGAATAGACCCTCCTAAGGTAGGTAGCGTACCAGCACAAGTAAAGAAATCTTGAATAACGCCTTTTCCAATAATATTACCGTTACCTATGCGGAATTTTTTTGTATGCAAGATAGTAGGTTCTTCATGAGAGTCGTTTTTATCAAAGTTCCCCTCAAGATTATTACTATCCTTTTCAATAAAAGCCTCTCTAGATTCAGACATGGTGGCAACGAATCGATTTAGCACACAAGCAAGCAAAAAGCAAACGAAAAGACGAACGGAAGAAGGGCGAATAAAAAGGCAAATCTTTTTGGTTTTTTCTGAAAATCGTTTTAGAAGTGGGGGAGAGGAAAACGAGAGGCAAATGGCAAATAATGTAAATGCAAGAGATGAGTTTGTGATGGGTACTTGGTAGGCTTGATGTAGATCTCCCTGGCAACGGCGCTAGAAATCCTTCTTGCTACTTCTTGAGCTTGCATTGGTTTTCCCTTGAAGAGGAAAGGGTGATGCAGCAAAGTAGATTAGTATTTCCCTTAGTTGTTGAGAACCAATGTATCAATCCAGTAGGAGATACAAGCAAGTCCCCAATCTTCGCACCTACACAAACAATCAAACTCTTGCACCCAACGCTAAAAGGGGTTGTCCATCCCTTCACGGTTATTTGCTAGAACGTAAAGTAAAACAAAAGTAAAAAGAATGCAGCGAAGTATTTTTGGTATTTTTGGTTTATAGATCTGAAAATATAATATGGAAAATAGACCCGGGGGCCATAGGTTTCACTAGAGGCTTCTCTCATGAAGGAAAATAATATGGTGGGTTAACAAATTACTGTCGAGCAATTGATAGAAAAGCGCATAGTTATGACGATATCCAAGGCAATGATCATGCATATAGGCATCACGTCCGTGTCAAGTAGACCGAAACGATTCTGCATCTACTACTATTACTCCACACATCGACCGACTCCTACCTGCATCTAGAGTATTAAGTTCATGAAGAACAAAGTAACGCATTAGGTTAGATGACATGATGCAGAGGGATAAACTCAAGCAATATGATGAAAACCCCATCTTTTTATCCTCGATGGCAACAATACAAATACGTGCCTCGCTACCCCTACTTTATCACTGGGTGAGGACACCACAAGATTGAACCCAAAACTAAGCACTTCTCCCATTGCAAGAATTACCAATGTAGTTGGCCAAACCAAACCAATAACTCGAAGAGACTTGCAAAGATATGAAATTATGCATATAAGAATTCAGAGAAGATTCAAATAATATTCATGGATAAGCTGATCATAAACCCACAATTCATCGGATCTTGACAAACACACCACAAAAGAGTATTACATCGGATAGATCTCCATGAAGATCATGAAGAACATGGTATTGAAGAACAAAGAGAGAGAAGAAGCCATCTAGCTACTAGCTATGGACCCGAAGGTCTGTGGTGAACTACTCACGCATCATCGGAGGGGCAATGGAGTTGATGTAGATGCCCTCCGTGATCGAATCCCCCTCCGGCAGATTACCGGAAAAGGCTCCAAGATGGGATCTCACGGGAACAGAGGCTTCCGGCGGCGGAAAAGTATTTGCATGGCTCCTTTTGTGGTTCAGGGAATATTTGGGAATTTATAGGCCGAAGAATTGGGTTAGGAGGGCTGCTGGGGGGCCACAAGCCAGGAGGGTGCCCCCCCCCAGGGTGCGCCCTGCAGGCTTGTGACTCCCCGGCAGGTCTCCTGCCTTCATCTCCAAGTCTGCTGGGTTTCTTCTGGTCCAAGAAAAATCATCGCAAAGATTTTATTCCGTTTGGACTCCGTTTAATATTCCTTATCTGCAATACTCAAAAACAAAGAAAAAAACAAAAACTGGCACTAGGCTCTAGATTAATAGGTTAGTCCCAAAAATAATATAAAATAGCTTATTAATGCATATAAAACATCCAAAACAGATAATATAATAGCATGGAACAATAAAAAATTATAGATACGTTGGAGACGTATCACTCACACATCCCTGATAACCCACAAGTATAGGGGATCACAACAGTTTTCGAGGGTAGAGTATTCAACCCAAATTTATAGATTCGACACAAGGGGAGCCAAAGAATATTTGCGAGTATTAGCAGTTGAGTTGTCAATTCAACCACACCTGGATATTAAGTATCTGCAGCAAAGTGAATAGTAGCACAGTAATATGATAGTTTGATAGAAGTGGTAATAGCAATAGTAACGGTAACAGTGATAGCAATAGTTTTGTAGCAAGTGCAACAGTAACAACAGTAGTAGTAACTTAGCAAGAACAATATGTCGAAAACTCGTAGGCACTGGATCGGTGTATTTTTTGGATGATATTCATCATATAACAGTCATAATCTAGGGCGACACAGAACTAGCTCCAGTTCATCAATGTAATGTACGCATGTATTCCGTAAATAGTCATACGTGCTTATGGAAAAGAACTTTCATGACATCTTTTGTCCTACCCTCCAGTGGCAGCGGGGTCCATAAGGAAACTAAGGGATATTAAGGCCTCCTTTTAATAGAGAACCAGAACAAAGCATTAACACATAGTGAATGCATGAACTCCTCAAACTACGGTCATCACCGGAAAGTATCTCGATGATGACCCACAAGTATAGGGGATCAATCGTAGTCCTTTCGATAAGTAAGAGTGTCGAACCCAACGAGGAGCAGAAGGACATGATAAGCGGTTTTCAGCAAGGTAATTTCTGCAAGCACTGAAATTGTAAGTAGCAAGTAGTTTGATAGCAAGTTAATTTGTAACGAGCAAGTAACGGTAACGGTAAATAAGGTGCAACAAGGTAGCCCAATCTTTTTGTGGCAAAGGACATGCCAAAACGATCTCTTATAATAAGCAAAGTGTTCTTGAGGGTACACGGGTATTTCATCTAGTCACTTTCATCATGTTGTTTTGATTCGTGTTCGCTACTTTGATAATTTGATATGTGGGTGGACTGGTGCTTGGGTGCTGTTCTTACTTGAACAACTTCCCACTTATGATTAACCCCCTCGCAACCATCCGCAATTATGAGAAAAGTATTAAGATAACATCTAACCATAGCATTAAACATATGGATCCAAATCAGCCCCTTACGAAGTAGCGCATAAACTAGGGTTTAAGCTTGTGTCACTCTAGCAACCCATCATCTAATAACTACTCCACAATGCATTCCCTTAGGACCAAGGATGGTGATGTGTCATGTAGTCGAAGTTTACATGACACCACTAAGGGAATCACAACATACATATCATCAAAATATCGAACACATATCAAATTCACATGATTACTTGCAACATGACTTCTCCCGTGACCTCAAGAACAAAGGTAACTACTCACAAATAATACTCATGATGAAGATCAGAGGTGTATTGAATAGCATAATGGATCTGAACATATAATCTTCCACCAAATAAACCATACAACAATCAACTACACAAGGTAATCAACACTACTAGTCACCCACACGTACCAATCTGAGGTTCTGGTAAAAAGATTGAACACAAGAGATGAACTAGGGTTTGAGAGGAGATGGTGCTGTTGAAGATGTTGATGAAGAATGGCCTCCCAAAGATGAGAGGGTTGTTGGTGATGACGATGGCTTCGATTTCCCCCTCAAGGAGGGAAGTTCCCCCGGCGAAATCGCTCCGCCGGAGGGCAAATGTGCTCCTGCCCAAGTTCCGCCTCGAGACAGCGGCGTTCCATCTCAAAAGTCCTTTCATGATTTTTTCTAGGTCAAACGACAATATATACCAGAAGATGGGCTCCGGAGGTGGGCCTGGGTGAGCACCACCCACCTGGGCGTGCCTGGGGGGGCCTGGCGTGCCCTGGTTTATCGTGCTCACCAGGTGGCCCCTGATGACCCACAAGTATAGGGGATCTATCGTAGTCCTTTCGATAAGTAAGAGTGTCTAACCCAACGAGGAGCAGAAGGAAATGACAAGCAGTTTTCAGTAAGGTATTCTCTGCAAGCACTGAAATTATCGGTAAAAGATAGTTTTGTGATAAGATAATTCGTAACGGATAACAAGTAACAAATGTAACAAAGGTGCAGCAAGGTGGCCCAATCCTTTTTGTAGCAAAGGACAAGCCTGGACAAACTCTTATATAAAGCAAAGCGCTCCCGAGGACACATGGGAATTTCTGTCAAGCTAGTTTTCATCATGCTCATATGATTCGCGTTCGTTACTTTGATAATTTGATATGTGGGTGGACCGGCGCTTGGGTGCTGCCCTTACTTGGACAAGCCTCCCACTTATGATTAACCTCTCTCGCAAGCATCCACAACTACAAAAGAAGAATTAAGATAAATCTAACCATAGCATGAAATATATGGATCCAAATCAGCCCCTTACGAAGCAACGCATAAACTAGGGTTTAAGCTTCTGTCACTCTAGCAACCCATCATCTACTTATTACTTCCCAATGCCTTCCTCTAGGACCAAATAATGGTGAAGTGTCATGTAGTCGACGTTCACATAACACCACTAGAGGAGAGACAACATACATCTCATCAAAATATCGAACGAATACCAAATTCACATGATTACTTATAACAAGACTTATCCCATGTCCTCAGGAACAAACGTAACTACTCACAAAGCATATTCATGTTAATAATCAGAGGAGTGTTAATTATCATTAAGGATCTGAACATATGATCTTCCACCAAGTAAACCAACTAGCATCAACTACAAGGAGTAATCAACACTACTAGCAACCCACAGGTACCAATCTGAGGTTTTGAGACAAAGATCGGATACAAGAGATGAACTAGGGTTTGGAGAGGAGATGGTGCTGGTGAAGATGTTGATGGAGATTGACCCCCTCTCGATGAGAGGATCATTGGTGATGACGATGGCTTCGATTTCCCCCTCCAGGTGGGAAGTTTCCCCGGCAGAACAGCTCCGCCGGAGCCCTAGATTGGTTCTGCCCAGGTTCCGCCTCGAGACGGCGGCGCTTCGTCCCGAAAGCTCTCTTATGATTTTTTCCAGGTCAAAACCCTTCATATAGCAGAAGATGGGCACCAGAGGCTTCCCAAGGGGCCCACAAGCCACAGGGGCGCGCCCAGGGGGGTAGGGCGCGCCCCCTGGCTTGTGACCTCCTGGTGGGTCCCCTCTGGTATTTCTTTCACCCAATATTTTTTATATATTCCAAAATAATTCTCCGTAACTTTTCAAGACTTTTGGAGTTGTGCAGAATAGGTCTGTCATATTTGCTCCTTTTCCTGTCCAGAATTCCAGCTGCCAGCATTCTCCCTCTTCATGTAAACCTTGTAGAATAAGAGAGAAAAGGCATAAGTATTGTACCATAATGTGTAATAACAGCCCATAACGCAATAAATATCGATATAAAAGCATGATGCAAAATGGACGTATCAACTCCCCCAAGCTTAGACCTCGCTTGTCCTCAAGCGAAAGCCGAAATCGATAAATATGTCCACATGTTTAGAGATAGAGGTGTCGATAAAATAAAATACGGACATGAAGGCATCATGGTCATCTTTAGAACAGCAACATATATTGACATATAGTTTCTTATGCTAAAGTAACAATTCATTCACAAGGTAAAGTATGAATCAAGAATGCCATTGAGAACCGACAAACTATGATCTTAGTCATTGAAGCAATTCCAATTTATCATAACATCGGAGAGAGTCAATATAAGAGCTTGTAAAGCAAATCCACATACTCAATCATCTTTTAGTCTTTCATAATTGCTAACACTCACGCGGTACCTATGAGGTCAAAGCTTCAATCAGACACAGAGAAAGATAGGGGATTATAGTTTTGCCTCCCAACTATTTACCTCAAGGGTAATGTCAACAGAAATAACTCATGATCACCCACATCCGAGTGGATATATGTGTCTAGATCATTCCCCAACACATGACGCTTGCCAAGAGATAAAGGCGAAATAAAGGAAGTGGTGTAGATCACCATGACTCTTGCATAAAGGTAAGTACTACAAAGTAAAAGTAACAGATAGGCCCTTCGCAGAGGGAAGCAGAGGTTGTCATGCGCTTTTATAGTTGGATGCGCAATCCCTTAATGCAAGAGAACGTCAGTTTATATTGCCCCTTGTGATAAATAACATTATTATGCAGTCTGTCGCTTTTATTTCTTCCATATCACAAGTTCGTATAAAGTTTATTTTCCTCACACTAATAGATCATACATATTTAGAGAGCAATTTTTATTGCTTGCAGCGATGACAACTTACTAGAAGGATCTTACTCAATCCATAGGTAGGTATGGTGGACTCTCATGGCAAAATTGGGTTAAGGGTGTTTGGATGCACAAGTAGTATCTCTACTTGGTGCAGAAGTTTCGGCTGATATGGGGTGGAAGCAAGCGTCACATGTTAAAGGATCTATAACCATATAACTTCTATTCGGAAATAAGCAAACATAACCCATTATGTTGTCTTCCTTGTCCAACATCAACTTCTTAGCATATAATATTTTAATGAGTGCTCACAATCATAAAAGATGTCCAAGATGCTATATTTATATGTGAACCTCTCTTTCTTTATTACTTCCTTTTAATTGCAACAATGACCAATCGCTATGTTTGTCAACTCACAACAAATTTCAATCGACATACTTCTTATATGTGAAGTCATCACTCCCCATAAGATCATCATATATACTCTTTGCTTTTATTCTATACTTCTTTCTATTTCTTTTTCTCAAGATCATAGCAAGCAAGCTAAGCCCTCAACTCAAAACTACTTTTTATTATATGACTCTCGGGCTCGCTTACATAAGGGGAACAAAAAACAAAATTCAAAACTAGATCACACTAAATACTTTATTCTGCTAGATCAAGATATAACCAAAAGGATCGAACGAAGAAAAACGATAAAAGTAAAAGATGTGATGGTGATACGATACCGGGGCACCTTCCCCAAGCTTGGCACATGCCAAGGGGAGTGCCCATACCCATGTGTTTAGTTGTCTTTCTTCGGAGGTGGTGATGTTGGAGTTGTTGATGAGGCTGGAAGCTTGTCCTCCGTCTTCCAAGGCATAGGCTCACCATCGTAAAAATATGAACGAGTCTCCAGTATCCTCAAATCTGCAGCCAAACTCATTCTCTTAAATCTGTATTCATACTCATAGTTTTGGTTTTGCAGGTCATAGATCTGGGCTTGGAGATGCTCGATTTTCTCGTAGAGCTTGAAGATGTGCTCCCTGATGTCCTTGGCGTCCAGCTTGTGCTTATGGGTAAACTCCGCGATCATCATGTGGATGGCATTGAGTCCGCGTTCCACCATCCCTTGGCATTTGAAGGCTTGTTGCTCCATTGCTTCGAGCCTTGTCTCTACGCTTCCGGTCTTCTTTGGCCCCTCAACATCACGGATGTGCAACACCCCCTTACGCATCTCAATTGTTTGAGGGTGTCGCAGCACCTCCGCAAGGTAGGGGTTGATGACCTTCTCAAAGAACTTGTCCTTCGAAGCACTAGGGGACGTCATGTCGATCTAAATCTGCTGCAGAAACAACTCAAAACGAAAATAGGAGGTATTGTCGTGATATGAAGGTCAGAACCTTCGGGAGATTATATAATGAATTTTTACCGACCTAAAGGAGTATTCTACAAGAAAGCAGAGTCCGGAGGGTACACGGTGTGGCCACAAGCCACAGGAGCGCGCCTAGGGGGGCAGGGCGCGCCCCCCTGGCTTGTCGCCTCCTCGTGCACTCTTCAGACTACTTTAAATTTTCCTAATTTATTAAATATTCCAAAATGGATAAAAATTGCTATCGGAAAAGTTTTGGAGTCGGTTTGCTTACCGTACCACATACCTATTCCTTTTCGGAGTCTGAAACGTTCTGGTAGGTCTCCCTAATGTACTCCTCCGGAGTTATGGTATTGATAATATTGGTTTCAACATTTATGGGAGTACCTGAGATATAATGTTTGATTCTTTGCCCGTTTACCGCCTTAGGACTTGTATCTTCGGCGTTGTTGATCTTGATGGCACCGGAACGATATACTTCCTCGATAATGTAAGGCCCTTCCCATTTAGAGAGAAGTTTTCCTGCAAAAAATCTTAAACAAGAATTGTATAGCAAGACATGGCATTCACGCTTTTGTATCCTTTTATCATGCCATCTCTTAACTTTTTCTTTAAAGAACTTGGCATTCTCATAGGCCTGGGCTCTCCATTCATCAAGTGAGCTAATGTCAAATAACCTCTTCTCACCAGCAAGTTTCAAATCATAGTTGAGCTCTTTAATTGCCCAAAAAGCTTTATGTTCTAGTTCTAGAGGTAAGTGACATGCTTTACCATAAACCATTTTATACAGAGACATACCCATAGGATTTTTGCAAGAAGTTCTATAAGCCCATAATGCATCATCAAGTTTCTTAGACCAATTCTTTCTAGATCTATTAATAGTCTTCTGCAAGATTAATTTAATTTCTCTATTGCTCAATTCTACTTGACCACTAGACTGAGGATGATAAGGAGATGCAATTCTATGATTAACATCATACTTAGCAAGCAATTTACGGAATGCACCATGAATAAAGTGTGAACCACCATCAGTCATTAAATATCTAGGGACTCCAAATCTAGGGAAAATAACTTCTTTAAGCATTTTGATAGAAGTGTTATGATCAGCACTACTAGTTGGAATAGCTTCTGCCCACTTAGTAACATAATCAACAGCAACTAGAATATGAGTATATCCGTTAGACTTTGGAAAAGGTCCCATATAATCAAAACCCCAAACATCAAATGGTTCAATAACAAGTGAGTAATTCATAGGCATTTCCTGACGTCTACTAATATTACCAATTCTTTGACATTCATCACAAGACAAGACAAACTTACGAGCATCCTTGAAGAGAGTAGGCCAATAAAAACCAGATTGTAGTACCTTATGTGCAGTTCTATCTCCAGCGTGGTGTCCTCCGTAGGCCTCGGAATGACACTTGTGAACGATCTGTTCCTGTTCATGCTCAGGTACACAACGTCTAATAACACCATCTACTCCTTCTTTATAAAGGTGTGGATCATCCCAAAAGTAATGTCTTAAATCATAGAAAGACTTTTTCTTTTGTTGGTATGTGAAGCTAGGTGGTATAAATTTAGCAACAATGTAATTAGCATAATCAGCATACCATGGGGCATTATGTGAAGCATTAATGACAGCTAATTGTTCATTAGGAAAGCTATCATCAATAGGTAGTGGGTCATCAAGAACATTTTCTAACCTAGACAAGTTGTCTGCTACGGGGTTCTCAGCACCCTTTCTATCAATAATATGCAAATCAAATTCTTGTAGCAGAAGAACCCATCTAATAAGTCTAGGTTTAGCATCTTTCTTTTCCATAAGATATTTAATAGCAGCATGATCAGTGTGAACAGTTACTTTGGAATCAAGAATATAAGGTCTGAACTTTTCACAAGCAAACACAACTGCTAAAAATTCCTTTTCAGTGGTAGCATAGTTTCTTTGAGCACTGTCTAGAGTTTTACTAGCATAATGGATAACATTTAGTTTCTTATCAACTCTTTGTCCTAGAACATCACCAACGGCATAATCACTAGCATCACACATAATTTCAAAGGGTAGGTTCCAATCAGGTGGTTGAACAACATGTGCAGAAATCAAGGCTTTCTTAAGAATTTCAAATGCTTCTACACAATCATCATCAAAAACGAATGGAACATCTTTTTGGAAAAGATTAGTGAGAGGCCTAGAAATCTTAGAGAAGTCTTTAATAAACCTCCTATAGAAACCAGCATGACCAAGGAAACTTCTTATACCTCTGATATCCGTAGGACACAACATCTTTTCAATAGCATCAACTTTAGCTTTATCAACTTCAATACCTCTTTCGGAGATTTTGTGCCCCAAGACAATACCTTCATTAACCATAAAGTGGCACTTTTCCCAATTCAAGACGAGATTAGCTTCTTCGCATCTCTGCAAAACTCGATCAAGGTTGCTCAAGCAATCATCAAAAGAAGTTCCGTAAACGGAAAAATCATCCATGAAAACCTCAACAATCTTTTCACAAAAGTCAGAGAATATAGCCATCATACATCTTTGAAAAGTAGCAGGTGCATTGCATAAACCAAAAGGCATATGTCTATAAGCAAAGGTACCAAAAGGACAAGTAAAAGTGGTCTTTTCTTGATCCTCTTTTGACACAGGTATTTCAGAGAAACCAGAATAACCATCTAGAAAGCAAAAATGTGTGTGTTTGGATAGTCTTTCTAGCATTTGATCAATAAAAGGTAGAGGGTAATGATCTTTCCTAGTAGCTTTATTTAATTTCCTAAAATCAATTACCATTCTATATCCTGTAACAATTCTTTGAGGGATCAATTCATTTTTATCATTAGGAACAACGGTAATACCTCCCTTCTTAGGGACACAATGAGCGGGACTTACCCATCTACTATCTGCAATAGGATAAATTATACCTACCTTCAGAAGCTTTAGTATTTCATTTCTTACCACTTCTTTCATTTTAGGATTTAACCGTCGTTGGTGATCAACAACTGGTTTAGCATCATGCTCCATATTAATTTTATGCTGACATAGAGTGGGAATAATGCCCTTAAGATCATCAAGAGTATATCCAATAGCAGCACGGTGCTTCCTCAGAGTTTTCAATAATCTCTTTTCTTCATGCTCTGAAAGGTTAGCACTAATAATAACAGGATATATCTCCTTTTCATCAAGATAAGCATATTTGAGAGTATCCGGTAAATGTTTAAGCTCAAACACGGGATCACCCTTGGGTGGAGGGGGATCCCCAAGTATTTCAACAGGCAGGTTGTGTTTCAAAATAGGCTGCTGATCAAACAAAATCTTATCTATTTCATTTCTTTCATTCAAATGCATGTCGTTTTCATGGTCTAGCAAATATTGTTCTAAGGGATCAGTAGGAGGCACAACAATAGAAGCAAGACCAATAATTTCATCTTTACTAGGCAATTCTTTGTCATGGGGTTGTCTATGAAATTTAGAGAAATAGAACTCATGAGACACATCCCCAAAACTTACAGTAACCGTTTCTTTCTCACAATCTATCTTAGCATTAACAATATTCAAGAAAGGTCTACCAAATATAATGGGACAAAAATCATCTTGTGGGGAACCAAGAACAAGAAAATCAGTATGATGCTTTATTTTCCCACACAAGACTTCAACATCTCTAACAATCCCAACTAGTGCTATAGTATCTCTATTAGCAAGCTTAATGGTAACATCAATTTCCTCTAATTCAGCTGGTGCAATATCATTCATAATTTCTTGATATAAGGTAAAGGGAATTGCACTCACACTAGCACCCACATCACATAAGCCATGATAACAATGATCTCCTATTTTAACAGAAACAACAGGCATGCCAACAATAGGTCTATGTTTATCTTTAGTATCAGGTCTAGCAATTCTAGCAGCCTCATCACAGAAATGAATAACATGCCCATCAATATTATCAACCAAGAGATCTTTAACCATAGCAATACTCGGTTCAACTTTAATTTGTTCAGGGGGTGTAGGTGTTCTAGTATAACTCTTACGAACCACAGTTGAAGCTTTAGCATGTTCCTTTATTCTAACAGGGAAGGGTGGTTTCTCAACATAAGCAGTAGGAGTAATAGGATCAACATTATAAATAATAGTTTCTCCTTCAACTTTAATAGGTTCAACTACTTTCACTTCAACGGGAGGATGATATTTAAACCACTTCTCCTTAGGGAGATCAACATGAGCAGCAAAAGATTCACAGAAAGAAGCTACTATCTTAGAGTCAAGTTCATATTTAGTGCTAAATTCATGAAAAGCATCGGTGTCTATAAAGGATTTAACACAATCAAACATAAGGTTTATACCTGACTCCTTACCTTCGTCGAGTTCCCAATCTTCAGAGTTGCGTTTAATTCTTTCCAATAAGTCCCATTTGAATTCAATATCTTTCTTCATAAAGGAACGAGCACAAGAAGTATCGAGCATGGACCGATCATTATTAGAAAGCCGAGCATAAAAATTCTGAATAATAATTTCTCTCGGGAGCTCATGATTGGGGCATGAATATAACATTGACTTAAACCTCCCCCAAGCTTGAGCTATACTTTCTCCTTCACGAGGCCAAAAATTATAAATATAATTCCGATCACGATGAACCAGATGCATAGGATAAAACTTCTGATGAAATTCCAATTTCAATCAGTTGTAGTTCCATGATCCAATATCATCACATAGCCTATACCATGTCACTGCCTTCTCCTTCAAAGATAAAGGAAAGACCTTCTTCTTGACATCATCCTCGGGCAAACCCGCAAGCTTAAATAATCCACAAACTTCATCCCCATAGATTAGATGCAAATCAGGATGTAGGGTTCCATCTCCTGCATATGGATTAGCTAGCAGTTTCTCTATCATACCCGAAGGAATTTCATAATAAATATTTTCAGTAGGTGTAGTAGGTTGAGGAGCATCTCTTTGTGCTTCCGTTCGGGGTGAAGATACCCCGAACAAGCCCCTCAAAGGATTATTTTCCATTGTAACAAGTGACAGTAAATTTCAGCACACTATATAAATTTTTCCTTACCAAGTTCCACTCACCAAAGGCGCTTCACTCCCTGGAAACGGCGCCAGAAAAGAGTCTTGATGACCCACAAGTATAGGGGATCTATCGTAGTCCTTTCGATAAGTAAGAGTGTCGAACCCAACGAGGAGCGATGGAAATGACAAGCGGTTTTCAGTAAGGTATTCTCTGCAAGCACTGAAATTATCGGTAACAGATAGTTTTGTGATAAGATAATTCGTAACGGATAGCAAGTAACAAATGTAACAAAGGTGCAGCAAGGTGGCCCAATCCTTTTTGTAGCAAAGGACAAGCCTGGACAAACTCTTATATAAATCAAAGCGCTCCCGAGGACACATGGGAATTTCTGTCAAGCTAGTTTTCATCATGCTCATATGATTCGCGTTCATTACTTTGATAATTTGATATGTGGGTGGACTGGCGCTTGGATGCTGCCCTTACTTGGACAAGCCGCCCACTTATGATTAACCTATCTCGCAAGCATCCGCAACTACGAAAGAGGAATTAAGATAAATCTAACCATAGCATGAAACATATGGATCCAAATCAACCCCTTACGAAGCAACACATAAACTAGGGATTAAGCTTCTGTCACTCTATCAACCCATCATCTACTTATTACTTCCCAATGCCTTCCTCTAGGCCCAAATAATGGTGAAGTGTCACGTAGTCGACGTTCACATAACACCACTAGAGGAGAGACAACATACATCTCATCAAAATATTGAACGAATACAAAATTCACATGATTACTTATAACAAGACTTATCCCATGTCCTCAGGAACAAACGTAACTACTCACAAAGCATATTCATGTTCATAATCAGAGGAGTATTAATTATCATTAAGGATCTGAACATATGATCTTCCACCAAGTAAACCAACTAGCATCAACTACAAGGAGTAATCAACACTACTAGCAACCCACAGGTACCAATCTGAGGTTTTGAGACAAAGATCGGATACAAGAGATGAACTAGGGTTTGGAGAGGAGATGGTGCTGGTGAAGATGTTGGTGGAGATTGACCCCCTCTCGATGAGAGAATCGTTGGTGATGACGATGGCTTCGATTTCCCCCTCCAGGAGGGAAGTTTCCCCGGCAGAACAGCTCCGCCGGAGCCCTAGATTGGTTCTGCCCAGGTTCCGCCTCGAGACGGCGGCGCTTCATCCCAAAAGCTCTCTTATGATTTTTTCCAAGTCAAAACCCTCCATATAGCAGAAGATGGGCACCGGAGGCCTGCCAGGGAGCCCACAAGCCACAGGGGCACGGTCAGGGGGGTAGGGCGTGCCCCCCTGGCTTGTGACTTCCTGGTGGGTCCCCTCTGGTATTTCTTCCGCCCAATATTTTTTATATATTCCAAAATAATTCTCCGTAACTTTTCAGGACTTTTGGAGTTGTGCAGAATAGGTATCTCAGACTTGCTCCTTTTCCAGTCCAGAATTCCAGCTGCCGGCATTCTCCCTCTTCATGTAAATCTTGTAAAATAAGAGAGAAAAGGCATAAGTATTGTACCATAATGTGTAATAACAGCCCATAATTCAATAAATATCAATATAAAAGCATGATGCAAAATCGACGTATCAGCCCCCCTCCGGTAAATATTTGGTCCAATATTTTTCATATATTCCATATCAAATCTCCGTAAAGTTTCAGCTCAATTGGGGATGAGGAAAATAGGTATCTCTGGTATGCTTTTTCAGGTCCAAAATTCCAGCTGCCAATATTCTCCCTCTTTGTGCAAACCTTGCAAATTATGAGAGAAAAGGCATTAGAATTACTCCCCAAAGCATTATTATGCATAAAAACATTATAAATAACAGTAGGAAAACATGATGTAAAATGGACATATCAACTCCCCAAGCTTAGACCTCGCTTGTCCTCAAGCGAAAGCCGATATCGAAGAACATGTCCACATGGTTTTGAGAGAGAGGTGTCGATAAAAACAAAATACGGACATAGTAGCATCATGCTTAATATCATAACAGCAACAAACTTTAACATATAACTCTTTCATATAACTATTATTTCATAACAACATCATATAAATTCTTATGAGCAAGTAACAATTCATCACAACGTGGAAGTATAAAGCATAAACCTTATTGGAAACCAACAAACTATGTTCTCAGTCAACTTTGCAACTACAATTCATCATATTTTCAGGAAGGTTCTCATGTCGGAGCCTTTTGGCAAGTCCACATACTCAACCATCATTTGGTCTTCCATGATTGCTAACACTCACAACATACCCATGAGCAAAAAGTTTCAACCGGACACATAGAAAGATAGGGGCTTATAGTTTCGCCTCCCAACATATACACCTCAAGGGTGACGTCAACAATAATAACTCATGCTCACTCATATCCAACTGGATATATGTGCCTAGATCTTTCCTCACCACATGATGCTTGCAAAAGGAGAAAAATAAAAAGGAGTAGCGAAGAATACTTTGACTCTCATAAAAGTAAATACATAAAGGTAAAAGATAGGCCCTTCGCAGAGGGAATCAGAGGTTGTCATGCGCTTTTTAGTTTGTATGCCAAATCCCTTAGTGAAAAAGAACGTCATGTTGTATTGCCCCTTGTGATAGCAACCTTTATTATATAGTATGTTGCTTGTATTACTTTGCCACCACAAGTTCATGCAACGCTCAATTTTCTCTTACGCTAATTGATCCAATACTTTTAGAAGCAATTTCTATTACCTTGGTGCACCGATGACAACTTACTTGAAGGATCTTATTCAATCCATAGTTAGGTATGGTGGACTCTCAAACATGAGTTTGGGTTTGGGGTTTTTGGATGCACAAGTAGTATCTCTACTTAGTGCGGAATTTTTGGCTTGCAAAGATATTGAGCAAGCACCACATGTCAAAGGATCTATGACAATATAACTTCTATGTGAATATGAACAAGCATAAATCATTACGTTGTCTTCCTTGTCCAACGTCAACAATTTTTGCATATAATATTTAATGGGGGCTCACAATCATAAAAGATGCCCAAGGTAGTATATTTGCATGTGAATCTTCTCTTCCCTAATTAATTCTTTCATGAATTGCATCATTGACTGATGCTATGTTTGTCAATCTCCAATAAATTTTACCACTTATACTTTTCCTCATGTGATGTCATTACTCACCATAAGGTTAGCATATGATCTTTTTAATTTATTTTCTTTTATTATGATTGCAACAAGAAAGTAAAGAGGCAAAAGCTCAAACTAAACTTTATTATATAACTCTCATTCGATTCATAGATAGATAGATCGCGAAACTAGCACTCGAAAATAGATCATACTAAACTTTTATTCAAGTAAATCACGAAAAAGCTAAGGATCGAAATAAAAAGCAAAGGTAAAAAGTGATGGTGATACGATACCCGGGGCATCTCCCCCAAGCTCGGCTCAAGCCAAGGGGAGTGCCCATACCCGTGTGCTCAAGTCTCCTTTGGTGGTGAAGATGATGAAGGTGGTGGTGATGAAGCGTCACACTTTAGCTCTAGTAAATACTTCAATTTATGGATGACGCTCCTAAGGGTGATGATATGCTCCTCTAGCAAAATATTTCATGAGTGAGGAATTTATTCTGAACACGAACCGCTTCGAAAGCCCTAAAAGCTTCAATTTCAATAGGGGTGAGATGACGGTAATAGGGCTGAAGGATATCTTCTTCTTCCTCCTTTTCTGTGGGCATGGGTTGGGAACGATCAACCTCACAATGATGGTGATGCACCAAGTGATGTCCAATATCAAGTTCATGACTCCGAGCAAGCTCAAGATGAAGAGAAAGCTCAAGACAATGCTCAAGATGATCAAGTTGTAACTCCTTGATAACCCACAAGTATAGGGGATCACGACAGTCTTTGAGGGTAGTATTTCACCCAAATTTATCAATTCGACACAAGGGGAGCCAAAGGATATTTATGAGCCTTAGCAGTTGAGTTGTCAATTCAACCACACCTGGAAATACATCTTGTTGCAGCAGAGTGTTTAGTAGCAAAATAGTTTGATAGTTTTGGTAGTAGCGGTAACAGTAATAACAGTAGTAACAGAAGTAGTTTTGTAGTGATTTTAACAACGGTACCAACAATAATAACTTAGCAAAGACAATATAAGCGAAGTGCAGACATTGGATCGGTGCTGGATAATTGTATGGATGACATATATCATGTAACAGTTACAAACTAGAGAGGCAAATAACTAGCTCCTATTCATCAATTCAATGTAGGCGTGTACTCCGTATATAGTTATACGTGCTTATGATAAGAACTTGCATGACATCTTTTGTCCAACCCTCCCGTAGCAGCGGGTTCCTAATGGAAATCTAAGGGCAATTAAGGTCTCCTTTTAATAGAGAACCGGAACAAAGCATTAACATATAGTGAATACATGAACTCCTCATAGTATGATGATCACCGGAGTTAGTCCCAATTGTTGTCACCTTGGGGTCTACGGGTCATAAAACATAATAAGGTTCATAGAAGTTGCAATATAGGATCTAGAACACTCTCATATTCATGGAAACATAATAGGTTCAGACCTGAAATCGTGACACTCGAGCCCTAGTGACAAGCATTAAGTATAGCAAAGTCATAGCAACATCAATCTCAGAACATAGTGGATACTAGAGATCATATCGTAACAAATTGACTCGATTACATAAAAATTCTCATCCACCTCCATCACCATCCAGCAAGCCTACTGAGGGAGTCCTGGACCGGGGGGGGGTACTAACCCGAGGTGTGCGGTCCTTATGGGCCGAACAAGGGCCTGTTAAGTGATGATCCACAAGTATAAGGGATCAATCATAGTCCTTTCGATAAGTAAGAGTGTCGAACCCAACTAGGAGTAGAAGGAAATGACAAGCGGTTTTCAACAAGGTATTCTCTGCAAGTGCTATAAGAAACAATGATAGATAGTTTTGTAGCAACATAATTCGTAACAACTGGCAAGTAGAAAAAGTAGCAAGTGTACAGCAAGGTAGCCCAATCCTTTTTATAGCAAAGGACATGCCTGAAAGTTCTTTTATATGAAGCAAAGTGCTCTCGAGGACACATGGCAATTTCCGTCTAGTCACGTTCATCATGTTGAGTTGATTTGCCTTCGTTACTTTGATAATTTGATATGTGGGTGGACCGGTGCTTATGTGATGTTCTTACTTGAACTGACAACCTACTTGTCATTACCCCCTCTCGCAAGCATCCGCAACTACAAAAGAAGAATTAAGATAAATCTAACCATAGCATGAAACATATGGATCCGAATCAGCCCCTTACGAAATAACGCATAAACTAGGGTTTAAGCTTCTGTCACTCTCGCAACCAATCATCTACTTATTAATCCACAATGCCTTCCCTTAGGCCGAAGTATGGTGAAATGTCAAGTAGTCGATGTTCACATGACACCACTAAAGTAAGCAACAACATACATATCATCAAAATATCGAACGAATACCAACTTCACCTGATTACTTATAACAAGACTTCTCCCATGTCCTCGAGAACAAAAGTAACTACTCACAAATCATCACCATGTTCAACATCAGAGTTGTAATGAATATGATAAAGGATCTGAACATATTATCTTCCACCAAGTAAACCAACAAGCATCAACTATAAGATGTAATCAACACTACTAGTAGCCCCCAGGTACCAATCTGAGGTTTTGAGACAAAAATTGAATACAAGAGATGAACTAGGGTTTGAGATGAGATGGTGCTGGTGAAGATGTTGATGAAGATTGGTCCTCTGACGAAGGAGGAAGCGTAGGGATGGCGATGGCTTCGATTTCCCCCTCCCGGAGGAAAGTTTTCCCGGCAGAATCTCTCTGTTAGAGAGCAAAAGGGCATCTACCTAGGTTTCCGCCTCGAGACGGCCGCGCTTCGTCCCAAAAGCATCCTCTTGATTTTTCTAGGTCAAAACCCTTCATATAGCAGAAGAGGGGGGTGAGCCTGCTTGTGGGCCTCCCAAGCCATCAGGGCATGCCCAGGGGAGTGGCCGTGCCCTGTTGGCATGGGAGCCACAGGTGGCCCCCTCTGGTGGTTCTTTGCTTCAGAATTTCAGATATATTCCACAAAAATTCCTTGTGAAGTTTTAGGTCATTTGGAGGCTAGAAGATTTTTAGCCCTTTCCATGGCTTTCGGGTCCAGAATTCTAGTTTCCGGCAATTTCTCTCTTTGTGTTGGATCATGCAAATTAAGAGAGAAAAGGCATTAGAACTATATCATAGAATGGAATAATGTCCAAGAATATACATATTAATAAGAAATCATGATGCAAAATGGATGTATCAACTCCCCAAGCAAAAGTATTTTGGAAAGGAACGTCACTCTGAGAGAGAGGTGTCGATAAAAAAAAATACAGACATGCGAGCATCATGAATATTAACATAGCACCAAGCTTTCATCATATAACTTCTCATAAACAAGTAACAATCTATCCACAAACGTTGAACTATGGAGATAAACTTTATTGAAAACCAACAAACTATGTTCTTAGTCATTGAGACAATCACAATTCATCATATTTTAGAGAAGAGTTTATGTAAGAGCTTTCATTTTAGCAAGTTCACATACTCAACTATCTTGTAGTATTCTATGATTGCTGACACTCAATGCATATTTTTGGAGCAAACGTTTCCGACAGACACATAGGAAGATATGAGCTTTATTGTTTTCTCCACCCAACTTATTTAGCTCAAGGATAATGTCAACAATAATGACTCCTGATCATCTACATCCAACTAGATATATATATGTCTGGATCTTTCTCCAACACATGATGCTTGCCACTAAGGAGTTAATAAGATGGAATAGATATGGACATTATTGACTCTTGCATAAAACTAAATACCGAAAAGTAAAAGATAAGCCCTTCGCAGAGGGAATCAGAGGTTGTCATGGCTTTTTATTTTTGTATGTGTAAACTCTTAATGGAAAGGAACGTCACTTTATATTGCCCCTTGTGATAGCAACCTTTATTATGCAGTTTGTCGCCTTTATTTCTTTGCCATCACAAGATCGTACAAAGTTTATTTTCCCTTACAATAAAAGATAATACATATTTAGGAGCAGTTTTTATTGCTTTATGCACCGATGACAACTTACTTGAAGGATATTATTCAATCCATAGGTAGATATGGTGGACTCTCACGACAAGAAACTGGCTTTAAGGGTTATGGATGCGTAAGTAGTATCTCTACTTAGTGCAAATTTTGGGCTAGCAAAAGATGCTAGACAAGCACCACTTGCTAGAGGATCCATGACAATATAACTTCTATGTGAATGTAAACAAACATAACTCATTACGCTGTCTTCCTTGTCCAACATCAACTATTCGATCATGTAGAAAATATTTGATGGGGGCTCACAATCATAAAAGATGTCCAAGATAGTATATTTGTATGTGAATCTCCTCTCCTCTTTCATAATTTTGCATGGATTGTATCAATAACTAACACTATGTTTTTTAACCCCCAACACCTTTTATGAAGCACACTTCTTTCTTATGTGAAGTCATTACTCCCCATGGGAATAGCATATGATCCTTTTGGTTCTTTTACTTCATTGCTATGATTGATGCATGAGAGTAAAGAGGCAAACTTAAACTAATCTTTATTATATAACTCTCACACTCTGCTACAGAGATAGATAGATCACAAAGCAAGCACTCTAAGCAAAGAAATACTGTTTTATTGTTCTAGATAACGAAATAACTAAGGATCGAACTAAGATAGATGATAATGGTAAAAGTGATGGTGATACGATACCGGGGCACCTACCCCAAGCTTGGAACAAGCTAAGGGTTGTGGCCATACCCATGTACTCAAACTTCCTTCTTGGCTGATGGCGGTGATGAAGTGATCCTCTCAGCAATGATGCTCTTTAGGATACGGATCTTCTCCTTAAGTTTATCAACACCTTCTTTAAGGTCTAGGTTCTCTTTTCGAAGTTTGTGGGTGACTGACATTGCTCCTTCCATCAAAGGATGTGTTTTACTAGTGGAGGCAAAGGTAGTGTCTACCTATGTACGACGATAGGGGGTAAATCGAGTATTGGAAGGTGTAACCTTGTTTGGCAAGCTTGACTTTTTGAACTCCATGTGCATATGTCCAGGTTGAGGTAGAGGTAATTCTTCTTCTTCATCATCACTTGAAGGTTCAATCCTTTTTAGACCAGCCTCCGCCTCTTCCTCCGTTGACCAACCATAAGGATCCGATACATAGCTCACCCCGTCCGAATCTTGCGATCACATATTGCTCCTAAATCTGTCAGAAAAATAGCTCGAAACAATAACAGAGGAGAAACTTGTGATGCGGTGGTCAAAACATACAGGAGTATATATAATGAATTTTTCTAGGTCAGAATACGTGTCCAGGAAGAAAACAGAGTCGGGGAGGCACACGAGGGGCTCCCAGGCCATCAGGGCGCACCCAGGGGGTGGTCGTGCCATGTTGGCTTGGGACTCCCTCATGGGTCCCCTCGGCTGATTTTTATTTTTGTAATTTTTCTAATAATCCAAAAGTGACAGAAATATTTTTTATGGAATTTTTGGAGTTGGTTTACTTGCCGTATCACATACCTACCTCTTTTCAGGGACTGGAGTGTTCCAGAGTCTCTCTCTTATGTGTTCTTCTGGTGTCATCACTTGAATAATATTAGTTTCAACATAATGGGTGTACCTCAGATATAATGTTTAATTCTTTGCCCATTAACCACTCTCGGATTTGTGCCCTCGGCTTACTGATCCTAATGGCTCTAGAGCGATAAACTTATTCGACGATATATGGTCCTTCCCATTTGGAGAGAAGTTTTCCTGCAAAAAATCTGAAGCGAGAACTGTACAAAAGAACTAGATCACCAATTTAGAATTCTCGTTTTTGGATTCTTTTGTCGTGCCATCTTTTAACTTTTTCCTTGTATAACTTGGCATTTTCATAGGCTTGTGTCCTCCATTCTTCTAGAGAGCTAATATCAAATAACCTCTTCTGACTGGCAAATTTGAAATCATAGTTAAATTCTTTAATTGCCCAATAAGCTTTATGCTCCAATTCAAGAGGTAAATGACATGCTTTTTCATAGACCATTTTATAAGGGGACATACCCATAGGATTTTTATCAGCAGTTCTATAAGCCCATAATGAATCGTCAAGTTTGTTAGACCAATTCTTCTTAGATCTATTAATAGTCTTGTGCAAGATCAATTTTAGTTCTCGGTAACTTAATTCAACTTCACCGCTAGACTGAGGATGATAAGGTGATGCAATTATATGGTTAACATCATATTTAGCTAGAAGTTTATGGAAAGCTCCATCAATAAAGTGCGAACCACCATCAATCATTAAATATCTAGGGACTCCAAACCTCAGGAAGATAATTTCTTTAAGCATTTTAATAGAAGTGTTGTGATCAGCACTACTGGTCGGAATAGCTTCTACCCACTTAGTAACGTAATCAACAACAACTAAAATATGAGTGTAACCATTAGAGGAAGGAAAAGGTCCCATATAATCAAAACCTCAAACATCAAATAGTTCAATGGCAAGTGAATAATTCATAGGCATTTCCTGACGCCTACCAATGTTACTAATCCTTTGACATTCATCACAAGAAAGGACAAACTTACGTGCATCTTTGAAAAGAGTAGGCCAATAAAAACCAGACTGTAATACCTTGTGTGCAGTTCTGTGACTAGCGTGGTGCCCTCCGTAGGCCTCGGAATGACAATTCCGAAGGATATGTTCATGTTCATGCTTAGGTACACAACGTCTAATAACACCATCTACTCCCTCTTTATATAGATGTGGGTCATCCCAAAAGTAAAGTCTTAAATCAAAGAAGACCCTTTCCTTTTGTTTGTAAGTGAAACTAGGTGGTATGTATTTAGCAACAATGTAATTAGCATAATCTACATACCAAGGAGTATCACGGGAAGCATTTATAACAAGTAATTCCTCATAAGTAAAATTATCATCAATAGGCAGTGGGTCATCAAGTACATTTTCCATCCTAGACAAGTTATCTTCTACATGATTCTCAGCTCCCTTTCTATCAACAATATGCAAATTAAACTCTCGAAGTAAAAGCACCCACCTAATTAGTCTAGGCTTAGTATATTTTTTCCATCAGATATTTAATCGTAGCATGATCAGTATGAATAGTAACTTTAGAATCAACAATATAAGGTCTAAACTTGTCACATGCAAACACACCAGCTAAAAATTCTTTCTCGATAGTAGAATAATTTCTTTGAGCATTGTCTAGAGTCTTACTAGCATAATGAATAACATTTCATTTCTTGTCTACTCTTTGCCCTAGAACAACGCACCTACATCATAATCACTAGCATCACACATAATTTCAAAAGGTAAATTCCAATCAGGTGGTTGAACAATAGGTGCAGAGATCAATGCTTTCTTAAATATTTCAAAGGCTTCTACGCAATCATCATAATAAACAAACGGAATATTGATGTCTACTACACAAGTTTATTCTTGTAGACTCTGTTGGGCCTCCAAGCACAGAGTTTTGCAGGACAGTAGCAATTTCCTCAAGTGGATGACCTAATTAAGGTTTATCAATCCGTGGGAGGTGTAGGATGAAGATGGTCTCTCTCAAACAACCCTCCAATCAAATACAAGAAATCTCTTGTGTCCCCAATACACCCAATACAATGATAAATTGTATAGGTGCACTAGTTCGGCGAAGAGATGGTGATACAAGTGTAGTATGGATAGAAGATATAGGTTTTGTAATCTGAAATATAAAAACAGCAAGGTAACAAGTTGTAAACAATGAGCAAAACAGTATATTAATGCTTGGAAATAAGGCCTAGGGTTCATACTTTCACTTGTGCAATCTCTCAACAATGCTAACATAATAGAATCATATGATCATACCTCAACGTGCGACAAAGAATCACTCCAAAATTCATATCTACCGAAGAACATAAGATGAAATTGTTATAGATAGCAAAACCACCTCAAAGTTATTCTTTCCGATCAATCTATTGAGCCATTCCTATAAGTGTCACAAACAGCCTTAGACTTCATACTAAAATAACACATATGATACCTATCAATCAACCCTAATGTCACCTAGATACTCCAATGTCACCTCAAGTATCCGTGGGTTAATTATACAATATGCATCAAATAATTTCAGATTCATCATATACAATCCACGCAAAAGAATTTCAAAGAGTACCCCAAGATTTATATCGGAGAAAGAAGGACAAGAACGTGTATCAACCCATATGCATAGATTACCCCATTGTCACCACGGGAATCCGCGAGTTGAGTACCAAAACATATATCAAGTGAATCAATAGAACACCACATTGTCACCACGGGTATCCACATGCAAGACATACATCAAGTGATCTCAAATCCAATATTCAATCTGACATAACAAAACCTCAAAGCGATAGACTCAATTCATCACATCAAGATAAAGAGGGAAGAACACCATATGATCCAACTATATTAACAAAGCTCGTGATACGTCAAGATCTTGACATCTCAAGAACACGAGAGAGAGAGAGAGAGAGAGAGAGAGAGAGAGATCACATAGCTAATGGTATGTACCCTCATCCCTGAGGGTAAAATACTCCCTCTTCATCATGGACACCACCGATATGGTGAAGATGGCCGCCGGTGATGATTCCCCCCTCCGGTAGGGTGCCGAAACAGGGTTCCGGATGGGTTTTCTTTGGTACAGAGGCTTGCGGCGGTGGAGAGGAAGTTCTAGGTTTATTTCTGAAGGTTTTTGTATTTATAGGACTTCCAGTGTTGGAATCACGCAAAACAGAGGCACGAGGTGGTCCCAAGCTATCAGTGCGCATCCACCCCCCGGGCGCGCCCTGATGGCTTGGGGGCACCTAGTGGCGTGATACGTCTCCAACGTATCAATAATTTATGAAGTATTCATGCCATATTTACCTATGTTTATAATATTTTTATATGATTTTGATGCACTTATATGATTTAATTAGAACTAATCCGGACTGACGTTGTTTTCAGTAGAGTTCCTATGGTGTTGTTTTTGTGCAGAAAATAAAAGTTTTCAGAATCGCCCGTAACTTTTTGACGATTTTTTCTGGAACAAATAAGAAATATTGGAGCAAAGAACCACCGGAGGGGGGCCACCAGGTGCCCCCAAGCCATCAGGGCGCCATCACCCCCTAGGCGCGACTGATAGCTTGGCACCACCTCGTGGCTCCGCTTAGCGTGATTTCAACGCCAAAAAATCCTATAAATACCAAAACCCCGAGAAGTTAACCTAGAACTTCCGCTCTGTCGTCGCAAGCCTGTGTACTGAAGGAAAAAATCATCCGGAGCCCTATTTCGGCACCCTGCTGGAGGGGGCAATCATCACCAGAGGCCATCTTCATCATTCCGGCGGTCTCCATGACGAGGAGGGAGTAGTTCACCCTCAGGCCTGAGGGTATGTACCAATAGCTATGTGATTGATGTCTCTCTCTCTCTCTATCTATCTCTCTCTCGTGTTCTTGAGACATCAAGATCTTGATGTATCATGGGCTTTGTTAATATAGTTGGATCATATGGTGTTATTCCCTTGCTGCATTGTTGTGATGAATTGAATCTTTCCCTTGAGATTTTGTTACGTCGGATTCAATATTGGATTTGAGATCACTTGATGTATGTCTTGCATGTGGATACCTGTGGTGACAATAGGGTGTTCTATTGATTCACTTGATATATGTTTTGGTAATCAACTTGCGGATTCACGTGGTGACAATTGGGTAATCTATGCATATGGGTTGATAAGCGTTCTTGTCCTACTTTCTCCGATAGAAATCTTGGGATACCCTTTGAAGTTCTTTTGTGTGGATTGAATATTATGAATCTGAAATTGTTTTATGCATGTTGAATAATTAACCCACGGATACTTGAGGTGACATTGGAGTATCTACGTGACATTAGGGTTGATTGATGTGTATCATAGGTGTTATTCTAGTACGAACTCTAGGGATTTTTGTGACACCTATAGGAATATCTCAATAGATTGATCGGAAAGAATAGACTTGGGGTGGTTCTACTACCTACGACAATTTCATCTTATGTTCTCCGGTAGATATGAACTTTGGAGTGATTCTTTGTCTCACGTTGAGGAGTGATCATATGATTCTATTATGTTAGCATTGTTGAGAGATTGCACTAGTGAAAGTATGAACCCCAGGCCTTATTTCCAAGCATTAGTATACTGTTTTTCTTGCTATTTACCACTTTTTACCTTCTTGTTTTTATTTATTCAGATTATAAAAACCTATTTCTACTACCCATACTACACATGTATCACCATCTCTTCGCCAAACTAGTGCACCTATACAATTTGCCATTGTATTGGGTGTGTTGGGGGCACAAGATATTTTTTGTATTTGATTGCAGGGTTGTTTGGGAGAGACCATCTTCATCCTACACCTCCCACAGATTGATAAACCTCAAGTCATCCACTTGAGGGAAATTTGCTGCTGTCCTACAAAACTCTACGCTTGCAGGCCCAACAGAGTCTACAAGAATAAAGTTGCATAGTAGACATAAAGCTCTTTATTGGCGCCGGTGCCGATGAGGTGAGTGCTTGATGGTATATCTTTAGATCTTGCAATTAAATCTTTCAGTTTCTTATTTATCACTAGTTTGGTTTATAAAATAAAACTACAAAAAATGGAATTTTGGTTGCCTCAATTGCTTTGCCATTATAATGTCTTTCGTTAAAATGATGGTTCTGAAAATTGTGCTCAATTGTTAGAGGAAGAATTTATAAAAATGCTTCATATAAAATCCTTGAATGATGAGCATGATAGCAATATTGTTAGTATAAATTCTCTGAATATCCATGATGCTAATGATGATTGCACTAGTCATGATAAAAAGGTTTCCTATAAGCATGTCAATTTTTGCGGAGTTAATAAAGTTTGCGAACACATGCCTTATAAGGATGATAGATTTTGTAAGAAGCATAAACATGACAAAACCAAGTGGTGGCTTAAGGGGATAGATGAATTTGCTGTGAAATTATGCTATCTTCATCCCATTACTTGTGAACTTTGCAATAGAGTTGGTCATCTTAATTTACAATGCATACTTTTTCATGATAGAATCGTGACCAAATATTGTAATAACTTGATCACCCTTGAACATTATAATGAACTTTGTTTATTTTTGGGGTGTGAAGAATTGACAGAATAAATAGTTGGTTTGAAGCATTCTTATTCACAGACTATTTCGAAACTAGTCTACATTAACTCTATATGTTTTGCATAGTAAATTGCAATGAGAATGCTTATATTGCCAATTATAGAAAGACGGTAAAACAAATAGAATATAAAAGGAATACTAATGAAAGGGTAAAGATTTCCACTTTCCCTTCTATTGTCTCTCGTAATGAAACATGTGATGAGAAGGAGCTTCCTATCCAACCAATCTCATTAAATAAGAAGCTCGGAAAAATTGATTAAACCCACACATGACGTGGTGGAGAAGAAGAAAAGAAGAAAAGGTAGAGGTAAAAAGGTATATCTCCCAAATAATGTTGCTCCTATCATTGTTGAGAATGAATTCGAAATTAGTGTGGACAATGATACACTTGATGATTATTTTGTTATGCCCACTACTTGTTGTGATGATTATGATTGGGAAGATAATGATACTCCTTATAATATTGAAAATCTTTTTCACACTAACTTGGAAAATTATGATGATAATAATTGTTATACTATTGGTGCCATTTAGGCTATTGATGATTATGCTAATGATTTGCAAAACCACAAGCTGGGGGATACAATGTTCAATGAGAATGACATGTTTGAGAATCCATTTGCTGCACTTAATACTTGTCCCAAGCTTGGGGATGCTATGCTTGATGAGAATGACACGTTTGAGAATATATTTGTTGCAATCAATGTTTGTCCCAAGCTTGGGGATGCTATGCTTAATGAAGATGATCTTTTTAGTCCCCTCACTTTGAATGATCAAATTGATTATGATGAGAATAAAGTTGCTAGTTATGATGATTATGGTGATCATACTTATGTTATAAGAAGTAGTGATGATTATTATTATAAAACTTTTCATAATTATGAATACCTTTTTTCTTAACATTACTCTTTTAATGTGGAAACAATTTATAGTATTCGAGTCTCCTATGATACTCCCACTTTATGTATGAGAAGTTTGCTTGTGGGGAGTGTAACAAATTTTCTATGCTTGTGGATCATGAAAACAATGCTTTATATGATAGTTATATCGTAGAATTCCTTCATGATGCTACTAAAAATTATAATGAGGGAGGAACATGTGCTTGTAGGAATTGCAATAATATCAAGTTTCCTCTCTATATATGTATTCAAGGTTTTTAAGTCATGCTTGTTTTTTCTTCCTATGTAAGTTGATTCGTGCTACAATAAATTATTTTCTTGCAAAATCCCTATGCATAGGAAGTGTGTCAGACTTAAATGTGCTTTTCATGTGATCCATGATGCTCTTTTTCATGTTTCAAATACTATTCCTATGTGAGCATCATTGAAATCATCATTCCTAGGTAAAAGGCTTTAAAGAAAAGCGCTTGTTGGGAGACAACCCAACACTTCTACTTTCTGTTTTTGTGTGTTCACATGATTAAGCTACTGTAGTAATCATGTTTTGTGTCTTTAATTTCAATAAGGTGGCAAGTAAAGCCTTTGGGATAGTGTGGATACTTGTTAATTTGATTCTGTGCAAAAATAGAAACTTTTACGTCCAGTGTAGAATTTCTCTGATTTTACTGGAGAGTCAAAAAATTCTCAAATTTTCACACAATTTTTCTATGCAAACTTTCTACGTTTTTCTAAGTTTTCAGATTTTTTAGAGACAAGGAAATATGATTATACTACAGATCTTCACAGACTTTTCTGTTTTTGACAGATTCTGTTTTGCATGAATAGTTTGTTGTTTTAGTGTTTCCATAGCTTATAATTAGTGGTATAAATTATGGGAATGATAGAATACAGTAGGTATTATGTGAGAACAATTATTTATCTTGTCTTGACAGTACTTAAGTTAATGATCTATCTTTATTACACTAACCCATCTCACGAAGTTCCGTTATGTTTTGTGTGATTGAAGTTTTCAAGTTTTGGGTGAGATACCTATATGAGGTGAACAAGGAGCAGCAAGGAAATAAGCTTGGGGATGCCCAAGGCACCCCAAGGTAATATCCAATGAAGACTCAAGCGTCTAAGCTTGGGGATGCTCGGAAGGCATCCCCTCTTTAGTCTCCAACATTATCGGTACATCTTACTTGGAGCTATATTTTTATTCGTCACATGATATGTGTTTTTCTTGGAGCATCATTATAATTTGTTGTTCTATGTTATATGATATTTATAATATTGTTTTCCAATAAAAAGTTCCAAGAATTTCCTCTTAGGATGCTTGAGCTACATGTTTGATATGTGCTGTGTATAAACAGAAACTTTTTCTGTAGTGTTTGAATTTTCATATTTTACTGGAACGTGGAAACTTTCTGAAATTTTTACACAGTGTTGTGATTAATCACGTCCTAAATTTTCATAATATTTTGTGTTACATAAGTACACTGATTTCATAAATTGCTACAGACTGTTCTGTTTGGACAGATTGTTGTCATAGTTTTGTTATCTACTTATCCTATAGTTTCCATAGCCTAGATTGGTAGATATAAATTGTGGAAACGATAGTAAACACCGATATGAGAAGAATAAGGAGTGGTAAGACCCTAAGCTTTGGGACGCCCAAGGCACCCCCAAGTTAATATCCAAGGAAGACTCAAGCGTCTAAGCTTGGGATGCCCCGGAAGACATCCCCTCTTTCGCCTTCAACACTATCGATATATCTTACTTAGATCTATATTTTTATTCATCACATAATATGTGTTTTGCTTGGAGCATGATTTTATTTTGTTAGTATTTGTTTATTGTTATTTATAATCATGTTTTTCAATAAAAAGTACCAAGAATTTCTTTTTAGGATGCTTGAATTGCATGTTTGATGTGTGTTGTGTAAAAACATAAACTTTTGCTGTAGTGTTTGAATTTTCATATTTTACTAGAACATGTTTCAAAAAAAATTACACAGTATTGTCATATAAAGTTTTTATCATGTCCTAAATATAAAAAAATGTGGAGATAAAGAAGTACACTTTTTAATTAGATTGTTGCAGTCTGTTTTGTTTGGACAGATTATTGTCATAGTTTTGTTATCTACTTATCCTAGAATTTTCATGACTTATATTTGTAACACCCCATTACACTTGGCAGGATCTAGACTGGCCCCAAAGACACACACTAGTCTTTCCTACGCACTTTCTCCTTACTCTTGCGCACCTGGGACCAACTTCTCGGTCGGTCACTCATCCTAGAATTGCTCCAAGCCAAGCACGCTTAACTGTGGAGTTCTTTTCGCATGGGCTCCCGGAAAGGAACGAATCATCAAAACTCGGCCAAGGTTGCTCATGCAATCATCAAAAGAAGTTCTGTAAATGGAAAAATCATCCATGAATACTTCAACACTTTTCTTACAGAAGTCAGAGAAAATAGCAGTCATGCATCCTTGAAAAGTAGCAGGTGCATTACATAAACCGAAAGGCATATGTCTATAAGCATAAGTTCCAAAAGGACAAGTAAAAGTAGTTTTATCTTGGTCCTCTTGTGATACAGGTATTTGAGAGAACCCCGAATATCCATCTAGAAAGCAAAAGTGTGTGTGCTTTGATTGTCTTTCTAACATCCGATCAATGAAGGATAACGGGTAATGATCTTTCCTAGTAGCCTTATTTAATTTCCTGAAATCAATTACCATCCTATAACCGGTTACAATTCTTTGAGGAACGAGTTCATTTTTATCATTTGGAACAATAGTAATGCTACCTTTCAACAACTGGCTTAGCATCAGGCTCCATATTAATCTTGTGTTGACATAGGGTAGGGATGATGCCCTTAAGGTCATCTAGAGTATACCCAATTGCAGCTTGATGCTTCCTTAATGTTTTCAATAACCTCTTTTCTTCGTGTACTGAAAGGTTAGCATTGATAATAACATGATATATCTTGTTTTCATCAAAATAGGCATATTTCAAAGTACTTGGAAGTGTCTTTAGTTCAAACACCGGATCGCTCTTAAGTGGAAGAGGATCCTCTAAGGTTTCAACATATAGGTTATGTTTAAGGATAGGTGTTTGTATAAAGAGTATTTCGTCTATTTCATTTCTTTCATTCATATGCATATAATTTTCATGGTCTAGCAAATATTGTTCTAAAGTATCCGAAGGGGTATAACAATAGAAGCAAGACCTATGATATCATATTTACTAGGCAAGTCCTTTTCATGAGGTTTTCTATTAAACTTGAAGAAATTAAATTCATGAGATATCACCGAATGTAATTTAACCTTTTCCCTGGCACAATCAATTTCAGCATTAAGAGTGTTTAAGGAAGGTCTTTGAAAATAATGGGACAAAAATTATCTTGATGTGATCCAAGTACTAAAAAATTAGTAGGGTATTTAACCTCACCGCATAAAACTTCAACATCTCTGACAATCCCAAGCGGTGAAATAGTGTCTATATTTGCAAGCTTACTAGTGACATCAATATCTTCTATCTCGGAAGGTGCAATATCATGCAAGATTTCTTGATATAGAGAGTAAGGAATAACACTAATACTAGCATCCTGTAACACCCCTGGATCCATGCTATAGTGATTAATGTAATTAAGCTACAATAGCCATGAGGATTAAGCTAATCCATTTTTTGCTAAGCCATGCTTGATCACATTGGAGTCATTTGTCATTTGATTTCCCTAATGATTTTCAAATGCTTTTAAAAGGTGGATTAATAGTTTTGCAAACCTAAAAGAAAAAATCATGGATGGATTGCAAATATTCCATAAGTAATTATAAAATTGTAACCCACATTTCATAAAATGTTTTGGTGCCTTAAAATAAATAAAAGAGAGGCCAAATCTTTTATTAATTGCCCTTTTGAATTATGTAAATTTCAAATAATTTCAAAAGGTCCCCAAACATTTTGTGTTACTGTCTAATTATGCTTATGACACAAAGGGGCAAATTCCATATTTTTACAAAAGTGAATTGGTGTTGTATTTAAATAAAACAGGGGCTCATTAATAAAAACAGTAGGTCTTTTATTTAAAAAAAGGAAAAAGCCCCTGCCCCCCCCCCCCCGCACCGGGCCTCTACCCCAGCCGGCCCAGCCCAGCCTGCCTTCTCCCCCCTTGTCTCCTCCACCTGGTGATGGCGACCGAGCCAGGGCGCTGTCCCCGCCGAGCCAGCTCGCCGCCCGCGTCGTTACAGCGCCCCTGGAGGGGATAAGAACGCCCCCGCGCCCTCCCTGGCGAACCCTAGATCGTCGTTCCCCTCTCCCCTCACCCTCTCCTCCACGCTCCCGAGCACTTCCATGGCTGCCTCTCGCTGAAGCTCGCGACCACCGCCGTCCACTCGCCCAGGAGGCTGTCCAGCGGCCCCGCTAGGCTCGCCTCCATTGACCTCGCCGCTGGATTGAGGGGCAGGAGCCCCCTCGACCTCGCCATCGATCTGTTTTCCTCTCCGTCGCCAAGCACCCGCCGCTGTCGATTCGGGCCTCACCGCCAACCCCCACGGCCTCCCCGAGCCTTCCCTGCAATGTTGTGAGCTGCCGCTTCTCCCCTCCCCCTCCCAAGCCTCATCCCGTAGTCGTAGTCATCGCCGTCGCCGCCGCCGGAGCCGAAGCCCGGTTCCGCCGCGCTGCTCGCCGCCATCGCAACTGCCGTCGGTGTGCTCGGTTGATCACGGGAACGTGCTCATCACATTCCCAGGCGGCCAACGCGCGCACGCACGACCTTCCCCGTACCCTGTAGCCACGGTGTCGACGACACCCGCATGCCGATGTCCGCTTTAGCTCGTCGTCGGCCTAGATCCCGGCCCCTCCGACCAAGCCAGCCCCGGTATTTGACACGCGGCTCTGCCCGCGCTCGATCCCGCCTAGCCGCGCCCGCTTTGGCCCCCTGTAGGCAATTTTCGGCGAGACCCGAGCCGTCCCGCCGTTGTTTTGGTCACCGCTGGCGCGCCACCGTGTTTGAACACCGGTGAGTCGCTGTGAGGCGGGTCCCCCAAGTCAGGCCACCTAATTAGGCTAATTGGCTCCCTGACATGTGGGGCCAGTCAATTAGTAAATTAATTATGTTAATTTTAAACACCCTGTTAAGTAACTGAGTATGACAGGTGGGACCCTCTTTTAATTAATCTGTTTTAGTTTAATTTAAACCCTAGTTAACCCACTATCTAAGACAGCTGGGGCCCACTGGTCAGGTTTGACCAGTCAGCTGCCCTATTGACTGCTGACGCTAGCATGATGTCATGTTGATGCAATAAAAGGATTTTCTTAATTAAAATAAATCTGTTTATTTCAAAATATTAATAAAACTTTGAAAATTAATATAAATTAATCTGTAAGTCAGATGAAAATAATATATATATGAAAGTTGCTTAGAAAATCCAACGAATTCGAATACACTGTCAGTTCATCTGTCAAATGCTCCTAGCATGATGAACATGGACATTTTGCGTTAGGATCATCTATCCGGTAATAGCCAAAAACCTGGGAAATATCGTCAGATATTTTCCCGCTCCGTCTGTGACGTGTAGTACTGCGTTAGCTCATCCCTAGTACTGCATATTGCCATGTCATGGATCGTGTTGCATCTGCTTGCTTGTATTTACTATTTCTTCCACCCCTCTTCTCTCAAGTAGACGCTGAGACCGACGCTACTGCCGGGTATGACTACGCGAGTGAGGATCAGCCTTTTAAAGCAGAGCAGCAAGGCAAGCAACCCCCCCCCCCCCCTTGATCATTCCGATATCTCCCATTCTTTCCCTCTCATGCTTGCATTAGTTTTTGCTACTATTGTAGATTGCTCCTATTCTGATGCATAGCCTGTTTTATTAAACTGCTACTGTTCCTCCTATTATATCACCTGCTTAGTATAGGTTGATTAGTGATCCCCTGTGATCCCCTTAGTCCTAGTTGCCCATGCTTCATCATCCACGACTCGAAGACTCGGTTAACCGACCGACAAGCCATGCCCGTCACATTCACCTCACACCCCTTAGTTGTACGACTCTGCAGAGCTACTATCGAGTACCGAGGGTGACACCTCGTAAAGTACTCATCAAGCTAACTCTGTAGTGTAGCTAGTCGGTCGTGGTTATCGAGGGTGATTCCTCCTTCACCACTCCCGACGGCGACTCTGTCGTGCAACCCCTCAAGCGTAGACCATCGGCTGGTCACCTTGACGGTTACATCGGGTGGGATCCATCGAGGTTGATTCCTCGGGTTTCCATCTTGATGTTTGGACACACGGATACATTGACTTTACTACTGTTACATGTTGAGGTCCGGATGACCGGAGGGTGTTGGTGAAATACGATGAGGCGTGGCCGGGCATTCTTGGCCCTTGCCACAAGTCCTCGAGACGGGGAGACGGGACCACATATCGTGTATCGCGCTCATCACCGCAACTAACAAAACATTAATGGGTTTGGATATGTGATCTGAGAAGGCCTCTCGCCTGTTTCGCACTAACCACCACGTCGTACATTCGACCGAAAGTTCTTCAGACGTCACGGTTGAGCGGTACGCGCCCGGGTGGCCCGCGTAAGCACCGTCTTTGTAAAAAGAGGTGGCAGGACCACCAGAAGAAAACAGGGCACTAGTCCTGGTTCCAGAGGGCCTTTAGTCCCGGTTCTGAAACCGAGACAAACCGATCGGTACTAATGCCCAAAACCTTTAGTCCCGGTTTGCTTACGAACCGGGACAAAAGGGGCTCCACGTGGCCTCTATGGGGCGCCCAGGCAGGAGGACCTTTAGTCCCGGTTGGTCTTACCAACCGGGACTAAAGGCTCCACCTTTAGTCCCGGTTGGTAACACCAACCGGGACTAAAGGAATTTTTAGAAAAAAAAATTGATTTTTTTTTAATTTTTTTTGATTTGTTTTTAAGTTTTATTCCGATTTTCAAATCTTTGAATTATTTGACAATTTAATCTCTAATCACCCGTCCTCACTGCTCCAGCGTGGAGCACTCATTCCAAATCGTCTAACTTCCCGGCCGGCCAAATCGTCTAACGTCCCGGCCGGTCACCCATCCTCTCACTGTTCCAGCCCCAGCACGCTTAACTTCCTGGTTCTATCGCCCCTAGTTTCCAAGTCTGCCCTTGTTGTTTTCCTGACAATAGCAAGCTATCAATCCTATGAACCCTTAGGTCTTGATGTCACATGATTTGATTTTTTGAATTCCAAACAATTATTAAAATAAACAAAATAAGTAATAATAATATTGAATATCAATGAAAATAAAATAAGTAATAATATTATTTTATTCATTTTTTTGCCATTTATTCATTTAATACGGCATAATTAATATCTTTAAATCTGTAAATCGAAATTCGATAAATAATATATCCATTATTATCAGAAAAATGTTAGGAATCCAAATATGACATCATTTATTTATTATTAAATAAAATTAATTTTTAAATTTTTTTTTTGATTTTGTAGGAAAAAATCTTCTTTTTGAAATAACTTTTTTTACTTTTGGAATTTTGAGAATCTGAGAAAACTTCACCGGGTAAACCTATCGTATGCAAAAGTTATGGCCGTTTTACATTTTTTTTCGTTTTTTTGCAAAAACGGTCAAAATTCATATTTCAAACTTTATATACCAACTAGACACTAAAACCTAACTACATCTCAAAGGATTTTATTTTTTGAAGATTTTATCATTTTTGTTTTTTTCTACAAAACTAAAAAAGGCGGTCCACCGGGGGGGTAGAGTTTGAGCTAAATGACCCTGAAATTGAAAAGCACTACAAATGAACTCTGAAAAGGTTGAAACTTGGCATGGTATCATCATTTCACCGACATAGCTTGTGCCAAAAAGTTGAGAGGGTTACGGCAAAAACTGAATGCACTTCATGTACAAACTGGACCATCTCCTTCGAAGCATCAAGGTTTCGGACGAAAATCCATCTGTTACAAAGGCATTTCATTTTTTTAACGTATTTCAACTCCAGACTTTTTGTGCATTCAATATGCACCATTCAAAGCCACATCCTCAAATTTCAACCCTTTCTAACTTCATTTGCTATTTTTCATGCATTTAATGATTTTTTGAGCTAAATGACCTTGAAATTAAAAAGCCCTACAAATGAACTCCGAAAAGGTTGAAACTTGGCATGGTATCATCATTTCACCCACATAGCATGTGCTACAAAGTTGAGAGGGTTACAGCAAAAACTGGATGCACTTCGTGTACAAACTGGACCATCTCCTTCGAAGTATCAAGGTTTCGGACGAAAACTCGTCTGTTACAAAGGCATTTCATTTTTTTAAACTTATTTCAACTCCATACTTTTTGTGCATTCAATATGCACCATACTACAACATGTTAAAATCTACAGAAAGAACTAACTAAAAATAATAAAAAAACAACAATTAAATGACTAAAACAACTATATAAGCAAAACAGTATTGTTTTAATTAAAATCCTAATTTAAATTATTCTAAAAATAACCAAATAAATCTTTCTGTGACAACAATCTAACATGTGACTAGGAGCAAAAAGAATTAAATTAAAAACTATTTGTAAACTCAAGTTATTCACAATCTAGGGTTTGAAGCAAATTTGAACAAATTCAAATTTAAACCATTCAAATTTGAAAACTAATGGCACAAACAGAAACTAGACAAAATTTTGAATCTAATGCAAAAAAGAATCACTCAAAAACATTAAATATCCTAAAAGATATAAGCAATTTAAAACAGAAACTAAAAACAGAAAACAAATGTAAAAACAGAAGAAAAAAACTTTCAGAACCCCTTTAGTCCCGGTTGGTGTCTCCAACCAGGACTAAAGGTCTACCCTTTAGTCCCGGTTGGAGACACCAACCGGGACGAAAGCCTCAACCCCTTTAGTCCCGGTTGGTGTCTCCAACCGGGACTAAAGGTAAAGGGTATCGGCCCCTTTAGTCCCGGTTGGTGTCTCCAACCGGGACTAAAGGTCCCATTTGAACCGGGACTGATGCCCGACCGGCGCCCTAGCTGCTCGAACCGGGACTAATGCTCACATTAGTCCCGGTTCGTAATGCAACCGGGACTAATGTGTAGATCGAGCTGGGACGAAAGCCCTGTTTTCTACTAGTGAAGGGAGATTGGCCCATGACCCCTTTGGATTAGGATGTAGACCGGCGTGTGGCATCTTGGTTGAGCCTAGATAGGACTACGGCGTGTCGATCAGCAGGGGTGCATCTTGGTTGAGCCCAGGAAAGTGTGTCCGACTAGAGTTAATCGAGCGTGTTGGGCAAGTTTGTGCACCCCTGCAGGGAAGTATATCCATTCGAATAGCCGTGTCCACGGTAACGGACGCTCAGAGTTGTATCCCGATCAATACAACTAAAAGTGGATACTTGTGAAGGAAATGAAATTGTTGGCTCCAAGATTGCTTTCTCGCAGGAAGTCGAGGAAGAATCTCTGGGCGTGGTTACTTAATAAATTTGCTACAATAATATTTCTACCTGTGAGTTACCAATCTACACTCTTCTAATGCTCCAAGATGTTGAAGATGCTAGTCTTCGATAGGACTAGGCTTTCCCCTCTATTCTGGCATTTCTGCAGCCAGGGCGGTCCTGAGATTTCGGGGGCCTAGGGCGACAATAGATTATAGGCCCTTAACATAAATATTTTTTAAAGAAAAGGGATTTCCTCTGTCCCCATTTTATTAAAAAAATGAAGCACCTCTTAACTTAAACATAAGAAAATACGAGAAAATATGTTGACTACCCAAATTTCTTGGATCATAATCATCTACAATAAAAACGAATATATCGTCAAGACTGGCAGATGATTTAAATGCTCATGATAACTCACTTTGTTATCATCCATGTTGATGCAAACATTTTATTATGTATCCCTCATCTTAAGGATTAAAATTAGTTTATTCCTCCATAGCAACCAACATGTCGCCAAATTTTAAAAATTAGTAACCCCAATAATATCTATGCATAAACAATATGTAGTAAGTCCATTATTAGTTGCGAGATGCAACAATGGTCATTTATAAATTTGAACCAATCATCATGGTAAACTCTCATAGGGCAATGCTAATGATTAATTATAAATTTTAATCAATCATCATGGTAAAATCTCATAGGCCATATAGACTACCTATATAAATAAACCTCATATACGTACCTTCTCTTCTTTGTAATTTGTAATCGCGTCTCTTGGAGAGTCTGCTTGGTCGAATGTGGGAGGCAGCGACGCAGTTACCTCCGGCAGTCCGACTCGAGGTGGCGCCATGCAAGGACAGGAGAAGAAGCGCAGGAGGCGATCCATTTTCTCGCTATCAGCCACGTGTGTGACCTGGTTGTTAGTGCTATCATGGATTAAGGTAGGAAATCATCAGAGATATTTTTATCATAACTACCCCTAATTCAACGGATGCAATAACTATGTTCTCAATCGTACCAAAATGTGGGCTATCAAATTTAATCATCGTCGGAAGGAAATCGGGGATCGTATATTAAGGAAAGAAATCGTGGATTACTAAGGATGAAAACCAGGCATAATACGAACCAATACATCGACAATTTGGGGGCCCCTTGGCGCCGGGGGGCCCGGGGCAGCCGCCCCCGCTTGCCCCCCTCAGGGCCGGGCCTATCTGCAGCTAGTCCAAAGATATAGCCCCATTCCTTTGATAATGTTGCATATTTAGCATAGTTCTGATGTAAGTCTTGCGAGTATTTTGGATGAGTACTCACGGTTGCTTTGCTTCCCTTTTCCCCCTCGATACGTTTACTGCAATCAGATGACGGAGCCCAGGAGACAGCTGCTCCCGCCGCCGACTACTACTACATCGACGGTGCCTACTACTACGTGGAGGTTGCCTCCGACCAGTAGTAGGATAGGAGGCTCCCAGGCAGGAGGTGTCACACACCCATATGACACAAACGATGATATCAATGATCTCCAATATTAACAGAAACAACGACCATGCTAACAATCTTCTTATTCTTATCTAGAAGATCATTTTCGTTTCTAACATGTTTAACAATTCTAACAACATCATCACAAAAGTAAATAACATGCCCATCAATAGTATCCACCAAGAGATCCTTGATCATTGCGATAGAATGTTCTACTTTAATTTGCTCAAAGGGTTTGGGTGCTTTAGTATTACTCTTATGAACTGCAGTTGTAGCTTTAGCATGTTCCTTAATCCTAACGGAGAAAGGATGTTTCTTAGTCTAAGCAGTAAGTACAACCGGATTGGTAGAATAAGCAATAGTTTCAGTTTCAACAATAGGTGGTTCTTCATAAGTAATTTCAACAGTCAGATAAAACTTAAACCACTTCTCCTTAGAAGGGTCAATATGAGTAGCAAAGAATTCACAAAATGTAGCTACTATCTCAGAGTCAAGCCCATATTTTGTACTAAGCTTATGAAAAACTTTTATTTCTAAAAAAGACTTAACACAATCAAACTCAAGATTCATACCTGACTCATTACCTTCATCGACCGCCCAATCTTCAGAGTTGCGTTTAATTCTTTCAATAATATCCCATTGAAATTCAATACTTTTCTTCATAAAAGTACGAGCAGAAAAAGTATCCAGCATTGTTTTATCATCTTTAGAAAGACGAGCATAAAACTTTTCAATAATTATTACTCTAGAGAGCTCATGATTGGGGCATGTGTGTAACACATATTTAAGCCTTCCCAATCTTGAGCGATTCTTTCTCCCTTGTGAGGCCAAAAGCTATATATATAATTCCGATCACGATGAACCAAATGCATATGATAAAATTTCTAATGGAATTCCAGTTTCAATAGGTTCCAGTCCCATGATCCAGATTCATCCAATAGCCTATACCATGCCAATGCTTTTACCCCCAAAGATAAAGGGAATACCTTCTTCTTAACTCCATCTTAGGATAAACCTGCAAGCTTGAACAATCCACATACTTCGTCTATATATAGATAGGTGCATATCAGGGTGTATTGTTCCGTCTCCTACATAAGGATTAGCCAACAGTTTCTCTAAAATACCCGAAGGAATCTCATAATAAATATTTCCAATATGTTCAGTAGGTTGGGGAGCGGCTCTCGCCACTTCCGATCGAGGTGAAGATACCCCGAACAAGCCTCTCAAAAGATTACTTTCCATAGTAACAAGTAGAGATAAATTTCAGCACTCAGTGTAAACGTTTCCTTATCAAATTCCTTTTACCAAAGGCGCTTACTTCCCGGCAACGGCACCAGAAAAGAGTCTTGATGACCCACAAGTATATGAGATCAATTGTTATCTTTTCGATAAGTAAGAGTGCCAAATCCAACAAGGGGCAGAAGGAAATGATAAGCAGTTTTCAGTAAGGTATTCTATGCAAGCACTGAAAATAGTAGTAGCGTGTAATTTGGTAGCAAGATAATTCGTAGCAAGTAACAAGTGACAATAGTAACAAGGTGCGACAAGGTATCCGAATCCTTATTAGGCAAAGGACAAGCCAAAAGTGTTTCTTATAATGAGCAAGCGGTCTCGAGGACACACAGAAATTTTGTCTAGTCATGTCTATCATGTTTTAGTTGATTCACGTTCACTACTTTGATCAATCGTAATGTGGGTGGACATGTGCTAAGGTGATTTTCTTACTTGAACAAGCAACCTTCCTATAATTACCCCCCTTCGCAAGCATCCACAACTACAACCGAAGAATTAAGATAAATCTAACCATAGCACGAAACATATGGATCCAAATCAGCCTCTTACGGAATAGTACATAAACTAGGGTTTAAGTTTTGTCACTCTCGCAACACATCATCTACTTCCTATTCCAGAATGCTTTCCTCTAGGCCCAAATATGGTGAAGTGACATGTAGTCGACATTCACACGACATCACTAGAGGAAACACAACATACATATCATCAAAATATTGAACGAATACCAACTTCACATGATAGTTTATAACAAGACTTCTCTCATGTCCTCAATAACAATAGTAACTACTCACAAATCACGTTCATGTTCAAGACCAGAGGGGTATTGAATATGCTTAAGAATCTTCCACCAAGTAAACCAACTAGCATCAACTATTAGATGTAATCAACACTACTAGCAACCCACATGTACCAATCTAAGGTTTAGGGACAAAGATTGAATAGAAGAGATGAAATAGAGTTTGAGATGAGATGGTGTTGGTGAAGATGTTAATAGAGATGAGTCCTCCCACGATGGAGGAAGCGTTAGTGATGACGATAGCTTTGATTTCCCCATACCGGAGGGAAGTATCCCTGGCGGAATCACTCCGCTGGAGAGCAAAAGTGCTCCTGCCCAGGTTCCACCTCGAGACGGCGGTGCTTCGTCCCGAAATTGATCTCTCTAATTTTCTAGGGTAAATGCCACCATATAGGAGAAGGGGGCCCGCGGAGGCCTGTCAGGGGTCCCACAAGCTCACATGGCACGCCCCGGGGGAGACACCTGGGCTTCTGGCCCACTAGCAACCCTTCTTCCGATGATTCTTCCTCGAATATTTTTTATTTATCTTAAAGCAATTCTCCGTAAAATTTCAGGTCATTTGGAGCTGCGGAGAATATCCATCTCTACTATAGCCTTTTCAGGTCTAGAATTCCAGCTGCCGGCAATTTCCCTCTTCAGATAAATCTTGCAAATTAAGAGAGAAAAGGCATAAGAATTACATCATAATGATAAAAAACATTATAATTAACAGTAGGAAATCATGATGCAAAATGGATGTATGAGTAAGCGGTACTACCGTTGATCGGGGACGGTACTACCGCTTCAAGAGGTACTACCTCTCCAGCCAACAATACTACCGCGGGGGGGGGGGTACTTTTCAACCTCCTACCATGTCTAAGTACCCAGGCGGTACTACCGTTTGACCCTGGATGGTACTACCGCCCGGTTTCGCGGTACTACCGCTTAGGTGTGTGTGAAGGGGGTTAAGTGCACGGGTACGGGGAGTTCTAACTCCCCATACCCATTCACTTCCTCTCGCCATGACTCCTCTCCTCACAGGCGACCCGAACTGCCACGACGGCTACCCTCGACACGTCATTTCTGTGTCGTCTTCTGCGATCCCAACCGGTGGGATCGATCTCTGCCATCACCTCTAGCCATGGAACCCTGTATTGCCCCCGTCCGTCTCTCCTATGGTTCTCTCCTTTGAATCTAGGTTTCTTAGGGCAATGCATTAAGGTTCTTCGATTTTTGGCTAAATTAGGGCTTGAGTAGGACGTGGAATGACTGCTAGATAGGATGGTAGTAGGTCTTTGCACATTTTTGAAATTTGGGGTCACTGAGACTACCGGATCTAGATCGCGGTTGTGTGCCTGTAGCGCAAGCGGTACTACCGCTGGACTAGGACGGTACTACCGCTTCAGATGGTACTACCTCTCCTGATCTGCGATACTACCGCTTGAGTTCTAGGCGGTACTACCGCTAGAGGTCCGACACTACCGCTTCTACTCCACATTTCTGAAATTTTGCAAAAGCATTCCTCTCTTGTGTTGTATACTTTTGGCTTATGCAATATTTTTTACTCATGCTTCCCCTCGTGCCCTTGTGTTTTGTTCAGCTGGTTGTAGCTCCGGTCCGTATCAGGCATGACGCAAGAACCCGAATCGTCAGAGTTCCAAGCATGCCCGTACCAGTGAGACTGCAGAGGGTTCCAGTGCTCAGCCCAAGCTATCAGCCAAGTCAGTGGCAAGGAAACAGAAAATGGAGGCCAAGGGACCTGTAGAAATTTCTTTGAAGGAGTTATGGACATTCCAACAGCTCAACCCCTATCACCGTCCTCAGGAGCTATCTCTTGTTATCCGTCCCTTCTGGACAAGGGAGCAATTATTGATTTATGTGGACGTGCTTAAAGCCAAGAAGAATCTGTATGTGGATGCCAGGACTATTGATCTCACTCACTTGGAGAAGGACCCTGCTTACTTTGGAGAGGCAGTTGCTCTATGCTATCAGTTTGACATTGTCAAGATCATGACCTTCAACAAGGACTTTGACCCAGAGCTTGTGGCCCAGTTCTATGCCACAATTCACTTTGGCAATGATGAGGATAGGACTCTCACGTGGATGACTGATGGGAGACACCTGCAGGCCAAGTGGAAGGATTTCATGAACGAGCTTGGCTATAATGATCAGGGGCTAAGGAACTCTCTAAGTCTCCTCCCTCATAAGGATGTTGCTGCCACTCACAAGACCAAGTTGGCTCGCTACCAGAGGAAGAGGAAGCCTGCCAAGGGAGAGGTTACCGAGTTGATTCATTTCTAGACATAATGCACCCAATCTTCAGAAACGCTCTCTTTCCCCCTGTCGTGAGCATGGATCAAGTTCATTCTTATCTTGTGGACATGCTTATGATGTGCATGAAGGAGAAGGGCAAAACATGTGTCCTGGATGTTTCTCATGTTATGTGGGCTGAGCTTCACACTGCAGTGATATACCGGAAGTGTCCCATCTATGGACCCTTTCTGTTCAAGCTTATTGAGGATACCTGGGCATCTCAGTACCTAGGGGAGATGCTTGTGACTGGCGAGCTTGCGTCGCATGAGGCGATTAAACTGAGGCAAAAGGAGCTCTGGAGTGCCGCTCCGGATGTTCCTAAGTTGAGCTCCCCCTACTGATTCTGATGAGTCTGCTGAGCCTGACTATGTACCACATACTGGCAGACATCTTGGCCTACCAAGCTCAAGAAGAGGGTGAAGAAGTTGTTCTGTCTTCAAGTTGATGCACAACATCGAATGTATCAGGCACATGTATCAGAGAAGATGTCTCGCCGCCGCGACAAGGCCACAATGAGGCACGTGGGCTTGACTTTTGCTAGCGGTTCAGAGGACAAGATCACGTCCAAGGAGCGGTGGATCTCCAAGAGCACTCACTGGTCAAATTCAGAGGATGAGATTACTTGTGCCCGTCGTACTGCTACGGATGAGGAGGAGGAGGCTGGCGAGGAGAACATCGAGGAGGAGCATGTTGGAGATGACACAGAGGAGACCATGGATGAGGAGGAGTAGTAGTTCCACCTCCTCGGGCCGAATAGTTCCTCTCTGCCTTTTTGGCGTCTCGATGCCAAGGGGGAGAGAATTTAGGACCGGGGATTTGCTTTCTTGGGGTGTTGCCGAGTCACAAGCTCGTTTTATTTGCCTCGCTTTCTTGCTTGTGAACTTTTTTTTCTTATTTGCTTTCATGTGTGAGACTTGGAACCTCTATGAGTATGGTGTGAGACATACATCTTCCCTTATCTACCCTATTATGTCGTGTTATATTTTGTATGTGATGCTTTGCTTATATTGTGCCCTTACATCTTGTATGCTCACATGCTCTTACTTGCAACCATGCCTAGTTCTTTATTATGTATGTTGCAACTATTGATATGTCTATAAAATATAGGGGGAGTGTTGATCCTAGTATGTGTGCCTTGCATTCCAAAATCATACTCAAATAGTGCACACATGTAGGGGGAAGCCCGTCTATATTTTGTGGACTTTGGGTTTGCTACTATTGTATCTTTGTGCAAATCCAGCGTTGTCATCAATCCACCAAAAGGGGAAGATTGTTAGGGCATATTTCTCCCTCAGTGGTTTTGGTGATTGATGACAATGCGCTTTGCGGAATAATCGTGTGCATTGAGCATTTTAGATAATCTATCATGGCACAAGACGATTTGCTCCCCTTTGCGATCAGCGAGTATGATTGTTTCCGGTGTCTCTTTTTCGGTGGTATTTGAGTTGTAGTAAAACCGTACTATTAAGAGGGTTTCCACATTGGAAAGGTTTGGGTGGACTCATCACATACACATTCCTCATCGCACCCGCATTCCTTTCCCGCATCTCTGGAGTTTTCCCTGTTGGAGTACTTTCGGCTATTTAGCGGTAGTACCGCTCTGGTCAGCGGTAGTACCGCTTGCGCGGTACTTCCACAGTCCAATGATGTGGTCACTACCGCTTATTTTGGGCTACTGGACATCTCTCTCATGTCAGCGGTAGTTGGGCGGTAGTACCACTCCTGTGCTACTACGACCCCACTACTACCAAACTATCGCCATTTTCTCTGTAGCCCACAGACTTAAGAGACCGTAGGGCGGTAGCTAGTACCACTTGTTCGGTACTTCCGCACTCTACCGTCACTCCCATTTCCGCTTATTTCAACCTTCTCGACTCCATTCCTTTCCCCGGTTGTAGAGCGGTAGTAGACGGCGGTAGTACCGCTTCAGAAGGTACTTCCGTTCTACCCTCTCCTACCACCATTGTTCCACCTGGCTCCGCGACACTAAGCGATAGTACCGCTCCGGCGACACTACCGCTCCAGTTTTCACTAACGCTCAGGGCTCAGCCGGAACTACCGCCTATAGCGGTAGTACCGCTTGTATGCAACTTTAAGGCAGGAAAATAGTTGGATTTGCTCTCTCTATAAATAGGGGGTCTTCTTCCTCTAGAAGACTAACCTCTTATCCCTCAAGCTCCATTGTTGCCCATAAGCTCATTTTTGCCCGATCTCTCTCCCTAGCCATCAAAACTTGTTGATCTTCTAGGGTTTGGAGGAGAGGACCTCGATCTACACTTCCACTAAGAGATATTTGATTTCCCCCACTAATCCCTTCCGGATCTTGTTACTCTTGGGTGTTTGAGCAACCTAGACGGAAGAGGTCACTTCGGAGCCACAATCCATTGAGGTCAAGCTTCGTGATGGTGTTGGGAGCCTCCAATTAAGTTATGGAGATTGCCCAACCTTGTTTGTAAAGGTCTGGTTGCTGCCTTCAAGGCTACCACTAGTGGAATCACGACATTTTGCATTGTGCGAGGGCGTGAGGAGAATACAGTGGCCCTAGTGGCTTCTTGGGGAGCATTATGCCTCACTACCGTGCGAGGGCGTGAGGAGAATACAGTGGCCCTAGTGGCTTCTTGGGGAGCATTATGCCTCACTATCGCACCAAGGAAGACGTACCTCCCCCTAAAGGGAGAGAACTTCAATAACACATCCTGGTCTCCATCGACTCCACTTGTGGTTATTTCTTACCCTTACTTTGAGCAAGCTATATTGTGTTTGTATCTTGTAATTGCTATTGTTATTGTTGTTAAGCTCATCATATAGGTTGTCCACCTAGTTGCATATCAAATAACCTATTTATTGTTTAGCCTAATTGTTAAAAAGAAGTAAAAAATTGTTAGTCGCCTATTCACCCCCCTCTAGTCGACCATATCGATCCTTTCACCATGCATATAGTTAAAATATAGAACACATATAGCCAGGTTCATTTGATAACTTATTAAACACTAGTAACTAAATGAGGGTGTCCACGCAATCCGTCCCACCATGAACCACTTTCTCTCTTTTTTCCCCTTTCTTTTCTCTCTTTGGTGGGATCACGAATTAGAACCAATCATATGCATGTGTCCGGACAATTTAGGACAATTTAAGGAATGAGGTTGCGCATGCGGATAAATGGGGTTTCTGTGGGACCACGAATCATCCCAAACAATCATATGTATGTGTTCAACCAATTTAAGGAGTGTCTGTTGCGCGTGTGAATAAATGAGGTTTCCACGGGCTTCTTCTCTCTCTCAGGCTACTTCCAATGCATTGGTGCTAACATGAGGTGCTAAGTGAATTAAAATACTTAGCAACTAGTCTTCATGCATGGGTGCTTAGCTTTTGTTGCTAAGCTTCCCTCATTGAATTGTTTAACAATTAAACTCCTTCATCTATTGGTTGGCAGCCATTTTGCATAGGTCCACGTGCTTAGCACCGTTTCCTCCTAGGGTCACCATAATGTTCTCTCTCTTCTTTAATTGCTTTGTCACATCACTTTTTTGCCTACGTAACACCCTTAGCACCTGTACACCGTGGAGCACTGGGAAGGGCCTCACGCACGCATCCGCGCGCGCACCAATCATGTGTCCGGACAATTTGAAGAGCGCGATTGCAAGCATGGACAAATGCGATTTCGCAGGCATGTCGGCGGACACTGTCCGGACATGTGTGTAGACGTATCAGGGGTTAAATTAGTCCAGTCCCCTTGGATCATTGTCTTCTCTTTTTACAGGTTGGGTACCAAAGGCACCATAATCTTGGCTTCAAACTGGTTCGTGACGATGCACTATGAGTTTGCCTAAAACCAGGGACTTAATGGTAATTGTTTCCGCAAAGAGAGGGGGGCATGCTGAAGAATACACGGGCTACTGGGGATCAACTTGCGAAGCAAAATAGGAAATACGAGGGGCTAACTGGAAAAAGAGTGTTTCCCTCCCCTGCTCCCGGTACACTCCCGCAGAGGTGGTGGAGGTCGCCGGCGGCACCGGATCCGAGGAAGGAGAAGCGAGAAAGGAGGGAGAAACAAGCAGGCCGAGAGAGACCCAGGAGAACGAGAGGTATAGCAATCACTCGTTCACTCTGCCTCCCCTGTCTTCTTCATTCTCTTCCCCCGTTTCCTTCTCGTTCTTCAGCGACACCAGCAAAATTTCTGGCCAAGATCGACCACAGCATCGACATCACCTTGCGGAAATAAAGTCCTCGAGCTCTGCTCTTCCTTCCCCGACCTTTTTCTCTTTCTCTATGAAGTTCTTGTAAATCAGTGTGTTGGCTCTAGTACGTACTGAACGTGTTTGTGTAAATGCCCACAAGAAGTGAGGTGAACCTGCAGTTTCCATAATTGTTTGTTTTGTTTGTTCTTAACAGTGTTACATCTATGCTGATGTGGTGTGCTACTGGCTTATAAGAAAATCCACAGAAACATAGTGATTAATCCTCTTATCTGATTCCCAAATCCCGAGCTGTTTTGCTCTTGTGTGCTTTTAGTATAAAGTGCACTTTTTATCAGGCTCACATAGAGTAATTGCTTTCATAAACCAGAGGCTAAGATATCGTCATTTTCCGTATACTGCAGAAAAAATGACACCACTTGTTGCCCTCGGGCTTGCTACTGCCCTTGGAGTAGCCGTCGGCGGGCTGGGGGCTACCATCAGTTCCATCATTGATGCGCTTTCAGAAAAGTGGGAACGCCATATGCTTAACCAAAAGTATGACTGCCCCTACTGCCAGTGGCGAATCTAGAAAAAAATGGAGGAGGGGCTGAGCTGCCTGTGTAGTGCTAACTTGTGTTGTGCTGGGCTAGTAAATGGTTAGTTTGAGCCTTGAGATTAGTACTAAAAATTATTTTGGTAGTGCTAGAGGGGGGGCTTAAGCCTGTTAAAGCCCCCCTACTAGATTCGCCACTGCCTACTGCGGTGAAAATTTTACGTTGGCACTTATGAAAGAACATATTGACATGTAAGATTCCTGTCCATCATCATTCCAAAACATGTCTAATATATTGGTGCAGCAGTTTTTTTCATTCATATCTTGATTGAAGGGATCACGAAGAGGAGATCGCAAACCCAGTGGCGGCGGCGGCGGCGGCGGCGGAGGCGGCAGCGGTGGCGGCGGCAGCTCCGGTGATGCCTGCCGAGAAACTCAAGATGGATTAATATAGGTATGTCTAAACTGTTATTCATTTTTTGTTCCACCATTGGTGTATATAAGTGTATTACCCGTTAGGGCTTGGCAGCTTCAAACGACATGCTAAGCGACATTGCTAAAAGCTAGCCACCAGCCCACCGCGGTCTCTGGTTGCCTAGGTTATTGGGAAGCCACTACTATTTCTTTCACCGAGCCAGCTGGCGACCATGTCTTCCTCACCTAGTCGCCGCTCGGGATAAATTGATGCCCTCTTGGTGCTCGAGGAATTGTGGTTGCGTAGACAAATTCAGTATGTTGAATGTAAAGAGAATGATGCTTGGGCTAGCTTTGGAACAAAGTTAACGTCATGGTTCCGTCCCTTCTACCCAATCCCATTTCACCACTATGCCTAACGCCCTGAACAGCTATCAGAGGCAAGCGAATTCTGAGACCAAGGGTAGAGGATCAGCCCCTCTGTTGAGTGCATATATATGTGTAGAGATCATTTTAGCTAGCATACTTATGTGTAGATTAATGATTTTCTTAAAAAAAATTAGAATGTTTAGAAAACAGAAGCCCACATAAACATTCCTATGCTTTTTCGTATTAGAGACAAGTGTCTTCTAAGAGGAACTTCATCACTCAACAGACGGTTGGTACAGTATGTGATTAATAGCAATGGTGCATGTTGAGGAAACCCAAAGAACAAGCAGAAGATTAACTGGTACACTTTTTTTATTTGCATGGGTTGTAAACACGCTAGCTACGTTTTTTATTGTTTTTAGGTATGTATTTCTGGGTTGGTGCCGGCTATAGATGAAACAGGTCGAGGGAAAACTGAGCTAGAGTCACTTTACTAAGATACCTTTGATATATAATATGTCCCTCATTCAGTTGTTCCTGATAGTTTCTGCCTCCCATTCATTCTTAATCTTATACTTAACCCTGTTTTCGTGTTTTCGCTTGTTTTGTGTTTTAGTTGAAAATCCACACTCAGGATGAACTCTCAGTGGTGTATAACTGTGAGCTCATAGAAACATAGTTTAGCACAGTTTGCCGCCAACAAACCAAGTCACTCAAAGAACCCTCAGCTACTAGCAATCACTGCATGCATGGTGTGTGTGTGGCTTGCAAATGCACAAGACATTCTTGAGCTACTTAATATGTTCATAATGGTTTCAAAGCGGGTGTCGTCATGTTTGCTGTCATGCAAAAATTACTTGGCATTTTAACCTTTTAAAGTCCACTTTAGAATTTTCCCTGTTACAACTTTACATTCAACTTTACAAAATATATCCAAGAACACTCTCATGATATGGATTTTTATAGAAATCGGGTTATTTATATGTCTACTAGTGGAAGTCTGGTGGCATAAATTCTACTCCCTCTGTCCCAAAATAAGTGTTGTTGATCTAGTACAAAATTTGTATTAATTTAGTACTAAATCTGCGACACTTATTTTTGGACAGAGGGAGTAGAACTTTGTATAAAAAAGAGCAGAGAGGTAATAAAAATCTTAAGATATAATTAAAAAGAAGAGAATTTAGAATGAATGCAACTTGGAGCAAATCAAACCTGGTGGACTCAGGATGCACCAATAGTTCATCATCTGTTGATCCATGGACCGTGAAAGGTTCAGTTCACCAACTGTATAGTATAGATGCACCAAAATTCATCAGGCAGATCACCATATATATTTATCCAGCTAGCACGTCGTGTCTCCTCAATGCCTAAACAGTGGTGGATGCCTCAGTTCTAAGCAAAAGAGGTGGTAGTGTGATCCAAAAACGACCATACGCGTTTGTCAAGTAAACTGTAAACAGGTTCACAATTGTGCTGACAATATATAGATAGCTTGAGTTCTTATGCGTTGAACGGTTTCTCCTTTGCCACCGGTTGACCGGCTTCTCCTTTGCCACAGGTTGACTGGCAACAGTTTATTAAACAGTAATGTTTATTGTTATACATTGAACTGCTGCTTCTCCTTTGCCACCGATTGATAGGCAACTGTTTATTAAACAGTAATGTTTATTGTTATACATTGAACTGCTGCTTATCCTTTGTCTCCGGTTGATTGGCAACCGTTTATTAAACAGTAATGTGTATTCTTATACATTGAACTGCTGCTTCTCCTTTGCCACCGGTTGATGGCCAGCAACAGTTTAAGTAAACAATAACGTGTACTTTCTTTGGAGGGAAAACGAAATCTACCGTAAGTAAATAAAGGTGATGGCATCGAACAATAACTGTTGTTTCTTTTGTTTACCAGGTTCCTTGAGACAGATGGGTTGCCGCTTCAACAGAGATAAGATGAGAAGAGTCCAAACTGTGTTAGTGACGCTTATGAGATAGATTTGTTGCGCAAAAGCACACATCAAAGCCATCGCGTAGAGAGTAAAACTGTGTTTCATTTTGGCTTATGTTTTTGTTTGGTAACCAAGTTGGGTTGGGTTATATATTAGGCTAGAATGTAGTCACTGTTTGGTGGGTTTTCCTTGACGGCAAAAAGAAAGAAACTAGAATTGCTATGGTTGTGCTAGTTATTCCAGTCCTCTGACCCTGAATTTTTCAAGGCGGGTCATGAATCCCAAAGGCAGAAGAGAGCAGTGGGTATCTTCTTCATCTGCTTATTAATCTTCCCAACGTCTCACCAAAACCCGACTGGCTCTCTCTGTATCATCATATCATATCCCTGGCCGGGCCCTCATTTGCCCGGCTCTGGAGACTCTAACTCGCCGGTGCTAGATAAGCCGCCGATGAGCCATGAGACCCCCAGTGAATCTATCTATGAAAAATATACTAGTAGTAGTGATTGAAAAACAAAACAAAACAAAACAAAACAGGCTGGGTTCTTTCTTATACTGTGTAATACTCCAGTAGAAGAAGAGCCACGTTGCAGTTGGATGGGATCGAATCATGGCGGCTGGGCTGGGAAAACGAGAAGAAGAAGAACAGATGAGACCTCTAGGATGGCACAAGGATTGATTGGTGATTCAAATAAACAGGAGCGCAGCCAAACACCTGTCTGTCTGTCTGCCTGAGCCTGAGAAATTAAACACGAGGGGAGGGGAGGGGATTGAGATTCGTTTCCAAAACAAACAAACAACCAACCGTGGTTGCTGGGCTCACCTTCGCCGAGCGGAGCGGAGCGGAGGGCCGCCGTGAGGATCGGCCTCGATCACTACTTTCAGCCGCCGCAGCGCCCCGTCGACCGGCGTCGCCGTCGCCGTCGCGAGATCTTCTTCTGTATTTTATCCCCTTTCCCAGAGGTCAGTAGGGGCGTCGCCAGATCTAGGCTAGAGCCAGAGGTATGCCACGTGACGTCACAATACTGACAGCTTCACCACCGTACGCCGTCATGTGATTTCCTTTTCCCTGTGCAGATTACGTGTACTACTACTACCGCACGCGCGTGCAAAAAAAAAAAGATTACGTGTACTACTACTACCGCACGCGCGTACAAGGTGGATGGATCTTCCCCGCAAAAAAAAAAAAGGATGGATCTTTCTGACACCGTACCTGTCCAACATTCAACTCACAGCTTCGTATTTTTTTTATTGATTGCAAGTTTTTGTTGGTAGCTTATCAAGCTAGCCGCTTGGTACTCACAGCTTCGTATTTGCCCAGGTTTTAACGCGCACGCGGTCACGTCACACCTCTTCCTCCACACTCCTACTCCTTTCCTTCTTTCTTTTCGTAGAGGGTTTGGATTCTGATTTTTTTGTTGTCGAGAAAAGATATAACGATCTTATATATTTTACCACACGGCAGGTGTGGTCAGCTCTTCCAGGTTTGGGTGTCGAGGGACTACTCGGGTATCCAACACCATTACCAAAGTAACCTTGATCTTACCAGAATCATCCACTAGGGGCAAGCCTGGAGCAGGGACAACAGTTGGTCCCGGGTGTCTTTTAAGTTGGCTGACATGGAACACATTATGTATTTGCACATTTTCAGGTAGCAATAGTTTGTAAGAGGAGTGACCAATCTTTTGTAATATCCTGAAGGGGCCATAAATTTGGTTGCTATAGCTTAAGACCAGTCTTGATGCCAAAAGCAGCCAACCTATAAGGTTGCATTTTCAGATAGACCATTTATCCTTCAGTGAATTGTCTTCATGTTCTCTTTGTATCAGCATATTTCTTCATTCACTGTTGTGCCACAAGCAAGTTTTGCTTCAGTTGTTGTTGCATTTGTTCTCTTTTTTGTAGAAAGGAAAATGCCTCTGTATATATCTATATGTCCAGGGACTGAAACCTCTCCAAATTGTGGAGGAGCAAAGCCATATAAACAATGGAAGGGTGTGTATTTAGTAGCAGTGTGATATGAAGTATTAAACCACCATCTTCCATAGATAACCAAGAACACCATTTCTTTGGTTCATTGAATGTCATTGCTCTCAAATAAGCTTCTAAACATTGGTTAACTCTCTCAGTATGGCTATCAAATTGAGGGTGATGTGTTGTACTCATGTTACCCGGACCCTAGGGATTTAAATAGGGCCTACCAAAAATTGCTTGTAAAAATCATATCTCTTTCTGTCACCATAGATACTAGCATTCCATGCAATTTAAAGACATTATCAATAAATGCTTGTAGGACTGTAGAGACTGTAAATGGGTGAGACATGGGAATAAAATAGGAGTACTTGGTGAACCTGTCCACCACCACAAGTATCACATCCTTGCCTTGAGATTTAGGTAACCCTTCCACGATTTAGGTAACCCTTCCACAAAATCCATAGAAATGTGACTCCATGCCATGCCAGGAATTGATAGGGGGTCAAGCAAACCAAGATAGTGACAATTTTCTCCCTTAGCTCTCTGGCACACATGATAGTATTATATCAATGTTTCTATATGGGCTTCCAAATTGGGCCAACATAAAATCCTCTTAATTCTATGATATGTAGCTCTCACTCCTGAGTGGCCACCAATGGGGCAAGAATGGAATGTTGAGAGGACTTGCTATTGAAATTCAGTATCTATTTCCACATAGATTCTGTCTTCATACATCAAGATACCTGCAGTGTATGTATATAGTGGAGGTGCATGCTATAGAGCTAGTAGTGAGCTGTGCTATGAGGTTTTTGCATTTGTCATATGCTTTGTAAGACTTCCCAATTTTGTCAGTCTAGCTTGGGACTGCCATGGAGACAGTCTAGAAAGGGCATCAACCTTGTTCTTCTTGCCTTTTTGTATCCTATAGTATAGTTGAATTCTAGCAGTTTAAGAATTAGCTTGTGTTGAATTCCCTCATAAATTCGTTGCTCAATAATGTACTCTAAACTCTGATGGTTTGTCCTTATGATCAAAGATGATCCTAGGAAATAGTGTCTCCATTTCGCCAAGGATTCCAATATTGCCACTACTTCTTTTTCATAAGTAGACAGAGCAACTACTTTGGGACCCAGTAATTTGTTGTAATAAACAATAGGCATGTGTTTTTGCATGAACATAACTCCAATGCCAGCTCCAGAAGAATCACACTCTAGTTCAAATGGGATAGAGAAATCAGGCAAGGCCAGTACTGGGGCATGAGTCAGACTGTCTTTGAATTTTTCAAATGTTGTTGTTTGATTCTCAGTCTAGAGAAATGAATCTTTCTTCAAAAGGTCATGCAGGGCCTGCAGATTACCCCACAATATCCGACGAACCTCCTGTTGTACCCTGCTAATCCCAAGAAACTCCTCAGTTCAGTAATATTGGAGGGCAGAGACATTGTTGCACAACTGCAATTTTCTCACGATCACTTGCTATTCCATTAACAAATTGAACATGGCCCAAATATTCCACAATTGGAGTGCCAAAGATGCATTTAGATTTGTTGATAAGGTTGTTTTTCCTTAGTATTTCCATCACAATATTCAAATGTTCGTGGTGCTCTTCTGTGGTTTTGCTAAAAATCAAAATATCATCAAAGAACACCAGGACAAACTGCCTCAAGTAGGGACCAAATAACTTGTTGATTAATGCTGGAAATGTGGCAGGGGCATTAGTTAAGACAAATGGCATAACTAGAAAATCATAATGCCCTAAATATGTTTTAAATGTTGTCTTATGAATATCTTTTGCTTTCATTCTTATATGATGATGCCCTGATTTCAAGTCCAATTTACTGAAAATCGATGCTCCTTGTAGTTCATCCAGCAGGTCCTCTACAATAGATATTCCCGTGTGTGCTTGTTTGCTTTATCACTAAGTAATTTTTATTTTCTGTTATTAGTTGTTTTATTTTCTGTTATTAGTTGTTTTATATCTTTAGTTATGGATATGGAACACGAAACACCAAAAAAATTAGTGGTACTTGCTACTCATGGAGATGGGGAACCTCCTAAAACCCTCGATGCTAGTTATGTGAAACGCGTTAATTACTCCTTTGATAATCCTCAGAAATCATCATTAAACTTTATAATGGGAGACATGTTGGATCAACGTGAGTACTTTAGGGATTATCGCTTATCTCAAAAGGGAAACACTTATGGGATCAAATTACAATATTGCATTGGTTTGCTTGGGATGCATGCTTGAAATGTGATTATACTTGTTGCTCTAAGATAGAGGATCCACACCTCCCCTTTCAATGTTTATTTAATGATAATGAAACCTTGGCTTCTTATGCTAATGGTATATATGATTACTATGATGTGGAACGAATAGAAGAATTTGTTGCTTTTAAAGGTGCTTATGAAATTGCTTCTTTGCTTGAAAACTATGATGATGTTCCTTACAAATCTGAAAATATTGCCATACTTAAATATTGCTATGATAATTATGAATACAATGCTGATATTATTGAATTTATTGAGAGAATGTCCGCTGCCTTGGAAAAGACTAAAATTTTACAGGAATCTATGGAAGAAGAAATTGTCGAAACTGTGAGCTCATTAGATGAAGAAGATGAGGAGGAGAGCGAAGAACAAAAGGAGGAAGAGCGGATTAGCTACCCGTGCCCACCTTCTAATGAGAGTAACTCTTCAACTCATACATTGTATAATTTCCCTTCGCACATACCGAAGGATGAATGCTATGATCCCTTGGATTCATTTGAAACATCCCTTTTTGATGAACTTGATGTTTGCTATGCTTGTGGCCATGATGCCAATATGAATTATGCTTATGGAGATGAACTTGCTATAGTTCCGTACGTTAAGCATGAAATTGTTGCTATTGCACCCACACATGATAGTCCTATTATCTTTTTGAATTCTCCCAACTACACTATATCGGAGAAGTTTGCACTTATTAAGGATTATATTGATGGGTTGCATCTTACTATCACACATGATGATTTTGATGAATATAATATGCATGTGCTTGCTGCTCCTACTTGCAATTATTATGAGAGAGGAACCAAATCTTCACCTCTCTATGTTTCCAATACGATAAAATTGCAAGAAACTACTTATGCTATGTATTGGTCTTTACTTGATGTGCATGAATTGTTCTTGTATGACATGCCAATGCATAGGAAGAGATTTAGACTTTGTTGTCACATGATATACATCACTTTGTGCTCAATACTAAATTAAAAATCATTGTTAATTAAAATTGGCTTTGATATACCTTGGGATCCGGGTGGATCAATTACTTGAGCACTATATGCTTAGCTTAATGGCTTTAAAGAAAGCGCTGCCAGGGAGACAACCCGAAAGTTTTAGAGAGTCATTTATTTTCTGTTGTGTGCTTTTAAAATAATTAAAAACAAAAAATAAAGTGGGGAACTTAAAACTTTTCAAAAAGAGAAGTGAATGTGAGAAAGACGAGCATCGTTGAAGTGGGGGCTAGCCTTGAACTTTGTTCATGCCCATGGAAACTTTGTGAATCTTGATTACAGAAAATTTTCAACAAAAATAATTATCCCCTTGTATAAATCCATTGTATTATAAAAAAAATGTGCCAAGAATTACCTTTAGGATGTTTAAATTACTTGTTTGATATGTGCTGTGCAAAAACAGAAACTTTGGCTGTAGTGTTTGATTTTTCATAATTTACTGGAACATCAAAAGCTTCTGAAATTTTTACACAGTAGTGTTATACAAATTATCTACCACGTCCTAATTTGTCAGAATTTTTGGACTTACATAAGTATGGTATCCATCTGAATCTTTACAGACTGTCCTGTTTTTCACAGATTGCTGTTATAGTTGCTTTGCGTGCTTATGTTTGAATTCTTGTTGAGCCTCATTGACTTGGGAGCCTTAGAATTGTGATAGCTTACAGTGGGTAATGTTAGATTATAATTATGCAATAATTTTATGGCAAGACATGATGGGATTTGATGTATTATGTACTAACATTTCTAATAAAAGTTTTGTCAAGTTTTGTGTGGATGAAGTGTTCGAAGATCGAGGAGGTATTGATATGCGAATAATAAGGAGAGGCAAGAGCTCAAGCTTGGGGATGCCCAAGTCACCCCAAGTAAATATTCAAGGAGACTCAAGCGTCTAAGCTTGGGGATGCCCATGGTTGATCTTTTATTTTGTTCAAGGAGGTATCTTTCTTCTTCAACAACTATTGGTATGTTTCGATTTTTGTTTTGTTCACATGATATGCGTAAATTCTTGGAGCGTTGTGTGCCTTTTATTTTCCTTTTATCAATGCACCATGCTGGTACGGGAAAGTCCATGGTTGATTTATAGAATGCTCTTTGCACTTCACTTATATATTTTGAGTATGGCTTTATAGAATGCTTCATATGCTTCACTTATATCATTTGAAGTAGGATGCTTGTTTCTCTACATATAGAAAACCGTTATTTGTAGAATGCTCTTTTGCTTCACTTAAATTTATTAGAGCATGTACAGGTCTTTTGTAGAAATAATTAAACTCTCATGCTTCACTTATACCTATTTAGAGAGTCAACGGGAATTGGTCATTTACATGGTTAGTCATAAAATCCTACATAAAACTTGTAGATCACTGAATATGATATGTTTGATTCCCTGCAATAGTTTTGCGACATTAAGATAGTAATATGTGGGTGCACTAGTGATGATTGTGGATTAGTAAGAATATTGATGTTAAGGTTTGTGATTCCCGAAGCATGCACGTATAGTCTCTAGTTATGTGATGAAGATTGGAGCATAATTTATCCTTGATTGAAATCCTTTGTGCTGTTGAATCGGGGGCGCACGATGGTTAACTCCTCCCAACCTCCTCCCTAGGAGCATGCGAGTAGTACTTTGATTTGTGATAAAACTAATAAAACTTTGCAATAATTATATGAGTTCTTTATGACTAATGTGAATCCATGGACATACACAATCTCACATATTCATATTTTGCTAGCCTCTTCGGTATCGTGCATTGCCCATTCTCACCTTGAGGATCGGTGCAACTTTCGCCGGTGCATCCAAACCCCGTGACATGATACACTTTGTTGCACATAAGCCTTATTATATATTCCTCAAAACAGCCACCATACCTACCTATCATGGCACTTCCATAGCCATTCCGAGATATATTGCCATGCAACTTCCACCGTCACTTCATATGACTTGTGTTTCCATTGTCATAGCTAGCATGATATTTACATGGCTTGTACGTTTTTTGATATCTTTTGCTATGCTAGATCATTGCACATCCTGGTACACTGCCATAGGCATTCATATAGAGTCATATAATCCTATCAGTTTTTCATATCGAGTTGTAAGTAAATAAAAGTGTGATGATCATCATTATTAGAGCATTGTCCCAGTGAGGAAAGGATGATGGAGACAATGATTCCCCCACAAGTCGGGATGAGACTCCGGAGGAAAAATAAAATAAAAATGGTGAATGGGGGAGGCAAAGAAAAAAGAAAAAGGAAAGAGAAAAGCCCACCATGAAAAAAAAATGAGAGAAAAAGATAGAAAGGACTTTGCTACTATATATCCTTTACCACACTTGTGCCTCAAAGTGGCACCATGTTCTTCATATAGAGAGTCTCTTGTTTTGTCACTTCCATATGCTAGTGGGAATTTTTCATTATGGAACTTGGCTTGTATATTCCGATGACGAGCGTCCTCAAATGCCTGAGGTCTCCATGAGCAAGCAAGTTGGATGCACACCCACTTAGCTTCAGTCGACCTTTCATACACTTATAGCTCTAGTGCATCCGTTGCATGGCAATCACTACTCCTCGCATTGATATCTATTGATGGGCATCTCCATAGCCCGTTGATACGCCGAGTTGGTGCAAGACTTTTTCTCCACTTTTAACCCTTTTGATATCTACCACCATATTCTATTCCACCCTTTTGCTATGTCCATGGTTCATGCTCATGTATTGCGTGAAGAATAAAAAGTTGATGCACATTGAAAAAGTACGATCCAATTGCTTGGTTTGACACCGGGGTGCTCATGATTTATACATTCTGCTAGGAAGACCAAGCATGACAGGCTATATGATTTTATAGGGATAACATTCTTTGGAATTGCTATTTTGAAAGGACATGATTGTTACTAGTGAACCTGAGTATGGATGTATTTTTGTCAGACTGTTGCCTTGAATCACTTGTATCTTAATATTCATGCCATGATTAGACATTTTTCAAGATTATGTTAGGTAGCATTCCACATCAAAAATTATCTTTCTTATCATTTACCTACTCGAGGACGAGCAGGAATTAAGCTTGGGGATGCTGATACGTCTCCGTCGTATCTATAATTTTTGATTGCTTCATGCCAATATTCTACAACTTCCATATACTTTTGGCAACATTTTATAATATTTTTGGGACTAACTTACTTACCCAGTGCCCAGTGTCAGTTCCTATTTTTTGTGTGTTTTTTGTTTCGCAGAAATTCCATATCAAACGAAGTCCAAACGCGATAAAAATTTACGAAGATTTTTTTGGAATATATGTGAATTTTGAGAGTTGGAATCAACGCAAGACGATGCACCAGGGCCCCACCACATATCCCGTCACGCCACCAAGGGTGGCGCGACCTGATGACTGGTGGTCCCCCCTTAGGTCGGTTGAGGCTCTCCTTCTGGCGCAAGAAAGATATTTTTACAATAAAAATCCGCTCAAAATTTCAGACCGATCGGAGTTACGGATCTCCGGATATTTAAGAAATGGTGAAAGGGTCCGAAAACAGTCGCGAAAAGAGGAGAGAAACAGAGAGAGAGAGAGAGATCCAATCTCGGAGGGACTACTGCCCTCCGGGAGCCATGATGGCCATGGACCAGAGGGGAAACCCTCCTCCCACCTAGGGAGGAGGCCAAGGAAGAAGAAGAAGGAGGGGGCTCTCTCCCCCTCTCTCACGGTGGCTCCGGAGCGCCGCTGGGGCATCCATCGTCACGACGATCTACACCAACAACTTCGCCGCCGTCACCACCAACTCTCTCCCCCTCTATGCAGCGGTGTAAAACCTCTTCTCCCTGCTGTAATCTCTACTTGAACATGGTGCTTAATGCTATATATTATTATCCAATGATGTGTGGCTATCCTATGATGTTTGAGTAGATTTCTTTTGTCCTATGGGTTGATTGATGATCGTGATTAGTTTGAGTTGTATGTTCTATTTTCGTGCTGTCCTAAGGTGCCTTCCGTGAGGCGCACACGTGAAGAAATCCCGCTGGAGGGTTTGCAATATGTTTATGATTCGCTTATAGTGGGTGGCGAGAGTGACAGAAACTTACACCCGAGTAAGGGGATTGTTTACGTATGGGATAAAGGGGACTTGATGTTTAATGCTATGGTTGGGTTTACCTTAATGAATTTCTATTAGTTGCGTATGCTTGCTAGGATTCCAATCATAAGTGCATATGATCCAAGTACGGAAAGTATGTTAGTGTATGCCTCTCCCTCATATAAAACTGCAACAATGATACCGGTCTAGTTAGCGATTGCCTAGGGACAAATCTTTCTCTTGCGTTACACAAAAAACTTTCTACTAAATAATTTACTTTATTGTTCTTTATCTAAACAGCCCCTAACTTTTATTTACTTGTTCTTTATTATCTTGCAAAACTATCTTTACACCTACAAAGTACTTCTAGTTTACTTCCCGCAAAAATAGTTTCATACTTGTTCTAGGTAAAGTCAGCGTTAGCGTGCGTAGAGTTGTATCGGTGGTTGATAGAACTCGAGAGAGTATTAATTCTACCTTTAGATCCTCATTGGGTTCGACACTCTTACTTATCGAAAAAGGCTACAAACGATCCCCTACACTTGTGGGTTATCACCTGACATTGGGAGGAGTAGAGTTTTCTTACTGTGGTATGGAGTGATCAATCTCTAGTTGGTTCTTTGAACAAGTCTTTGTATTGTTGCAATGCCTGCAAAAAGTCATCTGGTGGTTTTTGAGCAGGCTACACAAAAGTACACATATAAATGCTTGAAGTGGTCATGAATTGTATGCTCATATAAAAAACCTATTGCTCCTTTGGAGCACATTTTATCCAATTTCTATGCGGAAATTAATTTGGGTGCTTCTGTAGCTTTTGCAATCTAGAAATGTGACTGAATGTTGTGTGTCTTTGTCTGATGTGACATTCCTAGCATCAAAGTCCGTAGACATGGGGCTATGTTTCTTGAGGAAGTCACAACCAAGGACCACATCCTACCCTTGCAATGCCAATATTGTTAGGTCATTGGAAAATTCATCATTGCATATCCTGAAGCTAGTGTTGGGGGCATAGGCTCCAGAATTAAGTGAACCTCCACGAGCTACTTTCACTTTCTTTGTTGGTGTACTGATCAAGGGGCAATTGGTATTCAATGCAAACTTGAGGTCATTGAATGTATTGGTACTACCATTGTCCACAAGAGCTACTCCTTTCTCCCCCCAATCCAAATACTCATTGCCAAAGTACATTTCAATATATATAGTTGCATCTAATACTAGGCTACAAACTATTCACAAAGCTCACAACACAATAATGTTCTTGCAAATAAGGATGCTCACCTCTAAAAATTGCCATGATTTCTTCAAACTTGTCTGTTTAAGCAGCAACTAAGAGTGTGTTTTGTTTGAAACCGTGGAACTGATCCAGAATTTCATATATGTTGTTATCTCCAAATCTGTCACACAATAGCCTGCAAAATTCTTCCCAAGGTATGATAGTATTATCCAATTGTGCACTTCTTATCCAGTTATCTGCTCTGCCTACTATGTTGGTGAGAGCTAAATCCACTTTGCATTCGGCAGGAGTTTGAGCCAATAAATACTTGTTAACTTGTATGATCCAGCCTAGTGGGTTTTCTCCATTGATACAAGGGAAGCCCAATTTTGGCCCTTTGGAGTTGCTCTTCATGAATTGTGCAACACGATCTTCCCATACTGCAGTTGTGGCTTGTCAATGTGCCCTTGCTCAGACTGAATCTGTTGCAAACGAGGTGGAACTGGAGCAGTTTCAACCTATTTTCCACACCCTTTTACACTTGATGTACCGCTGGTTGCTGCATTTCCGTGTCCTGAACAAGAACTAAAGATGAACCAGGGGATTAAGGGGATGGGAGGGATGAATTTTTCACCTTGCATGTGCCTTAAGAGTGAGAAAATTTCTGTTTGCACCTCTGAATTCTTTTCAATCCGAAGTTCCACTTTCCCCAATTGTTGTTTGAGTGACTCGACCTTGAGCAAGCGTGGGTTGACTGTCAGGGAACGTTGCATGGGAAACAAAATATTTCCTACGCACACGCAAGATCTATCCATGGTGATGAGCATCTACGAGAGGGAGAGTGGATCTACATACCCTTGTAGATCGCTAAGCGGGAAGCGTTAAGAAACGCGGTTGATGTAGTCGCACGTCTTCGCGATCCAAATCACCGAGCGTCCCGTGATCCAATCACGATCCGTCCCGCGATCCCATCACGATCCGTCCCGCGATCAAATCACGAACCGTCTCGCGATCCTGATCACGGTCCTTCCGATCTAGCGCCGAACGGACGGCACCTCCGCGTTCAGCACACGTACAGCTCGATGACGATCTCCACCTTCTTGATCCAGCAAGAGGGAGCGGAGAGGTAGATGAGTTCTTCGGCAGTGCGACGGCGCGGCGGCGATGGTGGTGGAACTATTCCGGCAGGGCTTTGCCTAAGCACCGCCGAACTAGACTAGAGGAGAAAACAATCTAGATGAAGTAGAGGGGGCACGTGGCAATTAGGGTTAGCTCTCCCCTCTAAATCCTCTAGTATATATAGGAGGGAGGGAGGGGAGGAGGCAGCCTCAAACCCTCAAGGGTTCGGCCGAAATAGGAGGTGGAGGAGTCCTACTCCAATCCTACTAGGAGTAGGATTCCTCCTCTCCACTTGGAAACCCTTTCCACCTTTCCACCTTTGGGTTTTTCCCACCCCTAGCCGCATGGGCCTTAGTGGGGGGTTCGGCCAGCCCACTAGGGGCTGATTTGACTCCTCCCACATCCCATGAGGTCCTTTGGGTCGAGACACCCCCCCCCCCCCCGATGGCCCCCGGTACCCTCCCGGTACACTACCGAAGTCCCCGAAACTTTTCCGGTGACCAAAACAGGACTTCCTATATATCAATCTTTACCTCTGGACCATTCCGGAGCTCCTCGTGACGTCCAGGATCTCATCCGGGACTCCGAACAACCTTCGGTCACCACCATACATAACTCTACTATACCAAAACGTCACCGAACCTTAAGTGTGCAGACCCTGCGGGTTCGAGAACCATGTAGACATGACCGAGACACCTCTACGGTCAATAACCAATAGCGGGACCTGGATGCCCATATTGGTTCCTAGATATTCTACGAAGATCTTTATCGGTTGAACCTCTATGTCAAGGATTCAGTTAATCCCGTATGTTGTTCCCTTTGTTCTTCGGTATGTTACTTGCCCGAGATTCGATCGTCGGTATCTCCATACCTAGTTCAATCTCGTTACCGGCAAGTCTCTTTACTCATTCCGTAATACAAGATCACGTGGCTAACACTTTAGTCACATTGCTTGCAAGGCTTGTTGTGATGTTGTATTACCGAGTGGGCCCTGAGATACCTCTCCGTCACACGGAGTAACAAATCCCAGACTTGATCCATGCCAGCTCAACAGACACCTTCGGAGATACCTGTAGATCATCTTTATAGTCACCCAGTTACGTTGTGACGTTTGATACACACAAGGTACTCCTCCGGTGTCAGTGAGTTGCATGATCTCATGGTCATAGGAACAGATACTTGACATGCAGAAAACAATAGCAATAAACTGACACAATCATATGCTACGTTCATATTTTGGGTCTTGTCCATCACATCAGTCTCCTAATGATGTGATCCTGTTATCAAATGACATCTCATGTCTATGGCTAGGAAACCTTGACCATCTTTGATCAACAAGCTAGTCTACTAGAGGCATACTAGGGACACGGTGTTGTCTATGTATCCACACATGTATCGGTGTTTCCAATCAATACAATTATAGCATGGATAATAAATGATTATCATTAACAAGGAAATATAATAATAACCAATTTATTATTGCCTCTAGGGCATATTTCCAACAGTCTCCCACTCGCACTAGAGTCAATAATCTAGTTCACATCACCATGTGATTTACATTGTTATGAATCTGACACCCAATGAGTTCTGGGGTTCGATCATGCTTTGCATGTGAGAGAGGTCTTTAGTCAACGGTCTGCAATATTCAGATCCGTGTGTTCTTTGCAAATCTATATGTCATGCTGCAGATGCTACCACGCTCTACTTGGAGCTATTCCAAATGGTTGCTCCACTATACGTATCCGGACTGCTACTCAAAGTCGTCCGGATAGGTGTCAAAGCTTGCATCGACGTAACCCTTTACGACGAACTCTTTATCACCTCCATAATCGAGAAATATTTCCTTAGTACTCTAGTTACTAAGGATAATCTTGACCGCTGTCCAGTGATGCACTCCTGGACCACCCTTGTAGCCCTTTACAGACTCATGGCAAGGCACACACATGTGCGGTACACAGCATGGCATACTATACAGAGCCTATGGATAAGGCATAGGGGACGACCTTCGTCCTTTCTCTTTCTTCTGTCGTGGTCGAGCTTTGAGTCTCACTCAACTCCACACCTTACAAATCAGGCAAGAACTCTTTCTTTGACTGATTCATTTTGAACTCTTTCAAAATCTTGTCAAGGTATGTACTCATTGAAAGTTCTATCAGACGTCTTGATATATCTCTATAGATCAAGATGCCCAATATTTAAGTAGCTTCATTCCAGGTTTTCCTTTGAAAAACTCCTTTTCAAACAACCTTTTATGCTTTCCAGAAATTCTACAGCATTTCCGATCAACAATATGTCATCCACATATATTTATCAGAAATTCTATAGTGCTCCCACTCACTTTATTGTAAATACAAGTTTCTCATAAACTTTGTATAAACCCAAAAACTTTGATTACCTCATCAAAGGGTATATTCCAACTCCGAGATGCTTGCTCCAGTCCATAGAAGGATCACTGGAGCTTGCATACATTTTAGCATCCTTAGGACTGACAAAACCTTCCGGTTGTATCACATACAACCTTTCCTCACGGATACCATTAAGGAAACGATGTTTTGACATCCATCTGCCAGATTTCATAATCGAAAAATGCAGCAACTGCTAACATAATTCCAACAGACTTTAGCATCGCCACGGTGAGAAAGTCTCATCGTAGTCAACTCCTTGAACTTGTGAAAAACCCTTTGCCACAAGTCGAGCTTTATAGACGGTGACATTACCATCTGCGTCCGTCTTCCTTTTAAAGATCCATTTGTTCTGAATGGCCTTTCGCCCTTCAGGTAATACTTCCAAAGCCCATACTTTGTTTTCATACATGGATCCCATCTCGGATTTCATGGCCTCTAACCATTTCTCGGAATCCGGGCCCATCATCGCTTCTCCATAGCTCGTAGGTTCATCATTGTCCAACAACATGACCTCTAAGACAGGGTTGCCGTACCACTCTCGAGCAGTACGCGTCCTTGTCGACCTACGAGGTTCGATAGCAACTTGATCCGAAGCTTCATGATGATCATCATTAACTTCCTCCTCAACCGATGTAGGCTCTACAGAAACATCTTTCTGCGCTGTGCTACTCTCAGGTTGAAGTAAAGGTTCAACAACCTCATCAAGTTCTATCTTCTTCGCACTCAATTCTTTCGAGAGAAACTCTTTCTCGAGAAAGGACCCGTTTTAGCAACAAACGCCTTGTGCTTGGATCTGAGATAGAAGGTTTACCCAACTATTACGTTAGGGTACTCTATGAAGATGTATTTATCCGCTTTGTGTTCGAGCTCATCAGGTTGAAAACCTTTTCCACATAAGCGTCGCAACCGCAAACAATAAGAAATGACAACTTAGGTTTCTGCCAAACCAAAATTCATACCGTGTCATCTCAACGGACTTAGATGGTGCCCCTTTTTAAAGTGAATGTAGTTGTCTCTAATGCATAACCCCAAAACGATAGTGGCAAATCGATAAGAGACACCATAGTTCGCACCATATCCAATAGAGCACGACTACGACGTTCGGACACACCATCACACCATGGCATTCCAAGTGGCATGCGTTGTGAAACATCTTCCACATTGTCTTAAGTTGTATACCAAACTCGTAACTCAGATATTTACCTCTACGATCATATCGTAGACACTTCATCTTCTTGTCACGATGATCTCAAACTTCACTCTGAATTTGTTTGAACTTTTCAAACGTTTCAGACTTGTGTTTCATTAAGTAAATATACCCATATCTACTCAAATCATCAGTGAAGGTAAGAAAAATAATGATATCCACCGCATGCTACAATACTCATTGGACCGCATACATCAACATGTATCATTTCCAATAAGTCACTTGCCCGCTCCATCATACCGGAAAACGGGGTCTTAGTCATCTTGCCCATGAGGCATGGTCCGCATGTCTCAACCGATTCGAAATCGAATGAGTCCAAAGATCCATCAGCATGGAGTTTCTTCATGCGTTTTACACCAATATGACATTTAGCGGCAGTGCCACAAGTATGTGGTACTATCATTATTAACTTTGTATCTTTTGGCATCCATATTATGAACATGTGTATCACTACGATCAAGATTCAATAAACCATTCTCATTGGGTGCCTGACCATTGAAGGTATTATTCATGTAAACAGAATAACCATTATTCTCTAACTTAAATGAACAACCGTATTGCAATAAACATGATCTAATCATGTTCATGCTCAACGCAAACACCAAATAACATTTATTTAGGTTCATTACTAATCCGAAGGTAGAGAGAGCGTGCGATGGTGATCACATCAACCTTGGAAACACTTCCAACACACATCGTCACCTCGCCCTTAGCTAGTCTCCGTTTATTCCGTAGCTTTTATTTCGAGTTACTAACATTTAGCAACCGAACCGGTATCCAATACCCAGGTGCTACTAGGAGCACTAGTAAGGTACACATCAATAACACGTATATCAAATATACTTCTGTCGACGTTGCCAGCCTTCTTATCTACCAAGTATCCAGGGGTGTTCCGCTTCAGCGACCGTTCTCATCATAATAGAAGCACTTAGTCTCGGGTTTGGGTTCAACCTTGGGTTTCTTCACTGGAGCAGCAACTGGCTTGCCATCCATGAAGTTTCCCTCCTTGCCCTTGCCCTTCTCGAAACTAGTGGTTTTACTAACCATCAACACTTGATGCTCCTTCTTGATTTCTACCTTCGCAGTGTCAAACATCGTGAATAGCTCAGGGATCATTATTTCCATCCTTGGCATTTTATAGTTCATCACGAAGCTCTAGTAGCTTTGTGACAGTGACTTGGAGAACTATATCAATCACTATCCTATCGGGAAGATCAACTCCCACTCGATTCAAGCGATTGTAGCACCCAAACAATCTGAGCACATGCTCACCGATTGAGCTATTCTCCTTCATCTTGCAGGCAAAGAATCTTGTTGGAGGTCTCATACCTCTCAACACGGGCACGAGCCTGAGATCCCAATTTCAGCTCTTAGAACATCTCATATGTTCCGTGATGTTCAAAACGTTTTGGAGCCTCAATTCTAAGCCGTAATGCATGATGCACTGAACTATCAAGTAGTCATCAAAACGTGTCTGTCAGATGTTCACAACATCTACAGACGACGCTAGAGGGGGTGGCGCAACGAGCGGTGCATTAAGGACATAAGCCTTCTGTGCAGCAATGAGGACAATCCTCAGATCACGGACCCAGTCCGCATTATTGCTAACATCATCTTTCAACTCTATTTCTCTAGGAACATATAAAAATTCAAGGGAGCTACAGCGCGAGCTAGTAATCTACAACATAATTAGCAAAGACATTTTGACTATGTTCATGATAATAAGTTTAGTTAACCATATTACTTAAAAACTCCCACTCAAATTGACATCCCTCTGGTCATTCGAGTGTCACATGATCCAAATTCACCAACCCAAGTCCGATCATCACGTGAGTTGAGGTGGTTTCAATGGTGAACATCTTCATGTTGATCATATCTACTATATGATTCATGTTCGACCTTTCGGTCTCTTGTGTTCCGAGGCCATGTCTTTACATGCTAGGCTCGTCAAGTTTACCCCGAGTGCTCCGCACGTGCAACACTGGCTTGCACCCGTTATATGTGAACGTAGAATCTATCATAGCCGATCATCACGTGGTGTCTCGAAACGACGAACTTTGGCAACGGTGCACACTCGGGGAGAACAAAATTTATCTTGAAATTTAAGTGAGGGATCACCTTATAATGCTACCGTCGTCCTAAGCAAAATAAGATGCATAAAAGGATTAACATCACATGCAAATCATAAGTGACATAATATGGCCATGAACTTGTGCTTTTGATCTCCATCTCCAAAGCACCGGCATGATCTACATCGTCACCGGCATAACACCATGATCTCCATCATCTTGATCTCCATGAATGTGTCGCCATGAGGTTGTCACGCCAACTGTTGCTTCCATGACTATTGCTAACTGATGACCCACAAGTATAGGGGATCTATCGTAGTCCTTTCGATAAGTAAGAGTGTTGAACCCAACGAGGAGCAGAAGGAAATGATTAGCGGTTTTCAGTAAGGTATTCTCTGCAAGCATTGAAATTATCAGTAACAGATAGTTTTGTGATAAGATAATTCGTAATGGGTAGCAAGTAACAAATGTAACAAAGGTGCAGCAAGGTGGCCCAATCCTTTTTATAGCAAAGGACAAGCCTGGAAAAACTTAGGGATGGCACCCACAGAGTATGGGTACGGGTGGAGCCTCCCCATACCCTTACCCGTCCTGCCTGAGCTTACCCATCACCCTTACCCATACCCATCAACGGGTACAATTTTTTCCGATACCCGTTACCCGACAGGGTAGACGGGTACCCACGGGTAAAATTACCCATGTTTGCAAAGCATCAACTTGAACAACTTATAGTCATAAACTACATCATATAATATAGTTTACCAAAATTGATTATAACAACAACATATACGTATAAACAATATCATATAGTCATAAACAACAACACATATGTATACACTACTTTTAGTTCACAAATTCTTGACATGGTGTAGATTCTAGAGATAATTTTGAGTTTATATAGATTTTTATGGATACCCGGGTTTGTGGGTATGGGTTATATGATCCCATACCCGTACCCGCTCGACCCGATGGGTTTAAAATTATCCTATTTATATACCCATGGGTAAATTCTTGTCCCATACCCTTACCCTAATAGGGTTTTTACCCACAGGGTCCGTGGGTAATGGGTACCCATTGCCATCCCTAGACAAACTCTTATATAAAGCAAAGCGCTCCCGAGGACACATGGGAATTTCTGTCAAGCTAGTTTTCATCATGCTCATATGATTCGCGTTCGTTACTTTGATAATTTGATATGTGGGTGGACCGGTGCTTGGTTGATGTCCTTACTTGGACAAGCCTCCCACTTATGATTAACCTCTCTCGCAAGCATCCGCAACTACAAAAGAAGAATTAAGATAAATCTAACCATAGCATGAAACATATGGATCCAAATCAGCCCCTTACGAAGCAACGCATAAACTAGGGTTTAAGCTTCTGTCACTCTAGCAACCCATCATCTACTTATTACTTCCCAATGCCTTCCTCTAGGCCCAAATAATGGTGAAGTGTCATGTAGTCGACGTTCACATAACACCACTAGAGGAGAGACAACATACATCTCATCAAAATATCGAACGAATACCAAATTCACATGATTACTTATAACAAGACTTATCCCATGTCCTCAGGAACAAACGTAACTACTCGCAAAGCATATTCATGTTCATAATCAGAGGAGTATTAATTATCATTATGGATCTGAACATATGATCTTCCACCAAGTAAACCAACTAGCATCAACTACAAGGAGTAATCAACACTACTAGCAACCCACAGGTACCAATCTGAGGTTTGAGACAAAGATCGGATACAAGAGATGAACTAGGGTTTGGAGAGGAGATGGTGCTGGTGAAGATGTTGATGGAGATTGACCCCCTCTCGATGAGAGGATCGTTGGTGACGACGATGGCTTCGATTTCCCCCTCCGGGAGGGAAGTTTCCCCGGCAAAACAGCTCCGCCGGAGCCCTAGATTGGTTCTGTCCAAGTTTCGCCTCGAGACGGCGGCGCTTCATCCCAAAAGCTCCCTTATGATTTTTTCCAGGTCAAAACCCTCCATATAGTAGAAGATGGGCACCGGAGGCCTGCCAGGGGGCCCACAAGCCACAGGGGCGCGCCCAGGGGGGTAGGGTGCGCCCCCCTAGCTTGTGACTCCCTGGTGGGTCCCCTCTGGTATTTCTTTCGCCCAATATTTTTTATATATTCCAAAATAATTAGCCGTAGAATTTCAGGACTTTTGGAGTTGTGCAGAATAGGTATCTCAGATTTGCTCCTTTTCCAGTCCAGAATTCCAGCTGCCGGCATTCTCCCTCTTCATGTAAACCTTGTAAAATAAGAGAGAAAAGGCATAAGTATTGTACCATAATGTGTATTAACAGCCCATAATGCAATAAATATCGATATACAAGCATGATGCAAAATGGACGTATCAACTCCCCCAAGCTTAGACCTCGCTTGTCCTCAAGCAAAACCGAGATCGATAAATATGCCCACATGTTTAGAGATAGAGGTGTCGATAAAATAAAATACGGACATGAGGGCATCATGATCATATTTAGAACAGCAACATATATTGACATATAATTTCTTATGCTAGAGTAACAATTCATTCACAAGGTAAAGTATGAATCAAGAACTCTATTGAGAACCAATAAACTATGATCTCAGTCATTTAAGCAATTACAATTTGTCATAACGTAGGAAAGAGTCAATATAAGAGCTTATAAAGCAAATCCACATACTCAATCATCTTTTAGTCTTTCATAATTGCTAACACTCACGCGGTACCTATGAGGTTAAAGCTTCAATCGAACACAGAGAAAGATAGGGGCTTATAGTATTGCCTCCCAACTATTTACCTCAAGGGTAATGTCAATAGAAATAACTCATGCTCACCCACATCCGAGTGGATATATGTGTCTAGATCATTCCCCAACACATGACGCTTGCCAAGAGATAAAGGCGAAATAAAGGAAGTGGTGAAGATCACCACAACTCTTGCATAAATGTAAGTACTAGAAAGTAAAGGTAACAGATAGGCCCTTCGCAGAGGGAAGCAGAGGTTGTCATGCGCTTTTATAGTTGGATGCGCAATCCCTTAAGGCAAAAGAACGTCACTTTATATTGCCCCTTGTGATAAAGAACTTTATTATGCAGTCTGTCGCTTTTATTTCTTCCATATCACAAGTTCGTATAAAGTTTATTTTCCTCACACTAATAGATCACACATATTTAGAGAACAATTTTTATTGCTTGCACCGATGACAACTTACTTGAAGGATCTTACTCAATCCATAGGTAGGTATGGTGGACTCTCATGGCAAAACTGGGTTAAGGGTGTTTGGATGCACAAGTAGTATCTCTACTTGGTGTGGGAGTTTTGGCTGATATGGGGTGGAAGCAAGCGACACATGTTGAAGGATCTAAAACCATATAACTTCTGTTCGGAAATAAGCAAACATAACCTATTAGGTTTTCTTCCTTGTCCAACATCAACTTCTTAGCATATAATATTTTAATGAGTGCTCACAATCATAAAAGATGTCCAAGATAATATATTTATATGTGAACCTGTCTTTCTTTATTACTTCCTTTTAATTGCCACAATGACCAATCGCTATGTTTGTCAACTCACAACAAGTTTCAATCGACATACTTCTTATATGTGAAGTCATCACTACCCATAAGATCATCATATATACTCTTTGCTTTTATTCTATACTTCTTTCTATTTCTTTGTATCAAGATCATAGCAAACAGGCAAAGCCCTCAACTCAAAACTACCCTTTATTATATAACTCTCGGACTTGCTTACATAGGGGGAACATAAAGCAAAACTCAAAACTAGATCACACTAAAAACTTTATTCTACTAGATCAAGATATAACCAAAAGGATCGAACTAAGAAAAACGATAAAAGTAAAAGATGTGATGGTAATACGATACCGGGGTACCTCCCCCAAGCTTGGCACAAGCCAAGGGGAGTGCCCATACCCATGTGTTTAGTTGTCTTTCTTCGGAGGTGGTGATGTTGGAGCTGTTGATGAGGTTGGAGGCTTGTTCAGTTTCCTCTTAAGCATAAAATTCTGTTCCCTCAGATCGTCTACTTCCTGCTCGAGCTTCAATATCCTTTGACATAATTCTTCCTTGTTCTCCTACAGAAAACGAGAAGGGATAAATAGGACCTTGGGTTTTCTCCTTGTATTTGGGAGGCTCGATTTCCTGAACTCCACGTGCATATCTCCTGGTCAAGGCAGGGGGATCTCCTCTTCATCCGAGCTTTCTTCCTCATACTTGCCTTCTAGTTCCTCCTCCGAGAACAATCCACAAGGATCTAAGTCCCCATAGAGCTTGGGATTGGCAAGATAATGCGCTATATAGCTCTCCCCATTGTAATCTTGGGACGACATCTTGCTCTAAATCTGCTGCAGAAACAGCTCAAAACGAAAAACAGGAGATATTGTCGTGATACGGAGGTCAAAACCTTTGGGAGATTATATAATTAATTTTTACTGACCTGGAGGAGTATACCACAAGAAAACGGAGTCCGGAGGGTGCACGGGGTGGCCACAAGCCACAGGGGCGCACCCAGGGGGGTAGGGCGCGCCCCCTGGCTTGTCGCCTCCTCGTGCACTATTCAGACTGCTTTAAATTTTCCTAATTTTTTAAATATTCCAAAACGGATAAAAATTGCCATTGGAAAAGTTTTGGAGTCGGTTTGCTTACCGTAACACATACCTATTCCTTTTCGGAGTCTGAAACATTCTGGTAGGTCTCCCTAATGTACTCCTCCGGAGTTATGGTATTGATAATATTGGTTTCAACATTTATGGGAGTACCTGAGATATAATGTTTGATTCTTTGCCCGTTTACCACCTTCGGATTTGTGCCTTCGGCGTTGTTGATCTTGATGGCACCGGAACGATATACTTCCTCGATAATGTAAGGCCCTTCCCATTTAGAGAGAAGTTTTCCTGCAAAAAATCTTAAATGAGAATTGTATAGCAAGACATGATCACCTACATTGAATTCACGCTTTTGTATCCTTTTATCATGCCATCTCTTAACCTTTTCTTTAAACAACTTGGCATTCTCATAGGCTTGGGTTCTCCATTCATCAAGTGAGCTAATGTCAAATAACCTCTTCTCACCAGCAAGTTTGAAATCATAGTTGAGCTCTTTAATTGCCCAATAAGCTTTATGTTCTAGCTCTAGAGGTAAGTGACATGCTTTACCATAAACCATTTTATACGGAGACATACCCATAGGGGTTTTGTAAGCAGTTCTATAAGCCGATAATGCATCATCAAGTTTCTTAGACCAATTCTTTCTGGATCTATTAACAGTCTTCTGCAAGATCAATTTATTTCTCTATTGCTCAATTCTACTTGACCACTAGACTGAGGATGATAAGGAGATGCAATTCTATGATTAACATCATACTTAGCAAGCAATTTACGGAAGGCACCATGAATAAAGTGTGAACCACCATCAGTCATTAAATATCTAGGGACTCCAAATCTAGGGAAAATAACTTCTTTAAGCATTTTAATAGAAGTGTTATGATCAGCACTACTAGTTGGAATAGCTTCTACCCACTTAGTAACATAATCAACAACAACTAGAATATGAGTATACCCGTTAGATTGTGGAAAAGGTCCCATATAATCAAAACCCCAAACATCATATGGTTCAATAACAAGAGAGTAATTCATAGGCATTTCCTGACGTCTACTAATATTACCAATTCTTTGACATTCATCACAAGACAAGACAAACTTATGAGCATCCTTGAAGAGAGTAGGCCAATAAAAACCAGATTGTAGTACCTTATGTGCAGGTCTATCTCCAGCATGGTGTCCTCCGTAGGCCTCGGAATGACACTTGTGAAGGATCTGTTCCTGTTCATGCTCAGGTACACAACGTCTAATAACACCATCTACTCCTTCTTTATAAAGGTGTGGATCATCCCAAAAGTAATGTCTTAAATCATAGAAGAACTTTTTCTTTTGTTGGTATGTGAAGCTAGGTGGTATAAATTTAGCAACAATGTAATTAGCATAATCAGCATACCATGGAGCATTATGCGAAGCATTTATGACAGCTAATTGTTCATCAGGAAAGCTATCATCAATAGGTAGTGGGTCATCAAGAACATTCTCTAACCTAGACAAGTTGTCTGCTACGGGGTTCTCAGCACCCTTTCTATCAATAATATGCAAATCAAATTCTTGTAGCAGAAGAACCCATCTAATCAGTCTAGGTTTAGCATCTTTCTTTTCCATAAGATATTTAATAGCAGCATGATCAGTGTGAACAGTTACTTTGGAATCAACAATATAAGGTCTGAACTTATCACAAGCAAACACAACTGCTAAAAATTCCTTTTCAGTGGTAGCATAATTTCTTTGAGCACTGTCTAGAGTTTTACTAGCATAATGGATAACATTTAATTTCTTATCAACTCTTTGTCCTAGAACAGCGCCAACAGCATAATCACTAGCATCACACATAATTTCAAAGGGTAGGTTCCAATTAGGTAGTTGAACAACAGGTGCGGAAATCAAGGCTTTCTTAAGAATTTCAAATGCTTCTACACAATCATCATCAAAAACGAATGGAACATCTTTTTGCAAAAGATTGGTGAGGGGCCTAGAAATCTTAGAGAAGTCTTTAATAAACCTCCTATAGAAACCAGCATGACCAAGGAAACTTCTTATACCTCTGATATCCGTAGGGCAATGCATTTTTACAATAGCATCAACTTTAGCTTGATCAACTTCAATACCCCTTTCGGAGATTTTGTGCCCCAAGACAATGCCCTCATTAACCATAAAGTGGCACTTCTCCCAATTCAAGACAAGAGTAGTTTCTTCGCATCTATCCTAGCATTAACAATATTCAAGAAAGGTCTACCAAATATAATGGGCCAAAAATCATCTTGTGGGGAACCAAGAACAAGAAAATCAGTAGGATACTTTATTTTCCCACACAAGACTTCAACATCTCTAACAATCCCAATTGGTGCAATAGTATCTCTATTAGCAAGCTTAATGGTAACATCAATTTCTTCTAACTCAGCTGGTGCAATATCATTCATAATTTCTTGATATAAGGTAAAGGGAATTGCACTCACACTAGCACCCACATCACATAAGCCATGATAACAATGATCTCCTATTTTAACAGAAACAATAGGCACGCCAACAATAGGTCTATGTTTACCTTTAGTATCAGGTCTAGCAATTCTAGCAGCTTCATCACAGAAATGAATAACATGCCCATCAATATTATCAACAAAGAGATCCTTAACCATAGCAATACTAGGTTCAACTTTAATTTGTTCAGGAGGCGTAGGTGTTCTAGTACAACTCTTACGAACCACAGTTGAAGCTTTAGCATGTTCCTTTATTCTAACAGGGAAGGGCGGTTTCTCAATATAAGAAGTAGGAATAACAGGATCAACATTATAAATAATAGTTTCCTTCTCAACTTTAATAGGTTCTACTACTTTCACTTCAATGGGAGGATGATATCTAAACCACTTCTCCTTAGGGAGATCAACATGAGCAGCAAAAGATTCACATAAAGAAGCTACTATCTCAGAGTCAAGTCCATATTTAGTGCTAAAATCATGAAAAGCATCGGTGTCTATAAAGGATTTAACACAATCGAACTTAAGGTTTATACTTGACTCCTTACCTTCGTCGAGTTCCCAATCTTCAGAGTTGCATTTAATTCTTTCCAATATGTCCCATTTGAATTCAATATCTTTCTTCATAAAGGAACCAGCACAAGAAGTATCAAGCATGGATTGATCATTACGAGAAAGCCGAGCATAATAATTCTGAATAATAATTTCTTTTGGGAGCTCATGATTGGGGCATGAATATAACATTGAATTAAGCCTCCCCCAAGCTTGACCGATTCTTTCTCCTTCACGAGGCCAAAAATTATAAATATAATTCTGATCACGATGAACCAGATGCATAGGATAAAACTTCTGATGAAATTCCAATTTCAATCGGTTATAGTTCCATGATCCAATATCATCACATAGCCTATACCATGTCAATGCATTCTCCTTCAAAGATAAAGGAAAGACCTTCTTGACATCATCCTCGGGCAAACCTGCAAGCTTAATTAATCCACAAACTTCATCCACATAGATTAGATGCAAATCAGGATGTAGTGTTCCATCTCCTGCATAAGGATTAGCTAGCAGTTTCTCTATCATACCCGAAGGAATTTCATAATAACTATTTTCAGTAGGTGTAGTAGGTTGAGGAGCATCTCTTTGTGCTTCCAGTCAAGGTGAAGATACCCCGAACAAACCCCTCAAAGGATTATTTTCCATAGTAACAAGTGACAGTAAATTTCAGCACAGTATATAAATTTTTCCTTACCAAGTTCCACTCACCAAAGGCGCTTCACTCCCCGGCAACGGCGCCAGAAAAGAGTCTTGATGACCCACAAGTATAGGGGATCTATCATAGTCCTTTCGATAAGTAAGAGTGTCAAACCCAACGAGGAGCAGAAGGAAATGACAAGCGGTTTTCAGTAAGGTATTCTCTGCAAGCACTGAAATTATCGGTAACAGATAGTTTTGTGATAAGATAATTCGAAACGGGTAGCAAGTAACAAATGTAACAAAGGTGCTGCAAGGTGGCCCAATCCTTTTTATAGCAAAGGACAAGCCTGGACAAACTCTTATATAAAGCAAAGCGCTCCCGAGGACACATGGGAATTTCTGTCAAGCTAGTTTTCATCATGCTCATATGATTCGCGTTCGTTACTTTGATAATTTGATATGTGGGTGGACCGGTGCTTGGGTGCTGTCCTTACTTGGACAAGCCTCCCACTTATGATTAACCTCTCTCGCAAGCATCCGCAACTACAAAAGAAGAATTAAGATAAATCTAGCCATAGCATGAAACATATGGATCCAAATCAGCCCCTTACGAAGCAATGCATAAACTAGGGTTTAAGCTTCTGTCACTCTAGCAACCCATCATCTACTTATTACTTCTCAATGCCTTCCTCTAGGCCCAAATAATGGTGAAGTGTCATGTAGTCGACGTTCACATAACACCACTAGAGGAGAGACAACATACATCTCATCAAAATATCGAACGAATACCAAATTCACATGATTACTTATAACAAGACTTATCCCATGTCCTCAGGAACAAATGTAACTACTCACAAAGCATATTCATGTTCATAATCAGAGAAGTATTAATTATCATTAAGGATCTGAACATATGATCTTCCACCAAGTAAACCAACTAGCATCAACTACAAGGAGTAATCAACACTACTAGCAACCCACATGTACCAATCTGAGGTTTGAGACAAAGATCGGATACAAGAGATGAACTAGGGTTTGGAGAGGAGATGGTGCTGGTGAAGATGTTGATGGAGATTGACCCCCTCTCGATGAAAGGATCGTTGGCGACGACGATGGCTTCGATTTCCCCCTCCGGGAGGGAAGTTTCCCCGGCAGAACAGCTCCGCCGGAGCCCTAGATTGGTTCTGTCCAAGTTCCGCCTCGAGACGGCAGCGCTTCGTCCCGAAAGCTTCCTTATGATTTTTTCCAGGTCAAAACCCACCATATAGCAGAAGATGGGCACCGGAGGCCTGCCAGGGGGCCCACAAGCCACAGGGGCGCGCCCCCTAGCTTGTGACTCCCTGGTGGGTTCCCTCTGGTATTTCTTTCGCACAATATTTTTTATATATTCCAAAATAATTCTTCGTAGAATTTCAGGACTTTTGGAGTTGTGCAGAATAGGTATCTCAGATTTGCTCCTTTTCCAGTCCAGAATTCCAGCTGCCGACATTCTCCCTCTGTAAGTCATAATATTCTATACAATACATGATCATCTCATACATCACATATATCTCAACATGTAATTGGCCATATCACATCACAACATACCCTGCAAAAACAAGTTAGACGTCCTCTAATTGTTGTTGCAAGTTTTACGTGGCTGCTACGGGTATCTAGCAAGAACAATTCTTACCTACGCAAAAACTACAACGGTGATACAAAAATTGCTATTCAACCTTCTCAAGGACCGCCTTTGTCAAATCTGATCCGACTAAAGTGGGAGAAACAGACACCCGCCAGCCATATTTATGCAACGAAGTTACATGTCAGGTGATGGAACCGGTCTCTCGTAAGCGTACGAGTAATGTTGGTCCGGGCCGCTTCATCCCACAATACCGCCGAAACAAGAAAAGACCAAGGGAGGAAGCAATCTGAATATCAACGCCCACAAACTCCTTTGTGTTCTACTCGAGATCTCATCTACACATAGACCTAGCTCAGATGCCACTGTTAGGGAACATTGCATGGGAAACAAAAAATTTCCTACGCACACGCAAGATCTATCCATGGTGATGAGCATCTACGAGAGGGAGAGTGGATCTACATACCCTTGTAGATCGCTAAGCGGGAAGCGTTAAGAAACGCGGTTGATGTAGTCGAACGTCTTCGCGATCCAAATTGCCGAGCGTCCCGCGATCCAATCACGATCCGTCCCGCGATCCCATCATGATCCGTCCCGCGATCAAATCACGAACAGTCAAGCGATCCTGATCACGGTCCTTCCGATCTAGTGCCGAACAGACGGCACCTCCGCATTCAGCACACGTACAGCTCAATGACGATCTCCGCCTTCTTAATCCAGCAAGAGGGAGCGGAGAGGTAGATGAGTTCTCCGGTAGCGCGACGGCGCGGCGGCGATGGTGGTGGAACTATTCTGGCAGGGCTTCGCCTAAGCACCGCCGAATTAGACTAGAGGAGAAAACGATCTAGATGAAGTAGAGGGAGCACGTGGCAATTAGGGTTAGCTCTCCCCTCTAAATCCTCTAGTATATATAGGAAGGAGGGAGGGGAGGAGGCAGCCTCAAACCCTCAAGGGTTCGGCCAAAATAAGAGGTGGAGGAGTCCTACTCCAATCCTACTAGGAGTAGGATTCCTCCTCTCCACTTGGAAACCCTTTCCACCTTTCCACCTTTGGGTTTTTCCCACCCCTAGCCGCATGGGCCTTAGTGGGGGGTTCGGCCAGCCCACAAGGGGCTGGTTTGACTCCTCCCACAGCCCATGAGGTCCTTTGGGTCGAGACACCCCTCCGGATGGCCCCCGGTACCCTCCCGGCATTCCCGGTACACTACCGAAGTACCCGAAACTTTTCCGGTGACCAAAACAGGACTTCCTATATATCAATCTTTACCTCCGGACCATTCCGGAGCTCCTCGTGACGTCTAGGATCTCATCCGGGACTCCGAACAACCTTCGGTCACCACCATACATAACTCTACTATACCGAAACGTCACCGAACCTTAAGTGTGCAGACCCTGCGGGTTCGAGAACCATGTAGACATGACCGAGACACCTCTACGGTCAATAACCAATAGCGGGACCTAGATGCCCATATTGGTTCCTACATATTCTACGAAGATCTCTATCGGTTGAACCTCTATGTCAAGGATTCAGTTAATCCCGTATGATGTTCCCTTTGTTCTTCTGTATGTTACTTGCCCGAGATTCGATCGTCGGTATCTCCATACCTAGTTCAATCTCGTTACCAGCAAGTCTCTTTACTCGTTTCGTAATACAAGATCCCGTGGCTAACACTTTAGTCACATTGCTTGCAAGGCTTGTTGTGATGTTGTATTACCGAGTGGGCCCTGAGATACCTCTCCGTCACACGGAGTAACAAATCCCAGTCTTGATCCATGCCATCTCAACAGACACCTTCGAAGATACCTGTAGAGCATCTTTATAGTCACCCAGTTACGGTGTGACATTTGATACACACAAGGTACTCCTCCGGTGTCAGTGAGTTGCATGATCTCATGGTCATAGGAACAGATACTTGACATGCAGAAAACAATAGCAATAAACTGACACGATCATATGCTACGTTCATATTTTGGGTCTTGTCCATCACATCATTCTCCTAATGATGTGATCCTGTTATCAAATGACATCTCATGTCTATGGCTAGGAATTAAACCTTGACCATCTTTGATCAACAAGCTAGTCTACTAGAGGCATACTAGGGACACAGTGTTGTCTATGTATCCACACATGTATCGGTGTTTCCAATCAATACAATTATAGCATGGATAATAAATGATTATCATGAACAAGGAAATATAATAATAACCAATTTATTATTGCCTCTAGGGCATATTTCCAACATTGACTTGATCGATTTGGTCCTGGATCTTGTCTTGCTTCAAGGCCATGGTCGTGATCGTTGTTCGCAAGACATACAATTCATCGGAGATTTGCTACTCATGTAAGGGTTATTGGATTTATCTGAAGAGGAATGGTGATGTAGCACAACAGCAAATTTTTTTTACCTCAGTTAAGAACCAAGGTTTATCAAACCGGTAGGAGGCAACACACGTACAAAGTTAGCAGCACCTGCACACAAACAAAACAATTGCTTGCACCCAACAAAGACCGGGGGGTCGTCACTCCCCTTGTTCTTGCTAGTCACAAGGTTAAAAGCAAATAATAATAAAGATAACAAAGGATGATAGTAACTAAAGTAATAAAGGTAAATTGATATCAAAGGAGTTTTAGTATGTGATTGTGTCTTTTGCAAATTTCTACTCAACTTTTATACTTATTTTTTCAAATCATAGTTTACACATTTTTCATAAATTAAATATGATAATTAAAAGTTTATCATGTTAGAAGATATTAATAATAGTGCTATATATATGATCCAATTGCAATGCCTATCGCCGAAAAATGTGATGTTTTGTATTAAGTTTGAATTCTTTTTGTGATGGAAGTACATTTTTGATATATCGTGACTTAAAAGAGAAATTTAAACCGAAATTGTGTGCTTTTCAGTTCAATTTTGATACATGTACTAACATAGTGTATATATCTTTATGTGTTTCCTTAAATATGTTAGTAGGGATTGCTAAGTGCGTGGTCTTAGAAATATCTTGATTACCTTTAAAAAAAGAGATACCGATTGTGGTAACTACTTTATAATTAGGTCTCTGTAAATAAAAAACATCGAGTATATTAAGTATTTACGAGACACTGTCATTGAAACATTAGTTTACTACTTCATCCTTTCCTTTGGGTCAAATGTGTTTGACATGTTACAATGGGTTTAATAATTCATTGATACAATTTTTTGACCCGGTGACCATAGAACAATTGTTCAATGGTATATTTTCATTAATATACATATTTACAAGTACATGGACAAAATAAAACAATCAACCAATACCAGATCTAGGGAACATCATCAAAATAAATTTACAAGTTTTGTTCTGTCCAAAGGCTGATATGTTCTGCCTTCTTCTGTTTAGCTATGATCTGATAGGACCAAAGTCCTTTGAGATAATACTTCCAACCCTCAAGATGTATTGCAACTAAAAATCTTGTCATTTCTGACAAACCAAATACCCTAGCATCCCATTAGCATAATATCTAGAGTGAAGTCTTCAAGTAGGAGTGAGGTGGCAAGTTGGATCTCATCGAAAATACAAATACCCCTCTTTCTGTTTGGAATGATCCGATCTCAGCAATAGAGGGTAAAAGGACAGTTCCAGAAGAGATGAATAGATGTTTTATCAGTCTTATCAGAGCATAGGACACAATTATAACTGTCAAGGTGCATAGTCCCGCGCTGGAGCATGTTCATTGTATTATTTCTATCATGCATCAAGAGCGAGAAGAAGATTTTGTGTCTGAGTCTGCATGATGTGGCCCAAAGGTCCTTAAAGATGATGTGAGGAGTGTTATCTCCCATAATGATCTTATACATCTTCATAGAGGAGTAAGTTGAGCCTTTCCTAGTAAAGACCACCTATCTTGTTCCATAGACATAGGTCTTTGGTGCAGGTGTTCTTGCAAAGTCTGGAATGGCCCGTGAAACAAATTTCCATTTTCTTCAGTATTCAGATCCTGTTGCAAGGGTATGTCTCTGTCGATGTCAAATGTGTATAGATCAGGAAACCTAGAGCATAATGTTTGATTCCACCAACCATCAGTCCAAAAATAAATGGTATTTCTAGCACCAGCTTTACAGACTGTAAATTGTTTGAAGATGGGTAGAAGTCTCAGAATTTCTTTCCACCAAAAGTATCCAGCCAACCTATCACCAGGTAGAGAGCGGTAATCGTGGGTTTCCCAGATGATGTTGACCCAGCTATATTGAGAAACTTGTGCATGAATTTCATGAGAAAAGCCTTGTTGTGAGCAGAGATATCCAACACACCTAATCCACCTTGAACCTTGGGTCTACAAATTTATCCCAAGCGATAAGTGCAGTCCCTCTGTCCTGAGTGCCAAAGTTTCTCCGGAAGCAGTTTTAAAGATAGATGTTGATCTGATTAACCATTGAGACTAGAAGGGTTAGAGTGCACATGAAGAAAGTGGGCATACTTGAGAACACACACTTCATAAGTGTCAGTTTATCTCCTATAGATAGCAAGGTGGAACAACCCAATAGTCTGTTTTCAATTCTTTTAAGCGCTGGCACAAAATCCTCCAACTTAGGTTTGCTGACACTGAGAGACAACCCAAGGTAGGTATGTGGGAAGAAATCTATGTTACACCAAAAAGAGTGGAGAGTTCCTGCACTTTATTATCTAGAGTGTTGATGGAGATCATGATGGATTTAGCATCGTTCACTTTTAATTCAGTGTAGGCTGCAAAGTGGATAAGGAGGTTCTTGGTATGGTTGAGTTGATAAATCTTACCAAGGATCACCAGAATGGTGTCATCAACATATTGGATGATAGGAAAGTTTGGACAAGTGTGATGTGTCAAAGGGGACGTGACTAAGGAATTCCTCATGGCTTCATTAAGCATGGACTGGAGCAAGTCAACAACAAGAACAAATATTAATGGGGATAGTGAATCTCCTTGTGCGACTTCTTACTTGCATAAGAATTGTTAACTAGTGTGCCTATTATCCGGACCGGTATCATGCCTAGGCCAGTTTTGAACCTCGACATTTTCTACCCCATCCCAATCAAGTCAATCAAAGACTACAGGGCTTGTATGCAAATGGGCTTTCGAGGGGATCCTACCAGACTGTTCCAAACAATCAAAACAGATAATCTCACAGTGCAGGACCTATATCTCGCATCCAGCGAGACAGAAGGATCCCTCGCCTTACGAGTCCATAGTAATGGGCCGGCCAGCAAGACGGAAGGATCCCTCGACTTAAGAGTCCATAGTAACGGCTCGACCAGCGAGATGGAAGGATCCCTCGCCTTGAGAGTCCACAGTAACGAGCTCGCCTGTTAGCGCAACTTTAAGAGAAAAAGGAGCAAAAAAAAGGGAGATCCATTGTGTTTGGGGAAGCTAACTATTGGGTAATCACATGATCTTTCCTGGATACCAGGGTGCGACGTGCTTAAAAGGAAACGACACGGTTTCCATTGTTTTTTTGGGGTGGGGGGGGGGGAGGGTGTTTTTATTTGTTTTTTATCGGTTTTTGTTTGTTTATTTCTCCATCTTTACCGGGTTATCTTTCTTTTTACGTTCTTGTTCTTGTGTTTTCTTTATTACTTTTCCCGGTTCTAATTGTTTTTTTCTTTCTTCTTTGTTTTACTTCAATTTTGTTTGTCTCTTTCTCGTTCTTCGTCGATTTTTTCTTATTTTCTATCTGGTTTCACTGGTTTTCATTACACATTTTTGGTATATATCTAATACATTATTTTAATATACATTTTAAAAAAATCTTGATTAAATTTTTTTAAATACCTGATTAATATTTTTAATACATGGTCAAGATTTTTACTTATATATTTAACATTTGTTTCAAATGCTTGATTAACATTTTTTAAATAAGAGTTTAGGATTTTTGAATGCATGGTCAACATTTTTTCTATACACATTTAATATTTTTCAAATAAAATTTAACTTTTTTAATACATGGTCAACATGTATTCTATACACATTTAACATTTTTAAAATACATATTTAAGTTTTTTTAATACATGATCAAACATTTTCTCTATAAACATTTAACATTTTCGAAATGCTTGATTTACATTTTCAAATACTTATTCAACATTGTTTTTAAAGTTTGATTAACATTTCTAAATACATGATAAAAAAGTTCTATCATTTTTTAATACATGGTCAATATTTGTACTATACACATTTAACATTTTTGAAATTCTTTATTAATATTTTTCAAATTCTAGTTCAACATTTTTTCAAATTCTTGGTTATCATTTTTCAAATACTTGTTCAACATTTTCAAATTCTTGATGAACATTTTTCTATACATTATTAATTTATTTCAAGATTTTTCAATGTATACTCAACAATTTTTCTATAAACATTAACAGTTTCCAAATTATTAATTAACATTTTTGAAATACTTGATCAACACTTTTTCAATTGCCTGATCAACATTTGTTAAATACATGATGAATTGTTGCATGATCATTTTTATGCATTTTCCTTATACATGATAATCATTTTCTCTATACACATTGAAAAAATTTCAATTGCTTAACCAATATTTTTCACATTTTTATGTAGAGTAATTTTTGCAGTATATTTATTTATAATATTTTAAAATATAAACAGAAGTAAAAAAGGAAAGCAAAACATGAAAACAAAATACGTGAAAAAAAACGAGGCTGTTGTTCCCGGGCGACTTGGCCGGGCCGACTCGCGCCACCTTTTCAACGAGGAATTCCTTTGTCTCGCGTGAAGCGAGATATAGGGATGCCTATCTCACAGGAGCGGCATGGACTTGTTAGGTGGGTTGATCATGGGCCGGAGCTGAAGTTGGCCCCAAAGGAGGCTGGAAATTCAACGATGTGGCATCTGAAATCTGCCTTACCCGAAATACGGAAAACCATATTTCCCGGTCTTTCGACAAGTTGTCACTGCTTCACAGAAGCTTGCAAGCGACCGATCGGGTTTTGGAAACATCTATGACCTTTATAGACGGGTTTTTCTGGTTTTGGGAACCTTCTAGAAGGTTCCTGAACCGGCCTTTTCTTTTTCAGTTTCTTTTTAGTTTATCTTTTTGTATTTTTCGTTTTCCTTTTTATTTATCCCTTCATTTTTTTCTTGCTTTATTATTTTTATTTTTCACTTTTTTTTCATTTTGAATTTTTTTTCTGTTTTCAACTAATGTTCTGGTATTTAAAAAATGTTTGAATTTTTCGAAAACAAAATCACATTTTCATACAATCTTTCTGTTTAAAAAAAATAGACATTACAAAAAAGTGTAGAATTTCAAAATTGGTTTGCTTCTTTGTCGAAAATGTTCATAAATTTAAAAAAATTGAATGTCGAAATGTTCGCGTTTTTCAATTTTCTTCACAAACTAAAAGGTTCAATGATTTCAAAAAACATTCATGTTTTGAAATTTGTTCACAAATTCAAAAAATGTTCAGGAAGTTCAAAAAATGTTCCCGTTGGAAAATCCGCTAGGAAGGGTGGGAAGAAAAGAGTCAAAACATAGCTAAGGATATTCCTGAAGATACAAGGACTTGCTATGAAACACCTGATGAAGATGAGATGCTGAAGTAGAGGAAACATAGATGGTGGCTCTATAATTTGACACTTTTCAGGATCTATATCTTCTTGTTTTTTCAATCGATCTCCATCTTCTTCTTTTTCACATACAATCTGCATCTTCCATTCTCCGATCGCTAGCCTACCTAGTGCTCTTTCTTCACCCGATCAATCGCTAGAGCAACCAGCAAGCTTCTCATGTTACTGTTTAGCCGTTCGGTCATAGATGGGAGATATTAGATGCCCCATCGCAAGGCCCCACATGGCCATGTCGGGAGGCGAGAGGCTGATTTTGCTGAAAAACGATGGCACTAAGCCTATCAAAGACCGCGATACATGAAGAAGGTGCGTCCATATCTGCCTTATAAATTTTTGCCATGATAATCAACACAAATTTATTAATGATTCAGTATTGCATCTCCATTGTTCGAACGGGGTGATTGGTAATCGTTTGACTGCGTAGGGGTATATTATCTGGGATTCATCTTTTGTGAGTGCAACATGATAATCAATAAGATGTTATTGAGTTGGTCCGATAGCATTGTAACTTTGCTTTGAATCACTAATCTCTTCTTTAAATTTCATCACCTTTATGTACAAATTATTGTACATGAATATTCCTTTTGGATGAAATCTAAGAGTTTATTTGTAACATTTCATATATACATACATTGATGGGTTTTTTGATATTTATGTTATAAGGCCCCGAGTTATAGTTTCGCCCTGGGCCCCAATCTCAGGACCGGCCCTGGTGGAAGCGCAGACTGTGCTTCTCGTGGAAGCATAATTCGAGCCGCCATGAGAAGCAGGAGCTGTGCTTTTGATTTTTTCGAGCAGCACAATTGTGCTTCTCCTGGAAGGACATGTCGTGTCTTGCGGAAAAGCACTACTTTTTGAAAAAAAAAAAACCTGCAAGGGATACCCTTGTATTATGAAGACTAAAAAAGTATATCATGCATGTATTGCCACTAATCTTCTCTGGTGGCAATTGTGGAGAAGAATAACCAATGACGAATCGAGCTCCTTGTTGGTCATAAGATATACAAATAATAATTTCGTTCAATGATGTTAGTCATCTTTTTTAGAAGACAAAAACGGTGCCATAACGCAGGTGGAACGAGCATATTCATTCTGATCCTCCCACGTACTCCACTAGTACATTACATGGAAAATTTGTTATACTTTCTTTCCTGGAAGCGCCATGTGGTCAGAATAGAACAGAAAAGAAAACGACGAACGCCCGCGACGGTCAATGAGTATGGTTAGCGGTTATGCACTAACACTAGCAGTTTTTCTGATTTTCATTAGTCTCTCCTTCCTTTTTACATTTACCACATACTTCTTGCTCACAAACCTCACAACCTTTCAACCACCACACCACTTTCTTTTGGAATTTAAGACAACTTGCAGGCATTTAACGAGTAATCTTTGTTCGTGGGATCAATACTCTTATTTTGAAAATAACTACAATTAAACCATGTGCCCTTACAGGACATCAGGTGACCTGTTGGCCACAGGTAGCACCATTTATGCCAGTTCCCCAAGTAAAAATTCCGCCACATTTGATTTTTGGAGATGGCCTAGAGATGCTCTAAGTCGCTGGATACACAATGGAACCGCAAACACGGGGCGGCTTGTGTGCCTCAGGACGCATGGGGGAACGACATCCACGTCCCCATGCGCCAGAGGACATACGACAACAACTCGTCTTCGATGTACATAGGAAGTGTGACAACGATTCGAGTTGGCGCGTTGGTGATTATGTGTGGTGAGGAAGGACAATACTTATGGGCTACTAGTAGGATGCCCGTGTGTTGCCACGGGCTTTTGAAATATTTTGCTGAAGTTATATAAAGATAATGCATGTTAAAATTCACAGGTAGAAACAATACAACACAGACACAATTGCATAGTAATTGAAATCCACTTCACTTGTAATGTAAACTGATAATAAAAGCCAAATTGACGATATATACATATAAAGTGATGATCCAACTAAAAATCTATTACAAATTATTAAGATCTACTTGATGCGCTTAAAAAATTTCTTGCACAATATCTGGAAAGTTGTCTTAGGTTCATTCGCACAATGTTTTTTCAAGTATGATAAAAACTTTTTCCTCGACTCATACCCATCCTGCAAAAGCAATACATGTAGTTAGCGCGAATACTGCATGCGCAAAGTCTTAAAACGTGTAACAGACAATACTCACCAATTCTTTATTGTTCCACGAGAGCATAAAATGAAAAATAAAATATCCAAACACATCCCTGCAATTTTCTAATTTATTATTATATTGAATATAGTGGTAACAAAATAAGTGGTTGTATTCTAAATTTGTTACCCGTCTATGATTGTTGGAATACCAAACAAAAATAAACGTTGCCATCTAGATATATCAGATCCAACCGGGTTGTTTTATTTCGAGTGCTTCTTTGAATTCCCTTGCAAAACTTTTTAATTTCACTAAATGCCTCAGAGTTTTATTCTCTAACGATTGTGATGTATGGATAGGGTCAAGAATAGAAACACGAGGTGCCTATTTGTTGATGATGTACAAGATGTATCGGCCGGTGAATGCACATGGAAGATAAATCTACAAGTGGTAGCTATTAGAAACAATAATAAATCATGAAAACAATGGACAAAAGACCTTACTTAACATGTTGTGCGATCGATGAGAAGTTGTTGTTTATCCCACGCCAGGCGCCAGCTATGAAACAAAGTTGCCAACATCTGAATAGTTTCCTTCACGTAGAACTTTTGATCCCGTGTTGAATCTAGCATCATGGAATGAGTAAAAAAACTATTTATAAACATGTTGATACTAATGATATCGAATGAAGAAATATGAAAACTTACACAAAATTGTAGATCCATGTAGTGTATAGGAGGGTATGTGAACAATACTCCCTCATCACATGGCAGAATACGCACGACTATGAAAAAAATCATTGTCCATAGTCTGCTCCATGTTTAGTATTTCCTGAAGTTTTTTGAGACTTAAGCCCATTGGATGGGGTGTCGAGCTTCAGACCCATTCATTCCTGAAATTTGGATGGTAAGGTTAATAATAATGTATATTGGCACATTGCATATTGACAAATGATACTTCAAACACTCGGCATCATCGATCGAGATGATGCAGTTGCAGTGCTAGGCAAGTAATTCACATTGATCCGTGGGCATGACGGGGATGGGGTAGGACGTCTGTCTGTCTTTTACTCCGTCAGGTGGATTCTCCAAGAGCTCAAGATCAAAATTTAGCATAAATAGTCCACATGATACACTTAATATTATAAAATAATGTTTTAGAATAGCCACAAAGAGGAATCAAATAAACAGACTATTTGAACAAACAATAGTGTTCATTATACCCACCTACTTGCATCATCTAATATCATAGTAAAACCAACGCATGACTAAGGACAACAAGTTTTTCAAGCATATTTTGCAAATTTCCATGTGAATATATAATGTAGAGGCATGATAGTACAAGTAGAATTCAATGCAAAAGCTTAGTCTTCCTGTAGTTGTCATTCTCACCTCTGAAACTTCCAATTTGATTTTTGACTTGATATGCTCCACTTAACCACATACAAGAGGCTCTTCAAGGGCATGGGCATTCCGGAGACATACAAACATCAGCACGTCAGGCAAGGAATTGCATTGAAAAAAAAACCAACAAAACTAAGAACATGTTTGTTTCTCTGTTGAAAAAGAAACAATGATTATCCGAACACAAGAGGAATGTAATAACAAGAAGATGAGTTTATCTACCTGACTCCCTTGGCACCGATGGCAAAGGCGGCGATGGTGAGTTGGTGCTTGTGAAGACGCACTTCCACCCGGGGGGCTTTCCCCACCCACTCCTTCAGCTCTGCACCGTGTCGCCTAATATTCTTCAGTTTGTTTCAGTTAAGAGAAGTATAGTAAGCAGGAGACTGCTCGACTATAAATCAATCAATCCATGTGCCCCCTTACCGAGGTGGAACTCATGGTTGCCGCACAACCTCGTCATCATGGATGTCTCAGATGCCAGCAGTCACAATGGGGCAGGTTCATACATCTAGCTCATCTTCGTCATTACCCAATGATTCTGTCATCCTTATCTCTTCTCTTGCTAGCGAAAACATCGAGCAATTTATATCAACAATTACAAAAAACAAATTGTTGAAAAAGAATAACAATCAACAAACTTATCAGTTATGAATTATGACACCGGAAAAATAAACTGAGTTATTTTTTCTAGTTTTTTTTTTGCATAAAGCTCTCCATCTTCACTGCATAATTTTTAGGTAGGTCGAAGTGGACTTTGTTAGGTCAACACAATAGGCTAATTCCCATAAGAGAATTGATTATGCACGATACTTGGGCAAATATGATAATGAAAATTGCAAATATTACCTATTACCTGTTGCTTCCCCAACTAAAAATGGTGACTTAATGAAAATACCATGTGAAGGTATCAGATTAGAGAAGCAAACCTCCTGCAACATTGTGTAAACTCCTGCCATGCATGCTAAGCAAAATAGGCTCAGGCGCAAGATGAGAATTCAAATGCAGTAGCATAATAACAAAAGATGTATCACCAAATAAAGTGATTTCATCAGATTTGTTAATCCGGATGGCATCTTGGGGGAAGAAGTAGAGGGCACACAAGCATGTAGAACGACGAGTAATGTGTGCCGCAGCGTGACACGGATCAAGAATTGTAGGGAATACTGAAATTTGATCAGCAGCAGTTCAGATTACATGAAAACTGAAAACTGTCATGTACTCAGGTTTAGACTGTTTAGTCAACAAGGAAAAGGCATGTAGAAAGCATACTGTGCCCGATCCATGATACATGTCTCCGAATCTTTTTCAACAATGTTATAGTACTGATCCTTGTCTCTTTCTTTAGCAATATTGAGATCCTCCTGAACCTTTAGGAATTCAGACCTGTGTAACAAACATGTCAATTATAAGAAAGCATAACATGGACAGAAAAATAAGCAGAGTACATTGTTTTCTCTATATCTCAGTATTCAAATAAGAGTAGACCTTGTATTTCTCACCCCTGCAAATAATCCTTGAACCTGAAAATGAATATAATCAGTTAGTTACATGTATGAACTATGAACAAAAAAATAAGATTACAACTACAATACACCCGCACACTACAAGCCAGCAGCAGCACGCATAAAGCAAGCCACACACACACTACAACCTTCCCATCCTTGATTTACCAGCCGAACCCATGTCTCTGTTGTCCAAATCTATATCCATCAACAAAGGCCTCCTCTCTCTGAAAAAAACAAAGGCCAACAGAAACGATTGATTGTTTGTTGCCAACAAAAAATGGATGAATATATTCTTTCGTATAGTAAGCACCTTATAATTTATATACACAAAGCGAACCAATCTGTAAAATCCATCGGTGGCCATCAACCACACTCGAAACAGGCTTTCGCCCCCCTTTATAGATAAAGGCACAAACGGCCGAACCGATACATAGTGGTGAGGAAACCTTCCTACAAGCAGGTCGGAACGAAAAATAAAAAGGCACCGGGTGAGTGGCACAGGGCCACTAACCCAACGCCAAACAAGAAAAGCAGGAGAAGCCACCCCTAACACACTACAACCAAGACAACTGAAGAGGACCGGAGACGCGCCGCCAGGAGAAACCACCGTGCCACGAGTACCCGAACACACCGAGCCATCTCCGGAGAGGGCCGACTCATCGTCGAGACGCCCCCCTCGCTCCGGGCCGTGGAGCGCCGCTCCTGCCAAGAGACAGCAAGGACCGAGAACGGAGACCACGAGAACACGTCTATAAGATAGGCAAGCAACGAAACCACACCTCACCAGAGGCAAGGATGCACTAGGCCAACGAGTAGGCAAACCTGATGCCAAAAGCCAAATGCAACCGAGAGGAACCGAGGGTCCACAATGACGCCCTCAAGAGGGTGATGACACCGTGCGCCACCGTCATCGAGTCCGATATACGGACTAGGATTTTCACCCCGAACCCCTAGCACCTGTAGGGGACCCAAAACAACGCCCCCAAGAGGGAAACGACCTCCACAAATGTCGTCGTTGTCGGCGCCGGAGCGCAAAGCTTTCACTCGGACCCAAACAAGTGCCACACTGCCACCTGCGGACTCAAGGTTGCCGACCCAACCCAAGAGGGGGAGTCGCGGCTTCGCGCAAGGTCTCCAGATCCGGATCCAGACCAGGGGATCGCCATTGCCGAAGCCACGACGACGCCAGGGCCACCCGCCACCCCTCCCCTTGCTACCCACATAGCCAAGAGAAGGGGCCACCACCGCTGCCACGCTGCCTGCCGCAGAGCCACCCGTGCAGCCTCACCATTCAGGGCCGCCGCCCCGACATCCAAGACGGACCCACCACCACCATCGAAGCAACAAGATGACATAGACCAGACAGCCGGACACAGACAACGTCGAATCGGTCCCACCGTCAGTCAGGACCGGACATCCCCGATGCCGATCCACATGCAACGAGCCCCGCCTCGGCCGGGGGCGCGGATCATTGGGGTCAGCCAGCATCGTCGCCGGGGCAGCCCACTCAGACGGGCCACCGGAGTGGTGGGCCTCCATGGGCCGGATCTGGTCCAACCCTCGAGGCCCTCCGCAACCTAACCCTAGATCCACCACACCACCGGCCGCCGGAGGCACTGCACGCCGCTACGGCCGCCGCCAGCCATTGCCTGACCCGAGCCCTCAGTTGCACGTCAGTGTGGAGGGCGCCTCGCGTCACCCGAAGAAGCCAGCACGCCGGAGCGCCGGAACCTCCTGCCCGAGCACGCCGGGGCGTGACTCGCCGCCACCGCCACAAGCTCCAGCTCGCAGCCCGCCGTCACCCGCCACGCCCAACCCCGCCGCCGCACGCCAGCCCGCACGCACGCCGGGGTGCCACCGTCCACCGCTTCAGATCCGCGGTACAGCACCTCGCAGCCGCCGCGCCACCACCAGCCCACCCCGCCGCCATGCCACCACCACTATGTCCGCGCGCCGCCGGGAAGCGGGCAGGCCGCCACGCCGCCAAGCCCCGCGCGAGCTCAGCGCCCCCGCCCGAGCCAGTCGTCCCGCTCCGGCCGACCGCACGCGAGGGAGAGAGAAGCCCCGCCGCCGGCCACGGCGCAGAGCTTTGCCCTGGCGGATCCGGCCGGCGGCGGCGCCGGGGAGGAGAGGAGAGGGGGCGGAGGGAGGAGGTAGCGGCGCCGCCACCCGTGTCGCCCGCGGGGGACGACGCGGGTGCTGGGAAGGGATAAGTTTCCGGCGGCCATCAACCAAGCTACTGCCCAAAATCGACGACACCGCAACTTCTGGTCTCCGATGATCCACCTTGTCAGTTGACTTTGATCCTCGATGAGGGCCCCATGCGATGGGATGATGCTCAGGTCTCTCGTGCTCTAAAGGATCCATGCCTGGACCCTTCAATACTAATAAGCACATAAACATGTGAGCCAGCATGTTTTAGAAAGTCACATCAGCGTAAGTTTAGCAGGATGCTTAATTGCTTATACCTGAATTTTTTTTGAATAATGTTTATAAGCACCATTGTTTCCATCTTGATAAAGTAGAAGTGTTCCACTGTACCAATCATTTTCTGCACCCGGACATATAAATCTTAAAACCCTGTAACTTTTCAAACCATGTTAACAGGAAAAAATAAGAAACATTGTCAATGTCCAAATAAATATTTGTTGTTTTGGTAAACTTCAGAGAACAGGGCATGCCCATAATAGGGACTATCCTGCGCAAAATAGATGAGAGGCCAAAACTACGTTTAAGTGACCAAACTTGATAACCTCCCTTCATTTGTACATATTAATCTTTTGACTGGATGGTGTTTGTGTAAAACATTACCTCCTGCAAAAGCGAGAAGGCAGAAGGCAAACAACTCCAGGGTATATGAAGAGAGGATCTAGGCGAAACATTCGCACTGGTGCTTCATGCATACTACTCCTTTTCGAAGAGAAGCTTGACTCTCACATCCACCAATAGAGCATGACAGAAAATCAACAAGCAGCACAGCGTTAAACACAGAGGTGTTGGCTGCATATGATTCCATGGAAAATTATACGGGATTGCTAATTTTCATCCGGATGAAAATTATTGGCGTTCATCCGATTTCTCAGCCGTTCGATCTGTGTTCTGAGATTCGTTGCGAATTGAGCCGATCGCACTGGCTTTATCGGGCGCGCTCACTTTCTCGGGTGACCCGTTATCGCTTACGCCCGGTGTCTTTTTTCTTTTTTGAATTGTTTGCATTTTCGCCCCTGTAGCCGCCAGGTTCCCTTCCCCTTCCTCCTCGTTCCCTTGTCATTTTCAACACGCAACCAGAACAGAGTCGACAGAGAGAGATCCATGGCGATTTGGTGGTTCCCTGTTCGCTCGATTCGCTAGGTGGTGGTCAGGCACCCGACGTTCTCCCACCGGCTACTTCACGCCTGTCCGGTTGCCCATCCCCATCCCCTCCTCCGGCTCCCCCTCTGTCCGTGCCTGTTGTCTGCAGCATCTCTCGGCCGCCGCACCCACCTCCGGCCTCAGTTTCTCCCCGGCGATTTTCCTGGTCGTCGTGATTCGGTATGTTCGTCTATTTTTGCCTGGATCCTTATGTGTGCTGTTAGCTGTGTGTAGGATTTTATGGTCAGATCTATCCATTTTTGTCCGATTGTGTGGTTCATGTTGTTGTCTGGCATTGAATCTCGTACTCGCACCTAATTTTAGGGGTGTGCACTTATTGCCTGATTTGATCTGTTTGGCTGCTTGTATTCGGCCTGATTGAGTCTGTTGCCCCAAGTTGCCCAGCTGGTCCTTGTTGCAAATCAGCAGCAGAACCAGCCACTCCATCCGCTAAGCCATATTCAATGGCCTCTAGTAGCAGCCTCTAATTACAGTGGTCACTCCCCTGCTGTTGTGATCTACTGTGGGTCAGCAAATCAAAGCTAGAGTAGAGTGTCTTCAGTTTGTTTGGTGTTTCTTGGTTGTAATGTAGTTCAGTGTTAATCCTGCCTACATCAAGTGCTAGTAGGTGTTAATCCTGCAGGTAGCAAGTATTAAGGTTAAGTCTCCTGAATCTAACAACCTTAGGTTGGATCCAGGAGGGCTTTGGTATGTTTTGTATTTTCAGGAGGAATCGTAATTGTGCATGCAGTTTTTTAGTGTAGTATAATTGATGTTCAGGGGGGCTTCATGTGGTTTATGCTGTTAGATGCACTGCTCATCTTCAGGATTTACACTGTGCGAGATTGTTGTACTGGTTTCCATGTGCATTTCTCAATGGATTTACACTGTAATCCTTAGTGGATTTACAGTGTATTTAGTAGATTCTACATTGTAATTATCTTTTTGATTTACACCGTAATACTTAGTGAATTTACACTGTATTTTTCTTAGTAGATTTTACACTGTAATTATCTTTTGGAGTCACACTGTAATCCTGAGTGGATTTACAGTGTATTTTCTTAGTGGTTTTACTGTAATTCTATTTTGGATATTGCAGTGTAATTCTTAGTGGATTTTTAGTTGTAATTCTAAGGAGATATTTTCACTGTAATTCTCAGTGGGGTTCCACTGCAATTTCCACTTTTTTAGCTGAAATTCCAATTAGATTTACAGTGCAAATCCTGTTCCACTGATGTCCTCAGTGGGTTTTACATTGTAGCTGATGGACTGTAATTCTCAGTGGTTTTCCACTGTAAATTTTGTGCTATTGTAATGCATTTCAGCAGTTCTAGCATAACGATCCATTAGACTACTTGATCCACTAGCACTGCCATGCTTCTACTAATAATCACAACCACCACCTTGACAACTAAAGTGTTTATTACACACTAATTTCAGTGAATTTTTCATCGTAATTTCAGTAGTGTGCAACTTAGAGTGATTTACTCCGATTTTTCCAGTGTTTTCTAGTGTGACTTTATAGTGATATTTTGGGAGTGTAATTCTTAGTGCATTGTGCAATGTATCTTAGTGGTTTTTTACAGTGTAATTCTCAGTGTATTCACACCGTAATTCTTATTGTTTTTCACTGTGTATATCTTAGTGTCTTTGTACTGTACTGTACTTTATGTTTTGATGGATTTTTTCACTGGATATTGTATAGGACTTTGTCTTGCAACTGCTGATTGCGTTTAGCTCATTTTATATGTTTTCATAGATTTATATTGTTGTCATGCTTCTTGCTAATATAAGTTTTTATTTTTGCAGGGTGTTTCATATACCTGATAAAGTGTTATTATTTTGTTAGTTCTTTTTTCCAGTTTATTTTGTAATTTATTTCATCAGAATCACTATTTATTTTTTGTGTAATCACATGATTATATTTGATTGTAATTGTAATATTTTTTGAGTTGTTCATTTAGTCTCTTTTCACCTGTGTTATGGTAATCAATCGTATGCCCTTTGTAATAAGCTATTTTTCATCTTAGCATGTTACCCTTTTATGGAAGTTTTTTGTATTCTTTCGATTTAGGTCATGTGTTTTTTTTATTGCGGTGTGCTAGCTTGAACTCCTTTTCATTTTCTTTATGTATTCTTATTTTCTTCCCCTATGTCATGTATTGATTTTTCTTTTCTTATGGTTCTGATGAAGTAGTTATTTGAATTGGTGCAGGAGTGCATTCTGAATAACAACAACCCAAAGACCAGGAATCCGGACATTGTCCGTAATGCTTTTGAGGGCGCTTGCAGCGCTTATCTCTGGTGGAGATCGAACTTTGTATGTTCAAGTTCTCTCTCTTTATCTTTTGTTTGTGTTCATGCTTTTTTATTATCTGTTACTGATTTTATTATTTTTATTTTTATCTTTTTTATTCCAGTTGTACTTCCCGTACTTCCCTATTGGTCTCGATGAACACTGGTTCTCGTTTGTCGTCTGTATGAAAGATAGAGCTTTTGTGTTTCTTGATTCGGCGTTTGGAGAAAACTCAACGTATCACATAGATATCCGTGATGTGCTGGTAATTTTTCTGCAAGCTTGTCTTTAATGCTCGCGGTTTCACTTTTCTTTTTGATGTTTTTACTGTGTTATTTTGTAGTTGTGCCAAATTCATGTACCACACGGATAGTTTTTAATGCTCCCGATTTTTGTTCTAGTCCTTTTGTTCATTGTAGTTAATCTTATTGGATTTACAGTGTAATATATTTCTAGATTTACAGTGTAGATTCTTCACTGTAATTAACTTTGTTCGCATTTTTACTGGGTAACTCTCATTGGATTTACACTGTAATTCTCTTATTGGAATTTACAGTGGAAGTCTCAGTGTATTCACACCGTAATTATTTTAGTGGTTTTTACTGTGTAAATCTATTTGGATTTACATTGTAATTCTTTTATTGGATTTTTGCAGTGTAAGTCTCAATGGATTCACACCGTAATTCTTTAGTGGTTTTACTATGTAATTCTATTTGGATTTACACCGTAAGTCTCAGTGGATTCACACCGTAATTCTTTAGTGGTTTTACCATGTAAATCTTAGCTCCATTGTACTATAATTCCACTCATAGTTCTTTATCTTCAATGCACTTATTTTTGTTTTCTTCAGTAAATTGGTTTGGTATGTTTTCCTAACTTTTAGTTCCAACACAGATTCATAATTTCATCGGGCTTTGAGATGAGCATGTGACTCCTATGATGCATAAAAGGATTAATTTTGAAGCGTTTGATGTGTTATACCCAGCTGTTCCTAAGCAAGATAATCGGTATTATGTTTTTGCCTTTAATGTTTTTGTTTTATTTTATATAGACTGTATGAAAGCTTCTTTTCTTATTTGTGTTCTTTGTAACTTTTCAGCCATGATTGTGGTGTCTTCACATTCAAGTATATGGAGATATTCACACCAAGAACTCAAATGGCAAACCTTTTCTCTAGTGCAGACATTGCAAAACTTAGGATCAAATATGCAAATGAGATGTTTTTCAGCCCCTTGAACAACTGCGACAAGTCTCTTGTCACTGATTTCTTTCTTGATGTATGTTCTTATTTTCCTTGTCATCTGTTACATTTTCGTTTCCTCCTCTTTAGTTTTTCTTTTTCTTCTACTAATCTAGGTCTTACATTGTACATTGTACATATTTTACATTGTCCTTTTTAATGCATCTTACATTGTATTTCATAGTGGACATGGTGGAAATTACAGTGGTTATTAGTGGATTTTACACTTAATTTCTTGGTGGTAATATCATTGTAATTATACTACTTTTTGTCAATGTTCTTTCTAGGTGACATCATTTAGGTCCTCTCCTCCTTTGTTTGCTTTAGGTGTTTTTTTCTGTCCGGACATGCAGTAGTTGTGTTTCTTTGATTTCCTTCTTTAGGTGATTTTCTATCCGGGTTGAAATAGCTGTGGACCCGTTAGTCTGTTTAAAAAGGGGACACACAAAAAGAAAGAGCCAGCAGACAAGGGACACAGGAGAGGGGACAAGTGTCATCCTTTAATTGGGTGGAAAATTTGGATGAAAGCGAATTGCTTTTCATCCGGATGTAATTTAGACACTCCCAAATTATATCCAAGCGTGACTCTCACGCAAGACACCGATACGTGCAGGGTCTCACGAAAAGAGGCATAGGTCGCGGCGGAGCTTGGCCGGAGTGGAGGTGAAGACGATAACAACTCATCGATTCATTGGAAGAAAACCAGCGGCGTGAGAACGTACACGCACCGGATACAATTACGAACTCGTGCTTGCAAAATGATAAACTATGTCGATCGATTCTTGCGGTGCAGGGCAGGCATATCGAAGCAATGCAAATTAAACGACCTGATTAAGCACATTACATGAGAATACACATGACGGATGCTGAAGTGAGAAGATCGTCTAAGTTCCTTCCTACCACTGCATGGGAGTGGTTCAGCCCCCACATCTGCACACATGGACAGAGCAGTCGTTGTGCCGAGCAGCTGCGCTCATCCGGCGACGACACAACCAACGCTGTACAGGCGACCTGCACCAGCGAAAAGCCTCCTCGATAGCTTGCTGCCATCGAAGACACCTTGTGGAGAAATAGGGCATTGCTAAGTGTGAAATCATGCGGCAGTACATGATTGCACAAATAGATGGAGAACACTTGCATAGCTATTGCATTCTCTATTCAATTCAACTGAATCAGTTCTCTGAAAAGACTAAACACATGCATGCATATCTCTGAAAAGACTAATCAGCACATAAGAACTCAGCTACATGGGGTCAGCATAAATCGAAGGTTCTAATGGGAGCACCGTAACGCAGCCATATTACCAATCAAAGATGCAAAAAAGGAGTAGGAGTATACTTCGGTGTGTGGAAGTGGAAGGGCATGGCGACGTGCTTGTCCGCATCCCCTCCTTACGCTCGTCGTCGTCCTCGCCAACCCCAGTTTGCAGTGGGCGCGCCGCTGGCAGCATGGAGTCTCGTCCTCCCGGCGCCGCTGTGCGTTGAAGCCCTATCGGGAGATCCTCCTCCACCTAGATGCACCCGCATATGGCGGCGCCGGCCGAGGTGTGCGTTCCCATGTCGTGCTCCTTGCGTCAGGGACGGCGTGGGATTTGATTGGGAGAGAAGGAGCGGCTGCCGGCCGGGAACCCTAACGAGCACAAGAGGGTTAGGTGAGAATCGTGGATATTTGTCAGCGCCGCCATCTAGGTCTCGCCATGGTGTGAGGATACGAAATTTGCATAGAAGGATCTGATTTGCATAGAAGGATCCGTCAATTTCGGTATGTTGGAAAAAAAAAAACAAGAAAAAGACCAGCTGGGAGGTGGGTATGCGCTGAAAAAATCGGCGGGAAGGTGCGCTTGCGCTGAAAAAAAAATCTGTGGGGGGAGGCTAGAGACTTCGATCGATGGATGGGGGTACGAAGCGAATGACGTACCAACTCCTCCTTTAGGAGTAGAGAAGATAAGGCCTTGTACAATGGTAGATGCTTAGGTAGGTGCTTAGAAAATAAAACCGGGTTTTTTTGAAGCACCAGTGCCTATTTCTACAGGAGAGACGCTTAACTAAGCGTCTACACTGTACAAATAAGCACCGGTGCTTAAGGAAAGTCTGGTTTATTTTCTTAAGCACCTCCCCTAAGCACCTTGCATTGTACAAGGCCTAAGTGTTCTCCTAACACTGCGGTGGGCGTGCTACGATTGCGGCTTAGGTCTTGTACAATGCAAGGTGCTTAGGAGAGGTGCTTAGTAAAATAAACCAAGCTTTTCCTAAGCATCAGTGCTTATCTCTATATGATGGGTGCTTAACTAAGCGTCTATCCTATCCAAATAGGCACCGGTGCTTAAGAAAAACCGGTTTATTTGTTTAAGCACCTCTCCTAAGCACCTTGCATTGTACAAGGCCTTATAATTATCCATGGGCGAGGTTCCCTCGACTTGGCGAGCCCCATGGTTCAGCAAATGGTGGGCATGGATGTGGCATTCTGCCATCCGGGAGTGACGTGACTTGGCGGCGGCTACTCTTGCCTTTTTCAAGTGGTCTTCTGTCGGTGTTATGGCCCGTTGTGGGTTTCTGAGCGTGCCTTGCGTGGTCTCTCAACGCAATCTTGGCTAGTGTTCTTTTAACATCACAATCTTGACTAGTGTTGCTCTTCAAAGGTGTCGATGGATGGTGCAATTTCAGCTACGTTGTGCAGTTTTGTTAGCCACGGCCACCGCCGCGTGCTCCCCTGCTATGCTCTAACCTTCTGATTAGTAGAAACTTGTACAACCACTAAAAAAGTATAAAAAAGGTTGAAACTTGTTTAAACTTCTTTTTTAGATGGTATAATCGGCCCTTTATAAAGGACCGGGCTGGCTGGCCCAAGCAGCAAGAAGGCCACCTATTTCTACACTTCCAGCCTGCCCCAAAAAAAGTTCCTTTTATACTATCTCACCCGAGCCGCAGCCATCGATCCAAGGGTTTTCTTCGCTCAAAAAGCAGATCGGCGGTGGAGGTTAGGAGAATCGAAGCGTAGGAGAGGGTCACGGAGGAAGGGCGATGGCGACCAGGATGTCAAAGGAAGAGCTGACGGCGTATCAGCCGAGGCCGGGGGTGCGCTGTGAGCAGGCGGCGGCGGAATTCTTGGCCAGGAGGAAGAAGGAGATGGAGTCAGAGCCTGAGGAGTCCCGCACCGACCAACACGCGTACGAAGCAGGCCTCTACCGCGTCTTCTGGGAGCAGATGTACGGCATGAACGGCTCCAGCTACGAGGACATCAGTAAGCAGCCTCCGACCTAATTCTTTCCTGGCCTTCTAGATTTGATTATTTTATAGGTATCCTTCTAGATTTTACTAACTATCCAACATTCCCATAACCATTAACTGGTAGGTCATAGCGTGTCTTTTCCTACTTCGTTCGTGCCTCTGCTCAGATCCACGTAATAGAAATTTCACCTACCGTAGCTGATCATGGCAGTGCTTGACCCTATATATCATGTAACAGTTTGTACATACCCATACGGAAAGCACCCATAAAACTGGTTTACATTACAGTTTTTTCGAAAAAGAGAAAAAGGCAATTTTCAGTTAAAGTGTTTTGCTAACAGCTCTGTACCAAGCATTGATGATTTCTAAACTCCAATCATTTTGATGAAACTGATAAAACAAAAACCATCCTTTGGACTTGCATATTTGTCTCAAAAAGAGCTTGTTAGGCCAATAACCGGCCAAGGTGTTTTCTTTGGCTATAATAAACCATATCCCATGAATTACCAGTACCACTTTCCATATGCTTACAAATCTCTCATGATTAATACCATAGATCACAAAACTATACATTCTGCACAAACAAACTACAACCTGTAATAACTGATCTGGAAATATATATATATTCAAATAAAATGATCAAAATTTACAGGTACGAAACGGAATGGTATCCTCCATACAAGGAACTTCACTAAATAATTCATGTTTTACGCCTCCAGCATTCACCATGCCCTCCAGCATCACTTCCTTTCAAACATAGCCGCTCCAACATTAATATGTCTTTACTTTTGAGTAGTTATCCTTTAGTACCAATGCTTCAAGCTCGATTAAATGTTTTTCTTGCCAACTGCTTCCAGTAGTTATCTTCCTGCTAGTGAAAAGAGCCAACCAGACCAGTGTGTGTCCAAGCTTCAGAGAGAGACAGCCCAAATACACTGCCAAAGAGAAGAAAAAACTGCAGAAAAAAACAAGACTGATCGACCTGAGCAACAGATTGTAGGAAAGACAAAAGCAATCTCTGTTCTTTCTGAGTTGAACAACTCCTTCCAAAGCAAACGGTCAAGCTGGCTGTAGGAAGGAACACGCAGAAACATCCCAAGAAAAGGGCATTAGTAAAAACTAAATAAAAAGCCTATATATGAACATGAGGGGTTAATGCTTCAGGAGTTGAGAGAGTAGATGGGAAGGAGAAGCATACCTAGAGAAATTCACACCGTCATGTCAGTTTTGGTTGAGATGGATAATGATAAGCAGTATCCGTGGTACACTAAATAGTACAAACACATGAGAGATAAAATTCACCTTGTCTTCGACTCTTCAGCTAAATAAAATTGTTCTTCCTCTCTTCTTTCTTCGATTTGTATACAGCACAGATTAGAAAATCCATATATTAGCAAACTAAAATGCGAATGAGGAAGGAAGCAAGAGAGAGAGAGAGAGAGAGAGAGAGAGAGAGAGGGAGAGAGGAGCATCTAATTCAGATTTGTCTTTGGCTAGCTGCATCCTCATGCCACATCATGTGTGTGCTTGACCTTCTTAATGTTGCTGGTTGTTTTGGTTTGGTATAGGTGTTGACTGCGAAATGTAAACTTAGACCTTTTATCTCGTAATTTCCAATCTAATTGCTTGCTGATCGTGTGCAAGAAATTAAGCAAGGATCAAATTAAGTGAGACTAATTTGTAAAATCAAAATTTCAGCGGTGATCCCTCCCATGGCTTTTACTGATCATGGCTGCAAGTTTGCCCGCGTCCAGTCCACTATACAGATTTTTTCCGTCAAAGTCGAGGAGACAACAGGAGGGTTGAAGTGGCCCTTGCATGTCTATGGTATGGTCGCGGTCCGTGACGTTGTTGATCACAACCGAAATGTTATCTTCCATCGTGAAAGGGATAACTGCCAAATCATTACCACAAAGGTTCGTTTATACTTTCATCCATGAACAATATCTCTATTACAAGAGTACAATTATGCGATTGTTTAGGAGATCGAAACCTTAAAGTATAGCGTTTTTCGTAGGCTGTAATAAGATCAAATAAACATATTGCTAAGATGAAATAAACATGTAGTTACTCTGATTGTTATGTATAATATTAACTTGTATAACCTTTTTGGCTTCATTAAGATGAAATACACATAATCTTAAGTTCATCGGCATTGAGTTGCTGTAATGTTTTGTACTTGTACGCCGAATTCATATGGTTTAAGTGAAATACACATAATCTTCTTTGCATTAGTAACTTATTATTGTTTGTTTAGAATAGTTTCTTTCACCCTTTAAAGTTCTTGATGATTTAAACATGTTTCCTAACCCAACTCTAAATTCGGTCAAATTCTGCTCATGAGTCATGACAGGTTACTTTTTCTGTGCGCTAGCTTCTCATTTAAGTTAGTATGATTAAGTTCCACATGATAAATGAGTTGTTTATCTGTGGACAAACTCTCTCAACCGTAGAGCAGTGACTACAACAATCTTGTGTGTTATCTTAGGAATTCCATGCTGAATCATAGCTTAATCTGTTTGTGCAATGCTATTTTTCCATATTTGATAGTTCTTTTGTGTTCTCTTCTTATTTCTTACTTGAAAGTCGTTTATCATTCCTTGTGAATCGGCCTTAAGATGTTTAGTATACACCTGAACAATACGGGTGCTTCCAATCTATTATTTCCTCCCATATTTTGTGCTATTCACCTGAAATGATGCACCTTCATTCAATTTATACACCGCTTTGTCACTGCTGTTTTGTGATGCTTATTAATATTCACCTCTTCTTTATCATCAGTCAACTTATTATTGCTTGTTTAGATTAGATTCTTTGACCCCCTTTAAGGTTCTTGATGATTTAAGCATGTTTGCTCTTGGTCAAATTCTGCTCATCATTGGTTACATTTTGTGTTCTAGCTTCTCATTCAATTTATTAGAATTAAGTTCCACCGTATAAAAGAATTGTGTATATCCATGTACTAACTCTATCAAATAGAGTTGTCACATTCCACTCTAGTCTTTGAGTCTTATTAATGATGGATGATGAAACATTGTGATTATTTATTTAGTTACATGTTGCATGCAGGATCCATACTTGGCACTAACAGGTCCCACCCGGGGTGTTGTGGTGTCTGTTAAACCTGTGTACTTTGATGTTGATCTTAAAGTAAAAGGTGACAGGGAGTCTGAAGACAAAGATTTAAGCTTTCTGGCAGCCTGTTACAGCAGTAACGGCCCATGGAGATCCTGTTTGTTTGATCAGTCTTGGACCAGCAAGCTCAGCACACTGAAGTTTACTTTTGGCCACTTGGTTGATTCGGTGGAGGCCACGGTGAGTGTGAAACTCATTGGAGGGACGTGGCCACATGGCTATCGGGGTGTCTTCACTGCCGAGACGTCCGGTATTCCAGACAAGTCCGTGTTGCTGCTGGATTCTCGTGATGACAAACTGCCTGTTGATGGTGATCGCCAGGTGAAGTTTTCACGTCGTGTTGCTTGCGTTGAGCTTGTTCCTTTGGATGGGCTTTGTGTGCCTAATCTGAGAGTATCGGTAGAGGCAGTGCGTATCAAAGGGAAGAATGAAAAGGGGGAAGCAAAGAAAAAGAATGATAGGGTGAAGCTTGAGGTTGATTTTCTGCCCAAGAAAAGGGGTAGAAGCCGGGAGATGGTAGAAGTTCTCTCGTGTGAGATGGAAGTGGAGGTTGCGTGGTCTCTTATGTCGACCTTCAAGGCCACCTATAAGAGGGCCATCGAAGATCATCTGGAGAGTCTAAGTTTGATTTAGATGCTGGAGGTGTAGTGGCCGTGTTAAGTAACTGTCTGTTGAAGCTATGACTGTCTGTATCTATGTTATCATGTGGCATGTATGCACTTAGTAAGCTAGTAGTGTAGTGATGAATGTTTAGTGTATGCAGTGGAGTATAGTAGTTAAATTTGGTGTATTGACTAAGCTGAAGTATGTTGGAGCAGTAACTAAGATGTACTACTGTGCTTTAGTATCAGGTGGTGGCATGTATGGATAAAGTTAATTGATTCCCTCGGTCTCTGTGCATTATTATTACTATTATATCACATGCTGGTTATTGAGTATGGTGAAATGTGTCCGTTGTACAGAATGCCTGGACTAGTTTATAGAGTTAATTACGCCTGTGATATATGAACTTGCAGTCGACGTACAAAAGTATACCAAAACTTGAAAAATGTTACAAAATGTCAAACAACCTCTGCTTAGGGTACGTTTGGATACATTTCCATCTTGTGCCGTCAACCCTCCGTTAACCGAGCCTATATGGCATACGCCAGTGGGCCCATGCGCTATACCTGTATGTGGGTCCCACCTGTCAATTGAAAGGAAAGAAAGAAATTGAAACGCAAAAACGGTGTGCTGGCAGGAATCGAACCCCAATCAGTGCTAGACGCGAGGGGAGGTAGCCAGTACACCAACAACCATTCTTGCTCAAGTGCAATGCACTGGCGTTTATATATACTAGCAAAAGCGTCCGTGCGTCGCAACGCAAGAAAAAAAATCATAATTTTCAATGGCCATGATCATATTTTGCTGCATCACTGAGATACACTATCACTCTCAATTTCGTGAGATCATGAACAGTTTTTTTAAACTCGTGCACATATTTGAAATCGTGAACAAAATACTATTAGAAATTTCCGAACATTTCTTGAATTTATGAACATTTTATGCTATTTGCAAGCATTTTTTAAAAATTGTTAACATTATATAACAATTTTCCTGAATTGGCACACATATCTAGAATCGACGAACATTATTTAGAAATTTGGTGGAATAATTTTTGAATTCCGCAAACATTTTATTGATTTTGACAAACATTTTTTTGATTTAACGAAGATTTTTGGAAATGCATAATCATTTTCTGAATTAGCGAACATTTTAAGAATGAGTAAACTATTTTGTAAGTCATGAACAGTTTTTTTTTTTTTTGCCAAACGAGCTCCATGGAGCTCGGTCTTTGCAACTCCACACTCAATAATAATAGTACTACTGCTCCTAGTTTGTTGGAAAGAAAATTGTCTACTTTCGGTCAAATTTGTTACAGTACTACCCAAATAGTAATAGCTAGACTATTTTAGGAGTTCATGAGATTACATGATGCATACCTAGTAACATCCATGGAGACACTTGATGAGACACCCGGGGTTGAAAGCATGCAGATCACCATGCTAGTACAGAAAAGATGCAAATGCTCAGATTCATCTTCTCGATGAACAGCGACATCACTAATGCATTGTAATTTCAGTGCAGTGTTTTTGATTGGAGGGACGTTCCACCAGATTTGGTTCTCTCCAAAGCAGAGCAAGTTTGGTACTTTAGGTTGTGTTTGCCCTGCAACTGCAAGTTTGGTTGGAATTGGAACAATATCTGCTACCATGATAACTATCGTCAGGGAAGATATTCTATTGTTGTTATGACTAAGATGGTTTAAACTCAGATATAATACTTGAAATTGATGACATGTATACTAGTTCATGTGATCATTTTTTTCCGCCTCTGGTGTAGTTTGCAACGAGTTATTCTGCGGCCTTCAGTTGATCATAAGCACATGTACATGTATATATTTTAATTTGTGCACTATTTTACAGGTAATAATATGCTCAAGAACAGAGTTGAGATGACAAATCCAGGACTAAGAGTAACACACAAGCACTAACAAAGTCCATTTCCTTCATTAGTGTACGTACAACATACTGCCTCTCGTTTCCCTTTGCTCCTATATATGTTGTCTATCTGCAGTTCTGCGTCGCGTACAAAAGACAAAGAATATATCCTCTCAAACAACTCATAAAAAGGAAACAAACTGCTCCCGCCGCCGCTGCTTCGGCGCGCAGCAGGTTCAGTGCACTATGTATATGTAGAGCTAATGTACTCGCTGTATTCAACTCTGTCTTTCGGCATCATCTCTGCAGTTTATGGAAGAAGAACCACACCTCTCCGTTGCGACAATGCCCGCTGTCCAAACCGGACCATGTAAATGAGTTACTCGCTCCTCGGCCTCGGACCCTTTTTGCACCTGGACTAGAATCACCGGCGAACACCGGTCGATAAATTATAAGGCATTGTACAGATGAGCTGTGAACCTTGGAAGTTAATCCCGGGCTGCCTTGTTTCTCCATGCAGCGATGGGCTTCGGAAGGCTGTCGAAGAGCGGCTTCGGAAGGCTGTCCAGGAGCATGATCTGGAGAGGCAGAGCGAATGCGTCTGGTTTCAGGTTCCACTTGCTCCTCAGCCACACCGAAGCGATGTTGTTGTCTGAGTCCTGGAACTCCGGGGTGCTCGAGGATTTCCTGACGGCGAGCAGGCCATCGCCATACGAAGGCACCAGCCCGGCCGCTACGAGATCCTGCTGGCTGTTGTTCATGTCCGGTCGGCTTCCCGACTTTGGTCTCAGCGCCAGGCCTTCCCCGTTCCTCGGCAGCAGGCCACCACCATTGTTGTCCTCCCTCATCGTTGTCAGCTCAAGATCGGCCTTCTGGCGCCGCCTTATCTGCTTCTCGGCGTCATCGGTCTCCCAGCTGGCATCCCCGTTTACAACAGGGAAGCCGGTCGATATGCTTCTCGCTTTCCTGTGCTGGCCTGGATGTTCGTTCAGATTCAGAAACCAGCAGAAAACACAGGAAATCCTGATAATCATCCAAGCAAGCAAACAGGGGATGGTTTCCTTTACCTTTGACAGCCGTCGCCATTTCGGCTGCTTCGTCTGGCAGGTCCCGCTTGGGAGGTGGCGCGAGGCCGTAGTACCCCTGCAGCAAGCTCATGGACGGCGAAACCGTGCTCCGCGGCGGTTTCAGGAACGGGTCCAAGGCTGCATTTTTGGGAGGCCGGCGTGTAGTCCATTCCCTGAAACGAATCATACTGTCATCGCATATAATAAAGCATGAAGTGTACCGGCCAGCAAGGAAGTCCATCACTGATCTTGTTCAGATCCAAGTGTACCAGCAGAGAAGTCCACCGATGATAATATTCAGGCTCGGCGCACTAGTCAGCACTCACATCACATGGTGTGATCATTAAACAAGAAATGCCATCTAGGGAAGTACTATGATTGCATAATATATGGCGTCGATGAAAATATGCCTACCTCTAGAATAAAATTCAGCTGGAGAAAAGAATACACTTGCTACAATCCTACTTACGTTTCTGTCGGTGCCGCCATGATACTGTTCACTTGTGATTATGTTTTTGTAACTATATGACATGTGTGATGTGGGCACTGGGCGGTGAGTGCAACTGCGCAGGCATGTGGAGTGCCACACACCTGTCATGCGTCCACAGGCAAGATCCCAATTTCTTCCTTTGCGCGTTGGCTTTCTGCGGATGTTCCCACCACCACCAACAGTCAATCCACCACCGTGCCGAGTGGGCGAAGACCGGCCGGCCCCTTTCCCTTTGGAAGGTTCAGAGAAAAGCAGAGCACATTTGGCATTGGCCACTTGCCACTACCAAAAGTGTCGATGTCAATGTAGGTGTGCATCTCTGTCGATGGTCAACAGTGACCGGAAGTGTGTGTGTGTTTGTGTTTGGATTTCAGCCTAACCTGCCTACCTCGCTGGATTTTGACCTGATCATGGTGGGACATTGCCAAATTCTAAGCTGAAAAAAGGGGAATAGTCTGTGCCAAATCTAAGCTGTTTACAGAAATTTTCCCCTGGAATTGGTCAGGAATCAGAACGAGTCGCCGGGTCACGCGTTCGGACGAGACGGGGGAGTGAGACGGAGAAAATTTAATCTAATCGAAGGGGGAAGGAGGAAGGCAAGGGGGTACCTTGCGGCGGCGGCGGCGGCCGGCGAGGAGGAGGGAGGGGAATGTTGGGCGGGCGGGTGGCGGCCCGGGAGCGGGATCCGCAGCGTCTTGTGCGCGAACATCTGCAGGTCGGCGGTGAGGCCGTTCACCCGCTTCACGTCAGCCACCTGCACACGAACCAACGAGCGATGGGAACGGCGTCGTCAGAGAACAGAGATCATCCACCCATCCATGCGCGCGGCGGCGTGTCGATCGGAAAAGAAATCCAGGGAAGGGGCGGGCGGTGCGTTTAATTCATTAATAAATAAAAAGATTACCTCGACGCCGTACTTGATGGCGACGCCGGCGAGCGTGTCGAAGCGGCAGACGCGGTGCAGGATGTAGCGGCCGCAGGAGGACATGGGCGGCGGCGTGGGCGACTGCTCCGCCGAGGCCATGCTGGCGGCGCCCCAGCGCTGGGCGCCGGCCCCGAGGAGGACGATGGCGTCGTCGACGTCCTCCTCCCGGCGGGGGACGGGGAAGGGTGGAAAGGGGGAGGGCGCCGCGTGGACGCCCATGGCTCGCTCGCTCCGTGGCCCTCGCCCGATCCGGCGCCTATTATTGGGTCGTCGGTGGCGAGCGAGCGAGCGAGCGAGCCAGCCGCGGGAGGCGAGGCGAGGCGAGACGGGAGACGCGAGAGTGGAAAGAAATAAACGCGAGGCGAGGCGAGGCGAGCGGCGCGCGCACCCGAGAGCTCTTGTCACTCGATCGGATTCGATTCGATTCGATTCGGTCACAGGTTGGGTTGGTTCGGGTGCACGCACGCGCACGGGATGAGACGACCCGGCTCCGGCTCGGGCTCGTGGCGTCGCGTGATGGCGTCGGCTTCCACGCGTCTGAACCGATCATGTTGCTGGCTGGGTCCAAACACGCCAACACAGCCGGAAGCAACGTGTTTCCTATTTTACTCTGTTTTCTGCACTCGAGCGGCGGTCGTATCATGACGCCACCACCTCCTCCGTCTTTTCCGTTTTGGTCGGTCAACCACGCGAGCGGCTCCAGCGCCATTCCGGCGAGCGGCTCCGGCCGGCCTTTGGGGTGCGTGCGTGCGTGCGTGACAAAGGCGCGGCGATGGTTGCCGCAGCGGCAGGAATCGGGGAGCGATTGGAGGGGCTGGCTACGCTACGCCTTACGCGTGTTGGCGCTCTGTTGGCCGTCTCGACCGGTCACTGTTGTCGGCCCTGTGCGCTGGTCTTGAGACATGTGCTCTGTAGCTTTTCTGGATGCACCTCCGACGTCCACATTGCCCGACCGTCGGTGCATCCATAGCTGGCCACCCTTACCTCCTAGCCTTCCCTTCCCTTCCCTTCCCTTCCCTTCCGGCGACACTAGAGTGGGCTGGCTGGAAACAAACTGGACATGGGCGACTCTCATGCATGAAAGCGCAGCAGCCCTTGTGCCTCTTTTTACTGTGGGCAGGTAAATTTAGGCGACTGCTCCCACCTTCCTCTCGGTACCAACACACCTACCCGTCGTCGATCCCCTCCCCCCCCCCCCTCCCCCCCCCCCCCCGCGTGGCGAAACTGTTTCACGCCAGCAGCCCAAAGCTCTCTCCCTCTTCCGCACCCCAATGCCTTTTCCCCTTCGTTCGTCCCGCGCCTCTCCCGTGAGAGGTCGGGCAAACCCTAGCCGTCACCCTTCACAGGCCCCCCTGCCAGCCTCGCGCAAAGCCCGGCTGACGTTCATGGCGGCGGGGATCTCTTTCCCTCCTCTAACGGTTGGTCACAATGCGGGGCGTGGACACACGACAAGGACTCCTTGCTTAGCGCGGGGCATGGCGACGGCGGCCGGCGTGCAGTGATGCACCGGGGCCGCGGCGACTGCGGGGCGACGGAGTAGGCAAGCTGCGGGATCGGGGGCCCTGTGGTCTGGCTCGGGTGGGCACCCTCGTGGCGGCCTGGCCTTGATCTAGATCTGGCACTGCACGGCCGACGTGGGCTGCGGGCCGGAGGTCGCGGCCTGACCTCCTGGCGGCCATGGCTGTCGGCAGAGGGGGTGGGCGCTGCGGGCGCGTGCTGGTGGCCCGGTCCCTTCTCTAACTGTGGTTGCAGTCGCGGCGCGAAGGTGCGACTCGAGGTTGTCAATTGCTTAGGTCGGCTGTGCTGTCTCCTCGTGCCTCCGGTGGGCGGAGGGGGTGGGCGCTGCGGGCGCGTGCTGGTGGCCCGGTCCCTTCTCTGACTGTGGTTGCAGTCGCGGCGCGGAGGTGCGGCTCGAGATTGTCAATTGCTTAGGTCGGTTGTGCTGTTTCCTCGTGCCTCCGGTGGGCGGAGGGGGTGGGCGCTGCGGGCGCGTGCTGGTAGCTCGGTCCCTTCTCAGACTGTGGTTGCAGGCGCGGCGTGGGGGTGCGGCTCGAAGCAGTACATTGCTTTGGTCGGCTATGCTGTCTCCTCGTGCCTCGTGTGGGTGGAGGGGGTGGGCACTGCGGGCACGTGCTGGTGGTCCGGTCCCTTCTCTGACTGTGGTTGCAGGAGCGGCGCGGGGGTGCGGCTCGAGTCTGTCCATTGCTTTGGTCAGCTGTGATGTCTCCTCGTGCCTCCGGTGGGCGGAAGGGGTGGGTGCTGCGGGCGCGAGGTGGTGGCCCGGTCCCTTCTCTGACTGTGGTTGCAGGCGCGGCACGAGGGTGGGCGCTGCGGTGCGTGTTGGTGGCCGGGTCCCTTCTCTGACTGTGCTTGCAGGCGCGGCGCGGGGGTGCGGCTCGAGGCTGTCCATGGCTTTGGTCGGCTGTGCTGTCTCCTCGTGCCTTCGGTGGGCGGAGGGGGTGGGCGCTGTGGGCGAGTGCTGGTGGCCCGGTTCCTTCTCTGACTGTGGTTGCAGGCGCGGCGCGGGGGTGCGGCTTGAGGCTGTCCATTGCTTTGGTCGGCTGTGTTGTCTCCTCGTGCTTCCGGTGGGCGGAGGGGATGGGCGCTGCGGGCGCGTACTGGTAGCCTGGTCCCTTCTCCGACTGTGGTTGCAGGCGTGGCGCGGGGTTGTGGCTCGAGGCTGTCCATTGCTTTGGTCGGCTGTGTTGTCTCCTCGTGCCTCCGGTGGGCGGAGGGGATGGGCGCTGCGTTCGCGTGCTGGTAGCCTGGTCCCTTCTCCAACTGTGGTTGCAGGCGCGGCGCGGGGGTGCGGCTCGAGGCTATCCATTGCTTTGGTCGGCTGTGTTGTCTCCTCGTGCCTCCGGTGGGCGGAGGGGGTGGGCACTGCAGGCACGTGCTGGTTGCCCGGTCCCTTCTCTTACTGTGGTTGCAGGAGTAGCGCGGGGGTGCAACTCGAGGCTATCCATTCCTTTGGTCGGCTATGCTATCTCCTCGTGCCTCCGGTGGCGGAGGGGGTGGGCGTTGCGGGCGCGAGCTGGTGGCCCGGTCCCTTCTTTGACTGTGGTTGCAGGCGCGGCGCGGGGGTGGGCGCTGCGGGTGCGTGCTGGTGGCCCGGTCCCTTCTCTGACTGTGGTTGCAGGCGCGGCGCGGGGGTGGGCGCTGCGGGTGCGTGCTGGTGGCCCGGTCCCTTCTCTGACTGTGGTTGCAGGCGCGGCGCGGGGGTGCGGCTCGAGGCTGTCCATGGCTTTGGTCGGTTGTGCTGTCTCCTCGTGCCTCCGGTGGGCGGAGGGGGTGGGCGCTGCAAGCGCATGCTGGTGGCCCGGTCCCTTCTCTAACTGTGATTGCAGGCGCGGCGTGGGGGTGCGGCTCGAGGCTGTCCATGGCTTTGGTCGGTTGTGCTGTCTCCTCGTGCCTTCGGTGGGCGTAGGGGGTGGGCACTGCGGGCGTGTGCTGGTGGCCCGGTACCTTCTCCGACTGTGGTTGCAGGCACGACACGAGGGTGGGTGCTGCGGGCACATGCTGGTGGCCCTGTACCTTCTCTGGCTGTGGTTGCAGGCACGACACGGGGGTGCGGCTCGAGGATGTCCATTGCTTTGGTCGGCTGTGTTGTCTCCTCATGCCTCCGATGAGCGGAGGGGGTGGGCGCTCCGGGCGCATGCTGATGGCCCGGTCCCTTCTCTGACTGTGGTTGGAGGCGCCGCATGGGGGTGCGGCTCGAGGTTGTCCATTACTTTGGTCGGCTGTGTTGTCTCCTCGTGCCTCCGATGGGCGGTGGGGGTGGGCGATGCAGGCGCATGCTGGTGGCGCGGTCCCTTGTCTGATGGTGGTTGTAGGCACGGCGCGGGGGTGTGGCTCGAGGCTGTCCGTTGCTTTGGTCGGTTGTGATGTCTCCTCGTTCCTCCGGTGGGCGGAGGGCTAGGCCGTGGCGGGGTTTCCCCCTGTCCTGGTCCGGTTTGGTCATCGCATGGTGGTTGCATTGGCCGTCGGGGTGTCTTGTCACGGCTTGGGTGGCGGTGGTTGGCGGTTGGCGGCGGCGTGCGGTGGTGGTGCCTCTCTTCTTCCCGGTCCGGGCCGACGACGCGGGGTGACTGCGCGATGGTGATGGCCATGACTGGGAGCTCGTGCTCGGGCGGACCAGTGTTGGGCCCGGGACGGGTCGTAGCTTCGCTCCGGGTAGATGATGGTGGGCTCGGTCTGGGTGGTGCTTGAGGGGGTCAGGGTACCTCGTCTCGTGGGTACGGTGGATGTTAGTGGTGGTCGGGTCATCACGTATACGTTGTGCAAATCGGTGGCGTAGACCACAGACATGGCGTCATGTGAGCATGTTCGAAGGCGCCAGTTAGAGAGTTGTGTCTCCCCCGGTCCACCAGGTTTGGCTAGAGACACAGGTGTCGTTGCCTCCTACTGTGGCGGTGTAGTCCAGACTTCGTGGCTTGGAGTGAAAGGAGACACCTTTTACTCCTCCTACCGTGGTGGGTTCACTGTGATGTGGGCGGATGTTGGTGGGTTGGACGTCGATGCCGGGGCGGCGGCCCCAGGGGGCGGTCCGCATGGTTGGCTCTCCGGCGGGCAACTTCACGGCGGTGGTGACTCTCGTCTTGGTCGTATGGGCGATAGGACGGGTAGCAGCAGGTGGCTCGGGTGTTCTCTCTGTCTTGGAAGTGGCTGTGCTTGATACGTCTCCAACGTATCGATAATTTATAAAGTATTCATGCCATGATTACCTATGTTTACAATACTTTTATATGGTTTTGATGCACTTTATATGATTTATTTAGAACTAACCCGGGCTGACGCTGTTTTCAGCAGAATTACCGTGGTGTTGTTTTTGTGTAGAAAATGAAAGTTCTTGGAATCGCCCGAAACTTTTTGGTGATTTTTTCTGGAGGAAATAAGCCATATGGGAGCGAAGAACCACCGAACGGGAGCCACCCGTGGGGCACAAGCCATCAGGGCGCCCCTAGGCCGCGTGGCTCCGTTGCGCGTGATCCCAACGCTGAAAATTCCTATAAATCCGAGAAACCCCAGAAATAAACAGAGACTCTCCGTTCCGCCGCCGCAACTCTCTGTATCGACGAAATAACAATCTGGAGACGTTCCAGTACCCTGCCGGAGAGGGGAAACCATGACCGTTGGCCATCTTCATCATCCCGACGGAGGCCATGACAAGGAGGGAGTAGTTCACCCTCGGGGCTGAGGGTATGTACCAGTAGCTATGTGTTCAATCTCTCTCTCTCTCTCTCGTGTTCTTGATATGGCACGATCTTGATGTATCACGGGCTTTGTTAATATAGCCGGATCATATGATGTTATTCCCTTGCTATCATGTTGTGATGAATTGAATCGATCCCTTTGAGATCTCGTTATATTGGATTGAATATTTGGTGAGAACACTTGATGTACGTCTTGCGTGGGATACCCGTAGTGACATTGGGATATTCTATTGATTCACTTGATATATGTTGAGGCATCAACTTGCAGATTCCGGTGACCTTGGGGATCTATGCATAGGGTTGATTGCATGTTTTCATACTACGTTCTCCGATATAAATCTTGGGGTGCTCCTTGAATTTCTTTGTGTTGGATTGAATATGATAGATCTGAAATTGTTTGATGCATGTCGCATAATTTACCCATGGATACTTGAGGTGACATTGGAGTATCTAGGTGACATTAGGGTTGATTGAAATGTATCATTGGTGTTGTTCTAGTACGAACTCTAGGGCTGTTTGTTACACTTATAGGAATAGCCCAAATGATTGATCGGAAAGAATAACTTTGAGGTGGTTCTACTACCTACATCAATTTCATCTTATTGTTCTCCGCTAGATAGGAACTTTGGAGTGATTCGTTGTTGCACGTTGATGGATGATCATATGATTCAACTATGTTAGCATTTTGGGAGATTGCACTAGTGAAAGTATGAACCCTAGGCCTTGTTTCCAAGCATTAATATATCCGTTTTGCTCGCTGTTTACTATTTATTACATTGTTATTTTTATATTTTCATATTACAAAAACCTATATATACCATCCATATTGCACTTGTATCACCATCTCTTCGCCGAACTAGTGCACCTATACAATTTGCCATTGTATTGGGTGTGTTGGGGACACAAGAGATTTCTTGTATTTGATTGCAGGGTTGTTTGAGAGAGACCATCTTCATCCTACACCTCCCACAAATTGATAAACCTTAGGTCATCCACTTGAGGGAAAATTGCTACTGTCCTACAAAACTCTGCGCTTGGAGGCCCAACAAAGTCTACAAGAATAAAGTTACATAGTAGACATCAAGCCGTTTTCTGGCGCCGTTGCCGGGGAGTTGAGTGCTTGAAGGTATATCTAGATCTTGCAATTAAATCTTTTAGTTTCTTGTTTTTCACTTGTTTGGTCTTATAAAAGAAAACTGCAAAAAAAATGGATTTTAGGTTGCCTCAATTGCTTCGTCTTTTTAATGTCTTTCGTGAAAATGATGGTTCGGAAAATTTTGCTCAATTGGTAGAGGAAGAATTTATGAAAATACTTAATGAGAATTCCTTGAATGATGAGCATGATAGCAATATTGTTAGTATGAATTTTCTGAATATCCATGATGCTCCTGATGATTGCACTAGTCATGATAAAATTATTTCCTATAAGCATGTCAATTTTTGTGGAGTGAATAAAATTTGTAAAGACATGCCATATAGGGATGATAGATTTTGTAAGAAGCATAAACATGATCAAAATAATTGGTGTCTTAAAGTGATAGATGAATTTGCCACAAGATTATGCTCTCTTCATCCCATTACTTGTGAACTTTGCAATAGGCTTGGTCATCTTAATTTCTAATGCATGCTTTTCCATGACCGAACCATTTCCAAATATTATGATAATTTGATATCCCGTGAAATCTATAATGAACTTTGCTTATTTTTGGTGTGTGAAGAATTATCACATAAAAATGATTGGTTTGATATATTCATTGTCACAAATGATAATGAAACTAAACTACAAGAAATCTATATGTTTTGCATAGTGAATTGTAATGAGAATGCTTATATTGCCAACTATAGAAAGAATGAGAAACCAAAAGAATATAAAAGGAATATTAATAAAAGGGTAAAGGTCTCCCAATGCCCTCCTATCATTTCTCGTGATGAATCAGGTTGCAATGAAGAGCTTACCATCGAATCAATCTCTTCAATAAGAAGCTCAGAAAAATTACATAAACCCACAAAAAATATGGGAAAGGAGAAGAAGAGAGGAAAAGGTAAACGTAAAAAGGTATCCGTCACAAATAATCTTTCTCCTATCATTGTTGAGAATAAATACGAAATTAGTGTGGATGATGATACACTTGATGATTATTTTGTTATGCCTACTACTTGTTGTGAGAGGATGATTGGGAAGATAATGATACTCCTTATAATATTGAAAATCTTTTTGGCACCAACTTGGAAAATTATGATGATAATAATTGTTACACTATTGTTGCTATTCATGCTATTGATGATTATCCTAATGATATGACCCATAAGCTTGGGAATGCTATGCTTGATGAGAATGACATATTTGAGAATATATTTGCTGCAATTGATGTGTGTTCCAAGCTTGGTGAAGCTATGCATAATGAAGATGATCTTTTTAGTTCCCCTACTTCGAATGATCAAATTTGTTATGATGATTACATGCCTCCTATTTATGATGATTATTGTGATGAGACTTATGTTATGAAAAACAATGATGATTATTATTATACAACTTGTCACAATTATGAATACCCTTTCTCTGAACATTACTCTTTTAATGTGGAAACAATTTATAATATTCAAGTCTCCTATGATACTTCCACTACAATGAATGAGAAGAAAATTGCTTATGAGGAGAGTAATGGATTTTCTATGCTTGTGAATCATGAAAAGAATGCTTTATGTGATAGTTATATTGTTGAATTCCTTCATGATGCTACTGAAATTTATTATCAGGGAGGAACATATGCTTGTAGGAATTGCAATAATATCAAGTTTCCTCTCTATGTTTTGAAGTTATGCTTGTTTTGCCTTCCTATGTTAGTTGATTCTTGTTCCCATAAATTGTTTTCTCGCAAAATCCCTATGCATAGGAAGTGGGTTAGACTTAAAGTGATTGTCTTGAGATTCATGATGCTCTCTTGCGTGTTTTAATTACTACTTTTTATGTGAGCATCATTGAAATCATCATGCCTAGCTAAAAGGCATTAAAGAAAAGTGCTTGCTGGGAGACAAACCAACACTTTTAATTTCTGTTTCTGTGTGTTCACATGATTAATCTACTGTAGTAATCATGTTTTGTGCCTTTTATTTCAATAATGTGCCAAGTAAAGCCTTTGGGATAGTATTGATACTTGTTGATTTGATTCTATGCAAAAAAAAAACTTTTGCCTCCAGTAAAGAATTTATCTTATTTTACTGGAGAGTCAAAAATTTCTGAAATTTTTACAAAGTATTTATATGAAAATTATATAAGTTTTCCTAACTTTTCAGAATTTTTAGAGACAGGGAAGTATGGTTATACTACAGATCTTCATAGACTGTTCTGTTTTTGACAGATTCTGTTTTGCATGCATAGTTTGCTTGTTTTAGTGTTTCCATAGCTTATATTCAGTGATATAAATTATGGGAATGGTATAATACAGTAGGTATTATGTGATAACAATTATTAATATTGTCTTGACAGTACCTAAGTGAATGATCTTTATTTATTATACTAACCCATCTGACGAAGTTCTGTTAAGTTTTGTGTGATTGAAGTTTTCAAGTTTTGGGCGAGACACCGATATGAGGAGAATAAGGAGTGACTAGAACCTAAGCTTGGGGATGCCCAAGGCACCCCCAAGTTAATATCCAAGGAATACTCAAGCGCCTAAGCTTGGGATGCCCCGGAAGGCATCCCCTCTTTCATCTTCAACACTATCGGTATATCTTACTTGGAGCTATATTTTTATTCGTCACGTAATATGTGTTTTGCTTAGAGTGTCATTTTATTTTGCTAGTATTTGCTTGCTGTTATTTATAATCTTGTTTTTCAATAAAAATTTCCAAGAATTGCCTTTTAGGATGCTTGAATTGCATGTTTGATGGGTGCTGTGTAGAAACAGAAACTTTTGCTGTAGTGTTTGAATTTTCATATTTTACTGGAATGTGGAAAGTTTCTGAAATTTTTACACAGTGTTGTAATATAAATTATTTATCATGTCCTAAAGTTTCATAATTTGTAGAGATAAAGAAGTACACTGGTTTAATAGATTGCTACAGAATGTTCTGTTTGGACAGATTACTGTCATAGTTTTGTTATCTACTTATCCTATAGTTTCCATAGCCTATATTGGTAGATATAAATTGTGGAAATGATAGTAAACAGTAGATAATGTTTGAAAATTATTGTGCAACTTGTCTTTGCAGTACATAAAGTTTTGATTTATTCTTATGTGCACTAACCTTTCTCACGAGTTCTTTTTGTGTTTTGTGTGGATGAAGTTTTTGAGACTTAGGTGAAACCGGGATATGAGAGGATTGAACGAGATACAAAAGCTCAAGCTTGGGGATGCTCAAGGCACCCCAAGTAAATTTTCAAGATGTCTCAATCATCTAAGATTGGGGATGCTACGCATCCCACCTCTCTTTATCAACTATCGGTTAGCCTATGTTGAGCCTAAATGTTTATTCGCTCACATGATATGTGCTATTCTTGGAGTGCTATTTTTGTTTAGTTTGATGTTTGAATAAAATATTCAAATCTGAAAATATTTATTGAGAGAGAGAGTCCTCACATATCTACTTTATTGTTTGACTACTCATTGATCTTCACTTATATCTTTTGAGAGTAGTTCGAAATTTACTTGTGTGCTTCACTTATATCCTGAGAGTAAACGTTGAATGAATTGAAATAGCATAAATCTGAAATTATCCATGTGCTTTATGCTTAGTAGTAGTTTCACATTTGGTTTAGAAAGTAATATCGATTGAAGTTTGACAATCATAGTATTGGTTATACAAGCAATTCATGAATGATTAGTATAAGAAAGAGAACTTTCACATACAAATATATTATCTTGGACATCTTTTATGATTGTGAATACCCATTAATTATTTTCAAACTTGATCAAATAGTTGAAGTTTGACAAGGAAGACAACGTAATGGTTAAGTTTGGGTATATTTGCATACAAGTTATATCGTTATGGATCCTCTAACATGTGGTGCTTGTTTAGAACCTTTTGCTAGCTAAAACTTCGTACTAAGTAGAGATACTACTTGTGCATCCAAATCCTTGAGCCAAGTTTCTTCCATGAGAGTCCACCATACCTACCTATATATGGTATTTCACTTCCATTCCAAGTAAATTTGCATGTGCCACCTCTAAAACCTTCAAATTAACATCCGTTTTGTGTGCTCGTACCGCTCATGGAGCGACGGGGCGGTCATTATCTTCCATGCTAAGTGGGTTATTCTTAGGATAAGTGTTTATTCACTTGTCAATGCACAAGAGAGGCTGGTAAAAAGGATGCCCAGTCCTGCATAATACAAAAAATAAATAAACAAAAACTCCCCCTAGAAAGTTGATTGTTTGGAGGGCAACCGTGGGTTCGGCCAGCCATGGAATGTGTTTGAATGGTGGAGGGGGAGTAAAATTTCAATTCTGTTTGGGAAAAACCGCCAATAATGTGATTAGCATGGAAGATATTGAAAACTCTATTGACTAGAAAAGCACACCACTCAAAATTACATATTCATCTCTGTTTTAAACAATGAGCTCTGGCACCTATGCAAATCCCTGCTTCCCTCTGTGAAGGGACAATATATTTACTTTCATGCTCTTTCCTATTCATGTTGAGTCAACTTCTTATTCCAACCTCAGTCTATTAGTTGGCAAGCATCATGTGGTGGGGAAAGATCCAAACATATATATCCAATCAAATATATTTGATCCCGATTCATTATTGTTGACAATTATCTTCATGATAATTATGTTGGGAGGCGAAACATTAAGCCCCTATCTTTCTATGTGTTCGATGGATGTTGTTTGTTCTAAAAATATGCCTTGAGTATTAGCAATCATAAAATAATATATGATAATTGAGTATGTGGAGCTCCTACTAGACTTGATGATGCATTGAAATTGTTTGGTGACCAAGAACATAGATTGTTAAGTTTCAAGTGAATTAATTGTTTGAACCATGACATGTGAATTGATTGCTACTCTATCATGATGATTTTTATGAGAAAAAGTTGCTGGTTATGATGCTAGAAAAGTGACTGAAATTATCAATGATCAAACTTATATATTATGCTAGCATTCAGACTTCATAAATTATTTCTTTTATCATTTACCTACTCGAGGACGAGTAGGAATTAAGCTTGGGGATGCTGATACGTCTCCAACGTATCGATAATTTATGAAGTATTCATGACATGATTACCTATGTTTACAATACTTTTATATGATAATGATGCACTTTATATGATTTATTTAGAACTAACCCGGACTGACGCTGTTTTCAGCAGAATTACTGTGGTGTTGTTTTTGTGCAGAAAATGAAAGTTCTCGGAATCGCCCGAAACTTTTTGGTTATTTTTTCTAGAGGAAATAGGCCATATTGGAGTGAAGAACCACTGGAGGGGAGCCACCCGTGGGGCACAAGCCATCAGGGCGCCCCCCTAGGCCGCGCCCTGACATGTGGCTCCGTTGCGCGTGATTCCAACGCTGAATAATCCTATAAATCCCAGAAACCCCAGAAATAAACAGAGACTCTCCGTTCCGCTGCCGTAACTCTCTGTATCGATGAAAAACCAATCTGGAGACGTTCCAGTACCCTGCCGGAGAAGGGAAACCATCACCGGTGGCCATCTTTATCATCCCGACGGAGGCCATGACGAGGAGGGAGTAGTTCACCCTCGGGGCTGAGGGTATGTACCACTAGCTATGTGTTCAATCTCTCTCTCTCTCATGTTCTTGAGATGGCACGATCTTGATGTATCACGGGCTTTGTTAATATAGTCGGATCATATGATGTTATTCCCTTGCTATCATGTTGTGATGAAGTGAATCTTTCCCTTTGAGATCTCATTATGTTGGATTGAATATTTGGTGAGAACACTTGATGTACGTCTTGCGTGGGATACCCGTAGTGACGTTGGGGTATTCTATTGATTCACTTGATATATGTTGAGGCATCAACTTGCGGATTCCGGTGACCTTGGGGATCTATGCATAGTTGATTGCATGTTTTCATACTACGTTCTCGGATAGAAATCCTTGGGTGCTCCTTGAAGTTCTTTGTGTTGGATTGAATATGATAGATCTGAAATCGTTTGATGCATGTCGCATAATTTACACACGGATACTTGAGGTGACATTGGAGTATCTAGGTGACATTAGGGTTGACTGATATGTATCATTGGTGTTGGTCTAGTAGGAACTCTAGGGCTGTTTGTGACACTTATAGGATTAGCCCAAAAGATTGATCGGAAAGAATAACTTTGAGGTGGTTCTACTACCTACACCAATTTCATCTTATTATTCTCCGCTAGATAGGAACTTCTGAGTGATTCTTTGCTGCACATTGAGGGGTGATCATATGATTCAACTATGTTAGCATTGTTGGGAGATTGCACTAGTGAAAGTATGAACCCTAGGCCTTGTTTCCAAGCATTAATATATCGATTTGCTCGCTGTTTACTATTTATTACCTTGCTGTTTTTATATTGTCATATTACAAAAACCTATATCTACCATCCATATTGCACTTGTATCACCATCTCTTCGCCGAACTAGTGCACCTATACAATTTGCCATTGTATTGGGTGTGTTGGGGACTGATGGCCCACAAGTATACGGGATCAATCGTAGTCCTTTCGATAAGTAAGAGTGTCGAACCCTACGAGGAGCAGAAGGAAATGACAAGCGGTTTTCAGCAAGGTAATTTCTGCAAGCATTGAAATTGTAGGTAACAGGTAGTTTGATAGCAAGATAATTGATAACGAGCAAGTAACGGTAACGGCAAACAAGGTGCAGCAAGGTAGCCCAATCCTTTTGTGGGAATGGACAGGCCAGAACAATCTCTAGTAATAGGCAAAGTGTTCTTGAGGGTACACGGGAATTTCATCTAGTCACTTTTATCATGTTGGTTTGATTCGTGTTTGCTACTTTGATAATTTGATATGTGGGTGGACTGGTGCTTGGGTGCTATTCTTACTTGAACAACCTCCCACTTATGATTAACCCCCTCGCAAGCATCCGCAACTATGAGAAAAGTATTAAGATAAAATCTAACCATAGCATTAAACGTTCGGATCCAAATCAGCCCCTTACGAAGTAGCACATAAACTAGGGTTTAAGCTTCTGTCACTCTAGCAACGCATCATCTAATAACTACTCCACAATGCATTCCCTTATGCCCATGAATGGTGAAGTGTCATGTAGTCGACGTTCACATGACACCACTAAGGGAATCACAACATACATATCTCATCAAAATATCGAACACATATCAAATTCACATGATTACTTGCAACATGACTTCTCCCGTGACCTCAAGAACAAAGGTAACTACTCACAAATAATAAACATGCTCAAGATCAGAGGGGTAATAAATAGCATAATGGATCTGAACATATGATCTTCCTCCAAATAAACCATATAGTAATCAACTATGCAAGGTAATCAACACTACTAGTCACCCACAGGTACCAATCTGAGGTTCCGGTACAAAGATTGAACACAAGAGATGAGCTAGGGTTTGAGAGGAGATGGTGCTGTTGAAAGATGTTGATGAAGATTGGCCTCCCAAAGATGAGAGGGGTGTTAGTGATGACGATGGCTTCGATTTCCCCCTCCGGGGGGGGGGGGGGGGGAGTTCCCCCGGCAGAATCGCTCCGCCGGAGGGCAAAAGTACTCCCGCCCAAGTTCCGCCTCGAGGCGGCGACGCTTCATCCCGAAAGTCCTCCTCTTATTTTTTCTAGGTCAAATGTGACTATATACCAGAAGATGGGCACCGGAGGTGGGCCGAGGAGGCCACGATACACTAGGGCGCACCCAGGGGGGTCTAGCGCCCTGGTGTGTTGTGCCCACCTGGCAGGCCCCCTCCGGTAGTTTTCTTCTCCATTATTTTTTATTAAATAAAAAATAATCTCCGTAAAATTTCAGATTCATTGGAGTTGTGCAGAATAGGTATCTCTGATGTGCTTTTCTTAGGTCCAGAATTCCAGCTGCCGGTATTCTCCCTCTTTGTGTAAACCGTGCATATTATGAGAGAAAAGGCATTAGAATCACTACCTAAAGCATTATTATTCAACAAAACATGATAAATAACAGTAGGAAATCATGATGCAAAATGGACGTATGAACTCCCCCAAGCTTAGACCTCGCTTGTCCTCAAGCAAAAGCCTATATTGAAAAGCATGTCCACATGGTTTGAGAGAGAGGTGTCGATTAAAAAAATACGGACATAGAAGCATCATGCTTATTAATATAACAGGAATGAAGTCTAACATAAAATTTATTCAATACATTTTTATCATATAGCTTCTTATGAACAAGTAACAATTCATCACAACATAGAAGTATGAAGCATAAACCTTATTGAAAACCAACAAACTATGTTCTCAGTCAACTTTGCAACTAAAATTCATCATATTTTTAGGAAGGGTCTCATGTCGGAGCCTTTTGGCAAGTCCACATACTCAACCATCATTTAGTCTTTTATGATTGCTAACACTCACGGCATACCCATGAACAAAAAGTTTCAACCGGACACATAGGAAGATAGGGGCTTATAATTTCGCCTCCCAACGTATTCACCTCAAGGGTGATGTCAACAATAATAACTCATGCCCACTCATATCCAACTGGATATATGTGCCTAGATCTTTCCTCACCACATGATGCTTGCAAAAAGAAAAAGTAAAAATGAATAGGGAATAATACTGTGACTCTTGCATAAAAGTGAATACATGAAAGTAAAAGATAGGCCCTTCGCAGAGGGAAGCAGAGGTTGTCATGCACTTATTGGTTTGTATGCTCAATCCCTTAATGTAAAAGAACGTCACGCTATATTGCCCCCTATGATAGCAACCTTTATTATGCAGTCCGTCGCTTTTATTACTTTGCCATCATAAGTTCGTATAGCACTCAATTTTCTCTTACACTAATTGATCAAACACTTTTAGAAGCAATTTTTATTGCCTTATTGCACCGATGACAACTTACTTGAAGGATCTTTCTCGATCCATAGGTAGGTATGGTGGACACTCAGAGAATGAATTTGGGTTTTGGGTTTTTGGATGCCCAAGTAGTATTTCTACATAGTGCGGAATTTTTGGCTAGCTAGGATATTGGGCAAGCACCACATGTTAAAGGATCTATGACAATATAACTTCTATGTGGATATGAACAAACATAAATCATTACGTTGTCTTCCTTGTCCAACGTCAAAATTTTTGACATATAATATTTGATGGGGGCTCACAATCGTAAAAGATGTCCAAGATGGTGTATTTGCATGTGAATCTTCTCTTCCCTTATTAATTCTTTCATGAATTGCATCATTGACCAATGCTATGTTTGTCAATCTCCAATAAATTTTACTACTTATACTTTCCCTTATGTGATGTCATTACTCTCCATAAGATTAGCATATGATTTTTTTCATTTGTTTTCTTTTCCTTTATTTTGATTGCAACAAGAAAGTAGAGAGGCAAAAACTCAAACTAAACTTTATTATATAACTCTCACTCGATTACATAGATAGATAGGCCACGAAACTAACACACGAAAATAGATCATGCTAAACTTTTATTCAACTAAAGCAAAGGGAAACTAAGGATCGAACTAAAATAGGTAAAGGTGAATAAAAGTGGTGGTGATACGATACCGGGGCACCTCCCCCAAGCTTGTCTCAAGATAAGGGGAGTGGCCATACCCGTGTGCTCAACTCTCCTTTGGTGGTGGTGATGAAGAAGGTGGCGGTGTTGAAGAAGCCTTCTTCTTCAACTTATATTTAAGCATAAAGTTTTCCTCCCTTAAATCATCATTCTCCAACTCAAGCTTTAATATCCTTTTGCACATTGCCGCCTTGCTCTCCTGCAGAAAACGAGATGGGATAAATTGGACCTTAGGTTTGTATCTTCTAGGGAGGCTTGATTTCTTAAACTCCACATGCATGTCTCCGGGTTGAGGTAATGGGTCATCCTCTTCCTCAGAGCTATCATCTTTTGTTTCCTTCATGGTAGCATGTTATTCCTCCTCCGAGGTCCATAGATAGGGGTAAATTTCCCTAAAGATCGTTGGGTCCGAGACATAGGGATCAACATGGCTCTCCCCCTCCAAATATTGAGACGACATACTTTCAGATCTGTCAGGGAAACAACACGAAACAAGAACAAAGGATTTTTCTGCGATGCGGTCGTCAAAACAGTCGGGGGTATATATAGAGAATTTTTATTCTTGGGAAACAAGCATATGGAAGGAAAACAGAGTCGGGAAGGTATCCGAGGTGGGCACAACCCACCAGGGCGCGCCCAAGGGTGCCTGGCGTGCCCTGGTGTAACGTGCTCGCCTCGATCACCTTCCGGTTTATTTGTTTATTTCCAAAATTTTCTAATATTCTAAAAATGACAAAAAATATTTTTGCGGATTTTTTGGAGTCCATTTACTTACCGTATCACGTACCTCCTATTTTTTCCAGAATTCTGGAGCGTTCCGGAAGGTTTCTTTTATGTGTTCCTCCGGTGTCATGGTTTGGATAACATTGCTTTCAATGTTAATAGGCGTACCTAAGATGTAATGCTTAATTCTTTGTCTATTGACCACCTTCGGGTTAGTACCTTCGGCGTTATTAATCTTGATAGCTGCAGAACGATAAACCTCTTTGATAATATAAGGTCCTTCCCATTTGGAGAGAAGCTTACCTGCAAAAAATCTTAAACGAGAGTTGAACAAAAGAACATAGTCTCCTATTTTGAATTCCCGCTTTTGGATTCTTTTGTCATGCCATCTTTTTACTTTTTCTTTGAATATCTTGGCATTTTCATAGTCTTGGGTTCTCCATTAATCTAGTGAGCTACTACCAAATAGCCTCTTCTCACCGGAAAGTTTGAAATCATAGTTAAGTTCTTTAATTGCCCAAAATGCTTTGTGTTCTAAGGATTCCATAGCATGATCCATACACCGGAAAGGTTCTCCATTAATTTGATATGTGGGTGGACTGGTGCTTGGGTGCTGTTCTTACTTGAACAACCTCCCACTTATGATTAAACCCCTCGCAAGCATCCGCAACTACGAGAAAAGTATTAAGATAAAATCTAACCATAGCTTTAAATGTTTGGATCCAAATCAGCCCCTTACGAAGTAGCGCATAAACTAGGGTTTAAGCTTCTGTCACTCTAGCAACCCATCATCTAATAACTACTCCACAATGAATTCCCTTAGGCCCATGAATGGTGAAGTGTCATGTAGTCGACGTTCACATGACACCACTAAGGGCATCACAACATACATATCATCAAAATATCGAACACGTATCAAATTCACATGATTACTTGCAACATGACTTCTCCCGTGACCTCAAGAACAAAGGTAACTACTCAAAAATAATAAACATGCTCAAGATCAGAGGGGTAATAAATAGCATAATGGATCTGAACATATGATCTTCCACCAAATAAACCATATAGTAATCAACTACGCAAGGTAATCAACACTACTAGCCACCCACAGGTACCAATCTGAGGTTCCGGTACAAAGATTGAACACAAGAGATGAGCTAGGGTTTGAGAGGAGATGGTGCTATTGAAGATGTTGATGAAGATTGGCCTCCTAAAGATGGGAGGGGTGTTGGTGATGACGATGGCTTCGATTTCCCCCTCCGGGAGGGAAGTTCCCCTGGCGGAATCGCTCCGCCGGAGGGCAAAAGTGCTCCTGCCCAAGTTCCGCCTTGAGGCTGCGGCGCTTTGTCCCGAAAGTCCTCCTCTGATTTTTTCTAGGTCAAATGTGATTATATACCAGAAGATGGGCACCAGAGGTGGGCCGAGGAGGCCACGATACACCAGGGCGCGCCCAGGGGAGTCTGGCGCGTCTTGGTGGGTTGTGCCCACCTGGCAGGCCCCCTCCAGTAGTTTTCTGCTCCAGTATTTTTATTGAATACAAAAACAATCTCTGTAAAATTTCAGCTTCATTGGAGTTGTGCAGAATAGGTATCTCTGATGTGCTTTTCTTAGGTCCAGAATTCCAGGTGCCGGTATTCTCCCTCTTTGTGTAAACCTTGCATATTATGAGAGAAAAGGCATTAGAATCACTCCCTAAAGCATTATTATTCAACAAAACATGGTAAATAACAGTAGGAAATCATGATGCAAAATGGACGTATCAGGGACACAAGAGATTTCTTGTATTTGATTGCATGGTTGTTTGAGAGAGACTGTCTTCATCGTACACCTCCCACAGATTGATAAACCTTAGGTCATCCACTTGAGGGAAAATTGCTACTGTCCTACAAAACTCTGCGCTTGGAGGCCCAACAAAGTCTACAAGAATAAAGTTACGTAGTAGACATTAGTGCTCCGATCCGGATCTGGGGATCTGTCCTCACCAAGCTTGACCTGGCGACCTTGGAGTGGCATGGGTGAGCTGTCGAGCGAAAGCTCTGCACCTCAGCGCCGGCGCTGGCGAGACTTGCGGGTACCACTATCTTCTTGAATACGTCATCGTGGTTCTTCTCTCCGTGCCAGGGATCCGGGTGAAGACCTTTGTTCGTTGTGGACTCGACAGCAGCGACGCTTCGCGCCGTTCTCCCTCATGAGGGCGTTGTTGTGGAGCTTAGGATTTCTAGGGCATAATTTGGTGTTGTGTTCAGGTCTTCCTTTTTCTTTTTAGGCTGCGTAGAGTTCTACGTTTGTCGGTTATCTCAGGATCGGCTTTGTAAAAGGGCCACGTCTCCACCTTGTATCGTTCAGCCGTGTACCTTGTTCGGTTGTGGCTTTATATATAAAGCGGAGTGAAAGCCTGTTTCAAGAACAAATATTTTTGCCGCCCATGAAGCCACCGTCGCATAGGTCCACCCTGTCGCCACCGTTCCCCCCCCCCCCCTCAAAAAAAAATAGTCGGCTTTCGAGATGGAGTTAATTGCATGTCGGTACCACAACTGGGCAATCTCAACAAATTTGTACTACTTTTCAAAAAAAGTAGTACCTAGTCTATGCATATAAACACATATTAACGGTGAAACTGACAGATGGGGACTGTTTGTTAGGGCCCACGTGGCATGTTCTTTTTATAAAAAATCTTGCTATATATTTAATGGTGTAAATACCCTTTTTCTGAAAATGGGGTCCTAAGAAAAATGCGCTCGCCAACATTCGAACCGTAGTGCACCGTAGGCAGTGAGCGCTCTGTCCACGCCAAAGCACCGTATGTATTCAAGCTGGGGCATGCACGTTTTATACTCTCTTTTTAGGCCCTCCTCAGTGTTTCACTGTGCACCGGTGCTAAGCATGGAACATAAGTAAAAACATCTGATGTGGTAAAGTAATTAAGAAAAGAGAGAAGAGTTTGATGACCCCAGAAAAAACCTATGCAAAGCGCGTGGACCTATGCAAAACACTTAAATGAAAAAAAATTGCCCTATGCATGGAAGAGTTTAGATGTTAAACAACTAAATGAAGAGAGCTTAGAGCATGGTGAATAGTACAGTCAGCTGATGACTATATGATGTTGTCACGTGATCTATAGCCAAGCTTATAGCCGGCAAGTACAATAGTTAGATATAAAGATATGCTACTTTATTAATACATGGTCCACCTCTCACTCTCACATAGTGGCTACGAGTACAGCTGGCTCTTATTCTGTAGTCGACTCCTCTTCTCTCTCATTTTCTCTCCCCTCCATGTCAATAGAAAAATAATATTTTAATTATTATAACCTTCTTACATAAGTTTATTGTATTTGCTCTTAGCAATGACAAACTAAACACATACGCCATTGCTTTTCTTGTGTTAAAGTAGAGGCGTAGAACTTTAGATACTCTAATTTTAGACATGTTTTTCGTATGTGTTTTTTTAATTTCTTTTATCTTTTTCGAATCTGGGCTTTTCTTCGGATTTTCCCTTTTTTTGATTGTTGCACATTTCCTTTCCATATAGGTTTTGTAATAATGTGAAATTATGTTCATCATATAATACACGAGGTTCTCTCTCAAATTGTTAAGAATGTGAAAATAATTTAACCCCTTAGGAGGCACACCATAGCGAGTTACAATAGTGCGTGGGAGCGAAGATAACTCCAAACACGTTATGGTAGATGAGGGGAGACTTGCTGATGACGAGGTGGGGTGCGCAGTGAATTGGTTTTCTAAAAAGATTGGAAGATCTAGCCAAAGAAGGTGATAGCCCTGTTCATGCGTTCACATGGTTCCTGCGGGTGGCGTTTCCGGTAATGGGGAAATCTCAAGGAGGGGAAACCCCCTCAGTCTTTTTTTGAAGCGGATAGTTCACCGTGCTCATTCTCAAATAAAGCGGAAAAGCCATAATGTTTCCACTCCATTTTCATTACGAAGATGTATTACATCAGGATCTTTTGCTCAAACTGAATCGAGCCAATGTTATGGAAATTCATGGATTGTTTGAAATGAGATTAGTGACAAAAGCTGCCTCTGATTTCAGAATCGCATTTCGAAAATTAGCTAGGGAGATTTTGTGCGGTCAGAGATTCATACAGACACAAAGGGCCCCCTATTTTCACGTTTTTTCGAAACCGCTCGTCGGAATGAAGCAAATGATACGGAGTTGGAAACATATCGTCGATGCGCATCTTTTTCATGTAGATTACATTCTCTAATTCCTTACGGTTTGACATTAATTTCAAATATACTCAAACGCGGAATTCTGTTTTTCAATTTTTTTGATTTTTTCAGTACTGTTTTCGCTCCAGTTTTTTAACCGTTTCTCGGAACGAGGCATGTGATATGGCGTTAGAAAGCTGTGTAATAGGCGCAACTTTCATATGTTGATCATTTGTTGAGATTCCTCACGGTTTTCATTGAATTTTGAAAATGGTGCGGCTGCCTACGACTGGCAGCGAGCGTATTTTCGTAATTTTTTCCAAACCGCTTGGTGGAACGATGCAAATGATATGGCGTTTGAAAGATACCGATGAGGCCCAACTTTTTCATGTAGAGCACTCTCTCTAATTCCATATGGTTTAAGAGCAGTTTCGAAATTACCGAATTGGGGACACTCTGTTTTTTGCGACACCAAAATCGACGCGTGAACCGCTTCACACAGAAGACCGCACTGCATCGGACGGGCAAGCGAACTGCATGATTTTATTTTTGTCGGGCGTGAATTTTTCCACACGAGGAAGCGGACCGCACTTCACATCGTGTATAAGTGAACGGCAACACTATCAGAAGTGAACCTCATTATTTTTTTGTCTTCTTCGTGATATTTTTTGGTTAATGAAATATGCACTGCGAGAATGAGGCGAGTGGACTGCATTTTTTGTTTTGCACGCCACACATTACAAGTGAATCTCACGGTCAGAAAAACATAACCGCCACATGATAGAGATGTGAATTTTTTACATTACAACTTCATACACCCATGCATCACACTGCAAAACCAAATTATACAGAACATAAAAACCAAATTATACAGAACATAGAACATTTTGCATCCACCACATTATCGAACTTCATGTCCTGCACGCGCACATCAGCGGACTTCATGCCCATGTCGCACGCCATGGCCACCAAACTGCATCTGCACGTATTGTGATAGAGGAGGGGGGAGACCAGTGGCCCCATCGTCGGCGGCGGCCAGATCCACTACTGGCCGCCTCGCTGGCTCCCTGAGCACTGCCCATAGAGAAGAATATAGTTGCACAATTCAAAGAAAAGAGCTGCCACAAGTATTCCCGGGCTGGCCATGGAGCTCGAGGGGATACTCGTCAAGACGTCAACGCCGGAGAGCCATGTGGTCGCCGGAGGAGCGCCACAGCCGGCGGTGGCCGGATCTTTTCCCGGGGCGCGAAGGAGCTGCACCAGTGGGAGATCCAGCCGACCGGGGCGGCGCGTCGAGCAAATCCGGTTGCTGGAAGGGCCACGACAAGGGGCCCTCTGCCCTGGGTCCGCGGTGTTGAATGAGAGGAGGCCCGACTAGATCGGCGCGCGGGGAGGTGGCAAGGTCACGGCAAGGGGCCCTCTGCGCAGGGAGGAAGGTGGCGCGGGGAGGAAGGAGGCGTGGTGGCGCGGGGAGGAAGGAGGCACGATGGCGCAGAGAGGAAGGAGGTCCAGCGGCGCGCCGGGGGGGGGGGGGGGGGTCCGGCGGCGCAGGGAGGAAGGAGGTCCGGCGGCGCGCCGGGGGGGTGGTCCAGTGGCGCAGGGAGGTAGGTGGTGCGGTGGCGCAGGGAGGAAGGAGGTTTGGCTGTGAGCCGGGAGGGGGGTGGTCCGGCGGCGCGGGGTGGGAGGTGGAGGGGGTGGTCCGGCGGCGTGGGGTGGGAGGTGGAGGTCGTGCAGGGTGGAGAGACGGGTGAGAGAGAGGGGGGTTCAGGAGACGATAAGGTGGGGGTGGAGTTAGTTTGTTTTTTCTTTTTGCCTCCGCAGTTCTGTCCTGGTTAGTTTGTAGCTACCGGTGCGGGTCGCAGGTGATGTCAGAATAAGCTTTTGGTGTCAAAATAAGACTATTAAGGGGTGGTGTTAAAATAGACCCACCCTATATATATATAGACACACACACACACACACACACACACACACATAAACACTATTCTGATCACGGGATCAGAATATTATTCTGATCACGGGTTGAACTTCCTGAGTTAATCAACCTGAACTTCTCTCTGTAGGAACCCGACCTTCGGGCTATCTTCGCAACCGTGTCTCCCCGATTGAATTCTTCTGTCCAGTCGTGTTCTTAGTGATGTAAGTGTAACCAGGAAACAGTTTTTAGCAACTAAATGCTCGTTTTAAATAGGAATCTCGCTCGTTGGCGGATTTGCTCTCGGGTCGTGTTGAACGTGTGTCTGTTACAAGTTTAATGCATGCTGTGGATGTTGTCGAAGCTCTGTCACGATGGGAATTAGGTGTTGGTACGATTTTGGTGCACAAAATTTTGTTATTTCAAACGAATTTGAAATCGACCGTGTTCTTCATCCGCCCGAGATGCAGCCTCCGCTTCTGACGATTTCTCGTTTTTCTGTAAAGTTTGCTGGCTGATTTGCGTTCTTTAGTGAAATTGAAGGCTTAATACATCGTCAATTTCAATCGGGAGGGTCCATACGGTTTGATTTCTAGTGATTTGATGTTGGCACTGCCGCGGCTGTTGCACGGGGTGTTTTTGCGGTTTTAAGATTTGCCCTTTGGTCATTTTTGTTGTAGAAAGGGAGTTGACAGATCATTTCCAAGGGGGTGCGGACGTGTTCTAATCTGGCGCAGAGGATTTTATGCGTCGGACGAATTCATTCGTCCATATTTTCTAGATCATCTAATGGTCGTTGTACAAGCTGGACTTCTGTGTTGTTCATACCTGAACTTCTGCTTTTCCATCTTTTGCAAGGTAATGCAGCAAGACCTGTGTATTTCTTTTTTTCTGTCATTTTTTATTCTTGCATTGGTTTTGATTTTTTGACTCAGTCCCGTGAGCAACCATGGAATTGGCCGATGTACATGCGTGTAGTTTTTATTTTTTTCTAGTATGTTTTCGCACTTCTAATAGTTTTTGGACTTCACAGAATAATTATCTTGAACTTCTGTATGCTAATTTTTTTAACATGTTAATTTGAGGTTTCACAAAACCCTGAACTTCTATATCTTCACTATTTGAACTTCTTATTTTAATTTTGTTTGTTATTTTTGTATTTAAATATTTGTAGACATTGAAATCGGCATTGCGCCTATCGACCAACACGGTAGCGCGAGGCCGAGCAGGGGGGGAGGGGGGAGGGACCCCCCTCCCCTTCCCCTGCGAGGCCAAGCCAGGAACGAGCCGGAGCAAGCGACGACGCGGCGTGCCGCGTTGTCGCATGCGGAGGCGAGTCCGTCACATCCGTGACCCCACTATCTATCTTAGGGGTGTGGCTCTGGGGTGCGTGCGGGTGGGGGTGGAAACAGAATAACCGCATTGCGTCTGTCAACCTAGCGCGCACTACCGCGGTAGCGCGAGGCCGAGCAGGGGGGGCCCCGCGACGAGCGGATGCGAGTCCGCGGGGACCCCCGGTGAGGCCGAGCCAGGAACGAGCAGGAGTAGGCGACGACGCGGTGTGCCGCGTCGTCGCATGCGGAGGCGAGTCCGTTGAGTTAGTTATGGACTTCATGTGTTTTTGTATTTGAACTTCTTCTTTGTTTCTTATTGTTTATTTATTCATATGCCTTACTTCGCGCTTGATAGTGTACTTGAACTTCTGTTCTTTATTTTTTGAACTTCTTCTTTGTTTGTAAGTGCTTATTTGTGTATATATTTTACTTCCATTGGTAGTGTACTTGAACTTCTGTTGGCCATCAAATGTTGGTTTTAAGGGATACCAACAGATTTTTATTTGATCTTATCTTTTTAAACTTATGCATTCAAATGGTGTATTCAATTTTCAACACATGCATTTACTTTTTAGTGGTTAGGGGTAAAACTGTAATTAACCCCGGCGCTGCAACAACCGCTAGAGAGCCCCATTTACTGCCCCGTTGCCTGCCCAACACCTGTCAGAAAACCCTCTCCCCCTCTCGCTCGCTCTCTTCTCCCTCTGTCGCTCGCTCTCTTCCCCCCAGCTTCCCCAACCTCCCTCGAGTTCTCCGGCACTGTCTCCTGGGCTCGCGAGTGGAGTAACCGGCGCACGCCCCGCTCCTTTTTCTGCCCCACGCCCCGCTCTCCCTCCCTCAGACCGCTCTCTTATCCTCTGAAGCGAAGCCGGCAACTGTCAGCGCGGTTCCAAGGTGCACGTGGCGTCGTGGGGGTGGAAGAACCGCCGCGGATTCGTGCATCGGGGTCGCTTGGAGAGGTACAAATGCTGCCTCCCCCAATGCTTGCTCTTAGTTTTCGCCAGATCTGTCGAGCTCTCTCTATTACTTCTATGTGCTCTCGCATCCGCCTCTTCCCTTTTCTTCTGATGGTTGGATGGGAGATTAGGTAGGGTTCTTGTGCGTGTGGTGGGTGGATTCCATTTCCCCGTGGTTTATTCTTATCTGTGAGATGCTTGTGTGTGCTATTTTATCCTTCAGACTTGTGTGGATTTCATTTCCCCTTTGGTAATTTCACCAGTGAGATGCATGTAAGAAGGGTGTGGTGTGGTGGTTGCTGCTGGATGTGATGTATTTACATCCATTAATGTTATTGATTTCGTAGTCTAGATTGTGTCTGTCACATGCTAGTTAGTTTATGAGTACTGTTTTTGCCGTGCTTGCCTAGATGTGCTACTGTTCATGTTCATAATTGTTGATGTGTTTTAGTTGTTTTATCCTAGGGTTTGATTTAGTTGCTTTTTGTATTGTTGTTTGATTTTCTACTTGCTAATTAGATGTAATTTTCCCCCTGTTTTTTGTAGGTGTATCTAGGGTTTGGACTACCATTCATCAAGGAGTGGTGTTGTCATGGCTTCAAAACCTTCTTCAGGTATGTAAATGTATATGCATCTTGTATTTTAAATAGGAGTTTTCTTTTATATGTCCGCCCATATCTTCCCTTGGTTGTCTTGTTGGACTGCCTATGTTTAAAAGTATGAACTTCTAACGTAGGTGATGTGTATGCATTTTACTCTTAGTTGAAGTTAGTAGAGTGTTGCTTAGATTTTTTTTTATGAATTGCCAGTGAACTATGTCTCCAAGTGTGTTTGGACTTACCAATGTTTTATATTTTAGTGTATATCTTTGTATTTTTTATTATCATTTTCATGGTATTGAGAAGTAGTTTGGCTGTGAAAAAGTATTTCTGCTCATGCTTCATCTTTTTTTTGTAGTACTGCCTTGGGTCACATAGTTGAACTTCTGGTTTTAATTATTTGTTTGTAATGAAATTTGGTTGAACTTCTGTTTGTGCATTATTTTACTGCTTTGTTATTTATTTTTGAACTTCTGGACATTCATCTATATGTAGTACTTCCTTTGGTGTAGATTGTTTTATCTTTAGTATGTAGATTGTAGATTGTGCATTGTTTTACTGCTTTGTTAGGTATTTTTGAACTTCTGGACATTGGACATTCATGTATTTGTAGTACTTCCTTTGGTGTAGATTGTGGACTAAATCTCAGCTGCCTTTTTACTTCCATTTTGTAATTGGTGATGAATTTAATAGTTCTGAAAAAAATGCCTTTGATCAAGATGGAGCTTCAGAAGTTAATACTGATGCTCCAAGATCTGATGCGGCTAAACCACCTATTATTCCTTTGACTGTATTTGCTGAGGTTGCTTTGAGCCTTGAGAAAAATTTAAGCCTCACGGATCTTGCTTCTGCAGCTCTTGCTTCACCCAGTATGTGCAACTCCTTTTTTTTAATTCTTGAGCCATGTTTTTGAACTTGTTCTTGTCGTGTGTTTTGTATTTGTTCTTGACTCTTTTCCTTTTGTTATGTTTTTGTGTTCTTGCAGATGTATCCACAGAGGAGGAAGCTGTGAACACCATCAACGATGTACTATGTGACTTGGGTGTGCCAGATAACACTGCTGCAGCCGAGCAGGGGGCTCCATCAGTTGAAGGTTGTGATTCCGTTCCGGTGCATTTGTGCTCTCTTCAGATGTCAGAGACGCAGTCCCAGTCTGTTGATGGCACTGAACCTGTCACGCAAGATGAGGATGTGCCCCTTCAGCTTCTTCTAGAGGATCAACGCAAGAGGAAGAAGCAAGAAGATTTTTATAAGAAGATGGCGGCCCGGCTTCAGAAAGGTTCTCATGTTTCTGAATCTGGTGATCTTGGTGAGCTCACAGTTGGGCATGGCTCTGTTGCTGAAGAAGACGTGTCGCGTGCCACTGATGGCATGGCTGCCCCTATGAAGAAGAAATTTAAGAAGACCGTGGCTAGGAAGCATTTAGTTGGTGAAGTTACTCCTCGGAGGAGCCCACGTGTTTCAAATGCTGCAGGACCAAGTGTGGTTGAACTTCCTGAAGTGGAAGGCCAAGCCCGCGGTGGTACGCCACCTCGTAGTCCTCGTGTGCTTGCCACTGCGGCGCCTACACCTTCTCCGCTTGGTGCTGGTGCATCTGGTAAGGGCAAGAAATGCGGCGTTAAGCGCAAGGTTGCACCGGCAAAGGTTAACAAGGGTTGCAAGAAGTGTTCTCGTGTTGATCTAGATGACCAGGGTGATGATGATTTCAATGCTGATGACAAGGATGACGACGATGATGATGCTGCTGCTGACCAGGTATGAATCTCTCATGTTTACTGTTTTTGAGAACATTGTAGAATTGTTGTTATATTTTGTGTATGTAGTACTGCCTTGGTGTGCATAGCTGACCTTCTGCTTATATACATTTAGAGGTTTGCTGAACTGCTTGGTTTATATGGTATTACTGCCTTTGTGTACATAGCTGAACTTCTGCTTATATACATGAAGATATTAGCTGAACTTCTTGGTATACATGGTTTTAATGCCTTGGTGTACATAGTTGAACTTCTGCTTTGTAAAGTTCTAACATTTAGAAAGCAGCTTAACTTGTGGTCATACATGGTTGTACTGCCTATGTAGTCATAGTTGAACTTCTGAAATGTACAGTGCTAACATGGAGAAAGCAGCTATACTTCTGGTCATACATGGTTGTACTGCCTATGTAGACATAGTTGAACTTTTGAAATGTACACTGCTAACATGGAGAAAGCAGCTGTACTTCTTTGTTTTTAATGGTTGAACTTCTGCTATATACAATTTTTTTTGTCCATGCTCTATTTGCTTATGTAGTTTTTCCAATTCAGCATTAGTGAACTTTTGGTTTAGTTTGTCTGACTCATTGTTCTGCCTTTTTTCCTGTCATTGCCTTTTTTGCAGTATCAGCTTGTGAAGCGGCCTATTCTAAGGAAGAGAGGAGGCAAATCAGTGGAAGAAGGTGATGAAGGAGGAGATGATGCGAAACGTTTTAACAAGACGGTTCGCTGCTCAATGAAAGAGGTCAAGTTGTGCGCAAAATTGCTACAACCTAGGCACAAGTTGAGGGTTATCAATTCTGGTTTTGGTTCTGTGTTTGATTTGACGATTGATTCCAACATCTCTCGTCCTTTGATGGGCCACATCTACACCAAGATTGACCTTTTTACTATGGTTCTGGACATGGGTGAGGCGAACAAGGTTTTGCGTATTACAAGTGATGCTATTCACCATCTTTTTGGATTCCCTCAAGGTGATCGTACCCCTCCTAGGCCCTCGGAGGATGGGTTTGATGATGCTGTTATGAGGTTGAAGGCCAAACTTGGCTACAAGAGGAGTGATGATATCAAGACAAAGGATCTGCGGAAGATCCTCGAGGAACTTGTGAAGGATGAGAAGAATGATGACCTGGCTCTGCAGGTCTTTTACCTTATTCTTTTCATGACGGTTATTATTCCTGGTACGTCTACATGAGTGTCCATGGAGGCAGCAATGACTGAGAATCTTGTCTTTGAAGATATGGCAAATATGGACTATTGTCAGTTGGTTGTTGATGATCTTCGAAGGGCTGTTACTAGGTATCAGCAAGGGACTAACAGAGGAAAAGCTATTACAGGCTGCGGCATCGCGCCGCTACTTATGTATCTGGACTGCCTTATCCTTGGCAAGAAGTCTGTTGTTGATTTGAGGACCCCTCGCATCAACTACATGGACCAGGCCAAGATGTCTGAGCTTGCTACTGCTGACTTGGTTAAGAAGGGGGATGAGGACCCTGCCAACTGGGTGTTTGGGAAACTGCCTGTGAGTGTTTCTATGCATCATTCTTTCCTGTACAGTTTAACTTGAACTTCTGGTACTGTCTTCAATAGTTGTTCCATGTTCCTTCATTGTTTTTTGACGCATTGACTTTTGTTTTGTATGTAGTGGAAGACACAGGCTGAGGTTGTGTTCTTTAGGGTTATCGAACATCCTGTTCTTACTATGCCTCGTGCCAGCGGCCTAGGGAGTGGAGGTGCCCCAAGATTTGAATTCTCCCGGGATGTCAATACTGGTGTCCCCCTGTAGATCCTGGAGGTTCTTCTGCCCATGTGAGTGCTGCAGGTGGCGTTTCTTCTGAGGGTTTCTTTGATGCTGCCAATGTTTCCCGTCTTAGGATTGATGGTCTTCTGGAAACTATTTGTGGGGAGATGGCCCATGTTCCGACAACTCTTGAGCGTCTTAGTCGCGTCGACGGGATTCTTCATCCCGGCCATGGTTTTGACGCTGAGTCTTCGAAGGAGGTTTTGTCAATTGAATCTAGAATTCTTGCTGAGCTTCGTTAGAGCACTTCCCACCTCCGGACTAGCTTTGGGCTGTTCAAGGAAATGCAGGATGCTCGTTGCAAGCCTTTTGAAGATGAGGCTAGTGTTGTTGTCAGTCAGATTCAGAGGCAAGATGATTCTGTTCGTTTGGGTCGTGAAGGAAGGAACGAGGAGCGTACTGAAGAGGTTTGTTTATGTTGGCTTTTTGATAGTTCTTTGAATTAATGTTCATTGTTAGCTTTTCAGTTATTATTGTTTTTTGTCATAGGTGACCCTTCCTAATTTCATGTGTTCTGAACTTCTTTTTTCAGTATTTGTGTTTCATATTTGACCTTCTCTGTTTACAGTATCTGGACTTCCAGCCCTACAGTATCTAAACTTCTTTGCTTTCCATATCTGGCCCTTTTTTCCTTTGTGTGATAGTAGTTTGATATCTGACGTTCTATGTTTACTGTCTTTGGACTTCCTCCATGTGACAGTGGTCATAGCTGTCCTTCTTTAGTTATATAATGTGGACTTCACCTGATTAGACATTGTGTTCTATATGATTTTTGTAGGCTGTTGATAATGGTGCTAGGGTTGATGAGGATGTTTTACCTGAAAGTGCAACTGTCCCTGTGCGTGAATCTGCTCCCGCGAGTGATTTATTTGTTGATGAGGTTCATGGCAGTGATCCTAAAGTATATTTTTTCTTGTCCATTTGTTTCATTTTTATTTAACTTCTTGTGCATTTTTTTTCTATGTGCCCATTTTTATTGACTTTTTGTTCTTTGCTGCAGAATGACGATGCTAGTGTTCCTTCAGAGAAGGTTGCAGACAAGGCTGTATCAGGCACTGGCTGCTCCAATGGGCTGGATCAAACTGAACCTCAGTCGTCCATCGGTGCTAGGGTTTCTGATGCTGAGCAGGGCAAGATAGCTGAAGATATCATTTCAGAGAAAGATCCCATCGAGGCTACTGTTGATACTGGTAGTGCTCGTGCAGGCACGGAGAAGTCTCCTGCAGAAGAGCCATCAGTTGCTATTGATGCTGGTTCTCCAGCTCTTCCTGCTGCAGCACAACCAACCGTTTTTGTTGTTTCAGATTCTCCAGCTGCTCCGGCTGCTACTGGTGTGCTCGCCGACGACACTGCAATGTCTACTGGAGATGATGATGAAGAGACTGAAAGTGATAGCTTGGGAAAGGAGGATGATCTTTCCAGTGCTGCAACTGGTCTAGGCAAGAATCCATAAAGAGAGGAGCATGCTTCTCTCTTCTTTCCCCATCCCCATCCCTTTTGTTGTTGGTTTGAGTCTTTGATATCCCTATGTACTGTCTGTGTGGTCCAAGTTGAACTTCTGGTTTGTTGTTTGTCATGTGGTTTGTAAATAAAGTGAATTGAAGCTGTTTTTATGTGGGGGAAGGTTTGTAATGCATGGGTTGTGATGTTTTTAATCCTGTGGTTTATCTTTTGGTGTAGCAGCTGAGATGTGTTTGTGTTGTTTTGTTGCTCCTGTCTTGATCTATGTGTTTGTATGTTGCTCTTAATTTCTATTCTTTTGCTTAGCAGATAGTGAACTTGCTGTCGTCCGAAAGAAGGTTGATGACTTTTATTTCAGTGTAACTAGGCTTAAGAGTGATCGTTCTAAGAGGTGAGTGCAGCTGGTCAGAATTTATATGCATCTAACTTATGTACTGCCTATGGTTTTATACCTGAACTTCTTTATTTTCTGTTGCTGAACTTCTTTACTTTCTGATGCTGAACATCTAACTTTCCTTTCTGATGCCTGTTGTTATGTAGCTGAACTTCTTTGCTTTCTGTGTGATGAACTTCTTGAGTTTCTGATGCTGAACTTCTTTACTTTTTGTTTGTTTGTTTTAGATCAAAGATTATGTTCCAAAACAATGAGTGTGAAGCTACTGTTGAATATGTCGCAGGGTCTTTTTCTCCTCGCGGAATGCTTCGATCTAATGTAGCTGAGGTTGCACTGTACTGTCTATGTGCCAAATACCAGGACTCGGAAAAACTCATCCTACCGTATTGGGTTTGTGTAAGTCAACCCTATAGTAATTTCTTTTCTGTTGTTCTTTACCCGTATTAGTTAAAACTTGTTGGTCTCATTGTATTTTCATATGTTGCTGTTATCTGCATTATATTAGGACAAGATTTACAGAGGGCATTTTGATTCCCGTGTGAGGAAGTACTTCTTAGCGACTGGTCCAGATAGCATGGATGCGCATGATTCTGTAAGCAATATTTGTTTCTTTGTCTCTGTATTTGTTTCCACTGTGATCCTCTCTGTTTATATTTGTTTATTTTTCTGTGCTCTTGATATTAATATTCAGTTTTAATGATTTGTGTGTTTATCTTGCGTCAGGTTATTTCCCCCACTTTTGACCCACCTGAACTTCCTGCTCACTTGGGTGGTGTTGGTCATTGGGTTTCCATATTTCTTGACATGAAGAATTCAAGGTTCCAGCTTCTCGACTCCTACTACGGACCAAATGATGACTGTGCGGTACGCCTGTATCGGCGGATGACTGATAACATCAAGAAGCTTTGGAGCGATGCCAGCAATGACAGGGAGACACCCTCCAGTCCACCTTCTATTGACCATTTCCCTTTGGATTGGATTGATGTCCCCCAACAGACTAACAAGTATGAGTTCCACTTTTCTTTCTATCACTTTCTGTTTAATTGTAGTTGTACGTAAGCTGTAACGTCTTGTTATGCTTTTGGCTTTCTTTTGTTTTGACACTGTTCTCTTTGTTTGATGGCAGTATCGACTGCGGATTCTTCATGCTTACGAATGTTAATTCGTATCATGATGGGGTTCTTGCAAACTATTCCCATGAGAATATCTTGGATATCAGGAAGACATGGTTGTACTCAATTGCTTCTTCTAACTTGTTTGAAACAGACCTCCATGGTCTGTTTGGCTACTATTCATGTAAGTCTTGAAACCTGGACTGCTTACTTGGACTGCAGCTTTTGTTCTACATGAACTTCATTGTCTTTTACTTGCTTGTGTTTTTTGTTTCAGTATTTTTCCTGTCATTGCTTACTTGGACTGCAGCTTTTATTCTACATGAACTTCAGAGATGATACCTTTTTATGCTTTTGTTAGTTGTAGTTGAATGTTTTCCATTTCATCAGTTTATCTTGAACTGTGCCTTGGGTTGTGCCTGAACTTCATTAGTTTTTAAATGCAACATAATTTTTAGGTCAACTTTGAGTAGTAATCATGACATCTATATTTGTTGGACTGTACATTGTGTTGTATCTGAACTTCAGTTATATTTAATGGTCTTTTTTTGACAGTGGAGCCGTTGGACTTGACCGATTACCACTACTCATTCCTCGGGTCACAGGAATACCAGCCTAGGGAGGAATCGATGAGTACAACTCCGAGAGAATATGAGAGCTCTCGAACCCTTATTCCTTCCAAGTTAGTGAAGCAGCCTGTCGGTATTGGTGCTGCTCCAAGTACCGCTTGCTCCGGGAAGGTTGGTGCAGTCCAAATAGAGGTGATTTCGTCGGATGATGATTTTGAGAAGATTGCTTACCCGAAGAAGGGTAAATCTGCTGCTGCTACTGTTGTTGGGAGAGGTGGGAAGAATGCTGTCATCACCAGGAGGAATCCGACAGTTGAGTCTGGCAACATAACTTCCTCGAAGAGAGCAGCAAGATTGCCTGTGAAGTGGCGTTCTCCTGTCGCTCCCCTAAAGAAATACAGTTACCCTCATCTATCTGAGGCCCGGAGGTTGAAACAGATAGTGCTTAGTGAAGATGGTCTGAAGAAGTATTCTGAGTTAGTATTCTTCTTATCTTTTTGCTACCAGAAATGCTATTTTTTGTGAACTTCTAATGTTATAGTATCTGAACTTCTATTCATTCTCCTTGTCTTGGAGTTGCGCTTCTAATATTTTCCCATCCTTTTAAATCTGCAGGACAAGCTACTGCATGTTTACCGTCCCTGGGAATGTCATAGACCTCACAGGACGTGTCCTTTATACTCTTTTCGGTGAAGGGCAGCAGATGGAAGGAGACATAATGGACTTTCTCATAAACTTGTGGAAGGATAAGCCAGAGACCTCTGAGATCTTCTCTTGTGCTGACAGGGTTGTTCCGAGTCCCTACTTCATACAGGTTTTTGTTCTTGTAACCCTATCTCCCTATTTAGCGCTAGTTTTCGTGAAGTGGCATTGGGAGGTGTTTTTATTTTGTCGTGATTATTTCATGTTCTTGATCTTTGTTGATGGTCTGTTTGTGAATGCACTAGTGCCTGGAGTATGATTTTTTCGGTGCATCAGTTCCAAAATTCGATGTAAAAAAATTGACTTCACTCATCCCAATGTTTGTTCGAAAGGAAGAAGACCTTCTTAACGCAAAGCTGGTTAGGTTTTCATAACTCTTCCTTTTTTTTATTATGTACATCCTTTTGCTAAGTTTGTCAAGAAGTTTTTGTTCATCTCGGCTGTTCAATACTTATTGTTTGTAGTTTTTGTTAACCATTTTTTCAATCTTGGCAGGTTTTTTTGATACTTTTCAAGCCAATTGACAAAATAGCGCATTACAGTGTGTATGTGCTGAATAGATATCGTGGGAGCATTGACATCCTTGATTCACTCCCTTACTCTAATAAGGGACTTTCACGAACAAGTTTCCACGGAGACTGCCAAATTATCGTGAGTGTTTCTTAGTCTGAACCTCCCGTCATATTCTCTTTTTGACATGAATTTTATTCTGCCTTTCATTGAAAAAATATTTTTATCTCTGTTTGGTAATACTGCTTCAAAGTTGTGTGCTTGAACTGACTATCATTTGACAGTTGAACTTCTGGTATCGTTTAGTTGGATTTTATGCAAGTGTCGCTTTTATGTACCTGAACTTAGCTTTTTGTTTAAGATGTTCTTGATTTTATCGTATTTGTCATGTCTCGCAGATCAAGAGATTCGTTGGGTTGCTGGAGGAGATGTATGGCAAGGCTGAGTACAAAGCGAGCAAGCAGCCAAACTGGGTGACTATTGCAAAGAGGCCGACTTTTGTTGATGTCCCAAAGCAACTGGATAATGAATGTGGTTTCTTCGCCTTGAAGCTCTGCTCTACATATGATGGCGATGAGCTTGTTGAAGATTTTGGTGATGTGAAAGTATGTTTTGTCCTTGTTCCTTTGTCTCATCATCCTTTCATGTTTTTTTTGTTTTTGCCGACATGCTCCTGCTATGCTTTTAGTTATGCTTTACTCTTTTTTTATTCTTCATTCTTTTTGTTTGCAGGCTGTTGTAGATGACTGGAAGGCCGAGTTCATGCACACTCTAGTCTTCAGCGAGAAGAATGAAATTGTGCGTGGAGAGCTTCCTGTTGAGATCCAGTCCTTGGGCCCATGAATTCTGCGTGTAGAAACATTGGTTTTAGTGTAGATTTGATTTCGTAAAGACTTGGTTTGATAATGATTGGAACGATTTCGTAAAGACTTGGTTGTAAGAATGGTTTAGTAATTTGTATATCTATAGCTGCAGCACTGTTTTTTATGTTATTGAGGACAAATGAATCTGTAATGAAGAATGATCGTCTTGTGAATTTAAATGTATTGCACTGTTTCAGTATTCCAGTGTTTTTGTTTTTCCCCAACTTATGATCTTGAACTTCTGCCTGGGTTCTGGCTGAACTGCTGGTTTTTTGTGGACATTGTTTTTTGTTCACAAATCTAGTGTTTTGTTAATTTTGGCCCCAACATGTGAACTTGAACTTCTGCTTGAGATCTGGCTAGGCTGCTGGTTTGAGATGGAGAGAATTTTTTTTATGTAGAATGTATTATTATTTTTCAACTCAATCGAGATGTAGCCTTTTGTAATTTTTGTGTTATCCTATTTTTGTAATTTTTTAACTGCAAATTGTTTTCAACTAGAACTTCGTGTAGAAATATTCTCATACACTCCTTTACATTTCTTGATCTTGTCGGGTTTCCACGTGAACTTCTCCAGGTATCCAAACAGAACTTCATATGTCCACGCGTCGTCTTCGTATTACTAGCTTAGTTTATACGACAATACTTATTTGTCAAGCATATTTTTCCTACATTAATTATTATACCAGAACTTCTTCTGTAAGCTTACTTGAACTTCATAGTTTATTCTTTATTCCTGCTTGCTCTTTTATGGAATACATCACCAGCGACCCCTCTCATAATATACCAGAACTTCTAAAGTAAGAGTACTTGAACTTCTCACTGTATATTCATTTATTCCTGCTTGGTCTTTTATGGAATACAGCACCTGCACCTCCTCTCATAATATACCAGAACTTCTAAAGTAAGAGCACTTGAACTTCATAGTTTATTCTTTATTCCTGCTTGGTCTTTTATGGAATACAGCACCTGCACCTCCTCTCATAATATACCAGAACTTCTAAAGTAAGAGCACTTGAACTTCTACTGTATAATTTCTTTGAAACTTGTACAGTAGAACTTCTACAGTAAGCTTCTCCAAAAATATTGTTCAATAGTGGAATAACATAATATACACTGACATGACATAAGTTTGCTTTTGTTTAATCGACTTAGTCTAATTGTTCATCAGCCTTGCGCTCCTCCTATGCTTTGCTGGTAGTGGTTTTTGTTTGACATGTACCTCTTCCTCTTCCTCTTCGTCTTCCTCTTCGTCTTCCTCTTCGTCTTCCTCTTCTTCTTCCTCTTCTTCGTTGATGTCTTCATCTTCGTCTTCCTCATCCTCCTCTTCATCTTCCACCACTTTCTTGGTGCTGGCTCTAGGTTTTGCTTTCTTTTTCTTTTCTGGCTTTTGACTTGTCTTTTCAGCTTCTGCGCGCTTCGGACATGTTCGTGCATTGTGTGGAGCATATTCCTTGCATATGCTACAAAGCCTGCTGCTAGCTTTCTCTGGGTGTGGTCCCTTGTTTTGTTTTTGAACTTTGGGCTGCTGTTTTTGAGCTTTTGGTTGCTTGACCTCCTCGGCATCATTTCTTTCTAAGAGTGTTGGACAAGTGAGTTTGTTGTGTCCTGCAACCTTTTTGCACACACTACATTGCCTGTGTCCAAGTGGCACTCCATTGTCATCCAGCACGACGACTCTATCTGCAGATGGTGCCTTTATTTGAGCTCTCTAGTCACTTTTCTTTCCTGCAGAAAGTTTCTTCCTACCCTTTGTTTCAGAGTACAGCGGCAGTTTCATCATCTCTTGCTGCTGCTGCATCAATTGGCCAACATCCTCCTTGCATCGGTCGGCTTGAACAGCGGTCTGGAGCATTTCAGCTTCATAATAATGAAGGTCATCTTCAATTTCAGCATCCTCTTCAGCCATCCTTTCGTCAGCATCTGCTTGATTTGCTGAATGTATTGCATCAAGTTCTTCCACGAGCCTCTTGAGAACATAGAAGGCTCTGTCATATTGTTGTTCACATCTCATTGCTTTCTTGTTAACCGTCAAATTTAGCTGCAGCAGGATGTCTTGCTTTGAGAGTTTTGAGCTGCCATCCGATGCAATTGTGTTGTAGTCCCTTGTATCAAATGTTGGTTGTGATTTTGCAGTCTTTGTGTACCGTTTTAGGATATACTTGTCTGGAAATTTGTCAGCCCTTAGGTAGTCCAGTATGTTCATTATGTGAAGGCAGAACAGACCTGAATTTTTGATGAATGCAGAATACATTGTTTGTGAGCCAGCAATGAGTTTCATATATTGATATTATACTACTAGTTTAGCTATTTAATGAGTTTGTTTTTCCGCTCACCTGTGTGTGTCCAAAGCTTGCATTCGCACTCATATATTTCATTCTCTGGGTCAGCTACAACCTGGAATTCATGCTTTGACCAGGCAAACCTTTCTTCATCATCATGGCCACCCTTGTTGTGGTAGTACACAAGGTACTTAGTGGCCTCTGCTATCTTTTTTGCGCGAAATAGCGTGCTCTTTCTCATCCTATCCCTCATCTCGCTGTACACGACTCTCGTGTACTTGATAGCCATGTCTTCCTCGTAGCCGTAATTTGTTTTTGTGACAGGATTGCTCTGCACATGTCAAAAAATAAGATATTAGTCGAGCCGAGTCATGGGTTTCATTTAAATACCAAGTGCACATGTTCAAGGAAGTCACAATACCATGCTGGCCATTGTTTGCTCATTCTCCTTCTGCAGTCGAGTTTGTATGCAAGCATTTACCCGCCTAGCAAACTTGTGTAGGTTATGTGTCCCCTTGACAAACCCTCTCTTGAGGACGTGATTCATGCTCTCGCTTCGTTGTGTAGAAGTCATTCTAGCACAGAAAATGTTCTTGTAATATGCTGATATCCACATTTTCCTATCACTCCACAGCTGCATCATCATCTGGTCGTTCTGCAGGTTGTACTTCTGCACGAGTGCAGCCCAGGCAGCTTCAAACTCTGTTGGCATTAGCGGCCAGTTTAAGATTGCTGTGAATTCCTCTTTGAATGTTGGATACTTTTTGTACAGCAATGCGAGGTATTCATTGAACTTCTTCAGGATGTGCCAACGGCATAGCTTGTGGACGGTATTTGGGAATGATTGTGGTATAGCTTTCGCCATTGACGGTCACTGGTCTGCATGAATTAAAAAAATGAAACTTGCTTCTTGCACTGATGGTGAACTTATGTGATACAAGTAGTTGAACTTCACATGCAGCAGTAGGACTATCTAATAATGTCACCCAATTTTTTTTCTTATAGCAGTGTTGTTGAACTTCTGTGGTACCAGTGATTAAAAAACTTCACAAACATAACCATATTTTTGTGAACATGATACATATTTTTTTTCTTACAGCAGTGTTCTTGAACTTCTATGATTCCTGTATTTGAACTTCACATACATAACCTTTTTGCTTCTTGTACTGTTTGTTGGACTTCTGTGCTACCAGTGTTTGAACTGCTTGGTTTATAATATTTTTTAGTTAAAACCAGTATACCCGATATACACCCAGAGTTGAAAAGATGATGAAACTTGTAGAGTTTTTTTGAACTTACCTATTAGAATGCAAGTTGGGTGTTTGTTGTTCATGCACCGTACAAATGTATCGAACAGCCACTTGAATGACTTTGCATCTTCGTCTCTGATCAGGGCAACAGCAAATATCGTTGACTGCAAATGGTGGTTTGTTCCAACAAACACTCCGAGAGGCATATGAAATCTGTTAGTCTTATAAGTTGTGTCAAATGTTACGCAATCACCAAAATCCTGATATGCTCCCCGGCAGCTTGCATTGGACCAGAAAATGTTTTTAATTACATTGTCGCTGTCTACTTGTATGTCATAGAAAAACTCATCATTGATTGCCTTCATGTCTTTAAAGAAAGATACAAGTTTCAATACATCATCCAAATCATCTTTCCTCGCATTCATAGCTTTCCTGCAAATTATATGCAAACATACATTCGTTATTTTTGCTAGCAAGGGTGGTGACTTAGGATGCTATGTACATTGCAGTATGTGCATTTTTCAATACTTACTGGTTTAGTAGGTCTCGTCCGGTCATGCTTAGGAAGTAGCTTCCATCTTCATTTTCGGATAGCATGGACATAATTGTTGTATGTTTGACATCATGGTACTGCAAGAGCTTTATGTACTCCAAAATAGTGGGGTCATAATTCTTGTGTGAGTGCAAGAATACCAGCATGTCAGCAGTTTGGATGAGGTGGTGATTATGATTGTATTCAATGTCCACTACCATACATGTGTTATCCTCTTGCACCTTCTTAAATTGCAGCCTGTCCTCTGCGATGTTTTGTTTCTCTTCCTTTCAGTTTCTGAAACAGAAGTTCTATGTTTCCCTTGGAACGCGCAAACAAAATACTTGTGATTGTCATTCCCTCCCGTCTTCCTGATGCCAAAACCAGCGTGTCTGGCGTATCTATTGTAAAATTCCCTGGCTTTCTCTACATTCTTGAATGGCATCTTTAGTCTTGGTATTAGATAATCTGGGAGATCCGGCATCTGCAGAAAAAGAAAACAAATCCAAACGGTACGTTAAAATGCAGTTTATAAATTTGTTATCCTGGAGGGAGCAGAAACATTGCAGATCATACAAGATGCATATATAAATACTTAAATTTTGTTCACTTACGTGCGTGTATGATCGCAACTCCACCGGAGTCTGCTGCTGGCCCTCTGGGATGGGGCACGGCGGAGTTATCATAGCAGGGTGCAGGAGTGGGTCACGAGGAGGAAGGAGGGCTGAAGATGGCCTCTCTCTTGTTTGCGTCCTTTTTTCTTGTGGTGGTTGTGGAGGCATGGCGATCCTGGTTTTAGTTTGCTCTTTTGTTCTATGAAGCAATCCATCTACCTCATGTCCCGTACGATCCTGAGTTGTAGCAGCAGCAGCAACATCCAATGGCGGTAGTGTGCAGAGCACTCTCCTCCGTGTGTGTGTTCCTGTTGGATTTGTCCTGGCATCCGGTTTACTTGCTGCCCTTTCACATTGACGAGCCACACCAGGATAACCTCCAGAGTTATACGTAGGACCTGAGCTAACACCCTCGTCCATCGATGTGCTTGGAAGTCTGCTGGTGGATACAAAGAATCCGCGGGGGATTTCCGGCGTAACCCAATTAGGTGGAGGCGCAAAATGGTGCGGATCGGGCTTTGACCCAGCATCTTGGAAGTCTGCATGTGTTTCCGGTGTCACCCAATTCTGGTGTGGAGCAGATTGGGAATGCTGTTGGTGCGTTTGAGGGGGCGGCACAACGCGTACAGGGTTAGGGTTGTGTACTTGCTGCTGGGAAGTTCTAACCTTCTTTCTGCGTCTCTCGTCCTGCTGGCATAAAAAAAAGAATGTGTTAGCACACAAGTCACATCTGCATATACTGGTGTTGCTGAACTGAGCATTATTCACAGCCTGAACTTCTCATACAAGTGTTGTTCATGTACATATTTTTCCTAGGACAGGTATAGTTTTTCTGAACTAAGCTGAGCATTTGCCTATACTTGTGTACCTGAACTGAGCACTCTTCACAGAATGAACTTCACATTCTGAATTCTACACTTTTTGTTTTTTTTCTATACCTGAACTGAGCACTCTCCACAGACTGAACTTCTGGTTTGCAAAGGGGAAATACAGTCTACAGTTAAACCTGACCTTCATGTGTTTTCATGGTTGAACTTACTAGTGCATACCAAACTGACCTTCTTGTGTTTGCATGGTTTGCAAAGGGGAACTACTATGTATAGTCAAAAAGGTGACCTTCATGACTTTGAATGGTTGAACTTCCTAGTACATTCCAACCGGAACTTCAACTGATCACATGTTTGTTTTACTTTCCTTTTTTTTGCAAACAACCAGATACATACCAACCTGAAATCTAGCCCACTGACTTGTTGAACTTCACATGGTTTTTTACATATGAATGCAGGCAGTTTTTTTAATTTTTGCAGCCTGGACTGAGGCTCACACACTACCAGAACTTCACATGGCTGAAAGAAAATAGCAGACAGCAGGAAGTTCAACCATACCTTGGATAGAAGTTCGGCCAGCCTTTTTCCAGCAGTAGATAGGCCACCTTGAGAGCAATTCGTCGGAGAGTTGGGAGAGATATCCCATGGCATTCCATGTCTTGCAGAGGGCAAGAAGTTCATCTGCATGAAGCCAGAAGTTCAGGTGAGGCAAAATTGAAGGAGGAGCCAAGAAGAAGGAGAAAGTTCAGGTACCTAAGAGGGAGGAAGTTCAGGTACCTGTTGTGCCGCGTTCGTTGCTAGATTTGAAGGCGCCGTGGATGCGCCCTCCACCGCTGAGATGCTCCCTTGGCCGCGCCGTTCGCCGTACCTTGAGCCTTGGCCGTCATTAGCTCTGCTAAGCCGTCGGGAGGAGGTGAGGTTGGAAGGAGGAGGCATCCGAAAGTCCATGGCGGCTTGTTGCAGAAATTTCGGCGGCTTCGCCGCCTCCAGGCGACGCGGGCTCCCTCGCGCTGGCGTCCGCCGTCACTCACTCGCCCGTGCCGGCGGTCGGACGGGAGGTGGAGACAGAGGGGAGGCGCTGGAGCCGGTCGGCCGGGAGCTGGAGACGGAGGGGAGGCGCTGGATCCGGCGGAGGTCGGCGGCGAATCGCGGCGGAGGCCGGCGGCGAATCGAGGGGAGGAGCGACGAGGAGGGGGGCTGGGACGAGGAGCTTCGAGGGAGGGGTGCTGGGGCGGCCTCGATCGGGATCGGACCAGGTGGATCCTGTCAGGGTGGGCCGGCAGTTCGGGAAGTTCAGGAACGTCCCGTCGGGCCCTTATAGGGCTGGCTGTGATCCAAATAGTTATTCTAATCCTGGGATTAGAATAGTGCCACCCTATATATATATATATATATATATATATATATATATATATACACACACACACACACACACACACACACCGTTTTTTTTAGCCGAAAAATCTATGGATAAGAACCAGCTCTGAGAGGAGAGGTGGCGCGACAGAGCAATGAAAAGCTGGGCCCAGAGAAGGCCAACCACTATCATATTTTTGTCTTCTATATATGGTTTTTCCTTACCCGTGATGACCTATTTCTAATAACCAATATATATTTTCAATATTGGAGATACTACGATTGGAGTGCGGTGACCATAACTCAGATAGATCTGAACCGACGGTTGCGGAGAATAGAATAGGTACAACGGTTGCCTCGGGAAACAGGTCGAGATAGATGACAACACCATTTTATCCTCTTTCCGGAAAGAGAAAATCATAATAGTCTAAGTGGACATCTCAAAGGAAAGACGGAGGTACGTTCTATTTCTTTTCCTTTGTTTTATTCTAGCTGGATGCTGTACTAGCTTGGTTTCGCTATCACTATTGGGTATCGTGGGCACAAGTAATAACCCCTGGGGCGGGTACTTCGAAAAGAGAAGGTTCCTGACTATCTAGTAAATGAGTGCATGAAGGTCTATTTCCAAATTCTCTTGAGAGGATCAATGTGATAGATAGGGTACTCGCAAACACTGGATCTTCCCCCAAACCAACCCGGGAACGGAAGACATGCATCTTCTAGCCCAATGAAAGTGAACAAGTACTGGTTCGGTCTTTTTATTTTTTTCTTATGATGCCCACATTTCATACTACTCAATTCTTATTTATTCCTCTAACTCACTTTACCCACCTGTTGCGTAGAATCTATCGCTTTCCACCAGAAAAATGGAGTGCAGGGAATGACCTTAAGCTTCCAGACGCAAGAGAAATGTCGAAAGTGATTCTAGCTATCCCCCGTGGGTTTGCAAAAGTAACCTCCTATCATATCCGATAATGCGATTGCATGGTCGTTTTCGGCAGCGTTATGTTCCCGCGATACATGCGTGCAGATTTATAGTCCAGCAAGACAATGGATGCGCTAACACGCAACGGCTTCCGCGCTAGTTACTCAATCCCTTGCTTGTTTTGCTCTCACCGGCCGAGCTACTAGAACCACTTGCCTAAAGTATGAGGAATTCCTCAAATCTAAAAAAAAGAACAAAGACAAAGTCCGGTCGACAAAATGATTCAATCTGACTTTATCGGTATTCTGGATTAAGTAAAAAGCAAATGAAAGAGAGTTTGTATTTGCAAATGAAAATGAATATGGATCTAAATAAATTGGATAATCAATCAATAAATAACGGGTCCCTGTCGACGGTGGGGTGCGAAAGCATGGGGAGTTAGAATAAGATCTCCAAAATGGGTGGGACAACCAAAGGCAATTCAATGGATAATCGGTATACGACCTCTCTGAGATATATGGTTTATATGAAGTTGGACTAATTTGGAAACATTGGGCAATGTTCTTTATATGTTTGGTTTGTAATCTTCCTATGAAACAAATAACATACTGGAATAGTTTAGGTGGCTACATTTATGTTAAGTCTGCTCGCTTGGGTTGTTGTACCTTTTGATTATGGTACGGTATTGGAAGCTTTCTTCTTCGGGACAACTCCAGAAAGGAAAGATAGACTGCAGGATCGATCTGGTTGCTACATGCTGAGCCAGAAGGCAATGTATACACAAGTATAGACTATAGGTAACACTGTAGGGTACAACCTTGGGTAGTCTTATGGTTTTCTAAGATATGATATGATCGTGTTATTTATTAGAATTGGAAATAGCTAGACGAATAAGTAGGCTTTAAGAGGATGAATAAATTAGGCCTTCTAACTCAAAGTACTCTAGCTTAAGGAAAGACATGCAACATTGGTGATCAACGTATGGAATTTCCACTATTATGTTCCCATTTGCTAAGGGCTTTGAACACCTCGGGTGCGCGGTTACTCTCGGATGGTTCACGACAATTCCAGGTAGTTTCTACTAATAGCTCATTTTCCTGTATCGATAAGAGAAATGGCATCATGTATTCTTTTGTAGCCTGAACTATCCAACTGGACTCCAGCTATGCGGATTGCTTTCTTCATTTCAGCTGGGTAATTCCACCATCCACCTTTCATACAACTTAAGTTGGCTTTGATCGATTGCTTGGTGTCATGCTATTTACTACTACGGTTAGCAAAATTCGTTAATGACACCGATAGGTTGCTTGAGCCAATCCTTAAATCGTGGGAGGAAAAGGCATAAAAGTGAGCCCAACCGACGTTAAGTTGGTTGGTTAGTGTATCACGCCGGGGACACCTGACACTGACTCATTCATGTCTTCTTCAAAAGGGGCATTGCAAAACAACGTCTACTCCAATTGAAGAAGTCCATTTTATGGTCAACCTTATGGCTCAGGACGATATGTCACTGCTTAAAATCTATTTTAGGGCATGTGTTTGAAGGGGTCGTGGGCGATTCCCTTCAGTAACGATTAAGTACATGATAACTTGATCAGAGTTTGCACCACTAGAGCTGCTTTTCTTACTAAACTAAAAAAACTCTACTCTCCTTTCACAGCCAACCCACGTATTGACCATAGTCTTCTAACCTACTAATAAGATTCCGTGGTCGAGATGATGTGATCTGAATGAAAAGATAGATACATCCATGCTGCCCAAGGATATGCCCCCTGAACCGTCTCACAAAATATGACTCAGCAGGGATAAAAGAAATTCATTTAAAAAGTCATCGCATAAGAACGGTTTTAAAAATGTTCATCGCATTTGCAATGTTCATTCCATCGTATATTACAAAAAATGCTCAGCATATCTATATCTATACCTACTATTAAAGTACGGAGTGCTTCTGCCCGTACGTCATTAAAATTGCCCCCGAACTTGCAAAATATTACCCACCAATGCCACCTAAGTTATAAAAAACGTTGCACACAGAAAAATCCGGACTGGACCGGCCCATTTAAGAATCTCCTATACTATGCCCAGTGCGCTAGAAAAAGACACAACTCGCCTGGGCCGGCCCATATTTCGGTGATCAATTTTTTATTTTTAGTTTTTCTTTTCCGTCGTTGTTTTTTTCTACTTTAAATAATTTGTGAATTTAAAAAAGTTTCCAAAATTAAAAAATGGGAATTTTAAAATAATATTTAATAATTCATAAATGTTTGTGGCTTCAAAAATTGTTTGTGATTTTTAAAAAATATTAGCAAATTTTCTAATAAATGTCCGGGAAATAAACATACATTCATGAGTTTTTCAAAAAAAGTTCATGTATTAAAAAATGTTTTAAAATTTCACAAAATTTCGCCAATTCAAAAAATATTCATGTATTAAAAAATAGCATAAAATAAAACAGTTCATAAATTCAAATATATAGTTTATTGATTCACAAAATATACGCTGATTCAAAAAAGATCATGTAGTTCAAAAAATATTCATTAATTTAGAAAATTGTTTCATCAAATCCCCAAAAAATGTTAGTCGATTCTAGAAATGTTCGCCGATTAAACAAAATGTTTGCAAATAGTATAATATGTTCATGAATTCAGAAAACGTTCTTGATTTTACAAAATGTTCATGAATTTAAAAAATTCACAATTTCAAATATGCTCACGAGTTTAAAAAAATGTTCATGATTTTTAAAAATTATTCATATTTTCACAAAAATGAGAGTGATAGTGTATATCGATGATGTAGTAAAATGTGATCATTGCCATTCGAAATTATGATTTTTTTTCTCCCGTTGCAACGCACGGACATGTTTGCTAGTCGTATATTAAAATAATGTTCATCGCATCGTATACTACAAAAGTGTATGATATATTAAAAAATTATTCATCACATCATATATTTATCTTTAAGCCAAAAGGGATGGAGTGACGTAGTGGTGTCAATGCGCACTGCATACGGCTGGCTCGTGTTTGAATCTTGACGGGCGTGTTTTAGTCAGAACCCTTTTTTGCAAATATATATATTTGCGTGATTAAATATAAAGTGAGGTTTGTTGGCAAAAGAACATGCGACGTGCCCTTGCTTTTGGGCTCCACCGGCCAGTCTCACCGGCAATACGTGTTTATACATAGTGTAGATCGATTTGTAGCCGTGCGCCTCAGACTTGGTACTGGATTGCAATTTTTTACGGTACCAATTCGTTGAGACTGCCCAATTATGGTACCAATATGTTGTTAACTCTTCGGCATAACGGGCTCAAGCTCAAGCCCTAGCTGACCGACTGCGCCAGGACCGACCACCAGACCACCGTCGCCAACCATGAATCCCCGTCGGATTCGCCGCCTCCATGACTGGGGACATCATCTATGGCCTGCTAGGAAGCTTTGCCGAGCCTCCTTTATCATTGTTCGTCCATAGCCGTAGCTCCATAACCACCAACTGCCAGGACCGGCTCGTGTTCGAATCTTGACGAGCGCGTTTTAGTCAGAACCCTTAGGTACTTGTGATCTGCGTTGGGTTTTCCGTGAAGAGGAACAGGTAATTGCAGCACAATACGGGTAAGTATTTCTCTCAGTTATGAAACCAAGGTTTATCGAACAATAGGAATATCAATCCTCAACAATCTTCAGCGGCTGCACACAAAAGAGCAAACAACTTGCACCCAACGTGGGCAAGAGGATTGTCAATCCCCTTGATCTCGTTATTTGCAAGCAAATGAGTTGTGTAGATAATTGTAGATAATTGTAAATTGCAAAATAAAATAAAAGACAAATAATGACAGCAAGATAATAATAGCATTTGTAAATATATAAGTGAATAGACCCAGGGGCCATAGTTTTCCCTAGCGGCATCTCTCATGTAGGTAACATACCGTGAGTAACAAATTACTGTTTGGCAATTGATACAAAAGCGGATAGTTATGCGATTTTCACGGCAATGATCATGTGTATATAGGCATCACGTCCATAAACAAATAGGCCGACTCATGCCTGCACCTATTACTATTACTCCACTCATCGACCGCTATCCAGCATGCATCTAGAGTATTAAGTAAAACAGAGTAATGCATGGAGAACCATGACATGATGTAGACAAAGTAAACTCAAGCAATATGAATAAACCCCATCGTGTTATCCTTAGTAGCAACAACCCAAAGACGCCACTTGTCCCCTTCTATCACTGGGATATAGAAACTCGTCAGGTTGAACCTACTACAATGCACCTCTCTCACTGAAGAAAGATGAATGTACTTGGCCAAAGCAAATTAATAGATCGGAGAGAATTACGAAGCTATGATGATCATGCAAATAAGAATCATAATAATCATAGGTGACTCAAATACTTTTCATGAATAATCTGAATATAAACCCACAATTCATCGGATCCCAACAAAGGCACCGCACAAAAGGACTACATCGGACAGATCAAAGCGAAGATGCGATGGTCATTGTATCCAAGATCAAGAGAGAGAGAGAGATTGCCATCTAGGTACTAACTTCGGACCCATAGGTCTGTGGTGAACTACTCACACATCATAATGAGGGCATCAAGTTTGATGAAGAGGCCCTCCGTGATCAATCCCCCCTCCGCCAGGGTACCGGAACGGAGCTCCAGATGGCCTCCCGACGGAACAGAGACTTGCGGTGGCGTAAAAATTGTTTCGGGACTGCCTCCATGGTTTTCAGAATATATGTGAATTTATAGGCCAGAGAACGGGGTCGGGAGAGCCACGAGGGGCCCACAAGCCATCAGGCTGCACCCCCAGGCCGCGCCTTGTTGGCTTGTGGGGCCCTCATGTGGATTCCGGCTTCCTTCCGAATCTTCTAGGTCTTATTTTTGTCCAGAAAAAATCACCAAAAAGCTTCGTGGCAATTGGACTTCATTTGGTACTGTAAACTTGAAAAGTGAAAACCATGCATAAAACAACAAGTGGCACTGGGCACTGGGTCAATAGGTTAGTGCTCAAAAATAATATAAATTGGTAAATAAATACTTAAAAAGTATCCTAGAATGATAATATATCAGCATGGAACAATCAAAAATTATAGATACGTTAGAGACATATCAAGCATCCCCAAGCTTAATTCCTGCTCGTCCTCGAGTAGGTAAATGATAAAACAAATTTTTTGCTGTGACATGCTACCCATTATGTAATATTTTGCATGTATGCTCATTGAGAAACGATGAATTAACAAATATTAACATAGCACTACATATAAGCATAAGAAATAAAATCATCAATCTTTCAAAGTATACGATCCTCAAAGAATGTTTGCCCCCATTCATCTTATTATATTATCAAGGCATGACTCCATCTTCACCACATTAATACAAATGTCAAGCACCACGGTGCCCAAGTTAGGCAATTGGATCGTACTTTTTTAATATGCATCAACTTTTTATTCTTCACGCAATACATGAGCGTGAGCCATTGGACATAGCATATAGGTGGAATAGAATATGGTGGTAGATATCAAAGGGGTAAAAAGTGGAGCAGATAGTCTCACATCAACTAGGCGTACCAACGGGCTATGGAGATGCCTGTCGATAGATGTCGATGCAAGGAGTAGGGATTTCCATGCAAATTATGCACTAGAGCTATAAGTGTATGAAAGATCAACTGAAGCTAAGTGGGGTGTGCATCCAACTTGCTTGCTCATGAAGACCTCAGGCATTTGAGGAAGCCCATCATAGGAACATACAAGCCAAGTTTATAAGAATGAAAAAGTAATTCCCACTAGCATATGAAAATGACATAACATGAGACTCTCTATATGAGGAACAAGATGCCACTTTGAGGCACAAGTGTGGTAAAGGATAGTAGTAAAGTCCCTTCTCTCATTTTCTCTCATTCATTTTTTTGATCAGATGGTGGGATCATTTGGCCTCCCCCATTTTTATTTCCTCACTGGGACAATGTTCTAATAATGATGATCATCACACTTTTATTTACTTACAACTCGATATGAAGAACTGATATGAAGATATGACTCTATATGAATACCTCTGGCCGTGTACCAGGATGTGCAAAGATCTAGCGTGACATGTATCAAAAATATGATGAACGGTGTCTTTGCCACAAATACTATGTCAGCTCTATATGATCATGCAAAGCAATATGATGATGAACGAACTAGTCATGTGAAGTGACGATGGAATTTGCATGGCTATGGAAATGCCATGATAGGTAGGTATGGTGGTTGTTTTGAGGAAGATGTAATGAGGCTTATGTGTAACAGAGCGTATCATGTCACGGGGTTTGGATGCACCGGCGAAAGTTGCACCGATCCTCAAGGTGAGAATGGGTAATGCACGATACCGAAGAGGCTAGCGAATAATAGGAGGTGAGATTGCGTATGTCCATGGTTTCACATTAGTCATAAAGAACTCATATACTTATTGCAAAGTTTTATTAGTTTTATCACAGATCAAAGTACTACTCGCATGCCCCGAGGGAGGAGGTAGGTAGGAGTTAAGCATTGCGCCCCTCCGACTCGAAACAGCACTAGGATTTCAACGAGGAATAGAAATGCTCACACATCATCACCATGCCTTTTTAATTTTTAGATGAACAAGAAGTTAACCTCTCTTAATATCGACACTTCTACGAATCAACAATTATGAACTCACACCTTTTTCATATTACCACATCAATATTATTAACCCATAATTTCTCTATATGTGCTACATGAAGGTTTTAATTATCACTCATTGAATACCTATTATTTTTGGACTAGTATTATGAACCATGCAAATTACCGTCACTATTTATTAACTCTCAAACAAATATAAGTGAAGAGCGAGAGTGAAATAATTTCTATAAAATCTACATACCACCATGCTCAAAAAGATATAAGTGAAGTACTAGAGCAACTGCTAAGTTCAAAAGATATAAGTGAAGTACATAGAGCATTCTAACAAATTATGATGAAGGTGTGTCTCTCTTAAATAGGTATGTACAGAAAACGATGATTGTTGCAAACTAAAAGTAAAAGCAAACAAAAACAAATGACGCTCCAAGCAAAACTCATATCATGTGACGAATAAAAATATTGCTTCAAGTGACATACCGATGGATTGAGACGAAAGAGGGGATGCCTTCCGGGGCATCCCCAAGCTTAGACGCTTGATTCTTCCTTAGAATATTACCTTGGGGTGCGTTGGGCATACCCAAGCTTAGGCTCTTGCCGCTCCTTATTCCTTGGTCCATCGTGATTACTCCCAAAACTGGAATACTTCAATCACACAAAACTCAACTAAACTTCGTGAGATCCGTTAGTATAGGAAACATATTGAATACTTTAGGTACTGTTATAAATTGATTATGATTTCATAATTGCATAATAGGTACTGTATTCTAACTTCTCCATGGCTTATACCCCCCGATACAATCCATAGCATAATCAAAACAAGCAAACTATGCAAGCAAAAACAGAATCTGTCTAAAACAGAACCGTGTGTAGCAATCTGTAGAGAACCTATACTTACATAACTCTAAAAATTCTTCCAAATTAGGAAAACCTCTAGAATTTGTATATAAATACTGTGTAAAAATTCATATCATTATCACACTCCTTTAAAAAAAATGAAAATTCTTGTACTGGAGTCAAAAGTTTCTGTTTTGTTTTAGCATTGATTCTACTCATCTTGTGAGTCATCCCAAAGGCTTTACTTGGCACAATCACTAATTAAAAAATAAAAACACAATCATTAAAGAGGCATTAATCATTTTATCAAAAACAAATATAAATTAAAAAGCAAAAATAAGGATAACTATTGGGTTGCCTCCCAACAAGCGCTATTTTTCTACGCCCCTAGCTAGGCATAATGCATAGTTTCAAGTATTGTCATCTTTGAAACTCCACACATATGTAGCTCTCATGATTGATTCATAAGGTGGTTTAATTATCTTTCTAGGGAAATGTTCCATCCCTTTATTTAATGGGAATTGGAACCTTATGTTTCCCTCTTTCATGTCAATAATCGCACCAGTAGTTCGTAAGAAGGGTCTTCCAAGTATTATGGGAGAAGTAGGATTGCAATAAATATCAAGCACAATGAAATCTACTGGCACATAATTTTTATTTTCAATAATAAGCACATCATTAATCCTACCTAGAGGTTTCTTAATGGTAGAATCCGCAAGATGCAAGTTAAGGGAACAATCTTCAAGGAATAGTTGAAACACTAGAACCAATGTCACACAAGGCATTGCATTCAGATTTATTTATCTTTATTTTTATAGTTGGTTCCCACTCATCATGCAATTTTCTAGGAATAGAAACTTCTAGCTCAAGTTTCTCATGATAAGCTTTTAACATAGCTTGTACTATATGTTCAGTAAAAGCTTTGTTTTGTTCATAAGCATTGGGTGAGCTAATAATGGTTTGCAGAAAGGAAATACATTCTACTAAAGAGCAATAATCATAAATTAAAGTCCTTGTAATCCAAAGTAGTGGGCACATCACTAGTTAAAGTTTTGACCTCTCCAAACCCACTTTTTCAGTTCTAGCATTAAAATCATCACCCTCCAAGCAAGCGGGACACTCCTCAACTAGAGTTAACTCCTCTACAGTCCCTTTATCATTTATATTCAGAGAAGTAAACAAAGATTCAATATGAGAAGTACCAATCATTTTAAGATCTTCATCAGGATTCCGGTAAAAACCGGGTGGAAGAGCCTTTTCTAAGAATTCCCGCTTAGCTTTTAACTTAGCGGTCCTCTCCTTACTTTCATTAATAGATATTTTGATATATTTAATAGTCTCATTAAAATCATGCTTAGGTGGCAAAGCTTTACTTTTAAGAGTTTTTACATCAAGAGCAATTCTATCCATGTTTTTAGGCAAAGCATGAACTACAAGCAATTTTTCTTCTACCATAGTGTTGAAAACTTTTTGAGAATTAATGAATTCTTTAATTGTGTTATAAAGATCAGAGTGTATCCTATTTGAATTTGTAGAAGAATTTCCATAAGAATTACATAAGAATTTCCATAGTTGTTAGAGGAATTACCGGGATACGGTCTAGAATTGAAATTTCCTCTATAAGCATTGTTATTGAAATTATTTCGCGAGATAACGTTCACATCAATAGCATCATTATTTTGCTCAATCAAAGTAGACAAGGGAATATCAATGGGATCAACATGAGTATTTTTACTACAAACCATATTCATAAGAGCATCCACTTTTTCACTCAATGTAGCGATTTCTTCAACATAATTTACCTTCTGACTAGTTGGAGCTCTTTCGGTATGCCAATGAGAATAATTTGTCATAATGTTATCCAGAAGTTTTGTGGCCTCTCCTAAGGTCACATCCATAAAGGTACCACCTGCAGCAGAATCTAGAATATTTCTAGACACAAAGTTTAGTCCAACATAGAAGTTTTGGATAATCATCCAAAAATTTAAACCATGAGTAGGGCAATTTCTTATCATCGATTTTATTCTCTCCCAAGATTGGGTAACATGTTCTTGATCTTGTTGTTTAAAATTGATTATTTGATTTCTAAGGGAGATGATTTTAGCAGGAGGGAAATACTTGGCAATAAAAGCATCTTTACACTTATCCCATGTTCCAATACTATTACGAGGTAAAGATGAAAACCAAGCTTTAGCTTTATCTCTTAGTGAAAAAGGAAATAATTTTAATTTTACAATATCATTGTCCATATCCTTTTTCTTTTGCATATCACATAATTCAACAAAGGTATTAAAGATGTGAAGCGGGACACTCATTAGGACTTTCCGAAAATTGATCTTTCATGACAAGATTTAGCAATGCAGCATTAATATCAAAAGCCTCCGCACTAGTGGCGGGTGGTATAGGAGTCCTAATAAAATCATTGTTATTAGTATTTGAGAAGTCACACAACTTAGTAGTATCTTAAGACATGGTGACCAAACAAGGAAAGTAACAAGCAGGACAAGTAAACTATCAAGTAAAACGAGCAAAGAAGTAAACTAGTAACAAGCAAAGATAAATAGTTTTGTATTTCTGATTTTTATGAAACAAACTAAATATAGAAGCCAATAAAAAGAAGAACAAGTGAATGATAATTTGTGTGAAGTTACTTGATACTTGATGATGATATTCCCCGGCAACGGCGCCAGAAATTCTTCCTAATACTTGTGATCTGCGTTGGGTTTTCCGTGAAGAGGAACGGGTAATTCCAACACAATACGGGTAAGTATTTCCCTCAGTTACGAAACCAAGGTTTATCGAACCAATAGGAATATCAATCCTCAACCTTCTTCAACAACTGCACACAAAAGAGCAAACAACTTGCACCCAACGCGGGCAAGAGGGTTGTCAATCCCTTTGATCTCGTTATTTGCAAGCAAATGAGTTGTGTAGATAATTGTAGATAATTGTAAAATAAAATAAAATAGAAATAATGGCAGCAATATAATAATAGCGTTTGTATATATATATAAGTGAATAGACCCGGGGGGCATAGTTTTCCCTAGCGGCATCTCTCATGTAGGCAACATACAGTGGGTAACAAATTACTGTTGGACAATTGATAGAAAAGCGGATAGTTATGCGATTTTCACGGCAATGATCATGTATATAGGCATCACGTCCATAAACAAATAGGCCGACTCCTGCCTGCACCTATTACTATTACTCCACTCATCGACCGCTATCCAGCATGCATCTAGAGTATTAAGTAAAACATAGTAATGCATGGAGAACCATGACATGATGTAGACAAAGTAAACTCAAGCAATATGAATAAACCCCATCATGTTATCCTTAGTAGAAACAACACAAAGATGCAACTTGTCCACTTCTGTCACTGGGATATAGAAACTCGTCAGGTTGAACCTACTACAACGCACCTCTCTCACTGAAGAAAGATCAATCTACTTGGCCAAAGCAAATTAATAGATCGGAGAGAATTACGAAGCTATGATGCTCATGCAAATAAGAATCATAATAATCAGAGGTGACTCAAATACTTTTCATGAATAATCTGAACATAAACCCACCATTCATCGGATCCCAACAAACGCACCGCACAAAAGGATTACATCGGATAGATCAAAGCGAAGATGCGTTGATCATTGTATTAAAGATCAAGAGAGAGAGAGAGAGGGAGAGAGAGAGATTGCCATCTAGGTACTAACTGCGGACCCATAGGTCTATGGTGAACTACTCACACATCATCATGAGGGCAGCAAGGTTGATGAAGAGGCCCTCCGTGATTGATCCCCCCTGCGGCAGGTTGCCGGAGTGGACCTCCAGATGGCCTCCCGACGGAACAGATACTTGCGGCAGCGTAAAAAGTGTTTCGGGACTGCCTCCAGGATTTTCAGAATATATGTGAATTTATAAGCCATAGAACGGGGTCGGGAGAGCCACGAGGGGCCCACAAGCCATCAGGCCGCCCCCCAGACCGTGCTCTGTTGGCTTCTGGGGCCCTCGTGTGGCTCCCTGTTTTCTTCCAAATCTTCCAGGTCTTATTTTTGTCAAGAAAAAATCACCAAAAAGTTTCGTGGCAATTGGACTTTGTTTGGTACTGTAAACATGAAAAGTGAAAACATGCAGAAAACAACAACTGGCACTGGGCACTGGGTCAATAGGTTAGTGCTCAAAAATAATATAAATTGGTAAATAATACTTAAAAAATATTCTAGAATGATAATATATCAGCATGAAACAATCAAAAATTATAGATACGTTGGAGACGTATCACCCTTTTTCGCCAATAAGGGATATTTTGGTGATTAAATATAATGTGAGCCCCCCCCCTCGGACGGGCTCCATCGGCGAGTTTCACCGTCAATACGCGTTTATACACAGTTTAGATCGATTTGTAGCCGCGCGCCTCGGACTTGGAACTTAATTGCTATTTTTATAAAAGTGGTACCAATTCACTCATACTGCCCCAATTGTGGTACCAATTTCAATTAAATCTTCGGCACATCGGCCTCAACCTCAAGCCTGAGCCAACCGACTGTGCGAGAACCGACAAACCAAACCACCGTCGCCAACCATGCATCCCTGTCGGATTCGCCGCCTCCATGCCTGGGGACAACATCTGCGGCCTGCTAGGTAGCTTCGTTGGGGCTCCTCTATCGTTGTCCGTCCCTAGCCATAGCTCCGTAACTACCTACCGCCAGGACCGACTCGTGTTTGAATCTTTGCGGGTGCATTTTAGTCAGAACCCTTTTTCGTAAATAAGGGATATTTGCATGATTAAATATAAAGTGAGGGGGTTTTCTACAAAAGAACATTCCACATGCCCCCCTGCGGACGGGCTCCATCTGTCAGTTTCACCGTCAATACACGTTTGTACATAGTTTAGATCGATTTGTAGCCGCGCGCCTCAGACTTGGTACTGAATTGCATTTGTTTTAAAGTGGTACCAATTCACTGAGACTGCTCCAATTGTGGTACCAAATTGCAATTAACTCTTTAGCACAACGGGCTCAATCTCAAGCCTTAGCCAACTGACTGCGCGAGGGCAGGCAAACCAGACCATCGTCGCCGACCATGCATCCCCGTCCGATTCACCGCCTCCATGCCTGGGGACCACATCTGCAGCCTGCTAGGAAGCTTCGTTGGGCCTCCTCTGTCATTGTCCGTCCTTGGCCATAGCTCCGTAACCACCAGTCGTCTCTCCGACCCCATACACCCACATGTTGTTTGTCAAAATGTTTCTATATTTTTGTTTGTCATTTTTTCCTGTATTTCATTGAAGATTTGTCTCCAATGGATCATGAAACTCTCCAATTTGTACATGAAGAGGTTTTGGGAGATGATCTTCCATGATTCATTGTCGGGGGAGGAAGAATAAGAAGAAGGAGAAGAGTAAGATGAATTCAAGTTGGAGGTTGTCGTGGTCGCTACAAAGGAGGATTTTAGGAGACCGAGGCATGGTTCTCAATTTGAATAGGAAGTGCATGGGTATAGAGTTGATAAGAGTTCATCCTAAATATTGAATGAAATATATGATGTGACATGATAACAACTTTCCACACCAAACTAAGATAAACATAATGAACTTAAGTAACATTTTTCACACAATATAAATAAAGCACTTGAGCACATAGTACAGAAACATATCACAGATAATAAGAGCTTTCCAAGCCCTATAAGATGCTAATAAGAGAGTGGCTTGCCAAAATCAGCACCTGCCCATATAATGACCTGGGAAAATATTATTGAACTCATCCATATCCTCCTTTGGCATCCGAATGCCAAATAGACTAGTGCAGTTTGAGGACTGTTTCCACAAGCAGAAAGAAGACTAGTTTTGTTTGAGCAATATGTCCACCTCGGCGTTAGTCGAACATGACAAAAACTTCATCCAGATCGGTGGCTTTATCCCTACGAGTGCGAGTACCGAGTGATGTATCATCCATAATCCATCGCCACAACGTAGCTCGGACACAACAACGGGTGCTAACGCCTTGGCACTTGCAGTATCCATGCGGTCCCACACAACCAACCATAAGCTCCCAATGAACATGTCAATGGGAAAACTAGAGCCGACATAGAAAGGGATGGCCATGGCCATCGGCAAGGACCTTGCAAACTTTGAGATCACAAGGTCTCTGGCCACGTTGACGGCGATGGAAGCTATTAAACAGGCGATGAAGAGGCTGACACAATATTTGGGCAGCGTCTCAATCCCTTGCACATTCATGATGGCCGTGCTACGGTACATGTAGGCCTAGATCAAGGGGTGCTCTGAGTTTGAGGCGGGGGGCAAAGCCCCCCCCCCACACCCACCTAGGCAACCCTGAAAGGGGCGGCCCACATGGGCTAACTTCAGATTTCAGTACGCTCCGCTTCAGCACGTCGTTGAATTTGGAGTATAACATAACAATTCTTCTGCTTTTATCATGTTTATTTGGATTCTTAGTTCATTTGGACCGTATGTTGTGCTTGAAATTGAATGGTTAAGTTTCAAACATTAAATTTGATATGTATTTAAATTGTGCGTACTTTAATTCTCAAGTTCTGAATTAATATGTTGTGATAAGTTAGAAAGCAGTTGGATGAATTGGCAAAATATTTTTTTTGGGGGGGGGGGGATTAAGTTCTAGGGGCTCTATCAGATGAACAAAAGCTTAAGCCCCGAAAAATATGTTTTTCTGGGGATAAATTTTGGAATTATAAGATGGGGGTATGCTAGAGATGGTCTAGAAAAAGTAGTTTAAGGCTCGGGAACAAACAATGCAACATGTGGTCTCGAGCAAAAATAAATAAATAATACTCGCCAAACCACAAATCAAGATTACACGATAGATGGTGTCATAGCACTCACACGTTCAGCTGCCATTTATCCTTTTCACATTTGGCCATTGGCTTTGGGAAAAAATAGTCATTTGAGTATTTATTTCATAACTATCATCTTCATAGCAGATTTTGGGTCAGATGCGATTGCCAGATATTCTAAACCTCAACTTGGGTGATCGTGACAAGGATCTCCCTACAACATCTACGCCAATTGATCTAGGCCCCATTGTACAAAGCAAGGTGGTGTTGGATGCAATCCTCCATACAACAAAATGGTTAGACAAGCTCTAGGTCTACGTCAACACATACACAACACCAACGATAATACGATTGTTTCTATGGCCAAATAAACACCTCACACACCATGTCTAGATCTCTGATATCCTTAGGACCTATCTACAGGTAACATGTTGCACTCAAATCTCACCAAGAGAACCATCACATCCATCAAATGTGACAAATAACTCATACAAGTACTGGTGTATCATGCCAGTTACCATGCACCTATTTAGGCAATATCACTCTCTTGTTCAAATGGATAAGGAAAAAAGTTTTCCCCCATGGTGCAGTAAGACTCATAGAATACTTTTAGCACATCATCTCTACTTAAAACTTGACATGCTACATTTATCCATCATACTCATGGTGGCTCATGGTAGATGATGTCATCATACATGGGTGAGGTGGCACTATGCTGGATAATAACATGTGGCATAATCCAAATCCTATAACACTAATATTTACCATTATAGACCCCTTAGCTAGAAATAGTGTATTTTATATTCTAGAATCTTTCTAGAGTCCTGATCATAACTATCTTTCTCATGGGGAATAATGAATGCAAGGAGAAATCCATTAATTACCAATCTCCCAATTATGCAACTTGATATATGCAAACCTGCTAGTGGCATTAGGCCTCTTCATGCTGGTGGGATCGAAGAAGTATGACGAAGAGATAATTAATTTTAGAAGTTAGTAGCACAACACTAACTCCCTGTTTCGCGATATCCATTTTTCCTTCTTGTTTTTCTTTTGTAACCAGATTCTTCTCTTAAGGAGAAAACTAGCGTTGTTGTTTGCATGAAATTTATGGCATGAATTGTATATCTCCTACAAAAATGTCTTAATAAAAGAGAAGAAAACATATAAAACATGGCAGTATGTCTAGCTTGCAACAAAGGTAGCGGCAAGGGCACCAATGCCCTATGGAGTCAAAAGCACATCTGGAACCCCACCACCTCAACAAAGCTAGGGTTTGAGTTAACTGGTAGAAAAACCAAAGGGCATGGGGGTGCAGCATGGGATGGTCTAGAATATATTATTTGGCTTACTGGGACATCATTATGCATCTGATGGTGTCAAGTCGCGTCAAAAGTTAAGCGACGGTAGATAAGGCACAGTTTCCATGATGACGAGGAGATCGAAAGGTGAGAGTGACCTAGTAGATATTGAGTTGTGCATTGAAGGTACATACGACATTGTTAGCAATACCGTATATGATGATCTATGATGTCAAAGATGGTTGCAAAGATTATATACTAGAGAAACATACTAGCCTAACTATGCAAACTTAAACAACCAATGAATGGAGAATGTTAGTGGGGCAAACAATATTTTTTACAAAATGTCAAAACAACAATGACTCCGCACCATCATCATTTTGTGCCATTTTGTACAACCCCCAACAATGGCGGAGCTAGGCCAAAATTTTCGGGAAGGAACACAAAACATGAGTGCATGTGTGTATGTGGGGGAGCACTAACAAAAATAATCTTCCTATGTAAGCCCTTCCACAAATATTCATTACAAAACGGACAAAGGGGTCGGTGCATCCCACCCCCTCGACATTGACATAGCTCCAGAAGTGACCCCGATTTTCCCGAAGTAGTATTATACTAAGCTAATCAATTATAAAGTGAATTGAACCAGAGAAACCATATACATTCAATTAAAACGACTCAGTTCATTGTATAGTAAAAGTGTCGAACAACATTGTTAAAAGACTTGACATTTTCTTGACGAGTGGAATGGGTGGACACTTACCATGTTGGCCTACTTGAGGAACTGATTCACGACGCGATGAGGAGGTCCGAAAAAGGGCCACATTGTTGTTGACAACTAGGAACAATTACGCTGGTGAGATGGATCTCCATCGCGAGGATCGTCAGCGTGAAGCCGAGAATGACGGTCAATAATAACGCTCCCGTCATGTTTAATTCACAAGTTTGTCACCAATTTTGAATATGATGGAGAGCCTTTTGAGCCTTGTCCACATCACCTCGTAGACTTGTAATGTTATTTAATATTGCAGGCTATATGGGGCTGGATACTTAGAGTGGACACACAATGACTTGCCCTATATATCCTTCTACCATACTAAGTCTATTATTTCTTTTAGTAATGCATGAAATATTGACTAGTGTTATAGTCGTTAATATGGGTGGTTCGTACATTGTCAAGGGTCTCTGCCCTGAGTGTTTTCTTCTATTAGGGGGGGGTGGAGAGATTGCCCTATGCCCTGCCTAAGGATTGACCCTGTGAGATATATAAATTTGAAAGTTAGGGAACTTCATTCCAATTGGTGGAAAGAATTCAAACTATGTTACTGTGACAAGGAAAAACGCGTAGTTTGGCTCCAGTCATCAATCACCATAATGGCAGAGTGACACCTCAAAGGCCGGTAAGTCCAACTCCTAGGATATTTGTTTTGTCCCAACCATATGTCATAGATCGATGAGTGCAACCGAGCAAAACATTTCACATCTTTTGTTCGGCCATGGATGCATGCACACGCCACCATCTTGATGTCTACTACACAACTTGTTCTTGTAGACTCGTGTTGGGCCTCCAAGCGCAGAGTTTTGTAGGACAGTAGCAAATTTCCCTCAAGTGTATGACCTAAGGTTTATCAATCCGTGGGAGGTGTGGGATGAAGATGGTCTCTCTCAAACAACCCTGCAATAAAATACAAGAAATCTCTTGTGTCCCCAACACACCCAATACAATGGCAAATTGTATAGGTGCACTAGTTCGGCGAAGAGATGGTGATACAAGTGCAATATGGATGGTAGATTTAGGTTTTTGTAATCTAAAAATATAAAAACAGAAAGGTAACAAATAGTAAACAACGAGCAAAACGGTATACTAATGCTTGGAAACAAGGCCTAGGGTCCGTACTTTCTCTAGTGCAATCTCTCAACAATGCTAATATAATTGGATCACATAACCATCCCTCAACGTGCAACGAAGAATTACTCCAAAGTTCTTATCTAGCGGAGAACATATGAAGAAATTGTTTGTAGGGTACGAAACCACCTTAAAGTTATCCTTTCCGATCGATCTATCTAAAAGTTCGCACTAAAATAACACCATATGATACACATCAACCAACTCTAATGTCACCTAGATACTCCAATGTCACCACAAGTATCCATGAGTTCATTTTACGATACGCATCAAACAATTTCAGATTCATAATACTCAATCCATCACAAAGAACCTCAAAGAGTGCCCCAAGATTTCTACAGGAGAACGTAGGATGAAAACATGCATCAACCCCGATGCATAGATTACCCCAATGTCACCTCGGGAATCCATGAGTTGAGTGCCAAGACATAGATCAAGTGCTCTCAAATCCATAAAAGTGTTCAATCCGGTAATAACAAAATCTCAAAGGGAAAACTTAGTTCATCACAACAACATAGAGAGGGGAAAACACCATATGATCCAACTATACTAACAAAGCCTGCGATACATCAAGATCGTGTCAAATCAAGAACACGAGAGAGAGAAAGATTAAACACATAGCTACTGGTACAAACCCTCAGCCCCGAGGGTGGACTACTCCCTCCTCATCATGGCCTCCGTCGGGATGATGCAAATGGCCACCGGAGATGATCTACCCTATCCGGCAGGGTATTGGAGCGCCTCCAGATTGGTTTTTCATCGATACAAAGAGTTGCGGCGGCGGAACTTCTCATCTAGGGTTATTTCTACGGGTTTCTGAATATATAAGATTTTTGGGCGTCGGTTTCACGCGAAGATGGGCCACGAGGGGGCCACCACACACCAGGGTGCGCCAGAGGGGCCTGGCGCGCCCTGGTGGGTTGTGGCCACGTCGTGGCTCTTCTGGCCCTCCCACGAAGCTTCTAGTGCCTCTTTTGTTCCAAAAAAATCGTCAAAAAGTTTCGTTGCATTTGGAGAACTTTTATTTCTGCACAAAAAAACAACACCACGGTAATTCTGCTGAAAACAGCATCAGTCCGGGTTAGTTCCATGCAAATCATACCAAAACCATATTTTTTTTGTAAATATGGCATGAATACTTCATAAATTATAGATACGTTGGAGACGTATCAGCATCCCCAAGCTTAATTCCTACTCGTCCTCGAGTAGGTAAATGATAAAAGAAATAATTTATGAAGTGTGAATGCTAGCATAGTGCATAAGTTTGATCAATGATAATTTCAACCACTTTTCCTAGCATCATAACAGCAACTCTTTCTCATAAAACTCATGATGATAAAGTAGCAACCAATTCACATGTTATGGCTTAAACAATGAATTCTCTTGAAACTTAACAACCTATGTTCTTAGTCACAAAACAATTGCAATTCAACTTATTCTCAACAAAGTCTAAGTAAGAGCTCCACATACTCAATCAGCATATAGTCTTCTATGATTGCTAGTACTCAAAGCATATTTTTAGAAAAAATGGCATCCATCAAACATAGAGAAAGATAGGGGCTTAATGTTTCGCCTCCCAACTCATTTATCATAGAGATAATTGTCATCAATAATAAGTCATGATCAAATATATTTGACTGGCCATATGTGCCTAGATCTTTCCCCACCACATGATGATTGCCAACTAGAGAGTAATTGAGGTTGAAATGAGAATGCATACTATTGACTCTTGCATAAAAGTAAATAATGTAAGTTAAAAGATAGGCCCTTCGCAGAGGGAAGCAGAGGTTGTCATGCGCTTTTTAGTTTTGTATGCACAATCCCTTAATGCAAAAGAACGCCACTTTACATTGCCCCTTATGATAGCAACCTTTATTATGCAGTCCGTCGATTTTATTACTTTGCCATCACAAGTTCGTACAATGCTCAATCTTCTCTTACACTAAATGGTCAAACACATTTAGAAGAAATTTTATTGCCTTTTTGCACCGATGACAACTTACTTGAAGGATCTATTCAATCCATAGGTAGGTATGGTGGACACTAATGGCAAGAAACTAGGTTTAAGGGTTTTCGGATGCACAAGTAGTATCTATACTTAGTATGAACTTTTGGCTAGCAAAAGATCCTAAGCAAACACCACATGTTGGAGGATCCATAACAATATAACTTCTATGCAAATATACACAACCATAACTCATTATGTTGTCTTCCTTGTTCAACTTCAACTAATTTGCTAAAGTTTGAAAATAATTAATGGGTATTCACAATCATAGAAGATGTCCAAGATAAAATATTTGTATGTGAAAGTTCCCTTCCTTATACTAATCATTCACGAATTGCTTGTATCACCAATATTGTGATTGTCAAGCTTCAAAAGATTTCACTTTCTAAACCCAATGTGAAGCTACTACTAGGCATGATATGACCATATAAATTCAACTTCATGGTATTCAATTCACTCAACAATTTACTCATAGGATATAAGTGAAGCACAAGAGTAAATGACAAGCTACTCCAAAAAGATATAAGTGAAGATCAAGCGAGTAGTTAAGTAAATGGGTAGCCATTTGAGAACTCTCTCTCATCTAAATTTTTTCAGATCTAAGTATTTTATTAAAACAGAAAGCAAAACAAAATAAAATGACATTCCGAGGATAGCACACATCATGTGAAGAAGCAAAAACTTAGGCTAAACCGCTACTAACCGATAATTGTTGATAAAGAAAGGTGGGATGCCTACCGGGGCATCCCCAAGCTTACATGCTTGAGACTTCTTGAAATATTATCTTGGGATGCCTTGGGCATCCCAAAGCTTGAGCTTTTGTGTCTCCTTAATTCCTTTTATATCACTATTTCCCTAAATCTTAAAAACTTCATCCATACAAAACTCAACAAGAACTCGTGAGATAGGTTAGTACACATAAGAATAAGTCCACACTTCTTGTACTTTCAAGACAAGTTGCACAATAATTTCCAAACATCATCTACTTTTTACTATCATTTCCACAATTTATATCTACCAATATAGGCTATGGAAACTATAGGATAAGTAGATAACAAAACTATGACAGCAATCTGTCCAAACAGAACAGTCTGTAGCAATTTATGAAAACAGTGAACTTATGTAACTCAAAAAATTATACAAAATTTAGGACGTGATAAATAATTTATATAAAAACACTGTGTAAAAATTTCATAAACTTTCCACATTCTAGTAAAATATGAAAATTCAAACTCTACAGAGAAAGTTTCTGTTTTTACACAGCACACATCAAACATGCAATGCAAGCATCCTAAGGCAAATCTTGGAACTTTTTATTGAAAAACAAGATTATAAATAACACCTAACAGAAAATAACAAAATATAATGACGATCCAAGCAAAGCACATATTATGTGACGAATAAAAATATAGCTCTAAGTAAGATATACCGACAATAATGTTGGAGACGAAAGAGGGGATGCCTTCTGGGGCATCCCCAAGCTTAGGCGCTTGAGTCTTCCTTGGATATTACCTTGGGGGTTCCTTGGGAATTCCCAAGCTTAGGTTCTTGTCACCCCTTATTCTCCTCATATCGGTGTCTCACCCAAAACTTGAAAACTTCAATCACACAAAACTTAACGGAACTTCGTGAGATGGGTTAGTATAATAAATAAAGATCATTCACTTAGGTACTGTCAAGACAAGATTCATAATTGTTCTCACATAATACCTACTGTATTATACCATTCACATAATTTATATCACTGAATATATGCTATGGGAACACTAAAACAAACAAACTATGCATGCAAAACAGAATCTGTCAAAAACAGAACAGTCTGTGAAGATCTGTAGTATAACCATACTTCCTTGTCTCTAAAATTCTGAAAAATATGGAAAACCTTAAGAATTTGTATATTAACACTGTGTAAAATCACGCTCCAGTAAAAAATGAAAATTCCTGTACTGGAGTCAAAAGTTTCTGTTTTGGTTCAGCATCAATTCTACTCATCTTGTGAGTCATACCAAAGGCTTTACTTGGCACTTTATTGAAATAAAACACACAAAACATGATTAATATAGTAGATTAATCATGTGAACACTCAAAAACAGAAAGTAAAAGTGTTGGGTTTTCTCCCAACAAGCGCTTTTCTTTAAAGCCTTTTCAGCTAGGCATGATGATTTCTATGATGCTCACGTAAGAATAATAATTGAAATATGCAAGATAGCATCATGAATCACATGGAAAGCACATTTAAGTCTAACCCACTTCCTATGCATAGGGATTTTGTTAGCAAACAATTTATGGGAGCAATAATCAACTAGCATATGAAGGCAAAACAAGCATAACCTCAAAACTTTTAACACATAGAGAGGAAACTTAATATTATTGCAATTCCTACAAGCATATGTTCCGCCCTCATAATAAATTTCAGTGGCATCATGAAGGAACTCAACAATATAACCATCACATAAATCATTATTTTCATGATGCACAAGCATAGAATTTTCATTAATATCCACATAAGCAAATTCCTTTTCATCCATGGTAGTGGGAGCAAACTCAACAAAATAGCTATCATGAGATACATGATTGACATAACCAAATTGAAAATTAAAATCATGATGACAAGTTTCATGGTTACTATCACTCTTTATAGCATACATGTCATCATCATAATCATCATAGATAGGAGGCATGTCATCATCATAATAAATTTGCTCATCAAAACTTGGGGGACTAAAAATATCATCTTCATCAAACATAGCATCCCCAAGCTTGTGGCTTTGCATATCATTAGCATCATGGATATTCGGAGAATTCATACTAGAAACATTGCAATAATGCTCATCATTCAAGGAATTCTCATTAAGTATTTTCATAATTTCTTCCTCTACCAATTGAGCACAATTTTCTGAATCCTTATTTTCACGAAAGACATTATAAAGACGATACAAATGATGCAACCTGATACGTATCCATCATATCTATTTTTTTTATTGTTTCATGCCAATATTATACAACTTTCACATATTTTTGGCAACATTTTATATGATTTATTGGACTAACATATTGATCCAGTGCCTAGTGCCAGTTCCTGTTTGTTGCATGTTTTTTATTTCGCAGAATATCCATATCAAATGAAGTCCAAACGCGATAAAAATTTACGGAGAATTATTTTGGAATATATTTGATTTTGGGGAGTTGGAATCAATGCAAAAGGAGGCCCACAACCCCCCACAGTACACCAGGGCGCGCCCCAAGGCCCAGGCGCGCCCTGGTGGGTTGTGGTCACCTCATAAGTCGGTTGGAGCTCTACTTCGGGCGCAAGGAAGCAAAAGGAGGCCCACAACCCCCACAGTACACAAGGGCGCGCCCCAAGGCCCAGGCGCGCCCTGGTGGGTTGTGGTCACCTCATAAGTCGGTTGGAGCTCTACTTCGGGCGCAAGGAAGCTTATATCCGGAAAAAATCATGTTAAAATCTCAGCGCATTTGGAGTTACGGATCTCCGGGAATATAAGAAACGGTTTTCGGTGAGAAAACATGAACGCGAAACAAAAGAGAACAGAGAGGGAGATCCAATCTCGGAGGGGCTCCTGCCGCTCCGCCGCCATGGAGGCCATGGACCAGACGGGGAACGATCCTCACATCCAGGGTGAATGCCAAGGAAGAAGAATAAGGAGGGGCTCTCTCCCCCTCTCCCCCGGTGGCACCGGAACGCCGCTAGCGCAATCATCGTGACGGCGATCTACACCAACAACTTTGACGCCGTAAACACCAACTCTCTCCCCCTCTATGCAGCGGTGTAACACCTCTCTTCCCTGCTGTAATCTCTACTTAAACATGGTGCTCAACTCCATATATTATTTCCCAATGATATGTGGCTATCCTATGATGTTTGAGTAGATCCGTTTTGTCCTATGGGCTAATTGTTGATCGTGGTTGGTATGAGTTGTATGTTTTATTTTTGTGCTGTCCTATGGTGCCCTCCGTGTCGTGCACACGTGAGGGATCCCCGCTGTAGGGTGTTGCAATATGTTCATGATTTTCTTATGGTGGGTGGCGTGAGTTATAGAATCACAGAACCGAGTAGGTGGGTTGTTTCGTATGGGAGTAAAGAGGACTTGATACTTAATGCTATGGTTGGGTTTTACCTTAAGGATCTTTGGTAGTTGCGGATGCTTGCTGGATTTCCAATCATAAGTGCATATGATCCAAGTATGGAAAGTATGTTAGCTCATGCCTCTCCCTCATATAAAATTGCAATAATGAGTACCTGTCTAGTTATCAATTGCCTAGGGACAAATAACCTTCTTGTTTGACAAAAGTTTTCTACTAAACAACTAACTTTTATTATCTTGTAGTTTACTCATAGTTTTATTCCCGCTAAGTACTTCTTGTTTTATTCGTGCAAACTATCCTACCATCTACAAAATAGTTTCATACTTGTTCTAGGTAAAGTAAACGTTAAAGTGTGCATAGAGTTGTATCGGTGGCCGATAGAACTTGAGGGAATATTTATTCTACCTTTAGCTCCGCGTTGGGTTCGACACTCTTATTTATCGGAAAAGGCTACAAAGGATCCCCTATACTTGTGGGTTATCAAGACCTTTTTCTGGCGCCGTTGCCGGCGAGCAATAGCATATGGGGTGAATATTCTCGTGTGTGCTTGTTTGCTTTATCACTATGTAATTTTTATTTTCTGCTATTAGTTTTTTTATATCTTTAGTTATGGATATGGAACACGAAACACCAAAAACATTAGTTGTACTTGCTGCTCATGGAGATGGGGAACCTCCTAAGACCCTCGATGCTAGTTATGTGAAACACGTTAATTACTCCTTTGATAATCCTGAGAAATCCTCATTGAACTTTATAATGGGAGACACGTTGGTTCAACGTGAGTACTTTAGGGATTATCGCTTATCTCAAAAAGGGAAACACTTATGGGATCAAATTACAATATTGCAATGGTTTGCTTGGGATACATGTTTGAAATCTGATTACACTTGTTGCTCTAAGATTGAGGGTCTTCACCTTCCCTTTCAATGTAAATTTAATGATAATAAAACCTTGGCTTCTTATGCTAAAGGTATTTATGATTACTATGATGTGGAACGAATAGAAGAATATGTTACTTTTAAAGGTGCTTATGAATTGCTTCTTTGCTTGAAAAGTATGATGATGTTCCTTACAAATCTGAAAATTTATCCATACTTAAATATTTCTATGATAATTATGAATACAATTATGATATTATTGAATTTATTGAGAGAATGTCCGCTGCCTTGGAAGAGACTAAAATTTTGCAGGAATCTATGGAAGAAGAAATTGTCGAAACGGTGTGCTCATTAGATGAAAAAGATAAGGAGGAGAGCGAAGAACAAAAGGAGGAAGAGTGGACTAGCTACCCGTACCCACCTTCTAATGAGAGTAACTCTTCAACTCATACATTATTTCATTTCCCTTCGTGCTTACCGAAGGATGAATGCTATGATAATTGCTATGATCACGTGGATTCTTTTGAAATATCCCTTTTTGATGAACTTGATGCTTGCTATGCCTGTGGCCAAGATGCTAATATGAATTATGCTTATGGAGATGAAATTTCTATAGTTCCTTATGTTAAGAATGAAATTGTTGCTACTTCACCCACACATCATAGTCCTATTATCTTTTTGAATTCTCCCAACTACACTATATCGGAGAAGTTTGCTCTTATTAAGGATTATATTGATGGGTTGTGTTTTGCTACTACACATGATGATTTTGATGAATATAATATGCATGTGCTTGATGCTCCTACTTGCAATTATTATGAGAGAGGAACTACATCTCCACCTCTTTAAGTTTCCAATACAATAAAATTGCAAGAAACTGTTTATACTATGCATTGGCCTTACTTGATGTGCATGAATTGTTCTTTTATGACATGCCGATGCATAGGAAGAGATTTAGACTTTGTCATTGCATGATATATGTTGCTTTGTGCTCACTACTAAATTACAAATCGTTGTTAATTAAAATTGGCTTTGATATACCTTGGGATCCGGGGGGATCCATTACTTGAGCACTTTATGCCTAGCTTAATGGCTTTAAAGAAAGCGCTGCCAGGGAGACAACCCGGAAGTTTAAGAGAGTCATTTTATTCTGTTGAGTGCTTTTATAAAGTTTAAAAACAAAAAAAATATAGAGGGGAACCTAAAACTTCACAAAAAGAAAGGTGAAAGTGAGAGAGATGATGAGCATCGTTGAAGTGGGGGCTAGCCTTGAACTTTGTTCATGCCCATGGAAACTTTGTGAATCTTGAATCACCGAAACGTTTCAACAAAAATAATTATCCCCTTGTACAAATCCATTGTATTATAAAAATAATGTGCCAAGATTTGCCTTTAGGATGATTAGATTGTTTGTTAGTATGTGCGGTGTAAAAACAGAAACTTTGGCTGTAGTGCGTGAATTTACATTTTTTACCGGAACGTCAAAAGTTTCTGAAAATTTTACAAAGTATGACTATACAATTTTTTTTATTCCTAATTTTTTAGAATGTTTGAAGTTACAGAAGTATGGTCAAAGTTCAGATTACTACAGACTGTCCTGTTTAAGACATATTCAGTTTTTGATGCATTGTTTTGCTTGTTTTGATGAAACTATCGATTTTATCGGTGGTATAGGCCATGGAGAAGTTATAATACAGAAGGTATCATGCAAATATAAAATATGAATGGGTTTGCAACAGTACTCAAAGTAGTAATTTGTGTTATTATACTAACGGATCTCACCAGTTTTCTGTTAAGTTTTGTGTGGATGAAGTGTTCAAAGATCGAGGAGGTCTCGATATGAGGAGAAGGAGGAGAGGCAAGAGTTCAAGCTTGGGGATGCCCCGGAAGGCATCTCATCTTTCTTCAAAGAGTATCGGTATGTTTTCGTTTTTGTTTCGTTCAATTGATATGTGTAAATCTTGGAGCGTCTTTTGTTTTGTTTTCACTTTTATTTTATGCATCATGCTGGTATGAGATAGTCCATGGTTGATTTATATAATGCTCATTGCACTTCACTTATATCTTTTGAGTATGGCCTTATAGAATGCTTCATGTGCTTCACTTATATCATTTGAAGTTTGGATTGCCTGTTTCTCTTCACATGGAAAACCGTTATTTGCAGAATGCTCTTTTTTCTTCAATTACATTTATTAGAGCATGGTCTTTTGTAGAAAGAATTAAACTTTCTTTCTTCACTTATATCTGTTTAGAGAGTGAACATGAATTGGTCATTTGCATGGTTAGTCATAAAATCCTACATAAAACTTATGGATCATTGAATATGATATGTTTGATTCCTTGCAATAGTTTTGCGATATAGAGATGATAATATGTGGGAGGTACTAGTAAACGGTTGTGGTTAGTAAGAATATTGGTGTTAAGGTTTGTGATTCCCGAAGCATGCACGTATAGTCTCCCTTTATGCCAGGAAGTTGGAGCACAATTTATCCTTGATTGTCTATCTTTGTGTGAAGGTCGAGGGCGCGCGATGGTTACCTCCTACCAACCTCCCCCTAAGAGCATGCGTAGTAATACTTTGCTTCGAGGGCTAATAAACTTTTGCAATAAGTATGTGAGTTCTTTATGACTAATGTAAGTCCATGGATTATACGCACTCTTACCTTTCCACAATTTGCTAGCCTCTACGGTACCGTGCATTGCCCTTTCTCACCCCGAGAGTTGGTGCAAACTTCGCCGGTGCATCCAAACCCCGTGATATGATACACTCTATCACACATAAGCCTTATTATATCTTCCTCAAAACAGCCACCATACCTACCTATTATGGCCTTTCCATAGCCACTCCGAGATATATTGCCATGCAACTTCCACCGCTTCCGTTTTGATGACTTGAGCATTCATTGTCATATTGCTTTGCTTGATCATATAGCTGACATAGTATTTGTGGCTCAGCCACCATTCATCATTTTTTATACATGTTACACTAGATCATTGCACATCCTGGTACACTGCCAGAGGCATTCATACAGAGTCATATTTTGTTTTAGGTATCAAGTTGAAATATTGAGTTGTAAGTAAATAGAAGTGTGATGATCATCATTATTCATTATTAGAGCATGTCCTAGTGAGGAAAGGATGATGGAAACTATGATTCCCCCACAAGTCGGGATGTGGCTCCGGAAAAATATAAAAAGAAAAGAAAAGAGAAGAAAAAAAAAGGAAAAAAAAGAGAGACGAAGAGAGAAGGGGCATGCTAATTCCACACTTGTGCTTCAGAGTAGTACCATGTTTTTCATATAGAGAGTCTTCTATGTTGTCACTTTCATATACTAGTGGGAATTTCTCATTATAGAGTTAGATGCACACCCACTTAGTTTAAGTTTGAGCTTTCATAAACTTATAGCTCTTAGTGCATCCGTTGCATGGCAATCCCTACTCCTCGCATTGATGTCAATTGATGGGCATCTCCATAACCCGTTGATTAGCCTCTTCGATGTGAGACTATCTTTCTTTTTCTCTTCTCTATATTAATGACTACCACTGCATTCTATTCCACCCATAGTGCAATATCCATGGCTTGCGCTCATGTATTGCGTGAGAGCTGCAAATGCTGAAGCGCGTTAAAAACTATGAACCAATTGCTTGGCTGACACCGGTGAGGGAGTCCTGGACAAAGGGGTCCTCGGGCCGCCGGCCTATCTCTCATAGGCCGGCTTGGTGGGCCGTTCTCTGCGACAGCCCCGTATTCTAGAAGGAAACCTCCGAAGACGCGGCGTGCACTCCAAGTCAAGATGAGGGGATCATCGTGTTTACTTCCGACTGGAGACTTATCATGTGTAAACCCTAGGTACCCCCAGTGTCTATATAAACCGGAGGGTTTAGATCGTAGAGGGCCGACAAGCTCATCTAGAGTTTTGGGTACTTGATCTCCAGGTAGATCGACTCTGTAGTCTTCATACACATTAATACAACCAAGCAGGACGTAGGGTTTTACCTCCATAGGAGGGCCCAAACCTGGGTAAAGCATCGTCTCCTTCGTCCCTTGTTACCCATCAATCCTAAATTCACAGCTCGGGACCCCCTACCTGAGATCCGCCGGTTTTGACACCAACATTGGTGCTTTCATTGAGAGTTCCGCTGTGGGATCGCAAGAGGAATTGATGGCCCGCCTAATCATTAGCGATGAAGTCCGTCACGGGGGCTCCTTTGCCCTCGGACAGATTTTCGCTTTCGGCAGCATCGTACTGCACGCCGACCCGACCGGCCACCCTGGTTGGATCAGGAGTCTCACCCCCGATCAAGAGATCAGATTCGAGAACCTAGAGTTCTCCATAGACTCCCGGGGCGATCTTTCATTCGCTGGGCTCGCGATCTCATCTGACGAGCCCGAAGTCTCCGAAGCCTTAACTTCGGATCTCCGTCTTGACTCCGCCCTCGGGTCTATCCCTGTCAATGATCTGGTTCTTAGTCTTGATCCGGTTACAGTACCTAAGGGCCAGGGGTCGGCCCCTGCCGAATACACTCTTTGTACGGACACGCTGGAGGTTAACTCCGAAAGTCCTAGGCAGATCGATCCGGTCGAGCTCTCGACGATCAACGAGGTGTTGGATCGGATCCTATCAATAAAAATCACAGACAACCCAACCTCGACCCATGCTCAGATCGGTCTGAAGGCGGGTCATGGGGAATTTTTTGACTCACCCACCACCCACTTGGTAGCCACTATCGAAGACTTAACCGATATGCTGGACTATGCCTCCGAGGAGGCAGAAGACATGGATGAAGAGGATGGTGCCCCCGCCCCTGTCAACACTGGGCGATTGAATGCCACCTCCACCTACGACGTCTACATGGTAGACACCCCCGATGATAAGGGCGATCGCACCCCCAAGAGGAATGGTGATAAATCCGGTGAGGAGCCGTCAAGGCGCCGGAAACAGCGCAAACCATCTAAGGCAAACAGAGGAAGGGAGGCCATTGCAGGCACCGGGGAAAACGACACCCCGGAAGACCTCGGCGACCCTGAAGTCCCCAAACAGCCACTGGAGGGCCAGGAAAAGCCCGAAGATCGGCGCGACATCGAGGATCTTAACGATTCCGAGGACGACAACTACCTTCCCCCTATCGAGGAGGAGGACCGCCTGGAAGCCGAGGACTTTACCGTCCCCGAAAACCCTGCGGCTTAGGAATGGTTTAGGCGAGAGCTTTTAGCCACAGCCCGAAGCCTGAAGGCAAAACAACAGCAGCTCAAAGCCGAGCAAGACACCCTCAATGATAGATGGACGAGGGTCTTGGCAGCCGAAGAAGGGTACGGTACCGATCTACCGGACCAACCCAAGAGCTACCCACGCCGGCGGCTGCTGCCGCAGTTCGATGACGAGGTCCTTGAACCATCGTCTCCCAGGCATACTCCGTATGACCGGCCGGACCGCCCTCCCCGAGGACGAGATAGGATGGCCGGCGAGGACGAGTACAGACCTACGGTACCCCGCAGGAGAGGAAAAGAGCCAGCAGGGCCTGAGGACAGGTATGACTTACGACAGGACCTGGATTATAGAGCAGGCCACACAAGATCCATCTACGGATCTAGAGGGTACTCCCCCGCTAGACGGGGCGGGTACTAGTCTTGGGTCGACCGCAACAATAGAGGTCGGGAACAAAACCGGGCCCGATCTACCGCCGATCGTAGGCATGACATAGCTCGGGTCAGAGGCGCTGCCCACCCACTGTGCTTCATAGACGAGGTGATGCAGCATCAGTTCCCTGAAGGGTTTAAACCCGTCAACATAGAGCAATACGACGGGATTACAGACCCAGCCATGTGGATTGAGGACTTCCACCTCCACATTCACATGGCACGAGGAGATGATCTCCACGCCATCAAGTATCTGCCCCTAAAACTTAAGGGGCCAGCTCGACACTGGTTAAACAGTCTCCTCGAGAATTCTATCGGGAGCTGGGAAGAGCTCGAGGATGCCTTCCGATCTCACTTCCAGGGCACTTATGTCCGGCCACCGGACTCCTCCGACCTGAGCAATGTTGTCTAGAAAGCAGGAGAATCGGCTCAGCAATTCTGGAATCGATTCCTGACCAAGAATACTAGATCGTTGACTGCCCGGACGCCGAGGCAATAGCCTTCTTTAGACATAATATCCGGGATGAGTGGCTAGCTCGTCAGCTCGGCCAGTACAAGCCGAGGACAATGTCCGCCCTTACCTCACTTATGACCCGCTTTTGCGCGGGTGAGGATAACTGGCTAGCTCGGCGAGGCCATAACCCTGAAGACCCCGGCACCTCCGAAGTCCGGGATGGAAATGGGAAACCACGACATAACAAAAATAAACGCCGGCATAACAACGGCGATGCTGAGGACACGGCCGTTAATGCCGGTTTCCGCAATCCAAAATCCGGACAGCGGAAGAAACCTTCTAAAGGAAATCGAGACGGACCTACCACGCTGGACAAAATCATGGATAGGCCCTGCCAGATCCACGGCACCCAAGACAAGCCCGCTACCCACACCAACCGTAATTGTTGGGTATTCAAACAAGCTGGCAAACTCGCAGCCGAGGAGCAAGGCAAGAGCCCATGCAGCGAGGACGATGACGAGCCCCGCGGTCCAAGCAATAGAGGACAAAAGCAGTTCCCCACAGGTAAAAACTGTGAACATGATATATGCCACTCACATATCGAAAAAGGAGAGGAAGCGCGCCCTTCGGGAGGTCTACACCGTAGAGCCCGTAGCCCCGAAGTATAACCCATGGTCGGCTTGCCCGATCACCTTCGACCGACGGGACCATCCGACCAGTATCCGTCACGGAGGTTCGGCAGCCCTCGTCCTAGACCCCATTATCAATGGGTATCACCTCACTAGAGTCCTAATGGACGGAGGAAGTAGCCTTAATCTGATTTACTCAGACATGGTGAAAAAGATGGGTATAGATCCGTCAAGGATCAAACCTAGCAACACTACCTTTAAAGGAGTGATCCCAGGCGTCGAAGCCCGCTGCTCGGGCACCGTGAATCTGGAAGTAGTGTTCGGCTCGCCCGGCAACTTCCGCAGTGAAGACTTAATCTTCGACATTTTCCCTTTTCGCAGCGGTTATCATGCCCTACTCGGCCGCACATCATTCACTCGCTTTAACGCCGTCCCCCACTACGCGTACCTGAAGCTCAAGATGCCCGGGCCCAGGGGGGTCATTACTGTCAACGGCAACATAGAGCGCTCTCTCCAAACTGAGGAACACACAGCGGCCCTGGCAACCGAATTCCAGTACGGCGACGATAGGCCGACGCCCAAATCAGCCATAAAGGCACGTCAGGATAGTAAACGAGCTCGGTCTCAACCCGAACTCCCGGAATCATCTTCCGGCCAAAAAAAATAGGGATACGCCCCCCACAGCACAGCCCTAGTTCCCGTAAAGTATGTGCCAAGATGGCACAACTTCGTGCTCAAAATACCATGGGCAGCTGTGGGGACCCACTATCAAAGGGAAAGTGTTCGGCTGGACCGAACTACTGCCAACACATGTCTTTGGACAGACCACATGTACCATCTAGGACCTTCCAAGCGTAAAGCTCATCCACACTGCGGCGACTTCTCAAGATCTTCTTCCCAAGGTCCGTTCGCCGATAGCAATTACCTTTAAAGGAACGCAACCCCCTCGGGGACAAAGGAGCAGACATGCGACAGGGCACATCGAGGACGTCAGGCCACCCATCGAAGACCCCGGGTAAAGCCTCTCCTTTGTAAACTTTATTTTTCATTTCAAAATACCTGTAACAGTTGCTTCGGCAGTTTGAGCTGTAAGAATTCATCAGAAATAAAGAACATCCTTTACGGCCTCTTCGCAGTATTTTATGTCACATACTCTGTTCTCTACTCACCGATGCCGATAGCAAAAGCTGTTCGATACATACTACGATGCGACCGGCTAATAGACCGGGGGCTTGACAATAAAAATTGCCCCAAGCATCACCCCGGCACTACTGTTTATGTGTTTGGCGTCTCGGATGTCGCGTTATATGAATTCGTTCCGAATTATATCTTGGGTCAATGGTTGGGTTGCCCGGCTCCTGTGTTTGCCCTCTTACGTTCCGCTCGTTCGGCTAAAAGGGTAAAGGGAGAACCACTGTGATTGTGCTTCCGGCTCGCCTGGTCAAGTACCTCAGTGGAGAAAGCCGAAAACTAACTGTCATAATAAGCAAGAGCCGGTCTGCTATCCGAGCATAAGTGTCAAACTAAAACCGATAGAGTTTATTCCGTGTTATACGAAGGGTTTGTACGATTATAAACCATGTGATGCTGGTTTCAACCTCGGTGCATCCGAATATCACAAAACACTGGGGGCTAGTCATCAGCCCCGCAGTCAAGCTCCTACGGCTAAGTGAAAGAAGTAAAGCATCATAGTCCGATTTCCTTGTTCCCCCTCGCACTACCGCCTTCGAGCACTGATACGTCCGCTAAGGGTCACAGCGTGGAGGTAGAAACACCTCGTGTAGTATCTACATGGGGGCTGAAGCCGACGACTCGCAACTTTCAGATAAAACGGCCACATAGGAGTCAAAATAATACAAAGCTTAAAGACATGATAAACCATGCAACCGCATTATAAAGCCGAATAGTCATCGGATACATGACAAAACGCTCATTCATAAATTACATCCTTAGGGCATTGGGCTTCTATCGCCCGAGCACCGTCCATCACAGCAGAAAAGTATTTCTCGAGGCGCCTATGCTCCTTCCCAGGGGGTGGAGGCATGGTGGCCATCTCGGTCGGCTTGAGCCCGGCAAGTGCACCATGGTCCTCGCAAAGGCCATCCGAGCTCCCTCAATGCACGTAGAACGCTTTAAAACGTCGATCCGAGGCGCAGCGTCACACAGTTTCTGCACCAAGCTGAAGTAACTGCCCGGCAACGGCTCTGCAGGCCATAGCTGGATGCAGAGGTTCTTCATGGCCGGCTCCGCCATCCTGTGCAGCTCCATTAATTGTTTCATCTATTTGCTCAAGAGGGGAGGATGCTCGGGGGCTTGAAATTGAGCCCAGAACAGCCGAGGCTCAACATCCCCATCCCGAGAGGCGAAGTATTTGTTCGCATCCGCTGCACTCCTCGGGAGGTCCGTAAAGGCGCCTGAGGAACGCCACACCTGGGTGAGCAATGCAAACCTGTTACCACCAAAGGCACATTGCAGTAAGTACGGCTTACCATCCGTGATCGCCTTGACTTGGCGGAGTTCTTCTTCAAAGAACCGCCTATCAACACGCTCCGCTTTGAGCTCGGATTTCAGCATGGATAGTGCGGTGGCCTGGTCTTCATTCTTCTGCTCATGGGCCTCGCACTTCGTGATGGCATCCTTGAGCTCCAGCTGCACCTCTGCCACCCGGGCCTCATGCTTGTCGCTCACGGTTTTTAACGCCGATAATTTAGCTGCCGCTTTTTTGGCCACCGCCTTCTGATCCGCGGCCTCCTGCCTCACCTTTGCCAACTCGGCCTTGAGGTTCTCGACCTCTGCGGCCACAGCTGTGGTAATAATGAGTAAATAACACTTAGGGATGACAATCCGGATATCTCAATCAATGAGGATAGACAAAAACCCGAATGACACAATTCGGACTCACCTTGAGTCTCGTCAAATCTCTTGTTCAGACGATCGAGCTCCTCATCGGAGCTCTTGAGCTTCCGGTTTAGCTCGGCAAGCTCCACTGCGTTGGCGGAAGCCGCCGATGACGAGGCCTACAAAACAACTCATGTGTATTAAAACTCCCGAGCTATCGGATTAAGACCCTCTGCTAAGTACTCTCCGGAGCTCTTAGCATAATGAGGGACAATGGGTGCCTTGAGCATCGTTACTAATTTTTGGACATTTGACCCTTGGATGGGTTTTTCAAACTCACCCAGGGCTCGGGGACTACTACACTTATAAGGATTGCATAAACTTGGTAAATTAACTTTTTCTGGAAAAAGAGCATTACGTGGCTCACCTTGAAGCCCGTCAAGAGACCGTTGAAAGCCTCTTTCAGTCCGCTATCAATGGACTGAATGCCTTGCAAAACCGCACCCATAAGGGCGCGGTGATCTTCGGCGATGGAGGAGCCGGATAAAGCTTCCTCCATCACGGCCGGCCACCCAGTCATGGGCGGCACCGGTGGTGGCCCGCCAGCCCTCCCTCTGGTGGGGGATTGGGCTGGCTGCTCTAGAGGCATAAAACGCTCCGGAGATGTCTTTGGAGGGGGCCGGATCGGACTTCGTCCCCCTCTTTAGTTGCCAGGAGATGTCCCTCATCCTGGTCTTCGGCGGCCGAGGTATTAACCGCAGCCATAACGTCGTCACCCTCGCTGCCGCCGGTGTTCGGCTCAGAAGGAGCCTGGCAAGATAACACCTCCGCAGCCTCCTTCGAGACCTCAGGAGGCGTAAGATGCGATGTAGTCCTGCTTTCCGCTAGGTCGGCGGGCAGAGACTCCCCGTCTGAGATTTGGTCGGTGGGGAGATCGCGTGGTGGGCTGCAAATTGAAAGACGTTCGCCCATTTAGCATTAAAAACTCTATATAAGTGACTCAGAGGGTCTTCGGATCCATACCTCTAGGCTGGGGGCTTAACCATTGGGTTCCTTCGAGGAACCTTTTCAAAGGCCTCAGACTCCTTATCGGAGTCCGAGTTATCGTCGGCCAGGACTACCTTTGTCCGGCATGTCCTCTTCGGGGTAAGAGGAGGTAGGTCCTCCGCGGTGTCCGCTGACACCGCCCTTTTCCTTGTGAGGGGGGAGTCGCACTCCCCTTCGTCCTCGTGCTCTTCCTCGTGAGTGGAAGAAGTAGGGGTCTCCCCGGACTTAGTGTCCGAAGGACCCCTTAGACGAAGACCCTCTTGGGCCTCCTTCTTCTCCCCTTTCTTCTTCTCCTTCTTCTCTAGAGCCGAATACTGCGCCACGATGACCATCTCCGTCAGCAGATTCGACCGAGGGTCTTCGGGCTGAGGGACCGGACAGTCAATTTGTACGGCCTTGCTCAGCCATTTCTGTGAAGATGAGGGAGAAGGGGTTCAACTCTTTGCCAAAAAACAGAGCCGGATAATTAAAGTTTTATCATACCTTGGTAGGAGGGGTTTCAGCGTCCAGACCGGTGTCCTCCTCCTCGGCCGGCCAGCTCTTCTGGGGCTTGAATAGCACTTTCCACAATTTCTCGTGGGTAGTGCAGAAGAATTGACTCACGGTGGCCGGGTCCTCGAGCTGGTAAGCCCACATTGGGGAAGCCCGGTGCTTGCAGGGGAGGATACGGCGGCGGAGCATGACCTGGATCACGTTGACCAGCTCGATTTTGGCCTCAATCATCGAGGAGATGCGCTTCTGCAGCGATTTTACCTCTTCGGCTGACCCCTAGTCAAGGCTTTTCTTGAGCCACGAGGTTAGCCTCGCGGGGGGACCGGATCTGAACTCGGCAGGGGCCACCCAGTCCGCGCCCCTTGGTTCGGTGATATAGAACCATTCCTTTTGCCAGATCTTGACCGTGTCGATAAAGGTGCCGTCCGGCCACTCGACACGGGGGAGGTTGCTGATTACCGCCCCTCCGCAATCCGCATGCGCGCCCGCAACTATCTTCGGATTGACATTGAAGACTTTGAGCCACAAGCCGAAGTGCGGCTGAACCCGCAGGAAGGCTTCGCGGACGATAATGAACGCTGAGATGTGCATGAAGGAGTTCGGGGGGAGATCATGGAAATCTAACCCGTAAAAGAACATGAGGCCCTTGACGAAGGGGTGGAGCGGGAAGCCCGGCCCCTGGATGAAATGGGGGACGAACACCACCCTCTCTCCCGGCTTCGGTGTGGGAACCACCTGATTCCCCTCTGGAGTGCGGTGGGCGATGTTGGCGGAGAGGTAGCCGGCACGCTTTAGCTCCCGAATGTCGTTGTCGGTGACGGGGCAGGCCTCCCACTTGCCCTTGGAGCCTGAACCAGCCATGGCCGAACTCGGAGGGAAGATTGAGGAAGAACTGGATCTGGGCTCTCGGAGCTTGGGAAGATTGAGGAGGCAAAGGGTGCGAATTTGGAGCGTGAATAGGCCTTAGGGGTTTTCTCCCTTTTATGGGTACCGTAATACCAAGAGCCTCCCTTTTACTGCGCCGCAGGCCTCGCCACTTCCCGAAACAATCGTGCCATTATGCGCGCATGTGATAACCCAAGGATTAATCATATCCCGTAAGAAACGGGAAACGATCTACACGTTGATAAGACGTGACAATGGAGAAACAGCCTCGAACCGCGAATCGAGTTTTTGTAACCGGCTCAGCGGTCGTGATAGGCCACGACCCTTCATCAGAAAGGTTGTCAGGAAATACTGTTCGCACTTTGACATTTGGCCTTCGAGGTTAAGCAACTTATGGCGTCCGGATAATTACATGTTCGGATAACTACATATCATCGGCGGCCGGACTAGAGCCAGCCGATCATAAAGGGGGAAAAGAACTCACCCCACAAGCCGGAGACTCTGATCACGCGAAGCTGCTGGTGTCATGACCCCTGGCGTTGGGGGCTAGTTCGGGGGCTACTGAGGGAGTCCTGGACTAAGGGGTCCTCGGGCCGCCGGCCTATCTCTCATAGGCCGGCTTGGTGGGCCGTTCTCTGCGACATCCCCGTATTCTAGAAGGAAACCTCCGAAGACGCGGCGTGCACTCCAAGTCAAGATGAGGGGATCATCGTCTTTACTTCCGGCTGGAGACTTATCATGTGTAAACCCTAGGTACCCCCGGTGTCTATATAAACCGGAGGGTTTAGATCGTAGAGGGCGGACAAGCTCATCTAGGGTTTTGGCTACTTGATCTCAAGGTAGATCGACTCTGTAATCTTCATACACATTAATACAACCAAGCACGACGTAGGGTTTTACCTCCATAGGAGGGCCCGAACCTGGGTAAAACATCGTCTCCTTCGTCCCTTGTTACCCATCAATCCTAAATTCACAGCTTGGGACCCCCTACCCGAGATCAGCCGGTTTTGACACCGACAACCGGGGTAGTACATGATTGATACTTTGTGTTAAGAATACAGAGCATGACAAGGCTATATGATTTTGTAGGGATGGCGTCCTTTAGCCTTGATATTTTGAAAGACATGATTGTTTGTTGGGATGCTTGAGTACTAATGTCTTTATGTCAAATTATAGACTATTTCTTTGAATCACTCATGTCATAATATTCATGTCATGATTAGATATATGATCAAGATTATGCTAGGTAGCATTCCACATCAAAAATTATCTTTTTTATCATTTACCTACTCGAGGACGAGCAGGAATTAAGCTTGGGGATGCTGATACATCTCCATCATATCAATAATTTTTGATTGTTTCATGCCAATATTATATAACTTTCACATATTTTTGGCAACATTTTATATGATTTGTTGTACTAACATATTGATCCAGTGCCCAGTGTCAGTTCCTGTTTGTTGCATGTTTTTTGCTTTGCAGAATATCCATATCAAATGAAGTCCAAATGCGATAAAAATTTACGGAGAATTATTTTGGAATATATCTGATTTGTGGGAGTTGGAATGAACGCAAAAGGAGGCCCACAGCCCCCACAGTACACCAGGGCACGCCCCAGGGCCCAAGCGCGTCATGGTGGGTTGTGGTCACCTCGTAAGTCGGTTGGAGAGCTCTACTTCAGGAGCAAGGAAGCTTATATCCGGAAAAAATCGTGTCAAAATCTTAGTGCAATCGGAGTTAGGGATCTCCGAGAATATAAGAAACGGTTTTCGGCCAGAAAACATGAACGCGAAACAGAAGAGAACAGAGAGGGAGATCCAATCTCGGAGGGGCTCCTTCCCCTCCGCCGCCATGGAGGCCATGGACCAAAGGGGTAACTCTCCTCCCATCTAGGGGGGAGTCCAGGGAATAATAAGAAGGAGGGGGGCTCTCTCCCCCTCTCTCCCGGTGGTGCCGGAACACCGCCGGGGCAATCATCGTGACGGCGATCTACACCAACAACTTCGCCGCCGTCAACACCAATTCTCTCCCTCTCTATGTAGCGGTGTAACACCTCTCTTCCCTACCGTAATCTCTACTTAAACATGGTGCTCAACTCCATATATTATTTCCCAATGATATGTGGCTATCCTATGATGTTTGAGTAGATCCATTTTGTCCTATGTGCTAATTGATGATCGTGGTTGGTTTGAGTTGTATGTTTTATTTTGGTGCCCTCCGTGTCGCGCAAACGTGAGGGATCCCCGCTGTAGGGTGTTGCAATATGTTCATGATTTGCTTATGGTGGGTGGCATGAGTGACAGAAGCACAGACCCGGGTAGGTGGGTTGTTGCTTATGGGAGTAAAGAGGACTTGATACTTAATGCTGTGGTTGGGTTTTACCTTAATGATCTTTGGTAGTTGCGGATGCTTGCTATAGTTCCAATCATAAGTGCATATGATCCAAGTATGGAAAGTATGTTAGCTCATGCCACTCCCTCATATAAAATTGCAATAATGATTACCGGTCTAGTTATCAATTGCTAATGGACAAATAACCTTCTTGTTTGACAAAAGCTTTCTACTAAACAACTAACTTTTATTATCTTGCAGTTTACTCGTAGTTTTATTCCGCTAAGTACTTCTAGTTTCAATCGTGCAAACTATCCTACCACCTACAAAATAGTTTCATACTTGTTCTAGCTAAAGCAAACGTTAAAGTGTGCGTAGAGTTGTATCGGTGGTCGATAGAACTTGAGGGAATAGTTGTTATACCTTTAGCTCCTCGTTGGGTTCGACATTCTTATTTATCGAAAAAAGCTACAAATGATCCCCTACACTTGTGGGTTATCATAACCTAAACTCCATATTTTTGTAATTTTCTTTTATAAAACCAAACTAGTGGAAAACAAGAAACTAAAAGATTTAATTGCAAGATCTAAAGATATACCTTCAAGCACTCACCTCCTTAGCAACGGCGCCAGAAAAGAGCTTGATGTCTACTACACAACTTGTTCTTGTAGACTCGTGGTGGGCCTCCAAGCGCAGCGTTTTGTAGGACAGTAGCAAATTTCCCTCAAGTGGATGACCTAAGGTTTATCAATCCGTGGGAGGTGTAGGATGAAGATGGTCTCTCTCAAACAACCCTGCAATCAAATACAAGAAATCTCTTGTGTCCCCAACACACCCAATACAATGGCAAATTGTATAGGTGCACTAGTTCGGCGAAGAGATGGTGATACAAGTGCAATATGGATGGTAGATATAGGTTTTTGTAATCTGAAAATATAAAAACAGCAAAGTAACAAATAGTAAACAGCGAGCAAAACGGTATATTAATGCTTGGAAACAAGGCCTAGGGTCCGTACTTTCGCTAGTGCAATCTCTCAACAATGCTAACATAATTGGATCACATAACCATCCCTCAACGTGCACCGAAGAATCACTCCAAAGTTCTTATCTGGCGGAGAACATAAGAAGAAATTGTTTGTAGGGTACGAAACCACCTTAAAGTTATCCTTTCCGATCGATCTATCTAAGAGTTCGTACTAAAATAACACCATATGATACGCATCAACCAACTCTAATGTCACCTAGATACTCCAATCTCACCACAAGTATCCATGAGTTAATTATACGATACGCATTAAACAATTTCAGATTCATAATACTCAATCCATCACAAAGAACCTCAAAGAGTACCCCAAGATTTCTATCGGAGAAAGTAGGACGAAAACATGCATCAACCCCTATGCATAGATTACCCCAATGTCACCTCGGGAATCCGCGAGTTGAGTGCCAAGACATAGATCAAGTGCTCTCAAATCGATAAAAGTGTTCAATCCGATAATAACGAAATCTCAAAGGGAAACACAATTCATCACAACAAGATAGAGAGGGGAAAACACCATATGATCCAACTATATTAACAAAGCCCGCGATACATCAAGATCATGAAAAATCAAGAACGCGAGAGAGAGAAAGACTAAACACATAGCTACTGGTACAAACCCTCAGCCCCGAGGGTGGACTACTCCCTCCTCATCATGGCCTCCACCGGGATGATGAAGATGGCCACCGGAGATGATCTACCCTCTTCGGCAGGGTACTGGAACGCCTCCGGATTGGTTTTTCGTCGATACAGAGAGTTGCGGTGGCGGAACTTCTGATGTAGGGTTATTTCTGGGGGTTTATGAATATATAGGATTTTTGGGTGTCGGTTTTCACGCGAAAGATGGGCCACGAGGGTCCCACAAGACACCAGGGCGCGCCAGAGGTGCCTGGCGCGCCCTGGTGTGTTGTGGCCACCTCGTGGCTCTTCTTGCCCTCCCACGAAGCATCTAGTGCCTCTTTTATTCCAAAAAATCCGTCAAAAAGTTTCGTTGCATTTGGAGAACTTTTATTTCTGCACATAAAACAACACCACGATAGTTCTGCTGAAAACAACGTCAGTCCGGGTTAGTTCCATGCAAATCATACCAAAACCATATAAAATTGTTGTAAATATGGCATGAATACTTCATAAATTATAGATACGTTGGAGACGTATCACATCTTCTCATGTTTCAACGCCATAGCATGCATAGAGTAATGTTACGGTAAGATTTTACCGATTATATTTATGGACTGAGGTTGTTGGCTCATGGTGGGGCAACACTGGGAACCCTATTCCGCAGTTGCCAATCCTCAGCTCGGCTTGCCCTCGTCTCCGAAGGTGGCATGGGGTTCTCCTTGCACGCAGTGGTTACTTCTCGGTCGATGGGTGCGACGGCTTCGTGGCTAGATGGAACCTGCCGATGATCTCGTGACAGTAACTGTAGATTGGGCTGTGTGGCTTGGATTCGCCTGGATCAAGCCTCCCTTGATGCAGCTTCTTCTCACCGGCGATGGCAAGCCGAGCTGGCGGCCCCGGGCATGGTTTGTGACACCGTCCTGCTCCTCCCTCACGTGGCATTTGGGCAGTCGGTGCTAACTTCCGTGGATAGGGTGCCCTGCTTCTGGATCTGTCGGTGGTCATGCGTATGAGTGTGATTGTTGCGACACTGCGGCGGGGGCGGTCATGTTGGGTGTTGGGGCCAGCACTCCGACCAGTGATGGTGGCCCTGTTGCAATGGTGGTCATCGAAAGCTCTTTATGAGAGTTTAGTCTCTTAAGATCTTATGGTGACCTTGGCGGTGAGATGCAAACTATTGACGACGACTTGATGCAAAGGGGTGGTTGTGCAGCAGCAACACATCCACATGAGCTGTTGGGATCGTGAAAAAGTGGAGGCGACAACACAGTGGTGATTTGTATGGTGGTGCTACTCGGGCACCCAGTCTCGAGCTCCAGTGTGAAAGCCAAGGTCTAACGCGAGTCAGGTACACTTGGCAACAGCGATGTTATTATATCGTTACCTTGTTGAAGGTATTGCTCGGACAAGATTTTCAAGGTGAAAACCTAGATTCTGGCCTTGCATGGTTGAATCCGGCAATGGTGGGGCTTGAACGTCGCTCCCTTCTTGAAGGTGTTGATGTTGAAGAACCTCATCATATGTGTGAGTCATTAGATGGTTGGTGCGGATATGGCCATTGTTGTATTTTGCTGATCGTGAATCTGATCCGCTTTGGTGTTTTCTCCCCTTTCCTCGCCTCCAAATAGCTTTGGTCTTATATGACTTTGCTATTTGCTGGCTTGTTTTTATGTGCGTGTGATGGTGTTGGCTGTGTGCATCCTATTTATGCAGAGGCTGGATGTGTGCTCATTGTGTGTGTAACCTCTTGATGTTCTATTATGACCCAATAAAATTCACCCTATTTCGAGAAATAAGTTGGCTCATGGTGAAATTAATATGCCCCCTCTTCATGAACAATATCATTCATTGGAAGACTCCTTAATACTCAGGTATGAGCAAACTTTTCTAAACTTTAATCAGTTCTATAAGCAGAGAAGTAAGAAGGGTTGGGCTAAGAATGGGGATAGACACACTAGATTCTTTTCATCAAGTTGTGCTCAAGAGAAGAAAAAGAAATACAATTTGTTCCATTAAAGATGAGAATGATGTGATTCACTTTAAGCCTAGTCTCATCACAATTTTTTGTCAATTACTTCAGATTCATCTTCTCATCCACTAACATAGATGTTGGCCGGCCGTTTCTTGGTACTCATTTGTTATGAAATTCTGAGGATCCCACTTATTCCATTCCAGACAAGAATGCAGATTTGCAGATTCTGAAGGATATGAAGTTGAATGCATCACCTGGTCCTGATGGCTTTAATGTGAAGTTTTATCTTGCTACTTGGAACTAGATCGAAGATAAAGTCACTCAATTAGTGGTTAATTTTTATAAATAAGGTATATTACCACCTCAAATAAGTGATACCAACATAGCTCTCATTCTAAAATAATTAGTTCCTCAAGTTCCTACGGATTATAGGCCCATTGCTAAATAATAGACTTAAACCTCATCTTCCTGATTAGATTGACCATGCCCAATAGGCTTTTATTGAGGGTAGACGCATTAGTGATAAAAAATATTATTGCTTGGGAAATTACCCATACTTTCGCTCTTAGCTCTTGGAAACACCATGCTTTCATGCTCAAAATTGAGCTTGCTAAGGCTTTCGATCATCTAGAATGGAGTTTCATTGTTTTTGTGCTTACTCCTAAAGGGCTACATGACCATTTTATAAATTTGATCTACACTTGCATTTCTACTCCAACTTTCTCTGTCATCATTAATGGCCATCCCTCTCATAAATTTAAGAGTCATAGAAGGATTCATCAAGGTTGTACTTTGTCTCCATATTTGTTTGTTCTTGCCATCAATGAATTGTCTCTTGCTCTTAATGATGTTCTTTCTGCTCACCATCTTCAAGGGATTTTACTTGGACCAAATTTCCCTCCTATTCACTCTCTTCTTTTTGCAGATGCTCTACCTATTTGTGGTTAAGCCATTGTTTAGGAGGGCAGTACCATGTCTCAAATCATTCATTATTTTTGTTGTATTTCAGGTCAAACTCCAAATTGGGCTAGATCTTTAATTCTTTTTAGTGCCCACGTTAATCAAGCTATCATTCAAGGCATCAAGAACATCTTTCCTGTTTCTAACATGGATAGTAATTTCAGTCATTTAGGGCACCCTCTAATTCTCCCTGCTAGGAATAGATTTGCTGCTTATAATTTTGTTCTGCATAAATTTATGAATAAACTACATGCTTATAAAGCTAATATATTCTCTCATACAGCTAGACTTGAACTTATAAGAGCTGTTTTTCCTGCTATGCATGTTCATTACGTGGCCAATATTTTATTCATCAAAAAGTTAATATCCAAAGTCACTGCCATTATTTGGAATTATTGGTGGGCAGGAATTACATAAAATAATTCTAATAGAATCTTATGCCTTAGAGCTTGGAAGTATATTTACAACTCTAAACAAGAAGGTGGGTTGGGTATTAGGAATTTGCAAGCCATCAATAAAGGTCTTATTCTTGCAGCTTCTTGGAGAATTGCTAAGTCGTCTCATTTATACCTTGTACTTAAATCCAAATATTTTCATGAAGCATCCATTTGAACTTCCTGTCCAAACAATCCCAAGTCAGATTTCTGGTCTTCTATCTTCAAAACGCTTCGTAAGCTCAAAGCTCATTCTTTCTACCAAATCACGCAAGGTGCTATTTCTCTCTAGAGTACTCCTTGTTTTTCTGCTTGGGCCACTGTTCATGATCAACTGATTATTCAACCTCCTGGGTTCAAATATCCTAGTTTAGTGAAAGACCTTTGGCTCACAGGTCAGAAAGTCTGGAACAATACTCCCATTTAATCTCTTTTTCAGGAGCCCTTGGCCTCTACTATTACTCAAACAGAGATTATTCAGGAAGATTGTCCTAATATTCTTTGTTGGGATCGTACTCCTAATGGGAATTGTTCTTCCAAATCCACTTATAAATTATGTTTGCCGAATATTCATGACAATCCAAGAAATGCCCCTTCTCAAATAGCCTTGCAGGTCAAAAGTATTCTTAAGATCATCTGGAAGCAACAAGGCATGGTCCCTAGGGTTCAAAAAAATTCTTGGAGACTCCTTCGGAAAGCTCTTCCCATGGGTTTGAGGGTTGTTCACTTTTCTATCCATATTTATGAATTTTGTTGTACATGTGGCCAACAAGAGAATGAGATTCATCTCTTCTTTGTTTGTGATTTTGCTATTGCAGCATGCTTTGGCCATCCTTGGTATATTAAGTCAGATGTTTTAGTTCAAAATCATTCCAATATGCACAATATTGTTGTTGCTTTACTTAACATGAATCATCCACATGCCTCTGTTTCCAACATAAACTTTATGTGGTGGATTTGGAAAGCTAGAAATGACTGTCTTTTTGATAGGAAGAAGGCTCTCCCTCATCATGTTAATATTGCTGTGGCTGCTTTGTCTGCTGAACCTTGTGATAGTATTAATACCTTTGATCACTTTCAGGCTCACTGTCAACCTCTTTCTTCGATACAATGTAACCAAATTTCATTACAGGGTCACACTCTTAAATCTGATCTACTTATTACAGGGCCCAAAGTATAGTGTGATGCAACTTTCAAATGTAAAAAAATCCCAGGTTTAGCTCAAGGAGTGGTGGCTACTGGTGTTGGAGTTTATCTTCTTTTGTTTCAGGATCAACATGTAGTTAATGTGCAGATTCAAGCGTCTACCTCCATCACCAACACGCCTCTTCAAGCTAAAGCTCTTGCCCTACTTCTTGTTGCACATGTTGCTAATCGTCTTCAGATTACCAAGCCCACGTTTCTTACAGACTGCCTTTCCTAGGCTTTGGTTGCGGCGAATAGAAAAATTTCTGAGGCTTCTACTCCTTGGACCATCAGGAAAACTTTGGCTGATGTCTTCTACTACTCTTCAGAGCTTCAATCAAGGTGTTCCATATTTCCAGAGAAATAAATGGTATCGCTCATAATGTAGCTTATCAGGTTCTTTGGTCAGCTTTAGAACTTGACATATCTTGCTGTGATCTAACAACAATGTCCCATGCCCTATAGTTTCTCTTCTCTGTAGTTTCCATTTTCAGGGCTTTGTAATTCATGATGTATGCTGCTATTGAGTTGAATGAAAAGTTTGGCGCTTTGTGCACTTGCTGTTGTTCATAAAAAAGGGAGGGTGGAGGGCTTAGTAAAAATCAAGGTGGGGTGTTAAAGGGGATACGTATGGGCATAACTCCACCCCGTAAGCTATTTTCCATAGGTTTAGCATTTTCAATGTGTTTTATAGACGAGGAATGCTAAACTTACATACGTTTTACTACAAGTTTCTATGAAAATCAACTCGGAGGATTTTGATTGGGATTAGGGGGAAGAACGGGCCCACCCCAATAAAATTCGGGGGGGGGGGGGGGGTGAGTGGAATTGTTGGAAGGTTATGTTTAACGTAAGTTTTATGTAAGTGTAGGATTTTCATCGTATAGAACGGTGCCCTATTTGCTCCACTCCCGGGCCGAACCATCCCTCATAACGATCGATATTCATGGATATATGGAAAACCTGGGGTGGCTAGAGCTGAGAATTGGGGAGCATGTTGGGCAGCATATTGGTAGAGCCAACTCGGCCGGACAGCTGAGGCAAACTACATGAGGCTCCTACCCGTCGTTTGTTTGCCCTTACAAAATGATGATTAGCTCTCCATTTGCACTATTGTTCAAACAGGAATCCAGGGTAGAACCCTAGCAGCTGCCCCGAGTAGCCGGGTGATGGCTCCGCCACTGGCGGACGAAAAACTTCAGGTAACGTTAGGAACATAAACAATAACCAATGATATTTTCTTAGTTTCCATGGAAAATAGCTCGGCTTTCTGTTAGGTAAATTACTAGTAGAAAACAGGCCATTAGTCCCGGTTGGGAAGGGCCTTTAGTCCCGGTTCCCCAACCGGGACTAATGTATAGGAACTAAAGGGTACAAGTCTTTAGTCCCGGTTGTTGTCCTTTGGAAGCTTTCTTCTTCATTATTTTCAGCAACTTTTCAAATCCCTTGTCAGATAGACCATTATCTGCCTTCCATTGCAGCAATTCCAGTGTGGTACCGAGCTTTGTGTTGTCATCTTCGCAATTTGGGTACAACCCTTTTTTGTGATCCTCTAACATGCGCTGCAACTTCAACTTCTCCTTTTCACTTTCGCAGTTTCTCTTTGCATCAGCAATGGCCCAACCAAGATCATCAGCGGGCTCATCTGATGCCTCAGCTTCTTCTTCTTCATTCTCTTCCCCCATTGTAGTACCATCATATTCAGGAAACCCAGGATAGTTGTCATCATCCTCTTCTTCTTCATTCTCTTCCATTAGAACCCCTCTTTCTCCGTGCTTGGTCCAACAATTATAGCCGGACATGAAACCGGACGTAAAAAGGTGGACGTGAATTTGTTTTGCGCTAGAGTAAGTCTTATCATTCTTACACACACCACATGGACAACACATAAAACCATCCCGCTTGTTTGCCTCAGCCGCACGCAGAAAACTATGCACGCCATTAATGAACTGGGGAGAGCGTCGGCCATCGTACATCCATTGCCGGTTCATCTTCATTACACAACACCGAAAAGACCAAATTAATACAAGTTCATACATAAAGTTCATACACACTTATTGTCATAAAACAACATACAACTATCTAGCTAAAACATTTAAATGCAACAACAAATGTGATCAAAATCGCAACTAAGGTAACAATTGATCCAACAGCATAATGATACCAAGCCTCTTTATTAATGGCATATTTTCTAATCTTTCTAATCTTCAAGCCCATTGCATCCATCTTGATCTTGTGATCATCGACGACATCGGCAACGTACAACTCCAATTTCATCTTCTCTTCTTCAACTCTTTTCAATTTTCCTTTCAAATCCTCGTTTTCTTTTTCAACTAAATTTAACTTCTCGAAAATAGGGTCGGTTGGAATTTCCGGTTCAACTACCTCCTAGATAAAATTATCTATGTCAACTTGATGGGCATAATTGTCAGTAACACGAAATGCAACAAATAGTTATAAAAGAGAATATACCACATCCGAATTGTAAACTGGACGAGGGCCGACGGGCACGGATATCATAACCATGGCACTATATATAACAACAATCATACAAGTAAGAAAATTATGCAAGTAACTATCTAAATCATAGAAATATGATTTTTTTTATAAAAAGGATAAGAACACAAGAATAGGCTCACCAAGGTGGTGCCGGCGACGGGACGGTGCGGGCGATCGACAGTGGTTAGGACGGGGATGTGAAGGCACACTAAGTAAACCACACCTACACATATGCAAACTAAGAAGTTAATTTGAGCTCAAATTGCATATAAATCAAAAAAACTACCACATAATTACACTCAAACTAAAACCCACAAATCACTATACTTATAAAGCATTGCACGAGCTGATCTAGCAATAAGAGATGAAAGGACAAAGTTGCTAACCTTTGTGGACACTTGGATGGATTGGGGTCCCTCAAATCTTGACAAATCTTGGCAAAAATGGAGGGATGAGCTCGAGCTAGGGAAGAACAAAGAATGGAGAGGATGAGCTCGGGCTGAAAGAACCAACTATATATAGGGATACATTTAGTCCCGGTTGGTTACACCAACCGGGACTAGAGGTCCATCTCTAGTCCCGGTTGGTGTTACCAACCGGGACCAAAGGGTCTCGTGGGGGCCCCAGCCTAACGCAACCCTGCCACCACCCCTTTAGTCCCGGTTTGTAACACCAACCGGGACTATAGGGTCCTCATGAACCAGGACTAATGCCTAGCATCAAGAACCGGGACTAGTGGCTGCATTAGTCCCGGTCCAATAGCCAACCGGGACTAATGCTTCGGTCCAAAGACCAGTTTTCTACTAGTGAAAGGAGGATGACCTCTTCAAATGATAGATAGGACAAACCTCTCAATTATAGATACCCAGTCTTGCACCTTATCTCACTCAGTTTTAATCGCCATATAATTTCATCTGCATGCGAGCATATATCATTCTCTAGACACATAACGCATAAAAAACACCATCTAATCAACCACTGTACATTTTTCCGACATATCCTTTCAAATTCTCATTAAAAAAAGACTATAAAAAATGCATCAACAAAGCTTAAGCAAATTTAGTTAGCAAATGAGCGTCTTTTTCAAAATTTTAAGGATGTTTTTGTAAGGGTATGTGATACTTACTATGGTCTTTGGCCTTTTCCACAAAAGCAGGAAGAAAAAGAAATAAGTACATCATGCTCAGATTACTTATCAAGATTTCAGGCAAAATATAAATCGCCGTTGAATGGGTTTATATTTGAAACTTTACGTCAACAAAGTCGATGGACAGCTGAACACGTGACGTGCACTAGGTCCAGGTCAAAGTTTCAGCTTGGCATGCATGCATGCATGGCCAGGACGACGGGAGACAAAGCAAGCTCTCCAACGAGGCACGTTATGGTTTGACAGAACAACCTTTACTTAACTTAACCGGTCGGTCACTTTCCCGCCAATCCCGCAGCAACCCGCGATGATTAGGCACCCATCTCTTTCCCGTACGTAGAAAGGCAAGAACTTGGACAGCAAAGATAAGCAACTTTCTGGGAGCAGTAAACGTCACCGCTGTCCAACTAATACGTACCACAGTCTACGACGTACTAATCAGGCTGGTTTTGTAGTACGAGAAATAGTACAAATTAATATCCTCTTTTTTTGCACCGTACTTGGATTAGGAATGGAATATGCATGTAATAATAATTAATAAGTACTAGTAGTAGGGTCGTCCTAACAAACTTTGAGACCCAGCAGAAGTTCCTGTCCACGAAAAGGATGGGCAGCTAGAACTACTTCTATGAATTTATTTTCGTGTGACTTTGCCTTGTGTCGGTTGCCTGTTCGAGCGTCGCTGCTTTTCGTTGAGTCTACCACAATGTATCAATCAGGTTCACTGTAATTAAAACCCTGACGATCGAGCAGTTAACAACGGGAATTTAGTAACTGTCTTTTTGTTAGGAGTAAAATCGAGAGTGTGCACATCGATCCGTCGAGGTTTCCGGCTTTTGGTGGGCAAAAACAGGCGTGTTTCTCTCCTGCTTTGCTGCTGCATTTCACTGACGAGAAGACCGCAACGCAGATCAGGGAGAGTCGGTGATCAGGCTGAAGACGGCCATGCATGCTTTAGAAGAAAAGAACCATGTTGATTGCTCGATTGCTCGCGTTTCCATGCATCTACTCCATTGCCCATGCTGGTACGTGCCTCGGGCGGGCCTAAATGAGGCTCTATTTGGACCCGTGCTGGTGCTATACTTGTTGGACAATACCTCCATTCGATAGATTCTTTTTTACAAAGAACGTTTTCCTTCAATTGATATATTTTCATCAAATTTGGATTAATTACCACGAGTGCCACCTGAAAAATGATATATTAAAGTGATACAACCTGTACTAATAGCATCTTCAACGGCATACCTAATTTTTTTTCTGGACACCAAAAAACTCCCAATATGGATATTTTGACCATATATCCAAATACCCAGGATTCACATTGAACCCCCGAGTGGTAAACGTAATGGTCCTGGGGATGGGATGTGCCCCCTCTGCGATACGGTGGAGGACTCGAACCACATCTTCTTTGCGTGTGTTACGGCCCAATTCCTTTGGAGTTGTTTTCGCGAAGCCGTTGGCGGTCACTGGTGCCATACCAACGTCCCCGACCTCTTCGCGGAAATCCAGTCCGTTCCCCCATCGGCCCGCCACATTAGGTGGCTGACCATTGGGGTGCTCGCGTGGACGCTCTGGACGGTCCGCAATAAGCTTGTGATTCAGCGTGTTCCCCTTCGACGTGCCACTGACGCTGTCTTTAAAATGTGTGGTTTCCTGCAGCTCTGGCGGCCGCTTAGCCACTCTTCCGACCGAGACGCCATCAACACCATCATCGCCGACCTTCGCTCGATGGCGCTTCGTCTGGCGCCCCCGCTTCCGCCGCCTCCTCCCGAGCCTGATTAGCCTGATTTGGCTGCCCCACCCTGTGCTGGGTCTGGGCGTGTGTGTTTTTTAGGGCTTGTTGAGCTGTTCCCTCAGCAGAACCCCGTATTATTGTCGTGTGCTACTTTGTGTGTGTGTGTGGGTTGAACTTATGTTGGATGTTGTGCTCTGGCGGTTTGCTTTATATATAAAGCGGGGCGAAAGCCTTTTTCGGTAAACTTCCACCCTACCTGGACGCCCCATTCCGCGTCGGCGCCGCCTGGGCGCCGCAGCCGACCTGTAAAACAAAGGGTTTTGTGGGAACTGGCTCAACCCTCTATGGGGTGGCCTATCTCATATATATATATATATATATATATATATATATATATATATAATGATGTACAAAGGTACAATATGAGTCCTATACCAATACAGTATGGATTTACACAGTTGGGCTATACTACAAAGTCTAACACGCTCCCTCAATCTCAACTCACTCCTGAAGCATCTAGAAGGTTGAGATTGCGCCTACAGACCTCAAACATGGGTGAAGGTAGAGGCTTGGTGAAGATGTCTGCAAGTTGATCTTTTGAAGAGATAAACCTGATTTGTAGTAGCTTCTGTGCGACACGTTCCCTCACAAAATGAAAGTCAATCTCAATGTGTTTGGTCCGTGCATGGCACACCGGATTTGACGATAGAAACGTAGCACCGATGTTGTCGCACCAAAGGACCGGAGGATGTGGCTGGGAAACTCCCAACTCTCGAAGTAAGGACTCAATCCATATAAGCTCGGCAGTCGCATTGGCAACCGCCTTGTACTCGGCTTCTGTGCTGCTGCGAGAAACAGTGGCTTGCTTGCGTGCACTCCAGGCGATCAAATTAGGACCCGAGAACACAGCATATCCCCCCGTAGATCGCCTGTCATCTGGACACCCAGCCCAATCAGCATCAGAGAATGCAGAAAGAACTCTAGAGGAACTGGGGCGCAGGTGAAGACCATAGGAGACAGTGAGACGAACATAACGCAGGATGCGCTTCACAGCAGACCAGTGCACATCAGTCGGCGCATGAAGATACTGACACACCCTGTTAACCGCCAATGAGAGATCAGGACGCGTGATCATCAGATACTGCAGGCCACCAACAATACTCCGATACTCAGTCGCATCCTCAGGCGACAGAAGAGCACCATCAGCAGCCGAAAGCTTGTCGGTGGAGGACATGGGCGTAGGAGATGTCTTGCACTTGAGCATACCAGCACGGCACAAGAGATCAAGAGAGTACTTCTTCTGGGTGAGAGCTAAGCTGCCACGAGACTGATGAGCGACTTCAATACCCAGAAAGAAGTGAAGCTGTCCCAAATCCTTAACTGCAAAGTCTCGGCCAAGTGCAGTCACAAGAGCATCAGCAGCAGTCGGAGAGAAACTGACCAGGATAATGTCATCCACACACACAAGCAAGTACATGGTCACACTCGGGCGCTGAAACAAGAACAGTGAAGTGTCAGCCGTCGAAGGAACAAAGCCATGAGTACGGAGTGCTGAAGCCAGGCGAGCATGCCAGGCACGAGGCGCCTGCTTCAGTCCATGGAGAGCTTTCGTCAGGCGACAGAGATGATGAGGCTGAGTGTGATCGACAAATCCAGGTGGCTGCCGCATGTAAACCTCTTCTTCAAGCAACCCATGAAGAAAAGCGTTCTGCACATCAAGCTGGCAGAGAGACCATCCTCGAGAAACTGCCAGAGAGAGGAGAAGCCGAATAGTGGTGGGCTTGACAACCGGGCTGAACGTATCCTCATAATCCAGTCCATGGCGCTGTTTAAAGCCCTTGGCCACAAGACGCACTTTGTAGCGCTCAATAGAACCATCTGCATGTCTCTTCACCTTGAAGACCCACTTCGAATCAATGATGTTGACGCGAGGCGGAGGGGGAACAAGTGTCCAGGTCTCATTCTGTATAAGAGCATGATACTCTTGTTCCATAGCAGCCCTCCAGTGTGGGATACTCATGGCGGCTTGATAACTGCGTGGTTCAGCAGTTGGATCTTCCACAGCATGAGCCAGGCAAGCAGCCAAATATGTGACTGTGCCATCGGTGCGCTCCTTGGGACGAGTGATGCCGCTGCGGCTGCATGTATGCGGACGCCGGGGAGCAGCGGGCACAGCGACAGGTGGAACATCCAGAACAGGTGAGTACGGCCCAGAGGACTCAGGCATCGGGTGCGGCGCAGAGCTGGGCGGCGCCGACCCAGGGGAGGTGGGCACAGGCGACGTGGGCGACGACGAAGGCGAGGCCGGGCGAGGAGGCGGCGACGCGGGTCGCTCGGGGGCCGTCTGCATCCCGCCACCTATGCCGACGGGGGCCGTCGGCGTAGATGAGGCCGTCGGCATCCCTCCGCCTATGCCGACGGGGGTCGTCGGCGTAGATGAGGCCGTCGGCGTAGCTCCTGAGATGTCGGGAGGCGGTGCATGCACTTGCACCGGTCGATCGACGTGCGCCACAGGTGACATAGGTGGTGCATCGGGTAGGAGTTCCAGGCGAGCACCACGTCCAATTCCTGCACCATGATTAGGTAACAACACAGGCGAATATGCAGCATCTTCAAATTGGCCAGGCATAAGAGGAGATGAATGCATAGATGGGGCTGTGATGGGTGGCTGGGGCATGGCAGAAAAGGGGAAGACATACTCATCAAAGACAACATCACGAGATATGTAGACACGATTTGTTGGCACATGAAGGCATTTGTAGCCTTTATGGAGAGAACTATACCCCAAGAACACACATTTTTTGGACCGAAACTCAAGTTTTCGGTCATTATATGGACGAAGGTGTGGCCAGCAGGCACACCCAAACACCTTGAAAAAGGTATAATCAGGAGTTTCATGTAAGAGAAGCTCAATAGGAGTTTTCATATTAAGAACACAAGTAGGTAATCTGTTAATAAGAAAACATGCGGTGGCAAAGGCATCACTCCAAAAGCGAAAAGGTACAGAAGCATGAGCAAGAAGTGTGAGGCCGGTCTCAACTATATGGCGATGTTTGCGCTCAACGGCGCCATTTTGCTGATGTGTATGTGGGCATGATAAACGATGTGAGATCCCAAGCTTACTAAAGAAAGCGTTGAGGTTGCGATATTCGCCCCCCCCCCCCCCCAATCCGACTGAACATGAAGGATTTTATGCTTGAGTAAACGTTCAACATGCAATTGAAACTGAATGAATATATCAAACACATCAGATTTGCGCTTAAGAAGATAAAGCCATGTAAATCGACTATAAGCATCAACAAAACTGACATAGTAGTTGTGACCACTAACAGAAGTTTGTGCTGGACCCCACACATCGGAAAACACGATTTCAAGAGGACTCTGTCCTTTTCGAGTAGATGAAACAAATGGTAGTTGATGACTTTTGCCTTGTTGACATGCATCACACACGGACATCTCTTTATTGCTAGACTCTAATGGCAGCTCATGGCGGTGGAGAATGTGGCGAACGATAGGGGTGGCAGGATGACCAAGGAGAGAGTGCCACTGGGACGACGACACACGAACACCGCTGAAGACGCGCGGGGCGGATGGATCCTCCAAACGGTACAAGCCTTGGCTCAAGTGACCACTAAGAAGAACGTCCCGGGTTGCTTGGTCCTTAACAAAAAGATCAAAAGGGTGAAATTCGCATAGGACACGATTATCAAGGGTGAGCTTAGGGACAGATAAAAGATTACGAGTCACCGAGGGGACCCGCAAGACATTACGAAGGTGAAGCTGCCTAGAGGGATGACTAGTTAAAAGAGATGTTTGGCCAATGTGAGAGATGGGCATACCTACACCATTGGCGGTGTGAACCTGATCAGGCCCGTCGTAGGGCTGGTAGGTGGCGAGCTTGTTGAGCTCGTTCGTCATGTGATCCGTGGCACCGGTGTCCATGTACCATGCTGGATCAACTTGGTAGGATGGCGTGTACCCTTGCTCGACGCGCGGATCCTTGCCCTTGGTGGCGGCGTGAGCAGCCGGGGCGGCCGCGGCGGGGGGGCCGAAGTCGGCCATGGCAAACTGGCGCTCGTTGCCCTTGCCGTCGTTACCAATGACGAGAAAGCTCCTCTGAAAGCGACGGTGGCACCGGGAGGCGATGTGTTTTTCATGCCCACAGAGCTGACACACACGAGCGTTGGAGCCCCCACCCGAGGTTGATGCACGGGGCGGGGTGACCTTGCCAGCCGACGGAGGAGCAGGCGGGCGCTGACCGCGAGAGGCCCAGTAGGCCGCTGGCTGCGCGGCGATGGTGGCAGAGGAGCGGCGAGCCTCGACGCGCTGCTCGGTGAAGAGGAGGCGGGAGTAGAGCTCGTGAGGAGGCATCGGTGGCTTAGCGTTGTGGACGGCCTCCGCGAGATTATCGTACTCGGCGTCGAGACCCTTGATGACGTAGCCGGCGAACTCCTCATCCCGAAGCAGCTGACCAATAGAGGTCAGCGTGTCCGCCAGAACCTTGATCTTGTTGAAGTAGGTCGTGGCAAAGGAGTCCAGTTTCTTGATGTCATCAAGCTTGCTGCGAAGAGCCATGGAGTGGGCGGTGGAGGCCTGGGCAATGGCGTGCTCCAAGGTCGTCCAAGCGTCTAGGGAGGTAGCAGCGAAGAGGTAGAGACCAGCGACCCCGTCGCCCAGGGAACCCTGGATGGCGGAGAGGATCGCCTGGTCCTGCTGCACCCACATGCGATGTTCCGGGTTGATGGCTGGGCCGTGGATGGTGGGGATGACCTGTGGAGGACACGGCAGGGAACCATCGACATACCCAAGGAGGGAACGACTGCGGAGCAGCGGTAGGACCTTGGCGCGCCAGAACAGATAGTTGTCCGGCGTGAGTCGGATGGTGATCAGATTGTCAAAGTGGAACGGCCCAGAGGGCATGACAGCGTCGGCAACCGGGGCAGCGGACGACGCAGCGGCGATAGGCGCCACAGCCGCAGGCGGGGCATCGAGGGCCCCCGAGGCCGCCGGCAAGAGGGCAAGCGTCGGGGACGATCCAGTGGAGGCGGCGACGTGGGCCGCGAGCGGGACCGTCTGCATCCCGCCACCTATGCCGACGGGGGCCGTCGGCGTAGATGAGTCCGTCGGCGTAGAGAGCGCAGGCACGGCAGTTGCGGGAAACGGCGGGATCGGAGCCGAGAACATGGACCCTACGGCAGTGGTGCCGAAGAATTGAGGCATCGGCGGAGCAGTGGCACGAGGCGGGAGGTTGAGGAGGGCGGCAAGCGACGCGGGGATGGACCCGGAGCTGGCGGCGCCCGAGGCGGAAGCAGACATAGCGGCGGCGGCGGCGGCCCTAGGGTTTGGGCGCGGCGGCGGCGGCGGCTGAGGACCTAGGTTAGGCAGATACCATGTAAAACAAAGGGTTTTGTGGGAACTGGCTCAACCTTCTATGGGGTGGCCTATCTCATATATATATATAATGATGTACAAAGGTACAATATGAGTCCTATACCAATACGGTATGGATTTACACAGTTGGGCTATACTACAAAGTATAACACGACCAGTCCCACGGCCACCCCAACCTCCATTGCATCCACCACTGTAGTAGGATCATCCCAACCAACTTTAGGACCTAGCACAAGTTCCTGTCCTCGAAAAGGATGGGCAGAAAAAAAAATGTATAAATCAGGTTCGCTAACATCCTGAAGATCGAGCAGTTAACAACGGGAATCATGTCTGTCAGCTGGAGCAACATCAAGTACATATGAATCCGTCGAGATACCTGGCTTTTGGTGGGCGAAATAAAGGCGTGTTTTGCTCCTGCATTTCACTGAAGATATCAAGATAAGACGATTGCTCCACAGATCAGGGAGAGTCGGTGATCAGGCTGGAGATGGTTGCATCGATAGCTTGCGTTTCCATGCATGTACTCCATGCAGAGGCGGAGCTAAAGCCATCCTGATGCACCACTTCAAAATGGTGTAAAATTTTCAAGCAACATTATATTGAAGTGGAAAAACTTTGATTTTGTCACTCTCTAACTTTGTTCAATTTGCTTATGTCATTCTAAAATTTGACATTTCACTTTTCGCACTCTTAACTTTTGACAATATATCATATTTGTCATTTCATGGAAAAAGCAAAAAATTTAGAGTGGCAATTATGATACATTATCAAAAGTTAAGAATGGCAAAAGTGAAATGAAAAATTATTTCTTTTGCCACGGAATGGAAAATGTGATGTATTGTCAAATCTAAAAGTGGTAAAAATGAGATGTTAAATTCGAGAGTGGCATAAGCAAAATATGTTTTGGCATTCAAAATGCTAACTTTAATGATGAAACAAAGCAAAAACTATATTTAAATAGATGTCTTGCATTTCTTCATTATGAAATATATCATTTGACATGAATGTTCAGTAATTTAGGAAAAACTCTCCCCTTCCAGCTTCGCCGACGAGCCCATGGATTTAACTCCCCTCTGTATGCCGCTCGGTGGCAGGAGTTGGGGAGGAGAATTTCGGTGCCTCCACTTCGTTTAGTAGTTTAGGTTCGGGTTTTATAGTCCTCGCAGTTGCGACGCTTGGACAAATGGCGTTGCATCTTCTTTGAGTTTGTCACATCTGGACATAGTCGACAAAGCTCTAACGTAGATTCTTGTCGCCTCCTTGGTGCGTTGAGGTTTGGATTTCTTGTCGTATCGTGAGATTTCGTGTCAGGTGCTTCAGATTTATTTAAGGGTTCAACAACAATGATTGCGGCTCCAGGGCATTGGTCCTTAGGGGCACTTGCATGAAGACTTCCTGACTGTTATAGACAAGGTCACGCCGGCACCGGTAGGGGAGCAGCGACAACAGCGCGTCAGCGGCTCATTCTGGCGGCAGTAGTGGTCGTTCGGTTGTTACAGAGTCTCGATGTATTTTTGTTTTATTATGTTTACGATGCTTTTGTACTTACGATGAACATTGATTATAGATCTGGATCATTTTCGCAAAAAAGAAATATAATAGTACACTTAAAATTATAATGACCCTCCTCCTTTTGAAAAACATATCCATATATAGTACATTTGTATTTGATAAATAGGAATTACACATAAGACATGAAAAAATGCAAGTCAAAACTGCTTAGATTCTTGCCAAACCATGTATATTTTAATAGAGTCTGTTCTACTGAATACAGGTTCATGCAAAACATGACAAGGATTGAGAACAATTATCTTTAAAAAATATAGAAAAAATCAAATATAAAAGCAAGCGTTACCGAACTGAAATTAGGGTCGACTGTGGTATGCCCGCAAAAAAGGGTTGACTGTGGTACGTGTAGACGAAAGATCAGAGAAAGAGCAGGGTGTACCGTCGTAGTTTCGTTGATCGCCCTGCCAATTGGCTGTGCCAGCATGCGTGTGTGTGCGCGCCATCCTCTGTCATGGGGAACTACTAGACTTGGCTTACGGATCACGCCAGGGTTAATATCCCTAATGTGAGACATAGCCTGGTCTCGCCATTGTGCGCTCTTAGCTTAGTGGGCCAGCTCGTTAAGCCAGTTTTGCAAAGCTTCTACATACTGGTATGAGCCGGATTTAGAACCTTAGAGGCATGTTTTTTCTCTGTTTTGTTAGTGTTTTGTGTTTTTACTAATTAATTGTTTTCCCTAATTTATTTATTTTAATTTTCTCAATGCATGTTTATTTTTTGCAGTACAAATTGTTCAGATTTTATATACATATGGAACATTTTTTAGATACACATCAAACATTTTTCAAAACATGATGCCATTTTTGAAGTATACATTTTGCACATTTTTAAATATATGTTAAACATTTTTAAAATACACTAGGAACGATTTATTTGTGGTAATATATTTTAAACTACACGCACATTTGTTTTACATTTATATAAACATCTATCTGAAAATGTCACGAATATATAAATGTGTGAACATTTCCTTTAAATGTAACGAACATTTCGTAGAATGATGTGAGACATTTTCTAAAATGACCCGACATTTTTTTACATTGTATAAACATTTTTGTACAATGTGAAAATTTGTTTAAGAAACATGTGATCTTTTTTTCTATGTCTTGAATATTATTTTGAATGGTAAAAATATTTTATGAGACTATGCGAAGAACATATTTCTTAAATTTCATGGATATTTACTCTAATTTACGTGAACATTTGTTCTACTTTGAATTATTATTAGTTCCAATATCACAATTTTTCTTCAGAATGCGTGAACATTTTGGAAAGAGTAAATAGTCCTAAAACTGTGGGAGGTGTGTCCGTTTAGTTCCATAACTCCGGAACTGCCTCTTTAGGTCCTAATACTATTGGAGGGGTGTCACTTTAGTGCTATAGCTTCGAAACTGATGTTTTGGGTACCAAAACTATGTAAGTGTATTCATCTCATTGACCAGCCGATGTGTCGCTTGGAGAAGCTTGGACTGTTGCCACCTTGGCGCAATGGACCCATCATGTTAAGTTATGAAAGGTAAATATGCATGAAAATCCCTACAACATTGTCTCGCCTGATTCTCATGCACAATGTTTTCCCACGCATAGAATGCTCAGAGGTGACAGTATGGAGGCCATAAGTGGCATATAACACTGTCGTTTCAAAGTTATAGAAATAAACAAACACACTTCCAATAGTGGACCCAAACTTCAGTTTTGAACTTCTAGGACTAAATTGACACACCTCCAATAGTTTTAGGACTTCCGATGCATTTTACTCTTTTTGAAATGTGACAAACAGTGGTCTTTAATGGTACAAATATTTTATAAATTACGCAAACTATTTACTACATTGCACAGTGTTTTAATGTGTGTTGAACACTTTCATAGTGTGAACTATATTCATTTTCTAACATATAATTTAAAATAGTTCAAAATTTAATCTAGCAGAAAAGAAAATATAAAAATAAGAAAAGAGAATCAAGGGCATAGTAACGAAACAACATAATTAACGCTACTTTGCTGGCCCACTTGATGCTCTCCCTAATTTGAAGGGACCCTCGCTCTCGCAGCAAGCTAGTTATAGACGTTAAGGGGAGCAGTTGTATCGCCCGCAGAGAGAGACAAGCGCGTCTTGTTTCACGGTACACAAAACCATTTTTTGTTCGTTTTCTTCGTTCATGTTTTTATTTTTGTTTTTATTTAGAAATACATTATAAACACATATGTTTCGAAAATAAATTTAATTTACTTCAAAAATGTTCACCACAAATTTGATTAATGTTGATAAATTGTAAAAACTTTTCTTAATGCAACTTAAGAAAATTTTCATACCATTTGAACAATGTTCATTCGATTCAAAACAATGTACATGATCTCTTCAAAAAAATGTTAAACAATGGAATCAAATATTTGTGAAGGCAAAAAATGAAAATATTTGCTATATAAATATTTATACAATATATTATGTTATTAAAAAAATGTTATACAATGGAATAAAATATTTGTCTAATGCATAGTCTATACACCAATATAAAAATACCTAAAGGGTATACCCAACAAATCTTAGCCCCTCTAATCATGTCAATTTAACAACTAAGATTGCTGCAATGTTGATCGATCAACATGTTTGCATGCCGTTAATATCATATTAAATATCAATTCCAGGGCTAATCACACAATTAACATATAAATAATATCCTACCATATATCTACGTGCAACTATTATATTAACTAATATGAACGTGCATTGCACGTACGGATTTACTAGTTCCAGAAAAATGATCCGTATCATTGAAAAAAGTTTTAAAGTTTTATTTGAAAAAAAAACACATATTCAAAGAATAATCAAAAATATGTATAGTAAATAATTAATCATGCATTTAAACAATCTTCAAAGCCTATAAAAATATTTTACATGTATATCAAAATATACAGTGTGTATGTAAAAATGTAGACATTCTGTTATATGTTTTAGAAAATATTAAACATGCATAGAAAAATGATGCTAATGTATACGAAAAATGTATAATGTATATGAAAGGTAGACATATGTTGAAAAAATAAAAAAACATGTGAAATCCCAAGACTAAAGAAAGAAAACCATATGAATCAAAGAATGAAAATGGGAAAAACTTGTGCAGAGACCGCTGGGCAGCCCAATATCATCGCACAAGATGTTACCCAGCGCAACATCCTGTGATAAGCGAGACATAGCTCCCGGGCAATCTATAAATCTATCATATTGAAAGGCCCACATGTGGGTTGCATCCATAAGAGCGGAGTGGGCCAGGTGAGATCACACATCTACAACGCCTTTTCATCTTGGGCCGGATGCAAAACTCACTATCCTAAATTTTATTCGAAATCGCTTGTTAAGGGTTATCCCTTGCAAATGTTATTTCCACCTTCTCATGGGCAGACTAGTGGCGCACTGTATGTCACACCCTGTGAGTTTTACCTTTTTGCCGTACATTCGTTTATTCAAAATGGCTTATCTCTTGAGCTGTGCGTGCGAATCCTGAACCATTCTCAACATTGAATTCACGTCAAGATATACGAAACTAGATCCCATGTTAATAAGTTTTTATGAATTTTCTTAATGAAAAAACTGGAAACAGAAAAACACAAAATAAGTACAATACAAAACAATATAATAGGACAAACCGAAAAAAGGGAAGTAACAAAACTAAATGACAAAAAACATGGAAGAAAAAAAGGGGAGACGGAATCATGTTTTTTCTTTCTCCACTTTTTCCCTTTTCGAGAAGCAAATCTGCGCCTCAACAAAAAAAATTGTGCTTCTCGTGGAAGCACATATTTTTTCCCTTTTCGAGAAGCGTGAAAGAAAATATGTGCCTCCACGACAAGCACATGAAATCATAAATTTTGTTTCCTGCAAAAAAAATCATGATGTTCCGCTTTCTGACAAGCATAGTTGTGCTTCTCCTGAAAGCTAAAAAAGCATTTATGATTTTCTTTCAATTCCGATAAGCATAGCTGGGCTTCTTGCGGATGCGAATTTGTGTCTCCAGCAGAAGCAAATATGTGTTTCTCGTGGAAGCAGCGCAATATTTTTTTCCAATATTTTTCTTTCGGAGAAACAGAGTTGTTTTTCTCGTGGAAGCAAATATGTGCTTCTCGTGTAAGCATAACTGTTTTCGTGCAAAATAAATTCATGGAGGGAGCCCAGCAATAGGAGGGGGCCCGGAGGCTCTGATAGAGATCAGAATACCATCTTGGCATACAAGCCATGATGGCGGCGACATGAGGTCAGTTAGGACCCATGTAAACCCTAGCCCTCGTCATAGGCGGGGATAGGAGTAACCATACACATCTACACCGTAGACCATAATTTTCATAGACTCGGACATCTTCTCCATTGTAACCCCTTCGCATGAGGTGATCCACCATTAATACAAATCCAAAGCAAGACGTAGGGTATTAACTCACCATGACGGCTCAAACCAAGATAACCCAATTGTATTGACTCTAGTGCCTAGCTAACAAAATAAAAATAGTACTCTATTCATTCCAACTAAAAGAAGTTTTACTTTGGATGAAGCTAGAATTTCATGTAATTTGGAAATGAGGGAATAATTCTTTAAGTCACACAATTAATACCAATATCATCCATGCAGGGAGTGCAGGTGAAAGATTTTATGTGTACTGTTAATAGAAGTTGGTCACAATTCATAGCCATCATCCTCGTCATCATCATCATCACAATCATGGTCCTCGTTGTCATCGTCCTCATACTCACCATTCTCGTCATCGTCATCGCCATCATCATCGTCCTCGTCGTCCTCGTCGCCATCATCATCGTCCTCGTTGTCGTCATCATCATCATGATCATGATCATCATCTTCGTCGTCATCATCATCATCATCGTCGTCGTCAGCATCATCATCATCATCATCATCATCATCATCATCATCATCATCATCATCATCATCATCATCGTCATTGTCGTCCTTGCCCCCATCATCCTTGTTGTCATCCTCCGCATAACCATCGTCATCATCCGCGCCCTTGTCCTTGTCATCATCATCATCATCATCATCATCATCATCATCATCATTGTCGTCCTTGCCCCCATCATCCTTGTCGTCATCCTCCGCATAACCATCGTCATCATCCTCGCCCTTGTCCTTGTCATCGTCATCATCATTGTCATCATCATCGTCGTCCTTGTCATCATCATTGTCACCATCATCATCGTCCTCGTCGTCATAGTAATCTTCATAATAAAAGTCATCGTCATCATCGTCATCACCATCATCATCAGCAGCAGTATCATCATCATGGTTTAGCGTAAGCAAATCGTCCATGCATGGAGTATATATGAATGACTCGTGTGCCCTGGGCACTAGAATATCGGAAGATCCAATCGGGTAAAATGAACCCAGGTATTGCAACTTAGAGCTAGAAAGGAAGTAAGCAAACCCATCAAAATGTTGCCCCAAGAAAGCAATCTCTTTATAAGGATGGAATCCTAGCAAGTCAAATCCCTGCCACATTTTCAAAGCTATGTGAGTCTTGTCGGTCTCTGGTATAGATGCCCCTTCTTCTCCTCTATCATCAATGTCACTATCGTTATCAGAGTCCCAGTTATGGTTTTTTATGCTCGTTTGCACCCAAATATGACCAGCATGGTCTAAGTTCCATGACTTGGTAATCTCTTCTTGTCTATTAGCTCGGTAGTAGTGTCGCTCAATTGAGGGCTTGACGACAGCCTCATGCTTTAGTGTCCACTCTGCCGTTGGACATGACTCTGATGCTTCATGGAGTACCCACACTTGGATTTGTTGTCTATAGAGAGCGGTGTAATAGATCCCTTGCTTTGATTTTCCAAGATAGACAGATGGTATAATACCCACAGTATCTCGTGACTCGGATTTGGGGGTTTTGATAACTAGATACTTCTGTTCTTGCACTGACAACCTATACAACACCAAATATTGATTAGCAACAAGCGTGTTATGCTCAAGCCAGGCAGGAGAACAATATAATAATAAAATCTTTATAGCATGCAATGCATTGCATTGCATTGCACCGGGACATACCTCATGACGAAACCACCGCGGCAATGAAGGTAGACATTTTCTCGCCAATACACACCATAGCACCGTCGAGAGCTATATGAATATGGTAGCATTCCGCTTCTTGGGCGTCATGGATCTGACCAAACGTCTGACAGGGTAATAGTCGTATCGCCTTCCCGGACAAAACACCGCTCCTCCCACCGGTCGGTTCTGGACGAGAACGCTTGCACCGTGTAAGAGGACGGTGGCCATTCCACGGAGCCCAGATCATCAACCTCATCCGTGTTATGATTATCCCCCAAAGACGGCCACGAGACATGATCTGGCTCCTCGGGGAAGCATAGCACGTCGTAGTGCAGCGACGCGGTTGGATCGAAGACGAGGTACGCCAGGACGTGGCCACCAGTGGGCCGCGGGGGCAGCGTTGTCCACCGTCGCGTCGCAGGGTTGCACACATGCATTGTCGTCGTGGTTGCGGATGAGGGCGTCCCGGCAGTGCCGCTCCCGTAGAGGATGAGGCCGTTGCAGTGATCCAGGACGGTTTTCCAGCCCCCGTGTTGGGGCGGCATGGATTTGAGGGCGGCGTCAATGCTGGGGCTCGTGGGCTCGCGGGAAAAGAAGTAGGAGCGATTCTGCCCGGCATAGTTGATGTAGATGCCCCGCAGGCGGCGTGGCACGAGGTGCGCGACCGCCGGCAGCATCCTGCCGGCGTCGGCCACCGCGCGCCAGCCCTTGCAGACGCTCCGGCACACTGCGACGCTCCGAGGCTGGAGGCGGCGGAGGACGTCGGCGAGCAGCTCTTCGGGAAGTCCATCCATGGTCGACGGCGCGTGCGTCTTGGGGTGGACAGTGTGTTAGGGTTAGGGTGTGTAGATTGCGGCGGGCGTGCGTGGTCACACAAAGGCGGAGGTGGCGGCATGTGGTCTAGAGTTTGACTCGGATTCCGTTTGATAGTAAAGTTTGTTTTTTTGTTTATGGAAAACTTGGCAATCATCGATCTGTTGACGACGCTACTCAGTATACGACTGCTTCAGGCGGCAAGCTTTACAGCTGCAACTCCATGGTATTTCTGCACTGCACCGTGTTACATATACTCCACGAACCGCGGATCTAGATTTCCTCCATAACCCATTGCATCCGGGATTCCACGAGCAAAATTTGTAACAATAAGCACAACATCTGCCATCGACGTCACCATAATGCCGGATACAGCCATCAGCCTGCACGCGTCCATCAAACGGCGTCCAATGCTAATACTTCACTGCTCCACGCCGCCGAGACGTGCGGTCTTCAATGCATAGCTAATCAGCAACGAAAGGGATTATTTTTCAGAAAACATAATATCATTTCTACATAACAAAAGCTGCCAACACAGTCATGCCACTCCCTCCAACATGATATTTTTAAGTTTTGTACCAAGGGCACTGCTCTACGCCGACGCGCCGGCCGAAACTTTCGGCCGGCCACACGCGAGCCGCCCGATCCGTGAATCTGGTTTGACCGTCAGATCTGTTCATGCAGCAAAAATCATCGATTGAAGCAAAAATAAATGCGATGTAGCAAATTTCGGTCACGGATGCAGCAAAAATATGGTTGTAGCAAAAAATATCAACGTGGTCGTAGCAAAAAAACGACGCTGATGATGCGTGATAGCAAAATAAAAATATGGGTTGTAGAAAAACAATCCGGTGAACTCGGGTTGCAACTCTGACGAACGTGTATGCAGTTTTTTTAGTGAACGGTTGTAGCAAAAAATATTACCGGTTGTAGCAAAAATTAACATCGGTTGTAGCAAAAATCAAACGCCGGTTGTAGCGAAAAAATCCGACGAACTCGGGTTGCAACCAAACGTAGATGCAGCTATTTTTAATGAACAAATTATAGCAAATGGAAAACGCTTGTAGCAAATTTAAACGCCGGTTGCAGCAAATCTGGACGAAAAATGCTGCGTGACTGGGCCAGCCTCGCACGCGACCGGCCGAACGGTTCGGCCGGCGCGCCGGCTCCAAACGTTTCCCTTGTACCAATGCAGCGCAGCCAATTGCCAAAATTCTGTGGGCGCGCTGTGAGGCGGATCAGTAATGCTACACCTACGTATGGCTTCTTACGTACCTTACGTGATTGCTGATTTGGCAAGTATTAATTCGTCATTAGTTGAGGGCATGGGCCCACCCGAGAAATCAGGGGGGGCGGTTTGATTAGTGTTTAAGATAAATTACGTAGGTTACGTAACACCTATTCGTAGGTGTAGCATTTTTGGAGGCGGATACATGTTAGATGTCACTTGAATGATGGATCATGTAGCAGGCACAAGTTTGCATTGAAAGACGAAGTGTTTGATCGATGCAGAGTATGCTCGAGCCAAGTTGTAGTTAAACGAGTCATAATCAGAAGAAGAATATTTAAGATAGGAGAATAAGCTTGCATTTTTCTTACTCCACAATCATCACCGGTAATCTACTAGGAGGACACTCCTTATTGGTAGGACGAAAACGGTGGTGGGCACGCATTTGCAGCCATCACCTGTAATCTGATTAATTACCATTGACGTCAAAGCTCACCGGTCACTGGTAACTTCGGATGTGTTTAGATTGCAACCAATAGCAATCATACCAAAAAATTGGCAAGCCCATGAAAATTGGTGAGCGTTTGGATAGTAACCAAATTTTTTATCCGTCCCACGCACCCACGACTGACCAGTACAATTCTTGCCAACACGACGGCGAGTTGATGGCGCGGAAAAGCTTCGCCAAAAATTTGGAAGCTCCCATGCCCGCACTTTCTGTGGGTCCCACTTAATTATTGCAGCGATTTACTCTGGAAATGATTTGTAGGTCCATATTTTTCTCCATTTTCCTAATCTTCAGGTGGTACCTACTCCTTTTGTTGGCTCAGCTAACCCGCATGTGCATGCAGAACACGTACTTACCAAAACAAATTAGCATTGGTTGCTTTTTTTTAAGAAACAACGCGTTTTATTTCATATCATAATGTTTTGGGGTATAAAGAATATCCAAAGGACCATTAAGCCACACATGTGTAGAATTGAAAATATGTCTAGGGGGGGGGGGGGGGGGGGGAATGATTAGACTACTAGACCAAATAAAACTTAACCTCTTTCCAATTTTTGTTGTAGGCAGTTTTTAGCAATTATATCAAGTCAAACTACAATTATATCAATTTTTGTTTAAGAGTTGAGGACATGAGAAATCAGACGCAATGAAGACACGGTGATAGATGGTGCTATCCTACGTTCACGTTGACGAAGACTTCAACCCTTCGAGGGTAACGGCAGCGCGAGTCTATGGAGGGATCCACCCACGAAGAGTCCACGAAGAAGCAACCTTGTCTATTACGTCATGGCTTACGTCCATGAAGGACTAGCCTCATTCGGGTAGATATTCATGAAATTGGTGATCTCCTTGCCCTTACAAACTTCTTGATTCATCTCCATGCGATTTGGAGGCTCCCAAGCGACACCTAACCAATCTAGAAGACAAGTACCACTCTTCAAAAGGTAATAGATGTTGTGTTGATGATGAACTCCTTGCTCTTGTGCTTCAAAATATAGTCTCCTTAACACTCAATCACTCTCTCACAGAAATTTGCTGGGTAGAAAAGGATGATTGGGTGCAAAGCAACTTGGGAAGACTAGAAATCAAGATGGTTGGAGTGGAATCCCTTGATCTCAACATATAAGTAGGTTGTTCTCTCCTGAAAAATGAGTTGTGGAAGTGTCGTTTTGTTTTGATGGCTCTCTTTGAGAGTAGGTGGTGGTGGTGGAGGGGAATATATAGCCTTCACTAAAAATCCAACCGTTATAATTTTAGTACACAACTTGTTGACCCCGAAATAAAATCTCCATCCTATCGACTAGTGCAAAAGGTTTCAACTTTTGGCGTTTCGGTGAGACCGAAGAAAACATCTCGGTGAGACCGATTCGATATAACTTAAGCAGATCCAATGCTTTGGAGGTTCCGACTGGTTCATCTCAGAGATTCCGAAATGAAAATAGTCAACCACAGAAACTTGGTCATTGTGTTTCGGTATGACCGAATGCAATCTCGGTTACACTAAGATGATAGGGTTTGGTTTAGGGATCTGTCATAGGTGATTCGGTGGCTCCGAAAGGAATGGTTCTGTGGGACCAATTTGGCTTTTAAATGATATGAGAGTGTGTTTGAGGGTTTTTGGGGAAAATCTTTAAGCATTTGAGCAACCAGATCATCATCAATACCTCATCCCCTTTTAATAGTATTGTCTTTCCTATAGACTAAATGTGATCAAGATCACTTAAACAAAAATAGAGTCTTGAAGCTTTTGCCAATATGTTTCCTTTGCATCATAGGGTTCCACATCACATATCATAGCCATGCCAATCATTAAACATCTCCTGAAATATACTTGATTGATTCATTAGTTCAATGAGCTACATGTTGAAATTAATTACCGAAACCACCAAGGGATAAGTTGTGCTTTCAATCTCCTCCTTTTTGGTAATTAATGATAACATATAGATTAAAGCTTCGACAATGCATATAATCAATGAATGGTATCGTTGTTTTGAGAAGTACTCCGTCCGTTTCTTTATCTAAGGTGTATTATTTTTAGCTCGGTGACCAAGGCACAAAATTATGAAGCATTTGAGACAAAATTACCCTTGATGATTGGTGGTAGGTATATCAATTAAGTGGACCTCGTCCAACGATTTGAGCCTTGATTTTAGGTACGTTTTGATCAGCTGAAAGAAAAAGGTTGTGTACACTTGGCAATATCAGGATCGCTATTGGAGATTTTGTTTCCTAAAAAGCGATGGGGAGCTTCCTTTTTAAACCAATCCATTAGGAAGTTGGTCCAGTGAGAGACTTGGCTTGATTTTAGCATCACATTGATAGGTTTGCAAGTACATGTTGGTGGAGGGGTAAAAATGGCATTATAGGAGATTACAACAAATGCACCTTACATTATGAAATTTTAGTAAAAAACAAATACACCTTAAATAAAGGAATGGAAGGAGTATGTGATAAGCAAGAGCCCCCCCCCTCTAAATTTGTGCATTATTTAAATTTACGTTTGAATGCAAATGCATAATCGATTAGGATCATATGTCACTCTTTCATGTCACATACATCTTGGTGGACAGGGGCGAAGCCAGGATAAAATGTCGTCGGGGTCAACACGAATAAGTAGCACTAATGTATCCCTTAAAAACAAAGTATATAACAATAATATCGGCTAAAAGATGCGTACCTTGTATTAAGTAACATGTATATAACTTTTTTAGTAACCTTGCATTAATAGAAAAATAATACTTGTCAATGTATATTACAACAAATAAGCTTCAATTACAAAATTAGTTACCTCTTTTATTGAGCTTTACGATCTTTCATCTTCAAAAGGTAATCTATCCCATCCTAGACGTTAAGTAATTACCCACCCAGACCTTTAAGCAATATAAGAAAAAAAATCAAGATTTAAAACAAACCCTAAGATAATATAAGAATATGAACTTTAGACAGTAGGAGAATAGCAATTATATGAAGAAAACAACTTTAGTGCCACTTACGGATGGAATCTCGAGAACGGATCTTAAAATTTTATACATGAGAGGAGCAAAGACTGGAGATTGGGAGCGGCTAACCGGCGGCGGTTCAGCGAACAAAGAAAAGAAAGAAGGGCGACACGGAGACGAGGGCGTGAAGCCGTGAATAGGGGCGATTCTGTTCCTAGGGATCGATCAGAATTTGTTTTCTTTTTTGAGGCGTTGGGATCGATCGATCCTTTTCCTGCTAGATCGATGGGCGAGTGCTGTTTGGGCCATGCGTGCTGTGAGGCTACTAGGCCTTTTATGACTGGGGTCATTTTCTTTTCACTGTGCCATTTTTCTTCATGGGCTATATGTGTTTAAGAGTCTTTGGGTCAAGGTCATCGGGGTCAATTGACCCCAGCCCAACACTGTAGCTTCGCCCCTGTTTGTGGAGCACATAATATGATATGAATGAATTGCAATGCACCTCACCAAGCATATAAGTGAATGATAATAGTATAAGGCACATGGATAAGCAGGCATAGCATCAAGTGGTGACTCCGGAGGAGGAGGCGGCCCACCTTCAGCGCTGAAACGTGCACTGGCTCGCCGAGGAGGCCACCGAGGGCCAGCGGCAGATGCAATGGGAGCAGGAGGAGGCGGCGCTGCGCCTTGAGGAGGAGGAGGAGGAGCGCACCCGACGAGCCGCAATGCCTCTGCCACAGGAGACGCTGGAGGAGCCTGTCCTGGCAGCCTACCAAGCGGTGTTCGGGTGGGCTGGGCCGCCTCCGGCCTTCATCGACCTCACCGGCGGCGATGGAGACGGCAAGGGCAATGGCAAGGTGGACGACTAGGGCAGCGTGCAGGCGCAGGCTTTTTTTTTGTTTTTAACAATTTTTTATTTATGTTTTATGTGGACTTTGACCAGCGGTTGACCAGCCACTTATGTTTAATTAATTTTTTATTATGTTTATCTGTGCCACGTGTTTTTTTTTAACGTAGGCAAATATGGGTCTGCTTCCCGTTGGGCGCATCAGCCGACCCGGTTGTTTTAGAGGGGTAAAAACAGACTATATCATCAAACATCACAAAATGTGAGATAGAGTTCGGATCATGGGATTGACCAAACAAAACGTGGCATCCCAGACCTAACGAGAGCGAGAACCTAGCTAGACTATGTGCTTCGACATTGACGGCACAACTTTCAAAAGAAAATTACAATCAAATAAAGATGCTTGTAACTTAATCTCGCTAATTGTTGTTCCGTTGCTTCCTCGACTCCTACTCTGGATATCACGAATCACTTGTTTGGGTTCTGAGGCAATGACAATACGATGGAGGTGGAGATCTTCTGCCAGCGACAAAGCCTCCCTGCATGCGATAGTCTCCAAGACCACTGGATCGTCCACGCCTCCGATTACAAGTGAGCTGCTCGCCAGAAAATTTCCATCCCTGTCTCTGCATACAGCCGCAGCCGTTTCACCAACTCCCTTGCGCACACCAGGGTCCACATGTATTTTGGCAAAGCCTATAGGCGGGGCTTTCGGTCGCTGAAGGGTTACAGCATGTGCTCTCTGTTGGTCAATATGGGCGGACCAGCCGACCCAAATAAAAAAAACGAACGCGTCCGTCCGCCTTGCCGAGCCAAACAGACAAAAGATGGACAAACCGCACGTCCGTTTATGTCGCCCGGTTAGAGTTGCTCTTTATTTTTTCCCATAATAGGAGCCAGAGTCCATGGCCAAAATCCGTGGATCGTGAATCGCATGCGGGACCAAAAAATGGGGCGAACAATGTCCGAAACCGACGGCCAAGGACCGCTTAGGGGACCAAAAAACGGGGGACTGGGAATGTGGGATGCGGATCGGAAGGTTAATTAGCGAGTCGTTCGGATCTATAGCAACAATCAGAACGTTCGAAAATTAGCTTTCTCCTAAATAAAAAGATTGGAAGGATGCACTATATCTATCCCTTATCAAAAAGGAAGAACTATATCAATGGGAGAATAGTTATGCATTATACATGAATATACAGTATCAATAGGCTAGTATATCACCAAAAAATCGAAATCATCCCGTGTTGTCGCACCTGCTGACCTGTGATGCATGCCAAGACAATACCTCCTGGCCTTGACCAAGACGACACTGGTTCGCGTGCAACAGTATATATCCAGCTCGATCGGTTGCTGTCCTGACTCCTAAGAGTAAGTACAATAGAGCTGAGTCAGCGGGCTATAAGAAATAAACTAATATATTTTTGCTTAGTTGGAGGAAAGAGAAGAGGAGAGAGAAGGTAAGCGGGCTCTTGATGAAGAGCCAGCTCTCATGCTAAACACACGGGCTGACCACGGGGTCTTACGGGGACTTTCCCTCTAATTACTCTCCACCCCCCCTGATTTTCACCGGGGTGGGGCCCGGCCTCACCCTTAATCCAATCAATAACTGCCAAGTCAATAACACCCCGTAAAACTTAAGTAAAGATCCGTTGATGTAGCATTGCTGGCCAGCTCTAGCACGTGCTCCTAGGCATTTTGTGAGAGTGAAATGTGGACCATATAATAAATAAATAGTACATTTTTCTAATCAACTATTGTACATGTTGGCTATAAGATGGGCTATAGATGACATGATAATGGCTTATAGACAGCAGCTGGCTATACTATTAACCATGCTCTGAGTGTGATGCGTGTTTGGTACGAGCTCCTCGCTCGAGGGGGGACCAATCAAACCGAACCGGGCCTTGTGTGAGCTAGCATCCCATTCTTTGGCGTGGGTATAGAATAGAGCATCCGTGGAGAGCGAATACTCAGCAATGGATATATTATTAGCTACGATGTGTAAGCAACGTGTGTGTGCCTTTCAATGATTCGTTTCCAAAAGAAGACGCCTACGGGCACTCCATCGCCATGATTCCCGGAGCGAGCACAGCACAGCACACGGCGGCCGGAACACTATATAATGTATGCATATACAAGATGTACGTAGTATTACATGCATGCATGTGGCGATGAAGCCTGAAGAGGACATCGAGTTCCTCTGGAAGTGGCGCAAGTACCTGCTGCTCCTCGCCACGCTGGTCGCCAGCGTCACCTACGGCGCCGGGCTCAACCCGCCAGGGGGCGTCAGGTCTGAGGATGGAGGCAACGGCCCAGAGCAGCACGTACGCGCCGTCCACCCGCCGGCCTCGCCGTCCCCGGCTCCCGCGGTCTACCCGTTCCGCGTCGGCGACCCGGTGCTGTTGTCCACCTACTCCCGCCGGTACACCGCCTTCTTCTACTGCAACGCGGCCGCCTTCGTGGCGTCGCTGGTCATCATCATGTTCCTGCTGGACCGGCGCCTTAGCGGCAACCGCGTCGGCCTCACCGTGCTCCGCCTGGCCATGCTGCTCGACCTTCTCGCCCTCATGGCCGCGTTCGCCGCGGGGAGCTGCCGCGACGTGGTCGCGTCCATCTATGTCTCTGCGCTCTTCGCCGTCGTCTTCGCCTACGTCGCCCTCCACCTCCGCGTGGCCTCCGTCTCCTCCAGTTCCCGGCTACTACTCCTCCCCTGCGGTGAAAGTACATGTCTTGTACTACTCAGGAGGAACGCGCCGGCCGTGGGCGCGGAGGAGGAGAAGCGTCTCAAGGAGCGGCGCAAGTTCCTGCTGCTGCTGGCCACCTTCGCCACGCCGTTGACGTATGGCGCGGGGCTTGCGCCGCCGGGAGGCTTCTGGAGCGGTAACGGGGCGGAGCACCGCGCCGGCGCCCCGCTGCTGCACGACGGGCCCTACAAGATCCGCTACCACGCCTTCTTCTACGCCAACGCAACCTCCTTCGTCGCCTCCCTCGCCATCATCATGCTGCTCATGAGCAGGACGCTGAGGGACCGCCTCGCACGGTCGTACGCGTTGCTTGTGTGCGTCCTGGTGGAGCTACTCGGTCTCATGGCCGCCTACGCCGCCGGGAGCTGCAGGTGGATCACCACCACCGTGTACATCGCCTGCCTCGTCGGCGCCGTGTTCCTGTACATCGTCCTGGTGCCGGTGTTCGCCCTGGACATGTTCAAGGGATGGAGGGAATTCATCGGTAAAATACTTCGGAACACGTACGTAATCATATCAAGCTCACACACGCTCTCACTTCTCTACCTTCGTTTCCATATAATTAGCTAATTCATGTCACTTATGTGGATATAAAGGGAAAAAGATGGAGCGAGGACGATCATGGTCGAGAATGTGCAGGAAGACAAGGTGGAGCAGTCGCGGTCGCTTGTGCTGCTGCTGGCCACGCTGGCGGCGACGGTGACCTACCAGGCAGGGCTGAGCCCGCCGGGCGGCGTCTGGCCCCAAGGGCATCTCAAACACACCGCGGGGAACCCGGTCCTCCACGACACGCAGCCCAAGAGGTACATGGCGTTCTATCACTGCAACACGGCAGCGTTCGTGGCGTCGGTGGTGGTCATCATCATCGTCCAGAGCAAGGAGCTGAGCGCCGTCGGGCGTGCCGCGCTCAAGACGGCCATGATACTGGACCTGTTCGGCCTCATGGGCGCCTACGTCGCCGGGAGCTGTCGGGACGTCACCACCACCATCTATGTCGCCGCCCTCGCCCTCGCCGTCTTCGTCTACTCCATCGCCAAGGTCCTGTCCTACAGGGCTCATGGGCAGACCAGGCTGATGACCTGGGTGCTCGACATGGCCAAGAAGTTTGCAAAGAAACTGCTGGGACGCTTCTTCTCCGAGGACCAGCCCAAGTCCGATGGTGACGATGATGCACATCTCGAGAGGAAGCGCAAGTTCTTGCTACAGCTCGCCATCCTCGCCGCCACCGTCACGTACCAAACAGGGCTGAATCCGCCGGGCGGGTTCTTCACGGAGAGCAACGGGGGCAGAGCAGGCGACCCCATCCTCCTCGACCACTACGGGGTTAGGTACCAGGTCTTCTTCTACTGCAACGCGACAGGGTTCATGGCGTCCGTCACCGTCATTCTCCTTCTAGTGAACCAGACCTTGTCCAAGCAGGGCATTCGGAGCAACGCGCTCCATGTATGCGTCATGGTAGGGCTCCTGGGCCTCATGGGTGCCTACGCCGCCGGCAGCTGTCGGAAGCTGCGCACCTCGATCTATGTCTTTGCGCTCGTGGCGGCGGTGGTCGCCTTCCTCATCCTGCAGATCCTGCTTTACGTGTTCGCCCACTGCGACCGTTGGTCACATCAACTGCCATGCCTTCCACAACGGCTGTTCGAGACGCTATCGACGGGGCCGGCCGGTGCCAAGACCAAGATCAAGGAGGTCTCCGCCGAGGAGACGGAGAGGTACCTGAAACGCAAGTACCTGATGGTGCTCGGCATCCTTGCAGCAAGTGTGACGTACCAGGCAGGTCTAGCGCCTCCTGGCGGCACATGGGGCGCCGACGACACTGCGCTATCGCCGTCGCCGCCCCCATCAGCACCCCCACCCACCATCCCCGGCAACCCAATCCTGCTTTATTTGAACGCTGCACGGTACCAGGCCTTCTTCTACTGCAACGCCACATCGTTTGTGGCCTCCGTCGTTGTCATCTTGCTGTTGCTGCAGCCCACCCTAAAGCCAGACGGCGCGTCATTGCGGGCGATGCAAACCGCTGTGGTGCTGGACCTACTCGGCCTGCTGGGTGCCTATGCTGCCGGCAGCTGCAGGGACTGGGAGACGTCTGCGTATGTCATTGCGCTCGTCGTCGCCGTGGTCGTCTTCATCACCATCTACGTGTTGCTGTCGCTCAAGGCCAAGGAGAAAGCCACGGAGCTAAAGGTGTGGAGGTACCTTTCTGATAAGAAAGCAAAGGTGTTGAAATACTTGGGAGGAAGCAATGATCATCATGAGCTGCCAGCCGCAACGGCTCCAGCCACCACATCGTAATTCTTTATTTTTTTATTTATATTCTCTTGCTTGATTATTTCGATTACTAGCAAAAAAAAAGTCCGTGTGTTGTAATGAGAGAAAAAAAAATATCACGCTTTCCTAACCCAATAACTATGACATAAGACATCAATAGATCCAAGTCCTTTATTTTGAACATGGCATTTCATCCATGTTGCCATTTATTCTCGTTCCCACCCTCGTCAATTGTTGCATCAGTGTTAACACAATCACAACTTATTTGAATGTTGTCAATCCTAATGCGTCTCTCTATCAGCATAAGTTGAGAAATCTGTTTTTTTCTGTAAGATTTAGGTGATGCGTGCGTGCGTAGTTATAGATGGTTCCTCTTTCTTTTTTTGTCTCCAATCTTCTTTGCCGAGGTGTACATTTTCAATCCTGGTAGGCAACAGTATGAAAGAAGTACGGATCATGTGTATTGATTAAGCTTGCAACCTAAATATAATTTTTAAAATAGTTAATAGGTAAAATAACATCGTATTAATTAAGCATTTCATATGTACCACGGGCTTATTAACCCAATAATTAAGGATTTCCTGGAAAATCAAAAATCTGACTTGGCATGTGGCTTGATTACCAAAAACATCAGTTGTTTCCCGCAAAACCCAAAAAACTGACATAAAACTAGACCGCGGGTTGATTGTTGGAAACATTAGGGAGTTTTCTTTTCCAATAGCATGACGAACCAAGAAGTGGGTATACATTATTACCTTTGATTACACTCAAGATCATGCGGTGATGGAGTGATTCATTTTGGAGATTGGATCAATGGTTTAAAGATAAATTGGTTCACACCATGTGCAATCTTCTTTGCTGAGGTGTACATTTTCAATCCTGGTCGGCAACAGTATGAAAGAAGTACGGATCATGTGTATTGATTAATATAAGCTTGCAACCTAAATAAAATTTTAAAAATATTTAATAGGTAAAATAACATCGTATTAATTAAGCATTTCATATGTACCACGGGCTTATTAACCCAATAATCAACGATTTCCTGAAAATGATAAACAGTGCCAACGCACTTCATTTGATCATTCGGTTCCAACGAAGCCCGATATTTCAAAGTCTCTTGCAACTTGAATTTTCCGCGACCGATAAGGCATGAAATATTCACAAGTCCCTGACCGATGATGCTGGACATGTCCTCTCCTTGACCGACGAGGATAGGAGGCATTACTTCTTTCCTCGACTGACGAGGCCAGAAATATTCACAAGTCCAGACCGACGAGGCTGAACATATCCTCTCTTTGATCGACGAGGCTAGGAGGCGTTACCACTTTCCGCGACCGACGCGGCTGGAAATATTCACAAGTCCTGACCGACAAGGCTGGACGAATTATCTCCTTGATCGACGAGGCCAGGAGGCATTACCTCATTCCGCGACTAACGAGGCCGGAAATATTCATAAGTCCCGACCGACGAGGCTGGACGAATCATCTCCTTGACCGACGAGGCCAGGAGACATTACCTCTTTCCGTGACCAACGAGGCTGGAACCCTTTGGCCGTCGAGGTCAGACACTTTGTTTGTGACCGATGAGGCCGAACACATTTTGCGATACTTTTACTATGAACCCGGTGCCGACGAGGTCAGGCATTTCATACCAAGGGCCGACGAGGCCATGGAACATTCATGTCTGCAACTTTTACTTCTCAACATATCATGAGAATATTTCAGGTTCAAGATGACGACCATCAACGCAGCTTAATCCAAGGTGTTCTGCGGGATTAACCAGCAGATGTAATTAACTGGATTTTTTTACGAGGCTCCGGGAATCAGAACCTTCACAATCGCTGGATATTAGTGAGATATACTTATTCATGGCGCAATATATGTAATCATTTGGAAACCGCACTTTGTAATTCTCGAGAGAATTAATAAGGCAGTATTTCCCTATGAGATTGTCCATTTTATTATTTGTATATGAATGTATACTGGCACACCCGCATTTTTATTGTCGTTACGCATTAGGAAATACCCCTACCTACCTAGGGGTGTTTCTTTTTCGCAAAACAACATGTACATGCACTATATAAACAGACCAATACAATGGGTATGGTCACGACAAATAACCTCTTCTTTCTGTTTGATATCAGTAAATTCCGTGGGTGTTGACTTATTTCTAGAACTGAAATTTAAAACCATATATGGACTAGGGAGCACACATCACGTACAATTCACAGAACCCAACCTTGTGACTCTGTCGAGAGTTCTCTCAATGCCCGCTGCCACCATACTTGTATCCTCAAAAACGCTACACTCACGGACCCTTACGGGACTAATACGGGCTTCTTCCAACTAATCAAACTAGCCCCCCTGATTTTTAGGATGAGTGGGCCCCCTCCCACCCCTTAAAACCAATCCTAATCTTCCACGTTTGCTACTCCGTGAACTCTGTAAAAAACTTTCCCGTGAGTGTAGTGTATCCTTCTCTCCCCTTGACGCCGACGGACAAAGACCATGCATGGTGGACTCCAGGCAGGATTACTCCGATCCCGACCCTTTTGGCCAACACAATCACCCGTGAGATCAACGGCAAGGCCAGTGCAAGCATGTCCCCGAATGGCTGGTGGAATCTATGAGTGCATGTCGGAGGATGCGTGGATGTTCTGGGTGCATGACAGTTATAGTTTCTGGCTTTCGTGCCTATGGCAGTGCCGCATAGAGGAGGCTCCCCCATGAAGGCTCGATCCGATATGGCCGTTGTTCATATTGGACGGCGGTGGGAGCCATCTGGGCTAGGTTTGACTTACCGTTTTTTATTAATAATAAATGATAATTATGTACTTACCAAACTGATATACCGTGGGATCACTAGAAGAGTGTCTAGGGGGGGCGGGGGAGGGGTGAATAGACTACTAGCAGGAATTAAAAAACCTAACCTTTTCCCAAGTTAATTTGTTGGCAGATTTTAGTAATTCTAGCAAGTCTAGCACACCCTACACATGCAAGTCAATAAGTATGGCAGCGGAAAGTAAAGACATTGCACATGGAAGTAAGTAGTTGAGATAGGGAGATCAAACGCATGAGGGACACGAAGATTTTTCCCGTGGTTCCGATAGGTGGTGCTATCGTACGTCCACGTTTATGGAGTCTTCAACCCACGGAGGGTAACGGTCGCGAGAGTCCACGGAGGGCTCCACCCATAAGGGTCCACGAAGTAGCAACCTTGACTATTCCATAATGGCTTCCGTCCACGAAGGACTAGCCTCACTATGGGTAGATCTTCACGAAGTAGGCGATCTCCTTGCCCGTACAAACATCTTGGTTCAACTCCACAACACGAATTAGGAGGCTCCCAAGCGACACCTAACCAATCTAGGAGGCACCACCATCCAAAAGGTAATAGGCTCGGCAATGTCGATGAACTCCTTGCTCTTGTGCTTCAAGATGATAGACTCCTCAACACACAATCACTCTCTCACAGATTTGGCATTGGTGGAAGAGATTGAATTGGTGGAAAGCAACTTGGGGAGGCTAGAGATCAAGATTCATATGGTAGGAATGGAATAGCTTGATCTCAACACATGAGTAGGTGGCTCTCTCTCAGAAAATTGGATGGGGCAAGTATGGAATAGTTCTGAGTGCTTCTTCTTTCGAGTGGGTGGTGGTGAAGGGGTATATATAGGCATCCCCAAAAATCCAACCGTTACACCTAAAGTGACCAACTCGGTGACACCGAAGTATAAAACTCGGTGGTACCGAAGTGACCAAAAGGTGGCAACTTTTGAATCTTGGTGAGACCGATATATAACTCTCGGTGGTACCGATCAGGTGACCAACGGTCAGAATGCATAACTCGGTGACGCCGATTCACAAATCTCGGTGGTACCGATTCTTGACCATGGCTAACCAGAGAGTTGGTCCAAAAACTCGGTGAGACGGATTCACAATTCTCGATGGTACCGATTCTTGTGAATAGCTAACCAGAGAGTTGGTCCAAGTCTCGGTGAGACCGACTGGCAAAACTCGGTGGTACCGAAGACTGAAAATAGCTAAACAGAAAGTTGGCAACTGAACTCGGTGGCACCGATGCAGAATCGGTTGCACCGACTGGCTAGGGTTTGGCATGGGTCTGTCTGAGTTTGGGAATCGGTGGTACCGAGTGGGAATTGTTGGTTGCACCGATTTTGGATATTTGGCTTGGACAGACTTTTGTGGAAGAGTTTGTGGGTGTTTTTGGTGACTATCACTTGTGCACGTGGAGCGTCTTGTTCGCCAACAGTACCTTACCCCCTTTTAATAGTATTGGCTTTCCTATGGACTCAAAGTGATTTCTCACAAAGTAAAATGTAGAGTCCTCTTGCTTGAAGCTTTGCCAAACCATTTCCTTGCATCTTGGGGTATCTCCACAGTCCTTTTTGCCGACCCATCTCTCTCTATGGACTTTCATCTGAAATACACTAGGTAGAAATATTAGTCCAAGAGACAATGTATGTTGTCATGAATTATCAAAACCACCAAGGGAGCACATTGTGCTTTCAATCTCCCCCTTTTTGGTAATTGATGACAACATACAATCAAAGCTTCAAATAAAGATATGCATAGATATAATGAAGACTTTGAGAGACACATGACTTAGATTTGCTCCCCCTAAATGTGTGCAATCCTTTAAAGGATAGTTGCTTTGGAATGCATGGACACACATGTAGTAGAAGGGATATGATGAGTCATGTGTATCTTGGCTGTATGCATCAAATATATATGAATGATATGTATCCTTGTTCAAGACTTCACTCTTGCAAACAATATGTGCAAGAAGCAAGAGATCATCTTGACCAAGGGTATGATGCATATACTTACCTTGAGTTCTTCAGCATTCTTGTAGTAGAAATGCACTTGAGAAAACAATGTTAGAAAACACAAGAGTATTCTACCAATCAAAAAGCAATAGAGCTCAATAGTACCAAGATGTGGAGAACATATAGGTAATAGTCCTTAAGATTGATATGTCTCCAAGAACATTTAGAACTTTCTCCCCTTAGATATGAAAATAGTAGATCATCCTCTCCCACTGAATCTTAGCATGTAGATATTGGGATTGGATAGGGTGAGAAAAGTCTAACATGAGTAGTCAAATGAAATAAACATATTTTCTCCCAAACATATTTTTCTCCCCCTACTTTGGTATTCTCCCCTTGTCTCTATAAGCTTTGACATTCTCCTCTCCACCTTGATTATATCTCCCCCTCTGCATAAGCATGTATCTCCCCTTTAGCATTGAAGCTTTGGTATTTCTCCCCCTTTGGCATTAATTTCCAAAAAGGTCATATACAGGGTCAGATATAGGGATCATTGACTTAAGAAGGGATCCTTGAGAACAAGGGTCATAGAATGTAGGGTTCATAGAAATGAAAATTATAAAGAGCATTAAAAACTGAGGGAATCATGGAAAATAATTTCTCTCCCTTTGGTTGCTCTGAGAACTTGTAAGACTTCTCCTCCTTTGAGTTAGGGATCCTAGAATAGAGTTTCTCCCCCCCCTTTTTTGTTTTTTTATATATAAGGGATCATTGAAGAAACAAAGATACCACATGTAGGATCACTAGAGAAACAAAGATTTGCTAATATGAACTCCAACCAGATAAGAAATCAAATCGTTGACTCTGAGTCAAACGAGTCGGTAGAACCGAGTTGTTGTTATGCAGCTCGTCTGCTAAATCGGTAGGACCGATAGGTTTGAATAGGAGACTCCGAGGGGTAAACAGAAACTTGGCAATGTTTGAGAAACTTGCAAATTAATTTGGAAAACTTGTAACAAAGTGTCAAAAGGATTTTCAAAGAAAATGCAAAAGGACTTTACAAAGAGATATCAACTAGAGAAGATTCGAGTGGTTCCAAGAAATCTTGTAAATACTGAATGAACCAAACAAGATAATTAACTAGATGATGGTCGGTGACTAGGTCACCTATATTAGAGTATATTGACTTAGGAGCAAAGCAAGAATACTTGATCATAGGTCATACTCATCGTTAAGCTCAAAATGGGGTTACCATTTTTCGATTAAGCATTTTAATGTTTTCATATCGCTTGAGTTGCTTTATCTCATGACTTGGAGTAAAGCCTTTTCAAGGATATGAGTACATACCTTTGAGTGATGTTGATGACGTGGCTTGTAGGTGAACATGATGAGGATGCTTGAGGTTGATGAAGTTCATCTTGAGTTGGGAGCAATCCTTCTTGTTTTGGTTCACTTATCACCTACATAGGTTAGTCGCGCAAGGAAAACATGATATATCAAGATGACACGATACCAATTGATAAATTTATATTTGTGTCAAGGATATGTTTTGTTGTCTTGTTCCTTCCATCACCAAGGTGGGGTTGTGGGTACTTGGTCATGACAAGATTACTTAAGATGTGAGTTGATGGCAATCTTGTGAAGTGTTGTTCTTCCAAGTACCTACAAAAGGATAGATGCAATACAAGGGAGCATAGAATTCCATGGTATAAGATAACATGTCAAGTTTATCATGGAAGTGTCATGTAACACTATTAGGGAAAACCTTATACACAGAATGTTATCAGTAGCGAGTTTATGGGACAGGCGCTACTGCTACCTATCAGTAGCGCGCTAATAATCAACGCGCTACTGCTATAAAGTTACCTGTAGCGCGTGCTGTCAAACAAGCGCTACTGCTAACCGGGGTCCAGGTGCCTCTCGTGGTGGAGCATTTGTAGCAGCGTTGGCACAGAACCCGCGCTACAACTAACGATGTAGTTGTAGCGCTTGTTAGGCAGGCCGCGCTACTGCTACGTTTAGTCCCACCTTATCCACCCGCGCACCCCCTCTCCCTCACTCTCCCCCTCACACTCTCGCTGCTCTCTGCACCACCGCCGCCGTCGCCAACCGCCGCCGCCAGCACCACCGCCGCCCGCACCACCGCCGCCGTCCACCGCCGCCGTCGGCCGCCACAGAGCGAGGTAGCCTACTCCCTCCTCCTCCCTCCCTCCTCCCTCCCTCCTCCCTCCCTTCTGCCTCCCTCCCTCCCTCCCTAGCTCCCTTCTCTCTCTGTTATTTAGAATGTAAATTATTTGAATGTAGATTGATGGATGGATTGATTGTGATTAGTAGTTGTGATGTAGGTTATGAACCCTAGTTAATTAGAGTAGTATGAACCCTAGTTAAAAAATGTTGGTTCTTAGAATAATGTAGGTTCTTAGAGTAGTTATTTGAATGTAGGTTATGAACCCTAGTTAATTAGGTGGTATGAATCCTAGTTAAAAAAAACTAGTTATTTGAATGTTGGTTCTAGGTATTTTAGGTGTTTTCGCTGTAGTTAACAGAATTCTAGGTATTTATTTATTTTAGTGAAAGAAATTGTTGCTATTGTATTAGTTAAAGAAATTGTTGGGACATGTGATATTTTGAACATGTCACATTTTGGACATGTCATATTTTTTCGAGTGGCCTATGTTTTGCCGGAATGTTGATTCGTTTCCGTTCCGGCAAATTTCGGTCGCTCGATATGTCCTGTTTTTAGCAAAGGTCATGCCGAATTTTTTTTATGAATATTTAATCGAGTGCTTGTGATTTTTCAGAACGGGAATTCAATGATATTCCGGCAAAACATAGGGCATTTTTCTGTCATTTTTTCTGCCGAGTGCGATTACTGCAGCGACGACAGGGGTATGTGCGAAAGACAACCGCACCTAGATGACGGTACATGCTTCTCCCTCACGCTTAAGGCGGGCTTCAAAGTGGTTACGGTATGTAATTTAAGTAGCACATGTTTCTTCTTAATTGAGCATGGCTTAAGATTTTTGCTTTAACATGTAATTTCCATTTTTTATAATTCTACTAGTGCATACCCTGCTATGCAAGACCATATGCCCTTGACAAGCTAGCTTTCGAAGAGATGAACAAGGTGGACACGAAGATAGCTCACCTGAAAACGCAACATGGTTTCGATTTCGAGGTTGAGATCTTCAATAAAGTAGGTTGGACTCATTTTGGAGGTTCAAATTGGGAAAGATTATGCAAGGCATATGGATTTGAGGAGGATATGAAGATAACATTCGATCTTGGCAATTCTGAAGCAGATGGAAACATTTGGCTTGATCCGAACATGATTCCGATTCTGCCTCCGTGTGAGTTTGTTAATCATATTTATTATGTAATTTATATTGTTTATTTCAAAATAGTTGACAGCTTATTTCCATTGACAGCTTATTTTCATTCTTCAAAAAATATACGGAAGATGGTAGACAGAACCTACTACTACAATGATGAAGCAGAATTAACTTATAAGGAGAAAGTTCATCTTATCGCATTTATTAATGATCTTGAGAATTACAATAGCTATTATCAAACTCCTCCACATTATGGTCAATACGTGCCACTAGTGCACGTGGTGAACTACGGTAACATGCATGGAGATTGCATGGTAAGATTTTCTACTATTACGACATCCGTGCATCTTTTGGATAAATTCTTCTAAAACTAAACTACATTGCTAACTACAAAGTTATTACTATGTTTTTCAACAGAAAATCCCGAAGGATTATGTGCCTTATCTGATGTTTCCGAGAGGTCGCGTTGATGTTATGAGCTTACGGCCAGCACGGCCAGGTCAGCCTACGCATCACTCCTGTCCATACCGGATTTCTAAAACCGATGAAGACATGACAATCAAAGATTGGAAAAAAATGTATGGTCAATCGTAGAGAGCTACTTGGAAGCAACATTGTGCATAGGCCAAGAATTGGAGACAGGATGATCTCCATTCTCCATAATGGAGAGTCAGGGCCTATCTTGTTTTATGATATTTTACCTAAGAGAGGGTAGAGTAGGTCCTATGAGAGAGGAGTAGGTCCTAGGTACAATGTGTTATTATGTGCTACAATGTGTTAGGGTTAATGATGATGATGAGGAGGAGTTGTGATTATGACTAGTGACCAACTTGTTATATGATGTCTCATTGACGAAAATGGTGATTAAATAGTGTTGGTAGTAATGACTATGATGATTATTAGCTATAGTGTTGTTGGTGATGATATGATGCAAGAGTTTTTATATTAATATGATGATGATGTTGATCATGATTATCATGATGATTTGTTATTATGATCATGATTAGTTATTATATCATTGGGGGAAGGAAAGCGGATTAGATTCATGTGGATGGATCAAAAGTGACCAAAAGTTGAATTAGTAGGATCGTCGTCCTACTAATTCAACTTTTGATCACTTTTGATTCATTTGGATGAATAAAATCCATGTTTCTTCCTCACAATGATATAATAATTCATCATGAACATAATGATATAACAACCTCTTAATTGGTACTGTATCAAAATTTGTATAACGGCGTATAAATACACTAAAAATTAAAAATAATGAAAAATAGATTACTAGTAGCACGGGTTTGGAAGAACGCTACTAATAGTTGTCTTATCAGTAGCGCTGGTATGATACATGCTACAGCTATATGTCTTAGCAGTAGCGCGTCTTACACGCGCTACTGGTAAGTAATAGCTGTAGCGCCGTACTAGTAGCGCGGCCACCCGCGCTACTAGTAGGCACTAAACCCGCGCTACTACTAGGCTTTTCCCTAGTAGTGTTAGCTCATGCCCTTGCATGCAATCGAGTGAGTCTAGCTCAAGTTTGAAGCATCAATGATGTTCAACTCACTCCTCAAGTGACGAAACACTTTCTAATCAAGTGGCTTAGTAAAGATATCGGCCAATTGTTTGTTGGTACGAACATGCTTGAGATCAATATCTCCTTTGGCAACATGATCACGAATGAAATGATGTCGAACTTGAATATGCTTAGTTCGAGAATGTTGCACGGGATTATGACCAATCTTAATAGCACTTTCATTGTCACAAAGTAATGAAACATTTTTATCATGGATTCCATAATCCTTAAGCGTTTGTGTCATCCATTGTAATTGTGCACAACATGATCCGGCGGCAATATACTCAGCTTCGGCTGTAGATAGAGATACCGAGTTTTGTTTCTTGGATGACCAAGACACAAGAGATCTACCAAGAAATTGACATGTACCCGAGGTGGATTTTTTATCAACCTTGTCACCGGCATAGTCCGAATCGGAATAGCCAACAAGGTTAAAGGAAGTTCCCTTGGGATACCAAATGCCAAAGTTTGGTGTTTGTATCAAATATCTCACAATACGTTTCACGGCCAAAAGATGACACTCTTTAGGTCGGCTTGATATCTAGCACACATGCAAACACTAAGCATAATATCAGGACGGGAGGCACATAGATATAGCAATGAACTAATCATAGATCGATAGACCTTTTGATCAACCGGTTCATCCTCCTTGGTAAGGTCAACATGTCCACTAGTAGGCATAGGAGTTTTCATACCTTTACACTCTTGCATGTTGAACTTCTTGATCAAGTCCTTGGTATACTTGGTTTGAGAGATGAAAGTTCCTTCTCTTGTTTGCTTGATTTGCAAGCCAAGAAATAATTTCAGCTCACACATCATGGACCTCTCATACTTCTCGGACATCAACCTTCCAACTCTTTCACTAAATTGTGGGTTAGTAGATCCAAAGATAATATCATCCACATAGATTTGGCACATAAATAATTCACCATTAACTCTCTTAGTGAATAAGGTTGCGTCAATTTTACCAATTTCAAAACCCTTTTCAATGAGAAACTTCGTTAAGCATTTATACCAAGCACGTGGGGCTTGCTTAAGACCATAAAGTGCTTTACGAAGCTTGTAGACAAGATTAGGTTTCTTAGGACTCACAAAACCAGGTGGTTGCTTAACATAAACCTCTTCTTCAATTTCACCATTTAAAAAGGCACTTTTAATGTCCATTTGATAAAGCGTGATATCATGGTGATTAGCATAAGCAAGAAGAGTGCGAATAGCTTCAAGTCTAGCGACGGGTGCATAGGTCTCACCGTAGTCCATACCTTCGACTTGCGTATATCCTTGGGCTACGAGACGCGCCTTGTTGCGTACAACTTGACCGTCTTCATCTTGCTTGTTCCGAAACACCCATTTGGTTCCGATGATGTTGTGCTCGTCCTTGGGCTTCTCCACGAGTGTCCATACTTCGTTCCTCTTGAAGTTGTGAAGCTCTTCATGCATGGCGTTCACCCAATCCGGGTCTTCAAGAGCTTGTTCTACCTTCAAGGGCTCAATGCTAGAGATTAAAGAATATTGCTCACAGAAATTAGCTAAGCGTGTTTTAGAGCGAGTGATTCTTCCGGTTTGTATGTCACCGAAGATTTGGTTTAGAGGATGGTTCTTGGTCACTCTTGCTCGAACTCGGGGTAGCTTCGGCTTGTTGGATGGTGAAGCTTCTTCATCATCATCATCTCCATCATCTTCGTTGTCGTTGAAGGTGTTGTTTCCTTGAGGTGGTGGTGAAGGAGGTTGTGGTGGATCTTCATGATGTACTTCCTCTTCTTCATCTTGTCGTGTACCGCTTATGGATGCCTCCATGTCGTGTTGAGGATCACCTTGACGTGAAGTAGGGGCTTCCACTTGAGTTGATGAATTACTTTCCTTCACCTCCATGGGACGAATCTTGCTGATGGACAAGTCTTGGATAGCTTCCGAAGGGTCTTTGTCTCCTACATCATTTGGCAATTGTTCGACTTGCGAACCATTAGATTCATCAAACTTCACATCTACCGTCTCTTCAACTTTTCGAGTGAAGTTGTTGTAGACACGGTAAGTGTGAGAGTTTGATCCGTAACCAAGTAGGAATCCTTGATGAGATTTAGGAGCAAATTTAGTACGACGATGCTTATCAAGAATGTAGCACTTTGAGCCGAATACCCGAAAGTATCCAACTTGGGGTTTGTTACCGATGAGTAGCTCGTATGCCGTTTTACCGAGAAGCTTGTGCAAGTAGAGTCGGTTTGTGGCATGACATGCTGTTTCCACGGTTTCTGCCCAAAAGTGTCTTGGCGTCTTGTATTCGTCAAGCATCGTTCTTGCCATCTCATTAAGAGTCTGGTTCTTCCTCTCAACAACTCCATTTTGTTGAGGCGTGTACGTAGCCGAGAACTCATGTGAGACACCTTCTGTAGGGTAACGCAGCAGAAAACAAAATTTTCCGACCTACGCACCAGCCCAGGACCACTATGGAGACTGCATACAAGGTTTGATCATTTTCGTTACCGACTGGTAGCGCAGCGGAAGTAGAGTCGATGACGATCGGCGGTGCAGATCCCCGCAGCTAGGATTTTACAACCTCCCAACCGCGAGGATGTATACCCTCATCCGCCCCGCGGACAGCCCTCCGGGAGGTGGTCGGACAGTCCCCCGGACGGTGTCGCGGACAGCCCTTCGGGAGGACCTTCGAAACTCGGACTGTCACTCGGACAGCCCTTCGGGAGGACCTCCAAAACTCGGACGGTCACACGGACAGCCCTTTGGGAGGCACTCTCGAACTAAGACCGAAACTACGATCTCTCTACAGAGTTGCACACATACGGTGTCATCTATCCGGCAGGGCTTCGCCGTCCAGAACTAGTTCCTACCGGAACCCAGACAGCCTTTCGGCTCTACGAAACTATTTCGCTGGGAGGGAGAGAGAATGCCAGATCATGCATGGCTTGTGTATGAGAGCAAGGAATGAGGTTTGGGCAGCCCCCTCACCTCCTATTTATAGGAAAACCAAGGGGTAGGATGGGCATTTCAAAAATACCAAAACTTGCTCATGAAGGAAACACTTTCCAAGGGCAAAATGGGAAAGCAAGTGGGCAAGTGGGGCTCCAAGGTGGAGCCCCCTTCTTGGCCGGCCACAACCCTTGTGGGGCCCCCCAAGGTGGTCCCCATCCATCCATACCTTCTAGAAGCCTTTTGGGAAAATATCCCAAAAGGCATTTTTCCAAAAATATCCCAAAAAGCACTTTCACTATTCACGACGACATTTTTCAGCGTCTGGTCGAACTGAAAATATTTATGTGGGCTTAGAACATTTCCAGTACCCACCAAAATAACTTTCAATGCCATCCGGAACAATTCCGGTTTAGTGATTTTCATCTGCGAAAAGCATCTGAAGCGGTTTCGGCAGCTCCGGAACATTTTCGGTTTTCATCCCGGAAAATTCCAAAAAGTTTCCAGAATGATTCTGGCACCGTTCAAGAATTATCAGGCATGTGCCAAAACCAATTTGACTTTATGGTATCCCCTGAAACAACTTTTCAGTTTTACCGAAACTGTTCCGGTGTTCTCTCTGCGGAACTTTTCTGGTGTCCGAAACTTTTTCGGCGATTTTCTCTCAGACTCCCTGTCTAGTATTCAATAGATAGATGACCCTTAAGCGTGTGACCCTATAGGTTCGGTGAAGCATAGACATGACCCGGAACCCCTTCCGATTAATGATCAACATCGGAGCCGTGGACACCCATATTGACCCCTATACCCACAGGAATGAATATTCGAGTGAACCTCTAGTTGCCGTGTGCTATTCCTGTTGCTTCGCGATATGTTACAAATACCCGAGGTGAGACATGTAGGCATCCCCGTGGATCAACAACTTGTCCACTATGCCAGTTACCTCCTTACCGGTATTGTTCTCTTTTCTCGTTCCCGTGTTCCGGCATCCCTGTGATCAAATCACCATGTGTCTGGCCAGACGATGATGGATACCGTAACACCGAGAGGGCCCAGATATATCTCTCCATCGTCGGAGGAGCAAATCCCAATCTTGAGCTGTCAAGTTACTTGACATACTTTTCCATGAACCCGTAAGCCGCCGTAATAGCCACCCATTTACGGATGACGTTTAACAAACCCCAAAGTTCATGAAGCAAGCATGAAGAAACTCGATACTCTCATGGTCTAAGGAATCATGCAAATGTTAACCATCTCTGTGTTATTAACCATTAACTTATGACGAATGAATCTCATAGCATAACATCAATTCGGGTCGATTTAACACAAGTGTTCTACTAACAATTGTGCCCTCAAAATTGCCGGCATAGCCATGCCCATGATTAGGAAAACAGGATCATCATGCAATACTTGAGCCAGTCATAGAGGCTTGACTAGGAATACATTTTACCGTTTATTATGCCACACGTGCATATGAGTCTTCCTTCAAGCCTCGTGGTTATTGTAGACTCGAGAACCATAGCAGTTATAGCATGGAACATAAACATAATTATGAACAGGGAGATAATCAATAACATTTATTATTGCCTCTAGGGCATATCTCCTACAGACTCCCACTTGCACTAGAGTCAATAATCTAGTCAATGCTAATGCACTTTACACCTATGGCATACTGGTGTAAAATATGCTTCGCATGTGGTATAGCCTGATGTCCAACGGATCTGACAACTTCAGCTCCGTGTGTAACTTTGCATATCCTCACGTTTTCACGCTTAGAAATATTATTATGCTCCCACTTACTTTCTTGAATTACAAGCATCTTCGATACCCATTTGATGAAGTCAAACTCTTTTGACCATTTCATCAAAAACGAAGATTCCAACTCCACTTTGCTCTCTTCTGTCCATCGCTGGAACTCTGAAGTTTGCATACTTACTAGCATCCTCTGGATCAACAAATTACTTTGGACTGTATCACATATAAGTCCTAGGTTTCATTTCCATCAGATGGAAATCCTTTTGTCATCCATGTTTCATATCTCATGATTGATATATGTATTAATTGCTAGTTCAACCCGAATCGACCTTAAGCATCGCTACGGTGAAACAACCTCATCGTAGTCAACTCCTTGAACTTGTTATTTCAATAAGTCGAGCTTTATGGATAAAACATTTTTATCCGTATCAGTTTTTAGTTCCATAAATATTCGTTTAGACTCTAAGTCTTCCGAAAGGTGTATCAAGGTTCTAATCTTGAATCACTTATATGGAAACTATCTCGGATTGTATTGGCATTTAGCCAATTCCGGAGTCAGGGCCCATCAACGCTTCCCTGTGTATCGTAGGCATACTGTTGTCCAACAACAATATCTCGTTTGCGCACCTGAGAGGTTTGCACGAGCCTTGCCTACGGGGTTCAGCTGTAAGTTCGACTGAAGTCCATTCATTTTATTGTAGAGACTTCCGTATCAGTCGCAGTAGGAAACTACGGAATCACTTCCAAGGTTCCTTTCCTTTGATCTGATGATGAAGATACCGGTTATCTCGTCGAGTTGCACTGTCCTCCCACTCACCTTTTGTAAGAACTATTCTCTTTAAAAGCATACCGTTTTGTGGCAAAACTATTTGCCTCGGTATAGTGGTGGGGGAATACCCAATGACTTGGGATAACCTACAAAGTAGCACTTGTCTGATTTGGAATAGGTTTGTAACCTTTTACACAAGCCCCATATTCCAAATGTTAAGAAAAGATATAACATGGTTGGGCGTACCATACCATGACGTCATTTCAACAGACCCGATGGAGCTCTATTCAGTGTAAAAGCCGCAGTCTCTAAAGCATCACTCTTTAAAAGGGATAATGGCAAATTTATTTATGTCATCTTTGATCTTACCATGTCATAAATGGTTCGATTACATCTTCATGGACTTTTCACTTGCAGTGGTGTTCCGGGAGGTGCAAGTTATGAAACCCCTTTCACAACTCATCAGACATTCGCTAAACTTGTAACTCAAATATTCCTTTCTGCAATCGAATTGTAGAAACATAATTTTCTTGTTACAACAACTTCTACTTCATTTTTGAAAACCTTCTGAATGAATTCAAAAGATCCAGACTTACGTCTTAACAAGTAAATATCCATATATCTACTTGACTCATTTCTGAAGATAGATAAATCCACTACTTGCAACAACATTTATTGGACTACACACATCATAATGTATGATTACCAATATGTTCTTTGCTCGTTCCTTATGGCCTGTGAACGGTATTTCAGTCACTTCACCTTTCAGAGGAAAATTGCAAGTGTCAGATGATTCAAAATCAAATGACTTCAAAATCCAACATAATGGAATTTTCCATGCGGGTTTCTCCAATGTGACCAAATGCAGTGCCACACTTGTGTGGTATTCTTTTAGTCTTGCGACATTTAGCGTCAGTGTTATGGATGTATCATATTACCATCAATATTCATAGCATACATCCCATCCTGTATGGAAGCATGGCCCTTCATGTTATTCATAACACCGAACATCAAAAGTTCTCTTATGAATAACCTTCTTGCAAAATACCTTATGCAAAGGGCTAGAGTGTATGAAACTCTAAATGAATTATGAAAGTAAATAAGGAGGCAATGTATTAATATCAATATTCATAACATACATCTCATTCATAATGAAAGTATGGCCCTTATGTTATTCATAACATCGAACATCAAAAGTTCTCTTATGAATAACCTTCTTGCAAGATACTTTATGCAATGGGCTAGAGTGTAAAACTCTAAAATGAATTATGAAAGTAAATACATAGGGAATACACTAATGGAAGGTATAGTAACATTTACTATGTTCCTTGTGTGTATCTAAACCTCATTCCTGGCTAGTCTTTTAGGCCGTAGTAGTTCTTACATCGAGTTGCAACAGAGTGCAATCGAGCGGGTATCTTTGTGATTAACTCACAATACCCAAGAATTAGTGATTAACATGTTTAACCATAATTCCCAAGAACTATATCTTTGACCAGCCTTCTATACATCAAAAACTTGTATGACATTCATACATGAGCTGGATATTCCAGTCTTCTTTCCTTTTGCCTTTATACTTCTAACAGTTTAACTTTTAGTATTTCTCCTACTCTCAGAAGAAGCATCCAACTTAAGAGTGGCGTTAGCCCTGGACTTCCTAGGCGTGAAAATCTTACTAACACCCTTCGGACACTTCCTTTCTCTTTAAGTTGTTGTTTTATTCACCTTTCATCATATGACAGGCGTTCTCCTGGATCCCTCTCTTATCAGTCTTATGCATAGTAAACTCCTTTACTAATAGTTTGCAAACAAACATTGCTTTGGATATCTCATATCTTTTAGCCTTTGTCTATCTCTGAAAATAATTTTCAGATTCCATGAATATCACATAACTATCCAAACTTTTGAAGTTCGGGTCTCATGGAAGCAAACATATTGTACTTGACTGAAAAGGAATTCTAGCTTTTGGATCGAAGGACGAGAGTCACATGATCCATAGCATTAGCGGGAGAATACCAAAAGCATGCGATAGGACAAAGTCCTTCTCGGCACTCTTGAGGACAATCCTCACATTACGTTACCAACCGTAAAGTTTTAACCAGATATTTAACAGCTATTCAATTTTAATAGGGAAGGTGGAAACGCGAGCCATTATTCTACAACTATTATGCAAACCACACTTAGACAGTGTTCAAAATTAATTGCACTGAGAATTAAACAAGTTAATTCAACAGTGCGCTCCCACTCAAATCAATATCTCTCATAATTGATTGTGAGTGATACAAGATCCGCATATCCATTCAACGCCATTGAACGAGATGAACACTGATGGCGCGAACTTCAATCGGTAGGCAAACTTGCCGATCACATCTCTATGTGACTCTTGTTCATCTTTCGATGGGCGTGTTCCGAGCTCAGGGAGATCCTTCCAGAACGTCAAGACAACCAAGTGATCTCGCTGCGAGGTCTCAACTCACCCGCCTCACACATCCCTAATCGTTCGTACCCAGGGAGATCCTGTGATACCCCGAAAAGTTAGGTGCCGTGACGGTGCTACACTTGGGAACACTAACTACTTGATATTTTAGTGAGAGATCACCCTAATAAAAGGCGACTATCGCGCAATCAAGAAGGGTGCAACAAAGGGATAAACATCTCAGGCAATTCATAATTAGCATGATATGGTATAGCCCTTTCTGACGGAGAAGTCAAGTATCTCTTCGTCTTCGGCATTCGCGTCGGTGTTCACCTTCGCGAAGATTGCCACCACCTTGTCGATGCACCAGATAATATTGCTGTCTCTATAGCTAATAAAATAAGTGCATTACATAAGGTTGACACGCAGGTCATTAAAGTGCAATCATATGGCTCCAACCATCATGCCGAGTCATGACACGCAGGTCATGTTAATCAAATTACATCATATAGTCATCTCATACATAATCAAATTATTATGAGCACTGCTATACCACATCATATGCACATGCAAACCATCCTGCAAAACCAAGTTAGACGCCTCTAATCGGTTCATGCAAAATTTTATTTTTCGTGGCTTCTAAGGTTTCGAAACAAACCGAAGCTACCAATGTCCATCATCAAGTATGATGATTCAAGTTGCTAGATTAACTTTCCAGGGTGTATGAAACACGAGATAATAAAATCTCGAGCCCCATACTAAACTTCGTCATACGCGTGACCCCCGTGCAGATCATATCTGCATTGCCCTTTCGTCTGCGAAACATCCATCTTTCTCAACTATGGTGGAACCCAAAGAACTGTTAGCACTTCGTTGATCTGTCAATCAGCATACTCAGGAGCAGCATGAAAGGATCGCGGATTGCCAGAACTTTGTGAGATTCCACCATGCCATCAAGATCAGGACTACGCAAATTCCAGGGAAGCAACAAGAACATTGGGTAACAGATTTCATCTGCTACCCGCACAAATAATTTTCAGCAATAGATCTCATCTACTACCTAATTATATTGTGCCACACCCATACATCTCTATGTATTCTAGATCGCAACCTGCATCTACGCATAGCACGGCTCTTGATGCCACTGTAGGGTAACGCAGCAGAAAACAAAATTTTCCGACCTACGCACCAGCCCAGGACCACTATGGAGACTGCATACAAGGTTTGATCATTTTCGTTACCGACTCGTAGCGCAGCGGAAGTAGAGTCGATGACGATCGGCGGTGCAGATCCCCGCAACTAGGATTTTACAACCTCCCAACCGTGAGGATGTATACCCTCATCTGCCCCGCGGACAGCCCTCCGGGAGGCGGTCGGACAGTCCCCCGGACGGTGTCGCGGACAGCCCTTCGGGAGGACCTCCGAAACTCGGACTGTCACTCGGACAGCCCTTCGGGAGGACCTCCAAAACTCGGACGGTCACACGGACAGCCCTTCGGGAGGCACTCTCGAACTAAGACCGAAACTAAGATCTCCCTACAGAGTTGCACACATACGGTGTCATCTATCCGGCAGGGCTTCGCCGTCCAGAACTAGTTCCTACCGGAACCCAGACAGCCTTTCGGCTCTACGAAACTATTTCGCTGGGAGGGAGAGAGAATGCCAGATCATGCATGGCTTGTGTATGAGAGCAAGGAATGAGGTTTGGGCAGCCCCCTCACCTCCTATTTATAGGAAAACCAAGGGGTAGGATGGGCATTTCAAAAATACCAAAACTTGCTCATGAAGGAAACACTTTCCAAGGGCAAAATGGGAAAGCAAGTGGGCAAGTGGGGCTCCAAGGTGGAGCCCCCTTCTTGGCCGGCCACAACCCTTGTGCCCCCCCCCAAGGTGGTCCCCATCCATCCATACCTTCTAGAAGCCTTTTGGGAAAATATCCCAAAAGGCACTTTTCCAAAAATATCCCAAAAAGCACTTTCACTATTCACGACGACATTTTTCAGCGTCTGGTCGAACTAAAAATATTTATGTGGGCTTAGAACATTTCCAGTACCCACCAAAATAATTTTCAATGCCATCCGGAACAATTCCGGTTTAGTGATTTTCATCTGCGAAAAGCATCTGAAGCGGTTTCGGCAGCTCCGGAACATTTCCGGTTTTCATCCCGGAAAATTCCAAAAAGTTTCCAGAATGATTCTGGCACCCTTCAAGAATTATCAGGCATGTGCCAAAACCAATTTGACTTTATGGTATCCCCTGAAACAACTTTACAGTTTTACCGAAACTGTTCCGGTGTTCTCTCGGCGGAACTTTTCCGCTGTCCGAAACTTTTCCGGTGTCCGAAACTTTTTCGGCGATTTTCTCTTAGACCCCCTGTCTAGTATTCAACAGATAGACGACCCTTAAGCATGTGACCCTATAGGTTCGGTGAAGCATAGACATGACCCGGAACCCCTTCCGATTAATGATCAACATCGGAGCCGTGAACACCCATATTGACCCCTATACCCACACGAATGAATATTCGAGTGAACCTCTAGTTGCCGTGTGCTATTCCTGTTGCTTCGCGATATGTTACAAATACCCGAGGTGAGACATGTAGGCATCCCCGTAGATCAACAACTTGTCCACTATGCCAGTTACCTCGTTACCGGTATTGTTCTCTTTTCTCGTTCCCGTGTTCCGGCATCCCTGTGATCAAATCACCCTGTGTCTGGCCAGACGATGATGGATACCGTAACACCGAGAGGGCCCAGAGATATCTCTCCATCGTCGGAGGAGCAAATCCCAATCTTGAGCTATCAAGTTACTTGACATACTTTTCCATGAACCCGTAAGCCGCCGTAATAGCCACCCATTTACGGATGACGTTTAACAAACCCCAAAGTTCATGAAGCAAGCATGAAGAAACTCGATACTCTCATGGTCTAAGGAATCATGCAAATGTTAACCATCTCTGTGTTATTAACCATTAACTTATGACGAATGAATCTCATAGCATAACATCAATTCGGGTCGATTCAACACAAGTGTTCTACTAACAATTGTGCCCTCAAAATTGCCGGCATAGCCATGCCCATGATCAGGAAAACAGGATCATCATGCAATACTTGAGCCAGTCATAGAGGCTTGACTAGGAATACATTTTACCATTTATTATTCCACACGTGCATATGAGTCTTCCTTCAAGCCTCGTGGTTATTGTAGACTCGAGAACCATAGCAGTTATAGCATGGAACATAAACATAATTATGAACAGGGAGATAATCAATAACATTTATTATTGCCTCTAGGGCATATCTCCTACACCTTCTTCGTCAAGAAAGGTATCTACATGGGTGTTCTTGAACTCCGATCCGTTATCGCTCCGAACCTTCTTGATCTTCACTTCAAACTGATTTTGCGCTTTGCGAACGAAGTTCTTAAAGATCTTTTGTACCTGCGACTTATCATCAAGAAAGAATACCCACGTAAATGTGGAAAAATCATCAACTATAACTAGACCATAGTAATTTCCACCGAGGCTCTTGTAATCATTGGGACCAAGAAGATCCATGTGAAGTAACTCGAGTGGTCTCCTAGTAGTCATGATATTCTTTACGGGATGACTTCCACCTACTTGATGTCCGGCTTGGCAAGCACTACAAAGTCTATCTTTGTCAAAGATAACATCTTTAACACCAAGTAAGTGATCACCTTTGATAAGCTTGTCTAGATTACGCATGCCAACATGTCCTAGTCTTCTATGCCAAAGCCAACCTTTATAAGATTTTGCAATAAGACAAGTACGAGGTTTGGATCTTTTAGTGAAATCGACAATGTATAGATCACCTCTACGGAAACCGGTAAAGACCATGTTATGATTATCTTGTCTAAATACTTGGCAATCTACTTTCGTGAATAGCACATTAAAACCAAAGTCGGCAAGTCTAGATACGGAAAGAAGATTGTAGCCAAGGGATTCAACCAGCATGAGGTTTTGAATAGAGCTATCATGGGATATGGCCACCTTACCAAGATCAAGTACCTTACCCTTGGAGTTGTCTCCAAAAGTTACATACCTTCGCGGTCCATGGTTTGGTGTGATCTCTTCAAACATGTCTCTATCTCCGGTCATATGATCGGTGCATCCACTATCGAGAATCCACTCTTTTCCTTCGGACATGTAATCCTTGAAGTTTGCCATAAGACTTAGATTCTTCATGATCTTCTCATGCTCGATGTCGAACAATGATGTCTACTACACAACCTTCTTCTTGTAGACTCGTGTTGGGCCTCCAAGCGCAGAGTTTTGTAGGACAGTAGCAAATTTCCCTCAAGTGGATGACCTAAGGTTTATCAATCCATGGGAGGCGTAGGATGAAGATGGTCTCTCTCAAACAACCCTGTAATCAAATAACAAAGAGTCTCTTGTGTCCCCAAGACACCCAATACAATGGTAAATTGTATAGGTGCACTAGTTCGGCGAAGAGATGGTGATACAAGTGTAATATGGATGGTAGATATAGGTTTTTATAATCTGAAAATATAAAAACAGCAAGGTAGCAAGTAACAAAAGTGAGCACAAACGGTATTGCAATGCTTGAAAACAAGGCCTAGGGTTCATACTTTCACTAGTGCAAGTTCTCTCAACAATACTGACATAGTTGAATCATATGTAAATCTCTCACGTGCGACAAAGAGTTCACTCCAAAGTCACAAATAGCGTAGAACAAACGAAGAAATTATTGTAGGGTACGAAACCACCTCAAAGTTATCTTTTCCGATCAATCTTATGAGCTATCCCTATAAGTGTCACAAACAGCCCTAGAGTTTGTACTAAAATAACACCTTAAGATACACATCAACCAAAACCCTAATGTCACCTAGATACTCCAATGTCACCACGAGTACCCATGGGCTTGATTATTCGATATGCATCACACAATTTCAGATTCATCATGTTCAATCCAACACAAAGAACTTCAAAGAGTGCCCCAAAGTTTCTACCGGAGAGTCAAGACGAAAATGTGTGCCAACCCCTATGCATAGATTCCCAAGGTCACGGAACCACTACTAGAAAAATGGCTATAGCCAATATCCCTATTAGTGGCGCACCATGGTGGTGGTGCGCCACTGCTATATAGCAATGGCGCACCAGAAGCAGGTGCGCCATTGTTATTTTTTTAGTAGTGGCGCACCACCTGAGCAGTGCGCCATTGCTATTTTTTTGTCCATCCCCCCACCCCACCAGACATAGCAATGGCGCACCACACCTAGGTGCGCCACTGCTATGGTACATAGTAATGGCGCACCTTGGTGTGGTGCGCCATTGCTATGTCTGGTGGGGTGTGTGCCTGCGTGTGTGTGAGGTTAGTAATGGCGCACCCTCCCTGGTGCGCCATTGCTAAGGTTAGCAATGGCGCACCAGGGAAGGTGCGCCATTACTAACGTCTCACAGACACAAACACACCCCCCCCCCCCCCCCCCCCGTGGACCGCCTTTTCAGTTTCAAAAAAAATAAAAGAAAATGATAGAAATGTCAAATAAATAAAAGAAAATAAGATTCCCATTTGATATGTGGTCTAGTTGTTAGCAAAATTTACAAACATGAATTTTCGACTTTTTTGCAAAATCTCTCGAGAATTTGTAAAATGGGCATAACTTTTGCATACGAACTCCGATGAAAAAGTTTTTTATATGAAAAATCATCTACTCGAAAAGTTATATCCGAATTCAACAGAAATAAAGTTACGGGGCTTTCAAGATCTGGAGAGGCAAAAAAATTCAAAAATATTCAAACTCAGTAATGGCGCACCTGCCCATGGTGCGCCATTACTATCTTCCCGCCTTCAAAATTCAAAATAAATCAAAAAAATAAAAAAAAGTTAGTAATGGCGCACCTGCCCACGGTGCGCCATTACTATGCCGTATATATGGCTGGGCGGGGTCCTCTCCTCCTTACCTCTTCATTTTTCTCCTCCACTCCACCTCTCCTCCACTCCATCTCCCCTCCTCTCCTCCGGCCACCATACTCCCCTCCTCCTCTCCGGCGACCTCCTCCTCCTCCTCTCCGGTGACCTCCTCCCACTCCTCTCCGGCGACCTCCTCCTCCTCTCCGGCGACCTCCTCCTCCCTCCTCTCCTCCCCTCCCCTCACGGTTTCTCCTCCCTCCTCTCCGGTGAACTCCTCTCCGGCGACCTCCTCCTCCTCTCCGGCGATGTAGGCGAGCTCCTCTCCGGTGACCACCTCCTCCTCCTTCTCTCCGACGATGTAGACGAGCTCTTCTCCGGTGACCTCCTCCTCCTCCCTCCTCTCCACCTCACGGTCTCTCCTCGGCCCTCCTCTCCGGCGAACTCCTCTCTGGCAAAAGAACGTACAAGATCCAAAAACGAGAACAAAATTTGAAAAAATATCGTGCAAAAAAAACGAGCAAAAAAAACGATCCAGATCCAGATCCAGATTCAAAATTCAAAATAGTAATGGCGCACCGATCCAAATCCAAGGTAATTACTATTTTCCCGCTTCCAAATTCAAAAAAAAATCGACAAAAAATAATTAAAAAAGTTACCAGTGGCGCACCTGAAAAGGTAGTAATGGCGCACATGTGGTGCGCCGTTACTACCTGAGATAGTAATGGCGCACCAGGTGGTGCGCCACTGTTATGTAGATTAACGGTGGTGCACCAGGCGTGCGCCATTACTATTTATTAGTAGTGGCGTGATAATAGTGGCGCACCTATAGTGCGCCATTAGTAGCCAAAATAGGTGCGCCACTAACAGCCTTTTTTCTAGTAGTGAACCCGCAAGTTGATCACCAAAACATACATCAAGTGGATCAATAGAACATCCCATTGTCACCACGGATATCCCATCGCAAGACATACATCAAGTGTTCTCAAATCCTTAAAGATTCAATCCGATAAGTAAACTTCAAAGGGAAAACTCAATTCATCACAAGAAGATAGAGAGGGGAAAACTCCATATGATTCATCTATATCAATAAAGCTCGCGATACATCAAGATCGTGCCATCTCAAGAACACGAGAGAGAGACATCAAACACATAGCTACTGGTACATACCCTCAGCCCCGAGGGTGAACTACTCCCTCCTCGTCATGGAGACCGCCGGGATGATGAAGATGGCCGCCGGTGATGGTTTCCCCCTCCTGCAGGGTGCCGGAACGGGCTCCTGATTGGTTTTTCGTGGCTACAGAGGCTTCTGGCGGCGGAACTCCCGATCTAGGTTTCTTTTCGGAGATTTCTATATTTATAAGAGTTTTTGGCGTTGGTCCCACGTCCAGAAGGTTCTCGAGGAAGTCACAAGCCAGGGGGCGCGCCCTAGGGGGGGGTGCCCCCCACCCTTGTGGCTTCCTTGGCCTTCCTCTCCGGTGACTTTTCGCTCCAGTATTTTTTATATTTTCCAAAAATATTCTCCGTAAATTTTCACCTCATTCCGAGAACTTTTATTTCTGCACAAAAACAACACCACGGTAGTTCTGCTGAAAACAACGTCAGTCCGGGTTAGTTCTAATAAAATCATACCAAAATCATATAGAATTATTGTAAACATGGCATGAATACTTCATAAATTATAGATACGTTGGAGACGTATCAGCATCCCCAAGCTTAATTCCTGCTCGTCCTCGAGTAGGTAAATGATAAAAGAAATAATTTATGAAGTGTGAATGCTACCTAACATGTTCATCATATTCTATTCTTCTTTGTATAGCATGGACATTTGGACTTGTAAATGATTCAAAGCAATAGTGTAGTTTTAACATAATGACTTCAATACTGAAGCATGTCAACAAGCAACCATGTCTTTCAAAATATCAACACTAAAGAAAGTTATCCCTAGCCCATCATGCTCAATCATTGATCCATTCATGAAACACACTCAAATAATAGCTATGCCCAATGCTCAAGTACGATCATAGTGCCCCCTAGTTGGTGCTTATAAGAGAAGATGGAGACTCAAAGCAAAAATAAAAATTGCATAAAGTAAATAGATAGGCCCTTCGCAGAGGGAAGTAGGGATTTGTAGAGGTGCCAGAGCTCAAGGTTTAAATTGAGAGAGAAAAATATTTTGAGTGGCATGCTTTTCCCGTCAACGAAAACGACAAAGTAGCTCACAATACTTTCCATGCTAGATACATTATAGGTTGTTCCCAAACAGAATGGTAAAGTTTTTACTCCCCCTCCACCAATCAATCACACTCCACGGCGAGCCGAATCCACGGGTACCGTCCATACAAACAACAATCCTGGGGGAGTTTTGTTTCATTATATTTTGATTTGAATTTTGAGCATGGAACTGGGCATCCTGAATACCAGCCACTTTCTCGTGAATGATAGTGAATCAACACATATCGTGAGAATAACACACCTAGCATGGAAAAATATTGGATACTCCCCACCGTTTCATGAGCGGTACGGGCACACAAAAGAGAAAATTTATTTTGAAAATTTAGAGATGGCACATACAAATTTGCTTGGAACGGCATGGAAATACCGCATATAGGGGGTATGGTGGACTCATAAGGCAAAACTTGGTTTAAGGATTTTGGATGCACAAGTAGTATTTCTACTTAGTACAAATGGAGGCTAGCAAATAGATTGGGAAGCAACCAAACCAAGAAATGAAAATTCACATAAGTGAGCATTGATCATAACTAACACCGAGTAATGAACCACAAGTAGGATGTAACTTCATTGCATAACTATTGACTTTCGTGCATGCATAGGGAATCACAAACCTTAACACCAATATTTCTACTAAAGCATAATTACTCACTAACATGACTCACATATTACTATCATCATGTTTCAAAACTATTACAAAGAATCAAGTTTAATTTGTCCCATGATCTTCATGAAAGTTTTTATTATATCCTCCTTGGATATCTATCACTTTGGGACTAGTTTCATATATTGCTATTGCTTTTTCGACAAGCTCAAACAAATTTAAATGAAGCACATGAGCATAAAGATTTCATTCCTCAAAAAGGTATAAGTGAAGCATGAGAGGAAATGACAAGCTACTCTCAAAAGATGTAAGTGAAGATCAATGAGTAGTCAAACAATTAAGTAGCTATGTGAGGACTCTCTCTCTCTCTCAATAAAGATTTTCAGATCTGAGTATTTTATTCAAACAGCAAACTAAACAAAAATAGAACTCCAAGAATAGCATGCATCATGTGAACGAATAAAAATTTAGGCTCAACATAGGCTAACCGATAATTGTTGATGAAGAGAGGTGGGATGCGTAGCATCCCCAAGCTTAGATGCTTGAGACTTCTTGAAATATTTACTTGGGGTGCCTTGGGCATCCCCAAGCTTGAGATTTTGTATCTCGTTCAATCCTCTCATATCTTGGTTTCACCTATTCTCAAAAACATCATCCACACAAAACTCGAAAAGAACTCGTGAGATAGGTTAGTACACATAAGAATAAATCAACACTTCATGTACTGCCAAGACAAGTTGCATAATAATTTTCATATATCATCTACTGTTTACTATCGTTTCCACAATTTATATCTACCAATATAGGCTATGGAAACTATAGGATAAGTAGATAACAAAACTATGACAGCAATCTGTCCAAACAGAACAGTCTGTAGCAATCTATGAAAACAGTGTACTTCTGTAACTCTAAAAATTATGAAACTTTAGGACATGCTAAATAATTTATATGAAAACACTGTGTAAAAAATTCAGGAACTTTCCACGTTCTACTAAAATATGAAAATTCAAACACTACAGCAAAAGTTTCTGTTTTTTACACAGCACACATCAAACATGCAATGAAAGCATCCTAAGGCAATTCTTGGAACTTTTTATTCAAAAACAAGATTATAAATGACACCTAACAGAGAACAACAAAATAATATGACGCTCCAAGCAAAACTCATATTATGTGATGAATAAAAATATAGCTCCAAGTAAGATATACCGATAGTGTTGAAGACGAAAGAGGGGATGCCTTCCGGGGCATCCCCAAACTTAGGCGCTTGAGTCTTCCTTGGATATTACCTTGGGGGTGCCTTGGGCATCCCCAAGCTTAGATTCTTGTCACATCCTTATTCTCCTCATATCGGTGTCTCACCCAAAACTTGAAAACTTCAATCACACAAAACTTAACGGAACTTCGTGAGATAGGTTAGTATAATAAAGGTAGATCATTCACTTAGGTACTGTCAAGACAAGATTCATAATTGTTCCCACATGATACCTACTGTATTCTATCATTCCCATAATTTATACCATTAAATATAAGCTATGGAAACACTAAAACAAGCAAACTATGCATGCAAAACAGAATCTGTCAAAAACAGAACAGTATGTGAAGATCTGTAGTGTAACCATACTTCCCTGTCTCGAAAAATTCTAAAACATTAGGACAACCTGAAGAATTTGTATATAAAGACTGTGTAAAAAATTCAGATTAAAAGCACGTTCCAGTGAATTTACAAAATTCCTGGACTGAGAGAAAAAGTTTCTGTTTTTGCACAGAATCAAATCAACTATCATCCATACTATCCCAAAGGCTTTACTTGGCACTTTATTGAAACAAAAGCTATAAAACATGATTATACAGTAGCTTAATCATGGGAACACACAAAAACAAAAAGTAAAAGTGTTGGGTTGCCTCCCAACAAGCGCTTTTCTTCAATGCCTTTTAGCTAGGCATGATGATTTCAATGATGCTCATATAAGAATGGTAGTTGAAACATGCAAAAGAGCATCATGAATCTCATGTAAAGCACATTTAAGTCTAACCCACTTCCTATGCATAGGTATTTTGTGATCAAACAATTTATGGGAGCAAGAATCAACTATCATAGGAAGGCAAAACAAGCATAACTTCAAAACTTTGAACACATAGAGAGGAAACTTGATATTATTGCAATTCCTACAAGCATATGTTCCTCCCTCATAATAATTTTCAGTAGCACCATGAAGGAATTTCACAATATAACCAGCACATAAAGCATTATCTTCATGATCCACAAGCATAGAAAAGTTGTCACTCTCCACATAAGCATATTTCTTCTAATCAATAGTAGTGGGAGCAAACTCAACAAAATAACCATCATGTGAAGCATAATCCAATTGAAAATTAAAATCATGATGACAAGTTTCATGGTTATCATTATTCTTTATAGCATACATGTCATCACAATAATCATCATAAATAGGAGGCATGCTTTCATCATAATAAATTTTCTCATCAAAACTTGGGGGAGTAAAAATATCATATTCATCAAACATAGCATCCCCAAGCTTGTGGCTTTGTATATCATTAGCATCATGAATATTCAGCGAATTCATACTAACAATATTTCTATCATGCTCATCATTCAAGGAATTCTCATCAAGTATTTTCATAAATTCTTCCTCTACCAATTGAGCACAATTTTCCAAACCATCATTTTCACGAAAGACTTTATAAAGACGAGAAAATTGAGGCAAACTAAATTCCATTTTTTTAGTAGTCTTCTTTTATAAAAGCAAACTAGTGAAAAACAAGAAACTAAAAGATTCAATTGCAAGATATAAAGATATACCTTCAAGCAATCACCTCCCCGGCAACGGCGCCAGAAAGGAGCTTGATGTCTACTACACAACCTTCTTCTTGTAGACTCGTGTTGGGCATCCAAGCGCAGAGTTTTGTAGGACAGTAGCAAATTTCCCTCAAGTGGATGACCTAAGGTTTATCAATCCGTGGGAGGCATAGGATGAAGATGGTCTCTCTCAAACAACCCTGTAATCAAATAACAAAGAGTCTCTTGTGTCCCCAAGACACCCAATACAATGGTAAATTGTATAGGTGCACTAGTTCGGCGAAGATATGGTGATACAAGTGTAATATGGATGGTAGATATAGGTTTTTATAATCTGAAAATATAAAAACAGCAAGGTAGCAAGTAACAAAAGTGAGCACAAACGGTATTGCAATGCTTGAAAACAAGGCCTAGGGTTCATACTTTCACTAGTGCAAGTTCTCTCAACAATACTGACATAGTTGAATCATATGTAAATCTCTCACGTGCGACAAAGAGTTCACTCCAAAGTCACAAATAGCGGAGAACAAACGAAGAAATTATTGTAGGGTACGAAACCACCTCAAAGTTATCTTTTCCGATCAATCTTATGAGCTATCCCTATAAGTGTCACAAACAGCCCTAGAGTTTGTACTAAAATAACACCTTAAGATACACATCAACCAAAACCCTAATGTCACCTAGATACTCCAATGTCACCACGAGTACCCATGGGCTTGATTATTCGATATGCATCACACAATTTCAGATTCATCATGTTCAATCCAACACAAAGAACTTCAAAGAGTGCCCCAAAGTTTCTACCGGAGAGTCAAGATGAAAACGTGTGCCAACCCCTATGCATAGATTCCCAAGGTCACGGAACCCGCAAGTTGATCACCAAAACATACATCAAGTGGATCAATAGAACATCCCATTGTCACCACGGTTATCCCATCGCAAGACATACATCAAGTGTTCTCAAATCCTTAAAGACTCAATCCGGTAAGTAAACTTCAAAGGGAAAACTCAATTCATCACAAGAAGATAGAGAGGGGAAAACTCCATATGATTCATCTATATCAATAAAGCTCGCGATACATCAAGATCGTGCCATCTCAAGAACACGAGAGAGAGAGAGAGATCAAACACATAGCTACTGGTACATACCCTCAGCCCCGAGGGTGAACTACTCCCTCCTCGTCATGGAGACCGCCGGGATGATGAAGATGGCCTCCGGTGATGGTTTCCCCCTCCGGCAGGGTGCCGGAACGGGCTCCCGATTGGTTTTTCCTGGCTACAGAGGCTTCTGGCGGCGGAACTCCCGATCTAGGTTTCTTTTCGGAGGTTTCTATATTTATAAAAGTTTTTGGCGTTGGTCCCACGTCTAGAAGGTTCTTGCGGAAGTCACAAGCTAGGGGGGCGCCCTAGGGGGGGGGGCGCCCCCACCCTTGTGGCTTCCTCGGCCTTCCTCTCCGGTGACTTTTTGCTCCAGTATTTTTTATATTTTCCAAAAATATTCTCCGTAAATTTTCAGCTCATTCCGAGAACTTTTATTTCTGCACAAAAACAACACCACGGTAGTTCTGCTGAAAACAGCGTCAGTCCGGGTTAGTTCTAATAAAATCATACCAAAATCATATAGAATTATTGTAAACATGGCATGAATACTTCATAAATTATAGATACGTTGGAGACGTATCAAACAACTCATCTTCATCATAGTAGCCATGCTCCACATTGTCATCATCAAGTGGGAAATCCTCGTCACAAGGAACAAGAGATTCGTTAGGGTTGTGATCATGACAATGTTCAAGATTATGAATTCGAATGGCTTCTACAAAGTTGTTGTTGATAGTTATGACATCTCTTTAGCACGCATGAGGTCTCTAAGCTCAAATAGATAGTTATCGAACTTGGGATCACTAGGCATCATTTTGTGAAAGGCAATACTCTTATGAAGAATTTCATCAAGATTACTCAATGAATAACTTGGATATCGTTTCTCCAAGTCATTCCACAAAGTATAAGCACATTCAAAATTCTTCATTTAATTAAGCACAATCCTAGGCAATCCTCTACCAATAAGATTAACAGTTCTAAGATTGCATAGCATATCAAATTTGTCTTCGTGTGTGGGATGTAAATGATCAATGGGAGGTACATAGGGGTTCTTAACATACTTGCTCAAATGAAATTCATTGAATAGTTCAAGCATCTTATATTTCCATTGACTATAGTACTCCCCATCAAGAATAGGCACTCTACAACTCAAACTTCCCGAACTAGACACATCCATCTTCCTCCACGGTGATGAAACCGTTGCAATGGAGACCAAGGCTCTGATACCACTTGTGGGATCACTAGAAGAGTGTCTAGAGGGGGGGTGAATAGACTACTAGCAGGAATTAAAAAACCTAACCTTTTCCCAAGTTAATTGGTTGGCAGATTTTAGTAATTCTAGCAAGTCTAGCACACCCTACACATGCAAGTCAACAAGTATGGCAGCGGAAAGTAAAGACATTGCACATGGAAGTAAGTAGTTGAGATAGGGAGATCAAACGCATGAGGGACACGAAGATTTTCCCGTGGTTCCGATAGGTGGTGCTATCGTACGTCCACATTTATGGAGTATTCAACCCACGGAGGGTCACGGTCGCGAGAGTCCACGGAAGGCTCCACCCATAAGGGTCCATGAAGTAGCAACCTTGAATATTCCATAACGGCTTCCGTCCACGAAGGACTAGCCTCACTATGGGTAGATCTTCACGAAGTAGGCGATCTCCTTGCCCGTACAAACTTCTTGGTTCAACTCCACAACACGAAGTAGGAGGCTCCCAAGCGACACCTAACCAATCTAGGAGGCACCACCCTCCAAAAGGTAATAGGCTTGGCAATGTCGATGAAATCCTTGCTCTTGTGCTTCAAGTTGATAGACTCCTCAACACACAATCACTTTCTCACAGATTTGGCATTGGTGGAAGAGATTGAATTGGTGGAAAGCAACTTGGGGAGGCTAGAGATCAGGATTCATATGGTAGGAATGGAATAGCTTGATCTCAACACATGAGTAGGTGGCTCTCTCTCAGAAAATTGGATGGGGCAAGTATGGAATAGTTCTGAGTGCTTCTTCTTTTGAGTGGGTGGTGGTGAAGGGGTATATATAGGCATCCCCAAAAATCCAACCATTACACCTAAAGTGACCAGCTCGGTGACACCGAAGTATAAAACTCGGTGGTACCGAAGTGACCAAAAGGTGGCAACTTTTGAATCTTGGTGAGACCGATATATAACTCTCGGTGGTACCGATCAGGTGACCAACGGTCAGAATGCACAACTCGGTGACGCCGATTCTCAAATCTCGGTGGTACCGATTCTTGACCATGGCTAACTAGAGAGTTGGTCCAAAAACTCGGTGAGACGGATTCACAATTCTCGGTGGTACCGATTCTTGTGAATAGCTAACTAGAGAGTTGGTCCAAGTCTCGGTGAGACCGACTGGCAAAACTCGGTGGTACCGAAGACTGAAAATAGCTAAACAGAAAGTTGGCAACTGAACTCGGTGGCACCGATGCAGAATCGGTTGCACCGACTGGCTAGGGTTTGGCATGGGTCTGTCTGAGTTTGGGAATCGGTGGGACCAAGTGGGAATTGTTGGTTGCACCGATTTTGGATATTTGGCTTGGACAGACTTTTGTGGAAGAGTTTGTGGGTGTTTTTGGTGACTATCACTTGTGCACATGGAGCATCTTGTTCACCAACAGTACCTTACCCCCTTTTAATAGTATTGGCTTTCCTATGGACTCAAAGTGATATCTCACAAAGTAAAATGTAGAGTCCTCTTGCTTGAAGCTTTGCCAGACCATTTCCTTGCATCTTGGGGTATCTCCACAGTCCTTTTTGCCAACCCATCTCTCTCTATGGACTTTCATCTGAAATACACTAGGTAGAAATATTAGTCCAAGAGACAATGTATGTTGTCGTGAATTATCAAAACCACCAAGGGAGCACATTGTGCTTTCATACACGGGAGGTGAAAATTGCTGAAATAGGAAGGACACTATGAACTGCAGCGTCCAAGGCTGGACTCTATTGCCAAGTGCGTCCCAACATGGACGCCGTTATGGCCGACGTCCAGCCTTGTGATCTGGTTTACCAGGCACAACCGAGTCGTTTTTTCCTTTCTCTGATATACATACACATACGTGTTTCATGATCTGGAAACCCTAGTACGTATGTAGTCATCGCTTCGGATCTCACCGTGTGGTTAGCAAGCTCCAGCGGCCAACATCACCAATCGATCATAGGAGCTGGCATTGTCTCACCGGCCGTTCGTCATTAGAATCATCTATTTGACCTGCAGTTTGCACATGTAAGTTGCCGCACGGTCGTATTGCATCTCCTTTGCTGAGTCTTCTACCTAATCTATTCAATGGTAACAAACGTATATTATATAGATGATTGAGTTGTTATTCATCATAATATAATTGGTAATTGCTAGTTTATGAGAACTGATAGGTCGTCAAAAATTATACCTTGAGTGAATAGTAAACCAGTTTAAGATTTTGATGTTTATTTCGTACATGTTAATCTTTGCAGGTGATTTGGAGAACATGTTAATTGTTCTGGCGTATGTGGATGGTGAAGCGCGACATGGATCCATGGGTGTAGAGTATAGTGTTCCTCCCAAGGTCACATTTCCAGCATGTGAGAAAACAACTTTTGAAGACATCAAGAGTGAGATATGTCAAGGACTTGAACATGGAAACAACAGTAATCAAAACAACATGAATATCCATGCTCGCTTTGATACTGGAGCTCCTGGACCACAATATTTCCAATTAATTCCAGTATACAAGGAAAGAGGATGGAACATGATTTTTGAGAAGACCAAATCCCGACCAACATGGCAAGTGGTAGAGTTATATGTTAAATTCACACCAAATGGAGAGATGTTGAGCCAAGTAAACGATGGAAGCAACATACCAAGAATTGAAAGGCAAGCACAGAGGTACAAAAGTGCAATGTCTTCATCATTGCAGCAAACCTCTGCTAGTGCATTTTCGGATTCTAGTACACGTGATCCTGATTTTCACATGTCACATGTGCCATCATCTAGTTATGTAATGTAAGAAATGAGTTTCTAGTAAGTATTGTCGATGGCCTTTATGATGAGGAGGACACAGACCCGAATGATGAATTGATTGGATATGATGATGATGACGATGAGCATGATTCCGATGGCGCACCCAGTGTCGGTGTCAAAACCGGCGGATCTCGGGTAGGGGGTCCCGAACTATGATGCTTGGATCGATGGTAACAGGAGACGAAGGAGACAAGGTTTTACCCAGGTTCGGGCCCTCCTATGGAGGTAATACCCTACGTCCTGCTTGATTATATTGATTGTATAGAGATTACAGAGTGATCTACCACGAGATCGTATGACTAAAACCCTAGATGAGTTCTCCCTCCTGATGATCTAAAACCCTCCGGCTTATATAGACGCCGGAGGTGCCTAGGGTTTACACATGGTCGGTTACACGTCGAGGGGATAAACATGCCTATTCTACTTAAAACGTGGAGCACACGCCTTCCTTCTAGAAACTTCCCTTCTGGAGTCCGGTCCTTCGAGTGATCCAATGTCCGGCGAACGGCCCATACAGCCCGGCCCATAGTAGATAGGCCGGCTCCCCGAGGACCCCCTAGTCCAGGACTCCCTCAGTAGCCCCCGAACTAGCCTCCAACGCCAAGGGTCCAAGCTCCAGCTGCTTCAAATGATCAGAGTCTTCGGCTTGCGAGGCGAGTTCCTTTCTCCGGATAGTAATCGGCAGTTCCTTTAGTCCGGCTTCCATCGACGCGCAATTTTCCCGATCATAAATCATCCGAACACCATGTGTAACCCGGCCGATAAGGCCAAATGTCAGGGAGCCAACAGCGCTCTTCTGACAACCTTTCAGACGAAAGACCGCGGCTCATCATGACCGCTGAGCCAGTCGTACTGATTCATTTAGCGGCTCGAGGCCGTATTTATCGGCACGATCCATCAATACACAGATCGTGCCCCGTTCCATACGGGACATGCTTAATCATGCGCGTGTAACGCCGCGCACGCCTCGGGAAGTGGAGAGATTCACGGCGTGATGGGGGGAGGCTAACCGGCAACGGCCCTTAATAAAAAGGGAAAAACCCCAAGGCTTATCCACATTCTTCCCCTCGCATCCTTGCCTCCCTAGACTCCCGAGCTCACCTGGCCCAGATCTAGGTTTCACATTCTTCTCCTTCCGAGGTCAGCCATGGCCAGCGGCAAGTGGGAGGTTTCCACAGTCACAGACAAGGATATTCGGGAGCTCAAGAGCGCCGGATACATCCCCGCCAACGTCTTCCACCGCGCCGCCGAGGAGGGCCAGGCGATTCCCACCCCTAAACAAGGGGAAAGGGTGGTTTTCGTCCCCCATTTCATCCGGGGATTAAGTTTCCCACTTCACCCCTTTGTGAGGGGTCTGATGTTCTTCTATGGGCTCGATTTCCATGACCTTCCGCCGAACTCCTTCATGCACATATCTGCATTTATCACCGTCTGTGAGGCCTTACTGCGGGTGGAGCCGCACTTCGGACTATGGCTTAATACCTTCAATATTAAGCCGAAGTGTGTCGCCGGCGCGCACGCGGACTGCGGCGGGGCAGTCATCGGCAAACTCCCACGCGCAGTGTGGCCATCTGGCACCTTCATCGACACCATCAAGACCTGGCAGAAGGAGTGGTTCTATATTACTGAGCCACAGGAGAAAGAGGGTGGAACTGTTCCTGCCAAATGCGGAACTGTTCCTGCCGAATTCAGGTCCGGCCCCCCAACCAGATTGACCTCGTGGGTCCGAAAGGGCCTGGATTGGGGGTCGGCTACCGAAGTAGAGGACCTGCAGAGGCGCGTCGCCTCCCTAATCAGGGAAGGCGTTGGCCTGACCAATGTGGTCCAGGTAATGCTTCGGCGACATGTCCTGCCCTGTCAGCGCCGGAGTTCTCCTATGTGGGATTACCGGACCAGCGACGACCCTACAGTTCGTCGGCTCTTCCGCACCACACGGGAGAAACTATGGAAGGTGCTATTCAAGGCGCAGAAGGACTGGCCGGACGAGCAGGAAGACCAGGGCTTGAATGCTGCCAAGCCTCCTTCCAAGGTATGTTATGATTTAGATAGATCGGCTTTATTCTTCCATAGGTCACCTAAGGATTGTCCGATCACTTCTGCAGGAATGGCTGAAAAAAGCCAATGACTTCAAGAGTCCGGCTCCGCAGCCCGAGGATCCCCGGTCCCCGCTGCTGCTGGAGATGCTCATTGTGGCGCCTTACAAGGCGCCAGAGAAGAAAGAAAAGAAGAAGAAAACAGGCCGAGCTGGCCTGCGCACCAAGGACCAGCTAGAGGCTGAGTCCGAAGAGACCCATGCCTCCTCGAATCAAGAGGAGGAAGAGGGGGAGGAGCACGAGGTCGAGGGGGGAGGCGATTCCCCCTTTACAAGAAAAAGGGCGACGTCACCGGACGCCTTGGAGGATGAACTCCCTCCAGCCCAGAAAAAAGCTCGTCGGTCACAGGTGATCCTGTCCGACGATAGTTCGGCCTCGGACACTGAGTCCGAGGGGTTCGAGAGGGTTCCGCGAAGGACCCTAAGGGTTAAGCCCCCACCTCGAAGGTATAGATCCGCAGACCTTACAAATACTAAGGCATGTTAATATATTTAACATGCGGGCGTCAATTAACTTGCAGCCCGCCCCGCATCCTTCCCGCCGATCACAGCTCGGACGGGGAGACCCCGCTCGCCGATCTAGCGGAGAGCGGAAACGCGTAGCACCCTTCCCCTCCAGATGCCAATAAGGAGGGCACGGAGGTATCATCCCAACAGGCTCCCCTGGAGCCGAACATGGGAGGCGGGAGCGATGAGTTAATGGTCGAGGTTAATACCTCGGCCACCGAAGACCCGGGGGAGAAGACACTCCCGGACACTGAGGAGACCGGGCAGGGAACTGTCCAGTCACCTCCACGACTGTCTCCGGAGCACACCATGTGTCCGGAGACACAACTTCAATTCCCGACTGGGGATCGGACTAACCGACCCCCACCGGTGCCTCCGACCACTGAGTGGCCGGTCATGGGGGAGGCTCTATCCAGCGCCTCCATCTCCGAGGAGCACCGCGCCCTTATGGGTACGGTGCTGCAAAGCATTCAGTCCGTGGATACCGGGCTGAAGGCGGCCTTCAACGGCCTCTTGACGGGTTTCCAGGTAAATAATGCAATGCCCCGTTTTTCGTAAATCATTAATATGTTTAAGCAGTTGTTTATATACATAACAGCCCCCGAGCCCTAGGTAAGTTTGAAAAACCTACCTGGGGGTCGAGACAAAAATCCTTTATCCGAACTATACATATGTTCAGATTGTTCGGTCATTCTTTTAGGAGACCCGGCACAGGATTATGATAATTCGGAGGTCTATGAACTCATGTTTTATGAGACTTTCGCATTTTTTTGCAGGCATCGGCGGCGTCTGATAACGCTGCCGAAATAGAGGAGCTGAATCGGAAGCTTAAGAGCTCCGATGACGAGCTTAACGCTCTAAACCGAAGATTCGACGAGGCCCAAGGTAAGCGGTGTAAAGTATCGAAACTTCACGTTTCCGTTCTATCAACACGGATGCTTAATATAAGTTAATGCTTACACAGCCTCGGCGAAAGAGATGGAGAAGCTCAAGACCGAACTTAAGAAGGCAAAGCAGGAAGCTGCTGTAGAAAAGGCGGCGGCCAAAGAGGTGGTAGCCGCACTATCTGCCTTAAGAGCTACCAGCGACAAGCACCAAGCTCGAGTGGAGGAGGTCCAACTGGAGCTCAAGGACGCCAGCAAGAAGTGCGAAGCCCTGGAGCTGAAAGAAAAAGAGCTGGCTGCCGAACTATCCACCCTAAAGGCCGAACTTCAAAAGGAGCGGGTGGATAGGCGGACCTTTGAAGAGGAAGTCAGCCAGTCCCAGGCTATCCTAAGTGGTAAGCCGTATTTACTGCAGTGTGTCTTCGGAGATGATAGGTTCAAAGCTCTTACCCAAGTATGGCGTTCCGTAGGCGCCGGCTTGGATCTCCAGAAGAGCGCAGCTGACGCGAAGCAGTTCTATGCTTCGCGTGGAGAAGGAGATGAAGCCCGTGTTTTCTGGGCCCAATTCGAAGCCCCCGAGCGAACTCCTCTCCTGAATGAGCAACTTAAGCAGCTGTTCCAGCTGCACAGGGTGGCGGAACTGGCCATGAAGGATCTCTGTATCCGGCTGTGGCCCGATGAGCCAATTCCCGGCAGTTACTTCGGCTTGGTGCAGAAGCTGAGCGACGCCACTCCTCGGATCGACGCATTGAGGAGGTCTTCTTGCATCGAGGGAGCCAGGATGACATTTGCGAAGGCCAAGGTACACTGGCCGGGGCTGGATCCGATGAAGGTGGCCACCGCTCCTCCGCCGCCTGGAAAAGAGTATAGGTGTCCCGAGCGGTACTTCTTCGGAGTTATGGAGGGTGCTCGGGCCATAGAGTCACAGTGTCTAAGAGATACTGTGTATGAGTAAACGGTTATGTAATATGTCCGAAGACTTATGGAACGTGTTTTTACGTATATAAAGTTGCATGGTTTATCATGTCTTGTGTGTTTTCCATCCTTTATAACTTCTTTGTGGCCGGTTAAATTTGAAGGCTGCAAGTCGTCGGCTTCAGCCCCCAGGTAGATACTACGTGGGGTGTCGCTTCCAAAACGCACTATAACCCTTAGCCGAACTGTCGGTACCCGAAGGTGGTAGTGCGGGGTGGACTAGGCAATCGGACCAGAATGCTTTATTACCTTCACTTAGCCGTAGAAGCGCGAGAAAGGAGTGCAGGAGGCTGAGAAATAGCCCCCAGGAGTTTGTGATGTTCGGACGAGCCGTGGCCAAAGCCTATATCACATGGTTCGGACGAAGACCGAACCCATCGTATTACACGGAGTAACCTCTGACGAGATTAAGTTAAGCTCGGAATCGCAGACCGGTTCTCGCATACCATGACAGTCAGTTTTCGGCTTTCTCCGCTGAGGCGCTTGACCAGACTAGCCGGAAGCACAATCGCAGCGGTGCTCCCTTTGCCCCTTTAGCCGAACGGGCGGAACATAAAGGGGCAAACACAGGAACCGGGCAACCCAACATTTGACCCAAGACACAGTTCGGAACCAATGCATATAAAGCGGAAGTCCAAGACGCCGAATACAAAATCAATTGTGCACAGGGCGATTTTAAGAGCGAGCCCCCGGTCTATTAGCCGGTTACTTCGCAAAATTATACCGAACAGGCTAGCAAAAAAGAAAAAGGGGGAGAAATAGAGGGAGTGCTAAAAAACCTCCGAACGAGCATGAATAACATGTCTATATTGTACTCAACCACTCTTTTCATTCAAAGTGCTAATGCAACTGTTTACAGGTATATATAAAAGGTAAAATATAAATCTTACAGGAGGGTGCTGCGCTAAGGGTCTTCGATTTGTGGCCTGACGTCCGCGATATGACTTGCAGCGTATCCTCTCCTGCGACCACCAGGACGGTGAATACCTTGATAGGTGTGCTATTCGGCGAACGGACCATTGTAGAAGAGTCTTGAGAAGTCGCCGAAATTGGAACAAGCTTGACGCCTTAGTGAGTACTTGACAGTACCTGCAATGTGTCCGAAGACATGTTTGAGGGTGATGGTTCGGTCTAGCCGAAGACTTACCCTACATCAATGTTCCCCCACCGCTGCCCATGGAATTTTAAGTGCAAAGTTATGCACCCTTGGCACGTATTGTGCGGGGAATAGGGCCATGTGGTGGGGGGCAAATCCCTATTTATTGGGAGGGGAAGCTTCTGGGATTTCGGTTTGAGACCGAGCTCGCTTCCCAGTCTTAGATGCCTTGACGGCGGACGTCGGCGTCTGCCAATCATCGGTGTAATGGAATTCGGCCGCCAGTGCCAACGCATGTTCCTCAGTTCGGAGGGACCGCTCTGTATTGCCATTGACAGTGATGACCCCTCGGGGGCCAGGCATTTTGAGCTTTAGGTATGCGTAGTGCGGAACGGCGTTAAAACGGGCGAACGCCGTACGGCCGAGCAGGGCGTGATAGCCGCTGCGGAATGGTACGATGTCGAAGATCAAGTCCTCACTTCGGAAGTTGTCGGGCGAGCCGAACACAACTTCCAGGCTTATAGAGCCTATACACCGGGCTTCAATGCCTGGGATCACTCCTTTAAAGGTAGTGTTACTGGGCTTGATCCTTGACGGATCTATGCCCATCTTTTTCACCGTATCTGAATAAATCAGATTGAGGCTACTTCCACCATCCATTAGAACCTTGGTTAGGTGGTACCCGTCTATGATCGGGTCGAGGACAAGTGCGGCCGAACCCCCATGACGGATACTGGTCGGATGGTCACGTCGATCAAAGGTGATCGGACGTGCCGACCATGGGTTATACTTCGGGGCTACAGGCTCTACGGCGTAGACATCCCGGAGGGCGCGTTTCCTTTCCTTTTTGGGTATATGAGTGGCGTAAATCATGTTTACCGTCTTCACTTCTGTGGGGAATTTCTTTTGACCGCCACATATCGGACCCCGAGGTTCATCCTCGTCCTCGCTGCGCGGGCTCTTGCCTTGGTCTTCGGTAGCGAGCTTGCCGGCCTGTTTGAAAACCCAACAGTTACGATTGGTGTGATTGGCGGGCTTCTCCTGAGTGCCATGTATCTGGCAAGGCCTCTCCAGAATCTTGTCTAGCGGGGTAGGTCCGTCTTGCTTGCCTTTAGGAGGCTTCTTCCGCTGCCCAGAACGGTTGTTGCGGAATCCGGCATTTACAGCCGTGTCATCGGCATCACTGTTATTATGCCGGCGCTTGTTTTTGTTGCGCTTTGGTTTCCCGTTTCCATCCCGTACTTCAGAGGTTCCGGGGTCTTCGGGGTTATGGCTGCGTCGAGCCAGCCAATTATCCTCGCCCGCGCAAAAGCGGGTCATGAGTGATGTGAGGGCGGACATTGTCCTGGGTTTGTCTTGGCCGAGCTGTCGAGCTAGCCATTCATCCCGAATATTATGCCTGAAAGAGGCTATAGCTTCGGCGTCGGGGCAGTCTACGATCTGGTTTTTCTTAGTCAGGAAACGATTCCAGAATAGCCTCGCAGACTCTCCAGGTTTTTGAACGACGTTACTTAGATCGGAGGAGTCCGGTGGCCGGACATAAGTGCCCTGGAAATTAGATCGGAATGCCTCTTCTAGGTCCTCCCAACATCCAATGGAGTTTTCGGGGAGGCTATTTAGCCAGTGCCGAGCTGGCCCCTTGAGCTTTAGGGGCAGGTATTTGATGGCGTGGAGGTCATCTCCTCGTGCCATGTGGATGTGGAGGAGGAAATCCTCAATCCATACGGTTGGGTCAGTTGTCCCGTCGTATTGCTCTATGTTTACTGGTTTAAACCCTTCGGGGAACTGATGCCGCATTACCTCATCGGTAAAGCACAGTGGGTGTGCGGCGCCTCTAACCCGAGCTATAGTGTGCCGATGATCGGCGGCTACCCTAGCTCGGTTTTGTTCCCGATCTTCATTGTGGTCGAACAGAGACCGGTACCCTTCCCGTCTGTCGGGTGAGTATCTTCGGGAGCCGTAGATGGATCGCGTACGGCCTGCTCTATAGTCCAGGTCATGGCGTAGGTCGAACCTGTCATCGGGCTCTAGCGGCCCCTTTCCATGTCTACGGGGTATCGTCGGCCTATAGCCGGTATCGTCAGCCGTCCGATCTCGTCCTCGAGGAGGGCGATCTGGCTTGTCGTATGGAGTATGTTCGGGAGACGGCGTATTAGAGAGCTCGTCATCGAACTGTGGCAGCAGCCGTCGGCGCGGGTAGCTCTTTGCTTGGACCGATAGACCGGCGCCGAACTCCTCCTCCGCTGAAAGGACTCGTGTCCATCGGTGATTGAGGTCGTCTTGTTCGGCTTTGAGCTGTCGCTCCTTTGCTCCCAGGCTGCGAGCTGTGGATATCAGCTGTTGTCTGAACAATTCCTGATTTGCAGGATCGTTGGGGATGGCCAAATCACCGGCGTCCGCATTATCCTCCCCCTCGATAGAGCGGAGGTAGTCGTCGTCCAGAGAATCATCTGGATCATTGGGGCTGCGGTGGTCGTCGGGATCCTCCTGACCCTCCAACGGGTTACCGGGGGTTTCGGGGCGACCGATGTCATCTGGAGTATCGTCGTTACCCGTGCCCTCATTGGGCTTGCGCCCCTTTTTCCCTTTGGACCGTTTATGCGGTTTCCGGCGCCTTGACGGCGCTTCGTCCGATTTATCGCCATTGCTTTTTGGAGTGTCCACCATGTATACGTCGTATGTGGAGGTGGCCGTCCACTGTCCGGTTTTGGCAGGGGCGGGGGAGTGATCTTCCTCGTCCATGTAACCTGCCTCCTCGGAAACGTAATCTAGCATGTCGGTTAAGTCCTCGACAGTGGCTATCAAGTGGGTGGTGGGTGGGAGGAAAAATCCGTCCCGACCCGTCTGAAGACCGATCTGAGAGCAGATCGGGGTTGGGTCATCGTAGATTTTCATCGACGAGATCCGATCTAGAGCTTCATCGAGTACCGAGAGCTCGATCGGACCGGTCTGCCTAGAGCTTCCGGAGTCAACCTCCGATGCATCCGTGCAGGGAGTGTGTTCGGCAAGAACGGGTGTTCGGCTATCAGGCACTATGGCCTGATCCGAACTTAAGATCGGGCCTCCACCGGGGCAGATCCCATAGGCGGGGCTAGAAGACGAGTCCGAGGTTAAAGACTCAAGGTCCTCGGGCATGGCAGGCGAGACTGCAAGCCCGGTTAGTGATAGATCGCCGCGGGAGTCTACGGAGAACTCTAAGTTCCCGAATCTGACTTCCTGATCAGGGGCGAAACTTTCGACGCGGCCAAGGCGGCCGGTCGGGTCGGCGTGCGGCACTATGCTGCCGAAAGCGAAGATCTGTCCAGGGACGAAAGTCCCTGTGTTGCGGACCTCTTCGTTGACGACTAGGCGAGCCATCGATTCCTTCTGGCGATCACAGTGGAACTCTCAATGAAAGCACCAATGTCGGTGTCAAAACCGGCGGATCTCGGGTAGGGGGTCCCGAACTATGATGCTTGGATCGATGGTAACAGGAGACGAAGGAGACAAGGTTTTACCCAGGTTCGGGCCCTCCTATGGAGGTAATACCCTACGTCCTGCTTGATTATATTGATTGTATAGAGATTACAGAGTGATCTACCATGAGATCGTATGACTAAAACCCTAGATGAGTTCTCCCTCCTGATGATCTAAAACCCTCCGGCTTATATAGACGCCGGAGGTGCCTAGGGTTTACACATGGTCGGTTACACGTCGAGGGGATAAACATGCCTATTCTACTTAAAACGTGGAGCACACGCCTTCCTTCTAGAAACTTCCCTTCTGGAGTCCGGTCCTTCGAGTGATCCAGTGTCCGGCGAACGGCCCATACAGCCCGGCCCATAGTAGATAGGCCGGCTCCCCGAGGACCCCCTAGTCCAGGACTCCCTCACCCAGCCAAATTTCAAATGATGATACAGAACCAAGAGCCATTCACCATATCCATGCATTTCCATTCATGCGGAGGTCTGGACAAAGTGGTGTGAAAGCCTTCAGCGACATATCTTTACTAAGGGAGACAACAACAGATGAAAGTTTTTTTCGAAGTAAGAAACACTTAAAAAGTCCATTATCAGAGCATCAGATTTTGATTCGAAAGAGCACCTCAAAATTGCAATCGATGAATTTCATATCAATATTAATTTGGAAGTGAAATACGGGACAAGCAGTCAATCTAATCTGGTAGCAAAATGTATTGATGAGAGTTGCATGTGGAGGTTGTATGCCACACAAACAAAAATTTGTTCATGTTGGCAAATAAGGAAGTGTCCTTATTCTCACTTGTCGTGCACCCGCTAATAGAACTGACCATTCTCAGTTACCAGCCTCTATCATTGCAGATGTGATTCGTGAATCACTAAAGGATGACCTGGAGTTAAGTATAAAAAATGTGTGGGCATTGGTCAGACAACGTTATAGGAATGTGAATCCATCATACAATAAGTTGTCGCGTGGAAGAGAGAAGGCCATAGCACAACTTTTTGGTAGTTGGGAAGGATCATACAATCTTCTCATTCCCTTCCTCGAGGCTATTAGAGTTAAAAATCCAGGTACAAAGTACGTTCTTCTATCGAAACCTATGACAGAAGAAGGGCATAGAGAATTTCGATGTGTCGCCTGGGCATTTGGACCTTGCATTGAAGCAGTTCCCCACCTTCGGCCAGTGATAAGTGTGGATGTTGCATTTCTATCGGGAAGGTACAAAGGGAGGTTGCTAATGGCTTGTGGATATCATGCTAATAACAAGTTAATACCTCTTGCGTTTGCCATTGTGGAGAAAGAGGACGCAACAAACTGGAGTTGGTTCATGAGATGGCTACGGAGGGAGGTAATTGGTATTGGGAAGTTCATGTGTGTGATTTAAGACCGCCACAAAGCAATCAAATGGATGTTTAAGCAGCCACACATTGGTTGGAATGAGGATGGTGGTGAGTGTGTGCATAGATTTTGCTCTCAACATGTCGCAGAGAACCTATAGAAAGCTTATCGAGATGATGACATTTTGAAAATATTCAAGTGGGCAGTTAAGAAAAAGAAACCTCGTAAGTTTGATGAGGGCATGTCATCTATTGCACATACCTGTCCCGATGCAATAACATATCTGAGAAAGGTTGGTAAGTATTTGCAGGAAGACAAAAATGAGCAAGAAAAGCCGGAAAAAGTATTTCAATGCATGGACGGGGGGTACCGCTGGGGAATCATGACAAGCAATGGGTCTGAGTCCTTAAACAATGTTTTTAGGCTTTCCCGCAGGCTACCAGTGGCAGCAATTGTGGAGGAGACCTTTTCAAAGTGCCTGAGTGGTTTGTTGAAAGAAGGCAAAGTGCCCTTAACTTGGTTGATGGAGGCAAGCAATGGTCCGAACGGGTGGATAAACTTTTGGTGAAAAGGGGCGACAAGGCAGCACATATGCAGGTTATTTCATATGGTGATGAAGTTGGAATATTTGAGGTCAAGGTTGATAATGAGAGGGTTCCATTACGCCATGGAGATCATGTTGTTTTTATTCATAAAGACTTCAAGTACAAGGTCTCTTTGCAACCAAATACTGCTCCATGTTGTGACTGCCTAAAGCCAAACCTAACCGGTGTGCCATGTGCCCACGTGCTTGCTGTTTGCAAGTATAGGAATCTGAATGAAAATCAAATAGTTCATTCATTTTACTCTTCTCAGATGCTTGCAAACACTTGGGCTGGACAATTTCATCCTTATGGAAACCAAAATGAGTGGCCACCATATAGTGGCCCGACTATTGTTCCTGATGAGAATTTAGTTAATCTTGGGCATCGTAAGCACAAGAGAATTCTGATGTACATGGATGAGATGCAAGGAAGACGAATGGGGCACCAGGCCCGACGCTCCACAACTGACAATAATCAGACAGGTACATAGCTACTGTTGTACTAGTGATTTATATGTAAAATTATTTGCATTTGATTTTACTTTCGTGTCTTCGCTTTAGGCTCATCGTCTGAACAAGGACTAACCACATCATCTAATCGAGGAAAGAGATCGAGTGAAGGCAAGAGCACATCATCCAGAGCAAAAAGGTTCAGTCAAGGGAAGAGCACATCTTGTAAAGCAAATACGTTGAGTCAACAGAAGCGCACATAAGCTCCTAACTATAGACCATTTTCCATTTTGATGTACCCAATTTATTTCGTTTGTTTTCTGTAATGTGGTGACATGTGAACTCGATATACAACCAGATTTTTTAGTGCATTGCTATAATTATAGGTAATATTAAACACCGGTACTATTGCAATAATTTATCCATGCTTTAATACGGCCAGTAATCAGGTTACCGTGGCAACAACTGAAACAGATGTACTACGACAGGACAAGTAAACTTAAGATGAAATCCTGGATTGCATTAAATCAGGACTCCCACTTCCCAGTTCATATAACATAGCCTGGAACGTCTACAACCTTGTATGCCATAGAAAAGAAATAGAAAAACAAATCTGGCTGCACTATGTTGTCGCATTCGGATTTCTTAATCGCAGCGAACTCCTTGACTGATATCTAGAACCGTGAACCGATGTCACCTGACCCACATCTTCTGTTGTCGTTCCTCCATCTCCCATTGCACCCCCACCCATAAGGTATGTTGTAAAACCTCTCCCGGAGTATATCCAGTCAGTAAATACATCACAGTTGCTCTGTTTTGGAGGTCTTGGTGGGTGAGCAATATCTGAAACCTCATCATCAGATGAAATATCTTCGATGTTCAGTGGTAACCTAGCCTCAGCAAGCATGCTTTGCAACCTAGTCTCCAAGTTGAGATCCATCAAATTTCCTACACAGGACCTAAGTACAGATTTTCCTATCTTCTTGCAACCACGAGTAGTAGCACATTTGATTCCCCATGCAGCATTCTTTATCTCACGTAAACCCTGCAATTGACAAAACAAATATTAAATCAAGAGACCGTGACTTTAACGCAAAGAATACAGTGAAAGTTTTGCACACTTACAATGCAAGCCAGTGGCGGTCCGCTAGGCATGTAGCCAGTCCATTTGATGCTATCTCGAGGATATGGGATAGGATTATCGAGTCCTCCTAAGCATTGGGAATCAAAGAATACAATACACATACCGTTTTGTTGTAACCAATGTCTGTAATCAGGTAAACTAGCTACATCGAAGGAAATATCCTCGGGCACTATTGTTGCTTGAACTCGGTTATATTCTTGAACATAGTTGACATGGATTTCTTCCCAATTAAGTGATTTCCCTGCAGAATGCTTAATTTTTCGCAATTTGCGAACCTCTACCTCATCACGTGGAGGACATGGTGGAATTGTCTGTCTTAACCCAAATTGCCGCATCACCTTGTCTGGATAATGAAACTCTACAATCCAAAAATGCATTAGTGGCAATCTAGCAAACCACCAATCAGCATCATCAAGAACTTGTACAGGCATATCATTCAGAAGGTCATCATACGGCTGCCATTTAACTGCACCTTCCCGAATCAAATAATTCTGATTACGATAATATTGGGTACCAGCATTATGTGGGACATTAAATTCATGTGCAGCACACCACTTTGCTCCAAAAACTGGGTTATAATCCAAGTCTTCTTCTTCATCATCATCTTGTTCATGTTCCTCCTCGTGTTTGGGCTTCTCAAAAAGTTTTTTAGGGCGACCAAGTGGCAAATGGGACCAAGACCATAACTGTAGCAGCAACAAAGGCCCTGCAATTTCTAATTTCGCCTTCTCAGCACCCATGCTCAACTATCTATATAACATAGCAAGAGCAGCTGCTCCTCAATTATACTCTGTTCGCCGCCCTATGTTCTGCATAAACTGGAGATACATAGCTGGCACTCCATCTCCGGATGTGTCGGTGAACACCATGCAACCAAGTATTTCTAGAACAATTGCTCGAGCATGCCAATTAATCTCTCGGTCCAATGGATTATCTGGCATCACATGGAAGCGTTCACGGAGTTTACCCAGATTTAAAGAGTATTGTGAATTCTTCACATTAATATTCTCATCGCCTTTTTTCCTTGTCTTTTACTTCATGTGTTGTTCATATACATGAATCCCAAGCGACCTCTCAATTAACTCAGACCATGATGCATCGGCTTTGCCAATAAGCGGTTTACCACGGATAGGCAACCCCCACAAACAACTCACATCTTGCAGTGTAACTGTCATTTCACCTACAGGTAAGTGAAAACTATTTGTCTCAGGACGCCAACGCTCGACCAATGCCGATATCAAATATTTGTCGACATTAATTTTCTTCATCTTTGCAATCTGGTAAAAACCCAGGTTCTCTAAGGCCGAGCTACACAAAGGATCAAATGGGATGCCAACACGGTGACACCGCACATTCAAGCAATTGTCAGGCTGCATCAAGATATAAAATAATTAGTCTCAAGTCAACCACTAATCTAACAGACCAGATGCAAATTTATAGGATGCTCACATCTTCCCAAGCTTTTGATATTTTGTGCTGGCTGTGAGGCATCCATAACAAATCACTGAAACGCCCAGCTGTATCCATTGCCAGTAATGTTTCCTTCTGCCAAATTAGATGAGAAACAGGCTTAAATCTAATTCTGGATTCATAACACAATGTTTGCTTCTGTCAAATTGGATGATAAATCGACCTAAATCAAATTTAAGTATTCATATCAGACCACCACAACTCAAGGATTATCAAAAACACTGAACCATTAGTTAAATTGTGAATTAATCAGCTCCAAAGGGTTTCAATCAACTCCAAGTGTTAATTATTTAGCTCACGCTTGTTTACTTGCTACCAAATTCGCATGACAGACACTGATTAGGACAGGGGGGAGGGTGGAGAGAGAGGGCTCACGATGATGTGGTCGTACTCAGCGTCGCCGGACGCAACGGCGAGCGTGGACGGGGAGGAGGTGCGCAGGCCGCCCTGGTGGGGAGGATACAGCGGACGAGGCAAGATTCCCCGCTCGCCGGAGCCGGCCTCACCGGCCACCGGAGCCATGCGCCGCCCCTCCGCGCCCGCAAGAGCTCCTCCCCGCCGCCGCCTCGCGTCGTCCGACCCCGCCTTCAGGCGGCCGTGGACGTCCGCGCTGCAGGAGCTGCGGCCCTGCCGGCTTGCGCCGCGGCCTGTCCCCGTCAAGTCCGGCCGCCGCCGGTTGCTCCGGCCCATCGCCTCGCTCCCACGCCGCCGGACGCCCCGGATCCGGCCCCCGACGCCCGTCCCCGCGTCCGTTGCCTTCCCCCTCCGGCGAGCCGCGCCGCCACGGCGAGCCCGCCGCCGCTGCTTCCGATCCCGCTCCCGTTAACCAGCCGAGTGGGCCCCGTGGGCCGCGCCAAGGCCCAGGGCCCAGTCCGACCGGCCCATGTAGCCCGCTGGTGAGCTCCTGTTAAACCCCGCACGTTCATCGTTTAAGCTGTTGTGGCGAACGAATTATTTTGGCTAATGTGTGAACTGTTCGCTAGTTATGCTATCTGATGAACGTTGCTAAAAACGACCAAGTCTGAAACTGCATGTTTTACAACATCATTGCAATTTGTGTGCCTCGTATCTAGTGAACCGTGCATCGGATTGTGAAGTGTTATATATGAAAAATTATCTACGTTTCGTTCTCTACATGTTAGAATCATTTGCATGCATTATAGGAATCATCTAAGTGGTCTAATCTGTGATACAAAAGTGCATACCGTCGTAGTTGCCAACCTGTTATTTTGTTCAATCTTGTGTGATGATTGCAATTAAACCGTAGCTCCTTTGCATGTGGTGTCTTCACGAGTATTGCTCTATGTGATGTATACTTTCATGCCATGCCTCTGGTTTCTATGTCAAAGATCATCATCATGTTTATTTGTTGCTCTCAAGTAGCCATCGCGATAAAACTGAAACTGTTAACGTAGAGTTCCATTTTGCGGTGCTCGTATTAAGCAATACATGCCTCCTTGTGGTTAAGTCTTTGGAGTGTGTTGTAGTATGCCATGTATACTTATTGTTGATAGGTTTGCCATGCCATGAATCTTGTGTTTAGCTGTAGATTTCATCATGAGAATAAGCTTATTCAATGTTGCTGATTTGAGATGCGGAAATAATTCTAAGTCTGAAACTGTTATTTTGTTGCCATGTTGTCATGTGATTTGCTATTGATCTAGGAGTCTTTTGTGGTTGCTCCCAAGGAGTCTTTTGTTAAGCATGTTGATGTCTACCAGGCTGTGGCTTTTGATGCCATGTATAAGATTTGCATCATAGTAATATTCTTTGTCCAATATGTCAATCTGTTAAAAACTGCTGCTTATGTCTAGTCTAATTTTCACAAAGTCTGAGAATCTGTTTTCTTCATAATTCCAAGTTGTGTTGATACTAGCCATGATTCCATGCATAATTAGACCTTGCCACCATGATATGATTTGTAGTGCATCATGCCCTCTACCATGCTGTAGATTTTCATGCCATAATATGCCCTGTAGCATATAGTTTTATTGCTGTCAATATGCCTTCGTAAAAATCTCCTATGCTAAAACCTGTTATTTTTACTAAGTCATAATCTGCTATATTTTGTTGCCATGTTGTGAGCTTCCTACCATGTGATCCATGACTCTTTTGAGTGTAAAATGTGAAGATGAAATGAAGTGTGTGTTATATGCTACTGCCCCATGCTTAGTTTGTGCATTTTAGAATCTTGTAGCTTGTTGTTTTCATGCGTGCAATGTGCCATGTTGCTATTTTGGACAGATTTGCACTAAAACTTGTGTTGGTTGTTCTGGTTGACCCGTAGCTCCGTTTTGGTCATGCCATATATGAATCTTGCTTAGATTTTCATGTAGTATCATAATATCTTGCTGCATTCATGATTTGAAATGTTTATGGTTGTCATTTTCATGCATTTTGCATTCATGTCATGTTCGTCTTGTGAAGGTCATATCTTTTAGACCGTAGCTCCGTTTGAGATGTTCCATATATGTAAATCGACTAGAATGACGCACTACTAGGAAAACGGCTATAGCTAATATGGACATTAATGGCGCACCATGTATGTGGTGCGCCACTGCTATATAGCAGTGGCGCACCAGATATGGGTGCGCCATTAATGGCCATATTACTAATGGCGCACCTGGTGTGTGGTGCGCCATTACTAGTTTTGTCCTGGCCCCACACCCCTCCCCAGACTTAGCAGTGGCGCACCAGGGGAAAGTGCGCCATTACTAGTTTTAACTAGTAATGGCGCACCACACCCACGGTGCGCCACTACTAAGTTTGTCCTGGCCCCACACCCCTCCCCAGACTTAGCAGTGGCGCACCAAGGGAAAGTGCGCCATTACTAGTTTTAACTAGTAATGGCGCACCACACCCACGGTGCGCCACTACTAACAATTTTTTTTTCAAAACTAGTAATGGCGCACCACACACCAGGTGCGCCATTAGTAACCCTAGTTACTAGTGGCGCATTCTTAGGAGGTGCGCCATTGGTAACCTGAGATCAGCTAGATATTTTTGACAGACCTACCACACTCACTTTCCCCACTTCATTCTCTCCACCTCTACCAAGCTTGGTCTCGGCTGCCTCCTCCTCCTCACCTCATTTGCACCATAGATTCACCAAATTAAGTGGTTAAATTTCCTTTTTTTGATAGGTAAGTAAGGGGAAAGCTTTCTTTATGTTCTAGATCTACTTTTTTCTCCCACCAACGTACACACTTTTTATGGCCTAGATCTACACTTTTCTCATTGAGCTAGATCTACATATGTTTGTGGTGTTGCATATGTTTGTGTTTGCAGGTACTGGTATTTGAAATGCGATAGTTGCCAATATTTTGCCGGAATGTTGATTCATTTCCGTTTCGGCGAGAATTTGGCACTATGCATTCTTTTTTGTCCTATTTTTAGGCAAAGTCATGCCAAAAAAAATTTTGGTTCTAAAATATCGTTTTGCTCTACCCCGCAGGCGACCATGGTCCGCACGATGACCGAAGGCATCGTGAATAGGTTTCTGAGCTCCGCGAAGGCCGAGATGCTTCAAAAGAACAAGACGGAGATAAGATGTCCGTGTCGAAGATGCAAGCTGAAGAGCCTTATGGACCCGGATTCCAGACAGGTGCGGGACCACCTGCTCGTGCGTGGTTTCATGGATGGCTATCGGTGGCAAGGTGATGAAGATGATTATGAAGTCGTCCATGGGGGCCGGGCAAGAAATAAGGAAGGGCAGCAAGACAATAGCGGCGAGGGCGGGCGAGAAGACGAAGAATCTCCAGGACATGATCACGAAGTAGATGCAGGACACAGTCATCATGTAGAAGATGCCGGACATGATGATGAGGAAGATCAAGACGAAGGGCATGATCATGAAGATGAAGATGCCGGAGCAGACGACGATGGACCATCGATGGGCTGGGTGCAGGACCCTCATATTCAATCGTTCTTTTCGATTTCTTAGATTTCGATCGTTCTTTTCTTTTTCTAACATTCCGTGTTTTGTGCAGTGACACACATTGCACATTCATCCTCTTAAGCCCGAAATATTCCATGGCCACGTATTTCGACTCGGACCGTCAGTCGAACAAAGACTACGCAAATATCAAGAAAGTTCTTGATGATGCTCTCCCCGGCTACGCCAAATCTGGAGGCACCTTCAGGAGGCCAGTTTGTAGGTACGGCAAGCACGTGTTCACCCACGTAACGACGTTCCCCTGCGTCAAGCAGCCGCCTGGCAGTCAGAAGGATGCCTACTATGGCCTCCATCACATGCGGGCGATCGTACGGGACCAGCATCAGCTTATGCTACCAAATAATCTCAAAGAATGGGCCGCACGCTTGTCGGCAATCCAGGACACCGACATCAGACAAGAATTCTTTCGCATCCAGTCGGAGTTTGCGGAAATCATCTATCAAGATGTCCTTCGTACCTCGGGGCAGTTCTACCTCAACTATCAACCGTCCAACAGTGAAATAGAAACAACGCTAAAAATGCAGGCTGACAACGACCGCACATTCATGACCATCACGAAAGACGGCGGCTTCATCCACGCTCCGGTCCCTGAGTCGAGTCGAAAGTATTGATGCTATGTAGTTCTGAAATATCGATTAGCTCATGTTGTAATTAAACTTTAATGAACTTGTATGTCTCTTTAGTTTGGACAGTCGTTCAACTTATATGTAATCGATGCTATTTATTAGTAGGACCATGAATCGTGCTATTAATGTGTTGCTTTTCTCTTCCGATCCTTTTGTTGCATACTTATATATTGCTTATATATTATCTGTGAATTGCTACTAACGTTTTGTTTGTCTAGTGCATAGAGATGCCGTCGTATGTCGTGTACAAGGATGAGGTTCCCGGAGTCTACGACGACTGGGAGGAGTGTCGGAAACAGGTTCACCATTTCAGCGGTAACAGTTACAAAGGGTACACCACTAGGGCGGAGGCGGAAGCTAGATACGCGCGCTATCTAGCGGGAGAGAGGAGGGAGCGGAGGAGGAACCGGATGAAGACCAGTTTCATCGCGATGATGCTCATCGTGACCGCAGCTCTCTTCTATGTGATGGTAGTTTAGATGATCGATATCGACTTTGTAATGTGACGACAAACTCGCTACTCGCGGTCTCGAGACCTAAACTTCGCTAATGTTTGAAGTTTGTTCACTATTTCGAATTCGAAGACTAATATGATGAATTGTATATATTATGTGATGTTTATACTTGACTAATTGTGGTGCTGTATTGTACTATATATTCTGTGCATATTTTTCTGTTCTGTATATTGTATTTTGTAACCTGTGCAAATACCAGAAAATCAAAAAAAATATTTCCTAATATTCATAGTAGTGGCGCACCATATTGAACATTAGTGGCGCACCAAGCCTAAATACTAGTGGCGCATTATGGGGCATAGTAATGGCGCACTTGGGGGCATAGGTGAAGGTATATATGGCCCCCTAGGAGGCATAGTAATAGCGCACTATGTGGTGCGCCACTATTATCTGGGATACTAATGGCGCACCAGTGATGCGCCATTAGTATTTGTTACTAGTGGCGTGATAATAGTGGCGCACCTATAGTGCGCCATTAATAGTCAAAATAGGTGCGCCACTAACACCCTTTTTTCTATTAGTGACGTGTAGAATTGCATGGTCTACTTTATTTTCCTGTTTAATAAATATAAAACATGATTAGTTCAGATCTGGATCAATTTCGAAATTAACACATGAGGTCGTTCCGGAAACGCTATAGGTTGTTTCCGACCTCATTTAAGATGCCTAGATAGTGTAGTTTCATTATGCTTCACCTCTTGCCATGTTTAATAACATTTAATATTGCCGTGTACCTAACGCGAGTGAACTAAATAATTCGAATGTGGAGTTTCGTCAATATGCAACTCGTTGCATATTGAGCTTCACTTAATGTGTAGGAATTGATTGTTGTGCTTTGTCATGTCATGCATAACATGCATCATCCTTGTTGCGCATCATATCATGAATATGTTATGGTGTTTTTCATGTGTTGATTGTGTTCCCGATTTGCCTCTTCTCGATAGAGTTCCGAAACCGCTTCGGAGTGTGAGGGTTCATTCGACTACGTCCCGTTCATCTACTTCACGGATCGCCTGCTTCACGGATTCGTTCTTCTTCCAAGAGGGATCTCAGGCAAGATGATCATTTCCCTGGATACCATTACTATCATTGCCATGCTAGATGTCTCGTTTCTATCGCTGTCTCGCTACCTACCACTTGTTGTCTAGCCTCCCAAATTGCCATGAAAAGCCTCTAACCCCTCCACATCCCAGCAAAACATTGTTTGGCTATGTTACCGCTTGCTCAGCCTTTCTTATAGCATTGCTAGTTGCAGGTGCAATTGTCTCCATGTGCCAACATGGATGTTTTTGAGCTATCACAATATTATTGCTATTTAATTTAATGCAGATATATACTTGGTAAAAGGTGGAAGGGTCGGCCTTTTGCTTGGTGTTTTGTTCCACTTTTGCTGCCCTAGTTACTTGTGTACCGGTGTTATGTTCCATAATTGGGCGCTCCTAACATGCTCGAGGTTGTTATGGGAACCCCTTGACTTTTGTTTTAGGATAAAACTTTTCTGGCAAGGCCCAACTTTGGTACTACATTTGCCCAACATAATAATATTGAACACCGTTACTAAAGCATAGGGCGTCATGAACCCGAGGAGTTAATTCAACATAATACAGGGAGGGCCAGTGCTGATGGTGCTGGTCCAAAATAGAGTCGTGTGCGGGGCCAACCCGGGGCAACTCGGGAGATGTCTATCAGGCCACTGTACGCTGCGCTCATCCGGTTGTGCCCTGAGAACGAGATACGCGGCTCCAATCGGGATTGTCGGCATGTCGGGCGGCCTTGCTGGATTTGTTTTACCTTTCTCGAACGTTTTGTGCGAGGAATTCCGAGAATACTTCGGGCTATCTCGAGGTTGCGGTTTTCCAACGGAATTTCCTAGGAAATCACGGGACTCGTGGTCGAGGTTATTTCCGCGGCGTGTGTTTAGTTTGTGATGGATGAGTTGGAGCACCCCTGCAGGGTTAAATCTTTCGGGAAGCCGTGCTCGCGGTTAAGTGGCAACTTGGAAACTTTGTTTAACACCGGTCATAGCAAACTTGAAGTAAACTCAAATAAAATACACCAACCGTGTGCGTAACCATGATTGTCTCTTCTCGTGATTTCTGAACCGAGAGAGAACACGGTGGGGTTATGTTTGTTCGTAAGTAGGTGTTCAGGATCTCTTAGAGATCATTACTAGTTCACGACCGTTTATGCGACAATCATCCCCCTTTATTCTTGTACTCGTAAGTTAGCCACTCAAATAAATGCTTAGTGCTTGCTGCAACTTCACCACTTAATCATACCTCACTCATTAAGTTTTAATAGTCTTGATACCCTTGGAAATGAGATTGCTGAGTCCCTATGGCTCACACATTACTACAACAACAGTTGCAGGTACAGGTAATGCGATGATTTGACGTGAGCGCGATGCTTGTTTTGATTTGGAGTTCTTCTTCTTTTTCTTCATCGATCTAGGATGGGTTCCAGGCGGCAGCCTGGGATAGCAAGGATGGATGTCATTTTATCGTTTGTTTTCGTCCGTAGTCGTACCCTGCTCTTCTGTATGATGTTTGGATATGTTGTTGAATTGATGTGATATTGTTGTAGCTTGTGGCGAGTGTAAGCCAATTTCATATACTCATCTCTTCTTTACATGTACTTATAATGATATCCATTCTTGCGAAACGATGAGATGCGCTTCTATCCCGGTCGAGGCCCTCATGCAAAAATAAGGATAGGATCACATCTTGGGCATTACAAGTTGGCCGTGGCGGTGGTGGTGTGAGGGATTCGAGAGTGGGATTAGTGGCGAGCGGAGGGCGGCGAGAGATGCTGCAGGACCACCATTACAAGCCGAGGGATAGCGGCGGCGCCGCCAATCTGTTGCGGCGAGGAGCGAACAGAGGTTTGGGACGGCCACTTCACGAGGATTTGGGCTGGGCCGTAACGAAACCAGGGACGCTGCTAACAATAGCGTTCTCACCTGGATGTGGTTAGTAACAGCGGCCGTCCCTGGACGCCATTAAAGACCGCATCCTTCCTATTTCCAAAATTTCCACCGGTCGTTTACCAGTTCGGTAATTACAAATTATCATCTATTATTAATAAAAAAATCGGCTTGACTTACACGAGCCAAGGGTGTGTCCTTCACCCCACTCTCCCTCCTAGCCGACGCCAGGCCCGAGCGATGGTGGCTGCATCTCGCTTTGGGTGCAACCTGGGCGTCTGCACGTGGAAGGTCGAACGAGGGGCTGTGCAGAGGAAAAAATATTGACATTGCGTACTTGGTGAAGAGTGGTAGTTGGGAGCCGCTTGACATAGCGTGTCAAAAAAAAATTAGGAGGTTGAGTATGGCAAAACTCTTGCAAAATGTGGTAATTCCTGTCAAAAAATTTAAACTATGGGACTTTTTCCGAAAAGAAGGGTAACCCCATCAAACTATGGGATAAAAACTACTTCCTATGTCCCATAATATAAGAGTGTTTTTTACACTGGTGTGTAGTGCGAAAAACGCTCTTATATTATGAGACGGAGGGAGTACAATTTACTACCTTTAAAATTATCTGTCTCATTTAAGTGGGCATTGCCAAAATATTAGAGAATTATGCTAGATCTATGATAACGTTTGAGAAGTTTGGAACAAGCTGAGAAATATAAATCTCTACAAGCTACACAAGACAAGGTATCAAGCATGTGTTGTTTTATAACTTGTGCGGTGTGTTGACCTTCGATGCGCTTTTAACAGTGCACTGTATTGATTCGATTCGTGTTGCGTAGCGTGAAGCAAGCAACCAAACTGGAAACAATCACACGACAGATACATGAATAAATAAACCTACTAATATGTAAAAGCACGACCAAAGAATGATTCCAGCAAATCGCTTCAGAGACAGTAATACACGCTCTAGTGATTGGTTCCCGGACATTTAGCACATGAATAAAGACGCAGGCAAAGATGAAGAGTGGATTCATCCTGGATCTTGTACTGTGCCAGTGTGAAGCCATCCTCCAGCTGACACCCGGCAAAGATGAGGCGTTGACTCGCCGGGTCAATACGGTCAACCTGCTCAATCTTCTCCTTGACACTGCGGATGGTATCTGAGCTCTGAACATTAAACGTCAAGTTCTTACCTTCCAAATTCTTGACGAAGATCTGCATCGGCCTGGGTCGATGGCAGACGATAAGGTCGAGAGTGGCTCCATTCTGGATGCTATAGTCCGCCAAAGTACGGTCGCCCTGTAAGGTAGGGTACGGGTGAATGCTGGATCTCCTCATTGTCTTGTGAAACACGAGGCGCTGCTGGGCTAGAGGGATACCGTACTGATCATTAATCTTTGCCTTGACATTGTCGATAGTATCTGAGCTCTCAACATAGATAGGGTTGTCTAACGCATTAATGTTGATTTTCATCCCTGCATGGAGGCGGTAATCATTAAGAGTAGATCCATCCTGGATGTTATAATCAGCGAAAGTACGAGTTTCGTCCAGTTGCTTCCTGTCGAAGATAAGGTGGTGTTCGAACCGAAACATTGCCTTCATAGCACCGATGGAATCTGATGGATGGACCTGTAAGGTCTTCATTCTGCCATTGAGGCTCCTCACAGAAATCTTAATCTGTCCGGGGAAGCGGGGTTCGGAATGAAGGGTAACCCCCATTTGGATGCCGTAGTCGGCCAAGGTGTGGCCGTCCTCCAGCTGCTTGCCAACAAATATGAGACATGGTTGGCATGGTTGAAAATTCTCCCTTTTTTAGAGGAAAGTTGAAAATCCTCCTTACACTAGTAGAAAACAGGGCTTTCGTCCTAGCCGGATCGGAGCAATAGTCCCGGTCGCGTTACGAACCGGGACAAATGCTAGTCCCGGTTCCAGCGGCTAGGACGCCGGACGGGGCTCGGCAGTCATCAGTCCCGGTTCAAAATGGACCTTTAGTCCCGGTTGGAGACACCAACCGAGACTAAAGTGTTATGAAAAAGTAAAACGGCTATAACTTTTGCATACGATGTCGAAAAAAAAACTTTAATATATCAAAATGTTCAGCACGAGAAACTGGTTTAATTACTAAAGGTCCTTTTTTAGTTTTTTTTTTGTTTTTGCTTTTTTTTGTACTTACAGCGAACTATTTAGAGTTTTTGAGCGAAATTTGTGTGAATCACTAGTTTGTGAATAACTTTACTTTGAAAATAGATTTTTGAGTGAATCTTTTTCATGATGTTTAATATTAGTGTGTTTTATCATTATATTCAATTTGATAATTTTTAGGTTATTTTAAATAGGTGTTTAAATCAAAAACAGATTCTGTTTAGCTCTTTCAGTTTTATAGCTTAAAAAATCAATAAATGCATGAAAAATAGCGAATGAAGTGGGAAAGGGTTAAAAATTTATGATGTGGCTTTTAATGGTGCATGTTGAATGCACAAAAAGTCTGGAGTTGAAATAAATTTAAAAAAATGAAATGCCTTTGTAACAGATGAGTTTTCGTCCGAAACGCAGATACTTCGAAAGAGATTGTCCAGTTTGTACACAAAGTGCATCCAGTTTTTGCCGTAACCATCTCAACTTTTTAGCACATGCTATGTGGATGAAATGATGATACCATGCCAAGTTTTAACCTTTTCAGAGTTCATTTGTAGTGCTTTTCAATTTCGGGTTCATTTAGCTCAAAAAAATTAATAAATGCATGAAAAATAGCGAATGAAGTGGGATAGGGTTGAAAATTGATGATGTGACTTTTAATGGTGCATGTTGAACACACAAAAAGTCTGGAGTTGAAATAAGTTTAAAAAAAATTAAATGCTTTTGTAACAGATGAGTTTTCGCCCAAAACCCTGATACTTCGAAAGGGATTGTCCTGTTTGTACACGAAGTGCATCCAGTTTTTGCCATAACCATCTCAACTTTTTAGCACATGCTATGTGGATGAAATGATGATACCATGCCAAGTTTTAACCTTTTCAGAGTTCATTTGTAGTGCTTTTCAATTTCGGGTTCATTTAGCTCAAAAAATTTAATAAATGCATGAAAAATAGCGAATGAAGTGGGATAGGGTTGAAAATTGATGATGTGGCTTTTAATGGTGCATGTTGAATGCACAAAAAGTCTAGAGTTGAAATAAGTTTAAAAAAATGAAATGCCTTTGTAACAGATGAGTTTTCGTCCGAAACCCTGATACTTCGAAAGGGATTGTCCAGTTTGTACACGAAGTGCATCCAGTTTTTGCCGTAACTCTTTCAACTTTTTAGCACATGCTATGTGGGTGAAATGATAATACCTTGCCAAGTTTCAACATTTTCAGAGTTCATTTGTAGTGCTTTTCAATTTAAGAGTCATTTAGCACAAAAAAATTAATAAATGCATGAAAAATAGCGAATGACGTGGGAAAGGGTTGAAAATTGATGATGTGGCTTTGAATGGTGCATGTTGAACGCACAAAAAGTCTGAAGTTGAAATAAGTTTAAAAAAAGTGTTATGAAAAAGTAAAACGGCTATAACTTTTGCATACGATGTCGAAAAAAAAGGTTTAATATATCAAAATGTTCAGCATGAGAAACCGGTTTCGATGGTAACCGCCATATAGGCTGTTTTGTAAATTTTTAGAATCCTCAAATTCCGAAAGGAAAAAAAGTTATCCTCAAATTTATTTATTTTTTGAATTTTTGGTCAAACTACTTATTCAATAAATATTAGTGTTACTAAATAATTATTGTTTTTTAGAATAATAGTTTCAAACTCAAATGGTGAAACGTCTGACATCATGCTGAAGGGCTTAAAAGGATTGATATGATACATATAACATAAATTAATTTAATAAGTAGTTTATTTTTTAAAACGTTTTTAATTCTTTTAGATTTTTGAAATTCGAAAAGAATAAAAATTCAGATTTTAAAAATTAATGTTATTTTTTAGAAAAATAAATGATGTCATATTTGGATTCCTCACCTTTTTCTGATAATAATGGATATATTATTTGTCGAATTGCGATTTACAGATTTAAAGATATTAATTGTGCCATATTAAATGAATAAATAGCAAAAAATGAATAAAATAATATTATTACTTATTTTATTTTCATTGAAATTCAATATTATTATTACTTATTTTATTTTAAACTTTTTATTATTTTGAATTTTTTTTTGTTTTTGAGAATTTTTGAATTTTTTGCCTTTTTTGAAGTTTTTTCGAGTTTTTAAATTAATCATTGTTGTTTGTTAATCATTGTTGTTTATTTTAATAATTGTTTGGAATTCAAAAAATTAAATCATGTGACATCAAGACCTAAGGGTTAATAGGATTGATAGCTTACTATTGTCAAGAAAACAACAAGTGCGCATACTTGAAAACTAGGGGAGATAGAACTCGAAAGTTAAGCGTGCTGGTGTTGGACCAGTGAGAGGATGGGTGACCGGCCGGGAAGTTAGACGATTTGGAATGAATGTTTCACGCCCGGTGAGGAGGGTGATCTCTACTCCTAATTGGGGAGTTGGTAGCTTCTGTTCCGGGTTTATTTTCGTCCGGTTTTTTGTCCCTCCTCCAACCACCACCCCTTCATATTGGTTTTTTCACCTTCCAATAAAAACTTTCCTAATCTTTCCAAGTTTCCTAATCAGTCATGTTACAAATGGCAGGAACCAATAATACGTTACCAAATAATGAAATCCAATTATGTGGCAATCAATTTTGAATCCTAACTTTCCTAACACATGGATCCTTTCTAACAATTAAATCTCTATTATTAAATGACAATTAATATGTTAGGAAAGTTAAGATTTAAAATTGATTGCCACGTAATCTTCCCTACTCCTAATGAAGTGCTCCAGTTGGTACGTCTTTTCATCGCTTCGTACCCCTCCATCGATAGGAACTCCCCCGTTCTCGCCCCCACCGATTTTTTTAACGATAGCCCATCCCCGGTCTGTTTTTTTTTCATCGAAGAGAACATCTAAAGAAACGACGGAAGAAAACTAGGGCCCTGCCTCGCTCTCCCCCTCCTTCGCTCAACAAGAGGATCGATTGGAAATCAAGATCGGATCCCGCCGCCGCTCCATGTCCCCCCGCATCTCCTTCCCTAGCCGCACCATGTGCCGATGCGCGGCCGCTGCCGCCGAGCGCCCGTTCATGTCGTCGGCCCTTAAGGCCCTTCGCCGTCTCGCCTTCGCCCCACACACTGCGGCCGTCTCGCCCTCGCTCCTGATCGCCATGTCACGGTCCTTCCTCGACGCCGTGAGCCGTAAAGAGGGAGGCGCCACCGTCATGTTGGACTCTAGTGCCGCGATCCATGAGGTCATGGCGCTCAACCCTCCCAGACTCTGCAACGCCGTTGCCAGCTGCCGCTTTGAGGCTGCTACCGAGTAGGTCGTCTTGATGCAGATGTTGCAGGTGCTGTTCATGTGCTTGTGTCCCTGAGCTTCCCGTCTGTCCCTCGTTTCCATTCGATTTCGGCCACCCGGGGGACTGCACAAACAGGGCCACATGGCGGAAGGCGACCCCATGGTCAGTTTCCCTCACATCCGACCTCCAACTCAAGCAAGCACGCGATGCAACTTCTCCATCTTAGTGATGTTTCGCATAGGTTTATCTGATTCTTGGTCGTCCGCACATCCTTCTTCTATCATTATTGTCTACAGGCAAGGAAGCATGGAGCCGAAAAAAAAAGGCAAGGAAGCACGGATTGGGTTGATTCGAGCCACCTCCTTGCCGACAGGGCCGAAGCTCGAGCCCAAAGACACCAATGTAAATCCCACAACTCGACCCTACACTGCAAATATGTGATTATGTTAAAAAAATGTGCTTGATTTGTTTGTCTAAACGTGGGCACTAATGTTTTTCCTCTCTGAAAATTGGTACAGGACATGAAGAGAGCCTTGATTCTCGTATGGTCTGGGAGCAGATTTGTTGTTTTGCTCGTCAGTTAATCAAACAAGGGAATACCTACAATATTAGTTCATTGCAGTACAGGTGATCTGGTGTCAGATTGTTCACCGAACGTGTCCTTACCACTTCTGCAGGTAATACCTGAGCAATTGTGTTTGTTGTCAGATTGTTTAACACATGGATTAACAAACGTATTTTGGCCTGCCGTGTTGTCTGATAGTTTCTGTTGTTGGAACAAAACAATCAGGGGCAATCTAGCTAATGCTTGGTATATTGAACAGAACATTATCATCTCGACCGTATTGGGGTTATCCATCTGGACTATGTAATGATTATGCTTTGCTAAAGAAAATGTGAATTTCATGCTAGGCTTTTCCCATGTAATGTGCCTGACATCAGCCAAAAAAAACATACCACTTCATTTTATGCGAGTCACACAACCGGCCAGTAACTACAATTAAACTAAAGACTACAGGACATTCCTCAGCAATTGATTTTCCTTTTCTTTGTTGCGTATTTTCATTTTAAGTTGATGAAGTGATGGATGTGTTTTTAATTTATATGTCATCTTCACCGTTCTAAAATATTCGTTGCTATAACTTACCTTCAAATTTGAGAAGCACGGGACGATCAGAATATCACATGCTATTTTTTCCTATGCACTCCTCTCCCTTTAATAATTGGCATACGCTAGCTGTTACTGTTACTTTCATGCCTATCATTTGTTAAGTTTTATAGACATTCGGATTAAGGATTTCGTGTTGAAATCTGAAGTTCATATTGATGATTGATGTTTAGTTTCTTTAAACTAAGTGCGCCAAGCTGTTTGTACTAGGACCATTATCCTGACGTGTGAGTTCCTTTTTTTCATGTGAGCAGAGAGTCTTTATCTTTTCAGTTAGAGATGATGTACACAGTCAAGGCATTTTGCAGGAAGCCAATGTACACTGGGTGAGGGACGGTACTGCAGCAGTGAACAATGAGGTTATGATGCATGAAGGCATGGAGAAGACAGCACGCTATGGTCCTCCTACAAACCCAACGGTGACTCCTGTAAGGTACGAGATTATTCTCCACTCCTGTGTCCTCCTACACACAGGGGTTTCTTTTGAACTGGTTGGGGAATCTCTACTTCCAATGAAGGAGTTGGTAGGTGGTATCGTCGCTTCGTATCCCACTCCCATCTATCACCCACGCAACAGTAAAAAGGGAAAACAACAACCCTAGCCTCCTTCCTTCTCCCACACGTACTCAAAGAAGGAAGGCAAATAACAAAGAAACGGAAACCCACCCACAGGAGTCAATCACCTTCCCCTCTCCCTTTCTCTTTCCTTTCCGAGGTTGTAGCCACCAATCTCCTCCCATGCTCCATTCTCTCTTGACTGGTGACGCATGATCCGTGGCCCCTCACCCACTATCTCGTATGGGAAGGATGACGGTGAGTCCTGGCGGCAGACGCGTGTGCATGCCGCTATGGTGGCTCGTAAGATTTCAATTGATTTCTTCTTCTGTTGTAAATCCTTCCGCCAGCACTGTGTTTCCGAGGTTTTTCGACACAATTTTTATTGTTGTTGTTTTCACTGGAAGAATTGCTTACAGGAACGCACCATCAGGCACCCTGCCACTGCAGGCATGAACACATGGTCCTAATTAGTTTATGCATGTATATCAATGAGAATTGGTGTTGACTTGAACCATCGGCACATTAGTGTTGTTTGCCTTGATCAAATGCTCACCCTAGACACCTGCTCGCTGAAGTGGTTACGCCGCATCTAGTCCTCCAGGTGTGGCGCCACCGCTGCCCCCGGCATCAGGTACATATCCACCACACGAATTAACTTAGATTGGTTTGTTCAGGAGAGTGCGTACTGGTATAGGAGTTTTTATGGTTGAATTTGAAGGTTGTTTTAAAGAGAAAGATTAGTAAATTATGTTGTTTTCTATTGAGAAAATTTAGTAGTCGGCTTCACCATTGAGTGCCAATGTGATGGGCATATAAGATTTAGATTCAGAACTTTGGAGTTCAAAACAGATGGCTTTCTTCAATATTTTTTCCCATGCGGTTGATGGATGCATACATATAGGGTGTGTTTGGTAGCATTCCCAACCTAGCATGGTTGTTCCCCTCTCATACATGCTGAGTGTAGACATGCTGAGTACATGCATTTGATGTTGTTTGGTAGCGATGTATGTGTTAAGACATGTTAAGTTGAGACTTTGTTTGGCAGCTTGTAACCGGTATTTTCAAATAAGTGAAAAAAATGTGAAAAAAAAAATTGAAACATGGAAAAAAAATAACATTTTTTGAAAATTTAAACAGATTTTGCAATTCTGAAGTTTTTTTGAAAATTTAAACAAATTTTTAAAGATTGATATTTTTTTAAATTTTAAACAAATTTTGAAAATCTGAACATTTTTTGAAAAAACAAAAATTTAAAAATTCCAAACATTTTTTAAAAATTTAAACAAAATTGAATTTCTGTACATTTTTGAAAATTTCAACATATTTTGAAAATCTGGACATTTTTGAAAATTTGAACAAATTTTGAAAATCTGAATAATTTTTGGTATTCCGAACATTTCTGAAAATTATATTGTGTTTTAGAAATCCAGAACATTATTTGAAACACATTGTCGCTCGCTTCGCTCATGCATGTTGACCAGCGAACAGCTATTGGGGTGTTCTCTCTTCATGCATGCTGAGAGGGTATTTGGGATGAGGTCGTGCATGCTGAGGAGGCCCCGTGCAGGCTACCAAACACCCAAAAGTGGGTCGGGGAGGGAACTGTTGAGCTCATGCACCCTCCATGCACTCTACCAAACACACCCATATATGTAGCGCTGGTACATATCCATCCATTCAACTTCAGTTTTGATGCATCGAATCTTACATTATGTTGATAAATTTAGACATATAAGGGTATCTATAAGCAAACCACATACCACACATTTTCAAAGGATTATTTTCTCTACATCTGTACTAGCTCTCTAGCTCTGAACCAAGAAGTGTTTCTACATTTTTTTATTTGTTGCCAAATTTCAAGGAATGCCAATCTGATGTATTTTTTACAGCAATCAGCATGTTCACTGGGCGCTTGTCCATTCGTGACATAACTTGGTTTTGTGGAGGGTTGGATGATTGTAAGCCGGGTGTACCATTAACGACGATGGTGAGCATGGATTGGGGAGATGAAGATTATGGGAGGACAAGGAAGGATGCTTATTTGAAGGTAAAAGTAATCGATAATGATATTTGATGCGCATAAGGATGCTAAAAGGATATTTATACCACGTTGCAATTCACGTTGCGGAGCATGGCGGCGTTGGCTTCCCGGTTCTCGGCCTCCGTCGGGTGGCTAGACCACACTTCACAGAAGATGTGGATGATGTCGGTTAGGGGCCTCGGCAACGGCGAGGGCCTTGGCAATGAGACGCGAATGGCCAGGTCGAAACTGCAGGTGCGTGATGGCTGGAGAGGGCCGCGAGGTCCAGAGAGGGGGAGCACAGGAGATCTGTTCTACTTCCCATTGAAAGGATTCTGGTAGGTTTCTCTAATAGTATTCCAAACTAACTAACAATTGTTGTTAACTGTACCACAGTGGCACACTTCTTATTCTTGGATTAAGCCTATGCCTGCTCTACCAATCATGTAGTATTGTTGTGAACCCACATGTAAAACCAATCTCTATCGAATACAGAGTTGGCATAGCTGAGTGTGATTAGGAAGGCATGGTTATTACTTTGGATTGCTTTGCATATACTGGTCGAAGACAGAATTGGCATAGTTGAGCATGCTTAGGAGATCATGGTTATTACTTTGGATTGCTTTGCGTAGACTGGTATGGTTGATCTTCCCTTCCATTATTATTGCTACTTTATGTTTTAATGTCGTTGTTCTTCACTTGATATTGGGATTTGTGTTCCAGCAACTTCCCGACCTTTTACTTGTGATGAGAAGTTTGTATTTTAATTTTTCTTTCACTTGATCTTTAGGTTTACAGGGTTAATGGATCCATGTCTCGATGACTTTATAGAAGTATGCTCACCTATCTCGCTTTCTATTCTCATTCTGTTTGAAATCCGTCGACATTTTCAAATCTCTTCGCAATGCACAAGTTTCCTTTATTATTTAGCATGTGAAGTTCCTTGTCCAACAATGATTTTCAGGAAAAATCAAATGATGCAGGTTTTACCATTGAAGAGAGGATATTATTTGAGAAAGCTGAAAAATGAGAGGCTTTGTTGATACCTTCAGAAAGTTGCATCCCAATGTTGTGGGTTACACCTTCTGGCGTGAAAATCAGCTCCATTACAAGAAAGGTGCATCACTATATTGGTGGATAATTTAATGGCATAAATGATGTAATGGTACATTTTCTTTTAGATTTCTGTTAACCCGGTACCAAAAATGTATGCGTGCATGCTCGAAAAATCTTAGCATTTGTGAATCTAGCTATTCAAGCATTCTTAAGTGATACATATTTCTTTGTACATTGAAATACAGTTGGACAACAAGGACCTTATATCAGTGGTGTGTATACTCCAAAATTGCAATATCAGTGGTGTTTATACTCCAAAATTGCAGTATCTACCTCTCCCAAATAATAGAATAAATAAGGTACGCAATCTAAAAAGCATGTGGTCAAAGTAATTGAGTTACAATCCATGTGAAAACAAGAACCTGGATTCTTATTTTGAAAAATAAATAGCCCAACGAAATGATTGCTTCTATTTATTTTCTATCAGAATGAAAGTTGAACTTCTTCTCCATTTAACAAGTTGGCAATTGGATCACTTTCTTGTGTCAAGATCCATCATTGACATGGTTCATGATTCGTATATTCTCCCATGTAACATCCAATGACCAGTTTGATTAGCCTTGGGCTAAAGATGGCAAACAAGTTGGCAATTAGGCACCGTTGAGACCCTTAGTTGTTGGAGAAATAATTTTCCAGGCTGAGATAATCCAAAGTTGGTATCTATAGTCCATGGATTGCGCAAAACCTATCTAGAGTAATCTGTCAATGTTCTTCAAAGAGATTTCGTATATGTTTACCCATGTCGGGTTCAGTACCTCTGGGATCAAGATCTAGAGCTACAAGTATTGTTGGCTAGAATGTGGTCATATATGTGCTAATTCATGCTGATGCGCATGCTCTTTGAACTTTTGAAAGGAATGGATGAAATCTTACCAGAGCTTTTGCAAATGGGATCTCTCCAGGAAGCCCCACTATAGTTACTTCACTGGTCTGAACTTTGAGTAACTTGTTATATGTGTCTCCCAGACTAAATTTTTCCCATTTACTAGATGTACACATCGTTGGTTAATACCCGTGGCTGTTGAGGAAGTTAACTGATATGTACTGTTTATTAGTTTGGTTTGAAATGAAAAGGATGCCAAGCTTCTTCAATTTATCAGTTTTTTGTTTGAAATGAGATCTTTCTGAAACCGGAGTTATCTGGTCAATGAATTATTCTTGAGAAAAATATAACCCCCTGATTGACTAATAATACACACGAGTCATGTACTCTCTTTTTGTCCGGTTTGCATTCATGTTACGAGAAGCGGTCGTTCCACTACGTTGTTGTTTTGTTTGTAATATACGACCCATCTATTCAACATAAAGCCTACCTATATGTCTTAAGAGCATCAACATGGTGGAATGAAGAACATGAGGGGTGAGGAATAGGGAGACAACAAGTCTGGTTTCATGTTAAAAAATCCGAACAACATCTAATGTGATGTGGGTCTAAAGATACAGGTTAGACATAACCAACATTGAGCCGTTAGAATATGTTTTTTTAAAGGAGGAGAACCCCCGGCCTCTGCATCTCTTGATGCACACATCGATAGCCGCTAGAATATGTATGTCTCCGTTGCAATGTGCGGGCAATTAACTAGATTTGTGGGGACCGGCCGCAGCTGAATCACCTTTTTTTCCTTCTCTCTCGTGTTCGGTCACTGGCCGGGCACGTCTGCGGACGTTTGAGGAAGATTTAAGGGGACCGGCTGTAAATGATCTAACATTATTGTGTTTGATAGTATGTGTGTTAGCTGATTATCAAAAAAAAGATGTGTGTTAACTGAGACAATATTGTTCTCGGTTATTTAATTCCGTGAGTAGTATTTTAATTTTTCTCAAAAGCCTGTGGCAACGCACGGGCGTTCTACTAGTTAGAGATTAAATTGTCAAATAATTCAAAGATTTGAGAATCAGAAAAAAAATAAAACAAATAAAAAAATTGTTGAAAAAAAATCAAATTTGTTTTTCGATTTTTTTTTTTTGTAAATATCCTCCAGCCCCCGCTCCAGAAAGCTGCCACGCGGAGCCCCTTTAGTCCCAGTTGGTAACACCAACCGCGACTAAAGGTCCTCCGGCCCCCGCTCCAGAAAGTTGCCACGCGGAGCCCCTTTAGTCCCGGTTCGTAATCCAACCGGGACTAAAAGCGGGGGCCTTTAGTCCCCATTGTTTTGTCCCGGTTGCAGAACCGGGACTAAAGGCCCTCTGGAACCGGGACTGATGCCCTGTTTTCTACTAGTGTGGGGATGAATCTTAGCTTTCACATTGCCGATAGTATCTGAACTTTCAACATCAAGAGTGACGGTCCTGCCAGTGAAGGTATTCACAAAGATCTACATTTGAAACAAATGTGCACACCAAACATCAATGATTTTTACACCAAATGAGAAGATTATCAGAAACTCCAACAATGAATAGAACAAATAACGGAAGCTACACATCAACCCCACAAATAGACACGTGCTATGGGAGTAAATGTTGCTGTTACATGCATGGGTGTCCAGAACTAGAATATAGTGACTACCCATGGCCTAAATGAATGACCAGTGCGAACATTCAGACTACATTTATGCTGTGATGCCTTAAATCTTAATACTTATAAAGCAGAAAGAAAAACATCCCAGCAAAGCTAGCCCCGAGGACCTTGGTTTACAAATTGAAGACCTCACAGGTCCATCTCCATCTGACAAAACTGAACATCTCCATCTCCCTGACATGGTTTACAAACTATCTATCACAGAATTTTGAGATATTGTGAGTAAGACATACAACTAAATCTTACACACCCCAGTTCCCTTTTTTATTCTAGAAACAAAACATGCAGTATTTTGATATTCTAAATCTAACCAATTCTAAGATCTGACAAATCCTATGATCTAAACAAAACATACTTCAAGGACAATCGCTCCAATAAAATTTACATATGGTAAGATCAGCAAATCAATGGCAGACACAGGACTCCGACAATGTGTATTCAATTCGGAAAAATAGATTTTTTTTCCAGTTAAACGTAAATTGTGAAAACCTGGAGGTCTTCTGCCTCCTTTAAAATGACCAATTGTGCAGTCACTCATTAAGATTAGTCATCAATAAACAATGCACTACCTGCCAGGCATTTCAGTTTGCTCAGGTATACTTCATTATTAGTTCTTGCTGTGCATATGAACAAGCTGATGGTGTGCATATTACTTATATATCTTGATGAAGATTTACATATAAAAACAATTTTCCTATGAAATAGCATGTACTATCTACATATCGATCGCTCCATATTAGGCATATCATGCCAAATATTGATCACATCATCCTATATATCGGCCGAGATGTGTGAAAACAATATTTACAACATTGTATAGTAAATTGCCGTCGGTAAGGGGAGCAAGAATAGTTCCAAATCAGCGTTGGAGACCCCGGGATCAGAAGCGGCGGAGCACTCCATGTCCATGGGCTCCGTCCAGTTTGCGTGCGGTAACAATCGGAGCAGAGGGAAGCAGAGGTGGAGGGGAAGAGGTACACAGCGTACGTACGCGGGGAGACGGAGGGACACGGTGCTTGCTTGCTTACCTTGCCGGGAGTAGAAGCAGGACATTGCGCCATGGTGCGTGAGCTTGACGGCCCGCGTGCAAGCTAGAGTTTACTTTTTTATTTATTGACGGAAGCTAGGGTTTACTTGGCGGCGGCGCAGTCAAAGGGCACAGGTTACGCCGGGAGCCCGGGGAGCAATCGTCCTCTCATCTTCTTTTGCTTGTTTCCTAAGATTTTCCTTCGCTCGTTGCCTACAGATGCAACTACGCCAGTACGATGTACATATACGCGGCGAAAGCGGCAACCGGCGGCGGCTACGATGCAGAGATCGGTGAGTGATGACCAACCGAGAGATTGCATCTCTAGGGCTCCGTCTTGGTGCCCCTGTGTGTGATCTGATCGCTGCTCTTTTTTTTTTTTTTTTGATTTTTTTCGTCAGCGGGAGCATCTGAGCTCGAGCTCAGGACCGAATTTTCGAGCGGGAGCATCTGATCGCTGCTCTAATGCTCCGCCTAGGCTCTAGGGACCTCCGTCTTGGATCCAACCAGGGCATCAATCGATCAGCAGGTAACCACTTCTTGTCTTGCCGGCCGGAACCTTTGTACGTGCACGGTATACCACTAATCACTAATTAGTTATCTACATAGGTCAATTATATTAAGATATTTCATTATAATTGGTTTGTCGCTCTTGTGTATTTATTCGAATTTCAGAACTATGGAAAAGGATTTGTGGATGAGTTGACAAAATCACAAAGAGGAGTCATTGATATTTTTTTGACAATAACACTGACGCTTGGACGACTATAGAGTTTGCGACAGTAGCTATGGATGGACCAGCTAATGGAATACAAGGAGAAAATGTGAATGTAAGTGACCCTGAGAACACTCTTAAAGCATTGGATGCACGGCACAGTCCGCTGGTTAATTTTGCATCATATCTTGCTTTGCATTCAATCGTTAATTGGTAACAGTCCCATATATAATGCTAAAGCACATCTAGATGTGCTCTAAGTATTGCACATCTAAGTCCTATGTCATTGATTTTACGCTAAGATTCGTGCAAGCATTTTCTTTGGTCTTTTCTCCTATTCTTTCTAGTTTGATTGAGTCACTTAGATGTGCAATAACTAGAGCACATCTAGATGTGCCCTAGACAGACCCATAACAAAAATAGTCAATGTGTCTCAGGTCCCATTGAACTGGACTCTATTTTTTATTTTTAGTGTAATACTCGCATGAAAATATGGCGACCGAATGACTATTCTGGTATCCTGGACCAAAGAACAAAAAATGATACTATATAAAAGTTACCATTCACATTTTTTGGGCTTGAAGATTTTGTTTCCGCTGAGAATACCATGAGAGTAATTCCTGCCCGAAACTTTTCACATGTGTATTACGCTAGGCCATGTTAGTTACAAAAAAGTTTCAAATTTGCTGACTTCTTTAGTTTTTTAACTGTTTGTTCCAATTCATGTGAATTACTGGCCCTGTGTTTCAAAGATCTGCATCATATATATAATGATTGTTATTGTTACGGTGTTTGTATTAAGGGCCCCAAGTTTTAGTTTCGCCCCGGGCCCCCGAAATCTCAGGACCGGCCCTGTACACAACTTACGTACGCGGAGAGACGGAGGGACAGGGTGCTTGCTTACTGTTGAACATATGGTTTTGCATGTATATTGTATATCCTGGCCCACCTCCTATTCCTTGTATAGTAGAGGTTGAGGCCCACATTGTACATCATATATACGTGCTTATGCACCCGATCAATACATCATGAGTTGCATTGCCAAACCTATCTCTCTACATGGTATCATACCTACGATCCTAACCTAGTTCTCAGCCGCCGCCGCCGCTGCCGCGATCTCCCTCGCCGCCGCCGCCGCTTCTTCCCGTCGTTGCCGCCTCACCACGCCGCCGCCGCCGCGGTCTCTTCAACCCGCCGCTTGGTGTCGCCGCTACCCCACCACCACAGCTTCCGCCCCTAAACCCTAACTCCGCCGCCGCCGCTGTCGCACGCCGCGGCCACCAAACCCTTACTTCGCCGCCGTTGTTGCACAGCCGCCGCCGCCACCCCACCGCCCCTGCCGTTCCCAACCGCAGCACCTCTCCTCCTTGGGTTGTGCCATGTCGTCCCCTAGCTCCTCCCTCTCCAACCGCACCAACCCGTTCGCCGGTCCCGATCCCGCCCTAATCCGTGACCTCAACATCCTTGACCGCGTCCCCGTCATCCTCGACCACCACACCTCCACCTACTACGCCTGGAAAACATACTTCTCCCTCGTATTCCGTGAGTACAATCTCCGGGATCACGTCGATGGCTCCGTGGACTCCAGCCGCATGGAGGATGATGATGAGTGGATGACCATCGATGCCACTCTCATCCGCTGGTTCTACACCACCATCTCGAAGGACTTCTTCCACACGGTGGTCTCTGATGAGGATGATGCCCATGCCGTTTGGACTAAGCTCAACGGCCTCTTCACCGACAACAAGATCGAACGCAAGGTCTTCTTGCACAGCGAGTTCTATGGGTGTCAGCAGCATGGCTCGTCCATTGACGATTATTGCATGCGGCTCAAGAAGCTCTCCGACGAGCTCCGTGATCTCGGCGAGAAGGTCCCCGACGAGCTTCTTCTCAGCACCCTCGTCAACGGCCTGAACGAGGAGTTCGGGAACGCCGCTTCCAACCTCACCCTCATCCCCGACCCGACGTTTTCCAAGGTCGTGGCCTATCTGAAACTGGAGGAATGGCGCGCACTCGGGCTACCCATACCGCCCTGGCCGCGGGCACTTCTCGCGGCGCTGCTCCACCCGCCTCGGCCCCGCCGCCACGCCCTGCCCCGGGCGGCCTCCTGCCGTTTCCGCCGCCGGGTTTCCCGCACCCACCTCCGCCGGCCCCGCAGGCTCCTGCCGCTGACCGCGGTGGTCGTCGCGTTGGCCGCGGTGGTCGTGGCCGCAAGCAGCAGGACGGCACTCAGCAGGCCGGCAACCAGGGTGGGGCGCCCCACCCGCATCAGCAACCGCAGTACCAGCCGGCGCCATGGTACGCCGGACAGAACCCTTGGACGGGGGTTGTCCACGCGTACTCCATGCCGGTCCCACGCGCTCCTGCTCCTGGCCACTTCGGCGCTCGTCCGGCGAGTCACCAGGCGCTGCATGCTGCTCCGCAGCAGTACGCGCCTCCGCTGCCCTATGGCTATCCGGCGCCTTATGGGCCGCTGCCTCCGGTCGGCGGCCTACTGCTACTTCTTGAGCTTGCGTTGGTTTTCCCTTGAAGAGGAAAGGGTGATGCAGCAAAGTAGATAAGTATTTCCCTCAGTTGTTGAGAACCAAGGTATCAATCCAGTAGGAGATACAAGCAAGTCCCCAATCTTTGCACCTACACAAACAATCAAACACTTGCACCCAACGCTATAAAGGGGTTGTCAATCCCTTCACGGTTACTTGCAAGGATGAGATCTGATAGAGATAGATATAGAAGATTACTAAAACGAAAAGTAAAAAGATTGCAGCAAAGTATTTTTGGTATTTTTGGTTTATAGATCTGAAAATATAATATGGAAAATAGACCCGGGGGGCATAGGTTTCACTAGAGGCTTCTCTCTTGAAGGAAAATAATACGGTGGGTGAACAAATTACTGTCGAGCAATTGATAGAAAAGCGCATAGTTATGACGATATCCAAGGCAATGATTATGCATATAGGCATCACGTCCGTGTCAAGTAGACCGAAACGATTCTGCATCTACTATTACTCCATACATCGACCGACTCATGTCTGCATCTAGAGTATTAAGTTCATGAAGAACAGAGTAACGCATTAGGTAAGATGACATGATGTAGAGGGATAAACTCAAGCAATATCATGAAAACCCCATCTTTTTATCCTCGATGGCAACAATACAAATACGTGCCTCGCTACCCCTACTTTGTCACTAGGTGAGGACATCGCAAGATTGAACCCAAAACTAAGCACTTCTTCCATTGCAAGAATTACCAATCTAGTTGGCCAAACCAAACCAATAACTCGAAAAGACTTGCAAAGATATGAAATCATGCATATAAGAATTCAGAGAAGATGCAAATAATATTCGTAGATAATCTGATCATGAACCCACAATTCATCGGATCTCGACAAACACACCGCAAAAGAGTATTACATCGGATAGATCTCCATGAAGATCATGAAGAACATGGTATTGAAGAACATAGAGAGAGAAGAAGCCATCTAGCTACTAGCTATGGACCCGAAGGTCTGAGGTGAACTACTCACGCATCATCGGAGGGGCAATGGAGTTGATGTAGATGCCCTCCGTGATCGAATCCCCCTTCGGCAGATTACCAGAAAAGGCTCCAAGATGGGATCTCACAGGAACAGAGGCTTCCGGCGGCGGAAAAGTATTTTCGTGGCTCTCTTTGGTATTGGGGGAATATTTGGGAATTTATAGGCCGAAGATTTGGGTTGGAGGACCTGCAGGGGGGCCACAAGCCAAGGGGGCGCGGCCTGGTGGCTTGTCGCCTCCCGGCAGGTCTCCTGACCTCATCTCCAAGTCTGGTAGGTTTCTTCTGGTCCAAAAAAAATTATCGCGAACATTTTATTCCGTTTGGACTCCGTTTAATATTCCTTATCTGCAATACTCAAAAACAAGGAAAAAACAGAAACTGGCACTAGGCACTAGGTTAGTCCCAAAAATAATATAAAATAGCATATTAATGCATATAAAACATCCAAAACAGATAATATAATAGCATGGAACAATAAAAAATTATAGATACGTTTGGAGACGTATCACCTACCTCTGATGCTCCAGGCGCCCCCGCCACAGCCGCAGCCGTTGGCCCCTCCGGCGCCTTGGGATCCTGCGCTCCTAGCCGCCCTGCACTCTGCTCCTACTCCACACAACTACACCGGCGGCGGTGACTGGTACATGGACACCGGAGCTACGTCCCACATGGCTGCCAACCCTGGTAACCTCCTCACCGCACATCCTGTTCATACCTCCACTCAGATTACCGTGGGTGACGGTTCCTCTCTTCCCATTACACATATTGGTCATACTGCTTTTCCTTCCAATTCCACGCCAATATCTTTATCAAACATACTTGTTTATCCTAACCTTATCAAAAATCTTGTCTCTGTTCGTTATCTTAGACGTGAAAATCCCGTCACCGTCGAATTTGACATGTTTGGCTTTTCTGTTAAGGATGCCCGTACCCGGATGGTGCTCCACCGATGTGACAGCCCCGACGAGCTCTACCCGGTCCACTCGCCTGCCTCCACCGCCGCCGCACCCATGGCGCTCTCCACCGGAGTGGACCTCTGGCATGCTCGCCTTAGACATCACAACCCTGCCACCCTTCGTCATATTCTTCGGAGTTTTTCCTTCACGTGTAATAAGATCAACGATCACACTTGTCATGCTTGTCGCCTTGGCAAACATGTTCGTCTTCCATTTAGCACTTCTTCGCATGTCGCTTCATACCCGTTTGAGTTAATTCATAGTGATGTTTGGACTTCTCCAGTTGCAAGCAATACGGGCTACCTTTACTATCTTGTTATTCTTGATGATTTCTCGCACTATGTGTGGACCTTCCCGTTGCGGCGAAAGTCGGATGCTCTTCCCACCCTCACCGCATTTTACTCATGTGTTTTCACGCAGTTTGGCCGCCCCATTCATGCGCTGCAAACCGACAACGGGAAGGAGTTTGACAACCTTGCTCTCCGCAATCTCCTTACCACACACGGCACGATTTTTCGTCTCACTTGTCCGTACACTTCGCAACAGAATGGTCACGCCGAGCGCATCCTTCGCATTCTTAACGACTGCGTCCGTTCACTTCTCTTTCACGCCAACGTGCCCCCACGTTTTTGGCCTGATGCGCTCGCCACAACCACCCTTCTTCTGAACATCCGCCCCTGTCGCACTCGCGGGATCTTCACACCTCATCATCTTCTGTTCGGCACGCCACCGACTTATGATGAGCTGCGCATTTTTGGCTGTCTCTGCTACCCTGAAAGCACATTTGCTCCCTTGGTGGTTTTGGTAATTAATAACAACATATAAGTCATTGAACTAATGTTTCCACTAAGTATATTTCAGCAAAAGTTCAATGATAGGGATGGCAAAAGGATTGTGAAGATTGTGGAAATACCCCAAGATGCAAGGAAATGGATTGGCAAAGCTTCAAGCAAGAGGACTCTACATTTTACATTTGTGAGAAATCACTTTGAGTCCATAGGAAAGCCAATACTATTAAAAGGGGGTAAGGTTTTGATTGGTGAACAAAATGCTCATATGTGCACAAGTGATAGTCACCAAAAACACCCACAAGCTCTTCCACAAAGTCTGTCCATAGCCAAATATTCAAAATCGGTGCAACCAACACTTTCCACTTGGTGCCACCGATTCCCAAACTCAGACAGACTCAGCCAAACCCTAGCCAGTTCGGTGCAACCGATTCCATTCCGGTGCCACCGAGTTTAGGTTGCCAACTTTCTGTTACGCAAATTCACAATATCGGTACCACCGAGATTGTTGGATCGGCGTCACCGAGAATGTCAATCTGACCGTTGGTCACCTTATCGGTGCAACCGAGTTTCCTATATCGGTCTCACCGAGATTCAAAAGTTGCCACCTTTTGGTCACTTCGGTACCACCGAGATTAACACATCGGTGTCACCGAGTTGGTCATTTTGTGTGTAACGGTTGGATTTTTTGGGATGCCTATATATACCCCTTCACCACCACCTACCCGAAAGAGAAGCACTCAGAACTATTCCATACTTGCCCCATCCAGTTTTCTGAGAGAGAGCCACCTACCCTTGTGTTGAGGTCAAGATCTTCCACTCCAACCATATGGATCTTGATTTCTAGCCTCCCCAAGTTGCTTTCCACCAATCCCATCTCTTCCACCAAGCCAAATCTGTGAGAGAGTGATTGTGTGTTGAGGAGTCTATCATCTTGAAGCACAAGAGCAAGGAGTTCATCGTCATTACCGAGCCTATTACCTTTTGGAGGGTGGTGCCTCCTAGATTGTTTAGGTGTCGCTTGGGAGCCTCCTACTTCGTGTTGTGGAGTTGAACCAAGAAGTTTGTAAGGGCAAGGAGATCGCCTACTTCGTGAAGATCTACCCATAGTGAGGCTAGTCCTTCGTGGACGGAAGCCGTTATGGAATAGTCAAGGTTGCTACTTCGTGGATCCTTATGGGTGGAGCCCTCCGTGGACTCTCGCGACCGTTACCCTCCGTGGGTTGAAGACTCCATAAACGTGGATGTACGATAGCACCACCTATCGGAAGCACGGAAAAAATCATCGTGTCTACAATTGCGTTTGATCTTCCTACCCTATCCTTTCTACTCATGCTTGTTGTTACTTTCTGCTGCTATACTCTTAGACTTGCATGTGTAGGGTGTACTTGACTTGCCATGAAATGCTAAAAACTGCCAACTCTAAAATTTGGTATAGGCAAAACTTTTATTTGGTCAAGTAGTCCAATCATCCCCCCTCTAGACATACTTTCGGTCCTACAAGTGGTATCAGAGCTTTGGTCTCCATTGCATTGGCCTCACAACCTAGGAGAGTATGGCGTCTAGTGAGGGTAATTATCACCGTAGAGGTCCGTACTTTGATGGCACTAATTTTGCTAGTTGGAAGCACAAAATGAAAATGCATATTCTTGGTCATAACCCCGCCGTTTGGGCTGTTGTTCGTGTTGGCTTGCAAGGTGAATTCTTTGGTGATGGAAAGGAACCGGATCGTGAAGCGACCGCGGAAGAATTGAAGATGTTACAATACAATGCTCAAGCATGTGACATTCTCTTCAACTGCCTATGCCCCGAAGAATTCAACAAAATCAGCCGTCTTGAGAATGCAAAAGAGATTTGGGATACTTTGGTTGATATGCATGAAGGAACCGAGTCCGTGAGAGAATCCAAGTTAGATGTTCTTCAAAGTCAGCTTGACAAGTTCAAGATGAAGGATGGTGAAGGAGTCGCAGAGATGTACTCTAGGCTAGCTCTCATCACCAATGAGATTGCCAGCTTAGGAAGCGAAGAGATGACCGAAAAATTCATCATCAAGAAGATACTTAGAGCTTTGGATGAGAGATATGACACCGTGTGCACATTGATCCAAATGATGCCCAACTACAAAGATCTCAAGCCTACGGAAGTCATTGGAAGGATTGTTGCTCATGAGATGACACTCAAAGACAAAGAAGAGCTTCACCACAAGTCTAGCGGTGCTTACAAAGCACAAGTGATGCTCCCGCAACTTCAAGCGACAACCTTGTCACCAATGAAGAGATAAGCCTCATAGTCAAGAAATTCAACAAGTTCTACAAGAATAGAGGCAAAGAAAGAAGCTCCAACTCAAGATATGATGAGAAGCGTTCGTCAAGTCATGACCGCAATTGCTACAATTTTGGGAAGCCCGGACACTATTCCAATGAGTGCACGGCTCCCTACAAACGAAGAGAAGAGTCACCTCAAAGACGAAGCTCAAGGAATGAATCACCTCAAAGAGAGAGAAGGAGTAGAGATGATCGTTATGAACGAAGACCCTCAAGGAGAAGTAGAGATTCGGAGAAGAAGGACAAGTACACCAAGAGCTACACGAGAAGAAAACATCAAGCTCATGTTGGTGAATGGGTTTCCGGCTCCGACTCCGACAACAACTCCGAGAGAAGCTATCACTCCGACTCCGACTATAGTCAAGATGATGGTGTTGCCGGGATTGCTCTAGTGACTACCAACTCCCATGATTTATTTGATTCACCAAACGAAGGGAGTGGAAGTTGCTTCATGGCTAAAGGCCCCAAGGTATCACACCCCGAGTATCTTGATTTCAATAGTGATGAAGATGACTTGATTTGTGATGATGACTTGCTATTTGATAAAACTAGTAATGTTAGTCAAAATGAACTTGATAATTCTCATGATAGTCAAGATAAGTCAATTGATGATGATAAGATGAAAATAGAAGAACTAACTAAAGAACTGTCGTGGTTTTAACACGGCAGATGTCCGAAGACTTAGGTTCGAGGCCATCACCATGGTAGTGGACCCAAAGGGGTTGATCGGGACGAAGGACACGAGTTTACCTAGGTTCGGCCCCTCATGTCGAGGTAAAAGCCTACGTCCTGCTTGTGCTGTATTAACTGGAGTATCGATTACAAGGGAGCGGATTGCTTGACCTAGTTCTCGATAACTTGGTTTCTTCTCTCCTAAACCGCCCCGGGGTCTAGCCTTTATATAGGAGGTCAAGGCCCCGAGTTACACGAGTCTCAAACCGACTCACACAACGTGTTCTACTCTGTCTCTAAGCCGCCCTACCATCGTGGGTAAGCCGCCCCCAGGCGGCTTGGCCACCCGGGTCTTCATACTATCTTTTGTCTCTGGGCCTCCGTCTTGGCCCATCTGGCAAGCCGCCACGCATCCTGGCCTTGATCTTCCAGCCCATCTTTTAGAGGTCTTCAGTTATGCACTAGTAGAAAACGGACCTTTCGTCCCGAGCATTAGTCCCGGTCTGGCCACGAGCCGGTACTAAAGATGGTATTAGTCCCGGTTCGTGCCGGCTCCAACGGCTAGGAGCAGGGCGACCTTTAGTACCGACTCGTGAGCGATCTTTAGTACCGGTTCGTGTCACGAGCCGGTACTAAAGGGGGCGTGGCAGGCTGTTGGTCAGACTTGGGCCCCGCTTGCACCTTTAGTACCGGCTGGTGACACCAACTGGTACTAAAGTGCAACCTTTAGTACCGGTTGGTGTCACCAGCCGGTACTAAAGACTTCCTACATATACGGGCTTCGTCCGCAGCCGATCGAAGGGGCTCTCATTTCTCTGTTTTCTACCCTGTTCTTCTTCTTGCTCGAAGCTCATCCTCCATTTTGCCAAGGATATGTCAAGATTTAAAGGCACCCCATCTATCCAAGTGTTCATAAAGGTTAGCAACTTTGCTCCTTCATCTCTCATTGCTAGATTAGCTTGTGGTATGCTCAAAGATATGTGATTTGTGGGTTTTAGCTAGGTTTTGGAGGAGTGGTCATTATGTGGGAGTTTATTTGATTTATATGCAATTTGTGCTCAAATTAACTTGTTAGGTTGCATATGTGTAGGTGTGGTTTATTTGGTGCCTTCCCATCCCTGTCCTAACCACCGTCGATCGTCCGCACCGTCTCGTCGCGGCACCGGCCACCTTGGTGAGCCTCTTGTTCTTCTTAAAACCTTTTTGTTAAAAAAAATTACTTGTATGATTTAGATAGCTGCGTGTACGATTTATTTACTTGTAATATTGTTAGTTATTCTATAGTGTCATGGTTATGGTATCAGCCCACGTCGGCCCTCGTCCAGTCTATGATTCAGATGTGGTATGTCGTTATCTTTTATAACTATTTCACACATCATCTAATGTCTATGACAATTAATTATGCCACCAAATTGACGTAGATGTTTTTATCTATAGGAAGTAGTTGAACCAGAAATTCCAACCGACTATGCAATTCTGCTCGAGAAATTAACACAAGCTAAAAAAAGAAATTGATCATTTAAAAGAAAAATTGAAAAGAACTGAAGATGAGAAGATGGGATTGGAGTTGCATGTTGCCGATATCGTCGATGATCACAAGAACAAGATGACTGGAATGCGCTTGAAGCTTAGAAAGATTAGAAAATATGCCATTGATAAAGAGGCTTGGTATCATTATGCCGTTGGCTCAATTGTTACTTTAGTTGCGATTATGATCGCATTTGTTGTTGCATTTACATGTTTTAGATAGTTGTATGTTGTTTTATGAGATGTATGTATGAACTATAAGTATCTATTATTTGCAGTAATAACATTTGGTCACTGCTAGCTCTACTTTTGGTTGTAATGTGATGATGAAGTTGTATTAATTTGGTCACTTCGATGTTGTGTAGTGAACATGAGCCGGCAATGGATGTACGATGACCGACTAAGTCCAGGGTTTCTTAATGGCATGCATGATTTTCTTCGTGTGGCTGAGGCAAACAAGCAGAATGGTTTCATGTGTTGTCCATGTCTTGACTGTAAGAATGATAGGAATTACTCTAACTCAAAAACCCTTCATGTCCACCTGCTTGAGAAGGGTTTCATGCCACACTATAATGTTTGGACCAAGCACGGAGAAAGAGGGGTTATAATGGAAGACAATGAAGAAGAAGAGGATGATGACAACTATCCTTTCGCCGATACAACAATGGGGGAAGCTGAAGAAGAGGCATCAATGGGGGAAGCTGAAGAAGAGGCATCAGATGAGCCCGCTGATGATTTGGGTCGGGTCATTGCTGATGCAAAGAGAAACTGCGAAAGTGACAAGGAGAGGTTGAAGTTGAAACGCATGTTAGAGGATCACAAGAAATTATTGTATCCAAATTGTGAAGATGACCATAAAAAGCTGGGTACCACGCTGGAATTGCTGCAATGGAAGGCGAAGAATGGTGTAACTGACAAGGGATTTCAAGAATTGCTGATAATGATAAAGAAGATGCTTCCAAAGGATAACGAATTGCCTGAAAGTACGTACGGAGCAAAGAAGGTTTTTTGCCCTCTAGGATTAGAGGTGCAGAAGATACATGCATGCCCTAATGACTGCATCCTCTATCGCGGTGAGGAGTACGAGAATTTGGATGCATGCCCGGTATGCGGTGCATTGCGCTATAAGATCCCCCGCGATGACCCTGGTGATGTGGAGGGCGAACGCCACAGGAAGAGGGTTCCTGCCAAGGTGATGTGGTATGCTCCTATAATGCCACGATTGAAACGTTTGTTCCAAAACAAAGAGCATGCCAAGTTGTTGCGATGGCACAAAGAAGAACGTAAGAAAGACGGGATGTTGAGAGCACCCGCTGATGGGTCGGAGTGGAGAAAAATTGAGAGGGAGTTCGAGGACTTTGCAGCTGACGCAACGAACTTATGGTTTGGTCTTAGTACAGATGGCATGAATCCTTTTGGGGAGCAGAGCTCCAGTCACAGCACCTGGCCCGTGACTCTATGTATCTACAACCTTCCTCCTTGGTTGTGCATGAAGCGGAAGTTCATTATGATACCAGTGCTCATCCAAGGCCCTAAGCAACCCGGCAACGACATTGATGTATACCTAAGGCCACTAGTTGATGAACTTCTACAGTTGTGGAAAAAACCAGGTGTACGTGTGTGGGATGCGCACACACAGAAGGAAATTGACCTACGAGCGTTGCTGTTTGTAACCATCAATGATTGGCCTGCTCTTAGTAACCTTTCAGGACATACAAACAAGGGATACAATGCATGCATGCACTGTTTAGATGATACTGAAAGTATATATTTGGATAAATGTAAGAAGAATGTGTACCTGGGACATCGTCGATTTCTACCGATCAAGCATATCTTAAGAAAGGCAGGCAACCATTTCAAAGGTGAGCCAGATAACCGGAAGAAGCCTGGCCTCCGTACTGGTGAATATATATTTGATATGGTCAAGGATTTACAAGTAATCTTTGGAAAGGGTCCTGGCGGACAATCTGTTCCGAATGACGCCAATGGACACGCACCCATGTGGAAGAAGAAATCTATATTTTGGGAACTTGAATATTGGAAAGTCCTAGAGGTCCGCAATGCAATCGACGTGATGCACGTGACGAAGAATCTTTGTGTGAACCTGCTAGGCTTCTTGGGCGTGTATGGAAAGACAAAAGATACACCGGAGGCACGGGAGGACAAGCAAAGAATTAACGAAAAAGACGGCATGCCTCCAAAGCAGTATCAAGGTCCTGCCAGCTACGCTCTTACGAAAGAAGAGAAGGAAATCTTTTTTGAATGCCTGCTCAGTATCAAGGTCCCGTCTGGCTTCTCGTCGAATATAAAGGGAATAATAAATATGGCAGAGAAAAAATTTCAAAATCTAAAGTCTCATGACTGCCACGTGATTATGACGCAATTACTTCCGGTTGCACTTAGGGGGCTTCTACCGGAAAATGTTCGATTAGCCATTGTGAAGCTATGCGCATTCCTCAATGCAATTTCTCAGAAGGTAATCGATCCAGAAATCCTACCAAGGTTTCAGAATGACCTGGTCCAATGTCTTGTCAGTTTCGAGTTGGCGTTCCCTCCATCCTTCTTCAATATTATGACGCACGTTCTAGTTCACCTAGTCGAAGGGATTAACATTCTGGGTCCTGTATTTCTACACAATATGTTCCCCTTCGAGAGGTTCATGGGAGTCTTAAAGAAATATGTTCATAACCGTGCTAGGCCAGAAGGAAGCATCGCCAAGGGATATGGAACAGAGGAGGTTATTGAGTTTTGTGTTGACTTTGTTCCTGACATTAAGCCGATTGGTCTTCCTGAATCGCGGCATGAGGGGAGACTGGGTGGAAAAGGCACATTAGGAAAGAAAGAAGCAATAAATATGGACGGGCATTCTTTCACTCAAGCACACTACACGGTTCTACAAAATTCCACCTTGGTGACTCCATATATGGAGGAACACAAGGATATTGTACGGTCCAAGAACCCGGAGCAGTCTGACCCCTGGATTGAACGTAAACACATGGAGACTTTTGCCGGTTGGTTGGAAACAAAGCTCATCAATGACAACGATGTTCCAGATGAACTGTACAGGTTGGCCAAGACACCAAGTTTGACTGTAACGACTTTCAAAGGGTACGAGATAAATGGGAATACATTTTACACGATCGCCCAAGATAAAAAGAGCACCAACCAAAACAGTGGTGTCCGCTATGAGGCAACCAACTTTCAAGACACATATTATGGTTACATAGAGGAGATATGGGAACTTGACTATGGACCTAATCTTAAGGTCCCTTTGTTTCGGTGCAAATGGGTCAAATATACTGGAGGCGGGGTACAGCTAGCAGACCCACAGTACGGAATGACAACAGTGGATCTCAACAATCTTGGATACACAGACGACTCATTCGTACTAGCCAATGATGTGGCTCAGGTTTTCTATGTGAAGGACATGTCTAGCAAACCGAGGAGAAAAAAAGATAAGCAAGCGAATACATCATACGATGAGCCAAAGCGCCACATAGTTCTTTCAGGGAAAAGAAACATTGTGGGAGTGGAGGACAAGACAGACATGTCAGAAGATTATGAAAAGTTTCATGAAATCCCTCCCTTCAGAGTGAAGACTGACCCAAGCATCCTGTTAAATGATGAAGATTCTCCATGGTTACGGCGCAATCATAAGCAAGGGACAAACACGCAGAAAAAGTCTTACACCGCGAGATCCCACTCTGGGATGTGACCGGCTTCACCGTCATCACTTTCTATGTGAAGGACATGCATGCATTTTCTAGCATGGTATCTTTGTAACATTTTGTACACGAAGTGCATCCACCAGTTTGTACACGAAGTGTAACAGTTTGTAACAGTAACCAGTTTGTACACGAAGTGTAACAGTAACCAATTCAGGGATGTGGGTGGGTGAAATTATGTGAAATTATGATGTCATGCCAAATTATGATGTCCGGAGTTAAAATAAGTTATTAAAAATGGAGAGGCGCAATGCTCACCTACACGTTGCTTAGCTTCAGGCCTTGAGAAACTGCAGATAGCTCCGTGCAGTCTACACCATTTCCTCAAGGCCTGAAGCTAAGCAACGTGCAGGTGAGCATTGCACCTCTCGCTTCATCGTCTCTGCACTCAGGGCTTATAAACCGCTGCGAGTCCCTCTCGCTTGGCGAGGTGGGACTAAATTTTAGCCACTCCCAGGACCGAGGTCGTACCAAATAGGAAGAAGCACACGGATCGTGTGTTTCTTTCAAGCGCTTGTGAGCTGTTGGATCAGCACTATAACTAGTCCCGGTTCGTGCTAGCAACCGGGACTAAAGAGGCACACGACCCTATATATAACCCACCTCTCGGACATGTTCGAAACTTAGTGTGTGTACTCATTCGGATTCAAATCATTCGGATTCCCTGCATACGGTCCGACGGTGCATTTCATATGCGGGCACTCACGAGCCACCGTCGGGCTGTATGCAGGGGAAAACGTGTGTTTTGTTGATCTATCTAGAAATCCTTTAGTTCATCGACCGAATACAAATCATTCGGATTCCCTGCATACGGTCCGACGGTGCATTTCATATGCGGGCACTCACGAGCCACCGTCGGGCTATATGCAGGGGAAACCGTGTGTTTTGTTGATCTATCTAGAAATCCTTTAGTTCATCGACCGAATACAAATCATTCGGATTCCCTGCATACGGTCCGACGGTGCATTTCATATGCGGGCACTCACGAGCCACCGTCGGGCTGTGTGCAGGGGAAAGGATGATGCTCAATTGTCCGTTTTGTACACAAAGTGCATCCAGTTTTTGCCGTAACCCTCTCAACTTTTTATAACATGCTATGTGGGTGAAATTATGATACCATGCCAACTTTCAACCTTTTCAGAGTCCATTTGTAGTGCTTTTCAAATTCAGGGTCATTTAGCTCAAAATAAATCATTAAATGCATGAAAAATATCAAATGAAGTCAGAAAGGGTTGAAAATTGATGATGTGCCTTTGAATGGTGCATATTGAACACACAAAAAGTATGGGTTCAAATAAGTTAATAAAAATGAAATCCCTTTGTAATAGATGAGTTTTCGTCTGAAACCCTCATACTTCGAAAGAGATTGTCCAATTTGTACATGAAGTGCATCCAGTTTTTGCCGTAACCCTCTCAACTCTTTAGAAGTTGCTATGTGGGTGAAATTATGATGTCATGCCAAGTTACAGCCTTTTCAGAGTCCATTTGTAGTGCTTTTCAAATTCAGGGTCATTTAGCTCAAAATAAATCATTAAATGCATGAAAAATATCAAATGAAGTCAGAAAGGGTTGAAAATTGATGATGTGCCTTTGAATGGTGCATATTGAACACACAAAAAGTATGGAGTTCAAATAAGTTATTAAAAATGAAATCCCTTTGTAATAGATGAGTTTTCGTCCGAAACCCTCATATACTTCGAAAGAGATTGTCCAATTTGTACACGAAGTGCATCCAGTTTTTGCCGTAACCCTCTCAACTCTTTAGAAGTTGCTTTGTGGGTGAAATTATGATGTCATGCCAAGTTACAACCTTTTCAGAGTTCATTTATACTGCTTTTCAAACTCGAGATATGACATTTCAAATGCCATTTAATCAAATTGTCTTATACAGCAGTTGAAGTTGTTCAAACAAGCATGGAAATGCCATAAACAGATTCTTCATATTTTTCTGATATTTTTTCATATATTATTATGGATTAGTTATTAAGCTATGGACAATACCGGTAGAGCTCACGAAGAGGACATCTTCGACATGATACGCTGCTCCGAAAACCCAGCGGACCTTCAGGGTGAATCACATGATGATGACGGCTCACAATATCTGAACGATTACGGTGATGGATGTGAGGCCGAGGAAGAACAACTTATGTTCCAAAATCCGGAACAACTAACAATGTCCGGCGAGGTATATACACATATTAGCCTCTGGTGATCATTACATGTGTATTAATTGATTTATATATATATATATTAACAAATCTTTTTTCTTTTAATTATCAGCCCTCCGGATCGAGCCAATCTAGTAGAAAGGTACGAGGCGGTGCCAAAATATTGGACGGCAACGTAAAGCTCATTCTTGATGCTTTCAAACCTAATGGCGCACCGACTCACCCTGATGCCAATGCCAAGACATTTGTGCGTCAATGCGGAGTGGTTGTTAGGGATGGAGTCCCGATCACAATGCAAGAATGGATTCAACCAAACAACACAAAACCAGGAGTGAATTATGTCGATACAAGAATTAAAGATGCCCTTTGGCGAGATCTCATGGAGCATTTCATCCTACCAGATTCTCTCTCGGAGCGCCAAAGGAATAAAGTCAAGGAGTTTGCTCTCCATAAGATGGCCGACACGTTCCAGACTTGGAAGAAAAGATTATGGACCGAGTACAACGCTATAGGCCAGAAGGCGCCCAAATTCATAGGAATATACGAGAAGGTAAGGAATCACTATGACGCATTTATCGAGTACAAGACATCGGAAGCTGCTATGGAGAAGTCGGCAAAGAATCAGATAAATGCGAAGAAAAAAAAGTATCACCATAAACTAGGGACAGGTGGATACAAGTCAGCCATTCCTAAGTGGGATGCATTAGAGAATAAGATGCTTGCTGAAGGGATCACTCCAGTAACCTTCAAGTGGCCCAAGAGGTGCAGGAATTGGTTTTTTGCGCATGGGGGAAAGTTGGACCCAGCAACAGGGAAGATTATTGCACTGGCCAGTCTGAAGCATGCATCAGATGAGTTGATTGAAGCAATAAAAGCTGCCCAAGAAGGACGGTTTCACCCCGATAGAGAGAACGACGAGCTTACACTCGCCCTCGGGAATGCCGAACACGGAGGACGAACACGAGGCGTGGGCGTTGTTCCGTGGTACGAGGGGTTTGCGGGATGGAAGGACAGTTATAAAAGCCGTTCGAGAAAAAAGAAGGTGGAAGCAGACCGACTTTCAAAGTTGGAACAGAAGTACGAGCAGCAGCAGAGGCAGATACAGTTACTGACCCAGCAAAGGGAAACTCCGCAGCAGGAGGCAGGGGAACCCGTCCCATCTACACTGCCGAAAAGAAGCGTGGGTTCCACGGGGGCACCGCTGGGTCACACCCCCGTGGATGATATCACCGAGAAGACATCTTGTGAGCTAATCCAGAAAATGAAGAACATACCCGTGCGGGTCGCGACGGGCTATGCTTTACCAAATACACCTGGTGTTCTCTGGCATTGCAATCCGGTTCCAGCTGGGTATGCTCGTGTCGCGGTGGACGCAATAGAGCCAGGATATGATGAACTATTGCTTGACATCCCTGGAGGTGAGGGGGAGTCCACACTGGCAGAAGCCGGCCGTGGTCTCATTCTATGGAGTAAGGACTGCATCGTCTTTCCACAAACGGCGCTAAGGCCACCGGCTCCTCCGAGTATCGATGTCCAGCGCGAGGGATCCCAGCCAGAGGCATCGCAGCGCCAGCAGTCCTCCCCACCTCGCCAGCAGTCCTCCCCACCTCCCCAGCAGTCCTCCCCACCTCGAGAGGCGTCCCACCTCGCCAGCAGTCCTCCCCACCTCGCCAGCAGTCCTCCCAACCTCGGGACGGAGCACGACGCGAGTCCATATCATCGATATCGATCTCCGCCGCGTGAGCCGACTCCACCCCGGCAGCGGTCCCGCCAGCAGGGCTCCCAAAAGAGGAAGGCCACCAGCAGTCCTCTTTGGAGGAAAGCAAAGAAGAAACCCAAGCCTCCGGCCAAAAGGAAGCTGCCTTATGACATGACACCAGAGGAAAACGAAATTGAATGCGACCGCCAATTGAAAGCCTTTTTTGCAAAGAAGACCGTGACGCCAAAGGAGGTAATACCCAAGGAAGTCTAAGAGCACTTTATGGAACACTTTATTGATCGACCCCCGGCATATGTCGAGCGTATGCCGACACACTATGAGTGACAGATTCAGAAGGCAAGTGAGCAGAGAAGTCGGCCCAGCCCAAGGAAGAAGTCGGGAAGTACGGCATCAACGACAGGTGGTACTACTACCGGGAAAACAGTTCCCCAGCTCGGAGAACAATCCAAGCAATCGATCTCTCCGCTCAAGGTGAGTACCAATCCAAGCAAGCAATCGATCCAACCAGTCGACGTGCAAGGCAACCCAATCGACCTCGAAGAAGTAGAGGCTGCAGGTCTCACTCTTGGCCAAATCCTTGGCACCGAGGAATTCCGCCGGTACGGTGCAACTGAGTACGCAATGCAATATGCCAAAGGAAAACCACTTGTCACACCCGAGGAGTACAAGGAACTACCAACTGCGATGCGATGGTTGCATGATTGGTACCTGCGTGAAGTAGAGCGAGGGGAGACGGCGGTCATGGTCAAAGTAAGGAAAGAGCATTACGTCAATGCATGTGACATATGTCTTGAATTCTCAGAACTTTTCCAGTTATACCACATGGACTCTATCGACAAAACTCTCATCAGTTGCTATTGTCTGTAAGTGATTTATATCTCTCGGTCCAATGGATTATCTGGCATCACATGGAAGCGTTCACGGAGTTTACCCAGATTTAAAGAGTATTGTGAATTCTTCACATTAATATTCTCATCGCCTTTTTTCCTTGTCTTTTACTTCATGTGTTGTTCATATACATGAATCCCAAGCGACCTCTCAATTAACTCAGACCATGATGCATCGGCTTTGCCAATAAGCGGTTTACCACGGATAGGCAACCCCCACAAACAACTCACATCTTGCAGTGTAACTGTCATTTCACCTACAGGTAAGTGAAAACTATTTGTCTCAGGACGCCAACGCTCGACCAATGCCGATATCAAATATTTGTCGACATTAATTTTCTTCATCTTTGCAATCTGGTAAAAACCCAGGTTCTCTAAGGCCGAGCTACACAAAGGATCAAATGGGATGCCAACACGGTGACACCGCACATTCAAGCAATTGTCAGGCTGCATCAAGATATAAAATAATTAGTCTCAAGTCAACCACTAATCTAACAGACCAGATGCAAATTTATAGGATGCTCACATCTTCCCAAGCTTTTGATATTTTGTGCTGGCTGTGAGGCATCCATAACAAATCACTGAAACGCCCAGCTGTATCCATTGCCAGTAATGTTTCCTTCTGCCAAATTAGATGAGAAACAGGCTTAAATCTAATTCTGGATTCATAACACAATGTTTGCTTCTGTCAAATTGGATGATAAATCGACCTAAATCAAATTTAAGTATTCATATCAGACCACCACAACTCAAGGATTATCAAAAACACTGAACCATTAGTTAAATTGTGAATTAATCAGCTCCAAAGGGTTTCAATCAACTCCAAGTGTTAATTATTTAGCTCACGCTTGTTTACTTGCTACCAAATTCGCATGACAGACACTGATTAGGACAGGGGGGAGGGTGGAGAGAGAGGGCTCACGATGATGTGGTCGTACTCAGCGTCGCCGGACGCAACGGCGAGCGTGGACGGGGAGGAGGTGCGCAGGCCGCCCTGGTGGGGAGGATACAGCGGACGAGGCAAGATTCCCCGCTCGCCGGAGCCGGCCTCACCGGCCACCGGAGCCATGCGCCGCCCCTCCGCGCCCGCAAGAGCTCCTCCCCGCCGCCGCCTCGCGTCGTCCGACCCCGCCTTCAGGCGGCCGTGGACGTCCGCGCTGCAGGAGCTGCGGCCCTGCCGGCTTGCGCCGCGGCCTGTCCCCGTCAAGTCCGGCCGCCGCCGGTTGCTCCGGCCCATCGCCTCGCTCCCACGCCGCCGGACGCCCCGGATCCGGCCCCCGACGCCCGTCCCCGCGTCCGTTGCCTTCCCCCTCCGGCGAGCCGCGCCGCCACGGCGAGCCCGCCGCCGCTGCTTCCGATCCCGCTCCCGTTAACCAGCCGAGTGGGCCCCGTGGGCCGCGCCAAGGCCCAGGGCCCAGTCCGACCGGCCCATGTAGCCCGCTGGTGAGCTCCTGTTAAACCCCGCACGTTCATCGTTTAAGCTGTTGTGGCGAACGAATTATTTTGGCTAATGTGTGAACTGTTCGCTAGTTATGCTATCTGATGAACGTTGCTAAAAACGACCAAGTCTGAAACTGCATGTTTTACAACATCATTGCAATTTGTGTGCCTCGTATCTAGTGAACCGTGCATCGGATTGTGAAGTGTTATATATGAAAAATTATCTACGTTTCGTTCTCTACATGTTAGAATCATTTGCATGCATTATAGGAATCATCTAAGTGGTCTAATCTGTGATACAAAAGTGCATACCGTCGTAGTTGCCAACCTGTTATTTTGTTCAATCTTGTGTGATGATTGCAATTAAACCGTAGCTCCTTTGCATGTGGTGTCTTCACGAGTATTGCTCTATGTGATGTATACTTTCATGCCATGCCTCTGGTTTCTATGTCAAAGATCATCATCATGTTTATTTGTTGCTCTCAAGTAGCCATCGCGATAAAACTGAAAACTGTTAACGTAGAGTTCCATTTTGCGGTGCTCGTATTAAGCAATACATGCCTCCTTGTGGTTAAGTCTTTGGAGTGTGTTGTAGTATGCCATGTATACTTATTGTTGATAGGTTTGCCATGCCATGAATCTTGTGTTTAGCTGTAGATTTCATCATGAGAATAAGCTTATTCAATGTTGCTGATTTGAGATGCGGAAATAATTCTAAGTCTGAAACTGTTATTTTGTTGCCATGTTGTCATGTGATTTGCTATTGATCTAGGAGTCTTTTGTGGTTGCTCCCAAGGAGTCTTTTGTTAAGCATGTTGATGTCTACCAGGCTGTGGCTTTTGATGCCATGTATAAGATTTGCATCATAGTAATATTCTTTGTCCAATATGTCAATCTGTTAAAAACTGCTGCTTATGTCTAGTCTAATTTTCACAAAGTCTGAGAATCTGTTTTCTTCATAATTCCAAGTTGTGTTGATACTAGCCATGATTCCATGCATAATTAGACCTTGCCACCATGATATGATTTGTAGTGCATCATGCCCTCTACCATGCTGTAGATTTTCATGCCATAATATGCCCTGTAGCATATAGTTTTATTGCTGTGAATATGCCTTCGTAAAAATCTCCTATGCTAAAACCTGTTATTTTTACTAAGTCATAATCTGCTATATTTTGTTGCCATGTTGTGAGCTTCCTACCATGTGATCCATGACTCTTTTGAGTGTAAAATGTGAAGATGAAATGAAGTGTGTGTTATATGCTACTGCCCCATGCTTAGTTTGTGCATTTTAGAATCTTGTAGCTTGTTGTTTTCATGCGTGCAATGTGCCATGTTGCTATTTTGGACAGATTTGCACTAAAACTTGTGTTGGTTGTTCTGGTTGACCCGTAGCTCCGTTTTGGTCATGCCATATATGAATCTTGCTTAGATTTTCATGTAGTATCATAATATCTTGCTGCATTCATGATTTGAAATGTTTATGGTTGTCATTTTCATGCATTTTGCATTCATGTCATGTTCGTCTTGTGAAGGTCATATCTTTTAGACCGTAGCTCCGTTTGAGATGTTCCATATATGTAAATCGACTAGAATGACGCACTACTAGGAAAACGGCTATAGCTAATATGGACATTAATGGCGCACCATGTATGTGGTGCGCCACTGCTATATAGCAGTGGCGCACCAGATATGGGTGCGCCATTAATGGCCATATTACTAATGGCGCACCTGGTGTGTGGTGCGCCATTACTAGTTTTGTCCTGGCCCCACACCCCTCCCCAGACTTAGCAGTGGCGCACCAGGGGAAAGTGCGCCATTACTAGTTTTAACTAGTAATGGCGCACCACACCCACGGTGCGCCACTACTAAGTTTGTCCTGGCCCCACACCCCTCCCCAGACTTAGCAGTGGCGCACCAGGGGAAAGTGCGCCATTACTAGTTTTAACTAGTAATGGCGCACCACACCCACGGTGCGCCACTACTAACAATTTTTTTTTCAAAACTAGTAATGGCGCACCACACACCAGGTGCGCCATTAGTAACCCTAGTTACTAGTGGCGCATTCTTAGGAGGTGCGCCATTGGTAACCTGAGATCAGCTAGATATTTTTGACAGACCTACCACACTCACTTTCCCCACTTCATTCTCTCCACCTCTACCAAGCTTGGTCTCGGCTGCCTCCTCCTCCTCACCTCATTTGCACCATAGATTCACCCAAATTAAGTGGTTAAATTTCCTTTTTTTGATAGGTAAGTAAGGGGAAAGCTTTCTTTATGTTCTAGATCTACTTTTTTCTCCCTCCAACGTACACACTTTTTATGGCCTAGATCTACACTTTTCTCATTGAGCTAGATCTACATATGTTTGTGGTGTTGCATATGTTTGTGTTTGCAGGTACTGGTATTTGAAATGCGATAGTTGCCAATATTTTGCCGGAATGTTGATTCATTTCCGTTTCGGCGAGAATTTGGCACTATGCATTCTTTTTTGTCCTATTTTTAGGCAAAGTCATGCCAAAAAAATTTTTGGTTCTAAAATATCGTTTTGCTCTACCCCGCAGGCGACCATGGTCCGCACGATGACCGAAGGCATCGTGAATAGGTTTCTGAGCTCCGCGAAGGCCGAGATGCTTCAAAAGAACGAGACGGAGATAAGATGTCCGTGTCGAAGATGCAAGCTGAAGAGCCTTATGGACCCGGATTCCAGACAGGTGCGGGACCACCTGCTCGTGCGTGGTTTCATGGATGGCTATCGGTGGCAAGGTGATGAAGATGATTATGAAGTCGTCCATGGGGGCCGGGCAAGAAATAAGGAAGGGCAGCAAGACAATAGCGGCGAGGGCGGGCGAGAAGACGAAGAATCTCCAGGACATGATCACGAAGTAGATGCAGGACACAGTCATCATGTAGAAGATGCCGGACATGATGATGAGGAAGATCAAGACGAAGGGCATGATCATGAAGATGAAGATGCCGGAGCAGACGACGATGGACCATCGATGGGCTGGGTGCAGGACCCTCATATTCAATCGTTCTTTTCGATTTCTTAGATTTCGATCGTTCTTTTCTTTTTCTAACATTCCGTGTTTTGTGCAGTGACACACATTGCACATTCATCCTCTTAAGCCCGAAATATTCCATGGCCACGTATTTCGACTCGGACCGTCAGTCGAACAAAGACTACGCAAATATCAAGAAAGTTCTTGATGATGCTCTCCCCGGCTACGCCAAATCTGGAGGCACCTTCAGGAGGCCAGTTTGTAGGTACGGCAAGCACGTGTTCACCCACGTAACGACGTTCCCCTGCGTCAAGCAGCCGCCTGGCAGTCAGAAGGATGCCTACTATGGCCTCCATCACATGCGGGCGATCGTACGGGACCAGCATCAGCTTATGCTACCAAATAATCTCAAAGAATGGGCCGCACGCTTGTCGGCAATCCAGGACACCGACATCAGACAAGAATTCTTTCGCATCCAGTCGGAGTTTGCGGAAATCATCTATCAAGATGTCCTTCGTACCTCGGGGCAGTTCTACCTCAACTATCAACCGTCCAACAGTGAAATAGAAACAACGCTAAAAATGCAGGCTGACAACGACCGCACATTCATGACCATCACGAAAGACGGCGGCTTCATCCACGCTCCGGTCCCTGAGTCGAGTCGAAAGTATTGATGCTATGTAGTTCTGAAATATCGATTAGCTCATGTTGTAATTAAACTTTAATGAACTTGTATGTCTCTTTAGTTTGGACAGTCGTTCAACTTATATGTAATCGATGCTATTTATTAGTAGGACCATGAATCGTGCTATTAATGTGTTGCTTTTCTCTTCCGATCCTTTTGTTGCATACTTATATATTGCTTATATATTATCTGTGAATTGCTACTAACGTTTTGTTTGTCTAGTGCATAGAGATGCCGTCGTATGTCGTGTACAAGGGTGAGGTTCCCGGAGTCTACGACGACTGGGAGGAGTGTCGGAAACAGGTTCACCGTTTCAGCGGTAACAGTTACAAAGGGTACACCACTAGGGCGGAGGCGAAAGCTAGATACGCGCGCTATCTAGCGGGAGAGAGGAGGGAGCGGAGGAGGAACCGGATGAAGACCAGTTTCATCGCGATGATGCTCATCGTGACCGCAGCTCTCTTCTATGTGATGGTAGTTTAGATGATCGATATCGACTTTGTAATGTGACGACAAACTCGCTACTCGCGGTCTCGAGACCTAAACTTCGCTAATGTTTGAAGTTTGTTCACTATTTCGAATTCGGAGACTAATATGATGAATTGTATATATTATGTGATGTTTATACTTGACTAATTGTGGTGCTGTATTGTACTATATATTCTGTGCATATTTTTCTGTTCTGTATATTGTATTTTGTAACCTGTGCAAATACCAGAAAATCAAAAAAAATATTTCCTAATATTCATAGTAGTGGCGCACCATATTGAACATTAGTGGCGCACCAAGCCTAAATACTAGTGGCGCATTATGGGGCATAGTAATGGCGCACTTGGGGGCATAGGTGAAGGTATATATGGCCCCCTAGGAGGCATAGTAATGGCGCACTATGTGGTGCGCCACTATTATCTGGGATACTAATGGCGCACCAGTGATGCGCCATTAGTATTTGTTACTAGTGGCGTGATAATAGTGGCGCACCTATAGTGCGCCATTAATAGCCAAAATAGGTGCGCCACTAACACCCTTTTTTCTATTAGTGACGTGTAGAATTGCATGGTCTACTTTATTTTCCTGTTTAATAAATATAAAACATGATTAGTTCAGATCTGGATCAATTTCGAAATTAACACATGAGGTCGTTCCGGAAACGCTATAGGTTGTTTCCGACCTCATTTAAGATGCCTAGATAGTGTAGTTTCATTATGCTTCACCTCTTGCCATGTTTAATAACATTTAATATTGCCGTGTACCTAACGCGAGTGAACTAAATAATTCGAATGTGGAGTTTCGTCAATATGCAACTCGTTGCATATTGAGCTTCACTTAATGTGTAGGAATTGATTGTTGTGCTTTGTCATGTCATGCATAACATGCATCATCCTTGTTGCGCATCATATCATGAATATGTTATGGTGTTTTTCATGTGTTGATTGTGTTCCCGATTTGCCTCTTCTCGATAGAGTTCCGAAACCGCTTCGGAGTGTGAGGGTTCATTCGACTACGTCCCGTTCATCTACTTCACGGATCGCCTGCTTCACGGATTCGTTCTTCTTCCAAGAGGGATCTCAGGCAAGATGATCATTTCCCTGGATACCATTACTATCATTGCCATGCTAGATGTCTCGTTTCTATCGCTGTCTCGCTACCTACCACTTGTTGTCTAGCCTCCCAAATTGCCATGAAAAGCCTCTAACCCCTCCACATCCCAGCAAAACATTGTTTGGCTATGTTACCGCTTGCTCAGCCTTTCTTATAGCATTGCTAGTTGCAGGTGCAATTGTCTCCATGTGCCAACATGGATGTTTTTGAGCTATCACAATATTATTGCTATTTAATTTAATGCAGATATATACTTGGTAAAAGGTGGAAGGGTCGGCCTTTTGCTTGGTGTTTTGTTCCACTTTTGCTGCCCTAGTTACTTGTGTACCGGTGTTATGTTCCATAATTGGGCGCTCCTAACATGCTCGAGGTTGTTATGGGAACCCCTTGACTTTCGTTTTAGGATAAAACTTTTCTGGCAAGGCCCAACTTTGGTACTACATTTGCCCAACATAATAATATTGAACACCGTTACTAAAGCATAGGGCGTCATGAACCCGAGGAGTTCATTCAACATAATACAGGGAGGGCCAGTGCTGATGGTGCTGGTCCAAAATAGAGTCGTGTGCGGGGCCAACCCGGGGCAACTCGGGAGATGTCTATCAGGCCACTGTACGCTGCGCTCATCCGGTTGTGCCCTGAGAACGAGATACGCGGCTCCAATCGGGATTGTCGGCATGTCGGGCGGCCTTGCTGGATTTGTTTTACCTTTCTCGAACGTTTTGTGCGAGGAATTCCGAGAATACTTCGGGCTATCTCGAGGTTGCGGTTTTCCAACGGAATTTCCTAGGAAATCACGGGACTCGTGGTCGAGGTTATTTCCGCGGCGTGTGTTTAGTTTGTGATGGATGAGTTGGAGCACCCCTGCAGGGTTAAATCTTTCGGGAAGCCGTGCTCGCGGTTAAGTGGCAACTTGGAAACTTTGTTTAACACCGGTCATAGCAAACTTGAAGTAAACTCAAATAAAATACACCAACCGTGTGCGTAACCATGATTGTCTCTTCTCGTGATTTCTGAACCGAGAGAGAACACGGTGGGGTTATGTTTGTTCGTAAGTAGGTGTTCAGGATCTCTTAGAGATCATTACTAGTTCACGACCGTTTATGCGACAATCATCCCCCTTTATTCTTGTACTCGTAAGTTAGCCACTCAAATAAATGCTTAGTGCTTGCTGCAACTTCACCACTTAATCATACCTCACTCATTAAGTTTTAATAGTCTTGATACCCTTGGAAATGAGATTGCTGAGTCCCTATGGCTCACACATTACTACAACAACAGTTGCAGGTACAGGTAATGCGATGATTTGACGTGAGCGCGATGCTTGTTTTGATTTGGAGTTCTTCTTCTTTTTCTTCATCGATCTAGGATGGGTTCCAGGCGGCAGCCTGGGATAGCAAGGATGGATGTCATTTTATCGTTTGTTTTCGTCCGTAGTCGTACCCTGCTCTTCTGTATGATGTTTGGATATGTTGTTGAATTGATGTGATATTGTTGTAGCTTGTGGCGAGTGTAAGCCAATTTCATATACTCATCTCTTCTTTACATGTACTTATAATGATATCCATTCTTGCGAAACGATGAGATGCGCTTCTATCCCGGTCGAGGCCCTCATGCAAAAATAAGGATAGGATCACATCTTGGGCATTACAAGTTGGCCGTGGCGGTGGTGGTGTGAGGGATTCGAGAGTGGGATTAGTGGCGAGCGGAGGGCGGCGAGAGATCCTGCAGGACCACCATTACAAGCCGAGGGATAGCGGCGGCGCCGCCAATCTGTTGCGGCGAGGAGCGAACAGAGGTTTGGGACGGCCACTTCACGAGGATTTGGGCTGGGCCGTAACGAAACCAGGGACGCTGCTAACAATAGCGTTCTCACCTGGATGTGGTTAGTAACAGCGGCCGTCCCTGGACGCCATTAAAGACCGCATCCTTCCTATTTCCAAAATTTCCACCGGTCGTTTACCAGTTCGGTAATTACAAATTATCATCTATTATTAATAAAAAAATCGGCTTGACTTACACGAGCCAAGGGTGTGTCCTTCACCCCACTCTCCCTCCTAGCCGACGCCAGGCCCGAGCGATGGTGGCTGCATCTCGCTTTGGGTGCAACCTGGGCGTCTGCACGTGGAAGGTCGAACGAGGGGCTGTGCAGAGGAAAAAATATTGACATTGCGTACTTGGTGAAGAGTGGTAGTTGGGAGCCGCTTGACATAGCGTGTCAAAAAAAAATTAGGAGGTTGAGTATGGCAAAACTCTTGCAAAATGTGGTAATTCCTGTCAAAAAATTTAAACTATGGGACTTTTTCCGAAAAGAAGGGTAACCCCATCAAACTATGGGATAAAAACTACTTCCTATGTCCCATAATATAAGAGTGTTTTTTACACTGGTGTGTAGTGCGAAAAACGCTCTTATATTATGAGACGGAGGGAGTACAATTTACTACCTTTAAAATTATCTGTCTCATTTAAGTGGGCATTGCCAAAATATTAGAGAATTATGCTAGATCTATGATAACGTTTGAGAAGTTTGGAACAAGCTGAGAAATATAAATCTCTACAAGCTACACAAGACAAGGTATCAAGCATGTGTTGTTTTATAACTTGTGCGGTGTGTTGACCTTCGATGCGCTTTTAACAGTGCACTGTATTGATTCGATTCGTGTTGCGTAGCGTGAAGCAAGCAACCAAACTGGAAACAATCACACGACAGATACATGAATAAATAAACCTACTAATATGTAAAAGCACGACCAAAGAATGATTCCAGCAAATCGCTTCAGAGACAGTAATACACGCTCTAGTGATTGGTTCCCGGACATTTAGCACATGAATAAAGACGCAGGCAAAGATGAAGAGTGGATTCATCCTGGATCTTGTACTGTGCCAGTGTGAAGCCATCCTCCAGCTGACACCCGGCAAAGATGAGGCGTTGACTCGCCGGGTCAATACGGTCAACCTGCTCAATCTTCTCCTTGACACTGCGGATGGTATCTGAGCTCTGAACATTAAACGTCAAGTTCTTACCTTCCAAATTCTTGACGAAGATCTGCATCGGCCTGGGTCGATGGCAGACGATAAGGTCGAGAGTGGCTCCATTCTGGATGCTATAGTCCGCCAAAGTACGGTCGCCCTGTAAGGTAGGGTACGGGTGAATGCTGGATCTCCTCATTGTCTTGTGAAACACGAGGCGCTGCTGGGCTAGAGGGATACCGTACTGATCATTAATCTTTGCCTTGACATTGTCGATAGTATCTGAGCTCTCAACATAGATAGGGTTGTCTAACGCATTAATGTTGATTTTCATCCCTGCATGGAGGCGGTAATCATTAAGAGTAGATCCATCCTGGATGTTATAATCAGCGAAAGTACGAGTTTCGTCCAGTTGCTTCCTGTCGAAGATAAGGTGGTGTTCGAACCGAAACATTGCCTTCATAGCACCGATGGAATCTGATGGATGGACCTGTAAGGTCTTCATTCTGCCATTGAGGCTCCTCACAGAAATCTTAATCTGTCCGGGGAAGCGGGGTTCGGAATGAAGGGTAACCCCCATTTGGATGCCGTAGTCGGCCAAGGTGTGGCCGTCCTCCAGCTGCTTGCCAACAAATATGAGACATGGTTGGCATGGTTGAAAATTCTCCCTTTTTTAGAGGAAAGTTGAAAATCCTCCTTGCACTAGTAGAAAACAGGGCTTTCGTCCTAGCCGGATCGGAGCAATAGTCCCGGTCGCGTTACGAACCGGGACAAATGCTAGTCCCGGTTCGAGCGGCTAGGACGCCGGACGGGGCTCGGCAGTCATCAGTCCCGGTTCAAAATGGACCTTTAGTCCCGGTTGGAGACACCAACCGAGACTAAAGTGTTATGAAAAAGTAAAACGGCTATAACTTTTGCATACGATGTCGAAAAAAAAACTTTAATATATCAAAATGTTCAGCACGAGAAACTGGTTTAATTACTAAAGGTCCTTTTTTAGTTTTTTTTTTTGTTTTTGCTTTTTTTTGTACTTACAGCGAACTATTTAGAGTTTTTGAGCGAAATTTGTGTGAATCACTAGTTTGTGAATAACTTTACTTTGAAAATAGATTTTTGAGTGAATCTTTTTCATGATGTTTAATATTAGTGTGTTTTATCATTATATTCAATTTGATAATTTTTAGGTTATTTTAAATAGGTGTTTAAATCAAAAACAGATTCTGTTTAGCTCTTTCAGTTTTATAGCTTAAAAAATCAATAAATGCATGAAAAATAGCGAATGAAGTGGGAAAGGGTTGAAAATTTATGATGTGGCTTTTAATGGTGCATGTTGAATGCACAAAAAGTCTGGAGTTGAAATAAATTTAAAAAAATGAAATGCCTTTGTAACAGATGAGTTTTCGTCCGAAACGCAGATACTTCGAAAGAGATTGTCCAGTTTGTACACAAAGTGCATCCAGTTTTTGCCGTAACCATCTCAACTTTTTAGCACATGCTATGTGGATGAAATGATGATACCATGCCAAGTTTTAACCTTTTCAGAGTTCATTTGTAGTGCTTTTCAATTTCGGGTTCATTTAGCTCAAAAAAATTAATAAATGCATGAAAAATAGCGAATGAAGTGGGATAGGGTTGAAAATTGATGATGTGACTTTTAATGGTGCATGTTGAACACACAAAAAGTCTGGAGTTGAAATAAGTTTAAAAAAAATTAAATGCTTTTGTAACAGATGAGTTTTCGCCCAAAACCCTGATACTTCGAAAGGGATTGTCCTGTTTGTACACGAAGTGCATCCAGTTTTTACCGTAACCCTCTCAACTTTTTAGCACATGCTATATGGATGAAATGATGATACCATGCCAAGTTTTAACCTTTTCAGAGTTCATTTGTAGTGCTTTTCAATTTCGGGTTCATTTAGCTCAAAAAAATTAATAAATGCATGAAAAATAGCGAATGAAGTGGGATAGGGTTGAAAATTGATGATGTGGCTTTTAATGGTGCATGTTGAATGCACAAAAAGTCTAGAGTTGAAATAAGTTTAAAAAAATGAAATGCCTTTGTAACAGATGAGTTTTCGTCCGAAACCCTGATACTTCGAAAGGGATTGTCCAGTTTGTACACGAAGTGCATCCAGTTTTTGCCGTAACTCTTTCAACTTTTTAGCACATGCTATGTGGGTGAAATGATAATACCATGCCAAGTTTCAACATTTTCAGAGTTCATTTGTAGTGCTTTTCAATTTAAGAGTCATTTAGCACAAAAAAATTAATAAATGCATGAAAAATAGCGAATGACGTGGGAAAGGGTTGAAAATTGATGATGTGGCTTTGAATGGTGCATGTTGAACGCACAAAAAGTCTGAAGTTGAAATAAGTTTAAAAAAAGTGTTATGAAAAAGTAAAACGGCTATAACTTTTGCATACGATGTCGAAAAAAAAGGTTTAATATATCAAAATGTTCAGCATGAGAAACCGGTTTCGATGGTAACCGCCATATAGGCTGTTTTGTAAATTTTTAGAATCCTCAAATTCCGAAAGGAAAAAAAGTTATCCTCAAATTTATTTATTTTTTGAATTTTTGGTCAAACTACTTATTCAATAAATATTAGTGTTACTAAATAATTATTGTTTTTTAGAATAATAGTTTCAAACTCAAATGGTGAAACGTCTGACATCATGCTGAAGGGCTTAAAAGGATTGATATGATACATATAACATAAATTAATTTAATAAGTAGTTTATTTTTTAAAACGTTTTTAATTCTTTTAGATTTTTGAAATTCGAAAAGAATAAAAATTCAGATTTTAAAAATTAATGTTATTTTTTAGAAAAATAAATGATGTCATATTTGGATTCCTCACCTTTTTCTGATAATAATGGATATATTATTTGTCGAATTGCGATTTACAGATTTAAAGATATTAATTGTGCCATATTAAATGAATAAATAGCAAAAAATGAATAAAATAATATTATTACTTATTTTATTTTCATTGAAATTCAATATTATTATTACTTATTTTATTTTAAACTTTTTATTATTTTGAATTTTTTTTTGTTTTTGAGAATTTTTGAATTTTTTGCCTTTTTTGAAGTTTTTTCGAGTTTTTAAATTAATCATTGTTGTTTGTTAATCATTGTTGTTTATTTTAATAATTGTTTGGAATTCAAAAAATTAAATCATGTGACATCAAGACCTAAGGGTTAATAGGATTGATAGCTTACTATTGTCAAGAAAACAACAAGTGCGCATACTTGAAAACTAGGGGAGATAGAACTCGAAAGTTAAGCGTGCTGGTGTTGGACCAGTGAGAGGATGGGTGACCGGCCGGGAAGTTAGACGATTTGGAATGAATGTTTCACGCCCGGTGAGGAGGGTGATCTCTACTCCTAATTGGGGAGTTGGTAGCTTCTGTTCCGGGTTTATTTTCGTCCGGTTTTTTGTCCCTCCTCCAACCACCACCCCTTCATATTGGTTTTTTCACCTTCCAATAAAAACTTTCCTAATCTTTCCAAGTTTCCTAATCAGTCATGTTACAAATGGCAGGAACCAATAATACGTTACCAAATAATGAAATCCAATTATGTGGCAATCAATTTTGAATCCTAACTTTCCTAACACATGGATCCTTTCTAACAATTAAATCTCTATTATTAAATGACAATTAATATGTTAGGAAAGTTAAGATTTAAAATTGATTGCCACGTAATCTTCCCTACTCCTAATGAAGTGCTCCAGTTGGTACGTCTTTTCATCGCTTCGTACCCCTCCATCGATAGGAACTCCCCCGTTCTCGCCCCCACCGATTTTTTTAACGATAGCCCATCCCCGGTCTGTTTTTTTTTCATCGAAGAGAACATCTAAAGAAACGACGGAAGAAAACTAGGGCCCTGCCTCGCTCTCCCCCTCCTTCGCTCAACAAGAGGATCGATTGGAAATCAAGATCGGATCCCGCCGCCGCTCCATGTCCCCCCGCATCTCCTTCCCTAGCCGCACCATGTGCCGATGCGCGGCCGCTGCCGCCGAGCGCCCGTTCATGTCGTCGGCCCTTAAGGCCCTTCGCCGTCTCGCCTTCGCCCCACACACTGCGGCCGTCTCGCCCTCGCTCCTGATCGCCATGTCACGGTCCTTCCTCGACGCCGTGAGCTGTAAAGAGGGAGGCGCCACCGTCATGTTGGACTCTAGTGCCGCGATCCATGAGGTCATGGCGCTCAACCCTCCCAGACTCTGCAACGCCGTTGCCAGCTGCCGCTTTGAGGCTGCTACCGAGTAGGTCGTCTTGATGCAGATGTTGCAGGTGCTGTTCATGTGCTTGTGTCCCTGAGCTTCCCGTCTGTCCCTCGTTTCCATTCGATTTCGGCCACCCGGGGGACTGCACAAACAGGGCCACATGGCGGAAGGCGACCCCATGGTCAGTTTCCCTCACATCCGACCTCCAACTCAAGCAAGCACGCGATGCAACTTCTCCATCTTAGTGATGTTTCGCATAGGTTTATCTGATTCTTGGTCGTCCGCACATCCTTCTTCTATCATTATTGTCTACAGGCAAGGAAGCATGGAGCCGAAAAAAAAAGGCAAGGAAGCACGGATTGGGTTGATTCGAGCCACCTCCTTGCCGACAGGGCCGAAGCTCGAGCCCAAAGACACCAATGTAAATCCCACAACTCGACCCTACACTGCAAATATGTGATTATGTTAAAAAAATGTGCTTGATTTGTTTGTCTAAACGTGGGCACTAATGTTTTTCCTCTCTGAAAATTGGTACAGGACATGAAGAGAGCCTTGATTCTCGTATGGTCTGGGAGCAGATTTGTTGTTTTGCTCGTCAGTTAATCAAACAAGGGAATACCTACAATATTAGTTCATTGCAGTACAGGTGATCTGGTGTCAGATTGTTCACCGAACGTGTCCTTACCACTTCTGCAGGTAATACCTGAGCAATTGTGTTTGTTGTCAGATTGTTTAACACATGGATTAACAAACGTATTTTGGCCTGCCGTGTTGTCTGATAGTTTCTGTTGTTGGAACAAAACAATCAGGGGCAATCTAGCTAATGCTTGGTATATTGAACAGAACATTATCATCTCGACCGTATTGGGGTTATCCATCTGGACTATGTAATGATTATGCTTTGCTAAAGAAAATGTGAATTTCATGCTAGGCTTTTCCCATGTAATGTGCCTGACATCAGCCAAAAAAAACATACCACTTCATTTTATGCGAGTCACACAACCGGCCAGTAACTACAATTAAACTAAAGACTACAGGACATTCCTCAGCAATTGATTTTCCTTTTCTTTGTTGCGTATTTTCATTTTAAGTTGATGAAGTGATGGATGTGTTTTTAATTTATATGTCATCTTCACCGTTCTAAAATATTCGTTGCTATAACTTACCTTCAAATTTGAGAAGCACGGGACGATCAGAATATCACATGCTATTTTTTCCTATGCACTCCTCTCCCTTTAATAATTGGCATACGCTAGCTGTTACTGTTACTTTCATGCCTATCATTTGTTAAGTTTTATAGACATTCGGATTAAGGATTTCGTGTTGAAATCTGAAGTTCATATTGATGATTGATGTTTAGTTTCTTTAAACTAAGTGCGCCAAGCTGTTTGTACTAGGACCATTATCCTGACGTGTGAGTTCCTTTTTTTCATGTGAGCAGAGAGTCTTTATCTTTTCAGTTAGAGATGATGTACACAGTCAAGGCACAAACTTCCATTTGGAGATTTTTTTCATGGGAGGGAGAGGGAGAGGGGGGGGGGGGGGGGGGGGGGGGGGGGGGAGGGAGGGAGAGAGGGTGAGAGTGCGAGTGAGACTGAGAGAGTGAATCGTACAAACAAGTAGTATCACATGTAGTCAGGCCGACCAATTTTGCAGGAAGCCAATGTACACTGGGTGAGGGACGGTACTGCAGCAGTGAACAATGAGGTTATGATGCATGAAGGCATGGAGAAGACAGCACGCTATGGTCCTCCTACAAACCCAACGGTGACTCCTGTAAGGTACGAGATTATTCTCCACTCCTGTGTCCTCCTACACACAGGGGTTTCTTTTGAACTGGTTGGGGAATCTCTACTTCCAATGAAGGAGTTGGTAGGTGGTATCGTCGCTTCGTATCCCACTCCCATCTATCACCCACGCAACAGTAAAAAGGGAAAACAACAACCCTAGCCTCCTTCCTTCTCCCACACGTACTCAAAGAAGGAAGGCAAATAACAAAGAAACGGAAACCCACCCACAGGAGTCAATCACCTTCCCCTCTCCCTTTCTCTTTCCTTTCCGAGGTTGTAGCCACCAATCTCCTCCCATGCTCCCATTCTCTCTTGACTGGTGACGCATGATCCGTGGCCCCTCACCCACTATCTCGTATGGGAAGGATGACGGTGAGTCCTGGCGGCAGACGCGTGTGCATGCCGCTATGGTGGCTCGTAAGATTTCAATTGATTTCTTCTTCTGTTGTAAATCCTTCCGCCAGCACTGTGTTTCCGAGGTTTTTCGACACAATTTTTATTGTTGTTGTTTTCACTGGAAGAATTGCTTACAGGAACGCACCATCAGGCACCCTGCCACTGCAGGCATGAACACATGGTCCTAATTAGTTTATGCATGTATATCAATGAGAATTGGTGTTGACTTGAACCATCGGCACATTAGTGTTGTTTGCCTTGATCAAATGCTCACCCTAGACACCTGCTCGCTGAAGTGGTTACGCCGCATCTAGTCCTCCAGGTGTGGCGCCACCGCTGCCCCCGGCATCAGGTACATATCCACCACACGAATTAACTTAGATTGGTTTGTTCAGGAGAGTGCGTACTGGTATAGGAGTTTTTATGGTTGAATTTGAAGGTTGTTTTAAAGAGAAAGATTAGTAAATTATGTTGTTTTCTATTGAGAAAATTTAGTAGTCGGCTTCACCATTGAGTGCCAATGTGATGGGCATATAAGATTTAGATTCAGAACTTTGGAGTTCAAAACAGATGGCTTTCTTCAATATTTTTTCCCATGCGGTTGATGGATGCATACATATAGGGTGTGTTTGGTAGCATTCCCAACCTAGCATGGTTGTTCCCCTCTCATACATGCTGAGTGTAGACATGCTGAGTACATGCATTTGATGTTGTTTGGTAGCGATGTATGTGTTAAGACATGTTAAGTTGAGACTTTGTTTGGCAGCTTGTAACCGGTATTTTCAAATAAGTGAAAAAAATGTGAAAAAAAAAATTGAAACATGGAAAAAAATAACATTTTTTGAAAATTTAAACAGATTTTGCAATTCTGAAGTTTTTTTGAAAATTTAAACAAATTTTTAAAGATTGATATTTTTTTAAATTTTAAACAAATTTTGAAAATCTGAACATTTTTTGAAAAAACAAAAATTTAAAAATTCCAAACATTTTTTAAAAATTTAAACAAAATTGAATTTCTGTACATTTTTGAAAATTTCAACATATTTTGAAAATCTGGACATTTTTGAAAATTTGAACAAATTTTGAAAATCTGAATAATTTTTGGTATTCCGAACATTTCTGAAAATTATATTGTGTTTTAGAAATCCAGAACATTATTTGAAACACATTGTCGCTCGCTTCGCTCATGCATGTTGACCAGCGAACAGCTATTGGGGTGTTCTCTCTTCATGCATGCTGAGAGGGTATTTGGGATGAGGTCGTGCATGCTGAGGAGGCCCCGTGCAGGCTACCAAACACCCAAAAGTGGGTCGGGGAGGGAACTGTTGAGCTCATGCACCCTCCATGCACTCTACCAAACACACCCATATATGTAGCGCTGGTACATATCCATCCATTCAACTTCAGTTTTGATGCATCGAATCTTACATTATGTTGATAAATTTAGACATATAAGGGTATCTATAAGCAAACCACATACCACACATTTTCAAAGGATTATTTTCTCTACATCTGTACTAGCTCTCTAGCTCTGAACCAAGAAGTGTTTCTACATTTTTTTATTTGTTGCCAAATTTCAAGGAATGCCAATCTGATGTATTTTTTACAGCAATCAGCATGTTCACTGGGCGCTTGTCCATTCGTGACATAACTTGGTTTTGTGGAGGGTTGGATGATTGTAAGCCGGGTGTACCATTAACGACGATGGTGAGCATGGATTGGGGAGATGAAGATTATGGGAGGACAAGGAAGGATGCTTATTTGAAGGTAAAAGTAATCGATAATGATATTTGATGCGCATAAGGATGCTAAAAGGATATTTATACCACGTTGCAATTCACGTTGCGGAGCATGGCGGCGTTGGCTTCCCGGTTCTCGGCCTCCGTCGGGTGGCTAGACCACACTTCACAGAAGATGTGGATGATGTCGGTTAGGGGCCTCGGCAACGGCGAGGGCCTTGGCAATGAGACGCGAATGGCCAGGTCGAAACTGCAGGTGCGTGATGGCTGGAGAGGGCCGCGAGGTCCAGAGAGGGGGAGCACAGGAGATCTGTTCTACTTCCCATTGAAAGGATTCTGGTAGGTTTCTCTAATAGTATTCCAAACTAACTAACAATTGTTGTTAACTGTACCACAGTGGCACACTTCTTATTCTTGGATTAAGCCTATGCCTGCTCTACCAATCATGTAGTATTGTTGTGAACCCACATGTAAAACCAATCTCTATCGAATACAGAGTTGGCATAGCTGAGTGTGATTAGGAAGGCATGGTTATTACTTTGGATTGCTTTGCATATACTGGTCGAAGACAGAATTGGCATAGTTGAGCATGCTTAGGAGATCATGGTTATTACTTTGGATTGCTTTGCGTAGACTGGTATGGTTGATCTTCCCTTCCATTATTATTGCTACTTTATGTTTTAATGTCGTTGTTCTTCACTTGATATTGGGATTTGTGTTCCAGCAACTTCCCGACCTTTTACTTGTGATGAGAAGTTTGTATTTTAATTTTTCTTTCACTTGATCTTTAGGTTTACAGGGTTAATGGATCCATGTCTCGATGACTTTATAGAAGTATGCTCACCTATCTCGCTTTCTATTCTCATTCTGTTTGAAATCCGTCGACATTTTCAAATCTCTTCGCAATGCACAAGTTTCCTTTATTATTTAGCATGTGAAGTTCCTTGTCCAACAATGATTTTCAGGAAAAATCAAATGATGCAGGTTTTACCATTGAAGAGAGGATATTATTTGAGAAAGCTGAAAAATGAGAGGCTTTGTTGATACCTTCAGAAAGTTGCATCCCAATGTTGTGGGTTACACCTTCTGGCGTGAAAATCAGCTCCATTACAAGAAAGGTGCATCACTATATTGGTGGATAATTTAATGGCATAAATGATGTAATGGTACATTTTCTTTTAGATTTCTGTTAACCCGGTACCAAAAATGTATGCGTGCATGCTCGAAAAATCTTAGCATTTGTGAATCTAGCTATTCAAGCATTCTTAAGTGATACATATTTCTTTGTACATTGAAATACAGTTGGACAACAAGGACCTTATATCAGTGGTGTGTATACTCCAAAATTGCAATATCAGTGGTGTTTATACTCCAAAATTGCAGTATCTACCTCTCCCAAATAATAGAATAAATAAGGTACGCAATCTAAAAAGCATGTGGTCAAAGTAATTGAGTTACAATCCATGTGAAAACAAGAACCTGGATTCTTATTTTGAAAAATAAATAGCCCAACGAAATGATTGCTTCTATTTATTTTCTATCAGAATGAAAGTTGAACTTCTTCTCCATTTAACAAGTTGGCAATTGGATCACTTTCTTGTGTCAAGATCCATCATTGACATGGTTCATGATTCGTATATTCTCCCATGTAACATCCAATGACCAGTTTGATTAGCCTTGGGCTAAAGATGGCAAACAAGTTGGCAATTAGGCACCGTTGAGACCCTTAGTTGTTGGAGAAATAATTTTCCAGGCTGAGATAATCCAAAGTTGGTATCTATAGTCCATGGATTGCGCAAAACCTATCTAGAGTAATCTGTCAATGTTCTTCAAAGAGATTTCGTATATGTTTACCCATGTCGGGTTCAGTACCTCTGGGATCAAGATCTAGAGCTACAAGTATTGTTGGCTAGAATGTGGTCATATATGTGCTAATTCATGCTGATGCGCATGCTCTTTGAACTTTTGAAAGGAATGGATGAAATCTTACCAGAGCTTTTGCAAATGGGATCTCTCCAGGAAGCCCCACTATAGTTACTTCACTGGTCTGAACTTTGAGTAACTTGTTATATGTGTCTCCCAGACTAAATTTTTCCCATTTACTAGATGTACACATCGTTGGTTAATACCCGTGGCTGTTGAGGAAGTTAACTGATATGTACTGTTTATTAGTTTGGTTTGAAATGAAAAGGATGCCAAGCTTCTTCAATTTATCAGTTTTTTGTTTGAAATGAGATCTTTCTGAAACCGGAGTTATCTGGTCAATGAATTATTCTTGAGAAAAATATAACCCCCTGATTGACTAATAATACACACGAGTCATGTACTCTCTTTTTGTCCGGTTTGCATTCATGTTACGAGAAGCGGTCGTTCCACTACGTTGTTGTTTTGTTTGTAATATACGACCCATCTATTCAACATAAAGCCTACCTATATGTCTTAAGAGCATCAACACGGTGGAATGAAGAACATGAGGGGTGAGGAATAGGGAGACAACAAGTCTGGTTTCATGTTAAAAAATCCGACACAACATCTAATGTGATGTGGGTCTAAAGATACAGGTTAGACATAACCAACATTGAGCCGTTAGAATATGTTTTTTTAAAGGAGGAGAACCCCCGGCCTCTGCATCTCTTGATGCACACATCGATAGCCGCTAGAATATGTATGTCTCCGTTGCAATGTGCGGGCAATTAACTAGATTTGTGGGGACCGGCCGCAGCTGAATCACCTTTTTTTCCTTCTCTCTCGTGTTCGGTCACTGGCCGGGCACGTCTGCGGACGTTTGAGGAAGATTTAAGGGGACCGGCTGTAAATGATCTAACATTATTGTGTTTGATAGTATGTGTGTTAGCTGATTATCAAAAAAAAGATGTGTGTTAACTGAGACAATATTGTTCTCGGTTATTTAATTCCGTGAGTAGTATTTTAATTTTTCTCAAAAGCCTGTGGCAACGCACGGGCGTTCTACTAGTTAGAGATTAAATTGTCAAATAATTCAAAGATTTGAGAATCAGAAAAAAAATAAAACAAATAAAAAAATTGTTGAAAAAAATCAAATTTGTTTTTCGATTTTTTTTTTGTAAATATCCTCCAGCCCCCGCTCCAGAAAGCTGCCACGCGGAGCCCCTTTAGTCCCGGTTGGTAACACCAACCGCGACTAAAGGTCCTCCGGCCCCCGCTCCAGAAAGTTGCCACGCGGAGCCCCTTTAGTCCCGGTTCGTAATCCAACCGGGACTAAAAGCGGGGGCCTTTAGTCCCCATTGTTTTGTCCCGGTTGCAGAACCGGGACTAAAGGCCCTCTGGAACCGGGACTGATGCCCTGTTTTCTACTAGTGTGGGGATGAATCTTAGCTTTCACATTGCCGATAGTATCTGAACTTTCAACATCAAGAGTGACGGTCCTGCCAGTGAAGGTATTCACAAAGATCTACATTTGAAACAAATGTGCACACCAAACATCAATGATTTTTACACCAAATGAGAAGATTATCAGAAACTCCAACAATGAATAGAACAAATAACGGAAGCTACACATCAACCCCACAAATAGACACGTGCTATGGGAGTAAATGTTGCTGTTACATGCATGGGTGTCCAGAACTAGAATATAGTGACTACCCATGGCCTAAATGAATGACCAGTGCGAACATTCAGACTACATTTATGCTGTGATGCCTTAAATCTTAATACTTATAAAGCAGAAAGAAAAACATCCCAGCAAAGCTAGCCCCGAGGACCTTGGTTTACAAATTGAAGACCTCACAGGTCCATCTCCATCTGACAAAACTGAACATCTCCATCTCCCTGACATGGTTTACAAACTATCTATCACAGAATTTTGAGATATTGTGAGTAAGACATACAACTAAATCTTACACACCCCAGTTCCCTTTTTTATTCTAGAAACAAAACATGCAGTATTTTGATATTCTAAATCTAACCAATTCTAAGATCTGACAAATCCTATGATCTAAACAAAACATACTTCAAGGACAATCGCTCCAATAAAATTTACATATGGTAAGATCAGCAAATCAATGGCAGACACAGGACTCCGACAATGTGTATTCAATTCGGAAAAATAGATTTTTTTTCCAGTTAAACGTAAATTGTGAAAACCTGGAGGTCTTCTGCCTCCTTTAAAATGACCAATTGTGCAGTCACTCATTAAGATTAGTCATCAATAAACAATGCACTACCTGCCAGGCATTTCAGTTTGCTCAGGTATACTTCATTATTAGTTCTTGCTGTGCATATGAACAAGCTGATGGTGTGCATATTACTTATATATCTTGATGAAGATTTACATATAAAAACAATTTTCCTATGAAATAGCATGTACTATCTACATATCGATCGCTCCATATTAGGCATATCATGCCAAATATTGATCACATCATCCTATATATCGGCCGAGATGTGTGAAAACAATATTTACAACATTGTATAGTAAATTGCCGTCGGTAAGGGGAGCAAGAATAGTTCCAAATCAGCGTTGGAGACCCCGGGATCAGAAGCGGCGGAGCACTCCATGTCCATGGGCTCCGTCCAGTTTGCGTGCGGTAACAATCGGAGCAGAGGGAAGCAGAGGTGGAGGGGAAGAGGTACACAGCGTACGTACGCGGGGAGACGGAGGGACACGGTGCTTGCTTGCTTACCTTGCCGGGAGTAGAAGCAGGACATTGCGCCATGGTGCGTGAGCTTGACGGCCCGCGTGCAAGCTAGAGTTTACTTTTTTATTTATTGACGGAAGCTAGGGTTTACTTGGCGGCGGCGCAGTCAAAGGGCACAGGTTACGCCGGGAGCCCGGGGAGCAATCGTCCTCTCATCTTCTTTTGCTTGTTTCCTAAGATTTTCCTTCGCTCGTTGCCTACAGATGCAACTACGCCAGTACGATGTACATATACGCGGCGAAAGCGGCAACCGGCGGCGGCTACGATGCAGAGATCGGTGAGTGATGACCAACCGAGAGATTGCATCTCTAGGGCTCCGTCTTGGTGCCTCTGTGTGTGATCTGATCGCTGCTCTTTTTTTTTTTTTTTTGATTTTTTTCGTCAGCGGGAGCATCTGAGCTCGAGCTCAGGACCGAATTTTCGAGCGGGAGCATCTGATCGCTGCTCTAATGCTCCGCCTAGGCTCTAGGGACCTCCGTCTTGGATCCAACCAGGGCATCAATCGATCAGCAGGTAACCACTTCTTGTCTTGCCGGCCGGAACCTTTGTACGTGCACGGTATACCACTAATCACTAATTAGTTATCTACATAGGTCAATTATATTAAGATATTTCATTATAATTGGTTTGTCGCTCTTGTGTATTTATTCGAATTTCAGAACTATGGAAAAGGATTTGTGGATGAGTTGACAAAATCACAAAGAGGAGTCATTGATATTTTTTTGACAATAACACTGACGCTTGGACGACTATAGAGTTTGCGACAGTAGCTATGGATGGACCAGCTAATGGAATACAAGGAGAAAATGTGAATGTAAGTGACCCTGAGAACACTCTTAAAGCATTGGATGCACGGCACAGTCCGCTGGTTAATTTTGCATCATATCTTGCTTTGCATTCAATCGTTAATTGGTAACAGTCCCATATATAATGCTAAAGCACATCTAGATGTGCTCTAAGTATTGCACATCTAAGTCCTATGTCATTGATTTTACGCTAAGATTCGTGCAAGCATTTTCTTTGGTCTTTTCTCCTATTCTTTCTAGTTTGATTGAGTCACTTAGATGTGCAATAACTAGAGCACATCTAGATGTGCCCTAGACAGACCCATAACAAAAATAGTCAATGTGTCTCAGGTCCCATTGAACTGGACTCTATTTTTTATTTTTAGTGTAATACTCGCATGAAAATATGGCGACCGAATGACTATTCTGGTATCCTGGACCAAAGAACAAAAAATGATACTATATAAAAGTTACCATTCACATTTTTTGGGCTTGAAGATTTTGTTTCCGCTGAGAATACCATGAGAGTAATTCCTGCCCGAAACTTTTCACATGTGTATTACGCTAGGCCATGTTAGTTACAAAAAAGTTTCAAATTTGCTGACTTCTTTAGTTTTTTAACTGTTTGTTCCAATTCATGTGAATTACTGGCCCTGTGTTTCAAAGATCTGCATCATATATATAATGATTGTTATTGTTACGGTGTTTGTATTAAGGGCCCCAAGTTTTAGTTTCGCCGCGGGCTCCCGAAATCTCAGGACCGGCCCTGTACACAACTTACGTACGCGGAGAGACGGAGGGACAGGGTGCTTGCTTACTGTTGAACATATGGTTTTGCATGTATATTGTATATCCTGGCCCACCTCCTATTCCTTGTATAGTAGAGGTTGAGGCCCACATTGTACATCATATATACGTGCTTATGCACCCGATCAATACATCGTGAGTTGCATTGCCAAACCTATCTCTCTACATGGTATCATACCTACGATCCTAACCTAGTTCTCAGCCGCCGCCGCCGCCGCCGCGATCTCCCTCGCCGCCGCCGCCGCTTCTTCCCGTCGTTGCCGCCTCACCACGCCGCCGCCGCCGCGGTCTCTTCAACCCGCCGCTTGGTGTCGCCGCTACCCCACCACCACAGCTTCCGCCCCTAAACCCTAACTCCGCCGCCGCCGCTGTCGCACGCCGCGGCCACCAAACCCTTACTTCGCCGCCGTTGTTGCACAGCCGCCGCCGCCACCCCACCGCCCCTGCCGTTCCCAACCGCAGCACCTCTCCTCCTTGGGTTGTGCCATGTCGTCCCCTAGCTCCTCCCTCTCCAACCGCACCAACCCGTTCGCCGGTCCCGATCCCGCCCTAATCCGTGACCTCAACATCCTTGACCGCGTCCCCGTCATCCTCGACCACCACACCTCCACCTACTACGCCTGGAAAACATACTTCTCCCTCGTATTCCGTGAGTACAATCTCCGGGATCACGTCGATGGCTCCGTGGACTCCAGCCGCATGGAGGATGATGATGAGTGGATGACCATCGATGCCACTCTCATCCGCTGGTTCTACACCACCATCTCGAAGGACTTCTTCCACACGGTGGTCTCTGATGAGGATGATGCCCATGCCGTTTGGACTAAGCTCAACGGCCTCTTCACCGACAACAAGATCGAACGCAAGGTCTTCTTGCACAGCGAGTTCTATGGGTGTCAGCAGCATGGCTCGTCCATTGACGATTATTGCATGCGGCTCAAGAAGCTCTCCGACGAGCTCCGTGATCTCGGCGAGAAGGTCCCCGACGAGCTTCTTCTCAGCACCCTCGTCAACGGCCTGAACGAGGAGTTCGGGAACGCCGCTTCCAACCTCACCCTCATCCCCGACCCGACGTTTTCCAAGGTCGTGGCCTATCTGAAACTGGAGGAATGGCGCGCACTCGGGCTACCCATACCGCCCTGGCCGCGGGCACTTCTCGCGGCGCTGCTCCACCCGCCTCGGCCCCGCCGCCACGCCCTGCCCCGGGCGGCCTCCTGCCGTTTCCGCCGCCGGGTTTCCCGCACCCACCTCCGCCGGCCCCGCAGGCTCCTGCCGCTGACCGCGGTGGTCGTCGCGTTGGCCGCGGTGGTCGTGGCCGCAAGCAGCAGGACGGCACTCAGCAGGCCGGCAACCAGGGTGGGGCGCCCCACCCGCATCAGCAACCGCAGTACCAGCCGGCGCCATGGTACGCCGGACAGAACCCTTGGACGGGGGTTGTCCACGCGTACTCCATGCCGGTCCCACGCGCTCCTGCTCCTGGCCACTTCGGCGCTCGTCCGGCGAGTCACCAGGCGCTGCATGCTGCTCCGCAGCAGTACGCGCCTCCGCTGCCCTATGGCTATCCGGCGCCTTATGGGCCGCTGCCTCCGGTCGGCGGCCTACTGCTACTTCTTGAGCTTGCGTTGGTTTTCCCTTGAAGAGGAAAGGGTGATGCAGCAAAGTAGATAAGTATTTCCCTCAGTTGTTGAGAACCAAGGTATCAATCCAGTAGGAGATACAAGCAAGTCCCCAATCTTTGCACCTACACAAACAATCAAACACTTGCACCCAACGCTATAAAGGGGTTGTCAATCCCTTCACGGTTACTTGCAAGGATGAGATCTGATAGAGATAGATATAGAAGATTACTAAAACGAAAAGTAAAAAGATTGCAGCAAAGTATTTTTGGTATTTTTGGTTTATAGATCTGAAAATATAATATGGAAAATAGACCCGGGGGGCATAGGTTTCACTAGAGGCTTCTCTCTTGAAGGAAAATAATACGGTGGGTGAACAAATTACTGTCGAGCAATTGATAGAAAAGCGCATAGTTATGACGATATCCAAGGCAATGATTATGCATATAGGCATCACGTCCGTGTCAAGTAGACCGAAACGATTCTGCATCTACTATTACTCCATACATCGACCGACTCATGTCTGCATCTAGAGTATTAAGTTCATGAAGAACAGAGTAACGCATTAGGTAAGATGACATGATGTAGAGGGATAAACTCAAGCAATATCATGAAAACCCCATCTTTTTATCCTCGATGGCAACAATACAAATACGTGCCTCGCTACCCCTACTTTGTCACTAGGTGAGGACATCGCAAGATTGAACCCAAAACTAAGCACTTCTTCCATTGCAAGAATTACCAATCTAGTTGGCCAAACCAAACCAATAACTCGAAAAGACTTGCAAAGATATGAAATCATGCATATAAGAATTCAGAGAAGATGCAAATAATATTCGTAGATAATCTGATCATGAACCCACAATTCATCGGATCTCGACAAACACACCGCAAAAGAGTATTACATCGGATAGATCTCCATGAAGATCATGAAGAACATGGTATTGAAGAACATAGAGAGAGAAGAAGCCATCTAGCTACTAGCTATGGACCCGAAGGTCTGAGGTGAACTACTCACGCATCATCGGAGGGGCAATGGAGTTGATGTAGATGCCCTCCGTGATCGAATCCCCCTTCGGCAGATTACCAGAAAAGGCTCCAAGATGGGATCTCACAGGAACAGAGGCTTCCGGCGGCGGAAAAGTATTTTCGTGGCTCTCTTTGGTATTGGGGGAATATTTGGGAATTTATAGGCCGAAGATTTGGGTTGGAGGACCTGCAGGGGGGCCACAAGCCAAGGGGGCGCGGCCTGGTGGCTTGTCGCCTCCCGGCAGGTCTCCTGACCTCATCTCCAAGTCTGGTAGGTTTCTTCTGGTCCAAAAAAAATTATCGCGAACATTTTATTCCGTTTGGACTCCGTTTAATATTCCTTATCTGCAATACTCAAAAACAAGGAAAAAACAGAAACTGGCACTAGGCACTAGGTTAGTCCCAAAAATAATATAAAATAGCATATTAATGCATATAAAACATCCAAAACAGATAATATAATAGCATGGAACAATAAAAAATTATAGATACGTTTGGAGACGTATCACCTACCTCTGATGCTCCAGGCGCCCCCGCCACAGCCGCAGCTGTCGGCCCCTCCAGCGCCTTGGGATCCTGCGCTCCTAGCCGCCCTGCACTCTGCTCCTACTCCACACAACTACACCGGCGGCGGTGACTGGTACATGGACACCGGAGCTACGTCCCACATGGCTGCCAACCCTGGTAACCTCCTCACCGCACATCCTGTTCATACCTCCACTCAGATTACCGTGGGTGACGGTTCCTCTCTTCCCATTACACATATTGGTCATACTGCTTTTCCTTCCAATTCCACGCCAATATCTTTATCAAACATACTTGTTTATCCTAACCTTATCAAAAATCTTGTCTCTGTTCGTTATCTTAGACGTGAAAATCCCGTCACCGTCGAATTTGACATGTTTGGCTTTTCTGTTAAGGATGCCCGTACCCGGATGGTGCTCCACCGATGTGATAGCCCCGACGAGCTCTACCCGGTCCACTCGCCTGCCTCCACCGCCGCCGCACCCATGGCGCTCTCCACCGGAGTGGACCTCTGGCATGCTCGCCTCAGACATCACAACCCTGCCACCCTTCGTCATATTCTTCGGAGTTTTTCCTTCACGTGTAATAAGATCAACGATCACACTTGTCATGCTTGTCGCCTTGGCAAACATGTTCGTCTTCCATTTAGCACTTCTTCGCATGTCGCTTCATACCCGTTTGAGTTAATTCATAGTGATGTTTGGACTTCTCCAGTTGCAAGCAATACGGGCTACCTTTACTATCTTGTTATTCTTGATGATTTCTCGCACTATGTGTGGACCTTCCCGTTGCGGCGAAAGTCGGATGCTCTTCCCACCCTCACCGCATTTTACTCATGTGTTTTCACGCAGTTTGGCCGCCCCATTCATGCGCTGCAAACCGACAACGGGAAGGAGTTTGACAACCTTGCTCTCCGCAATCTCCTTACCACACACGGCACGATTTTTCGTCTCACTTGTCCGTACACTTCGCAACAGAATGGTCACGCCGAGCGCATCCTTCGCATTCTTAACGACTGCGTCCGTTCACTTCTCTTTCACGCCAACGTGCCCCCACGTTTTTGGCCTGATGCGCTCGCCACAACCACCCTTCTTCTGAACATCCGCCCCTGTCGCACTCGCGGGATCTTCACACCTCATCATCTTCTGTTCGGCACGCCACCGACTTATGATGAGCTGCGCATTTTTGGCTGTCTCTGCTACCCTGAAAGCACATTTGCTCCCTTGGTGGTTTTGGTAATTAATAACAACATATAAGTCATTGAACTAATGTTTCCACTAAGTATATTTCAGCAAAAGTTCAATGATAGGGATGGCAAAAGGATTGTGAAGATTGTGGAAATACCCCAAGATGCAAGGAAATGGATTGGCAAAGCTTCAAGCAAGAGGACTCTACATTTTACATTTGTGAGAAATCACTTTGAGTCCATAGGAAAGCCAATACTATTAAAAGGGGGTAAGGTTTTGATTGGTGAACAAAATGCTCATATGTGCACAAGTGATAGTCACCAAAAACACCCACAAGCTCTTCCACAAAGTCTGTCCATAGCCAAATATTCAAAATCGGTGCAACCAACACTTTCCACTCGGTGCCACCGATTCCCAAACTCAGACAGACTCAGCCAAACCCTAGCCAGTTCGGTGCAACCGATTCCATTCCGGTGCCACCGAGTTTAGGTTGCCAACTTTCTGTTACGCAAATTCACAATATCGGTACCACCGAGATTGTTGGATCGGCGTCACCGAGAATGTCAATCTGACCGTTGGTCACCTTATCGGTGCAACCGAGTTTCCTATATCGGTCTCACCGAGATTCAAAAGTTGCCACCTTTTGGTCACTTCGGTACCACCGAGATTAACACATCGGTGTCACCGAGTTGGTCATTTTGTGTGTAACGGTTGGATTTTTTGGGATGCCTATATATACCCCTTCACCACCACCTACCCGAAAGAGAAGCACTCAGAACTATTCCATACTTGCCCCATCCAGTTTTCTGAGAGAGAGCCACCTACCCTTGTGTTGAGGTCAAGATCTTCCACTCCAACCATATGGATCTTGATTTCTAGCCTCCCCAAGTTGCTTTCCACCAATCCCATCTCTTCCACCAAGCCAAATCTGTGAGAGAGTGATTGTGTGTTGAGGAGTCTATCATCTTGAAGCACAAGAGCAAGGAGTTCATCGTCATTACCGAGCCTATTACCTTTTGGAGGGTGGTGCCTCCTAGATTGTTTAGGTGTCGCTTGGGAGCCTCCTACTTCGTGTTGTGGAGTTGAACCAAGAAGTTTGTAAGGGCAAGGAGATCGCCTACTTCGTGAAGATCTACCCATAGTGAGGCTAGTCCTTCGTGGACGGAAGCCGTTATGGAATAGTCAAGGTTGCTACTTCGTGGATCCTTATGGGTGGAGCCCTCCGTGGACTCTCGCGACCGTTACCCTCCGTGGGTTGAAGACTCCATAAACGTGGATGTACGATAGCACCACCTATCGGAAGCACGGAAAAAATCATCGTGTCTACAATTGCGTTTGATCTTCCTACCCTATCCTTTCTACTCATGCTTGTTGTTACTTTCTGCTGCTATACTCTTAGACTTGCATGTGTAGGGTGTACTTGACTTGCCATGAAATGCTAAAAACTGCCAACTCTAAAATTTGGTATAGGCAAAACTTTTATTTGGTCAAGTAGTCCAATCATCCCCCCTCTAGACATACTTTCGGTCCTACAAGTGGTATCAGAGCTTTGGTCTCCATTGCATTGGCCTCACAACCTAGGAGAGTATGGCGTCTAGTGAGGGTAATTATCACCGTAGAGGTCCGTACTTTGATGGCACTAATTTTGCTAGTTGGAAGCACAAAATGAAAATGCATATTCTTGGTCATAACCCCGCCGTTTGGGCTGTTGTTCGTGTTGGCTTGCAAGGTGAATTCTTTGGTGATGGAAAGGAACCGGATCGTGAAGCGACCGCGGAAGAATTGAAGATGTTACAATACAATGCTCAAGCATGTGACATTCTCTTCAACTGCCTATGCCCCGAAGAATTCAACAAAATCAGCCGTCTTGAGAATGCAAAAGAGATTTGGGATACTTTGGTTGATATGCATGAAGGAACCGAGTCCGTGAGAGAATCCAAGTTAGATGTTCTTCAAAGTCAGCTTGACAAGTTCAAGATGAAGGATGGTGAAGGAGTCGCAGAGATGTACTCTAGGCTAGCTCTCATCACCAATGAGATTGCCAGCTTAGGAAGCGAAGAGATGACCGAAAAATTCATCATCAAGAAGATACTTAGAGCTTTGGATGAGAGATATGACACTGTGTGCACATTGATCCAAATGATGCCCAACTACAAAGATCTCAAGCCTACGGAAGTCATTGGAAGGATTGTTGCTCATGAGATGACACTCAAAGACAAAGAAGAGCTTCACCACAAGTCTAGCGGTGCTTACAAAGCACAAGTGATGCTCCCGCAACTTCAAGCGACAACCTTGTCACCAATGAAGAGATAAGCCTCATAGTCAAGAAATTCAACAAGTTCTACAAGAATAGAGGCAAAGAAAGAAGCTCCAACTCAAGATATGATGAGAAGCGTTCGTCAAGTCATGACCGCAATTGCTACAATTTTGGGAAGCCCGGACACTATTCCAATGAGTGCACGGCTCCCTACAAACGAAGAGAAGAGTCACCTCAAAGACGAAGCTCAAGGAATGAATCACCTCAAAGAGAGAGAAGGAGTAGAGATGATCGTTATGAACGAAGACCCTCAAGGAGAAGTAGAGATTCGGAGAAGAAGGACAAGTACACCAAGAGCTACACGAGAAGAAAACATCAAGCTCATGTTGGTGAATGGGTTTCCGGCTCCGACTCCGACAACAACTCCGAGAGAAGCTATCACTCCGACTCCGACTATAGTCAAGATGATGGTGTTGCCGGGATTGCTCTAGTGACTACCAACTCCCATGATTTATTTGATTCACCAAACGAAGGGAGTGGAAGTTGCTTCATGGCTAAAGGCCCCAAGGTATCACACCCCGAGTATCTTGATTTCAATAGTGATGAAGATGACTTGATTTGTGATGATGACTTGCTATTTGATAAAACTAGTAATGTTAGTCAAAATGAACTTGATAATTCTCATGATAGTCAAGATAAGTCAATTGATGATGATAAGATGAAAATAGAAGAACTAACTAAAGAACTGTCGTGGTTTTAACACGGCAGATGTCCGAAGACTTAGGTTCGAGGCCATCACCATGGTAGTGGACCCAAAGGGGTTGATCGGGACGAAGGACACGAGTTTACCTAGGTTCGGCCCCTCATGTCGAGGTAAAAGCCTACGTCCTGCTTGTGCTGTATTAACTGGAGTATCGATTACAAGGGAGCGGATTGCTTGACCTAGTTCTCGATAACTTGGTTTCTTCTCTCCTAAACCGCCCCGGGGTCTAGCCTTTATATAGGAGGTCAAGGCCCCGAGTTACACGAGTCTCAAACCGACTCACACAACGTGTTCTACTCTGTCTCTAAGCCGCCCTACCATCGTGGGTAAGCCGCCCCCAGACGGCTTGGCCACCCGGGTCTTCATACTATCTTTTGTCTCTGGGCCTCCGTCTTGGCCCATCTGGCAAGCCGCCACGCATCCTGGCCTTGATCTTCCAGCCCATCTTTTAGAGGTCTTCAGTTATGCACTAGTAGAAAACGGACCTTTCGTCCCGAGCATTAGTCCCGGTCTGGCCACGAGCCGGTACTAAAGATGGTATTAGTCCCGGTTCGTGCCGGCTCCAACGGCTAGGAGCAGGGCGACCTTTAGTACCGACTCGTGAGCGATCTTTAGTACCGGTTCGTGTCACGAGCCGGTACTAAAGGGGGCGTGGCAGGCTGTTGGTCAGACTTGGGCCCCGCTTGCACCTTTAGTACCGGCTGGTGACACCAACTGGTACTAAAGTGCAACCTTTAGTACCGGTTGGTGTCACCAGCCGGTACTAAAGACTTCCTACATATACGGGCTTCGTCCGCAGCCGATCGAAGGGGCTCTCATTTCTCTGTTTTCTACCCTGTTCTTCTTCTTGCTCGAAGCTCATCCTCCATTTTGCCAAGGATATGTCAAGATTTAAAGGCACCCCATCTATCCAAGTGTTCATAAAGGTTATCAACTTTGCTCCTTCATCTCTCATTGCTAGATTAGCTTGTGGTATGCTCAAAGATATGTGATTTGTGGGTTTTAGCTAGGTTTTGGAGGAGTGGTCATTATGTGGGAGTTTATTTGATTTATATGCAATTTGTGCTCAAATTAACTTGTTAGGTTGCATATGTGTAGGTGTGGTTTATTTGGTGCCTTCCCATCCCTGTCCTAACCACCGTCGATCGTCCGCACCGTCTCGTCGCGGCACCGGCCACCTTGGTGAGCCTCTTGTTCTTCTTAAAACCTTTTTGTTAAAAAAAATTACTTGTATGATTTAGATAGCTGCGTGTACGATTTATTTACTTGTATTATTGTTAGTTATTCTATAGTGTCATGGTTATGGTATCAGCCCACGTCGGCCCTCGTCCAGTCTATGATTCAGATGTGGTATGTCGTTATCTTTTATAACTATTTCACACATCATCTAATGTCTATGACAATTAATTATGCCACCAAATTGACGTAGATGTTTTTATCTATAGGAAGTAGTTGAACCAGAAATTCCAACCGACTATGCAATTCTGCTCGAGAAATTAACACAAGCTAAAAAAAGAAATTGATCATTTAAAAGAAAAATTGAAAAGAACTGAAGATGAGAAGATGGGATTGGAGTTGCATGTTGCCGATATCGTCGATGATCACAAGAACAAGATGACTGGAATGCGCTTGAAGCTTAGAAAGATTAGAAAATATGCCATTGATAAAGAGGCTTGGTATCATTATGCCGTTGGCTCAATTGTTACTTTAGTTGCGATTATGATCGCATTTGTTGTTGCATTTACATGTTTTAGATAGTTGTATGTTGTTTTATGAGATGTATGTATGAACTATAAGTATCTATTATTTGCAGTAATAACATTTGGTCACTGCTAGCTCTACTTTTGGTTGTAATGTGATGATGAAGTTGTATTAATTTGGTCACTTCGATGTTGTGTAGTGAACATGAGCCGGCAATGGATGTACGATGACCGACTAAGTCCAGGGTTTCTTAATGGCATGCATGATTTTCTTCGTGTGGCTGAGGCAAACAAGAAGAATGGTTTCATGTGTTGTCCATGTCTTGACTGTAAGAATGATAGGAATTACTCTAACTCAAAAACCCTTCATGTCCACCTGCTTGAGAAGGGTTTCATGCCACACTATAATGTTTGGACCAAGCACGGAGAAAGAGGGGTTATAATGGAAGACAATGAAGAAGAAGAGGATGATGACAACTATCCTTTCGCCGATACAACAATGGGGGAAGCTGAAGAAGAGGCATCAATGGGGGAAGCTGAAGAAGAGGCATCAGATGAGCCCGCTGATGATTTGGGTCGGGTCATTGCTGATGCAAAGAGAAACTGCGAAAGTGACAAGGAGAGGTTGAAGTTGAAACGCATGTTAGAGGATCACAAGAAATTATTGTATCCAAATTGTGAAGATGACCATAAAAAGCTGGGTACCACGCTGGAATTGCTGCAATGGAAGGCGAAGAATGGTGTAACTGACAAGGGATTTCAAGAATTGCTGATAATGATAAAGAAGATGCTTCCAAAGGATAACGAATTGCCTGAAAGTACGTACGGAGCAAAGAAGGTTTTTTGCCCTCTAGGATTAGAGGTGCAGAAGATACATGCATGCCCTAATGACTGCATCCTCTATCGCGGTGAGGAGTACGAGAATTTGGATGCATGCCCGGTATGCGGTGCATTGCGCTATAAGATCCCCCGCGATGACCCTGGTGATGTGGAGGGCGAACGCCACAGGAAGAGGGTTCCTGCCAAGGTGATGTGGTATGCTCCTATAATGCCACGATTGAAACGTTTGTTCCAAAACAAAGAGCATGCCAAGTTGTTGCGATGGCACAAAGAAGAACGTAAGAAAGACGGGATGTTGAGAGCACCCGCTGATGGGTCGGAGTGGAGAAAAATTGAGAGGGAGTTCGAGGACTTTGCAGCTGACGCAACGAACTTATGGTTTGGTCTTAGTACAGATGGCATGAATCCTTTTGGGGAGCAGAGCTCCAGTCACAGCACCTGGCCCGTGACTCTATGTATCTACAACCTTCCTCCTTGGTTGTGCATGAAGCGGAAGTTCATTATGATACCAGTGCTCATCCAAGGCCCTAAGCAACCCGGCAACGACATTGATGTATACCTAAGGCCACTAGTTGATGAACTTCTACAGTTGTGGAAAAAACCAGGTGTACGTGTGTGGGATGCGCACACACAGAAGGAAATTGACCTACGAGCGTTGCTGTTTGTAACCATCAATGATTGGCCTGCTCTTAGTAACCTTTCAGGACATACAAACAAGGGATACAATGCATGCATGCACTGTTTAGATGATACTGAAAGTATATATTTGGATAAATGTAAGAAGAATGTGTACCTGGGACATCGTCGATTTCTACCGATCAAGCATATCTTAAGAAAGGCAGGCAACCATTTCAAAGGTGAGCCAGATAACCGGAAGAAGCCTGGCCTCCGTACTGGTGAATATATATTTGATATGGTCAAGGATTTACAAGTAATCTTTGGAAAGGGTCCTGGCGGACAATCTGTTCCGAATGACGCCAATGGACACGCACCCATGTGGAAGAAGAAATCTATATTTTGGGAACTTGAATATTGGAAAGTCCTAGAGGTCCGCAATGCAATCGACGTGATGCACGTGACGAAGAATCTTTGTGTGAACCTGCTAGGCTTCTTGGGCGTGTATGGAAAGACAAAAGATACACCGGAGGCACGGGAGGACAAGCAAAGAATTAACGAAAAAGACGGCATGCCTCCAAAGCAGTATCAAGGTCCTGCCAGCTACGCTCTTACGAAAGAAGAGAAGGAAATCTTTTTTGAATGCCTGCTCAGTATCAAGGTCCCGTCTGGCTTCTCGTCGAATATAAAGGGAATAATAAATATGGCAGAGAAAAAATTTCAAAATCTAAAGTCTCATGACTGCCACGTGATTATGACGCAATTACTTCCGGTTGCACTTAGGGGGCTTCTACCGGAAAATGTTCGATTAGCCATTGTGAAGCTATGCGCATTCCTCAATGCAATTTCTCAGAAGGTAATCGATCCAGAAATCCTACCAAGGTTTCAGAATGACCTGGTCCAATGTCTTGTCAGTTTCGAGTTGGCGTTCCCTCCATCCTTCTTCAATATTATGACGCACGTTCTAGTTCACCTAGTCGAAGGGATTAACATTCTGGGTCCTGTATTTCTACACAATATGTTCCCCTTCGAGAGGTTCATGGGAGTCTTAAAGAAATATGTTCATAACCGTGCTAGGCCAGAAGGAAGCATCGCCAAGGGATATGGAACAGAGGAGGTTATTGAGTTTTGTGTTGACTTTGTTCCTGACATTAAGCCGATTGGTCTTCCTGAATCGCGGCATGAGGGGAGACTGGGTGGAAAAGGCACATTAGGAAAGAAAGAAGCAATAAATATGGACGGGCATTCTTTCACTCAAGCACACTACACGGTTCTACAAAATTCCACCTTGGTGACTCCATATATGGAGGAACACAAGGATATTGTACGGTCCAAGAACCCGGAGCAGTCTGACCCCTGGATTGAACGTAAACACATGGAGACTTTTGCCGGTTGGTTGGAAACAAAGCTCATCAATGACAACGATGTTCCAGATGAACTGTACAGGTTGGCCAAGACACCAAGTTTGATTGTAACGACTTTCAAAGGGTACGAGATAAATGGGAATACATTTTACACGATCGCCCAAGATAAAAAGAGCACCAACCAAAACAGTGGTGTCCGCTATGAGGCAACCAACTTTCAAGACACATATTATGGTTACATAGAGGAGATATGGGAACTTGACTATGGACCTAATCTTAAGGTCCCTTTGTTTCGGTGCAAATGGGTCAAATATACTGGAGGCGGGGTACAGCTAGCAGACCCACAGTACGGAATGACAACAGTGGATCTCAACAATCTTGGATACACAGACGACTCATTCGTACTAGCCAATGATGTGGCTCAGGTTTTCTATGTGAAGGACATGTCTAGCAAACCGAGGAGAAAAAAAGATAAGCAAGCGAATACATCATACGATGAGCCAAAGCGCCACATAGTTCTTTCAGGGAAAAGAAACATTGTGGGAGTGGAGGACAAGACAGACATGTCAGAAGATTATGAAAAGTTTCATGAAATCCCTCCCTTCAGAGTGAAGACTGACCCAAGCATCCTGTTAAATGATGAAGATTCTCCATGGTTACGGCGCAATCATAAGCAAGGGACAAACACGCAGAAAAAGTCTTACACCGCGAGATCCCACTCTGGGATGTGACCGGCTTCACCGTCATCACTTTCTATGTGAAGGACATGCATGCATTTTCTAGCATGGTATCTTTGTAACATTTTGTACACGAAGTGCATCCACCAGTTTGTACACGAAGTGTAACAGTTTGTAACAGTAACCAGTTTGTACACGAAGTGTAACAGTAACCAATTCAGGGATGTGGGTGGGTGAAATTATGTGAAATTATGATGTCATGCCAAATTATGATGTCCGGAGTTAAAATAAGTTATTAAAAATGGAGAGGCGCAATGCTCACCTACACGTTGCTTAGCTTCAGGCCTTGAGAAACTGCAGATAGCTCCGTGCAGTCTACACCATTTCCTCAAGGCCTGAAGCTAAGCAACGTGCAGGTGAGCATTGCACCTCTCGCTTCATCGTCTCTGCACTCAGGGCTTATAAACCGCTGCGAGTCCCTCTCGCTTGGCGAGGTGGGACTAAATTTTAGCCACTCCCAGGACCGAGGTCGTACCAAACAGGAAGAAGCACACGGATCGTGTGTTTCTTTCAAGCGCTTGTGAGCTGTTGGATCAGCACTATAACTAGTCCCGGTTCGTGCTAGCAACCGGGACTAAAGAGGCACACGACCCTATATATAACCCACCTCTCGGACATGTTCGAAACTTAGTGTGTGTACTCATTCGGATTCAAATCATTCGGATTCCCTGCATACGGTCCGACGGTGCATTTCATATGCGGGCACTCACGAGCCACCGTCGGGCTGTATGCAGGGGAAAACGTGTGTTTTGTTGATCTATCTAGAAATCCTTTAGTTCATCGACCGAATACAAATCATTCGGATTCCCTGCATACGGTCCGACGGTGCATTTCATATGCGGGCACTCACGAGCCACCGTCGGGCTATATGCAGGGGAAACCGTGTGTTTTGTTGATCTATCTAGAAATCCTTTAGTTCATCGACCGAATACAAATCATTCGGATTCCCTGCATACGGTCCGACGGTGCATTTCATATGCGGGCACTCACGAGCCACCGTCGGGCTGTGTGCAGGGGAAAGGATGATGCTGAATTGTCCGTTTTGTACACAAAGTGCATCCAGTTTTTGCCGTAACCCTCTCAACTTTTTATAACATGCTATGTGGGTGAAATTATGATACCATGCCAACTTTCAACCTTTTCAGAGTCCATTTGTAGTGCTTTTCAAATTCAGGGTCATTTAGCTCAAAATAAATCATTAAATGCATGAAAAATATCAAATGAAGTCAGAAAGGGTTGAAAATTGATGATGTGCCTTTGAATGGTGCATATTGAACACACAAAAAGTATGGGTTCAAATAAGTTAATAAAAATGAAATCCCTTTGTAATAGATGAGTTTTCGTCTGAAACCCTCATACTTCGAAAGAGATTGTCCAATTTGTACATGAAGTGCATCCAGTTTTTGCCGTAACCCTCTCAACTCTTTAGAAGTTGCTATGTGGGTGAAATTATGATGTCATGCCAAGTTACAGCCTTTTCAGAGTCCATTTGTAGTGCTTTTCAAATTCAGGGTCATTTAGCTCAAAATAAATCATTAAATGCATGAAAAATATCAAATGAAGTCAGAAAGGGTTGAAAATTGATGATGTGCCTTTGAATGGTGCATATTGAACACACAAAAAGTATGGAGTTCAAATAAGTTATTAAAAATGAAATCCCTTTGTAATAGATGAGTTTTCGTCCGAAACCCTCATATACTTCGAAAGAGATTGTCCAATTTGTACACGAAGTGCATCCAGTTTTTGCCGTAACCCTCTCAACTCTTTAGAAGTTGCTTTGTGGGTGAAATTATGATGTCATGCCAAGTTACAACCTTTTCAGAGTTCATTTATACTGCTTTTCAAACTCGAGATATGACATTTCAAATGCCATTTAATCAAATTGTCTTATACAGCAGTTGAAGTTGTTCAAACAAGCATGGAAATGCCATAAACAGATTCTTCATATTTTTCTGATATTTTTTCATATATTATTATGGATTAGTTATTAAGCTATGGACAATACCGGTAGAGCTCACGAAGAGGACATCTTCGACATGATACGCTGCTCCGAAAACCCAGCGGACCTTCAGGGTGAATCACATGATGATGACGGCTCACAATATCTGAACGATTACGGTGATGGATGTGAGGCCGAGGAAGAACAACTTATGTTCCAAAATCCGGAACAACTAACAATGTCCGGCGAGGTATATACACATATTAGCCTCTGGTGATCATTACATGTGTATTAATTGATTTATATATATATATATATTAACAAATCTTTTTTCTTTTTATTATCAGCCCTCCGGATCGAGCCAATCTAGTAGAAAGGTACGAGGCGGTGCCAAAATATTGGACGGCAACGTAAAGCTCATTCTTGATGCTTTCAAACCTAATGGCGCACCGACTCACCCTGATGCCAATGCCAAGACATTTGTGCGTCAATGCGGAGTGGTTGTTAGGGATGGAGTCCCGATCACAATGCAAGAATGGATTCAACCAAACAACACAAAACCAGGAGTGAATTATGTCGATACAAGAATTAAAGATGCCCTTTGGCGAGATCTCATGGAGCATTTCATCCTACCAGATTCTCTCTCGGAGCGCCAAAGGAATAAAGTCAAGGAGTTTGCTCTCCATAAGATGACCGACACGTTCCAGACTTGGAAGAAAAGATTATGGACCGAGTACAACGCTATAGGCCAGAAGGCGCCCAAATTCATAGGAATATACGAGAAGGTAAGGAATCACTATGACGCATTTATCGAGTACAAGACATCGGAAGCTGCTATGGAGAAGTCGGCAAAGAATCAGATAAATGCGAAGAAAAAAAAGTATCACCATAAACTAGGGACAGGTGGATACAAGTCAGCCATTCCTAAGTGGGATGCATTAGAGAATAAGATGCTTGCTGAAGGGATCACTCCAGTAACCTTCAAGTGGCCCAAGAGGTGCAGGAATTGGTTTTTTGCGCATGGGGGAAAGTTGGACCCAGCAACAGGGAAGATTATTGCACTGGCCAGTCTGAAGCATGCATCAGATGAGTTGATTGAAGCAATAAAAGCTGCCCAAGAAGGACGGTTTCACCCCGATAGAGAGAACGACGAGCTTACACTCGCCCTCGGGAATGCCGAACACGGAGGACGAACACGAGGCGTGGGCGTTGTTCCGTGGTACGAGGGGTTTGCGGGATGGAAGGACAGTTATAAAAGCCATTCGAGAAAAAAGAAGGTGGAAGCAGACCGACTTTCAAAGTTGGAACAGAAGTACGAGCAGCAGCAGAGGCAGATACAGTTACTGACCCAGCAAAGGGAAACTCCGCAGCAGGAGGCAGGGGAACCCGTCCCATCTACACTGCCGAAAAGAAGCGTGGGTTCCACGGGGGCACCGCTGGGTCACACCCCCGTGGATGATATCACCGAGAAGACATCTTGTGAGCTAATCCAGAAAATGAAGAACATACCCGTGCGGGTCGCGACGGGCTATGCTTTACCAAATACACCTGGTGTTCTCTGGCATTGCAATCCGGTTCCAGCTGGGTATGCTCGTGTCGCGGTGGACGCAATAGAGCCAGGATATGATGAACTATTGCTTGACATCCCTGGAGGTGAGGGGGAGTCCACACTGGCAGAAGCCGGCCGTGGTCTCATTCTATGGAGTAAGGACTGCATCGTCTTTCCACAAACGGCGCTAAGGCCACCGGCTCCTCCGAGTATCGATGTCCAGCGCGAGGGATCCCAGCCAGAGGCATCGCAGCGCCAGCAGTCCTCCCCACGTCGCCAGCAGTCCTCCCCACCTCCCCAGCAGTCCTCCCCACCTCGAGAGGCGTCCCACCTCGCCAGCAGTCCTCCCCACCTCGCCAGCAGTCCTCCCAACCTCGGGACGGAGCACGACGCGAGTCCATATCATCGATATCGATCTCCGCCGCGTGAGCCGACTCCACCCCGGCAGCGGTCCCGCCAGCAGGGCTCCCAAAAGAGGAAGGCCACCAGCAGTCCTCTTTGGAGGAAAGCAAAGAAGAAACCCAAGCCTCCGGCCAAAAGGAAGCTGCCTTATGACATGACACCAGAGGAAAACGAAATTGAATGCGACCGCCAATTGAAAGCCTTTTTTGCAAAGAAGACCGTGACGCCAAAGGAGGTAATACCCAAGGAAGTCTAAGAGCACTTTATGGAACACTTTATTGATCGACCCCCGGCATATGTCGAGCGTATGCCGACACACTATGAGTGACAGATTCAGAAGGCAAGTGAGCAGAGAAGTCGGCCCAGCCCAAGGAAGAAGTCGGGAAGTACGGCATCAACGACAGGTGGTACTACTACCGGGAAAACAGTTCCCCAGCTCGGAGAACAATCCAAGCAATCGATCTCTCCGCTCAAGGTGAGTACCAATCCAAGCAAGCAATCGATCCAACCAGTCGACGTGCAAGGCAACCCAATCGACCTCGAAGAAGTAGAGGCTGCAGGTCTCACTCTTGGCCAAATCCTTGGCACCGAGGAATTCCGCCGGTACGGTGCAACTGAGTACGCAATGCAATATGCCAAAGGAAAACCACTTGTCACACCCGAGGAGTACAAGGAACTACCAACTGCGATGCGATGGTTGCATGATTGGTACCTGCGTGAAGTAGAGCGAGGGGAGATGGCGGTCATGGTCAAAGTAAGGAAAGAGCATTACGTCAATGCATGTGACATATGTCTTGAATTCTCAGAACTTTTCCAGTTATACCACATGGACTCTATCGACAAAACTCTCATCAGTTGCTATTGTCTGTAAGTGATTTATATCTTTAATAATTTAAGTCTCTAGCTAAGATATCGTTCATTGGCTTATCCTCACTATATATGTTCTTTTCTACGCTATTATGCAGATTGAAGATGTGGGAATTGAAACAAGAGGGAATCGATGACATTGGGTTCATCGACCCAAATACCGTTAATGGTCATGTGGTAAAACATTATGCCAAGGACACAGAAGATCTCTTGGAAAATTTTCTAGAGGCGCTAATGAATACCAAATCTACTATAATATTTCCTTACAACATGGGGTGAGTGTTTACTCTCTTGTATACTACAAATTCTATTTTTGCTTACTAGCTCGCTGTCAAGTGTAGTTGATGAGTTATATGCATGCCTGCTTAATTATATAAACTTCTGCGCAGAGACCACTATATCCTCCTAAATATTATCCTCGCGGATGGACTTGTTCAAGTGTACGACTCACTAGATACACTAGCACAATCATACGTGGACTTGTATTTTATGATAGAACGGTAATTTCAATCTTTATCGACCTCGCTTTCTTTCATTATTTCCTGATATCAAAAGTAATTATAATAACTCTTTCGTTCTTTTTCTTTGCCGCGTAGTGTTTGGAAAAAGATGATAGAAAAAAACCATCACGGTCGTCAATGGAAACCGAAGCTAAAGTGGAAAAAGATGCAGGTAATTAAGTAGTACTACTAGGTCCGCGCATCTCTTTAATTCTAGTTTCAATACCATTGTCATGCTTGATTATTAATTATCTTATTGACTTCTATTCTTTTGCAAAGTGCGCGAAGCAGCCACAGGGGACAAATTTATGTGGATACTTCCTCTGCGAGAACATTCGCATCCAGACCGAAGGCCGTATACGTCGCAGAGGAGCACGTGAAAGACAACTCCAGGTTTGGCAGATGATGTCGAAGCTCTCACCCGAGCAACGCTTTGTAGCACTTCAAGAGGAATTTGCGGCATTTCTTCTTCAACATGTCATTGATGTAAACGGAGAGCACTAGTACTTACCGCCGCCTCAATAATGCCAGCAAATCAGTAGTAGAAAATTGAGATTTCATCCGGAGCACTAGCTAGCTAGTCCCGGCCGGGTTTTGGGCCTTAAGTTATAAGTCCAGAATATATATGGATGTGTAATTCCATTTGTATATATACTGTGTATGAGATATTGTATATTATATTACATATATATATATGCATCAACTTGTGTAATTAATGTTTACAGTATGTAGCACCGTAAAATAAATTTGAAATGAATGGAAAACACAATAAATAGAGAGGAAAACTAAAACCTAATTAAAAGCGAAAACAAGAAAAAACAGAACACTTAGTACCGGTTGGTATCACCAACCGGTACTAAAGGTCCTCCACCACCAGCCCACGCAGGCAGCCACATGGTGGGCCTTTAGTACCGGTCCGTGGTCCAACCGGTAATAAAGGTCTGGACCTTTAGTCCCGACCCTTTAGTACCGGCTGGGGAACCGGTACTAAAGGCCCTTCCCGACCGGGACTACTGGTCGACATTCTACTAGTGATGAGCCGCCAGGTATGACCCGGCCCCTCCTGGGCGGGTCTTACCACGGGGTTATATCCCCAACATTAGGCCCCAGGTTGATTTGAGCCAACTCATGTCAATCTTCAACTTCACTTGGCGGCGAGTCTTCATATCTCTGTCATCTGGAAAGACAACTCATAACCCGCCGTGACGTCATATCGAATATTCGGAAAAGATTCCATGACGTGTATAACGGATCTTTGTATTGAAAGGCCATCCCGAAAATCGAGGCGCCGTGCTCGGTCAGTCATCACTGTGCCTCCCCAATTTTCGCGCGCACTGTTGCCCTTCCACCTTATAAATAGGGACACGTGGTCCCCTTTCTTTCTTCTCTGCCGTCACTGTCATCTTCCTCCTTGCTCGAAGCCCCTTCTCTCCAGAACTCCGCCGCCGTCAACCAGCCCTCGCCATCGCCCTCATCGCCGGCAGCTGCATCAACCCGAATCGGACCAGAGTTTCGCCGGCGCTTCCGCATCCAGAAGGTATCTTTCTCCGCCCTTGTTTGAATTTGCATCTACCCCCATTAGGGTTTCCCGAGCTCGTCGGAGTTCTTGTGTTCGTCGCTGTTCTTCGTAGTGCAGACCACCAAGCACCTATTTGCTCCTCATCATGCTATCTATCCACCGCGGTTATACTTTTTAATGCCAAGGCCTACTTGTTTTAGATCTATAAAGCACTCATCTCTGCGAGCGGATTGATCTGTTTTCCCACTGTTATCTTTAAGTCATGAATATTTTCCATTTTCTCTTCGCCTGTAGATCTTGCTGCTGTAGTGATTTTATACAAAACCTGTTTATCCACACTTAGCCGTTTTCTTTCCAATACTGCCTTGTCCATCTAACCCGCCATTAAATTTGGCGGCTCTTGATCAATATGCTTAGGCGGCTTACCTCTTCACCACAATTGTCTTATCCATTTAATATTTTCTAACCCGCCGCACTTCGTGCCTTTGCAGCCTAACCCGCCATTATGTCAAGGGCACCATCATCCTGTGATTGGGTCTGCTCCGGCGTTACTGAAGAGCTTCTGGTTGACTTTGTTGAGTCGGGCATGTTGCCGGCTAAAAATGTTATACATTGGCGGGTGCCAGGGTCAGAAAAAAGGCCTGAGCCCAAGGAGGGGGGGGTTATCATATTTACTGATCATATCCTCCGCGGGTTTAGCCCTCCCGGGTCAAAATTCTTTCGAGATGTTCTTCACTTCTTCAAGCTTCATCCTCAAGATATAGGCCCAAATTCAGTCACCAACATTTGCCAGTTCCAGGTCTTGAGTGAAGTCTATCTGCAAGAAGAGCCGTCTGTTGACCTCTTCCATGACTACCATTATGCTAACCGCCAAACTGAAATGGCGGCTGGGCCAAGTTTAGAGCTTGGGGGCATTACAATCCAGAGATGGAGAGATTTGCCATACCCAATAGCTACCTTGCCAAGTCATCCAAAAGACTGGAACAAGACTTGGTTTTATTGTAAAGACACTTCTCCAGAAGGAGAAAATCCATTGCCGGGTTATCGCCCTACCCGGCTTCCCAATTCCGGAGACCTCCCAAGCCGGATGTCGGCCACAGAACGAGCAAAATATGCTCCAACTTTCGCAAAGATCAGAGCCTTAATGGCCAATGTCTTGACAGGCGTCGATCTAACCCGCTGCTGGGTCAGCTGGAAGATCCTGCCACTGAGTCGGCGTGACCGGCCTATGCACGAATATACGGGTGAGCCCAATGACCCCCACTGCTTGAACGCCACCCTTCTGACCGATGAAGATATCAATTCCACCGTCAAAGGTCTTCTAGGTGAAAAGCAATCGGTTTGCAACAAAACCGGGCTTAAACCCTTTTATGCCAAGAACCCAGCTCCAGATGTAAGACCCTTTTACTCTTAATTGGTCATATTTGTCTTGCACCTTTTAACCTTTGCTGGCGGCTTACGTACAGGACGACTCCCCCTTCTGGAAAAAGAAGTATAACCCGCCAATGAGGAAGCCAAAGGTGAAAACCCTGCTCAGAAGAAGAAGAAAGCCGCCACTCCAGAGCTGCTTGAATCTGATGACTCGGAGGTAGAGCTTGACTCCCTTGGCCGTCTCTTTATGCAACTTATTGACAATAATTACTCATAGGACGAAACGGAGGCGAGCCACGCAAACGCCCCTGAGGTAATTGACATTTCTGACTCAGAGATCTTTCCACAAGACAGAGTACGGCGGGTCGTCCGGAAAGTCCCCTTCTCTCATCCTCTTGCTCATTTAGACCCCAATTTTCTTTTGAAAAAGCAACAGCACACCTCCCGACGTCAGACCTGGAGCGCCGGCTCTGAAGATCTCGTGGCCGGGTTATCACATGCTCCGGCTCAACGGAAACGGCCAGCTGAGGTATTCTTTAACTGAAACATAACTTTAATCAACCTTGCATTGTAACCTTACTCTGCTTTGTATTGCCTTAACCGCCTTCAGGACTCTCCTCCTTCCTCTGGCGACTCGACTGCCTCCAAGTTGCCTCCAATGAAGATCAACCCGGAGTGCGTATTTTTACTTTTGCACCATATGTTTTAACACTCTTGACGTCTATGTAACCTTCGTCTGCGCCTTCCAGGGCACAAGCGAAACGAAGGAAGACTGGCGGGTCTGCTGCCGCCCCTTCTGCCCAGGAGCCAGCATTTGCTAAGCCGGCCTCCCCTTTGACTCATGCTGAGCCCAGTGACATTATGAAGGATGCACCTGACGATACTCACCAGCCATCTGAGCCGGCGGGTCATGACACGGCCGCTGAAAACCCTGCAAGGGATGACCCTAAGCCACCCAGCCCTTTAACAGCTGTTGAAGACACGGTCCTTCCAGAAGTTGTCATTACTGGGGCGGGTCATCACACCCCTGAGCCTCATGTGCTGACAAGACATACTAGCCAGGCTGAAACTTCTTTGCCTGAGAAGTTTGAATTTGAATTCCCATCATTGGAGAAGCTAACTGTTGATGAACTCCATGCTGGCTACCTGAACCGCCTGACAACAAGCTGAAACTTGGAGCTCAAGCTTGTTAATATGATGAAGAAAAAATACGAGGTAAGCCCTTTGCCTGCCTTTCCTTACACCCTTATATAGCCGCCAAGAGCTGGTTTAGTATTGCAGATAGTAAACTGGATCTTCCAATCTACATCATATTCCAAGTAGCTTGTCGTGTAGTCCCCAAGTATCGGGTTAGTGTAGATAGTAAGCCGATACTCAAGTTGTAGAGTGTGATCAATGGTAGCCCCCAAGTCCGGGTTAACATAAAATGATGAACCGGAATTTCACTGGAAACTTTGAAAATACTGATTGTAGCCCCCAAGGGTCGGCTGATCTTCATGAAGATGAGCCGGGACTGTGTTGCAGATCTGTAAAGCGCCAATTGTAGCCCCCAAGTGCCGACTTATCGTTGCAGAGATGAGCCGGAACTTTAAGGAAAGACTTGAGCATCGCATGTAGCCCCCAAGTGCCGGCTTATCGTTGCAGAGATGAGCCGGAACTTTAAGGAAAGACTTGAGAGCGTCTCGTGTAGCCCCCAAGTGCCGGCTTATCGTTGCAGAGATGAGCCGGAACTTATTGAAAGACTTGAGAGCATCGCGTGTAGCCCCCAAGTGCCGGCTTACCTTTGCGAAGATGAGCCGAAACTAGACTTGAAGAGCAAACAGACATTAGCCCCCAAGTGTCAAGTATATTGCTTGCAATCTGCTTGAGACTTGCAACGTAATTGCTTCATTAATAACTCATCCTGATGACTTAACTCTTTTCATGTGTTGTAAGCCACAGGATGCTTTGGAGGCGGCTGAATCTGAGATGACCCGCCTGAAGGATAATCTTGCTTCACAACAAACCGCCCGATCAGAGGCGGAAAATAAATGTCGAACTGCCGTAGAAGAACTTGAGAAGACGCAAGTTGACTTTCCGTTGTTCAAGAAAAACACTGAATCGGACCAAGCCGCCCTGACCAAACGCGCAGAAGATGCTGAAGGGCGGCTTACAGTTGTGTCAGAAGAATTGCAAACCCTCAAGCGCCACATCTCCAGGATGACTTCTGCTATTTTTGGTAAGCTTCAAAAACTTGGCCGATTTCCTTGCTGTTGAAAATCTTGTGAGGGCGGCTTATAACGCCAAATTTTTCTTGCAGGCCAGAGAAGCCGCCAGTTTTCATCTGATAACTTGCTGAAATTGAAGGCAGTGTACTCCTTAGCCGAACAACTCTACTGCGGGACTCTTCTTACCATCAAAGCAATGTTGACTGAGAAGAGCATCCCCAAGTACATGAAGGGAGTTATAGAACTGCTATCCACGCTGCCCAAGTAGGTTGAAGAGCTGAAACGATCAGCCGCCAGGCAGGGGGCTATAGCCGCGCTAAGCCGGTGCCTAGCCTTCGCTCCTGAGCTGACTGCTGAAGAGATGATGGACAGGTTCCCATCCAGGAAGGACGATGGTTCTGAATTCACAGCAGAAGACTATGCCCAATGCAGAAAAGCCTCCAGGGTGCTTGCCTCAAAGCTGGTGGAGGAACTTGATATGTCAACTTACCAGGCGGCTTACAGCGAGGCTTCCAAAAAATTGCGCTGTCCAACCTTCGAATGCAGAGACTTGAACCCTACCCGCCGTAAGCACCTTTTCGCCCCTGAGATTGACCTGTCTCCTATGTTTGAAGACGCCCAGTTTGAAGCACTAACCAACTGCAACTGGGACGTGGACAATCTCCAGATCAAAGAGGTCAAAGACCCGGCGCAGGATGACCCGCCAGCAAGCTGAACGTTGTAAATTTGATAACTCGGCCGTCTGAGCCGCCAAACTTAATATGTTGCCTTTTGGGCTCTCGTGGAGAGCTTTGTAATAGTCTTTAGAAAAACTTTAACTGTCTGAGCCGTGCCATCGCGCACGTATAAATCCTTGTATAGTTCGATGCATGCCTGTCTTCTGCGTTTCAGCTTATAACCTGTCTTGACGGCGGCTTATCTTATAGATAAAACCCTGCAAAAAACAAACAAGACAGAACATGTTCTGTACTGTTGTAAGGGCGGCTTAAAAAGCCTAACCCGGAGACGTGAAATCTCATAACCTTGCCTTTCTTTCCGAACACATAAGCCGGTTCTTCTGGGTAGTCTCACTACTTTGAACTCTTAATAACTGACAAGAGCGTAGCGAACCAGAAAGAGACGCAGCAGACGGGAGAGCTTGCCTCACCGCTGTAAGAGGCCCTTACAGGGGGTAAGTTTTAGAACTCGCTGCTCCCCTAACAAAGCGCAGCTACTTACAGGCAGGTATAACCCGGCCTTGCAGATGTAAGGGTTTACCTCGCCGCTGTAAGAGGCCTTTGCAGGGGGTAAGTTTTAGAACTTGCTGCATCCCTGACAAAGCACAGCTACTTATAGGCAGGTATAACCCGGCCTTGCAGATGTAAGGGTTTACCTCGCCGCTGTAAGAGGCCTTTGTAGGGGGTAAGTTTTAGAACTTGCTGCACCCCTGACAAAGCACAGCTACTTACAGGCAGGTATAACCCGGCCTTGCAGATGTAAGGGTTTACCTCGCCGCTGTAAGAGGCCTTTGCAGGGGGTAAGTTTTAGAACTTGCTGCACCCTTGACAAAGCACAGCTACTTACAGGCAGGTATAATCCGGCCTTACAGATCGGAAAAGGGGGTAAGTTCACAACTCACTGCACCCCTAGTGATCTTTTGTTGACGGAGTCAACGGTGGGTCCACGACCCGCCTTACAGTGGCTGAAAAGCCTGATAGAAAGGGTTGAAGCTTAACCAGGCGGGTTGAAAGCCCCCGATCGACCTTGTCGATGATACTAACTGACCCACCAACTTGTAAGCCGCTGTCTTGTAAGCCGCCGGTTGATGGTGCTATCTTGGCTGAAGAGCCTGATCAAGAGGGTGAAGCTTAACCCGGTGGGTTAGAAGCCCCCAAGTGACCTTGTAATTTCGGCTGAAGAGCCTGACCAAGAGGGTTGAAGCTTAACCCGGCAGGTTGAAAGCCCCCAAATGATCGTATGGTCGTATCCATCTTTGAGCAATGTGAGATACGTAAAACGGCAGAGGCCCCGGCTTGCAGGGATGCCAACTTTATTATATATATGTGTGATATATACAATGATGATGTACAATGGGGGGAGTCAATGACTCTAAGTATAGTAAGGCCGCAGATGAGCAATGTTCCACGGCCGGTAGGTCTCCTGCCCAGAAGTGCGTGACTCGTCCCGTACGTCGATGAGATAGTATGACCCATTGTTGAGGTTTCTGCTAACCATAAAAGGCCCTTCCCATGGAGGAGACAACTTGTGCGCGTCCGTCTGATCTTGAATCAGGCGCAACACTAAGTCGCCTTCTTGAAACGTCCGGGTCTTAACCCTGCGGCTGTGATAGCGACGCAGGTCTTGTTGATAAATCGCCGATTGAGCCGCCGCTAGATCACGCTCTTCATCCAAAGCATCTAACGCGTCCTGACGCGCCGTCTCATTATCTGCTTCAACGTAAGCCGCCACCCGTGGCGAGTCATGACGTATGTCACTTGGTAACACGGCCTCTGCGCCGTAAACCATGAAGAAAGGCGTATAGCCTGTTGACCTGTTGGGAGTTGTATTCATGCTCCATAGAACTGATGGTAACTCCTCAACCCAACAACCCGGCGTTCTTTGTAGAGGAACCATAAGCCGGGGCTTGATACCTCTTAGGATCTCCTGGTTAGCACGCTCCGCCTGACCGTTGGACTGTGGACGAGCCACAGCAGAAACGTCAAGCCGGATGTGTTCACCTGCACAAAAAGCTTGCATGACCCCCTTGGATAGGTTTGTGCCATTATCTGTAATGATACTATGAGGGTAACCAAAGCAATAGATCAGTTTTTTGACAAACTGAACCGCCGTAGCCGCGTCACACTTGCCGACTGTCTCAGCCTCCACCCACTTGGTAAACTCATCAACCACCACCAAAAGGTGGGTCTTCTTATCCTTGGATCTCTTGAAGGGCCCGACCATATCAAGCCCCCAGACCGCGAACGACCAAGTAATTGGGATCATGCGCAATTCCTGAGCCGGCATGTGAGCGCGTCGCCCAAACTTCTGACATCCATCACACTTGCAAACCAAATTTTCTGTGTCCTTATGAGCCGTCAGCCAGAAGAAGCCATGTCGAAAAGCCTTGGCCACCAGAGATTTTGAGCCGGCATGATGACCACAATCTCCGGCGTGGATTTCATTCAAGATCTCCTTGCCTTCCTCAGGTGAAACACAACGTTGAAACACGCCGGCAACGCTGCGCTTATGCAACTCGCCATTGATGATCGTCATGGACTTGGATCGCCTGATGATTTGCCTTGCCAAGGTCTCGTCCTCAGGTAACTCGCCACGAGTCAGATACGCCAGGTAACGTAACGTCCAATCAGGAATAGCATGCAGAGCCGCCACCAGCTGTCCCTCCGGGTCAGGTATAGCCAGATCCTCCTCCGAAGGTAGCTTAACGGACGGGTGATATAACACGCCCAAGAATACGTTAGGCGGCACTGGCTTACGCTGTGAGCCGAGTCTTGATAATGCATCAGCCGCCTCGTTCTTGTGACGATCAATATGATCCACCTGATAACCTTTCAAGTGACCTGCAATGATATCCACCGCCTGACGATAAGCCGCCATCCGTGGGTCTTTGGAGTCCCACGTGCCTGAGACTTGCTGAGCCACAAGATCTGAGTCGCCGAGGCATCTAACCCGGCTTAGGTTCATCTCCTTAGCCACCCGGAGGCCATGAAGTAAAGCCTCGTACTCAGCTGCATTGTTAGTACAAGGAAACGTCAGCCTTAGCACATAACAGAACTTATCACCTTTAGGGGAATTTAAGACAACTCCAGCCCCCGAGCCCTCCAGCTGTCTAGACCCGTCGAAGTGAATCGTCCAATAAGTGTTGTCCGGCTTCTCCTCTGGCGACTGACACTCCGTCCAGTCATTTATAAAGTCCACCAAGGCTTGAGATTTGACAGCCGTGCGAGGCACATACTTCAGATTAAGAGGTCCAAGCTCCAGTGCCCACTTAGCAATCCGGCCAGTGGCTTCTCTGTTCTGAATTATGTCTCCCAGCGGGGCAGAGCTAACCACTGTGATCGGGTGTCCCAGGAAATAGTGCTTCAGCTTTCGATTCGCCATGAACACCCCATAGATCAGTTTCTGCCAATGCGGGTACCGCTGCTTGGACTCAATCAAAACTTCGCTGACGTAGTAAACCGGCCTTTGAACCGGATATTCCTTCCCTGCCTCCTTGCGCTCTACAACAACCGCAGCGCTGACTGCCCTGTTGTTAGCCGCCACATAGAGGAGTAAGGGTTCCTTCTCAGCCGAAGCAGCCAAGACTGGCGGCTCAGTCAGTTGCTTTTTGAGCGCCTCAAACGCCTCACCCGCCGCCTTGCTCCAGACGAAATCGTCTGTTTTCTTCATCATCTGATATAAAGGGATTGCCTTCTCGCCCAGGCGGCTTATGAATCGGCTTAACGCAGCGATCCGACCCGCCAGGCGCTGGACGTCGTTTATGCACGCCGGCTCAGACAAAGAAGTACTCGCTTTTATCTTGTCCCGGTTAGCTTCAATTCCACGCTCAGAGACCAGAAATCCCAAAAGCTTGCCTGCAGGAACTCCAAAAACACACTTGGCTGGGTTAAGCATCATCTTGTAAACCCGTAAGTTATCGAAAGTTTCCTTCAGGTCGTCCAGCAAAGTTTCCTTCTTCCTTGACTTGACCACAATATCATCCACATAAGCATGAACATTGCGCCCAATTTGACTATGAAGACAGTTCTGCACACAACGCTGATAAGTCGCCTTGGCACTCTTGAGCCCAAAAGGCATAGACACGTAGCAGAAAGCACCAAAAGGCGTGATGAAAGCCGTCTTCTCTTGGTCTTTGACTGCCATCTTGATCTGGTGATAACCTGAATAGGCGTCCAGGAAGCATAAACTCTCGCAACCCGCCGTTGCATCAATGATCTGGTCAATCCGGGGGAGAGCAAACGGGTCAACTGGACAGGCTTTGTTAAGATCCGTGTAATCCACGCACATACGCCAAGTGCCGTTCTTCTTAAGCACTAGCACCGGGTTAGCTAACCACTCCGGGTGAAAGACCTCCACGATGAACCCTGCCGCTAAGAGCCGGGCCACCTCTTCTCCAATAGCCTTGCGCCGCTCTTCATTGAAACGACGAAGGAATTGCTTGATCGGCTTGAACTTAGGATCCACATTAAGATGGTGCTCAGCAAATTCTCTCGGTACACCCGGCATGTCAGACGGCTTCCATGCAAAGATGTCCCGATTCTCACGGATGAATTTGATGAGCGCGCTTTCCTATGTGGGGTCCATGTTAGCCCCGATAGTGAACTGTTGAGATGAGTCGCCCTCGGTGAAATCCACCTGCTTGGTATCATCCGCCACAAACTTGAGGGGCGGCTCTGATTCTGTAGTAGGCTTCTTCAACGGAGTCATATCCTCCGGGTCGACATTCTCTTTGTAAAACTTGAGCTCTGCCTCTGCACAACTTGACTCTGCATAAGCTGCATCACCTTCCTCACACTCAAGAGCCGTCTTCCGATCACCATGCACGGTAATCGTTCCTCTTAACCCGGGCATCTCGAGCTGTAAGTAGAAATAACAAGGCCTAGCCATGAACTTGGCATAAGCCGGCCGTCCAAATAAAGCATGATATGGACTTTTAATTTTGACCACCTCAAACCACAAGGACTCTACCCTGTAGTTGTATTCATCGCCAAAAGCTACCTCCAGAGAAATCTTGCCCACCGGATAAGCCAACTTGCCAGGCACCACTCCATGAAACACTATGGAAGAGGGCTTAAGATCCTTGTCAAGCAGACCCATCCGGCTGAAAGTGTCATAATACAGGATGTTGATGCTGCTGCCACCATCCATAAGCACCTTCGTGAACACGTATCCACCCACTTGGGGGGCAACCACCAAAGCTAATTGCCCCGGGTTGTCAACCCGCGGCGGGTGATCCGCCCTGCTCCAAGTGATGTCATACTCAGACCACTTCAAATACTGCGGGAGAGCCGGCATGACCGCATTAACCGCCCGCTTGCGCACCTTCTGGTCTCGCTTGTCAAGGCTGGTTGTGAAAACATGATACTGACCCCCGCTAAGCTGCTTCGGGTTGCTTTGGAAACCCGACTGATTATGCTGCTGCTGGCCGCTACCGCCAGACTGTTGATGATGACCTCCTTGATTGCCTTGACCCTGGTAACCGGACCCTAAACCGCCGGGACCAAAGCCGGCTCCTGACCCGCCTGGCCCTGAGCCGCCGGACGGACCATTGCCGTTATTATGATGTTGTTGAAGGCTGTAATCTCGAAACTGCCGCATAATGCTGCAATTCCTCCATGTATGGCCTGCCGGCTTATCAGGCTGACTATGCTCTGGACAAGGTTTATTGAGCATCGCTTCCAAGTTGAAAGGAGCTTTACCCTTGTTAAAGTGCTGCCTGAAGTTCCCGTTGCCCTTAGCACGATTGTTTCCAGCGCTGGTGTTCGCCACCAGCTCTGACCCGCCGTCCGGGTGTTTCCGCTTGCCAGGATTGCCGTTTCCAATCGCGTTCTGCTGCTGACCCTTTCCATTGTTATTCTTCTTCCCCTGACCTGATTTTTCATCATCAGAGCCCGGGTCTTTTGTGTTGTCAGAGTCTGCATATTTGGTGAGAGCCGCCATGAGCTCCCCCATGTCTTGACACGAGCGCTTGAGCCGGCCAAGCTTCTGTTTCAAAGGTGTGAAGTGGCAATTCTTCTCCAGAATCAAAACCGCTTGAGCCGCCGTGATCTGTTCTGAAGAGTGGATGATGGTTGAGACCCGCCGAACCCAATGGTGGGCTGACTCATCCGCCTGTTGCACACAATGATCCAAATCCACGATCGTCATGGGCTGCTTGCACGTCCCTTTGAAATTTTTGATAAATTTCGCCTTCAACTCGGCCCAGGAAGTAATGGTGTTGGGTGGCAACCCCTTCAACCACGTGCGAGCCGGCCCTTCCAGCATCATGATGAAGTACTTGGCACATACTGCGTCGCTAACATCCAACATCTCCATGGCCAGCTCATAGCTTTCAATCCAAGCTTTCGGAGGTAAGTCAGCGGTGTAGTTGGGCACCTTGCGAGGGCCCTTGAAATCCTTCGGCAGGCGCTCATTCCACAAAGCCGGCGTTAAACACGGCACCCCCACAGCCCTGGAAGTTAACCCCGCTCCGACTGAGACGGAAGGTGCTACTGTAGGTTCCTGATAAGCCGTCGCTGCCGCTAGAGCCGCCGCCTCTCGCTGTGCTCTCGCCCGATCCACCAGTGCCTGAGCATCCAGAGCCGCCTGGTCGGCTCGCGGCGGGTTCCGATGTCGTTCATTGCTAGAAACCGCCGGCGACTCATAACGCCGACTGTAGCTGCGACTGGGGATGGGGGTTGAGTGCACGTGACTCCGGCTGTAAGTATACTTCTCCTGCTGAGCCACCACCGTCCGAAGGTATCCAAGAGCGTTCCGCACCTCTTCCGCAAAAGGCGACTCGTCGGGGATGGGGATAGCAGCAAGCCAGGTTGCCGCCACCACCATGTTCTCCGCCGGGTTAGAGTAATGACCCGGCGGTGTAGGGAAAGAGGCCGGCGTAGCCTGGTTCCTCCGGGGCGGGTTAATCTGCTGATGCTGAACCGCCGCCCGGCTTCCAGGCACTTCCGCCGTCCGGGTTACGGCCAAAGGCACGTTCTGTCCCGTTCCTGGCGTGTTGAAAAGGTTCCTTGCTTCATACTGATCCGGCAAGTGGGATTGGTGCCTCATCCGCTGAACCGCCGCTGCTGATTGCTGTTCCAGCTCAAGACAGAAAGCGTCCGCCCTAAGGCGCTCCGCCTCAGCATCCATCTGAGCCTTCAATTCATTAATCTCCTGCTGGACCTCAGTCATCTGGTTCTTCAACCTCGCGATCTCCGTATTACGGGCCGCTTGGTTTTCGGCCGTGACCTCAGTCGCCATCAGGGTTGTAAGCTCACCCATCAGATCCAGAAGAACCTGAGCCGGTGGCCTGCCAGCCCCAGATCCGGTTGCCTTGGCGGCTGAGCTGCCATGAGCCGCCGCTGTACCTGCCATGAAGACGGAAGCACGGTTCGGCGGCTCATACTCCTCCGGCTCATGGAACTCCGACTCGGGGTAAGGCTCGACGTAGCCCCCGAGCCCGCCATGGTGGAGCTGGTAGATTGATTCCGTCTCTCCGCTCGAAGATCCATCCTCGGAGCAGATGAGAGTTTCCTCCTGCGACATAGATCCCTCGAGATCCATGCCCTAAGTGAAGCCGACGAAGACATGCTTCCTGCCCGGTTTAGCACGGGCGGGTTGCACGCGTCGGGCGGGTTGCTTGCGCCGAGCCGTCTCGACGACGTCGGTGCAGGTGTCCGGCTCGGGTTCAGATCCGCCGATCTTGCCGATGAAGACGTGAATCCCGCCGAAGGGGACCCGGAAACCGTACTCGATGGAGTCAGCCTCGGGGCCCCAGCCGGCGTCGTCGATGTAGAGCCAGCCGCGGCGATTCTTGGTCATCCTGCCAACAGCGTACCCCTCGATCCCTGGTAGAGAGCCCTTTGAGAACTCAACACCACCGAGCGCTAGCCCCACGGTGGGCGCCAACTGTCGTGGTTTTAACACGGCAGATGTCCGAAGACTTAGGTTCGAGGCCATCGCCATGGTAGTGGACCCAAAGGGGTTGATCGGGACGAAGGACACGAGTTTACCCAGGTTCGGCCCCTCAAGTCGAGGTAAAAGCCTACGTCCTGCTTGTGCTGTATTAACTGGAGTATCGATTACAAGGGAGCGGATTGCTTGACCTAGTTCTCGATAACTTGGTTTCTTCTCTCCTAAACTGCCCCGGGGTCTAGCCTTTATATAGGAGGTCAAGGCCCCGAGTTACACGAGTCTCAAACCGACTCACACAACGTGTTCTACTCTGTCTCTAAGCCGCCCTACCATCGTGGGTAAGCCGCCCCCAGGCGGCTTGGCCACCCGGGTCTTCATACTATCTTCTGTCTCTGGGCCTCCGTCTTGGCCCATCTGGCAAGCCGCCACGCAGCCTGGCCTTGATCTTCCAGTCCATCTTTTAGAGGTCTTCAGTTATGAGCCGCCAGGTATGACCCGGCCCCTCCTGGGCGGGTCTTACCACGGGTTATATCCCCAACAAGAACTAAACACTCTTAAGTTAGCTCATGAATCTACTCTTGAAGATCATAGAGAGCTTGTGAGAACTCATGAGAAGCTACGCTTCGAGAAGCTCAATTTGGAGCAAGAGCATGAGTTTCTTAAAGCTATCAATGACGATCTCCGAAAGAACACTTCATCTTATCTAGCCAAACAACTGCTCTTATCTACATTCATGCCTCAAGTTAAAACTAAGCAATCTAGTAACAAAGGCAAGAAAGGTTCTTCATCTAGTAGCAACAATAAAAATGCTAAACCTAATGATGTTGCTCCTAGTAGTTCTATTGATTCCACTAATGATGATTCTCTTAGCCAAGTTACACTTGAGCAAGAAAATGCTTTATTGAAAGGAATTATAGAGAAATGTATCTACAAGAGTCTTGCCGGGTGTAAGCAATTTGAGGAAATTGTACGCAAGCACGGAGGATACCGAAAGAACCGTGGTGTTCTTCGACGCAAATTGAGTTGAATGGGAAGAAGGTCAATACCCCGAGCCAAAGTTTGTTCCTCAAAAGGAGAAGTATGAAAATACTCTTCCCAAGAGAACAAGCACTCAAGATGACCTTCCACCACAAGACCACAAGCTCAAGGGCAAGAACAAGCTTCAAGAGGACATTGACTCATATGAAGATGAATCCCTAGCTATGGTGGAGTGGGTTCCCAAGGCTACGTCAAGCTCAACTTCTACAAAAGGCTACTACAACACCAAGGATCCCCATCAACTTGATGTGGGTCCCCAAGAAGAAGAACTAGAGAGTTCTTGAGGGGTGACTTCGCCAATGAAATTCACTCACATTCATTATTGGCAAGAACTATTTGCAATCAACAACAACTCTATGCAATAGTTCAAGGAGTCACACATTCCCTCAAAGGTAAGCAAGGGACAAGGTAATCAACAAATCGATGGACATCATAACACATGCTTTGCACTCCATGTCCATAGATATCCTTGCATTTGTCTCTTGTATGTTGGGACTAACCCATGTAGGTGAGTAGAGTAAGGAAACAACAAGGATGCTCCCAATTCTTGGTGATCTTCATCAACCTTGAGCATCCACCACTACCTCACCAACATGAAGTCTTCATCGACAAAACCCAAGGTTAGTTTCTCCCTCTTATGGGGGGATGTCACATCAAGGGGGAGCTTTACTCTAAGACTTCAGTCAAAGCATCTCTTTGTATGTGACAACATTAAATGCTTTATGTAAAAGTGGTAACCCCACTTGTGCTTAAACGATGAGTATGACCTATGATCAAGTATTCTTACTTGGCTCCTAAGTCAATATACTCATATATAGATGACTTCGTCATCGCCCAAGTGCTTGTTAGATGCTAGTGTGTATGTGCATGTTTGTCATGATTTCTTTTGAAATCTTATTGTGTGAGCATGTTGGTCTGCATTTATTTTCTCATTCAAGGACATCCAATTGTTGCTATTTGGTTTTTGATTTATCTTTTGCCAATTGGATGGACAAGAATGCCTAGGACCTCTCTTTAGCTCTCTATGCTTTCTCACCTCATATTCCATTCATGCTGCATCACAAAATTTGAACAAGTACTTTTCGATCCCTCTATGTCTGGAGAACTCAGAGTTCCGTATCGACAAGGACTGGCCATTAAAACCTCCCAAGTGCATCTCGGTGGAACCAACCCACAATTCTCGGTCTCACTGAATGCCTAGGGTTGATCTGGTTTTCTATCTCGGTACTACCGATTCCATATTCTCGGTTACACCGAGTTTCCCTGTCAGCTGACAGTTGAGAAACTCGGTGACACCGAAAATTTAGAATCGGTGTCACCGACAGTGAAGGGTATATAGCCTGTGGTCCCGATGATTCAAAATTTCAATCTTCAATCGTCGCGCCCCAAACCCTAAACTGCCGCAGAAGGACCCCCTGGTCGTCGCCTTGCCTCCCCGAGCGCCTCCGCCGCTGGGAATCCTCGCCGTCGACGGGCATCTTCGCCGCCGTCGCCGCCGTAGCGAGTCCGTCACCAAGTTAGGGTACGGATTCGTCTTTCCTTGCGCTCCCCATCTGATTCTCGCGCATTGGATTCAACATTATCTATAAGCCACCATTTGCAGTCCTCTCAATCCCCAAAAACGTCCTGTAGTTAGAAAACGATCGATTCTCTAGGGTTTGCCGTCCGCCCGATGGAACTTGGTGGAACCGAAGCAAACAAATCGGTGTCACCGATTTGCCTGTCTGTGCTGCTGAGAACTTTCTCGGTGAAACCGAGTACTTCTTTTCGGTCTTACCGAAAAGAGTGCCAAGTTTCTGTTAAGAAGAAAGTCAGTCTCGGTAGCACCGAAATTTTTGCTTCGGCTGTACCGATTTTCATGTGACAGAATGTAAACCTTGAGAATCTTTTGTTCAAACTTTCAAAAAAACAGCTGATAATTTTGTGATGAATCATCTTCTTCTGCTCCTCTATACTCTATTCACAGGGTCAGTATGTCAAGTGCTGAGGACAGTGAGAACAATTTCCAAGAGGAGAACATTGTGATGAGTTCAGGCACTAGTCCTGAGTCTAGTTCATCTTCAGATCCAGGCACTCCCAGTTCCCATGGGTTGCCCAAAGCTGCAACAAGGACCAGGAAGAAGCTGAATTCTGATGAGGAGGATTCAGACTTTGTGCCAGAGGAGGTTCTTGCTAAGAAGCAAGAGAAGGCTGCCAAGAAAGCTGCAAATGAAGCCACCTCTTCAAGGAGAGCTGTCAGGAAAGAGTATGCTAGCTCTGAAGCTATGAGAGCACCTGAGGGTGCTAGGGCAAAAATGGCTCTTCACCTTGAGTCACCCCCAAAGAAATCTATGCCTAAGAAGGCAGGGGAGAAGAAGAGAGCCAGGAAAAGGATTGTCTATGTCACTGGTAGGCAGACCTCCATGTTTGAGGACCCTGAGGAAGCTGCTGGTGCTGCTGCTGAGGAGGAGGAAGAGCAAGTTGTCAAGGCCCCTCCCAAGAAGAAGCAAAAGAAACTTATGTCTGATGCTATGTGAAAGAGTGTCACTTCCAAGAGCACCAAGTCTGCCCCCAAAAAGGCTGCTGCTGAAAAGCCTAAGAGGTTCTCAAGGCAAATTCCAGCTTTTGAAAAGAACAAGGGAAACACCTCCAGAGTTGAGGATGAAGATGCTATGTCTGCTCTGATGAAGCTTAGACCACACCTTCCAGTACATAATGCCAGCTACCCACTTGCTGAGGATATGAAGAAGAGGAAGGATTCCGGTTTGAGGGCTTGGAGAGCTGCTGATCCATATGCCCAAAGGAGGAAGACAGCTGTGGACTACAGATTCTACACCAAAGAGCAACGGGATTTCTATGAGACTGTGCTTTTTGACAAGAGTCCAGCTGTGACTGATATGAGATATGTGGACTGGAAATTCATGAAGGAGAATGAAGACCATTTTCCAAGTGTCCAAGACAATTTCCACTGCATTGGTTTGGATGAGTTTGTTGGCAGAGAGTTCACTGCTTGGAATGATGAGATGATCATGCAATTCTACTCCACTGCACATTTCTATGGAGATGGTAGAATTGTATGGATGACTGAAGGTGCAAGATATGAGTCCACTGTTGAGGAATGGGCTGAAATCTTAGGAGTCCCTGAGGCACAGGATGGTGATTTGGATGTCTACTCAGAGTCCAAGGAGAGCCACAATGCTATGGCCAACATGTACAATGTGATCCCTGCAGCTCATGTGAAGTCTCACAAGCTAGGATCCATCTACTTTCTTCAGGCTGGCCTCCACACCATGAACACTATTCTGAGTCATACCTTGATGCCCAAGTCAGGAGATGACAAGATGATCCGAGGCTACTCCATCAACATGCTGATTCATCTTGACAGACACACCAGGATTAGAGTCATGGACTTATATGTTGAGACAGTTAAGAGGGTTGCTGCTGATCAGAAGCGCTCTTGCTGCTATGCACCCTACATCCAGATGCTCATCAACTCTAAGCTGGAGAAGCACATATTTGCTCTGGACAGACCCCACTTGCCCCTACAGTCAGATCTCGAGGACAACGTCGTGGAGATGAACCCAGATCATCCCACTCCAGCTGCAGCTCAGGCAGAGGCAGAGGCAGCCAGATCCACTAGTGCTCAAGTCCCTTTATCCAGGAACGAGCAAATGGATCTTTTGATCTCATCAGTTCAGGGCATGCAGAAGGACATTAAGGACATCTTCAAGAACCAGAACAGTCTTGTCAGGATCTTTGAGAACAGGATCAAGACCCTTAATGATAAGGTGGATGGGCTGACTAAGACAGTCAATGAGCTCAAGAAGGAAGTTGACTCAGTGCCTCTTCCTCATTCTTCTTCTTCTGATGATGATGATGAGGATGGATCACCTCTCAGGCCAGGCACACAGTTTACTACTTAGGCCAGATCAGCCACTGTGCCAGCTCCAGACTTGAAGCCCTCTTCATCAGCTCCAGCCACTGTCACCTCAGCTCCTGCTCCATCAGCTTCAGTTCCTCCAGTTTCCACACCAACTCCATCCACGACATCTACAGAGATCTTCGCCGACGCTGTTCTCTCGACTCCTTCATCAACAACCGGAGGAGATCAGCCCAAGAACGCTTAGACTTATGCCTTTGAACTTATTGGTAACTTGTTGCCAAAGGGGGAGAAGTGTATATAGATCTCTTTAGGCTTCGAGTGAGAGAGCGTTTGGTTTTTATTGCTTTTCAAAAACACACATGGTTCATTTACTTTTGGATACGCTTTGTGTTTTGATCATACACTTTATGTGTGTTGTGCTACTATTTCCTATCATCTTAATGCTTATGAGATGATCACTATCTTTGTTTGGTTGTGTTGTGCTATGATGTTCACTCTAATTATTCTCGCACACCACCAAGATGTATGTGACATGGAAGAAGTGCCCCATGTACCTAATCGATTGTGCATTTGCATTCAAACGCAAATTTAAAATAATGCACAAATTTAGGGGGAGCTCTTGCTTATCACATACTTCTCAAAGCGACGATTATATTCATTGATTATATCTTTGTCGAAGCTTTGATCTATATGTTGTCATCAATTACCAAAAAGGGGGAGATTGAAAGCACATTTGCTCCCTTGGTGGTTTTGGTAATTAATAACAACATATAAGTCATTGAACTAATGTTTCCACTAAGTATATTTCAGCAAAAGTTCAATGATAAGGATGGCAAAAGGATTGTGAAGATTGTGGAAATACCCCAAGATGCAAGGAAATGGATTGGCAAAGCTTCAAGCAAGAGGACTCTACATTTTACATTTGTGAGAAATCACTTTGAGTCCATAGGAAAGCCAATACTATTAAAAGGGGGTAAGGTTTTGATTGGTGAACAAAATGCTCGTACGTGCACAAGTGATAGTCACCAAAAACAACCACAAGATCTTCCACAAAGTTTGTCCATAGCCAAATATTCAAAATCGGTGCAACCAACACTTTCCACTCGGTGCCACCGATTCCCAAACTCAGACAGACTCAGCCAAACCCTAGCCACTTCGGTGCAACCGATTCCATTCCGGTGCCACCGAGTTTAGGTTGCCAACTTTATGTTACGCAAATTCACAATATCGGTACCACCGAGATTGTTGGATCGGCGTCACCGAGAATGTCAATCTGACCGTTGGTCACCTTATCGGTGCAACCGAGTTTCCTATATCGGTCTCACCGAGATTCAAAAGTTGCCACCTTTTGGTCACTTCGGTACCACCAAGATTAACACATCGGTGTCACCGAGTTGGTCATTTTGTGTGTAACGGTTGGATTTTTGGGGATGCCTACACTACTAGGAGAAAGCCTACTAGTAGCGTTTGAAATACCTATAGCAGTAGCGCTGGGTCCAGCGCTACTGCTATCGCGCTACAGCTAAGTGGTAGTAGTAGCGCTGGTTAGTGCAGCGCTACTGCTAAGTATTGTTACCAGTAGCGCTGCACTAACCAGCGCTACTGATAAATATCTGTAGCGCTGCAGAATGGCAAGCGCTGCTGTTAATCCAGCGCTGCCGCTAGATGCGTTCCAGCGCTGCTGCTAGTATTCCTGCTTTCACAAATTACATTCCCCTATACGTATTTGTGCATGCTCTATACAGTAATAATTATTGTGCCAACAACTACATTTAGATTAAAGTGCATGGATGCAAGTGATCATGTTGAGTTAGAGGAAAATATGACGCAACATCATATTTTCCTCTAACTCAACATGATCACTTGCATCCATCCACCTTAATCAAATATATGTCATATAACTCAACATAATGTCATAGAATTTCTCATAGAACCGATCATATATATATATATATATATATATATATATATATATATATATATATCATCGAATTTCTCGTACTACGACGACCATTCACATACATATATATATATATATATATATATATATATATATATATATATATATATATATATATATACAGTTGTAGCACATAATAACACATTGTACCTAGGACCTACTCCTCTCTCATAGGACCTACTCTACCCTCTCTTAGGTAAAATATCATAAAACAAGATAGGCCCTGACTCTCCATTATGGAGAATGGAGATCATCTTGTCTCCAATTCTTGGCCTACGCACAATGTTGCTTCCAAGTAGCTCTCTACGATCGACCATACATTTTTTCCAATCTTTGATTGTCATGTCTTCATCGGTTTTAGAAATCCGGTATGGACAACAGTGATGCGTAGGCTGACCTGGCCATAAGCTCATAACATCAAGGTGACCTTCCGGAAACATCAAATGAGGCACACAATCCTTCGGGATTTTCTGTTGAAAAACATAGTAATAACTTCGTAGTTAGCAATGTAGTTTAGTTTTAAAAATAATTTATGCAAAAGATGCACGGATGTCATAATAGTAAAAAATCTTACCATGCCATCTCTATGGATGTTACCGTAGTTCAACACGTGCACTAGTGGCACGTATTGACCATAATGTGTAGGAGTTTGATAATAGGTATTGTAATTCTGAAGATCATTAATAAATGAGATAAGATGATTTTTCTCCTGACAAGTTAATTCTGCGCCATCGGTGTAGTAGGTTCTGTCTACCATCTTCCGTACATTTTTTGAAGAATGAAAATAAGCTGTCAATGGAAATAAGCTGTCAACTATGTTGAAATAAACAATATAAATTACATAATAAATATGTTTAACAAACTCACATAATGGTAGAACTGGAGGCGTCTGCACATCGACCCAGATGTCGATATTACCTTCAATTTCATCTTCCGGACGAATATCAAAGGTGATAAGCATATTAGGCTCAAATGCATAAGCCTTGCATAGTGCTTGCCAACTTTTGCATTCAAAATAGGAGTAGGTGTCTGCATTGTACAATTTTACGGCAAAAGTATAACCATGCTCGGTCCTCAAGTAAACTCTCTTTACCTCCATACTTTTTTTAGTATTGAAACCAATCTTATCCAAGACATAAATTCTTGCATGGCAGGGGATACGCTAGTAGAATAGTAAAAAATTAAAATTATAAGTTGAAGCAAAAGAAGCAGAAGTCATGCTTAATTACGAAAAAAGACTTGTCGTTGTGACTTACTGTATCCACTTCGAAGGTCTCATCCAGCACGATGATGAAGCGCCTACCATCAACTAGGTGAGGCTTGTCGCACAAGCCACGCTCGTCTTGGCATAATTCGCACATAACGAATTTCCTTTCGTCGTCAAACATTTCCTATGTTCATAGTTGAAACATTTAAAATCGATCGAAGACAACTACCAGGAAACTGATCAACACACAGAGCACTATTACTCAATATGCAACGGGTTTACTTTAGGTCTGTCGAGTCTTTCCTTCCTAAACTCTCATCTCACGTATATGGTGGGTACTCCCTCTGATATTGCGACCGTCGGTGATGGTGGCTCCTCCATTCGTCCCCGAGTGCATTACACCAAAATGTCTAGCACACGGGAACGAAGGAGAAGTGACCCCCACGACAACAGTCGGGATTCTTCCTCTCTCATATTTCGACCGTCGGTGATGGTCGCTACTCCTCCTTTCCCTAGTGCATTACAAATATCTAGCAGAAGGAAAAGAAGGAGAAGCGACCCCCACGACAACAGTCGGGATTCTTCCTCTCTCATATATATATATGGTGGACACTCTCCCTCACTGAAAGACACACAAGGAGCCGAAACAGACCTAAAGTCAACCCGTTCCATATATCGAGCAATGACATAGAAAAAATGCCCTATGTTTTGCCGGAATATCATTGAATTCCCGTTCTGGCAAATCACAAGCACTCGATATGTCCTACATTGTAGCACAAGTCATGCTAAAATTGATGAAAAAAAATGAAGCATGACCTTTGCTAAAAACAGGACATATCGAGCGCCTGAAATTTGCCGGAACGGAAACGAATCAACATTCCGGCAAAACATAGGCCACTCGAAGGTACATTGCAAACAAGAACACCAAGACATCCTCTATATTCAGAATATGACATGTTCATTCTAACAAATGAGTAAATAGTTTCAGGATCACTAGAAACTATCAACTATGTCTAAAAATAATATACTAAAACCCTAGTAATAATTCAGTTAACTAGAAACTATCAACTAAACCCTAGAAACTATCCTAAATCAAAGTGTTATATATGAACAGAGGCTTATATCAACTAAAAACTATCAACTATGTTTAAATTTTTACTAATCAGTTAATCATACTAAATCAAAATTGTTATATATCAACTACAAACTATTAAGTAAATCAAAATGTTGCATATCAACAAGAAAATATCAACTAGCCTACTAAATCAAAATGTAGCAGGGAGGAGGGGTTGTGGATGGAGGAGGGAGGAGGGGCGACTGAAGGAGGGAGGAGGAAGGAGGACGTAGGAGGAAGGCGGAGCGAGGAGGGGCCGGCCGGCGGCGAATGGAGGAGTGGAGGGAGGACGGAGGAGGTGGGGAGGGGAAGAGGGAGGAGGGAGGAGGGAGGAGGGGGAGGATTACCGAGTCCAGGGAGGAGGGGGAGGTGACGGCGGCAGAGGGAGGAGGGGTAGGCGACGGCGGCGGGGGGCGACAGTGTGAGGGGGGAGTGAGGGGCCAGGAGTGAGGAAGAGAGAGGGAGCGCACGGGGTGGATAAGGTTGTCATAGCAGCAGCGCGGGTTGGTTCCAAGCGCTACAGCTAAGTAGAATAGCAGCAGCGCTGTTAAAGGAAGGGCGCTACTACTATACCTTGCCTGTCGGGAATGGTGTGGCAATTATAGTAGTAGCGCGTTTTATACGTGCCATGCTACTGATATGTGTTTAGTAGTAGCGCCGTTTTTTTAAACGCGCTACTGCTAAGTAGCAGCAGCGCCTTCTTTTAAAAAGCGCTACTGGTAAGCTCCTGTGTATAAGGTTTTCCCTAGTAGTGCTATATATACCCCTTCACCACCACCTACTCGAAAGAGAAGCACTCAGAACTATTCCATGCTTGCCCCATCCAGTTTTCTGAGAGAGAGCCACCTACCCTTGTATTGAGGTCAAGATCTTCCATTCCAACCATATGGATCTTGATTTCTAGCCTCCCCAAGTTGCTTTCCACCAATCCCATCTCTTCCACCAAGCCAATTCTATGAGAGAGTGATTGTGTGTTGAGGAGTCTATCATCTTGAAGCACAAGAGCAAGGAGTTCATCGTCATTACCGAGCCTATTACCTTTTGGAGGGTGGTGCCTCCTAGATTGGTTAGGTGTCGCTTGGGAGCCTCCTACTTCGTGTTGTGGAGTTGAACCAAGAAGTTTGTAATGGCAAGGAGATCGCCTACTTCGTGAAGATCTACCCATAGTGAGGCTAGTCCTTCGTGGACGGAAGCCGTTATGGAATAGTCAAGGTTGCTACTTTGTGGATCCTTATGGGTGGAGCCCTCCGTGGACTCTCGCGACCGTTACCCTCCGTGGGTTGAAGACTCCATAAACGTGGATGTGCGATAGCACCACCTATCGGAACCACGGGAAAAATCATCGTGTCTACAATTGCGTTTGATCTTCCTACCCTATCCTTTATACTCATGCTTGTTGTTACTTTCCGCTGCTATACTCTTAGACTTGCATGTGTAGGGTGTACTTGACTTGTAATGAAATGCTAAAAACTGCCAACTCTAAAATTTGGTATAGGCAAAACTTTTATTTGGTCAAGTAGTCTAATCACCCCCCCCCCTCTAGACATACTTTCGGTCCTACATACCCCAGCATTGCTTCCACTATGCCTCATAAGCTCGCTCCTCGCTCTTTGGCATGCATCTTTCTCGGTTACCCACCAAACACCAAAGGCTATCGCAGCTATGATCCTATCTCACACCGCGTGATCACATCACGTCACGTTTACTTTGATGAGAAGGTTTTTCCCTTTCAGCAGCAGGTACCCTCGGCCGTTTCGTCGTCGCCGGCTTCAGGCGACCCTTCGGTGAGCCTCTCTGGTGACGGCCGCTCGAGAGCATCTCTCGGGCCGCCTCCTGGTTTTGAGGCCCCATCTCGCGCCGCGGGTCGAGTCCCTCCCCACCCGGCTGCCTCGGTGGACACGCCTCTCCTCTCGTCGGCTACACCGACCTCGACGCCCACGCCGTCCCCCGCGCCCTCGACGTCCCGCATGTCGCCGGCGCCCTCCACGGCATCCCACCCCGCCGGTCCGGCCTCTCCCGGTGTTTCGGGGGCGACGGGTTCTTCATCACCATCACCCGCCGCCACGCCGGAACCCCTACCCGGTCCCCTGACTCGGTCTCGGGCGGGCATCCACCGCCCAAATCTGCGGTACGCCAGCGATGAGTATCTTCTCGCTGCTTCCACCTCTGAGCCGTCACCTCTCCCGTCGTTAGCTCGAGCCGCCCTCCGGGACCCTCATTGGCTCGCTGCGATGCAGGAAGAGTTCGACGCTCTCCAGCGGAATCGTACTTGGCAGCTGGTTCCTCGGCCACCTCATGCCAACATCATCACTGGCAAATGGGTCTTCCGTCATAAGACCCATCCGGACGTCACTCTTGAGCGCTACAAAGCTCGTTGGGTGGTCCGTGGATTTCGGCAACGAGCGGGCGTGGACTTCACCGACACTTTTGCCCCGGTTGTAAAATCGGGCACTATACGCACCGTGCTCCAGTTGGCCGTCTCTCGTGCCTGGCCCGTGCATCAGCTGGATGTCTCCAACGCCTTTCTGCATGGCCACCTTACCGAGCAGGTGTACTGTCAGCAGCCTACTGGATTCGTCGACACCGCGCACCCCGACCACATGTGCTTGCTCTCTCGTTCTCATTACGGGTTGAAGCAGGTGCCACGGGCGTGGTACCAGCGCATCACCGCCTTCCTGCAGTCGCTTGGATTTCGGTCCACCCGCTCCGATGCTTCGCTCTTCGTTTATCATCAGGGAGCCGCCATTGCATACCTACTGCTCTACGTCGACGATATCGTCCTGACAGCTTCCGCTCCTGAGCTCCTTCAGCGGCTTACCGCTCGGCTTCATGCTGAGTTTGCTCTCAAGGACTTGGGGCCCCTGCATTACTTCCTCGGCATTGAGGTGGTCCGCCGGTCCGATGGGTTCTTTCTTCATCAGCAGAGGTACTCATGAGCTCCTTGAGCGCGCCGGTATGCTTAACTGCAGGCCTACTGCTACGCCTGTCGACACGAAGGCCAAGGTCTCTACACTCGAGGGATCTCCTATGTCCGATGCTGCATTTTATCGCTCTATTGTGGGTGCCTTATAGTACCTGACATTGACGCGCCCGGATATACAGTACGTCGTTCAGCAGGTGTGCCTTCACATGCACTCTCCGCGTGACTCTCATTGGGGCATGGTCAAGCATATCCTTCGCTACATACGCGGCACCACGTCCTTGGGTCTCACACTGACGGCCTCTGCCTCCACCGACCTCGTCGCCTACTCCGATGCGGATTGGGCTGGCTGCCCCAACACACGTCGCTCCACCTCCGGCTACTGCGTCTACCTCGGGCCATCGCTGATCTCTTGGTCCTCCAAGCGACAGCACACGGTTTCCCGCTCGAGTGCCGAGGCTGAGTATCGGGCAGTGGCCAACGCCGTTGCCGAATGCTCCTGGCTTTCTCAGCTGCTCCAGGAGTTGCTTTGTGAGGTTCACAAGGCCACGCTTGTCTACTGCGACAACGTTTCTGCCGTCTACCTCTCCGCCAACCCTGTTCATCACCGCCGCACGAAGCATATTGAGCTCGATATCCACTTTGTTCGCGAGCATGTGGCTCTTGGGCGCATTCGAGTTCTTCACGTTCCGACGGCACAGCAGTTTGCTGATGTGATGAGTAAGGGCTTACCTACTTCTGTCTTCGAGGAGTTCAGGTCCAGTCTCTGAGTCTCCGACCACGCTTCGACTGCGGGGGGGTGTTGAACATATGGTTTTGCATGTATATTGTATATCCTGGCCCACCTCCTATTCCTTGTATAGTAGAGGTTGAGGCCCACATTGTACATCATATATACGTGCTTATGCACCCGATCAATACATCGTGAGTTGCATTGCCAAACCTATCTCTCTACACTTACCTTGCCGGGAGTAGGAGCAGGACATTGTGCCATGGTGCGTGACGACGCGCGCGCAAGCTAGGGTTTACTTTTCTATTCGCGTCAGCTAGGGTTTACTTGGCGGCCGCGGCTGTGCCCGATCATATAAGAAGTTGTTGGCGTGGTCACGTTTTTTCCAAGGACACATGCGTGTTTACTAAAAAAAAGAAGATTTTACATCCATGTAAGCCAAGCAAAGCCAATGGACACTTGTTGCTAATATACTTTTAGACACAGTAAAGACACATATATATATGCAAATACGCTTATCTCGATGAAAGCACGCACGTACACGCTACCCCTAGGAGCAACTTCGAGAGACTAAACCGGTATATTACGTTGACATTAACGAAATCGCTACAGACGTCTTCATAGTCGACGGGAACGTCTCCTCCGTCTCCTCCCACTAAACGCACATTATGGAAAAGCCTGAAATAAATTCAGGAAAATGCGAGCATCAATGTCAAGTTTAAGTCCCACTAGTTGAGAAAAGATTTTACATGCATGTAAGCCAAGCAAAGCCAATGAACACTTGTTGCTAATACTTTTTAACACCGCAAAGACGCATATATACGCATATACACTTACCTCTATAAAAACACACATGTACATGCTACCCCTTCGAGCAACTTCGAGAGATTGAGCCGGCACATTACCTTGAGATTGAGGAAGTCGCCACAGACATCTTCATAGTCCACGGAACGTCTCCTCCCACTGAATGTACATTACGGAAAGGTCTGAAATAAATTCAAAAAAATGCGAGCATCAATGTCAAGTTTAAGACCCACTAGTTGAGAGAAGATTTTACATGCATGTAAGCCAAGCAAAGCCAATGAACACTTGTTGCTAATACTTTTTAACGCCGCAAAGACGCATATATACGCATATACACTTATCTCTATAAAAACACACATGTACACGCTACCCCTACCAGGTACTCCGCAAACATATCATCAGCTAGTTGTTGTCTGAAGTTGGACCATTCGGTAGTGACTTGCACACTTCTAATGAAGTTGTCATCATCTGGATCATGATTTGGCACATCTGCTAATTCACTATCCACTTCATGCAATAATAAATCACCCATGACATGTTGCCTATCCCTTGCAAAGTTGTGTAACACACAACAAGCACTAATAATTCGAATCTGCAATGATATTTTAGTTCATAGTAAGCAATTGTTATCTCATAGATTTAGTTTATTTAACAACATATTTACTTTTGTTACCTGATCCATTATGTCAAAGAAGGTTTGAACGCAATATAGCCCATTTTTTCTTGAACACGCCAAATGTCCGCTCCACTACATTCCTAGCACGAGAATGGCGCAAGTTATATAACTCCTTCTCGGTTTGAGGCTGTTGTGCACTTGTAGCCATTCTTTTAAATGCTACCGAGTGGACCTGAATGGAGCTAGAAATCGTTCTCCATTCTTATAACCAGCATCAACTAAATACTATTTCCCTATATCAATAAGTTAGTTAGCTAACAATCAAGTTAAAGAAACTACATGCCAAGAGAAAGAGTCGTACCCTTAGGCACAAGAAAAGCAACTTGGTGGTTTGGCCTCATTGCATCACGCAAAACTCTCGAGTCTGAACTGAACCCTCCCAGCCAGGTAACACATATAGAAACTTCATGTTCCAATCAACAACACCTAGCATGTTAGTGGTAATGGCTTGCTTTCTCTTCCTATTCCTTCCTTGGTTAACCACATCAACAAGCACGTCAATATGACAACCATCTAGTGCTCCAAGTGCATTACCAAACCACTTCCATTTGTAATCATCAGGAGCTTGAGCGGTAGAGGAAGGTAACTTAATGAACTCCCCATATAGAGAGAGTAGGGCTGTTAGTAAAGCAGAGAAGTGTGTGCTAATTGTCCATAAAGAACGCTTGTACGTGCCATGCAAAATCCTTATCTTAATACTATGACCAACTACAAGCAAGAACATTGCAACTTTCTCTTCCACGGTCAAATATACACTATCACGGAGGCCACATCTCTCTCACAACATGGTGCAAAGGTCATGAAAGTTTCGTTTAATTAGACGCAATTGATCATAGCATGTTACTTCAGCTCCATCATACATGCTTTTAAGCAAATATTTCCTATACCTATGCTTCTCCTCATCATCATTAAAACTTCCTAGGTCCCTTGGTCCCCTATCCCTTTGTGTCGGAATAATTGCTAATGCAAGAGCACATGTTTCAACAAACAATTTAGTCAAAACAATTCTTTTCCTCTTCCGTCTTTTCTTTTCTTCATTTATCCACTCAACTAACTCCAATTGATCCGACGTTGGGTTGTACAATTCAGTTTTATGTACATGTAAAACATTGCAGAAATACATCACATACAAATTTGCGGGGATCTAGGACATATACCTTCAATTCGCCAGTAGATCGCCAAAGCTTCCCTGATCTGCACAATAGATAGAACTAAAAAAATTAGAGACAATGCAAAAAAGAGGGATTTTTAGGATTTAGAGTTTGACAAGAAGATTTAGGCTATGGCCATGGATCCATGGGGGAGCAGTTTTGTCTGCATAAAAAGAGGAACAACAGGGAGGGCATGAGGTAGTGAAGAAGGGAGGGCCCGAGGCTGGCATGCCGGCCGGTCCTGGCCGCCGTGCTGAGGGCCTGCGGCGGGGTGGTCCTGGCCGCCGTGCTGGGGGCCTGAGGCGGGCGTGCCAGTCCTGGCCGCCGTGCTGACGGCCTGCGGCGGGGTTGTCCTGGCTACCGTGCTGGGGGCCTGAGGCAGGCGTGCCGGTCCTGGCCACCGTGCTGGGGGCCTGAGGCGGGGCGGTCCTGGCTGCCGTCGACCTCCATGGCGGGGCGCGGCTCAGGCCGGCCGACCCAAAGGAGAAGAAGGCGAGGGTGCGACGGGAGATGGGGTGGGAAGAGGGGAGGGACAAACCTGCGCCGCCGCCGGCCGCTGTGGTGGTCACCCCCACCGCCGGCCGCCTGGTTGCCTGCTAGGTCGCCGCCGCCAGGACCTAGGTCTTCGCTCTCGTTCGCCCCTTCCGTTCCCCTTCTGGCTGGCTTCCTTTTCTATTTCGCGGGCTGAAGCGGTACGTTTTGCGGGAGACCAATTTCGGGCCAATTCTGAGCGCCACCCCTCCGAAACGTGGGAGGTAGATTTTCACGGGAGCCAAAACGGGCCTGAATTGCTTTTACTTTTCCAATACGAATTCAGTGTCCAGCCAAACGTCCGTATTGACGCTAGATGATTATCAAATCCATTTCCTGGACTCCAATGGAGACATCCAAACGCGGTGTAAGAGCTCAAGTAGTCGAGACCACCTACCCAAATTTATCTGCGGATAATAAGGGTTTAGCGTTGCCTTTTCAAATTTCAACTACTGAGATGTTTTGAAATCTACCGGAATACCAGGCAAAACTCTGCAGGGAAACTGTCTTGCCAACTTGACAAAGAATAGTAAACATCTCAATAGAATCCCTTCCAACTAAACAATTGAATAATTGAAAATATACAAGCCAAACAGAACCCAACATATTTTGTGACCCACACACGGACGACACAAACAGTGTGTAGTGTGTACAACCAAAATCTGGCACAAGCTGACTGATTAGCAGCATTGCAAATCAAGGGTATAATCAGAAGAAAAAAAACAATCCAAGGTAAAAATGCAAATCAAGGGAATGTAAGCAAGAATAATTAATTAATTACACTCTCGTGTCTGCCGCCGTTGCAGTTGCTGGCTGCTCATGATGGTCATTGCTGCCTCCCAAGTATTTCAACACCTTTGCTTTCCTGTCAGAAAAGAACTTCCACACCCTGAGCTCCTTGGCCTTCTCCTGCTTGGCTTTGAACGACAGCAACACGTAGATCACGATGAAGACGACCACGGCGGCGACGAGTGCGATGACGTACGCAGACGTCTCCCAGTCCCTGCAACTGCCGGCGGCATAGGCACCCAGCAGGCCGAGCAGGTCCAGCACCACGGCGGTCTGCATCGCCCACAACGGCGCCCCATGCTTCTTCTTCACAGTGCGCAGCAACACGAGCATAATGACAACGACGGAGGCCACGAACGACGTTGCATTGCAGTAAAAGAAGGCCTGGTACCGTGCTGCGTTGGTGTCGAACAGTATCGGATTGCCGGCATGTGATAGGTATGCAGCCGACGGTGATGGCGACAGGGATGGCGACGGTGACGGTGACGGAGATGACGCGGTGTCGTCGTCGTCGCCCCACGTGCCGCCAGGAGGTGCAAGACCCGCCTGGTACGTCACGCTTGCCGCAAGGATTCCGAGCAGCATGAGGGACTTCCGTTTCGCGTACTTGATGCGGCGTCGTTTATGTTGCTGCCGTTTTGAGGCGGAGACCACCTTGCCATCGTTCTCGTCGTCCGGTGTTGTCGGCCCCGAGGACAGCGGCTTGAGAAGCCCCTGGAGCCACCGTGGAACCCATGCTTGCTCTGACAAATTGCTGCGGTCCGCATACAGGTAGAACAGGATCTCCAAGACGAGGAAGGCGACCACCGCGGCGACGAGCGCAAAGACATAGATGGAGGTGCGCAGCTTCCGGCAGCTGCCGGTGGCATAGGCACCCATGAGGCCTAGAAGCCCGAGCATGACGCAAACGTGGAGCGCATTGCTCCGGATGCCCTGCTTCGACAGCGTCTGGTTCACCAGGAGGAGAATGACGGCGACGGAAGCCATGAACCCCGTCGCATTACAGTAGAAGAACACCTGGTACCTAACCCCGTAGTGGTCGAGGAGGATTGGGTCGCCGGCGATGACCTCCCTATCCCCGTTGCTTTCCGTCCAGAACCCTCCCGGCGGGTTCAACCCTGTCTGGTATGTGACGGTAGCGGCAAGAATGGCGAGCTGCAGCAAGAACTTGCGCTTCCTCTCAAGGGTTTTTTCCTCAAGAATAACACGCTTCTTCTCGAGGTTTTCTTCAAGGGCGCGCTTTCTCTCGGACTCAGAGCCTGGCTGGTTTCCTTCAAGAATAAATTGCAAGTGAAATTTATTTCAACTGATGTGTGAAACAATAAAATCAAATGTTTGAAAATATTATCCTCACGTTACAGATATATAAAAAAGATCAAAAAATAAAGTTTGGATTTATAAGATATACAACATCTATGCAAGGGTTTGTTAGCTTCGGGGTTTTTCTTTTTCATCGCTGAAGCATTAGCTTTGATCTTATATGACTTTGCTATTTGTTGGTGTGTGTGTATTTTGCGTGTGTTGGTATTGTCTATGTGCATCCTAACTACGCAGAGGTCGGGACCTGACAAATAGCATAGCCCGAAGCCCGAAGCCCGGTTTTTTCGGGCCGGGCTCGGGCCGGGTCGTCAGGCCGGGCTGTCCATGTCCAGGTCTAGGTTGGGTGTGTGTTCATTGTATTTGTATCATCTTGATGCTTTATTTCAAGTCAATAAAATCTACCCTTTATCTGGGGAAAACACTATGCAAGGGAGGATGACGAATGACACATGCATACATACACACTATTATGTCCTTCTCTCTCGGCCAAAAGTTGTATTAAATGTGTTATACATGTGAGCAGTCTCTTTAAAAAAAATATAAGATTTATTATTGTTTAAAAGTTAAATGATTCTGTGTTGGACAAAAATTAGAGCAAAATTCATCAAATTTTACAATATTAAATGAATGTCAATTTTGAAAGTATATTTCTCCAATATATAATGATAATAATTTGACATTGTACATGCATATTGATATTTTTCTCTATAAACCTGATCAAATTTAAAGAAGTTTAAGCTTTTGAAAAAATAATATAGTAACTTATATATTAAAACGAAGGGATTAGGGTTTAGGTCATGTAACGTATGTGAATTCAACCAAGAAATGGCACTCAACCAAGAAAAATTATAAAGTAAGGCAAGTATAAACAAATGGCACCCAACCAAGAAAAAAAAAAGGGTACGTACCTTGAATGCTAGAAAGTAGTTTTGCCTGGTTGTGGTTGTCGGTAAGGAGGCCACCAGGAGTATGAACTACTTGCGCCTCTACTTGAGGTGTGTGATCTTCTCCTCCTTGTTGCCGGGACGGCTCGTCCGAGGAGAGTTTAAGCCACCGTGCAAGCCTCTTGGACAAGCGCTGAAGACATTCAATCGGCTTGCTCTGGCGCTTCCGAGCCGTGTACGCCATGACCTTGGCGATGGAGTAGACGAAGATAGCAACGGCGAGGGCGGCGACGTAGATGGTGGTGGTGTTGTCCCGGCAGCTCCCGGCGACGTAGGCGCCCATGAGGCCGAACAGGTCCAGTATCATGGCCGTTTTGAGCGCGGCACGCCCGACGGCGCTCAGCTGCTTGCTTTGGACGATGATGATTACGACCACCGACGCCACGAACGCCGCCGTGTTGCAGTGGTAGAAGGCCATGTACCTCTTGGGGTGAATGTCGTGGAGAACCGGGTTCCCGGGGATGTGATGCGTACGCCCTTGGTCGTCGTCTTCAGGCCAGACGCCGCCCGGCGGGCTCAGCCCTGCCTGGTACGTCACGGTGGCCGCCAACGTCGCCAGCAGCAGCACAAGCGACCGCGACTCCTCCACCTTGTCTTCCTGCCCGTTGTCGATGTTGCTTGGCGTCGCTGCATCTTTTTGCCGGGCAGTGGCGTTGCCCGGCTGCGTGTCAGCTGCTGGCTTCGCCGGCGTCGTTTCCCTTTATATCCAAGTGACATCCAGCAATTAGCTTGCCTATTATTAATGGGAATGTCTAGGTCTCAATCGACTGAGATTTCGTGAAGTCTAAGTCAAGTAATATAGTATGCAAGAAAAAAAAACTGAAAAAGAAATGTTTGCACGAATCTCAATGCAAGATCAACGGATTATAGTATCGACCCAGACTTCGTCTGAGACTTAGCAAAGCCGATTATTAATCATGGAAACGAAACTAGGGGAGGGTGTTAATTACGTGTCCCGAAGCTGGGCGCAGGTCAGTACGCGGCAGATGGCTTGCCGCCATTGCTTGAATGTGCCCATGGTGTACCCTGCGATGACCACCTGCAGCATGATGTAGAGGAACACCACGCCGACGAGGCACGCGATGTACACGGTCGTGGTGATCGCCCTGCAGCTCCCGGCAGCGTAGGCGGCCATGAGACCGAGCAGCTCCACCAGGACGCACACCAGCAGCGCGTGCGACCGCGCGAGGCGGCCGCTCAGCGTCCTGCTCATGAGCAGCATGATGATGGCGAGGGACGCCACGAAGGAGTTGGCGTTGGCGTAGAAGAAGGCGTGGTAGCGGATCTTGTAGCGCCCGTCGTGCAGCAGCGGGGCGCCGGCGCGGTGCTCTTCCCCGTTCTCGCTCCAGAAGCCTCCCGGAGGCGTCAGCCCCGCGGCGTACGTCAGCGGCGTCGCGAAGGTGGCCAGCAGCAGCAGGAACTTGCGCCGCTCCTTGATGTACTTGTTCTCCTCCGGGTCCCAAGGACACGAGTCCGCCGGTTTCCTCCCGAGTAGTAGACTGGAGCCGGAGGAGGCGGAGGCCACGCCGAGGTGGAGGGCGACGTAGGCGAAGACGACGGCGAAGAGCGCGGAGACATAGATGGACCCTGCAATGCTTCGGCAGGTCCCGGCGGCGAAGGCAGCCATGAGGGCGAGAAGGTCGAGCAGCATGGCGGAGCGGAGAACGGTGAGGCCGACGCGGTTGCCGCTGAGTCGCCGGTCCAGCAGGAACATGATGATGACCAGGGACGCGACGAAGGCCGCGGCGTTGCAGTAGAAGAAGGCGGTGTACCGGCTCATGTAGGTCGACACGAGAACCGGGTCACCCACGCGGTTCGGGTAGACCGCCGGCGCCGGGGCCAGGAGCAGCGGCGCCGGCGGTTCGACGCGGTGCTCTGGGGAGTTGCCGCTGCCTCCCTTCTGGTCCTTGGACCACACGCCCCCTGGCGGGTTGAGCCCGGCGCCGTAGGTGACGCTGGCGACCAGCGTGGCGAGCAGCAGCAGGTACTTGCGCCATTTCCAGAGGAACTCGATGTCCTCAGTCGGCTCCATGGCTTCCCTCCCCGGTCGCGAACACAGTGTATATATACTACTGCTGCACCGTAATATATATATACTAGCCACGATCGGTCCAGTCGACCGGCCGCCGTGTACTGTGCTCGCTCCGGGAATCATGGCGATGGAGTGCCCGTAGGGGTCTTCTTTTGGGAACGAATCATTGAAAGGCACACACGTTGCTTACACACAGTAGCTAATAATATATGCATTGATGCTTCATACCTTACCACGCACAAAGAATGGGATGCTGCTTTGATTTCATGGTCCCCCTCGTGCCTAATCTCCTCTCTCCTCCCGCTTAATTTGTCTCGCGTCACACTCATGATATCAATCGAGCTGGAGCTGGAGCTGGAGGCACCAAGCAGAAAACCGGCCAGTGTCGTTTGTAAAGACAAAGAGAGGGGGAAATATCCGAAGCATGTGTGCTCCAATGATACATGAACATCAGGTTATTTTAAAAGATTCGGGACCTGCGGGTAATTAGGTGACTTCTAGAGGTTTCAATTCCTTTTTTGTGAAAGCTTTGCACGCGACCGTTGGATCTCAAATCCGACAGGCCAGGTGCTCCTGCATGATGTCAGCAAACAAGCTCTAGGAGCACCTCATATACTCTCAGGCCAGGAGGTATTGTCTTGGCTGGGCAGCAAGTAGTAAGTGGGACAACACAAAATGTTTTCCTTTCATTGGTGCTATTGTCAGGAACAATGCTATATCTACGTAAGGTTGTTACGTGATTTAACGGAAGAGCTGAGATGGCAGTTTCTGTTTGGCGGAAATTAGGGAGGGGGGCCCACCCCATTGAAATCAGGGGGGCGGAGATATTAGTTATAGACAGGGCCGTCTCCAGGAATTCAGGGGCCCGGTGCAAAATATAAAATGAGGTCCAAAAGTAAAATATAACTTATAATCTTGAAATTGTTCGATGTGTGGTAAACTATCTCCAAAAGTAGTTCTATCAGCATCTGAAGTAAGCTTTGACTACAGAGCATAAATCAGTTTAGTACATATCAAACAATTTGAAGCACAATTCACAATGTCGCTTTATTAGAATGCAATTCAATGTGGACATAATTATCAATCTATCAGAACCCAATTTATGTGTGCCGAAATTCAGAAAACAAACCTCGTGTCATATCTGAACCAAAATTCAGAAAATGAACATCATAGCATATGTGTACAAAAATTCAGAAAACGAACAACATGTCATATGAGTACCATAATTCATAAGTAAAGTGTCCTGGAGGTATATCAAAATTTGGAAACCATCCGGCAGGGTTTGTTTCTTGGGGACCACGGGGGAGTCGGGGTTCGGTGGATCAAGGGATTGAGAATTGGGTAACTAACCAATTAGCACACTTTGGACTGCAGCAACATCCATGGCCATGGCGAGAAAGACTGGAGGAGAGGAGGGCAGGTGAGGAGGCGACGAGGATAAGCAATGGGGCCCATGGGGAGCAGGCGAACAGGCGTGCTGCCTAACTACGTGGGATCGGGCGTGCCGCGTGCTTTCGAGCCTTGGAGGCGAGCATGCGATCGGGCGGGCGTGCCTGCGCTGGACTGAGATCGAGACCTAGGCATTCAACTTCCGTATTGGTTTTTCCTTGGCTTTTTTTCGCTAATTACATCTACTGTACCTAGCTTCTAGTGATTTGGGGGCCCCAAAAATTTGGGAGCCCTGGCCGGTCGGCCAATTTGGCCTGCCCCTTCGACGGGCCGGTTATAGAAAGATTACGTAAGAATTTGTAATGCTTTAAATAGATGTAGCATTTTTGCTATTGTCAGTTACCCGGTCTCGAGCTCCGGAACGATAGGTCTAACTATAGTTAGTTGCGTGGGGCATGAACTACATGTGGATGTCATGTGGACGTCAGCTTTTAGTTAGTTTCATTTACCTAGGGATGTCTAGACTGAACATACCTGTTAATTTCTCAAATTTTACACCCAATGTAATTTTTTGAACCAGTAGTTACGTCAGTAACAAGAAGCCCTTAATCATGGAAATGCTTAGTTAATATGATGTTATTTTACCTCTTAAATATTTCAAAAATTATATTTAGGTTGCAAGCTTAATCAATACACATGATTCGTACTTCTTTCATACTGGTGCCGACCAAGATTGAAAATGTATGCCTCGGCAAAGAAGATTGGAGACAAAAGAAATCATCTATAACCACGCACGCACGCATAGCCAAAATCTCATAGAAGAAAAACAGATTTCTCATCTTATGCTGATAGAGAGACACATTAGGATTGACAACATTCAAATGCGTTGTGATTGTGTTAGCAAGAGTGAAAAGGAGAATAAATGGCAATATGGATGAAATGCCATGTTCGAAATAAAGGACTTGGATCTATTGGTGTCTTATGTCATAGTTATTGGGTTAGGGGAGTGTGATATTTTTTTCTCTCGTTACAAAACGTACGAACTTTTTTGCTAGTAATCTAAAAAAGTAAGCAAGGGAATATAAATATATATATAGAGAGAGAGAGAGAGTAGCACTATTCTGATCCTAGGATCAGAATAACTATTCTAATAACAATCAGCCTATATAGTGCGCGTTGGACTTCTTCCCAAACTCCCGAACTGGCAGCGACCAAAAAAAAGCCCACCCAACCACCCCCACCTCCCGTACCTCCCACTCTGCCCTTCATCCCGACCCAGCCGTCGCCGCCCCAGGAAACCCCCCGACCAACCCGCCGCCCCGCTCTGACCACTCGCGCCGCCGCCAACGCCCCTGGCCCCGACCCCGCCGTTGCCACCCCCGCCCTGATCCCGAGCGCCCTCGTCCTCCTCCTCCTACAGCGCCGCCGCCGGCCACCGGCCTCCTGCTGCGCACCTTGCGCCGGCCTCCTCCCGCGCTGCTGGCTATGGTTCCGCTCGTCGCCGACATTGGATCCCGAGCGTCGTCGTCAGGCCGGAGACCTCCACGTCCAGCTGCCGGCCGTGGCCTTTGCCGCCCGTGCCCAGCACCTCCACCAAGCACCGCCATGGAGCTCCTCTTCCGCTGCCCAAGCTCGACGCAGTCCACCTGTCGCTGCGGGGCCGCCACCTTTCCTTGGATCGGGGCAGGTCTTCTCCCTGAGCCGAGTGCCTTCCCTCCCTGATCCGGCCCACATCCCCACCCCACGTGCCACCGTCTACCTCACCTCCGGCCTCACCCCGCGGCCGGGACACCCCCCCCCCGCCCCCGCACGGCCCTGACCGGCCACATCGACCTTCTCACAAGGGCCACCTTGAACTTCCCGGAGGAAGGTTCATCCATGGAGTGGCCGCTCCCGCCCCTCCATCTCTGCCCCCTTCTGGTGAAGCTCCACGCCACAAACGTCGTCATGCTGCTCCGGCCACCAGCACACACATGTTGTTCTTCTTGTGACAGCCACCTTGAACTTCCTGAGGTAGTTTCTCGGCATCGGCACCTCCCCACCGGAGCGACAAGGACCACTATTATCAGAAAATCCCCATTTTGGGAGAAATTTCTTGTTGTCTTGAACTGCTCTGTTCAATTATTCTCTTAAAATTTCATGATTTCTGGTGCTACTTTGATCAATTTTGTGTTTGATTGGATGTATTTTCTAGTACAAATAGATGTTTGTTTTTACATTTGAATGTCTACATGTTTGTTCATATGCTCTGGTAAATTTGAATTTTGGAGATGCTCAAGTAAAATGTTACGGGCGTCCTTCCATTTTGCATTGTGTTGCTAACTTTTTGACGTGATGCAGGAAGTAGATGAACCCAGTATAATACAATATTTGAACTTCTGTTAACTTCCTATTAGACATGCTAATGCAATGCAGTGTGTCACTACTTTCTTTTGAGTATTTCTTATTAGACACGTATCGATTTAGGAGCTTGAACAAAAATGTTACCGTTGTAGAGGCCCTATAGGTCTCTCCATTCAATGCTTCTTCTGAAGTGAGTTCACAATTTTTATGTGTAGTCCAACTTATTCTAGCATGATGCTTCTCCTTCGAATCTACATACTACAACCTCTTCCTCTCTGAAGATGAACCGAATTTTCCAGTTTTGATGTTCTACAGAATGTGTAATGAGTGTTCCACGACAGCGCCACCGTGAAGTTCTACTATGGTTGTATGCCAAGTTCTGCTATGTGTGATGTATTCTTCCAGCTCTATTAAGTTTTTCCCCAATTGTATTCTACTAACCTTTTGTTTTGGAAAACTGATGTGCATGTGAACGTGAGAAAAAAGTATGTACAGAGAAGTTCATGTGTTACTTCGAGGAAGGTTCATGTATTACTAAGTGTGTGTACATATAATTTCTCTCTCCATATATGTGTGTACGATTGTATATCTGTTTGTGTGTGTGTTCTTCAAAGCACAAATTACTGCTACTAGTACTACTAGTGGACTACTGCTACTCACTATCACGGGCTACTGCGTGTGTGCCCTTTAGATGTACATGCTCTTCAGGTGTTCATTGTAATGCCTACGATAGCATAACATTTTTCTCTGTGGTTTTATGTTGGTAAATAAAAAACGAAAGGGATATCTTCTTGAGAGCATCAAATTGCCCCCCCCCCCCCCCCCAAAAAAAATAAGTTCGGTATTTCTAAAAAACAAAGATTTTCCTTGTTACTAAAGAATTAAAATGAAGAAGTTCAAATTCTCTACCGCGGATAGTTCAAAAAGTTCACTTACGGCAAAACACACACAATGGGTATCGAAAAATAAAGAGACAATAACAAAAAAAACTATGAAGTTCAAATTTTAAAAATAGAGAACATATTTCTAATGGTATATCATTTGTGCAACTCCGAGGAAGGGTTGAGGAATTACGAACAAAAAAATATGACATAAGTTCATAGTGAAAACAACGAGAAGTTCAAGTACTACAAAGAATGCATTTCAGGTGAGAATAAAAAGAATAGAAAAATAAAAGCTTAAAAGGTTTGTTGCTAGAAGTTCAAGTGCTCTGCCCGGGGGAGTTCAAAAATTCTTGCAAGAGAGCTCCACCTTGTATTTCCATGTTCAAAAACACAAAAAAGAAATTATTTTTTGTATTTTAAAATAATTCTCTCAATCCACAAAGAAGTTCGGTTATTATTTGGGAGCAATTCGATTTCAAAAAGAAAATCAAAATTCAAATAAAAAAACAGAGAAAGTTCACGTACTATATGGTGTGTGTGTTTAATATGAGAAAAATGAATAAAAAGGCAAGGTCCAATTTTTTTTGCTATAAGTTCAAGTCCTCGGTCAGGAAAAGTTAAAAAATTATTGTCAGAGAGGTTTGTTCACAAAGAAATATAATTTGTGTAACAACGACGAATGGGTAAGAAATTATAAATGAAAATACGCGACATAAGTTCAACGTGAGAACAGAGGGAAGTTAAAGTACTACACCGCATTAAAATCAGACTAAAATCTTTTAAACCGTCCTGAGTATGAAAAAAATAATCAACACGGGAAAGTTGCGTGTTTACAGCAGCTTTCCAACCGTATATCATTTGCTCAATTCTGATAAGTGGATGGAGAGTTACGAGCAAATAACACCACGTGAAGAACAGAGTGAAGTTCAAATAGACAAAGCCGAGAAGTTCAAGTTCCTCGTGCGGTGCATTTTCGAAGACTCTATTTCGCGATAAAAGGCAGGACATGTGAACTCGTCGTTTTCGAAATTGCTTGAAAACGGCTAGGAATCATAGAAAACTATCTACACGAAAAGGTTTCGCATTGTCCGTAGCTTTTCAACGGTATATTATTTGCCCCATGCCGATAAATTTTGTAGAAATTACGTCCAAAAATCGTTTTTCGCCATTTTCAAAATTATGCGAAAATACGAACTCGGTGGGACTTCGGCCGTTTTCAAAATTACGTTTAAATAGTTTAAAATTGGGAAAAACTTTCTCTACGAAAAAGAAGCGGATTTGCAGCAGCTATCCAACGCCATCTCATTTGCCTCATTCCGATAAACGGTTTAGAAATAGACTCAAAAATACGATTCACGTTTTTTTGTGTGAAGAAAAACAGTTTTCAAAACTGTTCTTAAACCATTTAGATTTTGACAAAAATTCAACTTAGGTCGTGACCGTCGTGTCCACAGCTTTCTAACGGTATATTGCAATCCTCAGTTGGACAATTTTACGGAAAGTTCAACCTCTCACCAAGGGAAGTTCAGGTCGAACAACTCAGGCAGTAAAATTGCAACAGACGCAAGTTCATCACGTCCCGAGAACAAATCCGCCAACGAGCAAGATTCCTATTTAAAACGGGCATTTAGTTGCTAAAAACCGTTTTCAGATTACACTTACATCACATAGAACACGACTGACCAGAATAATTCGCGCGAGGAGACACGGTTGCGAAGATAGCCCGAAGGTCGGGTTCCTACAGAGGGAAGTTCAGGTTGTGTAACTCAGGAAGTTCAATCCGTGATCAGAATAATATTCTGATCCCGTGATCAGAATAGTGTTTATGTATGTGTCTATATATATATATATATATATATATATATATATATATATATATACACACACACACACACACACAACCCGAACTTTCCTCTGTAGGAACCCGACCTTCAGGCTATATTCGCAACCGTGTCTCCCCGCGCGAATTATTCTGGTCAGCCGTGTTCTATGTGATGTAAGTGTAATCTGAAAACGGTTTTTAGCAACTAAATGGCCATTTTAAATAGGAATCGCGCTCGTTGGCGGATTAGCTCTCGGGACGTGATGAACTTGCGTCTGTTGCAATTTTACTGCCTGAGTTGTTCGACCTGAACTTACCTTGGTGAGAGGTTGAACTTCCCGTAAAATTGTCCAAATGAGGCTTGCAATATAACCATTGGAAAGCTGTGGACATGACGATCACGACCTAAGTTGAATTTTTGTCAAAATCTAAATGGTTTAAGAGCAGTTTTGAAAACCGTTTTTCTTCACACAAAAAAACGTGAATCGTATTTTCGAGCCTATTTCTAAACCGTTTATCGAAATGAGGCAAATGAGATGGCGTTGGATATCTGCTGCAAATCCGCTTCTTTTTCGTAGAGAAAGTTTTTTCCAATTTTAAACTATTTAAACGTAATTTTGAAAATGGCCGAAGTCCCACCGAGTTCGTATTTTTGCATTATTTTCTCAACGGTTTATCGGAATGCAGCAAATGATATGGCATTGGAAAGCTTGAAGAAAAGCGAAACTTTGTTATGTAGATTGTTTTTTCCAATTCTTTACAGTTTTAAGTCAATTTTGAAAATAGCGAAAAATGTTTTTTGTACGTAATTTCTACAAAATTTATCGGAAAGGGGCAAATAATATACCGTTGAAAAGCTACGGAAAATGCAAAACTTGTTCATGTAGATGGTTTTCTATTATTCCTAGCCATTTTCAAGCAATTTCTAAAACGGCGAGATCACATGTTCTGCCTTTTATCGCGAAACAGAGTCTTCGAAAATGCACCGCGTGAGGAACTTGAACTTCTCGGCTTTGTCTACTTGAACTTCACTCTATTCTTCACGTGGTCTTATTTGCTCGTAACTCTCCATCCACTTATCAGAATTGAGCAAAGGATATACGGTTGGAAAGCTGCTGTAAACACGCAACTTTCCCGTGTTGATCATTTTTTTCATACTCCCTACGGTTTAAAAGATTTTTGTCTGATTTTCATGCGGTGTAGTAGTTGAACTTCCCTCTGTTCTCACGTTGAACTTATGTCGCGTATTTTCATTCGTAATTTCTCACCCATTCGTCGGTGTTACACAAATGATATTTCTTTGTGAACAAACCTCTCTGACAATAATATTTTAACTTTCTCCGACCGAGGACTTGAACTTATAGCAAAAAAAAATTGAACCTTGCCTTTTTATTCATTTTTCTCATATTAAACACACACACCATATAGTACGTGAACTTTCTTTGTTTTTTTAATTTGAATTTTGATTTTCTTTTTGAAATCGAATTGCTCCCAAATAATAACCGAACTTCTTTGTGGATTGAGAGAATTATTTTAAAATACAAAAAATAATTTCTTTTTTGTGTTTTTGAACATGGAAATACAAGGTGAAGCTCTATTGCAAGAATTTTTGAACTCCCCCGGGCAGAGCACTTGAACTTCTAGCGACAAACCTTTTAAGCTTTTATCTTTCTATTCTTTTATTCTCACCTGAAATGCATTCTTTGTAGTACTTGATCTTCTATTTATTTTCACTATGAACTTCTGTCACGTTTTTTTGTTCGTAATTCTTCAACCCTTCCTCGGAGTTGCACAAATGATATACCATTAGAAAACATGTTCTCTATTTTTAAAATTTGAACTTCATAGTTTTTCTGTGATTGTCTCTTTATTTTTCGATACCCATTGTGTGTGTTTTGCCGTAAGTGAACTTTTTGAACTATCCGCGGTAGAGAATTTGAATTTCTTCATTTTAATTCTTTAGTAACAAGGAAAATCTTTGTTTTTTAGAAATACCGAACTTATTTTTTTGGGGGGGGGGGGCAATTTGATGCTCTCAAGAAGATATCCCTTTCGTTTTTTATTTACCAACATAAAACCACAGAGAAAAATGTTATGCTATCGTAGGCATTACAATGAACACCTGAAGAGCACGTACATCTAAAGGGCACACACGCAGTAGCCCGTGATAGTGAGTAGCAGTAGTCCACTAGTAGTACTAGTAGCAGTAATTTGTGCTTTGAAGAACAAACACACAAACAAAGATACAATCGTACACACATATATGGAGAGAGAAATTATATGTACACACACTTAGTAATACATGAACCTTCCTCGAAATAACACATGAACTTCTCTGTACATACTTTTTTCTCACGTTCACATGCACATCGGTTTTCCAAAACAAAAGCTTAGTAGAATACAATTGGGGAAAAACTTAATAGAGCTGGAAGAATACATCACACATAGCAGAACTTGGCATACAACCATAGTAGAACTTCACGGTGGCGCTGTCGTGGAACACTCATTACACATTCTGTAAAACATCAAAACGGCAAAATTCGGTTCATATTCAGAGAGGAAGAGGTTGTAGTATGTAGATTCGAAGGAGAAGCGTCATGCTAGAATAAGTTGGACTACACATAAAAATTGTGAACTCACTTCAGAAGAAGCATTGAATGGAGAGACCTATAGGGCCTCTACAACGGTAACATTTTGGTTCAAGCTCCTGAATCGATACGTGTCTAATAAGAAATACTCAAAAGAAAGTAGTGACCCACTACATTGCATTAGCATGTCTAATAGGAAGTTAACAGAAGTTCAAATATTGTATTATACTGGGTTCATCTACTTCCTGCATCACGTCAAAAAATTAGCAACACAATGCAAAATGGAAGGACGCCCGTAACATTTTACTTGAGCATCTCCAAAATTCAAATTTACCAGAGCATATGAACAAACATGTAGACATTCAAATGTAAAAACAAACATCTATTTGTACTGGAAAATACATCCAATCAAACACAAAATTGATCAAAGTAGCACCAGAAATCATGAAATTTTAAGAGAATAATTGAACAGAGCAGTTCAAGACAGCAAGAAATTTCTCCCAAAATGGGGATTTTTTTATAATAGTGGTCCTTGTCGCTCCGGTGGGGAGGTGCCGATGCCGAGAAACTACCTCAGGAAGTTCAAGGTGGCTGTCACAAGAAGAACAACCTATGTGTGCTGGTGGCCGGAGCAGCATGACGACATTGGTGGCGTGGAGATTCACCAGAAGGGGGCAGAGATGGATGGGCGGGAGCGGCCACTCCATGGATGAACCTTCCTCCGGGAAGTTCAAGGTGGCCCTTGTGAGAAGGTCGATGTGGCCGGTCAGGGTCGTGCGGGGGCGGGGGGGGAGGGGGTGTCCCGGCCGCGGGGTGAGGCCGGAGGTGAGGTAGATGGTGGCACGTGGGGTGGGGATGTGGGCCGGATCAGGGAGGGAAGGCACTCGGCTCAGGGAGAAGACCTGCTCCGATCCAAGGAAAGGTGGCGGCCCCGCAGCGACAGGTGGACTGCGTCGGGCTTGGGCAGCAGAAGAGGAGCTCCATGGTGGCGCTTGGTGGAGGTGCTGGGCAGGGGCGGCAGAGGCCACGGCCGGCAGTTGGACGTGGAGGTCTCCGGCCTGACGACGACGCTCGGGATCCAATGTCGGCGACGAGTGGATCCATGGCCAGCAGCATGGGAGGAGGCCGGCGCAAGGTGCGCAGCAGGAGGCCGGTGGCCGGCTGCGGCGCTGTAGGAGCACTAGTAGAAAAAGGGTCATTTGTCCCGGTTGAAGAGGCCCATTTGTCCCGGTTCTGGAACCGGGACTAAAGGGTCGGGACTAAAGCCCAAAACCTTTAGTCCCGGTTTGCTTACGAACCGGGACCAAAGGCCCTCCATGTGGCCGCTGCGGGGAGCCCAGGCAGGAGGACCTTTAGTCCCGGTTGGTAACACCAACCGGGACCAAAACGCATCCACGCGTCAGCATCTGGCAGGAGCTGGGGTTTTTTTTGAAAGGGGGGGTTTAGGGGTTTTGGAGGGTTAATTTAGGGGTTTCATATTGTGTTAGCTAGCTAATAGAGAGAAGTGTCCTCTCTTTCTCCGTGCTTGGTCAACGGTAGCTACTATAGAGAGAACTCGACACGCTAGCTAGTAAGAAAATGAAGGAACCATTAAGTACACAAGATCGTCATGAACATATACAGAGAGAAGTGATCGACCTCTCTTTCTCCGAGAGATTGGTCGAACAACAAGTTTTCGTATATCTATCCGACGCTACTAGCTACATATATACAATATAAGATCTCTTACAATCCCTAACATCTAATGTCAAATTCCAGATGATATTCTCCGGCTTTATTTATGACGTGGTCAAGAAAGAATCCCGCCAATTCCTCTTGAATTGCTCGTATGCGATCATGTGGTAGGAGTTCATCCCACATCTACCACATCTAATTTGAAGAAGGGGGTCAATACATATATATGAATGAAACTCAACACAAATCATGGTAATAAAATAAAATTGTGAATATTATTGCTTACGCACTTGAAATTGTTTTTCAGAGTAGCCCCGCTTAGGGGTCGTCGCGTTGTAGATATACTCGCAAACGTAGTATCCACACAAATTATTCCCGGTTTCCTGCCACAAGCACTTTACGAGAAATAGAGTTCAATCAAACTGATAATCAAGCATGATAAATGGTATTGATGAAACTAGAATCAATGGGAGATGCGCAGAACTAGCTAGTAGTACTTACTTTCGGGTGTGTAAATCGCAGCTCCCTCGGCAGTGCCGGAACAATTGCGGTGAACTCTTTCCAAACCCTGCCAGACAAAGAAAATAATTACTTGATCTCAGGAAATGAACAAAGTTGCCGATATGATGCGATAATAATCGATTGAACTTACTTCTGGAGCATTTCAGTCATGTCCGTATATTCCTGGGGATCTTTTCGTTTCGAGTCTAAGACGATTACTACTCCCCGCTCAAGCTTAATCTGTAGCAGAATATAGTGGAACTTGCGCACGCATGCATAACTCATGAATTACATTACTATAACCTCGAGTAATAAGGGAAACCGAATATGCACAAGACAGTAACACTCACTTGAAGTTGTAAGGAAAGAGTATTGTCTCTTTGTTTTGATTTTTAAGCAACGATTGTAGCAAGTTGTCCTCGGTTTGTGTGACATTGTTTTTAACCGTAAACTCATGTATGATATTTGGGTTAATGAACCCAATGTCATAGATTTGTGCTTTTCTGCATTCGACGATCTTCAATCTGCATAATATAGTGAGGATAATTATATATACATGCAATGAAAGAGCTGAGCTATATATATAGAGAGACTTAATTACAGAAGTAGTACTTACAGACAGTAGCAAGTCAAGATTGTTTTGTCGAGGGCCTTTTGATTGTATAACTGGAATATCTCGTCAAATTCAACAGACAACTGCTCCATTCCAACGAGGTCGTGCTCCTCTTTAATTCTCAGCATCAAAGTATCCTTCCCAGACTCGCTGCATGTTTTCATGTACCATTCATGCAATTTTTGCATCATCGTTGTTAGAGGAGGATGATCAGGTTTGACGAGAGGCCACGCGTACCGATAACTGAATTTGTCACCTCCAATGGCTCAAACTGTACATCATCGCTCAGGTAATCACCAGGATTGGTACCGGGCACCATCCCCGGATGATTAGCGACGATATCGCTAGACACCTTGAGCGGGGGACACGATTGGTTCGCCTGTTCGCCGAGCTGGGAAATTTTTTTCCCACTTCTTCGTTTTGCTAACCTTGCATCACTGGAAGTACTTCCCGACTGCCGCGCATCTTGATATGTCTTTTTAACACAGCGCTCAAAGTTGGAATCCGGCAGAGGCGGTGGTGGTCGCTTCAGGGCATCGATAGTGCGCTTCACTTTCACCGGATCTAGCTTCTCCTTCGGAGGTGGAGTTTTCTTTGCAAAATGGGCCCTCAATTGGGCTTGACATATCTCCTCATTTTCAGACTCGGTCCTCTCATATGGTAACTTTTCCAGAGGCTTGAGAGATGGACTGTATCTGTATTCCCTCCCGCCTCTTCTTGTACTGCTAGCCGCCGGAGCGGCGGCATCTCTCTTCCGTCGTTGCTTACGAGGCGGAGAAGGAGGCGGAGTGCTCCGACGCGCCAGAGGAGCCGGAGCGGCGGCGTCTGTCCTCCGCCGTTGCCGACGAGGCTGAGGAGGAGGCGTACTGCTCCGACGTGCCGGAGTAGGCGAAAGAGGAGGTGGAGTGCCCTCACGCGTCGGAGGAGCCAGAGAAGGAGGCGGGGTGCCCTGATCACTCGCCGAAGGAGGAGGAGGAGGAGGAGGAGGAGGCGGAGTGCCCTGACTCGCCGGAGGAGGAGGAGGAGGCAGAGGCGTCCAGTTTGGAAGCTTGATGTACTCCTTCTGCCATAGACATGTACTCCTCAGGGCACGACCCAGCCGATTCTCCCCTTCACCTGTAGAGTGGTCAAGCTCGAGCTCCTCAAATCCCTGCATTACTTCATCCACCATCACAACAGCATAGCCATGTGGAATCGGACGGCAGTGAAAAGTTCCGTTGGGTTGAGGAGGTGCAACAGAGCCGACAGCCGCCAATAAAGTGAGGTTCCGGCATTTCGTCATAAGCTCGCAATGTTGAGCCTCCGTGATAGTATCCACGGGGTAGCTAGGAGACGTGAAGTCAGGCTGAACGGGCTCCGTGGAAGCGACGCTGCTTCTCCGCTGAGATGGCGGGGTAGCTTCTGGGGTAGCTTCATGCCGCTGAGATGGTTGACCGGTAGCTCGCTGGCTCTCAGCTTCCTCTAGCTTTTGTAGTCTTGCATTGAGCTTCTGAATTTCGCTCAGCTCCGCTTTCCTCTTTCTCTCCCGTCTTCTGTAACCGCCTGCATCGGGAAACCCAACCTTCCACGGAACGGAGCCTGGTGTGCCTCGTGTTCGTCCAGGGTGCTCAGCATTCCCTAGGGCCTTAGTCAGCTCGTCCTTCTCTCTGTCGGGAATGAACGTCCCTTCCTGCGCTGCGGTGATTTACTCCTGAAGCTTGTTCATGGGTATTGCAAGTTGCTCGTCCGTCCAACGGCACTTCCCTGTTTCAGGGTCCAAAGTTCCCCCAACCCCGAAGAACCAAGTCCTTGAACGGTCTGGCCAGTTCAATGTCTGTGGTACGACGTTTTTAGCAATCAGGTCATTCTCAGCTTTGTCCCACAACGGTCGGGCTTTGAGGTAGCCACCTGACCCCGTGTGATGGTGATACTGCTTCTTTGCAGCATTGATCTTGTTTGTCTCTGACATTTTCTTACTCTTGTCCGATGTCTTGTAGGCCACAAATGCGGGCCAGTGATCTCTTATCTTCTCAAATCGGCCGGTGAATTCTGGAGTCTTCCCTTTGTCGACAAACTTTGATTTCAACTCATTCTTCCACCTCCTGAATAGAACTGCCATCTTCTTAAGAGCACACGCCTTGACCAGTGGCTCTATAACTGGCTTATTCGGATCCTCCTCTGGCGGTAGGGTGAAATTTGCCTTCAGCATGGTCCAAAGATCATCTTTCTGTCTATCGGTGACATAATCACCTTCAGGGGCGCCGTCCTTAGGCTTATTCCATTGATTGATGCTGATCGGGATGTTGTCCCTAACAATAGCTCCGCACTGAGCAGAAAATGTGTCATTGGTCCGCTTGGGTTCAATCGGATGGCCATCGTCCGCGAGTGCTGTGATCGTGAACCTTTCATCCTTGCACAACCTCTTCTTCGGGCCTCGTCTCGTTACCGAAGTTTGGCTCGATCCGGAGGGCTATAAAAGAAGAAAGAAGAGTTAATTAATATATGTACATACCAAAACAATTAATGCATCAATTAGCTAGTCAGCACAGGCTTAATTAATATATATACCTCGCCGGACTTTGCAACAGCTCCCTCCTCCGTTCGGTCACCGGAGCCGTCATCATGGTCTCCTTCTTCCTCCGGCATTCGGTCACCGGAGCCATCATGATCATGTCCTTCCTCCTCCATTGTTCGATCATCGGAGCCGTCATCCTCTCCTTCCAGACCATCGGTGTCGTTGAGAAACGACAAGATATCATGTCCGCCGTGGATTATGTCCCCCAACAACTGTTCTTGTTCCAAGTCTCTTGGATCCATAGTTTCTGCAAATATTACAACATGTCAATTAATATACAAACATGAATGTCCGACGTCCGGACCGCCTCTCTCATGAATGTCCGACGTCCGGTTTGGGGTGGCCTCGACAACACTTCTAGGGTTTGGGGTGGCCTCGACAACGCTTTTTCAGTCCCGGTTTGGGTGGCCTCGAGAGTTTATCGGGTAGGGACGGGAGGGGGTAGGAGATAGACAACGCTCTTTCTTATAGGGTTTGGGTGGCCTCGAGAGTTTATCGGGTAGGGACGGGAGGGGGTAGGAGATCGACAACGCTCTTTCTTCTAGGGTTTGGGTGGCCTCGAGAGTTTATCGGGTAGGTACGGGAGGGGGTAGGAGATCGACAACGCTCTTTCTTCTAGGGTTTGGGTGGCCTCGAGAGTTTATCGGGTAGGGCGAGAGGGCCGGGATTCTCTTAACCTTTTAGGGATTTAACAAAATGGCGCCATTCTGGATGTGCAGAAAATGGTCCATATTTTTCCTGATCTCATCTACCCTTCTATATGTCACGTTGTCTAGTGTCAAAGGATTCAAGAAAACCACGGTTTCATCATTAGCCGGAAGTAACAGGCGCATAATGGTACGAAGCTCTCCAAAATTGTTTTGGAATGGAGTCCCGGATAGGATAATTAGCTTTTTGGTACGAAGTTCAGCAAGAGCCTTCCGAATATCGCTATTTGGAAGGCCGTTGCTGAAATTCGTACCAAAAAGCGAATTATTCTATCCAGAACTCCGTTCCAAAACAACTTTGAAGAGCTTCGTAACATCATACGCCGGTTACTTCCGGGTAATGATGAAGCCATGGATTTCTTCAATACTTTGACACACAACATGACATATAGAAGAATATATATATAGATGGGATCAGAAAAAAATTGGATCAACTTGTGCACATCCATAATGGGGGCATTCTTGATAAATCTATATTACCGGAGTTTTCTATATGAACATTTTACCTTAGTAACTTAGAAAAAAAATGTTATCGGGGAGGGGGTATATCGACAACGCTTTTTTTCTAGGGTTTGGGTGGCCTCGAGAGTTGGTCGCCCGGTATATCGAGAGGGGGGTGAACATTTTACCTTAGTAACTTAGAAAAAAAATGTTATCGGGGAGGGGATATATCGACCCCCCCCCTCCCCCCTCATGTCGAAGTTATCGGCGAGGGGGTATATCAACAACGACATACATTCTAGATCCGTTGGAAAGCTCTCGGGGAGCCGATGCCAACGTGATGATAGGGGGCCGGGTGCTCCCGTGGCCTTGTTGATAGATAGAGCCGATGCCAACGTGATGATAGAGCCGATGCCAACATTTTCATTTAACAAAAAAACTACCTTCAAAAAAAAACTTGCTTCGCCGCGGGTGCTCGGTGCGACATGGACTCGGTGGAAAAACTTTATGAAAATGCGGTGGTGGCCGGGCCGGGCGGTTTTCTTTTCCTTCTTCATTTTTTCCTTTGTTTTTTCTTATATGTTTGTTTTCGTTTTCACTCTACATTTTCGTACATATGAAAAACAACGAAGACTTTTTACATGAACATATACACACATATACATGAACATATATACATATACATGGAAAAAAACATATACATGAACATATACACATATACATGCCCGTAAAAAAACACTAAACGATGACGGGGCGGCACGCGGTGACGGGGAACAGGGGACCATGGGAGGGGGGGCTCACTGGGGGGGGGGGGGCGGCGATGGCTGGAGACCGGCGACGATGACGAGGACGGCGGCGACGGGGACGAGGACGGCGGCGACGGGGAGGAGGACGGCGGGCTCGGGGCGGCGACGGGGCGGCGACGGGACGGCGACGGGGCGGCGACGAGGACAGCGGGCTCGGGGCGGCGACGGGGCGGCGACGGGACGGCGACGGGACGGCGACGGGGCGGCGACGGGGCGGCGACGAGGACGGTGGGCTCGGGGCGGCGACGGGGCGGCGACGAGGACGGCGGGCTCGGGGCGGCGACGGGGTTGAGGACGGCGGGCTCGGGGCAATGGCAGATGAAAACTAAAATTTTCTAAGTGTTTACTTATATAGAAGAAGCATTGGTCCCGGTTCGTGGCACCAACCAGGACCAATGCCAACCTTTAGTCCCGGTTGAAGCCACCAACCGGGACCAAAGGTCTCTTTTCAGTAGCCCAAAGGGTGGGAAGCAGAGACCTTTGGTCCCGGTTGGTGGCACCAACCGGGACCAAAGGTAGGCATTGGTCCCGGTTGGTGGCACGCACCGGGACCAAAGGGTGGATTTGGTCCCGGTTCGTGCCACCAACCGGGACCAATGGCTATTAATGTTTTTTTTGTTTTTTGCTTTATTTATTTTTGTTTTCTTTTTTGCTTTATTTATTTCCAGTGTGTTTTATCATTATATTCTTTTTGCTATTAATGTTTTGAACAAAAAATACTTTGATAAATTTAGTTGCATAATTTCCATTCTTTTTGTTTTGTTTTTTGCTTTATTTATTTTTGTTTTATTTTTTGCTTTATTTATTTCCAGTGTGTTTTATCATTATATTCTTTTTGCTATTAATGTTTTGAACAAAAAATACTTTGATAATTTTAGTTGCATAATTTCCATTATTTTTGTTTTGTTTTTTGCTTTATTTATTTTTGTTTTATTTTTTGCTTTATTTATTTCCAGTGTGTTTTATCACTATATTCTTTTTGCTATTAATGTTTTGAACAAAAAATACTTTGATAATTTTAGTTGCATAATTTCCATTATTTTTGTTTTGTTTTTTGCTTTATTTATTTTTGTTTTATTTTTTGCTTTATTTATTTCCAGTGTGTTTTATCATTATATTCTTTTTGCTATTAATGTTTTGAACAAAAAATACTTTGATAATTTTAGTTGCATAATTTTTATATAATTATAGTTTCAAAAATACTAGAGGTTTATAAAAGCTTTTTAGTTGATTCTTTTTTGAACTCCACTCCCATGATGTTTTGAAAGAAAGTAAAAAGCACTTCAAATGAACTCTGAAAAGGTTGAAAGTTGGCATGGTATCATCATTTCACCCACATAGCATGTGCTAAAAAGTTGAGAGGGTTACGGCAAAAGCTGGATGCACTTCGTGTACAAAATGGACAATCTCTTTCGAAGTATCAGGGTTTCGGACGAAAACTCATCTGTTACAAAGGGATTTCATTTTTTTGAACTTATTTGAACTCCATACTTTTTGTGTGTTCAAAATGCACCATTCAAAGCCACATCATAAATTTTCAACCCTTTCTGACTTCATTTGGTATTTTTCATGCACTTACTGATTTTTTTGAGCTAAATAACCCTGAAATTGAAAAGCACTTCAAATGAACTCTGAAAAGGTTGAAAGTTGGCATGGTATCATCATTTCACCCACATAGCATGTGCTAAAAAGTTGAGTGGGTTACGGCAAAAACTGGATACACTTCGTGTACAAAATGGACAATCTCTTTCGAAGTATCAGGGTTTCGGACGAAAACTCATCTGTTACAAAGGGATTTCATTTTTTTGAACTTATTTGAACTCCATACTTTTTGTGTGTTCAAAATGCACCATTCAAAGCCACGTCATCAATTTTCAACCCTTTCTGACTTCATTTGGTATTTTTCATGCACTTACTGATTTTTTTGAGCTAAATAACCCTGAAATTGAAAAGCACTTCAAATGAACTCTGAAAAGGTTGAAAGTTGGCATGGTATCATCATTTCACCCACATAGCATGTTATAAAAAGTTGAGAGGGTTACAGCAAAAACTGGATGCACTTCGTGTACAAAACGGACAATCTCTTTCGAAGTATCAGGTTTTCGGACGAAAACTCATGTGTTACAAAAGGCATTTCATTTCTTCACATGTAACTGCAATGATATAGTTGTGGAGAGAAAGTCTTCACTTTTTCTTCGCTTGTGTCCTTTGCTTATTGCGCTGTAACCATGGATAATCTTCATCGTTTAACAGGGTGCTTGGTTCAGCCTTGACTTTGAAGGGAGGAATTTCATGAAACTTTTCATAATCTTCAGACATGTATGTCTTGCCCTCCAATCCCACGATGTCTCTTTTTCCTGAAAGAACTATGTGGCGCTTTGGCTCATCGTATGATGTATTCGCTTCCTTATCTATTCTTTTTCTCGGTTTGGTAGACATGTCCTTCACATAGAAAACCTGCGCCACATCATTGGCTAGGACGAATGGTTCGTCTGTGTACCCAAGATTGTTCAGATCCACTGTTGTCATTCCGTACTGTGGATCTTCCTGTACCCCGCCTCTTGACAGATTGACCCATTTGCACTGAAACAAAGGGACCTTGAAATCATGTCCATAGTCAAGTTCCCATATGTCCACTATGTAACCATAATATGTGTCCTTTCCCCTCTTGATTGCTGCATCAAAGCGGACACCACTATTTTGGTTGGTGCTCTTTTGATCCTGGGCGATCATGTAAAATGTATTCCCATTTATCTCGTACCCTTTGTAAGTCATTACAGTCGAAGATGGTCCCCTGGCCAACGAGTACAGCTCATCAGAAACAGTGTTGTCACGCATGAGACGTGTTTGCAACCAACTGCCGAAAGTCCTGATGTGTTCACATGTAATCCAGTCGTCACACTGCTCCGAGTGTTTGGAGCGCAGAATATTTTTGTGTTCATCGACATACGGGGTCACCAAGGTAAAATTTTGTAGAACTGTGTAGTGTGCTTGAGACCAAGAATGGCCGTCCCTACATATTATTGAGTCCGCTCCTAGCGTGCCTTTTCCAGTCAGTCTCCCCTCATACCGCGATTGAGGGAGACCAATCTTCTTAAGGTCAGGAATGAAGTCAACACAAAACCCAATGACATCCTCTGTTTGATGGCCCATGGAGATGCTTGCTTCTGGCCTAGCGCGGTTACGAACATATTTCTTTAAGACTCCCATGAACCTCTCAAAGGGGAACATATTGTGTAGAAATACAGGGCCCAGAACGACAATCTTGTCGACTAGATGAACTAGGACGTGCGTCATGATATTGAAGAAGGACAGTGGGAACACCAGCTCGAAACTAACAAGACATTGCACCAAATCACTCCTTAACCTTGGCAGGATTTCTGGATCGATCACCTTCTGAGAGATTGCATTGAGGAATGCACATAGCTTCACAATGGCTAATCGAACGTTTTCCGGTAGAAGCCCCCTTCAATGAAACCCGAAGCAGTTGCGTCATAATCACGTGGCAGTCATGAGACTTTAGGTTCTGGAACTTTTTCTCTGCCATATTTATTATTCCCTTTATATTCGACGAGAAGCCAGACGGGACCTTCATACTGAGCAGGCATTTCCTTCTCTTCTTTGGTAAGAGCGTAGCTGGCAGGACCTTCATACTGCTTTGGATGCATGCCGTCTTTTTCATGCACACGTTGATGTTCCTCCCGTGCCTCCGATGTATCTTTTGTCTTCCCATACACTCCCAAGAAGCCTAGCAGGTTCATGCAAAGATTCTTCGTCATGTGCATCACGTCGATTGCAGAGCGGACCTCTAGGTCTTTCCAATAGGGTAGGTCCCAAAATATAGATTTCTTCTTCCACATGGGTGCGCGTCCCGCATCGTCAGTCGGAACAGATAGTCCGCCAGGACCCTTTCCAAATATTACTTGTAAATAATTGACCATATCAAGTATGTGATCACCAGTACGGAGGGCGGGCTTCTTCCGGTGATCTGCCTCACCTTTGAAATGCTTTCCTTTCTTTCGACATTGATGGTTGGTCGGAAGAAATCGACGATGCCCCAGGTACACATTCTTCCTGCATTTGTCCAAAGATATACAGTCGCTGTCATCTAAACAGTGTGTGCATGCGTGGTATCCCTTGTTTGTCTGTCCTGAAAGGTTACTGAGAGCAGGCCAATCATTGATGGTTACAAACAGCAACGCATGTAGGTCAAATTCCTCCTGTTCATTCTCATCCCACACACGTACACCTCTTCCATTCCATAGCTATAAAAGTTCATCAACTAATGGCCTTAGGTACACATCAATGTCATTGCCGGGTTGCTTAGGGCCTTGGATGAGCACTGGCATCATAATGAACTTCCGCTTCATGCACAACCAAGGAGGAAGGTTATACATACATAGAGTCACAGGCCATGTGCTATGCTTGCTGCTCTGCTCCCCAAAAGGATTAACGCCATCTGCACTTAAACCAAACCATACGTTCCTCGAGTCACCTGTAAAGTCGCTCCACTTTCTCTCGATCTTTCTCCACTGCGACCCGTCAGCCGGTGCTCTCAACTTCCCGTCTTTCTTACGGTCTTTTTTGTGCCATTGCATCAACTCGGCATGCTTTTTGTTTCTGAACAGACGTTTCAACCGTGGTATTATAGGAGCATACCACATCACCTTGGCAGGAACCCTCTTCCCGGTGCGCTGGCCCTCAACATCACCAGGCTCATCTCTTCAGATCTTATACCGCAATGCTCCGCATACCGGACATGCGTTCAAATCCTCGTACGCACCGCGGTAGAGGATGCAGTCATTAGAGCATGCATGTATCTTCTGCACATCCAATCCTAGAGGGCATAGAACCTACTGCCGGGCAATTCGTTATCCTTTGGAAGCTTCTTCTTCATTATTTTCAGTAGCGAACTAAATCCCTTGTTAGATACACCATTACTAGTAGAAAACAGGCCTTTCGTTTCAACCTTTAGTCCCGGTTTTGCTTTGGACCGGGACTAATATGTCCATTAGTCCCGGTTCCAACGGCTAGGAGCTGTCAGGGGGTACGGGCCCCATTAGTCCCGGTTCATTTGGGACATTTAGTCCCGGTTTGTATCACAAACCGGGACTAAAGGTGTGGTGGCAGGCTGGTGTCAGCCTGGGGCCCCACGAGACCTTTTAGTCCCGGTTTGTGATACAAACCGGGACTATAGGTCGACCTTTAGTCCCGGTTTGTATAACCAACCGGGACTATATCTCTCGCTATATAAACCCATCGTCCAGAACGGCTCCATTTCTCTGTTTTCTCCATTCGAATTCCCCTCTCTGTTCTTCCCCTAGCTCGAGCTCCTCCCTCCATTTCTGCCAAGATTTGTCAAGATTTGAGGCACCCCAATCCATCCAAGTGTCGACAAAGGTTAGCAACTTTGTCCTTTCATCTCTTATTGCTAGATCAGCTCGTGCTATGCTTTATAAGTATAGTGATTTGTGGGTTTTAGTTTGGGTGTAATTATGTGGTAGTTTTTTTGATTTATATGCAATGTGAGCTCAAATTAACTCCTTAGTTTGCATATGTGTAGGTGTGGTTTACTTACTGTGCCTTCCCGTCCCCGTCCTAACCACCGTCGATCGACCGCACCGTCCCGTCACCGGCACCACCTTGGTGAGCCTCTTCTTGTGTTCTCATCGTTTTGATAAATAAAATCGTATTTGTATGATTTAGATACTTACTTGCAGAGTTTTCTTACTTGTATGATTGTTGTGCTATATAGTGCCATGGTTATGATATCCGTGCCCATCGGCCCTCGTTCGGTTTACGATTCAGATGTGGTATATTCTCTTTTATAACTATTTGTTGCATTTCGTGTTAATGACAATTATGCCCATGAAGTTGATATAGATATTTTTATCTAGGAGGTAGTTGAACCGGAAATGCCAACCGACCCTATTGTCGAGAAGTTAAATTTAGTTGAAAAAGAAAATGAGGATTTGAAAGAAAAATTGAAAAGAGTTGAAGAAGAGAAGATGAAATTGGAGTTGTACGTTGCCGATGTCGTCGATGATCACAAGATCAAAATGGATGCAATGCGCTTGAAGATTAGAAAGATTAGAAAATATGCCATTAATAAAGAGGCTTGGTATCATTATGCTGTTGGATCAATTTTTACCTTAGTTGCGATTTTGATTGCATTTGTTGTTGCATTTAAAATGTTTTAGCTAGATAGTTTTATGTTGTTTTATGAGAGTAAGTGTGTATGAACTTTGTGTATGAACTTGTATTAATTTGGTCTTCTCGGTGTTGTGTAATGAAAATGAACCGACAATGGATGTACGTTGATCGACGCTCTCCCTAGTTCATTAATGGCGTGCAGAGTTTTTTGCGTGCGGCTGAGGCAAACAAGCGGGATGGTTTTATGTGTTGTCCATGTGGTGTGTGTAAGAATAATAAGACTTACTCTAGCTCAAAACAGATTCACGTCCACCTGTTTACATCTGGTTTCATGTCCAGCTATAATTGTTGGACCAAGCATGGAGAAAGAGGGGTTCTAATGGAAGAGAATGAAGAAGAAGAGGATGACGACAACTATCCTGGGAGTCCTGAATATGATGGTAGTACAATGGGGGAAGAGAATGAAGAAGAAGAAGCTGAGGCATCAGATGAGCCCGCTGATGATCTTGGTCGGGCCATTGCTGATGCAAAGAGAAACTGCGAAAATGAAAAGGAGAAGTTGAAGTTGCAACGCATGTTAGAGGATCACAAAAAAGCGTTTTACCCAAATTGCGAAGATGGCAACACAAAGCTCGGTACCACACTTGAATTGCTGCAATGGAAGGCAGAGAATGGTGTACCTGACAAGGCATTTGAAAAGTTGCTGAAAATAATGAAGAATAAGCTTCCAAATGACAACGAATTGCCCGACAGTATATACGAAGCAAAGAAGGTTGTCTGCCCTCTAGGATTGGAGGTGCAGAAGATACATGCCTGCCCTAATGACTGCATCCTCTACCGCGGTGAGTACGAGAATTTGGATGCATGCCCGGTATGCAATGCATTGCGATATAAGATCGGTCGCGATGATGTTCAGGGCGAGCGCCCCGGGAAGAGGATTCCTGCCAAGGTGATGTGGTATGCTCCTATAATACCACGGTTGAAACCTTTGTTCCAAAACAAAGAGCATGCCAAGTCGTTGCGATGGCACAAAGAAGACCGTAAGAAAGACGGGAAGTTGAGAGTACCTGCTGATGGGTCGCAGTGGAGAAAAATCGAGAGAGAGTGGCCGGACTTTGCAGATGACCCAAGGAACGTATGGTTTGGTTTAAGTGCAGATGGCATTAATCCATTCGGGGAGCAGAGCAGCAAGCATAGCACATGGCCTGTGACTCTATGTATTTATAACCTTCCTCCTTGGTTGTGCATGAAGCGGAAGTTCATTATGATGCCAGTGCTCATCCAAGGCCCTAAGCAACCCGGCAACGACATTGATGTGTACCTAAGGCCATTAGTTGATGAACTTTTACAGCTGTGGAATAAAAAAGGTGTACGTGTGTGGGATGAGCACAAACAACAGGAATTTGACCTGCGAGCGTTGCTCTTTGTAACCATCAATGATTGGCCTGCTCTTAGTAACCTTTCAGGACAGACAAACAAGGGATACCATGCATGCACGCACTGTTTAGATGATACCCAAAGTATATATTTGGACAAATGCTTGAAGAATGTGTACCTGGGACATCGTCGGTTTCTTCCGGCCAAGCATGCCTTAAGAAAGAAAGGCAAGCATTTCAAAGGTGAGGCAGATCACCGGAAGAAGCCCGTCCTCCGTACTGGTGATGACATACTTGATATGGTCAAGGATTTTCAAGTAATATTTGGAAAGGGTCCTGGCGGACAATCTATTCCGACTGACGCTGCGGGACGCGCACCCATGTGGAAGAAGAAATCTATATTTTGGGAGCTAGAATATTGGAAAGTCCTAGAGGTCCGCTCTGTAATCGACGTGATGCACGTGACGAAGAATCTTTGCGTGAACCTGCTAGGATTCCTGGGCGTGTATGGGAAGACAAAAGATACACCGGAGGCACGGGAGGACCAGCAACGTGTGCACGAAAACGTCGACATGCATGAGTAGTATGAAGGTCCTGCCAGCTACGCTCTTACCAAAGCAGAGAAGGAAATCTTCTTTGAATGCCTGCTCAGTATGAAGGTCCCATCTGGCTTCTCATCGAATATAAAGGGAATAATAAATATGGCGGAGAAAAAAATTCAGAACCTAAAGTCTCATGACTGCCACGTGATAATGACGCAATTGCTTCCGGTTGCGTTGAGGGGGCTTCTACCAGAAAATGTTCGATTAGCCATTGTGAAGCTATGTTCATTCCTCAATCCAATTTCTCAGAAGGTAATCGATCCGGAAATCCTACCAAGCTTACAGAATGATTTGGTCCAATGTCTTTTCAGTTTCGAGCTGGTGTTCCCACCATCCTTCTTTAATATTATGACGCACGTCCTTGTTCACCTAGTCGAAGAGATTGCCATTCTGGGTCCTGTATTTCTACACAATATGTTCCCCTTTGAGAGGTTCATGGGAGTCTTAAAGAAATATGTTCGTAACCGTGCTAGGCCAGAAGGAAGCATTTCCAAGGGCCATGAAACAGAGGAGGTTATTGAGTTTTGTGTTGACTTTATTCCTGCCATTAAGCCGATTGGTGTTCCTCAATCGCGGCATGAGGGGAGACTGCGTGGAAAAGGCACGCTTGGACCAAAATCAATAATATGTACGGACGGGCATTCTTGGGCGCAAGCACACTACACAGTTCTACAGAATTCTACCTTCGTCACCCCATATATCGAGGAACACATGGATATTATACACTCGAAGAACCCGGAGAAGTCTGACCCCTAGATTCAACGTACACACATTGAGTCTTTCGGCGGTTGGTTGCGAACACATCTTATGAATGACGACAATGTTGAAGATGACTTGTACTTGTTGGCCAAGAGACCATCTTCGACTATATTGACTTTCCAAGGGTATGAGATAAATGGGAATACATTTTACACGATCGCCCAAGATAAAAAGAGCACCAACCAAAACAGTGGTGTTCGCTTTGACGATGCGGCAAACACCAAGGAAAAGGACACATATTATGGTTACATAGAGGAGATATGGGAACTCGACTATGGAGGTGATTTGAAGGTCCCTTTGTTCCGGTGCAAATGGGCCAATCTGAATGGAGGAGGAGGGGTAATGGTAGACCCGCAGTACGGAATGACAACAGTGGATCTCAACAATCTTCGACACACAGACGAACCATTCGTTCTAGCCAATGATGTGGCGCAAGTTTTCTATGTGAAGGACATGTCTACCAAACCGAAAAAAAGAAAAGATAAGAAAGCGGATACATCATACGATGAGCCAAAGCGCCACATAGTTCTTTCTAGGAAAAGAAACATCGTGGGAGTGGAGGACAAGACAGATATGTCAAGAGATTATGAAAAGTTTGATGAAATTCCTCCCTTCGCAGTGAAGACTGACCCAAGCATCATGTTAAATGATGAAGATTGTCCATGGTTACGGCGCAATAATCAAGGGACACATGCGAAGAAAAAGTTTTATACCCCAAGATCCCAGTCTGGGATGTGACTGGCTGCACCATCATCACTTTTCTTCTCTAGTGAGTAGCCGGGATGGTTCAGTTTGTACACGAAGTGCATCCAGTTTTTGTTGTAACCCTCTCAACTTTTTACCACTTTCTATGTGGGTGAAATGATGGTACCATGCCAAGTTTGAACCTTTTCAGAGTTCATTTGTGGTGCTTTTTAATTTCAGGATCATTTAGCTCAAAACAAATCATTAAATGCATGAAAAATAGCAAGTGAAGTTAGAAAGGGTTGAAATTTTAGTATGTGGCTTCTAATGGTTCGTATTGAATGCACAAAAAGTCTGGAGTTGAAATAAGTTTAAAAAAATTGAAATCCTTTTGTAACACACGAGTTTTCGTCCAAACCCCCGATACTTCGAAGGAGATGGTTCAGTTTGTACACGAAGTGCATCCAATTTTTGTTGTAATGCTCTCAACTTTTTACCACATGCTATGTGGGTGAAATGATGGTATCATGCCAAGTTTCAACCTTTTCAGAGTTCATTTGTGGTGCTTTTTAATTTCAGGATCATTTAGCTCAAAACAAATCATTAAATGCATGAAAAATAGCAAGTGAAGTTAGAAAGGGTTGAAATTTTAGTATGTGGCTTCTAATGGTTCATATTGAATGCACAAAAATTCTGGAGTTGAAATAAGTTAAAAAAAATTGAAATCCTTTTGTAACACACGAGTTTTCTTCCGAACCCCCGATACTTCGAAGGAGATTGTCCATTTTGTACACGAAGTGCATCCAGTTTTTGCCGTAACGCTCTCAACTTTTTAGCACATGCTATGTGGGTGAAATGATGATACCATGCCAAGTTTCAACCTTTTCAGAGTTTATTTGTGGTGCTTTTTAATTTCAGGATCATTTAGCTCAAAACAAATCATTAAATGCATGAAAAATAGCAAGTGAAGTTAGAAAGGGTTGAAATTTTAGTATGTGGCTTCTAATGGTTCATATTGAATGCACAAAAAGTCTGGAGTTGAAATAAGTTAAAAAAAATTGAATCCTTTTGTAACACACGAGTTTTCGTCCGAACCCCCGATACTTCGAAGCAGATTGTCCATTTTGTACACAAAGTGCATCCAGTTTTTGCCGTAACGCTCTCAACTTTTTAGCACATGCTATGTGGGTGAAATGATGATACCATGCCAAGTTTCAACCTTTTCAGAGTTTATTTGTGGTGCTTTTTAATTTCAGAATGTGATGACTAAAACAAATGAATGTACGTATAAAACTAAAAGAGTTAAACAGAATCTGATTTTGATTAAAACGCCTTTTTAAATTATCCTAAAAATTCCCAACTTTAACATAATGATAAAACATACTAATATTAAACAACGGGAAAAACAATCACTCAAAAGTCTATTTTTAAAGTAAAGTTATTCACAAATTACTATTTCACACAAATTTCAAATGAATTCAAATTTAAACTATTTCAATTTGAAAACTACTGGCACTAACAGAAAGTTTGTAATTGTTTTGACCTAAGGCCAAAAGATTCATTCAAAAACTATAAATATTCTAACAGTTAGTCCAAATATAAAAACAGAAATCAGAAAAACAAAACAAAACAAAAAAGAGAAAATACAGCTCTAGTCCCGGTTGGTATAACCAACCGGGACTAAAGGTCCCTTCCCGCGCGGAATTTGGGGCGCCGAAAAGACCTTCTCGCGCCAAATCCCGGGAGGACCTTTAGTCCCGGTTGGTTATACCAACCGGGACTAAAGGTCTTTAGTCCCGGTTGGAGCCTCAACCCGGGACTAAAGAGTCCCTCTTTATAACTACCGTTTCTTCCCCAACCTGTCCCATTCTGCACCCGACGCCGCCCTGCCCCGACGCCGCCAGGCTACCGGAGCTCCCCGCGCGCCTCTTCTCCCTCGAACTCGCCACCGAGACCGCTGTGAGCCACTTTCCTCCCTCTACTCCTGAAGCCCCCCTCCCCGTCCGCCATTGCCGCCATGCATGCATGCATGGCCGCCCCCCCATCCGCGCGCCATTGCCGCCATGCATGGGCGCCGCCCCTCCCCGAGCCCATCCCCCACCTAGAGCCACCACCGGAGATGCCCGAGAGCCGCTGCCCCATCCATCTCCGGCGCCCCGCCGCCCCGTCCATCTCCGACTTCCGCCGGTGCCGCAAACACACACATATTGATTAAAAACGGGCAAATATTGTTAGAACATCTTTTTAGTGTTATGAAAATTTTTGTGGTTGGTATGCAACATTTTTTTATTAAACAATGTGTTAAGAAAATTGTAGTAGATGGATAACTAGATTGATATTGTTAGATGATTTTGTTTATGATGCTTTTTATGTTTTAGTTATTTTATGTTTTAGTTAATTAGGAGTCCTAGGAAAAATTAGTATGTGTATGTTAGATTGGATAAAAACTATTGGGTTTTCAAAATTCTTGGGTTTTGAAAAAATTAGTGATTAAACGATAAGAAAATGTTCTCATAGGAATTTGTCTCGACGTCGACGATGCCTAGCCCGCATCCTCATCGTCGTCGAGTCGGCGTCGACATCCTTGAGAGGCGCAATGTCTGGGACTGGGCTCCGCCGGGATGGCACTGGGAGGTGCTACCTTCCCGGGCTCGGAGCTTGGTGAGGAATCCTGGTCTCGTCGTCGACCCGGAGCTTCTTTGGTGGCGGTCACGTGGGCCACTTTCGGTGCAGAGGGAGCGGGCCCCCGCGGAGGTGGTACGTCGCCGTGTCAGGGAGGAGGACGAGCACGTCCGTCGCTACATGGCGGCGTTGGACGCCAGGTTCAACAATACCTGGCAGATAATTCAGGGATCTCACCCTAGTTATGATCCCGTGATGGTTCCTTATCTTTGGGTGTCCACCACCCGCGACTCAGGAACCGCTAGTGACTTAGATTATTCGATAGTATTCGATATGTATTAGTGATCTTATATGATAATATTCGAGATGTATTAGTTAATATTTGATGATGCATTAACTGGATTATTCGAGATGATGTATTACTGATATTATATTCGAGTTCATTATAAATGTATTAGTGATATTTTATCGGTATAATGCGTGTGTGACTTTCGGTCTGTCGTTGCTCCTTGTGTGACTTTCATGTATGTTCTTGATGGAGGAATCCCAACTATTGTCGTGGGGGACGCCTCCTCTTTCTTCTCTTCTTTGCGATATATTCGTCGGTATAATGCGCAAGAAGAGAAGAGGGGAGGCGTCCATCACCGACGGTCGAACTATTACTGTGAGAGAGTGTCCACCAACATATATACACCACCATATCAGTGTGAGAGAGTGCGCACCAACACACCATGAGATATGAGAGTTATTTAAGGAAAGCCTCGACAGACCGAAAGTCACACACGCATTAGGATCCAAGCGTGCCGTAATTCTTGAATCATGAACACAGGAAATGTCGTCGTCATCAGACGACGATAGGATCCAAGCGTGTGAACTTTGCGGTGAAGATAAGGGTCTTTGCGACCAGCCTAGGCTGCGAGACGGCAGGTTCTTCACCATGAAGCTTTACGAGGACTTTGATATTTCTACGGTACGCAACGATGACAACTGTTTTTTCGTAATTAAGCATGACTTCTGTTTCTTTCCTTCAACGCATAATTTTTGTTTTATACAATTCGACTAGTTCATCCCCTGTCATGCAAGACGGTATTTCTTGGAGAGGCTCGGTTTCGAAGATCACGAGAGTTTCGAGACGAGGATAGCCAACCTAAGGACTAAACTGAAGGGGAACGCGACAGAAAACAAAAAAATTCGGTATAGCGAGCACGCCCAGGAACAGTATGGAGACTGCATACAAGGTTTGATCTGATCCGTACCGACTCGAAGCGCAGCGGAAGAAGAGTCGGTGGAGATCGTTGGCGCAGATCCCCGCAGCTAGGATTTTACAACCTCCCAACCGCGAGGATGTACTCCCTCGTCGGACAGCCCTTCGGGAGGCGGTCAGACAGTCCCCCGGACGATGTCGCGGACAGCCCTTCGGGAGGACCCTCGAAACTCGAACAGAGACTCGGACAGCCCTTCGAGAGGACACACGAACAGCCCCTCGGGCAAAAGATCGAAACTACGACCTCTCTACGGGGTTGCACACATACGGTGTCATCTATCCGACAGGGCTTTGCCGTCCAGAACTAGTTCCTGCCGGAACCCAGACAGCCTTTCGGCTCTACGAAAAACTCTTTTCGTGGGAGGGAGAGAGAGAGCTTACAAAGCAAAGCATGTGTATGAGAGAAAAGGATTGGAGAGATGGCAGCCCACTCACCTCCTATTTATAGGAAAACCAAGGGGTAGGGTGGTTTTACAATAAAACCCAAAATGCACATGAATGAAGTCCTTCCACAAGGGCATAAACGTGAAACCAAGGAACAAGAGGGACTCCATGAAGGAGTCCACCATGTGGCCGGCCACACCCCCATGTGGGGCCCCAAAATTGGTTCCAATCCATCCATGTCATCCCCAAGATCTTTTGGAGCAAAGCCCCAAAAGGTGGCTTTCCATAAAGTAGTCCAAAAAGCACTTTCACTATTCACGACGACATTTTTCAGCGTCTGATCGAACTGAAAATATTTATGTGGGCTTAGAACATTTCCAGTACCCACCAAAATAATTTTCAACGCGAGCCGGAACAATTCTGGTTTAGTGATTTTCATCTGCGAAAAGCATCTGAAGCGGTTTCAGCAGCTCCGGAACATTTCCGGTTTTCATCCCGGAAAATTCCAGAAAGTTTCCAGAATGATTCTGGCACCCTCCAAGAATTATCAGGCATGTGCCGAAACCAATTTGACTTAATGGTATCCCCTGAAATAACTTTTCAGTTTTACCGAAACTGTTCCGGTGTTCTCTCTGCGGAACTTTTCCGCTGTCCGAAACTTTTCCGGTGTCCGAAACTTTTTCGGTGATTTTCTCTCAGACTCCCTGTCTAGTATTCAACAGATAGATGACCCTTAAGCGTGTGACCCTATAGGTTCGGTGAAGTATATACATGACCCGGAACCCCTTCCGATCAATGATCAACATCGGAGCCGTGGACACCCATATTGATCCCTATACCCACACGAATGAATATTCGAGTGAACCTCTAGTTGCCGTGTGCTATTCCTGTTGCTTCACGATATGTTACAATTACCCGAGGTGAGACATGTTGGCATCCCTGTGGATCAACAACTTGTTCACTATGCCAGTTACCTCGTTGCTGGTATTGTTCTCTTTTCTCGTTCCTGTGTTCCGGCATCCCTGTGATCAAATCACAAAGTGTCTGGCCAGACGATGATGGATACCGTAACACCAAAAGGGCCCAGAGATATCTCTCCATCGTCGGAGGAGCAAATCCCAATCTTGAGCTATCAAGTTACTTGACACACTTTTTCATGAACCCGTAAGCCGCCGTAATAGCCACCCATTTACGGATGACGTTTAACAAACCCCAAAGTTCATGAAGCAAGCATGAAGAAACTCGATACTCTCATGGTCTAAGGAATTATGCAAACGTTAACCATCTCTGTGTTATTAACTATTAACTTGTGATGAATATATCTCATAGCATAACATCAATTTGGGTCGATTCAACACAAGTGTTCTACCAACATCGTGCCCTCAAAATTGTCGGCATAGCCATGCCCATGATCAGGAAAATAGGATCATCATGCAATACTTGAGCCACTCTCAGAGGCAAGACTAGGAATACAATTTACCGTTTATTATACCACACGTGCACATGAGTTTCCCTCCAAGCCTCGTGGTTATTGTAGACTCGAGAATCATTGCAGTTATAGCATGGATCATAAACATTCATTACAAACTTGGAGATACAAAAGTAATTGAAATTACTGCCTCTAGGGCATATCTCCTACATAAACATGGTCACACATTTCTGGTGAAAGTAATGAATGCACCTAATAACACAGAATTAGGGTGCTCAAATTGGGAAGCTCTTTGCAAGGCATATGGATTTCAGGAGGATATGGAAATAACCTTCGATCTTCATCCTGAAGATCATATTGAAGGAAACATCGACATCTGGGTGGATGTCGATATGCTTCCTGTTTTACCTCCATGTGAGTTTGTCAACCATGCATATTCTTCAAGTAATTTGCATTCTATATTTAAAAATATTTGGTGTTCATCCATACTAAATTTGTTTCTTCGAGTGAACTACAGAACATAATTGACACGACACACTACACTTATGGATCACATCTAACTTGGGAGGAGAAGGATGATCTTATCAACTTTGTTATTGGTGTCCTAGTTGGTAGGGAGATCTTCCCGTATAATTTGGGAACTGGCCCAAATTATACATTGTACAGGACACTACTGCATAGGTTGAGGGAGGATGACATTCGCCGAAATATCTTGGTAAGAGTTGCTAATTAAGTACACTAGTACTGTTGCGTAAATGGTATTGATTACATTGCTAACTAGGCTACTATTATGTTCTTCAACAGAAACTGCCAAATCAAGTTGTGCCTCCGTTGATGCAACTCGAAGGTAATATGACAATTAAAAGCCCCTTCCAGCCCGAGTTCTCTTTTGCATACTCGACTGAGCGCAAACCACCAAGACGACTCCAAATTAAAGCATGGGGACAAATAAAAAAGGATCGCAAGCCACAAGTTGGAGACCGTTGGATCTCTTTGCTTCATCATGGAGACATAGGTGTTATTTTGAATTATGTCATTTTACCTAGGAGGGAGGACTAGGTCGTGGGAAGACTATGTCATTTTATCTTTTTTTGTTTTATGAGATTTTAACTTGGTATGGTTAAGACGATGATGATGAGTTGTTAGATGAGTAAGATGATGATGAGTTATATGACATATATTTGATTAAAGTGGATGGATGCAAGTGATCATGTTGAATTAGAGGAAAAAATTAAATGGAAAACACAAAATGAAAAAAAAATGAAGCCTCAACCTTTAGTCCCGGTTGGTACTACCAACCGGGACCAAAGGTCTCCATGCCCTGGCGCGCTCTGCCGCCTACGTGGCGAGGGTTTAGTCCCGGTTCGTAGCCAACCGGGACTAAAGCCTTAGACCCTTTAGTCTCTATACTTTAGTCCCGGTTGGGGAACCAGGACTAAAGGCCCTTCCCAACCGGGACTAAAGGCCTGATTTCTTCTAGTGCATTGTCTGCCTTCCATTGCAGCAATTCCAGTGTGGTACCAAGCTTTCTGTTATCATCTTCGCAATTTGGGTACAACCCTTTTTTGTGATCCTCTAACATGCGATCGAACTTCAACTTCTCCCTTTCACTTTTGCATTCTCTCTGTGCATCAACAATGACCCGGCGAAGATCATCATCGGTCACATCGTCTGGTTCCTCTTGATCTTCAGCTTCCCCCATTGCAGCACCACCGTATTCAGGGGGCGGGTAGTTGTCGTCATCCTCTTCTTCTTCGTTGTCTTCCATCATAACCCCTCTTTCTCCGTGCTTGGTCCAAACATTATAGTGTGGCATAAAACCCTTCTGAAGCAGGTGGAACTGAAGGGTTTTATAGTTGGAGAAAGCCTTCATATTCTCACAGACAGTACATGGACAATGCATAAAACCATTCTGCTTGTTTGCCTCGGCCGCTTCGAGAAAATTATGCAGGCCCTTAATATACTCGGAGGTGCGTCGGTCACCGTACATCCATTGCCGGTTCATCTGCGTGCATATCATGAATAGAGAAGTGACCAAATTAATAGAAATTCATCATCACATTAAAGCCAAAGTATAGTAGTGACCAAAATAAATACATAACGTTCATACATAGTTCTCATTATTGAACAACATATAGCTCTCTAGAGCATCTAATTAAAACATACATTGAAACTATAAAATTTAAAAGCAACAACAAATGCGATCATAACCGCAACTAAGGTACCAATTGATCCAACGGCATAATGATACCAAGCCTCGGTATGAATGGCATATTTTCTAATCTTTCTAATCTTCAAGCGCATTGCATCCATCTTGATCTTGTGATCGTCGACGACATCGGCAACATGCAACTCCAACTTCATCTTCTCCTCTTCAACTCTTTGTAATTTTTCTTTCAAGTAATTGTTTTCTTTTTCAACCAAATTTAACTTCTCGACAAGAATTTCTATGTCGGTTGGAATTTCCGGTTCACATACATCCTAGATTAAAAAATCTATGTCACGTTGGTCGGCATAATTGTCATAAACACTAAATAAAACAAATAGTTATAAAAGATAATATATACCACATCCGAATCTTAGACCGGACGAGGGCCGACGTGGGCGGATACCATGACCATGGCACTATATAATAGCAAACAATAATAAAAGTAAGAAAATTACACAAGTATCTATCTAAATGATACAAGTAAGAACTTTTTCCTTTTAGAAAGAAGATAAGAAGAAGAGGCTAACCACGGTGGTGCCGGCGCCGAGATGGGCGCGGGCGATCGACGGCGGTGAGGACAGGGACGGGACAGGACGGACCGCCAAACCTAAACAAATCTTGAGGAAAATGGAGCTTGGACAAGGACCTTCGAGAGGAGAAAGCTTAAGTGTGGTTCGGGCATTTCATCGAACACCTCATGTGCATAGGAGGTGAGCTAGAGCACCACAAAGCTCTCCCACGGCCGGCCAAAAAAAGTGAGCTGTGCATTGCTCTGCTCGCGGGCAGGGGGTATATATAGGCCGACCATTGGTCCCGGTTTGTGGCTGGAACCGGGACTAAAGGACCCCCTTTGGTCCCGGTTCCAGCCACGAACCGGAACCAATGGTTGTGGGCCAGGAGCGAGGCCCATTGGTCCCGGTTCGTGTCTGGAACCGGGACCAAAGGGGTCAGACGAACCGGGACCAATGGCCCACGAGGCCCGGCCGGCGCCCTGGCCTCACGAACCGGGACCAATGGGGGGGACCAATGCCCCCATTGGTCCCGGTTCATAAGTGAACCGGAATTAATAGGCTTATCAAGGTTGGACCAAAGCCCTGTTATGTACTAGTGGAGGAGGAGGACGGGGGTGCTCGGGGTCAGGACGGGGGCGGCGACGGCGGGGTCGGGGCCAGGGGCGTTGGCGGCGGCGCGAGTGGTCAGGGCGGGGCGGCGGATTGGTCGGGGGGATTCCTGGGGCGGCGACGGCTGGGTCGGGATTGAGAGGAGAGTGGGAGGTGCGGGAGGTGGGGGTGGTTGGGTGGGCTTTTTTTTGGTCGCTACCGGTTCGGGAGTTCGGGAAGAAGTCCAACGCGCACTATATAGGCTGATTGTTATTAGAATAGTTATTCTGATCCTAGGATCAGAATAGTGCTACTATATATATATATATATATATATATATATATATATATTATATATATATATAAACACTATTCTGATCACGGGATCAGAATATTATTCTGATCACGTGTTGAACTTCCTGAGTTACACAACCTGAACTTCCCTATGTAGGAACCCGACCTTCGGGCTATCTTCGCAACCGTGTCTCCCCGCGTGAATTCTTCTGGCCAGTCGTGTTCTTAGTGATGTAAGTGTAACCAGGAAACAATTTTTAGCAACTAAATGCCTGTTTAAAATAGGAATCTTGCTCGTTAGCGGATTTGCTCTCGGGACGTGATGAACTTGCGTCTGTTGCAGTTTTACTGCGTGAGTTGTTCGACCTGAACTTCCCTTGGTGAGATGTTGAACTTCCCGTAACATTGTCCAAATGAGGTTTGCAATATACCATTGGAAAGCTGTGGACACGACGGTCACGACCTAAGTTGATTTTTTGTCAAAATCTAAATGGTTTAAGAGCAGTTTTGAAAACCGTTTTTCTTCATATAAAAAAAACGTGAATCGTATTTTCGAGTCTATTTCTAAACCGTTTATCGGAATGAGGCAAATGAGATGGCATTGGATAGTTGCTGCAAATGCGCTTCTTTTTCGTACAGAAAGTTTTTCCCAATTTTAAACTATTTAAACGTAATTTTGAAAATGGCCGAAGTCCCACCGAGTTCGTATTTTCGCGTTATTTTCTAAACGGAATACAGCAAATGATATGGCGTTGGAAAGTTCGAAGAAATGCGAAACTTTTTTATGTAGATTGTTTTTTCCAATTCTTTACGGTTTTAAGTCAATTTCGAAAATGGTAAAAAACTTTTTTTGGCCGTAATTTCTACAAAATTTATCGGAATGGGGCAAATAATATACCGTTGAAAAGCTATGGAAAATGCGAAACTTTTTCATGTAGATGGTTTTCTCTGATTCCTAGCCATTTTCAAGCAATTTTGAAAAGAGCGAGATCATGCGTTGTGCCTTTTATCGCGAAACAGAGTCTTCGAAAATGCACCGCGTGAAGAACTTGAACTTCATCAGCACGTCTACCTGAACTTCACTCTGTTTCATCACGTGCTATTTTTTGCCCGTAGCTCTCCATCCACTCACCGGAATTGAGCAAGTGATATACCGATGGAAAGCTCATGTAAACACGCAACTTTTCCATCTTGATTGTTTTTTCATACTCGCGACGGTTTAAAATATTTTCATCTAAAATTCATTCGGTGTAGTAGCTGAACTTCCTGCTGTTTCCACGTTGAACTTCTGTCGCGTATTTTCGTTTGTAATTTGTCACCCATTCGACGGTGTTACACAAATAATATTCCTTTTTGTGCAAACCTCTCTCACAATAATTTTCTAACTTTTTCCGACCGAGTAGTTGAAATTATAGCACAAAAAAATGGACCTTGCCTTTTTATTCATTTTTCTCATAGGACGTGAACTTTTTCCGTTTTTATAAGTTGATTTTTTTATTTTCTTTTTGAAACTGAATTGCTCCCAAATAATAACTGAACTTCTTTGTGGATTGAGAGAATTATTTTAAAACACAAAAAACAATTTATTTTCTTGTGTTTTTAAACATGAAAATACAAGGTGAACCTCTCTTACAAGAATTTTTGAATTTCCCCGGGCAGAGCACGTGAACTTCTTTCAACAAATATTTTAAGCTTTTATTTTTCTATTATTTTATTCTCACCCGAAACGCATTCCTTATAGTTCTTGAACTTCTCGTTGTTTACACTATGAACTTCTGTCATGTTTTTTTTCGTAATTCCTCAACCCCTCCTTGAAGTTGCACAAATGATATAATTAGAAAAGTCCTAGTTATATAATAAATATCAAACTGCTCAATTATTTAAATTTGAACTTCTATATCTTTTTTTAAAAGAGGGTAAATCTATTTTTATAAACTTTTTGAACTACTCAATTTTTTTAATTTGACCTTCTTCATACTGTAATAAACATTGAACTTCTCCGTTATTTAAATTTAAACCTCTACGTTTTTTATAGAAACAAGGAAATCTATTTTTCTCTATAAATTTTGAGATGCTATATTTTTAATTTGGCCTTCTTGGGTTACTATTTAGTAACGAGGAAAATTTCTAATTTAATAATAAATATGGGCCGCTCCGTCATTTAAATTTGAACTTCTAGTTATTTTGTTCGAACTTCTAGGGGTCTTGCTAAAAATGGAGAAATTTGTTTTATATTAAAAACTTGAACTGCTCTATTATTTCAATTTACCCTTCTTGGTTTTATTTTAAAAACAGAAAAAAAATCATTTTTATAAACATTGAAACATTTTGTTATATTAACTTGAACTTCTTGGTTCTTTTATCTTGATCTTCTAGTTTTTTCAAAACGGGGAAAATCTATTTAAACTTTTTTTAGGTATTACTTTATTTTATTTTGAACTTCTATGTTTCTTCGTTTAGTTTCTTTGTTTTTTGAGCAAGTAAATCCTAAGTTTTAGTAAGCTTCGAACTTCTCTGTTCTGTTATTTTGAACTTCTTGTGTACATTTTTGAGACACTTGCCACACCCACATCCTTAGGAGTTCATTTAATGATAGGAAGGAAATAGAGTAACAAGGTGCCACCTCGCAGACGTACATGATCCGGCGTTTGGGAGGTTTGCAAGAATGAGCAGAGGGGGAGGATACTTAGCCCCAATACACAGAGTTCAGAAATACACGCGTGTACACATGGGAGAGAGAAATAATAAGTATCCATCCACGGTTTGTAGTAAATGAACTCCTGAGGCACTATTACATGAACTTTTTTGGTACATACTAATTTATTTTTTCTCTCCTAAACATCCACGTATTTTTTTTCAAATGAAATTTGAACACTAGCTTGGTACATAATCTTTTGCTCCATAATATAGATCTGGTCACCGACGAGGTAGAAAACTAACATCATCCATCCCATCCCAACACCAGGATATAACTCCTCTCACTGGCACTCACACTCACACTCACACATGCTCTGTTCTGCCTACCAATGTCTGTCTCAAAGAAACAAGCTAAGAGTTCATTTCTCTGTACCAATTTCTGTAAACGAATATGCTGCTAACTATAACAAAAATCCAGTTCAAGTTGAGTAAGCGGTGAAGAGAAAAATTGCAGGTCGTGCTGTTGAAAGTAGAGGAGCGGCATCCAGGAGCCAGCGAGCTAGCTCAAGGTTTGATGAGCACACATGAACACAAGCTGAAGGTTCCATAAGCATGCTGAAGCTGAAGCAACAGGACTACGGGTGCACACATGAACACACATTTTTCGAACATCGAAGTGAAGCTGAAAAAACATTGAACTGAACCGATCAGATAGGCCGAACTAAGAGAGAGAAGCAGGCGTGCGCGAGGCCGGATGGAGGGACCTCGTCAGGTATACGGGAGGTGGCTCCCGATGACGCGGCGGCGAGGTTTTTTGTGTGACGGGAGTGCATACGCGACAGGCGTGGGTGCATCCACGACGGAGCCCATGAGGCGGCAGCAGCGGAGGGGCCGCGCCCGATGGGTGGCGCGCTGGACTTGTACGTCACAGGAGGACATGAACGGCCACGCGCGTCGTATGGCGCTGGCGTCGGTGGAATCTCTGGCGGCGGCGGTAGGGATCCTGGGCACGCTCGTGGAAGAGCCGTGGGAAGGCTGTTGCCCGGCACGGCGGCGAATGGAGAAGGTGGAGCTGCGCGAGGTGGTGGTGGGGCAGGGCTGCCGTGCTCAGCCAAACGGCGGGATCCGGCGGTTGTGGGTCGGACCTTGGCGACGGCGCGGTCGGAGGTCGGGCCTCAGCGACGAGAGGTTGGAGGCGGGCCTGCCGGCGGCGCGGTTGGTTGCGGGGGTAGGCGGAGGCACGGTAGGAGGCAGGCCTGGCGGCGGTGCCGTTGGTTGCAGGGGCCGGCGGCGGCGCCGTTGGTTGCAGGGCCGCCGGCGATGTGGGCTAGGGAAGTGAGGAGGGAGGGCAGATATGGGATCGGGGAGGGGATTGCGCGGAGCGGGCGGGTGGTACTTTTTTCTTTCTTTGCAACGGTCGGGTAGGTTTCCTGGCATCTCAGAAACATCCCGTCGGGCCCTTATATGGCCGATTGTGATCAGAATAGTTATTATGATCCTGGGATCAGAATAGTGCTACCCTAAGCCGCCCAGCCCCCAGCCGACAACTAAAGACGTGGCTTCTCATGAAGAAGTTACTGTTACCGGGGCGGCTTATAAATCTCCAGGTCTCTCCAATGTACTATCAAAACATACCAGTGAAGACGAGGCGGCTCCTCCTAAGGAAGAAAAGACTCAATTTGATCTTCCTAACTTAGAAAAACTTACTGCCGACGAGTTGCACTCTGGCTATCTGAGCCGTCTCTCTGCAAGCCGGGACATGGAGGCCAACTTGGTTGGCATGATGAAGAAAAAATATGAGGTATATGCTTATGTAGCCCCCAAGAGCCAGTTTATCTCTCAAAAGGTCAGTCGGGTCTTAAATCACTTGCAATCTTTCGATGAATCACCATGTAGCCCCCAAGGGCCGGGTCATTATGTAAGTAATGAGCCGGCACTCAATCATAGAATAAGAGCCAACTGTAGCCCCCAAGGGTCGGGTCATTATGTAAGTAATGAGCCGGCACTTAATCATAGAATAAGAGCCAACTGTAGCCCCAAGGGCCGGGTCATCTTCCTGAAGATGATCTGGGTCTTATGTGAATTGTAACCCTTTTGAAGTGCTGATGCACATTAGCCCCCAAGTGTCAAGTATATTGCTTGCAATCTGCTTGAGACTTGTAATCTTGTTCTGGTGGCTTAAGAATCAAAATAACCCTGTTCTTGACTGCTTGTATTCTGCAGGAATCCTTAAACGCGGTCGAGTCTAATTTGACCGACCTGAAGAAAAGTCTAGCTTTGCAACAGGACGCCCGGGTAGAAGCTGAAGAAAAATGGCGGCTCTGCTTCATAGATCTCGAGAAGGTCAAGGCGGACTTTGAGGCTTACAAGCAAACTGCTGAAACTGGACAAACCGCCTTAATCAAACGGGCAGAAGACGCCGAAGGTCAATTGCAACCCGTGACAGAAGAGCTTAGCAACCTGAAAAGCCATATATCCCGCATGATTGGAGCCGTTTTTGGTAAGTGTTGTTAACTATCAATATTCATTGCAAAAGAATCTTCGAGAATCCTTCCAGGCGGCTTATAAGATTTGACTTGCTTGTAGGTGAACGAAGTCGCCAACTTTCAGGAGACAGTCTGTTAAAGTTGAAGGCTTTATATTCACTTACTGAACAGCTGTATGTCAGATCCCTTTTCACCATTAAGGCTGTTATGACTGAGAGGGGCGTTCCAAAGTTTATGAAGGGTGTGCTAGAAGTCCTCTCTACCATCCCAAAGCAGATAGAAGAGCTGAAGAGATCAGCCGCCCGTAAGGGCGCAATGGCTGCTTTGAGCCGGTCACTGGCTTACGCACTCGAGCTTAACCCGGCCGAGATGATGGATGGTTTTCCTCAGCTGAAAGACGACGGCTCGCCGTTCACTCAAGAGGACTATGCCCGTTGCATGAAGGCATCCCGAATATTGGCAAGTCGGCTGGCCGCAGATGCCGACCTGTCATCATATCAGGCGGCTTACTCTGAGGACAATAAGCGAGTTCGAGGGCCCACCTTTAAAGCAAAAAGTCTGATTCCTCAACGCCGTAAGCACCTCTTTGCCCCTGATGTTAACCCATCTCGAATCATGCATGACGAAGCCAAATTTGAAGCCTTAACAAACTGCAACTGGGATGTGGACAACCTTCAGATCCGGGAGACCGAAGACCCGGCGCAGGATGATTCGGCGATGAGCTAACTGAAGAGTTGGCTTCATGTGAAGGTAACCCGGCCTTGTTAATATACCGGGTTATATTTTGCTACAAAAACTGAAGTCCACAAATTTTGGGCTCCTTGACAGCCTTGTAATAGCAGTAGAAAACACTTAATCGCCTGCTCTTGTGCCTTCGTGCACTTTTGAAACTTCTTTCAGCCCATACACCGGCGACTTAGAATAACTGTCTTGATATATAATCGTCTGACTGCCTTGACTCGCCCGGCGGGTTGTATGCCATGAGCAATGCTAAGCTGGGGTTACCCAAAAAACTTAGAATCTTATCATGAAAAATGCCTGCAAAAAACAAGAAACAGAATATGTATTTGCGTATCCCCTGCCTAATGAGCCAGCTTTAAAGGCGCAGCAAGACAGGAGAACTTTATCTTTTTCAAGAATTTTTTTGTATTGCTTCCGAAGAAGCTAGGCATAAAAGCCTGAAAACCTCATAAGCCGGCTCTCACATGACATAAATCCGTCGTTTAAACCTTAGCAAGTTCAGGGTCTTTAAAAGATTGACATTGCTAAGAGTACGAACGGGCCACGTAGCGGAGAGACTACAACAGACAAGGCAAGTTTATCCTAGCTCACTGTAAGCCGGCTCTCTCGTGACAAAAGCCGCCGTTTAAACCTTGACAAGTTCAGGATCTTTGTGCGAGATTGACTATGAAAGTTCAGGGTCTCTGAGCAAGATTGACTGTCAAGAATTCGGCGGGTCACATGGCGGAGTAGCAAGTTGCAAACAGGCAGGTTTAACTTGAACATGGCATGTAAAGCCTGGCCAAGAGGGTATGAAAGCTAAACCCAGTGGGTTGGAAGCCCCCAAGTGACCTGATGAAGGATCAACTCCTTTGCACGAAACTTAGTGCAGAAAAACCGGCAGAGGCCCCTAATCATGGGGATGCCAACTTTATTATATCATAAAAGATGGTATATACAATGACAGGAATATGTACATTGAGGAGAGCCGGACCGGCGGCTTAAGTATAGTATGGCCGAAGGTGAGCAATGTTCCAAGGCCTTCAGTCTCTTCACCAGAGGTTCGTGACTTGTCACTCTCCCGTATATCAATGAGATAATAGGAACCATTGTTGAGATTTCTGCTGATCACAAACGGCCCTTCCCAAGGAGGTGACAACTTGTGCATATCTGACTGGTCTTGAATCAAACGGAGTACTAAGTCGCCTTCTTGGAACGTCCGGGTCTTGACCCTGCGGCTATGATAGCGACGCAGGTCTTGCTGGTAAATCGCGGATCGTGCCGCTGCAAGATCCCGTTCTTCGTCTAAGGCATCCAAAGCATCCTGACGCGCTGTCTCATTATCAGCTTCCACGTAAGCCACTAGTCTAGGCGAGTCATGACGAATATCACTGGGGAGAACAGCTTCTGCGCCATAAACCATGAAGAAAGGCGTATAGCCTGTTGATCTGTTGGGGGTGGTTCTGATGCTCCAAAGAACTGAAGGTAACTCTTCCACCCAACAACCCGGCGTGCGCTCCAAAGGAACCATAATCCGGGGTTTTATCCCTCTCAAATTTTCCTGGTTAGCACGCTCTGCTTGACCATTAGATTGCGGGTGAGCCACGGAAGATACATCGAGGCGGATGTGCTCACTATCGCAAAACTCCTTCATAGCCCCCTTGGACAGGTTTGTGCCATTGTCAGTAATGATGCTATGAGGATAACCAAACCGAAAGATCAGCTTCTTGATGAATTGAACTGCTGTTGCTGCATCACACTTGTTGACTGGCTCAGCCTCAACCCACTTAGTAAACTTGTCAACTGCCACCAGGAGGTGGGTTTTCTTGTCTTTAGACCTCTTAAAAGGTCCCACCATGTCAAGCCCCCAGACTGCAAATGGCCAAGTGATTGAAATCATCCGTAACTCTTGAGCCGGCACATGGGCACGTCGTTCGAATTTCTGGCACCCATCACATTTACTGACCAAGTACTCGGCATCTTTATGAGCTGTTAACCAGTAAAAGCCATGTCGAAAAGCCTTGGCCACTAGAGATTTTGACCCGGCATGATGACCACAATCGCCGGCATGGATTTCTTGCAGGATCTCAGGCCCTCATCCGGAGAAACACATCGCTGAAAGACACCAGTCACGCTGCGCCGGTGTAACTCGCCATTGACAATAGTCATAGATTTAGACTGCCTTATAATCTGCCGCGCCAAAGTCTCGTCTTGAGGTAACTCACCACGGGTCAGATACGCTAGATAAGGCAGCGTCCAATCAGGGATTGCGCGGAGAGCCGCCACCAATTGTCCTTCGGGGTCAGGTATAGCCAAATCCTCTTCCGACGGTAACTTGACCGACGGGTGATGCAATACATCCAGGAACACATTAGGCGGCACCGGCTTACGCTGTGACCCCAGTCTTGACAATGCGTCAGCCGCCTCATTCTTCCGCCGATCAATATGATCCACCTGATAGTCCTTGAAATGGCCAGCAATAACATCAACCGCCTGGCGATAAGCCGCCATGCGAGGGTCTTTAGAGTCCCACGTGCCAGAGACTTGCTGAGCCACCAGGTCTGAGTCACCAAGACATCTGACCCGGCTCAAATTCATCTCCTTGGCCACACGGAGCCCGTGAAGCAAAGCCTCATATTCAGTTGCATTGTTAGTACAAGGAAACATTAACCTCAAAACATAACAGAATTTGTCACCTCGCGGGGAAGTTAGAACAACTCCAGCCCCCGAGCCTTCCAATTGCCTGGAACCATCAAAATGAATCGTCCAATATGTATTGTCCGGCTTCTCCTCAGGTGCTTGACACTCTGTCCAGTCATTGATAAAGTCCACCAGGGCTTGAGATTTTACAGCCGTCCGGGGCACATATCTCAGATTGAGAGGCCCGAGCTCAATTGCCCACTTAGCAATTCTGCCAGTAGCTTCTCTGTTTTGAATGATATCTCCCAAAGGAGCAGAGCTAACCACTGTGATTGGATGCCCAAGGAAATAGTGCTTCAGCTTGCGATTGGCCATGAATACACCAAACACCAGCTTCTGCCAATGTGGATATCTTTGCTTGGACTCCGTCAAGACCTCACTGACATAGTAAACCGGCCGTTGGACTGGGTACTCCTTACCCGCCTCCTTGCGTTCCACCACAACTGCAGCACTAACGGCTCTATTGTTAGCCGCAACATATAAGAGCAAAGGCTCCTTTTCCACCGGAGCAGCCAAGACGGGCGGCTCAACCAACTGCTTCTTGAGCGCCTCAAATGCCTCATTAGCCGCATCACTCCAGACGAAGTCGTCTGTCTTCTTCATCATCTGATATAGAGGAATAGCTTTCTCACCCAGGCGGCTTATGAAACGGCTCAGCGCGGCAATACAACCCGCCAAGCGTTGAACATCATTAATGCACGCCGGCTTGGACAAAGAAGTGATGGCCTTTATCTCGTCCGGGTTAGCCTCAATGCCACGTTCAGAGACCAAGAACCCCAAGAGCTTGCCTGCAGGTACACCAAACACACACTTTGTCGGGTTAAGCATCATCTTGTAAACCCGCAGATTATCAAAAGTTTCCTTCAAATCAGCCAACAGAGTGTCCTTCTTCCTTGACTTGACCACAATATCGTCCACATAAGCATGAACATTGCGCCCAATCTGACCATGAAGACAGTTCTGCACACAGCGCTGATAAGTCGCCTGAGCACTCTTGAGCCCAAAAGGCATAGACACATAGCAAAAAGCTCCAAAAGGCGTAATGAAAGACGTCTTCTCTTGGTCTTTGACTGCCATCTTGATCTGATGATAACCCGAATAAGCATCCAGGAAACATAAACTCTCACAACCCGCCGTTGCATCAATGATCTGGTCGATACGGGGGAGAGCAAATGGATCAGCCTGACACGCCTTGTTGAGATCAGTGTAATCTACACACATACGCCACGTGCCGTTCTTCTTAAGTACCAACACCGGGTTAGCTAACCACTCTAGGTGAAAAACTTCTACGATGAACCCGGCTGCTAAGAGCCGGGCTATCTCCTCTCCAATAGCCTCGCGCCTCTCCTCATTGAAACGACGGAGGAACTGTTTGACCGGCTTAAACTTAGAATCCACGTTAAGGTGGTGCTCAGCGAATTCTCTCGGTACACCTGGCATGTCAGAAGGCTTCCATGCAAAGATGTCCCGATTCTCACGGATGAATTCGATGAGCACGCTTTCCTATTTGGGATCCATATTGGCCCCAATAGTGAATTGCTGCGATGAGTCGCCAGGAGTAAAGTCCACCAGCTTGGTATCTTCTGCCACAAACTTCAGGGGCGGCTCAGATTCCATACTAGGCTTCTTCAACGGGGTCATATCTGCCGGGTCAACATTCTCCTTGTAAAACTTGAGCTCCGCCTCAGCGCAACTTGACTCTGCATACGCCGCATCGCCTTCCTCACATTCAAGAGCAATCTTCCGATCACCATGCACTGTAATCGTTCCGTTTAACCCCGGGCATCTTGAGCTGCAAGTAGACATAGGAAGGCCTAGCCATGAACTTGGCATAAGCCGGCCGTCCAAACAAGGCGTGGTACGGGCTCTTGATTTTAACCACCTCAAACCATAAGGACTCCACCCTGTAGTTGAATTCATCACCAAAGGCTACTTCCAAGGCAATCTTCCCAATTGCATAAGCTGATTTACCAGGCACTACCCCGTGAAAGACTGTTGAAGACGGTTTGAGATCTTTATCACGCAAGTTCATCCGGCGAAATGTGTCATAATACATGATATTGATGCTGCTGCCACCATCCATAAGCACCTTGGTGAACACGTAACCCCCTACTTGGGGGGCTACCACTAGGGCCAACTGCCCCGGGTTATCCACACGCGGCGGGTGATCCTCCCTGCTCCAAGTTATGTCATACTCAGACCACTTTAAGTACTGAGGGAGAGCCGGCATGACCGCATTAACCGCCCGCTTGCGCACCTTCTGATCCCGCTTGTCAAGGCTTGTCGTAAAAACATGGTATTGGCCTCCATTAAGCTATTTCGGGTTACTCTGATACCCGGACTGGTTGTTTTGTTGCTAACCTCCATTGCCAGATTGTTGATTATGACCTCCATGGTTTCCCTGGCCTTGATGGCTAGAACCTGAGCCGCCTCCACCAAAGCCGGACCCAGGAGAGCCGGGTCCTGACCCGCCAGACGGTCCACTGCCGCCACCCTGATGCTGGTTAATGCTGTAATTCCGGAATTCCCGCATGACCCAACAATCCTTCTAGGCATGAGTGGACGGTTTATCGGGAACACTATGTTTCAGGCAAGGAGCATTCAACATCGCCTCCATATTGAAAGGCTTGGATTTGCCAAAAGGGGCTTACCATTGCCCTTGCCACGGTTGCTCCCAGCATTAGTGTTGGCTACCAAATCTGACCCGCCATCCGGGTGCTTCCGTTTACCACCATTGCCGGTGTTATTATTTCCTCCCCCATTCTGCTGTTGACCCTTGCCATTGCTGTTCTTCTTACCCTTAGCTGATTTCTCATCATCAGAACCAAGGTCCTTCGTGCTGTCAGAGTCTGCATATTTGGTGAGGGCCGCCATGAGCTCCCCCATATCCTGCCATGAGCGCTTAAGCCGTCCAAGCTTCTGCTTAAGGGGCAGAAAGTGGCAATTCTTCTCCAAAATTAGAACCGCCTGAGCTGCCGTGATATTATCAGAGGAGTGGATAATGGTTGAGACCCGCCGGACCCAATGATGGGCCGACTCATCCTCCCGCTGCACACAGTGATCCAAATCCACGATGGTCATGGGTTGCTTGCACGTCCCTTGAAAATTCTTGATGAACTTAGCCTTCAACTCGGCCCAGGAATTAATGGTGTTGGGGGGCAAACCCTTCAACCACGTGCGAGCCGGCCCTTCCAACATCATGATAAATTACTTGGCACATACTGCATCACTAACGTCTAACATCTCCATGGCCAGCTCATAACTCTCGATCCAAGCTTCCGAAGGCAGATTGGCAGTATAATTTGGCACCTTGCGGGGACCCTTGAAATCCTTCGGCAGGCGTTCGTTTCGTAAAGCCAGCACTAAGCACGGCACTCCCACGGCCCTGGAGGTTACTCCGGCTCCCACCGAAACAAAAGGTGCTACTGTGGGTTCTTGATAAGCCGCCGCGGCCGCCTCTCGCTGCGCTCTTGCACGATCCACCAGCGCCTGGGCATCAAGAGCAGGCGGGTCATCTCGCGCCGGGTTCCGACGTCGCTCGCTGCTAGAAATCGCAGGCGACTCTATGCGCCGGCTGTAACTGCGGCTTGGGATAGGGGTCGAGTGCACGCGACTCCGGCTGTAGGTATACTTCTCCTGTTATGCCACCGCCGTCTGCAAATATCCAATGGCATTCCAGGCTTCCTCTGCAAAAGGTGTTCCATCAGGGATAGGGAGCGCGCCGAGCCGGACCGCCACTGCCACCATGTTCTCCACCAGGTTAGAATAATGACTGGGTGGTGTTGGAAAGTGCTGCGGCGGGGTCTGATTCCTGCGGGGCGGGTCTGGCTGTCGATGCTGACCCGCCGCCCTATTCCCAGGTACTTCCGCTGTCCGGGTTATGGTCAAAGGTGCATTTCGTCCCGTCCCTGGCATGTTGAAAAGATTCCTAGGCTCATACTGATCCGGCAAGTGGGTCTGATGCCTCATCCGATGGACTGCATCTGCGGTCTGTTGCTCCAGATCAAGGCGAAAAGCTTCCACCCGGAGGCGCTCCGACTCAGCATCCATCTGAGCTTTGAGTGCATTGATTTCCTCTTGGGCTCCGGCCATCTGGTCCTTCAACCTCGCGATCTCTGTGTTACGGGCTGCTTGGTTTTCGGCCGTGACCTCGGTTCCCATCACAGTCGTAAGTTCATTCATCAGATCCAGCAAAACTTGAGCCGGCGGCCTACCTGATCCAGATCCGGTCGCCCCAGCGGCCGTGCTACCAGGGGCTGGTGCCGATCCTGCCATGAAGACAGCGGCTCGGCTCGGCGACTCATAGTATTCCGGGTCAGGGTAGCCCTCGAAGTAGCCCCCAAGCCCGCCGTTGTGAAGCTGGTAGATTGATTCCGCCTCCCCGCTCGAGAATCCATCCTCTGAGCAGATGAGGGTTTCCTCCCGCGACATGGAACCTTCAAGTTCCATGCCTTGGGTGAAGCCGACGAAGACGCGCTTCCGGCCCGGGTTCACCCGGGCGGATTGCACGCGCCGGGCCGGCTCGACGAGGTCGGTGTAGATGTCCGACTCGGGCTTAGATCCGCCGATCTTGCCAATGAAGACGTGAATTCCGCCGAAGGGGACTCGGTACCCATACTCGATTGAGTCGGCCTCGGGGCCCCAGCCAGCGTCGTTGATGTAGAGCTTGCCGCGGCGACTCTTGGTCATCTTGCCAATGGCGTATCCCTCGATCCCTGGGAGAGAGCCCTTCGAGTACTCCAAACCACCGAGCATATGCCCCACGGTGGGCGCCAACTGTCGTGGCTTTATCACGACAGATGTCCTAGTGTCAGGACTTAGGTGTGGAGCCATTGCTACGGCGGTTAACGTGAAGGGGTTGGTCGGGACGAAAGACACAGGTTTACCCAGGTTCGGCCCCTCTCGAAGGAGGTAATAGCCTACGTCCTGCTTTGAGTTGTATTGATTGGGTATCGATTACAAGTGAGTGGATTCGCTTGACCTAGCACTCGATCAAAGGTTTCGTGGCCTAAGCCGCCCAGGTAACCCGCCTTTATATACACAGGTCGAGGCCCTGGGCTTACAAGAGTCCGGTCCGGGTCATACTTGATAACCGACCTCACCTCTAACTATACCTGCCTTGTCTAACAAGCCGCCACCGGCGGCTGACGCCACCGGGTTACACATTGTCTTCTGGCTCTGAGCCTCCAGGCCCATTGAGCAAGCTTATTCCAAACCTTATCGCTAAGCCGCCAACCTCATGACCCGGCCCCACCTGGGCGGGTCTCACCACGGGGTTATATCCCCAACACAAGGTATTCCTCCGGTGTCAGGGAGTTGCATGATCTCATGGTCTTAGGAACAAATACTTGACATAAAGAAAGCAGTAGCAATAAAGTTAAGTGATATGATCAAATGCTAAGCTTACGATTGGGTCTTGTCCATCACATCATTCTCCTAATGATGTGATCCCGTTATCAAATGACAACTCATGTCTATGGTTAGGAAACATTAACCATCTTTGATCAATGAGCTAGTCTAGTAGAGGCTACTAGGGACACGGTGTTCTCTATGTATCCACACATGTATCTGAGTTTCCGGTCAATACAATTCTAGCATGGATAATAGACGATTATCATGAACAAGGAAATATGATAATAACCAATTTATTATTGCCTCTAGGGCATATTTCCAACAACATTTTGACGGCGGTAATGGTTGTTATGTCGAGGGCTAACTCCAATGTGCCGACGCAAACGAACGTGAAATTGGTTCGCGTTTTGTCCGTTTGTGTCGGTTGTAGGGGCGGTATCCGCCCTCGCATTTCTAGGTAGTGCGCCCAACCGGCTGGACCATTTGGTACGCCTCGCCGATTTCTTTGCCGGTTTTTCTCAATTTGGACATTGTATGCATATTAATCAAACAAACAAATAAAAATAAAAATACTGCTCATGATTAAACAAATGAGACATATAATTTTACATCACAATGAATAAAAATCTCATAGTTTACAACCAAATGAATTTAAAATTATACCAAATACATTGAAAGAAAAAGAAGCAGATACATTTATTGGTTTTTTCCATGTGAGTCCACATATGCTCAACCAAATCATTTTGAAGCTAAATGTGAGTTATACAATCACACATTTCTTGATGAATTTGAGTGAAATGTGCAAAAGTTACCGCTCCATACTCAGCTCTCCATTTTCATCCCTGGAAATCCCACCCTTGGTCAAAGAGGTTGTCATGACGCTCGTCCTCTACTATCATGTTGTGCATGATCACACAAGTAGCCATCACCTCCCACATCCTCTCCTGGCTCCATGTTCTAGCAGGGGGGCGAGCAATAGCCTATCGAGATTAAAGCAACCAAAAGGACGCTCCACATCCTTCCTAGCATTCTCTTGTTTTTTTGGCAAACCTAGCCCTCTTCATTCCTATAGGATTGGAGTTTGTCTTGACAATCGTAGGCCACTGAGAGATGCCATTAGCTAGGTAGTATCCCTTGATGTATTGGTGGCCATTGATCTCAAAGTTGACCTCAACACCGGAGAGCGATGAAGCATCGTCGCGTCGAAAAAAGAGCGTCAAATCCAGAGATCTTGCGATACCACAGCTTCAAGTATTAGTGTGCAAGCTTTAACATGTCCCTTGTATTCACCCTGCCAAGCAAATGGATAGTTCTTCCATTTCTAGTAAATACAGTCTATGCTTCCAAACATTCCCGAAAAACCTCTAAGCTCATTTATCGCTAACAATCAATCTGTATCTGCAACATTTATTCTCTCAAATACTCCAGGCCAAACACTGCAACCACAGTTCTGCAGATCTTGTACAATGCCGCAAGGCATGTGGACTCTCTCATGCGAACATACTCATCCACAAGATCACTGGGAATTCTATATACAAGCATACGAACAACTGCAAGTACATCTCTAATAAGAGGAGAAGTCAACATTTCCAAGGGCATCATACTTTCATTTGAAGAAATCATCATACGCCACCACTCCCTCCCGAATACGGTTGAACACATGTCTCGCCATCCAGAAGCGTCCTCAGAAAATCTTGGGAGGGAATAGTGGCTCATTGAACTGGAAGAAATTGTTGTAGAGTAGGAAATGCCCGCCCTCTCTTTCGTGATTCAACTCGGAGCATGACTCATGATCGATCCTCTAAACCTTGGCCGATGTTTAGCATATGAAGTTGTTGTAAAAAAAACTCACTGAGCGGTCCACCATGATAAAACTATACCTCGATTGAGTCGGGCAAACAACTGAACACCTTGCGGGGTGGCGACGGGTGTGGGGGCGATGATGAGTCGCGACCGGTGAATGGAGCCCTTCTCGGCATGTCCATGAAGACGGAGGCAACAAGGTTGTCCAACCCCGCATCCATTGGCGGTGACCTTGGGGGTAGCGATGGGATGCCAGCGGTGGCCGAGGAGTAGGAATGTTGTGGAAATAGCGACCACCGCGACGACAAAAGTGGGTGGTGATGGATGCAGCAAAAGGTGGTGTAGTCGGTGGATGCGACATCGGGGGCTGGGGCGGTGGCGTAGAGGTCGAAAGTCGGTGGCGACGATGACAAAGAGAGTGTGGTGCCGATGGGAGGGGTGGGGGTGGCATGTGTGCTACAGACCGACGGGGCGGGGAAGGAAAAGGGAAGGAAGCCGCGGGCGCGTTGGACCATTTTTTTGGGTCGAAAATGGGTCCAAACAAACAGGCGCGTTGGACCATTTTTTTTTTCCGCTTAAGACCAAACGGATGCGGGCAGACGAGATGGGTTGGCTCTTCGAATTGGCCTAAGGACCTTGATGTAATTTTTGGTTACTTGGCGTGTGGATTGCCCAACTCTTTTGAACCGTCGCAGTCGGATGAAATTTTGAACCGGACTTGAACCTAGGCCACCGCCAACCGCGTGACACCTTCACCGACACGTGGACACCTCACGCCGTCCCCCCGGCTCACGCATCCCTCTGGCCACCTCACCGCTCCGCCCGAAGCGACCAGAAAGGGACCAGTACCCGAGCCAAGCGGCGAGCCGGCGAGCCACCGCCCCCCGCTTCCCCTCGCCCCCGCGCGCGGTATCCTCCCCTCCACCCCACCCCGCCGCCGCAGCGCCCCACAGATCGACCCCTCGCGACCGAGCGCGCGCGCGCCATGGCGTCCTCCTCCTCCGCGACGTCCGGCGACGACCGGCCGCCGGCCGGTGGGGGCGGGGGCGGGGGCGGGACCGGGACCCCCGCGCAGGCGCACGCAGAGTGGGCCGCCTCGATGCACGCGTACTACGCGGCCGCCGCCGGTCACCCCTACGCCGCGTGGCCGGTGCCGCCGCAGGCCCAGGTACGCGATCCTCCTCTCCGAGAGCCGCTCCGAGGCCGCAGACTCGCAGCGCGGGGCTGCTGCTGTTGTGGCTTTGAGTTCTGATCAGTTTTTTTTCTCTCTCGCGGCGGGACGCAGCAGCACGGCCTGGTGGCGGCCGGGCCGGGGGCGGCGTACGGCGCGCCGGTGCCGTTCCCCATGTACCACCACCCCGCGGCGGCGTACTACGCGCACGCGCACGCCTCCATGGCCGCGGTAAATGCCGAGCTCCCCTCCCTCGTATATTTTCTGGCGAAATTGGACCTGACCGTACGTGGTTGTGCGCCTGTGTGCGAAATTAATTGCCTGCCGCGTTCTGCTCTGTGCAGGGGGTGCCTTACATGGCCGGCGAGTCTGCGTCGGCGGCGGGGAAAGGGAAAAGGGTGGGGAAGACACGGCGTGTCCCTTCCGGCGAGATCAATTCCAGCTCCGGGAGGTACGGCGTGGTTTCTGTGCTAGCATGTGTGCGTGCCCTTGTTTGTCTGTTGGCCGGGTGAACTGAACTGAAATCAACTGATATGGCTTGCACAGTGGCGATGCCGGGAGCCAGGGGTCATCGGAGAAGGGAGATGCTGGCGCCAATCAGAAGGTGCCTCGTTTGGCATTGTCTGAATTCTGCTTTTCTAGCAGTCTTTGATTGTTTTGGTTGATTCATAATTTCACATGTGCTTATGTAATCTGTCCAGGGCTCATCATCATCCGCGAAGAGGAGGAAGTCCGGCACTGCAAATACAGAAAGTGGCCTGTCATAAACCACAATTTTTTGTTACAATGTATGATAGATTAGTTTGAAAACACAATGACAGGACCTGTCACACTTCGTAGTAAGGTAGAAGTGGGCTTGAATTTGTGCATTGTGTCTGGTTCGCATCCTTGTGGTGGCACCATTGCACCCTAAGAGAGTACTGTTAGGGAGTAGTTTGTTTATTTTGATAGGGTGTGAGAATGACAGTTGGCAGTTTCAGGTGAGCCATCTCAGGCTGCCACGGTGCAGAATGCTGTAACCGAGCCGCCATTGGAAGACAAGGAGAGGTCTGCATCCAAACTGTTGGTTTTGGCACCTGGGAGGGCGGCACTCAGCAGTCCTGCACCAAACTTGAATATTGGGATTGATCCCTTGAGTGCTTCTCCATCCTCCTTAGGACAGGGGGAGGTGAATGCCGCAGCTTCTTCCCAGAGCAACGCTTCGCTGTCTCAGATGGTACAGCTTTCCTTTATGAATTCTTCTCTTTAAAGGAAGATTTTTGTTTCTTCCAGGCTTCCAGCCTCTGCACTGTCATAATTTTTTTAGAGCATGGTAAATTGGTATTTGTCATGAATGACCATTTGTTTTCCTCTCATTTTGGAAAATATGAATAGTGCATTTACTTGCGACTTGGTTTTGCTGTAGTCCTCTTCTATAAAAACGTGGTGACAAATAGCATGTAAATGTTTTTCAAATTGCATCTTATATGATTATAACAACCATACCCTTGAGGCCTTGACGAGTAGTCAATCCCTAATATATTACCGAAGCAGCACCTAAGTCAGAAATCTTATGCCTGCGAATACCATTGGTTATTAAATATGAATCTATAGCTACTGGTCACTCGGTACCACCCGGATGTCTGCGCGAGTGAATTTTTGCAATGTTCTGTAAGATTTTATCTTTGTTTTCGTAGGATGAACGGGAACTTAAGAGGGAGAGAAGGAAACAATCCAACAGAGAGTCTGCAAGGAGATCAAGATTACGCAAACAGGTACTGTCAGTACTAAAGATGAACAATCTCAAGTGGGAATGTAGAAACAAAATTACTTTACACAATGTTTTGTACTTTCCTGCACATGTTTATTTACCGGTGAGTGTGTGGCACTAGAAACAGAGAAATGATAGGTATACAATTTACGTTAAACATTATGCACGTTTGACTGTTACATTAGGTCCGCACAAGGATCTCTGCGCATGAGAATGCTCCGGATAGGTTATGCTGGACATAATGTCTGAAACAGTTATCGCCGCCTAATGGCCTGGTCATCTTGGAAGTATTTCTGTCGTTTTTGTTGCTAACATAGGATTACCCATTTTTCATTGTTTCAGAAATTTAAGCAATGGCTTTGTAGGGAAGTATGCAATCTCTAAAAGTTTTGGCCAACTGGGATCATCTCAGGCTTCCGAGTATTTAACCAAAAACTACCACAATTCGTGGAACCGTGCCTACAAACTACCACTTTACGATTTTGTCCCGAAAACTACCACTTTTTTGTTAATCTGTGACTAAAAACTACCATGTGTGTAAATCAACCGATTCATCCATTTTAAAAGCGTTTATGATAGGCCTGGCCCGCGTGTAAGTGCTGACATGGCATCGTAAGTCAAAGTCGTTTGGTTGACCGTTAAGTCCGGCCGCCGGAGTGCAGCCCCACGCCGCAGGAGGCGCATGCCTCTCTTGCACGCCCCCGTCGACTCCAACCACGGGCGGGCACGGCCGGGGCGCGGGCAGGGAGCGGGGCGCCCGCGGGCGAGCACGAAGGGGCCACGGGCGCGCGGCCACTGGGCTCGGCCATGGGCGCGGCCAGGCATGCGGTCACGGGCGGGCGGCCAGGGGGTTCAGCCAGGCGCGCTGCCACGGGCGCGGCCAGGCATGCGGCCACGGGCGAGTGGCCAGGGGGCTCAGTCAGGCGCGCGGCCACTGGGCTCGGCCACGGACGCGCGGCCAGGGGGCTCAGCCAGGCGCGCTGCCACGGGCGCGCGGCCACTGGGCTCGGCCACGGGCGCGGCCAGGCATGCGGCCACGGGCGAGCGGCCACGAGCGCACGGCCAGAGGGCTCAGTCAGGCGCGCGGCCACTGGGCTCGGCCACGGACACGCGGCCAGGGGGCTCAGCCAGGCGCGCAGCCACGGGCGCTCGGCCACGGGCACGGCCAGGCATGCGGCCACGGGCGGGCGGCCACAGGCGCGCGGCCAGGGGGCTCAGCCAGGCGCGCTGCCACGGGCGCGCGGCCACTGGGCTCGGCCAGGCATGCAGCCACGGGCGCGCGGCCAGGGGCACAACCACGGGCGCGCGGCCAATGGGCTCGGCCACGTGCGGGCGGCCACGGGCGGACGGCCAGGGGGCTCGGCCAGGCGCGCGGCCACGGCCACGGCTACGGACGCGTACTCCGGTCACGGTTGTCGAGCTCCTCCTTGTTAGATGTGTATAGTCCCTTTTCTGTATATCCCCACAGATGTATATGTACTGGCCTTTGGCCCCTGTGAATGTCAGTTGCTCATTCCTAACATGGTATCAGATGCTTAGATTTCTCTCCCGCTCCCGCACGCTTGCAGCTCCGTGCCCCCGCCTCCTCCTCGTCCGGCAGCCACCGCCGTCGCCGCCTGCTTCGCTCGGCCGCCGCTGCCGCTGCTCGCCCTCGACCCGCCGCCGCGCCTACCCATCCGGCTGCTGCTGCCTCGCCCCCGCCTCCTCCTCGTCCGGCAGCCGTCGCCGTCGCCGCCTGCTCCGCCAGGCCGCCGCTGCTCGCCCTCGACCGGCCGCCGCGCCTGCCCATCCGGCTGCTGCTGCCCCCTCCTCGTCTGGCAGCAGCCGCTGCGGCCCGCCTTGACCGGCCGACGCCGCCCGCCTTGACCGGCCGCCGCCGCTGTCCTCGACCGGCCGCGCCGCCGCCCTCGACCGGCCGCCGCCGCCCCCGGCTGCTGCGTGGCCTCGCCCGCCTCGACCGACCGCCGCCGCCCCCGGCGCTGCCCTGCCTCGCCCGCTCGGCTGCTGCGTGCGGGCTGCCTCCCGCCAGCGCCCGATCCAGATCGGGTACTGTTACAGTTGATAAAAAAAAACAAAGAGTTCCTCATGTCCTCTTCGGGCTATGTTGCTGTTCCTCGGTGCTCGGTGATCTTCGATGGCACCAACTATGCAGAGTTTGCGGGCTTCATGCGTATCCACATGCGCGGTCTTCTCCTGTGGGGCGTTCTCTCTGGCGAGGTCCCCTGTCCGCCCTGCCCTGTTGCTCCAGTGGCTCCTACCCCGCCGGTGCCGCCTGTTCTCGCTGCTGATGCTTCTCAGGCTGATCGGGATGCAGCCAAGGCCCTCGATGATGCTGCGGTTGATGCTTATGATCAGCAGGTATCAGCCTATTCAGATGCTCTCTCTCTCTACCGAGATGATCTGTCTGCTTACACTCAGTGGTGCAATGATGATGCTCGAGCTGCTGCTGTTCTCACTGCGAGTGTCCTCCCTCAGTTTGCTTCGGAGTTCATGAGCCTCGGCACTGTTGCAGCGATGTGGTCTTACCTCTGTCAGCGCTATCAGCCCTTTGGTGATGCGCTCTACTTATCTGTGGTGCGTCAGGAGCACGCTCTTCAGCAGGGTGACTCTTCTGTTGATGAGTTCTACACACAGAGTTCTGCCATCTGGCGCTAGCTTGACTCTCTTCGGACAGTTGTTTGTGGAACTTGCCGTTGCTGCCAGACTATGAGGTCCGACTTGGAGTTTCAGCGTGTCCATGAGTTCTTATCTTGCCTCCGTTCCGAGTTTGAGCCTCGACGTGCTCACTTGCTTGCTCGTGGTCGTGTTCCTATCTCGGAGGTGCTTGCTGAGCTTCGTGCTGAGGAGACCCGCCTCCGTTCTGCTGGGTTGCTTGCGGTTGCCTCTGTGTTGGCTGCTCGAGCTCCTGTGTCGTCTGCTCGTCTCACTGCTCCATCGCTTCTGCCCACACCTTCAGGAGGGTGGGTCGCCCTCCTTATACTGAGAAGGGCCGGTCGCGCCGTGACACTTTCTATGGCTACTGCTCCAGGCAAGGTCACCCAGAGTCTGATTGCCGTCAGAAACAGCGAGACCAGAGGCGCTCTTCTTCTAGTGGGACTCATACGTCTCCCTCGACTCCGTCACTCACTGACCAGGACATTGTGCGGCTCAAGCGCCTCCTGGCTTCCTCCGGATCTTCATCGACGGGTTCCGCTGCCGCTGTGACTGCCTCCACCCCTCCATCACCGCCGGCACCTACACAGTCAGGTACATCTTCGTGGGTTCTGGATTCTGGAGCCTCCTTTCACATGTCTTCTGATTCTTCCGCTTTGTCCTCTCTTCGATCTCTTGATTTTCCTATCAATGTTTTCACTGCCGATGGCACCCCCCTTCCTGTTGCTAGTCGTGGCACTCTTTCTACTCCGTCTTTTTCTGTTCCTAGTGTTTCTCATGTTCCCCGTCTTACCATGAATCTTTTTTCCGCTGCCCAACTTACTGATTCTGGTTGTCGTGTAATTCTTGATTCCGACTCTTGCTCTGTTCAGGATCTTCGCACCAAGGCTCTGGTTGGTGCTGGCCCTCGGCGCCGTGAGTCAGAGGGCCTTTGGGAGGTTGACTGGCTTCGTGTCCCTTCCGCTGACACCACTTCTGCCAGTTCTCATGCTCTTGCTGCCTCCTCTTATGTGTCCTTCCAGCAGTGGCATCATCGCCTTGGTTACATCTGTGGCTCCCGCTTGACGTCGTTGGTGCGTCAGGGTGTCTTAGGGTCTGTCTCTGGAGATGTTTCTTTACATTGTGATGGTTGTAGACTTGGAAAACAGACCCAATTACCTTATCCTACTAGTGAGTCTGTATCTCATCGTTCTTTTGATTTAGTTCATTCCGATGTATGGGGTCCGGCTCCCTTTGATTCGAAAGGTGGTCATCGCTACTATGTTCTGTTTATTGATGATTTCTCTCGCTACACTTGGCTCTACTTTATGAAATCTCGTAGCGAGGTTCTCTCTATATACAAACGATTTGCTGCCATGGTTCACACCCAGTTTTCCACGTCTATTCGCACTTTTCGTGCTGACTCCGTTGGAGAGTATATCTCCCAGATGTTGCGTGGTTTTCTCGCGGAACAGGGTACTCTTGCCCAGTTCTCATGTCCTGGTGCCCATGCTCAGAGTGGTGTTGCGGAACGTAAGCATCGTCATCTGCTTGAGACGGCTCGTGCGATGATGATCGCCGCTTCCCTTCCACCCCACTTTTGGGCTGAGGCCGTTTCCGCTTCCACCTATCTCATCAACATTCAGCCATCGACTGCCTTGCAGGGTGGTATTCCTCTGGAGGGTCTCACTGGTCGTTCTCCTGACTACTCAGCTCTTTGTATGTTTGGATGTGTGTGCTATGTTCTTCTTGCCCCGCGAGAACGCACCAAACTGACTGCTCAGTCGGTAGAGTGCGTTTTTCTTGGCTACAGTGATGAGCACAAGGGCTATCGATGTTGGGATCCTGTTGGTCGTCGGTTGCGCATTTCGCGTGATGTGACTTTTGATGAGTCTCGTTCTTACTATCCCCGCCCTTCCTCCTCGAGTTTCTCTGTGGACGATATTTCTTTCCTTCTTCCTGATACATCCTCCTCTGTGCCTCATGTCTCTCCCCTTCCTCCGACCCGTCTCACTCTTCCTCACATGCCACCGACACCACAATCCCCTCCATCCTCCTCTCCACCATCCTCTCCGGTCCGTCGGCCTCTCTCTCCTTTTCCTCTCCACTACACTCGCCGCCCTCGTGTTGAGGATGATTCTCCTGACACGTCTTCCACTTCCGGTGTTCCTCCTTCCACGCCTCCACCGGTTCATAATCTCCGTGCTCGACCTCGACCCCCTCTTGATCGCTATTTTCCTGCCAAGTACGGCCTCTCTGTTGTTGCTGAGCCGACTTCCTATCGGGCTGCCCTGACTCAGCCTGAATGGCAGCTTGCGATGGCCCAGGAGATTGCTGCCCTTGAGCGTTCTGGCACGTGGGATCTGGTTTCCCTTCCTTCTGGTGTTCGTCCCATCACATGCAAGTGGGTCTATAAGATTAACACTCGCTCCGATGGTTCTCTTGAGCGCTACAAAGCTCGTCTTGTGGCTCATGGTTTTCAGCAGGAGCAGGGACGCGATTATGATGAGACATTCGCTCCTGTGGCCCACATGACCACTGTCCGCACTCTCCTTGCTGTCGCTTCTGTTCGTCATTGGTCTGTGTCTCAGCTTGACGTTCAGAACGCCTTTCTAAATGGTGAGTTGCGTGAGGAGGTTTATATGCAGCCACCCCCAGGGTACTCTGTTCCTGATGGTATGGTCTGCCGACTTCGCCGCTCTCTCTATGGTCTTAAACAGGCCCCTCGTGCCTGGTTCGAGCGGTTCGCCTCTGTCGTGACTGCCGCGGGCTTCTCGCCCAGTGATCATGATCCCGCTTTGTTTATTCACACATCTCCTCGTGGTCGGATTCTTCTCCTTCTATATGTTGATGACATGATCATCACTGGCGACGACTCTGACTACATTGCCTTTGTTAAGGCACGTCTTCGCGACCAGTTTCTGATGTCTGATCCTGAGCGGGCGGTCGCAGGTGCCAGTGCACATCAAGTGTTCGATAAAATGTCTATATGTCACTTAACAGTCGACACAAACGGTCAAACAACCGAATGCCCTGTCAGCCCTTACGAGTGGTCCCATCCTGTCATAATTATGTTTATTTTTTTGCTAATCAGTCATTAAGTCGATGTGGTAGTTTTTAGTCACAGATTAACAAAAAAGTGGTAGTTTTCGGGACAAAATCGTAAAGTGGTAGTTTATAGGCACGGTTCCACGAATTGTGGTAGTTTTTGGTTAAATACTCCAGGCTTCCAGAAGTTTAATTAGAATATACTTTCTACTGCTTCTTGAGCAATGCTGCCTAATATACTTGATTTGTTTTAACTGGACTTGATTACAGTAGGGATGTTTAGTCGAGTGTCCCTATGAGCTACGACCCGCATGATGCTAAAATTATCTTCTGGGGATAATACATCTGACATTCTGAACTCAGCTAAACAATGAAACATATCCAGTTTAGGCAAGTAAGACAACACTGTATCGATTTTCTCGGCCAGCAAATGAAAAAACTTATGGTTATTCAATGGTGTATAAAATTTCACCGTTGAAACAGTATACTAATTGATCTCAATTTCTTCTTATGCTACCTAGCAAGAATGTGAAGAGCTAGCCCAGAAGGTAAATGAGCTGACCGCAGCGAACGGCACGCTCAGATCAGAACTCGACCAGCTTAAGAAGGACTGCAAAACCATGGAAACAGAAAATAAACAGCTGATGGTGAATGCCACACCCCTCTCTAGCCATGACCTTGATGGCAAAGTTGTTTTCATAACTCAATCTTGATGCTGACGGTAACCAGTGGTTTTCTGATCAATGCAGGGTAAAATACTAAGTCACGATGATAAATTGCAGCAGTCAGAGGGCCCTAGCGTTGTAACCACCTTGAGCATCCAGGTTGAAGCATCCGATCCACATCATGGCGGAGATGGCAAAGCTTCATAAGAACGCTTAACAGCGACAGCGAGGGGTTGGATCGAGTGCCAACCATGGAGTAGAAGTCGAGAAGATTGGTGGAGTTCCCTATTATCTAACCCCGCCATCGCCCCATAGCATTTCACCCCCCTTTTGAAGCTCCATAATCGTACTTGGTTTTGGTCTTAGTCATGGCTGGTCAATGAGTTGTTTGTAAAACAAGGTGTAGATAAATGTATGATAGATTACTATATTTGTTGTTATATTTTGGTGTGCTACAAGAAGTGACATCCGGACTTCAGAAGAGTTGTTGCTGGTATATGGTGGTAGTGATACCTTGTTCAGTATCATCTAGGGAAGCTTTGCTTCGTTAGTGGTTTCGTACATGCTAAAACTGCAATAGATTAGACTGCAATTTTTTTCTTTCTGAAACGGGATTGGACTGCAAAACTGGTAAACCTTTCTTCGGTGCCTGGAGAGGGTCTCTCTCTCTCAGCGCGGGCTATAGGTGCCGCCCGGCTGGGACACGGATGTAGGGGCCGGAAAGGATCTGACGGTGCTCTTACCATTTCTATTTTCATATTTTCAATACAAATACAAATGCGAATATTATTATTGAATACAAATGTGGATTGGACCTTACTCGAATATGGATACATACCAGATTTTTGCTCAATTCGAGACGGATACGGATAATAGCAAGTTAAAAGAAATAGGTCAATAGATATGTTATACAAAATAATCAACTTGCGATATATAATAAGTCAATGATAGACATGCTTATAAATACATATTATTATAATGCATAATATTTTCTATGTTTAATCATACACACAAAAAAATGACAATTTATTAGGCTTTTATGTTTGATAATTGTCATATTGGGGTTAGAATTGCTTAATTAGCTCAAGGAGTTTTATTCGGATATGGATATATCTAGTTACATATCCATTTGGGTCAAAATCCTGTGCAGTTTTTGTATTTGTATTTGTAAAATAAAACCGGGTATATTTTTTGTCATTCATGTCGATGCGTGGCTACACATAATAAAACCAGGTATATAATTACTTTAAGCTTACCTTTTTTTCGGCAAAACTTTAAGCTTGGCTATATACTTATCTCTACCTAATAATAAAGCAGGGATAACTTCTGGTCGTCCGTCATAATATTTACCCCCAAAGTTGCGAATAATTACCCACCATGCCACCGGTAAGTGATAAAAAAAACGTTTCGTTTTTTCACATCGGCTATTGTGATTGGTTAAGGGGATGTGATCCTCTAAATTTACAGAACTGCAGGGGCGTCAGGATGGTTGGACTGATGCTCTTCTAGCCAGGCAGCCTGGGTTCGAATCCCACCCCGTCCATTTTCTCTCTCCGAATTTTTGATGTATAACTGCAGCGTCCAAATGTGTGCTTACTTGACGGGTTGCACTTGCTAGCCCAACTAATCTTTCTTACCTTTTTATTTTCATTTTTATGCGCAGATTCAAAATGCTTTTCAAAATATTCATATCTTTTAAACCGCAAATTCAAATCTAACATATTATATATGGAAATGCCACAGAAAAAAATATTAGATTCCAAATATGCTATTATCTTGCATATTAAATATGTTTAGAATTATGTTTTTGTTGCAACCTTAATTCATAGTTTAATACCTTCTTTATATGGGGTGTTTTGGAAATGTCTATTGTTTATGTTTCATACACATTTAAATGGAGTAAATATGATTATTTGTTTCTCTCATAAAAGCAATTATTGGCACTATATGAGACGTTGATTCCTATCGGATACTATATGTTGAAGGTTACAATATGTACATAATCATCATATCTATTTCACACAGTGCAAAATAATCATCCTACGGACGATGATGTACACGAAACTACTGATACAAGCTTTATATAAACCAGTGGCTTTCGATATTGTTTGAAATTATGTCCATAATTTATTTTTTAAGAATATCGATGTTGATATGCAACCTTAAACATATGGTACGTATGTCCTTACAGATTGATTGTTTCGGTGAGGTTGACTAATATGTTTGCAACCAAATTAAGACTCGACTTAGATTAAAGTTGCAAACACATATATCAATAAAACAAAAATAATGCTCTTATGCACATGTTATCATTGAATACTAAAATATACTTGTTAATTTCATGGTAATAAAATATTTGTTGGGCATCACTGAGGAAAAACGGCAACAAAGGCGTAAACATATACAGCAAGGCGACAACTAGATAGATATTTCTGTTGTATGATGGATTGTAAACACCTTGAATATACTTCAAAAAACATCCTACCTTTATGTTTTTGCACATCATCACTTATCATGTTGCTTGTTGTATAGCATAATAAAAAAAATTCAAGAGATTTGCTAATGTCGTCAAGTATGTTTGAGGAGTGATTTTTTTTTCTCCCGTTGCAACGCACGGGCATGTTTGCTAGTATCACTAAACTCCCTAGAATTGAAGGGACGTGGATTTTGGCTCTGGGGAGCATATGCTCCCTAATGAACAGTAAAATCAAAATAAATAGTAAATAAATTTTAAAAATTCTGAATTTTTTTAGATGTTTATATTAGTGTGGCAAGTGTGCTTGCCAATTTTCATATCATATGGGACATCGATGTTTCGTCGGTGAAAAAATAAAATTAGGTGTAATATTTGGAGGTAACATTTGGCGTTCAACTTGTTTTTTTTGTACAGGTCAAAATGCTTATGTTTTTCACCTGTAAATTTGCATGTACCATTTGAATGTGACAATGAACACATAATTTTTTTTCCATTTTTTTTTTACATTTGTAAAGTTCATTTTCAACACGCAGGAGCATATGCTCCCTAGAGCCAAATTGAATATCCGGAATTGAAGGTCTCTCATTCAATTAAGGTCATCAATTTGGAATTGGGTCATCGATTTTGACCGGGTCAACAATTTCTCACTCAATTATTTTGATCCTCTATAACACTAAGCTCCATATTTCGTTCACCCTGGTTTTGTGGTGGGTTCTCTCGATGAATGGGTGACAATCGTCCATAACACGTTTAGCACCAGCATAACACACGTGTCCAACAATGTAAGTAATTTTCTTATGTTTTTGTACTAATTAAAAGACGTCCTCCAATCACACGGTCAACAAAATCCAGCCAAACACACCACCATAAAAAAGAAAAATGATGCAATGACGAACGATTCGCTACGGATTGGTCATACCAAACATTGTCCCATCAATCACTTCCCCGATTTGCACTGCTGGCCTATCTTTTTCCTAATCTGTGACCATAAATTGACACATCCATCTGTAAAATATAATTCCGTAAAGTTTGTCCGTAGGAGTAGCATATCTCGTATGAAGGAAATCACAAGGACGAATCTAAACTACCACTAACAGATTACACAAGAAGGATCCTTGCATATCTCAAAGAAAAAAAAATCCTTGCATTTTATTTGGGGGGACACGAGAAGGATCCTGGCAATACCCTGGCAGAAAGCTGCCACGGCTCCTCAGGCCCACACGCCAATCTCTCTCTCGTCCTTCCTTCAGGCCCATATGATCAAGCGCGAGCCCGCTGAAGCGAACCTCCCAGACCGCGCGCCTCCGGAGACGCCCGGTGCTGCTGCGTGCTTCGGTTTTTAGTACCACCTCGCCCAGCCGAGGGGAATCGAGCGGGAGCGCTGGGTACAAGAGGAGGGCGAGGTGCCACGTTCTCCTCACTTACCTTTTTTTTTTTTTGAGAAAAACTTAGCTGGACGGGTCGACGGGCGATCAAGAAGGCCCGTGGCCTGGGTCAATGGCCCACATTGCACCTGGTGGGTGCGTTGGCCCATCATCTCCCCAAGTGGGAGAATGCACGTCGTAATTTGTGCTAGAGGGGTACGCGTTCGCGCGGCCCCTGCCAATCCTTCGAAATTAAATATTGCTCATCATCTCCTAGGTGGGAGAATGAACGTCACAATTTGTGTTAGAAGGAGTACGTGTTTGCGCGGCCCCTGCCAATCCTTCGGAATTAAATATTGCTCCCTGGCCTGGCTTGCCAAGAATTCCGGTTTTGCAATCCAGTCCCTTGTTAGGTTCATCTGGTGCTTATGAACGAGTTGGAGGCCAAGCGTTCTATCATCTGAACAGAGAAATAAAAAATCAGTAATGGAGGGTTCTGAAATCTGAACTTCTGATCCAGGTTTCTCTGAGCAACATGAACGACCTAATAACATGCCAAGTAAATTATACTGGAGTAGGTAGCTGTGTTCTTCACCTTCCTATAACAACTAAGTAATTACTCCCTCCGTTCCTAAATATAAGTCTTTTTAGACATTCCAACAGAGACTACATACGAAGCAAAATGAGTGAACCTACATTCTAAAATATGTCTACATATATCCGTATGTAGTCCAATAGTAGAATCTCTATAAAGACTTATATTTAGGAACGAAGGGAGTATTATTTTTTGCGAGAAATTCACTGCTGCACGCGCAAAAACATGTACAGGTAGGACTGAATAAAGTCACCGCAGTCTTGAGCTTACTACAACCTGTCAGTTCAAGCAAAACAGAGACAAGCACCCCGAATCTAAGCCTTTAACCTGAAACTAAGTTGTGCAGTTGTGCTGAACTGAACCAAACCATGCGCCCGTCACGTAGGAGAATCCCTTGCTCACACATTGATAAAATCCATAAGGCCCCACACCATGCCATGCCTCTTGAGGCGAAGCTACACTTAGGGCTCCTTTGATTCAAAGGAATTTTATAGAATTTTCGAAGGATTGAAATCCTTAGGATTTTTTCCTATGTTGGTCCTTTGATTCATAGGATTGAATCCCATAGGAATTTTTCCTATGGAATCTTTTGTACTACATTTCATAGGAAATCTAACATCCACTCCAACTTTTTTTTACAATTTCTTTGTTTTTCCTGTGCCATCAAACACTCATTGCTAATCCTATAGGATTCAAGTGGACATGCCACTCCAACCCTATATTTTTCCTATTCCTACATTTTTGAAATCCTACGAATCAAAGATGCCCTTAGAACTTTGTCAGTTCGAGGCTTCCAGCAAAATAAGAACCAGTACCTGCAATAACTTCAGAGCTCCTGTCGACTGTCGTGAACATCTACCGCACATACTGCAAAAAGGCCACTGTTCTGTTATGTTCTCTGCTGAAAGAGCAATTTTTCGGAACACACTGGTAGAGCTGGCTTATTGAATGAGAAACAACATTTTCATGGCATGCATGAGCTATCTGCCCCACATTGTGTAGCTAGGTGAACATGGGATATGTTTCAGTTCCCTGACCAGAGTAAATCGATGCCCAAGCTTAGCTGATTACCCATTCCAACTGCCACAGGACTAAATCGACAGTTTTGGTGTTCCTTTTGCACGCTTCTGTTCTACTCCATTATTCATTAAGACAAACCGACAAAGCACATGCAGAAGCATCTACACTGAAATTCAGTCAATGCAGCCTAGAAGCTTAAAACTTGTCACTCATGGAGCAGCTTTGAACAAGTGGCGTGGGCTACTGCACCAAAGCGTTCTGCGTTAGTACAAAGCAAGTTAATGATTTACTTTTTTTTTGTGAACAAGATATGCAAAGCGGGCAAAAATTATAATGATAAATAACACTTATGCCAGCCTCTAATTCCTCTGTTGCTCTAGCACCTACAGTTTATGTTTGCAACAAACTGTTCAGAAGGAATTGGCTAAACGACCATGAAACAGTTAGTAGCCCATAGAAATAGAGTAGAAAGTCGTGCATAAACATGCGCACTTTGTGGTTTGGAGAAGTCTAGTAGTCTTTCTATACAGTGAACCATGATACAAAACGGCACCATACACTCCTTAACAATAGGTATTTCTTCCTTCCACAAGAGTCTATTGATTCTATTCCGATAGCGCGATCCTAATAGAAGATAACGATGAGGAAAATGCCCAAAGTAAATAATTTGGCCACGCCATAGGAAGAATATTTTTGAAAGAGAGGGTTGTGGTCAACTCGATGTTAACTTGCTTCCATTAATTGAACTTGGCTATCGTGGTGTTTATTGTCCTTTATCCATGCTTGTTTTCACACTGCTATGTCAAAGTGATGCTTATGTATCTTAAGAGCATCTACAGCCGGACTTGGCACATCCGGCCCCCCTATACGCTCGCAGGCGCGTCCGCGGACAATGCCCGTCGGACCCTCATATGTTGCGCCGCACATCTACGTACCTCAAATGCCAGTCCTCAAATCCGTGCAATCCATGCACGACGATCATCCGATAAAAATTGTCCAAATTCAACAGTTCGAAACGAAGCAAATCAAATCATAGTTCAGCAAACCGAACATGTCAAAATGAAATCAATGTCCGAGCGAGAAGGGGTGCTTGTCGGATCACTGGCCAGACGCGGCCATCCATGTCGCCTGCTCATCCCGCTCCGCCTGCATCCGGGCTGTGTGCTCTGCCTGCATCCTGGCTGCATGATCCGCTGCCGCTGCCGCCCTTGCCGCCTCCTACGTCCTATGGTCGTTGATCCCCTTCTTCTTTTCCGCAAGCCACTTCTTTGCATGCTCATCCGTATGGGTGTCGTCCGCCAACATGATCTTGGCATCCTCCGCGTCCTGTGCGAGTTGCAACCTTTCATTTTTGAGCTCAATCTCTCCAAATGTCTTGGCATTCTCAAGTTCCCACTTGATCGCCGCCTCTTGCTTCTCCAACTCGATCTTCTCCCTCTCAATTTTTAACTTCTTCTCCGCCCTCGCCCGGTCCCAATCCATCCTCTCCTTTTGCGCATCCAACATGAGCTTATACCTCTCATCCTTCTTGTTCCCCCTCACTAAAAAAATGTCCGTACATGTGAACGGCATTTTTGTAGTGCGGCGGCACGAACAATCCGTGCCTTCTCCCACTTGTTTCCCATGACTTGCCGGTTATCCTTTGGCACGATGGCTCTTCCATTCGTGACGACAACATCGTCCTCTTCATCGTCCAACCGAATGGATTGGTGGGAGCTTGAGCATCATTCTTCTTTTTGCCGGTCTTGAGACCGGCCACAACTTGTGTCCACTTTGGCTTGCCATTCAATATGATCCAACAATGGTTAAAAGCAAACGACTTCTTCTCCACCTCGCGATACAAAGTGGCCGCCACCGCCGTCTAGCAAACAACATACATATGAGCACAGGAATGCAAACACAAAAAACATATTCAAATGACAACAAGATGAGGCAATTGAGCTTACGTGAGTTGCCACTCCCATCCCACTTTCTGGGCGTTTGGTCACTTGTGCATAGTAGTCGACGTACTTTGTTCACTTCCCCTTGAACGATCCACCATCGATGTTGGAGAAGTTCTGTATTGCGGGTGGTCACGATAGGATGCGGCTCCACATACTCCTTTTGTTCGTGATACTCCTTCCAAATCTTCTCCCAATACCTGTTCCCCTTTTGCTCGAGGCCTCATATTGGATCCATTGTTGTGGCCAACCAAGCTTTAACCAACAAGATGTCCTCAAATCTTGAGAAAGCCGGACCTCTTGTCTTCGTCGTCTCACCCTTCTTCTTTTTCTTGCTCGGATTGGGATCGGATGTTGTCCCAACTTCAAATGCGGCGATGGCCTCCATTTCATACTCCATTTCGGTCGGACCTTCATTGTCATTGATCATGCTTGACATGTACGCCTCCTAGATGATCATGATTTGCAAGCATTCATCATGTGTAAACTAGTGGTCTATGGAAAACATTGAACCTTTGATCGGACATGAGCAAACAAAATGTACCCGCTCTAGTTCGGCCAATCCGTCAAACATGTCAAGTGCAGCCTGGGCGTCCCCGGTGCCCGTGCTCATCTGCTCTCGGATGAGCTGCGACGAGTCACATTCGTCGACCGCCAGCATATGTGTGGGCGAAAAGCTATCCGGAATGGCCCAGCTGGCCGTCAAATCCTCCTTTGTCCTAAGGGTGCCGGACGGTGTAAACCGCGTCGGCGTCACCGCTCGGATGGACGGGGTGTGGGGCATCGGGCGTGGCGGGGGAGACAACTCCTCGAGCATGTATGCGCCTCCCTGCGCTGCTGCCGCCTCCCTCTCTCGCTTCCGGCGATGCCGCAACTTCTGGGCGACATTCTCCGCCTTGTAAGACGGAGCGGAGGAAGGGATGCCGACGGACGAGGCGGACTGCGTCTCCGTCGTGGTGGTCGGGGACGGGCTGGAAGACATCTATGGTGGTGGATCGGGACCGGTGGTAAGGATGGGGAGCAAGGGTGGTGGACGGCGAGGGCTCGGCCGCGGGAAAGGTTGGAGGTCGGTGGGAGGAGGAGAAAGAGTTTGGAGGATTTGGTGCAATTTGCGATGGGGTCGGTTTGTCAGGTCTGACGTGACGGGCGTACCCGGGCACCCTCATATCCGCCTCATATTTGGGCTGGATATGAGGGGTGCCGGTCAGTCCGGGCATTTGAAGCCCGTTTAAGAAGCCCGTTTGGGTCGAAATTTCGTGACTGGGCGGCCTGCCCGGACATTTGAGACGGGGATGAGGGGTCGAGTTGTAGATGCCGTAATATATCTCATGTTTGTAAGATCAGGTAGATTATTTGATACTTTTGTTGCATTAACTATTGTTCGGCTCCCATAGTAACGCACGGGAAATTACCTAGTGGAGATAAAAAAAATGTGTTCTTCATCCTCAACTAATTTTTGGTGTGAAGTTCACCCTCAGCTTCGAGAGATTTTTGAACATGTCACCGAGGGGGAGAAATCCCCACCTGAATATAATCTCTATTCAAAGAAAATGATCCAGTTTATGTGGGGAACCAGGTCAAAAACCGTGATCCAGTTTATGAGGAAGACCGGATCGAAAACCTTGATCCGGTTTATAAGGAAAACCGGACCCAAAAACCATACAACCCGAGGGGCAAAGAAACAGAAAAGACATAAAAAGCTCATACATAGTTACACACAACGCAAAGGCCAACAACCTAGAGAAATAGGTGATTGGGTGGAGCAGCATAGGTTATGCCGAACTATCTACAAGGCACTAGCAAGACAACAAGATGGCAACCTCAGAGGTCGCCGCGAAAGCACACCAGCAGCAACAACATCAAAACCACATGCATAGAATGACGCAGGGTTCCACCACCAGGGGCTGCACCATTGCCAACACAGTCATCGCACACCCAACATTAGGGTGGTTGCCCGTGGTGAGGTGAGGATGACGGAGGGAGACGCCGGCTCAATGAGCTTCACAGAGAGAAAGCCAATTCACCACCGGAAGGTTGGTGGGAAGTAACGTAGGAGTGACAAGCACACGGAGAGGCCTCAGAAGAAATTGTCTCAACCAAGGGCGGGTGAGTGTAAATGGAGGACACACACAACCACCAGGTAGCAAGAACAAAGGATCCAAGCAATAGGCCAGACATAGATTTGCAGGGAGCTCACATGGCTAGAAAGAGGAGATTACCGGGTTGCCGAGAATGAGAACATCAACAGAGGAAAGCAGGAGTTGAGTCGGGCATGGAAATTCCGAGTCAGCAAGCAGATTGTCGAGGAGTAGAGGCAGGACAACGCCACCAAGGTGGACGCGGCGCCCGCAGACATCGCCGTTGTCCGCCGGCGACCGCCAGCAAAGATTTCTCCGGCCTCCACACCAACCAAACGACTCAACCCCACCGAGCAGCACACAGAGAAGCAGCGGCAGAGAATGGATCAGGAGTAGAGCGTTTGGCAAATTTGGATCCGAGGGAGGATGCCGTTGCTAGACACGAGCCATCCAGTTGTGTGTAGCAGGAAGTCGTGAGAGGGTGGTGGTGGTCGACCTGGGCAACAGGAAGTCAGCTTCGAGAGATGATACTAAAATGTCAGAGGTTGATGATATTTTTTTTGCGGGGTCAGAGGTTGATGATATTGAAATCATATTTGTTAAGAAATGCATATTCACAATTGTGACGCATAGGGTCAGTACAACTTTACTTCGGAATAGTACTTGTGACTTACATAATCGACTCTTATACGTATTGATTATTTAGTGTTATTTGATTTTGAACTCCTTAGAACGTGACAGTAAACGGTAGTCCATTCCCAATGTTTCTACAGTGTAGAATCTATACCATTTTATCTAATGCAGCTTTAGAAATTCCATGTCGCCTAGCAACTCATCGTCCTCGTTGTTTTTGTCCAACAACTGATATGTCTTCAGTGGGTGCAACCTTCTTGCAGAGACGTAACTCAGCTGCCGAGATCTTGTCGTTGCCATGGTAGAAAAAGGGCATGCATGGATCTGTGTGTGGCTACCTGCGTGTTATAATAGATCAACTTTTAGCCTACTATGTTAGGGATTATAATAACGTGTGTTGCTAAGGAGAGGCTTCCTTGTGCCAGATAATTGTGTCCGATACTTTTCACCTTGACGGTGTGATGAAAATGGTTCTTGAGACCCACTGAAGTGCGCAACCAGCGTTATAATGAAATCACTAACCTGCACTGCTTTTTGGGTGGGTCCACGTGCCTGTGTGGGTGGGGGGGGGGGGGGGGAGGAGGGCTGCAATAACATGTAACTACAGTGGATACTTTGTGCTTACCAAGTCACTTTGCATCAATTGTTTCGCATGCTACACACAATTTCCAAGTCATACATACATGATCCATGTGCAGTCATCCACAACCATTAACAAGGTGAGCCTGTATAAGGTTATATCACTAGTAGAAAACAGACCTTTTGTCCACATCATTAGTCCCGGTCTGGTTTTAAACCGGCACTAATGTGACCATTAGTCGCGGTTCGTGACGGGCATCATTAGTGCCGGTTCGTTCCGGACCTTTAGTCCCGGTTCGTGGCACGAACCGGGACTAAAGGGGTGGTGGCAGGCTGGTGTCAGTCTAGGGCCCCACGATAACCTTTAGTCCCGGTTCGTGCCACGAACCGGGACTATAGGCTCACCTTTAGTCCCGGTTCGTGTCACGAACTGGGACTAAAGATGCCCCTATATAAACCCTAGCCCGAGCTCTCTCTTCTTCCCCTTTCCTCTTCTCTCTGTTCTTCCCCTCTTCCTCGAGCTCATCCTCCATTTTTGCCAAAATTTATCAAGATTTGGAGGCACCCCATCCATCCAAGTGTTCACAAAGGTTAGCAACTTTGTCCTTTCATCTCTCATTGCTAGATTAGCTCTTGCAATGCTCTATAAGTATAGTGATTTGTGGGTTTTAGTTTGGGAGTATTTATATGTGGTAGTTCATTTGATTTATATGCAATTTGAGCTCAAATTAACTTCTTACTTTGCATGTGTAGGTGTGGTTTACTTAGTGCCTTCCCGTCCCCGTCCTAACCACCGTCGATCGCCTGCACCGTCCCGTCGCCGGCACCACCTTGGTGAGCCTCTTGTTCTTATCATTTTTTTATAAAAAAAAATCATGTTTGTAAGATTTAGTTAGTTACTTGTATAGTTTTCTTACCTATATGGTTGTTTGTTATACATAGTGGCATGGTTTTCATATCCGTCCCTGTCGTCCCTCGTCCGGTTTATGATTCGGATGTGGTATATACTCTCTTTTATAACTATTTGTTGCATTTCGTGTTTATGACAATTATGCCCATCAAGTTGACATAGATATTTTTATCTAGGAGGTATGTGAACCGGAAATTCCAACCGACATAGATATTCTTGTCAAGAAGTTAAATTTAGTTGAAAAAGAAAACGAGTATTTGAAAGAAAAATTGAAAAGAGTTGAAGAAGAGAAGATGAAACTGGAGTTGTATGTTGCCGATGTCGTCAATGATCACAAGATCAAGATGGATGCAATGCGCTTGAAGATTAGAAAATTTAAAAAATATGCCATTGATAGCGAGGCTTGGTATCACTATGCTGTTGGATCAATTGTTACCTTAGTTGCGATCTTGATCGCATTTGTTGTTGCATTTAAATGCTTTAGCTAGAGAGTTTGTATGTTATTTTATGAGAACAAGTGTATATGAACTTTATGTATGAACTTGTATTAATTTGGTCTTTTCGGTGTTGTGTAATGAAGATGAGCCGGCAATGGATGTACGATGACCGATGCTCTCCCCAGTTCATTAATGGCGTGAATACTTTTCTGGTTGCGGCTGAGGCAAACAAGCGGGCGGATGGTTTTATGTATTGTCCATGTGCTGGCTGTAAGAATGATCGAAATTACTCTAACTCAAGAACCATTCACGTCCACCTGTTTGAGTCCGGTTTCATGTCCGGCTATAACTGTTGGACCAAGCACGGAGAAAGAGGGGTCCTAATGGAAGAGAATGAAGAAGAAGAGGATGACGACAGCTATCCTGGCCATGGGTTCCATGAATACGATGGTACAACAATGGGAGAAGAAGCTGAGCCGGCAATGCGGGAAGGAGCTGAAGAAGAGGCATCAGATGAGCCCGCTGATGATCTTGGTCGGGCCATTGCCGATGCAAAGAGAAACTGCGCAAGTGAAAAGGAGAAGCTGAAGTTGCAGCGCATGTTAGAGGATCACAAGAAATTGTTGTACCCAAATTGCGAAGATGACAAGAAAAAGCTGGGTACCACACTGGAATTGCTGCAATGGAAGGCAGAGAATGGTGTACCGGACAAGGCATTTGAAAAGTTGCTGAAAATAATGAAGAATAAGCTACCAAAGGACAACGAATTGCCCGACAGTACGTACGAAGCAAAGAAGGCCGTCTGCCCTCTAGGATTAGAGGTGCAGAAGATACATGCATGCCCTAATGACTGCATCCTCTACCGCGGTGAGTACGAGGATTTGAATGCATGCCCGGTATGCTGTGCATTCCGCTATAAGATCGGCCACGATGACCCTGGTGATGTTGAGGGCGAGCGCCCCAGGAAGAAGATTCCTGCCAAGGTGATGTGGTATGCTCCTATAATACCATGGTTGAAACGTTTTTTCCAAAACAAAGAGCATGCCAAGTTGATGCGATGGCACAACGAAGACCGTAAGAAAGACGGGAAGTTGAGAGTACCCGCTGACGGATCGCAATGGAGAAAAATCGAGAGAAAGTGGAAGGACTTTGCAAAGGACGCAAGGAACGTATGGTTTGGTTTAAGTGCAGATGGCATTAATCCTTTTGGGGAGCAGAACAGCAATCATAGCACATGGCATGTGACTCTATGTATCTATAACCTTCCTCCTTGGTTGTGCATGAAGCGGAAGTTCATTATGATGCCAGTGCTCATCCAAGGCCCCAAGCAACCCGGCAACGACATTGATGTGTACCTAAGGCCATTAGTTGAAGAACTTTTACAGCTATGGAATGGAAAAGGTGTACGTGCGTGGGATGCGAAAGAACAGGAGGAATTTGACCTACATGCGTTGCTGTTTGTAACCATCAATGATTGGCCTGCTCTCAGTAACCTTTCAGGACAGACAAACAAGGGATACCACGCATGCACGCACTGTTTAGATGATACCGACAGTATATATTTGGATAAATGTAAGAAGAATGTGTACCTGGGGCATCGTCGATTTCTTCAGAGCAGGCATCCCGTAAGAAAGAAAGGCAAGCATTTCAAAGGTGAGGCAGATCACCGGAAGAAGCCTCGCCACCGTACTGGTGATGATATACTTGATGTGGTCAAGGATTTAAAAGTAATCTTTGGAAAGGGTCCTGGCGCACAATCTGTTCCGAATGATGCTGACAATCGCGCACCCATGTGGAAGAAGAAATCTATATTTTGGGACCTACCCTATTGGAAAGACCTCGAGGTCCGCTCTGCAATCGACGTGATGCACGTGACGAAGAATCTTTGCGTGAACCTGCTAGGCTTCTTGGGCGTGTATGGGAAGACAGAAGACACACCGGAGGCACGGGAGGACCAACAACGTATGCACAGAGAAGACGACATGGATCCAAAGCAGTTTCAGGGTCATGCCAACTACGCTCTTACCAAAGAAGAGAAGGAAATCTTCTTCGAATGCCTGCTCAGTATGAAGGTCCCGTCTGGCTTCTCGTCGAATATAAAGGGAATAATAAATATGGCAGAGAAAAAGTTCCAGAACCTAAAGTCTCATGACTGCCACGTGATTATGACGCAACTGCTTCCGGTTGCATTGAGGGGGCTTCTACCGGAAAACGTTCGATTAGCCATTGTGAAGCTATGTGCATTCCTGAATGCAATCTCTCAGAAGGTAATCGATCCAGAAATCCTACCAAGGTTAGAGAATGATTTGGTGCAATGTCTTGTCAGTTTCGAGTTGGTGTTCCCACCATCCTTCTTCAATATCATGACGCACGTCCTAGTTCACCTAGTCGAGGAGATTGCCATTCTGGGTCCTGTATTTCTACACAATATGTTCCCCTTTGAGAGGTTCATGGGAGTCTTAAAGAAATATGTTCATAATCGTGCTAGGCCAGAAGGAAGCATCTCCAAGGGCCATGAAACAGAGGAGGTCATTGAGTTTTGTGTTGACTTTATTCCTGACATTAAGCCGATTGGTGTTCCTGAATCGCGGCATGAGGGCAGACTGGGTGGAAAAGGCACGCTAGGAAAGAATTCACTAATATGCCGGGACGGGCATTCTTTGGCGCAAGCACACTACACAGTTCTACAAAGTTCCACCTTGGTGGCTCCGTATATCGAGCAACACAAGAATATTCTACGCTCCAAACACCCGGAGCAGTCTGACGACTGGATTACACATGAACAAACGGTGACTTTCGCCGGTTGGTTGCAGACACGTCTCATGCATGACGACACTGTTGAAGATGACCTGTACTTGCTGTCCAAGTTACCATCTTCGACTATATTGACTTTCAAAGGGTACGAGATAAATGGGAATACATTTTACATGATCGCCCAAGATAAAAAGAGCACCAACCAAAACAGTGGTGTCCGCTTTGATGCAGCAAACATCAATGGGCCAAAGGACACATATTATGGTTACATAGAGGAGATATGGGAACTTGACTATGGACTTGGTTTGAAGGTCCCTTTGTTTCTGTGCAAATGGGTCAATCTGACAGGAGGCGGGGTAAAGGAAGACCCGCAGTACGGAATGACAACAGTAGATCTCAACAATCTTGGGTACGCAGACGAACCATTCGTCCTAGCCAATGATGTGGCACAGATTTTCTATGTGAAGGACATGTCTACCAAGACGAGAAAAAGAAAAGATAAGGAAGCGAATACATCATACGATGAGCCAAAGCGCCACATAGTTCTTTCAGGGAAAAGAAACATCGTGGGAGTGGAGGACAAGACAGATATGTCAGAAGATTATGAAAAGTTTCATGAAATTGCTCCCTTCACAGTGAATGTTGACCCGAGCATCAAGTTAAACGATGAAGATTGTCCATGGTTACGATGCAAAGGGACACACGCGAAGAAAAAGTTTTATACCCAAAGATCCCACTCTGGGATGTGACCAGCTTCTCTAGTTAGTTTCCGGACTTATATATCTAGAAAGTCCCACTTCGGACAAACCGAAGGGAATCTTTGTAATAGTAGTGTACTTATGTGTTTTGTGCGTTCAGTATGCACCATTTGAAGGCAGGCCATCAATTTTCAACCCTTTCTGACTTCATTTGCTATTTTTCATGCATTTACTGATTTTTTTGAACTAAATGACCCTGAAATTGATAAGCACTACAAATGAACTCTGAAAAGGTTGAAAGTTGGCATGGTATCATCATTTCACCCACATAGCATGTGCTAAAAAGTTGAGAGGGTTACGGCAAAAACTGGACGCATTTCTTTTACAAAATGGGCAATCTCTTTCGAAGTATCAGGGTTTCAGACGAAAACTCATGTGTTACAAAGGCATTTCATTTTTTTAAACTTATTTCAACTCCAGACTTTTTGTTCATTCAGTATGCACCATTCGAAGGCAAGCCATCAATTTTCAACCATTTCTGACTTCATTTGCTATTTTTCATGCATTTACTGATTTTTTGAGCTAAATGACCCTGAAATTGATAAGCACTACAAATGAACTCTGAAAAGGTTGAAAGTTGGCATGGTATCATCATTTCACCCACATAGCATGTGCTAAAAAGTTGAGAGGGTTACGGCAAAAACTGGACGCACTTCGTGTACAAAATGGGCAATCTCTTTCGAAGTATCAGGGTTTCAGACGAAAACTCATGTGTTACAAAGGCATTTCATTTTTTTAAATAACCTAAGAATTAACAAATTGAATATAATGATAAAACACACTAATATTAAACAGCAGAAAAAAGAATCTCAGAAAAATCTATTTTTGAAGTAAAGTTATTCACAAACTAGTGATATCGATAATGCACTGCTAGCTAGCTACCCTGTGGATGATATCAAAGACAGGGCTAACTGTGAGCTACACATGAAAGTGAAGAACTTATCCATGAAGGTGGCGGACGGCTATGCTTTAGCAAATCCCCCTGAAGCAACCTTCCATTGCAATCCCATTCCAGCAGGCTATGCTCGTGTCGGGGTTGATGAAGTGATGTCAGGATATAACGAGCTACAACTTGACATTCTTGGAGGTGACGAGGAGAGAACACTGGGAGAGGCCATACATCGTATCATTCTATGGAAAAAGGATTGCATCGTCTTCCCAAGGCCACCGACTCCTCCTCTAAGTCCGCCGCCGCGTCAGTCGACTCCTCCTCCTCCAAGTCCGGCACCGCGTCAGCCGACTCCTCCTCCAAGTCCGGCACGGCGTCAGCCAACTCCTCCTCCTCCAAGTCCGCCGGCACCGCATCAGCCGACTCCTCCTCCAAGTCCGGCACAGCGTCAGCCTAAGCAATAGCGGAAGAGAGAGGCCGCAGCTACGACGGCTAGCGGTACAACAGGCAAGAAATTCAAATATGATCCAGATCTCAAGCCTCTTCCGAAGTTGTCTTACCACCTGACTCAGGAGGAACTCGACGACGCATGTGATGCCCAGTTGAAGGCCCATTTTGCACCGAAACCGCCCGCGCCGCCAAAGGAGAAAGTACCTGAGCATGTCTCACAACACTTTATTGATATGGCTCGACCGGCTGACAATCAGAAGGACTCCGACTATGTGCGGTCTATCAAGAAGTTATATTTAGTAGGGCAAAAGGAGTCGAGCTCGAGCTCGAGCCAAGCAGTTGGCAAAAAAGCGGGAAAACTGTTCCCCAGCTGGGAGAACAGGCAGTGCAATCGATCCCCCCACTCATTGTACAAACAACTGTGAGTACCGCCGATCGGCCGGTAATAACCGACGATCTTAGAAGGCAGGCTAAAGAGGCCGGTGTCACTGTCGAACAACTCCTAGGCCTTGAGGAAATCCTCGGGATTACAGAGGAGGAAGTAAAATGGCAATATGTCCACGGAAAACCTCTGGTCAAGCCTGACGAAGTCAAGCTTCTACCAACGAGAATGTACGATTTGCATACGTGGTACATGCAACAAACAACAAATACCAATGAAGAGTCCCTCATGGTGAAAGTCAAGAAAAGGCATTACTTCCATAAAAAAGATGTGTGGGTTCATTATTCATAGTTGTTACAGTTATTCAATCAAGACGCACTCGACAAATCTATCGTCAGTTGCTATTGTCTGTAAGTGATTTCTTTCTGTAATTTAAGTCTCTAGCTAGCTAGCTGTGCTCTCGTTCATTACCTGTAATTATCCTCACTATATTCTTTTCTGTGGTATTATGCAGAATGAAGATGTATGAAATGAAAAAAGCTGGACGCTATGGCATTGGGTTCATTGACCCAAATACTGTTAATCAGGCGATATGGGAAGATCAATATTCGAGAAAAGACACAGAGAAATCCCTGCTAGAGTTTTTGAAGCAACTAAACACCCAACCAGAAATACTACTTCCTTACAACTTCGGGTGAGTGTTACTATATCTTGTACTACAAATTCTATTTTTTGCTTAATTACTAGATGTTAATAAGTGTAGTTGATGAGTTATGCACGTGCCCGCTTATTTATACAAAACGTGTGCGCATGCAGTTACCACTGGATCTTGTTAATCATTGAAGTTGACAAGGTAAAAGTTGAAGTACTGGACTCACTATATAAGAATCCATCCGAATACGCAACCGTGAGGGGGATGGTCGACAGGTAATTTCAATCATTATCGCACTATGTCGGCCTCTTTACTTTATTTCCTGATATCAACTAGTTAATAACTCCTTTATTCATTTTCTTTGCCGGCGGGCAGGGCTTGGGCCAAGTTCGTCAAACAGGTCCGAGGCGACTGGGAACAAAAGCTGACATGGGTGCGACCCAAGGTAATTAAGTAGTACTAGCTAGCTACGTACGTGCATCTCTTTAATTCTAGTTTCAATACCATTATCATGCTTGATTAATTATTACCTGATTGAATTTTTATTCTCGTAAAGTGCATGAAGCAGGAGCAGGGGAATGCTTTATGCACATACTACGTTTGCGAGAACATTCGCATGATCACGTCTGAAAGGAGCAGAAACGAAAGAAATCTTTGGGTACGACGTTTGCCAGAACACTATCCATATTTTTTTTATCATGATCTAGCTAATATATATACACACAGCTAATATATTCATCTTGATCTCCTGATTATAGCTGAACGAGATGCGGGGCCAGCTCCTACCAACGGCTCGCGTACGAGCAATTCAAGAGGAAATAGCTGAATTTCTGGTCGACCAGGTCATAGATCCCAAAGGAGAATACCATTACATGATCAAGAAGGCCCGTGGCCTGGGTCAATGGCCCACATTGCACCTGGTGGGTGCGTTGGCCCATCATCTCCCCAAGTGGGAGAATGAACGTCATAATTTGTGCTCCTTTGAAATTAAATCTTGGTCCCTGGCCTTGCTTGCTATGGACTCTGTTTTTGCTATCCAGTCCTCGGTCATTTTTTGCTCCGTGGCCTGGCTTGCATATGTAGTCTTATTTTGCAATCCAGTCCTCTGTCTGGTTCATCTGTAGCACATCGAGAAGGAGACAACAGCTATTTCACCATGCATATTCAGTCCCTGGTCTGGTTCATCTCTTGCTTATGAACAAGTGGGAGGCAAGGTCTGCTTCTGAACTTCTGAAAGTTTCTCTGAGCAACATGAACAACGACCAACATATTAACATATGCATAATCTGGTGTTCTTCACCTTCCTGTTACAACTAAGTAAAATTTGGCGAGAAATTCACTTCGGCACACGCAAAACCATGTTAGATAGGACTGAATAAGGTCACTTCAGTCTTGAGCTTACTATAACCTGTCAGTTCAAGCAGAGACAAGCACCCTGAACCTAGCTTTAGCCTGAAACTAAGTTGTGGTGAACTGAAAAAACGACACGCATGCAAAACTAAAACCAAACCATGCGCCTGTAGGAGAATCTCTTGCTCACACATTGATAAATCAGTTCGAGGCTTCCAGCAAAATAAGAAGAATCGGTAAGTTATGAATACTGTCTCTAACTAAGCTCTAGACACCAGAGGATGGAACTACCTGCAACAACTTCAGAGCTCCTGCCCGCCGTGAACATCTACTGTTCTGTTCTCTGCTGGAAGAGCAAATTTTCGGAACAGACTGGTAGATAAACAACACTTTTCATGGATGCTGAACTCCACGCCAGCTCCAGCCTGTCATACGTTCAGGCAGTGTGTTCTTTGAACATGAGAAAAGAAGAGGCCATTCATAGAACTGAAGGTACGCAACACATGAGGGTTCTGATACAAGTTTCGTACAACAAGACTGCAACATGTCCAAGATGAACTATCCGCACTACTTTACGGCCATCATAGTACACGAACTCATAACAAACATGTATGGATAATAGTGGCCGGTACTTTTCACATCAACCCTGTGATGCAAATGGTTCTTGAGACCCGCTGAAGTGCACAATCAAGGTTATAAAGAAGTGACTTGTAACCGCAACATGTAACATGTAACCGCAATCATGGTTCTTTTTTTGGGTGGGTGGGTGGGGGCTGCAGTAGCATGTAACCGCAATGGATACTCTGGGCATACCGACTCACTTTGCACCAATTGCTTCGCATGCTACATACAATTTCAAAGTCATGCATGATCCCTGTGCAGTGATCCAAGACCATTAACAAGGTGAACCTATGTAAGGCGTATACCTACCTTACCGGCAATCCCATGAATGATTGGTGACTAACATAAATCTTAAGTTATCATCTAGTACATCTCATCATCATTATCCCAATGCGAGCTAACTGGTGGCCTCCACAATAAATAGTACTCCTAGTATGTTATCTTCATGCTACAGAGCAAGCCGACCCAACCAAATTCATCTAACTATGTGAGAAGTGTAGCTGGAAAAATAGAGGAAGTTGAAAACGCAGGTATGACGGGCAAACTACATGTAAATCAAATAGGAAGAGGAGGCACCTAGAATCAATGCCCCCCGGTTTAGCTTGCCTGTCAGCAGGACTTGTTGGTCATAAGTAAAACCACACTCATAGTTAATCATGCTAACGTTCAAGAGATTGGAGCACACATTGTCCACCGTTCATTGCCTACGTCGCAACTACACCCGTTGCGACAAATACCATGGGATCATGGGCAAAGACAACACACGTGTGATCCTCGGTGGCTGTTAAGGCTCCGCGGCGAACTACCAGAAATGTTGGTTGCAACTCGATCATTTACAAGGCAACGAGCCACCAGGATGCTCAACAACTCCTAAAACTCATCTTGAGCCTAGAGCTATTGAATTCATGCTCCATTCAACTCATCTAAAAGTCTGAACTATGAGAGAGGACTAGACATTATACTCCAACACTCCCCTCAAGTCTATGCTTCATTGGAGCTATGATGTGGGCAGCAAAAGCGGGGGTACGCTGCAATTATTTATTGCATTTATTGGGTTTTGAACCAGTAACATCTTGGTTGTAAGTTGTATGCACCTAACCTAGTTCACCCATCAATACGAACTATGGGAGAGGGTCGGAGATTATACTCCAACACTCCCCTCACGTTTATGCTCCTTTGGAGTTTTGATGTGAGCAACGGAAGCGGGGGCAATTCATGCTCCAGCCAGTTGCAACGAGTTTTTCATGAACGGATCATATCGTCCAACACATACTACCCCCCTCAATTTCATCCAACAGTGTATGTGCGTAAATGACCGTCCCTCTATCCTGTGGTACATCACGACAGCACATACGGGCTACATAATGTGTAGATCAACATTGAGTGAATGAATGATTCAATCAAAAAGTTGAGCAAGAAAAAATAAAATTTACTATCTCCTCCGCTGCCGCGTGCAATGTCCACCTTGCCTTCAGCGGGGCAACCGCGTCACAAAACTTGGTGATGGTGATCAGGATGGCGTACCATCGAAATGATAAGGACTTCACTTAGCGTTGTTGGATGATGTGCATGTCTTAGGGCACAATGTGCTTTCACGCGTGAAACGAATCATGCACGCACTGCCAGAAGACCCCCTTCTGCTCCTCCCTATGAAATCCGCGGATACGACTAACCACACATCGCACAACAACTCATCCTACATGGTCGAGTACCCCGCCATCCTTCGTGCTCTAAAAAAATAGGGCGTTCGAAAATTAGCTCAATGGCGTTTGACGGAACACCTGCCGGGTGTGGTGTCCGCCATGGATGTCATCGACGGGGGGCGGAGTGTATCTAGCTACAGACGGGTCCTGGGTGGACGACACAGTCGTAAAAGGCGAGCTGGCGCGTCGGTACTGGTTGCGGACGTACGATAATGCATGTGTGGCAACCGAAGAGGTAGAGCGACGGTGGAGGAGGAGGAGGGTGCGGATGCAAAGCGAGGTGGGGAAGGGGCGGGTTGGAAAAAATGGGATGGGGAGGGGGATTTAGTGGGTCGAGGGTGTCGGAGTTCTACGTGGCTGTTGTGCCGACTCCCGCAAAGCCCCCTAACATTGCTTTCAATTACATGAAAAAGTGTGTCTGAACCGGTCGGCGGACCGATACAGGCCCGCGTTGGATGGCAAAACACACTTGGACCGCGCGGTCCGGACGTATGCAAGCGGTTTGAGGGTCGGGGTTGGAGATGCCCTAATCTACCATACTTTTCGCCATTCATCCATGGCATGCTTCCTACTTCGTTATTTTGCTTCCAGCTTGACAAAGCATGTTTCGGTTGATCCCACAAAAACTATGTTTTCATGGACAGAATAATTTGCTCCCTTCTTGAAAAAATAGGATTCAATCCAATATATATTTAAATAATTGTTTACTACATAGAAAAACTATGTTTTGTGAACACGTTTTATTTGGTTTACTATATATTTACTTGCTTCATACAATTTATAATGCTTCGTATACTTGCTTATTTTGGAAACCTTATTCAACTATTTTTAGATCCTAGGAAAATTTGCTCCTAGTCCATGACGAATTTGCATTGGTGTAGTCAACAATATATTCCATTGCTTTGGTGTAATAAAAAATGTATTATATGTAACATTTTACTTTGCTTCCAATGCAACAAATTTTGCTTCCACTAATGAAATTATTTGCTTCGATGTAAATAAAAATGTATTCCGTGTAATATTTTATTTTGTTTCCCATGCAACAAATTATTGCTTCCACCGACCAAATGTAAAATCCTATCCCGTGTGACATTTAAGTTTGCGTCCACTGATGAGATAATTTGCTTCTACCATAATCAAAATTTGTTTGAATTTAACAAAATTTTGTGTCCAGGCACTTTGCTACCATGTAATAAAGAATTTGGTTCCAAACACAAGAAAAACTTTGCTTCCCACAGGAAAAAAAGTTGCTTCCATCAAATACAAGTGTTTCCATGGTAAAAAAAACAATTTGTGTACAATATAACATAAGTCTGTTCCCTGCTTCATTCGTTCATAGACTAAATTTAAGGCATGATACAATTTATTTCCTTCAATGTTGCGAAAAGCGTGTACACTGCTTCCTAAGTTAATATCGTACATTTCATATATATTGTAGACTTGTTGCCCTTTGCGTGCGGTCATCTTCATTGTAGGGTGGATCATGTATCATCACACATCTAGGTGCATGCATCGGTCCCCTCCACATATGTCTCTCGTGGTGCCTATCGGATGCAAAGCCAACACACAACCGCTTGAAGCATACATCACCAAATATATGCAATATATGAAGCATGGTGATAGTGTTTAAATGCGAACAATGCTCTTGACAATGTAAGAGCAGGTATAACAAAAAAACAAATAGAAGTGTGTTTCTATCGCCGCCAACTATCTCGACAGAAGGAAACATACAATAGAGATAGGAAGAATGGACACTAAGAAGCATCAATTACTTGTTATCTGAGCATAACTCATACCTAGCAGAAGCATACTGAAAGGACGTGGATGTCGCCTAGAGGGGGGGGGGGGGTGAATAGGCGCTTTAAAATAATTACGGTTTAGGCTTGAACAAATGCGGAATAAAACTAACGTTTAATATGTCAAGCACAAAACCTAAAACAACTAGGCTCACCTATGTGCACCAATAACTTATGCCAAGCAAGATAAACAACTAAGTGATAGCAAGATATATATCATGAAACAATATGGCTATCACAAAGTAAAGTGCATAAGTAAAGGGCTCGGGTAAGAGATAACCGAGGCACGCGGAGACGATGATGTATCCTGAAGTTCACACCCTTGCGGATGCTAATCTCCGTTCGGAGCGGTGTGGAGGCACAATGCTCTCCAAGATGGCACTAAGGCCACCGTAATCTCCTCACGCCCTCGCACAATGCAAGATGCAGTGATTCCACTAAGGGACCCTTGAGGGCGGTCACCGAACCCGTACAAACAAGGTTGGTGCAAACTGCACAACTTAATTGGAGGCTCCCAACAACACCACGGAGCTTCACCGCAATGGATTATGGCTCCACGGTGACCTCAAATGCTCGGGGCAATCTCCACAACTTAATTGGAGACCCCGACGCTTGCCCGGAGCTTTACACCACAATGATTGAGCTCCGAGGCACCACCAACCGGCTAGGGCGCCAAAGCACCCAAGAGGAACAAGCTCTAGGGTGCTCAAACCCAAGAGTAATAAGCTTCTCAACTTCTCACTTCCACGTATCACCGTGGAGAACTCAAACCTATGCACCAAATGCAATGGCAAGGGCACACGGAGAGCCCAAGTCCTTCTCTCCCAAATCCCACCACAACAACTAATGCTATGGAGGAAATGAGAGGAAGAACGAAGAAGAACACAAAGAACTCCAAGATCTAGATCCAAGGGGTTCCCCTCACTTAGAGGAGAAAGTGATTGGTGGAAATGTGGATCTAGATCTCCTTTCTCTTTTCCCTCAAGAACTAGCAAGAATCATTGGAGGGATTGAGAGTTAGCAAGCTCAAAGAAGGTCAACAATGGGGGACAAACACGAGCTCAAAGGATTAAGACCATTGGGGAAGAAGGGCCCCTTAAATGGCCTCCCCCGAATCCAACCGTTATGCCCACAAGTCGTGCACAAGCGGTACTACCGCTCGGGGGAGTGGTACTACCGCTTAGTAAGGCCAAAACAGCCCAACGAGACAGAAAAACACGAGTGGTAGTTCTGCCAGAGAGGTAGTACCGCTTGTGGGAGAGGTAGTACCGCTTGAGAGATAGTACCGCTCGGGGGAGAGGTAGTACCGCTTGAGAGGTACTACCGCTCTCTACTACCGCTCTACTACCGCTCGCAACACAGAGAGCTAAAAATAAGCGGAAGTGTTGCGGTAGAAGGGAGTGGAAGTACCGCATAAGCGGTACTACCACTCGGGGGAGAGGTAGTACCGCTTGAGTGGTACTACCGCTCTCTACTACCGCTTAAAGCAGTACTTCAGCCCAAGCAAAACCGAAACCGCCATAACTTTCTCATACGGACTCCGAAAAAAGCAAACTCAAGCTTGTTGGATAGATGACGACAAGTGCTATCAAGCAATGGAGAATAAATGCCAATAGGATAAGGAAGATGACCTTCCCAAGAATTATCCGACAAAATCTCCAACACCAAAAACACAAATAGAAGATGCATATGGACTCCGTTTTCGATGAACTCGAGCTTGTCATGAAGCTGACCATAAGCTCAAGAACCCACGTAGAGAAAAGCCAACCAAGAACCAAGAAAGATGAAGATGCCAAGAATGCAATGGTTTGAGCACTCAACGAACGATACGATCAAGCTACTCACTTGAGAGCCCCCCTTGATAGTACGGCTATCGATCCTATAACCCGGTCTCCCAATTACCACCATGAGACCGGTAAAATAGAAAACCCTATCAAGGTCAAACCTATACCTTGCACATAGTCCACTTGAGCTAGATGATGACGATCTTATCCTCCTCAAGATGGACCACCTTTCTTGATTGCGTTGTCTCGATGAAGACTAGTTGATTGCTCCCCCATACTCCCCTATGGGTGAGCCACTCTTCGGCACATCTTCACAAGTCCATTGTCACCTCAATGGACGACAAGATTCAAGCATGATCTCTTCGCGATGCTTCACTTGAACTTGCACACCGCAACCTTGATGACGATCACCACTTGATGTCATCCTCCATGGATTGTATGGGATTTTCCTCTTGATGCAAGCCCATGGAAATATACCTAACCCCACGAAGAACTCTAACGTAGACCATGGGTTAGTACACAAAGCGTAATGGACAATGCTTACCATACCATGGGATTACTTGATCCCACTTGGTGCATCTTCTACGCTTTGTGTGTTGATCAACTTGAATCATTCTTTGCCTTAATCTTGATCAACCTTGTGTCTTCTCTTCTCTCTTCACAAAGATGATGTCTTGAAGGTAAACATGAATGTTCACACAATCTTCTTCTTCAAGACATGCTTGCAATGAGATCAACTCTCACATGACCAATCTTTGGATAAAACCTTACATACCACCTTGGTCACCATATAAACTCCTTGAAACCAACACATGTACTTCAAGAAGTGCCTATGGACAAATCCTTCGAATATAACTCAAGGCAACCATTAGTCCATAGGGATTGTCATCAATTACCAAAACCACACATGGATAAATGTGCTCTTACAATCTCCCCCATTTTGGTAATTGATGACAACCACTTTCAAGAGAGTTTATATGAGGAAATAAACGCAACCAAGCACACACATGCAAAGCAATAATGCATGGGTATGAGATGCAAATGCTTAAGTAATCAAAAGCAAAACTCTCTAAACTTTCCAAACTAAACTCTCTAAACTTCTCCCCCATTGGCATTGATTGCCAAAATGGACGAAAAGCTTCGAAATCCAATATACTAGGTGTTCCTCCAAAAAGTGTGTATTTCTCAAAATATGAGTGCAATGAAATACGCATATCCAATTATAAGTAGTTGGAGGAAAACAAACTATATTGAGGATCCAAAGATTGCAAAAAGGATCGTATGGCACAAAGACATACAAAAGAGAAGCAAGCAATCAAAAGATACCAAGTGGAACAAACAATCACATGGACCTACGAGCCACATGAATAAAAGATATTATGATATGGGCAATAGAGTGTTATAGAGAAACTAGGGAAGCTCCCCATGATTTGTGCACTATTAAGATTTTTTTTTGTATTTGGATACGAGAGCAGAAAATAGGATCATCACTCCCCCAACATCAATAGAAACACATAAAAAGTGCAAGCAAGTAGATACGACAATAAGAATATCACTTGCACCAAACATATGGTTGAGCAACATGTAAAAGAGGAAGTTTAAGAATAGGCTCAACCAAAATGATGCGTGTGAGTCATGGCAAAGCACTTTGAGAAGACTAGTATAAGGATGAGCATTAAGCAACAACATAGTCTTGAAGAAATGAGACACAAAGTGCAAGCCATATCCTTCCCACATACACAAACCACTGGCAAATTGGTCCACAAGCTTACTAATAAGAAAACTAAAAACCAAAGCTTGTGACAACCCCTGGTGAAGATATGATATAATAGCCTTGTCAAGAGGAGGGATACCAATCGAGATGGCAAAACCCTCGTGAAGACAAGCATGAGGAAAATAATCTTCACCACCAAAGAGTGCATCAAGATGCAAGGATATAAGATCCGCACTCAAGACAAATTCTTTCATGAAACCACCAAGGAAATAAAAAGGGAATGCAACGGTGGACGTGAAAGAAAAGAGGATATCAACTAGAGATGTAACTTCTCTCATGTGTATAAGATTCTAGGTAGAGGACAATCATGATGATATATCCACAAAGAATGATGCACACACGAAAGAGTTACAAGAAGGAATGAACAAGATATCCAAGAGGAAGTCATAAATATACCAATAAGATCTTTGCTTGAAAGCATAGCACATGGTCTAGTATTTTCTTATTGTACATAAATGAACTCCCAGCATACGAACATCAAAGACATCACAACTAGCAACAAGAGATCATCGTTGGGATGCTTTGAGAAAGGAAACAAGTATCACAAGAATGAATCAAGAACTTCATGCCATGATGCAACCTACAAAAGGTTGAATGCAAGAAATGTATGCATGAAGTAGATACTTGTTACCGAGATAACATTGGATTGATGTAGTAGATAATGGTTCATCGATAATCCTAGCGTGGCTCCAATAAGCACATGGTGTCAACACCTTCCTTGTAAGTGAGCCGAGCGTCCAATGTATCTCCAGTTGTTCCTAGAGCAACAACACAAACAAAGTGGTACCCAAACTCATTGGGACCAAAGAGTTAGTGGACCAAAAATACATAGGACAAAACTCCACATAAATATGTGCATATAGATATGAAATTGAATTTCATGCACACTTTAGCCAATTTATGTCATAGTGGAGTTTCCCCTATATATTGGGTCAAGGAAAGAGAACATGCCAATGAAAGTACATGTAGTAAATATGCATGCTCAAGGCTTTCAAGAATCAAGTCAACACATAGTTGATAAGATACCGAGAGATAAGGTATCAAGTGAAAATAAGATACCAAACGAAAAATTATCACTTGACGAATACCAACTAAAAGATACATCAAGGAATGAGATATCCATTGACACATACCAAATATAAGGAAACAAGATACCAATTGAAGAAAACAAGAGGTATCAAGTTCCCAAAAGAGAGCTAGGTTCCAAACAAACCAAACCCTCCGCAAATTTTCATGATGGCACAAAGCACCATAGAGAAAAGGCTTGCCTCCGACCAACACACACTTGATGAAGATCAAAAGATTTTATGATAAACACATAAAGAGAGTGTTCTAAAGACAATAGGATAGCTCCCCCAAGAGATGTGCATTATATAGAATTTGCATTTTAATACAAAATGCACACGATGGGATCATCACTTTCCCTATATCTATAGAAACACTAGACATGCTCAAAAATATCCACAAGAGGCAAGGAAGACAAACGATAAACAAAAACCTATGTAAAGATGATTAGCAAATTCTACCACTTAAAAGGAATACCAATTGTCAAAGGACAAGAAGTATTTGGAAATAGTTCCCATTGGTAGACTGCAAATAGATCCAACATCATCTTTACTCCTAAATCACAAGAAAATGACACTTGTAGAGCTAGCATGCCACCTAGGAACAAGATAAATTATAATATCAAATCTAAGTGGCAATATCTCAAATGTACACATTCTCTGGGCTTGTAATATGCACGTAGCATATTACTCCCCCATAATGTGGTAACCCAACGTTAATAACAAGTGGAAAATGAAATCCAATAAGAGATGATTAATGGACGATTTAGAATTTGAATTTCTCATGAGAAGACATACCACATAGAAGCTAGATAATCTTGTAATATCAATACTAAGTGGTATTCCTCATGTACACACATTTTTAGGGTCGTGAAGTGCACAAAGCACATCACTCCCCCAAAATGGGATAATCCATTAATCTCTCAAAAGAGCCAACTAAGATTCAAACTAGATGCAAAAGGCTCAACACAAGTCTCACACATACATGATGTGCAACCCACCATACATACTTGATTACTCAAGAAAATAAGTAGGAAGCACAACATATATAGATACATGCAAGGTACAAAACCACAACATGCAAAGGGGCAAGTAACTAACAATGTAAACAATTTAAGTACAAGTTACCGTAAGGAGGCACATTGGATATAAGATAGAAACTTGATAATCCAAATGACTTGGCTTGAGATAATATGAATGATGAAGATCCCTTAATTCTTCATGATGTAGCCAAGTCATCAATGCCCTCCAACAACACCTATTGATCAAGTATGAGCTTGTTGGTCCCCAACCAAGTTGGGTCCAAAGTGGTTAGTCACAATAGGCTTGGCTACCCAAATGGTTCTTTTCTTGACACCACTTTGAGTACCAACAAACTTGGAAAGCACATTGCCAACCTTATCCTTCCCAAGAGAATAGATATCATCAATAATAATTGGGTTGGATAAGTTACCATTCGTGCATGAAGAAGCAAAGTGACCCTTCCCACGACATAAGTAGCAACATTTACCCTTTACTTTCTTCTCAATTGATTCTTCAACTTGAGGAGCGTTGACTTGGGTCTTCTTGGGAAGTGGCCTTTCTTCAACTTGACGTTGAGCATGATATTGAACTTGTGGCTGCTTCCCTTGTTGCTTGTCACTATGGGACTTCTTCTTCAATGGGCAAGATCTAACATGGTGCCCTTCTATTTTGCACTTGAAGCAAACAATCTTGGCCGAGTTCTTGACTTGTTCTTGGCCCTTCTTCTTGTTGCTCTTGGAATTATTCTTCTTATTGGAGTTGAATCCAAGTCCACCTTTGTCATTTGGAAATTTTTGCACACTCAAGATATTGTTGAGTGTGGACTTCCCTTCATGACCCTTTTCCAAGTCTTTCTTCAAAGAAGTGACTTGGGCCTTGAGCTCATTGATTTCCTCTACATGGTTAGTATGAACACAAGTGCTAGAGGACGTATAAGCTTCATCGTTAGAGCAACAAGGCAAGGAAAGTAATTCATCACAAGATGTAGCAACATTATGAGTAGATGAACTACGAGGACTAGCACATGGCAATAAAGCATTTCTACTAGATGTAGTGCTAATGTCCACGTGAGGCTCACTAGATGTTACCTTAGTAGTACTAGCCTCATGAGCTATCTTTAGCACATTATGGGATACTAGAGGATCACCATGAGACCTCGAGAGCTTTTCATGACTTTCTTCCAATTTCCCATAATTGCTAGATAGGAACTCAAGTTGAGCCCTTAGCTCAACATTCTCCTTCAAAATGGATGCTTCACAAGAAATAGAGTTAGTAGCACAAGCATCATCATTCACAACAAAAGGAGAAGGCAACTTGGCAAGCTCTTTAGCATATGAAGCTTCAAGTTGAGCATGAGACTCGGTGAGTTCAATGAGCGAACTCTTAATGACCCTTGAGCCATTTTTGAGGTGCTCAAAGTCCTCCAGGAGTTTAGCATGAGCAACTTCAAGCTTATCATTTTTAGTACTAAAATCATTAGCCACCTCAAGAGCCCTATCATGGGATTCCTTTAATCTAGATAATTCTAGAGCAAAGGTCTCCTCAAGAGATTCCTTGATGGTTTGGTCATTTTCAAGAGCTTGAGATAGCTCCGCGATCTCATTAGCGTAATCACGCTCATGACCTTCCATTTTCTCAATGGTGGCCTCATGCTCCTCGAGATGAGCTTCCAGCTCCTCAATATATTTCTTGCCCTCAATGGCAATAGACATGATTTCCATGAAGTTGGAACGAGCAATTTTATTCTTATGAAGAGCTTTAAAAACCATTTCTCCTTTAATTTTTACGGAAGCAATATTATCACTCTCTTCATCATTATCCTTATCATCATTATCATCAACATCATCATCATGAGATATATTGGGATTCAAAGTATGAGATACCTTTGAAGCCTTATCCATAAGGCAAAAGTGAGAAATAATATATGATGATGTAGGATCCCTTGACGCACCATTCAAGACCACATCTTGTTCCATGGAGTGTTGGGTTTCCTCTACATTGTTAGCATGACAACTTGAGGAAAGCGATGCATTTTTATCACGACAACAAGACATGGCAAGCATATCATCATGAGATTTAGTCAAGCAATTTCTACATGATATGCAAGGACTATCAACACAAGCATGTGAAACATTTAGAGTGCTCGAAGTGTTAAAGTCCAAAGGTGAAGCATTGCAATAAGATAGTGATGAAGTATCATCAACAATAAGCCCACTATCATCATTACAATGATCACCACTACTCACCATATCATTACCTTGTGGCAATCCACATGTAGGTGAAGTAGATGAAGTGGAGAAGACAACACGACCGGAGGTGCAGGTAGAACAATCATCCCTAAAAATCTTGGACATACCATATTTATCTTGAAGCTTTGTCCACAACTCATGAGCATCCCAGAACGGCATGAGTTGAAATATAACTACATTGCTCAAAGCATCGAAAAGCACATTAGAAGCTTGAGCATTGAGATAAGAGTTTTTCTCATCCTCTAAAGATATGTGTTGAGAATCCTTTGGAGGAGAAAAAGCCATATCTACATTTCGCTCCAAATTTGGGTCCATGGCCCTAAAGAGATTAAGCATGCGAATTACCCAAACATCAAAATTTGTGCCATTGAAACTAAGAGTGTCAGAGAATCCTAATCAACTAGTCGACATCCATACTCTCTAGGTGGTTAAACCTAAAAATTAGAGACCTAGCTCTGATACCAATTGAAAGGATGTGGATGTCGCCTAGAAGGGGGGTGAATAGGCGCTTTAAAATAATTACGGTTTAGGCTTGAACAAATGCGGAATAAAACTAACGTTTAATATGTCAAGCACAAAACCTAAAACAACTAGGCTCACCTATGTGCACCAATAACTTATGCCAAGCAAGATAAACAACTAAGTGATAGCAAGATATATATCATGAAACAATATGGCTCTCACAAAGTAAAGTGCATAAGTAAAGGGCTCGGGTAAGAGATAACCGTGGCACGCGGAGACGACGATGTATCCTGAAGTTCACACCCTTGCGGATGCTAATCTCCGTTCGGAGCGGTGTGGAGGCACAATGCTCCCCAAGATGCCACTAAGGCCACCGTAATCTTCTCACACCCTCGCACAATGCAAGATGTCGTGATTCCACTAAGGGACCCTTGAGGGCGGTCACCGAACCCGTACAAACAAGGTTGGGGCAAACTCCACAACTTAATTGGAGGCTCCCAACAACACCACGGAGCTTCACCGCAATGGATTATGGCTCCGTGGTGACCTCAAATGCTCGGGGCAATCTCCACAACTTAATTGGAGACCCCGACGCTTGCCCGGAGCTTTGCACCACAATGATTGAGCTCCGAGGCACCACCAACCGTCTAGGGCGCCAAAGCACCCAAGAAGAACAAGCTCTAGGGTGCTGAAACACCCAAGAGTAATAAGCTTCTCAACTTCTCACTTCCACGTATCACCGTGGAGAACTCAAACCTATGCACCAAATGCAATGGCAAGGGCACACGGAGAGCCCAAGTCCTTCTCTCCCAAATCCCACCACAACAACTAATGCTATGGAGAAAATGAGAGGAAGAACGAAGAAGAACACAAAGAACTCCAAGATCTAGATCCAAGGGGTTCCCCTCACTTACAGGAGAAAGTGGTTGGTGGAAATGTGGATCTAGATCTCCTCTCTCTTTTCCCTCAAAAACTAGCAAGAATCATTGGAGGGATTGAGAGTTAGCAATCTCGAAGAAGGTCAACAATTATGGGCAAACACAGGCTCAAAGGATTAAGACCATTGGGGAAGAAGGCCCCCTTAAATGGCCTCCCCCGAATCCAACAGTTATGCCCACAAGTCGTGCACAAGCGGTACTACCGCTCGGGGGAGCGGTACTACCGCTTAGTACGGTCAAAACATGTTGGGGAACGTTGCATGGGAAACAAAAAATTTCCTACGCACATGCAAGATCTATCCATGGTGATGAGTATCTACGAGAGGGAGAGTGGATCTACATACCCTTGTAGATCGCTAAGCGGGAAGCGTTAAGAAATGCGGTTGATGTAGTCGAATGTCTTCGCGATCCAAATCGTCGAGCATCCCGCGATCCCATCACGATCCGTCTCGCGATCCAATCATGATCCATCCCACGATCCCATCATGATCCGTCCCGTGATCAAATCATGAACCGTCTTGCGATCCTGATCACGGTCCTTTCGATCTAGCGCCGAACGGACGGCACCTCCGCGTTCAGCACATGTACAGCTCGATGACGATCTCCGCCTTCTTGATCCAGCAAGAGGGAGTGGAGAGGTAGATGAGTTCTCCGGCAGCGTGACGGTGTGGCGGCGATGGTGGTGGAACTATTCCGGCAGGGCTTTGCCTAAGCACCGCCGAACTAGACTAGAGGAGAAAATGATCTAGATGAAGTAGAGGGAGCACGTGGCAATTAGGGTTAGCTCTCCCCTCTAAATCCTCTAGTATATATAGGAGGGAGGGAGGGGAGGAGGCAGCCTCAAACCCTCAAGGGCTGGCCGAAATTGGAGGTGGAGGAGTCCTACTCCAATCCTATTTGGAGTAGGATTCCTCCTCTCCACTTGGAAACCCATTCCACCTTTCCCCCTTTTGGTTTTTCCCACCCCTAGCCGCATGGGCCTTAGTGGGGGGCTCGGCCAGCCCACTAAGGGCTGGCTTGACTCCTCCCACAGCCCATGAGGCCCTTTGGGTCGAGACACCCCTCCCGATGGTCCCCGGTACCCCTCCCGGCACTCCCGGTACACTACTGAAATACCCGAAACTTTTTCGGTGACCAAAATGGGACTTCCTATATATCAATCTTTACCTCCGGGCCATTCCGGAGCTCCTCGTGATGTCTAGGATCTCATCCGGGACTCCGAACAACCTTCGGTCACCACCATACATAACTCTACTATACCGAAACGTCACCGAACCATAAGTGTGCACACCCTGCGGGTTCGAGAACTATGTAGACATGACCGAGACACCTCTACGGTCAATAACCAATAGCGGGACCTGGATGCCCATATTGGTTCCTACAAATTCTACGAAGATCTTTATCGGTTGAACCTTGATACGTCTCCAACGTATCTATAATTTATGAAGTATTCTTGCCATGTTTACAATAATTCTATATGATTTTGGTATGATTTTATTAGAACTAACCCGGACTGATGCTGTTTTCAGCAGAACTACCATGGTGTCATTTTTTGTGCAGAAATAAAAGTTCTCGGAATGGGCTAAAAATTTACGGAGAATATTTTTCGAAAATATAAAAAATACTGCAGCAAAAAGATACCGGGGAGGAGTCCCGAGGAAGTCACAAGCCTAGGGGCGTGCCCCCTGGCTTATGGGTCCCTCGAGCACTCCCCTGACGTGATTCCAACGCCAAAAATTCCTATAAATACCAAAACCCCCAGAAAGAAACCTAGATCGGGAGTTCTGCCGCCGCAAGCCTCTGTAGCCACGAAAAACCAATTGGGAGACCGTTTCGGCACCCTGCCGGAGGGGGAAACCATCACCGGAGGCCATCTTCATCATCCCGGCGGTCTCCATGACGAGAAGGGAGTAGTTCACCCTCGGGGCTGAGGTTATGTACCAGTAGCTATGTGTTTGATCTCTCTCTATCTCATGTTCTTGAGATGACACGATCTTGATGTACCGCGAGCTTTATTAATATAGATGAATCATATGGAGTTTTCCCCTCTCTATCTTCTTGTGATGAATTGAGTTTTCCCTTTGAAGTTTTCTTAACGGATTGAGTCTTTAAAGGATTTGAGAACACTTGATGTATGTCTTGCGATGGGATATCCGTGGTGACAATGGGATGTTCTATTGATCCACTTGATGTATGTTTTGGTGATCAACTTGCGGGTTCCGTGACCTTGGGAATCTATGCATAGGGGTTGGCACATGTTTTCGTCTTGACTCTCCGGTAGAAACTTTGGGGCACTCTTTGAAGTTCTTTGTGTTGGATTGAACATGATGAATCTGAAATTATGTGATGCATATCGTATAATCAAGCCCATGGGTACTCGTGGTGACATTGGAGTATCTAGGTGACATTAGGGTTTTGGTTGATGTGTATCTTAAGGTGTTATTTTAGTACGAACTCTAGGGCTGTTCGTGACACTTATAGGGATAGCTCATACGATTGATCGGAAAAGATAACTTTGAGGTGGTTTCGTACCCTACAATAATTTCTTCGTTTGTTCTCCGCTATTTGTGACTTTGGAGTGAACTCTTTGTCGCACGTGAGGGATTTATATATGATTCAACTATGTCAGTATTGTTGAGAGAACTTGCACTAGTGAAAGTATGAACCCTAGGCCTTGTTTATAAGCATTGCAATACCATTTGTGCTCACTTTTATCATTAGTTACCTTGCTGTTTTTATATTTTTAGATTACAAAAACCTATATCTACCATCCATATTACGCTTGTATCACCTTCTCTTCGCTGAACTAGTGCACCTATACAATTTACCATTGTATTGGGTGTGTTGGGGACACAAGAGACTCTTTGTTATTTGGTTGCAGGGTTGTTTGAGAGAGACCATCTTCATCCTACGCCTCCCACGGATTGATAAACCTTAGGTCATCCACTTGAGGGAAATTTGCTACTGTCCTACAAAACTCTGCGCTTGGAGGCCCAACACGAGTCTACAAGAAGAAGGTTGCGTAGTAGACATCAAGCTCTTTTCTGGCGCCGTTGCCGGGGAGGTGAGTGCTTGAAGGTATATCTTTAGATCTTGAAATTGAATCTTTTAGTTTCTTGTTTTTCACTAGTTTGGTTTTATAAAAGAAAACTACAAAAAAATGGAGTTTAGGTTGCATCAATTGGTTCGTCTTTTTAATGTCTTTCGTGAAAATGGTGGTTTGGAAAATTGTGCTCAATTGGTAGAGGAAGAATTTATGAAAATACTTAATGAGAATTCCTTGAATGATGAGCATGATTGCAATATTGCTAGTATGAATTCTCTGAATATCCATGATGCTAATGATATGCAAACCCACAAGCTTGGGGATGCTATGTTTGATGAAGATGATATTTTTAGTCCCCCAAGTTTTGATGAGCAAATTTGTTTTGATAATGACATGCCTACTATCTATGATGATTATGATGATGACATGTATGCTATAAATAGTGATAGTAACCATGAAACTTGTCATCATGATTTTAATATTGAATGTGGTTATGTCAATCAAATATCTCATGATAGTTATTTTATTGAGTTTGCTCCCACTATTATGAATGAGAAGAAAATTGCTTATGTGGAGAGTGACAAATTTTCTATGCGTGTGGATCATGAAGATAATGCTTTATGTGATAGTTATGTTGTGAAATTCCTTTATGATGCTACTGAAAATTATTATGAGGGAGGAACATATGCTTGTAGGAATTGCAATAATATCAAGTTTCCTCTCTATGTGTTCAAAGTTTTGAAGTTATGCTTGTTTTGCCTTCCTATGCTAGTTGATTCTTGCTCCCATAAATTGTTTGCTCACAAAATCCCTATGCATAGGAAGTGGGTTAGACTTAAATGTGCTTTCCATGAGATTCATGATGCTCTTTTGCATGTTTCAATTACTATTCCTATGTGAGCATCATTGAAATCATCATGCCTAGCTAAAAGGCATTAAAGAAAAGCGCTTGTTGGGAGACAACCCAACACTTTTACTTTCTGTTTTTGTGTGTTCACATGATTAAGCTACTGTATTAATCATGTTTTATAGCTTTTGTTTCAATAAAGTGCCAAGTAAAGCCTTTGGGATAGTGTGAATGATAATTGACTTGATTCTATGCAAAAACAGAAACTTTTGCTCTCAGTCCAGGATTGTTGTAAATTCACTGGAACGTGCTTTTGATCTGGATTTTTTACACATGATTTATATACAAATTTCCTAGATTTTCCTAATTTTTCAGAATTTTTAGAGACAGTGAAGTATGGTTATAGTACAGATCTTCACAGACTGTTCTGTTTTTGACAGATTATGTTTTGCATGCATAGTTTGCTTGTTTTAGTGTTCCCATAGCTTATATTCAGTGATATAAATTATGGTAATGATAGAATACAGTAGGTATTATGTGAGAACAATTATGAATCTTGTCTTGACAGTACCTAAGTGAATGATCTTTATTTATTATACTAACCCATCTCACGAAATTCCGTTAAGTTTTGTGTGATTGAAGTGTTCAAGTTTTGGGTGAGACACCGATATGAGGAGAATAAGGAGTGACAAGAACCTAAGCTTGGGGATGCCCAAGGTACCCCCAAGGTAATATCCAAGGAAGACTCAAGCGCCTAAGCTTGGGGATGCCCCGGAAGGCATCCCCTCTTTCGTCTTCAACATTATCGGTATATCTTACTTGGAGCTATATTTTTATTCGTCACATAATATGAGTTTTGCTTGGAGCATCATTTTATTTTATTGTTCTCTGTTAGGTGTTATTTATAATCTTGTTTTTAAATAAAAATTTTCAAGAATTGTCTTAGGATGCTTGCATTGCATGTTTTGATGTGTGCTGTGTATAAACAGAAACTTTTGCTGTAGTGTTTGAATTTTCATATTTTACTGGAGCGTGGAAAGTTTCTGAAATTTTTACACAGTGTTTTCATATAAATTCTTCAGCTTGTCCTAAATTTTCATAAATTTTTGAGTTACAAAAGTACACTGGTTTAATAGATTTCTATAGACTGTTTTGTTTGGACAGATTGCTGTCATAGATTTGTTATCTGCTTATCCTATAGTTTCCATAGCCTATATTGGTAGATATAAATTGTGGAAATGATAGTAAACAGTAGATGATGTTTGAAAATTATTGTGCAACTTGTCTTGGCAGTACATAAAGAGTTGGTTTATTATTATGAGTACTAACCTATCTCACGAGTTCTTTTCGAGTTTTGTGTGGATGAAGTTTTTGAGAATAGGTGAAACCATGATATGAGAGGATTGAACGAGATACAAAAGCTCAAGCTTGGGGATGCCCAAGGCACCCCAAGTAAATATTTCAAGAAGTCTCAAGCATCTAAGCTTGGGGATGCTACGCATCCCACCTCTTTTCATCAACAATTATCGGTTAGCCTATGTTGAGCCTAAATTTTTATTCGTTAACATGATGCGTGCTATTCTTGGAGTGCTATTTTTCTTTTGCTTGCTGTTGAATAAAATACTTAAGATCTGAAATTCTTAGATGAGAGAGTCTTCACATAGTTATTTAATTGTTGGCTACTCATTGATCTTCACTTATATCTTTTTGGAGTAGTTTGTCATTCACTCTCGTGCTTCACTTATATCCTTTGAGTAAATAGGTGAATGAATTGAATATCATAAATCTGAAATTAAATATGTTTCATATACTTATCCCATGGGGAGTAATGACTTCACACATAATAAGTATAGGTGGTAAAATTTATTGAAAGTTAGCAAACACTGCATTGGTCACTTGAACAATTCATGAAAGAATATTGAAGGAAGAGAGATTCCACATATAAATATACTATCTTGGACATCTTCTATGATTGTGAGCTCATTAATTATTTTCAAACTCGAGCAAATTAGTTAAAATTGGACAAGGGAGACAACTTAATGAGTTATGTTTGGGTATATTTGTATAGAAGTTATATTGTTATGGATCCTCCAACATGTGGTGCTTGCTTCCACCTAGTACTAGCCAAAACTTCCACACCAAGTAGAAATACTACTTGTGCATCCAGACACCCTTAAACCCAAAGTTGTTCCATATGAGTCCACCATACCTACCTATATGCGGTATTTACCTGCCGTTCCAAGTAAATTTGCATGTGCCAAACTCTAAACCTTCAAATAATATTCTGTTTTGTATGCCCAAATCGCTCATATAGTGACTAGGGGCTGTCAGTATCTTCCATGCTAGGTGGGTTATTCTCATGATATGTGTTGATTCACTATCATTCACGAGAAAGTGGCTGGTATTCGGGATGCCCAGTTCCATGCTCAAAAATCAAAACAAAACATAATGAAACAAAACTCCCCCAGGATTGTTGTTTGTATGGACGGTACCCGTGGATTCGGCTCGCCGTGGATTGTGATTGATTGGTGGAGGGGGAGTAAAAACTTTACCATTCTGGTTGGGAACTGCCTATAATGTATCTAGCATGGAAGATACCGATATCTCTCGGTTGTTATGTTGACAATGAAAGCATACCGCTCAAAATTATTATTCATCTCTGTTTTAAAAGCTCGAGCTCTGGCACCTTTGCAAATCAATGCTTCCCTCTGCGAAGGGCCTATCTTTTACTTTCTAGTACTTACCTTTATGCAAGAGTCATGGTGATCTTCACCACTTCCTATATTTCGCCTTTTTCTCTTGGCAAGCGTCATGTGTTGGGGAATGATCTAGACATATATATCCACACAAATATATTTGATCATGAATTATTATTGTTGACAATTATCTATATGATAAATAAGTTGGGAGGCGAAACATTAAGCCCCTATCTTTCTCTGTGTTCGATGGATGCTATTTGTTCTAAGAATATGCTTTGAGTGTCAATAATCATGGAAGACTATATGATAGTTGAGTATGTGGAATTTGCTAAATCAAAGCTCTTACATAGACCCTTCCTGAAAATAAGATGAATTGCAATTGTTCGATGACTCGGAATATGGTTTGTTAGTTTTCAAGAAACTTTCTGGTCTATACTTTAACATATGAATAGCTTATTACTTGATCATGAGAAGTTTTATGAGATGAGCTACTATTTATGGTTTATATTGATGCTAGAAAAAGTGATTGGAATTATCATTGATCAAACTTGTGCACTTGCTAGCATTCACACTTCATAAATTATTTCTTTTATCATTTACCTACTCGAGGACGAGCAGGAATTAAACTTGGGGATGCTGACACGTCTCCAACGTATCTATAATTTATGAAGTATTCATGCCATGTTTACAATAATTCTATATGATTTTGGTATGATTTTATTAGAACTAACCCGGACTGACGCTGTTTTCAGCAGAACTACCATGGTGTCGTTTTTTGTGCAGAAATAAAAGTTCTCGGAATGGGCTGAGAATTTACGGAGAATATTTTTGGAAAATATAAAAAATACTGGAGCAAAAAGATACCGAAGAGGAGTCCCGAGGAAGTCACAAGCCTAGGGGCGCCCCCCCCCCCCAGGGCGCGCCCCCTGGCTTGTGGGTCCCTCGAGCACTCCCCTAACGTGATTACAACGCCAAAAATTCCTATAAATACCAAAACCCCCAGAAAGAAACCTAGATCGGGAGTTCCGCTGCCGCAAGCCTCTGTAGCCACGAAAAACCAATCGGGAGCCCGTTCTGGCACCCTGCCGGAGGGGGAAACCATCACCGGAGGCCATCTTCATCATCCTGGTGGTCTCCATGACGAGGAGGGAGTAGTTCACCCTCGGGGCTGAGGGTATGTACCAGTAGCTATGTGTTTGATCTCTCTCTCTCTCTCTCTCTCTCTCTCTCTCTCTCTCTCTCTCGTGTTTGAGGGACTCCGAACAACCTTCGGTCACCACCATACATAACTCTACTATACCGAAACGTCACCGAACCATAAGTGTGCACACCCTGCGGGTTCGAGAACTATGTAGACATGACCGAGACACCTCTACGGTCAATAACCAATAGCGGGACCTGGATGCCCATATTGGTTCCTACAAATTCTACGAAGATCTTTATCGGTTGAACCTTGATACGTCTCCAACGTATCTATAATTTATGAAGTATTCGTGCCATGTTTACAATAATTCTATATGATTTTGGTATGATTTTATTAGAACTAACCCGGACTGATGCTGTTTTCAGCAGAACTACCATGGTGTCATTTTTTGTGCAGAAATAAAAGTTCTCGGAATGGGCTAAAAATTTATGGAGAATATTTTTCGAAAATATAAAAAATACTGCAGCAAAAATATACCGGGGAGGAGTCCCGAGGAAGTCACAAGCCTAGGGGCATGCCCCCTGGCTTATGGGTCCCTCGAGCACTCCCCTGACGTGATTCCAACGCCAAAAATTCCTATAAATACCAAAACCCCCAGAAAGAAACCTAGATCGGGAGTTCCGCCGCCGCAAGCCTCTGTAGCCACGAAAAACCAATTGGGAGACCGTTTCGGCACCCTGCCGGAGGGGGAAACCATCACCGGAGGCCATCTGCATCATCCCGGTGGTCTCCATGACGAGAAGGGAGTAGTTCACCCTCGGGGCTGAGGTTATGTACCAGTAGCTATGTGTTTGATCTCTCTCTATCTCATGTTCTTGAGATGACACGATCTCGATGTACCGCGAGCTTTATTAATATAGATGAATCATATGGAGTTTTCCCCTCTCTATCTTCTTGTGATGAATTGAGTTTTCCCTTTGAAGTTTTCTTATCGGATTGAGTCTTTAAAGGATTTGAGAACACTTGATGTATGTATTGCGATGGGATATCCGTGATGACAATGGGATGTTCTATTGATCCACTTGATGTATGTTTTGGTGATCAACTTGCGGGTTCCGTGACCTTGGGAATCTATGCATAGGGGTTGGCACATGTTTTCGTCTTGACTCTCCGGTAGAAACTTTGGGGCACTCTTTGAAGTTCTTTGTGTTGGATTGAACATGATGAATCTGAAATTATGTGATGCATATTGTATAATCAAGCCCATGGGTACTCGTGGTGACATTGGAGTATTAGGTGACATTAGGGTTTTGGTTGATGTGTATCTTAAGGTGTTATTTTAGTACGAACTCTAGGGCTGTTCGTGACACTTATATGGATAGCTCATACGATTGATCGGAAAAGATAACTTTGAGGTGGTTTCGTACCCTACAATAATTTCTTCGTTTGTTCTCCGCTATTTGTGACTTTGGAGTGAACTCTTTGTCGCACGTGAGGGATTTACATATCATTCAACTATGTCAGTATTGTTGAGAGAACTTGCACTAGTGAAAGTATGAACCCTAGGCCTTGTTTCTAAGCACTGCAATACCGTTTGTGCTCACTTTTATCAGTAGTTACCTTGCTGTTTTTATATTTTCAGATTACAAAAACCTATATCTACCATCCATATTACGCTTGTATCACCTTCTCTTCGCTGAACTAGTGCACCTATACAATTTACCATTGTATTGGGTGTGTTGGGGACACAAGAGACTCTTTGTTATTTGGTTGCAGGGTTGTTTGAGAGAGACCATCTTCATCCTACGCCTCCCACGGATTGATAAACCTTAGGTCATCCACTTGAGGGAAATTTGCTACTGTCCTACAAAACTCTGCGCTTGGAGGCCCAACACGAGTCTACAAGAAGAAGGTTGCATAGTAGACATCAAACCTCTATGTCAAGGATTCAGTTAATCACGTATGATGTTCCCTTTGTTCTTCGGTATGTTACTTGCCCGAGATTCGATCGTCGGTATCTCTATACCTAGTTCAATCTCGTTACCGGCAAGTCTCTTTACTTGTTCCGTAATACAAGATCCTGTGGCTAACACTTTAGTCACATTGCTTGCAAGGCTTGTTGTGATGTTGTATTGCCGAGTGGGCCCTGAGATACCTCTCCGTCACACGGAATAACAAATCCCAGTCTTGATCCATGCCAGCTCAACAGACACCTTCGGAGATACCTGTAGAGCATCTTTATAGTCACCCACTTATGTTGCGACGTTTGATACACACAAGGTATTCCTCCGGTGTCAGTGAGTTGCATGATCTCATGGTCATAGGAACAGATACTTGACATGCAGAAAACAATAGCAATAATCTGACACGATCATATGCTACGTTCATAGTTTGGGTCTTGTCCATCACATCATTCTCCTAATGATGTGATCCCATTATCAAATGACATCTCATGTCTATGGCTAGGAAACCTTAACCATCTTTGATCAACGAGCTAGTCTAGTAGAGGCTTACTAGGGACACTTTGTTGTCTATGTATCCACACATGTATTTGAGTTTCCAATCAATACAATTATAGCATGGATAATAAACGATTATCATGAACAAGGAAATATAATAATAACCAATTTATTATTGCCTCTAGGGCATATTTCCAACAGTCTCCCACTTGCACTAGAGTCAATAATCTAGTTCACATCACCATGTGATTTACATTGTTATGAATCTAACACCCAATGAGTTCTGGGGTTCGATCATGCTTTGCATGTGAGAGAGGTGTTTAGTCAATGGTCTGCAACGTTCAGATCTGTGTGTTCTTTGCAAATCTATATGTCATACTGTAGATGCTACCACGCTCCACTTGGAGCTATTCCAAATGGTTGCTCCACTATACGTATCCTGACTGCTACTCAGAGTCGTCCGGATAGGTGTCAAAGCTTGCATCGACGTAACCCTTTACGACGAACTCTTTATCACCTCCATAATCGAGAAATATTTCCTTAGTCCTCTAGTTACTAAGGATAATCTTGACCGCTGTCCAGTGATCCACTCCTGGACCACTCTTGTACCCCTTGACAGACTCATGGCAAGGCACACACTAGGTGCGGTACACAGCATGGCATACTATACAGAGCCTATGGATAAGGCATAGGGGACGACCTTCGTCCTTTCACTTTCTTCTGCCGTCGTCGAGCTTTGAGTCTCACTCAACTCCACACCTTACAAATCAGGCAAGAACTCTTTCTTTGACTGATCCATTTTGAACTCTTTCAAAATCTTGTCAAGGTATGTACTCATTGAAAGTCTAATCAGACGTCTTAATCTATCTCTATAGATCCTGATGCCCAATATTTAAGTAGCTTCATTCCAGGTTTTTCTTTGAAAAACTCCTTTCAAACAACCCTTTATGCTTTCCAGAAATTCTACATCATTTCCGATCAACAATATGTCATCCACATATACTTATCAGAAATTCTATAGTGCTCCCACTCACTTTATTGTAAATACAAGTTTCTCATAAACTTTGTATAGACTCAAAAACTCTGATCACCTCATCAAAGTGTATATTCCAACTCCGAGATGCTTGCTCCAGTCCATAGAAGGATCGCTGGAGTTTGCATACATTTTAGCATCCTTAGGACTGACAAAACCTTCCGGTTGTATCACATACAACCTTTCCTCACGGATACCGTTAAGGAAATGATGTTTTGACATCCATCTGCCAGATTTCATAATCGAAAAATGCAGCAACTGCTAACATAATTCCAACAGACTTTAGCATCACTACGGGTGAGAAAGTCTCATCGTAGTCAACTCCTTGAACTTGTGAAAAACCCTTTGCCACAAGTCGAGCTTTATAGACGGTGACATTACCGTCCGCGTCCGTCTTCCTTTTAAAGATCCATTTGTTCTGAATGGCCTTTCGCCCTTCAGGTAATACTTCCAAAGCCCATACTTTGTTTTCATACATGGATCCCATCTCGGATTTCATGGCCTTTAACCATTTCTCGGAATCCGGGCCCATCATCGCTTCTCCATAGCTCGTAGGTTCATCGTTGTCCAATAACAGGACCTCTAAGACAGGGTTGCCATACCACTCAGGAGCAGTACGCGTCCTTGTCGACCTACGAGGTTCGATAGTAACTTGATCCGAAGCTTCATGATCATCATCATTAACTTCCCCTTCAACTAATGTAGGCTCCACAGGAACAACTTTCTGCGCTGCGCTACTCTCTAGTTGAAACAAAGGTTCAACAACCTCATCAAGTTCTATCTTCCTCCCACTTAATTCTTTCGAAAGAAACTCTTTCTCGAGAAAGGACCTGTTTTAGCAACAAACACTTTGTGCTTGGATCTAAGATAGAAGGTTTACCCAACTGTTATGTTAGGGTATTCTATGAAGATGCATTTGTCTGCTTTGGGTTCGAGCTCATTAGGTGAAAATCCTTTTTCACATAAGCATCGCAGCCCCAAACATTAAGAAATGATAGCTTAGGTTTCCGCCAAACCAAAATTCATACGGTGTCATCTCAACAGACTTAGATGGTGCCCTTTTTAAAGTGAATGTGGTTGTCTCTAATGCATAACCCTAAAACGATAGTGGTAAATCGATAAGAGACGTCATAGTTCGCACCATATCCAATAGAGCACGACTACGACGTTCGGACACACCATCACACTATGGTGTTCCAGGTGGCGTGAGTTGTGAAACAAATTCCACATTGTCTTAAGTTGTATACCAAACTCGTAACTCAGATATTCACCTCCATGATCATATCGTAGACATTTTATCTTCTTGTCACGATGATCTCAAACTTCACTCTGATTTTGTTTGAACTTTTCAAATGTTACAAACTTGTGTTTCATTAAGTAAATATCCCCATATCTACTCAAATCATCAGTGAAGGTAGGAAAATAACGATATCCACCGCACGCTACAACACTCATTGGACCGAATACATCAACATGTATTATTTCCAATAAGTTACTTGCCCGCTCCATCATACCGGAAAACGGGGTCTTAGTCGTCTTTGCCCATGAGGCATGGTCCGCATGTCTCAACCGATTCGAAATTGAATGAGTCCAAAGATCCATCAGCATGGAGTTTCTTCATGCGTTTTACACCAATATGACATTTAGCGGCAGTACCACAAGTATGTGGTACTATCATTATTAACTTTGTATCTTTTGCATCAATATTATGAACATGTGTATCACTACGATCAAGATTCAATAAACCATTCTCATTGGGTGCATGACCATTGAAGGTTTTCTTCATGTAAACAGAATAACCATTATTCTCTAACTTAAATGAATAACCGTATTGCAATAAACATGATCTAATCATGTTTATGCTCAACGCAAACACCAAATAACATTTATTTAGGTTCATCACTAATTCCGAAGGTAGAGAGAGCGTGCGATGGTGATCACATCAACCTTGGAAACACTTCCAACACTCATCGTCACCTCACCCTTAGCTAGCCTCCGTTTATTCCGTAGCTTTTATTTCGAGTTACTAACATTTAGCAACCGAACCGGTATATAATACCCAGGTGCTACTAGGAGTACTAGTAAGGTACACATCAATAACACGTATATCAAATATACTTCTGTCGACGTTGCCATCCTTCTTATCTACCAAGTATCTAGGACAGTTTCGCTTCAGCGACCGTTCTCCTCATAATAGAAGCACTCAGTCTCGGGTTTGGGTTCAACCTTGGGTTTCTTTACTGGAGCAACAACTGGCTTGCCATCCATGAAGTATCCCTCCTTGCCCTTGCCCTTCTCGAAACTAGTGGTTTTACTAACCATCAACACTTGATGCTCCTTCTTGATTTCTACCTTCGTGGTGTCAAACATCGTGAATAGCTCAGGGATCATTATTTCCATCCCTGGCATTTTATAGTTCACCATGAAGCTCTAGTAGCTTAGTGACAGTGACTTGGAGAACTATATCAATCACTATCTTATCTGTAAGATCAACTCCCACTCGATTCAAGCGATTGTAGCACCCAGACAATCTGAGCACATGCTCACCGATTGAGCTATTCTCCTACCTTTTGCAGGCAAAGAATCTTGTTGGAGGTCTCATACCTCTCAACACGGGCACGAGCCTGAGATCCCAAGAACATCTCATATGTTCCGTGACGTTCAAAACATTTTGGAGCCTCAATTCTAAGCCGTAATGCATGACGCACTGAACTATTAAGTAGTCATCGGAATGTGCGTGTCAGATGTTCACAACATCTACAGACGATGCTAGAGGGGGTGGCGCACCGAGCGGTGCTTTAAGGACATAAGCCTTCTATGCAGCAATGAGGACAATCCTTAGATCATGGACCCAGTCCGCATTATTGATACCATCATCTTTCAACTCTATTTCTCTAGGAACATATAAAAATTCAAGGGAGCTACAGAGCGAGCTAGTAATCTACAACATAATTTACAAAGACATTTTGACTATGTTCATGATAATGAGTTTAGTTAATCATATTACTTAAAAACTCCCATTCAAATTGACATCCCTCCGGTCATTCGAGTGTCACATGATCCAAATCCACCAACTCAAGTCCGATCATCACGTGAGTTGAGGTGGTTTCAATGGTGAACATCTTCATGTTGATCATATCTACTATATGACTCATGTTCGACCTTTCTGTCTCTTGTGTTCCGAGGGCATGTCTGTACATGCTAGGCTCGTCAAGTTTAACCCGAGTGTTCCGCACGTGCAACACTGGCTTGCACCCATTGTATGCGAACGTAGAGTCTATCACACCCGATCATCATGTGGTGTCTCGAAACGACAAACTTTCGCAACGGTGCACACTCGGGGAGAACACAATTTATCTTGAAATTTAAGTGAGGGATCACCTTATAATGCTACCATCGTCCTAAGCAAAATAAGATGCATAAAAGGATTAACATCACATGCAAATCATAAGTGACATGATATGGCCATGAACTTGTGCTTTTGATCTCCATCTTCAAAGCATCGGGATGATCTCGATCGTCACCGGCATAACACCATGATCTCCATCATCTTGATCTCCATCAATGTGTCGCCATGAGGTTGTCGCGCCGACTGTTTCTTCCACGACTATTGCTAACTCATAGCGATAAAGTAAAGCAAAAACGTCAAAAATAATTAAAGACAACCCTATGGCTCCTGCCGGTTGCCGTACTCATCGACATGCAAGTCGTGATATTCTATACAATACATGATCATCTCATACATCACATATATCTCATCATGTAATTGGCCATATCACATCACAACATACCCTGCAAAAACAAGTTAGACGTCCTCTAATTGTTTTTGCAAGTTTTACGTGGCTGCTACGGGTATCTAGCAAGAACAATTCTTACCTACGCAAAAACCACAACGGTGATATGCAAATTGCTTTTCAACCTTCTCAAGGACCGCCTTGGTCAAATCCGATGCGACTAAAGTGGGAGAAACAGACACCCGCCAGCCATCTTTATGCAACAAAGTTACATGTCAGTTGATGGAACCGGTCTCTCGTAAGCGTACGAGTAATGTTGGTCCGAGCCGCTTCATCCCATAATACCGCCGAAACAAGAAAAGACCAAGGGAGGAAGCAATCTGAATATCAACGCCCACAAACTCCTTTGTGTTTCTACTCGAGATCTCATCTACACATAGACCTAGCTCATGATGCCACTGTTGGGGAACGTTGCACGGGAAACAAAAATTTTCCTACGCACACGCAAGATCTATCCATGGTGATGAGCATCTACGAGAGGGAGAGTGGATCTACATACCCTTGTAGATCGCTAAGCGGGAAGCGTTAAGAAACGCGGTTGATGTAGTCGAACGTCTTCGCGATCCAAATCGCCGAGCGTCCTGCGATCCCATCACGATCCGTCTCGTGATCCAATCACGATCCGTCCCGCGATCCCATCATGATCCGCCCCATGATCAAATCACGAACCGTCTCGCGATCCTAATCACGGTCCTTCCGATCTAGCGACGAACGGACGACACCTCCGCATTCAGCACACGTACAGCTCGATGACGATCTCCGCCTTCTTGATCTAGCAAGAGGGAGCGGAGAGGTAGATGAGTTCTCCGGCAGCGCGACGGCGTGGCGGCGATGGTGGTGGAACTATTCCGGCAGGGCTTCGCCTAAGCACCGCCGAACTAGACTAGAGGAGAAAACGATCTAGATGAAGTAGAGGGAGCACGTGGCAATTAGGGTTAGCTCTCCCCTCTAAATCCTCTAGTATATATAGGAGGGGGTGAGGGGAGGAGGCAGCCTCAAACCCTCAAGGGCTGGCCGAAATTGGAGGTGGAGGAGTCCTACTCCAATCCTATTAGGAGTAGGATTCCTCCTCTCCACTTGGAAACCCTTTCCACCTTTCCCCCTTTGGGTTTTTCCCACCCCTAGCCGCATGGGCCTTAGTGGGGGGCTCGGCCAGCCCACTAAGGGCTGGCTTGACTCCTCCCACAGCCCATGAGGTCCTTTGGCTCGAGACACCCCTCCCGATGGTCCCCGGTACCCCTCCCGGCACTCCCGGTACACTACCGACATACCCGAAACTTTTCCGGTGACCAAAACGGGACTTCCTATATATCAATCTTTACCTCCGGACCATTCCGGAGCTCCTCGTGACGTCCAGGATCTTATCCGGGACTTCAAACAACCTTCGGTCACCACCATACATAACTCTACTATACCGAAACGTCACCGAACCTTAAGTGTGCAGACCCTGCGGTTCGAGAACTATGTAGGCATGACCGAGACACCTCTACAGTCAATAACCAATAGCGGGACCTGGATGCCCATATTGGTTCCTACATATTCTACGAAGATCTTTATCGGTTGAACCTCTATGTCAAGGATTCAGTTAATCCCGTATGATGTTCCCTTTGTTCTTTGGTATGTTACTTGCCCGAGATTCGATCGTCGGTATCTCTATACCTAGTTCAATCTCGTTACCGGCAAGTCTCCTTACTCGTTCCATAATACAAGATCCCGTGGCTAACACTTTAGTCACATTGCTTGCAAGGCTTGTTGTGATGTTGTATTACCGAGTGGGCCCTGAGATACCTCTCCGTCACACGGAATAACAAATCCCAGTCTTGATCCATGCCAGCTCAACAGACACCTTCGGAGATACCTGTAGAGCATCTTTATAGTCACCCAGTTACGTTGTGACGTTTAATACACACAAGGTATTCCTCCGGTGTCAGTGTGTTGCATGATCTCATGGTCATAGGAACAGATACTTGACATGCAGAAAACAATAGCAATAAACTGACACGATCATATGCTACGTTCATAGTTTGGGTCTTGTCCATCACATCATTCTCCTACATCATTCTCCTAATGATGCGATCCCGTTATCAAATGACATCTCATGTCTATGGCTAGGAAACCTTAACCATCTTTCATCAATGAGGTAGTCTAGTAGAGGCTTACTAGGGACACTTTGTTATCTATGTATCCACACATGTATTTGAGTTTCCAATCAATACAATTATAGCATGGATAATAAACGATTATCATGAACAAGGAAATATAATAATAACCAATTTAATATTACCTCTAGGGCATATTTCCAACAAAACAGCCCAACAAGACAGAAAAACACGAGTGGTAGTTCTGCCAGAGAGGTAGTACCGCTTGTAGGAGATATGCCCTAGAGGCAATAATAAATGTTATTGATTATCTCCCTATTCATAATTATGTTTATGTTCCATGCTATAACTGCTATGGTTCTCGAGTCTGCAATAACCACGAGGCTCGGAGGAAGACTCATATGCACGTGTGGAATAATAAACGGAAAAATGTATTCCTAGTCTGGCCTCTAAGACTGGCTCAAGTATTGCATGATGATCCTGTTTTCCTGATCATGGGCATGGCTATGCCGGCAATTTTGAGGGCGCAATGTTGGTAGAACACTTGTGTTGAATCGACCCGAATTGATGTTATGCTATGAGATACATTCGTCATAAGTTAATGGTTAATAACACAGAGATGGTTAATGTTTGCATGATTCCTTAGACCATGAGAGTATCGAGTTTCTTCATGCTTGCTTCATGAACTTTGGGGTTTGTTAAACGTCATCCGTAAATGGGTGGCAATTACGGCGGCTTACGGGTTCATGGAAAAGTATGTCAAGTAACTTGATATCTCAAGATTGGGATTTGCTCCTCCGACGATGGAGAGATATCTCTGGGCCCTCTCGGTGTTACGGTATCCATCATCGTCTGGCCAGACACTTTGTGATTTGATCACGGGGATGCCGGAACACGGGAACGAGAAAAGAGAACAATACCGGTAACGAGGTAACTGGCATAGTGGACAAGTTGTTGATCCACAGGGATGCCAACATGTCTCACCTCGGGTATTTGTAACATATCGCGAAGCAACAGGAATAGCACACGGCAACTGGAGGTTCACTCGAATATTCATTCGTGTGGGTATAGGGGTCAATATGGGTGTCCACGGCTCCGATGTTGATCATTGATCGGAAGGGGTTCCGGGTCATGTCTATACTTCACCTAACCTATAGGGTCACACGCTTAAGGGTCATCTATCTGCTGAATACTAGACAGGGAGTCTGAGAGAAAATCACCGAAAAAGTTTCGGACACCGGAAAAGTTTCGGACAGCGGAAAAGTTCCGCAGAGAGAACACCGGAACAGTTTCGGTAAAACTGAAAAGTTGTTTCAGGGGATACCATTAAGTCAAATTGGTTTCGGCACATGCCTGATAATTCTTGGAGGGTGCCAGAATCATTCTAGAAACTTCTGGGAATTTTCCGGAAGAAAAACCGGAAATGTTCCGGAGCTGCCGGAACCGCTTCAGATGCTTTTCGCAGATGAAAATCACTAATCCGGAATTGTTCCGGATCGCATTGAAAATTATTTTAGTGGGGTACTGGAAATGTTCTAAGCCCACATAAATATTTTCAGTTCGACCGGACGCTGAAAAATGCCGTCGTGAATAGTGAAAGTGCTTTTTGGGAGAAAATATCTCTTGAATAGCGGAAACACTATTATGAATAATGGGAAACACTATTGGGAGAAAATATCTCATGACTAGTGAAAACACTATTTCGAAATAGTGGAAACACTATTGTGAATAGTGGGAAACACTATTTATGAATAGTGAATCACTATTATGAATAGTGAAAATATCTGAGGGCATTTTTATATTTTTACCATAGTCTCTCACCCTATAAATAGGGGTGAGGAGGCAGCCCAAAAGATCACTCTTACTCTCATACAAATGCCATGCATGATCTAGCTCTCTCTCTCCCTCCCAGCGAAATAGTTTCGTAGAGCCGAAAGGCTGTCTGGGTTCCGGCAGGAACGAGTTCTGGACGGCGAAGCCCTGCCGGATAGATGATACCATATGTGTGCAACTCTGTAGAGAGATCGTAGTTTCGGTCTTAGTTCGAGAGTGCCTCCCGAAGGGCCGTCCGTGTGACTGTCCGAGTTTTGGAGGTCCTCCCGAAGGGCTGTCCGAGTGACAGTCCGAGTTTCGGAGGTCCTCCCGAAGGGCTGTCCGCGACACCGTCCGGGGGACTGTCCGACCGCCTCCCGGAGGGCTATCCGCGGGGCAGATGAGGGTATACATCCTCGCGGTAGGGAGGTTGTAAAATCCTAGCTGCGGGGATCTGCACCGCCGATCGTCATCGACTCTACTTCCGCTGTGCTACGAGTCGGTAACGAAAATGATCAAACCTTGTATGCAGTCTCCATAGTGGTCCTGGGCTGGTGCGTAGGTCAATTTTTTTTGTTTTCTGCTGCGTTACCCTTCAGTGGCATCAAGAGCCGTGCTATGCGTAGATGCAGGTTGCGATCTAGAATACATAGAGATGTATGGGTGTTGCACAATATAATTAGGTAGTAGATGAGATCTATTGCTGAAAATTATTTGTGCGGGTAGCAGATGAAATCAGTTACCCGATGTTCTTGTTGCTTCCCTGGAATTTGCATATTTCTGATCTTGATAACAGTATGGTGGAGTTTCAATGTTCTGGCAATCCGCGATCCTGATTGATCAACGAAGTGCTAACAGTTCATTGAATTCCACCGTAGTTAAAAAGAAAGATGAAATTTTGTAGACGAAAGGGCAATGCAGATGTGATCTGCACGGGGGTCACGCGTATGACGAAGTTTAGTATGTGGCTCGAGATTTTATTATCTCGTGTTTCATACACCCTGGAATGTTAATCTAGCGACTTGGATTATCATGCTTGATGATGGACGTTGGTAGCTTCGGTTTGTTTCGAAACCTTAGAAGCCACGTAAAATAAATTTTTGCATGAACCGATTAGAGGTGTCTAACTTGGTTTTGCAGGATGGTTTGCATATGCATATGATGTGGTATAGCAGTGCTCATAATAATTTGATTATGTATGAGATGACTATATGATGTAAATTAATTAACATGACCTGCGTGTCATGATTTGGCATGATGGCTGGAGCCATATGATTGCACTTTAATGACCTGCGTGTCAACCTTATGTAATGCACTTATTTTATTAGCTATAGAGATAGCAATATTATCTGGTGCATCGACAAGGTGGTGGCAATCTTCGCGAAGGTAAACACCAACGCGAATGCCGAAGACGAAGAAATGAAAGACTTCTCCGTCAGAAAGGGCTATACCATATCATGCTATTATGAATTGCCTGAGATGTTTATCCCTTATGATGCACCCTTCTTGATTGCAAGATAGTCGCTTTTATTAGGGTGATCTCTCACAAAAATATCAAGTAGTTAGTGTTCTCCCAAGTGTAGCACCGTCACGGCACCTAACTTTTCGGGGTGCGCCATGTCCACATGGGTACGAACAATTAGAGAAGTGTGAGGCGGGTGAGGTCAGACCTCGCAGCGAGATCACTTGGTTGTCTTGACGTTCTGGCTTGATCGTCCTGAGCTCGGAACACGCCCATCGAAAGATGAACAGGAGTCACATAGAGATATGATCGGCATGTTTGCCCACCAATTGAAATTCTCGTCATCAGTGATGTCCACATCAATGGCGTTGAATTGAAATGTGGATCTTGTATCACTCACAATCAATTATGAGAGATATTGATTTGAGTGGGAGCGCACTGTAGAATTAACTTGTTTAATTCTTAGTGCAATTAATTTTGAACACTGTCTAAGTGTGGTTTGCATAATAGTTGTAGAATAATGGCTCGCGTTTCCACCTTCCCTATTAAAATTGAATAGCTGTTAAATATCTGGTTAAAACTTTATGGTTGGTAACGTAATGTGAGGATTGTCCTCTAGAGTGCCGAGAAGGACTTTGTCCTATCGCATGCTTTCGGTATTCTCCCGCTAATGCTATGGATCATGTGACTCTCGTCCTTCGATCCAAAAGCTAGAATTCCGTTTCAGTCAAGTGAAATACGTTTTCTTCCATGAGACCCGAACTTCAAAAGTTTTGGGATAGTTATGTGATATTCATGGAACTGAAAATTAATTTTCAGATACAAACAAAGGCTGAGAGATATGAGATATCCAAAGCAATGTTGGTTTACAAACTATTAGTAAAAGAGTTTACTATGCATTAGACTGATAAGAGAGGGATCCAGAAGAACGCCTGTCATATGATGATGGTGAATAAAACAACAACTTAAAGAGAATGGAAGTGTCCGAAGGGTGTTAGTGAAACTTTCACGCCTAGGAAGTCCGGGGCTAACGCCACTCTTAAGTTGGATGCTTCTTCTGAGAGTAGGAGAAATACTAAAAGTTAAACTGTTAGAAGTATAATGGCAACAGGAAAGAAGACTGGAATATCCAGCTCATGTATGAATGTCATACAAGTTTTTGATGTATAGAAGGCTGGTCAAAGATATAGTTCTTGGGAATTATGGTTAAACATGTTAATCACTAATTCTTGGGTATTGTGAGTTAATCACAAAGATACCCGCTCGATTGCATTCTGTTGCAACTCGATGTAAGAACTACTATGGCCTGAAAGACTAGCCAGGTATGAGGTTTAGATACACGCAGGGAACATAGTAAATGTTACTATGCCTTCCATAGGTGTATTCACTATGTATTTACTTTCATAATTCATTTTAGAGTTTCACACTCTAGCCCTTTGCATAAGGTATCTTGCAAGAAGGTTGTTCATAAGAGAACTTTTGGTGTTCGGTGTTATGAATAACATAAGGGCCATACTTTCATTATGAATGAGATGTATGTTATGAATAATGATATTAATATATTACCTCTGTGTTTACTTTCATAATTCATTTTAGAGTTTCATACACTCTAGCCCATTGCACAATGTTTGTTGCAAAAGAGTTGTTCATAAAAACAACAATAGTTGTCCAGTATTATGAATAACATGAAGGGACATGCTTCCATCCTAGATGGGATGTATGTTATGAATATTGATGGAAATATGATACATCCATAACACTGACGCTAAATGTCGCAAGACTAAAAGAATACCACACAAGTGTGGCACTGCATTTGGTCACATTGGAGAAACCCGAATGGAAAATTCCATTATGATGGATTTTGAAGTCATTTGATTTTGAATCATCTGACACTTGCAACTTTCCTCTGAAAAGTGAAGTGACTGAAATACCGTTCACAGGCCATAAGGAACGAGCAAAGAACATATTGGTGATCATACATTATGATGTGTGTAGTCCAATAAATGTTGTTGCAAGTAGTGGATTTATCTATCTTTAGAAATGACTCAAGTAGATATATGGATATTTACTTGTTGAGACGTAAGTCTGGATCTTTTGAATTCATTCATAAGGTTTTCAAAAATGAAGTAGAAGTTATTGTAACAAGAAAATTATGTTTCTATAATTCGATTGCAGAAAGGAATATTTGAGTTACAAGTTTAGCGAATGTCTGATGACTTATGAAAGGGGTTTCATAACTTGCACCTCCCGGAACACCACTGCAAGTGGAAAGTCCGTGAAGATGTAATCGAACCATTTATGACATGGTAAGATCAAAGATGACACAAATTAATTTGCCATTACCCCTTTTAGAGAGTGATGCTTTAGAGACTACGGCTTTTACACTAAAAAGAGATCCATCGGGTCTGTTGAAATGACGCCATGGTATGGTACGCCCAACCATGTTAAATCTTTTCTTAACATTTGGAATATAGGGCTTGTGTAAAAGGTTACAAACCTATTCCAAATCAGACAAGTGCTACTTTGTAGGTTATCCCAAGTCATTGGGTATTCCCCCACCACTATACCAAGGCAAATAGGTTTGCCACAAAGAACGGTATGCTTTTTGAAGAAAATTGTTCTTTCAAAAAGGTGAGTGGGAGGACAGTGCAACTCGACGAGATAACCAGTATCTTCGTCATCAGGTCAAAGGAAAGGAACCTTGGAAGTGATTCCGGAGTTTCCTACTGCGACTGATACGGAAGCCTCTACATGAGATGTATGGACTTCGGTCGAACTTGCAGCTGAACCACGTAGGAAGAACTCGTGCAAACCTCTCAGTTGCGCATACGAGATATTGTTGTTAGACAACAATATACCTACGATACATAAGGAAGCGTTGATGGGCCCTGACTCCGGAATTGGCTAAATGCCAATACAATCCGAGATAGTTTCCATATAAGTGATTCAAGATTAAAACCTTGATACACCTTTCAGAAGACTTAGAGTCTAACGAATATTTATGAAACTATAAACTGATGTGGATAAAATGTTTTATCCATAAAGCTCGACTTGTTGCAATAACAAGTTCAAGGAGTTGACTACGATGAGATTGTTTCACCATAGCGATGCTTGAAGTCGGTTTGGGTTGAACTAGCAATTAATACATATTTCAATCATGAGATATGAAACATGGATGACAAAAGGATTTCCATCTGACGGAAATGAAACCTAGGACTTGTATGTGATACAGTCCAAAGTAATTTGTCGATCCAGAGGATGCTGGTAAGTATGCAAACTTCAGAGTTCCAGCGATGGACAGAAGAGAGCAAAGTGGAGTTGGAATCTTCGTTTTTGATGGAATGGTCAAAGAGGTTTGACTTCATCAAATGGGTATCGAAGATGCTTGTGATTCAAGAAAGTAAGTGGGAGCATAATAATATTTCTAAAAACCTTGTGTGCTTGACACATTGTTAATTGGAAATAAATTTCTTGACACGAATTAGGACTTCATTTGAAAATAGTTTTTCGATGAAGTGCTTAGGCTAAATAGCCTCAATATTAGGCATGATGATCTATGGAGATAGATTTACCTAATGGGGCTAAGCTATGAATACATATTGACAAGATGCTAAAACCTTTTAGCATTTAAAACGCCAAGGAGTGATTCTTGCCGAAGTCACATGGAAAGAGTTTTTGCAAGACTCGGTGTCCCAAAACACTGATGAGTAAAATACATGATGGAGATTCCACACACTCTTGTGTTTGGATTAATCATGTATTCCATGGTATGTAAAAACAACCAGATATGTCCAATACTCCAAAGTTGTTGCGAGTATAGATACCAAAGTGATCAAAGTACTGATCATGGGACAACAGTGAAAGATGTCATTGAGTACTAGAGCAGTACTGATGACATGTTTTCTCGCAAGCAGAGATTATGAAGTGCTCGTTGTAAGTAACTACATCGATACAGTCTTCATCAAAGCTCCATGCGATTTTCGATTTAAGTTTAGGGCTTTGTGTAATACACAATATGGTGGCACGGTAGTTGGAAATTGTTCCAAACAAGATACTGTGGCGAATTCTATAACAAAGGCTAAGTATGTTGACGCTTTAGAAGCGACAAAGAAGATGTTGAATCAGATAGTTGCTCCATAGCTCAGTCTAAGGAATCAAGGTTTGACCTGTGATTCACATATATACAAAGCCAAGTCCACACAAAATATGAATTTTGTGAAAGCGTGAAAAACGTGGGGATATGCAAAGTTACACACGGAGCTGAAGTTGTCAGATCCGTTGGACATCAGGCTATACCACAAGCGAAGCATATTTTACACCAGTATGCCATAGGTGTAAAGTGCATTAGCATTGACTAGATTATTGACTCTAGTGTAAGTGGGAGTCTGTAGGAGATATGCCCTAGAGCCAATAATAAATGTTATTGATTATCTCCCTGTTCATAATTATGTTTATGTTCCATGCTATAACTGCTATGGTTCTCGAGTCTGCAATAACCACGAGGCTCGGAGGAAGACTCATATGCACGTGTGGAATAATAAACGGAAAAATGTATTCCTAGTCTGGCCTCTAAGACTGGCTCAAGTATTGCATGATGATCCTGTTTTCCTGATCATGGGCATGGCTATGCCGGCAATTTTGAGGGCGCAATGTTGGTAGAACACTTGTGTTGAATCGACCCGAATTGATGTTATGCTATGAGATACATTCATCATAAGTTAATGGTTAATAACACAGAGATGGTTAACGTTTGCATGATTCCTTAGACCATGAGAGTATCGAGTTTCTTCATGCTTGCTTCATGAACTTTGGGGTTTGTTAAACGTCATCCGTAAATGGGTGGCAATTACGGCGGCTTACGGGTTCATGGAAAAGTATGTCAAGTAACTTGATAGCTCAAGATTGGGATTTGCTCCTCCGACGATGGAGAGATATCTCTGGGCCCTCTCGGTGTTACGGTATCCATCATCGTCTGGCCAGACACTTTGTGATTTGATCACGGGGATGCCGGAACACGGGAACGAGAAAAGAGAACAATACCGGTAACGAGGTAACTAGCATAGTGGACAAGTTGTTGATCCACGGGGATGCCAACATGTCTCACCTCGGGTATTTGTAACATATCGCGAAGCAACAGGAATAGCACACGGCAACTGGAGGTTCACTCGAATATTCATTCGTGTGGGTATAGGGGTCAATATGGGTGTCCACGGCTCCGATGTTGATCATTGATCGGAAGGGGTTCCGGGTCATGTCTATACTTCACCGAACCTATAGGGTCACACGCTTAAGGGTCATCTATCTGCTGAATACTAGACAGGGAGTCTGAGAGAAAATCACCGAAAAAGTTTCGGACACCGGAAAAGTTTCGGACAGCGGAAAAGTTCCGCAGAGAGAACACCGGAACAGTTTCGGTAAAACTGAAAAGTTGTTTCAGGGGATACCATTAAGTCAAATTGGTTTCGGCACATGCCTGATAATTCTTGGAGGGTGCCAGAATCATTCTGGAAACTTCTGGGAATTTTCCGGAAGAAAAACCGGAAATGTTCCGGAGCTGCCGGAACCGCTTCAGATGCTTTTCGCAGATGAAAATCACTAATCCGGAATTGTTCCGGATCGCATTGAAAATTATTTTAGTGGGGTACTGGAAATGTTCTAAGCCCACATAAATATTTTCAGTTCGACCGGACGCTGAAAAATGCCGTCGTGAATAGTGAAAGTGCTTTTTTGGGAGAAAATATCTCGTGAATAGTGGAAACACTATTGTGAATAGTGGGAAACACTATTGGGAGAAAATATCTCATGACTAGTGAAAACACTATTTCGAAATAGTGGAAAACACTATTGTGAATAGTGGGAAACACTATTTATGAATAGTGAAAATATCTGAGGGCATTTTGGTATTTTTACCATAGTCTCTCACCCTATAAATAGGGGTGAGGAGGCAGCCCAAAAGATCACTCTTACTCTCATACAAATGCCATGCATGATCTGGCTCTCTCTCTCCCTCCCAGCGAAATAGTTTCGTAGAGCCGAAAGGTTGTCTGGGTTCCGGCAGGAACTAGTTCTGGACGGCGAAGCCCTGCCGGATAGATGATACCGTATGTGTGCAACTCTGTAGAGAGATCGTAGTTTCGGTCTTAGTTCGAGAGTGCCTCCCGAAGGGCTGTCCGTGTGACCGTCCGAGTTTTGGAGGTCCTCCCGAAGGGCTGTCCGAGTGACAGTCCGAGTTTCGGAGGTCCTCCCGAAGGGCTGTCCGCGACACCGTCCGGGGGACTGTCCGACCGCCTCCTGGAGGGCTATCCGCGGGGCAGATGAGGGTATACATCCTCGCGGTTGGGAGGTTGTAAAATCCTAGCTGCGGGGATCTGCACCGCCGATCGTCATCGACTCTACTTCTGCTGCGCTACGAGTCGGTAACGAAAATGATCAAACCTTGTATGCAGTCTCCATAGTGGTCCTGGGCTGGTGCGTAGGTCGAAATTTTTTGTTTTCTGCTGCGTTACCCTTCACCGCTTGTGGGAGAGGTAGTACCGCTTGAGAGGTAGTACCGCTCGGGGGAGAGGTAGTACCTCTTGAGAGGTAGTACCGCTTGAGAGGTACTACCGCTCTCTACTACCGCTCGCAACACAGAGAGCTAAAAATAAGCAGAAGTGTTGCGGTAGAAGGGAGCAGAAGTACCGCATAAGCGGTACTACCATTCTGGGGAGAGGTAGTACCGCTTGAGTGGTACTACCGCTCTCTACTACCGCTTAAAGCAGTACTTCAGCCCAAGCAAAACCGAAACCACCATAACTTTCGCATACGGACTCCCAAAAAAGCAAACTCAAGCTTGTTGGATAGATGACGACAAGTGCTATCAAGCAATGGAGAATAAATGCCAATAGGATAAGGAAGATGACCTTCCCAAGAATTATCCGGCAAAATCTCCAACACCGAAAACACAAATAGAAGATGCATATGGACTCCATTTTCGATGAACTCGAGCTTGTCATGAAGCTGACCATAAGCTCAAGAACCCACGTAGAGAAAAGTCAACCAAGAACCAAGAAAGATGATGATGCCAAGAATGCAATGGTTTGAGCTCTCAACGAACGATACGATCAAGCTACTCACTTGAGAGCCCCCCTTGATAGTACGGCTATCGATCCTATAACCCGGTCTCCCAACTACCAACATGAGACCGGTAAAATAGAAAACCCTATCAAGGTCAAACCTATACCTTGCACATAGTCCACTTGAGCTAGATGATGACGATCTTATCCTCCTCAAGATGGACCACCTTTCTTGATTGCGTTGGCTCGATGAAGACTAGTTGATTGCTCCCCCATACTCCACTATGGATGAGCCACTCTTCAGCACATCTTCACAAGTCCATTGTCACCTCAATGGACGGCAAGCTTCAAGCATGATCTCTTCGTGATGCTTCACTTGAACTTGCACACCGCAACCTTGATGACGATCACCACTTGATGTCATCCTCCATGGATTGTATGGGATCTTCCTCTTGATGCAAGCCCATGGAAATATACCTAACCACACGAAGAACTCTAACGTAGACCATGGGTTAGTACTCAAAGCATAATGGACAATGCTTACCATACCATAGGATTACTTGATCCCACTTGGTACATCTTCTACGCTTTGTGTGTTGATCAACTTGAATCATTCTTTACCTTAATCTTGATCAACCTTGTGTCTTCTCTTCTCTCTTCACAAAGATGATGTCTTGAAGGTAAACATGAATGTTCACACAATCTTCTTCTTCAAGACATGCTTGCAATGAGATCAACTCTCACATGACCAATCTTTGGATAAAACCTTACATACCACCTTGGTCACCATATAAACTCCTTGAAACCAACACATGTACTTCAAGAAGTGCCTATGGACAAATCCTTCGAATATAACTCAAGGCAACCATTAGTCCATAGGGATTGTTATCAATTACCAAAACCACACATGGATAAATGTGCTCTTACACATACAATATTGTTACTGGGAGCGAGGAACGAATATCTTCAACATGTGCATGCCTAGATCATTTTGTGATATACTACAAACCATTTTCATCCATCGATGCAAACGAACTGGAATGTCGAAGCATATATATGATTCCTATGAAGCATGGATAATGGAAACATCAAATTGATAATAATCACTGTGTGGAGACAGATGATGGAACGGTCGACGATTCACGCAATGCAATGCCTTTGATTCGAAGGAGGGACTTGGGAGAGGAGAATAAGTTTATATCGGATGCTACAATTGGTTCTTCAGATGACGGTTCAAACCTTTGGTCAACCTGGTGAGGCAACAAACCAGGTGTAGATTGCGGGCACGACCACCTAATGACGGAATGGTGCACTACCGAGGTCACTCGGAGGCGCTGCGACGAGTAGGTCGATACATGGGATCAGATCTGGGCGTTGTGGTGGCTTGCAGCATTGCGGATGCACACCCTCTAGAGCCGCGACCCCATCGCGAGGAGAGGCAAGGCCACTCGGGATACACGGGCGAGGAAGAGCTCTATGGTGCGCCCGACATCGTGACTGGTCGGTGTTCATGGTTGTCGTAGACTGCATGAACTCTTGTCCGTCGGCTGTCGTCACCGCCGGCCACCACGCTGTGCATAATTTGTCTGCAAGCGTTCGATGTATACATGGATCGGTCCTGTATGACACTACGAGTAAAGAAAAAATTGTTTGCCCCCTCCCCCCAACACACACCCTTTTTTTGTCAAGCTCCGCCACTTTCTCAGGAACATCAGCAGGGCCCGTACTGTTAGAGATATGACACGCAATCGAATACGATGAAGAACGAAATCAAGCAGAGGACGAGATTTTAATGTGGAAAACCCCTCCAACACGAAGGGAAAAAAATCACGGGCGCCAGCCAGCCGAACTTCACTATATCGGGAGAGGTTACAAACTCCGGGGATTTACAACTGATCAACTTATTCCGTGTGACGGCTTACAAGAGGTATATATAACACATGAGTCCTAGGTCAATACTGATCCGTACCTGACGGGGGCGGCCTGCATGGGCCAACATCAGACTTTGTTGCGCTCTACTTTGGCCCAAGCCTGCCGGTGATGGGCCTCGCGCTGCTCGCTCATCAGAAGTTGGCCTTTCTCTTTATATTTGAATTTGGAGCATAACATAACAAACTCCACCTTGAGACAAATTCCATCTTGTAGCATGAATGAGAAATTTCTCCCTCGACAACAAAGAAAACACTTTTGGTGCCAAACAACCACTAGGGCTAATGAGTTATACCAACTAAGTCCGAGCAAAGCTCAAAATTAGCAACAGGAACTGGCTTTGTCAACATATCAGCAGGATTATCATGAGTACTAATCTTGCATGCCTTCAGTTTACCTTGCTCAACAATGTCTCAAACAAAATGGTATTTGACATCAATGTGCTTTGTTCTCTCATGGAACATTTGATCCTTAGTGAGGTATATGGCACTCTGACTGTCATAAAATAGATTAATGCAAGAATTATCTCCACAAAGCTCAGCATACAAACCTTTCAGCCAAATTGATTCTTTACATGCTTCTACAATAGCCATGTATTCTGCTTCAGTGATAGATTGAGCAACTATTGCGTGCAGTGTACCCTCCAACTCACGACACAACCACCAATAGTGAACACATAACCTGTAAGGGACCTCCTCTTGTCCAAATCGCTGGAAGCAAAATCTGAATCCACATAGCCAGCTAGTCCCTCACCAGTCCTGCCGAATTTCAAACAAGCATTGAAAGTGCCACGAAGGTACCTGAAAATCCACTAAACAACCTTCCAATGTTCTTCACCAGGGTTAGCCATATATCTACTGACCAAATTCATTGCAAATGATAAATCGGGCCTAGAACACACCATGGCATACATTAAAGAACCGACAGCACTAGAATATGGAACTCTTGACATATACTCAAACTCTTCATCTGTACTAGGACATTGAGAAGATGACAATTTGAAATGAGGAGCAATGGGAGTGCTTACTGACTTAGCATCATGCATGTTAAAACGACGAAGAACTTTCTGAATGTAATTTTGCTGATTAAGAAATAGAAAATCATACTTCGCTACGCTCCGCTTCGTCCCAAGCCTACTGGCGACGGGCCTTGCTCCGCTCGCTCGTCAGAAGTTGGCCTTTCTCTTTATGTTTGAATTTGGAGCATAACATAACACGTATGAGATCTGAGACAGACAAGCCCCAAGTTCATAACACAAGGTGCTTCAACAGTTCATGCGCCCAACTAGGATCTCATAAGACATCAGGTTGAAGTTGAAGGGGCTTCGACGAGAGCAGCTTGGACTGGGTAGTAGTGGTAGTTCAGCTCTCCTACATCATCCCTAGACAGCTTCTTCAATCTGTGAGGGCCGACGTAGTACACTGAAATCAAAACAAATTGCTAATGTCAGACACCATACGTAAACTGAGGCGGGAGCGGATGTTAAAGAGGAAATCCATTTCTATAAGTTCTATATGAAGCACACAAGTCCCCCTGTCCTACAAGCCTATAAGAATGGACCATGGCTTCAACATTACTCGTTCAATAAGTACTTGCTTAGATCATGGATGCAACGTAAACACATTGGCCAAGGAAGATTGTTTTAAAATTGTAATTATAACAGTATGTCCAGATTATATTGTTAAAGGTCATTTGCTGTTATTATTGTTTGCTTCATAACACCGTAAGTAGAAATTTATGCAAAACAGGGTATTGTACAAAATTATAAAGCAAATATCAGGATAGATACCAAGAAACAGAATTCATACCACTAACACGGTCACCACTAGCTCCGTCGCGAGATGTTGCATGATAAATAGCATGCCGTGCTAACCCAGCAGCTTCCTCAACTAACATGTTGAATTTGTAACTGTAATGTGAAGCACAAACATAAGGGCATGCAACTGCAAGATATTGGTCGTTCTGGAGGTAGCACCTCCTCTTGGTTGCACCGTGTTGCAGACAGTGTCTCTACTTTGTATTAGTAGGTTGTGACACTATTCCAAAGGAATAAATTCATTATTTCCCCACAAAAAAAAACTGCAAGATAGTATGAGCAGTGGGCAAAGCAACTTAGCAAAGGTATAAAAAGAACTACCTTTCGATCAAGATAGCGTAAGCATTGCAGCCTCACTATCACCATAGTACAAGCCCGAACCCTAGATCAAGAGCAGAAATGTTAAGGGTACACCTACATACAACGGGGCATCGGGTGGACGTGGATCCGACGCTTTGGGGTGGTGACCGTAATCAAGGTGGCGCCAACGCGCGGAGGCAACTGCTGCAGGGCAGGAAGTTTCACCGTGGCGGTTGGGCGGCACGCAGCTATGGGAGGATTTTGTGGCAACCGCGTGGCTCTTATATTTGCTGAAAAAATTTGCCGCAACATATAGGGGTAAGGCTTCTTCTGGAGCTATGTTTCTGGATCTAAATTCCCTAAAAACAATTTTCTTTTTTTTATATGTTGGAGATGCTCTAATGTCCACCAATTTGATCTAAATTCCCTAAAAACAATTTTCTTTTTTTTATATGTTGGAGATGTTCTAATGTCCACCAATTTGATCGAAGAAATATGTACTTCTCAGTTGATAGGCACCTCAGCGGTGATGATTTCATAATGCGTTTACCTTGGGGTTTATGCTAAGTAAAAAATATCTTCCATTTGCTCACCCTAGGCCCAGACTAATCAACAGCAACACAAAATGCAGTATAACGGAGATAGCGTGGACAAACGAATTCAAATGAAACTTCAATGAAAACATCTATAAACATTCATCAGTCTACAACCACACTGCCATAAGCGATGCGTAAGTCGGAGGAGAACACTCTAATGTCGAGGAGGAGACAAACAAGCCCCCAAGTCCATAAAACAAGGTGCTTCAGCACAGTTCACGGGATTTCGTACGACATCAATCAGGTTGACGCAGAAGGGGCCTCGGCCATCTCTTGCTCGACAGGAGCCGCCTGGACTGGGTAGTAGTGGTAGTGCAGCTCTCCGACATCATCTCCGGACAGCTTCTTCCAGCCGTCAGGGCCGACGTAGTAGACTGAAATCGAAGCAGAAGAGGTAATTGTCAGGCACAATACGTAAACTCAGGCAGGAGCAGATGTTCAAGAAGAAAACCATTTTTATAAGTTCTACGAAGCGCACAAGTCCCACTGTATCAAGAATGGATCAGGGCTTCAGCATTACTTGTTCAATGCTTTATTAGATCATGGACGCAACATAAACCTATCGACCAAGGCAGGTTGGTTTAAAACAGTAATGATAACAGTATATTCAGATTACATTGTTATAAAGGTTGTTTGCTATTATTACTGTTTGCTTCATAACGGCATAAGCAGACAGTTATGCAAAACAGGGTAATGTACAAAATTCTAAAACAAATATCAGGACAAATACCAAGACAAAGAATGCATACCACTAACACAGCCACCACTAGCTCCGTCACGGAATGTTGCATGATAAATAGCCCGCCGTGCTAACTCAGCAGCTTCCTCAACTGACATGTTGAATTTGTAACTGAAATGTAAAGCACAAACATAAGGGAATGCAACTTCAAGATAGTATGAGCAGTGAGCAAAGTAACATACTAGAGGTATTACCAAAAACATACCCCTCATCCAAGATACCATAAGCATATAGAGAGCCAGAACCAACAGAGAATCGGCTTCCCTTGAGCCTTGCACCCTCGCTATCAACATAGTACAAGCCCGGACCCTAGATCAAGAGCAGAATCGTTAAGAAATATAAGCATAGACCTACATACAGCTTAACGAGACTAAAATGTGTCAAAGGGAAACTCACAGTTTCATCAAATCCAGCAATCATTGTACCAATTGAAAGTCCCATCCCGCGGTATGAATAAAGGATATTAGCCAACGTCTTTGAAGAACCAGCAATGGAGATCCTCCGCTTGTTCGCGAGCTCATGGAGCCGGCACTGAAAGAAAAAGTTATTGTTAGCCCTACTATGCAATGATGAGATGCAAGTAGACAAGCAGGTGCTATTTTACCTTGACCCCCAAGTTTCTATGCCAAAATTGGCAATCAGCAGCACCTCCAGCCATGGTTCCCAGCATGTAGGGATTAATCTCGATGATTTTCCTCACAGTTTGTGAGGCTGCAAGAAAAGAAATACGGGCATGTAAAGAACAGAGATACAATCTGATGAATGTTTAAGAGATAATCCTTGCATCAAACAAAAGCCTTCTACAATGACAAATAGTTCTTCCAGAAAGTCTTCTTAATGATAACAAACATGCAAGGGAAATTTTACAGAAGGGTCAGAGCTTGCGGAAAAATAGAATTTATACAATAACCACAGCTTTCTATTTTCTTTCTCCAAACCACAAAGGAAACAAATCAGTATATGCACAAATGTTGGACCTTCAAATAATAAGCAGACTTGAATTCACTGGTAAGTACTAGCAAAACTAATTTATTTATTTTGCATGATCTTAGTGTATCTCTACATCACATAGGTTCACCAATTCTATCATTACCAATTCTACTACAGAGTACATCTCTACTTAGTTCCAGCAGATAATTAGCATCGAACCTCAATCAGTATCTTTGTATTCATCACATAATCCAAATGAATCGCCAAGCAGTCACCACAACTGTTGTGTGGTTATGGCACTGCACTTTGCGGCTCAACTGTTGTAAGATTGTGCCCGTCTTTCTTTGCTGTACACTTAACCAAAGCGGAAGTTCTTCACACTTTACTCAGGTTGCTTTGAGATTTTATAAAAATATGAATCACTGACCTAAATTACTACTCCCTCCGTCCCAAAATAAGTGTCGCAAATTTTATACTAAACTAGTACAAATTTTGTACTAGATCATCGACACTTATTTTGGGACGGAGGGAGTACTCTAGATACGAAAACCTACATACAAGAGTAAACAAACACACGCCAACATGCAGACCATCATCCCAGACATAATCGACGGCAGAGAAACCAGATTCCGCGCGGAGATCTAAACTCCCCGACCGACCCTAAATCACGCATCGACGCCGCAAATCGACCCCCCGCGCCACCAAACCCTAGCACCGGGAAGGGAAGGGAAGGAATAGGGGACTCACATATGTAGCCGCCCATGCTGGCCCGGGAGTCGGCGGCGACGATGACGCCCTTGTCGAAGATGAAGGAGAGCGTGGTCGTCCCCTTCTTGTTGTTCACCATCTCCTTGGTCGCCTTCTGGAACCCATCGAACCGAACTGCCACCGGAAAACAACAGACGGACCCCAGCGGGATCAGAGGCCGGCGGATCGGGGGAAGGGAAAGGGGATCGGGGGAGGGAGTGGCTCACGCACGTCGTTGCAGGTGGGGAACTCGAGGGCGAGCTGGTCGGCGGTGTCGGCGGAGAAGAGGCCGCCGAAGTCGTCGCCGCCGGCCGCGGCGGCGCCGAAGTGGTTCTCGAGGGCGGAGAGGTTGTGAATCATCGCGTCGTCGGCGTGGGGTGCGGCGAGACGGAGGCGATGAAGAAGGTTTTTTTTTTCTTGAGCAGAGCGGAGGCGATGAGAAGAAGAGAGAGAGCAGGAGGGGTTTGTGGAGAGCGAGAGGGCCCCCTGCTTGTAGACCGGGTTTTTTTTTTTTTTTGAGCGGTTCTTGTAGACCGGTTGGGTCGTGCTGCGTGCGCGCCTGGCTTGGATTTGGGCTGAGATCCTAGTCAGCCCATTTAATCTTTTTTCTTTTGCGAGACATCCAACAAGCGAGTCTGTATGGAGAACTCGCTGAGCGCGACGGCGGGGACAATTAGAGAGACATCTCAAGCTATGGTGGTCAGGGAGAATCAACTTTTAATCCCCCCCTCTTCCGTTGGTCTATGTCTCCCCTAGGAAGGATGAAAAGAGGCCAAAGAAGGGGGGCAAGGATGATCAACCGGCGATGACACTAAGGTCGGAGGATGGTACGAAAGGGAATCAGACCCCAAACACATATGATGCAACATCGGCGGGCTCCCTCGAGGAGTGCCGCCGGGCACAATGACAATATTCTTAGCTGGAACTGCCGTGGCGCGGGCAACGCTGCGACAGTTAGAGAACTTCGCGAGTTCGCGAAGGAACTTGCCCCTACCCTCTTGTGTATTGTCGAAACTCAGATTGATAACACGAGGGTAGAAAATTTAGCTACAAGTACTGGTTATGATAATGGTTTTGCGGTGAGTAGTCAAGGTAGAAGTGGATGTTTAGGTCTGTTTTGGAACAATCCAATAAAAATCGATGTTATTGGTTCTTCGGCTTACCATATTGATTGCTGCATAGAGGAGCCGGATAATGACCCGTGGAGATTGACTTCATTCTATGGGGAGACACAAACACACCTACACCATCAGGCTTGTGAAGTTCTAAAAGGGATAAGCACTTTGAGTGCCCTCCCTTTGTTATGCATCGGCGATTTCAATGAAGTTCTACGTCCGGAGGAACACGAGGGAATTGGAGAGAGAAGCAACGCCCAAATCCAAGGGTTCGGGGATGCTGTGGATGTTTGCATGTTGATGGACATCGGTCATCAAGGGAATTTTTGGACATTCGAGAAGAAGGTAATCGGTGGGAGCTTTACTCGGGTACGTCTAGACCGAGCTTTAGCGACAACCGAATGGAATGAGAAGTACCCGGATGCGTACGTCACACATTTGACGGCAGCAACATTCGACCACTGCCCGACCTTGCTGAAACTACAGGGGTTGGCGCCACCAAAACACAAGCATGGGTTTAGGTACGAGGTGATGTGGGAGACGCATGAAACATGGATACAATCTGATGAGACTCGAATAGATGGCGAGTCGTTTGTTGATCCGATCTTTCACGATACTCGATTAAAAAAACAGATGTAGAAGAAACGTCGGATCTCACGACAAGGCAAGAAGCCAACGCAATAAACCTGCACCAAAAATTGGTACGAGACCAATAGCTTGCGCAGCAGCAGATCAATCCCTCAAGGATCGCAAAAACATAACTTTGGTGCCTCCTAACTCGAGGCATTTTCGGTGTTTATTCAACTCAACTTCAAAAACTGATCTCCCATACAAGACCGACGACGCTACCTTTTATATCCTCGTCACACCAGCTGTAAGGGCTAAAATACTAGCCAACTCAATCCCCTCCTTTTAAATCTCGGAGAGAGAAAAACAACCTAACTAATATAACTTGTACATGGACTTCTGCATCCTAATAAAGTAGTACTCCTTTTAATTAGCAAGCTAACTAATAAATCCGGCCACCTGATCACCGGCCACGCTGATCACATGATATAGACTTGTTTGCTTGCAGGCTCGGAACTACTCCACCGGGCATGAACATAGTATCAATATTAAGGCTGGTTGTAATGGGCCGGGTATCATATACTAGTATCATGCAGCCATCCCCTCTCTCATGCATATGATACTAGTGTATGATACTACATTCATAGTGCACAGTATCATATATTAGTAGCATAGGATAGTTCATTTATTGTCATTCATGACACATAGTAGCACATCATTTAATATGATACAGTATCATGATATGATACTCAACCCTCTCTTTCTTCAATTAATTCTCTGCCACCTCATCAAAATTGTCTAGTTGGCATGTATGATACTACCTATGGTACTCCCATTACAACCAGCCTAATGTACTTAGGAGGGGTTCTGAAATTTGGCTTCACCGTGTCCTTCTTCGGCTCCATCTTTGAAATCTCAAAGAAAAATGCGCCAAGCTTGGAGCCAGCCCGAGCAAACCTGTAGCTGGAAAGATAATTGTAGCATTGATGGGCAGATCATCCCCTCCCCCTTTGATCGAAACCGTCCTCGGTTTCGAAGCAATCTTTGCAATATTCTTTTGAAGAGAAGCATCATCATCCACCTTGATGGCATGGGCAAATATTGGTCGCAACACATGTCGTTTACCATTATTCCAAAATAAATAAGTGTTGGACCTCCCGTCATGTGTGACACCACGGTCATATTGCCATGGCTTTCCTAATAATAAATGGCATGCATCCATTGGCAAGACATCACATATCATCATATCAGTATAATCGCCGACAGAAAAATTAACACGGACCTTATGAGTAACCTTTAGCTTCCCTGTATATGATACATCCACTCGACACAATGTGGCTGAGGGTGCTTCCATGTAGGTAACCCCAAAGCTTCCACCAATCCCTTGCTGACCGCGTTGGTGTAGCTTCCTCCATCTACAATCAACTTACAATTTGTGTTGTTGACTTTACATTGAGTTTGAAAAATATTCCAACGCTGCCTCTTATCCTCAATGCGATCCTCTTGCACTCGCTGCACCATCAATGATGGATATGATTCAGCAGCTTCAAAACTCGCAACCACATTTTTAGCATCCTCGGTTTTTTCACTAGAAGTGTCAGAAACTGCCTCGTCATCACTAGCGGATGCATAACCATCTCTTGTGAGCAACACTTTTTTCTCATTAGGACATTCACGCTTCATATGTCCCCTTCCACCACACTTGAAACACTCTATGTCACTAGTGCGTGTGGTCTACTGCGCACTAAAATCAACCTTCGACAGTCTTGATTTGGAAGCATCCTTTTGCATAGAATCATGAGAGCGATTTGATGTTGCCGTCCTAGAGCTAAGAACGACATCCTCACTCTTATGTTGCGAGCGTCCCCATTTGTTCAAAGTGGTACTAGGAACTTTGTTGACTTGGCGTCGCTTAATCTGTTGTTCCGCCCGCACAGCTTGGTGCACAAGATCTTGTATGTTGTAGTAGACCACCATCTCAATACGATCCTGCACCTCAAAATTTAGCCCATTAAAGAAACGTGCCATGGTCGCCTCCGGATCTTCTGTTGTCGCTATACGTATCATGAGCAATTCCATCTCCTTGTAATGTTCATCAACACTCATATTCCCTTGAGAAAGCCGCTGCAACTTGTTGTGCATATCTCTTCTATAGTGCTCAGGAACAAAACGTCGCCTCATGAATTCTTTCATCCCTCGCCAAGTCATCGGGCGATGTTGTGAACGGCAAATTTGATTCCACCAAATTAGTGCATAACCAGTGAACTCAATTTCAGCAAGTTGAACTTTCTTCTCTTCGCTATAATGATGGACGTAAAAAAATTGATCAACGCGCATCTCCCACTCCAAATAGACTTCAAGTTCACACTTGCCGGAGAACGAAGGAATTGAAATTTTTATGCGCCCAATTCCATCATCCAAAGGAACATGTGCAGCTTGACCCACACAGTCATGCGCTCCGCCATGAGCCGAAGTTTCAGGACGGAGCTCATAGTGTCATGGGCGTGGCGCGTACCCCGCCTCATGGTCAACACTGTCATCATCGAGGCCATCATCTCCAGCATGTGGTTGTGCCGCCAAACGGCGATCATGCACGCCGAGATGTCCGTCATGAGCCGTTGGTGTGTAACACATGGGAGCAGCCGGAGCAGCCTGTGGTGGCGTGGAATCAATCGCCGGCATATTGATGATGTCCGCGAAAGCGTCGAACCTAGTGATCGGGAGATCTATCTTTTTGCCAAGCTTCACCTCGAGCGCGTCATGACATTGCTTAACGTAGTTGCTTGTGTGGTCAAAACCATCCCGAATATTTTGAGGAATATCGTCCGCGTACACTGGGCATACAATTTCCTCAGAATCAGCAGCAACCTCGGGGTTCTTGTTGTTAACAGACTTCGACATCTTGATCACTGAATACCACTTGATGAGACTCGACTAGATGACGAGTCGTTTGTTGATTCGATCTTTCACGATACTCGATTAAAAAAACAGATGTAGATGAAACGTCGGATCTCACGACAAGGCAAGAAGCCGACGCAATAAACCTGCACCAAAAATTGGTACGAGACCAATAGCTTGCGCAGCAGCAGATCAATCCCTCAAGGATCGCAAAAACATAACTTTGGTGCCTCCTAACTCGAGGCATTTTCGGTGTTTATTCAACTCAACTTCAAAAACTGATCTCCCATACAAGACCGACGACGCTACCTTTTATATCCTCGTCACACCAGCCGTAAGGGCTAAAATACTAGCCAACTCAATCTCTCCAACTAACTCACACGATCCCCTCCTTTTACATCTCGAGAGAGAAAAACAACCTAACTAACATAACTTGTATGTGGACTTCGGTATCTACTACCCCTATAAAAGGACGAGAGGGGCAGATCCAAACAATCAAAGCCATTTATCAACAATATCTAATGGCCCTTAATCCTCCAGTGTTTAACGCTACAAACCACAGTTAGAGCAACCCACTAATCCCACGATCGTTCTCCATAATCCCTCGACACCGCTTCGTCCTCCACCAAAAATTGCCTAGCCCCACCCTCACCCATCGGTTACTCCTATGCGTGGCTCTTCGAACGAGGCTTCCTCTCTCCGTCTCTCTATACACCTTCTCCCATCTATGCTATCATGTCTCTCTCAGTATGGAGCATGGCGTTTGCGACGGTGCGAACGTAAGGACATGCGGTGACGACATGACCAACCATGCCCTCTGCACCCAATCTCCGTTTCTAACCTCTAAGTGCATCAGCAGGTTTTAGAAGAGACTCTAGATCGAGAAGGTCACATGAGCTTGCCGGCATCACCACTTTTTGAGCAGATTTTTTCCCAAAAGCTCAGGTGATTTCTTCCCTAGAAAATAACATGGCGCACCAATTTTATCGAACTCACATTCATGAAAATTTATGTATGTCACAATCTGTATTGTTTCTTCATCATCCCTTGCGGAGACTGCACTGCTTGGAACCCTTCATCGCACTCCATGCCCTGACTATACTGCCTCCAGTGGCGGAGGACGGACAGAAATTGAGGTGGGGCGGGCTTTGGTCACTCGTCGCCGGCAACGCCGCCACGCCGATGTGCCACTTGTCTGCGCTGGACAAATCAAGGTAGGGCGGCTGCCAACCCTTGCCCTACCGGGTCCTCCGCCACTGACTGCCTCGATGTTGCCGTGATGGCTGCCACACTCATCGCCGCAGCACAATGACCTGGACGACACGTCGCTACGCCTAGACTGAATTCAACAAAGTAACTCTGGGGCTTCAGGTTTGGTATTCCCGCTTTTATGATATACTTAATGCTTCCGGATGATTCCATGTTGTGGCAGATTATGAAGTATTTTCCTGAACTGTCCAAGCAATTATGGATGATGCCATGATCAATGTTCCTGCTTGATACCCAACTATGAATCAATCGCCTTATATGCTCTTTTTTATGTTCTTCATGCATGTGCTATCACCCATGTTCTGGAGTGGAATGTTGAAAGAAGGGACAGTAGTTTTTTTTTTGAAAAGGAGGTTAAACCCCCGGCCTCTGCATCAATTGATGCATGCAACCATCTTTATTAATTATTCCACTAAGGTCTGACAAGAACATACATCAAGCCACCCGAAGCCTCCACTCACACCTACAAACTTGATAATGTGGAGTGCTCTCACTCCCCATATCTATAACCGATGTCGTCGCCGATCCATCCATATAACGTATCGGAACGTACACCCGGTGCAGCTGACCTAAAGCGTATACCACATGCACACGTTTTAGAAGCCGCCATCATCATCGAACCGCTGTCCCATCTTCAAGAGAGAAATCCGCATCATCCTTGCCAGTCCGGCCATCCGTCGACGCCACCACGGCGCCCAACGACTCCACCGCCCTGCGCTCGTCCATCCCGACGCGGAGACTCTGGAAGATCTGTTGTGCGTAGCACCTGCCGACCAGGCATGACACAGCGTAGCACCTGTCGGCCAGGCATGACTTGACATCTCCACCGAAGCTCCGTTCAAGACGAAGCCGCTCCGCCTCTTGCCTCTGTCATCCAGCGCTGCTCCACAAACGATGCTCCCAAGAGAGAAACGACACCGTAGTGCCGCCATCGTCCGATCTGGAACACCAGATCATAGGGTTTCCCCCAGAGCAGCACGAGTGGGTTGACAGTAGTTACTCGACGATGCCTTCATCAAGGTAACGGCATAGAACGCCGCCATCGCCTGCCATTGGCTCGGTTTTCACCGGCAACCATGTCTCTCCGACTCGCAGCCGGGACTAGATGACGGATCTCGAGATCCGGCCACCCAGCCTCAGGCCGACCACCTCCGACGGAAGAGGTGACCACCATCGCCGGCTGCACCGGCCAGAACAGATCTGACCGGAGGTGCCGCCAAGCATCCCACCAGGCCCTCCACGCCGCTGCCGATCCGAAGCCGGATGATGCGCCGCCGCAGCAGAAGTCGCCGCCGCCCGAACGAGGAAAGCCGCCGCCCGCCGCCACCCGTGACGGGCTGCCCGACGCTCCGCAGTCGCCATCACCCATGGCAGGGCTAGCCACCGCCGCCGCCGCCGCGGCCATCGCCGCCGCCGTCGGATCTGCTGCGCCTCCACACGCGCAAGGGCTCCGCACCACCCATGAGACGTTGGAGAGAGGAGGATCCCCGCCACCGCCGTCGGCCCCCGGGCGCATCCCGGCGACGTCCTCCGGCGGCGACAGCGTGAGGGAAGGAGGATTTGGCCCCGACGGCGGCTAGGGCTGGGGAACCGCCCGAGCGGGGGCGACGCGGGGGTCAGGGCTCTATCCAGCTTTCAAACCAGGGGAGTAGTGGGCTTTACTGCCCTCTTCTTGCTCTGCTCTTTCAAACCAGGTCCAGGGAGAATACTTCACCACGACCGAGAAGAGCTTCACTAAGGAATGAATCGATCAAGAAATTGACTGTTAGGCAGTGTTTCTTTTTGATGCAGATGTGGAGTACATGGGCATGAAATTTCATTTGATTCAGCTGCCAATTACTTCATCTAGAAGCAGCCTTTTCAAATGTTAGTGAATTTGTGGAGGTTGTTGTGAGTTGCTTTATTTCTGGCCTAACATATTTATTCCATGTTCTAGATTTTGGACAACAATAATCATAGGTCATCTTTTAGTGGGTTACATTGCTTCGTTGATCTTATTTTTGCCGAAGAATTTCTATACCTTCTTTGTGCAATTCCTTGCTTCAAAAATATAAGAGGTAATATGTCAGTTATTAAATTTGTAATCTACTATATTACCCTGTTTGATCAGCGTGCATTGCTCCTCAAAATCCTATATGTATTCGCTCCCTGGACAGACATCCGATGGAAGGATAGAGATGTGTTGGTCTTGGTCAGTTGCGCCGAAGCATAGGAAGTCTGCAGGTAAGGTGGTGGAGAAGGGAGCTGTCGTTGCGGAGGTTGTTGCACCAACGACACTAGATGACTGATACGTCCATTTTGCATCATGCTTTTATATTGATATTTATTGCATTATGGGCTGTTATTACACATTATGGTACAATACTTATGCCTTTTCTCTCTTATTTTACAAGGTTTACATGAAGAGGGAGAATGCCGGCAGCTGGAATTCTGGACTGGAAAAGGAGCAAATATGAGAGACCTATTCTGCACAACTCCAAAAGTCCTGAAAAGTTACGGAGAATTATTTTGGAATATAAAAAAAATATTGGGCGAAAGAAATACCAGAGGGGACCCACCAGGAGGCCACAAGCCTGGGGGGCGCGCCCTACCCCCCAGGGCGCGCCCCTGTGGCTTGTGGGCCCCCTGGCAGCCCTCCAGTGCCCATCTTCTGCTATATGGAGGGTTTTGACCTGAAAAAATCATAAGGGAGCTTTCGGGACAAAGCGCCGCCGTCTCGAGGCGGAACCTGGGCAGAAGCAATCTAGGGCTCCGGCGGAGCTGTTCTGCCGGGGAAACTTACCTCCCGAAGGGGGAAATCGAAGCCATCGTCATCACCAATGATCCTCTCATCGAGAAGGGGTCAATCTCCATCAACATCTTCACCAGCACCATCTCCTCTCCAAACCCTAGTTCATCTCTTGTATCCGATCTTAGTCTCAAAACCTCAGATTAGTACCTGTGGGTTGCTAGTAGTGTTGATTACTCCTTGTAGTTGATGCTAGTTGGTTTACTTGGTGGAAGATCATATGTTCAGATCCTTAATGATAATTAATACCCCTCTGATTATGAACATGAATATGCTTTGTGAGTAGTTACGTTTGTTCCTGAGGACATGGGATAAGTCTTGTTATAAGTAATCATGTGAATTTGGTATTCGTTCGATATTTTGATAAGATGTATGTTGTCTTTCCTCTAGTGGTGTTATGTGAACGTCGACTACATGACACTTCACCATTATTTGGGCCTAGGGGAAGGCATTGGGAAGTAATAAGTTGATGATGGGTTGCTAGAGTGACAGAAGCTTAAACCCTAGTTTATGCGTTGCTTCGTAAGGGGCTGATTTGGATCCATATGTTTCATGCTATGGTTAGATTTATCTTAATTCTTCTTTCATAGTTGCGGATGCTTGCGAGAGAGGTTAATCATAAGTGGGAGGCTTGTCCAAGTAAGGGCAGCACCCAAGCACCGGTCCACCCACATATCAAATTATCAAAGTAACGAACGCGAATCATATGAACATGATGAAAACTAGCTTGACAGAAATTCCCATGTGTCCTCGGGAGCGCTTTGCTTTATATAAGAGTTTGTCCAGGCTTGTCCTTTGCTACAAAAGGGATTGGGCCACCTTGCTGCACCTTTGCTACATTTGTTACTTGCTACCCGTTACGAATTATCTTATCACAAAACTATCTGTTACCGATAATTTCAGTGCTTGCAGAGAATACCTTACTGAAAACTGCTTGTCATTTCCTTCTGCTCCTCGTTGGGTTTGACACTCTTACTTATCGAAAGGACTACGATAGATCCCCTATACTTGTGGGTCAACAAGACTCTTTTCTGGCGCCATTGCCGGGAAGTGAAGCGCCTTTGGTGCGTGGAATTTGGTAAGGAAAAATTTATATAGTGTGCTGAAATTTACTGTCACTTGTTACTATGGAAAATAATCCTTTGAGGGGCTTGTTCGGGGTATCTTCACCTCGACCGGAAGCACAAAGAGTTGCTCCTCAACCTACTGAACCTACTGAAAATATTTATTATGAAATTCCTTCGGGTATGATAGAGAAACTGCTAGCTAATACTTATGCAGGAGATGGAACACTACATCCTGATTTGCACCTGATCTATGTGGATGAAGTTTGTGGATTATTTAAGCTTGCAGGTTTGCCCGAGGATGATGTCAAGAAGAAGGTCTTTCCTTTATCTAGTCGGCCTAACTAAACCAATGATTCGATGAAGAAATACGAGGCTATAAGTAATCATGCATATAAGAGATCAAAGAAGACTCAAATAATATTCATGGATAGAAACTGATCATGAACTCAAAATTCATCAGATCCCAACAAACACACCGCAAAACTTTACATCAAATTGATCTCCAAGAGACCATTGTATTGAGAATCATAAGAGAGAGAGAGAGAGAGTAAGCCATCTAGCTACTGCCTACGGACCCATAGGTCTATGGTGGACTACTCACGCATCATCGGAGAGGCACCTATGAAGAAGATGAACCCCTCCGTGATGGTTTTTAGATTGGATCTCGAGGTTCTAGAACTTGCGGCAGCTGGAATTGTGTTTCGTTGACTCCCCTAGGGTTTTTGGAATATTTGGGAATTTATAGGCATCAGAGGCAGTGCGGAGGGGCCCCGTGGAGGGCACAACCCATCAAGGTACGCCGCAGGCCCCCTGGCGCGCCCTGGTGGGTTGTGCTCTCCACAGCCCACCTTCCTGGCTCTTCTTTGGCCCACCGGGTGTCTTCTGGTCCAGAAAAAATCTCCAAAAAGTTTCGTCGGGATTGGACTCCGTTTGGTACTGATATTCTGCGAAGTAAAAAACAAGCAAAAAACAGCAACTGGCACTTTGGCACTATGTCAATAGGTTAGTCCCAAAAAAATGATATAAAGTTGCTAGAAAATGATTGTAAAACATCCAAGAACGATAATATAACAACATGGAACAAGCAAAATTTATAGATACGTTGGAGACGTATCAGCATCCCCAAGCTTAATTCCTACTCGTCCTCGAGTAGGTAAATGATAAAAATAGAATTTTTGATGTGGAATGCTGCCTAACATGTTCATCTCATATTCTTTTCTTTTGTATAGCATGGACATTTGGACTTGTAAATGATTCAAAGCAATAGTCTAGTTTTAACATAATGACTTCAATACTCAAGCATGTCAACAAGCAACCATGTCTTTCAAAATATTAACACTAAAGAAAGTTATCCCTAGCCCATCATGCTCAATCATTGATCCATTCATGAAACACACTCAAATATTAGCCATGCCCAATGCTCAAGTATGATCATAGTGCCCCCTAGTTGGTGCTTTATAAGAGAAGATGGAGACTCGAAGTAAAAACAAAAAATTGCATAAAGTAAATAGATAGGCCCTTCATAGAGGGAAGTAGGGATTTGTAGAGGTGCCAGAGCTCAAGGTTTAAATTGAGAGAGAGAAATATTTTGGGTGGCATGCCTTTCCTGTCAACGAAAATGACAAAGTAGCTCACAATACTTTCCATGCTAGATATATCATAGGCGGATCCCAAACAGAAAATAAAGTTTATTCCTTTTTCGAACAAACTTTCACTTTCCATGGCGGGCCGTATCCACGGTTGCCTTCCATACCAACACTTTCCAAGGAATTTATTATTTGACAACATAAAGTAAATATTTTTTTCTTTTTTTTCATTTCGGGAATGGGCATCCCTATTACCGCCGCACTCTCGTGCAATGACAAGTGAATAAACACTCATCTTGAGAATAACACATCTAGCATGGAAAAATATTGGACACTCCCCACCGTTTCATGAGCGGTACGAGCACACAAAAGAGAAAATTTATTTTGAAAATTTAGAGATGGCAAATACAAATTTGCTTGGAACGGCATGGAAATACCCCATATAGGTGGGTATGGTGGACTCATAAGGCAAAACTTCGTTTAAGGATTTTGGATGCACAAGTAGTATTTCTACTTAGTACAAATGGAGGCTAGCAAATAGATTGAGAAGCAACCAAACCAAGAAATGAAAAATCACATAAGCGAGCATTGATCATAACTAACATCGAATAATGCACCATAAGTAGGATGTAACTTCATTGCATAACTATTGACTTTCGTGCATGCATAGGGAATCACAAACCTTAACACCAATATTCCTACTAAGCATAATTACTCACTAGCATGACTCACATATTACTATCATCATGTTTCAAAACTATTACAAAGAATCAAGTTTAATTTGCCCAATGATCTTCATGAAAGTTTTTATTATATCCCCCTTGGATATCTATCACTTTGGGACTAGTTTCATATATTGCCATTGCTTTTTTGACAAGCTCAAACAAATTTAAGTGAGGCACATGAGCATAGAGATTTCATCTCTCAAAATAGTATAAGTGAAGCATGAGAGGATTTCTTCAAAATTTACTAACTCTCAAATTAATCTAAGTGAAGCATGAGAGTATTTCTACAAAAATCTCCAAGCACGCCGTGCTCAAAAAGATATAAGTGAAGCACTAGAGCAATTCTATAGCTCAAAAAGTTTAAGTGAAGCACATAGAGCAATTCTAACAAATCATAGCATAATTTTGGCTCTCTCAAATAGGTGTGTACAGCAAGGATACAAGTTACAAACTAACAAACAAATCAAGCAAAGATACAAGACGCTCCAAGCAAAACTCATGATATGTGACGAATAAAAATATAGCTCCAAGTAAAATACCGATGTTCGTTAGAAGAAAGAGGGGATGCCACTCGGGGGCATCCCCAAGCTTAGTTGCTTGTTTATCTTTGGATATATCTTGGGGGTGCTGTAGCATCCCCAATCTTAGGCTCTTTTCACTCCTTATTCCTTCATCCATCGTGATCTCACCCAAAACTTGAAAACTTCAATCACACAAAACTCAACAAAATCTTCGTGAGATCCGTTAGTATAATAAAGCAAACCACTACTTTAGGTGCTGTTGGAAACCCATTCATATTTTATTATTGCATTATACCTTCTGTATTTTAACTTTACCATGGCTCATACCCTTCAATATAACCGATAGATTCATCAAAACAAGCACACAATGCAACGAAAACAGAATCTGTCTTAAACAGAACAGTCTGTAGTAATCTGTACTCTAACCATACTTATGTAACTCTAAAAATTCTGAAAAAATAGTAAAACGTAAGGAATTTGTATAGCAACACTGTGTTACAATTTCAGCTCAAGATCAAGTTCCAGAAAAAAATGAAAATTCATATACTGGACGCAAAGTTTCTGTTTCGGATCCAGCATCGCTTCTACTCATCTCATGAATCATCCTAAAGGCTTTACTTGGCACAAACACTAAATAAACCATAAAAAACACAATCATAACAAAGGAATAATTGTGTCAACACTCAAAAACAGAAAAGAAAAAGCAAAAATTTATTTATTCATTGGGTTGCCTCCCAACAAGCGCTATCGTTTTACGCCCCTAGCTAGGCATAACGCATAGATTCAAGTATTGTCATCCTTGGTTTTGGATCCATAGGATGCCCTCATGATTGATTCATATGGTGGCTTAATTCTTGTTCTAGGGAAGTGTTCCATACCCTTTTTCAAGGGAAATTGAAAACGAATATTGCCTTCTTTCATATCAATCCGGCACCTATAGTGCGTAAAAACGGCCTACCAAGTATAATGGGACAAGACGGATTGCAATCAATATCAAGCACAATAAAATCTATGGCCACATAGTTCCTATTTGCAAGAATAAGAACATCATTAATTCTTCCCAACGGTTTTTTAATAGTAGAATCCGCCAAGTGCAAATTAAGAGAGCATTCTTCAATATTGGTAAGACCAAGCACATCACATAAAGATTTCGGAATCATGGAAACACTAGCACCCAAATCACATAAAGCAAAGCACTCATAATTCTTAATCTTGACCTTAATAGTAGGTTCCCACTCATCATGTAATTTTCTAGGAATAGAAATTTCCAACTCCAACTTTTTTTCAAAAGATTTCATCATGGCATCAACGATGTGTTTAGTAAAATCTTTATTTTGCTCATAAGCATGGGGTGAATTCAACATGGATTGCAACAAAGAAATACATTCAATCAAAGATCAACTATCATAATTAAATTCTTTGCAATCCAAAATAGTGGGCACATCACTAGTTAAAGTTTTGACCTCTTCAAACCCACTTTTATCAAAAAATTCATCAAGACTTTCACCCTCCAAATTATTGGACGCCTTCTAGCTAAAGTTGACTCTACTTCAGTCCCTTTATCATCAATTTTAATATTACTAAACAAGGAATCAATAGTAGAAACACCAAGCACTTTAAGATCTTCATCTTTTTTATCCTCTAGAGAGATAGGTTTGGTGGCCATTTGATTTATTAAAGTAGCTTGTGCATCGAAGATTTTACCAAGCAAATTTTCAGCATGAGCATACTTAGATTGGAGATTACAAACTTATCTACTAATATCATCAAGTTGCTTTGTTATGGCATCTAGTACGGTAGAGTGTTCTCTAAGCTCATCGGAAAAATATTTGTTATGCTCAAATTGTGTAGTCATATATTCCTTAGTACTTTTCTCAATTTCAAGCAAAATATTGGGGTAAGGAACATCATAGTACTTTCGTTGAGGCATCATGACTACGCAAACAAGATTGCAAGCAAGGAAGAGATCCGGTGAGAAAAAGGCAAACGAAAAAGAGGGCGAATAAAACGGCAAATTGGTGAAGTGGGGGAGAGGAAAACGAGAGGCAAATGGCAAATAATGTAATTGCAAGGAGATGAGATTTGTGATTAGGAACCTGGTAGATGATGATGGAGTCCCCTCGGCGCCTACAATAGGCACGTAGAAGAGACCGCTTCCTCCCCGGCAACGGCGCCAGAAAATTCCTTTGACGTGGCTTGAGACTGCGTCGGTATTTCCCCAAAGAGGAAGGGATGATGCAGCACAGCGACAGTAAGTATTTCCCTCAGTTATGAAACCAAGGTTATCGAACCAGTAGGAGGATCACCACCACCCAATAAGCAGCACCTGCACACAAACAACAAATACTTGCAACCCGACGCGAAATAAAGCTTGTCAATCTCTCTACGGTAAAAGGATAGATTAGGTAGTGTTGGATGGGAGAGATAGATCTCTCAAGAACACAAAATAAAAAGGGAAAATAAAATATGCAGCAATATGTTTTTGGGTTTTTGGTTTTGTAGATCTGAAAACAAAGAGGCAAAAAGATAGATCGGAAAGCAATAAGTTGGAAAAGTAGACCCGGGGGCGTAGGATTCACTAGTGGCTTCTCTCATGAGTATAGCGCACGGTGGGTGAACAAATTACTGTTGGGCAATTGATAGAAAATCGAATAGTCATGACGATACTCAAGGTGATGATCATTATATAGGCATCACGCCCAAGATAAGTAGACCGACTCCTGCCTACATCTACCACTATTACTCCACACATCGACCGCTATCCAGCATGCATCTAGTGTATTAATTCATGGAAAAACGGGGTAATGCAATAAAAACGATGACATGTAGACAAGATCTATTCATGTAGGAATAGACCCCATCTTGTAATCCTTAATGGCAATGATACATGCGTGTCTTGCTGCCCCTTCTGTCACTGGGAAAGAACACCGCAAGATCGAACCCATCACAAAGCACCTCTCCCATGGCAAGAAAAATCGATCTAGTCGGCCCAACTAAACCAAAGATTCGAAGAAGAAATACGAGGCTATAAGTAATCATGCATATAAGAGATCAAAGAAGACTCAAATAATATTCATGGATAGAAACTGATCATGAACTCAAAATTCATCGGATCCCAACAAACACACCGCAAAAGTTTACATCAAATAGATCTCCAAGAGACCATTGTATTGAGAATCATAAGAGAGAGAGAGAGAGGAAGCCATCTAGCTACTACCTACAGACCCGTAGGTCTATGGTGGACTACTCACGCATCATCGGAGAGGCAGCTATGAAGAAGATGAACCCCTCCGTGATGGTGTTTAGATTGGATCTCGAGGTTCTGGAACTTGCGGTAGATGGAATTGTGTTTCGTCGACTCCCCTAGGGTTTTTGGAATATTTGGGAATTTATAGGCATCAGAGGCGGTGCGGAGGGGCCCCGTGGAGGGCACAACCCATCAGGGCGCGCTGGCGGCCCCCTGACACGCCCTGGTGGGTTGTGCTCTACACAACCCACCTTCCTGGCTCTTCTTTGGCCCACTGGGTGTCTTCTGGTCCAGAAAAAATCTCCAAAATGTTTCGTCGCGATTGGACTCCGTTTGGTACTGATATTCTGCGAAGTAAAAAACAAGCAAAAACATCAACTGGCACTTTGGCACTATGTCAATAGGTTAGTCCAAAAAATGATATAAAGTTGCTATAAAATGATTGTAAAACATCCAAGAATGATAATATAACAGCATGGAACAAGAAAAAATTATAGATACGTTGGAGACGTATCAATTTCTTATTGATATTTATGATATTCTTGTACATTATTCCTTATTGTGAAACAATTCTTATGCCTTTCTCTCTGAATATGCAAGGTACATCACAAAGGGGGAAATATCTGGAAACTGGAATTCTGGGCCGGGAAACCAAGAAAAAGGCAGAAAAATCACCAGACTCCAAATAACCTGAAACTTCACGGAGAATTTTTATGGAATATTTAAAAATTATTGTGCCAAAAATATACGAGAGGGGGGCCACCTGCTGGCCACAGGCCAACGGGACGCGCCCTGATGGCTTGTGGGGCCCCAGCAGGTCTCCTGACCCCCCTCTTCTCCTATATGGTGTGTTTTACCCTAGAAAAAAATCATGAGCAACCTTTCGGGATGAAGCGCCGCCGTCTCGAGACGGAAACCTGGGCAGAGGCCCTTTTGCACTCCGGTAGGGTGATTCTGCCGGGGAAACTTCTCTCCGGGAGGGGGAGATCGAAGCCATCGTCATCACCAACGCTTCCTCCTTCGTGGGAGGACCAATCTTCATCAACATCTTCACCAGCACCATCTCATCTCCAACCCTAGTTCATCTCTTGTATTCAATCTTTGTCTCAAAACCTTAGATTGGTACTTGTGGGTTACTAGTAGTGTTGATTACATCTCGTAGTTGATGCTTGTTGCTTTACTTGGTGAAAGTTATTATGTTCAGATCCTTAATCTCCATTATTATACCTCTAATCCTGAACATGTTGATGAAGTGTGAGTAGTTACTATTGTTCCTGAGGACATGGGAGAAGTCTTGTTATAAGTAACCATGTGAAGTTGGTATTCGTTCGATATTTTGATGATATGTATGTTGTTACGTCTCTTAGTGGTGTCATGTGAACGTCGACTACATGAAACTTCACCATGCTATGGGCCTATGGGAAGTCATTGTGGAGTAACAAGTAGATGATGGGTTGCTAGAGTGACAGAAGCTTAAACCCTAATTTATGCGTTGCTTCATAAGGGGCTGATTTGGATCCACATGTTTCATGCTATGGTTAGATTTATCTTAATTCTTCTTTCGTAGTTGTGGATGCTGCGAGAGGGGGTAATCATATGTAGGTTGTTTGTTAAAGTAAGAACAACACCTTAGCATTGGTCCACCCACATATCAAATTATCAAAGTAGCGAACGCGAATCAACTCAACATGATGGACGTGACTAGACAGAAATTCCCATGTGTCCTCGAGAGCGCTTGCTTAATATAAAAATACTTTCCGGCCTGTCCTTTGTTATAAAAAGGATTAGGCTACCTTGCTGCACCTTTGTTACTATTGTCACTTGTCACTTGTTACAAATTATCTTGCTACAAAACTATCTATCACTGTTACTCACATCACTTGCAGAGAATACCTTGCTGAAAACTGCTTATCATCTCCTTCTGCTCCTCGTCGGGTTCAACACTCTTACTTATCGAAAGGACTACGATTGATCCCCTATACTTGTGGGTCATCAAGACTCTTTTCTGGCACCGTTGCCGGGGAGTGAAGCGTCTTTGGTAAGTGGAAACTGGTAAGGAAACATTTTTGATGCATGCTGAAGTTTACTGTTGCTTGTCACTATGAACGGTCACCCTTTGAGTGGCTTGTTTGGGGCATCTTCGCCTCGAACAGAAGTTGAAGAAGTTGTTCCTCAACCTACTGAACCTACTGAAAATATTTATTATGAGATTCCTTTGGGTATGTTGGAAAAACTGCTAGTTAATCCTTATGATGGTACGACTCATCCTGATTACCATTTGATATTTGTCGATGAGGTTTGTGGATTATTTTAGCTTGCAGGTTTGTCTGGAGACAAAGTTAAGACGAAGGTTTTCCCTTTATCTTTGAATGGAAAGGCATTAATGTGGTATAGGCTATTGGATGATATTGGATCATGGGACTGGAATCGCTTGAAGCTGGAATTTCATTAGAAGTTTTATCCTATGCATCTAGACCATCGTGATCGGAACTTTATTTATAATCGATGGCCTCATGAAGGAGAAAGTATCGCTCAAGCTTGGGGGAGGCTTAAATCTATGATGCACACTTGCCCCAACCATGAGCTCTCAAGAGAAATGATTATACAAAAAAATTATTCTTGGCTTTCTCATGATGATCAAGTATTACTCGATTCTTGTGCTACGAGTTCCTATATGAAGAGGACTATTGAATTCAAATGGGGTCTTTTGGAAAGAATTAAATGCAACTCTGAAGATTCGGAACTCGACAAAGGTAAAGAGTCAGGTATAAAGCTTAATTTTGATTGTGTTAAATCTTTTATGGAAACTAATGCTTTTCATGAGTTTAACAATAAATATGGTGTTGACTCTAAGATAGTAGCTACTTTCTGTGAATCATTTGCTACTCATGTTGATTTGCCCAAGGAGAAGTGGTTTAAATATCATCCTCTGATACGTCTCCATCATATCTACTTTTCCAAACTCTTTTGCCCTTGTTTTGGACTCTAATTTGCATGATTTGAATGGAACTAACCCGGACTGACGCTGTTTTCAGCAGAATTGCCTTGGTGCTATTTTTGTGCAGAAATAAAAGTTCTCGGATTGACCTGAAAATTTACGAAGAATATTTTTGGAATTAATAAAAAATACTGGCGAAAGAATCAACCAGAGGGGGTCCACCCATTGGCCACAAGCCAGGGGGGCGCGCCCCCCTAGGGCGCGCCCAGGTGGCTTGTGGGCCCCCTGCAACTCCTCAGACCTCAACTCCAACTCCATATAACCCTATTCGGGGAGAAAAAATCAAGGAGAAGAGTTCATCGCGTTTCACGATATGGAGCCGCCGCCACCTCCTGTTCTTCCTCGGGAGGGCAGATCTGGGGTCCGTTTTGGGCTCCGGGGAGGGGAAATCGACGCCATCGTCATCACCAACCATCCTTCATCACCAATTTCATGATGTTCTCTGCCGTTCGTGAGTAATCCCATCGTAGGCTTGCTGGACGGTGATGGGTTGGATGAGATTTACCATGTAATCGAGTTAGTTTTGTTAGGGTTTGATCCCTAGTATCCACTATGTTCTGAGATTGATGTTGCTATGACTTTCCTATGCTTAATGCTTGTCACTAGGGCCCGAGTGCCATGATTTCAGATCTGAACCTATTATGTTTTCATGAATATATATGTGTTCTTGATCCTATCTTGCAAGTTGTAGACACCTATTACGAGTTATGATCCGCATCCCCCAGGGTGACAATAACTGGGATTCTTTCCGGTGATTACCGTAGTTTGAGGAGTTCATGTATTCACTAAGTGCTAATGCTTTGGTCCGGTTCACTATTAAAAGGAGGCCTTAATATCCCTTAGTTTCCATTAGGACCCCGCTGCCACGGGAGGATAGGACAAAAGATGCCATGCAAGTTCTTTTCCATAAGCACGTATGACTATATATGGAATACATGCCTACATTATATTGATGAATTGGAGCTAGTTCTGTGTCACCCGATGTTATAACCGCTGCATGATGAATGCCATCCGACATAATTATCCATCACTGATCCGTTGCCTACGAGCTTTTCATATATTGATCTTTGCTAAAGTTATTTTTCCGTTGCCACTGTTACGATTGCTACAAAACCGCTACTGTTACTTTTGCTACCGTTACCGTTACTTTCATACTACTTTGCTACTAAATACTTTGCTGCAGATATTAAGTCTTTCAGGTGTGGTTGAATTGACAACTCAGCTGCTAATACTCGAGAATATTCTTTGGCTCCCCTTGTGTCGAATCAATAAATTTGGGTTGAATACTCTACCCTCGAAAACTGTTGCGATCCCCTATACTTGTGGGTTATCGTCCTCCCATTGAAAAACCATTAAAGGAACATGTTAAAATTAAGAAGGAAGAAGTAATTGTTAGCCATGTTGATCCAATTGTTCCCACTACTTACATTGAGAAACCTCTTTTTCCTGTTAGGATTAAGGAACATGCTAAGGCTACAATTGTGGTTAATAAAAGTCATGTTAGGACACATAAACCTTCTGAACAAATAAATGTTGAGCCTAATGTTGCTATGGTTAAAGATCTCTTAGTTGATAATATTGATGGTCAGGTTATTTACTTCTGTGCTAAAGCTGCTAGAATTGTGAAACTTGTTAGAAACGAGCGGGGTGAGCTCGATAAAAACAAGCCGGTTGTAGGCATGTCTGTTGTCTCTGTTAAAATTGGAGATCATTTGTATCATGGCTTGTGTGACATTGGTGCTAGTGTTAGTGCTATACCTTTTACCTTATATCAAGAAATTATACGTGACATAGCACCCTCTAAGATTGAAGATATTGATGTCACTATTAAACTTGCAAACAGAGGTACCATTACACCACTTGGGATTGTTAGAGATGTTGAAGTCTTGTGTGGGAAAGTCAAGTACCCGACAGATTTCTTAGTACTTGGTTCAGAACAAGATAGCTTTTGTCTCATTATATTTGGTAGACCTTTCTTGAATACTGTTAATACTAAAATTAATTGTGTTACTAAGAAGGTCAAAGTAAGCTTTGGTGATGTGTCTCATGAATTTAATTTCTCTAAGTTTGGTAGACAACCACATGAAAAAGAATTGCCTAGTAAGGATGAAATAATTGGTCTTGCTTCTATTGTCATACCTCCTATAGATCTGCTAGAACAATATTTGCTAGACCATGAAAATGATATGCAAATGAATGAAAGAAATGAAATAGATGATATATTTCTTAGACAAACACCTATTCTTAAACACAACTTACCAGTTGATATATTAGGGGATCCTCCTCCACCCAAGGGAGATCCCGTGTTTGAGCTAAAAAACTGATACTTTGAAATATGCTTATCTTAATGAAAATAATATATATCATGTTATTATCAATGCTAACCTTTTAGAGCATGAAGCCCCGGGACGGCTCGGCCACGGCCGGCTCGGGGGCCTGCTCTACGGCCGGCTCCGGGTCCGCTCCCTGGGCAGGCCCTAGTTCTCCCTCCACGAGCGATTCGGCGGCCCACTCCGAGACGTCCTCCGTGGTCCGACCCGTCTCATGCCGCTGCTTGGAGCGCCGCTCGATCCCAACGGCAGGCGGCACCGCAGTCCCGGCCACGCTCTTCGCCGCCTCCCGCACGGCCCTCGCGGCGGCGAGGTGTTTCTTATCCTCCCACATCATGGCGGCGTGCTCCTAGGCAAGCAGTCCGGCCGCCTCCCCAGGTGGGGTGACGGTCCCCGCGGTAGGCAGCTCGATGGCGTCGCTAGAATAAAAAGGGCGAGCATAAGCCGAAAGACCTAGAAGGGAGAAGAATCCCGAACACTACCAAAAGATAGGCTTACCCCTCCGACGTAGGGATCTGGCGCCTGGCGCGAGGAGGCAGCCGCATGCTCATCGGAATGGCGGTTGAGCGCGTCCTCTTCAGAACTGGCCCCGGCGCAACCGGTTGCGCCTCAGTCGGTCGCTTCTCACGCCGTCTCGCATCACCTGTCTGGCGCCGGGACGGCTGGCCATCAGCTGGCTGCCTCATGGTCCGACGCTCCTCGCTCGTTCCTCGTGGCTCCCTCCTCGTTGCGGGGCAGCGCGTCCATAATCCGTACATCATTATAATTGTCATCAGTCCAGTCCCTGACGTGGCTTGAGACTGCATCGGTATTTCCCCAAAGAGGAAGGGATGATGCAGCACAGGGACGGTAAGTATTTCCCTTAGTTATTAAACCAAGGTTATCGAACCACTAGGAGGATCACCACCACCCAATAAGTAGCACCTACACACAAACAACAAATACTTGCAACCCAACGTGAAAGAGAGGTTGTCAATCTCTCTACGATAAAAATATAGATTAGGTAGTGATAGATAGGAGAGATAGATCTCTCGAGAACACAAATAAAAAGAGTAAATATGCAGCAATATGTTTTTGGGTTTTTGGTTTTGTAGATCTGAAAACAAAGATTGCAAAAAGATAGATCGGAAAGCAATATGTTGGAAAAGTAGACCCGGGAGCCGTAGGGTTCACTAGTGGCTTCTCTCATGAGTATAGCGCACGGTGGGTGAACAAATTACTGTTGGGCTATTGATAGAAAATCGAATAGTCATGACGATATCCAAGGCGATGATCATTATATAGGCATCACGTCCAAGATAAGTAGACCGACTCCTGCCTGCATCTACCACTATTACTCCACACATCGACCGCTATCCAGCATGCATCTAGTGTATTAAGTTCATGGAAAAATAGTGTAATGCAATAAGAACGATGACATGATGTAGACAAGATCTATTCATGTAGGAATAGACCCCATCTTGTTATCCTTAATAGCAACGATACATGCGTGTCTTGCTGCCCCTTCTGTCACTGGGAAAGAACACCACAAAATCGAACCCATCACAAAGCACCTCTTCCCATGGCAAGAAAAATCGATCTAGTCGGCCTAACTAAACCAAAGATTCAGAGAAGAAATACGAGGCTATAAGTAATCATGCATATAAGAGATCAAAGAAGACTCAAATAATATTCATGGATAGAAACTGATCATGAACTCAAAATTCATCGGATCCCAACAAACACACCGCAAAAGTTTACATCAAATAGATCTCCAAGAGACCATTGTATTGAGAATCATAAGAGAGAGAGAGAGAGAGGAGGCCATCTAGCTACAGCCTACGGACCCATAGGTCTATGGTGGAGTACTCACGTATCATCGGAGAGGCACCTATGAGGAATATGAACTCCTTCGTGATGGTGTTTAGATTGGATCTCGAGGTTCTGGAACTTGCGGAGGCTGGAATTGTGTTTCGTCGACTCCCCTAGGGTTTTTGGAATATTTGGGAATTTATAGGCATCAGAGGCGATGGAGAGGGGCCCTGAGGAGGGCACAACCCATCGCCCTGGTGGGTTGTGGTCTCCTTGGCCCACTCCCCCGGCACTTCTTTGGCCCACTGGGTGTCTTCTGGTCCAGAAAAAATCTCCAAAAAGTTTCGTCGCGAATGGACTCCATTTGGTATTGATTTTCTGCGAAGTAAAAAACAAGCAAAAACAGCAACTGGCACTTTGGCACTATGTCAATAGGTTAGTCCCAAAAAATGATATAAAGTTATTATAAAATGATTGTAAAACATCCAAGAATGATAATATAACAGCATGGAACAAGCAAAAATTATAGATACGTTGGAGACGTATCAGCATCGCCAAGCTTAATTCCTACTCGTCCTCGAGTAGGTAAATGATAAAAACAGAATTTTTGATGTGGAATGCTGCCTAACATGTTCATCTCATATTCTTTTCTTTTGTATAGCATGGACATTTGAACTTGTAAATGATTCAAAGGAATAGTCTAGTTTGAACATAATGACTTCAATACTCAAGCATGTCAACAAGCAACCATGTCTTTCAAAATATCAACAGTAAAGAAAGTTATCCCTAGCCCATCATGCTCAATCATTGATCCATTCATGAAACACACTCAAATATTAGCTATGCCCAATGCTCAAGTACGATCATAGTACCCCCTAGTTGGTGCTTATAAGAGAAGATGGAGACTCAAAGCAAAAATAAAAATTTCATAAAGTAAATAGATAGGCCCTTCGCAGACGGAAGTAGGGATTTGTAGAGGTGTCAGAGCTCAAGGTTTAAATTGAGAGAGAGAAAATATTTTGGGTGGCATGCTTTTCCTGTCAACGAAAACAACAAAGTAGCTCACAATACTTTCCATGCTAGATATATCATAGGCGGTTCCCAAACAGAAAATTAAGTTTATTCCTTTTTCCACCAAACTTTCACTTTCCATGGCGGGCCGTATCCATGGTTGCCTTCCATACCAACACTTTTCAAGGAATTTATTATGTGACAGCATAAAGTAAATATTTTTTCTTTTTCATTTCGGGAATGGGCATCCCTATTACCGTCGCACTCTCGTGCAATGACATGTGAATAAACACTCATCTTGAGAATAACACATCTAGCATGGAAAAATATTGGACACTCCCCACCGTTTCATGAGCGGTACGGGCACACAAAAGAGAAAATTTATTTTGAAAATTTAGAGATGGCACATATAAATTTGCTTGGAACGGCATGGAAATACCGCATATAGGTAGGTATGGTGGACTCATAAGGCAAAACTTGGTTTAAGGATTTTGGATGCACAAGTAGTATTTCTACTTAGTACAAATGAAGGCTAGCAAATAGATTGGGATGCAACCAAACCAAGAAACGAAAATTCACATAAGCGAGCATTGAGCATAACTAACATCGAATAAAGCACCACAAGTAGGATGTAACTTCATTGCATAACTATTGACTTTCGTGCATGCATAGGGAATCACAAACCTTAACACCAATATTCCTACTAAGCATAATTACTCACTAGCATGACTCACATATTACTATCATCATGTTTCAAAACTATTAAAAGGAATCAAGTTTAATTTGTCCAATGATCTTCATGAAAGTTTTTATTATATCCTCCTTGGATATCTATCACTTTGGGACTAGTTTCATATATTGCCATTGCTTTTTGGCAAGCTCAAACAAATTTAAGTGAAGCACATGAGCATAAAGATTTCATCTCTCAAAAAGGTATAAGTGAAGCATGAGAGGATTTCTTCAAAATTTATCTACTCTCAAATTAATCTAAGTGAAGCATGAGAGTATTTCTACAAAAAATTCCAAGCACACCGTGCTCAAAAAGATATAAGTGAAGCACTAGAGCAATTCTATAGCTCAAAAAGTTTAAGTGAAGCACATAGAGCAATTCTAACAAATCATAGCATGATTTTGGCTTTCTCAAATAGGTGTGTTCAACAAGGATACAAAGGAAAAACTAACAAACAAAGCAAGCAAAGATACAAGACGCTCCAAGGAAAACTCATGATATGTGACGAATAAAAATATAGCTCCAAGTAAAATACCGATGGTCGTTAGAAGAAAGAGGGGATGCAACTCGGGGGCATCCCCAAGCTTAGTTGCTTGTTTCTCTTTGGATACATCTTGGGGGTGTGGTAGCATCCCCAAGCTTAGGCTTTTATCACTCCTTTTTCCTTCATCCATCGTGATCTCACCCAAAACTTGAAAACTTCAATCACACAAAACTCAACAAAATCTTCGTGAGATCCGTTAGTATAATAAAGCAAATCACTACTTTAGGTACTGTTGCAAACCCATTCATATTTTATTATTGCATTATGCCTACTGTATTTTAAATTTACCATGTCTCATACCCTTCAATATAACCCATAGATTCATCAAAACAAGCACACAATGCAACGAAAACAGAATCTGTCTTAAACAGAACAGTCTGTAGTAATCTGTACTCTAACCATACTTATATAACTCTAAAAATTCTGAAAAATTAGGAAAACGTAAGGAATTTGTATAGAAACACGGTGTTAAAATTGTAGATCAAGATCACGTTGCAGAAAAAAAAGAAAATTCATATACTGGACGCAAAGTTTCTGTTTCAGATTCAGCATCGCTTCTACTCATCCTATGAATCATCCTAGAGGCTTTACTTGGCACAAACACTAAATAAACCATAAAAACACAATAATAACAGAGGCATAATTGTGTCAACACTAAAAAACAGAAAGGAAAAATAAAATTTTTATTTATTCATTGGGTTGCCTCCCAACAAGCGCTACCGTTTTACGCCCCTAGCTAGGCATAATGCATAGATTCAAGTATTATCATCCTTGGTTTTGGATCCATAGGATGCCCTCATGATTGATTCATATGGTGGCTTAATTCTTGTTCTAGGGAAGTGTTCCATATCCTTTCTCAAGGGAAATTGAAAACGAATATTGCCTTCTTTCATATCAATCACAGCACCTATAGTGCGTAAAAACGGTCTACCAAGTATAATGGGACAAGACGGATTGCAATCAATATCAAGCACAATAAAATAAATAGGCACATAGTTCCTATTTGCAAGAACAAGAACATCATTAATTCTTCCCAAAGGCTTTTTAATAGTAGAATCCGCCAAGTGCAAATTAAGAGAACATTCTTCAATATTGGTATGACCAAGCACATCACATAGAGATTTCGGAATCGTGGAAACACTAGCACCCAAATCACACAAAGCAAAGCATTAATAATTTTAATCTTGACCTTAATGGTAGGTTCCCACTCATCATATAATTTTCTAGGAATAGAAATCTTCAACTCCAACTTTTCTTCAAAAGATTTCATCATGGCATCAACGATATGTTTAGTAAAAGCTTTATTTTGCTCATAAGCAAGGGGTGAATTCAACATGGATTGCAGCAAAGAAATGCATTAAATCAAAGAGAAACTATCATAATTAAAATCTTTGCAATCCAAAATAGTGGGCACATCACTAGTTAAAGTTTTGACCTCTTCAAACCCACTTTTGTCAAAAATTTCATCAAGATTTTCACCCTCCAAATTATTGGGACGCCTTCTAGCTAAAGTTGACTCTACTTCAGTCCCTTAATAATCAATTTTAACATTACTAAACAAGGAATAAATAGAAGAAACACCAATCACTTTAAGATCTTCATCTTTTTTATGAAGGCAATCACTAGAAAACGATTTTTCTAAGATTTCTCTTTTAGCTCTAAGCATAGCGGTTCTTTTCTTACTTTCATCCATAGAGACATATAAAGCTTTAATAGATTCATCAATCTTTGGCACAAAAGCTTTCAACTTGAGATTTTCAACATCATGAGAAATTCTATCAATGCTTCTAGACATACCATCAATCTTATTCAACTTTTCTTCTATCGTAGTATTGAAAGCCTTTTGCGCATTGATAAATTCTTTAATATTACTCTCAAGATCAAAGGTGTTCCTATTATTATTGTAAGAAGAATTACCATAATTATTAGAGGAATTTCCAGGAAAAGGCCTAGGATTAAAATTACCTCTATAAGCATTGTTATTGAAATTGTTTCGCGAGACAAAATTCACATCTACGGAATCACTATTTTGCTCAATCAAAGTAGACAAAGGCACATCATTAAGATCAATAGGAGCATTTTTACTAGCAACCAATTTCATCAAAGCATCAACTTTATCACTGAAAGTACTAATTTCCTCTGCCGAATTAACTTTTTTACTAGTAGGTGCTCTTTCGGTATGCCATTGAGAAAAATTAGCCATGATACTATCTAGCAATTTAGTAGCTTCACCCAAAGTAATCTCCATCAAAGTACCACCCGCGACGGAATCTAAAAGATTTCTAGAGACAAAATTCAATCCCGCATAAAAAAATTGTATGATCATCTAAAGATTTAAACCATGAGTAGGACAATTTCTTAGCATCAACTTCATTCTTTCTCAAGATTCTGCAACATGCTCATGCTCAAGTTGCTTAAAATACATGATTTGCATCCTAAGGGAAATAATTTTCGCGGGCGGAAAATACTTAGTGATAAAAGCATCCTTGCACTTATTCCAAGAATTGATACTATTGCCAGGCAAAGAGGAAAACCAAATTTTTGCACGATCCCGCATGGAGAAAGGAAATAGTTCCAACTTAACAATATCATTGTCCACATCTTTTTTCTTTTGCATATCACACAATTCTACGAACGTGTTTAGATGGGACGCGGCATCCTGATTAGGAGTACCAGCAAATTGATCTTTCATGACAAGGTTCAACAAAGCGCCATTAATATCACAAGACTCCGCACTAGTGGCGGGAAGAGCAATAGGCGTACTAATAAAATCATTGTTATTAGTATTGGAAAAATCAGACAACTTGGTGTTCTCTTGAGTCATCGTGACTACGCAAACAAGATTGCAAACAAGCAACAGATCCGGCAAAAAAAGGGCAAACGGAAAAGAGGGCGAATAAAACGGCAAATTGGTGAAGTGGGGGAGAGGAAAACGAGAGGCAAATGGCAAATAATGTAATTGCAAGGAGATGAGATTTGTGATTAGGAACCTGGTAGATGATGATGGAGTCCCCTCGGCGCCTACGATAGGCACATAGAAGAGACCGCTTCCTCCCCGGCAACGGCGCCAGAAATTCCTTTGACGTGGCTTGAGACTGCGTCGGTATTTCCCCAAAGAGGAAGGGATGATGCAGCACATCGACGGTAAGTATTTCCCTCAGTTATGAAACCAAGATTATCGAACCAGTAGGAGGATCACCACCACCCAATAAGCAGCACCTGCACACAAACAACAAATACTTGCAACCCGACGCGAAAGAGAGGTTGTCAATCTCTCTACGGTAAAAAGATAGATTAGGTAGTGATAGATAGGAGAGATAGATCTCTCAAGAACACAAATAAAAAGAGTAAATATGCAGAAATATGTTTTTGGGTTTTGGGTTTTGTAGATCTGAAAACGAAGATTGTAAAAAGATAGATCGGAAAGCAATATGTTGGAAAAGTAGACCTGGGGACCATAGGGTTCACTAGTGGCTTCTCTCATGAGTATAGCACACGGTGGGTGAACAAATTATTGTTGGGCAATTGATAGAAAATCGAATAGTCATGACGATATCCAAGGCGATGATCATTATATAGGCATCACGTCCAAGATAAGTAGACCGACTCCTGCTTGCATCTACCACTATTACTCCACACATCGACCGCTATACAGCATGCATCTAGTGTATTAAGTTCATGGAAAAATAGTGTAATGCAATAAGAACGATGACATGATGTAGACAAGATCTATTCATGTAGGAATAGACCCCATCTTGTTATCCTTAATAGCAACGATACATGCGTGTCTTGCTGCCCCTTCTGTCACTGGGAAAGAACACCGCAAGATCGAACCCATCACAAAGCACCTCTTCCCATGGCAAGAAAAATCGATCTAGTCGGCCTAACTAAACCAAAGATTCAGAGAAGAAATACGAGGCTATAAGTAATCATGCATATAAGAGATCAAAGAAGACTCAAATAATATTCATGGATAGAAACTGATCATGAACTCAAAATTCATCGGATCCCAACAAACACACCGCAAAAGTTTACATCAAACAGATCTCCAAGAGACCATTGTATTGAGAATCATAAGAGAGAGAGAGAGAGAGAAAGCCATCTAGCTACTGCCTACGGACTCGTAGGTCTATGGTGGACTACTCACGCATCATCGGAGAGGCACCTATGAGGAAGATGAACCCCTCCGTGATGGTGTTTAGATTGGATCTCGAGGTTCTGGAACTTGCGGTGGCTGGAATTGTGTTTCGTCGACTCCCCTAGGGTTTTTGGAATATTTGGGAATTTATAGGCATCAGAGGCGGTGGAGAGGGGCCCCGAGGAGGGCACAACCCATCGCCCTGGTGGGTTGTGGTCTCCTCAGCCCCCTCCCCCGGCACTTCTTTGGCCCACTGGGTGTCTTCTGGTCCAGAAAAAATCTCCAAAAAGTTTCGTCGCGATTGGACTCCGTTTGGTATTGATTTTCTGCGAAGTCAAAAACAAGCAAAAACACCATCTGGCACTTTGGCACTATGTCAATAGGTTAGTCCCAAAAAATGATATAAAGTTGTTATAAAATGATTGTAAAACATCCAAGAATGATAATATAACAGCATGGAACAAGCAAAAATTATAGATACGTTGGAGACGTATCAGTCCCTAATGGTGGCTTCGGGGCAGAACTCATCAGCCGTCCCGGACCCGCTGGCCCTGGCGTCGCCGAGCCCAGCAGCCGGCTAGCTATCCCAGCCGGAGTCGGCCTCGTCGTCTGCCAGCTCCCCGAGCTCGAAGTCCACCTCGTCGGACTCCGCGCGGTCCGCGGCAAAGACTTGGGGGTGCGGCCCGTCTGGCGTCATCTGCCGCACAAACTGCCGCGGTCGGAGCCGGCGTGGCACATAAGCAGAGAGACCAAAGGAAGAAGACAAAGATAAGAGCCTAGATGGAACATACCGTAGGCGCCGGGTCGAGTCGGCTGTATGGCACCTTGCCGTAGTGCCAAGTAGGGTCCAACATTGAAGTTGGTGATGAAGTTCACCCAGTCGGCTACTTCAGTCGGTGTCAACTCGAAGGTAGACAACCGACAGAGGTCCCGGCGCTTCCCCATATCACACATTTGGTGCGGCCGCTCCTGCAGCGGCAGCACCCATCGGTTGATGAAGGCCGCCACCAGATCCACGGCAACCAGCCCTTCACCGCTCTTCATCTCCTACAGCCGGCTGACGATCCGGGTGAGCTCCTCTCTCTCCGGGTTTATGCCCTAGTTCACGCCAGTCGGGGACACGTCGGTGAAGTCCGATAGCAGGATGTAGTCCTTGGCCGGGTCGATGTTCTTGACGTAGAAGAATGGCCGCTGCCACATCTTCACTGAGTCGATGAGCGTGAGGCGCGGGTAATGCCCGGGGCGGACGTACACCACCGCCGCTCCGCAGGCATACGACACGTCACCGTTCTTCTGCCCCTTGAAATAAAAGAACCTCCTCCATAGCTCAGGGTAGGGGAGGAGGCCGAGGAAAGCTTCGCAGAAAGTAACAAACCCCGCAATTTGGAGGATGGAGTTGAGCCCCAGATGGTGCAGCTGGAGGCCGAAGGTCTCGAGAAAGTACCTAAAAAACCTGCTCATCGGGAGGCCGAAGCCTCATGCGAAGTGGGAGGCGAAGACGACATACTCACCCTCCTCGGGCTGCGGCAACACCTCATCGCTGAGAGCCGGGACCGCGACACGATCTGCCGCTGGGATCTTGCGAGCGCAGCGGAGGCGCTCGATGTCCTCAAGACAAACGGAGGAGCTCTCCCAACAGCCGCAGACAGGCCCGCCATCTCCAGGCTCGGCGACGGCGTCGGTGTAGCGGCAGCACGGAAGTGAGGGGCGACGACGCCTAGAGAGCTGCCAGCAGCGCGCGAAGGAGGAAGAGAAGGCAGCGAGCGCTGCGGGCGCGCGGAGGAAGGGAAGGCGGCGGGTGATGTCTGTGATCTGCGTTGGGTTTTCCGTGAAGAGGAACGGGTTATTGTAGCACAAATGACTAAGTATTTCCCCTAGTTAAGAACCAAGGTTTATCGAACCAATAGGAGTAACACGCAACCACCGTCTTCAGCGACTGCACACAAAACAACAAACACTTGCACCCAACGCGGGCAAGAGGGTTGTCAATCCCCTTGGACTCGTTATTTGCAAGCAAGTGAAACAAGTAGATAGTAGTGGATAATTGCAAAATAAAATAAAAGATAATAAAGGAAGCGAGGTATTGAAAGTTTTTTGTAAATTATAAGTGAGAAGGCCCGGGGGCCGTAGTGTTCTCTAGTGGCATCTCTCATATAGGAAACATACGGTGGGTAAACAAATTACTTTTGGGCAATTGATAGAAAAGCGAATAATTATGTTCATATTCATGGCAATGATCATGTGTATATAGGCATCACGTCCATAAACAAATAGGCCGACTCCTGCCTACACCTATTACTATTACTCCACTCATTGACCTCTATCCAGCATGCATCTAGAGTATTAAGTAAAACAGAGTAATGCTTGGAGAAAGATGACATGATGTAGACAAAGTAAACTCAATCAATATGAATGAACCCCATCATTTTATCCTTAATAGCAACAACACAATGACGTATCTTGTCCCCTTCTATCACTGGGATATAGAAACCCGTCAGGTTGAACCTACCACAATGCACCCCTCTCACTGAAGAAAGATCAATCTACTTGGCCAAAGCAAATCAATAGATCGGAGAGATTTACGAAGCTATAATGATCATGCAATAAGAATCAATTTAAGAACTCAGAGAAGACTCCAATATTTTATCATGAATAATCTGAACATAAACCCACAATTCATCGGATCCCAACAAACACACCGCACAAAGGCATTACATCGGATAGATCAAAGCGAAGATGCGATGATCATTGTATTGAAGATCAAGAGAGAGAGAGAGAGAGAGAGAGAGCCATCTAGATACTAACTACGGACCCGTAGGTCTGTGGTGAACTACTCACACATCACCATGGAGGCAGCGAGGTTGATGAAGACGGCCTCCGTGATGGATTCCCCCTCCGGCAGAGTACCGGAAAAGGCCTCCAGATGGGATCACGGCAGAACAGAGACTTGCGGCGGCGGAAAAAGGGCTTCGGGAGCTCTCCTGGGTTTTTTGGAATATATGAGGATTTATAGGCTAGAGAGGGACGTCGGGAGGCGGCCGAGGAGGCCAGTACCCATCAGGGCGCGCCCTACGGCCTGGTCATGCCCTGTTGGGTATTGGGCCCCTCATGTAGCCCCTGGTCATCTTCTGAAGCTTCCAGGTCTTTATTTGGTCCAGAAAAAATCATAAAAAAAGTTTCAGGTCGATTGGATTTTGTTTGGTACAGTAAACCTGACAAGCTAAAAACATGCAGAAAACATGAACTGACACTTGGCACTGGGTCAATAGGTTAGTGCTCAAAAATAATATAAATTGGTAAATAAGTACCCCAAAAGTATCCTAGAATGATAATATTATAGCATGGAACAATCAAAAATTATAGATACGTTGGAGACGTATCAGCGGGCTCAAGCTCGAGTCGCGCGCGAGGTACAAGACGAGGGGAGGGGCAGAATGGTTGATAGCCTCGGCCCCTCCTCCTCCCCTCCCTTATAAATGTCGGGAAGACGTGGGGGCATGGGATCGGTTACGCCCACGTTTCCCACTAACCCACGGCGTGCGGCTGCATTAAACGCGGAGAACGCCAACCGTCAAGGCACCCCCCGCAGAAGATCCCGCCCGCGGGCCGAGGCCTAGTGGGCTAGGCCTGTGGCAGCGTCCTGTCGCGCGCGTGGTGGTGGGCCTGCTCCCTTTACGGGCCGCACGTGGCGCGCGCGGGCCGGTGACTAGCCCGATGCGGTGCCCAAACACCGAGGCGTCAGGTTGTGGCTGGCCGATTGGGAATCACCCGGCATGGCCGGCTACGCGGGGCCGGTGATACGGGGCAAACCCGTGAGGGCCGATCTTTTCACACTTGGAGGGAAAAGAGAGGAAAATCAAGGGGCAAACGAAGAATACTCAAGGACAATCCTCAAATTACACATCCACTAGATCCAACAAACATAAGAGATACAAGATTCGAATCCAACAAACGGATACAAGTACCGGTAGTCTTCCCACTCCGAGAGGAGGGGCCTTGAAATCCACGTGAGGATATTCCCTAAGAAGGGGCCTTGGCATCCATAGGATCTTCTCACAAAGAGGTGTCAATCTCCTAGCACTAGTAGAAAAAGGCCCATTTGTCCCGGTTCGTAAGGCCCATTTGTCCCGGTTCTGGAACCGGGACTAAAGGGTCGGGACTAAAGCCCAAAACCTTTAGTCCCGGTTCGCTTACGAACCGGGACAGATGGTGCTCCACGTGGCCGCTGCGGCGAGCCCAGGCAGGAGGGCCTTTAGTCCCGGTTGGTAACACCAACCGGGACCAAAAGGCAGGACCTTTAGTCCCGGTTGGTAACACCAACCGGGACCAAAAGGCAGGACCTTTAGTCCCGGTTGGCAACACCAACCGGGACCAAAAGGCACTGGGTTTTTTTTTTCAAATGGGGGGGGTGAGGGTTAATTTAGGGTTTCATATTGTGTTAGCTAGCTAATAGAGAGAAGTGTCCCGATCATCATCATCATAGTCATCTAACCAACCATACTTAATTGTTCTTAGAACTACTCGTTATCATAACAACAAGTCATACTCGATCATCATCATCATAGTCATCTAACCAACCATACTTAATTGTTCTTAGAACTACTCGTTATCATAATAACAAGTCATACTCGATCATCATCATCATAGTCATCTAACCAACCATACTTAATTGTTCTTAGCACATGATCATGAGTATTACCTAGGACCTAACTACCCGGCCTCTCTTAGGTAAAATAGCATAAAACAAGATAGGCCCTGACTCTCCATTATGGAGAATGGAGATTATCCTGTCTCCAATTCTTGCACGTCGCACAATGTTGCTTCCAAGTAGCTCCCTACGATCGACCATACAATTTTTCCAATCTTTGATTGTCATGTCTTCATCGGTTTTAGAAATCCGGTATGGACAACAGTGATACATATGATGACCTGGCCGTAAGCTCATAACATCAAGGTGACCTTTCGGAAACATCAGATGAGGCACACAATCATTCGGGATTTTCTGTTGAATAACATAGTAATAACTTCATAGTTAGCAATGTAGTTTAGTTTTAAAAATAATTTATGCAAAAGATGCACGAATGTCGTAATAGTAAAAAATCTTACCATGCGATCTCCATGGATGTTACCGTAGTTCAACACGTGCACTAGTGGCACGTATTGACCATAATGTGTAGGAGTTTGATAATAGGTATTGTAATTCTGAAGATCATTAATAAATGCGATAAGATGATTCTTCTCCTGACAAGTTAATTCTGCGCCATCGGTGTAGTAGGTTCTGTCTACCATCTTCCGTACATTTTTTGAAGAATGAAAATAAGCTGTCAATGGAAATAAGCTGTCAACTATTTTGAAATAAACAATATAAATTACATAATAAATATGTTTAACAAACTCACATGGAGGCAGAATCGGAATCATAATAAATATGGTTGAGAAACTCACATAATGGTAGAACTGGAGGCGTCTGCACATCGACCCAGATGTCGATATTACCTTCAATTTCATCTTCCGGACGAATATCAAAGGTGATAAGCATATTAGGCTCAAATGCATAAGCCTTGCATAGTGCTTGCCAACTTTTGCATTCAAAATAGGAGTAGGTGTCTGCATTGTACAATTTTACGGCAAAAGTATAACCATGCTCGGTCCTCAAGTGAACTCTCTTTACCTCCATACTTTTTTTAGTATTGAAACCAATCTTATCCAAGACATAAATTCTTGCATGGCAGGGGATACGCTAGTAGAATAGTAAAAAATTAAAATTATAAGTTCAAGCAAAGAAGCAGAAGTCATGCTTAATTACGAAAAAAGACTTGTCGTTGTGACTTACTGTATCCACTTCGAAGGTCTCATCCAGCACGATGCTGAAGCGCCTACCATCAACTAGGTGAGTCGTGTCGCACAGACCGCGCTCGTCTTCGCAGTATTTGCACATACCGAATTTGTAGGGTAACGCAGTAGAAAACAAAAAATTTCCGACCTACGCACCAGCCCAGGACCACTATGGAGACTGCATACAAGGTTTGATCTTTTTCGTTACCGACTCGTAGCGCAGCGGAAGTAGAGTCGATGACGATCGGCGGTGCAGATCCCCGCAGCTAGGATTTACAACCTCCCAACCGCGAGGATGTACTCCCTCGCCTGCTCCCCGGACGGATCTCCGGGCAGCCCTTCGGGAGGCCTCAGGACAGTCCCTCGGATAGTCCCACCGGACGGATCCTCGGACAGCCCTTCGGGAGGCCTCACTGACAGCCCTTCGGGCGGGTCACTCGGACAGCCCTTCGGGAGGACCCCCGAAACACGGACAGTAACTCGGACAGCCGACAGTAACTCGGACAGTAACCCCCGAAACCGTCGGTGATGGTCGCTACTCCTTCTTTCCCGTGTTCATTACAAATATCTAGCACAAGGAAAAGAAGGAGAAGCGACCTCCACGACAACAGTCGGGATTCTTCCTCTCTCATATATATATATGGTGGACACTCTCCCTCACTGAAAGACGCACAAGGAGCCGAAACAGACCTAAAGTCAACCCGTTCCATATATCGAGCAATGACATAGAAAAAATGCCCTATGTTTTGCCGGAATATCATTGAATTCCCATTCTGGCAAATCGTCGGCGATCGTCGGGGACTACTCACCGGCGATCGTCGGGACTCCTCACGATATCGCGTAACCCTAAGATTTTTTTCACTCAGCTTGTTTTCACTCTTGTTGTAATTTCCTTGTAAATGTTTGTTCGACAAATCACAAACAAAACTTTTATCAAATTAAAAAAATTATGATTTTTTCCCAATACAAGAAACCTAATAAGAATGCACTAAATCGATCCCTAAAAGAAAAAACAACAATTTTTGGTGCTACAACCATACACACACTACTATTTTTCGTATCAAGATATCGACAACACCACAAAAACCCCATGAAATGTGAAGGAATTATACATCGTTATACATCTACGTATGAAGGCAAAGACGACGACGGCGACGTTGCCGCCGCCGCTGCCGTCCACGGCGATGGTGGCGCACGCGCGCGCGGAGGGAACGCGTGCGGGGGAGGAAAGGGGGTCGGCCGGACGGCTCCAGGGTGGAAGAGGAGCTCACCACAGCGCGCGGAGGGAGAGGGCGGCGACGGGGCGGCGACGGGGACGGCAGGCTCAGGACGGCAATGGGGCGGCGACGGGGCGGCGACGGGTCGGCGACGGGGCGGCGACGGGGACGGCGGGCTCGGGGCGGCGACGAGGACGGCGGCGACGGGACGGCGACGGGGCGGCGACGGGGACGGCGGGCTCAGGGCGGCGACGGGGCGGCGACGGGGACGGCGGGCTCAGGGCGGCGACAGGGCGGCGACGGGGCGGCGACGGGACGGCAACGGGACGGCGACGGGACGGCGACGGGGCGGCGACGGGGACGGCGGGCTCGGGGCGGCGACGAGGACGGCGGCGACGGGGCGGCGACGGGGCGGCGACGGGCTCGGGGCGGCGACGGGGCTCGGGGCGGCGACGGGGACGGCGGCGACGGGGCGGCGACGGGCTCGGGGCGGCGACGGGGCTCGGGGCGGCGACGGGCTCGGGGCGGCGACGAGGACGGCGGCGACGGGGCGGCGACGGGCTCGGGGCGGCGACGAGGCGGCGACGGGGCTCGGGGCGGCGACGGGGACGGCGGCGACGGGGACGGCGGCGACGGGGCGGCGACGGGCTCGGGGCGGCGACGGGGCTCGGGGCGGCGACGGGCTCGGGGCGGCAATGGCAGATGAAAACTGAAATTTTCCAAGTGTTTACTTATATAGAAGACGCATTGGTCCCGGTTGGTGCCACCAACCGGGACCAATGCCCACCTTTGGTCCCGGTTGGTACCACCAACCGGGACCAAAGGTCTCTTTTCAGCAGCCCAAAGGGCGGGAAGCAGAGACCTTTGGTCCCGGTTGGTGGCACCAACCGGGACCAAAGGGAGGCATTGGTCCCGGTTGGTGGCATCAACCGGGACCAAAGGGTGATTCTGCCCGGGGCCAAATTTTTAGTCCCACCTCGCTAGCCGAGATAGCTCGAGAGTGGTTTATAAGCGCTGCTGCGCATACCCTCTCGAGCTCCTCTCTACTGCAGGCCGCCGGCCCTAATCTGTCACTGCCTGTGGGCCTATTGGGCCTTCTGCGGGCCTGATTCCTGGCCCAACAAGCTAGTTGGGTTTCAAGTCGTATTCAGGCTGTGGCGGCCCAATAGGTGGCATTTTAAAAAAAAAATCAGTTTTTTGTTTTGTTTTTTGCTTTATTTATTTTATTTTGTTCCTACTTACTGTTTTTCAGTGATTCTTTTTGCTTTTAGGTCACAAAAATTATAAACTTTCTGTTAGTGCCTTTAGTTTTCAAATTTGAATAGTTTAAATTAGAATATTTTGAAATTTGTGTGAATCACTAGTTTGTGAATAACTTTACTAAAAAAATAGATTTTTGAGTGATTCTTTCTCCTGCTATTTAATATTACTGTGTTGATTCCTTTTAGTTGCATAAATTTTATATAATTTTAGTTTCAAAAATACTAGAGGTTTATAAAAGCTTTTTAGTTGATTCCTTTTGCTATTAGAGTTTTATAAAAGCTTTTTAGTTGATTCTTTTTGCTATTGAAGAATATTATAGTTTTGTTTTAGTTGATCATAACAGAATATTTTAATTGATTATTTTTATTTCATTCTTTTTGCTATTAGAGTTTCATAAAAGTTTTCTAGTTCATTCTTTTTGCTATTAGTTCATTCTTTGAGCTAAATGGCCCTGAAATTAAAAAACACTACAAATGAACTCTGAAAAGGTTGAAAGTTGGCATGGTATCATCATTTCACCCAAATAGCATGTGCTAAAAAGTTGAGAGGGTTACGGCAAAAACTAGATACACTTCGTGTACAAAACGGACACTCTCTTTCGAAGTATGAGGGTTTCGGACGAAAACTCATCTGTTACAAAGGTATTTCATTTTTTTGAACTTATTTGAACTCCAGACTTTTTGTGTGTTCAAAATGAACCATTCAAAGCCACATCATCAATTTTCAACCCTTTCTGACTTCATTTGGTATTTTTCATGCATTTACTGATTTTTTTGAGCTAAATGACCCTGAAATTGAATAACACTACAAATGAACTCTGAAAAGGTTGAAAGTTGGCATGGTATCATCATTTCACCCAAATAGCATGTGCTAAAAAGTTGAGAGGGTTACGGCAAAAACTAGATACACTTCGTGTACAAAACGGACACTCTCTTTCGAAGTATGAGGGTTTCGGACGAAAACTCATCTGTTACAAAGGTATTTCATTTTTTTGAACTTATTTGAACTCCAGACTTTTTGTGTGTTCAAAATGAACCATTCAAAGCCACATCATCAATTTTCAACCCTTTCTGACTTCATTTGGTATTTTTCATGCATTTACTGATTTTTTTGAGCTAAATGACCCTGAAATTGAATAACACTACAAATGAACTCTGAAAAGGTTGAAAGTTGGCATGGTATCATCATTTCACCCAAATAGCATGTGCTAAAAAATTGAGAGGGTTACGGCAAAAACTAGATGCACTTCGTGTACAAAACGGACAATCTCTTTCGAAGTATCAGGGTTTCATACGAAAACTCATCTGTTACAAAAGGCATTTCATTTCTTCACATGTAACTGCAGTGATATTCTAGATCAAAGGCATCATCATACTAGTTGTGGAGAGAAAGTCTTCACTTTTTCTTCGCTTGTGTCCTTTGCTTATTGCGCCGTAACCATGGATAATCTTCATCGTTTAACAGGGTGCTTGGGTCAGCCTTGACTTTGAAGGGAGGAATTTCATGAAACTTTTCATAATCTTCAGACATGTCTGTCTTGCCCTCCAATCCCACGATGTCTCTTTTTCCTGAAAGAACTATGTGGCGCTTTGGCTCATCGTATGATGTATTCGCTTCCTTATCTATTCTTTTTCTCGGTTTGGTAGACATGTCCTTCACATAGAAAACCTGCGCCACATCATTGGCTAGGACGAATGGTTCGTCTGTGTACCCAAGATTGTTCAGATCCACTGTTGTCATTCCGTACTGTGGATCTTCCTGTACCCCGCCTCTTGACAGATTGACCCATTTGCACTGAAACAAAGGGACCTTCAAATCATGTCCATAGTCAAGTTCCCATATGTCCACTATGTAACCATAATATGTGTCCTTTCCCCTCTTGGTTGCTGCATCAAAGCGGACACCACTGTTTTGGTTGGTGCTCTTTTGATCCTGGGCGATCGTGTAAAATGTATTCCCATTTATCTCGTACCCTTTGTAAGTCATTACAGTCGAAGATGGTCCCCTGGCCAACGAGTACAGCTCATCAGAAATAGTGTTGTCACGCATGAGACGTGTTTGCAACCAACTGCCGAAAGTTCTGATGTGTTCACATGTAATCCAGTCGTCACACTGCTCCGGGTGTTTGGAGCGCAGAATATTCTTGTGTTCATCAACATATGGGGTCACCAAGGTAGAATTCTGTAGAACTGTGTAGTGTGCTTGAGACCAAGAATGTCCGTCCCTACATATTATTGAGTCCGCTCCTAGCGTGCCTTTTCCAGTCAGTCTCCCCTCATACCGTGATTGAGGGAGACCAATCTTCTTAAGGTCAGGAATGAAGTCAACACAAAACCCAATGACATCCTCTGTTTGATGGCCCATGGAGATGCTTGCTTCTGGCCTAGCGCGGTTACGAACATATTTCTTTAAGACTCCCATGAACCTCTCAAAGGGGAACATATTGTGTAGAAATACAGGGCCCAGAACGACAATCTCGTCGACTAGATGAACTAGGACGTGCGTCATGATATTGAAGAAGGACGGTGGGAACACCAGCTCGAAACTAACAAGACATTGCACCAAATCACTCCTTAACCTTGGCAGGATTTCTGGATCGATCACCTTCTGAGATATTGCATTGAGGAATGCACATAGCTTCACAATGGCTAATCGAACGTTTTCCGGTAGAAGCCCCCTCAATGCAACCGGAAGCAGTTGCGTCATAATCACGTGGCAGTCATGAGACTTTAGGTTCTGGAACTTTTTCTCTGCCATATTTATTATTCCCTTTATATTCGACGAGAAGCCAGACGGGACCTTCATACTGAGCAGGCATTCAAAGAAGATTTCCTTCTCTTCTTTGGTAAGAGCGTAGCTGGCAGGACCTTCATACTGCTTTGGATGCATGCCGTCTTTTTCATGCACACGTTGCTGTTCCTCCCGTGCCTCCGGTGTATCTTTTGTCTTCCCATACACTCCCAAGAAGCCTAGCAGGTCAACGCAAAGATTCTTCGTCACGTGCATCACGTCGATTGCAGAGCGGACCTCTAGGTCTTTCCAATAGGGTAGGTCCCAAAATATAGATTTCTTCTTCCACATGGGTGCGCGTCTCGCATCGTCAGTCGGAACAGATAGTCCGCCAGGACCCTTTCCAAATATTACTTGTAAATCATTGACCATATCAAGTATGTGATCACCAGTATGGAGGGCGGGCTTCTTCCGGTGATCTGCCTCACCTTTGAAATGCTTTCCTTTCTTTCGACATTGATGGTTGGTCGGAAGAAATCGACGATGCCCCAGGTACACATTCTTCCTGCATTTGTCCAAATATATACTGTCGGTGTCATCTAAACAGTGTGTGCATGCATGGTATCCCTTGTTTGTCTGTCCTAAAAGGTTACTGAGAACAGGCCAATCGTTGATGGTTACAAACAGCAACGCATGTAGGTCAAATTACTCCTGTTCGTTCTCATCCCACACACGTACACCTCTTCCATTCCATAGCTGTAAAAGTTCATCAACTAATGGCCTTAGGTACACATCAATGTCATTGCCGGGTTGCTTAGGGCCTTGGATGAGCACTGGCATCATAATGAACTTCCGCTTCATGCACAACCAAGGAGGAAGGTTATACATACATAGAGTCACAGGCCATGTGGTATGCTTGCTGCTCTGCTCCCCAAAAGGATTAACGCCATCTGCACTTAAACCAAACCATACGTTCCTCGGGTCACCTGTAAAGTCGCTCCACTTTCTCTCGATCTTTCTCCACTGCGACCCGTCAGCGGGTGCTCTCAACTTCCCGTCTTTCTTACGGTCTTTTTTGTGCCATTGCATCAACTCGGCATGCTTTTTGTTTCTGAACAGACGTTTCAACCGTGGTATTATAGGAGCATACCACATCACCTTGGCAGGAACCCTCTTCCCGGTGCACTGGCCCTCAACATCACCAGGGTCATCTCTTCTGATCTTATACCACAAGGCACCGCATACCGAGCATGCGTTCAAATCCTCGTACGCACCGCGGTAGAGGATGCAGTCATTAGGGCATGCATGTATCTTCTGCACCTCCAATCCTAGAGGGCATAGAACCTTCTTTGCTTCGTACGTACTGCCGGGCAATTCGTTATCCTTTGGAAGCTTCTTCTTCATTATTTTCAGTAGCGAACTAAATCCCTTGTTAGATACACCATTGTCTGCCTTCCATTGCAGCAATTCCAGTGTGGTACCGAGCTTTCTGTTGTCATCTTCGCAATTTGGGTACAACCCTTTTTTGTGATCCTCTAACATGCGATCGAACTTCAACTTCTCCCTTTCACTTTCGCATTCTCTCTGTGCATCAACAATGACCCGGCGAAGATCATCATCGGGCACATCCTCTGGTTCCTCTTGATCTTCAGCTTCCCCCATTGCAGCATCACCGTATTCAGGGGGCGGGTAGTTGTCGTCATCCTCTTCTTCTTCGTTGTCTTCCATCATAACCCCTCTTTCTCCGTGCTTGGTCCAAACATTATAGTGTGGCATAAAACCCTTCTCAAGCAGGTGGAAGTGAAGGGTTTTAGAGTTGGAGAAAGCCTTCGTATTCTCACAGACAGTACATGGACAATGCATAAAACCATTCTGCTTGTTTGCCTCAGCCGCTTCGAGAAAATTATGCAGGCCCTCAATATACTCGGAGGTGCGTCGGTCACCGTACATCCATTGCCGGTTCATCTGCGTGCATATCATGAATAGAGAAGTGACCAAATTAATAGAAATTCATCATCACATTAAAGCCAAAATACAGTACTGACCAAAATAAATACATAACGTTCATACATAGTTCTCATTATTGAACAACATATAGCTCTCTAGAGCATCTAATTAAAACATACATTGAAACTATAAAATTTAAATGCAACAACAAATGCGATCATAACCGCAACTAAGGTACCAATTGATCCAACGGCATAATGATACCAAGCCTCAGTATGAATGGCATATTTTCTAATCTTTCTAATCTTCAAGCGCATTGCATCCATCTTGATCTTGTGATCGTCGACGACATCGGCAACATGCAACTCCAACTTCATCTTCTCCTCTTCAACTCTTTGTAATTTTTCTTTCAAGTAATTGTTTTCTTTTTCAACCAAATTTAACTTCTCGACAAGAATTTCTATGTCGGTTGGAATTTCCGGTTCACATACCTCCTAGATTAAAAAATCTATGTCACGTTGGTCGGCATAATTGTCATAAACACTAAATAAAATAAATAGTTATAAAAGATAATATATACCACATCCGAATCATAGACCGGACGAGGGCAAATGAATAGAGAAGTGAATAGAGAAGTGATCAAATGTTATTATTGAAAAAATAAATACATAAAGTTCACACATAGTTCTCATAGAACAACATACAGCTCTCTAGATTATCTAATTAAAACATAAATTGAAACTAACATACAACTATGTAAAACATTTAAATGCAACAACAAATGCGATCATAATGGCAACTAAGGTAACAATTGATCCAACAGCATAATGATACCAAGCCTCATTATCAATGGCATATTTTCTTATCTTTCTAATCTTCAAGCGCATTGCATCCATCTTGATCTTGTGGTCATCGACGACATCGGCAACATGCAACTCCAATTTCATCTTCTCCTCCTCAATTCTTTTCAATTTTTCTTTCAAATCCTCGTTTTCTTTTTCAACTAAATTTAACCTCTCGACAAGAGGGTCGGTTGGAATTTCCGGTTCACATACCTCCTAGATTAAAAAATCTATGTCACGTTGGTCGGCATATATGTCATAAACACTAAATAAAACAAATAGTTATAAAAGATAATATATACCACATCCGAATCATAGACCGGACGAGGGCCGACGTGGGCGGATACCATGACCATGGCACTATATAATAACAAACAATAATAAAAGTAAGAAAATTACACAAGTATCTATCTAAATGATACAAGTAAGAACTTTTTTCTTTTAGAAAGAAGATAAGAATAAGAGGCTAACCACGGTGGTGCCGGTGCCGAGATGGACGCGGGCGATCGACGGCGGTCAGGACGGGGACGGGACAGGACGGACCGCCAAACCTAAACAAATCTTGAGAAAAATGGAGCTTGGACAAGGAGCTTCGAGAGGAGAAATCTTAAGTGTGGCTGGGGCATTTCATCGAACACCTCATGTGCATAGGAGGTGAGCTAGAGCACCACAAAGCTCTCCCCTCGCCGGCCAGAAAAACAGAGCACTCTAGAGTGCTCTACTCGCTGGCGAGGGGGGTATATATAGGCATCTCATTGGTCCCGGTTCGTGGCTGGAACCGGGACTAAAGGACCCCCTTTGGTCCCGGTTCCAGCCACGAACCGGAACCAATGGTTGTGGGCCAGGAGCGAGGCCCATTGGTCCCGGTTCGTGTCTGGAACCGGGACCAAAGGGGTCATACGAACCGGGACCAATGGCCCACGAGGCCTGGCCGGCGCCCTGGCCTCATGAACCGGGACCAATGCCCCCATAGGTCCCGGTTCGTGAGTGAACCGGGACTAATGGGCTGGCCCGGCCTGGACCAAAGCCCTCTTATGTACTAGTGTAGGGAGAAGTATATGAAAGGAGCAATGCTCAACTAACCATGAGCCAACACATTGCTAACCCTAAAAAGAGGAGGAGGGGTCCTTTATATAGTGCTAGTAGAGATAGGGATGAGAGGATAGGTTACATGGCCTCTTTGGCCCCGTGACTGCCCTCACAGGGGCTGAATGTCCGGGCCAGGGGGCGGATGTCCGGGGCTTCAGTGGTGCGCCGGATGTCCGAGCCTTGGGGTCGGATGTCCGGGCTACGGCGCTGGTTTCTGATGGTCTCTGGTACGGGCACGCCGGATTTTCGGGGGCTGGGGCCGGATTCCGGGCCTTGGCCAGATGCCCGGGGCTCGACCGCCGGTTTTTGTGGCTCTCTGGCTTCGTTCGGCCGGATTTCCGAGCAAGGACCGGATGTCCGGGCCCGTTGGTCGGATGTCCGGCACCTGGAGCTGGAGCAGCTTGGCCTTGGCACCTGTAGGGTCTCCAGTAGGGTCTCCAGGGGCCGGACGTCCGGGGCATGGGCCGGATGTCCGAGGCCTGGAAGGTGTCCTGGGCTCTTTTTGGTGATCTTGCCCGTTCGTCTTCGTGTCCGTCTTCATGGTGACTCGTCCTTCGATCCTAGTGTCCTCATGATTATCTTCATTGTACCTAAGCATGCAAAGAGTCTCCGCTTGAGGTAGCGTCCAAGTTCCATGAGCATCAAAGGGAAAATCGCATAGGAGAGATGTCACCTCGGTTTCAATGGCACGTGCACAGGCTCTTGTCATGGGACCCTTTGGAGCTTGAGGTGTTGGTGATGGGTCCATGGGAATGACCATGGGATGCTCCGCATTAGCCAGCCTCGCTCCGGCCAGGGCCTGCTGAGGCCGGTCGGCCTCACAACATCAGCACTTCGAAGCACCTACAATTTCGGAGGGGGGGAGCCGCTGGCCCCCTTTGTTGAAAACCTCTGGACCCCAACGGCTTTGGGGGCTACTGATGGGGATGTGACCCCTGGGTACACCAAAGCAGAGGAGATCAAACTCCGAAACATTTGGGGGCCGGCTGGCCGGCTGCCCTCGCGGGTCGGCCCCTCGACCAATGGCCAGCTGGGCGGCGACCGGCTCGACTGGCCGGCTATGGCGATAGCCGGCAGGTGAGAGCCCGTCCCATCTGCTCGTACCAACGCACGGCGACGCGACATGACCTCCACGACGGGGCACGCGTGGCTACAGGACCCCTTGACGGGGCGAAGCGTGGCTACAGGACCCCTTGACGGGGCGAAGCGTGGCTACAGGACCCCTGACAGGAGCAAGACAAGGCTACAGGACCGCGGGGTACCGCTGACCTTGATCGGGCGGTCCGGCCCTGTAGCAGGCGTGCGCTACCAACTCCCTAACGACGGCGAGTACTTGCCACAGTGGCCGGCAGCCGATGGGCCCCGCGCCCGACAAGATCCGGCAGCCGGTGGGCCCCACGACCGGCCTGAGAGGCTGGCGGCCGGGGCCCGCACCCTTTTTATCCACCCATATTGTAATAGACCGGCTACACTATAAAGACAACCCCCAGGCCCCTAAGAGGGGGTCAACCCTTTGCCCATTTACACACACACCCAAGGCTGCGAAGCTGGTAGCGAGAGCCCTTTCTTCCTCCTCACGAACAGCTCAAGGATCACCCTGTACTGTGACCACCTTTAATCACTCCGACAGGACTAGGGGTTTTACCTCCATCGGAGGGCCCTGAACCTGGATACGCCTGCGTCATGTGCTTCGCACCCTCACCCGTCTCCGAACGCCGCCGTCGCTCGTCGACCCCAAACCACGACTTAAGCCACCCCGTGGCATCTGTCGTAGAAATATCACGACAAAAAGGCTCACCAAAATGGCAACAAACTAATGCTTATTCTGTTTTCAGACACCCACTGCATCGAATGCAAGCCTCTTTATCCTACTACTTCCTTCGTCCCAAAATAAATGTCTCAACTTTGTACTAGATCTAGTACAAAGTTGTACTAAGCTTGAGACACTTATTTGGAGACGGAGGGGGTATAAGGTAACAATTACTATCACCGGGATCTTGCCAAAAGCTGGCCAACAAGATGCACTGCTAACACAAGAAAACGAACTGACACTCAACAGGATCAGAAAGAAATGTGAGCAGTGCCAAACGTCGGCTGAGAATGTCGTCGGAGTCATACAAGACTTTTGGTCTAGTGCAGCATAAGGGTATTGAGGGCCCATTCCTCGGCGAACTTTTTTGTTTGCGTGCCGGGACGAGTTGAGGCAGCAATCAAACGAGTTGTTCAGAATATCATAGTTCAATCGGATTGCTTGTCCTAAGTTGAGTTATGGAATGATGACAAAGCTATTCGGAGTGATGGAGTTCACATCCTGAAGGAGATCAAACAGATGTGTGGTTCTTTCTGGGATTTCAAGGTTCTTCGGATTCAACATGAGGCAAATTGGGCGGCGCACCTATGCGCTGAAGAAGCTCTTCGTACTAATTCTTGCATGTGCTTTGATATAATTCCTGGGTTCCTAACTAGAATTCTTCGGTCAGAGTGTAATCTGTTGCCAGTCTAATAAAGCAATGGATTAATCTAAAATAGATTCCAGGATTATAACATTTTTACCAATACAACATCTTCGTGCCCCCTTTGCTAAACCCACCCAGGCACCCACCAAAGAGCATACAGTATTGCTTCAGAGATAAGTAGGAACTGCAACGTGTCGGGTCTTCATTGCCGGATCCATCCATCCAAGGAATTTTCACTTCCCTTAAAAAAAGGATTTTCACTCCGAAACCCCAGCGGCCACCATCAAAACTGTTTCAGGTTCTCAGTGGCTTTGAAGCAAACATGTCATTCTAACAATGTTGACTCTATGCAACAGAGATGCAGAAATTTGCTGAACTAGCTTCAGGTGTTTGCAATCAAACAGGCAACAATGATTTACATAAATAAACCGGTCGAATTCCTATGATTCTCCAGTAATGCAATCACCCACAACATTTTCCTTTATTTGCTAATTCTAGGTCTAGTTATACGTCTTGAATCAAATCAACAATGCCGCCATCTACTCAGTTTGCCTAGTTCACAAATTCTATTTCGGTGAATGGCTCCCCCGCATGAAGCTTGAGGGCAACATCACCAACAACCTGCACCAAAAGGCACAGCAAAATTCATTACGAGAGGAAATGGTAAATGGTCACACAAGTCAGCCAACTTTCATTCTTTTACGTTGAGGATTTCAATGACAATACAAGAGTTAACGATGATGGTGGTGACTTCCTTTATTAAGAATGAAATGATAATGCAAATGACGCACCTATCTAAAGCAGGGGTTGAGTGAGGTGTCCTTCAGTTCAAAGTAATTATAGGATATCGAAAAAAGGAAGCAACAATCCACAAGGAAAATCACGAGTTTATGCACAAAGAGAAAGAGGAGGTTTGCTAAGTGGCTAATATCAATAAACCATTTAATTTTATTTAATAAGCATATATGTTCTTGTTTACTGATGCTTTTAGTCATGAGAAAAGAAGTTCTTCTGACAGAATACTGCATTTTCATACCAAGCCTGTGGCCAGGAAAGCTGATCATCTAAATTGGCACGGCAATGTTTAAACAGTGTGCTCATGAAGTCAATGAGGTAACTCATAAACTAACTAGTTCTCATATGATTCTAGTGCTAGTTTTGTTTGGAAAGATGATCCACCTAACGTTATAGAGGCTAATGTAATTGATGCTACCTAATGATATTAAGAAGTCATAGTTGGCTCAAAAATAAATAAATAAATGTGGCACTTCTGAATCTAGAAGTTCTTTTAACACAAATATTATAATGTAACTATAGGAGTTAACAGTCAAGATATAACCATGGTTTTTGAGTCGCCGACTAGTCGCCGAGTCGTTTTCTAAAAATCAGGGCGACTCGCGACTATACAGCGACTTATGGCGACTATACAGCGACTTTCGTCGACTAATCGCCGAGCCGCAGGTGTTTCGGCGACTCATGTTTCGGCGACTCAAAAACCATGGATATAACTACTAGCAACAAATACATGATTGGTCAATGAAAAGTAACTTTGTGCATTGCAGAGAAACAAGTGCAAACCTTTGCCATCGTTCTGTAAGAGTATTCCGTGATTCCTGCAATATGTGGTGTTATAATAACATTTGGGAATTTCAGAATTGGATCCTCTGGATCGAATGGCTCCGTCCAAGCAACATCAATGCCTAAACCACCTAAATGACCTGATTCAAGGTGATTAAACACAGCCGTATAGTCCAGTAGGCGTCCTCTGGCAATATTGATGAGATATGATCCCTACAAGAACATGGCAGCTATTGAGAATGGGTGTTCTGCTGTCAGGTGCATATTTCACAGTTTTCCAAAAATAAAAACAGATCCTATATGTAGATTGCAAATAATATATGCACTCTATAAGTTTTTTGTCGAGAAATATGTCCATTTGTGTGTATGGAAGGAGAGAAATGCTAAAATAGCAACCCTATGCCACGAACCTTAGTTCATGATGGATAATACCGCCAGCCCGGTACGGCTAGGTTGATAGTGGAGAGGAGAGGCTCGAAGATAAGACTGATTATTTCTTCTTTCATTAATATACTCTATAAGAGGGTCTTCTTAACATAGAGCCAAACAACAAAAGACAGGATACCTTATTTCTGCTGGCCTAAGGGCCAGGCTACAAGATATCTTCCTAATTTAAATAGTTAAGTACGCATCCCATAATTTGTGCCGATTGGGGTCCGTTATGCCTGTCACATGTGTTTCTGCAGCAAGGTTTTTTTTTTCTTGATACGTTTTTTTCTCGGAATGGGCCAGAAGAACTAGATTCCGATAAATCTCAGAATTATTCCATCCGAACGTATTCAAACGAATTTTGAATTAAAAAAATGCGTCAAAATATGTAATTTTAACCTGGCACACAAATATTCCACTGGTCAGCTCACGCATGCCTTTCTCCGTGTAGGGTGCGGGTTTGAACCCTTGCTGCTGCACTTTTTTGCTACGCACCGTTTACAGCTAAAGAAGGTGCAAACATTGATAGGAAGATAGGGGAATCCCCAAAGACCTCAAAGAGTGTAAGTTATGGACCTCACCACCACACTAGGCAGTGAGTTGTGATAGCACATGCATACAGAGCCTATTTGACAGTCTTAGTATTTGAATCCAAATTCTTTCAAAAAAATCGAACGGTGGCGCTGTTTCTCGGGGGACAGCGAAAGTATTGGTCGGCTACCCGAAATTTCGACTGGGAAAAAACCTTGGTCTGCGGTGGTGCACACACATGACACCCTTTTTGCGGGGAACACACAACGCTTTTTTTTGCGGGGAACGCATGGCATTATATGCATTCATTTCTTTATAGATAGTTTACCAAAAGAGCTGTATATGCAATATCATTCCACAAATATCTATGACTGTTCTTAATATCAACATAGCCGATCCCAAGCCCGGGTAAAGGAGGAGGGTTGTGATAGGCTTGGCGAGCCAACGTCAAAACTCAGTCACTCTTATGGAGATGAAACCCAAAAGATTTTCGTTGGGGCGTAACCCTCTCAGCGACGCGCCACATCAGAACCCGGGTGTGGTGTCAAATGGGCAAGGACCGGGCCGTCACCCCCCGGTGGCCCACCGTATCGTAATCTGGATACGGTGGCAAGTAAGCAAGGATCAGGTCGCATTTGACTCGACGAGTGCGAAGGGTAAGGAAGCTAGCCGAGCCTAGGAGGATCCGCTTAGGTGGAGGATCCGCTTAGGTAGCTGGAACATAGGGTCTCTGATAGGTAAGCTTCGGGAGGTAGTTGATACATCGGTGAGGAGAGGTGTTGATATCCTTTGCGTCCAAGAGACCAAATGGAGGGGACAGAAGGCGAAGGAGGTGGAGGGTACCGGCTTCAAGCTGTGGTACACGGGGACGGCTGCAAACAGAAATGGAGTAGGCATCTTAATCAACAAGAGCCTCAAGTTTGGAGTGGTAGACGTCAAGAGACGTGGGGACCGGATTATCCTGGTCAAGCTGGTAGTTGAGGACTTAGTTCTCAACGTTATCAGCGCGTATGCCACGCAAGTAGGCCACAATGAGAACACCAAGAGGGAGTTCTGGGAAGGCCTGGAGGACATGGTTAGGAGTGTACCGATTGGCGAGAGGCTCTTCATAGGAGGAGATCTCAAACGCCATGTGGGCACACCTAACACAAGTTTTGAAGGGATGCATGGGGGCTTTGGCTATGGCATCAGGAATCAAGAAGGAGAAGATGTCTTAAGCTTTGTGCTAGCCTACGACATGATCGTAGCTAACACCCTCTTTAAGAAGAGAGAATCACATCTAGTGACTTTTAGCAGTGGTCAACACACTAGCCAGATTGATTTCATCCTCTTGAGAAGAGAAGACAGGCGTGCGTGCCTAGACTATAAGGTGATACCTGGAGAGAGTGTTGTCCCTCAGCATAAGCTTGTTGTTGTTGACTTCCGCTTTCGGATTCGTGTCCAACAGGAAAAGCGTGCCAAAGTCACTAGAATGAAGTGGTGGAAGTTCAAGGGGGAGGTAGCCCAGACGTTCAAGGAGAGGGTCATTAAGGAGGGCCCTTGGGAGGAAGGAGGTGATGCAGACAACATGTGGATGAAGATGGCGACTTGCATTCGTAAGGTGGCCTCAAAGGAGTTTGGATTGTCCAGGGGAAGTAGAAGCGAAGCTAAAGATACCTGATGGTGGAACGATGATGTACAGAAGGCAATTAAGGAGAACAAAGATTGGTTCAGACGCCTATATCTGGATAGGAGTGCGAACAACATGGAGAAGTACAAGATGGCAAAGAAGGCCGCAAAGCGAGCTATGAGTGAAGCAAGGGGTCGGGCGTATGAGGACCTCTACCAGCGGTTAGACACGAAGGAAGGTGAAAGGGACATCTATAAGATGGCCAAGATCCAAGAGAGGAAGACGAGGGACGTTGATCAAATCAAATGCATCAGGGACAGAGCAGATCAACACCTGGTGAAGGACGAGGAGATTAAGCATAGATGGCAGGAGTACTTTGACAAGTTGTTCAATGCGGAGAGTGAGAGCTCTACCATTGAACTGGACGACTCCTTTGATGATACTAGCAGGCGTTTTGTGCGGCGAATCCAGGAGTCGGAGGTCAAGGAGGCTTTAAAAAGGATGAAAGGAGGCAAGGCGATGGGCCCTGATTGTATCCTCATTGAGGTGTGGAGAGGCCTCGGGGACATAGCGATAGTATGGCTAACCAAGCTTTTCAACCTCATTTTTCGGGCAAACAAGATACCAAAGGAATGGAGACGGAGTATATTAGCACCAATCTTCAAGAACAAGGGAGATGTTCAGAGTTGTACTAATTACCATGGAATTAAGCCGATGAGCCATACAATGAAGCTATGGGAGAGAGTCATTGAGCACCGCTTAAGAAGAATGACAAGCGTAACCAAAAATACGTTTGGTTTCATGCCTGGGAGGTCAACCATGGAAGCCATTTTCTTGGTACAACAACTTATGATGAGATACAGGGAGCAGAAGGACCTGCATATGGTGTTCATTGACTTGGAGAAGGCCTATGATAAGATACCGTGGAATGTCATGTGATGGGCCTTGGAGAAACACAAAGTCCCAGCAAAGTACATTACCCTCATCAAGGACATGTACGATAATGTTGTGACAAGTGTTCGAACAAGTGATGGTGACACTAATAACTTCCCGATTAAAATAGGACTGCACCAGGGGTCAGCTTTGAGCCCTTATCTTTTTGCCTTGGTGATGGATGAGGTCACAAGGGATATACAAGGAGATATCCCATGGTGTATGCTCTTTGCGGACGATGTGGTCCTAGTCGATGATAGTCGGACGAGGGTCAACAGGAAGTTAGAGCTATGGAGTCAAACCTTGAAATGGAAAGGTTTCAGACTTAGTAGAACTAAAACCGAGTATATGAGGTGTGGTTTCAGTATTACTAGGCACGAGGAGGAGGAGGAGGAGGTTAGCCTTGATGGGCAGGTGGTGCCTCAGAAGGACACCTTTCGATATTTGGGGTCAATGCTGCAGAAGGATGGGGATATCGATGAAGATGTGAACCATCGAATTAAAGTCGGATGGATGAAGTGGCGCCAAGCTTCTGGCATTCTCTGTGACAAGAGAGTGCCACAAAAGCTAAAAGGCAAGTTCTATAGGACGGTGGTTCAACCCGCAATGTTGTATGGCGCTAAGTGTTGGCCGACTAAAAGGCGACATGTGCAGCAGTTAGGTGTGGCGTCGGTGTGGCAGAGATGAGAATGTGAGATGGATGTGTGGCCACACAAGGAAGGACCGAGTCCGGAATGATGATATACGAGATAGAGTGGGGGTAGCGCCGATTGAAGAGAAGCTTGTCCAACATCGTCTGAGATGGTTTGGGCATATTCAGTGCATGCCTCCGGAAGCCCCAGTGCATAGTGGACGGCTAAAGCGTGCTGGTAATGTCAAAAAAGGTCGGGGTAGACCGAACTTGACATGGGAGGAGTCCGTTAAGAGAGATCTGAAGGATTGGAGTATCACCAAAGAACTAGCCATGAACAGGGGTGCGTGGAAGCTTGCTATCCATGTGTCAGAACCTTGAGTTGGTCACGAGATCTTATGGGTTTCACCTCTAGCCTACCCCAACTTGTTAGGGACTAAAGGCTTTGTTGTTGTTGTTGTATTCTTGATATCTTTTCCTTCTGAAAACATGGAGCAGAACGTGTGTTCTTTGAAACAAGAACATATGCTCCTGGGATCATTTTGGCATTTTCTGATGGTTATTCCAATGCATACACGAGCAATCTGATCCTCCAACACTATTCTAAGATTAACTTTTCCTCGTTTACAATTTTTCTTCTTACGGGATGAATCAAGAATGATGGCTTATTTATTCCGTAAGATAAATAAATCTCAGAAGGAGATTTAAGAAATAAGATGTAAATCTGCTACGATGCAGACAAGCATATCACACGGATTTTCTGCTCTGGGGAGCTCATGCTCCCTGATGAACAGTAAAATCGAAATAAATAGTAAATAATTTTAAAAATTCTGATATTTTTTGTAGATGTTCATGTTAGTGTAACAAGTGTGCTTGACAGTTTTCATGCCATGTGGGATAGCAGTGCTTCGTCGTTGAAAAAAACAAAATTAAGTGTAACATTTGGCGTTTGACTTGTTTTTTTTTTTTTTGCACAGGCCAAAATGTTTTAGTTTTTTCCCTGAAACTTTGCAGGTAGCATTTGGGCATGACAGTGAACACATCTTTTTTTTAAAAAAAAATTGACATTTGTAAAATCCATTTTTGGCACACAGGAGCATGTGCTCCTTAGAGCCAAATTGAATATCCGAGAAAAATGCACATACCTTTTTCAAAGCTGACAGGAACTTGTGATCCACAATCCCAACCTATAAATATTTATAGCTTAGTAACCGTCTAACTGAAATCAAATAGAGTTTTTTCTGGCGAAATTTTTTATTAAATAAATGAACACAGAGAAGAATTAACTGATTCATTGTTTAACGTCATGCAAGTTATAACTATGTCAGCTTCTCGAGCAAGTCCGTGCATATCTTCTGGACCACCTTTCTTGTCAACCAGTCCATCAAGATCTGCAATGGCAATGTTTTGAGAGAGGAAGATAACACAACATCTAATAAGAGAATGATATTGCAACTACTGCAGCTTACCACAAGACACTGTATTTGATGACCAATTTCTTTTTGTAGCAAGAATTTTCACTCCAAATGGTCTTAGTCTCTTGGCAATTTCCATGCCGATGGCTCCAAACCCCAGGATAAGTATCTAGCACAGTAAATACAAGTTTCTACTCAAATGGGGATTTTCTTGCGGAAAGTAGATAACAAGTAACTTATACACGAAAAGCATACTGTTTTCCCGAATATTGTTTCTCCAACTGGAAGGCCCAAGTCCTTCCGAATGACAGCAGTATCCATTTCCTTCTGCAAATTATGGCCAAAGTTCAAAACATGAATGTTCCATTAGAACTGACAGAAGCTAACTTATATTTATTAAACTAAAAGAACTTATTTTTTCCAAATGATGGAAGCTACGATAAGAAGGTAGCTTATTTATCAAAAAACTGGGTGAATATTTTGTACAAATGTATGCAAAGTGACGAACCATGGCTCGAAAGCAGTGTCCAATTGCCTAAATTGTTGGATACTGTACTAAGTAGGATCCACATGAAACAGGAACCATGTTTAATAGGCTCATCATGTATGTGTTCCCAAATTTCTGCAGCTTGCAGGACCTTTTAACCCAGGGTGGACTGTTTTAGAACACAACACTGTGTCATTTCCAATATCCCCATGCGTTATTATGACGTTTCAATTTTCAAGTCCTATGTATGACATATACAAAGTGCAAACCTGAAACTTAGTACTTAAGCCATTATGTTTTGTGTGCTGCGGAATACTATATCCTCACTTGCTTCACTTTTCAAGTACTGGTAATTTTACAACCAAAGACCTAGTGGCGCAGAAAAGTACCATGAATCGCTTACTTCATATCGCCTAATTTTACAACCAAAGAACTATGACATATGCTCGCTTACTTCATATTCGCATCAGTTTTTCACCGACCGTTCAGGAATATCAACATAATTAGGCGTGCTATCATGAGAACTGAGAAACTCGGATACTATATACATGAGTGGATGCAGTGAGACAAGAATGAGATGAATGTTTATCAATAGGAGCTCCAAGATATAGGGAGCACTTCCAATAGGTCAAAACTGCTAGTCATGTGATTTTACTTGCTTCCGCAGAACACCTAGAATTAGATAGATAGCCATTTCTGCGCAAGCGATTGCATTTCCTGTAGTACTCCCAGGTATCCGTGCAACTTTGATTTTTTGTTCTGTAGCAGCATTTATGTCAACACCTGTAAAAAATTGCATACTCCATATAAGAAGACCTAGTTATGTGGATGGATCAATCAGAATGTAAGATAACACATCAACACCAGATCCACTAATTCAGGCTTATAATCACCTTCTAAACCAACACCATACTGCATAATAATCTTCATCTTAGTTGCTTTGGCAATGATATCTGAATCTATACATTTATTTTTCACTACACATATATGGTAGTTTTGAATCACATCGGGTACTTGCTCAAGGCCTACTTCGTCAACCTGAAAAGTGCATTAAAGTGTGGTCAGACATAAGTTCCTACATGTATACAGTCACATTTCGCAGACAGAAGACGCTCTCAAGACTAGAATGTAAGCACATCATCAACTATGATATCAGAAGCAGAATATCAGGATTGAGGATTTTTTTTTTCCAGCACATCATCAACTATGATAGCACGCCTAAACATGTATTTCTTAAATCGCAAGAGTTTGGTATTTCTTAAATGGAGAAATAACGCGTGTTACAAGAAAACCAGGAACCAGTACAACCTAATTTGCAAAGCTTTAAGAAATACCAAACTCTTGCGATTTACATTTTATATCAGCAACAAATGACGTAGATTATTATCAAAACGTCATCATTGGGTCCTTGCATGATCCTTATTTGACCAGATTGCTGGTTAGTCCTTTTATCGGAACATGGAAGCAAAGTATGTGCTCTGTATCCATTCTTATCATGTGTGTGCTCTCAAAGTCAAGCTTCATGCTACAACGGCCAATAGTACGTAAACCAACAGTCATCTGAAGTTCTGAAGATGCCTCATCATGCAGTATGGGTAGCTAACAAAAGGTAAATTAATGATTTATGTGGCATTGGCGTTGTAGAGTTGAAAAGTTTTACATTTCAGTTGATGTTAGAGGACGATCAACTAAGTTCACATGCATCACTAACCTGAATAAATGGATAGTTTTGCAAGTACTCCTTCGTATAAATAGTAGAAGCAGGCCAATAGTGGCCACAGAATAGCACCCGTGTAACAGCACTGTAGCCATTGCTTCCAACTGAACTAGCCATTCTTTGAATAATCTGCCGTGCAAAATAAGCACACACAAAAAACTAATGTGAACAAATAATATGTGGTGTCAGAGGCTGAAAATTTGCAGGATACAAATTATATACATCTATCAACTGAACTATATAAATCTAACGAAAGCAATATTTCCCTGATGAACTAATGTGTACTGATGGACATACTATAGTCCTGGAGTTATAACTAATGACTAGTTTTAAATAGTTAATTTCCTATGTAAGATTACAGCGAACACTGCATCATAATTAATACTTCCTTATATTGAACACTACAACTAAGTTAGGTTAACAAGGAAGTAGAGAAAGGGAAGAGAAAAAATGGCATTTAGGACTCGAAGAGAAGGCTGAGAGGGACAAAGGAGATACCGGAAAATGTGAAATGCAATAACTAAAACACAATTTAACTAAAGACTGACTGACTTTCTGGCATACTCACTCTGCCAGGATTCTAATATCTTGACTTGCTCACTTACTCTTCTACTCTGCATCTAGATTCAAAACTTACTTTCACCAATGGTTGTTTGGCTGGTGTTAGTTACGAGCACAAAGACACAAATGAGTCTGCACTGACTAGCTCCAAAAAAATCTCAACAGACTGACGTTAGTATTTAGATTTTATATAGATACTTTGAAGGCATGAAACTGACATGAATCGATTGGAATATTCATGGTTTATGCATGATTTGTTATTCTTTCTTCGCCATATTTCTTAACAAAATAGCATTGCTGGTTCTGTGTTTATATATTTGATGGTAATGAATTCAGAAGTGTTTCATAAGATAAATGTTTCTCATTTTAAGGAAGTATCTTCCATGGAGTTAGTTTATAGCCCAGACTATATAAGTCAATTGACTGCCTGCAAGGCTGCAATATACCAGACTAAGGTAAACTTTGGAACCCTGTCACGAACTCTTTCCTGAACAGGGTTGCAATCAAATACTTGTGACAACTTAAACTTAACAGGTACATTACTTTGGTAAAAAAAATACAGTCTTTTCAGAGTACGTTTGGATGGGGAAAATCTGTTATAGCCTTGCCAGGCTAGGAGATGTGTTCGGTACAACAAAATTTTGCGGGCAAGCTAGCATCAGGGTGGCAAGAAAAACCTTGTCAGCTGGAGAGCTGATTCTGCTCGCTCTTGACGGCAAACGTACGTAAAATAAAAACCACTCCTAGCCAATAAGCCAAATGTGCAGGCAGGGCAAACTCCGCAAAGCCAATCTGAGCTAGTGGCAATGACATCAAATGCTCTCTCATATTCTAATTAGTTCTGGAAATAAGGTTTGTTTCAAGATCTGTTCTACTTTGTTTTAGCAGGTGACCTCTAATCCTCAATTAGGAAGGACTTGAGCTATTTCACATGGAATTGCAAACCTGGAAAGTTTCAAGTGAAGATAGGCATTAACTAGGTTAGAGTAAAATTCATTGAGAAGTTATCTATCTACACTGTTGTGCAACAACCCCCTCATTTCATCTGCCATACTTCCCAAAACAAACCAGAACAGATAGGGTGTGTTTGGTAGCAATTCCCACTCTAGCATAGTTGTTCCCATTTGAGACATGCTCAGTCTAGCCATGCTGACTACATGCAAGTGTGGCTGTTTGGTAGCAATGTATGTACTGATGCATGCTGAGCTGAGATTGTGTTTGGTAGCCTGCATCAGACAAGGCATGGTGTGTTGAGACTGTGTTTGGTAGCCTGTATGAGGTAGGTTGCATGAACAGACTTTTTGCCTTATGAATAAAGAAAATCAACAATTAAGGCCCCGTTCGGATGTCCTCCAGCTTCCAGCTTCGCGAGAAGCCAGCGAGAAGCTAGCCGAACGGTGCAGCTCCCAGAATCCAGCTCCTGGAGAACGAGCGGCCTGCAGTGCAAAAACGAGAAGCTGGTCGAACCCAGCTCCCAAAATCGAAGGAGGAGAAGTTCGACATAATTACCCGATATATGCCACCGCCAAGTGACCCTGGGGCAGCGTACCGGTTCGCTCGATCTCTTTCTCTCGATACGTTCTCTCCCCCGTACGAGAAACCACCCAAATGGGCTCCAAGCGTGCTTCCTGGGCTGCCAGCCCATGCAAACGGGAGCTGGAGCAGCCGCTGCTGCCGAACGCAGCGCTGGCTCCCGCGAGAAGCCAGCTCGCCCAGCTCCCGCGAGAAGCTGGCTCGTTTCGGAAGCTGGAGAGCTTCCGAACGGGGCCTAACATAAGACATAATAACCATAATTTGTAACAGTGCATGAGTAGATTCATATTACATATTGTTTACCAGTGCATCGCTAGATTAATATTACATAGTCATTACAAAAGGGATAGTCTCATAATAACCATAATTTGTAACAGTGCATTAGTAGATTCATATTACATAATGTTTACCGGTGCATCGCTAGATTAATATTACATAGACATTACAAAAGGGGTAGTCTCAACAATTACCAACAAGGCTCATCCCTGGTCAACAGCATGAGTAGATTCAATCTAACTACTACCTCTCTGTACAGCAACAAGGCTCATCCCTGGTCAACAGCAGGTGTCCGAGGCATGAAAGAGGGGGGTAGGGGAAGGAGGAAAAGAGGAGGGAGGAGGAAGGGAAGGAGGGGACGAAGCTGCTACCTTCCCACCGGCGAGCTAGTGCAGGGGCGCGGCGGCGGTCAGATCCGTCTAGCAGGGGCGGCGGAGAGGGCGGAGAAGGAAGGAGACCGGCGGCGGCACGGATCTGGCGGCGGCGCGATGCAGATGGGGAGGGTTCGCGCGAGAGGGGAGGGGCGAGGGGATCGCGCGAGAGGGGAGGGGGAGCGGGTCGAGCGAGGCAGGGGGAGGCGAGGTCGTTCGACCGAGGTGGGTCGGGGGGAGATTTTTTTCGTGCGTGGCTGGTCTCAGCATAGCTCGACCCAGCCGGGCTGTATGGGGTGCTTCGATTGAGCATAGCTGAGGACGTTTTTTTGCACGAGGTGAGCATAGCTTAAGGGAGCCCATACACCCTATCAAACATCCAAAAGTGGATCGGATAGGAAATTTTTAAGTCCATACACCCTTCATGCATGCTACCAAACACACTCATAGTGTCAGGCCGTGAAAGAGCCTACATCCCTAAAAGGGCCGCTGAGTAGCAACCAGGCCAATCAAGCGCCGAATCTACCGGGCAAAATCAGGAGGCACCCAAGCTAGTATTACATTTACACCACGAAACCATAAGGGATCAGGGCCAAGAAATATGCAGTATAGGGAAGGTAGAGGGAGGGGAGGAGTCATCCGTACCTCTCGAGGAGGAGGGGAGATTGGTACGGCGGGTCGTTGCCGCTGCGGCGGAGCGAGACAGTAGGAATAGCGAAGAGTGTGCGAGCCTGGTTGCCGCTGATCTTGCTCCGGCCATATACGAAAGAGACAACAGAGCGGGTTTGGTTAGGTGGAGCAGACGGGGACGTCACACTATCTGCGGGGCGGATCCATCAAAGTTGGAAAATAAACTGAAGACGAGAGATCCGACCCTGCAATTTTAATTTATTTATTTTAAGGTACATTTTGCTTACAAAGCTAATTTTTTTGAAAAGGGGCGCTTTATTACTTCAAAGGTTTAAGCATTACACCCGGCCTTTGCATAACTGAGATGCACACAGCCAAACAAGGTCTCCTCATAAAACAATAAAAATAAAAAGGTGAAATACAAGAAACATGTAGAGTGTGTATAACGCCTAAAGTGGAGGAGCACCAATCCTAAGATCATGCTGCCACCCATGTTGGGTAAAAGTATCCCTCGCCGTAGCCTCCAATCGTGTACACACCTCCGTAAACATGTCTCGATTCTCCACACGTTGTAGAGAGGATCATAAACAAAGAATCCCGGTACATCTGTAGATAACCTGCAACGGAGAAATACTTTTATCGTTAAAAACATTATCATTTCTACATAGCCAAAGCGACCAAATAACGGCAAGCGCTCCCACCCTTAGAAGAATTCTGAACCTGTGATCAATCCCATGTAACCAGTTGCCAAATATATTAGCAACACTACATGGAGGATACAAGCCAGAAGCTATTTGGATGATTGATCATATAGAACGAGCCAATTTGCATCGGAAGAATAAATGTTTTATTGTCTCATCATGGTGACAAAAGACACATTGTGGATTTCCATGCCAATTCCTTTTAATAAGGTTATCTTTAGTAAGAATGACTCCGCGACGAAGATACCATGCAAAAATTTTGTTCTTAAGAGGTATCTTCATCTTCCAGATCTTCTTGTTATTATCAACTGGCACATCAGACTGGATTAACGCTCTATACATAGATTCCACTGAGAATTTTCCATTCTCATGGAGGTTCCATCGGAATACATCAGACCCATGTGACAATTGCACCGTGAACAATCGTTGGAGAAGAATATTCCACGATTGGAGTCTGTGACCAATTAAATCTCTTCTGAACGTCACATTTGGCGGAAACGATTCCATTACCGTGGCGATAGTATCACCCTTGTGACGCACAATATTGTATAGAGCCAGATATTGTTCCCGGAGTGTGGCATTTCCTAGCCACTTGTCCTCCCAGAATCTAATTTTCGAGCCGTCCTTAATCAAGAAGGATCCATAGCAGAAGAAATATTTCTTCGTAGCCATTAGACCTGCCCAAAAGTGGGAGTCCCCAGGCTTCCAGTGTACTTGGGATACCGCCTTAGAACCCACATATTTCCTCCTCAGGAGGGTTTGCCATACACCATCTTCCGTCAATAATTTAAACAACCATTTGCCGAGGAGGGCCCTATTCTTAACCTCAAGGTCATGAATGCCCAACCCGCCTTGGTCTTTGGGACGGCAAACCACACTCCATTTAGCCAGTCGATATTTCTTTCTCTCACTATCTCCTTGCCAAAAGAATCTTGATCGGAAGTAATCCAATCTATGTAAAACTCCTTTCGGAAATTGGAAGAAGGAAATCATATATAGTACCATATTACTTAGTACTGAATTTATGAGGACCAATTTTCCACCCAGAGACAGCAGTTTACCTTTCCAACTGCTAAGTCTTTTTTGCAGTCTCTCCTCAACGTGTTTCCATTCAGCATTTGTGAGTCTCCGATAATGTATCGGTATCCCCAAATATGTAATCGGAAACTGGCCCAACCCGCATCCGAACAGTTCAGCGTACAGGTGGGCCTCGTCTTGAGCCTCGCCAAAGCAAAACAATTCACTTTTATGAAAATTGATCTTAAGACCCGAGAGTTGCTCGAATGTTGATAAAATCAGTTTCATATTTCTTGCTTTCTCAAGGTCATGATCCATGAAGAGAATTGTATCATCGGCATATTGAAGTATAGAGAGACCACCATCAACTAGATGATCTACTACCCCATTAATTTGGCCATCAACCTTGGCACGCTCAATCATGATCGCTAGCATATCAGCCACTATATTGAATAGCATGGGCGATATTGAGTCGCCTTGTCGCAATCCCTTCTTCGTTTGGAAATAGTGTCCAATGTCATCATTGACCTTAATGGCAACACTACCTCCAGAAACAAAGCTATGGATCATAGCGCGCCACTCTGCAGAAAATCCTTTCATTCTGAGAGTCTGTTGAAGAAAAGGCCACTTGACTTTGTCATAAGCCTTTTCAAAGTCTATTTTGAGTACCACTCCATTCAGCTTTTTCCGGTGTAATTCATGGACTATTTCATGAAGGATAACAACTCCATCTAGGATATGTCTGCCTTGCATAAAAGTTGTCTGTGAAGGCCGAACCACATGTTCAGCAACCGAATTTAGCCTAATAGTCGCAACCTTGATGAATATTTTAAAACTAACATTAAGGAGGCAAATAGGTCTATATTGTTGTATCCTTTCAGCCTCATTAACCTTAGGTAATAAAATAATCTCACCAAAGTTTAAGCGAAACAATTCTAGTTGGCCAGCATGTAGGTCGCTAAACAAAAGTAGAAGATCCGATTTGATGACTTCCCAGAAGTTCTGATAGAACTCAGCGGGAAAACCATCCGGCCCCGGGGTTTTGTTATGCTCCATTAGGAAAACCGCCTTTCTAACTTCCTCCTCGGAGTATGGGGCTGTTAGAAGACAGTTTTCCTCATCAGTGACTTGGGGGATGTCATCTATTCGGGACTCATCCATCGAGAAGTTTCCTTCCTCTGGGGCTCCGAACAGATTTTTATAATAATTGGTGATATAAGATTTAAGTTGCTCATGCCCCTCAATCGCACCCTCATCCTGTTGTAGGGAGTGAATAATTTTCTTCCTGTGCCTGCCATTGGCGACTCCATGGAAATATCTAGTATTCGAATCACCTTTCAGGATAAATTGAGAGTTAGAATGTTGGTACCATTTGAGTTCCTCTTCACGCAGCATGTTAGCTATCTGTGCATTCGAGTGATTCTTGATCTCGATTTCATGCTCAGATAGAGGTCTAACCTCTGCCAAAGCTTCTAATTCATCAATAATAGATGAAAGACGAAACTTCTCCTATTTGAGGATACCCATCGTATGCCTAGCCCAACCACCCAGGAATTTACGTAATGCACGCATTTTGTTGTTCCATCTGTGTATTGGGGTTGACCCGGCTACCGGTTTCTCCCACACCTCCTTGACCATGTCGTGGAAGCCATCCCGAAGCAACCACCCGAGTTCGAACTTGAACTTGCGTTTATGTTGCGGTCGTGGCAACCCGGTAGTTAGGAGGATGGGTGCGTGGTCTGATATGGCCTCGATACGAGGTAGAGCATGAACAGACACCATAGGAAATTTAGATTCCCAGTCGGTATCCATTAAAACACGATCTAGTTTCTCATATGTCGGCTCTGGAAGACTGTTCGCCCAAGTGAATTGTCTTCCAATCATGGAAATCTCTCGCAGATCTAAACTGTCGATGACAGCATTGAAAAGGAAAGGCCAATGATTATCAAACCTGCCTCGGCTTTTCTTATTTGGAAATCGAAGCAAATTGAAATCCCCACCTATAAGAATGGGATAGGGATTATCTTTCGCCAGATTAACCAATTCACGGAGAAAATCTGCCTTGAACTCATCTTGGGCAGCCCCATACACGGCGACTAGGGTCCATGTGAAGTTGTCGGCCTTGTTGCGAATATGTAGTTTAACGTGGAACTCACCATTCGAACTAGATAAAACATCCATAGTCCCTGTATTTACGCCGATTAAAATGCCCCCAGAACGACCTCTAGGCGGTCGTGAAACCCAAGTAAAGTCTATCCCGCCAGAAAGACGGTTAAGCAAACTTACTGAGAAATCACGTCTCCCCGTTTCAGAGATAGCCAAAAAATATAAATTGTATTCCCTATTACATTCCGCAATGAATAAATGTTTAGCCAAGTCACGTAGACCTCTGCTATTAAAAAACATTCCATTCATGAGGAAACAATAGGAGATTTAGAACACTTCGCCCTCTTATGGGACTTACTAAGTTTTTTCGAACGTGCGGTCTTTGATTTACGTCCGGATGCTGTAAGCCCAATAAATGAACTAAGCCCGGATTCATCTAGACCCACGTCCGAAACCTCTCCTACTAAATGAGATAGTAGCTGACCATCAGATGTGGCATGCAGCTCCTCCTCATCAATATGAGAGGTAAAAGACTTGCTAGAAACACGTGGGGTAACTTTTAACCGGTCATATTCCAAATGTTTCAAAGCATTAGTCGAAATAGAAATATCCTTCTGACTCTTACCAATATTAACACCCACATTATTCAGCTTAGCAACGATGGTATTATTGGAAAATGCTAAAAAGGATTTGGATGACGATGTAATACCTTGGTTGTCAAGATTCTGCGCTGCTTTACGACGCATAGCCTTGGACAAGGAGTCCTCATCAGTGTCCGTAGAACCATCGTCGGCAACCGTATGCCGACAACTACGGCGTGTAGGAGTCATCTCCAGCTGTTGTCGTGGTGCCGGCGTTGTTGCCGGAGGAGGGGATGATGGTGAAGTAGCAACCCCTTCCCCGACATTCTCATCCACCGGCTCTAGCGACGAGGCCGCCGACAGAAGCGTGTCAGGGACTGTTGTTACCTCGGACGACGGTTGTTGCGTGCGTGTGGCTGCCGATGGAGGGGGTGATGGTGGTGTAGAAATCCCCTCTCCAACAGCAACCGTCGATGACCTGAACGTCGTCGTAGTGGTCGGTGTAGAAGGGGCAACCTGCGTGTTTCCCAGCTGCTTGGTCGACTGTAAAGGTCCCAGACCCAGTGCATGCAAGTTGGACTGCTGGAATGGCACTGGACCTGGTGCATGCATGTTGGACTGCTGGAATGGCACCGGACGTGGTGCATGCATGTGAACCTTGACGTGCACGTCCCTTGTATTGCCCACTGGTGCATGCATGTGAGTGGGCTGGACATGCACGTCCTTTGTAGTATTACCCAATAGCTCGTACTGCATGGCTGGTGTACGTGCAGTTGCATGCATGTGCATCCGATCCTTCGTCTTCTCAAGAGAATGCACCTGCGGCCTATCTTTTTCCAGCGCCGGCGAATGAACGACTTCCGACGGTGTCTCGTGATGTTGCACCTCCGGTGCTCGTTCAAGACATCCACGCAAAGGTGTGTTAGCTCTCATATCCGCCACTAGCTGAATACCTCGAGGAGTCTGCGGGTTTTGGTTAAAAGGAGTCACCGTCATCATTACATAGCCAGTACTCGACACGTTGGAGGAAGTCGTGCCACTGAGGCCATGTCCTTGAACATGTGACATATGAACATCAGTATTAGGTGTAGAACTGGATGGTGCCAGGTTGGAGGAAAGACCGGCCTGCTCTGAGGTATCCATCTCGTCGTCCTTCTCCTTCCCAGTGTTATCATCATCCGCATCATCTCCCTTACGTTTCCAGATAATAAATGGAGTAAAATCTGGATCCGGAACATACCCCGCTGGTTCTCTCCTGAAAGTGAATGCATATCCCTTGAGTTTTACCACCACATATGTGGAAAGAAAAGGCCCAACATCATCATTCTCCTTCGACAGAATCTGAGTATTTGTCATGGCTACTAGAATGCGAATCACTCCACGTCGTCTCAAGCTGACGAGATCAACGTCAATGGTTTTGCCCATTAGAGAGCCTACTGCCCACAAGCCCAAAAAATGACGAATAATGTGCGGAACACCCTCAACATGGAGCCAAAGCTGTTTGAGTTCTAGCTTGTGAGGGATCTCTTGAGACTTCCATGCAGAAATTGTGATTTGGGCATTGACCGACGGAACATTCATCTGAATACCATCAACCCTGTCCAAATCCTCGAAAGAAGGAAAGCTAACAAGATATGCGTCCTCCCCGTGTGGTATTGCCTCCCACTTCCATTGTGTCTGAACCGGACATCTCCTTGCGATCTGACTCTCAATAATAGAAGCGGGTACCATAATACCGCTAACCTGAACACAAGCAATAGGAGACTGAGCCGGTGCCAAGTGATCTTTGACAACACAATCTGGCAACTGGGCAAAGTAAGTCTCCTCCGCACCAACTCCCGAAACAAAAGCATTGGGCTTAGAGAGTTTAAGAACTGGACATCGCAACGTCGGGTGAGCATTGTTGTCGCAAATATAACAGTAGTGCTAAACCTTGCAATCCTTCGTTGCGTGCGTGTCAACCGCACACTTCCAACAGCGGGCTCCTTTTTTAAGTTTCCCTTGACCGTGGAAGTATCTCCCTGCACTTTAGGCACAGAAGCAAGTGGAGTCGGTATATCCACGGAAGGACCTTGGACCTGCCCCTGTGGCATCTGTGACAACGTTGATTGTTGCGGTATCTGCGTCTGCACCCCAAGCTGATGGTATTGTCCGTACTGGGTTGGTTGCAAGTATTGCTGCTGTGAAAACTGGTTCGGGAACTGTTGTTGGACCGGCACTTGCTGCTGAGGATACTGGTAGCCATGTTGTAAGTTATTACCTAAGTGCGGCTGTTGGTTCTGAGGCTTTTTCTTCTTCTTACATTTTGGAGCAACCCCCTGCGGTCCAACTGAGAATGGCGCTTGGTGTTGAAACGAAGCATTCGCTGGCTGTAATTCAGAGGGAATGGAAGCTCCAACAGCCGGCGTACCGTACGAGGGAATCTGCTCTCCTCCTACTGCAACCCGGATTGGCACATGATACTGCAATGCCTGGCCTTGTGCGTACTGCTGCCCCCCATACACGTATGGAGGAGTTGGTGCCCGTTGTTGCTGTGGATGGGTCGCCGTGCCAGACGGAGCAGGAGGCCGAAAGGCGCCAGAAGCTGACCCCGCGACCGGCGGACCACGAGGGTGCTGCCCACCCGCGGTCGAGGAACCCCGCGGAGGAGGTGGCACGCCCGCCATAGGGGGCGGACGACGCGCAGCAGCCGACGCGTAGGAGTGACCGACCCCGGCACTAGGAAGAGCCGGAGCGGTCGAAGACGAACTCGGCGGCAGATGGGACGGCTCGATGGCTACCGGGGTCGTGGAAGAGGGCGGCGGCTCGATGTAGGCGGACGAAGGGGAAGTAGATGGCGTAGGCGCAGTAGCGGTCGTGGAAGAGGGGCTAGAGATCGTGACTGACTCGCAAGGGAAGCCCAACCAGAGGGCTCTCATCCGGCGGCGCAGAAAGGCCCACGAGAACTCGCAGCCCGACTCTAGCCCAGTATGCGACACGGCCCCCACCGACTCCAGCCCAGCCACGACTGCAGGATTTTGAACCTCCTCCGATCGCATCTCCGTAACGCCCGGCGATCTCGTCTCCGTTGGCGACGCAATTTCCGGAGCCGATGATTCCCGACGACCAACTGCGGTTGCGTGCCTGGCCGCGGCCAGAAACTGGCCTAGCACGGGCGGCGGCGTGACCCGGCGCGGAGGCAGGGGTCCCCTCCACTTGCCCATGCGAGGAGCTCGAGCCACACGCAGACCCGTTGGCGACGATGATGTGCTCCGGCGAGGCATCCCGGCCGCCTCCGATGCAGCCGACGACACAGAACTTGGCCGGCAGAACCTCCCGTCCACCGTGGGATCCTCTTTAGCCCTGCAAGAAGAAGCTTCCATACCTGCGCAACCAGATGGTGTCTCCGTCGATGGCGACCGCCTCTCCCAGAAACGCGACGCCGGCGTTGGAAATCCGGCATCCACCCAGAAATCTTGCACAAGCTCGGCCTTCGTCTTCCTTCTCCTACCCATCACCGTAGTCCAGTCCGTTGTATCCTCTCCCTCGCCCAACACATCCAAGGCCATCTTCACGCCCACGACCGGCGAGCTCTCCTGGTCGGAAGAGCTATAGTCCTCACCCAGGCACGAGAACCGAGACCCATGTGAGCACTCCGCCAGGGAGGACGTCACCGGTGGAGACGCAGGGGGCCGGAACGCCAGCGTCAGCCGCCGGCCACGAAACGCCTCATGGGTCGCCATTCAGTCCTCTCTCCAAAGTAATTCTCATTAGCTAAATACACTTTGCTATTTGTATTAGTGCGAATAATATTATCACTTTACATTAATAAACATTTCATTACACAGTGTTTGTAAATTTAATTTTTCTCGTTCACAATTGTTTTTTCACCAACAACGAAAAATGCCTAGGCAGATGGACATCGATGTAACCCTTCATGAGCTTTGTGGACTTGGAGTCCCCAATTTACAGCGGCAGAGTAATGCCATGATTATAACAAAGTGATACCATGTGAGACAAGTCCCAACAAGGTTTTTACATGTATATCGGACATCGATGCATTGGACCTCTTCAAAGAGAACATTGATGCATGTTCCCCGACCGGGCTTCACTCCTACCGATGGCCTATCCCCATCGCTTATCTTGACCAGATCCTTAGTGTTCGTGGGCCTGGGCTTCTAGTTGGGCTTGGCCTTAAGTCGTCATGGGTACACTTGGTGGGAATTACCTCGTCAAGTCCGGAATCTCCGGGTCCAAGCGGAGAGCACCTGAAAGATCTCTTAGAAACATCGGGACCCAAGCCTTCACCGAACCCTTGTCAACCGACCGGAGCCTCCAGCCCTTTTGCTAGGACCAATTGAGTCCGGAAGCGACGACCTAGCTGACCGACCGTGCCTAGTTTAGTAGTTGGAGCCTCTGAGTTAATTCACACGAAGTTCTCCCCCTCCCCCCTAACTCAAACCTCTTCAGATATACTTTTTCGTGAATCTCGCCTCCCATACGTTGGTTGAGGTATTCTCCTCCCATACATTGTTATTATGTTGGCATAGATATATATGCGTGTTAGGTTCATCTCTTCTATTTGTTCTTATGTGGATGTTGACAAGTATTTGATGATAATGTCAATTGTGTTGGCGAATGAACCTTGGTATTATGGCCTTGAGAATGTGCGCAACCGCAAACAAAGTGCACTGTTTATTGAGAACGTTAATATGGTAAGCAAATCTTGTTCGAATTTACTTTTGTTTGCAAGTATGAAGTTAGTAGCCGCAACTTGTGTAATTTTTACAAGTCGTACCATCTTTGCGCAGGAGGGGCCACCAAGATGCGTTTGAGATGTAATACGATGTGTGGTTCGACGAGTACTTTGAGAGAGAGGGACTACTACTGGTTCAAATGTGTCACACCAAAGATCAACTGCATTGCCCTCACACTCCTCTTGGAGGTCTGAGACAAACATCTTCCACCTCCCCTATGGGGAGATGTTGGTCACCCTACATGACTTTGCCACAATCGCTAACCTTCTAATCGACGGCGACACTCTAAATAGAAAGGTCAAGAATGCAGGATCATGTGTCATAGTGGCATCTCTCATCGGTGTTTATTGTTCCTGTCTATAGAAGGGAAAAAATGAAAATAGGTCAATTGGTGTCCCTTTCAAGTGGCTACGATGACACAGAGCGTGCGTGTGTAGGGTGCTAAAGTGATGGTTGTGTAGCACTGTGTGTGGCATGCTTGTGGTATCTTTGAACTCGGGTGATCTTTCTAGATGGTTTATGTGGCACCCCGGCTCAGAGGAACCGGAACACCCTGTATTCCAACCCAAAGAAAGTCTTCTGGAATACGGCACTGCTTGGCATAGAACAAATCAGCTCTTTATTACAAATAATCGGGGTACAAGGGTTCGGATATAACAAAGTATTACATCAGCACGGCGACGCTACGCCTGCCAAGGTGGCTCTATGCTAGCAGCGGAACAACTCGTAACAGCGGAATAACTTCTAGCAGCGGAACAAGGATGATGGTGATGGACTCCACTCTGCAGGGACTCTGGATGGGACATGTCCTAGAGCGCAACTCAAGATCCTAGACAAGCAATCAATCATGGCATCACCTGCAATCTAGCATGACACGCCAGGTGAGTACTTTGAATGTACTCGCAAGCTCACAGCAACCAAAGCAATCAAGGCAAACAATAACATGGCATTTACAGGTTATTTAATGATGAGCATGATACTATTATAACAACATGAGATGAGCATGACATGAACATATTACACATGATATGAACATGATGATACTAGCATGAGAAGGGATTTGATGTTTACGGTCTCATGGACCAACTTACTCTGCTCGGAGGTTATCTTGTAACCACCATAGATAACCATCTTACTTACCACCGTGATCATCACACGATCACATCATGATCAACCATCATCAATAATACCATCGTGATCATCTCGTGAACACATAAAGATCAACCAACTTCTTTCCTCTTCGAGCCAGGGTTGTTTATTATTCAGGTTATTATTACTGTTGACCCATAGTGTGACCTACTACGAACTGTGTCCATGACCGAGGATGCGGCTATCGATAGAGTATACACTCTGTAGAGGTTAGTACACTGTACCCACACCACGAAACTCATGGCCTCGTGCTCCCATTCGGGTGGACCAATGACATTCCGACAAAACCAACCTATTGCATGACATGCTCCCGGCCACTCCGACAAACTCCCCTTTGGGCTATGTAATGGGTGAACCTGATGTCAACTCATGAAATCCGCCACCTTTGTGGCCGCCACCATCGTGGAAAAACAAACTCGTTCCAAACGGGGACATCGGTACCATACAACTACGGGTACACAAGGTTATGCCTGCCCACCGAGCCAGGGTAGCGCAAGCGCATAACCTTCCCTAGTCGGAGGCACCGGCGAGAGGCATGACAATACACCGCATTAGGGCCTCCCATACGGCACGTGTGGTTGCACTGGTGAGCTTGATTCGATGGCACCATGACTCAGCCAACAGATTTGTTCAAGTTCGATTAATGTCAGGTTTGTCTTGAACAGTGATGAGCTGAGCCATAATAACATGATGCAATAACAATGCATATGAACATGATATTAACATGAACGTGAATGACAACATGACCATGAATCATAACCTCAACAACAATAAATCATTTATTCTACGAGATGCAAATGGGCATGGCATAATGATGATCATGCATGGGACATGTATTTTCATACGAACGATAACTATTCATGTGAGCACATCACGATTATCACTAGCATCAGGAACAATTACAAGAATAAATAATAATGATAATGCTAATTACAATTAATTATAGGTGCACAAGAACATGGCATAAGCATGGACATGGATTCGCAAGCATAATCGAAATATTAACAGATCATTAAATGAACAACCAACGATTAAATATTCAAGTGAAAACCATGGCTACCGATATGCCATCATGCAAGTAACTATTATGGCTTACCTGGGGATGAAGGAATCATCGGTAAGAAGTGCGATGAACTCGCGGAAAGATTTGCCGGAACAGTTTCTCTCCCGGAGGGGGCTGAATAAGGGCAAGGGCAAAATGGACATTTTTAGAGTGAGACATCATCATGAAAATGACATCAACAAAACAGGCTCGACGAGTAGAAAATGTGGGCTTTTGAATCACCTGAATCGGAGTTGCGGGCGAAAAGATACGACCGTTCGTTCGTTAGGCAGAAAAAAAAATTAAAAACTGTCCATTTCTGCTCTTAATGGGCGAACGTTCACTATTTAGAGGTTTCAGTCGGCGGGACTAAAATACAGAAAGCGCATTTTGCAGAATACGCTTTCGGGAAGAGAAAACGTATTCCAGCCCGAAACACAGACGGAGTACGCTTTCTCCAAAGGAAGACGTATTCCTATGAATACGCCTCCACTTATCCACGTCAGCGGCCGGGGTCAACGCCCTGACAAGATAACCCGTGGGGCCTCCGGGCCCACTGGCCAGCTGGAGGGGGGGTCGTCTTCTCCTTCCTCTCTCTCGTCCGCGAGGCAGAGGCAGGGCGCGCGCGCCGACGGCGACCCCCGGCGGCACGGACCACCTCGACGAGGCTCCGGCCATCGGCGAGCTAGGAAGAATGTGACCCATCCACCGGTGCCATCCACTTCCGCCGGGGAGCTTGGAGATGGGCGGCACCTCGGCCATGGTGGACGGCAACTACGGCGATGATGGTCCCGTCGCCACAGCCATGTAGAGGAGGCAGCGAGCTGCGGGGAAGGGTCAAGGGTGGTGGCAGAGGCATCTGGTGGAGGCTAGGCGGGGAGTGGGACGCCGAGGAGCTCAGATTCGAGCGATGGCCGGCAGTGGATATGGCGACCATGGCAAGCGAGGAGGAGCTCCGAGGCGAAATTGATTGGTCCGGGAGGGTTCTAGGAGGAAGAGAGAGAGATTGGGTGTCAGCGCCCCTGACAGGAGAGACCCACGGGGCAACGACTCCCCCACCACTCGCGCTGCCCCACGAGCTAGCAGGCCTAGGAAGCCTAACACCAAGGTCTATGGGCCGGACTGGGTCCAGTAAAGGCCCACACAGCTACTACATCTACCAGGGAGAACGGCAGATCGGGCATCGAGAGGATCAGGCGGCTCGGCGGCATCGGCTACCCACTTGCCCCTTTCTTCCAAGAACCCTAATTCCCCATTTCGCCATTCGTGCATCATTCCTCTGTAATCGTGAAAATTGAAGACTACCACTGTCAAATGCTATAAAATCCTAGCTCGGCCCTAACACCTGGTATCAGAGACCACACCACTTCCCTTCCCTGCTCCACTCTGGCCCAGTTCATCGAGACGCGACGCATGTGGCAGGTGCATTCGCAACTTGCCGCTATGGATCCATCAATCAAAGCCTTCCTCGAGCGTCTCGACACCACCATGAAGGCCCAGTCCAAAGCAATCGCGGAAATTCAGGTCTCTACAGCCAAAATCGACGAACTGGCCGCCTGGTGGCCCGATCTGGAGAGGCGGGTCGCCGATCTGGGCGATGCGGTGGCGGCGCTTCAGCTAGCGCAGCTGCCGCCGCCAGGGGACACGGAGGAGAAGCGGGCTGTCGGTGTCAAAACCGGCGGATCTCGGGTAGGGGGTCCCGAACTATGAATCTGGGATCGATGGTGTTGGGGAACGTTGCATGGGAAACAAAAATTTTCCTACGCACAAGCAAGATCTATCCATGGTGATGAGCATCTACGAGAGGGAGAGTGGATCTACATACCCTTGTAGATCGCTAAGCGGGAAGCGTTAAGAAACACGGTTGATGTAGTCGAACGTCTTCGCGATCCAATCACGATCTAGTACCGAACGGACGGCACCTCCGCGTTCAGCACACGTACAGCTCGATGACGATCTCCGCCTTCTTGATCCAGCAAGAGGGAGCGGAGAGGTAGATGAGTTCTTCGGCAGCGCGACGGCGTGGCGGCGATGGTGGTGGAACTATTCCGACAGGGCTTCGCCTAAGCACTGCCGAAACTAGACTAGAGGAGAAAACGATCTAGATGAAGTAGAAGGAGCACGTGGCAATTAGGGTTAGCCCTCACCTCTAAACCTCTAGTATATATAGGAGGGAGGGGAGGGGCTGGCCGGCCAAGACCTCCTCCTAGGAGTCGGCCGAAGTGGGAGGTGGAGTCCTACTCCAATCCTACTAGGAGTAGGATTCCTCCTCTCCACTTGGAAACCTTTTCCACCTTCCCTTCCTTTGGGTTTTTCCCACCTCCAGCCGCATGGGCCTTGTTGGGGGGTTCGGCCAGCCCACCAGGGGCTGGTCCACCTTCTCCCACAGCCCATGCGGCCCCTTGGGTCGAGAGGCCCCTCCCGATGGTCCCCGGTACCCTCCTGGCACTCCCGGTACACTACCGAAGTACCCGAAACTTTTCCGGTGACCAAAACGGGACTTCCTATATATCAATCTTTACCTCCGGACCATTCCGGAGCTCCTCGTGATGTCCGAGATCTCATCCAGGACTCCGAACAACCTTCGGTCACCAACATACATAACTCAACTATACCGAAACGTCACCGAACCTTAAGTGTGCAGACCCTGCGGGTTCGAGAACTATGTAGACATGACCGAGACACCTCTACGGTCAATAACCAATAGCGGGACCCGGATGCCCATATTGGTTCCTACATATTCTACAAAGATCTTTATCGGTTGAACCTCTATGTCAAGGATTCAGTTAATCCCGTATGCTGTTCCCTTTGTTCTTCGGTATGTTACTTGCCCGAGATTCGATCGTCGGTATCTCTATACCTAGTTCAATCTCGTTACCGGCAAGTCTCTTTACTCGTTCCGTAATACAAGATCCCGTGGCTAACACTTTAGTCACATTGCTTGCAAGGCTTGTTGTGATGTTGTATTGCCGAGTGGGCCCTGAGATACCTCTCCGTCACGCGGAGTAACAAATCCCAGTCTTGATCCACGCCCACTCAACAGACACCCTCAAAGATACCTGTCGTGGTTTTGTCACGGCAGATGCCCGAAGGCTTAGGTTCGAGGCCATCGCTAAAGAGGTGGACTCAAAGGGGTTAAGCGGGACAAGGGAGACGAGTTTACCCAGGTTCGGCCCCTCACGGTGGAGGTAAAAGCCTACGTCCTGCTTATGCTGTATTAACTGGTGTATCAATTACCAGGGGCGGCTTGCTTGCCCTAACTCTCGATTGCTTGGTCTCTCTCGCCGTAAGGCGTCTCTCGCCGTAAGGTGTCTCTCGCCGTAAGGCTTCTCTGTCTTTCTTAACTTCTCTAACTCGCCGCAGGGGCTCACCCTTATATACATAGGTCGAGGCCGTGGGCTTACAAGAGTCCGGGTCGGGTTATGCAACGTAACCGATCCTGGCTCCAACTCCCTAGTCTTACAGAACAAGTCATCTTATGGCGGCTTATACCTTCTGGCCCATGAGTCGCCTCCTGCCTCTTGGGCCTTGACCTCAGCCCATCTGGTAAGCCGCCGTATGGCCTGGTCTTCATGTCTTGTCTTCCTCTTGGCCCACTTGGTAACCCGCCATGTGGTTTGGTCTCCGTCTTCTGGCCCACCTTATGGGTCTTGACTATGAACCGCCAAGCTGGTGATCGGGTCTTCGGTGAATCGCCAAGTCCTGGCCGGGTTATACTCCGGCCGGGTTATATCGCGGGGTTATATCCCTGACAATACCTGTGGAGCATCTTTATAGTCACCCAGTTACGTTGTGACGTTTGATACACACAAGGTATTCCTCTGGTGTCCGTGAGTTGCATGATCTCATGGTCATAGGAACAGATACTTGACATGCAGAAAACTATAGCAATAAACTAACACGATCATATGCTATGTTTATAGTTTGGGTCTTGTCCATCACATCATTCTCCTAATGATGTGATCCCGTTATCAAATGAAATCTCATGTCTATGGCTAGGAAACCTTAACCATCTTTGATCAACGAGCTAGTCTAGTAGAGGCTTACTAGGGACACTTTGTTTGTCTATGTATCCACACATGTATTTGAGTTTCCAATCAATACAATTATAGCATGGATAATAAACGATTATCATAAATAGGGAAATATAATAATAACCAATTTATTATTGCCTCTAGGGCATATTTCCAACAGTCTCCCACTTGCACTAGAGTCAATAATCTAGTTCACATCACCATGTGATTTACATTGTTATGAATCTAACACCCAATGAGTTCTAGGGTTCGATCATGCTTTGCATGTGAGAGAGGTCTTTAGTCAACGGTCTGCAACATTCAGATCCGTGTGTTCTTTGCAAATCTATATGTCATACTGCAGATACTACCATGCTCCACTTGGAACTATTTCAAATGGCAGCTCCACTATATGTATCCGGATTGCTACTCAGAGTCATCCGGATAGGTGTCAAAGCTTGCATCGACGTAACCCTTTACGACGAACTCTTTATCACCTCCATAACCGAGAAACATTTCCTTAGTCTTCTAGTTACTAAGGATAATTTTGACCGCTGTCTAGTAATCCACTCCTGGACCACTCTTGTACCCCTTGACAGACTCATGGCAAGGCACACACATGTGCGGTACACAGCATGGCATACTATATAGAGCCTATGGCTAAGGCCTAGGGGACGACCTTCGTCCTTTCTCTTTCTTCTCTCCGTGGTCGAGCTTTGAGTCTCACTCAACTCCACACCTTACAAATCAGGCAAGAACTCTTTCTTTGACTGATCCATTTTGAAATGTTTCAAAATCTTGTCAAGGTATGTACTCATTGAAAGTTTTATCAGATGTCTTGATCTATCTATATAGATCAAGATGCCCAATATTTAAGTAGCTTCATTCCAGGTTTTCCTTTGAAAAACTCCTTTCAAACAACCCTTTATGCTTTCCCGAAATTCTACATCATTTCCGATCAACAATATGTCATCCACATATACTTATCAGAAATTCTATAGTGCTCCCACTCACTTTATCGTAAATACAAGTTTCTCATAAACTTTGTATAGACCAAAAACTTTGATCACCTCATCAAAGCGTATATTCCAACTCCGAGATGCTTGCTCCTGTCCATAGAAGGATCGCTGGAGCTTGCATACATTTTAGCATCCTTAGGACTGACAAAACCTTCTGGTTGTATCACATACAACCTTTCCTCAAAGAAACCGTCAAGGAAACGATGTTTTGACATACATCTACCAGATTTCATAACTGAAAAGTGCAGCAACTGCTAACATAATTCCAACAGACTTTAGCTTCGCTAAGGGTGAGAAAGTCTCATCGTAGTCAACTCCTTGAACTTGTGAAAAACCCTTTGCCACAAGTCGAGCTTTATGGACGGTGACATTACCGTCCGCGTCCGTCTTCCTTTTAAAGATCCATTTGTTCTGAATGGCCTTTCGCCCTTCAGGTAATACTTCCAAAGCCCATACTTTGTTTTCATACATGGATCCCATCTCGGATTTCATGGCCTTGATGACCCACAAGTATAGGGGATCTATCGTAGTTCTTTCGATAAGTAAGAGTGTCGAACCCAACGAGGAGTAGAAGGAAATGACAAGCGGTTCTCAGTAAGGTATTCTCTGCAAGCACTGAAATTATCGGTAACAGATAGTTTTGTGATAAGATAATTCGTAACGGGTAGCAAGTAACAAGTGTAACAAAGGTGCAGAAAGGTGGCCCAATCCTTTTTATAGCAAAGGACAAGCTTGGACAAACTCTTATATAAAGCAAAGCGCTCCCGAGGACACATGGGAATTTCTGTCAAGCTAGTTTTCATCATGTTTATATGATTCGCGTTAGTTACTTTGATAATTTGATATGTGGGTGGACCGGTGCTTGGGTGCTGCCCTTACTTGGACAAGCCTCCCACTTATTATTAACCCCTCTCGCAAGCATCCACAACTACGAAAGAAGAATTAAGATAAATCTAACCATAGCATGAAACATGTGGATCCAAATCAGCCCCTTACGAAGCAACGCATAAACTAGGGTTTAAGCTTCTGTCACTCTAGCAACCCATCATCTACTTATTACTTCCCAATGCCTTCCTCTAGGCCCAAACAATGGTGAAGTGTCATGTAGTCGACGTTCACATAACACCACTAGAGGAGAGACAACATACATCTCATCAAAATATCAAACGAATACCAAATTCACATGATTACTTATAACAAGACTTATCCCATGTCCTCAGGAACAAACGTAACTACTCACAAAGCATATTAATGTTCATAATCAGAGGAGTATTAATTATCATTAAGGATCTGAACGTATGATCTTCCACCAAGTAAACCAACTAGCATCAACTACAAGGAGTAATCAACACTACTAGCAACCCACAGGTACCAATCTGAGGTTTTGAGACAAAGACCGGATACAAGAGATGAACTAGGGTTTGGAGAGGAGATGGTGCTGATGAAGATGTTGATGGATATTGACCCCCTCTCGATGATTAGATCGTTGGTGATGACGATGGCTTCGATTTCCCCCTCCGGGAGGGAAGTTTCCCTGGCAGAACAGCTCCGCCGGAGCCCTAGATTGGTTCTGCCTAGGTTCCGCCTCGAGACGGCGGCGCTTTGTCCCAAAAGCTCCCTTCTGATTTTTCCAGGTCAAAACCCTCCATATAGCAGAAGATGGGCACCAGAGACCTACCAGGGGGCCCACAAGCCACTAGGGCGCGCCCTGGGGGGTAGGGCGCGCCCTCCAGGCTTGTGGCTGCCTGGTGGGTCCCCTCTGGTATTTTCTTCACCCAGTATTTTTTATATATTCCAAAATAATTCTCCGTAGATTTTCAGGACTTTTGGAGTTGTGCAGAATAGGTATCTCAGATTTGCTCCTTTTCCAGTCCAGAATTCCAGCTGCCAGCATTCTCCCTCTTCATGTAAACCTTGTAAAATAAGAGAGAAAAGGCATAAGTATTGTACCATAATGTGTATTAATAGCCCTTAACGCAATAAATATAGATATAAAAGCATGATGCAAAATGGACGTATCAACTCCCCCAAGCTTAGACCTCGCTTGTCCTCAAGCGAAAGCCGAAATCGATAAATATGCCCACATGTTTAGAGATAGAGGTGTCGATAAAATAAAATGCGGACATGAAGGCATCATGATCATCTTAAGAACAGCAACATAAATTGGTATATAATTTCTTATGCTAAAGTGACAATTCATTCACAAGGTAAAATATGAATCAAGAACTCTATTGAGAACCAACAAACTATGATCTCAGTCATTGTAGCAATTCCAATTTATCATAACATCGGAAAGAGTCAATAAAAGAGCTTGTAAAGCAAATCCACATACTCAATCATCTTTTAGTCTTTCATAATTGCTAACACTCACGCGGTACCTATGAGGTCAAAGCTTTAATCGGACACAGAGAAAGACAGGGGCTTATAGTTTTGCCTCCCAACTATTTACCTCAAGGGTAATGTCAACAGAAATAACTCATGCTCTCCCACATCCGAGTGGATATATGTGTCTAGATCTTTCCACAACACATGACGCTTGCCAAGAAATAAAGGCAAAATAAAGGAAGCAGTGATGATCACTACGACTCTTGCATAAAGGTAAGTACTAGGAAATAAAAGTAATAGATAGGCCCTTCGCAGAGGGAAGCAGAGGTTGTCATGCACTTTTATAGTTGGATGCACAATCCCTTAATGCAAAAGAACGTCACTTTATATTGCCCCTTGTGATAAAGAACTTTATTGAGCAGTCTGTCGCTTTTATTTCTTCCATATCACAAGTTCGTATAAAGTTTATTTTCCTCACACTAATAGATCACACATATTTAGAGAGCAATTTTTATTGCTTGCACCGATGACAACTTACTTGAAGGATCTTACTCAATCCATAGGTAGGTATGGTGGACTCTCATGGCAAAACTGGGTTAAGGGTGTTTGGATGCACAAGTAGTATCTCTACTTGGTGCGGAAGTTTTGGCTGATATGGGGTGGAAGCAAGCGTCACATGTTGAAGGATCTATAACCATATAACTTCTATTCGGAAATAAGCAAACATAAACCATTATGTTGTCTTCCTTGTCCAACATCAACTTCTTAGCATATAATATTTTAATGAGTGCTCACAATCATAAAAGATGTCCAAGATAATATATTTATATGTGAACCTCTCTTTCTTTATTACTTCCTTTTAATTGCAACAATGACCAATAGCTATGTTTGTTAACTCACAACAAATTTCAATCAGCATACTTTTTATATGTGAAGTCATCACTCCCCATAAGATCATCATATACACTCTTTGCTTTTATTCTATACTTCTTTCTATTTCTTTTTCTCAAGATCATAGCAAGCAAACAAAGCCCTCAACTCAAAACTACTCTTTATTATATAACTCTCGGACTTGCTTACATAGGGGGAACATAAAGCAAAACTCAAAAATAGATCACACTAAAAACTTTATTCTACTAGATCAAGATATAACCAAAAGGAACGAACTAAAAAAACGATAAAAATAAAAGATGTGATGGTGATACGATACCAGGGCACCTCCCCCAAGCTTGGCACAAGCCAAGGGGAGTGCCCATACCCATGTATTTAGTTGTCTTGCTTCGGAGGTGGTGATGTTGGAGTTGTTGATGAGGTTTGTTGGGGATATAACCCCGTGGTAAGACCCGCCCAGGAAGGGCCGGGTCATACCTGGCGGCTCATAGCCCAAGACCTGTAAGGTGGGCCGGAAGATGAAGACCAGGCCACGTGGCGGCTTACCCAATGGGCTAAGGCGGAGGCCCAGAGACAGAAGATGGTAAGAAGACCCGGGCGGTTAAGCCGCCCGGAGACGGCTTGCCCAAGGCAGCAAGGCGACTTAGAGACAGAATAGACTACGTTGTGTAAGACGGTTTATGACTCGTGTAACCCAGGGCCTTGACCTCCTATATAAAGGCGAGTCCCTGGGGCGGCTTAGACAAGAAACCAATCTATCGAGAACTAGGTCAAGCAATCCGCTCCCTTGTAATCGATACTCCAATCAATACAACACAAGCAGGACGTAGGCTTTTACCTCTACTTGAGGGGCCGAACCTGGGTAAACTCGTGTCCTTCATCCCGATCAACCCCTTTGAGTCCACTACCATGGCGATGGCCTCGAACCTAAGTCTTCGGACATCTGCCGTGTTAAAACCACGACAGTTGGTGCCCACCGTGGGGCTAGCGCTCGGTGGTGTTGAGTTCTCAAAGGGCTCTCTCCCAGGGATCGAGGGGTACGCGGTTGGCAGGATGACCAAGAGTCGCCGCGGCCGGCTCTAGATCGACGACGCCGGCTGGGGCCCCGAGGCTGACTCCATTGAGTACGGTTTCCGGATCCCCTTCGGCGGGATTCACGTCTTCATCGGCAAGATCGGCGGATCTGCACCCGGGCCGGACACCTGCGCCGACATCATCGAGCCAGCCCGGCGCGAGCAACCCGCCCGACGCGTGCAACCCGCCCGTGCTAAACCGGGCAGGAGGCATGTCTTCGTCGGCTTCACTCAGGGCATGGACCTCGAGGGATCTATGTCGCAGGAGGAAACTCTCATCTGCTCCGAAGACGGATCTTCGAGCGGAGAGACGGAATCAATCTACCAGCTCCACAATGGCGGGCTCGGGGGCTACGTCGAGCCTTACCCCGAGTCGGAGTTCCATGAGCCGGAGGAGTATGAGCCGCCGAACCGTGCTGCCGTTTTCATGGCGGGTTCAGCGGCGGCTCCTGGCAGCTCAGCCGCCGGAGCAACCGGATCGGGGGCTGGCAGGCCGCCGGCTCAAGTTCTTCTAGATCTGATGAATGAGCTTACAACCCTGATGGCGACTGAGGTCACGGCTGAAAACCAAGCGGCCCGTAACACGGAGATCGCAAGGCTGAAGAACCAGATGACCGAGGTCCAACAGGAGATCAATGCGCTGAAGGATCAGATGGATGCTGAGGCGGAGCGCCTTAGGGCAGATGCTTTTCGTCTTGAGCTGGAACAGCAGTCAGTAGCGGCGGTTCAGCGGATGAGGCATCAATCCCGCTTGCCGGATCAGTATGAAGCAAGGAATCTTTTCAACACGCCAGGAACGGGACAGAACGTGCCTTTGGCCATAACCCGGACGGCAGAAGTGCCTAGAAGCCGGGCGGCGGGTCAGCATCAGCAGATTAACCCGCCCCGGCGGAACCAGGCTACGCCAACTTCTTTCCCTACACCGCCGGGTCATTATTCTAACCCGGCGGAGAACATGGTGGTGGCGGCAACCCGGCTTGCTGCTATCCCCATCCCCGACGAGTCGCCTTTCGCGGAAGAGGTGCGGAACGCTGTTGGATACCTGCGGACGGCGATGGCCCAGCAGGAGAAGTATACTTACAGCCGGAGTCGCGTGCACTCAACCCCTATCCCCAGTCGGAGCTACAGCCGGCGTTATGAGTCGCCGGCGGTTTCTAGCAGTGAACGACGTCGGAACCCGCCGTGAGCCGATCGGGCGGCTCTGGATGCTCAAGCACTGGTGGATCGAGCGAGAGCACAGCGAGAGGCGGCGGCTCTGGCGGCAGCGGCGGCTTATCAGGAACCCACAGTAGCACCCTCCGTCTCAGTCAGAGTGGGGTTAACTTCCAGGGCTGTGGGGGTGCCGTGTTTAACTCCGGCTTTGCGAAATGAGCGCCTGCCGAAGGATTTCAAGGGCCCTCGCAAGGTGCTCAATTACACAGCTGACTTACCTCCAGAGGCTTGGATTGAAAGCTATGAGCTGGCCATGGAGATGTTGGATGTTAGTGATGCAGTATGTGCCAAGTACTTCATCATGATGCTGGAAGGGCCGGCTCGCACGTGGTTGAAGGGATTGCCACCCAACACCATTACTTCCTGGGCCGAGTTGAAGGCGAAATTTATCAAATATTTCAAAGGAACGTGCAAGCAGCCCATGACGATCGTGGATTTGGATCATTGTGTGCAACAAGCGGATGAGTCGGCTCATCATTGGGTCCGGCGGGTCTCAACCATCATCCACTCTTCAGAGCAGATTACGGCGGCTCAAGCAGTTTTGATTCTGGAGAAGAATTGCCACTTTACACCTTTGAAGCAGAAGCTTGGCCGGCTCAAGCGCTCGTGTCAAGACATGGGGGAGCTCATGGCGGCTCTCACCAAATATGCAGACTCTGACAATACGAAGAACCCGGGCTCTGATGATGAAAAATCAGGTCAGGGGAAGAAGAGTAACAATGGAAAGGGTCAGCAGCAGAACGCAGCTGGAAACGGCAATTCTGGCAAGCGGAAGAACCCGGACGGCGGGTCAGAACTGGTGGCGAACACCAGCGCCGGAAACAACCGTGCTAAGGGCAACGGGAACTTCAGGCAGTCCTTTAACAAGGGTAAAGCTCCTTTGAACCTGGAAGCGATGCTCAATAAACCTTGTCCAAAACATAGCCAGCCTGATAAGCCGGCAGGCCATACATGGAGGAATTGCAGCATTATGCGGCAGTTTCGAGATTACAGCCTTCAACAACATCATAATAACGGCAATGGTCCGTCGCGCGGCTCAGGGCCAGGCGGGTCAGGAGCCGGCTTTGGTCCCGGCGGTTCAGGGTCCGGTTACCAGGGTCAAGGCAATCAAGGAGGTCATCATCAACAGTCTGGTGGTGGCGGCCAGCAGCAGCATAACCAGTCGGGTTTCCAGAGTAACCCGAAGCAGCTTAGCGGGCGTCAATATCATGTTTTTACAACCAGCCTTGACAAGCGAGACCGGAAGGTGCGCAAGCGGGCGGTTAATGCGGTCATGCCGGCTCTCCCGCAGTATTTGAAGTGGTCTGAATCTGACATCACTTGGAGCAGGGCGGATCACCCGCTGCGGGTCGACAACCCGGGGCAGCTAGCTTTGGTGGTTGCCCCCCAAGTAGGTGGATACGTATTCACTAAGGTGCTTATGGATGGTGGCAGCAGCATCAACATCCTGTACTACGACACTTTCAGCCGGATGGGCTTGCTTGACAAGGATCTTAAGCCCTCTTCCACGGTGTTTCATGGTGTGGTGCCTGGCAAGTCGGCTTATCCAGTGGGTAAGATTTCTCTGGAGGTAGCCTTTGGTGATGAATACAACTACAGGGTGGAGTCCTTGTGGTTTGAGGTGGTCAAAATCAAAAGTCCATATCATGCTCTATTTGGACGGCCGGCTTATGCCAAGTTCATGGCTAGGCCTTGCTATGTCTACTTACAGCTCAAGATGCCCGGGTTAAGAGGAACGATTACTGTGCATGGTGATCGGAAGACGGCTATTGAGTGTGAGGAAGGTGATGCAGCTTATGCAGAGTCAAGTTGTGCAGAGGCAGAGCTCAAGTTTTACAAAGAGAATGTCGACCCGGAGGATATGTCTCCGTTGAAGAAGCCTACTACGGAATCAGAGCCGCCCCACAAGTTCGCGGCGGATGATACCAAGCAGGTGGATTTCACTGAGGGCGACTCATCTCAGCAGTTCACTATCGGGGCTAACATGGACCCCGCATAGGAAAGCGCGCTCATCAAATTCATCCGTGAGAATCGGGACATCTTTGCATGGAAGCCGTCTGACATGCCGGGTGTACCGAGAGAATTTGCTGAGCACCACCATAATGTGGATCCTAAGTACTAGCCGATCAAGCAGTTCCTTCGTCGTTTCAATGAAGAGCGGCGCAAGGCTATTGGAGAAGAGGTGGCCCGGCTCTTAGCGGCAGGGTTCATCGTGGAGGTCTTTCACCCGGAGTGGTTAGCTAACCCGGTGCTAGTGCTTAAGAAGAACGGCACTTGGCGTATGTGTGTGGATTACACGGACCTTAACAAGGCCTGTCCAGTTGATCCGTTTGCTCTCCCCCGTATCGATCAGATCATTGATGCAACGGCGGGTTGCGAGAGCTTATGCTTCCTGGACGCTTATTCAGGTTATCACCAGATCAAGATGGCAGTCAAAGACCAAGAGAAGACGGCTTTCATCACACCTTTTGGTGCTTTCTGCTATGTATCTATGCCTTTCGGGCTCAAGAGTGCCCAGGCGACTTACCAGCGTTGTGTGCAGAACTGTCTTCACAGTCAAATTGGGCGCAATGTTCATGCCTACGTGGATGATATTGTGGTCAAGTCAAGGAAGAAGGAAACTTTGCTGGACGACCTGAAGGAAACTTTTGACAACTTGCGGGTTTACAAGATGATGCTTAACCCGGCCAAGTGTGTTTTTGGAGTCCCTGCAGGCAAGCTTTTGGGGTTTCTAGTTTCTGAGCATGGCATTGAGGCTAACCCGGACAAGATTCAGGCTATCACTTCCCTGGCTGAGCCGGCGTGCATCAATGACGTTCAGCGCCTGGCGGGTCGGATCGCAGCGTTAAGCCGATTCATAAGCCGCCTGGGTGAGAAGGCAATCCCCTTATATCAGATGATGAAGAAAACAGACGATTTCGTTTGGAGCAAGGCGGCGGGTGAGGCATTTGAGGCGCTCAAGAGGCAACTGACTGAGCCGCCAGTCTTGGCCGCTCCGGCTGAGAAGGAACCTTTGCTCCTCTATGTGGCGGCTAACAACAGAGCAGTCAGCGCTGCGATTGTTGTAGAACGCAAGGAGGCAGGAAGGGAATATCCGGTTCAAAGGCCGGTTTACTATGTCAGCGAAGTCTTGATTGAGTCCAAGCAACGGTACCCACATTGGCAGAAACTGATCTATGGGATATTCATGGCGAATCGAAAGCTGAAGCACTATTTCCTGGGACACCCGATCACAGTGGTTAGCTCTGCCCCGTTGGGAGACATAATTCAAAACAGAGAAGCCATTGGTAGGATTGCTAAGTGGGCATTAGAGCTTGGACCTCTTAATCTAAGGTATGGGCCTCACACGGCTGTTAAGTCTCAAGCCTTGGTGGACTTTGTAAATGACTAGACAGAGTGTCAGTCGCCAGAGGAGAAGCCGGATAACACCTACTAGACGATTCACTTCGACGGGTCTAGACAGCTGGAAGGCTCGGGGGCTGGAGTTGTCTTAACTTCCCCAAAAGGTGACAAGTTCTGTTATGTGCTAAGGTTGATGTTTCCTTGTACTAACAATGCAGCTGAGTATGAGGCTTTGCTTCATGGCCTCCGGGTGGCTAAGGAGATGAACCTGAGCCGGGTTAGATGTCTTGGCGACTCAGACCTCGTGGCTCAGCAAGTTTTAGGCACGTGGGATTCCAAAGACCCACGGATGGCGGCTTATCGTCAGGCGGTTGACATCATTGCAGGTCACTTTAAGGGTTATCAAGTGGATCATATCGACCGTCGCAGGAACGAGGCGGCTGACGCGTTGTCACGGCTTGGCTCTCAGCGTAAGCCGGTGCCGCCTAACGTGTTCTTGGATGTGTTATATCACCCATCAGTTAAGCTTCCTTCGGAGGAGGATCTGGCTATACCTGACCCGGAGGGGCAGCTGGTGGCGGCTCTGCGTGCTATTCCTGACTGGACGCTGCCTTACATGGCGTATCTCACTCGCGGCGAGTTACCAGAGGACGAGACCTCGGCGAGGCAAATCATCAGGCGATCAAAGTCCATGACGATCATCAATGGCGAGTTGCATAAGCACAGCGTTACCGGCGTTTTTCAACGTTGTGTCTCACCTGAAGAAGGCAAGGAGATCTTGAATGAAATCCACGCCGGAGATTGTGGTCATCATGCCGGCTCAAAATCTCTGGTGGCCAAGGCTTTTCGACATGGTTTCTTCTGGCTGACGGCTCATAAGGATGCAGAAAGCTTGGTTCTCAAGTGTGATGGCTGTCAAAAGTTCGGGCGGCGTGCTCACGTACCGGCTCAGGAATTGCGCATGATCCCAATTACCTGGCCGTTCGCGGTCTGGGGGCTTGATATGGTCGGGCCCTTCAAGAGATCCAAGGATAAGAAGACCCACCTTTTGGTGGCGGTGGATAAGTTTACAAAGTGGGTGGAGGCTGAGCCGGTCAGCAAGTGTGACGCGGCTACGGCGGTTCAATTTGTCAAAAAATTGATCTACCGCTTTGGTTACCCCCATAGTATCATCACAGATAATGGCACAAACCTATCCAAGGGGGCTATGCAAGCGTTCTGTGAAAGTGAACACATCCAGCTTGACGTCTCCGCTGTGGCTCATCCACAGTCCAATGGTCAGGCGGAGCGTGCTAACTAGGAGATCTTGAGAGGTATCAAGCCCCGGCTTATGGTTCCTCTACAAAGAATGCCGGGTTGTTGGGTTGAGGAGTTACCATCAGTTCTATGGAGCATCAATACAACTCCCAACAGGTCAACAGGCTATACGCCTTTCTTCATGGTTTACGGCGCAGAGGCCGTGTTACCAAGCGACATACGTCATGACTCGCCACGGGTGGCGGCTTACGTTGAGGCAGACAATGAGACGGCGCGTCAGGACGCGTTGGATGCTTTGGATGAAGAGCGTGATCTGGCGGCGGCTCGATCAGCGATTTATCAACAAGACCTGCGTCGCTATCACAGCCGCAGGGTCAAGACCCGGACGTTTCAAAAGGCGACTTAGTGTTGCGCCTGATTCAAGATCAGACGGATGCGCACAAGTTGTCTCCTCCATGGGAAGGGCCTTTTGTGGTTAGCAGAAACCTCAACAATGGGTCATACTATCTCATCGACGTACGAAACGAGTCGCGCACTTCTGGGCAGGAAACCTACTGGCCGTGGAACATTGCTCATCTACGGCCTTACTATACTTAGAGTCATTGACTCCCCCCATTGTATATCATCATTGTATATATCACATATATATATATAATAAAGTTGGCATCCCTGCAAGCCGGGGCCTCTGCCGTTTTACGTATCTCACATTGCTCAAAGATGGATACAATCATACGATCACTTGGGGGCTTTCAACCTGCCGGGTTAAGCTTCAACCCTCTTGGTCAGGCTCTTCAGCCGAAATTACAAGGTCACTTGGGGGCTTTCAACCCGCCGGGTTAAGCTTCAACCCTCTTGATCGGCTCTTCAGCCAAAATAGCACCATCATCTGGCGGCTTACAAAACGGCGGCTTACAAGATGGTGTGCAAGTTAATGTCATCGACAAGGTCGTTTGGGGGCTTTCAACCCACCGGGTTAAGCTTCGACCCTCTCGATCAGGCTTTTTCAGCCACTGTAAAGCGGGTCGTGGACCCAAACGTTGACTCCGTCAACAAAGATCACTAGGGGTGCAGCGAGTCATGAACTTACCTCCTTTTCGATCTGCAAGGCCGGGTTATGCCTGCCTGTAAGTTGCTGCCGCTTTGCCAGGGGTGCAGCGAGTTCTAAAACTTATCCCCTGCAAGGGCCTCTTACAGCGGCGAGGCAAACTCTCTCATCTGTAAGGCCGGGTTATACCTGCCTGTAAGTAGCTGCCGCTTTGCCAGAGGTGCAGCGAGTTCTAAAACTTACCCCCTGCAAGGGCCTCTTACAGCGGCGAGGCAAACTCTCCCATCTGCTGCGTACTCTCTGCCAAGTGGCCCGTCGTACCCTTGAGGTTCAAACGATGGATTTACGTCACGTGAGAAGTAGCTTATGGATTCTAAGGGTATTCACCCCCTGCTGTGTCTCTTTCTGGTTCGCTACGCTCCTATCAGTTAATCTCGTCTAGAGACCCTGAGCCGGTCAAAGCATTGACGGTCATTCTCGCTAGAGACCTTGTACTGTTAAGAGTTCAAGTAGTGAGGCTACCCAGAAGAACCAGTTTATAAGTTTTTAGAAAGATCATGAGATTTAACGTCTCCGGGTTGTGCTTTTTCAAGCCACCTTTACGGCAAAACAGAGTTGTTTTGTTTATCTTTTACAGGGTTTATCTTTTCAGATGAGCCGCCGTGCAAACTGGCATCATAAGTCGGACACAAAACAGACAAGGCATACGTCAAGTTATGCAAAAGATTTATACGTGCACGATGGCACGGTTCAGACAGTTAAAGTTTTTCTAAGCCTATTACAAAGCTCTCCACGAGAGCCCAAAAGGCAACAGACTTAAGTTTTGTACAACTTTCAGTTTGGCGGCTCAGACGGCCGAGTTATCAAATTGACAGTGTTCAGCTCGATGGCGGGTCGTCCTGCGCCGGGTCTTCGACCTCTTTTATCTGAAGATTGTCCACATCCCAGTTGCAGTTTGTTAGAGCTTCAAACTGAGCCTCTTCAAAGAGGGGAGACGGGTCAATCTCAGGGGCGAAGAGGTGCTTACGGTGAGCTGGAGTCAAGACTCTGGTTTCAAAAGTCGGACCGCGCACTCTCTTGTTGATTTCGTGGTAAGCCGCCTGATATGTTGACAAGTCAAGTTCATCCACCAGTGTCGATGCAAGAACTCGAGAGGCTTTCCTACATTTGGCATAGTCAGCTTCTGTGAACTCTGAGCCGTCATCTTTTCTGGATGGAAACCCGTCCATCATTTCATCAGCAGACAGCTCAGGAGCAAAGGCTAGGCACCGGCTCAGCGCGGCCATGGCTCCCTGACGGGCGGCTGATTTTTTAAGCTCTCCGATTTGCTTTGGCAAAGTTGAAAATAGTTCTATGACTCCTTTCATATGTTTGGGGATGCTCTGCTCAGTTAACATCGCCTTAATGGTGCAAAGGGTCCCGCAATACAGTTGCTCCGCCAAAGAGTACACTGCCTTCAATCTCAACAGGCTGTCAGATGAAAATTGGTGGCTCCTTTTGCCTGCAAGGAAAGGTTTGGTGGTGTAAGCTGCCAACAAGGTTATTTAGCATGGAAAGGAAAGTCACTAAGTATTACGTGCTTACCAAAGATAGCAGAAGTCATCCTGGATATGTGGCGTTTCAGAGTTTGCAATTCTTCTGACACAAGCTTAAGCCGCCCTTCGACATCATCTGCGCGTTTGGTCAGGGCGGCTTGTTCAGCTTCAGTAGTCTTCCTGAAAAGAGCGAACTCCACTTGTGTCTTCTCAAGATCTTTGATGGCAACCCGCCATTTGTTTTCTGCCTCTGATCGAGCGGTTTGTTGGGAAACAAGGTTTTCTTTCAGGCTGGTCATCTCAGACTCAGCCGCCTCCAAAGCCTCCTGTCTCATACGAATACAGGATGAGTTATCAATAAAGCTGTTCTGCTACAAGTCTCAAGCAGATTGCAAGCAATATACTTGACACTTGGGGGCTAATGTCTATTTGCTCTCCAAGGCTATAATGAAATTCCGGTTCATCTTCTCACAGATAAGCCGGCACTTGGGGGCTACAGACGACGCTCTCAAACCTTTCATTAAGTTCCGGCTCATCTTCTCAAAGTTAAGCCGGCACTTGGGGGCTACAGACGACGCTCTCGAACCTTTCATTAAGTTCCGGCTCATCTTCTCAAAGTTAAGCCGGCACTTGGGGGCTACAATCGGCGCTCTAGAGATCTGCACTACAATCCCGGCTCATCTTCATGAAAATCAGCCGGCATTTGGGGGCTACACTCAGTGTTTTCAAAGTTTCCTGTCAAATTCTGGCTCATCATGTTATGCTGACCCGGATTTGGGGGCTACCATTGATCAACTCTGCACAATGAGTATCGGCTTACTATCTACACTAACCCAATACTTGGGGGCTACATGCTAAGCTATTGGCAACATGGAATAGATTGGAAGACCCGGTCTACTATTTACAATACTAAACCAGCTCTTGGCGGCTACGTAAGGGTACAAGGAAAAAGCAGGCAAAGAGATTACCTCGTTATTTTTCTTCATCAGATTAACAAGCTTGAGCTCCATATTCCGGCTTGTCGTCAGGCGGTTTAGATAACCAGCATGTACTTCTTCGGCAGTCAGCTTCTCCAACGAAGGGAATTCAAATTCAAACTTCTCAGGCGAAGAAGTTTCAGCCTGGCTGGTATGTCTTGTCAGCACATGAGGCTCAGGGGTTTGATGACCCGTCCCAGTAATGACAACTTCTGGAAGGACCGTGTCTTCACCAGCTGGTGAAGGGCTGGGCGGCTTAGTGTCATCCCTTGCAGGGCTTTCAGTGGCCGTGTCATGACCTGCCGGCTCAGCTGGCTGGTGAGTATCTTCAGGTGCATCCTTCATAATGTCACTGGGCTCAGCTTGAGTTAAAGGGGAGGCCGGCTTAGAAAATTCCGGCTCTTGGGTAGTAGGGGCGGCAGTAGACCCGCCAGTCTTCCTTCGTTTTGCTTGGGCCCTGGAAGGCGCAGACGATGGTTACATAGAGGTCAAGAATATTAAAACATTCGGCGCAAAAGTAAAAATACGCACTCCGGGTTGATCTTCATTGGAGGCAGCTTGGAGGCAGTTGAGTCGCCAGATGAAGGAGGAGAATCCTAAAGGCAGTTAAGACAATACAAGGCAGAGTAAGGTTACAATGCAAGTTTGATTAAAATTACATCTCAGTTAAAGAATACCTCAGCTGGCCGCTTCCGTTGAGCCGGAGCGTGTGCTAGCCCGGCCACGAGGTCTTCAGAGCCGGAGCTCCGGGTCTGACGTCGGGAGGTGTGCTGTTGCTTTTTCAAAAGAAAATTGGGGTCTAAATGAGCAAGAGGATGAGAGAAGGGGACTTTCCGGATGACCCGCCGTATTCTCTCTGGTGGAAGAATTTCAGAGTCAGAAGAAATGTAAGTTACCTCAGGGGCGTTCGCATGGCTGGTCTCCGTTTCCTCCTGTGAATGATTGTTGTCAATAAGTGATATAAAAAGACAGCCAAGGGAGTCAAGTTCTACCTCTGAGTCGTCAAGCTCCGGCGGGTCTGGAGTGGCGGCTTTCTTCTTCTTCTGAGCAGGGGTTTTTACCTTTGGCTTCCTCGTTGGCGGGTTATACTTCTTTTTCCAGAAAGGGGAGTCGGCCTGTACATAAGCCGCCAGCAAAGGTTAAAAGGTGCAAGACAAATGCTACCAATTGAGGGAAAAGAGTCTTACATTTGGAGCTGGATTCTTGGCATAGAAAGGTTTAAGCCCGGTTTTGTTGCAAACCGATTGCTTTTCACCTAGAAGTCCTTTGATGGTGGAATTGATATCTTCATCGGTCAGAGGGGTGGCATTGAAGCAGAGGGGGTCATTGGGCTCACCCGTGTATTCGTGCATAGGCCGGTCACGCCGGCTCAGTGGCAGAATCTTCCAGCTGACCCAGCAGCGGGTTAGATCGACGCCTGTCAAGCCGTTGGCCATTAAGGCTCTGATCTTTGTGAAAGATGGGGTGTATTTTGCTCGTTCTGCGGCTGACATCCGGCTTGGGAGGTCTCCGGAATTGGGAAGCCGGGTAGGGCGATAACCCGGCAATGGGTTCTCTCCCTCCGGAGAAGTGTCTTTACAGTAAAACCAGGTCTTGTTCCAGTCTTTGGGATGACTTGGCAAGGTGGCTATTGGATATGGCAAATCTCTCCGTCTCTGGATTGTAATGCCCCCAAGTTCTAAACTTGGCCCAGCCGCCATTTCAGTTTGGCGGTTGGCATAATGGTAGTCATGGAAGAGGTCAACAGACGGCTCTTCTTACAGATAGACTTCACTCAAGACTTGGAACTGGCAAATGCTGGTGACTGAATTTGGGCCTATGTCTTGAGGATGAAGCTTGAAGAAGTGAAGAACATCCCGAAAGAATCTTGACCCGGGAGGGCTGAACCCGCGAAGGATATGATCAGTAAATATGATAACCTCCCCTTCCTTGGGCTTAGGCCTCTTCTCTGGCCCTGGAACCCGCCAATGTATAACATCTTTAGCCGGCAGCATGCCCGATTCGACAAAGTTAAGCAGGAGCTATTCGGTGACTGCGGAGCTGACCCAATCGCAGGACGAGGGTGCCCTTGACATGATGGCGAGTTAGGCTGCAAAGGCACGGAGCGCGGCGGGTTAGAAAAATATTAAATGGATACGACAGCTGTAGTCAATATAAAAGTGAGGAGTTAAGCCGCCCAAGTATTATAGCGGAGAGCCGCCAAGGCAATGGCGGGTTAAGTGGACAAGGCAGTGTCGAAAAATTGCTAAGTGTGGATAAACAAGTTTTGTATATTGCTATTTCAGTCGCAAGATCTACAGGCGAAGGGAAAATGAAATATATTCATAACCTAGATGACAGTGGAAGAACAGGTGGTTGGCACATGATGGAGATTGCTATTCAGATTCAAAAGTAAGTAGGCATTAGCATTCGAAGTATAACCGCGGTGGACGGACGGCATTACGGGATGCAAGGTGATGTTTGGGGGTCAGTGCTATGGGCGCTGATGAACAACGATGAACACAAGAACACTGAAGAACTGGGGAAACCCTAATGGGGGTAGATGCAGATCCGACGAGGGCTGGAAAAGGTACCTTGCGGATGCGGACGCGCCGGCGAAGACTCTGGTCCCAATCAGGTTGATGCAGTGGCCGGCGATGGGGGCGACGGTGAGGTCCGGTCGGCGGCGGCGGAGCTCCAGAGGTTCGGCCGTTCGAAAGGAGGAAGACGACAATGATAGCGAAGGAAAGGAAAAGGACCCCACGTGTCCCTATTTATGAGGTGGAAGGGCACAGTGATGATTGACCAAATGTGGCGCCTCGATTTTCGGGACGGCCTTCCAATGAAAAAGATCCGTTACATACGCCATGGAATCTTTTCAGAATATTCGATATGACGTCATGGCGGGTTACAAAATGTCTTTTCAGAGGACAGAGATATGAAGACTCGCCGCCAAGTGAATTGAAGATTGACATGAGCTGGCTCAAATCAACCTGGGCCCTAATGTTGGGGATATAACCCCGTGGTAAGACCCGCCCAGGAGGGGCCGGGTCATACCTGGCGGCTCATAGCCCAAGACCTGTAAGGTGGGCCGGAAGATGAAGACCAGGCCGCGTGGCGGCTTACCCAATGGGCTAAGGTGGAGGCCCAGAGACAAAAGATGGTAAGAAGACCCGGGCGGTTAAGCCGCCCGGAGACGGCTTGCCCAAGGCAGCAAGGCGGCTTAGAGACAGAATAGACTATGTTGTGTAAGACGGTTTATGACTCGTGTAACCCAGGGCCTTGACCTCCTATATAAAGGCGAGTCCCTGGGGCGGCTTAGACAAGAAACCAATCTATCGAGAACTAGGTCAAGCAATCCGCTCCCTTGTAATCGATACTCCAATCAATACAACACAAGCAGGACGTAGGCTTTTACCTCTACTTGAGGGGCCGAACCCGGGTAAACTCGTGTCCTTCGTCCCGATCAACCCCTTTGAGTCCACTACCATGGCGATGGCCTCGAACCTAAGTCTTCGGACATCTGCCGTGTTAAAACCACGACAAGGTTGGAAGCTTGTCCAGTTTCCTCTTAAGCATAAAGTTCTGTTCCCTCAGATCGTCAACTTCCTTGGGTTTTCGCCGTGTGTTTGGGAGGCTCGATTTACTGAACTCCACGTGCATATCTCCTGGTTGAGGCAGGGGGACCTCTTCTTCATCCGAGCTTTCTTCCTCGTACTTGCCTTCTTGTTCCTCCTCCGAGAATATTCCATAAGGATCTAAGTCCCCATAGAGCTTGGGATTGGCAAGATAATGCGATATATAGCTCTCCCCATCTGAATCTTGGGACGACATATTGCTCTTAATCTGCTGCAGAAACAACTCAAAATGAAAACAGGAGGTATTGTCATGATACGAAGATCAAAACCTTCGAGAGATTATATAATGAAATTTTACTGACATAAAGGAGTATACCACAAGAAAACGGAGTCCGGAGGGTACACAGGGTGGCCACCAGCCACTAGGGCGCGCCCAGAGGGGTAGGGCGCACCTTCCTGGCTTTTTGCCTCCTCGTGCACTTTTCAGACTACTTTAAATTTTCCTATTTTTTTAAATATTCCTAAACGAAGAAAAATTGCTATTGGAAAAGTTTTGGAGTCGGTTTGCTTACCGTACCACATACCTATTCCTTTTCGGAGTCTGAAATGTTCTGGTAGGTCTCCCTGATGTACTCCTCCGGAGTTATGGTATTAATAATATTGGTTTCAACATTTATGGGAGTACCTGAGATATAATGTTTGATTCTTTGCCCGTTTACCACCTTTGGGTTTGTGCCTTCGGCGTTGTTGATCTTGATGACACCGGAACGGTATACTTCCTCGATAATGTAAGGCCCTTCCCATTTAGAGAGAAGTTTTCCTGCAAAAAATCTTAAACGAGAATTGTATAGCAAGACATGATCACCTACATTGAATTCACGCTTTTGTATCCTTCTATCATGCCATCTCTTAACCTTTTCTTTAAACAACTTGGCATTCTCATAGGCCTGGGTTCTCCATTCATCGAGTGAGCTAATGTCAAATAACCTCTTCTCACCAGCAAGTTTGAAATCATAGTTGAGCTCTTTAATTGCCCAATAAGCTTTATGTTCTAGTTCAAGAGGTAAGTGACAAGCTTTACCATAAACCATTTTATACGGAGACATACCCGTAGGGTTTTTGTAAGCAGTTCTATAAGCCCATAATGCATCATCAAGTTTCTTAGACCAATTCTTTTTGGATCTATTAACAGTCTTCTGCAAGATCAATTTAATTTCTCTATTGCTCAATTCTACTTGACCACTAGACTGAGGATGATAAGGAGATGCAATTCTATGATTAACATCATACTTAGCAAGCAATTTACGGAAAGCACCATGAATAAAGTGTGAACCACCATCAGTCATTAAATATCTAGGGACTCCAAATCTAGGGAAAATAACTTCTTTAAGCATTTTAAGAGAAGTGTTATGATCAGCGCTACTAGTTGGAATAGCTTCTACCCACTTAGTAACATAATCAACAGCAACTAGAATATGAGTATACCCATTAGATTGCGGAAAAGGTCCCATAAAATCAAAACCCCAAACATCAAATGGTTCAATAACAAGAGAGTAATTCATAGGCATTTCCTGACGTCTATTAATATTACCAATTCTTTGACATTCATCACAAGACAAGACAAACTTACGAGCATCCTTGAATTGAGTAGGCCAATAAAAACCCAATTGTAATACCTTGTGTGCAGTTCTATCTCCAGCGTGGTGTCCCCCATAGGCCTCGGAGTGACACTTGCGTAGGATCTGTTCCTGTTCATGCTCAGGTACACAACGTCTAATAATACCATCTACTCCTTCTTTATAAAGGTGTGGATCATCCCAAAAGTAATGTCTTAAATCATAGAAGAACTTTTTCTTTTCTTGGTATGTGAAACTAGGTGGTATAAATTTAGCAACAATGTAATTAGCATAATCAGCATACCATGGAGCATTACGCGAAGCATTTGTGACAGCTAATTGTTCATCAGGAAAGCTATCATCAATAGGTAGTGGGTCATCAAGAACATTCTCTAATCTAGATAAGTTATCTGCTACGGGGTTATCGGCACCCTTTCTATCAATAATATGCAAATCAAATTCTTGTAGCAGAAGAACCCATCTAATAAGTCTAGGATTAGCATCTTTCTTTTCCATAAGGTACTTAATAGCAGCATGATCGGTGTGAACAGTTACTTTGGAATCAACAATACAAGGTCTGAACTTATCACAAGCAAACACAACTGCTAAAAATTCCTTTTCAGTGGTAGCATAGTTTCTTTGAGCACTATCTAGAGTTTTACTAGCATAATGAATAACATTTAATTTCTTATCAACTCTTTGCCCTAGAATAGCACCAACAGAATAATCACTAGCATCACACATAATTTCAAAGGGTAGGTTCCAATCAGGTGGTTGAACAATAGGTGCGGAAATCAAGGCATTCTTAAGAATTTCAAATGCTTCTACACAATCATCATCAAAAACGAATGGAACATCTTTTTGCAAAAGATTAGTGAGAGGCCTAGAAATCTTAGAGAAATCTTTAATAAACCTTCTATAGAAACCAACATGACCAAGGAAACTTCTTATACCTCTGATATCCGTAGGACACGACATTTTTTCAATAGCATCAACTTTAGCTTTATCAACTTCAATACCTCTTTCGGAGATTTTGTGCCCCAAGACAATGCCCTCATTAACCATAAAGTGGCACTTCTCCCAATTCAAGACAAGATTAGTTTCTTCACATCTCTACAAAACTCGATCAAGGTTGCTCAAGCAATCATCAAAAGAAGTTCCGTAAACGGAGAAATCATCCATGAAAACCTCAACAATCTTTTCACAAAAGTCAGAGAATATAGCCATCATACATCTTTGAAAGGTAGCAGGTGCATTGCATAAACCAAAAGGCATACGTCTATAAGCAAAGGTACCGAAAGGACAAGTAAAAGTGGTCTTTTCTTGATCCTCTTTTGACACAGGTATTTGAGAGAAACCAGAATAACCATCTAGAAAGCAAAAATGTGTGTGTTTGGATAGTCTTTCTAGCATTTGATCAATAAAAGGTAGAGGGTAATGATCTTTCCTAGTAGCTTTATTTAATTTCCTAAAATCAATTACCATTCTATATCCTGTAACAATTCTTTGCGGGATCAATTCATTTTTATCATTAGGAACAACGGTAATACCTCCTTTCTTAGGAACACAATGAACGGGACTAACCCATCTACTATCAGCAATAGGATAAATTATACCTGCCTCCAGAAGCTTTAGTATTTCATTTCTTACCACTTCTTTCATTTTAGGATTCAACCGTCGTTGGTGATCAACAACCGGTTTAGCATCAGGCTCCATATTAATTTTATGCTGACATAGAGTGGGACTAATGCCCTTAAGATCATCAAGAGTATATCCAATAGCAGCACGGTGCTTCCTCAGAGTTTTCAATAATCTCTTTTCTTCATGCTCTGAAAGGTTAGCACTAATAATAACAGGATATATTCTCCTTTTCATCAAGATAAGCATATTTCAGAGTATCGGGCAATTGTTTAAGCTCAAACACGGGATCACCCTTGGGTAGAGGAGGATCCCCAAGTATTTCAATAGGTAGGTTGTGTTTCAAAATAGGCTGCTGATCAAAGAAAATCTTATCTATTTCATTCCTTTCATTCATATGCATATCGTTTTCATGGTCTAGCAAATATTGTTCTAAAGGATCAGTAGGAGGCACAGCAATAGAAGCAAGACCAATAATTTCATATTTACTAGGCAATTCCTTATCATGGGGTTGTCTACGAAATTTAGAGAAATTGAACTCATGAGACACATCCCCAAAACTTACAGTATTAGTTTCCTTCTCACAATCAATCTTAGCATTAACAGTATTCTAGAAAGGTCTACCAAATATAATGGGACAAAAATCATCTTGTGGGGAACCAAGAACAAGAAAATCAGTAGGATACTTTATTTTCCCACACAAGACTTCAACATCTCTAACAATCCCAATTGGTGCAATAGTATCTCTATTAGCCAGCTTAATGGTAACATCAATTTCCTCTAATTCAGCTGGTGCAATATCATTCATAATTTCTTGATATAAGGTGAAGGGAATTGCACTCACACTAGCACCCACATCACATAAGCCATGATAACAATGATCTCCTATTTTAATAGAAACAACAGGCATGCCAACTACAGGTCTATGTTTATCTTTAGCATCAGGTCTAGCAATTCTAGCAGCTTCATCACAGAAATGAATAACATGCCCATCAATATTATCAACCAAGCGATCTTTAACCATAGCAATACTAGGTTCAACTTTAATTTGTTTAGGGGGCATAGGTGTTCTAGTACAACTCTTACGAACCACAGTTGAAGCTTTAGCATGTTCCTTTATCCTAACAGGGAAAGGTGGTTTCTCAATATAAGCAGTAGGAACAACAGGATCAACATTATAAGTAATGGTTTTTTCTTCAACTTTAATAGGTTCAACTACTTTCACTTCAATGGGAGGATGATATTTAAACCACTTCTCCTTAGGGAGATCAACATGAGCAGCAAAAGATTCACAGAAAGAAGCTACTATCTCAGAGTCAAGTCCATATTTAGTGCTAAATTCACGAAAAGCATCGGTGTCTATAAAGGATTTAATACAATCAAACTTAAGGTTTATACCTGACTCATTACCTTCGTCGAGTTCCCAATCTTCAGAGTTGCATTTAATTCTTTCCAATAAAGCCCATTTGAATTCAATATCTTTCTTTATAAAGGAACCAGCACAAGAAGTATCGAGCATGGATTGATTATTACGAGAAAGCCGAGCATAAAAATTCTGAATAATAATTTCTCTTGGGAGCTCATGATTGGGGCATGAATATAACATTGACTTAAGCCTCCCCCAAGCTTGAGCGATTCTTTCTCCTTCACGAGGCCAAAAATTGTAAATATAATTCCGATCACGATGAACCAGATGCATAGGATAAAACTTCTGATGAAATTCCATTTTCAATCGGTTGTAGTTCCATGATCCAATATCATCACATAGCCTATACCATGTCAATGCCTTCTCCTTCAAAGATAAAGGAAAGACCTTCTTCTTGACATCATCCTCGGGCAAACCTGCAAGCTTAAATAATCCACAAACTTCATCCACATAGATCAGATGCAAATCAGGATGTAGTGTTCCATCTCCTGCATAAGAATTAGCTAGCAGTTTCTCTATCATACCCGAAGGAATTTCATAATAAATATTTTCAGTAGGTGCAGCAGGTTGAGGATCAACTCTCTGTGCTTCCGGTCGAGGTGAAGATACCCCGAACAAGCCCCTCAAAGGATTATTTTCCATAGTAACAAGTGACAGTAAATTTCAGCACACTATATAAAATTTTCCTTACCAAGTTCCACTCACCAAAGGCGCTTCACTCCCCGGCAACGGCGCCAGAAAAGAGTCTTGATGACCCACAAGTATAGGGGATCTATCGTAGTCCTTTCGATAAGTAAGAGTGTCGAACCCAACGAGGAGCAGAAGGAAATGACAAGCGGTTCTCAGTAAGGTATTCTCTGCAAGCACTGAAATTATCGGTAACAGATAGTTTTGTGATAAGATAATTCGTAACGGGTAGCAAGTAACAAGTGTAACAAAGGTGCAGCAAGGTGGCCCAATCCTTTTTATAGCAAAGGACAAGCCTGGACAAACTCTTATATAAAGCAAAGCGCTCCCGAGGACACATGGGAATTTCTGTCAAGCTAGTTTTCATCATGTTTATATGATTCGCGTTAGTTACTTTGATAATTTGATATGTGGGTGGACCGGTGCTTGGGTGCTGCCCTTACTTGGACAAGCCTCCCACTTATTATTAACCCCTCTCGCAAGCATCCACAACTACGAAAGAAGAATTAAGATAAATCTAACCATAGCATGAAACATGTGGATCCAAATCAGCCCCTTACGAAGCAACGCATAAACTAGGGTTTAAGCTTCTGTCACTCTAGCAACCCATCATCTACTTATTACTTCCCAATGCCTTCCTCTAGGCCCAAACAATGGTGAAGTGTCATGTAGTCGACGTTCACATAACACCACTAGAGGAGAGACAACATACATCTCATCAAAATATCAAACGAATACCAAATTCACATGATTACTTATAACAAGACTTATCCCATGTCCTCAGGAACAAACGTAACTACTCACAATCAACACTACTAGCAACCCACAGGTACCAATCTGAGGTTTTGAGACAAAGATCGGATACAAGAGATGAACTAGGGTTTGGAGAGGAGATGGCGCTGATGAAGATGTTGATGGAGATTGACCCCCTCTCGATGATTGGATCGTTGGTGATGACGATGGCTTCGATTTCCCCCTCCGGGAGGGAAGTTTCCCCGGCAGAACAGCTCTGCTGGAGCCCTAGATTGGTTCTGCCCAGGTTCCGCCTCGAGACGGCGGCGCTTCGTCCCAAAAGCTCCCTTCTGATTTTTTTCAGGTCAAAACCCACCATATAGCAGAAGATGGGCACCGGAGACCTGCCAGGGGGCCCACAAGCCACTAGGGCGCGCCCTGGGGGGTAGGGCGCGCCCTCCAGGCTTGTGGCTGCCTGGTGGGTCCCCTCTGGTATTTTCTTCGCCCAGTATTTTTTATATATTCCAAAATAATTCTCCGTATATTTTCAGGACTTTTGGAGTTGTGCAGAATAGGTATCTCTGATTTGCTCCTTTTCCAGTCCAGAATTCCAGCTGCCGGCATTCTCCCTCTTCACGTAAACCTTGTAAAATAAGAGAGAAAAGGCATAAGTATTGTACCATAATGTGTATTAACAGCCCATAATGCAATAAATATAGATATAAAAGCATGATGCAAAATGGACGTATCAGGCCTCTAACCATTTCTCGGAATCCGGGCCCATCATCGCTTCTCCATAGCTCGTAGGTTCATCGTTGTCCAACAACATGACCTCTAAGACAGGGTTGCCGTACCACTCAGGAGCAGTACGCGTCCTTGTCGACCTACGAGGTTCGATAGTAACTTTGATGATCATCATCATTAACTTCCTCTTCAACTAACATAGGCTCCACAGAAACAACTTTCTGCGCTGCGCTACTCTCTGGTTGAAACAAAGGTTCAACAACCTCATCAAGCTCTATCTTCCTCCCACCCAATTCTTTCGAGAGAAACTCTTTCGCGAGAAAGGACCCGTTTTAGCAACAAACACTTTGTGCTTGGATCTAAGATAGAAGGTTTACCCAACTGTTACGTTAGGGTATTCTATGAAGATGCATTTGTCCGCTTTGGGTTCGAGCTCATTAGATGAAAACCCTTTTTCACATAAGCGTCGCAGCCCCAAACATTAAGAAATGACAGCTTAGGTTTCCGCCAAACCAAAATTCATACGGTGTCATCTCAACGGACTTAGATGGTGCCCCTTTTAAAGTGAATGTAGTTGTCTCTAATGCATAACCCCAAAACGATAGTGGCAAATCGATAAGAGACATCATAGTTCGCACCATATCCAATAGAGCACGCCTACGACGTTCGGACACACCATCACACTATGGTGTTCCATGTGGCGTGAGTTGTGAAACAACTTCCACATTGTCTTAAGTTGTATACCAAACTCGTAACTCAGATATTCACCTCCATGATCATATCGTAGACATTTTATCTTCTTGTCACGATGATCTCAAACTTCACTCTGATTTTGTTTGAACTTTTCAAACGTTTCAGACTTGTGTTTCATTAAGTAAATATCCCCATATCTATTCAAATCATCAGTGAAGGTAGGAAAATAACGATATCCACCGCACGCTACAACACTCATTGGACCGAATACATCAACATGTATCATTTCCAATAAGTTACTTAACCGCTCCATCATACCAGAAAACGGGGTCTTAGTCATCTTGCCCATGAGGCATGGTCCACATGTCTCAACCGATTCGAAATCGAATGAGTCCAAAGATCCATCAGCATGGAGTTTCTTCATGCGTATTACACCAATATGACATTTAGCGGCAGTGCCACAAGTATGTGGTACTATCATTATTAACTTTGTATCTTTTGGCATCAATATTATGAAGATGTGTATCACCACGATCAAGATTCAATAAACCATTCTCATTGGGTGCATGACCATTGAAGGTATTATTCATGTAAATAGAATAACCATTATTCTCTAACTTAAATGAATAACCGTACTGCAATAAACATGATCTAATCACGTTCATGCTCAACGCAAACACCAAATAACATTTATTTAGGTTCATCACTAATCCCGAAGGTAGAGAGAGCGTGCGATGGTGATCACATCAACCTTGGAAACACTTCCAACACTCATCGTCACCTCACCTTTAGCTAGCCTCCGTTTATTCTGTAGCTTTTATTTCGAGTTACTAGCATTTAGCAACCGAACCGGTATCCAATACCCAAGTGCTACTAGGAGTACCAGTAAGGTACACATCAATAACACGTATATCAAATGTACTTCTGTCGACGTTGCCAGCCTTCTTATCTACCAAGTATCCAGGGTTGTTCCGCTTCAGCGACCGTTCTCCTCATAATAGAAGCACTTAGTCTCGGGTTTGGGTTCAACCTTGGGTTTCTTCACTGGAGCGGCAACTGGCTTGCAATCCATGAAGTATCCCTCCTTGCCCTTGCCCTTCTCGAAACTAGTGGTTTTACTAACCATCAACACTTGATGCTCCTTCTTGATTTCTACCTTTGTGGTGTCAAACATCGCGAATAGCTCGGGGTTCATTATTTCCATCCCTGGCATTTTATAGTTCATCACGAAGCTTCTAGTAGCTTAGTGACAGTGACTTGGAGAACTATATCAATCACTATCTTATCTGGAAGATCAACTCCCACTCGATTCAAGCGAATGTAGCACCTAGACAATCTGAGCACATGCTCACCGATTGAGCTATTCTCCTTCATCTCGCAGTCAAAGAATCTTGTTGGAGGTCTCATACCTCTCAACACGGGCACGAGCCTGAGATCCCAATCTCAGCTCTTAGAACATCTCATATGTTCCGTGACGTTCAAAATGTTTTGGAGCCTCAATTCTAAGCCATAATGCATGACGAACTGAACTATCAAGTAGTCATCAGAACGTGCCTGTCAGATGTTCACAACATCTACAGACGACGCTTGAGGGGGTGGCGCACCGAGCGGTGCATTAAGGACATAAGCCTTCTATGCAGCAATGAGGACAATCCTCAGATCACGGACCCAGTCCGCATTATTGCTACCATCATCTTTCAACTCTATTTCTCTAGGAACATATAAAAATTCAAGGGAGCTACAGCGCGAGCTAGTAATCTACAACATATTTTGCAAAGACATTTTGACTATGTCCATGATAATGAGTTTAGTTAATCATATTACTTAAAAACTCCCACTCAAATTGATATCCCTCTGGTCATTCGAGTGTCACATGATCCAAATTCACCAACCCAAGTCCCATCATCACGTGAGATGAGGTGGTTTCAATGGTGAACATCTTCATGTTGATCATATCTACTATATGACTCATGTTCGACCTTTCGGTCTCTTGTGTTCCAAGGCCATGTCTATACATGCTAGGCTCGTCAAGTTTAACCCGAGTGTTCCGCACGTGCAACACTGGCTTGCACCCGTTGTATGCGAACGTAGAGTCTATCACACCCGATCATCACGTGGTGTCTCGAAACGATGAACTTTCGCAACGGTGCACACTCGGGGAGAACACAATTTTATCTTGAAATTTAAGTGAGGGATCACCTTATAATGCTACCGTCGTCCTAAGCAAAATAAGATGCATAAAAGGATTTACATCACATGCAAATCATAAGTGACATGATATGGCCATGAACTTGTGCTTTTGATCTCCATCTCCAAAGCAGCGGCATGATCTCCATCGTCACCGGCATAACACCATGATCTCCATCATCTTGATCTCCATCAATGTGTCGCCATGAGGTTGTCGCGCCGACTGTTGCTTCCACGACTATTGCTAACTCATAGCAATAAAGTAAAGCAAAAACGGCGAAAATAATTAAAGACAACCCTATGGCTCCTGTCGGTTGCCGTACTCATCGACATGCAAGTCATGATATTCTATACAATACATGATCATCTCATACATCACATATATCTCATCATGTAATTTACCATATCACATCACAACATACCCTGCAAAAACTAGTTAGACGTCCTCTAATTGTTGTTGCATGTTTTACGTGGCTACTACGGGTATCTAGCAAGAACGATTCTTACCTACGCAAAAACCACAATGGTGATACAAAAATTGCTATTCAACCTTCTCAAGGACTGCCTTTGTCAAATCCGATCCGACTAAAGTGGGAGAAACAGACACCCGCCAGCCATCTTTATGCAACGAAGTTACATGTCAGTTGATGGAACCGGTCTCTCGTAAGCGTATGAGTAATGTTTGTCCGGGCCACTTCATCCCACAATACCGCCGAATCAAGAAAAGACCAAGGGAGGAAGCAATCTGAATATCAACGCCCACAAACTCCTTTGTGTTTCTACTCGAGATCTCATCTACACATAGACCTAGCTCATGATGCCACTGTTGGGGAACGTTGCATGGGAAACAAAAAATTTCCTACGCACATGCAAGATCTATCCATGGTGATGAGCATCTACGAGAGGGAGAGTGGATCTACATACCCTTGTAGATCGCTAAGCGGGAAGCGTTAAGAAACGCGGTTGATGTAGTCGAACATCTTCGCGATCCAAATCGCTTGAGCGTCCCGCGATCCAATCACGATCTAGTACCGAACGGACGGCACCTCCGCGTTCAGCACACGTACAGCTCGATGACGATCTCCGCCTTCTTGATCCAGCAAGAGGGAGCGGAGAGGTAGATGAGTTCTCCGGCAGCGCGACAGCGTGGCGGCGATGGTGGTTGAACTATTCTGGCAGGGCTTCGCCTAAGCACCGCCGAAACTAGACTAGAGGAGAAAACGATCTAGATGAAGTAGAGGGAGCACGTGGCAATTAGGGTTAGCCCTCACCTCTAAACCTCTAGTATATATAGGAGGGAGGGGAGGGGCTGGCTGGCCAAGACCTCCTCCTAGGAGTCGGCCGAAGTGGGAGGTGGAGTCCTACTTCAATCCTACTAGGAGTAGGATTCCTCCTCTTTGCTACTTCTTGAGCATGCGTTGGTTTTTCCCTTGAAGAGGAAAGGGTGATGCGGCAAAGTAGATAAGTATTTCCCTCAGTTGTTGAGAACCAAGGTATCAATCCAGTAGGAGATACAAGCAAGTCCCCAATAGATCTACCTACACAAATAATCAAACACTTGCACCCAACGCTATAAAGGGGTTGTCAATCCCTTCACGGTTACTTGCAAGGATGAGATCTGATAGAGATAGATAGATAGGATTGCTAAAACGAAAAGTAAAACAAAAGTAAAAAGAACGCAGCGAGATATTTTTGGTATTTTTGGTTTATAGATCTGAAAATATATTATGGAAAATTGACCCGGGGGCCATAGGTTTCACTAGAGGCTTCTCTCATGAAGGAAAATAATACGATGGGTGAACAAATTACTGTCGAGCAATTGATAGAAAAGCGAATAATTATGAAGATATCCAAGGCAATGATTATGCATATAGGCATCACGTCCGTGTCAAGTAGACCGAAACGATTCTGCATCTACTACTATTAGTCCACACATCGACCGACTCCTGCCTGCATCTAGAGTATTAAGTTCATGAAGAACAGAGTAACGCATTAGGTAAGATGACATGATGTAGAGGGATAAACTCAAGGAATATGATGAAAACCCCATTTTTTATCCTCGATGGCAAGAATACAAATACGTGCCTCGATACCCCTACTTTGTCACTGGGTGAGGACACCGCAAGATTGAACCCAAAACTAAGCACTTCTTCCATTGCAAGAATTACCAATCTAGTTGGCCAAATCAAACCAATAACTCGAAGAGACTTGCAAAGATATGAAATCATGCATATAAGAATTCAGAGAAGATTCAAATAATATTCATAGATAAGTTGATCATAAACTCACAATTCATCGGATCTCGACAAACACACCGCAAAAGAGTATTACATCGGATAGATCTCCATGAAGATCATGAAGAATATGGTATTGAAGAACAAAGAGAGAGAATAGGCCATCTAGCTACTAGCTATGGACCCGAAGGTCTGTGGTGGACTACTCACGCATCATCGAAGGGGCAATGGAGTTGATGTAGATGCCCTCCGTGATCGAATCCCCCTTCGTCAGATTACCGGAAAAGGCTCCAAGATGGGATCTCACGGGAACAGAGGCTTCCAGCGGCGGAAAAGTATTTTCGTGGCTCTTTTTGGTATCCAGGGAATATTTGGGAATTTATAGGCCGAAGAATAGGGTTAGGAGGGCTGCCGTGGGGCCACAAGCCAGGGGGCTACCCCCCTAGGGCGCGCCCCTGTGGCTTGTCGCCACACGGCGACTCTCTTGCCTTCATCTCCAAGTCTAGTACATTGCTTCTGGTCCAAGAAAAACCATTCCGAAGATTTTATTCCGTTTGGACTCAGTTTAATATTCCTTATCTGCAATACTCAAAAACAAGGAAAAAACAGAAACTGGCACTAGGCTCTAGATTAATAGGTTAGTCCCAAAAATAATATAAAATAGCATATTAATGTATATAAAACATCCAAAACAGATAATATAATAGCATAGAACAATCAAAAATTATAGATACGTTGGAGACATGTCACTCTCCACTTGGAAACCTTTTCCACCTTCCCTTCCTTTGGGTTTTTCCCACCTCTAGCCGCATGGGCCTTGTTAGGGGGTTCGGCCAGCCCACCAGGGGCTGGTCCACCTCCTCCCACAGCCCATGTGGTGTTGGGGAACGTTGCATGGGAAACAAAAATTTTCCTACGCACACATAAGATCTATCCATGGTGATGAGCATCTACGAGAGGGAGAGTGAATCTACATACCCTTGTAGATCGCTAAGCGGAAGCGTTAATAAACGCGGTTGATGTAGTCGAACGTCTTCGCGATCCAAATCGCCGAGCGTCCCGCGATCCAATCACGATCCTTCCGATCTAGTGCCGAACGGACGGCACCTCCGCGTTCAACACACGTACGGCTTGATGACGCCTTCACCTCCTCGATCCAGCGAGCGATGGTGAAGTAGTGGTTGAGTTCCAGCAGCACGACGGCGTGGTGATGGTGGTGAGGAACAATCTCTGCAGGGCTTCGCCAAGCGCTACGGAGATTATGACGGAGGAACTAGAGGGCTAGGGTTGCCGGCACACGGCTTGGGAAATCCTGATGTGTCCCGTGTGCTAGCCCTGCCCCTCTATTTATATGTTGAGCCTTGGGGTCTAAACTTGGAGTAAAAGCCTCCTCCGGGTCGGTTTTGCCCGCACAAGGTCGGTTTGGCCCGCAGGGAAAGAGTCCAACTCGGATCCCTGCCGAACCGTGCACAGCCGCGCACAAGCGGTAGTACCGCTTCACACAAGCGGTAGTACCGCTTGGGCGGTAGTACCGCTTCACACAAGCGGTAGTACCGCTCGGGCGGTAGTACCGCTTCACCAAGCGGTAGTACCGCTCCGGCGGTAGTACCGCTTACGCGGCAGCAAAACTACTTTTGCACTTTCCAATACCTTGTGGGTTTTATCCCTTTGGCTCACATAAAGTGTTGCTGCACCCGAACACTTCGGTAAACATCCGGAACCCCTTCCGGTGAACTCCGGAACCCTTCCAGAGATCAAAACACTATTATCACATATATCAATCTTTACCTCCGGACTATTCCGGAGATCCTCGTCATGTCCGGGATCTTATCCGGGACTCCGAACAACTTTCGGTCACCAACATAATAACTCAATTATACTAATCGTCACCAAACGTTAAGTGTGTAGACCCTGCGGGTTCGAGAACTATGTAGACATGACCGAGACACCTCTACGGCCAATAACCAATAGCGGGACCTGGATGCCCATATTGGCTCCTACATATTCTACGAAGATCTTTATCGGTCGAACCTCTATGTCAAGGATTCAGTTAATCCCGTATGCTGTTCCCTTTGTTCTTCGGTATGTTACTTGCCCGAGATTCGATCGTCGGTATCACTATACCTAGTTCAATCTCGTTACCGGCAAGTCTCTTTACTCGTTCCGTAATACAAGATCTCGTGGCTAACACTTTAGTCACATTGCTTGCAAGGCTCATTGTGATGTTGTATTACCGAGTGGGCCCTGAGATACCTCTCCGTCATACGGAGTAACAAATCCCAGTCTTGATCCATGCCAACCCAACAGACACCCTCGGAGATACCTGTAGAGCACCTTTATAGTCACCCAGTTACGTTGCGACGTTTGATACACACAAGGTATTCCTCCGGTGTCAGTGAGTTGCATGATCTCATGGTCAAAGGAACAAATACTTGACATGCAGAAAACAATAGCAATAAACTGACACGATCAAATGCTACGTTTACAGTTTGGGTCTTGTCCATCACATCATTCTCCTAATGATGTGATCCCGTTATCAAATGACATCTCATGTCAATGGCTAGGAAACCTTAACCATCTTTGATCAACGAGCTAGTCAACTAGAGGCTTACTAGGGACACAGTGTTGTCTATGTACCCACACATGTATTTGAGTTTCCAATCAATACAATTATAGCATGGATAATAAACGATTATCATGAACAAGGAAATATAATAATAACCAATTTATTATTGCCTCTAGGGCATATTTCCAACAGTCTCCCACTTGCACTAGAGTCAATAATCTAGTTCACATCACTATGTGATTTACATTGTAATGAATCGAACACCCATGCAGTTCTGGTGTTGTTCATGTTTAGCCCTTGGAAGAGGTTTAGTCATCGGATCTGCAACATTTAGATCCGTGTGTACTTTGCAAATATTTATGTCGTCCTCCTTGATGTAATCGCGGATGGAATTGAAACGTCGCTTTATGTGTCTGGTCCTCTTGTGAAATCTTGGTTCCTTGGCTAGAGCAATGGCACCAGTATTATCACAAAACAGAGTCATTGGGTTAAGCGCACTAGGCACTACTCCAAGATCTGTCATGAACTCCTTCATCCAGACACCTTCCTTCGCCGCCTCCGAGGCTGCGATGTACTCCGCTTCGCATGTAGAATCAGCTACCACGCTTTGCTTGGAACTGCACCAGCTAACCGCACCCCCATTAAGAATAAATACGTATCCGGTTTGCGACTTAGAGTCATCCGGATCAGTGTCAAAGCTTGCATCGACGTAACCCTTTACGACAAGCTCTTGATCACCTCCATAAACGAGAAACATGTCCTTAGTCCTTTTCAGGTACTTCAGGATATTCTTGACCGCCGTCCAGTGTTCCATTCCTGGATCACCTTGAAACCTTCCGACCATACTTATGGCAAGGCTGACATCGGGTCTTGTGCACAGCATTGCATACATGATAGAGCCTATGGCTGAAGCATAGGGGATGACACTCATCTTTTCTCTATCTTCTGCAGTCACTGGGCATTGAGTCTTACTCAACTTCACACCTTGCAAAACAGGCAAGAACCCCTTCTTGGACTGATCCATTTTGAACTTCTTCAAAATCTTATCAAGGTATGTGCTTTGTGAAAGTCCTATTAAGCGTCTCGATCTATCTCTATAGATCTTGATGCCTAATATGAAAGCAGCTTCTCCTAGGTCCTTCATTGAAAAACTCTTGTTCAAATATTCCTTTACGCTTTCCAGCATTTCTATATTGTTTCCAATCAGCAATATGTCATCCACATATAATATTAGAAACGCTATAGAGCTCCCACTCACTTTCTTGTAAATACAAGCTTCTCCGTAAACTTGTATAAACTCGAACGCTTTGATCACCTCATCAAAACGAAGATTCCAACTCCGAGATGCTTGCACCAGTCCATAAATGGATCGCTGGAGTTTGCAAACTTTGTCAGCATTTTCTGGATCGACAAAACCTTCTGGTTGCATCATATACAACTCTTCCTTAAGGAAACCGTTAAGGAACGCTGTTTTGACATCCATCTGCCAAATTTCATAATCGAAAAAGGCAGCTATTGCCAACATGATTCTGACGGACTTAAGCATCGCTACGGGTGAGAAGGTCTCATCGTAGTCAACTCCTTGAACTTGTGAAAAACCCTTTGCCACAAGTCGAGCTTTATAGACGGTGACATTACCGTCCGCGTCCGTCTTCCTCTTAAAGATCCATTTGTTCTGAATGGCCTTACGCCCTTCAGGTAATACTTCCAAAGTCCATACTTTGTTTTCATACATGGATCCCATCTCGGATTTCATGGCCTCTAACCACTTCTCGGAATCCGGGCTCATCATCGCTTCTCCATAGCTCGTAGGTTCATCGTTGTCTAACAACATGACCTCTAAGACAGGGTTGCCGTACCACTCAGGAGCAGTACGCGTCCTTGTCGACCTACGAGGTTCGATAGCAACTTGATCCAAAGCTTCATGATCATCATCATTAACTTCCTCTTCAGCTAATGTAGGCTCCACAGAAACAACTTTCTGCGCTGCGCTACTCTCAGGTTGAAGTAAAGGTTCAACAACCTCATCAAGTTCTATCTTCCTCCCACTCAATTCTTTCGAGAGAAACTCTTTCTCAAGAAATGCTCCGTTTTTAGCGACAAACACTTTGCCTTCGGATCTGAGGTAGAAGGTATACCCAACTGTCTCTTTTGGGTATCCTATGAAGACGCATTTCTCCGCTTTGGGTTCCAGCTTTTCAGGCTGAAGCTTTTTGACATAAGCATCACATCCCCAAACTTTAAGAAACGACAGCTTTGGCTTCTTGTCAAACCAAAGTTCATATGGCGTCGTCTCAACGGATTTCGATGGTGCCCTATTTAAAGTGAATGCAGCTGTCTCTAATGCATAACCCCAAAACGATAGTGGCAAATCGGCAAGAGACATCATAGATCGCACCATATCCAATAAGGTTCGATTACGACGTTCGGACACACCATTACGCTGTGGTGTTCCAGGCGGTGTCAATTGTGAAACAATTCCACACTGTCTTAAGTGACTGCCAAACTCATAACTCAGATATTCTCCTCCTCGATCAGATCGTAGGAATTTAATCTTCTTGTTACGATGATTCTCAACTTCACTCTGAAATTGTTTGAACTTTTCAAATGTTTCAGACTTGTGTTTCATTAAGTAAATATACCCATATCTACTTAAGTCATCAGTGAAGGTGAGAAAGTAACGATAACCACCGCGCGCCTCAATACTCATCGGACCGCACACATCAGTATGTATGATTTCCAATAAGTCACTTGCCCGTTCCATTATTCCAGAGAACGGCGTTTTAGTCATCTTGCCCATGAGGCATGGCTCACATGTGTCAAGTGATTCAAAATCAAGTGACTCCAAAAGTCCATCAGCATGGAGCTTCTTCATGCGTTTTACGCCAATATGACCTAAACGGCAGTGCCACAAGAAAGTGGTATTATCATTATCAATTCTACATCTTTTGGCATCAATGTTATGAACATGTGTATCATTACTATCGAGATTCAATAAGAATAAACCCCTCACATCGGGTGCATGACCATAAAAGATATTACTCATATAAATAGAACAACCATTATTCTCTGATTTAAATGAGTAACCGTCTCGCAATAAACAAGATCCAGATATAATGTTCATGCTTAACGCAGGCACCAAATAACACTTATTTAGGTTCATCACTAATCCCGACGGTAATCGAAGAGCGAGCGTGCCGACGGCGATCACATCAACCTTGGAACTATTTCCCACGCGCATCGTCACTTCGTCCTTTGCCAGCCTCCGTCTATTCCGCAGTTCCTGTTTTGAGTTGCAAATATGAGCAACCGCACCGGTATCAAATACCCAGGCACTACAACGAGAGTTGGTAAGGTACACATCAATAACATGTATATCATATATACCTTGTTTGTTGTTGGCCGCCTTCTTGTCAGCCAAATACTTGGGGCAATTCCGCTTCCAGTGTCCAGTTCCCTTGCAATGAAAACACACAGTTTCTGGTTTGGGTCCAGCCTTGGGTTTCTTCACGAGAGGAGCAACTGCTTTGCCACTCTGCTTGGAGTTACCCTTCTTACCCTTGCCATTTTTCTTGAAACTAGTGGTTTTATTGACCATCAACACTTGATGCTCCTTCTGAATTTCAGACTCAGCGGCTTTCAGCATCGCAAACAGCTCGGCGACTGACTTGTTCATCCCGTGCATGTTATAGTTCAACACGAAGCTCTTGTAGCTAGGTGGCAATGATTGAAGAACTCTGTCAGTGATAGCCTCTGGCGGAAGGGGCATCCCTAACTCAGCCAGACGGGTGGAGTACCCAGACATTCTGAGCACGTGATCACTGATAGACCCGTTCTCCTCCATCTTGCAAGCATAGAACTTATCGGAGATCTCATATCTCTCGATCCGGGCATTCTTCTGAAAGATAAACTTCAACTCCTGGAACATCTCATATGCTCCATGACGTTCAAAACGTCTTTGAAGTCCCGGTTCTAAGCCATACAACATTGCACATTGAACTATTGAGTAATCATCAGAACGAGCCTGCCAGGCGTTCACAACGTCTAGAGACTCAACTGGAGTGGGTGGATCACCAAGTGGTGCATCAAGGACATAAGCCTTCTGGGAAGCCGTAAGGATAATCCTTAGATTACGGGCCCAGTCCACAAAGTTACTTCCATCATCTTTCAATTTAGCTTTCTCTAGGAACGCATTAAAATTCAGGGGTGCTACTGCGCGAGCCATGATCTACAACATAAATATAGCAAAGACAACTTAGACTATTGTTCTTAGATAATGAGTTTAGTTAATCATATTTTAAAAAACTCCCACTCAAATTGACATCCCTCCGATCATTCGAGTGTAACATGATCCAAATCCACCAACTCAAGTCCGATCATCACGTGAGTTGAGGTGGTTTCAATGGTGAACATCTTCATGTTGATCATATCTACTATATGACTCATGTTCGACCTTTCGGTCTCTTGTGTTCCGAGGCCATGTCTGTACATGCTAGGCTCGTCAAGTTTAACCCGAGTGTTCCGCACGTGTAACATGGCTTACACCCGTTGTATGCGAACGTAGAGTCTATCACACCCGATCATCACGGCGTGTCTCGAAACGACGAACTTTCGCAACGGTGCACACTTGGGGAGAACACAATTTATCTTGAAATTTAAGTGAGGGATCACCTTATAATGCTACCGTCGTCCTAAGCAAAATAAGATGCATAAAAGGATTAACATCACATGCAAATCATAAGTGACATGATATGGCCATGAACTTGTGCTTTTGATCTCCATCTCCAAAGCACCGGCATGATCTCCATCGTCACCGGCATGACACCATGATCTCCATCATCTTGATCTCCATCAACGTGTCGCCATAAGGTTGTCGCGCCGACTGTTGCTTCCACGACTATAGCTAACGTTTAGCGATAAAGTAAAGCATTACATAGCGCTTAATGATTGACACGCAGGTCATACAATAATTAAAGACAACTCTATGGCTCCTGCCAGTTGCCGTACTCATCGACATGCAAGTCGTGATATTCTATACAATACATGATCATCTCATACATCACATATATCTCATCATGTAATTGGCCATATCACATCACAACATACCCTGCAAAAACAAGTTAGACGTCCTCTAATTGTTGTTGCAAATTTTACGTGGCTGCTACGGGTATCTAGCAAGAACGATTATTACCTACGCAAAACCACAACGTGGTGTAGTGATTGCTTTTTGATCTTCTAAAAGAACCCTCTTCATTGAACCGATTCAACTAAAGTGAGAGAGACAGACACCCGCCAGTCACCTTTATGCAACAAGTGCACGCAGCGGTGAAACCAGTCTCGCGTAAGCGTACGCGTAATGTCGGTCCGGGCCGCTTCATCTCACAATACCGCGGAATCAAGTATCAACTAGTAACGGCAAGCAATATGTATACATCCACGCCCACAACTCGTTTGTGTTCTACTCGAGATCTCATCTACGCATAGACCTAGCTCAGATGCCACTGTTGGGGAACGTTGCATGGGAAACAAAAATTTTCCTACGCACACATAAGATCTATCCATGGTGATGAGCATCTACGAGAGGGAGAGTGAATCTACATACCCTTGTAGATCGCTAAGCGGAAGCGTTAATAAACGCGGTTGATGTAGTCGAACGTCTTCGCGATCCAAATCGCCGAGCGTCCCGCGATCCAATCACGATCCTTCCGATCTAGTGCCGAACGGACGGCACCTCCGCGTTCAACACACGTACGGCTTGATGACGCCTTCACCTCCTCGATCCAGCGAGCGATGGTGAAGTAGTGGTTGAGTTCCAGCAGCACGACAGCGTGGTGATGGTGGTGAGGAACAATCTCTGCAGGGCTTCGCCAAGCGCTACGGAGATTATGACGGAGGAACTAGAGGGCTAGGGTTGCCGGCACACGGCTTGGGAAATCCTGATGTGTCCCGTGTGCTAGCCCTGCCCCTCTATTTATATGTTGAGCCTTGGGGTCTAAACTTGGAGTAAAAGCCTCCTCCGGGTCGGTTTTGCCCGCACAAGGTCGGTTTGGCCCGCAGGGAAAGAGTCCAACTCGGATCCCTGCCGAACCGTGCACAGCCGCGCACAAGCGGTAGTACCGCTTCACACAAGCGGTAGTACCGCTTGGGCGGTAGTACCGCTTCACACAAGCGGTAGTACCGCTCGGGCGGTAGTACCGCTTCACCAAGCGGTAGTACCGCTCCGGCGGTAGTACCGCTTCACCAAGCGGTAGTACCGCTTACGCGGCAGCAAAACTACTTTTGCACTTTCCAATACCTTGTGGGTTTTATCCCTTTGGCTCACATAAAGTGTTGCTGCACCCGAACACTTCGGTAAACATCCGGAACCCCTTCCGGTGAACTCCGGAACCCTTCCAGAGATCAAAACACTATTATCACATATATCAATCTTTACCTCCGGACTATTCCGGAGATCCTCGTCATGTCCGGGATCTTATCCGGGACTCCGAACAACTTTCGGTCACCAACATAATAACTCAATTATACTAATCGTCACCAAACGTTAAGTGTGTAGACCCTGCGGGTTCGAGAACTATGTAGACATGACCGAGACACCTCTACGGCCAATAACCAATAGCGGGACCTGGATGCCCATATTGGCTCCTACATATTCTACGAAGATCTTTATCGGTCGAACCTCTATGTCAAGGATTCAGTTAATCCCGTATGCTGTTCCCTTTGTTCTTCGGTATGTTACTTGCCCGAGATTCGATCGTCGGTATCACTATACCTAGTTCAATCTCGTTACCGGCAAGTCTCTTTACTCGTTCCGTAATACAAGATCTCGTGGCTAACACTTTAGTCACATTGCTTGCAAGGCTCATTGTGATGTTGTATTACCGAGTGGGCCCTGAGATACCTCTCCGTCATACGGAGTAACAAATCCCAGTCTTGATCCATGCCAACCCAACAGACACCCTCGGAGATACCTGTAGAGCACCTTTATAGTCACCCAGTTACGTTGCGACGTTTGATACACACAAGGTATTCCTCCGGTGTCAGTGAGTTGCATGATCTCATGGTCAAAGGAACAAATACTTGACATGCAGAAAACAATAGCAATAAACTGACACGATCAAATGCTACGTTTACAGTTTGGGTCTTGTCCATCACATCATTCTCCTAATGATGTGATCCCGTTATCAAATGACATCTCATGTCAATGGCTAGGAAACCTTAACCATCTTTGATCAACGAGCTAGTCAACTAGAGGCTTACTAGGGACACAGTGTTGTCTATGTACCCACACATGTATTTGAGTTTCCAATCAATACAATTATAGCATGGATAATAAACGATTATCATGAACAAGGAAATATAATAATAACCAATTTATTATTGCCTCTAGGGCATATTTCCAACATGTGGCCCCTTGGGTCGAGAGGCCCCTCCCGATGGTCCCCGGTACCCTCCCGGCACTCCCGGTACACTACCGAAGTACCCGAAACTTTTCCGGTGACCAAAACGGGACTTCCTATATATCAATCTTTACCTCCGGACCATTCCGGAGCTCCTCGTGACGTTCGGGATCTCATCCGGGACTCCGAACAACCTTCGGTCACCAACATACATAACTCAACTATACCGAAACGTCACCGAACCTTAAGTGTGCAGACCCTGCGGGTTCGAGAACTATGTAGACATGACCGAGACACCTCTACGATCAATAACCAATAGCGGGACCTGGATGCCCATATTGGTTCCTACATATTCTACGAAGATCTTTATCGGTTGAACCTCTATGTCAAGGATTCAGTTAATCCCGTATGCTGTTCCCTTTGTTCTTCAGTATGTTACTTGCCCGAGATTCGATCGTCGGTATCTCTATACTTAGTTCAGTCTCGTTACCGGAAGTCTCTTTACTCGTTCCGTAATACAAGATCCCGTGGCTAACACTTTAGTCACATTGCTTGCAAGGCTTGTTGTGATGTTGTATTACCGAGTGGGCCCTGAGATACCTCTCCGTCACACGGAGTTACAAATCCCAGTCTTGATCCACGCCCACTCAACAGACACCCTCGGAGATACCTGTAGAGCATCTTTATAGTCACCCAGTTACGTTGTGACATTTGATATACACAAGGTATTCGTCTGGTGTCAGTGAGTTGCATGATCTCATGGTCATAGGAACAGATACTTGACATGCAGAAAACTATAGCAATAAACTGACACGATCATATGCTATGTTTATAGTTTGGGTCTTGTCCATCACATCATGCTCCTAATGATGTGATCCCGTTATCAAATGATATCTCATGTCTATGGCTAGGAAACCTTAAGCATCTTTGATCAACGAGCTAGTCTAGTAGAGGCTTACTAGGGACACTTTGTTTGTCTATGTAGCCACACATGTATTTGAGTTTCCAATCAATACAATTATAGCATGGATAATAAACAATTATCATAAATAGGGAAATATAATAAGAACTAATTTATTATTGCCTCTAGGGCATATTTCCAATAGATGGTTAACAGGGGACGATGTTTACCCAGGTTCGGGCCCTCATGAGGAGGTAAAACCCTACGTCTTGCTTGATTATATTGATGAGTATGATGGTTACAGAGTCGATCTACCTCGAGATCAAATGAGCTAAACCCTAGATGAGTTGACTTGTCCCTCTACGAACTAAGCCCGGCCCCTGGTTTATATAGACACCAGGGGTAACTAGGGTTACACATGATAGGTTTCCATCCGGGCATAGATACGCCCATTCTTTCTCTCTAGACTTGGAGGTCACGCCAAGTCTTTAGAGACTTCCCTTCCGAACATGGGATTGTCCTATAGTTTGGCCTTTCGGCAACTGCCACAGAGCGGACCACCAAGGCAGCACACCGGAGGTGAACCGACGGCCCGAGGACCCCTTAGTCCCGGACTCCTTCAGTAGCCCCCGAACTAGCCACCAACGCCGGGCTTCGTGACACCTAACCGCTTCGCACGTCCAAAGTATCCGGCTTGCGGGGTGAGTTCTTTTCTTCCCTTTATACTCGGCTGATCCTAGTCCGGCCGCCGATGACACCGTGCTTTCTGAACATACATTGCTTAACCTCGAAGGCCAAACGCCCGAGTATGAACAGTGCCTCTCCTGACAACTTTTATGATGAAAAGCCAGGACAGGCCGCGGCCACTTAGCCGGTTATAAAAACGCGATTTGCGGTTCGAAGCTGCCCTTTTATTGGCATGTCTTATCAACATGAAGATCGTGCTCCATTTTTTACAGGATACGATAATGATCTGGGTTATCCCACGCGCGCGTAACATCGTGGTTGCTTCCGGAAACGTCGCAGTCCGCGGCGCAGTAAGAGGACTCTTGGTATTACGGCCTTCCATAAAAGGAAGAAAATCCCCAAAGCCTCCATACGCTCCTCAGATTGAAGCTCGCCCTATCGACCTCCTTCGCTCCAAGTACACAGATCCAATCTTCTTTCAGCTCCCTTCAAGCCACCTTTCCCCTCTCCCCAAGCTCGGCCATGGCCGGCTCAGGCTCGCAGGGCAAGTGGGAGGCCTCGTGCATTACTGACAACGACATCCAGGAGCTGAAGCGCACCGGCTACCTCCCGTCGACATCGTCCACCGCGCCCCCGAGGATGGCCAAGTGGTGCCTACGCCAAAGCCCGGAGAGCGAGTGGTGTTCATTCCCCATTTCATCCGGGGACTGAGCTTCCCACTGCACCCCTTTGTAAGAGGCCTGATGTTCTTCTATTGGTTAGGTTTTTCATGATCTCCCCCCGAACTCCATTATGCACACAGCGGCCTTTATCGTCGTTTGCGAGGCCTTTTTGCGGGTCCAGCTGCATTTCGGTTTATGGCTAAAGGTCTGATACGTCTCCAACGTATCTATAATTTTTTATTGTTCCATGCTATTATATTATCTATTTTGGATGTTTTATATGCATTAATATGCTATTTTATATTATTTTTGGGACTAACCTATTAACCTAGTGCCCAGTGCCAGTTTCTGTTTTTTCCTTGTTTTTGAGTATTGTAGAAAAGGAATATCAAACGGAGTCCAAACGGAATAAAATTCTACGCTGATTTTTCTTGGACCAGAAGGAACCCAGGAGGCTTGGAGAAGAGGCCAGAAGACCTACGGGTGGGCCACAAGCCACCAGGGCGCGCCCCTGGGGGGGCTGGCTTGTGGGCCCCCCGTAGCTCCTCCAACCCTAACTCTTCACCTATAAATTCCCAAATATTCCCCCAATACCAAAAAGAGCCATGAAAATACTTTTCCGCCGCCGCAAGCCTCTGGTCCCGTGAGATCCCATCTTGGAGCATTTTCTGGCGATCTGTCGGAGGGGGATTCGATCATGGAGGGCCTCTACATCAACACCATTGCCCTTCCGATGACGCGTGAGTAGTTTACCTCAGACCTTCGGGTCCATAGCTAGTAGCTAGATGGCTTCTTCTCTCTCTATGTTCTTCAATACCATGTTCTCCATGATCTTCATGGAGATCTATCCGATGTAATACTCTTTTGCGGTGTGTTTGTCGAGATCCGATGAATTGTGGGTTTATGATCAGATTATCTATGAATATTATTTGAATCCTCTCTGAATTCTTATATGCATGATTTCATATCTTTGCAAGTCTCTTCGAGTTATTGGTTTGGTTTGGCCAACTAGATTGGTAATTCTTGCAATGGGAGAAGTGCTTGGTTTTGGGTTCAATCTTGCGGTGTCCTCACCTAGTGACAAAGTAGGGGTAGCGAGGCACGTATTTGTATTGTTGCCATCAAGGATAAAAAGATGGGTTTTCATCATATTGCTTGAGTTTATCCCTCTACATCATGTCATCTTACCTAATGCGTTACTCTGTTCTTCATGAACTTTTTACTCTAGATGCAGGCAGGAGTCGGTCGATGTGTGGAGTAAAAGTAGTAGATGCAGAATCGTTTCGGTCTACTTGATACGGACGTGATGCCTATATGCATAATCATTGCCTTGGATATCGTCGTAACTATGCGCTTTTCTATCAATTGCTCGACAGTAATTTGTTCACCCACCGTATTATTTTCCTTCAAGAGAGAAGCCTCTAGTGAAACCTATGGCCCCCGGGTCTATTTTCCATATTATATTTTCAGATCTATAAACCAAAAATACCAAAAATACTTTGCTGCAATTTTATTTACTTTTATTTAGTTTTACTTTTAGTAATCTTTTATATCTATCTCTATTAGATCTCATCCTTGGAAGTGACCGTGAAGGGATTGACAACCCCTTTATAGCGTTGGGTGCAAGTGTTTGATTGTTTGTGCAGGTGCATAGATTGGGGCCTTGCTTGTACCTCCTACTGGATTGATACCTTGGTTCTCAAAACTGAGGGAAATACTTATCTACTTTGCTGCATCACCATTTCCTCTTCAAGGGAAAACCAATGCAAGCTCAAGAAGTAGCAAGAAGAATTTCTGGCGCCGTTGCCGGGGAACGAACATAGCAAGTCAAGACAAGAACTCTCCCGTCAACTTGCCAATTTCTGGCGCCATTACCGGGGAGATCTACATCAAGCCTACCAAGTACCCATCACAAACTCATCTCTTGCATTTACATTATTTGCCATTTGCCTCTCGTTTTCCTCTCCCCCACTTCTAAAATGATTTTCAGAAAAAACCAAAATTATTTGCATCATTTTATTCGCCTTCTTTCTCGTTCGCCTTTTTCTCGCCGGGTCTCCTTTTGTTTGCTTGTTTGCTATCTTTGCTTGCGTTGCCATGTGTCTTTTATTTGCAAGCATCTTCGCTTGCTAAAAATCTATTGATATGGATCCTCATCCACTTGCTAATCTTTTCAAAGACCAAATTATGATGAACCAATTGCGAGTGAGTTGAGTGCACTTGATTATCTCCATGAAGTTTTGTTTGAAAATCATGAATCTGAAATTTTTGATGAAGTGTTGAAAGAAGAAATTTATAAGGTGATTCATGATAGCTCCTTGATTGAACAACATGATTGCAATGTTGCTAGTATGAATTCTCTAAATATCCATGATGCTAATGATATGCAAAGCCACAATCTTGGGGATGCTATGTTCGATATTTTTAGTCCCCCAAGTTTTGATGAGCAAATTTATTATGATGATCGCATGCCTACTATTTATGATGATGGTGATGACACGTATGCTATAATGAGTAATGATAACCATGAAAATTATCATAATGGTTTTAATTTGCTATGTGGTTATGACAATCAAGTGTCTCATGATAGTTATTTTGTTGAGTTTGCTCCCACTACCATGGATGATAAGGATTTTGCTTATGTGAAGAGTAATGAAAATTCTACGCTTGTGTATCATGAAAAGAATGATTTATCTGATAGTTATATTGTTGAATTCCTTCATGATGCTACTGAAATTTATTATGAGGGAGGAACATATGCTTGTAGGAATTGCAATAATATCAAGTTTCCTCTCTATGTGTTCAAAGTTTTGAAGTTATGCTTGTTTTGCCTTCCTATGCTAGTTGATTCTTGTTCCCATAAATTGTTTGCTCACAAAATCCCTATGCATAGGAAGTGGGTTAGACTTAAATGTGTTTTTCATGCTATTCATGATGCTCTTTGCATATCTCAATTACTACTTTTTATGTGAGCATCATTGAAATCGTTATGCCTAGCTAGGGGCGTAAAACGATTGCGCTTGTTGGGAGGCAACCCAATGAATACATTTATTTTTGCTTTTTCCTTTCTGTTTTTGAGTGTTGACACAATTATGACTCTGTTATGATTTTGTTTTTATGGTTTATTTAGTGTTTGTGCCAAGTAAGACCTTTGGGATAGTCTATGGTGATAGTTAATTTGATCCTGCTGAAAAACAGAAACTTTGACGCCCATTCCAGGAATTTTATAAATTCACAGAAGATCCAATTGGATCTGAATTTTTTACAAAATATTGATATACAAATTTCCCTGATTGACCTAATTTTTCAGAATTTTTGGAGTTACAGAAGTATTCTAAGTTTCCAGATTGCTACAGACTGTTCTGTTTTTGACAGATTCTGTTTTCTTTGTGTTGTTTGCTTATTTTGGTGTATCTATGGGTTGTATCGGGGGTATGAACCATGGAAAAGTTGGAATACAGTAGATATTACACCAATATAAATAAAGAATGAGTTCACAACAGTACCTAGGTGATTTATTTTTCTTATACTAACGGATCTCACGAGTTTTCTGTTGAGTTTTGTGTTGTGAAGTTTTCAAGTTTTGGGTAAAGATTTGATGGACTATGGAATAAGGAGTGGCAAGAGCCTAAGCTTGGGGATGCCTAAGGCACCACAAGGAATATTCAAGGATACCAAAGAGCCTAAGCTTGGGGATGCCCCGGAAGGCAGCCCCTCTTTCGTCTTCAATCCATTGGTAAATTTACTTGAGGTTATATTTTTATTCACCACGTGATATGTGTTTTGCTTGGAGCGTCTTGTATGATATGAGTCTTTGCTTTTTAGTTTTCCACAATCATCCTTTCCGAACACATCTTTTTGAGAGACACGCATGAATCCTGAATTTATTAGAATACTCTATGTGCTTGACTTATATCTTTTGAGCTAGGCAATTTTGCTCTAGTGCTTCACTTATATCTTTTTAGAGCACGGTGGTGTTTTATTTTATAGAAATAATTGAACTCTCGTACCTCACTTATATTATTTTGAGAGTCTTTAAACAGCATGGTAATTGGTTTAGGTTATGAATTTAGTCCTAATATAATGGGCATCCAAGAGGGATATAATAAAAACTTTCATATAAAGTGCATTGAATACTATGAGAAGTTTGATTCCTTGCATATAGTTTTGAGATATAAAGAGGGTGATATTAGAGTCATGCTAGTGAGTAATTGTGGATTTGTAGAAATACTTGTGTTAAAAGTTTGTGATTCCCGTAGGATGCACGTATGGTGAACCGTTATGTAACGAAGTCGGAGCATGATTTGTTTATTGATTGTCATCCTTTGTGTGAGGGTCGGGAGCGCGCGATGGTTAACTCCTACCAACCTCTCTCCTAGGAGCATGCGTCTAATACTTTACTTCGATAACTAATAGATTTTTGCAATAAGTAAGTGAGTTCTTTATGACTAATGTGAGTCCATGGATTACACGCACTCTCACCCTTCCACCTTTGCTAGCCTCTCTAGTACCGCGCAACTTTCGCCGGTGCATTAAACCCACCATATACCCTTCCTCAAAACAGCCACCATACCTACCTATTATGGCATTTCCATAGCCATTCTGAGATATATTGCCATGCAACTTCCACTGTTCCGTTTATCATGACACGCACCATCATTGTCATATTGCTTTGCATGATCGTAAGACAGCTAGCGTGATGTTTTCATTAATGTCATTTGCTATGCCAGATCGTTGCACATCCCGGTACACCGCCGGAGGCATTCATATAGAGTCATGTTTTGTTCTAAGTATCGAGTTGTGATTCTTGAGTTGTAAGTAAATAAAAGTGTGATGATCATCATTATAGAGCATTGTCCCATGTGAGGAAAGGATGATGGAAGCTATGATTCCCTCACAACTTGGGATGAGACTTTGGACTTTAAAAATAGTAAAAGAGGCCAATGAAGCCCAAATAAAAAAAAGAGGCCAAAGATGCCCACCAAAAAAATGAGAGAAAAGAGAGAAGGGACAATGCTACTATCTTTTTTTTCCACACTTGTGCTTCAAAGTAGCACCATGATCTTCATGATAGAGAGTCTCCTATTTTGTCACTTTCATATACTAGTGGGAATTTTTCATTATATAACTTGGCTTGTATATTCCAATGATGGGCTTCCTAATTGCCCTAGGTCTTCATGAGCAAGCGAGTTGGATGCACACCCACTTAGTTTCTTTTTGAGCTTTCATACACTTATAGCTCTAGTGCATCCGTTGCATGGCAATCCCTACTCACTCACATTGATATATATTGATGGGCATCTCCATAGCCCGTTGATACGCCTAGTTGATGTGAGACTATCTTCTCCTTTTCTTCACAACCTCCACCATATTCTATTCCACCTATAGTGCTATATCCATGGCTCACGCTCATGTATTGCGTGAAAGTTGAAAAAGTTTGAGAATATAAAAGGTGTGAAACAATTGCTTGACTTGTCATCGGGGTTGTGCATGATTTAAATACTTTGTGTGATGAAGATGGAGCATAGCCAGACTATATGATTTTGTAGGGATAACTTTCTTTGGCCATGTTATTTTGAAAAGACACGATTGCTTTGTTAGTATGCTTGAAGTATTATTGTTTTTATGTCAACATTAAACTTTTGTTTTGAATCTTATGGATCTGAACATTCATGCCACAATAAAGAATATTACATGGATAAATATGTTAGGTAGCATTCCACATCGAAAATTCTGTTTTTATCATTTACCTACTCGAGGACGAGCATTAATTAAGCTTGGGGATGCTGATACATCTCCAATGTATCTATAATTTTTGATTGTTCCATGCTATTATATTATCTGTTTCGGATGTTTTATATGCATTAATATGCTGTTTTATATTATTTTTGGGACTAACCTATTAACCTAGTGCCCAGTGTCAGTTTCTGTTTTTTCCTTGTTTTTGAGTATTGTAGAAAAGGAATATCAAACGGAGTCCAAACGGAATAAAATTCTACGTTGATTTTTCTTGGACCAGAAGGAACCCAGGAGGCTTGGAGAAGAGGCCAGAAGACCTACGGGTGGGCCACAAGCCACCAGGGCGCGCCCCTGGGGGGAGGGGGCGCCCCCTGGCTTGTGGGCCCCCCGTAGCTCCTCCAACCCTAACTCTTCGCCTATAAATTAAGAAATATTCCCCCAATACCAAAGGCAGCCACGAAAATACTTTTCCGCCGCCGCAAGCCTCTGTTCCCGTGAGATCCCATCTTGGGGCCTTTTCCGGCGATCTGTCGGAGGGGATTCGATCACGGAGGGCCTCTACATCAACACCATTGCCCTTTCGATGATGCGTGAGTAGTTTACCTCAGACCTTCGGGTCCATAGCTAGTAGCTAGATGGCTTCTTCTCTCTCTATGTTCCTCAATACCATGTTCTCCATGATCTTCATGGAGATCTATCCGATGTAATACTCTTTTGCGGTGTGTTTGTCGAGATCCGATGAATTGTGGGTTTATGATCAGATTGTCTATGAATATTATTTGAATCTTCTCTGAATTCTTATATGCATGATTTCATATCTTTGTAAGTCTCTTCGAGTTATTGGTTTGGTTTGGCCAACTAGATTGGTAATTCTTGCAATGGGAGAAGTGCTTAGTTTTGGGTTCAATCTTGTGATGTCCTCACCTAGTGACAAAGTAGGGGTAGCGAGGCACGTATTTGTATTGTTGCCATCAAGGATAAAAAGATGGGGTTTTCATCATATTGCTTGAGTTTATCCCTCTATATCATGTCATCTTACTTAATGCGTTACTCTGTTCTTCATGAACTGAATACTCTAGATGCAGGCAGGAGTCGGTCGATGTGTGGAGTAATAGTAGTAGATTGCAGCAATTGATAGACCCGGGGGCCATAGGTTTCACCAGAGGCTTCTCTCTTGAAGGAAAATAATACGGTGGGTGAACAAATTACCGTCGAGAAATTGATAGAAAAGTGCATAGTTATGACGATATCCAAGGCAATGATTATGCATATAGGCATCACGTCCGTGTCAAGTAGACCGAAATGATTCTGCATCTACTACTATTACTCCACACATCGACCGACTCCTGCCTGCATCTAGAGTATTAAGTTCATGAAGAACAGAGTAACGCATTAGGTAAGATGACATGATGTAGAGGGATAAACTCAAGCAATATGATGAAAACCCATCTTTTTATCCTTGATGGCAACAATACAAATACGTGCCTCGCTACCCCTACTTTGTCACTAGGTGAGGACACTGCAAGATTGAACCCAAAACCAAGCACTTCTCCCATTGCAAGAATTACCAATCTAGTTGGCCAAACCAAACCAATAACTCGAAGAGACTTGCAAAGATATGAAATCATGCATATAAGAATTCAGAGAGGATTCAAATAATATTCATAGATAATCTGATCATAAACCCACAATTCATCGGATCTCGACAAACACACCGCAAAAGAGTATTACATCGGATAGATCTCCATGAAGATCATGAAGAACATGGTATGGAAGAACATAGAGAGAGAAGAAGCCATCTAGCTACTAGCTATGGACCCGAAGGTCTGTGGTGAACTACTCACGCATCATCGGAAGGGCAATGGAGTTGATGTAGATGCCCTCCATGATCGAATCCCCCTCCGGCAGATTACCGGAAAAGGCTCCAAGATGGGATCTCACGGGAACAGAGGGTTCCGGCGGCGGAAAAGTATTTTCATGGCTCTTTTTGGTATTGGGGGAATATTTGGGAATTTATAGGCCGAAGAATAGGGTTAGGAGACCTGCTGGGGGGCCACAAGCCAGGGGCGCGCGCCCCCCCTAGGGCGCGCCCTGGTGGCTTGTCGCCTCCCGGCAAGTCTCCTGCCTTCATCTCCAAGTCTGGCAGGTTTCTTCTGGTCCAAGAAAAATCATTCCGAAGATTTTATTCCGTTTGGACTCCGTTTAATATTCCTTATCTGCAATACTCAAAAACAAGGAAAAACAGAAACTGGCACTAGGCACTAGGTTAATAGGTTAGTCCCAAAAATAATATAAAATAGCATATTAATGCATATAAAACATCCAAAACAGATAATATAATAGCATGGAACAATCAAAAATTATAGATACGTTGGAGACGTATCAAGCATCCCCAAGCTTAATTCCTGCTCGTCCTCGAGTAGGTAAATGATAAAAACAGAATTTTTGATGTGGAATGCTACCTAATATATTTATCCATGTAATATTCTTTATTGTTGCATGAATGTTCAGATCCATAAGATTCAAAACAAAAGCTCAATATTGACATAAAGACAGTAATACTTCAAGCATACTAACAAGCAATTGTGTCCTTTCAAAATAACACGGCCTTAGAAAGTTATCCCTACAAAATCATATAGTCTGGCTATGCTCCATCTTGCCCACACAAAGTATCTAAATCATGCAAACCCCCGATAACAAGTCAAGCAATTGTTTCACACCTTTTATGTTCTCAAACCTTTTCAACTTTCACGCAATACATGAGCGTGAGCCATGGATATAGCACTATAGGTGGAATAGAATATGGTGGAGGTTGTATGGAAAAAGGAGAAGATAGTCTCACATCAACTAGGCGTATCAATGGGCTATGAAGATGCCCATCAATAGATATCAATGTGAGTGAGTAGGGATTGCCATGCAACGGATGCACTAGAGCTATAAGTGTATGAAAGCACAAAAAGAAACTAAGTGGGTGTGCATCCAACTTGCTTGCTCACGAAGACCTAGGGCAATTTGAGGAAGCCCATCATTGGAATATACAAGCCAAGTTATATAATGAAAAATTCCCACTAGTATATGAAAGTGACAAAATAGGAGACTCTCTATCATGAAGATCAAGGTGCTACTTTGAAGCACAAGTGTGAAAAAAAAGATAGTAACATTGTCCCTTCTCTCTTTTCTCTCATCATTTTTTTGGTGGGCATTTTTGGCCTCTTTTTTTTTATTTGGGCTTCATTGGCCTATTTTATTATTTGTAAAGTCTGGAGACTCATCCCTACTTGTGAGGGAATCATAGCTTCCATCATCCTTTCCTCACATGGGACAATGCTCTAATAATGATGATCATTATACTTTTATTTACTTACAACTCAAGAATTACAACTCGATACTTAGAACAAAACATGACTCTAGATGAATGCTTCCGATGGTGTACCGGGATGTGCAACGATCTAGCATAGCAAATGACATCAAAAAATGGTAAAGCCATGAAAACAGCATGCTAGCTGTCTTACGATCATGCAAAGCAATATGACAATGATGGTGCGTGTCATAAAAAAACGGAACGGTGGAAGTTGCATGGCAATATATCTCGGAATGGCTATGGAAATGCCATAATAGGTAGCACTAGTAGAAAACGGACCTTTCGTCCCGAGCATTAGTCCCGGTCTGGTCACGAGCCGGTACTAAAGATGGTATTAGTCCCGGTTCGTGCCGGCTCCAACGGCTAGGAGCAGGGCGACCTTTAGTACCGGCTCGTGAGCGATCTTTAGTACCGGTTCGTGTCACGAGCCGGTACTAAAGGGGGCGTGGCAGGCTGTTGGTCAGACTTGGGCCCCGCTTGCACCTTTAGTACCGGCTGGTGACACCAACCGGTACTAAAGTGCAACCTTTAGTACCGGTTGGTGTCACCAGCCGGTACTAAAGACTTCCTACATATACGGGCTTCGTCCGCAGCCGATCGAAGGGGCTCTCATTTCTCTGTTTTCTCCCCTGTTCTTCTTCTTGCTCGAAGCTCATCCTCCATTTTGCCAAGGATTTGTCAAGATTTAAAGGCACCCCATCTATCCAAGTGTTCATAAAGGTTAGCAACTTTGCTCCTTCATCTCTCATTGCTAGATTAGCTTGTGGTATGCTCAAAGATATGTGATTTGTGGGTTTTAGCTAGGTTTTGGAGGAGTGGTCATTATGTGGGAGTTTATTTGATTTATATGCAATTTGAGCTCAAATTAACTTGTTAGGTTGCATATGTGTAGGTGTGGTTTATTTGGTGCCTTCCCATCCCCGTCCTAACCACCGTCGATCGTCCGCAAAGGTCTCGTCGCGGCACCGGCCACCTTGGTGAGCCTCTTGTTCTTCTTAAAACCTTTTTGTTAAAAAAAATTACTTGTATGATTTAGATAGCTGCGTGTACGATTTACTTACTTGTATTATTGTTAGTTATTCTATAGTGTCATGGTTATGGTATCAGCCCACGTCGGCCCTCGTCCAGTCTATGATTCAGATGTGGTATGTCGTTATCTTTTATAACTATTTCACACATCATCTAATGTCTATGACAATTAATTATGCCACCAAATTGACGTAGATGTTTTTATCTATAGGAAGTAGTTGAACCAGAAATTCCAACCGACTATGCAATTCTGCTCGAGAAATTAACACAAGCTGAAAAAGAAATTGATCATTTGAAAGAAAAATTGAAAATAACTGAAGATGAGAAGATGGGATTGGAGTTGCATGTTGCCGATATCGTCGATGATCACAAGAACAAGATGGCTGGAATGCGCTTGAAGCTTAGAAAGATTAGAAAATATGCCATTGATAAAGAGGCTTGGTATCATTATGCCGTTGGCTCAATTGTTACTTTAGTTGCGATTATGATCGCATTTGTTGTTGCATTTACATGTTTTAGATAGTTGTATGTTGTTTTATGAGATGTATGTATGAACTATAAGTATCTATTATTTGCAGTAATAACATTTGGTCACTGCTAGCTCTACTTTTGGTTGTAATGTGATGATGAAGTTGTATTAATTTGGTCACTTCGATGTTGTGTAGTGAACATGAGCCGGCAATGGATGTACGATGACCGACTAAGTCCAGGGTTTCTTAATGGCCTGCATGATTTTCTTCGTGTGGCTGAGGCAAACAAGCAGAATGGTTTCATGTGTTGTCCATGTCTTGACTGTAAGAATGATAGGAATTACTCTAACTCAAAAACCCTTCACGTTCACCTGCTTGAGAAGGGTTTCATGCCACACTATAATGTTTGGACCAAGCACGGAGAAAGAGGGGTTATAATGGAAGACAATGAATAAGAAGAGGATGATGACAACTATCCTTTCGCCGATACAACAATGGGGGAAGCTGAAGAAGAGGCATCAATGGGGGAAGCTGAAGAAGAGGCATCAGATGAGCCCGCTGATGATTTGGGTCGGGTCATTGCTGATGCAAAGAGAAACTGCGAAAGTGACAAGGAGAGGTTGAAGTTGAAACGCATGTTAGAGGATCACAAGAAATTATTGTATCCAAATTGTGAAGATGACCAGAAAAAGCTGGGTACCACGCTGGAATTGCTGCAATGGAAGGCGAAGAATGGTGTAACTGACAAGGGATTTCAAGAATTGCTGATAATGATAAAGAAGATGCTTCCAAAGGATAACGAATTGCCTGAAAGTACGTACGAAGCAAAGAAGGTTGTCTGCCCTCTAGGATTAGAGGTGCAGAAGATACATTCATGCCCTAATGACTGCATCCTCTATTGCGGTGAGGAGTACGAGAATTTGGATGCATGCCCGGTATGCGGTGCACTGCGCTATAAGATCCCCCGCGATGACCCTGGTGATGTGGAGGGCGAACGCCACAGGAAGAGGGTTCCTGCCAAGGTGATGTGGTATGCTCCTATAATACCACGATTGAAACGTTTGTTCCAAAACAAAGAGCATGCCAAGTTGTTGCGATGGCACAAAGAAGAACGTAAGAAAGACGGGATGTTGAGAGCACCCGCTGATGGGTCGCAGTGGAGAAAAATTGAGAGGGAGTTCGAGGACTTTGCAGCTGACGCAACGAACTTATGGTTTGGTCTTAGTACAGATGGCATGAATCCTTTTGGGGAGCAGAGCTCCAGTCACAGCACCTGGCCCGTGACTCTATGTATCTACAACCTTCCTCCTTGGTTGTGCATGAAGCGGAAGTTCATTATGATGCCAGTGCTCATCCAAGGCCCTAAGCAACCCGGCAACGACATTGATGTATACCTAAGGCCACTAGTTGATGAACTTCTACAGTTGTGGAAAAAACCAGGTGTACGTGTGTGGGATGCGCACACACAGAAGGAAATTGACCTACGAGCGTTGCTGTTTGTAACCATCAATGATTGGCCTGCTCTTAGTAACCTTTCAGGACATACAAACAAGGGATACAATGCATGCACGCACTGTTTAGATGATACTGAAAGTATATATTTGGATAAATGTAAGAAGAATGTGTACCTGGGACATCGTCGATTTCTACCGATCAAGCATATATTAAGAAAGGCAGGCAACCATTTCAAAGGTGAGCCAGATAACCGGAAGAAGCCTGGCCTCCATACTGGTGAATATATATTTGATATGGTCAAGGATTTACAGGTAATCTTTGGAAAGGGTCCTGGCGGACAATCTGTTCCGAATGACGCCAATGGACACGCACCCATGTGGGAGAAGAAATCTATATTTTGGGAACTTGAATATTGGAAAGCCCTAGAGGTCCGCAATGCAATCGACGTGATGCACGTGACGAAGAATCTTTGTGTGAACCTGCTAGGCTTCTTGGGCGTGTATGGAAAGACAAAAGATACACCGGAGGCACGGGAGGACAAGCAAAGAATTAACGAAAAAGACGGCATGCCTCCAAAGCAGTATCAAGGTCCTGCCAGCTACGCTCTTACGAAAGAAGAGAAGGAAATCTTTTTTGAATGCCTGCTCAGTATCAAGGTCCCGTCTGGCTTCTCGTCGAATATAAAGGGAATAATAAATATGGCAGAGAAAAAATTTCAAAATCTAAAGTCTCATGACTGCCACGTGATTATGACGCAATTACTTCCGGTTGCACTTAGGGGGCTTCTACCAGAAAATGTTCGATTAGCCATTGTGAAGTTATGCGCATTCCTCAATGCAATTTCTCAGAAGGTAATTGATCCAGAAATCCTACCAAGGTTACAGAATGACCTGGTCCAATGTCTTGTCAGTTTTGAGTTGGTGTTCCCTCCATCCTTCTTCAATATTATGACGCACGTTCTAGTCCACCTAGTCGAAGAGATTAACATTCTGGGTCCTGTATTTCTACACAATATGTTCCCCTTCGAGAGGTTCATGGGAGTCTTAAAGAAATATGTTCATAACCGTGCTAGGCCAGAAGGAAGCATCGCCAAGGGATATGGAACAGAGGAGGTTATTGAGTTTTGTGTTGACTTTGTTCCTGACATTAAGCCGATTGGTCTTCCTGAATCGCGGCATGAGGGGAGACTGGTTGGAAAAGGCACATTAGGAAAGAAAGAAGCAATAAATATGGACGGGCATTCTTTCACTCAAGCACACTACACGGTTCTACAAAATTCCACCTTGGTGACTCCATATATGGAGGAACACAAGGATATTGTACGGTCCAAGAACCCGGAGCAGTCTGACCCCTGGATTGAACGTAAACACATGGAGACTTTTGCCGGTTGGTTGCAAACAAAGCTCATCAATGACAACGATGTTCCAGATGAACTGTACAGGTTGGCCAAGACACGAAGTTCGACTGTAACGACTTTCAAAGGGTACGAGATAAATGGGAATACATTTTACACGATCGCCCAAGATAAAAAGAGCACCAACCAAAACAGTGGTGTCCGCTATGATGCAACCAACTTTCAAGACACATATTATGGTTACATAGAGGAGATATGGGAACTTGACTATGGACCTGATCTTAAGGTCCCTTTGTTTCGGTGCAAATGGGTCAAACATACTGGAGGCGGGGTACAGCTAGCAGACCCACAGTACGGAATGACAACAGTGGATCTCAACAATCTTGGATACACAGACGACTCATTCGTACTAGCCAATGATGTGGCTCAGGTTTTCTATGTGAAGGACATGTCTAGCAAACCGAGGAGAAAAAAATATAAGCAAGCGAATACATCATACGATGAGCCAAAGCGCCACATAGTTCTTTCAGGGAAAAGAAACATTGTGGGAGTGGAGGACAAGACAGACATGTCAGAAGATTATGAAAAGTTTCATGAAATCCCTCCCTTCAGAGTGAAGACTGACCCAAGCATCCTGTTAAATGATGAAGATTCTCCATGGTTACGGCGCAATCATAAGCAAGGGACAAACACGCAGAAAAAGTCTTACACCGCGAGATCCCACTCTGGGATGTGACCGGCTTCACCGTCATCACTTTCTATGTGAAGGACATGCATGCATTTTCTAGCATGGTATCTTTGTAACAGTTTGTACACGAAGTGCATCCACCAGTTTGTACACGAAGTGTAACAGTTTGTAACAGTAACCAGTTTGTACACGAAGTGTAACAGTAACCAATTCAGGGATGTGGGTGGGTGAAATTATGATGTCATGCCAAATTATGATGTCCGGAGTTAAAATAAGTTATTAAAAATGGAGAGGCGCAATGCTCACCTACACGTTGCTTAGCTTCAGGCCTTGAGAAACTGCAGATAGCTCCGTGCAGTCTACACCATTTCCTCAAGGCCTGAAGCTAAGCAACGTGCAGGTGAGCATTGCGCCTCTCGCTTCATCGTCTCTGCACTCAGGGCTTATAAACCGCTGCGAGTCCCTCTCGCTTGGCGAGGTGGGACTAAATTTTAGCCACTCCCAGGACCGAGGTCGTACCAATCAGGAAGAAGCACACGGATCGTGTGTTTCTTTCAAGCGCTTGTGAGCTGTTGGATCAGCACTATAACTAGTCCCGGTTCCTGCTAGCAACCGGGACTAAAGAGGCACACGACCCTATATATAACCCACCTCTCGGACATGTTCGACACTAAGTGTGTGTACTCATTCGGATTCAAATCATTCGGATTCCCTGCATACGGTCCGACGGTGCATTTCATATGCGGGCACTCACGAGCCACCGTCGGGCTGTATGCAGGGGAAACCGTGTGTTTTGTTGATCTATCTAGAAATCCTTTAGTTCATCGACCGAATACAAATCATTCGGATTCCCTGCATACGGTCCGACAGTGCATTTCATATGCGGGCACTCACGAGCCACCGTCGGGCTGTATGCAGGGGAAACCGTGTGTTTTGTTGATCTATCTAGAAATCCTTTAGTTCATCGACCGAATACAAATCATTCGGATTCCCTGCATACGGTCCGACGGTGCATTTCATATGCGGGCACTCACGAGCCACCGTCGGGCTGTATGCAGGGGAAACCGTGTGTTTTGTTGATCTATCTAGAAATCCTTTAGTTCATCGACCGAATACAAATCATTCGGATTCCCTGGATACGGTCCGACGGTGCATTTCATATGCGGGCACTCACGAGCCACCGTCGGGCTGTGTGCAGGGGAAAGGATGATGCTCAATTGTCCGTTTTGTACACGAAGTGCATCCAGTTTTTGCCGTAACCCTCTCAACTTTTTAGAAGTTGCTATGTGGGTGAAATTATGATGTCATGCCAAGTTACAGCCTTTTCAGAGTCCATTTGTAGTGCTTTTCAAATTCAGGGTCATTTAGCTCAAAATAAATCATTAAATGCATGAAAAATATCAAATGAAGTCAGAAAGGGTTGAAAATTGATGATGTGCCTTTGAATGGTGCATATTGAACACACAAAAAGTATGGAGTTCAAATAAGTTATTAAAAATGAAATCCTTTTGTAATAGATGAGTTTTCGTCTGAAACCCTCATACTTCGAAAGAGATTGTCCAATTTGTACACGAAGTGCATCCAGTTTTTGCCGTAACCCTCTCAACTCTTTAGAAGTTGCTATGTGGGTGAAATTATGATGTCATGCCAAGTTACAGCCTTTTCAGAGTTCATTTGTACTGCTTTTCAAATTCAGGGTCATTTAGCTCAAAATAAATCATTAAATGCATGAAAAATATCAAATGAAGTCAGAAAGGGTTGAAAATTGATGATGTGCCTTTGAATGGTGCATATTGAACACACAAAAAGTATGGAGTTCAAATAAGTTATTAAAAATGAAATCCCTTTGTAATAGATGAGTTTTCGTTCGAAACCCTCATACTTCGAAAGAGATTGTCCAATTTGTACACGAAGTGCATCCAGTTTTTGCAATATCCCTCTCAACTCTTTAGAAGTTGCTATGTGGGTGAAATTATGATGTCATGCCAAGTTACAACCTTTTCAGAGTTCATTTATACTGCTTTTCAAACTCGAGATATGACATTTCAAATGCCATTTAATCAAATTGTCTTATACAGCAGTTGAAGTTGTTCAAACAAGCATGGAAATGCCATAAACAGATTCTTCATATTTTTCTGATATTTTTTCATATATTATTTATTTCCATTGGAGTCATAGATTTTTTTCTATGATTTTTTAAAGTTTAGGGGTTTTCCTGAAAATAATAATGAATATTGAATTAAAAAACCTTTAGTACCGGTGCTAGCCACGCACCGGTACTAAAGGTCCACCGCCCCGCGCATTTTTTGGGGAGGACCTTTAGTACCGGTGCGTGGCTCGCACCGGTACTAAAGGGGTGCGTGGTATAAATAGGAACGCCCTTAGTCCCGGGCCGAGCCACGCACCGGGAGAGCTCAGTTTGTGCCGCCAGGCTGCCGAAATTAGCCCCCGCGCCCTCGCCGTCGCCCTCGCCGCCGTCGCACCACCACCGCCGCCCACGCCCCTCGCCGCCCCCGCCCCGGCCAGCCCCGCCCCTCCCCAGTCCCGCCCCACCGCTCTGGTCTCGCCCCACGACGCCCTCCGCCGCCTCGTTCCTCCCCAGCCCCTCCCCGACCCGCCGATCGCCGCCCCCGCTCCGGCCCTGCCCCGCCACGCCCTCCGCCGCCCCGTCCTGGCCCGTCCCCGACCTGCCGTCGGCCCCCGCCACGGTCCCGCGCCGCCCAGCAGTCCGTCGCCCCGCTGCCCCGTCCTGCTACGTCGGGGACCCGCGTCGGTGAGGCCCCTTAGATGAATTTGATGATGTTTGTATATATGAATTTGATGAATTTGATGATGTTTGTATATATGATGAATATATGATGATGTTTATGTTCTGTAGTTAAATTTGATGATGTTTTTAGATGAATTTGATGATGTTTTTAGATGAATTTGATGATGTTTGTATATATGATGAATATATATATGATGATGTTTGTATATATGATGAATGGTTTTATCCGTCGGAATCAAGTGACAATAGAGTGGGTCGAGAAAACCGATGTGTTCTTGAAGGAAAAAAAGGAAAAAGAAAAAAGGAAAAGAAGAAAAAATAAGAAGAAGAAGAAGAAGAAGAATAAGAAAATGAAGAAGAGGAGGAGGAGAAGAAAAAAGAAGAAGAAGAAAAAAAGAGGAGAGGAGGAGAAGAAGAAGAGGAGGAGAAGAAAAGAAGAAGAAGAAGAAGAAGAAGAAGAAGAAGAAAAAAGAGGAGAGGAGGAGGAGGAGAAGAAGAAGAAGAAGAACAAGAAGGAGAGGAGGAGGAGGCCCCCCCGCTAGATTTTGTTTAGGTTTATTTAGATTGTCGGGGGTCGAGGATCGAGGGGACACCCCGACACGGCACCCCCGACACCCCGACCCCGACACGACACCCCCCGACACCCCGACCCCGACACGACACCCCGACACGGCACCCCCGACCACGACACAGCACCCCGACCCCGACACGACACCCCCGACACCCCGACCCCGACACGACACCCCGACACCCCGACACGGCACCCCCGACCATGACACAGCACCCCGACCCCGACACGACACCCCCGACACCCCGACCCTGACACGACACCCCCGACACCCCGACACGACACCCCCGACACCCCGACCCCGACCACGACACAGCACCCCTATTTAGTTGGTTAGTTAGTTAGTTAGTTTAGTTAGTTAGGTTAGTTTAGTTAGTTAGGTTAGTTTAGTTAGTTAGTTAGTTAGGTTCTTAGGTTATTAGGGTATGTGTTAATTTTGTTAATTTTGTTAGATGCTAAGTGTTATTTAATTTGTTAAGTGTTATTTAATTTGTTAGATGCTAAGTGTTAATTTTGCTAAGTTTTATTTAATTTGTTTTCATAATTAAGTGTTTCTTCTCGACGTCGACGATGCCGATCTCGCATCCTCGTCGTCGAGTCGCCGGAGGAGGTCACTTGCTTGAGCCGAGGGGCCCTGTCAGTGACTGGGCTCCGCCGGGCTGGTACTGGGAGGTGCTGCCTTCCGGGCGGCGCAGCTTGGTGAGGAGCCAGCCCGTCGTCGACCCGGAGGTTCTGTGGTGGCGGCCGCATGGGCCACGGACGATTCGGAGGCTTGAGTCCCCCGCGGAGGTGGTACAGTACCATGTCAGCAAGGAGAATGAGCACGTCCGTCGCTACATGACAGCTTTGGAGGCCAGGTCCGACAATACCTGGCAGATTCTTCAGGGATCTCACTGGAGCTATGTTCCTGTGATGGTTCCTTCTCTTTGCGTGTCCACCGCCCGCCCCGATATCCGCCGGGTGCTAGGGTTCTAGCTAGATCGATATATTAGCTACTATATATGTATTATTATGATGTATTAGCTAGATCGATGGATTAGCCGATGTATTAACAATTATCCGAGATTATGAGATGAGATCTTTTCTAAGAACTACTATATATGTATTCGATGATGCATTATTAATTAACTATCAGTTATTTTGCTTCTTGAATGCATGCTAATTTGAATACTAATTTGTTTTATCTATATTATTATGGATTAGTTATTAAGCTATGGACAATACCGGTAGAGCTCATGAGGAGGACATCTTTGACATGATACGCTGCTCCGAAAACCCAGCGGACCTTCAGGGTGAATCACATGATGATGACGGCTCACAATATCTGAACGATTACGGTGATGGATGTGAGGCCGAGGAAGAACAACTTATGTTCCAAAATCCGGAACAACTAACAATGTCCGGCGAGGTATATACACATATTAGCCTCTGGTGATCATTACATGTGTATTAATTGATTTATATATATATATATATATATATATATATATATATATTAACAAATCTTTTTTCTTTTAATTACCAGCCCTCCGGATCGAGCCAATCTAGTAGAAAGGTACGAGGCGGTGCCAAAATATTGGACGGCAACGTAAAGCTCAATCTTGATGCTTTCAAACCTAATGGCGCACCGACTCACCCTGATGCCAATGCCAGGACATTTGTGCGTCAATGCGGAGTGGTTATTTGGGAGGGAGTCCCGATCACAATGCAAGAATGGATTCAACCAAACAACCCAAAACCAGGAGTGAATTATGTCGATACAAGAATTAAAGATGCCCTTTGGCGAGATCTCATGGAGCATTTCATCCTACCAGATTCTCTCTCGGAGCGCCAAAGGAACAAAGTCAAGGAGTTTGCTCTCCATAAGATGGCCGACGCGTTCCAGACTTGGAAGAAAAGATTATGGACCGAATACAACGCTAGAGGCCAGAAGGCGCCCAAATTCATAGGAATATACGAGAAGGTAAGGAATCACTATGACGCATTTATCGAGTACAAGACATCGGAAGCTGCTATGGAGAAGTCGGCAAAGAATCAGATAAATGCGAAGAAAAAAAAGTATCACCATAAACTAGGGACAGGTGGATACAACTCAGCCATTCCTAAGTGGGATGCATTAGAGAATAAGATGCTTGCTGAAGGGATCACTCCAGTAACCTTCAAGTGGCCCAAGAGGTGCAGGAATTGGTTTTTTGCGCATGGGGGAAAGTTGGACCCAGCAACAGGGAAGATTATTGCACTGGCCAGTCTGAAGCATGCATCAGATGAGTTGATTGAAGCAATAAAAGCTGCCCAAGAAGGACGGTTTCACCCCGATAGAGAGAACGACGAGCTTACACTCGCCCTCGGGAATGCCGAACACGGAGGACGAACACGAGGCGTGGGCGTTGTTCCGTGGTACGAGGGGTTTGCGGGATGGAAGGACAGTTATAAAAGCCGTTCGAGAAAAAAGAAGGTGGAAGCAGACCGACTTTCAAAGTTGGAACAGAAGTACGCGCAGCAGCAGAGGCAGATACAGTTACTGACCCAGCAAAGAGAAACTCCGCAGCAGGAGGCAGGGGAACCCGTCCCATCTACACTGCCGAAAAGCAGCGTGGGTTCCACGGGGGCACCGCTGGGTCACACCCCCGTGGATGATATCACCGAGAAGACATCTTGTGAGCTAATCCAGAAAATGAAGAACATACCCGTGCGGGTCGCGACGGGCTATGCTTTACCAAATACACCTGGTGTTCTCTGGCATTGCAATCCGGTTCCAGCTGGGTATGCTCGTGTCGCGGTGGACGCAATAGAGCCAGGATATGATGAACTATTGCTTGACATCCCTGGAGGTGAGGGGGAGTCCACACTGGCAGAAGCCGGCCGTGGTCTCATTCTATGGAGTAAGGACTGCATCGTCTTTCCACAAACGGCGCTAAGGCCACCGGCTCCTCTGAGTATCGATGTCCAGCGCGAGGGATCCCAGCCAGAGGCATCGCAGCGCCAGCAGTCCTCCCAACCTCGCCAGCAGTCCTCCCCACCTCGCCAGCAGTCCTCCCCACCTCCCCAGCAGTCCTCCCCACCTCGAGAGGCGTCCCACCTCGCCAGCAGTCCTCCCCACCTCGCCAGCAGTCCTCCCAACCTCGGGACGGAGCACGACGCGAGTCCATATCATCGATATCGATCTCCGCCGCGTGAGCCGACTCCACCCCGGCAGCGGTCCCGCCAGCAGGGCTCCCAAAAGAGGAAGGCCACCAGCAGTCCTCTTCGGAGGAAAGCAAAGAAGAAACCCGAGCCTCCGGCCAAAAGGAAGCTGCCTTACGACATGACACCAGAGGAAAACGAAATTGAATGCGATCGCCAATTGAAAGCCTTTTTTGCAAAGAAGACCGTGACGCCAAAGGAGGTAATACCCAAGGAAGTCCAAGAGCACTTTATGGAACACTTTATTGATCGACCCCCGGCATATGTCGAGCGTATGCCGACACACTATGAGCGACAGATTCAGAAGGCAAGTGAGCAGAGAAGTCGGCCCAGCCCAAGGAAGAAGTCGGGAAGTACGACATCAACGACAGGTGGTACTACTACCGGGAAAACAGTTCCCCAGCTCGGAGAACAATCCAAGCAATCGATCTCTCCGCTCAAGGTGAGTACCAATCCAAGCAAGCAATCGATCCAACCAGTCGACGTGCAAGGCAACCCAATCAACCTCGAAGAAGTAGAGGCTGCAGGTCTCACTCTTGGCCAAATCCCTGGCACCGAGGAATTCCGCCGGTACGGTGCAACTGAGTACGCAATGCAATATGCCAAAGGAAAACCACTTGTCACACCCGAGGAGTACAAGGAACTACCAACTGCGATGCGACGGTTGCATGATTGGTACCTGCGTGAAGTAGAGCGAGGGGAGACGGCGGTCATGGTCAAAGTAAGGAAAGAGCATTACGTCAATGCATGTGACATATGTCTTGAATTCTCAGAACTTTTCCAGTTATACCACATGGACTCTATCGACAAAACTCTCATCAGTTGCTATTGTCTGTAAGTGATTTATATCTTTAATAATTTAAGTCTCTAGCTAAGATATCGTTCATTGGCTTATCCTCACTATATATGTTCTTTTCTACGCTATTATGCAGATTGAAGATGTGGGAATTGAAACAAGAGGGAATCGATGACATTGGGTTCATCGACCCAAATACCGTTAATGGTCATGTGGTAAAACATTATGCCAAGGACACAGAAGATCTCTTGGAAAATTTTCTAGAGGCACTAATGAATACCAAATCTACTATAATATTTCCTTACAACATGGGGTGAGTGTTTACTCTCTTGTATACTACAAATTCTATTTTTGCTTACTAGCTCGCTGTCAAGTGTAGTTGATGAGTTATATGCATGCCTACTTTATTATATAAACTTCTGCGCAGAGACCACTATATCCTCCTAAATATTATCCTCGCGGATGGACTTGTTCAAGTGTACGACTCACTAGATACACGAGAACAATCATACGTGGACTTGTATTTTATGATAGAACGGTAATTTCAATCTTTATGGACCTCGCTTTCTTTCATTAGTTCCTGATATCAAAAGTAATTATAATAACTCTTTCATTCTTTTTCTTTGCCGCGTAGTGTTTGGAAAAAGATGATAGAAAAAAACCATCACGGTCGTCAATGGAAACCGAAGCTAAAGTGGAAAAAGATGCAGGTAATTAAGTAGTACTACTAGGTCCGCTCATCTCTTTAATTCTAGTTTCAATACCATTATCATGCTTGATTATTAATTATCTTATTGAATTCTATTCTTTTGCAAAGTGCGCGAAGCAGCCACAGGGGACAAATTTATGTGGATACTTCCTCTGCGAGAACATTCGCCTCCAGAACGAAGGCCGTATACGTCGCAGAGGAGCACGTGAAAGACAACTCCAGGTTTGGCAGATGATGTCAAAGCTCTCACCCGAGAAATGCTTTGTAGCACTTCAAGAGGAATTTGCGGCATTTCTTCTTCAACATGTCATTGATGTAAACGGAGAGCACTATTACTTACCGCCGCCTCAATAATGCCAGCAAATCAGTAGTAGAAAACTGAGATTTCATCCGGAGCACTAGCTAGCTAGTCCCGGCCGGGTTTTGGGACTTAAGTTATAAGTCCAGAATATATATGGATGTGTAATTCCATTTGTATATATACTGTGTATGAGATATTGTATATTATATTACATATATATATATGCATCAACTTGTGTAATTAATGTTTACAGTATGTAGCACCGTAAAATAAATTTGAAATGAATGGAAAACACTATAAATAGAGAGGAAAACTAAAACCTAATTAAAAGCGAAAACAAAAAAAAAACAGAACACTTAGTACCGGTTGGTATCACCAACCGGTACTAAAGGTCCTCCACCACCAGCCCACGCAGGCAGCCACGTGGTGGGCCTTTAGTACCGGTCCGTGGTCCAACCGGTACTAAAGGTCTGGACCTTTAGTCCCGACCCTTTAGTACCGGTTGGGGAACCGGTACTAAAGGCACATCCCGACCGGGACTACTGATCGACATTCTACTAGTGTAGGTATGGTGGCTGTTTTGAGGAAGGGTATATGGTGGCTGTTTTGAGGAAGGTGGGTTTAATGCACCGGCGAAAGTTGCGCGGTACTAGAGAGGCTAGCAAAGGTGGAAGGGTGAGAGTGCGTATAATACATGGACTCACATTAGTCATAAAGAACTCACATACTTATTGCAAAAATCTATTAGTTATCGAAGCAAAGTATTAGATGCATGCTCCTAGGGGAGAGGTTGGTAGGAGTTCACCATCGCGCGATCCCGATCCTCACACAAAGGATGACAATCATTAAACAAATCATGTTCCGACTTCGTTACATAACGGTTCACCATACGTGCATGCTACGGGAGTCACAAACTTTAACACAAGTATTTTTACCATTCCACAATTACTCACTAGCATGACTCTAACATCATCATCTTTATATCTCAAAACTATATGCAAGGAATCCAACTTCTCATAGTATTCAATGCACTTTATATGAAAGTTTTTATTATATCCCTCTTGGATGCCCATTATATTAGAACTAAATTCATAACCTAAACCAATTATCATGCTGTTTAAAGACTCTCAAAAATAATATAAGTGAGGTACGAGAGTTCAATTATTTCTATAAAATAAAGACACCACCATGCTCTAAAAATATATAAGTGAAGCACTAGAGCAACATTGCCTAGCTCAAAAGATATAAGTGAAGCACATAGAGTATTCTAATAAATTCACGATTAATGCGCGTCCCTCTCAAAAGATGTGTGCAGCAAGAATGATTGTGGCAAACTAAAAAGCAAAGACTCATATCATACAAGACGCTCCAAGCAAAACACATATCATGTGGTGAATAAAAATATAGCCTCAAGTAAATTTACCGATGGATTGAAGACGAAAGAGGGGATGCCTTCCGGGGCATCCCCAAGCTTAGGCTCTTTGGTATCCTTGAATATGGCTTGGGGTGCCTTGGGCATACCCAATCTTAGGCTCTTGCCACTCCTTATTCTATAGTCCATCAAATCTTTACCCAAAACTTGAAAACTTCACAACACAAAACTCAACAGAAAACTCGTGAGATCCGTTAGTATAAGAAAAATAAATCACCACTTTAGGTACTGTTGTGAACTCATTCTTTATTTATATTGGTGTAATATCTACTGTATTCTAACTTCTCCATGGTTCATACCCCCCGATACAACCCATAGATACATCAAAATAAGCAAACAACACAAAGAAAACAGAATCTGTCAAAAACAGAACAGTCTGTAGAAATCTGTAGACTTCGAATACTTATGTAACTCTAAAAGTTCTGAAAAATTAGGAAAATCAGTAAAATTTGTATATCAATCTTGTGTAAAAAATTCAGATCCAATTGACTCTCTGGTGAATTTATAAAATTCCTGGACTGAGCGCAAAAGTTTCTGTTTTTCAGCAAAACCAAATCAACAATCACCGTAAACCATCCCAAAGGTCTTACTTGGCACAAACACTAATTAAAACAATAAAAGACAATTACTACAGAGGTAATAATGTGCAAAACATTCAAGAACAGAAGCAAATAACAGAAACATAAAATAAAATTGGGTTGCCTCCCAACAAGCGCTATTGTTTAACGCCCTTAGCTAGGCATAACGCGATAGATCTAGGTATTGTCATAATAGTAAGGGAGATCATCCATGCTCATCTCATACTCCCTTCTTTCAGTGGCGACTTTCCTTTGTGGCAAGCAAAAATAGTCAAAAGGGATAAATTTAATAGGATAAGGATCCTTAAGATCAAGTGCGGGAGGGATAGGTTCCTCCTTCGCCCCCCTATAGTGTATAATCAATTCATCATTGTAAGCTTTCCTTTGGTGGAAAGTCATAAGCCTATCTCTTAATATGAACTCTAATCCATTGTTTTGTATAGCAAAATTATCATTGAGTTCGGAAATCTTATCAACCAAAACCTCGGTAGGAACCCTTTTTCTCAAATTTTCATTATAAGCCACATAATCCGGAGATTGCAATCTCATTATTTCTTCTTGATTAAAAAGGATCTCCTCTATAGGGGGGCATCCACCATTAATTTTATAATGAGCAAAAATTTTGCTAGCCTCTTTCATGATGAATCTAAACTCGCGTGCTAGAAATATAGTGGCGACATGTTTAACGGAAGAATGCTGAATATTAGAGAAATCTAGAAAAATCCTTTGTATGCAAGGATGCATATGAACGAATTGCCTCTCAAGCACAATTATTAACTGTGTTATTGCATCCGCAAGACTATTAGTTTTATTGAGAATAGACCCTCCTAAAGTAGGTAGCATACCAGCACAAGTAAAGATCTCTTGAATAACACCTTTTCCAATAATATTACCGCTACCTATGCGGAATTTTTTTGTATGTGTGATAGTAGGTTCTTCATGAGGGTCGTAAAAATTCCCCTCAAGATTATTACTATCTTTTTCAATAAAAACTTCCTTAGATTCAGACATGATGGCAACGAATCGATCTAGCACACACGCAAACAAAAGGCAAACGACAAGACGGACAGAAGAAGGGCGAATAAAAAGGCAAATATTTTTGGTATTTTCTGAAAATCATTTTAGAAGTGGGGGAGAGGAAAACGAGAGGCAAATGGCAAATAATGTAAATGCAAGAGATGAGTTTGTGATGGGTACTTAGTAGGCTTGATGTAGATCTCCCCGGCAACAGCGCCAGAAATCCTTCTTGCTACTTCTTGAGCTTGCGTTGGTTTTCCCTTGAAGAGGAAAGGGTGATGCAGCAAAGTAGATAAGTATTTCCCTCAGTTGTTGAGAACCAAGGTATCAATCCAGTAGGAGATACAAGCAAGTCCCCAATCTTCGCACCTACACAAACAATCAAACACTTGCACCCAACGCTATAAAGGGGTTGTCAATCCCTTCACGGTTACTTGCAAGGATGGGATCCGATAGAGATAGATATAGAAGATTACTAAAATGAAAAGTAAAACAAAAGTAAAAAGATTGCAGCAAAGTATTTTTGGTATTTTTGGTTTATAGATCTGAAAATATAATATGGAAAATAGACCCGGGGGCCATAGGTTTCACTAGAGGCTTCTCTCTTGAAGGAAAATAATACGGTGGGTGAACAAATTACTATCGAGCAATTGATAAAAAAGTGCATAGTTATGACGATATCCAAGGCAATGATTATGCATATAGGCATCACGTCCGTGTCAAGTAGACCGAAACGATTCTGCATCTACTACTATTACTCCACACATCGACCGACTCCTGCCTGCAAGTAGAGTATTAAGTTCATGAAAAACAGAGTAACGCATTAGGTAAGATGACATGATATAGAGGGGTAAACTCAAGCAATATGATGAAAACCCCATTTTTTTATCCTTGATGGCAACAATACAAATACGTGCCTCACTACCCCTACTTTGTCACTGGGTGAGGACACCGCAAGATTGAACCCAAAACCAAGCACTTCTCCCATTGGAAGAATTACCAATCTAGTTGGCCAAACCAAACCAATAACTCGAAGAGACTTGCAAAGATATGAAATCATGCATATAAGAATTCAGAGAAGATTCAAATAATATTCATAGATAATCTGATCATAAACCCACAATTCATCGGATCTCGACAAACACACCGCAAAAGAGTATTACATTGGATAGATCTCCATGAAGATCATGAAGAACATGGTATTGAAGAACATAGAGAGAGAAGAAGCCATCTAGCTACTAGCTATGGACCCGAAGGTCTATGGTGAACTACTCACGCATCATCGGAAGGGCAATGGAGTTGATGTAGATGCCCTCCGTGATCGAATCCCCCTCCGACAGATTACCGGAAAAGGCTCCAATATGGGATCTCACGGGAACAGGGGGTTCCGGCGGCGGAAAAGTATTTTCGTGGCTATTTTTGGTATTGGGGGAATATTTGGGAATTTATAGGCCAAAGAATAGGGTTAGGAGACCTGCTTGGGGGACACAAGCCAGGGGGGCGCGCCCCCCCTAGGGCGCTCCCTGGTGGCTTGTCGCCTTCCGGCAAGTCTCCTGCCTTCATCTCCAAGTTTGGCAGGTTTCTTCTGGTCCAAGAAAAATCATTCCAAAGATTTTATTCCGTTTGGACTCCATTTAATATTCCTTATCTGCAATACTCAAAAACAAGGAAAAAACAGAAACTGGCACTAGGCACTAGGTTAATAGGTTAGTCCCAAAAATAATATAAAATAGCATATTAATGCATATAAAACATCCAAAATAGATAATATAATAGCATGGAACAATCAAAAAATATAGATACATTGGAGACGTATCAGGCCTACAAGCTTGACGACCCTCCCACCGTGCGCAAGCTTTACCGCACTACCCAGGAGAAGCTGTGGAAGGCGTTGTTCAAGCCCCAAAAGGATTGGCCGACCGAGAGGAAGACACCGGCCTGGACGCCGAAAATCCTTCGCTCACGGTATAGCAAAGTTTCTATTTTTATCCTCGGGTTCTATCTTTTAGCAAGGAATTTAACCTCTTCGCCTTCATAGAACTGGCTGGACAAAGCCTTGCGGATTAACGGCCCAGCCCCGCTGCCCGAAGACCCCAGATCGGCCCTGTTGACGGCGATGCTGATCGTGGCACCGTATTCGGTGCCAGAGAAGAAAGAGAAGAAGAAGAAAGGCGAGAAGAAGGAGGTCTGAGAGGGCCTCCGTCCAAGAGGTCCTCTGGACGCTAGGTCCAGGGATACCGAGGTCTCCTCTACTCACGAGGAGGAACACATAGATGAAGGAGGGGAGGTGGACTCCCCCTAGACAAAGAAGAGGGCGGCGTCGGTCGACGTCGACGAGGATCTAGCCCCCCCCGCCCCGAAGAGATCCTGCAGGACCAAAGTGTTCCTGCCCGATGATAGCCCGGACTCCGATGAGGAATCCGAGGCCTTCGAGAGGGTCCCCCGGAGGAACCCCTGGGTCAAGCCCCTAGCCCAGAGGTATTGAATCCGAACACTTTACGGTATACTCATACAAAGTTTTCGTTACTAACCGGATAAGCATCCTCCGTATTGCAGCCCGGCCCGCGATCTCCCGACCGAACAGGTCTCAGAGGGGGACCCCCCCGCCCGCCGAGCTGGCAGAGAGCGGGACTGCGTCCCGTACCTCTCCCCCTCAGGCCGCTGAAGAGGCCGCGGAGGTGTTATCCGGCCAGACCCCTCCCAAGCCGAACACTGGGGGTGAGGAGGTCATGACCGAGGTTCATACCTCGGTGACCGAAGACCAGGAGGTCGAACCCCTCTCGGCGGGCAAAGAGGGAGGCCATGATTAGTCAAAGCTCCCTCCGAAGACGGCCCTGGAGACCTCTATGCCTCCGACATCGTCGGCCCTGCTTCCCCGAGAAGGGAGAGCAGAAGTGCCACCACCGGTGCCGCCCATGACAGACCAGGCCGCAACCAGTTGGCCAGCCATGATGGAGGAGGCTTTGTCTAGATCCTCCATCGCCGAAGATCACCGCACCCTTTTGGGTGCGGTTTTGCAAGGCATTCAGTCCATTGATAGCAGACTGAAGGAGGCCTTCAGCGTTCTATTGGCGGACTTCAAGGTAAGCCATGTACTATTCTTTTCACAAGGACAAATTTGTTTGTGAGGTTATACATTCCTTATAGATATAGTAGCCCTCGAGCCATGGGTGAGTTTGAAAAACTTGCCCAGGGGTCAAAGAACTTGAAATCACGATTAAAGCAATTCGTGACCCTTGAAATTATAACAGTTTCGGATATGATTTGGCGAAGGGTCTAGGACCAACAGCTCGGAAGTTTGTTTCACACAAGTTATTTTATAGGCCTCGTCTTCAGCGGTGGCCGCCAACGCCATGGAACTGGCCGAGCTGAACCAGAAGCTCAAGAGTTCTGATGAGGAGCTTGACTACCTGAACAAACGGTTTGACGAAAAGCAAAGTAAGTTTGAATTATACTGCTAAGACCTTTATTTTCCTCATTAATTAAGGTTTTCGGGCATTCGTTCCTGAGATCTTGCTTCCCATTGTGTCTGCAGCCGTAAACGCCGAGGTTGAGAACCTCACGGCCGAGCTGAAGAGGGCCAAGCAGGAGGCCACCGACCATAAGAGGGCGGCTGAATGAGCGGCTGCCGAATTAAGCTTGCTGAAGGTTGACAACGGTAAGCATGAAGCTCGAGTGGCCAAGGTGCAGCAGGAGCTCCAGGATGCAAGCACTAAATGCGAGGCCCTTGAGCAAAAGACCAAGGACCAAGCGGCCGAGCTGTCCTCGTTGTCCTCCGAGCTCAAATTGGAGCATGTAGATAGGCGGTCTTTTGAAGAAGAACTTCGCCAAGTCAGGATGATCGTGGATGGTAAGCCATACTTACTGCAATGTGCCTTTGGTGGTAACAGGTTTGCCCATCTCACACGGCTGTGGCATTCCTCAGGCGCCTTTACGGGTCTCCCAAAGAGTGCAGCGGACGCGGCCAAGCACTTTGCGACTCGAGATGGGGATGTGGAACAGAGACTGTTCGGGGCGCAATTTCAGACCCCGAGCCCCGTCCCCTTCTCAGCTATCAAATGAAGCAGCTAATGAAGTTGCATAGGATGGCGGAGCCAGCCTTGAAGGACCTCTGCATTCGGCTGTGGCTTGTTGAGCCACTACCGAGCAACTATTTTGGCCTGGTGCAGAAGCTTTGCGACGCCGCGCCCTGGATTGAAGTCCTAAAGTGCTCCGTATGCATTAAGGGAGCTTAGATGGCCTTTGTGAGGACCATGATGCATTGGCCAGGGGCGAAGCCGTTTGAGATGGCTACTGCGCCCCCGCCTCCTGGGAAGGAGCATAGGCGCCCCGAGCTTTACTTCCCCGCTGCGATGGAGGGTGCTCGGTCAATAGAGACCCAGTGCCCCAAAGATGTAATTTACGAATGAGCACATTACTGTGTGCCCAATGAATATTTTAATTTTATAATGCATATGCACGGTTTATTATGCGTATGCACGGTTTATCATGCTTTTAAGATTTGAATTATTTTGACTCCTGTGTGGCCGTTTGGAACTGAAAGTTGCCAGTCGTCGGCTTTAGCCCCCTTGTAAATATTACAAGAGGTGTTCCGATCTCCACAACATTACCCTTAGCCGAAGTATCAGAGCCCGGAGATTATGTGGGAGAGGGGGAACAAGGCAATCAGACTATGTGGCTTTAGTGCTTTCACTTAACCGTAGGAGCTTGACTGCGGGGCTGGTTACTAGCCCCCAGTGTTTTGTGATATTCGGATATACTGAGGTTTAAGACCATTACCACATGGTTTGTGAAGGTACAAACCCCTCGTATGACACAGAATAACCTCCACCGATTTTGAGTTTGACACTTGTGCTCGGATCACAGACTGGTTCTCACTTATTATGACAGTCGGTTTTTGGCTTTCTCCACTGAGGTACTTGACCAGGCGAGCTGGAAATACAATCGCAGTGGTTCTCCCTTTACCCTTTTAGCTGAACGAGCGGAACGTAAGAGGGTAAACACAGGAGCCGGGCAACCCAACCTTTGACCCAAGACATAATTCAGAACCAATTCATATAACGCAATATCCGAGACGCCGAACATATAGAGGATAATGCCGGGGTGATGCTTTGGGCGAGTTTTGTAGTCAAGCCCCCGGTCTATTAGCCGGTTGCATCTAACATGTACCGAACAATTTTGTTTCCGGAGGCAGGGAGTGGGAAACACTTTCTGAAATACCGTAAGTAGTCCGTAAAAGATGATCTTTATATATGATGAATTTTTACAATTCATACTTGCGGAAACAACTGTTACAGGTATTTTGTTTAAAAACAAAGTTCTACAAAGGGAAGGTTTACTCAGGGTCCTCGATGGGTGGCTTGATGTCCTCGACGTGTCCCGATACACCTCCGCTCCTTTGCTCTTGAGGGATGGTGTGCTCCTTTAAAGGTGGTTTCCATCGGCGAACGGACCTTTGAGAGAGGTGCTTGAAAAATCGCCGTAACATGTGTGAGCTTGACGCTTGCAAGGTCCTCGATGGTGCCTGCTATTTTGATAGTAGTTCGGTCAAGCCGACCACTTGGTTTTGATAGTGTGTCCCCCCAGCTGCCCATGGTATTTTAAGCGCAAAATTGGACCTTCTAGGTATGTACCTTACGGGTAGCGGGGCCGTGTTGTTGGGGGCGTATCCCTATTTGTGTTGAGCGGGGGTTTGTTCTGGGAGATTGGGTCGAGCTCGAGCTCGCTGTTCGCCTGTCGCATCTTGACGTATGATTGGGGCTTCAGCGCCTCGATGCCGGACTGGAATTCGGCTGCTAATGCCGCGATGTGTTCCTCAGTCTGGAGGGAGCACTCCGTATTGCCGTTGACAGTGATGACCCCCTTGGGTCCGGGCACCTTGAGCTTTAGGTATGCATAGAAGCGAATGGCGTTAAAACGAGCGAACGCTATACAGCCGAGCAGTGCATGATAGCCGTTGCGGAAAGGGACAATATTGAAGATCAAGTCCTCACTACGGAAGTTGTCGGGCGAGCCAAACACTACTTCTAGCGTCACGGTACCCGAGCAGCGTGCTTCGACACCAGGGATGACTCCCTTAAAGGTAGTGTTGCTAGGTTTGATCCTAGAAAGGTCGATACCCATATTTTTCACCGTGTCTAAGTAAATCAGGTTAAGGCTACTTCCTCCGTCCATAAGGACTCTAGTGAGGTGGTACACATCGATGATGGGATCTAATACAAGGGCCGCCGAGCCTCCATGACGGATACTGGTCGGGTGATCCCTACGGTCGAAGGTGATCGGGCAAGCCGAGCATGGGTTAAACTTCGGGGCTATGGGCTCTACGGCGTAGACCTCCCGAAGGGCGCGTTTCCTCTCCTTTTTTGGTATATGTGTGACATACATCATGTTCACAGTTTTTACCTCAGGGGGGAATTGCTTCTATCCGCCATTGCTCGGGCTGCGAGGCTCTTCGTCATCCTCGCTGTGCAGGCCCTTGCTTTGCTCCTCGGCTGCAAGCTTGCCAGCTTGTTTGAATACCCAACAGTTTCTATTGGTGCGAGTGGCCGGGTTGTCTTGGGTGTCATGGATCTGGCAGGGCCTATCCATGATTTTGTCCAAGGCGGTAGGTCCGTCTCTATTCCCTTTAGAGGGCTTCTTCCATTGTCCAGATTTAGAGTTGCGGAAACTGGCATTTACGGCCGTGTCCTCTGTGTCGCCGTTGCTATGGCGGCGTTTGTTTTTATTGCGCCTTGGATTCCCGTTACCATCCCGAACTTCTGAGGTGTCGGGGTCTTCAGGGTTTTGGCTTCGACGAGCTAGCCAATTGTCTTCACCCGCGCAAAAGCGGGTCATAAGTTAGGTGAGGGCAGACATTGTTCTTGGCTTATCCTGGCCGAGCTGACGAGCTAGTCATTCGTCCTGGATATTGTGTCTGAACGAGGTTATTGCCTTGGCGTCCGGACAATCAACGATCTGGTTCTTCTTAGTCAAGAACCGATTCCAGAATTGCCTGGCTGATTCGCCGGCTTTCTGGACGACATTGCTCAAGTCGGAGGAGTCCGGGGGCCGAAAATAAGTGCCTTGGAAGTTAGATCAGAAGGCGTCCTCAAGCTCTTCCCAATTCCCAATGGAGTTTTCGAGGAGACTGTTTAACCAGTGTTGAGCTGGTCCTTTAAGTTTGAGTGGTAGGTATTTGATAGCATGGAGATCATTGCCTCCGTCCATATGAATGTGGAGAAGGAAATCTTCGATCCACTCAGCCGGGTCCGTCGTCCCGTCATATGGTTCTATGTTTACGGGTTTAAACCCTTCGGGGAACTGGTGCTGCATAACCTCGTCTGTGAAGCATAGTGGGTGGGCGACGCCTCTGATCCGGGCTACGTCACGCGTGGAAATCAGCTGTTGTTTGGGCCCAGTATTGTTCCCGGCCTCTTTGGTTGCGGTTGAGCCACGATTGATACCCATCCCGTCTAGCGGGGGAGTATCCTCTAGATCCGTAGATGGATCTAGCATGACCTGCTCTATAGTCCAGGTCCTGTCGCAAATCATACCGATCCTCAGGTTGTGCTGGCCCCTTTCCTCTTATGCGAGGTGACGTGGGCCTATACTCGGCGTCTCTAGCCGCCCTGTCCCATCCTCGAGGGGGTCGGTCCGGCTGGTCGTACTGAGTGTGACTGGGAGGTTCGGGCTCAAAGATCTCGTCGTTGAATTGCGGCAGCAGGCGCCGACGTGGGTAGCTCTTGTTTTGATCTGGTCGCTCAGTGCCGAACCCTTCTTCAGCTGCAAGGACTTTCGTTCATCTGTTGTTGATGGTATCTTGTTTGGCTCTGAGCTGCTGCTGCTTTGCCTTTAGGCTCCGGGAGGTGGGTATGAGATGCCGCCTGAATCATTCTTGATCTTCAGGGTTTTTGGGGACGGTGAAGTCTTCGGCTTCGAGGCTTTCCTCCTGCTCAGTGGGGGGGGAGGTAGTTGTTGTCCTCGGAATCATTGAGGTCCTCGGCGTCATGCTGATCCTCGAGCCTTTCCGGGTCCTCAAGCGGCTCCTCGGGGGCTTCAAGGTCGCCGAGGTCTTACGGGGTGTCGATTTTCCCGGTGCCTACGATGGCTTCCCTTCCCTTGTTCGTCTTGGATCATTTGCGTTGTTTTTGGCGTTTCGACGGCGCTTCGCCGGATTTGTCGCCGCTCTTCTTGGGGGTGTGGTTGTCCCTATCATCAGGGGTGTCCACCATATAGACATCGTAGGTGGAGGTGGATGTCCACCGCCCAATAGAGATAGGGCGGGGGCGCCGATCTCTTCCTCCACGTCTTTTGCCTCCTTGGAGGCGTAGTGCAACATGTCAGTTAAATCTTTGACAGTGGCTACTAAGTGGGTGGTGGGTGGGCCATAAAATTCCTCATGACCGGCCTCTAGACCGACCTGAACATGGGTCGAGGTCGGGTCGTCCACGATTGTCATTGACCGGATTCAGTCTAGAGCCTCGTTCAACCACGAGAGGTCGACCGAATCAATCTCCCGAGGGCCCTCGGAGCTAAACTCCAGGGCATCTTCGTGAGGGGCGTATTCGGCGAGGATCGAACCCTGGTACTCAGGCGCTATCACCAGATCTGAGCTCAAGCCTGATCCTCCGGCGGGGATAGATCTGAGGGTAGGGTCGGATAGGAGGCCCGAAGTTAAAGCTTCAGGGCTTTCGGGCCCATCGGACAAAAACGAGGGCTCAGCAAGAAACAGATCGCCACTAGAGTCGGTGGTGAACTCTAGGTTCCCGAACCTGATCTCCTGAACATGAGCGAAATTTCCGATCTGGCCAAGATGGCCGGTCTAGTCAGCATGCAACACAATGCCGCCGAACGCGAAGGTCTGTCCAGGGACGAAGGTGTCCTCATTATGGACCTGTTTGCTGATGATTAGGCGAGCCATCAATCCTTCGGTGATCTCACAGTGAATCTCTCAATGAAAGCATCAATGTCGGTGTCAAAACCAGCGGATCTCGGGTAGGGGGTCCCAATCTATGAATCTGGGATCGATGGTTAACAGGGGACGACGGAGACGATGTTTACCCAGGTTCGGGCCCTTGTGAGGAGGTAAAACCCTACGTCCTGCTTGATTATATTGATGAGTGTGATGGTTACAGAGTCAATCTACCTCGAGATCAAATGAGCTAAAGCCTAGATGAGTTGACTTGTCCCTCTATGAACTAAGCCCCCTGGTTCATATAGACACCAGGGGTACCTAGGGTTACACATGATAGGTTTCCATCCGGGCATAGATACGCCCATTCTTTCTCTCTAGACTTGGAGGTCACGCCAAGTCTTTGGAGCCTTCCCTTCCGAACATGGGATTGTCCTGTAGTTTGGCCTTCCTGCAACTGCCACAGAGCGGCCCATCAAGGCAGCCCACCGGAGGTGAACCGACGGCCCAAGGACCCCTTAGTCCCGAACTCCCTCACGGGCGCCGGCTAACAACCATGCCCCACCCGTGACGACTCGCGGCCACGTCGACCCCGGGCTTAGCGCGGTCGACGCTCCTGCAGGGCCTGCAGGCCACAACGTTTACAACATATCTCGTGGGCCCTTGATACGTCTCCAACGTATCGATAATTTATGAAGTATTCATGCCATATTCACCTATGTTTACAATACTTTTATATGGTTTTGAACTTTTGATGCACTTTATGTGATTTATTTAGAACTAACCCGGACTAACATTGTTTTCACCAGAATTACCGTGGTGTTGTTTTTGTGCAGAAAATGAAAGTTCTCGGAATCGCCCGAAACTTTTTTGTGATTTTTTATGGAGTAAATAAGCAACATTGAAGCGAAGAACTGCCGGAGGGGTTGTGCCAGTGGGCCACCACGCAACAGGCCGCCCCCCTAGTGGCACGGTGAGATATGTGGTGGGGCCCCACGTGGCTCCGTTTGCCGTGATTCCAACGCTGAAAAATCCCATAATACCAGAAACCCCAGAAATAAAGAGAGACTCCTCGTTCCACCGCCGCAACTCTCTGTATCGACGAAAAACCAATCTGGAGGCGTTCCAGTACCCTGCCGGAGAGGGTAGATCATCTCTGGTGGCCATCTTCATCATCCCGACGGAGGCTATGACGAGGAGGGAGTAGTCCACCCTCGGGGCTGACGGTTTGTACCAGTAGCTATGTGTTCAATCTCTCTCTCTCGTGTTCTTGAGATGGCACGATCTTGATGTATCATGGGCTTTGTTAATATAGTCGGATCATATGATGTTATTCCCTTGCTACCTTGTTGTGATGAATTGAATCTTTACCTTTGAGATCTCGTTATGTTGAATTGAATATTATGGTTTGAGAACACTTGATGTACGTCTTGCATGGGATACCCGTAGTGACGTTGGGGTATTCTATTGATTCACTTGATATATGTTGAGGCATCAACTTGCAGATTCCGGTGACCTAGGGGATCTATGCATAGGGGTTGATTGCACGTTTTCATACCACGTTCTCCGATAGAAATCTTGGGGTGGTCCTTGATGTTCTTTGTGTTGGATTGAATATGATAAATCTGAAATTGTTTGATGCATGTTGCATAATTTACCCACGGATACTTGAGGTGACATTGGAGTATCTAGGTGACATTAAAGTTGATTGATATGTATCATTGGTGTTATTCTAGTAGTAACTCTAGGGCTATTTGTGACACTTATAGGAATAGCCCAATAGATTGATCAGAAAGAATAACTTTGAGGTGGTTCTACTACCTACACCAATTTCATCTTATTGTTCTCCGCTAGATAGAAACTTTGGAGTGATTCTTTGTTGCACGTTGAGGGGTGATCATATGATTCAACTATGTTAGCATTGTTAGGAGATTGTACTAGCGAAAGTATGAACCCTAGGCCTTATTTCCAAGCATTTATACACTGTTTTGCTCGTTGTTTTAGACTTGCTACCTTGCTGTTTTTATATTTCCAATTACAAAAACCTATATCTATCATCCATGTTGCACTTGTATCACCATCTCTTCACCGAACTAGTGCACCTATACAATTTTTCATTGTATTGGGTGTTTTGGGGACACAAGAGATTTCTTGTATTTGATTACAGGGTTGTTTGAGAGAGACCATCTTCATCCTACACCTCCCACGGATTGATAAACCTTAGGTCATCCACTTGAGGGAAAATTGCTACTGTCCTACAAAACTCTGGGCTTGGATTCCCAACACGAGTCTACAGGAATAAAGTTGCGTAGTAGACATCAGTCCTCGGTGATGTCCCTTCAGACACCACCACCGTCCCTGGCAATGGGTCAGTTCATTCCCCTTCCAACCTCTCCTACTGCTCTTTCACCTTTCGCACACGCGAGCCAACTTCTCTCGGGTCTGGGTCAAACCCATCCATCCATATCTTTTCCACAGTTCACGGGGGATAATCCAAATCTCTGGAAAACCCTATGTGAGCAATATTTTCAGATGTTTGGCATTTTACCATCCTTTTGGGTTCCGATGGCTGTGCTGAATTTTTTCGGTTCAACTTCAGTCTGGTTACAGTTCATCCAAAAATGCCTCGTAGAATTTGACTGGGATTCGTTCACCTCTCTTCTTTGTACCCGTTTCGGCCGCGATCGGCACCAAACGCTGATCCGGCAATTTACACTGTCAGACAAACTTCCACTGTTTCCAACTACATAGAACAATTTGAATTGATTATTAATCATTTGTCATCGTATTATGATTCAATTCACCCTTTCTACTTCTTGACTCGTTTTGTCAAGGGGCTGCGGAGGGACATCTGGGCGGTGGTGCTCGTCCAACGACCACCGGACCTGGATATGGCATGTGCGCTCGCCCTACTTCAGGAGGAAGTAGCGGACGGTGCGCTCGACACTCTACCCTGACCGCCAGACCTAGCGACGCATACGAGCACTCCTCTGCCCTTACCTCCTCCGCCAGTTCGCCCATTGCCAGCTATGCTAGCAGCAGATCGCCGTGGCACTGAGGCAGCACGGGCGGACTCATCCAAGCTCAAGACGCTGCGGGACTATCGACGTGCCCGTGTCCTACGCTTCAAGTGTGGCGAGCGGTGGGGGCACGACCATGTGAGCCCCACCACGGTTCAACTCCATGTTGTCGAGGAGCTGCTCGACATCTTCGACCTCGACAACACCATCGACACACAAGTGCGATCAGACGACTGCGCCAGCGACACAGCCATGGCGATCTCCATTTCTGTAGTTATTGGAGGGGTTTCACCCAAGGCGTTCCAACTCCACGCCTGGCTCCAAGGCAGAGAAGTTCCTATGCTGGTGGACTATGGCAGCTCCAATTCCTTCATCAACGAGTGATACGTCTCCAACGTATCTATAATTTTTGATTGTTCCATGCTATTATATTATCTGTTTTGGATGTTTTATATCCATTAATATGCTATTTTATATTATTTTTGGGACTAACCTATTAACCTAGAGACCAGTGCCAGTTTCTGTTTTTTCCCTGTTTTTGAGTTATACAGAAAAGGAACATCAAACGGAGTCCAAACGGAATAAAACTTTCGAGATGTTTTTCTTGGACCAGAAGACATCTAGAAGACCTGGAGAGGAGGTCAGAAGACCTGGCAGCGGACGACAAGCCGCCAGGGCACGCCCTAGGGGGGGGGCGCCCCCTGGAGATCTTCTAACCCTAACTCTTCGCCTATATATTCCCATATATTCCCAAACCATCAGGGGGAGCCACAAAAATACTTTTCCGCCGCCGCAACCTTCTGTTCCCGTGAGATCCCATCTTGGGGCCTTTTCCGGTAATCTGCCGGAGGAGGATTCAATCACGGAGGGCTTCTACATCAACTCCATTGCTCCTCCGATGAAGCGTGAGTAGTCTACCTCAGACCCACGGGTCCATAGCTAGTAGCTAGATGGCTTTCTCTCTCTCACCGATCCTCAATACCATGTTCTCCTCGATGTTCTTAGAGATCTATCTAATGTAATCTTCTTTTGCGGTGTGTTTGTTGAGATCCGATGAATTGTGGATTTATGATCAGATTATCTATGAATATTATTTGAATGAATTCTTATATGCATGATTTCATATCTTTGTATTTCTCTTTGAGTTATTGGTTTGGTTTGGCCAACTAGATCGGTAGTTCTTGCAATGGGAGAGGTGCTTAGTTTTGGGTTCAATCTTGCGGTGTCCTCACCCAGTGACAAAGTAGGGGTAGAGAGGCACGTATTTGTATTGTTGCCATCAAGGATAAAAAGGTGGGGTTTTCATCATATTGCTTGAGTTTATCCCTCTACATCATGTCATCTTACTTATGGCGTTACTCTGTTCTTTATGAACTTAATACTCTAGATGCAGGCAGGAGTCAGTCGATGTGTGGAGTAATAGTAGTAGATGCAGAATCGTTTCGGTCTACTTGACACGGACGTGATGCCTATATGCATAATCATTGCCTTGGATATCGTCATAACTTTGCGCTTTTCTATCAATTGCTCGACAGTAATTTGTTCACCCACCGTATTATTTTCCTTCAAGAGAGAAGCCTCTAGTGAAACCTACGGCCCCCGGGTCTATTTTCCATTATATATTTTCAGATCTATAAACCAAAAATACCAAAAATACCTTGCTGCAATTTTATTTACTTTTATTTAGTTTTACTTTTAGTAATCTTTTATATCTATCTCTATCAGATCTCATCCTTGCAAGTGACCGTGAAAGGATTGACAACCCCTTTATAGCATTGGGTGCAAGTGTTTGATTGTTTGTGCAGGTGCATAGATTGGGGCCTTGCTTGTACCTCCTACTGGATTGATACCTTGGTTCTCAAAACTAAAGGAAATACTTATCTCTACTTTGCTGCATCACCCTTTCCTCTTCAAGGGAAAATCAACGCAAGCTCAAGAAGTAGCAGGAAGAATTTCTAGCGCCGTTGCCGGGGAGGATACATAGCAAGTCAAGACAAGAACTCTCCCGTCAACTTGCCAATTTCTGGCACCGTTGCCGGGGAGGATACATAGCAAGTCAAGACAAGAACTCTCCCATCAACTTGCCAATTTCTGGCATGGTTGCCGGAGAGGTCTACATCAAGCCTACCTAGTACCCATCATAAACTCATCTCTTGCATTTACATTATTTGCCATTTGCCTCTCGTTTTCCTCTCCCCCACTTCTAAAACGATTTTCAGAAAAAACCAAAAAGATTTTCCTTTTTATTCGCCCTTCTTCCGTTCGTCTTCTCGTTTGCTTTTCGTTTGCTTGTGTGCTAGATCGATTCGTTGCCACCATGTCTGAATATGGGAAGGATTAATGATGTTCTTATTGTTGCAAATATGAATTATTGCCCGTAGATTTCATTGTTCTTGATATAGATTGCAACCCTACATGTCCTATTATTCTTGATAGACCTTTCCTTAGAACGATTGGTGCAATTATTGATATGAAAGAAGGAAACATTAGATTTCAATTTCCGTTAAGGAAGGGCATGGAACACTTCCCATGAAAGAAAATAAAATTACCATATGAATCTATTATGAGAGCTACTTATGGATTGTATACCAAAGATGATAATACCTAGATCTATTGCGTTATGCCTAGCTAGGGGCGTTAAACAATAGCGCTTGTTGGGAGGCAACCCAATTTTATTTTTATGTTTTTTGTTTTGTTTCTGTTATTGAATAAATTACACATTATTAACTCTGTATTAATTGTGTTTTAGTGTTTTAATTAGTGTTTGTGCCAAGTAAGACCTTTGGGATGGTCTACGGTGATAGTTAATTTGATCCTGCTAAAAAACAGAAACTTTGACGCCCAGTCCAGGAATTTTATAAATTCACAGAAGCGTCAACTAGATCTGAATTTTTTACACAAGATTTATATACAAATTTCCCAGATTTTACTAAATTTTCAGAATTTTTAGAGTTACATAAGTATTCGAAGTTTACAGATTGCTACAGACTGTTTTGTTATAGACAGATTCTGTTTTCTATGTGTTGTTTGCTTATTTTGATGAATCTATGGGTAGTATCGGGGGGTATGAACCATGGAGAAGTTGGAATACAGTAGATATTACACCAATATAAATAAAGAATGAGTTCACAACAGTACCTAAAGTGGTGATTTTATTTTCTTATACTAACGGATCTCACGAGTTTTCTGCTGAGTTTTGTGTTTTGAAGTTTTAAAGTTTTGGGTAAAGATTTGATGGACTATGGAATAAGGAGTGGCAAGAGCATAAGCTTGGAGATGCCCAAGGAACCCCAAGGTAATATTCAAGGACAACCAAGAGCCTAAGCTTGGGGATTCCCCGGAAGGCATCCCCTCTTTCGTCTTCAATCCATCGGTAAATTTACTTGAGGCTATATTTTTATTCACCACATGATATGTGTTTTGCTTCGGGCGTCTTGTATGATATGAGTCTTTGATTTTTAGTTTGCCACAATCATCCTTGCTGTACACACTTTTTGAGAGGGACACGCATGAATCGCGAATTTATTAGAATACTCTATGTGCTTCACTTATATCTTTTGAGCTAGGCAATATGCTCTAGTGCTTCACTTATATCTTTTTAGAGCACGGCGGTGGCTTTATTTTATAGAAATTTTTGAACTCTCTTTCTTCACTTATATTATTTTGAGAGTCTCTAAACAGCATGGTAATTTGTTTAGGTTATGAATTTAGTCCTAATATGATGGGCATCCAAGAGAGATATAATAAAAACTTTCACATAAAAGTTCATTGAATACTATGAGAAGTTTGATTCCTTATGATTGTTTTGAGATATAAAGATTGTAATATTAGAGACATGCTAGTGAGTAATTGTGGATTGGTAGAAATACTTGTGTTATAGTTTGCGATTCCCGTAGCATGCACGTATGGTGAACCGTTATGTGACGAAGTCGGAGCATGATTTATTTATTGATTGCCTTCCTTTGTGTGGAGGTCGGGATCGCGCGATGGTTAACTCCTACCAACCCTTCCCCTAGGAGCATGCGTGTAGTACTTTGTTTTGATGACTAATAGACTTTTGCAATAAGTATGTGAGTTCTTTATGACTAATGTTGAGTCCATGGATTATACGCACTCTCACCCTTCCACCTTTGCTAGCCTCTCTAGTACCGCGCAACTTTCGCCGGTGCATTAAACCCACCTTCTCAAAACAGCCACCATATACCTTCCTCAAAACAGCCACCATACCTACCTATTATGGCATTTCCATAGCCATTCCGAGATATATTGCCATGCAACTTCCACCGTTCCGTTTATTATGACACGCACCATCATTGTCGTATTGCTTAGCATGATCGTAAGATAGCTAGCATGATGATGTCATTGCTACGCTAGATCATTGCATATCCTGGTACACCGCCGGAGGCATTCATATAGTGTCATATCTTGTTCTAGTATCGAGTTGTAAATTTTGAGTTGTAAGTAAATAAAAGTGTGATGATCATCATTATAGAGCATTGTCCCATGTGAGGAAAGGATGATGGAAACTATGATTCCCCCACAAGCCGGGATGAGTCTCCGGACTTTATGAAAAATAAAAGAGGCCACAGAAGCCCAAATAAAAAAAAGGCCAAAGAAGCCCACCAAAAAAAGAGAAAATAAAAAAAAATGAGAGAAAAGTGAGAAGGGGCAATGCTACTATCCTTTTTCCACACTTGTGCTTCAAAGTAGCACCATGATCTTCATGATAGAGAGTCTCCTATATTGACACTTTCATATACTAGTGGGAATTTTTCATTATAGAACTTGGCTTGTATATTCTAATGATGGGCTTCCTCAAATTGCCCTAGGTCTTCGTGAGCAAGCGAGTTGGATGCACACCCACTTAGTTTCTTTTTTTTGAGCTTTCATACACTTATAGCTCTAGTGCATCCGTTGCATGGTAATCCCTACTCACTCACATTGATATCTATTGATGGGCATCTCCATAGCCCGTTGATACAGCTAGTTGGTGTGAGACTATCTCCTTCTTTTGTCTTCTCCACAACCACCATATTCTATTCCACCTATAGTGCTATGTCCATGGCTCACGCTCATGTATTGCGTGAGAGTTGAAAAAATTTGAAAATACTAAAGTATGAAACAATTGCTTGGCTAAAACCGGGGTTGTGCATGATTTAATACTTTGTGTGATGAAGATGGAGCATAGCCAGACTATATGATTTTGTAGGGATAGCTTTCTTTGGCCATGTTATTTTGAGAAGACACGATTGCTTTATTAGTATGCTTGAAGTATTATTGTTTTTATGTCAACATTAAACTTTTGTTTTGATTCTTATGGATCTGAATATTCATGCCACAATAAAGAAAATTACATGGATAAATATGTTAGGTAGCATTCCACATCAAAAATTCTGTTTTTATCATTTACCTACTCGAGGACGAGGAGGAATTAAGCTTGGGGATGCTTGATACGTCTCCAACGTATCTATAATTTTTGATTGTTCCATGCTATTATATTATCTGTTTTGGATGTTTTATATGCATTAATATGCTATTTTATATTATTTTTGGGACTAACCTATTAACCTAGAGCCCAGTGCCAGTTTATGTTTCCCCCCTGTTTTTGAGTTTTACAAAAAAGGAATATCAAACGGAGTCCAAACGGAATTAAAGTTTCGCGATGATTTTTCTTGGACCAGAAGACATCTAGAAGACCTGGAGAGGAGGTCAGAAGACCTGGCAGCGGACGACAAGCCGCCAGGGCGCGCCCTAGGAGGGGGCGCCCCTCTGGCTTGTGGGCCCCCTGGAGACCTTATAACCCAAACTCTTCGCCTATATATTCCCATATATTCCCAAACCATCAGGGGGAGCCACAAAAATACTTTTTCGCCGCTGCAACCTTCTGTTCCCGTGAGATCCCATCTTGGGGCCTTTTCCGGTAATCTGCCGGAGGGGGATTCGATCACGGAGGGCTTCTACATCAACTCCATTGCTCCTCCGATGAAGCGTGAGTAGTCTACCTCAGACCCACGGGTCCATAGGAAGTAGCTAGATGCCTTTTTGTCTCTCTCCGACTCTCAATACCATGTTCTCCTCGATGTTCTTGGAGATCTATCCGATGTAATCATCTTTTCCGGTGTGTTTGTCGAGATCCGATGAATTGTGGATTTATGATCAGATTATCTATGAATATTATTTGAATCTTCTCTGAATTCTTATATGCATGATTTCATATCTTTGTATTTCTCTTCGAGTTATTGGTTTGGTTTGGCCAACTAGATCGGTAGTTCTTGCAATGGGAGAGGTGCTTAGTTTTGGGTTCAATCTTGCGGTGTCCTCACCCAGTGACAAAGTAGGGGTAGCGAGGCACGTATTTGTATTGTTGCCATCAAGGATAAAAAGGTGGGGTTTTCATCATATTGCTTGAGTTTATCCCTCTACATCATGTCATCTTACTTAAGGCGTTACTCTGTTCTTTATGAACTTAATACTCTAGATGCAGGCAGGAGTCGGTCGGTATGTGGAGTAATAGTAGTAGATGCAGAATCGATTTGGTCTACTTGACACGGACGTGATGCCTATATGCATAATCATTGCCTTGGATATCGTCATAACTTTGCGCTTTTCTATCAATTGCTCGACAGTAATTTGTTCACCCACCGTATTATTTTCCTTCAAGAGAGAAGCCTCTAGTGAAACCTATGGCCCGCGGGTCTATTTTCCATTATATATTTTCAGATCTATAAACCAAAAATACCAAAAATACCTTGCTGCAATTTTATTTACTTTTATTTAGTTTTACTTTTAGTAATCTTTTATATCTATCTCTATCAGATCTTATCCTTGCAAGTGACCGTGAAGGGATTGACAACCCCTTTATAGCGTTGGGTGCAAGTGTTTGATTGTTTGTGCAGGTGCATAGATTGGGGCCTTGCTTGTACCTCCTACTGGATTGATACCTTGGTTCTCAAAACTCAGGGAAATACTTATCTCTACTTTGGTGCATCACCCTTTCCTCTTCAAGGGAAAAACCAACGCAAGCTCAAGAATAGCAACGAGCAACTAGCCAGCAAGCTTACCTGCATTCAACCACTCACACAGCCGGGGCGCGTTCGAGTGGCTGACGGAGGAGAACTGCTCTGTGCCGCTGTGGCGTCCCAATGCGCCTGGTACTCACAAGGCCATGAATTCTACACGGATCTGAAGGTGCTCGTGCTGGGTACTTACGATGTCATATTGGGCATGGACTGGCTCGAGGAGCACAGCCCCATGACTGTCAACTGGCGCGCTCGTTTCCTGGAGATACGGACCCTAGCCGGACCGCTGCGTCTCCTGGGCCATGACACGTCGTCAACAACATGTAGCGCCATCAACAACATCCAATTCCAGAGCCTGTGCAACTCCAGTGCAATCACACACGTCGTTCACCTTTGCGTGGTCGTGCCAGAATCTGAGAACCAATCGGCCATACCAACGTGCATTCAACGCATATTGGATCAGTTCCCGAATGTGTTCGAGGAACCAACATGCCTACCCTGAAGGCGTGCATGTGATCATCGGATTCCGTTCATACCAGGCGCCCAACCAGTCAACATCAAGCCCTACCGCTACAAGCCAGATCTGAAGACTGAGATTGAAACACATGTCGAGGCATTGTTGCGATCAGGGGTTATTCAACGGAATACCAGTCCATTTTCATCTCCAGCCATTTTGGTCAAGAAAAAGGACGGTACATGGCGTCTTTGCATGGACTATAGGTAGCTCAACGCCATTACAGTTGTCAGCAAATACCCAGTCCCGGTTACCGAAGAACTCCTCGATGAATTGCACGGTGCAGCCTGGTTTTCTAAACTAGACCTACGCGTAGGTTACCACCAGATTCGGCTCGCGCTAGGAGAAGAACACAAGACAACTTTCTCCACACACCAAGGCCACTTCGAATTCAAGGTGGTGTCATTCGGCTTGGCTAGAGCTCCTCCCACTTTTCTTGGCACAATGAACACGACACTCAAACCACTCCTCCGGGTCTGCATCCTTTGTTTCTTCGGCGGCATCTTGATTTTCAGTGCCACCTTGGAAGAACACAAGACACACGTGCGTCAGGTGCTGGAACTGTTGCGCCGTGATAACTGGAAGGTCAAACTCAGTAAGTGTGCTTTTGGACAGAGCAAAATCTCATATTTGGGGCATGTCATCAGTGCACAAGGAGTGGCGACGGACCTGTCCAAAATCGCTGCAGTAGCCAGTTGGTCCACTCCACAAGACGCCAAGGGGGTCCGTAGTTTCCTGGGGCTGGCTGGGTACTACCGGCGCTTTGTTCGCAATTTCGGAGTGATAGCACGGCCGCTGTTCAACCTTCTGAAGAAAGGGGTTCCATTTCTTTGGACCTCTACAGCACAGACGGCTTTTCAAGTCCTCAAGCAACAGTTGACCACAGCCCCAGTGCTTGTGCTCCCAGATTTCAATCTACCATTCACGGTGGAGACCGATGCGAGTGACCGCGGGATCGGAGCCATTCTGCAACAAAAAATCCACCCTCTTGCATTCATGAGCAAAGCCCTCAGTCCAAGGTATTAGGGACTCTCAACATACGAGAAAGAGTACCTCGCAATCATCATCGCGGTGGACTAGTGGCACCCCTACTTTCAACATGCCGAGTTCGACATTTGGACAGATCAGAAAAGCCTAACCCACCTCAAGGAACAAAGGCTGACCACTCCTTGGCAACAAAAATCCTTCACCAAGCTATTGGGCCTCCGCTACCGCATCCGATACAAGAAAGGGGTGGAGAACCACAGAGCAGATGCACTATCTTGGGCGCTGTCAGCTGACACACTGTCCGTAGTCACATCATGCCAACCGAGCTGGCTGGAGGATGTCATCGCCAGCTACAATAGCACCCCCACGCTCAACGACTCCTGGAACAGTTGGCAGTCCAAGAAGATCCTAAGGGACGTTTTCAGCTTCAGCAAGACTTGTTATGATTTAGGGGCAGGATCTGGCTGGGTGGAGGGACACAAATTCAGCAACGCATCATGCAAGCTTTCCATGACAGTCCGGTGGGCGGGCACCCAGGATTCCCCGTCACATACAGATGCATTAGACGGTTGTTCGCATTGCCCAAGATGAAATCTTAGATCAAGCACTATGTTCAATGTTGTCCGGCCTGTCAACAAGCCAAGCCCGATCATGCAGCTTCCCTGGGACTTCTCCTTCCCCTACCAATCCCCACCAAGCCTTGGGGCATGATCTCTATGGATTTCATGGATGGACTGCCGCAATCCATTAAGTTCAATTGCCTCCTAGTAATCATGGACATGCGCACCAAGTTCAGCTACTTTATGCCTCTCTCTCCCATCCTTACACAACAGCAACAATGGCTCAGCTCTACATGCAGTAGATTTCCAAATCCATGGCCTGCCAGGTGCTATCATCTCAGATCGAGACCCTGTGTTCACGAGCCACTTTTCGCAAGAGTTATTCAAATCAGCCGACACCGAGCTTTGCCTCAGCACAGCCAACCACCCGCAAAATGACGGCCAAACAGAGCGAGTCAACTAGTGTGTGGAAACATTCCTTCGTTGCTTTACTGAAGCGTGCCCCCACAGGTGGAGTTTATGGATCCCACTAGCGCAGTTCTGGTTTAACAATGCTCACCACTCAGCCATCGGGATGACCCCTTTCAAAGCAATGTTTGGCTATGAACCCAGACATTGGGGAATCACAGCAAATAACTCCTGCTCGGTGCCTGCGCTACATTCATGGCTGGAAGAAAGAGACATAGTCCAAGAACTTTTGCAACAACATCTGAACAGGGCGAAACAACTGATGAAGGCCCAAGCGGATAAGAAAATATCATTTTGAACCTTTGAAGTGGGTGATCACGTCTATCTCAAGCTCCAACCCTACATCCAGACTTCAGTCGTGCCTCGAGCTACCCACAAGCTTGCCTGCAAGTTCTACGGGCCTTTTCCCATCATCGACAAGATCAACGATGTTGCATGCAAGCTACGGCTGCCGCCACAAGCAACAGTTCACCCTGTGTTTCATGTGTCACTGCTACGACATGCCCTGACCCCCGGTACGACCGCTAAAACCACTCTTCCACATTGCACTGGCGATCTAGCTGTTCCAGTGGCAGTACTTCAAACTCGATGGCGCAAGAGGAACGGTGGAATGCTAAAGCAGGTGTGCGTTCGCTGGTCCGATTCAGAAGCTCTCGAGATGACATGGGAGGACAAGGCCAGCCTCATTGCAAGGTTCCCCTACGCGGAGGCTTGGGGACAAGCCTCGTCTCAAGAAGAGGGGGATGTCAGCGCCCCTGACAGGAGAGACCCACGAGGCAGTGACTCCCCCACCACTCGCACTGCCACACGAGCTAGCAGGCCTAGGAAGCCTAACACCAAGGTCTATGGGCCGGACTGGGTCCAGTAAAGGCCCATGCAGCTACTACATCTACCAGGGAGAATGACAGATTGGGCATCCAGAGGATCAGGCGGCTCGACGGCATCGGCTACCCACTTTCCCCTTTCTTCCAAGAACCCTAGTTCCCCATTTCGCCATTCATTTATCATTCCTCTGTAATCGTGAGAACTGAAGACTACCACTGTGAACTGCTATGAAATCCTAGCTTGGCCCTAACACTAGGGAGCTCGGGGGAGGTGATCTCGGGTGTGGCTAAATAGCCGAGGAAACGATGCCCGAGCCGAAAACCGCTATGGACGAGCGGCTGAAGCTCTGGTGCAGAGAGGGCACGGGCGGGCCCTTGAGGGCAACTGGAGAGGCAGAGGAGATGCGCATGCAACGCCAGAGACGCGCGGGCGCGGACGGGGAGAGCACAGGGGTGTTCGGCCACTTGGCGCATGTTGCACTCCCGGGCGCGATGGATAGCACCGGCGAGGTAGCTTCTGGAGGAAGGGGTAGTCATGGGGCTACGTGGGAGGAGGAGGAGGCCGAACGACGCAAGGGACACAAGGGAATCGGCCGGGGAGAGGGGCCCGAAGCAAACGACGCTTGGGGCGCGGCCAAAACGAGCAGAGCATGCTTTTGGCATGCCAGGCCGTGTGGTCTCCGCGTGGCATGGCTCGAGGATGACACGAGGGCATGCAAAAAGGGGTTTCTGGCGTAGTCCCTCCAACATGGGGCCTCTTTGAAGTGATAGGTCAATAAAAGGAACTTTGGATTGATGGGATGCATCAGATATAGTTTTCCGTAGCAAACTTGGGCTAGAAGTTGAGGTAATATGGGGTGGTAAAATGGAGGAACAAGTTGTCCCTGAGATTTAGGGTAGGGCGGACTATAGTCCTGTGAAGTTTGAAAAGATTTGGACCAATATTCATCATAGTTGCTTCACAACTGCAAAAACAAGGCATAAAGTGGATTTGGATAATGCACTCACATGGAGTGTTGGATTGGGCTGAAACTTGGCATAGGATGAGTATTTAGCCATAAGAAGACATTGTAAAAATTTCATACCATTGAGATAACTAAAAATGGTACTTCCTTCACAGCTCAAATTTGGTGGAGGGAGGTTATATTGGTGGTAGAATGTCCTGGTAAAATTTCAGCAGTTTTGGAGCAATATAAAATATAGTTGCTTCACAAGCTAAGAATATGACCAGAAACCAAGATTTGATGCTGGGCTCAAGTAGATTCATGGATGGAGCTGAAATTTTGTGGAGAGGCTTGATTTGAGCACAAGAATGATCTGGAAGAATTTAAACCCATTTGGATAATCCTAGCTGGTACTTCCTTCACAAAGCTTCCCACTGCATAGAAACTTGGGGTAATTTTTTGAGGAAGATTAACTAGGCAAATGGAGCTAAATTTTGTCATTAGGCAATGATTTGGATATGAAAGAGTCCCCAAAAAGTTTGAGGGCAATCAAGAGAAGATAAATGGCACCTTCACAAAGTGCCATTCTGGACAGAATAGAAAAATGAATATTCCTGAATTATATTTGAATTGGGAAAGGAAAAGTTTTGACATATTTGTGGAAGATATGATCCAAAGGATTTATGGGAATTTTGTGGGAATTTATGGCAAGACAGAAATATAGGTTGCTTCACAACCTAGGGCAAAAAGGATTATTCCTTTAATGGAAAAAAGGAATATTCCCAAGAAATAAATATTGGGGTTGGGCTAGGATGGAAATGACATGACCTAGGGAAGGATTAGAGATTGACAAGCCACTTGGGAGAGGAATAAGAGATGATCTTCCCAGGTTTCAAGACCACCGAGCCATAGAAAAAGAAATCCAATGCAAAATTCAAAGAAATCCAAAAGAAAAAGAAAGGGCCAAAATCTGGGATGTCTGGTCTAGCATTTTTATGTGGACCATGTATGTGGTAGGGATTCTAAGTACAAATGAGGGTCGGTCTGGTCTAGCATTTTTATACCGACAAGTAAAAGTTGATTGCATCAGCCGCTTATGCATGTACTTTTCCATTGAATATCACAAACTGATGATGAATTGTGAACTTGTAGCTTGACGATGTATATTGTAGGATTACATCTAGATCCTTGATGGCCGGATGTATTTGGGGCATCTCAATTTGTAGCTACTTTGGCTCTTTGAACTTCATAGTGGACACGGTAGGGTATCTCGCCCTTGCTGCTAGCTTGATCTAAGGATAGGCGTTCCACTTCAGCAACATGCACTTCCTTCCCGGTAGCCTCGACATAACTTGGCTCTCCATTAGTCGATAGAAATATTTTTTGGGCACCCCCTAGAAACCACGCTCTCCAATCTTTGTGGTGAGTCTACATCCTAACTCATCGCCATGGTGGTCTCCCTCCACCACATCCTCGAGTCTGACTTCGGCAGATATGAGAGCTTCGATAGCTATTCTCGGATGGAAGAGGTCTTTATGGACAATATCAAGGATTGTCATGTGGCAATTGCTAAGGAGGCTGAGATCAACATGACTTTCGACACTCCCATCATCGGCCAAACTTCTAAAGCTAGGAAGCTCGAGGAGGCAAGGCTCGCAATCGATGCAGAGAGGTAGCGTCCAGTTGAAAAAAGGAGTGGCCCTCCATCAGTAGACTTGACGATGTCATGCCCCTAAGGTATAGCCACTGAGGACATAGGAGGCCCAACAACCACAAAGTGTCCCAAGCCTATTTCTTTGAGTACTCCAATGATACAGGGCACATCGCCACCTTGGGGCGCAAATGACTCCTATATTCTATCCAGGGTAGGTATTGTATATCAGACATATACTAACCGACTATGAACTCCTGCCTGTAACCCTAGCCATGGACGACTATATAAGGCATATCACGGACCCCCCCAAGATTGGTGCCTTCAGCTTGTGAGGCAATACACAACATCTGCTCTCACAATCAAACACCCCTTGTACACACAAACTCTAGTTATCATACGAGCCTAGATCCATCAACAGAGACAAGAAGGAAGTATAGTATTACCTCGATCGAAGAGCCTAAACCTAGGTAAATCTTCCTCCTGTGCAGCAACTGGATCTCTGACGTGTGTACTACCCTGAATGGGTATTGTTGGGAGAATGTCACGATAGTTGGCATGCCAGGTAGGAGATGCATGTGTTGTAAGTATAGTTCATATGCATTCTGTTCCACTCACCGCCAAGTTCGTTCAGGGTAGAGCTTCCACTTTAGCTCCCTAAACTTCATCGTTGATACGACCACACACCTCACCTTCACCGCTGCTCTGACCGGGGGATCGCTCTCTCATTCGAATGCTTCAACTTCATCACCCGCAAACTCGGTGTCATGCATCTCCACAACATGGCTTCCGACCTGTTGGGGGAATCAGCACCCAGTTAACCCTTTTGGATCCTCTGACCTTGGTGACACATCTGCCCTGCAACTCGTCGTCATGGTCGAGCCCATCCTTCCTCTTTTCAACCCCGAGTCAGAGGATGTGGACACCGCAAGCTACAGCTTCATGGACAAGGCAAACCACGTCCAAGGAGTTTACATGATGGCTCCCAACATAGCAAGGTCCTCTGCTTCCACAGAGGACGAGACCACTATCACAAAAATGAGGAACTCCTCACCACGTTGATCATCGGCACCCTTGGCATGGAGAAGGCCATGAAAGGTGCCCACAAGGGTCTCAAGGCTGAAGAGACCCGCCTTGCTAATCAAAGGGCGACTCTTGAGGCTATAAAGTTGAAGTTGTATAACACAATGGAGCATCGTCGGCGTCACCCATGATGCACACCAATGTTTAAAGATCCCATAGACAGTGGTCATGCTGCGGGCAATGCTATTATGGGGGAAGAGTTAAATGGAAACACTATTCATTGATCCCTCATAACTAAGCTCATCACATCCGCGACCATTGTGGAGAAAATCAACCACGAACCAAATCATGTAGATGAAGAACCTTCCGCGTGCAGTTAGTTTTTTGAAGGCCGCACGTCCAACATGATGTGTTGACTGATACGTCCCAGACGTATCTATAATTTTTGTGTGTTGTTTTGGACTATTCGGGAAATCAATTTTCTGAGAACAAAAAAATCAAATAGAAATATGTCACAAATTTTTGGACCAAGAAGCTTCTAGAGGACACTGGAACAATGAAAGGGGACCCCCATGGGGCCCACATGGCCCTGGCTTCGGCCTTCGTTGGGCACACCATCGGCACAATGAGTAATGTTGATCTAGTAAAACCAGGGGCACAATATACCTTTTCCACTAAGATTTGTCATTCTTCAACTAGAGCTAGCTAAAAGTCAAATAAAATCAACTACTCCATCGTGAAGCTGCAACTTCTGAATGGAGCCGCTCCAAAGTGAATTTGGCGAAGTAGAGCTTATTTTGAAAGGAGGAAGCAATCCCAAACAGGCTCTTGTATCTTCTCTCCCAGTTGTACCTTTTGGAAGAGTAGTACACGTGACGTTTTTAATCGACTAGAAGGAAAATCACAATTGCTCAAGCCCTAAGGGAATCTCCAACATAGACCCCTGATACATCCATTTTGCATCATATTTTTTGGTTGATATCTATTATGTTTTGAATCATTATTACACTTTACGATGCAATTCTAATGCCTTTTCTCTCTTATTTTGCAAGTTTCATACAAAGAGGGAGATTGCCCGCAACTGGAATTCTGGACCGGAAAGGACCACCGAAGAGCTGGATATTCTCTGGAACTCACGAAGAATTATTTTGGAATATATAAAAATTATTGGTGAAATAATAATCAGAAGGGGGACCACCAAATGGCCACGAGCCGGGGGCGCGCCCTACCCCTAGGGCACGCCACCCAAGCTCGTGGGCCACCTGGAAGGCCTCCCGTGCCCATCTTCTCCTATATGATGTCATTTACCCTAAAAAAAACCAGAAGAAGACTTTCGGGAAGAAGCACCGCCGTCTCGAGGTGAAACCTGGGCATGAGCACTTTTGCTCTCTGGCAGAGCGATTCCACTTGGGAAACTTCCCTCCGGGAGGGGAAAATCGAAGCCATCGTCATCACCAATGCTTCCTTCATCGTGGGAGGATCAATCTTCATCAACATCTTCACCAACACCATCTCATATCAAAACCTAGTTCATCTCTTGTATTCAATCTTTGTCTCCAAACCTCAGATTGTTACCCATGGGTTGCTAGTAGTGTTGATTACACCTTGTTTGTAATTGATGCTAGTTGGTTTAACTGGTGGAAGATTATATGTTCAGATCCTTAAGCATATTCATTACACCTTTGATCTTGAACATGATGATGCTTTGTGAGTAGTTACTTTCATTCTTGAGGACATGGGAGAAGTCTTGTCATAAATACTCATGTGGCGTTGGTATTCTTTTGATATTTTGATGATGTGTATGTTGCTCTTCCTTTAGTGGTGTCGTGTGAACATCGACTACATGACACTTGACCATATTTGGGCCTAAAGGAAAGCATTGGGGAATGATAAGTAGATAATGGGATGCGAGAGTGACAGAAGCTTAAACCCTAGTTTATGAGTTGTTTCGTAAGGGTCTAATTTGGATCCACATGTTTAATGTTATGGTTAGATTTATCTTAATTCTTCTTTCGTAGTTGCGGATGCTTGCGAGAGGGCTAATCATAAGTGGGTTGTTTGTTCAAGTAAGAACATCACCCTAGCACCGGTCCACCCACATATCAAATTATCAAAGTAACGAGCATGAATCAACTAAACATGATGAACCATGACTAGACGAAATTCCCATGTGTCCTCGAGAACGCTTTGCTTCATATAAGGGTATGTTCCGGCTTGTCCTTTGCTACAAAAATGATTGGACCACCTTGATGCACCATGATAATGCATAAGTATAGGGGATCACAACAGTCTTCGAGGTAGTATTTCACCCAAATTTGTTGATTTGACACCAGGGTAGCAAAATAATATTTATTGGTCTTAGCAGTTGAGTTGTCAATTCAACCACACCAGGAATTTCTTTCTACAATGAAGTTTTTAGTAGCACGGTAACAAAAGCAATAGGAACAGTGAAAAGTAGCAAATTGTATTGATTGTAGCAGCAGTAGTAATGAAAGTAACTTAACAGAAACCAATAAGTGAAAAGCGTATGGTATAGACCAGTGATGGATAATTGATTTGGATGGCATTCATCATGTAACAGTTACACACTAGAGCGACACAGAACTATATCCAATTCATCAATATAATGTAGGCATGTATTCCGTATATAGTCATACATGCTTATAATAAGAACTTGCATGACATCTTTATAGGACCGAAAGTATGTCTAGAGGGGGGGTGATTAGACTACTTGACCAAATAAAAGTTTTGCCTTTTCCCAAATTTTAGTGTTTGCAGTTTTAGCATTCATGGCAAGTCAAGTACACCCTACACATGCAAGTCTAAGAGTATAGCAGCGGAAAGTAACAACAAGCATGTATAGAAAGGATAGGGTAGGAGGATCAAACGCAGTTGTAGACATGATGATTTTTCCCGTGGTTCCGATAGGTGGTGCTATCGTACATCCACGTTTATGGAGTCTTCAACCCACGGAGGGTAATGGTCGTGAGAGTCCACGGAGGGCTCCACCCATAAGGGTCCACGAAGTAGCAACCTTGACTATTCCATAACGGCTTCCGTCCACGAAGGACTAGCCTCACTATGGGTAGATCTTCACGAAGTAGGCGATCTCCTTGCCCTTACAAACTTCTTGGTTCACTCCACAACATGAAGTAGGAGGCTCCCAAGCGACACCTAACCAATCTAGGAGGCACCACCCTCCAAAAGGTAATAGGCTGGGTAATGTCGATGAACTCCTTGCTATTGTGCTTCAAGATGATAGACTCCTCAACACACAATCACTCTCTCACAGATTTGGCTTGGTGGAAGAGATGGGATTGGTGGAAAGCAACTTGGGGAGGCTAGAAATCAAGATCCATATGGTTGGAGTGGAAGATCTTGACCTCAACACAAGGGTAGGTGGTTCTCTCTCAGAAAACTGGATGGGGCAAGTATGGAATAGTTTTGAGTGCTTCTCTGTCGAGTAGGTGGTGGTGAAGGGGTATATATAGGCATCCCCAAAAATCCAACCGTTACACACAAAATGACCAACTCGGTGACACCGATGTGTTAATCTCGGTGGTACCGAAGTGACAAAAAGGTGGCAACTTTTGAATCTCGGTGAGACCGATATAGGAAACTCGGTTGCACCGATAAGGTGACCGACGGTCAGATTCCCAATCTCGGTGACGCCGATCCAACAATCTCGATGGTACCGATATTGTGAATTTGCGTAAAAGAAAGTTGGCAACCTAAACTCGGTGGCACCGGAATGAAATCGGTTGCACCGAAGTGGCTAGGGTTTGGCTGAGTCTGTCAATGGTTGAGAATCGGTGGCATCGGGATGGAAATGTTGGTTGCACCGATTTTGAGTATTTGGCTATGGACAGACTTTGGTGGGAGAGTTTGTGGATGTTTTTGGTGACTCTGACTTGTGCACGTATGAGCATTTGTTCACCAGCAAAACCTTACCCCCTTTTAATAGTATTGGCTTTCCTATGGACTCAAAGTGATTTCTCACAAATGTAAAATGTAGAGTCCTCTTGCTTGAAGCTTTGCCAACCTATTTCCTTGCATCTTGGGGTATTCCACAATCTCCACAATCCTTTTGCTAATCCTATCATTGAACATTTCCTGAAATATACTTGGTGAAAACATTAGTTCAATGACTTATATGTTGTTATAAATTACCAAAACCACCAAGGGAGCAAATGTGCTTTCAATCTCCCCCTTTTTGGTAATTGATGACAACATATAGATCAAAGCTTCGACATATGATATAATCAATGAATATAATCGTCGCTTTGAGAAGTATGTGATAAGCAAGAGCTCCCCCTAAATTTGTGCATCATTTTGAATTTGCGTTTGAATGCAAATGCACAATCGATTAGGTACATGGGGCACTTCTTCCATGTCACATACAACTTGGTGGTGTGCGAGAAAAAAATTAGAATTAACATCATAGCACAACACAACCAAACAAAGATAATGATCATCTCATAAGCATTAAGATGATAGGAAATAGTAGCACAACACACATAAAGTGTATGATTAAATACCAACAAACGTGTATCACAAGCAACCAAAAGATCAAATGTTTTGAAAAAGCGAATAGAAACCAAACGCTCTCTCACTCGAAGCCTAAAGATCTATATACACTTCTCCCCCTTTGGCAACAAGTTACCAAAAAGTTCCAAGGCATATATCTAAACGTTCTTGGGCTGATCTCCTTCGGTTGTTGATGAAGGAGTCGAGAGAACAACGTCGGCGAAGATCTCTGCAGATGTCATGGATGGACTTGGAGTGGCAGCTGGAGGAACTGAAGCTGATGGAGTAGGAGCTGAGGTGACAGCAGCAGGAGCTGATGAAGAGGGCCTCAAGTCTGGAGCTGGCACAGTGGCTGATCTGGCCTGAGTAGGAAACTGTGTGCCTGTCCTGAGAGGTGATCCATCCTCATCATCATCATCATCATCATCTGAAGAAGTCTGAGGAAGAGGCACTGAGTCAACTTCCTTCTTGAGCTCATTGACTGTCTTGGTCAGCCCATCCACCTTATCATTAAGGGTCTTGATCCTATTTTCAAAGATCCTGACAAGACTGTTCTGGTTGTCCAGAATCCCCTTAATGTCCTTCTGTATACCCTGAACTGATGATATCAACTGATCCATTTGCTCATTTCTGGATCTAGGGACTTGAGCACTAGTGGCTCTAGCTGCCTCTGCTTCTGCCTGAGCTGCAGCAGATGTGGGATGTTCAGCATCCATCACCACAACATTGTCCTCGAGATCTGGCTGTAGGGGCAAATGGGGACGATCTAGAGCAAATATGTGCTTCTCCAACTTGGAATTTATGAGCATCTGGATGTAGGGTGCATAGCAGCAAGAGCACTTCTGATCAGCAGCAACCCTCTTAATTGTCTCAACAATTAAGTCCATGACTCTGATCCTGGTGTGTCTGTCAAGGTGGATCAACATGTTGATGGAGTAGCCTCGGATCATCTTGTCATCTCCTGACTTGGGCATCAAGGTTTGCCTCAGAATAGTGTTCATAGTGCGGAGGCCATCCTGGAGAAACTAAATAGATCCTAGCCTGTGAGACTTCACGTTAGCAGCAGGGATCTCTTTATACATATTGGCCATAGCATTGTGGCTCTCCTTGGATTCTGAGTAGACATCCAAATCACCATCCTGTGCCTTAGGAACTCCTAAGATTTCAGCCCATTCATCAACAGTGGACTCATATCTTGCACCTTCCGTCATCCATACAATCCTACCATCTCCATAGAAATGTGCAGTGGAGTAGAATTACATGATCATCTCATTGTTCCAAGCAGTAAACTCTCTGCCAACAAACTCATCCAATCCAATGCAGTGGAAATTGTCTTGGACACTTGGAAAGTAGTCTTCATTCTCCTTGATGAATTTCCAGTCCACGTATCTCATATCACTCACAGCTGGACTCTTGTCAAAAAGCACAGTCTCATAGAAATCCTATTGCTCTTTGGTGTAGAATCTGTAGTCCACAGCTGTCTTCTTCCTTTGGGCATATGGATCAGCAGCTCTCCATGCCCTCAAGCCTGAATCCTTCCTCTTCTTCATATCCTCAGCAAGTGGATAGCTGGCATTATGTACTGGAAGGTGAGGCCTAAGCTTCATCAGGGTAGACATAGCATCCTCATCCTCAACTCGGGAGGCAGTCCCTTTGTTCTTTTCAGAAGCTGGAATTTGCCTTGACAATCTCTTGGGCTTCTCAGCAGCTGGCTTCTTGGGGGCAGACTTGATGCTCTTGGATGTGCCACTCTTTGGCATAGCATCAGCCATAAGCTTCTTTTTCTTCTTGGGAGGGGCCTTCTCAACATGTTCTTCCTCCTCCTCAGCAGCAGCACCAGTAGCCTCCTCAGGGTCCTCAAACATGGAGGTCTTCCTACCAACAACATGAATAATCCTCTTTCTGGCTCTCTTCTTCTCACCTGCCTTCTTAGGCAATGACTTCTTTGGGGGTGACTCAAGGTGAAGAGCCATTCTTGCCCTAGCACCCTCAGGTGCTCTCACAGCTTCAGAGCTAGCATAGACTTTGCCAACAACTCTCCTGGAAGAAGTAGCTTCATTTGCAGACTTCTTGGCAGCCTTCTCTTGCTTCTTGGCAAGAACCTCTTCTGGCACAAAGTCTGAATCCTCTTCATCTGAATTCAGTTTCTTCCTGGCCCTTGTAGCAGCCTTGGGCAACCCATGAGAACTGGGAGTGCCTAGATCTGAAGATGAACTAGACTCAGGACTAGTGCCTGAATCCATCTCAACACTCTGCTCTCGGAGATCATTCTGACTGTCCTCAGCATCTGACATACTGAGCCTGTGAATAGAGTAGAGAGGAGCAGAAGAAGACGAGTCATCACAAAATGAGGCTGGTTTGAAAGTTTGAACAAAAGATTTTCAAGGTTTTGCATTCTGTCACATGAAAATCAGTACAGCCGAAGCAAAAGTTTCGGTGCTACCGAGACTGACTATCTCATTAACAGAAACTTGGCACTCTTTTTGGTGAGACCGAAAAGAAGTACTCGGTTTCACCGAGACAGGTCTCAGCAGCACAGACAGGCAAATCGGTGATACCGATTTGTTCACTTCGGTTCCACCGAGTTCCATCGGGCGGAAGGCAAACCCTAGAAAATCGATGGTTCTCTAATCTACGGAGTTTTCTCGTGGATAGAAAGCTGTGCAAACAGTGGCTTATAGAGAAAATCAACTTCATTGCTTAAGAATCAGACGGGAGCACAAGAAAGGTCGAATCCGTACCCTAGCTCGGTGACGGATCCTCTACGGCGGCGACGGCGGCGAAGATGCTCGTCGACGGCGAGATTCCCAGTGGCGGAGACGCACAGGGAGGCAAGGCGATGACCAGGGGGTCCTTCTGCGGCAGCTTAGGGTTTGGGGCACGACTACTGAAGATTGAAATTTCGAACCGTCGGGACCACAGCTTATATACCCTTCACTGTCGGTGATACCGATTCTAAATTTTCGGTGTCACCAAGTTCCTCAACTGTCAGCTGACAGGGAAACTCGGTGTAACCGAGAATATGGAATCGGTAGTACCGAGATTGAAAACCAGATCAACCCTAGGCATTCGGTCAGACCGAGAATTGTGGGTTGGTTCCACTGAGATGCACTTGGGAGGTTTTAATGGTCAGTCCTTGTCGATACGGAACTCCGAGTGCTCCACACACAGAAGGATCGAGAAATACTTGTTCAAATTTTGTGATGTAGCATGAATAGAATATGAGGTGAGAAAGCATAGATAGCTAAAGAGTGGTCCTAGGCATTCTTGTCCATCCAATTGGCAAAAGATAAATCAAAAGCCAAATAGCAACAATTGGATGTCCTCGAATGAGAAAATAAATGCAGACCAACATGCTCACACAATAAGATGTCAAGTGAAATCATGACAAACATGCACAAACACACTAGCATCTAACAAGCACTTGGGCGATGACAAAGTCATCTATATATGAGTATTTGACTTAGGAGCCAAGTAAGAATACTTGATCATAGGTCATACTCATCGTTTAAGCACAAGTGGGGTTACCACTTTTACATAAAGCATTTAATGTTGTCACATACTAAGAGATGCTTTGACTCAAGTCTTAGAGTAAAGCTCCCCCTTGATGTGACATCCCCCCATAAGAGGGATAAACTAACCTTGGGTTTTGTCGATGAAGACTTCATGTTGGTGAGGTAGTGGTGGATGCTCAAGGTTGATGAAGATCACCAAGAGTTGGGAGCATCCTTGTTGTTTCCATACCCTTCTCACCTACAGGGGTTAGTCCCAACATACAAGAGACAAATACAAGGATATCGATGGACATGTAGTGCAAAGCATGTGTTATGATGTCCATTGATTTGTTGATTACCTCGTCCCTTGCTTACCTTTGAGGGAATGTGTGACTCCTTGAACTATTGCATAGAGTTGATGTTGATTGCAAATAGTCCTTGCCAATAATGAATATGAGTGAATTTCATTGGCGGAGTCACCCCTCAAGAACTCTCTAGTTCTTATTCTTGGGAACCCACATCAAGTTGATGGGGATCCTTGGTGTTGTAGTAGCCTTTGTAGAAGTTGAGCTTGAAGTAGCCTTGGGAACCCACTCCACCAAAGCTAGGGATTCATCTTCATATGAGTCAATGTCCTCTTGAAGCTTGTTCTTGCCCTTGAGCTTGTGGTCTTGTGGTGGAAGGTCATCTTGAGTGTTTGTCCCCTTGGGAGGAGTATTTTCATACCTCTCCTTTTGAGGAACAAACTTGGGCTCGGGGTATTGACCTTCTTCCCATTCAACTCCATTTGCGTTGAAGTAGCCAACACCACGATTCTTCCGGTATCCTCCGTGCTTGCGTACAATTTCCTCAAATTGCTTACACCCGGCAAGACTCTTGTAGATACCTTTCTCTATAATTCCTTTCAATAAAGCATTTTCTTTCTCAAGTGTAACTTGGCTAAGAGAATCATCATTAGTGGAATCAATAGAACTACTAGAAGCAACATCATTGGGTTTAGCATTTTTATTGTTGCTATTAGATGAAGAACCTTTCTTGCCTTTGTTACTAGATTGCTTAGTTTTAACTTGACGCATGAATGTAGACAAGAGTAGCCGTTTGGCTAGATAAGATGAAGTCTACTTTCGGAGATCATCATTGATAGCTTTAAGAAACTCATGCTCTTGCTCCAAATTGAGCTTCTCGAAGCGTAGCTTCTCATGAGTTCTCACAAGCTCTCTATGATCTTCGAGAGTAGATTCATGAGCTAACTTAAGAGTGTTTAGTTCTTTAGTTAGTTCTTCTATTTTCATCTTATCATCATTAATTGACTTATCTTTACTAGCATGAGAATCATCAAGTTCATTTTGACTAACATCACTAGTTTTATCAAATAGCAAGTCATCATCACAAAGCAAATCATCCTCATCACTATTGAAATCAAGATACTCAGGGTGTGATACCTTCGGGCCTTTAGCCATGAAGCAACTTCCACTCCCTTCGTTTGGTGAATCAAATAGATCATAGGAGTTGGTAGTCACTAGAGCAATTCGGGCAACACCATCATCTTGACTATAGTCAGAGTCGGAGTGATAGCTTCTCTCGGAGTTGTCGTCAGAGTCGGAGCCGAAAACCCATTCACCAACATGAGCTTGATGTTTTCTTCTTGTGTAGCTTTTGGTGTACTTGTCCTTCTTCTCCGAATCCCTACTTCTCCTTGAGTGTCTTCATTCATAACGATCATCTCTACTCCTTCTCTCTCTTTGAGGTGATTCATTCCTTGAGCTTCGTCTTCGAGGTGACTCTTCTCTCCATTTGTAGGGAGCCGTGCACTCATTGGAGTAGTGTCTGGGCTTCCCACAATTGTAGCAATTGCGGTCACGACTTGACGAACGCTTCTCATCATATCTTGAGTTGGAGCTTCTCTCTTTGCCTCTATTCTTGTAGAACTTGTTGAATTTTTTGACCATGAAGCTTATCTCTTCATTGGTGACAAGGTTGTTGCTTGAAGTTGCGGGAGCATCACTTGTGGCTTTGTAAGCACCGCTAGACTTGTGATGAAGCTCTTCCTTGTCTTCAAGTGTCATCTCATGAGCAACAATCCTTCCAATGACTTCTGTAGGCTTGAGATCTTTGTAGTTGGGCATCATTTGAATCAATGTGCACACGGTGTCGTATCTCTCATCCAAAGCTCTAAGTATCTTCTTGATGATGAATTTGTCGGTCATTTCTTCGCTTCCTAAGCTGGCAATCTCATTTGTGATGAGAGCTAGCCTAGAGTACATCTCCGCGACTCCTTCACCATCCTTCATATTGAACTTGTCAAGCTGACCTTGAAGAACATCCAACTTGGATTCTCTCACGGACTCGGTTCCTTCGTGCATATCAACCAAAGTATCCCAAATCTCTTTTGCATTCTCAAGACGGCTGATTTTGTTGAATTCTTCGGGGCATAAGCAGTTGAAGAGAATGTCACATGCTTGAGCATTGTATTGCAACATCCTCAACTCATCCGCGGTTGCTTCACGATCCGGTTCCTTTCCATCCGTAAAGAATTCACATTGCAAGCCAACACGAACAAAAGCCCAAACGGCGGAGTTATGACCAAGAATATGCATTTTCATTTTGTGCTTCCAACTAGCAAAATTAGTGCCATCAAAGTACGGACCTCTACGGTGATAACTTCCCTCACTAGACGCCATACTCTCCTAGGTTGCGAGACCAATGCAATGGAGACCAAAGCTCTGATACCACTTGTAGGACCGAAAGTATGTCTAGAGGGGGGGTGATTAGACTACTTGACCAAATAAAAGTTTTGCCTTTTCCCAAATTTTAGTGTTTGCAGTTTTAGCATTCATGGCAAGTCAAGTACACCCGACACATGCAAGTCTAAGAGTATAGCAGCGGAAAGTTACAACAAGCATGTATAGAAAGGATAGGGTAGGAGGATCAAACGCAGTTGTAGACACGATGATTTTTCCCGTGGTTCCGATAGGTGGTGCTATCGTACATCCACGTTTATGGAGTCTTCAACCCACGGAGGGTAACGGTCGCGAGAGTCCACGGAGGGCTCCACCCATAAGGGTCCACGAAGTAGCAACCTTGACTATTCCATAACGGCTTCCGTCCACGAAGGACTAGCGTCACTATGGGTAGATCTTCACGAAGTAGGCGATCTCCTTGCCCTTACAAACATCTTGGTTCACTCCACAACACGAAGTAAGAGGCTCCCAAGCGACACCTAACCAATATAGGAGGCACCACCCTCCAAAAGGTAATAGGCTGGGTAATGTCGATGAACTCCTTGCTCTTGTGCTTCAAGATGATAGACTCCTCAACACACAATCACTCTCTCACATATTTGGCTTGGTGGAAGAGATGGGATTGGTGGAAAGCAACTTGGGGAGGTTAGAAATCAAGATCCATATGGTTGGAGTGGAAGATCTTGACCTCAACACAAGGGTAGGTGGTTCTCTCTCAGAAAACTGGATGGGGCAAGTATGGAATAGTTCTGAGTGCTTCTCTGTCGAGTAGGTGGTGGTGAAGGGGTATATATAGGCATCCCCAAAAATCCAACCGTTACACACAAAATGACCAACTCGGTGACACCGATGTGTTAATCTCGGTGGTACCGAAGTGACAAAAAGGTGGCAACTTTTGAATCTCGGTGAGACCGATATAGGAAACTCGGTTGCACTGATAAGGTGACCAACGGTCAGATTCCCAATCTCGGTGACGCCGATCCAACAATCTCGGTGGTACCGATATTGTGAATTTGCGTAACAGAAAGTTGGCAACCTAAACTCGGTGGCACCGGAATGAAATCGGTTGCACCGAAGTGGCTAGGGTTTGGCTGAGTCTGTCAATGGTTGAGAATCGGTGGCACCGGGATGGAAATGTTGGTTGCACCGATTTTGAGTATTTGGCTATGGACAGACTTTGGTGGGAGAGTTTGTGGGTGTTTTTGGTGACTATCACTTGTGCATGTATGAGCATTTGTTCACCAGCAAAACCTTACCGCCTTTTAATAGTATTGGCTTTCCTATGGACTCAAAGTGATTTCTCACAAATGTAAAATGTAGAGTCCTCTTGCTTGAAGCTTTGCCAACCTATTTCCTTGCATCTTGGGTTATTCCACAATCTCCACAATCCTTTTGCCAATCCTATCATTGAACATTTCCTGAAATATACTTGGTGGAAACATTAGTTCAATGACTTATATGTTGTTATAAATTACCAAAACCACCAAGGGAGCAAATGTGCTTTCAATCTTTTGTACTACCCTCCCGTGGCAGCGGGGTCCATATGGAAACTAAGATATATTAAGGCCTCCTTTTAATAGAGAACCGTAACAAAGCATTAACACATGGTGAATACATGAACTCCTCAAACTTCGGTCATCACCGAAGATGATCCCAATTATTATTACCTTGGGGTCTACGGATCATAACACATAATAGGTGCATACACTTGCAAGATAGTATCCAAAGCACTCTCATATTCGTGAAAACATAATAGGTTCAGATCTGAAATCATGGCACTCGGGCCCTAGTGACAAGCATTAAGCATAGCAAAGTCATAGCAATATCAATCTCAGAACATAGCGGATACTAGGGATCAAGCCATATCAAAATAACTCGATTACATGATAAATCTCATCCAATCCCATCACTGTCCAGCAAGCCTACAAAGGAATAATTCACCCCCGGTGGTGATCATCATGCACTTGTTGATGGAGAAGGGTTGGTGATGCCGATGGCGACGAATTCCCCTCTTTGGAGCCCCAAACGGACTCCAGATCAGCCCTCCCGAGGAAGAACAGGAGGTGACGGCGGCTCCGTCTCATAGAACGTGATGAAAACTTCTCTCTTATTTTTCTCTCGGAGAATAGAATATATAGGATTGGAATTAGGTCCAGTGGAGCCACGTGGTCCATACAAGGTAAGAGGGCGCGCCCTGTTGCCTTGTGGGCAATTGGTGGCCCCCTTCGGTGGATGTTCGCTCCAGTATTTTTTTATATTCAATAAAAAATATACAAAAAGTTTCATCCAATTTCGACAACTTTGATTTCTGCAAAAAAAACATGGTAGTTCTGCTGAAAATAGCGCCAGTCTGGGTTAGTTTCATTCAAATCATGCAAATTAGAGCCCAAAACAAGAGCAAAAGTGTTTGGAAAAGTAGATAAGTTGGAGACGTGTCAACTCCCCCAAGCTTAACTCATTGCTTGTCCTCAAGCAATTTAGTTGATGAAAGTGATAAAGAAAACTTTTACACACTCTTCTGTTCTCGTTGTTGTTATATACATACATACATATATATATATATACATATACATATATATATACATATATATATACATATATAAACACAATTCTGATCACGGGATCAGAATATTATTCTGATCATGGGTTGAACTTCCTGAGTTACACAAACCTGAACTTCCCTCTGTAGGAACTCGACCTTCGCGCTATCTTCGCAACCGTATCTTCACGCGCGAATTTTTCTGGTCAGTCGTGTTCTATGTGACGTAAGTGTAATCTGGGACGGTTTTTAGCAACTAAATGCCCATTTTAAATAGGAATCTCGCTCGTTGGCGGATTTGCTCTCGGGGATGTGATGAACTTGCTTCTGCTGCAATTTTACTGCCTGAGTTGTTCGACCTGAACTTCCCCGAGTGCTAGGTTGAACTTCTGGCAAAGTGCCCAAGTGGGTCTTGCAATATACCATTTGAAAGCTATGGACACCAATATAACAGCCTTGGTTGAATTTCTGGCAAAATGTGCACGGTTTAAGAGCAGTTTTGAAAACCGTTTTTCTTCACACAAAAATCGTGAAATCGTATTTTTGACGCTATTTTTGAACCGTTCATCGGAATGAGTCAAATGAGATGGCGTTGGATAGCTGCTGCAAATCCGCTCATTCCACATGTTGAACGTTTTTCCAAATTCCCTACGGTTAAAGAGGAATTTCAAAAATGGCGGAATTTCTGAAACCGAACAGCCGGGTTCTTATTTCAGCGTTCGTTTCAAAACGGCTAGTCTTATCGATGCATATGATATGGCGTTGGAAAGCTTATGAAAATGCACATCTTTGCATATAAAAATTTTGTTCTAACTATGAACGGTTAAAAAGTAATTTAGAAAATGGCCGAATCTGTACCGAATGCGTATTTTCACGTTCTTTTCTCAACGGTTCATCGGAATGAGGCAAATGATATGGCGTTGGAAAGCTTGAAGAAATGCGAAACTTCTATATGTAAATTGTTTTTTCCAATTCTTTATGGTTTTAAGTCAATTTCGAAAATGGCTGAAAACGTATTTTGGCCATAATTTCTAGAAATTTTATCGAAATGGGGCAAATAATATACCGTTGAAAAGATACGAAAAATGCGCAACTTTTTCATGTACATGGTTTTCTCTAATTCCTAGCCGTTTTCACGCAATTACGAAAACGGCGAGATGATGCGTTCTGCCTTTTATCGCGAAACAGTGTCTTCGAAAATGCACCGCGTGAAGAACTTGAACTTCATCGGCACGTCTACCTGAACTTCACTCTGTTTCTTCACGCATTGTTTTTTGCACGTAGCTCTCCATCCACTCACTGGAATTGAGCAAGTGATATACCGATGGAAAGCTGCTGTAAACACGCAACTTTTCCGTCTTGATCATTTTTTTCATACTCGCGACGGTTTAAAAGATTTCCATCTGAAATTCATTTAGCGTAGTAGTTGAACTTCCTGCTGTTTTCATATTGAACTTCTGTGACGTATTTTCGTTTGTAATTTTCTCACCCATTAGTTAGTGTTAGACAAATGATATTCCTTTTATACAAACGCCTCTCACAATATATTTTTTAACTTTCTCCGACCGAGGACTTGAACTTATAACAACAAAACTTTTAGTCTTTGCTTTTTTTATTCCTTTTTTAATACAAAATGCACACCGTGTAGTACGTGAACTTCTGGCAGTTATCAATCTGAACTTCTAACGGTTACGTTAAAATATCTGAGTTTTTTATGAATATTAATCTGATTTTCATAATCCTTTTTTATGAATTTTGAGGCGCTCTATTTTTAAAAAGTTGAACTTCTTGTTTTTTTATTTTTGAACTTCTTTTTTCCATTCTTTAATAACGAGGAAAATCTAAGTTTTCTATAATCATCAAACTTCTCCTTCTTTTTAATATGGACTTCCTGGTTTTATTTCTTAATCTTTTTTATGAAATTTTGAAGCGCTCTATTTTGAAAAAGTTGAACTTCTTGTTATTTTATTTTTGAACTTCTTGTTTCTATTATTTAATAACGAGGAAAATCTGAGTTTTCTATAATCATCGAACTTCTCCATCTTTTTAATATGGACTTTGTGGTTTTATTTCTTAATCTTTTTTATGAAATTTTGAACCGCTCTATTTTTAAAAAGTTGAACTTCTTGTTATTTTATTTTTGAACTTCTTGTTTCCATTCTTTAATAACGAGGAAAATCTGAGTTTTCTATAATCATCGAACTTCTCCATCTTTTTCTTCAGTATGTGGTACACGTGAACTTATGAATTTCTAAACTTCTGAGATCATGCGTTCTGCCTTCATCGTGGAAACAGAGTCTCGGAAAATGCACTGCGTGAAGAGGTTGTAACAGCATACTGTATATGCACTTTTGTCACGTATTTTTGTTCAACCTCTCTCACAAGAATTTTTGAACTTTCTCGGGCCAAGCACTTGAACTTCTAGCAACAAAACATTTAGCCTTTGCTTTTTCATTCTTTTTTAATACAAAATGCACACTGTGTAGTACGTGAACTTCTGGCAGTTATCAATCTGAACTTCTGAGATCATGCGTTCTGCCTTTATCGTGGAAACAGAGTCTCGGAAAATGCACTGCGTGAAGAGGTTGTAACAGCATACTGTATGTGCACTTTCTTGCGGTTTAGTTTTGGCCAAATGGGAAGTTTAGAGAAATGGACCAAAACACAAGTTTTTTGCACCTGCAGGTATAGCTGAACTTCATACATCAAAAAACAATTAGAAACAACACAGAACTGGACAGGGGGGAGGAATCGACCCTTTGATCTGGATACAGTACAACAACAGGGACAACAGAAAAGCAAGATCGATAGAGGATGGAGCTTGGGGGGCGTAGATGTGCTGGGCGGCCACTCGCATGGTGCCTCGAAGTGGAGCAAGTTGCGGAGGTGTGGCACGCACTCACACGGGGTGGATTTGAACAGCCTCAGATGGCGAAGTTGAACGGCCTGGGCGCTGCCGCTGCTGTGTGTCTCCGCTGCTGCTGCCGAAGTAGAAGTTGAACGGGGTAGCGCCGACGGGACGAGGTCCCGCGGGTCTGTGGCCTGCAGCGTCGACGAGAGGATCCCGGTTGGGAAGGCGGAGCGCGGGGGCGGGGGCGGCAGCTCCGGTGGCTGAAAGCGTGCCCGGGTGAGACGAGCGGCAGGATCCAGCGGAGATCACCGGAGGAAGAGAAGGAGAAGAGGAAGGGGTTGACCAGATTCGCGTCGACAGCAAGAAGAGGACTGCGCGGGGAGGTGGCCATGGACTGCGTGCCAGGTTGATGGTGCTCGAGGATCCCCGGCGGTGGCGACGATTGGGGCGCGGAGGAGCGTGTGGCCATGGCGGAAGTGCGGCAACAGGTTCCAGGTCCAGCGACCCCGCGCTGGTAGGTCGGGGGGGGGGGGGCGGCGCCTTGGGTAGGTCGCCCGGCGGGAGGAGGCGCGCGGGGCAGCGAGATCCAGGTTGGAGGATGGCGGCGCTCGGGGGAGGGGATCGAGGGAGGTCAGGGTGGGGATCGGGGCAGCGGGTGGGGTGGGGTGGGCTTTTTTTCTGTAAAAATTGGTCCGGTGGGTTTTTCGGGATCTCAGGAACAACACATCGGTCCCTATATAGAGCCGGTGTGATCCAAATAGTTATTCTAATCCTGGGATTAGAATAGTGCTACTCTATATACATATATATATATATATATATATATATATATATATACATATATATATATATATACATATATATATATATATAACTCAATGCTCAGGTTTTCAACAAATATCATGAACTAACCATGTCAATGATAACAATTAGGTCTCACGTTTACTCATGAAAATAACATACCCAACTAGCAAAATAATAAGATATCTCGGATGCAAACAATTTGTCAAAACAATCATGATATAATATGACAACATGGTATCTCACTAGCCCTTTATGAGACCGCAAAACATAAATGCAGAGCACCTTTGACGTTCAAGCAACGACTAAGCATTGTAATTCGGCATAGAAGAGATCCAGTCATGCTAACATCCAACATTAACTAGACCCAATGAATAAATATGACAATAGCACTCTCATGATAGGTGCTTTTTATGAGAGGATGATGACTCAACAATAAAAGTAAATAAGATGAAAATAAATAGAAAGGCCCTTCGCAGAGGGAAGCATTGACTTGCAGAGGTGCCAAAGCTCATGATTTAAAATAGAGATGAAAGTATAATTTTGGGCGGTGTGCCTTTCCTGCCAATGCCAGGACAAAGGATTTCAGTATCTTCCATGCTAAACACATTATAAGCGGTTCCCAAACAGAATTGTAAAGTTTACTCCGATCCACCAAATATACATGAGCCATGGCTGACCGAATCCACGGGTTCCCTCCAACATTTCATCTTTCCAGGGGAGTTTGTTTTATTTAATTTTATATTATGCAGGACTGGGCATCCTTTTTACCAGCCACTCTCGTGCAATGACAAGTGAATAAACACTGTCACGAGAATAACCCACTTAGCATGGAAGATACTGACCGCCCCGTCGCTCCATGAGCAGTACTGTGGGATTGAGAAGGGACGTCTAGAGGGGGGTGAATAGACTACTTGACAAATTAAAAACCTGACCTTTTCCCAATTTTAATGGTTGGCAGATTTTAGCAATTCTAACAAGTCTAGTGCACCCTACGCATGCTAGTCAACAAGTATAGCAGTGGAAAGTAAAGAAAAGCATATGTACGAGGGAGTAGAGATAGGAAGATCAAACGCAATAGATGACACGAAGATTTTTCCCGTGGTTCTGATAGGTGGTTCTATCGTACGTACACGCTAATGGAGACTTCAACCCACGGAGGGTAGCGCGGTCGTGAGAGTCCACGGAGGGCTCTACCTATTAGGGTCCACAAAGTAGCAACCTCGTCTATTCCAACATGGCTTCCGTCCACGAAGGACTAGCCTCACTATGGGTAGATCTTCACGAAGTAGGCGATCTCCTTGCCCGTACAAATTTCTTAGTTCAACTCCACAACACGAAGAAGGAGGCTCCCAAGCGACACCTAACCAATCTAGGAGGCACCACCCTCCAAAAGGTAATAAATGTGGTAACAATGATGAACTCCTTGCTCTTGTGCTTCAAAAGATAGTCTCCTCAACACACAATCACTCTCTCACATATTTGGCTTGGTAGAAGAGGTTGATTGAATGGAAAGCAACTTAGGGAGGCTAGAAATCAAGATTCATATGGTTGGAGTGGAAGTCTTGATCTCAACACATGAGTAGGTGGTTCTCTCTCAGAAAAATGGATGGGGCAAGTGTAAGTATGTTCTGAGTGCTTCCTCTGCGAGTGAGAGGAGGTGGAGGGGTATATATAGGGATATCCGAAAATCCAATCGTTACAACATTATTGCCCAACTCGGTGAAACCGGTCCAAAAACTCGGTTGTACCGACTAGTGCAAAATGTGGCAACTTTCGGCTTTTCGGTGAGACCGATATAGAAATCTCGGTGGTACCGATTCCTGAAAACAACTACCCAGAGAGTTGGTCCAAAACTCGGTGAGACCGATTCTCAAAACTCGGTGGTATCTGTCACACCCTGTGTTTTGCCTCATGACTAAGTTAACATGACTCAAAAATTAGGGCTAACAAAAACTTTTTTTTGTGTGCTTGTGATGCTTGACTTGTTTGATGATTGCTTGATTGCTTGCTTGTGCTTTGAGTCATAAACTTGATCCTACTCTCAAAACTCGTATACTTGATCCAAACTCTCTGCACAATGATCATGCCATGTGTATAGGACCTAAAACTATTTTTATAAAATATTGTTTTTGGCCAAAAAGCATTTATTCAATTTAGGTTTTCAAAACCCCCTGAATTGAGGTTTGTACTACAAGTCCTCAAATTAGGGTGAATGTTTTTCCCCAAATACTTTATTTGGAACCTACCATATATAAGACTTCCCAAAACCACCAAATTTTAATTTTAAAGAATATTTTCCTATTTTTTAAAGACTTTTTCTTAAGGCCAGAAATGGTCTTTCATAGGGAAAAATTATTTTTATGCTTTCAAAATATTTGGGAAAATTTAGGGAAACTCAATGGACATATATTTTCCATATATAAGAGTATCAACACATCGTCATGTTCAAAATATTGGACAAAACCCTCTAAAACCCTTTCTGTATATTTCAAGTATTTGAAATATTTCGACAAGAAATATTCTCAAATAAATCCAAGAAAATTATAGAGTTTCACATATGCCATATGTGATCATCTTGCCAAGTTTCATCTCAATCCAATAATTTTGGTTCACCAAAATGCCCCAAAACCCTCTCTATCCAGATCCAAATTTGAGCAACTCTAAATTGCCAACTGTCTCCTATTGTGCTCAAATTTTGCGGAAATGTTCTAATCCTCCAATCATGTATCCACACCAAGTTGTGCGTCAAGGAGATTAGTTCCGCTTGTCCAAATCTCCCCAAACCTATTTATGCTCATTTCTAGAATTGGGAATTTTTGCATTGTCAACTATCCCCATTTGATCCCAAACTTTTTGGGCATTTCTAATCCCCAAATGATGCCACCACACCAAGTGGTGCATCAAGGAGAATGGATTAGCATGACTAGATCTAGGCAAACCTGATTCTGTTGATTTCTAGGGTTTGCCAAAGTTACATTGGCAACTTTCTTCAAATAAGTTCAAACTTGGTGGTCAACCTTATTTTTATCCAACATTTGATCCTGTTAAATCTCATAGCCAGGAGACAAGCTTACCTTGCTCAAACTTGCATCAAACACCATCTGGTGATTTTCTAAAGTTACCTCTTTACCCACTTACCTTGTTCTCCTTGAACTATACTTTTTACCACATCTCTACCTAGTCCCTAGTTACCCCCAGTAGCAAACACATGGCCTGTGCTCAATTATTGGAGGGGTAAATGATACGTCTCCAACGTATCTATAATTTTTGCTTGTTCCATGTTGTTATATTATCATTCTCGGATGGTTTACAATCATTTTATAACAACTTTATATCATTTTTTTGGACTAATCTATTGACATAGTGCCAAAGTGTCAGTTGCTGTTTTTGCTTGTTTTTTACTTCGCAGAAAATCAATACCAAACGGAGTCCAATCACGATGAAACTTTTTGGAGATTTTTTCTGGACCAGAAGACACCCAGTGGGCCAAAGAAGTACCGGAGAAGTGGGCCGAGGAGACCATAACCCACCAGGGCGCGCCAGGGGGGCCCCGGCGTGCCCTGATGGGTTGTGCTCTCATCGGGACCCCTCTCCACCACCTCTGATGCCTATAAATTCCCAAATATTCCAAAAACCCTAGGGGAGTCGACGAAACACAATTCCAGCCGCCGCAAGTTCCAGAACCGCGAGATCCAATCTAAACACCATCACGAAGGGGTTCATCTTCTTCATAGCTGCCTCTCCGATGATGCGTGAGTAGTCCACCATAGACCTACGGGTCCGTAGGCAGTAGCTAGATGGCTTCTTCTCTCTCTCTTATGATTCTCAATACAATGGTCTTTTGGAGATCTATTTGATGTAAACTTTTACGGTGTGTTTATTGGGATCCGATGAATTTTGAGTTCATGATCAGTTTCTATCCATGAATATTATTTGAGTCTTCTTTGATCTCTTATATGCATGATTACTTATAGCCTCGTATTTCTTCTTCGAATCCTTGGTTTAGTTAGGCCAACTAGATCGATTTTTCTTGCCATGGGAAGAGGTGCTTTGTGATGGGTTCGATCTTGCGGTGTTCTTTCCCAGTGACAGAAGGGGCAGCAAGACACGCATGTATCATTGCTATTAAGGATAATAAGATGGGGTCTATTCCTACATGAATAGATCTTGTCTACATCATGTCATCATTCTTATTGCATTACTCCGTTTTTCCATGAACTTAATACACTAGATGCATGCTCGATAGCGGTCGATGTGTGGAGTAATAGTGGTAGATGCAGGTAGGAGTTGGTCTACTTATCTTGGACGTGATGCCTATATAATGATCATCGCCTTGGATATCGTCATGGCTATTCGATTTTCTATCAATTGCCCAACAGTAATTTGTTCACCCACCGCGCGCTATACTCATGAGAGAAGCCACTAGTCAACCCTACGGCCCCCGGGTCTACTTTTCCAACATATTGCTTTTAGATCTATCTTTTTGCATCTTTGTTTTCAGATCTAAAAAACCAAAAAACCAAAAACATATTGCTACATATTTTATTTGCCTTTTCTATTTTGTGTTCTTGAGAGATCTATCTCTCCTACCTATCACTACCTAATCTATCTTTTTACCGTAGAGAGATTGACAACCTCTCTTTCGCGTCGGGTTGCAAGTATTTGTTGTTTGTGTGCAGGTGCTGCTTATTGGGTGGTGGTGATCCTCCTACTGGTTCGATAACCTTGGTTTCATAACTGAGGGAAATACTTACCATCGATGTGCTGCATCATCCCTTCCTCTTTGGGGAAATACCGACGTAGTCTGAAGCCACGTCAGTAAAACCCCAATTCCCTTACTATTTTCACCATGGCAGCACCCTTTCTACCTCCATACCCTTTGTCTTCTACCACTTCCTTACTTCCTAAGTAACCTGGAGCATCCCAGTACCACCCAGGAGCTAGTGGACAACCTTGGACACGCGCAGGACGCAAGTGGCCATGCCCTACATGCCAAGGGCATGCCCTGGCATGCAGTTGGCACACTCTGGAGCACGCTACAATGCAATCCCGCACTGTAGCTTGCCCATTCCGAGGCTCCCGGCAGCCTTCGCCCGTGGACTCCGAGGTCCCTCGAGGTCGCATCGACGTCCTCATCACGGCAACCTGTCGGGCCCCTCCTCCCTGGCCCTCCTCTCTCCCCTGTCAGGCACGCTTGAGCGTCCCCCGTGGGCTCCGTCCATGGTGCGCCTCGTCAGGGCTACTTAAGCCCGCACCTGAGCACCCTGCTGCCTCCCTTCTCTCTCTCCCTTCCCCGTGGACCTCTTGGACCTAACCTCTCATGCCCTCTGAGCTCTTCTCTTCCTCTCATGGACGCAAGGTTGCCGCCTCGGCCTCGGGCAAATCCAAGCAGCTCCGGCTCCCTACTCTCTCCTGAGCTTCGCTAGCCCCCCAGCGTTTCCGTGCTCCTCCCGGTGCTCCTTTTCCTTCTCCAGGCAGCCGACGCACTGCTCCCGCGGTCGTCTGTCGCCGGCCCCTGCCGCGGTCAAAGTTCCTCTTGCTCCGGTGCTCCCGTGCGGAATTGAGACCACCAGGAGAACACATGCCTTCCTACCGAGCACGCTGGTGGCCGGAGGCGACCTTATCCACCGGAACTGGCGCCGGCACGCACTCGGCCGGCCTCCCCTCCCCTCCTCTGTTTCTAGCGGGAGGTAGGAGGAGGGCCTGCCAGCGGGGCCCGCCGGTCAGTGGCTAAGGCCCCGGGCCCCCCCCCGGTTAAGTGGAAGCGGGTTTTACCCGCCCCGCTTTCCCGCGCGGGAGACGTACTCCCGGGAGTACGCCTTCGGCGTGGCTGCTGTGCGTGCGCAGCTGTGCTACTGGGACAGCCCAGTAGCTATTCTTCGCTCTGTGCGCTGTTGGCCCATTAGGTAAAGCCTTATATTTTTGTTTTTCCAGAGATCTTGTGTAATCCATAGAAAAATCATTCAATGTCCAAATGACATGATTCAAATTCCTATAATCTCTTAAAAAAACCACCAATTATTTGATACAACTTTCATATTTTTCTACCACACCTTTCTGTGCTATTGTTATACAAATTCAAATTTGAGCTAAAAAAAGAGCCTCCTTGCAAAATTCCTAGATCATTCAAATCAACTCATAATGTGATGGTTCAAATTTCCAGAGACTCTAAATATCATGCCCTATTTATCTAGCCATGGTTAAGATTTTTCCCATTGCTATACTTTGGTTGGACCAAATAAATAAGCTCCATTTCCATTTATTTCATCTTAGAAAACCCCTAGGAAATTCATCCCATCTTCAAATCCAGTGAAACCACTTTCTAATTGTTTCTAAGATCATGCACTATTTAATGGGTGCATTCACTTTTTAAGGATATTTTTTTTCTGTGGATTCCTCATAGGATCATTAACCCCTTCATTTCCACCTTATTGACCTATTCAAAAGTCTCTATTGATCCAAATCCAGTAGGGAAACCTTAGGTATTTTTCTTATGACCAGAGACATCCGAGAAAAATAAAACTCCTATTTGTAGAGCACTTTCATTTTCCTTCTTGATTGTGTTGCTTATCATGGTTGTTTCTGATGGTAGTTGACGAAGTAGACGGAGTGCTCGGAGTGGACGAGAAGCATGTGAAGACCTTGAAGACTTTGCTAAGCCAGACAAGCAGCCCTTTGACCATGTCTAAGAAACCATTTTATGCATGACATATGGCACTTTATTCTGTTGCATTGAATCATGATGAAACGGTGACCACCGTGGTGGGTGACCTCCGTTACTTTCCTCGTTGATACTTGCACTGGGCATGACCCTACCTTCCTATGAGGGTTGTGCGGGTGGGAAGTAGATAGGTTGCTAAGTAGTTGCTACGCAAAATGGGATGGGAATATGCATGGTGTCGGAAAGGAAATGATTTCAAAGACTTTTCGAAAACCCCGTCGGGTGCCACTAATGCCCGAGGGACATGTTGGCCTAGGTAACCACTTGATAAAGGAGTGGTGTGCCGAGGCAAGTGAGTATGTTGCTTTCAAAAACGGATCGGTGTAAGTTGCGACTGTTATTCCAACCTTACATGTGCGACCACTCTACCCTTATATGGGAAGGGGCCTTGTTGATTACTTTGGTCGATGCTAGCAGAGAGCCCGCATTACTAGTGGCGGGAGTGACGTGGTCACTCTCGATACGGGGTTGTGCCAGGCAAGGCGACCATGGGCTGTTTTTACAGACAGCAGGCACACCGTTGCATCCCTTCATCGATGGTACTATGTTGAGCAAGGCTCGTGTTTGTACATCACGAAGACATGGGCCAACGTGTGGACTCTTTGTTTAGTATCGTCAAGGGAAAGGCATCATTCGGGTGCTTACCTCGGGTACCTAAGGTACCATGAGTCGTGGATGACACGAAAGTTCCTCGAGTGTTGTGGGTAAAGCGCGCAACCTCTGCAGAGTGTAAAACTATTCGAATAGCCGTGTCCATGGTCAAGGATAGTTGGATGACCGCTCTTGGGCTACGTCCATGTTTTCCAAACTTGGTGTGTGTGTGTGTGTGTGTGTGAGTGGGAAAGATGATACTTGAGCTAAGTCGGATGACTTGACGTGATGACTGAACATGAGATGTTCAACCCCTGCTTATGATGATATCTGTAACTTGTTCATATGGATATCTGCAACTTGTTGATGCATGCTTTTACAAGTTGATTGAACATGTCATTGCACTCAAAATCAGCTTTTTGCAACTCACCTACTTAGTGCTATATCATACATTGTTATTGCCCCGTTCCAAGCATTGGTTGCTTGCGAGTACATTCAAAGTACTCATTGGCTTGCCACTGGTTATTTTATTGGCCACGCATGAGAAAACATGATATGACGAAGAGTACCTTGGTGACTTACGTGCAAGCTAGGATGCTTCCCAGTCAGAATGCCTGTAGGGTTAAGGCAGATGGCATGGGTTCACGCTATCATTGAAGATTTCCGCTGTGAGTTTTCCAAGACTTGGCCATAAAGGCCATATTTGAGCAAAACAGTATGTAATGGATGTAAGACTCTTGTTATTCAGTTTCTGTGTGTTCAGTGAGCATTGATCTCTGCGATCACTGTGCACGCGCATTCGGTGATCACAACTTATGAGTAGGGGTCCCCACATTATCGATTCTTGAAAATGGCTAACCAGAGAGTTGGTCAAAAACTCGCTTGGTCCAATTCTCAAAACTTGGTGGTACCGAGACCTTAGGGTTTGGCATGGGAATCTGTCTAAGTGAAACTCGGTAGGGCCGAATGGAAATTCTTGGTGGCACCGATTTTGGATATTTGGTTTTGGATAGAATATTTGTGGGAGAATTTCATGTGTATTTTGGTGGCTAATCTCTAAGCACTTGAGCAACCAGATCATTATAGACACCTCATCCCCTTTTAATAGTATTGACTTTCCTATGGAGTCAAAGTGATTTCTCACATAAAGTAAAATGTAGAGTCTTCAAGCTTGTTGATTTTGCCAATCCTATTCCTTTTCTTCTTCTTCTCTCCTTGGTGATCCTCCACACAATCCATGGCCAATCTTCTCTGTGGACTTTATCTGAAACAAACTAGGTAGAACTATTAGTCCAAGAGACAATGTATGTTGTCATGAATTATCAAAACCTCCAAGGGAGCACATGTGCTTTCAATCTCCCTTTTTTTTGTAATTGATGACAACATACAATCAAAGCTTCAAATTTAGATATGCAAGAATATATGAAAGCTTTAAGATACACATGACTAAGACATGCTCCCCCTAAATGTGTGCAATCCCTCTTAGAGGATAGTTGCTTTGGAATGCATGAGCACACACATAGTAGAAGGGATATGATGAGTCATGTGAACCTTGGCTATATGCATCAAATAGATATGAATGAAATGTTTCCATGTTCAAGATTTCACTCTTGCAAACAATATGTGCAAGAAGCAAGAGATCATCTTGACCAAGGATATGACGCATATACTTACCTTGAAGTTCTTGAGCATCCTACTAGTAGAAACACACTTGAGAAAACAATGTTAGGGAACACAAAAGTATTCTACTCATACAAATGCAAAATAGTTCAAAAGTACTAAGATATGGAAGATATATAGAAGATAAAGTTCATAAAACTTGATATGTCTCCAAAAGCATTTAGAACTTTCTCCCCTAAATATGGATTTGTAAGTCTTCCTCTCCCCCTGTATCTTAGCATGTGAATATTGGAAGTAGGTAGGGTGAGACAAGTCTAACACAAGATTGTATGCACTTTCTCCTTAAAATGATAGTAAGAATCTGGTATTCTCTCTTTCCTTAGTAAATGTTCTCCCCCTTCATAGATATTTCCCTTTGGGGCATAAGCCTTCTTCACATTTCTCCCCTTGAATTATTTCTCCCCCTTTTGGTAAGCATAAGCTTTTGATATTTCCCCCTATTAACAAGCATAAGCTTTGATATTTCTCCCCCTTTGGCGTTAATTTCCAAAAAGGGCTAGAGGGTAAGGGATCCTTGAGAGTAAGGGTCATAGAAAGGAAGGGTCATAGAGAGCATTGAGACATAGGGATCCTTGAAGATAATTTCCCCCCTACAGATATCTGAAAACCTTAAGATTTCTCCCCCTTTAATGAAGGGATCCTTGAACGTTTGAGATTTTGTTTGACAAACAGTACAAAATATGGCAAAATCGGTGGCTCCGAGGCAAAGTGAATCGATGGCACCGATGTGTGTATGTGCAGCTTATCTGCAATATTAGCTTATTTGCCATTTTGTCAAAAACAGTTTTTTTTAGAAAGTCTCAAATAGAATAAAAAATTTGAAATGAATTTTCAAAAAGATTTGCAAGGAATTTTCAAAAATATTTACGAGGAATTTTCAACTAGATGGGGATTGAGTGGTTCCAAGAAAAACATGCAACTATAAGATGAACCAAACAACAGACTTCATCTAGATTATGGTCGGTGACTAGGTCACCTATATTAAAGTATGTTGACTTAGGAGCCGAGTAAGAATACTTGATCATAGGTCATACTCAACGTTAAGCTCAAAATGGGGTTACCATTTTTCGTTTAAGCATTTTAATGTATTCATATCACTTGAATTGCTTTAGCTCATGACTTGGAGTAAAGCTTCTTCAAGGATATGATCTCATACCTTGGCGTGATGTAGATGACACGACGTGTAGGAGAGCTTGTAGTGGATGCTCAAAGTTGATGAAGCTCATCTTGGGTTGGGAGCAATCCTTATTTTCTTTGAAGCTAGGTCCTCCTACAAGGGTTAGTCATGCAAGGAAGAACATAATACATCCAATGACAATGATGAAATTTTCATTAAGGGTAAGTCAAGGATATGTTTGGTGTTGTCTTCTTCCTCCATCACAACATAGGGATATTGATACTTGGCTTTTGACAAGATTGCTTATGATTGGAGTTGTTGGCAATCTTGTGGAATGTAGTTCATGTAAGTTCCTACAAAAGGTTAGATGCAATACAAGGTGAAATGATCGATATGGTTGACTAAAGGGGGGTGGGGTGAATAGGCACCTACCAAATTTTAACTTTTCTTTAACAATTTAGGCTTAGCAACAAATAGGTTAGCTAGATATGCAACTAGGTGAGCAACCTATATGATGCTAAACACAACAACATGATAAGCAAGCAAGATAAATAATATTAGTAGCTTGCACAAAGTAAAGGTAAGAAGTAACCACAAGAGGAACCGATGGAGACGAGGATGTGTTACCGAAGTTCCTTCCTGGTAAAGGGAAGTACGTCTCCGTTGGAGTGGTGTGGAGGCACAATGCTCCCCAGGAAGCCACTAGGGCCACCGTATTCTCCTCACGCCCTCACACAATGCGAGGTGCCGTGATTCCACTAGTGGTGCCCTTGAAGGCGGCAACCGACCTGTACAAACAAGGTTGGGGCAATCTCCACAACTTAATTGGAGGCTCCCAACGACACCACGAAGCTTCACCACAATGGACTATGGCTTCGAAGTGACCTCTTCCGTCTAGGGTGCTCAAACACCCAAGAGTAACAAGATCCGCAAGGGATTGATGGGGGGAATCAAATATCTCTCGGTGGAAGTGTAGATCAAGGCCCTCTCCTCCAAAGCCTAGAGCACCAACAAGATTTGATGGCTAGGGAGGGAGAAGGAGCTAGAATAAGCTTAGGAGCAACAATGGAGCTTTTTGTGGGAAGAGGTGAGTCTCAATGTGGAAGAAGACTCACTTATATAGGTGGGGAGAAATGAGGCCGTTTTTCTTTCCGGATACAAGCATAAGCGGTAGTACCATCCTAGGGGGCGGTACTTCCGCTTATACAAGTACTGGAACAACTGAGCGGTAGTACCGCTCTGGAGGGAGCGGTACTTCCGCTTGGGGCTGTAGTATCGCTCTGGAGAGAGCGGTACTTCCGCTCAGAAGTCCCAGAAGTCCGGAAGAAAAAAAGGATGCGAAGGAGGCTCCAAAGTTCCTCAGGGCGGTAGTACCGCTAGGAACTTCCGTTTAATAAAACTAAGTGGTAGTTCAGGGCGGTAGTACCGCTAGGAACTTCCGCTTAAAAAATCTAAGCGGTAGTTCAGGGCGGTAGTACCGCTCAGAACTTCCGCTTAAAAAAGTAAGCGGCAGTTCGAGCGACTCTTCAGGGCTGCAGTACCGCTGGAGCGGTACTTCCGCTTAGAGAAACTTGGAGCCTTAGGGGAAGGAAAAAGCTCCGTCGTTCCGGGAAACGGACGGGGGTGCAAAGTGTACATGAAGATTCCTCCCAACCTTTCCGGATGCGGATCCCCTCTTAATAGTACGGATTTTCCTACGACTCAGGTCCACCAACCTAACCTCGAAAGAAAGAGATTCCGTCTTCTGATTTACTACTTGAGGGGAAGATAACCATCTCGTGCCACCTGATAATCTCTGAAAGCTTAATGCACATAGTTAGTCCGCAAATGCACTGTGATCAACCACCAAAACTACTTAGGGAAAATTATGCTCTTACAATCTCCCCCTTTTTGGTGGGTTGATGACAACACGGGATTTGCAATGAGATATACAGTAAGACTATGGCAAACCCAACATCTACAAAATATAGACAGGCTCCCCCTAGATGTGTGCCCTATTTGAATATGCTTTTGGAATGCAAAGAGCACACACTTGGATCAACACTCCCCCTATATTTTATAGACGAGGTCAAATACTTGCATACAAACGGAAAGAGTGATAAGCAGGTAAGCAAGTAAAAGGAAATATAAACTCACAATAATGTAGACATAACGGATATAAGAGGTAGCATATGTCTTACACCATACATATTACTCATGAGTCTGACACCATAAAGCAAAGCAAACAACCAAAGCAAATAAACGAGTTCACGAGAGAAGAGATGCGCAGATAAAAGGAGAAATACTCGTGACTTAGCAGCAAATCCCTAAACACTCTCTCCCCCTTTGGCATCGAGACACCAAAAGGGGCACAGAGGACTAAAGTAAGACCAAGTGATGATAGACACAGAATAGTCACTCCTCAGGCTCATCATCGTCCTCCTCATCAGTAGTAGCAGGCACATCATCCTCTGACTCAGCAAATGGGCAATTCTTCTCGATCCATTCCTCCTCATCAATAATCCTCTCCTCAGACTCGCTGTCAATCTGCAGACCAAGCTTCCTCATGATCCTCTTGTCACGGCTGCGAGCCTTCTTGGCCTCCAGATGGGCCTTGTACTGTCCCTTGATCTGAAAGCAGAAAAGATTCTTCACCTTGGTTTTGAGCCTGGCAGCCCAAGAGGGGACAGTCTCAGAGTGAGGAGCATAGGTGGCATCAGTATAGTCAGGCTCGGACTCATCATCGGAGTCGGTGGGGGCAATCTCTGGCACAGAGGGCGCAATGCCCCAATCCTCCTTCACACGTAGCTTAAGAATACCATGAGTCACCATATGATGAGTGACAAGAAGCTCACTAGGGAACTGCTCAGACCAAGTATCCTCAATGAGTTTCAAGATATAGGGACCGTAGATAGGCACCTTCCTGTCAAGAATTGCTGAGCGAAGCTCCGTCCACATGATGTGGGAAACATCCAAAGTGGAATCTTTGCCTTTTTCCTTGATGCACAGAAGAAGCAGATTCACGAGATAAGAGTGAACCTGATCCAAGTTCCCCACACGAGGAAACAGAGAGTTGCGGAAGATACGGTGCATGATGTACAGAAATGGGATGAGTTCAGTGCAAGTACCCTTGTGAGTCTTTACAATCCTCTGGTAGCGCACGAGCTTGGACTTGTGAATAGCTTGTTCTTCAGTGTGCGGTCGGAGACCAACTGGCTCATGTTCCCCTGAGTCTGCATACCCCAAAGAGTTCATGAAGGTTTCCAGTTGGAACGCAATACCTTGCTACCTGTCATCCATATCAAGCTCCGCTCCTCATCAGCGTTAAAGTGAACAGTGGCAAAGAACTGAGCCACAAGCTCTGAGTCAAAATCCTTGTTGAACGCAATAATGGGATCCAGATCCCATTGCTGGCAAAGAGCACGAGCTTCAGCAAAGTAGGCAGAGTGAGGGTTGCTGACCATATGCTCCGTGTTGATAGATTTGACATGAGGCACATAGAGGTTCGTCTTGCCCTTCAGTACTCCAGCATAAATGAGATACTGAGCCTTGTTCCAGAAGGGACGACCAACAAACTTGGGGTCCTGAGGGCGGCGGTAAGGATTGAGTTGATGAAACTCATAGAACTCGGTGCCAGACATATCCCGAGGTTCCTTGACATCTTGCTTCTTGCTGGCAACTTTCTTCATGGACTGCCACTGGGGTTGAGCACTTGAGCCAGCTTCTGCCTCGTCACACGTGCGGTACCGATTGGAACCACCACGGCTTGGATTCACACGACGAGCACCCATAGCAGACCCATCATCACCTGAACTCACAAAGAAGGAATGGCAAGAGACACAGAAAATGTAAATATCCAGCAAAAGCCAAGCAAAAATACTAGAGGGAGTAAAGCACAAGGAGATGGAGAGATGCCGTGATAAGCGGTAGTACCGCTGGGGCAGGAGCGGTACTTCCGCTTAGAGCGGTAGTATCGGTCATGCCTGAGCGGTAGTACCGCCCTGGCGACGAGATGATCCCGCGGCAAGGAAGTGACCACGACTGCACCACACACTGAGTCCCTAACACTCATATGTATCTCCAGTGATCATTCACGTCCTACTCATGCCAAGAAATAGCGAGAAAACACGAGACACCACCCGCATTGCCCTAGATGCAAGATCTAAGAAAAAACTAGGTCAAACGAGGAAGAACGAGGGCAATACCCGGGGTCCATGGCACGAGGGAGAGATGGGGATCAATCCCACCGGACGGAAATGCGAAGACCGACACGGAATGGGAGATCCGGAGCCGGCCTCTGGGAGAGTTTTGGTCGCCACGGGCGGAGAGGAGAGCGTGAATGGGTATGGGGAGGAGTTAGAACTCCTCCTACCCACTACTAGAATCGACAGAGAGCCCCCGAAGTGGTAGTACCGCTGGCCTGGGCGGTACTTCTGCTGGAGCGGTAGTACCGTCCACCCGAGCGGTAGTACCGCTTATGACCACAAACAGCTCCCAGCATATAAAAGCAAATCCAACGAATCAAAGGCGATGAAGAGCAGCAAGACATTCTACTAAGATTCATAAAAGGAGTGACTCCAAGTCCTTATGAGAAACCAAACACGAAGAGACAGAGACTTGGATCAACACATTCGAACCAATATGCTCTAGAAAATCAAATGGCTCGCTAGGAGGAGGGCGCGGTGGCCGAAGCCACCTATGTTTGAGTCAACTGGTATGGCACCGCGAAGATTTTAACCTTGGGCCCATGACCAAAACACATCTTTGAAGCACAAGAGTCATCAGTAATGATGAATGTGAAAGACTTGATCAATTTATGCATAATAGGAGGAGGGATAGTTCATTGAGAAAACTAGACTCCCCCTATGTCCATGCCTACACCTAAACAAGACATGATGATGAGTGTGGTGGGGTGTGCACTAAGTCAAGCTACATTGCTCGAATCGATGATATTTAGCTCATGCCTTAACTCGCAAAATCTTGCTTCATCCAACGGCTTCGTGAAAATATCTGCAAGCTGTTCGTTAGTATAGAGATGAATAAGATCAATGCCTTCATGCTTGATGTGATCCCGGATGAAGTGATGATGAATCTCAATATGCTTTGTCTTGCAGTGTTGAACCGGGTTGTTGGAGATCTTGATCGTGCTTTCATTGTCGCAGTAAAGAGGCACTTTTTCACAGTTGACCCCATAGTCCTTTAAGGTTTGCCTCATCCAAAGAATCTGAGCACAACAGCTTGCGGCGGCTACATACTCGGCCTCGGTGGACGAGAGAGAAACACAGTTTTGTTTCTTGGAAGACCAACTTACCAGAGAGCGGCCAAGAAATTGGCAACCTCCGGAAGTGGACCTCCTTTCCACACGGTCTCCCGCCCAATCCAAGTTAGTATATCCAATGAGATCAAATGAAGCACCTTTAGGGTACCATAAGCCAAAGTTTGGGGTATGAGCCAAATATCGAGAGATTCGCTTGACAGCCACATAGTGACTCTCCTTAGGTACGGATTGAAATCGTGCACAGATTCCCACACTCAACATGATATCCGGCCTAGATGCACAAAGGTAAAGCAGAGATCCAATCATGGAGCGATATACCTTCTGATCCACAGCTTTACCATTGGGATCACTGTCAAGTTGGCATTTGAGTGGCATCGGAGTGTTGGCCTTCGGAGGATTGAGCTCATCCATCTTGAACCTCTTGAGCATGTCTTGAGTTTATTTGGCTTAGTTGATGAAGGTTCCTTGGCTTCGTTGCTTGACTTCGAATCCAAGGAAGAACTTCAACTCTCCCATCATAGACATCTCAAACTCTTCGGTCATTAGTGCGGCGAACTCATCATTGAAAGCTTTGTTAGAAGAACCAAAGATAATATCATCTACATACAGCTGGCATATGAACAAGTTCCAGTTAACCCTCTTAGTAAAAAGAGTGGGGTCGATTTTCCCAATTTCAAACCCACGATCTTGCAACATCTGGGTAAGGTGCTCATACCACGCACGTGGGGCTTGTTTAAGGCCATAGAGTGCCTTATTGAGAACGTATACATGATTGGGGAACTTGGAATCCTCAAACCCCGGGGGTTGCTTGATATACACCAACTCCTTAAGAGGACCATTAAGAAAAGTACTCTTTACATCCATTTGATATAATAGGAAGTCATGATGAGAGGCATAAGCAAGTAGCATGCGAATAGATTCAAGGCGAGCAACAGGGGCAAAGGTTTCACCATAGTCGATACCCTCGACTTGGGAGTAGCCTTGAGCCACCAGTCTTGCCTTGTTGCGAATAATAATACCATGTGCATCTTGCTTGTTCTTAAAGATCCATTTGGTTCCAATGACATTATGATTCTCTTTTGGTCTTGGCACCAGTCGCCACACTTTGTTGCGATCAAAGTTGTTGATTTCATCATGCATGGCTTCAAGCCAATCCTCGTCTTCGAGCACATCTTGTACCTTGAGGGGTTCAAAGCAAGAAACAAATGCATGATGTGCACAAAAGTTTGTTAATTGACGGCGAGTAGTTACCCCTCTTTTCAAGCTTCCGTAGACGTTCTCTAGGAGGTTTTGCTTGGTCTTAAGCTTGGAAGCAATCTTGGCAGCTCGTCTTTCAAGAATTTCCTCCATGGAAAGTTGAGGTTTGGTAACTAGACGAGCTTCGGTACTAGCACCGGCTTGCTCATGATCTTGAGCTTTAGCTTGACCTTGATCTAGAAGTTGATCTTGGTCCTGAGCTTCATCTTGATCTTGAGCTTGCACGGGGGTGTGAACAAGATCTTGAGCATCATGTGAAGTAGAGACATCATTAGCAAGTTGATCTTGCCCTTGATCTTGATCATGGGGTTGGGGGCCTTCACTTTGTTCTTCGGAAGCGTGTGGGTCGTGCGTTGGTGATGGTTCCACTTGAGTGGAACATTGTCCTTCTCCTTCAGCCACAAGGGGTACCTCAACGGGTAGGAAGTATCCCACACCCATTCTTCTTATGGCTTGGGGAGGAATTTCATCACCTACATCACAAAGACCACTTTGCTCCACTTGGGAGCCATTATTTTCATCAAACTCTACGTTACTCGTCTCCTCAATGAGTCCGGTGGACTTGTTGAGGACACGGTAAGCATGAGAGTTTGCAGCATAAACAACAAATATGCCCTCATGGGCTCTAGATTCAAATTTAGACAAACGAACACCTTTCTTGAGAATGAAACACATACAACCGAACACCCGGAAGTATTTAAGGTTGGGCTTGTTCCCAGTAAGAATCTCATAGGGAGTCTTGTTCAAGCCTTTGCGGAGATAGAGCCGATTTGATGCATGCCACACTGTGTTGATTGCTTCGGCCCAACAGTTGTACGGAGATTTAAACTCTGCCATCATGGTTCTTGCCGCATCCATCAACGTCCGGTTCTTCCTCTCCGCAACACCATTTTGTTGAGGGGTGTAAGGTGTGGAATAATGGTGTTTTATCCCCTCATCACTGAGAAACTCATCTAGGGTGTAGTTCTTGAACTCAGTGCCGTTGTCACTTCTAATCATCAAAATCTTTGCTTCATGTTGACGTTGGACTTCATTTGCAAAGTTGATGACGGTCTGTTGTGTCTCACTCTTCCTCTTGAAGAAGTATATACATGTGTATCTCGAGTAATCATCCACAATCACCAAGCAATACCTTCTTCCTCCAAGGCTATCAAAAGATGGAGGCCCGAAGAGATCCATGTGAAGGAGCTCTAAGGTCCTCTTTGAGTAGATTGTAGTGGTTGGACGATGAGCTTTTTTATGTAGCTTTCCTTCTATACAAGCACTGCAAGCATGATCTTTGGCAAAACTCACATTTGTTAGTCCAAGAATGTGATCCCCTTTGAGGAGACTTTGCAAAGATCTCATATTGACATGGGCTAGTCGGTGATGCCAAATCCATCCCACATCAACTTTAGCCATTAGACATGTCGCGGTCTTAGTGGGTCGCTCCGAGAAGTTAATCACATAGAGACCGTTTTTTACATGCCCAACAAAGGCTACTTTAAGAGTCTTGCTCCACAAAAGGGTCACGGTATTAATGCCAAAGAAGGTACTAAAACCCATGAGTGCAAGTTTTTTTGACCTCTGAAGACACTGGGAGGTCAAAAAAACTTGCACTCATGGGTTTTAGTACCTTCTTTGGCATTAATACCGAAAGTAAATTGACGAACGGAAAGTAAGTTGTATGCAAGGTTCTCAACAAGCATGACTCTCTCAATGGTTAAGGTCGAAGAGATAACCACCTTTGAGATTGCGTCATCGCCAAAGGAGACTTTGGTGGCCACGGATGCATCGGGTCAAACATCCACCACCAAGTCCTTGCTTCCGGTCATATGATTTGTTGCTCCGCTATCGAGCAACCATGAGACTCCCCTGGAAGCAAAGCCCTACAATAGATCAATGCTTGGATTTAGGTACCCATTCTTGAATGGGTCCTTTCAGGTTAGTGACAAGGGTCTTAGGAACCCAAATAGACCACTCAATATACTCATAAGAAGACCCAACATATTTGGCATAAACATGCCCATCACTAGCACGACACAAAACATAGGAGGGTTAAAATCGCTGGCCCTGTTGGAGGGAGTGATCTTGCCCTTCTTGGCACTATCACTCACAACCTTGTCTTTCTTCTTCTCATGAGTAATGTTCCCCGCTTTGACGAATGTTTCCTTGAGCGGAGGAACCTGCGTGGTATTCTTCTTCATCTTATTCTTTTTGGACTTGGGTGCAAACCCAACTCCTTCCTTTGCAATCACTTCCTTTTGATTGCTCAAAAGGTCATTGAGAATCTTCTCACCTTGTATACATGTCACAAGGCCTTTCTCAAGCTGCTCTTTTAGCTTAGCATTTTCCTCCACAAGATGTGCATGCTCACAACATGGGTTAGTAGCAGATGCATTATCAATTAAAACAAAAGGAGGACACGTGGCAATTTCCTTAGTGAGTTTTACTTGGAGTTGAACATGCGACTCTTTAAGAGAAGCATGAACGCTGTTCAATGCCTCGTGAGCATTGTCAAGTGAGACAAACTCAACTTTGAGTCGAGCATGGTCAACCCCAAGTGCAACCTTTTCAAATTTAAGAACACGGTTAAGAACAATAGCATGATCATAATCTTTACATAATTTAGCAAGGTCGTCATTTTGTGACTCCTTAAGAGTCAAATGAAGACCTCGCTCTTCCTCTAGAGCAATCGAAAGATCTACTATCTCGTCGGCATAATCACGACTGTGGCCTCTCATCTCCTCAAGAAATTCTTGTTGAGACTCAATCATGTCATTGGCCTCACCAAGTTGTTCCAAGAGAGCAACGAAAGTGCTTCTTGGATTCTCCTTTGAGTTTACGCAAGAATTTGTCAAACTCATTCTCACCCTCTTTTGCCTCCTCATGTTCATCCACACAATCTAACAAAGACGGAGTGGAAGAAACAGAAGTCTTAATGTTTGAGGTTTTGGCATTGGAGGTTACCTTGTAGATACCTTTTGCCATGAGGGACCTAGCGATGTGGTTCTCATTGGGGGCGTCGAAGAGTGACACCTTTGTTGGGGTAGAGGATGCAATTGCCACAGATGCCATTGCAATTTCTTCACCACTTGTGTCTTCGTCATCAACATCATCATCCGAGGAATACTCTTCTTGAGCCACCAACACTTTGTGAGGAGACTTCTTGGTGAAGTTGATCTTGTTGGGGAAAGACTTGGCCTTATCTTTGCGAATGAGCTTGCCACCATTGTCTTCCCTCTTCTCATATGGACAATCCACCACAATGTGACTCACATTACCACAGTTGTAGCAGGTCCTCACACGTTGCTTGCCCTTTGACCCGCTTGAGTTGTTCTTGGAGAAGTTAAGCCTGGTGTTTCTCTTGTTGCCCTAAAATTGCCTAGACGCTAGAGCCATATGCTCGTGGTAAGCATATTTGGTGTCCTCGGGGAAACGCTCTTCTTCTTCCTCTTCTTCTTCTTCCTCTTGACAGACCTTGGCCTTCCATGCAAGGTTGGGAGATGATTTCTTTGACCGTTGCATGCGAGCAAGAGCATTGTCAGCGGTCGTGTTTAGGATGTTCATTGCAATAAATTCATCCAACACATCGCCAGAGGACAAGGTGTGGAAGTCCGGTCTTTGGCGGATGACGGCGGACATGGCCTTGTTGAAGGGCATGATAGCCTTTAGAAACTTACACTTGATCTAGGTGTCATCCACATCCTTACTGCCATGATCTGAGAGGGCAACGGCAAGTGTAGTCACACATCTGTTGAGCTCACGCGGTTCCTCATCATCACCCATTACAAACTCATCTGACTGATCGAGCAACACCTCATGGTTCGATCGTTGAATGCTTGATCTGCCCTTGTACATGGTGATAATGTGTTCCCAACACTCTTTAGCAACAGTGAAGGGGCGCAGGTGAGCCAGGTCTTCGGTAGGAACAGCAGCTTGGAGAATGAACAAGGCGGAGGAATTTAGTTGTTTATCAGCCTCTTCTCTTGGGGTGAGGTTGCGTGGATCACGAGGATAGTATCCTTCTTCAATGACTCTCATGAGTTGAATTGAGCTGTGATCCAAATGAGACTTGATACAGAAAACCCAATTAGCAAAATCATTCTTAACAAGTTTAGGAGGAGGACCGTGATTAACTATATGAGGTGGGTGCACCGGTCCTCCATAGACCAAGGGAGGGGGAACTGAGGCAAAAGTCCCCGACCCATTAATTCCTTGAGAACAAGTGTCCTTCTCATTAATAGCCCCCTCCTTACCGGAGTTGACATCCGATGTCGAGTTAGTGGGATTAGCCACTTGTACTGCATCGGTGGAAAGTTTAAGAGTATCAAGGAATTCTTTGAACATGGATTTGACCTCGGTCGTCATGGAAGATTTGAGAGAGGTTATGGCCTCATTCAAATCCTCACGCGAGACCGTGTTCACACCCACGACCTCGGGGAGTTCACTAGACCCCAACTCTTTGCCAGCCATACTCTTCGGGTGGTGAAACCCTTAACTAAGAGACATAGCTCTGATACCAATTGAAAGGATCGATATGGTTGACTAGAGGGGGGGTGAATAGGCAACTACCAAATTTTAACTTTTCTTTAACAATTTAGGCTTAGCAACAAATAGGTTAGCTAGATATGCAACTAGGTGAGCAACCTATATGATGCTAAACACAACAACATGATAAGCAAGAAAGATAAACAATATTAGTAGCTTGCACAAAGTAAAGGTAAGAAGTAACCACAAGAGGAACCGATGGAGACGAGGATGTGTTACCGAAGTTCCTTCCCGGTAATGGGAAGTACGTCTCCGTTGGAGCGGTGTGGAGGCACAATGCTCCCCAAGAAGCCACTAGGGCCATCGTATTCTCCTCACGTCCTCACACAATGCAAGGTGTCATGATTCCACTAGTGGTGCCCTTGAAGGCGGCAACCGACCTTTACAAACAAGGTTGTGGCAATCTCCACAACTTAATTGGAGGCTCCCAATGACACCACGAAGCTTCACCACAATGGACTATGGCTTCGAAGTGACCTCTTCCGTCTAGGGTGCTCAAACACCCAAGAGTAACAAGATCCGCAAGGGATTGATGGGGGGAATCAAATATCTCTCGGTGGAAGTGTAGATCAAGGCCCTCTCCTCCAAACCCTAGAGCACCAACAAGATTTGATGGCTAGGGAGGGAGAAGGAGCTAGAATAATCTTAGGAGCAACAATGGAGCTTTTTGTGGGAAGAGGTGAGTCTCAATGGGGAAGAAGACTCACTTATATAGGTGGGGAGAAATGAGGCCGTTTTTCTGTCCGGATATGAGCATAAGCAGTAGTACCGTCCTAGGGGGCGGTACTTCCGCTTATACACGTACTGGAACAACTGAGCGGTAGTACCGCTCTGGAGGGAGCGGTACTTCCGCTTGGGGCGGTAGTACCGCTCTGGAGAGAGCGGTACTTCCGCTCAGAAGTCCCAGAAGTCCGGAAGAAAAAAAAGGATGCGAAGGAGGCTCCAAAGTTCCTCATGGCGGTAGTACCGCTAGGAACTTCCGCTTAATAAAACTAAGTGGTAGTTCAGGGCGGTAGTACCGCTAGGAACTTCCGCTTAAAAAATCTAAGTGGTAGTTCAGGGCGGTAGTACCGCTCGGAACTTCCGCTTAAAAAAGTAAGCGGCAGTTCGAGTGACTCTTCAGGGCTACAGTACCGCTGGAGCGGTACTACCGCTCTGAAGAGTGGTACTTCCGCTTAAGAGAAACTTGGAGCCTTAGGGGAAGGAAAAAGCTCCGTCGTGCCGGGAAACGGACGGGGGTGCAAAGTGTACGTGAAGATTCCTCCCAACCTTTCCGGATGCGGATCCCCTCTTAATTGTACGAATTTTCCTACGACTCAGGTCCACCAAACTAACCTCAAAAGAAAGAGATTCCATCTTCTGATTTACTACTTCAGGGGAAGATAATCATCTCGTGCCACCTAATAATCTCTGAAAGCTTAATGCACACAGTTAGTCCACAAACGCACTGTCATGAACTGCCAAAACTACTTAGGGAAAATTATGCTCTTACACAAGGGAGCATAGATTTCCAAGATATAAGATATTATGCCAAAGGTATCAAGCAATAGTCATGTAAGCTCATGCCCTTGCATGTATCCGAGTGAGCCTAGCTAAAGTTTGAAACATCAATGATGTTCAACTCACTCCTCAAGTGACAAAACACTTTCTCATCAAGTGGCTTAGTAAAGATATCGGCCAATTGCTTGTTGGTGCGAACATGTTTGAGATTAATGTCCCCTTTAGCAACATGATCACAAATGAAATGATGATGAACTTCAATATGTTTAGTTCAAGAATTGCATGGGATTATGAGCAATCTTAATAGCACTCTCATTGTCATACAACAATGGAACATGTCTCACATGGATTCCATAATCCTTAAGAGTTTGAGTCATCCAAAGTAATTGCGCACAACATGATTCGGCGACAATGTATTCCGCTTCGGTGGTAGATAGAGATAATGAGTTTTGTTTCTTGGATGACCAAGACACAAGAGATCTACCAAGAAATTGACATGTACCCGAGGTGGATTTTCTATCAACCTTATCTCCACCATAGTCCGAGTCGGAATAGCCAACAAGGTTAAAAGAATATCCGTTGGGACACCAAATGCCAAAGTTTGGTGTATGTATTCAGTATCTCACAATTCTTTTCACGGCCTTAAGATGACACTCTTTAGTAGCGGCTTGATATCGAGCGCACATGCACACACTAAGCATGATATTGGGTCGGGAGGCACATAGATTGTGACGCCCCCATTCTCGTCCATACGCTAATCAATCACGCAACGTGTACGGCCAAGATTAGGGACTCACTGATTAGTACCACAACACGACAAAAGACACAAATATAAAGGTCATACAGCTTAATATTACAAGCCAGGGGCCTCGGGGGCTCGAATACAAAGCTCGACATAAACACGAGTTAGCGGAAGCAAATATATTTGAGTACAGACATAAGTTAGACAAGTTTTGCCTTAAGAAGGCTAGCACAAACATAAGCAGCGGATCGAAAGAGGCAAGCCCTCCTGCCTGGGTACCTCTTAACTACTCCTGAGCGTCGGCGGTCTCCACGTAGTAGCAGGCTCCAGCGGTGTGTAGCAGTCGTCTCCTGCAAACTCCATCTCTTGGGCTCCATCGCCTGAACGCAGCAACGTATCGAGGGGGAAAAGGGAAGCAAAGCAGCAGTGAGTACTCATCCAAAGTACTCGCAAGACTTACATCAGAACTATGCTAAGTATGCACCATTATCAAGGGAAGGGGTTATATCTGGACTGACTGCAGAAAGCAAGAATAGGGGGAAGACCTAGTCCTATCGAAGACTAGCATCTTCAGCATCTTGCAGCATGAGAAGAGAGTAGACCTGCAACTCATATATAGTCATATTGTAGTAGCAATTTTAATTAAGTAAACACGCCCAGAGATCCTTCCTCGACTCCCCTGCGAGGAAGCAATCCCGGAGCCACAATTCATTTTAATTAGTTTATGATTATAGTTGTAGTAGGTCAAAGCACATCTCCAAGTCGTCCTGTTACCGTGGACACGGCTATTCGAATAGTTTACTTCCCTGCAGGGGTGCACCAAATTACCCAACACGCTCGATAAGCTCCGGCCGGATACGATTTTCTGGTCCTACCCGGCCTCGGCAGATCGACACGACGTAGTCCTACCTAGGCTCAACAGAGAGGCCAGCATGCCGGTCTACATCCTAATGGCTCGGGGTCTTGGTCCATCGCCCTCACCATCCTGCACGTTACGCCCTCGGCCGGGACCAGTCCTAGCATGCCTTAGTAACAAGCGCCATGCGTTCCAGACCACCCGGGCACGAGTCGATAAATGTGGCATCTGAAGAGCTTTCGGGAGAATGTACGCCGCCGAGCAGCCCATACTGATTACCCCGCGTGGTGGCTAGTGCGACAAAGGCCCGTAGGCCCAACTTAGATTAAATACTCAACCCATTAGCAATTTATTAGTGATCATTAACATTCGAGTGCCTTCCGGCGCACCCCACCAAGTTTTCGGATGCCTTGCGGCGCATCCCACCAAGTCTTGGGATGCCTTGCGGCGCACGCCACCAAATCTTACACGGGTACCCTTGGGGCCGACCCGTCTCAGAACTATCGGGAACTCAGGTCCACTTCAATAGAGTGGTACCGCCTGTCCCTCCAGTCCCGTCTTTCACATGTAATAAATGTCAAGTCAAAGTAACTGTGTGGTTATACACCAAGTGGATATCCGAGGAATCACCCTCGATGGATCCCACTCGAGGTACGAGTAAGGCAAGAGTCGCTATCGATAAATGGGAAGGAGGAATCACCCTCGATACCCACGATCGATTAGCTACGCTACAGAATTAACATCGGGAGTGCTAAGTGAGGTATCACCCTCGGCACTCGATGGTAGCTCTGCAGTGCCATACTAAAGGGGTGTGCGGTGTTGTGAGGGGTCTGGCTCGTCGGTCAGTTGACCGAGTCTTCGGCTCTTCGAGTCGTCGAGTCGTCGATGATCAAGCAGGGGCAACTGGGACTCATGGGTCACTGGGGATTCATTGCCCAACCTATACTAAGCAGTTGGTATGATTGCAAGTAAAGTAACAGTTCATCAAAATCAGGCTATGCATCATAATAGGAGCTATCTAATACAGTAGCAAAATCTAATGCAAGCATAAGAAGGAGAGAGATGGGTGATATCGGAATGCTCAAGGGGGTTTTGCTTGCCTTGCTGCTCTGCGGCAAAGGGCTGATCGTCAGTCGCGTAGTCGTACTCGGCAGCACCGTCGGTCTCGGGGTCTACCGAAGAGAAGAGGGGGAAGAAACAATAAATATAAAGCAGACAATGTAACACAGAGCATAGCATGGCAATAAGTTGTGCCGGGTGTGACCTAACGCAGTGTTACTCGGTACTGATGAAGGGGGAACCCATCCGGAAAGGTTTTCCCGGTTCCGGACATTAGTTAGACAGATGACCGGAGGGGGAATGAAACAATAATTACACAGCAGTGATGCAACAGGGGTGCATGATATGTCTAAATGCAGTGCTAGGGTGATATACTGCCTATCTAAGAGCTCTAGCTAATTTAGGAATTTATTTGGAATTATTTTATTAAAGTCATGCACTATTCACCTATCCGAAACAGGCAAAAAGTTGCATGTTCAGATAGCTAGAGGCATGTGACAGACGAATGGATGGCATTTTTGGATTCGTCGTATTTTTCTGATCAACTTTCATATATAATTTATTTTCATCGGAGTTACGGTTTAAAAGATATGATTTCTCTAAGTTTTAAACATTTTTGGAATTTTCCAGAACTAATTTAATTCGAAATTATATTAAATATTAAATGCTATGGGTACACAGAAGTGTACCCAGATATGTGCAACAGAGGCTGACAGTGGGTCCCAGTTGACTGCCCAGTCAGCTGTCAACTGGAGACCTTGACTGGTCAAAGGGGCCCAGGGGTCCCGCATGTCATAGACTGGGCACTGCCCAGTCAGTAGGTGGACTAGTCAACTGGGCCCAGTCAGCAGAGGCTGACTGGTGGGTCCCAGTGCTGAGTCAGCACGCTGACTCAGCGAGTCTTATCCACAGGTACAGTACAGTGGGCCCCGCCTGTCAGTTATTATTATTTAACTAAACCGGTTTTTATTAGGTTAATTAACATATGTGGGGCCCGGCTGTCAGTTACTGATTAAGAAATTAGTTAGCACTAATTAATGGGTAGAGTAACTTGGGCCCGCTGTCAGTGGCTATTAGCGCCTAAATCGCGTGGCTAATGACGGCGGGGCCACACGTCAGTGACCCATCGCCGGTTTGAACGCACGCGCGCGCCGGCGACGCTCCGGCGTCTACGAGCACGGCGAAGTGGCTCGGGCGGCAGTCGGAAACGGTCCACAGGCCACCGTTCGAGCCGTGGTCGGGCTCATCCGGACGCGGACGGTGCGGCGCTTCGGATGGTGGTGGTGATAGGTGCGGGGGTGGCTTGCAGCGGCGCCAGCGTTGAGGCCAGCGATGACCGGAGTTCGGGCTAGAACGGGCGCATGACTATGGCGCGTTAGCGGGCGATGTGAGGGGCGCAACGGCTTCCTAGGGTCTCCAGGAGCTCGAGTATGAGCTCGAAGGTGACGTTTGCACGCTATAACGACGGCGGCGACCACCCTTGCGGCGGCCGGAGCTCGGGCTCTGCGGTAATGGCAGCTAGAGCACGCGCGGGATGACGGGAAGAGGGGGAAAAAGCTCAGCAACTCACCACGAGTCTGAGGGAGTGGTCGGAGAGGCCGGGGAGGTCGAGACGGAGCAGATCGAGCGGCAATGGCGACGGCGGCCGTAGGTGAAGAAGAGGATGATGGCGACGGCGTAGCGGCGTCTCCGCTCGTTTTGAGGCAGGGGGAGGACGAGGTCGGCCTCGGCGGCCCTCTTGGACAGCTCGCAGTAGCTCGGGGAGGTCCCGGAGCATGGCAACGGCGACGCGGTGGCGACGGCGCTTCCGGGTGGAGATCGGGCAGAGGACTACGGTGGACTTTCGCGCGCGCAAACGAGCCCATTCGAACGAGAGCACAACGCCGCATCCGAACGAAGCGGTGCGAGGTCACGGCGACCAACGGAAATGGCCGGACGGCGAGCCAGGCGGCGGCGGTTTCGGGTGGCTGCGCGAGAATGCGGACAGCGGGCGAGGGAGAGAGTGCGGGGGAAGACTGGGGCTGGCTAGGGTTGCGGGAGGCCTCTAGGGTCCTTATCCTTGCCGGGGAGGCATGGGATGGGCAACGTGTGCGGCGCCGGCGATCGGGGCGGCTCCGGCGCTGCCACGGGAGAGAGAGCAGTTGGGGGTAGGTGATGGCTCGGGGTGGGCTGATGGGCTGGCTGGCTGGGCCACGGCCCAGTTGGGCCGGGGGAGGGAGTGTTTCTTTTTATTTTATTTTTAGCTTTAGTTTTTCTTTTAAAAAGCTTCTGTTTTTATTTATTTATAGTAGCAATTACCTTTGTTCAAAAATTGGGCATTGGGTCCATTAATCCTATTGCACTTTTACACACTGACTCCAAAAGATTGGGGGCCTCTTGAGAATATCTAAAAACGGCAAAATCAAATGGGCAGTCAAATAAAAGATTTGGCCTCTGTTTTGGTTATTATGAGGCACTAAAATATTTTGTAAAAAGTTGGTTTCAGTTTTATAATTACTCAGTGAATATTTGCAAACCAAACATCATTTTACTTTTCATGTTTGAAGAAATTATTTATTTGACTTTATTTTCAATTTGAATTTGAATTTTTAAAAGAGATATGTTACTAATGATGATTAGTCACTGTTGATCAGGGTCATCACTGTGCTTAATTACCATGATCACTGTAGCTTAATTATCCGGGCGTCACAATTCTCCCCTACTAACAAGAATTCTCGTCCCGAGAATTAAGCAGTAGAGGTAAGGGGGCAAGCTAGGTTACGAAATTATATCGGATCTTCTCGTTCTTGGTTGCTCTCATTGAAGAGGTTGGTCCCTTTCGTTGATGTCTTCAATTCTTTGTTCCGGGTCATCCTGATGAAGTCGTTATCCTCTCTTCGAGATTTTCACCGTCCTACGAATGCGATAAGGGGGAAACTGCCGAAGGACGTATCTCCACAAAGTTGGGCACCTGACGGTGAACCCAGGGAAAAGACATGATTTATCTCTCGAGTTGTAATGCAGGTAATTCATCGGGAGCAATAAGCGATGGTATGAAAGTTTCAAATGGGTAGGCAATCATTCGATGCCTGATCATACGGTGAAAAAGGATTCGGAGCAACGAAATAAATATTGCGTCTGATAAAAGGATAGATCATCCCTTGGGCGATGGCTCGGGAATTACAATCGAAGCCATGTGCAAAGGATACCTTGGAATCAATGTGGTAGAGGAGAGTCAGGTTTCGATCCTGTGGAACTATGGGTTATGGGCCCATCATGTGGAATAGGAGTAAGAAGAGCGGTGACATCTTGCACGGTCATGGTAGCAAGATATGTCAGAGGATAACATGTCATTTATGTCAGCAACGGCATCGGTACCAAGGGCGGGGAACGAAGAGAACCATCTTCCTGCTCGTTAAAACGAGGCGGACCAATAGGCAAAGTTCTCGTCCACCGGCGGTTACCGAAATGTTAACAACAATAGTAACAGGATCTTACTGACAGAATTAATCACCGAGGTGTTTACCTAAGCAGAGAATTGTTACTGCTCAGATCATATAATCTCAAGAGAGGTTAAACAGACCAGTGGAAAGGAAAATGTGATTATCACATTAAATAGACCAATGGAAAGGAAATGTGTATATAGGAGCATTAGGCATATATCCTTTCCAAGAGCAAGCAGAGCGAGATAATCACGACAAGGCTCCAGGTAGGTAACCATTAAGAAAAAGGCAAGGAATTAATGATGTTTACCCATACAACGATGTTTGGATAATTGATCATGAAACATTTAGCATTTATGCTTCCAATGTCCTTGATGATATTTGGAATACCACAGTCATGCTTCGGGATAGCAATGACATGGTGTTTCGAGGAAAGGTTGGAGTTTGGATACACAAAGGATCCAGTAGTAACAACTTATAAAATAAGTCTTACAATTCACCCATGGAAGAATGGCAATCCATGATGAATAAAGCATTATAACAATAGGTCACCCGGCCAGGTGTGCTAGCTACAACATCACCCTATCGAGTAACAAGGACCAAGTTATAACTCCTGATAATGTTCCAACCATCATATCTGTCCGAGATTTAGATCTGGTTGGTGTCAGGATATCTCAGACAAAGAAGGCCTGAGGAGAAAAGGATGCAACACAGACCTACGAGATGAGGTCGCAAGAATCTCGCAATGAACGACAGGAGCCAGACTTGAATCATTAGCCAGACTACAAGACATCTGCACACAAGGTCAAGACATTCGTGTCCACATGGAAGTTTCTAGAATGGAGGGCAATCAAGTTCTGATTGGGGACGATCATAGAGGATACCAAAGCTCCATGTGTAAGTCTGGACTAGGACAATTCAAATCAATCAGTGGCCTGGCATGCTAGGAAATACATATGGAGTGAAGGTAGCAAACCTATCAAACCATAAGATACTTAGTACGTGCAAGAATGAATTGGAACGATTCCAGAGGAAGCGAGACAAAATTTTCCCATAAGCACGGTGGCAAAAATGCACGTGAACTTATAGAAAAACACGTCTTTTATCAAACATATTCTTCATGAACTAAGCACAAAGATAATGCTTTCAAGGCTTCCAACACTAGCTTAAATGTTCATCATGAACCACGAAGGAGAAGGGGATGTGGCTGATGGGCTCAGCAACAATTCATCGAGAACTCCAGACGGATGAATTTCCACAATTATGTGAACAAGGAGATGACATTTGTCAGCTCAAATGATATAATGTTGTATGATCGAGGAAAACATACATCATTAATCATTGGTTGAAAAGTGCGTCCGAATTATGACCTTAGGCAGCAGGATCAATGCTAGAGTGACGATTCAATAACCAACAGCCTAAGAACGAACTGTCGATCGTTAACTTCAAAGCAATAAGGTTGCTCGAAGTTAGAATCAAAGCAGCATTGTTTGCTCGTTGGTATCACTCGGGGACCAAGAAAGAAAGGTGATGGTGAGAAGTATCACTATGTCAAGAATTTCTAAGAGGAGGAGCAATCCTCACAACATTCTCGACACAAAAGAAAGTAATACTTCAGAGTAGAACATAACACAAGCTGGATAGCAAGTTGCATCCATGTCATGGACAAACTTGCGATGAAAAGAAGTCAAGGAGGTCGTCGATAATAACAAAAATCATCGAGGGCAAGGAAGGTATTTCTCGTCAAGAACTCAGTTGACGTCTCAGAAGAAGTCAAATCGTGGACGATGATCACGACACCATTTGTCGAGAGTATTCAAGAGAATGCAAACGAACAGCGGTGGCGTCAAGTAGGGGAATGGCAACGTGGAAGGTTATAGGAACAACAGATAAGAAGCAAGCTCAATATCGGGGTTGCTTTTCAAGACAAACAACATGATGTTGAAAGCTCGACGTAAGCAATGCTCACCTCAGAAGGATCTGCATACCAGAGAAGGATGAGGTAGCACAGTCAAAGATAGCAAGACAAGGATGTAGCCGATATTCTAGGAATGACCAGATTGACTTTGATATTCCCAGTAACAATTACAAGGGGTATTGAATTGCAGTGCGAAATAAATTTTCCAATCGGTGTTCTCGGTTGACCACAATCACAGAACCCGTGGGGTGATTAAGACAAGGAAAATTATTACCTCATCAAAGTTAATAAGATGTATTGCAAAGGCGTGATATCCTTGAGATACCAGAGGGTAAAACTCGAAGGTATAACATGATAGAAGTAGAACTGGGTCACTGACCTGCGACAGCAGATACTTTAACCTTGTCAAAAATTTGACGAGGTACCGAAATGAATTACTTTCGGACGAATTAATAGGGATAGCATGGTCAAAACCATAACTGCAATCGATCAAATTAAGGATACTGAAAGATTCATACGGATGAATAATTATTTTGCAAGAAGCTTCCGAGACGGTCTACATTGTTTCCATGGGCATGAACACAAGTTCAAGGTCGACTCCCACTTCATCAATGTATAACATTTCATTCATTTCTTGCTTTGGACGATGTTGTAGTGTTGACAATTTATCTGGCAAAACTCCATAAGAGTATGACCCGTGAACACTTTCGGGTTCTCACGGATTAGGGAGGGCATAGGTTCAACCCATCTTAGGAACACATACCACAAGCTTCAAGAGTAATTAACACAAGCTCGAAGATAGAGCACGGTTGGCCAAACAGAGGGTACAATTTACCAAAGGCATTATGTATCAGGGAAGAACTCAAAGGGGATTGAATATGAACGACACGGTCGGATAATAACCCAACAATGGATCGGGAGATCTACAACGAAGTTGATATGAGTATCGGTACTCCATCAGAGGAAGAAAGAATGCAGGGGGATCGGATTCAAGAAACACCTGAATAGTCTGATGCTTAAAATACAAAGGAATTATGATTTCCAAAATGAAGGATCAGAAGCAGACGCTCTGATCAAGGATGGATAAGCTGAAAAGACTTAGTCGGACAATCAATAAAGGTTTGAATTGCCGAGAACCAACTCATGTCCGGAAGGACGTCTGAGCCGAGAAGATAAAATAAACGGATCACCTGATGACTGCGTGCATACGCACACATTGAATCAATAGTCTCAAAGTGGCAAAGATAAGGGATGCCAACAAAGACTACTAGACATATGGAATTAATCATAATGCCAGCAGGCAAGAATTCCAAGAGCAACAGGCTGCAGAGGGTTTTCGGAAGATCGAAAAAATGTTCCGAAAGATTTTGTGAGACACCTGAACAATTGAGAAGAACGGATCCTCGCTAAATGTGAGGAATTATCCGTAAGACTTACATGCGGAAAAGAACATGCAAGGCAGTAAACTCAAAGGGTTATTGGGGGCAATGGAGAGTATTTCGGGGCATCTTGTGATAACAAGAGCAACGAGAAAATATTGTATGAATGAAAAGTGCAATTAGTCATCCATAGGGACTTATCGATGGTAGGGAATTGCAAAGCCGATGAGCACAAAGTCTCGGAAAACATCAAAAGGGGATCTTCAGAATCTTCTGACGAAGCAGGTGATCTTCTGGTATGAGGGCTCTTCGGGAGAAGTAGTTACGAGAACCTAGAGTCAGAGTTAATAAAAATTTTAACCCGAAAGAGAAGAGAGATCAGAACCCAGAGTACCACCCAATGGCGACGTGGGCCCATAAGCCACACAGCCATGTTAGTAAAACAATTTTCATAGACTAGACTCAACTTCGGCCAAGGAGTTGGAAAGGGGGCTACCTACAGGCAGTCGGCTCTGATACCAACTTGTGACGCCCCCATTCTCGTCCATACGCTAATCAATCACGCAACGCGTATGGCCAAGATTAGGGACTCACTGATTAGTACCACAACACGACAAAAGACACAAATATAAAGGTCATACAGCTTAATATTACAAGCCAGGGGCCTCGGGGGCTCGAATACAAAGCTCGACATAAACACGAGTCAGCGGAAGCAAATATATCTGAGTACAGACATAAGTTAGACAAGTTTTGCCTTAAGAAGGCTAGCACAAACATAAGCAGCGGATCGAAAGAGGCGAGGCCTCCTGCCTGGGAACCTCCTAACTACTCCTGAGCGTCGGCGGTCTCGATGTAGTAGCAGGCTCCAGCGGTGTGTAGCAGTCGTCTCCTGCAAAGTCCATCTCTTGGGCTCCATCGCCTGAACGCAGCAACGTATCGAGGGGGAAAAGGGAAGCAAAGCAGCAGTGAGTACTCATCCAAAGTACTCGCAAGACTTACATCAGAACTATGCTAAGTATGCACCATTATCAAGGGAAGGGGTTATATCTGGACTGACTGCAGAAAGCAAGAATAGGGGGAAGACCTAGTCCTATCGAAGACTAGCATCTTCAGCATCTTGCAGCATGAGAAGAGAGTATACCTGCAGCTCATATATAGTCATATTGTAGTAGCAATTTTAATTAAGTAAACACGCCCAGAGATCCTTCCTCGACTCCCCTGCGAGGAAGCAATCCCGGAGCCACAATTCATTTTAATTAGTTTATGATTATAGTTGTAGTAGGTCAAAGCACATCTCCAAGTCGTCCTGTTACTGTGGACACGGCTATTCGAATAGTTTACTTCCCTGCAGGGGTGCACCAAATTACCCAACACGCTTGATAAGCTCCGGCCGGATACGATTTTCTGGTCCTACCCGGCCTCGGCAGATCGACACGACGTAGTCCTACCTAGGCTCAACAGAGAGGCCAGCACGCCGGTCTACATCCTAATGGCTCGGGGTCTTGGGCCATCGCCCTCACCATCCTGCACGTTACGCCCTCGGCCGGGACCAGTCCTAGCATGCCTTAGTAACAAGCGCCATGCGTTCCAGACCACCCGGGCGCGAGTCGATAAATGTGGCATCTGAAGAGCTTTCGGGAGAATGTACGCCGCCGAGCAGCCCATACTGATTACCCCGTGTGGTGGCTAGTGCGACAAAGGCCCGTAGGCCCAACTCAGATTAAATACTCAACCCATTAGCAATTTATTAGTGATCATTAACATTCGAGTGCCTTCCGGCGCACCCCACCAAGTTTCCGGAAGCCTTGCCGCGCATCCCACCAAGTCTTCGGATGCCTTGCGGCGCACCCCACCAAATCTTACACGAGTACCCTTGGGGCCGACCCGTCTCAGAACTGTCGGGAACTCAGGTCCACTTCAACAGAGTGGTACCGCCTGTCCCTCCAGTCCCGTCTTTCACATGTAATAAATGTCAAGTCAAAGTAACTATGTGGTTATACACCAAGTGGATATCCGAGGAATCACCCTCGATGGATCCCACTCGAGGTACAAGTAAGGAAAGAGTCGCTATCGATAAATGGGAAGGAGGAATCACCCTCCATACCCACGATTGATTAGCTACGCTACAGAATTAACATCGGGAGTGCTAAGTGAGGTATCACCCTGGCACTCGATGGTAGCTCTGCAGTGCCATACTAAAGGGGTGTGCGGTGATGTGAGGGGTCTGGCTCGTTGGTCAGTTGACCGAGTCTTCGGGTCTTCGAGTCGTCGAGTCGTCGATGATCAAGCAGGGGCAACTGGGACTCATGGGTCACTGGGGATTCATTGCCCAACCTATACTAAGCAGTTGGTATGATTGCAAGTAAAGTAACAGTTCATCAAAATCAGGCTATGCATCAGAATAGGAGCTATCTAATACAGTAGCAAAATCTAATGCAAGCATAAGAAGGAGAGAGATGGGTGATATCGGAATGCTCAAGGGGGTTTTGCTTGCCTTGCTGCTCTGCGGCAAAGGGCTGATCGTCAGTCGCGTAGTCGTACTCGGCAGCACCGTCGGTCTCGGGGTCTACCGGAGAGAAGAGGGGGAAGAAACAATAAATATAAAGCAGACAATGTAACACAGAGCATAGCATGGCAATAAGTTGTGCCGGGTGTGACCTAACGCAGTGTTACTCGGTACTGATGAAGGGGGAACCCATCCGGAAAGGTTTTCCCGGTTCCGGACATTAGTTAGACAGATGACCGGAGGGGGAATTTAACAATAATTACACAGTAGTGATGCAACAGGGGTGCATGATATGTCTAAATGCAGTGCTAGGGTGATATACTGCCTATCTAAGAGCTCTAGCTAATTTAGGAATTTATTTGGAATTATTTTATTAAAGTCATGCACTATTCACCTATCCGAAACAGGCAAAAAGTTGCATGTTCAGATAGCTAGAGGCATGTGACAGACAAATGGATGGCATTTTTGGATTCGTGGTATTTTTCTGATCAACTTTCATATATAATTTATTTTCATCGGAGTTACGGTTTAAAAGATATGATTTCTCTAAGTTTTAAACATTTTCTGAATTTTCCAGAACTAATTTAATTCGAATGAGAGCGCAACGCCGCATCCGAACGAAGCGGTGCGAGGTCACGGCGACCAACGGAAATGGCCGGACGGCGAGCCAGGCGGCGGCGGTTTCGGGTGGCTGCGCGAGAACGCGGACAACGGGCGAGGGAGAGAGTGCGGGGGAAGACTGGGGCTGGCTAGGGTTGCGGGAGGCCTCTGGGGTCCTTATCCTTGCCGGGGAGGCGCGGGATGGGCGACGCGTGCGGCGCCGGCGATCGGGGCGGCTCCGGCGCTGCCACGGGAGAGGGAGCAGTTGGGGGTAGGTGATGGCTCGGGGTGGGTTGATGGGCTGGCTGGCTGGGCCACGGCCCAGTTGGGCCGGGAGAGGGGGTTTTTCTTTTTATTTTATTTTTAGCTTTAGTTTTTCTTTTAAAAAGCTTCTGTTTTTATTTATTTTTAGTAGCAATTACCTTTGTTCAAAAATTGGGCACTGGGTCCATTAATCCTATTGCACTTTTACACACTGACTCCAAAAGATTGGGGGCCTCTTGAGAATATCTAAAAACGGCAAAATCAAATGGGCATTTAAATAAAAGATTTGGCCTCTGTTTTGGTTATTATGAGGCACTAAAATATTTTATAAATAGTTGGTTTCAGTTTTATAATTACTCAGTGAATATTTGCAAACCAAACATCATTTTACTTTTCATGTTTGAAGAAATTATTTATTTGACTTTATTTTCAATTTGAATTTGAATTTTTAAAAGAGATATGTTACTAATGATGATTAGTCACTGTTGATCCGGGTCATCACTGTGCTTAATTACCATGATCACTCTAGCTTAATTATCCGGGCGTCACATAAATATAGCAATGAACCAATCATTGATCTATATACTTATAACCCACAAGTGTAGTGGATCGTTTGTAGCCTTTTTCAAAAAGTAAGAGTGTCGAACGCAACATGGAGCTAAATGTAGAATTAATATTCTCTCAAGTTCTATCGACCACCGATACAACTCTATGCACGCTAACGCTTAATTTAACTAGAACAAGTGTGAAACTACTTTGCGGGAAAGAAACTAGAAGTACTTAGTAGGTGTAATAGATAGTTTTGCAGGGTAATAAATAACAAGTAAATAAAACTTAGGGGCTGTTTAGATGAAGAACAATAAAGTAAATTGTTTAGTATAAATATTTTTGTGTAACACAAGGCAAAGATTGTCCATAGGCAATTGAATATGATATGATAGATACCTGTCATATGCAGTGAGGGAGAGGCATACACTAACACACTTTCCATACTTGGATCATTTGCACTTATGATTGGACCTCTAGCAAGCATCCGCAACTACTAGAAATCATTAAGGTAAACCCAACCATAGCATTAAACATCAAGTCCTCTTTACTCCCATACGTAAACAATCCCCTTACTCGGGTGTAAGCTTCTGTCACTCTAGCCACCCACTATAAGCGAATCATGAACATATTGCAATCCCTCCAGCGTGAATCCTTCACGTGTGCGTCTCACGGAAGGCACCTTAGGACATCACTATATCAACATACAACTCATATCAATAACATCATACCACAATTAACCCGTAGGACGATCTACTCAAACGTCATAGGATAGCCACACATCATTGGAAAATAATGTATAGCATTAAGCACCATGTTTAAGTAGAGATTACAGCAGGGAGAAGAGGTTTTACACCACTGCATAGAGGTGGACAGAGTTGGTGGTGACGGCAGCAAAGTTGTTGATGTAGATCGCCGTCATGATGGATGCCCCGACGGTGCTCCAGCGCCACTGGGAGAGAGGGGGAGAGAGCCCCCTCCTTCTTCTTCTTCTTCCTTGGCGTCCTCCGTAGGTGGGAGGAGAGTTCCCCCTCTGGTCCTTGGCCGCCATGGCTTCCGGAGGGCAGGAGCCCCTTCGAGATTGGATCTCTCTCTCTGTTCCTCTTCTCTTTTCGTGATTGGTTTCTGACCCCTTAACCGTTTCTTGAATATCCGGAGATCCGTAACTCGGATCGGTCTGAAATTTTGAGAGGATTTTTATCGCGAAAATATATTTCTTGCGGCGGAAGGAGGGCCTCAACTGACTTAAGGTCTGGCCACAAGCCATTAGGGCGCCCCCAAGCCGTGCCCTGTTGGCTTGTGGGGCCCTCGGTCATCATCTTGCGTTGATTCTGACTCCCAAACTTCACATATATTCCAAAAAAAATCTCCGTAAATTTTTATCATGTTTGGACTTCATTTATAGGGAATTTCTGCGAAACAAAAACAGACAAAAATTAGGAACTAGCAGTGGGCACTGGGTCAATAGTTTAGTGCTCAAAAATAATATAAATTGGTAAATAATTACTCAAAAAGTATCCTAGAATGATAATATAATAGCATGGAACAATCAAAAATTATAGATACGTTGGAGACGTATCAAGCATCCCCAAGCTTAATTCCTGCTCATCCAAGAGTAAGTAAATGATAAAAATAGAATTTTTGATGTGACATGCTGCCCAATATGTAATCTTTTGCATGTATGCTCATTCAGAAACGATGAATTAACAAACATTAACATTGTAATACTTATAAGCACAAGCAACAGAATCATCAATCTTTCAAAGTATACGATCCTCAAAGAATGTTTACCCCCATTCATCTTATTATATTAGCAAGGCATGGCTCTATCTTCACCACATTAATACAAATGTCAAGCAGCACGGCACCCAAGTCAGGCAATTGGATCGTACTTTTTCAATATGCATCAACTTGTTATTGTTCACGCAATACATGACCGTGAACCATGAACATACCATATAGGTGGAATAGAATGTGGTGGTAGCTAGGTTTCAAAGGGGTAAAAGTGGAGAAGAAAGTCTCGCATCAACTCGGCGTATCAACGGGCTATGGAGATGCCCATCAAGGCATCAATAGATATCAATGCGAGGAGTAGGGATTGCCATGCAACGGATGCACTAGAGCTATAAGTGTATGAAAGGTCGACTAAAGCTAAGTGGGTGTGCATCCAACTTGCTTGCTCATGAAGACTTCGGGCATTTGAGGACACCCATCATCGGAATATACAAGCCAAGTTCTATAATGAAAAATTCCCGCTAGCATATGAAAATGACATAACATGAGACTCTCTATATGAGGAACAAGGTGCCACTTTGAGGCACAAGTGTGGTAAAGATTAGTACCAAAGTCCCTTGTCCCATTTTCTCTCATTTTTTTTTCATTTTTTTCATTTTTTATATATATGGTGGGCTCATTTGGCCTCCCCCATTTTTATTTACTCACTGGACAATGCTCTAATAATGATGATCATCACACTTTTATTTACTTATAACTCAACATGAAAAACTGTATGACTCTATATGAATGCCTCTAGCAGTGTACCAGGATGTGCAATGATCTAGTGTAGCAAATATATCAAAAAATGGACAAGCCATGGAAATATCATTCTAGCTATCTTATCATCATGCAAAGCAATATGACAATGAAGATACAAGTCATATGGAGTGATGGTGGAAGTTGCATGGCAATATATCTCAGAATGGCTACGGAAATGCCATGATAGGTAGGTATGGTGGCTGTTTTGAGGAAGATATAATGAGGCTTATGTGCAACAGAGCGTATCATGTCACAGGGTTTGGATGCACCTGCAACATTTGCACCGATCCTCGAGGTGAGAATGGGCAAGGCACGGTAACGAAGAGGCTAGCAAAATATGAATAGGTGAGATTGCGTATGTCCATGGTTTCACATTAGTCATAAAGAACTCATATACTTATTGCAAAATTTTATTAGTTTTATCACAAATCAAAGTACTACTCGCATGCCCCGAGGGAGGAGTTAACCATCGCGTGCCTCTGACCCGAAACAACACTAGGATTTTAACGAGGAATAGAAATGCTCACACATCCTCAACATGCCTTTTTAATATTTAGACAAACAAGAAGTTAACACCTCTTAATACCGACACTTCTACGAATCAAAAATGATGCACTCACACCCTTTCACATTACCACATCAATATCATTAACCCACAATTTCTCTTTAATGTGCTACATGAAGGTTTTGATTATCACTCCTTGAATACCTATTATTTTTGGACTAGTCTTATAACCCATGCAAATTACCGTCACTATTTATTAACTCTCAAACAAATATAAGTGAAGAATGAGAGTTTAATTCTTTCTACAAAAGACCTGGACATGCTCTAATAAATATAAGTGAAGCAAAAGAGTATTCTACAAATAACGGTTTTCTATATGTAGAGAAACAGGCGTCAAACTTCAAATGATATAAGTGAAGCACATGAAGCATTCTATAAAGCCATACTAAAAATATATAAGTGAAGTGCAAAGATCATTCTATAAATCAACCATGGATTTTCCCAAACCAGCATGGTGCGTTGCCAAAAGGAAAATAAAAGGCACACGACGCTCCAAGAATTTACGCATATCATGTGAACAAAACAAAAACTGAGACATACCGATAATTGTTGAAGAAGAAAGATGGGATGCCTTCCAGGGCATCCCCAAGCTTAGACACTTGAGTCTCCTTGAATATTTACTAGCCCAAGCTTGAACTCTTGTCTCTCCTTATTCTTCTCACATTGACACCTCCTCGATCTTCAAACACTTCATCCACACAAAACTTGACAAAACTTTTATTAGAAACGTTAGTACATAATCATCACATCTCATCATGTCCTGCCATAACATTATTGTATAATTATAATCTAACATTACCTATTGTATGCTATCACAATTCTATGGATCCCAAGTAAATGGAGCTCAACAAGAACAAAAACATAAGCAGTCAAAGCAATTATAACAGCAATCTGTGAAAAACAGGACAATCTGTAAAGATGCAGATGGAATGTATACTTCTGTAACTCAAAAAATTCTGAAAAATTAGGACGTAATAAAGAATTTGTATAAAAGTATTGTGTTAAAAGTTCAGGATTTTTGCACGCTCCAGTAAAATATGAAAATTCAATCACTACAGCAAAAGTTTTTGTTTTTACACAGCACATATCAAACAAGCAATTGAAACATCCTAAAGGTAATTCTTGGCACATTATTTTTATAATACAATGGATTTGTACAAGGGTATTCACAAAGTATCCATGGCCATGAACAAAGTTCAAGGTTAGCCCCCACTTCAACGATGCTCATCTTTCTCACTTTCACTTCTCTTTTTGAAAAGGTTTTAAGTTCCCCACTTTATTTTTTTATTTTTAATTATTTTAAAAGCACACAATAGAAGTAAATGACTCTAAAATTTCTGGGTTGTCTCCCTGGCAGCGCTTTCTTTAAAGCCATTAAGCTAGGCATATAGTGCTCAAGTAATTGATCCATCCGGATCCCAAGGTACATCAAAGCCAATTTTAATTAACAATGATTTGTAATTATGTAGTGAGCACAAAGTGATATATATCATGTGACAACAAAGTCTAAATCTCTTCCTATGCATTGGCATGTCATACAAGAACAATTCATTCACACAAAGTAAAGGCCAATACATAGCATAAGTAGTTTCTTGCAATTTTATCGTATTGGAAACATAGAGAAGCGAAGATTTGGTTCCTCTCTCATAATAATTGCAAGTAGGAGCAGCAAGCACATGCATATTATAACCATCAGAATCATCATGTGCAACAGTAAAACACAACCCGTCAACATAATCCCTTATAAGTGCAAACTTCTCCGATATAGTGTAGTTGGGAGAATTCAAAAAGATAATAGGACTATCATGTTTGGGTGCAATAGTAACAATTTCATGCTTAACATATGGAACTATAGCAAGTTCATCTCCATAAGCATAATTCATATTGGCATCATGGACACAAGCATAGCAAGCATCGAGTTCATCAAAAAGGGATATTTCAAATGAATCGAACGGATCATAGCAATTATCATAGCATTCATCCTTCGGTATGTGCGAAGGGAAATTAAACAATGTATGAGTTGAAGAGTTACTCTCATTAGAAGGTGGGCACGGGTAGCTAATCCGCTCTTCCTCCTTTTGTTCTTCACTCTCCTCCTCATCTTGTTCATCTAATGAGCTCACAGTTTCAACAATTTCTTATTGCATAGATTCCTGCAAAATATTAGTCTCTTCCAAGGCAGCGGTCATTCTTTCAATAAATTCTTTAACATAAGCATTGGAAGCATAGTTTTCATAGCAATATTTAAGTACGACAAAATTTTCAGATTTGTAAAGAGTAGCATCATACTTTTCAGTCAAAGTAGAAATTTCATAAGCATCCTTAAAAGCAACAAATTCTTCAATTTGTTCAACATCATAATAAGAATATGCATCCTTGGCATAAGAAGATAATATTTCATTATCATCAAACACACATTGATAGGGAAGGTGTTCTTGAGTGTTTTTAGAACTATAAGTAAAATCACATAATTCACAAAAATTCCAAGCATAGCGACACAAAGTATTAATTTGATGCCACAAGAGTTTCCCTTTTTGAGATATGCAATGTCGCACATAATAAGCATGCCCATTTAATGATTTTCCCTCAACTAAGCTAGTTGGGTTTTCCGCACGAGCACAAAGGGATCGAAGATGATCCAAGTAATAAGTTTCGGTAGTACGGAACACTAGTGGTTCCTCAACTTTTGGAGCAGCAAGTACATCTATTTTTTTGGTATTTTGCATTTCCTACCTATATCTAAAGATAGAAAACAATTGTAGGATCGAAAGTATGTCTAGAGGGGGGGGTGATTAGACTACTTGACAAAATAAAATTTCTACCTTTTCCCAATTTTAAGTGTTGGTAGAATTTAGCAATGCTAGCAAGTCAAGCACACCCTACACATGCATGTCTAAGAGTATAGCAGTGGAAAGTAAGAACAAACATATGTAATAGAGGATAGGGAGGAAGATCAAATACATTTTGGAGACACGAAGATTTTTCTCGTGGTTCCGATAGGTGGTGCTACCGTACGTCCACGTTTATGGAGTCTTCAACCCACGGAGGGTAACAGTCGCGAGAGTCCATGGAGGGCTCCACCCATAAGGGTCCACGAAGTAGCAACCTTGACTATTCCATAACGGCTTCCGTCCACGAAGGACTAGCCTCACTATGGGTAGATCTTCATGAAGTAGGCGATCTCCTTGCCCTTACAAACTTCTTGGTTCAACTCCACAACACGAAGTAGGAGGCTCCCAAGTGACACCTAACCAATCTAGGAGGCACCACCCTCCAAAAGATAATAGGCTCGATAATGACGATGAACTCCTTGCTCTTGTGCTTCAAGATGATAGACTCCTCAACACACAATCACTCTCTCACAGATTTGGCTTTGGTGGAAGAGATTGATTGGGTGGAAAGAAACTTGGGGAGGCTAGAAATCAAGATTCATATGGTTGGAGTGGAATGGCTTGATCTCAACACATGAGTAGGTGGCTCTCTCTAGGAAAATCAGATGGGGCAAGTATGGAATAGTTCTGAGTGCTTCTCTTGCGAGTGAGTGGTGGTGAAGGGGTATATATAGGCATCTCCAAAAATCCAACCGTTACACCTTTACTTACCAACTCAGTGACACCGAAGTATAGAACTCGGTGGTACCGAGTTGCTCAAAAGGTAGCAACTTTTGAATCTCGGTGAGAACGATATATAGTTCTCGGCAGTACCGACAAGGGTGAAAAACGGTCAGAAAGCAAACTCGGTGGCACCGATTCAAAAACTCGGAAATTCCGAATCTAAGAAAAGGGGCAACAGAAAGTTGGCAACTGAAACTCGGTGGCACTGATGCAGAATCGGTTGTACCAAAAACTTAGGGTTTGGCTGGGATGTGTCTGAGGTGAAAATCAGTAGGGCCGAGTGGGAAATATTGGTGGCACCGATTTTGCATGATAGGCTTTGACAGAATTTTTTGGAAGAGCTTGTGGGTGTTTTTGGTGACTATCACTTGTGCACGTGGAGCATTTTGTTCACCATCAATACCTCACCCCCTTTTAATAGTATTGGCTTTCCTATAGACTCAAAGTGATTTCTCACAAAGTAAAATGTAGAGTCTTCTTGGTTGAAGCTTTGCCAATCCTATTCCTTGCATCTAGGGGTCTCTCCACAATCCTTTTGCCATCCCATCATTGAACTTTTCCTGAAATATACTTAGTGGAAACATTTAGTCCAATGAGATATAAGCTGTTATTAATTACCAAAACCACCAAGGGAGCAAATGTGCTTTCAACAACTTATAACAGAAAATAAAATTACTTAGTGATAAAGCAAACAAGCACACACGAGAATATCAACCGCTACGCTATTACTCCCCGGCATCGGCGCCAGAAAAAGGTCTTGATAACCCACAAGTGCAGGGGATCGTTTGTAGCCTTTTTCGATAAGTAAGAGTGTCAAACCCAACGAGGAGCTAAAGGTAGAATTAATATTCTCTCAAGTTCTATCGACCACCAATACAACTCTACGCACGCTAACGCTTAGTTTAACTAGAACAAGTATGAAAGTACTTTGCGGGAAAGAAACTAGAAGTACTTAGTAGGTGTAATAGATTGTTTTGCAAGGTAATAAAGAACAAGTAAATAAAAGTTAGGGGCTGTTTAGATAAAGAACAATAAAGTAAATTGTTTAGTAGAAAGCTTTTTGTGTAACGCAAGAGAACAATTGTACATAGGCAATTGAATATAATATGATAGATACTTGTCATATGCAATGAGGGAGAGGCATACACTAGCACACTTTTCATATTTGGATCATATGCACTTATGATTGGACCTCTAGAAAGCATTCACAACTACTAGAAATCATTAAGGTAAACCCAACCATAGCATTAAACATCAAGTCCTCTTTACTCCCATACGCAAACAATCCCCTTACTCGGATGTAAGCTTCTGTCACTCTAGCCACCCACTATAAGCGAATCATGAATATATTGCAAACCCTCCAGCGTGAATCCTTCACATGTGCGCCTTACGGAAGGCACCTTAGGATAGCACTATATCAACATACAACTCATATCAATAACATCATACCACAATTAACCCGTAGGACAAAAGAGATCTACTCAAACATCATAGGATAGCCACACATCATTTGGAAATAATATATAGCATTAAGCACCATGTTTAAGTAGAGATTACAGCAGGGAGAAGAGGTTTTACACTGCTGCATAGAGGGGGGGAGAGTAGGTGGTGACGGCGCCGAAGTTGTTGGTGTAGATCGTCGTCACGATGGATGCCCTGGCGGCGCTCCGATGCCACTGGGAGAGAGGGGGAGAGCCCCCTCCTCCTTATTCTTCTTCCTTGGCCTCCTCCCTAGGTGGGAGGAGAGTTTCCCCTCTGGTCCATGGCCGCCATGGCCCCCGGAGGGTAGGAACCCCTCCGAGATTGGATCTCTCTCTGTTTCTCTTCTATTTTCGCGACTGGTTTCTGACCCCTTCACCGTTTCTTAAATATGCGAAGATCCGTAAGTCGGATTGGGCTAAAATTTTGAGGGGATTTTTATCATGAAAATATCTTTCTTGCGGCGGAAGGAGGGCCTCAACCGACTTAAGGGCAGGCCACAAGCCATCAGGGCGTCCCCCCAAGTCACGCCCTGTTGGCTTGTGGGGCCCTCGGGCATCGTCTTGCGTTGATTCCGACTCCCAAAATTCACATATATTCCAAAAAAATATTCATAAATTTTTATCATGTTTGGACTTCCTTTGATATGGAATTTCTGTGAAACAAAAACACACAAAAAATAGGAACTGACACTGGGCACTGGGTCAATAGGTTAGTGCTCAAAAATAATATAAATTGGTAAATAATTACTCAAAAAAGTATCCTAGAATGATAATATAATATCATGGAACAATTAAAAATTATTGATACGTTGGAGACGTATAATATACCTTTTCATCAACCGGTTTGTCCTCCTTGGTGAGATCAACATGTCCACTAGTAGGCATAAGAGTTTTCATACCTTTACACTCTTGCATGTTGAACTTCTTGATCAAGTCCTTGTTATACTTGGTTTGAGAGATGAATGTTCCTTCTCTCGTTTGCTTGATTTGCAAACCAAGGAAAAATTTCAGCTCACACATCATAGACATCTCATACTTCTCGGACATCAACCTTCCAAATTTCTCACTAAAATGTGGGTTAGTAGATCCAAAGATAATATCATCCACATAAATTTGGCACACAAATAATTAACCATTAACTCTCCTAGTGAACAAGGTTGCGTCAACTTTACCAATTTCAAAACCCTTTTCAACAAGAAACTTCGTTAAGCATTTGTACCAAGCTCGTGAGGCTTGCTTAAGACCATATAGAGCTTACGAAGCTTGTAAACTTGATTAGGTTTCTTAGGGTTCACAAAACCATGAGGTTGTTTAACATAGACCTCTTCTTCAATTTCACCATTCAAAAATGCACTTTTAATATCCATTTGGTAAAGAGTAATGTCATGGTGATTTGCATAAGCAAGAAGTATGCGAATAGCCTCAAGTCTAGCAATGGGTGCATAGGTCTCACCATAGTCCATACCTTCGACTTGGGTGTACCCTTGAGCCACGAGACGTGCCTTGTTGCGTACCACTTGGCCATCTTCGTCTTGCTTGTTCCGAAACACCCATTTTGTTCCGATGATGTTTTGCTCGTTCTTGGGCTTCTCCTCTAGTGTCCACGCTTCATTCCTCTCGAAGTTGTGTAGCTCCTCATGCATGAAATTCACCCAATCGGGATCCTCAAGCGCTTCTTCCACCTTCATAGGCTCAATACTAGAGATGAATGATTAATGCTCACAAAAGTTAGCCAAACGAGTTTTAGAGTGAGTTATCCTCCCGGTTTGTATGTCACCGAAGATTTGCTCTAAGGGATGATTTTTGTTCACTCTTGCTGGAACTCGTGGTAGCTTTTGCTTGTTGGATGGCGGAGCTTCCTCATCCTCATCATCTTCATCGTTGTCGAAGGTGTCGTTTCCTTGAGGTGGTGGTGAAGGTGGTTGTGGTGGATCATCATGATGAAATTCATCCTCCTCTTCATCTTGTCGTGTACCGCTTGTGGACGCTTCCATGTCATTTTGAGGTTCGCCTTGACGCGAGGTTGGAGCTTCCACTTGTGTAGATGAAGTGTTTTCCTTCACCTCCATGGGACGAATCTTGCCGATGGACAAATCTTGAATGGCTTCCGAAGGTTCCTTATCTCCTTCATGAGATTTAGGAGCAAATTTTGAACGACGATGCTTATCAAGAATGTAACACTTGGAGCAGAATACCCGAAAGTATCCAACTTGGGGCTTGTTACCGGTGAGTAGGTCGTATGCCGTTTTACTGAGAAGCTTGTGAAGGTAGAGTCGGTTCATAGCATGACAAGTTGTTTCCGCGGCTTTTACCCAAAAGTGTCTTGGCGTCTTGTATTTTTCGAGCATCATTCTAGCCATCTCTATAAGAGTCCGGTTCTTCCTCTCAACGACTCCATTTTGTTGAGGTGTGTATGTAGCTGAGAACTCATGTGAAATCCCTTCTTTTTCAAGAAAGGTGTCCACATTTGTGTTCTTGAACTCCGATCCGTTGTCGCTCCGAACTTTCTTGATCTTCATTTCAAATTGATTTTGAGCCTTGCAAGCGAAGTTCTTGAAGGTCTTTTGCACCTCTGACTTATTATCAAGAAAGAATACCCAGGTAAATCTGGAAAAATCATCTACTATAACTAGACCAAAGGAAATTCCACCCAGGCTCGTGTAAGCATTGGGACCAAAGAGATCCATATGCAGCTACTCGAGTGGTCTCCTAGTTGTCATGATATTCTTAATGGGATGACTTCCACCTACTTGCTTTCCAGCTTGGCAAGCACTACAAAGTCTATCTTTGTGAAAGATAACATCTTTAACACCAAGTATATGATCACCTTTGATGAGCTTGTCTAGATTACGCATACCAACATGTCCTAGCCTTCTATGCCAAAGCCAACCTTTTGTAGATTTTGCTATAAGACAAGTACGAGGTTTGGATCTCTTAGTGAAATCAACAATGTATAGATCACCTCTACGAAAACTTGAAAAGACCATGCCCATGCTATGATTGTCTTGATGAAACATTTGGCAATCAACTTTAGTAAATAGCACATTGAAAACAAAGTTGGCTTGTCTAGATACGGAAAGAAGATTGTTACCAAGGGATTCAACAAGCATGAAATTTTGAATGGAGCTATCATGAGATATGGACACCTTACCAAGACCAAGTACTTTACCCTTGGAGTTGTCTCCAAAAGTAACATACCTCCATGGTCCATGGTTTGGTGTGATCTTTTGAAACATGTCTCTATCTCCGGTCATGTGCTTGGTGCATCCGCTGTCAAGAATCCTCTCTTTTCCTCCGGACATGTAATCCTTGAAGTTCTCCATGAGACTTAGAATCTTCATAGTCTTATCATACTCGATGTCGAACAACTCATCTTCATCATAGTAGCCATGTTCCACATTGTCATCATCAAGTGGGATATCCTCGTCATAAGAGACAAGAGATTCGTTGAGGTTGTGATCATGACAATGTTCAAGATTATGAATGTGAATTGCATCAACAATGATGTTGTTGATAGTTATGACATCTCCTTTAGCACGCATGAGGTCTCTAAGCTCAAATAGATAATCGTCAAAATTTGGATCGCTAGGCTTCATTTTGTGAAAAGCAATAGTTTTATGGAGAATGACATCAAGATTTTTCAAGGAGTAATTTGGATATCTATTCCCTAAATCACTCCACAAAGTATAAGCACACTCAAAGTTTCTCATTTGATCAAACACAAGTCTTGGCAATCCTCTAATAATAAGATTAACAGTTCTAAGATTACGAAGCATGTCAATTTCTTCTTCATGTGAAGGATGTAAAGGAACAATGGGAGGCACAAAAGGGCTCTTAACATACTTGCTCAAATGGAATACATTGAATAGCTTAAGCATCTTATATTTCCATTGACTATAGTACTCCCCATCGAGAATGGGCACACGACAACTAAGACTCCCCAAACTAGACACATCCATCTTCCTCCAATGGTCATAAAACCAAAGCTATGGAGACCAAAGCTCTGATACCAATTGTGGGATCGAGAAGGGACATCTAGAGGGGGGTGAATAGACTACTTGAAAAATTAAAAACCTAACCTTTTCCCAATTTTAATGGTTTGCAGATTTTAGCAATTCTAACAAGTGTAGTGCACCCTACACATGCTAGTTAACAAGTATAGCAGCAGAAAGTAAAGACAAGCATATGTAAGAGGGAGTAGAGATAGGAAGATAAAACGCAATAGATGACACGAAGATTTTTCCTGTGGTTCTGATAGGTGGTACTATCGTACGTCCACACCGATGGAGACTTCAACCCACGGAGGGTAGCAGTCGCGAGAGTCTAGGAGAGATCCACCCGTTAGGGTCCACAAAGTAGCAACCTCGTTTATTCCATCAAGGCTTCCGTCCATGAAGGACTAGCCTGACTATGGGTAGATCTTCACGAAGTAGGCGATCTCCTTGCCCGTACAAACTTCTTGGTTCAACTCCACAACACGAAGAAGGTGGCTCCCAAGCAACACCTAACCAATCTAGGAGGCATCACCCTCCAAAAGGTAATAGATGTGGTAAGAATGATGAACTCCTTGCTCTTGTGCTTGAAAATATAGTCTCCTCAACACACAATCACTCTCTCACAGAATTTTCTTGGTAGAAGAGATTGATTGGGTGGAAAGCAACTTGGGGAGGCTAGAAATCAAGATTTGTATGGTTGGAGTGGAAGGTCTTGATCTCAACACATGAGTAGGTTGTTCTCTCTCAGAAAAATGGATGGGGCAAGTGTAAGTTTGTTCTGAGTGCTTCCTCCGCGAGTGAGAGGAGGTGGAGGGGTATATATAGGCATCTACAAAAATCCAACCGTTACAACATTATTGCCCAACTCGGTGAAACCGGTCCAAAAACTCGATTGTTGAAAGCACATTTGTTCCCTTGGTGGTTTTGGTAATTAATAACAACATATAAGTCATTGAACTAATGTTTCCACTAAGCATATTTCAGGAAAGGTTCAATGATAGGGATGGCAAAAGGATTGTGGATAACCCCAAGATGTAAGGAAATGGATTGGCAAAGCTTCAAGCAAGAGGACTCTACATTTTACATTTGTGAGAAATCACTTTGAGTCCATAGGAAAGCCAATACTATTAAAATGGGGTAAGGTACTGTTGGTGAACAAAATGCTCATACATGCACAAGTGATAGTCACCAAAAACACCCACAAGCTCTTCCACCAAAGTCTGTCCAAAGTCAAATATCCAAAATCGGTGCAACCAAAACTTTCCACTCGGTGCCACCGATTCCCAAACTCAGACAGACCCATGCCAAACCCTAGCACATCAGTGCAACCGATTCCACTTCGGTGCCACCGAGTTTGGGTTGCCAACTTTCTATTACCTTGATTCACAAAATCGGTACCACCGAGTTTGTTGGATCGGTGTCACCGAGTTGCGCAATCTGACCGTTGGTTATCTAATCGGTACCACCGAGAATTATATATCGGTCTCATCGAGATTCAAAAGGTGTCACCTTTTGGTCACTTCGGTACCACCGAGATTCACACATTGGTGTCATCGAGTTGGTCACTTTAGGTGTAACAGTTGGATTTTTGGGGATGCCTATATATACCCCTTCACCACCACCCATTCAAAAGAGATGCACTCAGAACTATTCCATACTTGCCCCATCATATTTTCTGAGAGAGAGCCACCTACCCTTGTGTTGAGATCAAGCTATTCCACTCCATCCATATGAATCTTGATCTCTAGCCTCCCTAAGTTGCTTTCCACCAAATCAATCTCTTCCACCATAGCCAAATCTATGAGAGAGTGATTGTGTGTTGAGGAGTCTATCATCTTGAGGCACAAGAGCAAGGAGTTCATCGACATTGCCGAGCCTATTACCTTTTGGAGGGTGGTGCCTCCTAGATTGGTTAGGTGTCGCTTGGGAGCCTCCTACTTCGTGTTGTGGAGTTGAACCAAGAAGTTTGTACGGGCAAGGAGATCGCCTACTTCGTGAAGATCTACCCATAGTGAGGCTAGTCCTTCGTGGACGGAGGCCGTTATGGAATAGTCAAGGTTGCTACTTCGTGGACCCTTTTGGGTGGAGCCCTCCGTGGACTCTCGCGACCGTTACCCTCCGTGGGTTGAAGACTCCATAAACGTGGACGTACGATAGCACCACCTATCGGAACCACGGGAAAAATCTTCGTGTCTACAAATTGCGTTTGATCTTCCTTCGTACCCTCTACTATATACATGCTTGTTGTTACTTTCTGCTGCTATACTCTTAGACATGCATGTGTAGGGTGTGCTTGACTTGCTATGAATGCTAAAATCTGCCAACACTTAAAATTGGGAAAAGGTAGATTTTTATTTGGTCAAGTAGTCTAATCACCCCCCCCCCTCTAGACATACTTTCGGTCCTACAAGTGGTATCAGAGCTTTGGTCTCCATTGCATTGGTCTCACAACCTAGGAGAGTATGGCGTCTAGTGAGGGAAATTATCACTATAGAGATCCGTACTTTGATGGCACTAATTTTGCTAGTTGGAAGCACAAAATGAAAATGCATATTCTTGGTCATAACCCCGCTGTATGGGCTGTTGTTCGTGTTGGGTTGCAAGGTGAATTCTTTGGTGATGGAAAGGAACCGGATCGTGAAGCGACCGCGGATGAATTGAAGATGTTGCAATACAACGCTCAAGCAAGCGACATTCTCTTCAACTGCCTATGCCCCGAAGAATTCAAGAAAATCAGCCGTCTCGAGAATGCAAAAGAGATTTGGGATACTTTGGTTGATATGCATGAAGGTACCGAGTCCGTGAGAGAATCCAAGTTGGATGTTCTGCAAAGTGAGCTTGACAAGTTCAAGATGAAGGATGGTGAAGGAGTCACAGAGATGTACTCTAGGCTAGCTCTTATCACCAATGAGATTACCGGCTTAGGAAGCGAAGAAATGACCGACAAATTCATCATCAAGAAGATACTTCGAGCTTTGGATGAGAGATACGACACCGTGTGCACATTGATCCAAATGATGCCCAACTACAAAGATCTCAAGCCTACGGAAGTCATTGGAAGGATTGTTGCTCATGAGATGACACTCAAAGACAAAGAAGAGCTTCACAACAAGTCTAGCGGTGCTTACAAAGCCACAAGTGATGCTCCCACAACTTCAAGCGACAAACTTGTCACCAATGAAGAGATAAGCCTCATGGTCAAGAAATTCAACAAGTTCTACAAGAATAGAGGCAAAGAACGAAGCTCCAACTCAAGATATGAAGAGAAGCGTTCGTCAAGTCATGACCACAACTGCTACAATTATGGGAAGCCCGGACACTACTCCAATGAGTGCACGACTCCCTACAAACGAAGAGAAGAATCACCTAGAAGGCGAAGCTCAAGGAATGAATCACCTCAAAGATAGAGAAGGAGTAGAGATGCTCGTTATGAACGAAGACCCTCAAGGAGAAGTAGGGATTCAGAGAAGAAGGACAAGTACACCAAGAGCTACACAAGAAGAAGACATCACGCTCATGTTGGTGAATGGGTTTCCGGCTCCGACTTCGACAACCACTCCGAGAGAAGCTATCACTTCAACTCCGACTATAGTCAAGATGAAGGTGTTGCCGGACTTGCACTAGTGACTACCAACTCCTATGATCTATTTGATTCACCAAATGAAGGAAGTGGAAGTTGCTTCATGGCTAAAGGCCCCAAGGTATCACACCCCGAGTATCTTGATTTCAATAGTGATGAAGATGATTTACTTTGTGATGATGACTTGCACTTTGATGAAACTAGTGATGTTAGTCAAAATGAACTTGATAATTCTCATGCTAGTCAAGATAAGTCATTTGATGATGATAAGATGAAAATAGAACAACTAACTAAAGAATTAAACACTCTTAAGTTAGCTCATGAATCTACTCTCGAAGATCATAGAGAGCTTGTAAGGACTCATGAGAAGCTACGCTTCGAGAAGCTCACCTTGGAGCAAGAGCATGAGTTTCTTAAAGCCATCAATGACGATCTCCGGAACAAGACTTCATCTTATCTAGCCAAACGATTACTCTTGTCTACATTTATGCCACAAGTTAAATCTAGACAAACTAGTAACAAAGGCAGGAAAGGTTCTTCATCTAGTAGCAACAATAAAAATGCTAAACCTAATGATCTTGCTTCTAGTAGTTCTATTGATTCCACTAATGATGATTCTCTTAGCCAAGTTACACTTGAGCAAGAAAATGCTTTATTGAAAGGAATTATAGAGAAACGTATCTAGAAGAGTCTTGCCGGGTGTAAGCAATTTGAGGAAATTGTACGCAAGCACGGAGGATACCGGAAGAACCATGGCATTGGCTACTTCAACACTAATGGAGTTGAATGGGACGAAGGTCAATACCCCAAGCCCAAGTTTGTTCCTCAAAAAGAGAAGTATGAAAATACTCCTCCCAAGGGAACAAACACTCAAGATGACCTTCCACCACAAGACCATAAGCTCAAGGGCAAGAACAAGCTTCAAGAGGACATTGACTCATATGAAGATGAATCCCAAGCTTTGGTGGAGTGGGTTCCCAAGGCTACTTCAAGCTCAACTTCTACAAGGGTTACTTCAACACCAAGGATCCCCATCAAGTTGATGTGGGTCCCCGAGAAGAAGAACTAGAGATTTCTTGAGGGGTGACTCCGCCAATGAAATTCACTCACATTCATTATTGGCAAGAACTAGTTGCAATCAACATCAACTCTATGCAATAGTTCAAGGAGTCACACATTCCCTCAAAGGTAAGCAAGGGACAAGATAATCAACAAATCCATGGACATCATCACATATGCTTTGCACTCCATGTCCATAGATATCCTTGTATTTGTCTCTTGTGTGTTAGGACTAACCCATGTAGGTGAGAAGAGTAAGGAAACAACAAGGATGCTCCCAACTCATGGTGATCTTCATCAACTTTGAGCATCCACCAGTACCTCACCAACATGAAGTCTTCATCGACAAAACCCAAGGTTAGTTTATCCCTCCTATGGGGGGATGTCACATCAAGGGGGAGCTTTACTCTAAGACTTGAGTCAAAGCATCTCTTGGTATGTGACAACATTAAATGCTTTATGTAAAAGTGGTAACCCCACTTGTGCTTAAACGATGAGTATGACCTATGATCAAGTATTCTTACTTGGCTCCTAAGTCAATATACTCATATATAGATGACTCCGTCATCGCCAAAATGCTTGATAGATGCTAGTGTGTATGTGCATGTTGGCCATGATTTCATTTGACATCTTATTGTGTTAGCATGTTGGTCTGTATTTATTTATGGACTGTGATATATACCAAACGTTCGTATCTGTTCAACAGATCCGAACGAATTGTAGCCTAGCGATGCGCGCATGCAGCGGTGAGATTTTCCACCCCGTGCGATTCTTCCTATACTAATTACCATGAGTTGCTTTAATTAACCAGCTTTGCTCAATTAAGTGTGCATGTAAACATGTGAGACAAAAGTGCTGATGTCATCAAAGATTCCAACAAAAATAAAAAATCAAAATGTTTTGTAGCTCAAACCGTCGCTCCGATTGAAAAACCGTTTTCACATAAAAGATTCATCGCGACGAGACCTTCGAAACTAGATCCCATGTTGGTATGTTTTGATGACTTTTTTTTTCAGGTCAGAAGTTACCATGCCCGTAGTACTAACTTATCATGGTGTTTACACAGAAGTTACCGGAGGTGTTTCAACTATCTTTTTTTGCCTGGGTCAAAAATTTACCATGATGTTTATAAGTAAATTATCATGTCTACAGTAAAGCCTACCATCGGTGACGTGCCTCGGCCGTAGGGTGAGGCCCACATGCCGACATGGCATGACTCACTTTATAAACAGAACTTTGTGGGTCGTGTCAGTCCAGGGCTGTTTAGGTGTGTGTCGAGTTGTGCTGTACCCGGGTCGTCCTGTTGGCCACATATAATCAGGTCTGTGGCGCGTAAAAATACCATGCTATTTACGCAAAAATTATTGGGTGTATGTGGAGATATTTCATCACCCCCCTACCCCCGTCGCCAAAAGTTACCAGGACCGGTGTACATAAGTTATCGGGTCTACGATGTGTGAGTTACCATGCTATTCACACAAAAGTTACTGATAGGATATTTCATCAACTCTCCCTGCCCCGTCACCAAAGTTACCATGACCGAGGTACATAAGTTATCAGCTCCATGATGTGTGAGTTACCATCTATTCACACAAAAGTTACCGGGGGGATATTTCATCAACCCTCCCCCCATACCATAGTTATCAGGACCGAGGTGCATAAGTTATCAGGTCTGCGGTGTGTGAGTTACCATGTTATTCACATAAAAGTTATCATGGGATATTACATCAACCGCACCTGCCCCCTCTCCCTCGGCACCAAAGTTACCAGGATCGGGGTATATAAGTTATCAGATCTGCGATGTGTGAGTTACTAATTAAAAAGATGTATTGTATTATAGGGATGCAGGCTTGTGCCAGATTTGGCGGGATTAATAGAGAGGGGTCCGGTCAGCGGCGTACCCCGGTCCCGGCGCCGGCGATCCAAGCCCACAAGCAGCAGATGCAAGGCAGTGATCAGAAGATGAAAAGTCTAGCTAGGGGAGGAGCAAGGAGGGGGGAGGGGAAGCAATGGGGAAGGGGAGAGGAGGAAGGGGACGGGGGCGCGCTAGGAGGAGTGGATATTGGGGTGCCAAGACCAAGGCTTGAGGCGGTGGGAGCAGCAGCGGGCGGAGGAGGCGTTGAGGGCGCCGGCGTCGTCGCGGAGCACCCGTGCCGCCCAAGGCATCGCGGGCCCAACGCCGTCGGCGAGGGCTGTGCCCGGCAGGTCTGGGAGGTGGAGGAGCAGCGGTGAGTGGGATTGGGGATTTTTATTTTCTTCATCCTTGATTGTGTTGTGCCGTCGCGAATGCCGCGTCTTTCGCGAACTAAACAGCCAACGCGCGCGGATCGTGAGATCTTAAAATGAACGGCATCATCTGCGTTCGGATCTAATGTACAGATCGGAACCTTCGGATTTTACAAATTTCGTATTTTTTAACAATTTTTCCTAGGTCAAAAGTTATCATGGTGTTTTATGTCCTCTAGTTCATTTGCACGCGTGGAAAAGGTTGGGTGATCATTTTTATGCCACGGTAATTTCTATATAAACAATATGGTAAGTTATGTGCCACAAGTGTGATAACTTACGTAGCACACATGTGGTAACTTTTTGAACAAAAAAAAAGGTCGTCGGAACATATCAATATGGCATCTCGTTTTGAAGGTCTCGTCATGACGAATCTTTTATGTGAAGACGGTTTTTCGATCTGACCTACGGTTTGGGCTACAAATCATTTTGAATTTTTGCGTTGGAAAGAATCTTTGATGACATCATCATTTTTGTTTTCTTCCCATACATGCATGCATACATGCAAGTGGCTGAAAGCGACGTGCATGTCTGGGCGTGTTTTGGCTGAAAGCAACATGCGCGTGATTAGCAGAAGGGAAAGCGACATGCGCGTGATTAGCAAGGGTGCGAGCGTGTGCAGCCCTTCATACAAAAATCGGACGGCGCGGAGTGCGTTCGGATCTAATGTACATATCCGAATGTTCGGATTTTACAAATTTCGTTTATTTATCCATTCGAGGACATCCAATTGTTGATATTTGGTTTTGTTTTCTCTTTTGCCAATTGGATGGACAAGAATGCCTAGGACCACTCTCTAGCTATCTATGCTTTCTCACCTCATATTCCATTCTTGCTGCATCGATCCCTCTGTGTGAGATGCACTCGGAGTTCCGTGTCGAAAAGGGCTGCACTCCAAAACCTCCCAAGTGCATCTCGGTGGAACCAACCAAAATTCCCGGTCTCACCGAATGCCTAGGGTTGATCTGGTTTTTCAATCTCGGTAACACCGATTCCTCATTCTCGGTTACACCGAGTTTCCCTGCCAGCTGACAGTTGAGAAACTCGGTGACACCAAAATTTCGAACCGGTGTCACCGATAGCAAGGGGTATATATGCTGTGGACCCGACACTTTGAAATTCATTCCTCAAACCGTCGCGCTCCAAAACCCTAAGCTGCCAAAAAGGACCCCCCGGTCATCGCCATTGCCTCCCCGTGCTCCTCCGCCGCTGGGATCCTCGCCGTCGACGGTCATCTTTGCCGCCGTCTTTGCCGTAGCGGACCGTCACCAAGCTAGGGTACGGATCCGATCCTCTCTTGCGCTCCATCATCTAATTTTTGCGCATTGAGATGTTCTTATCTATAAGCCACTGTGTGCAATCATCCCTATCCACCAGAGTTCTCGTAGATTAGCGAACAATGAAAATTTTAGGGTTAGCTGTCCGCAGATTGCATCTCGATACCACCGAGTTGAAAAAAATTGGTTCCACCGATTGTGTTTTAGGGTTACTGAGAACCATATCGGTGAGACCGAAGCAAACTTTTCGGTTCCACCTAAAAGGCTGCCAAGTCTCTGTTGATGCATATGGTCAGTCTCGGTGACTCTGAAAAATACCACTCGGTGACACCAAAATACCTTCTGCAGAAAGCTAAAACTAATGTCTTCCTTGTTCAAAATTTTGAAAATCTCTGTGTTTTGTGTTGACTCAACCCCCTCTGCTCCTCTATACTCTATTCACAGGGTCAGATATGTCAGAGGCTGAAGACAGTGAATGAGCTGAAGAAGGAAGTTGACAGCGTGCCCAGTCCCGACACTTAAGATGATGAAGATGACTCTCCTCTCAGGCCAGGCACTCAGTTCACTACCCAGGCCAGATCAGCCACAGTGCCAGCTCCAGATTTGAGGCGTTCTTCATCAGCACCGGCTACAGCCTCCTCAGCACCACCAGCTCCAGTACCTCCCGTTGCTACTCCAACTCCATCCATGACATCAGCAGAGGTCTTCGCTAACGCAGTTCTCTCGACTCCTTCATCGACTCCCGGAGGAGATCAGCCCCAGAAGAGCGCTTAGATATATGCCTTTGAACTTTTTGGTAACTTGTTGCCAAAGGGGGAGAAGTGTATATAGATCTTTAGGCTTCGAGTGAGAGAGCGTTTGGTTTTTCTTGCTTTTTCAAAAATTATTTGATCTTTTGGTTACTTGTGTTAAACCTTTGTGGTGTTTGATCATACGCTTAATATGTGTTGCTACTATTTCCTATCATTATGATGCTTATGAGATGATCATTCACCTTTGCTTGATTGTGTTGTGCTATGATGTTCATTCTTATTATTCTCGCACACCACCAAGTTGTATGTGACATGAAAGAGTGCCCCATGTACCTAATCGATTGTGCATTTGCATTCAAACGCAAATTTAAAATAATGCACAAATTTAGGGGGAGCTCTTGCTTATCACATACTTCTCAAAGCGACAATTATATTCATCGATTATATCATATGTCTAAGCTTTGATCTATATGTTGTCATCAATTACCAAAAAGGGGGAGATTGAAAGCACATTTGCTCCCTTGGTGGTTTTGGTAATTAATAACAACATATAAGTCATTGAACTAATGTTTCCACTAAGCATATTTCAGGAAAAGTTCAATGATAGGGATGGCAAAAGGATTGTGGATAACCCCAAGATGCAAGGAAATGGATTGGCAAAGCTTCAAGCAAGAGGACTCTACATTTTACATTTGTGAGAAATCACTTTGAGTCCATAGGAAAGCCAATACTATTAAAAGGGGGTAAGGTACTGTTGGTGAACAAAATGCTCATACGTGCAAAAGTGATAGTCACCAAAATCACCCACAAGCTTTTCCACAAAAGTCTGTCCAAAGTCAAATATCCAAAAATGGTGCAACCAACACTTTCCACTCGGTGCCACGGATTCCCAAACTCAGACAGACCCATGCCAAACCCAAGCACATCGGCGCAACCGATTCCACTTCGGTGCCATCGAATTTGGGTTGCCAACTTTCTGTTACCTCGATTCACAAAATCGGTACCACCGAGTTTGTTGGATCGGCGTCACCGAGTTGCGCAATCTGACCGTTGGTCACCTAATCGGTACCACCGAGAATTATATATCGGTCTCATCGAGATTCAAAAGTTGTCACCTTTTGGTCACTTCGGTACCATCGAGATTCACACATCGGTGTGATCGAGTTGGTCACTTTAGGTGTAACGGTTGGATTTTTGGGGATGCCTATATATACCCCTTCACCACCACCCACTCGAAAGAGAAGCACTCAGAACTATTCCATACTTGCCCCATCATATTTTCTGAGAGAGAGCCACCTACCCTTGTGTTGAGATCAAGCTATTCCACTCCATCCATATGAATCTTGATCTCTAGCCTCCCCAAGTTGCTTTCCACCAAATCAATCTCTTCCACCATAGCCAAATCTGTGAGAAAGTGATTGTGTGTTGAGGAGTCTATCATCTTGAAGCACAAGAGCAAGGAGTTCATCGACATTGCCAAGCCTATTACCTTTTGGAGGGTGGTGCCTCCTAGATTGGTTAGGTGTCGCTTGGGAGCCTCCTACTTCGTGTTGTGGAGTTGAACCAAGAAGTTTGTACGGGCAAGGAGATCGCCTACTTCGTGAAGATATACCCATAGTGAGGCTAGTCCTTCGTGGACGGAAGCCGTTATGGAATAGTCAAGGTTGCTACTTCATGGACCCTTTTGGGTGGAGCCCTCCGTGGACTCTCACGACCGTTACCCTCCATGGGTTGAAGACTCCATAAACATGGACGTACGATAGCACCACCTATCGGAACCACGGGAAAAATCTTCGTGTCTACAAATTGCGTTTGATCTTCCTTCCTACCCTCTACTATATACATGCTTGTTGTTACTTTCCGCTGCTATACTCTTAGACATGCATGTGTAGGGTGTGCTTGATTTGCTATGAATGCTAAAATCTGCCAACACTTAAAATTGGGAAAAAGTAGATTTTTATTTGGTCAAGTAGTCTAATCACCCCCCCCCCCCCTCTAGACATACTTTCGGTCCTACAATTGTACCGACTAGTGAAAAATGTGGCAACTTTCGGCTTTTCGGTGAGACCGATATAGAAACCTCGGTGGTACCGATTCATGAAAACAGCTACCCAGAGAGTTGGTCCAAAACTCGATGAGACCGATTCTCAAAACTCGGTGGTACCGATTCTTGAAAATGGCAAACCAGAGAGTTGGTCAAAAACTCGGTTGGTCCGATTCTCAAAACTTGGTGGTACCGAGACCTTAGGGTTTGGTTTTGGAATCTGTCTAAGTGAAACTCGGTAGGGCCAAATGGAAATTGTTGGTGGCACCGATTTTGGATATTTGGTTTTGGACTGAATATTTGTGGGAGAATTTCATGTGTATTTTTGGTGGCTAATCTCTAGGCACTTGAGTAACCAGATCATCATAGACACCTCATCCCCTTTTAATAGTCTTGGCTTTCCTATGGACTCAAAGTGATTTCTCACATAAAGTAAAATGTAGAGTCTTCAAGTTTGTTGATTTTGCCAATCCTATTCTTTTTCTTCTTCTTCTCTGCATTGGGATCCTCCACACAATCCATGGCCAATCTTCTCCGTGGAATTTATCTGAAACAAACTAGGTAGAACTATTAGTCCAAGAGACAATGTATGTTGTCATGAATTATCAAAAGCTCCAAGGGAGCATATATGCTTTCAAGTACGAGCACGCAAAACAGATATTTATTTGAATGATTTGAGGTGGTACATGCAAATTTACTTGGAACGGCAGGGTAATACCGCATATAGGTAGATATAGTGGACTCATATGGAACAACTTTGGTTTAAGGATTTTGGATGCATAAGCAGCATTCCCGCTTAGTACAGATGAAAGCTAGCAAATAGACGGGAAGGGACCAACTATATAGCGACAACTTTCATAATCATGCATTGTGACTATTTAACATTGAGTATTACCATGACTAGGATATAAACACTTTGAACATAAATATCATGAAGGCTGCATTGGATTTGAATCAACTACATGTTTGCACATGTGCCAAGTCAAGCTACTCGAACTACTTAGTGGAGGATACCATGATAACATACTACATCAGAACCATTTTAATGCATGTTGACACACAATATAAATCATTATCCTCTCCTAGCTATTTAAGCATGGCATGAGCAACTATAATCTCTAATTATCATCACAAACATGTTTACTCATAATATGCTGAATCAGGAGCGACTGACCTAAACATATTTACAAAAATAGAAAACAAGAAGAGTTCATACCAGCATTCTTTACCGCAATCACTTCATCACATATCGTCATTATTGCCTTACACTTGCATGACCGAATGATGTGGAAATAATAATAGTGCACGTGTGTTCTAGACTAAGCTAGAATCTGCAAAAGATTTATTAAAAGGAGAAGACATGTTAAGTTTGGCTCTTCGTTAGGTCCACAATATAGCATATGAAAGCCACTTAACATTTTCATCGTGGTCTTCTCCTTTCGATAACTCAAAGAAAAGAGAAGAATTTCAGAGAAACACATTGAAATATTTTTTGAGTTTTTATTTTTTCTAAAGAAAGCAAATTAACCAAGGAAAAACAAAAAGCGAGAAAAACTATTTACATGGGAAAGCTCCCAACAAGCAAAATAAGAAATGAGAAATCTTTTTGGGTTTTCTTTTAATACTACAAACTAAATAAACAAGAAATAAAGACAAAAAAGAAGCGAGAAATATGTTTGGGTTTTTGAAGTTTTTCAAACACATAAGAAGAAAATAGAAATAAAACTAACATGGATATACAATGAAAAAGGATGAACACCGACAACTGAAATGAAATGTGTGAGCATGAATGTAATGCTGGTGAGAAACACGTACTCCCTAAAGCTTAGGCCTTGGCCTAGCTTGGTAATCACCATCCTTGGTCTAGATAATAATTTAAATTGTAGCTCGTGGAGGCGTGTAACAGCCCGAGACCGATGGTATAGATGACTTCGATATATGTCATTATCACCATGTGATTTATTTTTTTGTCGCATTCATCATCGCATCATGCACATTGCATAGGCACTCCGTTGCCATCGTTTTTCAAAAACTTGCATCCGTTCGTAGTTGTTGTTTCTCCCGTTCTCGTCGTTGACCTTTTCAAGACCAACCACACTGATAATCCCCAAGTGCAAGGAATCATCGTAGCAATTTCCAAAGGTGGAAGTGATAAGTATGGAGTGTCGAACCCACAAGGAGCTAAAGGTAAGATCAATATTCTCTCAAGTCCTATCTACCACTGATACGACTCTACGTACGCCGAACGTTTGCTTCCAACTAGAAACGAGAAATAAAACTACGTTGTGGGTATGAAGAGAATAGCTTTGCATGATATTGGAGAACTAAAATACAAAAATAGGTGCTGTTATCATAAAGTTAGAATATATTACAAATAGCGAGTGTGGAATAATGATGGGTCGGTGTGCGGAATTGTCCTAGGCAATTGTTAAGAAGATCGGTAATCATTATTGCTATTTTATATGAGGGAGAGGCATAAGTTAACATACTTTCTCTACTTGGATCATATGCACTTATGATTGGAACTCTAGCAAGCATCTGCAACTACTAAAGATCATTAAGGTAAAATCCAACCATAGCATTAAAGCATCAAGTCCCCTTTATCCCATACGCAACAACCCCCTTACTCGGGTTTAAGCTTCTGTCACTCTAGCAACCCACTATAAGCGAATCATGAACGTATTGCAACACCCTACAGTGGGAATCCTTCACGTGTGCGCGGCACGGAAGGCACCATAGGACAGCACCAAAATAAACATACAACTCAAACCAGTCTAGATCATCAATCAACCCATAAGACAAAAGAAATCTACTCAAAACATCATAGGATGGCAACACATCATTGGATCATAATATGTGGCATAAAGCACCATGTTCAAGTAGGGGATTACAGCGGGATGCGGCAGAGTGGACCGCTGAAAAGATATGAGGACGGTGAGGACGGTGATGAAAAAGGTGATGTTGATGAAGACGATCACCGCGGCGATGGTTCCCCCAATGGCACTCCGGCGCCACCGAGAGGGAGGGGGAGAGGGTCTCCCCCTTGTGCTTCCTCCTCCATGTCCTCCCCCTTGGGTGGGGAGGGGTTCTCCCTCTGGTCCTTGGCCTCCATGGTGATGATGGCCCCTCCGTCTTCCTCCTCCATGGTCTCCGGTGATGGTGACCCCCTCCGGCAGGGTGCCGGAGAGGGCCAAGATTGATTTTTCATGGCTACAGAGACTTGCGACGGTGGAACTTCTGATCTAGGGTTCTTTCTGGGGGTTTTGGTATTTATAGGAATTTTTGGCATCGGTCTCACGTCAAGGGGGTGCTCGAGGAGTCCACAAGTCGGGAGCACCCTCCCGGGGGGGTAGGGCGCGCCCCCTAGGATTGTGGCCTCCTCGGTCACTTCCTGGCCCAGCTCCGGTGCTTCGGGGGTCTCTTTTGGTCCATAAAAAATCACCGTAAATTTTTAGCCCATTCCGAGAACTTTTATTTCTACACAAAAAATGACACCATGGTAGTTCTGCTGAAAACAGCGTCAGTCCGGGTTAGTTCTAATAAAATCATACCAAAATCAAATAAAATTATTGTAAAGATGACATGAATACTTCATAAATTATAGATACGTTGGAGACGTATCAGCATCCCCAAGCTTAATTCCTACTCGTCCTTGAGTAGGTAAATGATAAAAGAAATAATTTATGAAGTGTGAATGCTAGCAAGTGCACAAGTTTGATCAATGATAATTCCAATCACTTTTTCTAGCATCAATATAAACCAGAAATAGTAGCTCATCTCATAAAACTTCTCCTGATCAAGTAGCAAGCTATTCACATGTTAAAATATAGACCAGAAAGTTTCTTGAAAACTAAGAAACCATATTCCTAGTCATCGAACAATTGCAATTCATCTTATTTTCAGGAAGGGTCTATGTAAGAGCTTTGATTTAGCAAATTCCACAAACTCAACTATCATATAGTCTTCCATGATTATTGACACTCAAAGCATATTTTTAGAACAAATAGCATGCATCGAACACAGAGAAAGATAGGGGCTTAATGTTTCGCCTCCCAACTTATTTATCATATAGATAATTGTCAACAATAATAATTCATGATCAAATATATTTGTATGGATATATATGTCTAGATCATTCCCCAACACATGACGCTTGCCAAGAGAAAAAGGCAAAATATAGGAAGTGGTGAGGATCACCATGACTCTTGCATAAAGGTAAGTACTAGAAAGTAAAAGATAGGCCCTTCGCAGAGGGAAGCAGAGGTGGTCATGCGCTTTTTGTTTTTGGATGTGCAAACCCTTAATGCAAAGGAATGTCACGTTGTATTGCCCTTTGTGATAGCAACCTTTATTATGCAGTCCGTCGCTTTTATTTCTTTACCATCACAAGTTCGTACAACGCTTATTTTCCCTTACAATAAAAGATCATACATATTTAGGAGTAATTTTTATTGCTTTTTGCACCGATGACAACTTATTTGAAGGATCTTACTCAATCCGTAGGTAGGTAAATAGTGGACTCTCATGGCAAAACTGGTTTAAGGGTGTTTGGATGCACAAGTAGTATTTCTACTTGGTGCGGAAGTTTTGGCTAGTATGAGGTGGAAGCAAGCACCGCATGTTGGAGGATCCATAACAATATAACTTCTATACAAATATACCCAAAGATAACTCATTAAGTTGTCTTCCTTGTCCAATTTCAACTAATTTGCTCAAGTTTGAAAATAATTAATGAGCTCACAATCATAGAAGATGTCCAAGATAGTATATTTATATGTGGAATCTCTCTTCCTTCAATATTCTTTCATGAATTGTTCAAGTGACCAATGCGGTGTTTGCTAACTTTCAATAAATTTTACCACCTATACTTATTATGTGTGAAGTCATTACTCCCCATGGAATAAGTATATGAAGCATATTTAATTTCAGATTTATGATATTCAATTCATTCAACCATTTACTCATAGGATATAAGTGAAGCACGAGAGTGAATGACAAACTACTCCAAAAAGATATAAGTGAAGATCAATGCGTAGTCAATTAGTTAAATAGCCATGTGAGGACTCTCTCTCTTATTCAAAATTTCAGATCCAATGCTTTTATTCAAAGAGCAAAACAAAATAAAATGATATTCCAAGGATTGCACATATCATGTGAAGAACCAAAAACTTAGGTTCAACCTGTACTAACCGATAATTGTTGAAGAAGAAAGGTGGGATGCCTACCGGGGCATCCCCAATCTTAGATGCTCGAGACTTCTTGAAATATTAATTATGGATGCCTATGGCATCCCCAATCTTGAGCTCTTGTGTCTCCTTAATTCCTCTCATATCACGGTTTTCCTAAATCTCAAAAACTTCATACACCCAAAACTCAACAAGAACTCGTGAGATAAGTTAGTATAAATCAATGCATAACCTTATCATTCCCTACTGTAGAAAATCACTAAAATTATTATTTGACATTGCATAATAAATGCCTCTGCATATTTAATACTTCCATCCTCAAATAGAAACATTAAACAAGCCAACATATGCAAACATAACAGCAATCTGCCTAAACAGAACAGTCTATAAAGAATGCAGCAAGATCCATACTTAATTAACTCCAAAAATTCTGAAACTTTACCATACTGTATAGAATTTATAAGATCATGCTGTGTCAAAATTTCAAGATTTTATGACATACTGACTATTCTAGGGAATTTTTGCACTAACAGCAAACTTTCTGTTTTGAAACAGCAACTCGTATACTTGCAAATTGAGCATGGTGCAGGCTACCCTTGACACTTTTATTGAAATAAAATATGCAAACCATTAATCTAAATAACAGAAAGAAAATATAACAAAATAAAATGATGCTCCAAGGAAAACACATATCATGTGACGAATAAAAATATAGCTCCAAGTGAGGTTACCGATAATGTTGAAGACGAAAGAGGGGATGCCTTCCGGGGCATCCCCAAGCTTAGTTGCTTGGATCTTCCTTGAATATTACCTTGGGGTGCCTTGGGCATCCCCAAGCTTAGGGTCTTGCCACTCCTTATTCTTCTCATATCGATATCTCACCCAAAACTTGAAAACTTCAATCACACAAAACTTAACGGAACTTCGTGAGATGGGTTAGTATGATAAAGAGCAAATCATCCACTTAGGTACTGTCAAATACAAGATCCATAATTGTTAGAGCATAATGTCTACTGTAAATTATCATTTCCACAATTTATATCACTTAATATAAGCCATGGAAATGCTAAAACAAGCAAACTATGCAAACAAAGCAGATTCTGTCAAAAACAGAACAGTCTGTAATGATCTGAAGAATGACCATACTTCTGCAGACCCAAAAATTCTGAACAATTAGGAAAACCTAGGAAATTTGTATATCAATCATGTGTAAAAAATTCAGAAGCTTTTGACTCCCTGGTGAATTAATAAAAATTCTGGACTGGGCACCAAAGTTTCTGTTTTTGCACAGAATCAAGTCAACTATCAACCACATCATCCCAAAGGCATTACTTGGCACTTTATTGAAAGAAAACATATAAAACATAGTTACTACAGTAGAATAATCATGATAACACACAAAAACAGTAGGGGTAAATATTGGGTTGTCTCCCAACAAGCGCTTTTCTTTAATGCCTTTTTAGCTAGGCATGACATTTTAATGATACTCTTCCAAGCCTAATTCCGATGATAATTTTATTCATACTCTAAAAGATATAAGTTAAGTTCATAGAGCATTCTACAATTAATATAGATTAACCAATATCCAAGCTCAAAATATATAAATGAAGCACACGAAGCATTCTATAAAGCCATACTCAAAAGATTTAAGTGAAGCACATGAAGCATTCTACAAATCAATGAAGGACTATCTCATACTAGAAGGGTGCATAAAGGAAAAGAAAAACACTAAAGACGCATATCATGTGAACAAAACAAAAACCGAGATATACCGATAATTGTTGAAGAATAAAGATGGGAGGCCTTCCGGGGCATCCCCAAGCTTAGATGCTTGAATCTCCTTGAAATATTTACTTGGGGTGCCTTGGGCATCCCCAATCTTGAACTCTTGTCTCTCCGTATTCTTCTTATATTGATACCTTCTCGATCTTCGAACACTTCATCCACAGAAAACTTAACAAAACCCTCGTGAGATCCGTTAGTATAATAAAGCAAATTACTACCTTTACGTACAGTTGTAAACTCATTCCAATTTCATATTAGCATTATATCTACTGTATTCCAACTTCACCATGGTTCATACCCCCCGATACAACCCATAGATTCATCAAAATAAGTGAACAACACATAGAACACAGAATCTGTCAAAAACAGGACAGTCTGTAGCAATCTGGAAACTTCGTATACTTCTGTAACTCAAAAAATTCTGAAAAATTAGGAAAAATTAAACAATTTATATAGAAGTACTGTGTAAAAATTTCAACAACTTTTGACATTTCATTAAGAAATGTAAATTCATGCACTACAGTCAAAGTTTCTGTTTTTGCACCGCACATAGCAAACAAGCAATCTAATCATCCTAAAAGCAAATCTTGGCACATTATTTTTATAAAACAATGGATATATATACAAGGGGATAATTATTTTTGAGAAGCTTCCATGAACTATTCTACATTGTTTCCATGAGCATGAACACAAGTGTTCAAGGTCGACCCTCACTTCTCCAATGCACAACCTTCCAATCACTTCTCTTTTTGAAAAACTTCTTAGGCATAAGAGGCAAGTAATTATTTTTTGTATTTTTCATTATTTAATTTTTTTTGTTTGCTTCACCCACAACTAAAGAAAGCAAAAAGGGAAAACAAAATCTACTTAGTGAAGAAAGCAAACAAGCACACACGAGAATATCAACCCCACGATATTGCTCCCCGGCAACGGCGCCAGAAAAGAGCTTGATAATCCCCAAGTGCAAGGAATCATCATAGCACTTTCCAAAGGTGGAAGTGATAAGTATGGAGTGTCGAACCCACGAGGAGCTAAAGGTAAGATCAATATTCTCTCAAGTCCTATTTGCCACTGATATGACTCTACGTACGCCGAACGTTTGCTTCCAACTAGAAACGAGAAATAAAACTACGTTGTGGGTATGAAGAGAATAGCTTTGCATGATATCATAGAACTAAAATATAAAAATAGGTGCTGTTATCATAAAGTTAGAATATATTACAATATATTACAAATAGAGAGTGTGGAATAATGATGGGTCGGTGTGCGGAATTGTCCTAGGCAATTGTTAACAAGATAGGTAATCATTATTGGAATTTTATATGAGGGAGAGGCATAAGCTAACATACTTTCTCTACTTGGATCATATGCACTTATGATTGGAACTCTAGCAAGCATCCGCAACTACTAAAGATCATTAAGGTAAAACCTAACCATAGCATTAAAGCATCAAGTCCCCTTTATCCCATATGCAACAACCCCCTTACTCGGGTTTAAGCTTCTGTCACTCTAGCAACCCACTATAAGCGAATCATGAACGTATTGCAACACCCTACAGCAGGAATCCTTCACGTGTGCGCGGCACGGAAGGCACCATAGGACAGCACCAAAATAAACATACAACTCAAACCAGTCTAGATCATCAATCAACCCATAAGACAAAAGAAATCTACTCAAAACATCATAGGATGGCAACACATCATTGGATCATAATATGTGGCATAAAGCACCATGTTCAAGTAGGGGATTACAGTGGGATGCGGGAGAGTGGACCGCTGAAAAGATATGAGGACGGTGATGAAGAAGTTGATGTTGATGAAGACGATCACCGCGGCGATGGTTCCCCCGATGGCACTCCGGCGCCACCGAGAGAGAGGGGAGAGGGTCTCCCCCTTGTGATTCCTCCTCCATGGACTCCCCCCTGGGTGGGGAGAGGTTCTCCCTTTGGTCCTTGTCCTCCATGGTGATGATGGTCCCTCCGTCTTCCTCCTCCATGGTCTCCGGAGATGGTGACCCCCTCCGGTAGGGTGCTGGAGAGGGCCAAGATTGATTTTTCGTGGCTACAAAGACTTGCGGCGGCGGAACTTCTGATCTAGGGTTCTTTCTGGGGGGTTTGGTATTTATAGGAATTTTTGGCGTCGGTCTCACGTCAAGGGGGTGGTCGAGGAGTCCACAAGCCGGGAGCACCCTCCCGGGGGGGGCGTAGGGCGCGCCCCCTAGGCTTGTGGCCTCCTCGGTCACTTCCTGTGCCAGCTCCGGTGCTTCGGGGGTCTCTTTTGGTCCATCAAAAATCACCGTAAATTTTCAGCCCATTCCGAGAACTTTTATTTCTGCACAAAAAATGACACCATGGTAGTTCTGCTGAAAACAGCGTCAGTCCGGGTTAGTTCTAATAAAATCATACCAAAATCATATAAAATTATTGTAAACATGGCATGAATACTTAATAAATTATGGATACGTTGGAGACGTATCACACACACGCACGCGCCCGCGACATCGTTAATATATTGTTTTATAAGTGGGAAAAATATTCTTGGAATGGAGTGAATGTTGGCGTGCGGTCTTGATATGCTGTAGGTAGACCGCCTGCCAAATTTTGTCGCATTCGGAGTCCGTTTGACACCCCAACGATTAAACCTATAGCGGTACTATAGCTGGTTAAATCGTAAACTTTTTGGTATTTCTAAAACCTACCACGGGCTGGAGACCTCTCTCTCATCTCAGCCCAATGTCTTCCACACAACCCACCTAGCCCACCTAGCCCACCCCTCCATTTCGGACCCTCCGATCAAGATCAAATGGTCCGACAACGATTAAAAACCCCTAACCCTAACCCCCTGCCTATTTAAGAAGACCAACACGTCCAAATCGGGTAAACCCATGCCCTACATTGTTTTCCACACCTACCCAAACCCTAGCCACCACTTTTCTCCTCCTCATCCCACCTTTCAGCCGCCGGGCCCGCCAAGCCAATCTGCGGCCCACCCCGGGCCTGCAGGCCGAGGCAACCGTCGTGACGCCCGCAGCTTCCCCGCGCCCGCAACAGGAGCCTCGATCCCGAGCTCCTTTGCCCGACTCCATCGTCGTTGTCTGCCACGGACAATTGCCTGAGCATCACCGCCGGAGGCGAGGACCCCACCTCCCTGCTCCTCTTTTTCCTCTCTCTTCTTCTCCCTCTAACTTCTCTCCTTCTCTTTGTTCAACAGGGAGCTTGCCCCGGCTTCGGATCCGCGCTGCCAACACCAGAGTTCGTCGTCCGCCGCCGGAAATGGGCTCTATGGCTCCAGAACCGCCACCACCCGACTCGTCCCCGACGTTCCCCGCCGGATCTCTTCGCTGCATCGCCCTTGTTAGCCAGCGCCACCGCCTCCCTTTCCTTCGCGGGAGGAAAACAATGGCTCGCCTCGCCTCGCCCGCTCGCTCGGGTGGGCCCAAGCCACCCGCGGTTTAACGATCGGCCTCACCCCAAGCCGGCCCAACTCCCTCAGGCCCGATGTTAGCACACCCCCACTATCCTCCGCATGTGCGCTCTTTAGCGCTGCCTCGCTCGTATCTACTTCAATTGGGCTTAGCCCAATTCCATCTGTGGTTAAGTTGCGCCCATGTGCACCTTTTATTATCATGCGCTCATTGTTTAGCCTAGTTACTCAGATTTGGCACGTTACATATTTTTTCCGCCTGTGCGAACTTACGAATTAACCAATGAATTACATAATTACAGAAAATGCCATCGTTTTAAATGGCTAATAACTAAATAATCATGCATCGGATTTCAATGAACTATATATGTAATATGCTCACATTTTCTTGTAGTTTCACAAAATCCAACTCTCATCCATGGTTAAAAAGTTTAAATTTTCTTTTGATTAAATTTGCATAAATGCCATGCTAAATCAGCTTATTTCATAACTAAATAACCGTAGCTCCAAATTAAATAAATTACATATGTAACTTGACTAGAAAAATGTGTAGAATAACATGGTACACATACTTTTGCTGGTTAACAATAATAAAATTGTGTTTAGGGCAGAACAGTACCAAATTCGAAATTTGCACATGGGGATTTTCCGGAAATGTTGTTTGTTGTTTCCGACCTCATTTAAAGTGCCTAGATAGATAGTTTAATTATGCTTCACCTCTTGCCGTGATAAAAACATTTAAAATTGTTATGTACCTAAAGGAGAGTGAACTTAATAATTCAAACATGGAGTTTCATTAACATGCAACTCGTTGCATATTGAACTTTACTTAATGTGTAGTAGTTGTTTGTTGTGCTTTTCCTTGCCTTGCATATTTAAATCGACATGCCTCATACTTGATTGTACATCATGCCATGAATATGTTGTGGTGTTTACCGTGCCATTTGTTTGTTTTCGGAATTGTTTCTCCTCGCAAGAGTTCCGAAAGTGTTCGAAGTGTGAGGATTCGTTCGACTATGTTGATTCAACTACTTCATGGATTCGATCTTCTTCCAAGCGGGATTTCAGACAAGATGATCATTACCATGGATACCACTACTATCATTGCTATGCTAGTTGTCTCGATTCTATCGCTATGTCTCGCTACCTACCACTTGTTTGTCAAGCCTCCCAAATGCCATGATAAGCCTCTAACCCTCTACATCCAAAATTGTTGTTTGGCTATGTTACCGCTTGCTCTTACCCTCTTATAGCGTTGCTAGTTGCAGGTGCAGGTGAATCCATGTGATAACATGGATATCTTGGGATATCACATTATTCTTGTTATTTAATTTAATGCATCTTTACACTTGGTAAAGGGTGGAAGGCTCGGCCTTCTGCCAGGTGTTTTGTTCCACTCTTGCCGCCCTAGTTACCGATTACCGGTGTTATGTTCCATATTGAGCGCTCCTAACATGCTTGCGGTGTTATGGGGACCCCCTTGATTTTTGTTTTGAGATGAAACTCTTCCGGCAAGGCCCAACATTAGTACTACATTTGCTAATAACTAATAAACTTGCATAGGGACTTTTCAGACCCCATGGATAATTAATCATCAGATCGGGCTAGTCCTCCTCATGAGTGTTGGTCCAAACGTGTCAATCGCCTGTGGCTGCGAGGGGCAACTCTGCGATTGGCCTACCGGAAGTTTGGACATTCCAGTTGTGCCCTGAGAACAAGATACGTGCGGCTCCTATCGAGATTTGGCCTGCCGGACGGTCTTGCTAGATTTGTTTTACCTTTAACGAACATCTTGTGCACCGGGATTCCGAGGATACTATGGGCTATCCCGCGGTTGAGGTTTTCCACCACAGCTTGTGGTTAGTTTGTGATGGATGAGTTGGAGCACCCCTGCAGGGTTAAATCTTTCTGAAAACCGTGCCCGCGGTTATGTGGCAACTTGGAAATTTTATAATACCTGGTTATAGAAAACTTGAAGTAAACCCAATTAAAATACACCAACTGTGTGCCTAACCGTGACCATCTCTTTTTGAGGGAGTTCGGGAAGAGAACACGGTGGGGTTATGATTGACTCCTAAGTAGGTGTTCAGGATCACTTCTTGATCTTTACTAGGTCATGTCCATTTATGCGTAGATCACTCTTCCTATTCTTGTACTCGTAAGTTAGCCAGATATCAAATTCTCAGTGATGCTGTAACCTCACCACTTAACCACACCTCACCCATTAAGCTTTGCTTGTCTTGATACCCTTGGTAAGGAGATTGCTGAGTCCCCGTGGCTCATAGATTCCTACAACAACAGATGCAGGTACATGTAATGCGATGATTTGACGTGAGAGTGATGCTTGTTCTATTTGGAGTTCTTCTTCTTCATCATCAATCATAGGACAGGTTCCAGGTCGGCAGCCTCGGATCAGCTGGGTGGATGTCATCTTCTCTTTTTTGTTTGATTTAATCCGTAGTTTGATCCTCCTCTTCTATATGATGAATGTGATGTATTGATGTATTGAGATATTTATGTCGTAGCATGTGGCGAGTGTAAGCTAACTCCATATACTCATCTCTTTTTACATGTATTGTGATGATTTCCATTCTTGCAAAGTGACCCGAAATGTGCTTCTATCCTTATCGAGGCCCTCGAGCCGTTGCAAGGATAGTACCATATTTTGGACGTGGCAAGTTGGTATCAGAGCAGTAACGACCTAGGAGCCTCCTTGATTAATCGAACTTGGGCGTTGTCAAGTCTAGAAAGAAAAAGTATATTTTGAGTCTAGTTATATATCGGAGAGTGGGAATTCTTTTTACTCCTCTTCCCGTCGTTGCTCTGGTGAGGATTCGTGACGTAGGAATTTAATTCTATCCCTCTTCTCACTCAATTTTTTTAGGATCACGTGGGTATTTTGGAACCTCTACGATGTCGGTGTGACGGAATTCTTTTCTTCGTGTCTCCTGTCATTTTGGGGTTGTGGCAGTGTCCCGGGGAGTTGAGCTCCAAGGTTTTCCTTGTCACACATGCTATCGTTCCGTTTCCTTAGTATCTAAGGATGAAGATGTTCGAATTCTCTTCAATGCTATTCGTGGCAAGAGGAGTTTGGCATCACCCAGTACTGGGGAGAGCATCCAGATGTACTGGCATGTTTAGTATCGTTGTGGTTATGAGGGACTGAGGTAGATGAGTTTCTGAGACCTTTGGTTATGTGTTGACGAATGTGATACATTGGAGAGTAGTATCATGCTAGGGGTTGAGTGGTGTATTTTGCTCCTTGTATCTGTTGGACCAGGTTGCATAACCAGAAGATTTCAGGAGTTCTTAGGTGGGAATTGAAGTAGTTACCTAGGCTTATCTTCCAACAGATGCATGATGTGAGGTTGGGGTTCGACATATAGTGGTTTGCTTGTTGACGGTCTTTCTTACAGCGGTTCTCGTTGTGTATGAACGAATCCTTGTAGCTTGCTATGATTTGGGGATCCTTCGTATGTCATGTGCACTCCGTGCGAGCCTTACCACGAAAATATCGGGCGAAGTCTCTGTTATGTATTTGTTTCTGGCTTAATCAGTAAGCCTCATCCTTTGTTTTGTTGGAGTATGGTAATTCGAGTTCGTTCAATTTCAAGTGATGATCCCATACCTTTCTTAGTGGTGTTCTCATATTCTTATGGAAGTGCAAATCCTTTTGATAAATCAAATAGTCATGTGAAATTCCTTTCCATCCGGAGTGCTCTCTTCAAGTGAATACAATCCTTTTCAATTTGCAAGATCAATTCTCGGTTTTCTCAACGGAGTTCTTTTTCATCTGTTCCAAATTGTATTTGTTTTTGCCCACCCTCCCGCCCTTTTCTTCGACGATTAAATTCTCAATCAAGTGCATTTCTATTCATGTGATGCTTCCTCCTTCTTTTCTTCCATATTGTATCTGATGGTTCATTGTGAAGATGCTCATGTGCTAAGTTCATCATTTTTGTTCTCATTTTCTTCTTCGGTGAATTCAATGCAAGTTTTTGGTGTTCATCATATCCTTTGTCAATTGTCCAATATTTTCTCGTGTTGGAAATTCTTAGCCAATACTCTCTTGTTTATTCACCTCTCACTATTCTATCTGGAGTGGCAGAATATCTCAGAAGACTCATTTCCGTTCAAATTCTTTTAAGTTTTTCAGGGTTTTCATCTCATCAAGTTTCAATTTGTACTGATGCAATCTCTCTATCTAAGCAATCGTTTCAATGGTGTTTTCTTTGAGTGGGCCCATAACCCACGGGTCTTCTCCAGGATCCTACCTGACCTTTCTAATATATTTCTCGGAGGTTGTTCTCAAATTCCTTTTCAAGTTTGACGTAAGTATGAATTCCATCAGCCATTTTCATTCTCCAAGATTGCTTCGAATTATTTTCATAGTTGGCCCAACCATTCTATTCTTATTATTCTGGAGTATCTCAGTAATTCTTAGTAATGTTCCTCATCGTCATTTTCAGTAATTCATCGTCAGTATTCATAGTCATGAAGATTCGTGGTTCAAGCTTGATGCTATCCTCTCAAATTGTTTTCAATCATGAGAATTCCTTCCATATCTATCCGGAGCATTTCAGAGTTGTTTTCGTTTCTCGATCTTTCGAAGGCCATCATTTGTGAAGATTTCTTCATTCTCAGCTTGCAGCTCTCGTTCTCTAATTCTGCCAAATTGATATCTCTTCATTCGTTCGATATTTTCTTCGTTCATATCCAAATTCTTACCGGCGAATCGTTATCCCTCCGTTCTTGTGTATCCCAATTTATTTCAAGTATCCTCTGCTATTGCAAATTCTTACCGGTGTTTCTTCGAAGACTTCTTCAACTTCGTGCTTCTCTCCTTGATTCTTTTCAAGAAGAATAAGTAGTATGCCAAATTCGTTGCTTGTCATCAATTTAACTTGATAAAGGATAAGCATAACATAATTATTATTCTTGTTTCATCAAGGTGATTTCAATCCTTCTTCCGGAGTTTCTCATGATATCAAATTCTTGATTCTATGTTGTTCATGTTCTCTTTTCCAGCGTTCCAAGCATTATGAATTATCTCATCGGAAAGCTCCATCTAAATCATAACAAGGCGTCAATCTTGGTTGTTTCAACCTTCAATTCCTTCTTGCATCCTTTTCATTCGGATTTCTTCCAAAAGGTTCTTCATGGCATTTCGTCAAGGATTTAATTCTTTCTCGAAGTTTTCTTCAAGATTATTGTTGGAGGATCTCAAGGATTCTTCTTCTTGCATTTCGAAGTGTAATTATTTCTACCTTATCTTTTGAGGTGGTGTTATGTCATTCTTGGCTATTCATGTTCGAGGTTCATGATTCAAGTTGTCAAGAATGAGATATTTAAACCCATTTCTTCTTACTCGGAGTTATCTTGGATTAGATTTCACCTAAAGCTTGTCCTAAGGATTGTTTCTATTGTGGTGCTTATCGATGATCCAAGTTTTCATTGTCATCTCGGTGAAAGAAGTTTCCATGTCTTATGGCTCTCAAGCAATCAATTGTTTTCGTTAGTGGCCGGTTGTCACCTCGTAATTTTGAGATGATTTCCATAAGCCCACAACAAGCTTATTCTTTTCGTTGCTGGTTTTCCAACAACTCAGTTCAATCCTTGTTTGTAAGGATGCTTTTCAAATTCAATTGTGGTAGAAGTTGCCTTTTTCTTCTTCATTCTTTCTTTCCAACGATCTAGCTTCTATTCTTTTGTTCCGGAGGCATTGTGACATTGCTCGCTTTGACCCATCATCTTGTTTTGTCAAGATCATGTTCTTCTCCTTGCTTATCCATTTAACCGGAGTGTTTTGTCCTCTTTTCAAGTTCTTTTCATCTTACCAAGTTTTGCTTCCCTTTTCAACCGAAGTGCTGACCAAATTCTCTCTTCTAAGTCATTGTCTATCTCGTTTCAACTGGAGTGTGGTTTCGAATTCTTGCTTGTTCCTCGTGCCATTATTTATATCTTTGCAACCTCCAAGGTTTGTTGGTTTCACTTGTTTGTCAAAGGAGCAACTAAGTTTTCCCTCTTCTTTCGCTTCCTATTCTCATTCTAAGATCTCGGGGCGAGATCTCTTTGTAGTTGGGGGGGGATTATAACAGCCCGAGACCGACGCTATAGATGACTTTGATATATTCCGTTACCACCGTGTGATTTATTAATTTGTCGCATTCATCATCATGTCATTCACATTGCATCGGCACTGTGTTGCCATCGTTTTTCAAAAACTTGCATCCGTTCGTAGTTGTCATTTCTTCCGTTCTCGTCGTTGACCGTTTCGAGACCAATCACACACGCATGTGCCCGCGGCATCGTTAAAATATTGTTTTATAAGTGGGAGAAAATGTTCTCGGAATGGGGTGAAAGTGGCGTGCGGTCTTGATATGTTGTAGGTAGACCACCTGCCAAATTTCGTCGCATTCGGTGTACATTTGATACCCCAACGGTTAAACCTATAGCGGCACTATAACCGGTTAAATCACACACATTTTCGGTATTTCTAAAACCTGTCATGGGCCGCAAACATCTCTCTCATCTCAGCCCAATGCCTTCCACACAGCCCACCTAGCCTACCCCTCAGTTTCGAACCCTCCGATTGAGATCAAACGGCCCGAAAACGATTAAAAAACACTAACCTTAACTCCCTTCCAATTTAAGAAGACCACACGTCCAAATCGGGTAAACCCTATCCCTGCATCGTTTTCCACGCTTACCCAAACCCGCCACCACTTTTCTCCTCCTCCTCCCACCTCTCAGCCGCCGGGCCAGCGAAGCCCGTCCACAGCCCTTCCCGGGCCCGAACCGGGCCGAGGCAACCATCGCGCCGCCCGCAGCTTCCCCGCGCCCACAACAGGTTCCTCGATCCCGAGCCCCTCTGTCCGACCCCGCCGCTATTGTCTGCCGCCGGCGATCACCGGAGCACCGCCGCCGGAGGCAAGGACCCCACCTCCCTGCTCTTCTCTTTCCTCTCTCTTCTTCCTCTAACTTCTCTCCTTCTCTCTGTTAAACATGGAGCTTGCCCCGGCTTCGGATCCGCGCTGCCATAGGCGAAGTTCATCGCCCGCTGCCAAAAATTGGCTTCATGGCCCTGGATCCGCCGCCGCCCGACCCATCCCCACCGTTCCCCGCCGAATCCCGTCGCCGCTTCGCCCCTGTCAGCCAGCGCCACCGCCTCCCTTTGCTTCACGGAAGGAAGACGATGGCCTCGCCACGCCCGCTCACTTGGGTGGGCCCCAACCACCCGCGGCCCAGCCACCGATCTTGCCCTGAGCCGGCCCAGCTCCCTCAGGCCCGATGTGTGCACACCCCCTACACTATCCACTGCATGTGTGCTCTTTAGTGTTGCCTCGCTCGTATCTGCTTCAATTGGGCTTAGCCCGATTCCATATATGGTTAAGTTGCACCTACGTGCACCTTTTACTATCATGCGCTCCCTGTTGTTTAGCCTAGTTACTCGGATTCAGGACGTTGCATATTTTTTCGCCTCTGCGAATTTACGAATTAACCAGTGAATTACATAATTACAGAAAATGTCACCGTTTTAGATGGCTAATAACTAAATAACCGTGCATCGGATTTAAATGAACTATATATGTAATATGCTTAGATTCTCATGTAGTTTCAAAATATACAACTCTCAACCATGGTTAAAATGTTTAAAATTGATGTTTGATTAAATTTGCATAAATGCCATGCTAAAACAGTTTATTTCATAACTAAATAACCGTAGCTCCGAATTAAATAAATTATACATGTAACTTGACTGGAAAAACGTGTAGAATAACATGGTGCACTTACTTTTGATGTTTAACAATAATAAAATTGTGTTTAGGGCATAATAGTACCAAATTCGAAATTTGCATATGGGGATTTCCAGAAATGTTGTTTGTTGTTTCCGGCCTCATTTAAAATGCCTACATAGATAGTTTAATTATGCTTCACCTCCTGCCATGATAAAAACATTTAAATTTGTTGTGTACCTAAACAAGAGTGAACTAAATAATTCAAATGTGGAGTTTTGTTAATATGCAACTCGTTGCATATTGAACTTCACTTAATGTGTAGTAATTGTTTGTTGTGCTTTGCCATGCGTTGCATATTTAAATAGGCATGCATCATACTTGATTGTGCATCATGCTATGAATATGTTGTGGTGTTTACCATGCCATTTGTTTGTTTACGGAATTGTTTCTCCTCGCTAGAGTTCCGAAAGCGTTCGAAGTGTGAGGATTCGTTCGACTACTTCACGGTTCCGATCTTCTTCCAAGCGGGATTTTAGACAAGATGATAATTACCCTGGATACCACTACTATCATTGCTATGCTAGTTGTCTCGATTCTATCGCTATGTCTCGCTACCTACAACTTGTTTGTCAAGCCTTCCAAATGCCATGATAAGCCTCTAACCCTCCACATCCTAGAAAACCGTTGTTTGGCTATCTTACCACTTGCTTAGCCGCTCTTATAGCATTGCTAGTTGCAGGTGCAGGTGGATCCATGTGATAATATGGATATCTTGGGATATCACATTATTCTTGTTTTTTAATTTAATGCATCTATACAGTTGGTAAAGGATGGAAGGCTCGGCCTTTTGCCTGGTGTTTTGTTCCACTCTTGCCGCCCTAGTTTTCGATTACCGGTGTTATGTTCCAGATTGAGCGCTCCTAACATGTTTGGGGTTGTTATAGGGATGCCCTTGATTTTTGTTTTGAGATAAAATTCTTCCGGCAAGGCCCAACATTGGTACTACGTTTACTAATAATTAATAAACTTGCATAGGGATGTTCCGGACCCCATTGATAATTTATCAACAAACCGGGCCATTGCTCCTCATGAGTGTTGCTCCAAACGTGTCAATCCTCGATAGCCGCCAGGGGCAACTCTGCGATTGGCCTACCAGAAGTTTGGACAATCCGGTTGTTCCCTGAGAATGAGATATGTGTGGCTCCTATCGGGATCTGGCCTGTCGGGTTGTCTTGCTGGATTTGTTTTACCTTTAATGAATGCCTTGTGCACCTAGATTTCAAGGATACTACGAACTATTCCGCGGTTGAGTTTTTCCACCGCATCTTGTGGCTCGTTTGTGATGGATGAGTTGGAGCACCCCTTCAGGGTTAAATCTTTTTAAAAGCCATGCCCACGGGTATGTGGCAATTTGCAAATTTTATAATACCCGGTTATAGAAAAGTTGAAGTAAACCCAATTAAAATACACCAACCGTGTGCATAGCCGTGATCGTCTCTTTTCAAGGGAGTTCGGGAAGAGAACGCGGTGGGGTTATGATTGACTCCCAAGTAGGTGTTCACGGTCACTTCTTTATCGTTACTAGATCATGTCCGTTTATGTGTAGATTACTCTTCTTATTCATGTACTCGTAAGTTAGCCAGATATCAAATGCTTAGTGCTGCTGCAACCTCACCACTTAACCATACCTCACCCATTACACTTTGCTAGTCTTGATACCCTTGGTAATGAGATTGTTGAGTCCCTGTGGCTCACAGATTCCTACAATAACAGATGCGGGTATAGGTAATGTGATGATTTAACGTGAGAACGATGCTTGTTCTCTTTGGAGTTCTTCTTCTTCTTCTTCTTCATCGATCATAGGATGGGTTCCAGGTCGACAACCTGGGATTAGCAGGGTGGATGTCGTCTTCTTTTTATTGTTTGATTTCATCCGTAGTCGGATCCTGCTCTTCTGTATGATGAATGTGATGTATTGATGAATTGAGATATTTATGCTGTAGCATGTGGTGAGTGTACGCCAACTCCATATACACATCTCTTCTTTACATGCATTGTGATGATTTCCATTCTTGCAAAGCGACCCTAAATGCGCTTCTATCCTTATCGAGGTCCTCGAGTCGTCGCGAGGATAATACCTCATTTTGGGCATGACAAGGCGGTCCATGCTGCCTCCTCTACGAAACGAGCGGCCTTCACTGCTGCGTTGTACTCATGCGCTTTGTTCTCATAGATGAAATTTCTTTGTTGGCTCTAAAAGTCAAAAAGAATAGGCGCAGGCAAAATAACAAAGACAATATTGTATTTGTCAAATGTTACGTTATAATCATATATATGAGTTATGTCCTTAATAAAATCATGGCACCACATTGCCTCAAAGTCTAGGAATTTTTCAGGTAATATAGGATCATTGGGTCGAGGTGAGACCCCTAACTTAGTGTCTAAGCGAGCGTCATAATGTCCTCCGTATAAATCTCCATCAGCCGCATTGTGGTGCAACCGCCGAGCAATAATTGTTCCAAGGTTATATTGTCTAGTGCCAATTAGAGTGGTGTGGATAATGCTCAAGTCAGGAGCGTATAGCGCACTGCAATCTTGTTTTCCAACAATGCATTTTCCATTGAATTGTGCAAAATAGCGAATAGAGGGAAATTGAATGCTTTTTATTCTATCTTGCGTAACTCCTCTATCCTCACCATTGCGAATACTTCTAAAGAACATTTCATAATCAGATTTTGGTGGTTCACTAAGTGAACCCCAATATGGAATTTTGCATGTATCACCGAATTCTTCTAGAGACATACCAAATGATGTATCATAGAGACGAAACAAGACTCTAGAAGTGCGGGAATGGTACTCAATCTTTTGCGTGAAGGAATGAGTGAGATTATAATGTTGAGCACACTTATCTGTGAGGAAGGCGGTGAGCTCAGTGTTCTGAATATATTGATTAAATTCCTCCTTACTACCGGCTCCACTCATAAACTCGTTACACGGCCAACGACATGATTTGGCTTCGGCCATTCGTGTTGAGCTTGCCCTTGGTTCAATGTATGCTTGTCGCATCGAGCTCTCACTCGATGACTCCCTAGAGGACCTTCTCCTTGAAGAACTCCTCCTAAATATGTTCATTTTCCTACAAACAAATTTTTGAAATTTCTAGACCACAAAATCATGTCAACAAAACTTTGTAAGATTGATAGAAAATACTCATATGGATGCCTAGAAGCCATATAGAGCATTCAAACTACTTGGAACTCAAAGAATTCAACATGCAATCTCATTTGGAGTAGCACCAAGTGTAGCAATATATAATCCACTAAAGCAAAAACTAATTGGAGCAATGGAGGAGTCCATACCAAGTAGCAATCCCTCAAAACAGTTTTGGAAACAGAGCTATGAGCAAAGAGATCGAAAATCCCAGGTTTGGAAGCAAGAACATGAGAGAGAGCGCTACTAGGAATTTTTGCTAGTGGAAAGAGATGATGTGGGTCGAAGGAATAAGTGGGTGGGTCCCTGTGGGACCCACAAGGTATCTTGGCGCGCCCAGGGGGTGGTCACACCCTGTTGCCTTGTGGGCAACATGTGCACTCCCTGGGATGTTTTCAGCTCCACAAATTCTTAAATATTCTCCAAAAATTCATGTTAAAACTTTGTGACATTAGCAATTTTATGTTTGGGTCATTTTTCTATTGCACGGTTTATCCAGAAAATAGGAAAATCATGGCATTATTATTTATTAAACTATAAATAATAGAGAGCAAACTAAGGTTACAAAAAGTTGTGCGTACTAAATTTATCGATCACATGCTTCTCAAAAAGAATACATTAACAAGGTTGATCAAGTCTTATTAACGAACCATTTTCGATTGGCATGAAACCAATTTTTTTCGTACGACACTAAGTTACCTCAAGGGGATATGCATTTCCCCAACAATAAGAATATCATGTTTCTACTTGACAATAGGGAGAGGAAATTTGAACTCTCCAAAAGTTATTGTCGCCACTTGCTCAATAAAATTGATATTGTTAACCACAACTCATTTCTTCGGAAAGTATACCGTGTGCTGATTTCCATTAACATGGAAAGTAATCTTGCTTTTGTTGCAATAAATAATAGCCCTTGCAGTATTCAAAAAGGGTCTACCAAGGATAATCGACATGTTTTCGTCCTCTGGCATCTCAAGAATAACGAAGTCCGTCAAAATAGTAACATTTGCAACAACAATGGGGACATCCTCACAAATCCCAATAGGTATAGCAGTAGATTTATCAGCCATTTGCAAAGATATTTCATTAGGTGCGAGCTTATTCAAATCAAGTCTTTTATATATAGAGAAAGGCATAACACTAACACCGGCTCCTGATTAACATAAAGAAGTTTAAACATAACTTCGTTTAATGGAGCAAGGTATAGCATGTATCCCGGGGTCTCCCAATTTCTTTAGTAATGCACCCTCAAAAGAGTAATTAGCAAGCATGGTGGAAATCTCAGTTTCAGGTGTCCTTCTTTTATTAGTGACAATATCTTTCATATATTTTGCATAAGGAGGCATCTTTAAAATATCAGTCAAACATGTTCGCAAAAATACTGGCCTAAGCATTTCAACAAAGCGCTCAAAATCTTCCTCGTCAATATTTTTAGAAGGCTTATGAGGGAATGGCATGGGTTTTTGAACCCATGGCTCTCTTTCTTTACCCTGTTTTCTAGCAATGAAATCTCCCTTATCATAACGTTTATTCTTAGGAGGTGGGTTATCAAGATCAACTGTAGGTTCTATTTCTACATCATTATCAGGTTCTCTAGCATTATCTGATTGAGCATCAACATGAGCATCATCATTTTCATTATCACTAGGTACATGTTCACTACCAGATTATGTCTCAGCATAAGAAATAGAAACATCATTATGATTCTTAGAAGGTTTTCTATCAAAGGTTCACCAGAATCATGCAAAGTACTATCATTTTTCTTTTTCTTTTTCTTCTTAGATGGACTAGGTGTATCCTGATTAATATTCTGAGAATCTTGTTCAATTCTTTTAGGATGTCCTTCGGGATAAAGGGGTTCTTGTGTCATTCTACCCCTCTAGTCACAACTATAATAGCATGATCATTCAATTTATTGTTCATTTTAGTAAGCAAATCATTTTGTGACTTAGCAACTTGTTCTAACTGAGTATGAACCATGGATGCATGTTTACCTAAACCTCTAACATCATTAGCAATTCTAAACATCAAGTCACTCAAGCGATCAATCATCATAACATTTTGTTTTAATTGATCCTTAACATACATATTGAAATGTTCTTACTTAATAATGTAATTATCAAATTCATCCATGCATTGACTAGCAATTTTATTATAAGGTATATCACTTTCATTGAATCTACAAAGAGAATTTACCTCTACTACCTGTGTAGGGGTGTCAAGTCCATGTATTTCTCGCATACCCCTCCACTACGCTCTTGTTCATCTCGCTTACACCATCTCTTGTACTTGTGCTTGTGTTTCCGAGCTCTATAAATGCAATGATACGCAAATCTTTTGCGTATTCACGAAAAAAATTCCAAGTATTTCTTCAATAGGTGGTAGATTCTTAACATCTTCAATTTTAATACCCTTTTCTTTCATAGATTTCTTGGCTTCTTGCATAGCTTTTGGACCGAGGAATAGAATACATCTCTTCTTCGTAATTGGTTCAGGAGGTGGTTCAAGAAGTGTCCAATCATTAGCATTCTTCAAAATATTATTCAATAGTTATTCAGTTTGCCCAACAGTTTGTTCCCTGAAAAAACAGCTAGCACAACTATCTAGCTAGTCCCTAGAAGCATCAGTTAGTCCATTATAAAAGATATCAAGTATTTCATTTTTCTTAAGAGGATGATTAGGCAAAGCTTTAAGTAGCTGGAGAATCCTCCCCCAATCTTAAGGGAGATTCTCTTCTTAAATTTGCACAAAATTAAATATTTCATGTAAAGCAGCTTGTTTCTTATGAGCAGGAAAATATTTTTCAGAGAAGTAATATATCATATCCTGGGGGCTACGCACACAATCAGGAGCAAGAGAAAGAAACCACTTCTTAGCATCACCCATTAGTGAGAAAGGAAAAAGTTTAAGAATATAGTAATAGCAAACTTTTTCCACATTAGCAAATAGGGTGGCAATATCATTCAATTTGGTAAGGTTTGCCACAACAGTTTCAGATTCATAACCATGGAAAGGATAGGATTCTACCAAAGTAAGTAACTCAGGATCAACAGAGAATTCATAATCCTTATCAGTAACAAATATAGGAGAAGTAGCAAATTTAGGATCATATTTCATTTTCTCCTTCAAAGATTTTTCTTTCAGTTTACTAAGTAGTTTCTTAAGATCATCTCTCTCATTACAAGCATGAAATTCTCTAGTTATCTCCCCATCCATAACATAACCATCAGATACATCAGGCATTTCAATTCTAGGAGGAGATAAAGACAAAATAGGTGAATCATAATTTTCATTAATTTCAACATTCTTAAGTTCTCTAGATTTAACAATATGAGCATCAAGCAAATCACCAAGTGGCACATGTTCAGTTTCATCTAGCATAGTAGTAGCATCATCATAATTTTCATTTAAAGCAGAAGTAGCATCACCAATTACTTACGACATATCAGATTGAATAGCAGGTGGTGGTGTCGCAAGCTTACTCAAAACAGACGGTGAATCAAGTGCAGAGCTACATGGCAATTCCTTACCTGCCCTCGTCCTAGAGGGTACGATCTTGGTTTTAGCGTCATTCAGATTCTTCATAGTGACAATTAAAAATCCCTGGTGAACACAATAAATAGAGATATTCTCCCCGACAATGATGCCAAAAAAGGTCTTGATAACCCACAAGTATAGGGCATCACAACAATCCTCGAGGGTAGTATTTCACCCAAATTTATTGATTCGATACAAGGGGAGCCAAAGAATATTTATTGGTCTTAGCAGTTGAGTTGTCAATTCAACCACACATGGATATGAATAACCCGAGTGATGTTTGGAGTTGACTTACATAAAGTAACGTTTCGGTGGAATAGGTTGACTTTTGGTATAAGTAATAGGTAGGACTAATGGTATCCAAGAACTGTGCTCAAGGATAAGATGATAGACATTCACTCACGTCCTAAGATCCTTGAAACCCCTAAGCTTTGCCGAGCAATAACATGGTCGGATCATGACCGTAGGCCTTGGCTCTAAGTCGAAAGACTATGGCCAATACTCTACCTTGACCACCCCCAATCCTATCCATAAGGAAGGTGGACTCGAAGAACTAGGTCACGAAGGACCACAAAGCCATGGACAAGTAACCACCCGGGACAAATACAACTCCCAGAAGATTGAGACTAACTGGCCAAAGATTGGTTCATGAGCTCTCTCTTGAGAGCAAGCTGAATCAAAATGCCGTCAGTCTAAAAGTCATTCTCGAGTCTTACCCCAAGACCACACCGTCCACACCTTACAGTTAATGGATATACAGTTAATGGGCTTATATATATATATATATATATATATATATATATATATATATATATATATATATATATATATATATATATATATATATAGGGATTGACTATTCATCACCCTGGGTGAGGAATAGTTATTCTTCACCCCCCTCTATTTTAACATGAATGCACCGTAATTTTACGTTTCGTAAATTTTGCCTTATTTCAGACATAAAAAGAGAACGTAAGAAAATATATTATCAACATAAAAAATATTTTATGTTACGTAAAATTACAAATGTAAAAACATAGTGTAAAATGTACATAAAATGTAATTTTTCTGGTCTTATGACCTATATTTTTTTTCCTTATGCCAAATTATACACAATGAATCAATATGAATGTAACTATTTGTATTTCAAATATAATTTATTTATGAAATGATCGTAAGATTACCTCGGGTGAAGAATAACTTATTCTGCACCCTGGGTGATGAATAGACTTTCTATATATATATATATATATATATATATATATATATATATATATATATTACGATCTGGTGGCTGGCGTCGTTGCAGCTGGCAGCTCATGATGAGCATTGCTTCCTCCCAAGTATTTCAACACCTTTGCTTTCTTATCAGAAAAGTACCTCCACACCTTTAGATCCTTGGCCTTCTCCTTGGCCTTGAGCGACAACAACACATAGAACATGATGAAGATGACGACGGCGGCGACGAGCGCAATGACATACGAGGATGTCTCCCAGTCCCTGCACCTGCCAGCAGCATAGGCACCCAGCAGGCCATGTAGGTCCAGCACCACAGCGGTTTGCATCGCCCACAATGACGCGCCGTCTGGCTTTAGGGTGGGCTACAACAACAAAAAAATGACAACGGCGAAGGCCACAAATGATGTGGCGTTACAGTAGAAGAAGGCCTGGTATCGTGCAACGTTTAAATAAAGCAGGATTGGGTTGCCGGGGATGGTGGGTGGCGGTGCTGATGGGGGCGGCGACGGTGATAGCGCAGTGTCATCGTTGCCCCATGTGCTACCAAGAGGCGCTAGACCTGCCTGGTAGTCACACTTGCTGCAAGGATGCCGAGCACCATCAGGTACTTGCGTTTCAGGTACCTCTCCGTCTCCTCGGCAGAGACCTCCTTGGTCTTATTCTTGGCACCACCCGGCCCCATCGGTAGCGTCTCGAACAACCGTTGTGGAAGGCATGGTAGCTGATGTGACCAACGGTCGCAGTGGGCGAGCACGTAAAGCAGGATCTACAGGATGAGGAAGGCGACCACCGCCGCCACGAGCGCAAAGCCATATATTGTGGTGCGCAGCTTCCGGCAACTGCCGGCGGCGTAGGCACCCATGAGGCCCAGTAGCCCTACCATGACGCATACATTGAGAGCGTTGCTCCGAATGCCCTGCTTGGACAAGGTCTGGTTCACTAGGAGGAGAATGACGGTGACGGATGCCATGAACCCTGCCGCGTTGCAGTAAAAGAACACCTAGTACCTAACCCCGTAGTGGTCGAGGAGGATGGGGTCGCCTGCTGATCTGCCCCAATTGCTCTCCTTGAAGAACCCGCCTGGCGGATTCAGCCCTGTTTGGTATGTGACGGTGGCTGCGAGGATGGCGAGCTGTAGCAAGAACTTGCGCTTCCTCTCGAGATGTGCATCATCATCACCATCGGACTTGGGCTGGTCCTCGGAGAAGAAGTGTCCCAGCAGTTTCTTTGCAAACTTCTTGGCCATGTCGAGCACCCAGGTCATCAGCCTGGTCTGCCCATGAGCCCTGTATGACAGGACCTTGGCGATGGAGTAGACGAAGACGGCGAGGGCGAGGGCAGCGACGTAGATGGTGGTGGTGACGTCCTGACAGCTCCCGGCGGCGTAGGCGCCCATGAGGCCGAACAGGTCCAGTATCATGGCCGTCTTGAGCGCGGCACGCCCGACGGCGCTCAGCTCCTTGCTCTGGACGATGATGATTGTAAAACGTAATGATTTGTGGGAAACTGCTCAACACCCAATAGGGTGTGGCTATCTCATATATATAGGGGTACACAACGTGTACAAATGCATGAGTACAAGGTATACACAAAAGCTACGTATATACATCATCTAACACCCTCCCTCAATCTTAACTGTGACCTGAAGTATAAAGCAAGTTAAGATTGCGCCTACATCCTTCAAACCGAGGTTGTGGAACAGGCTTCGTGAAGATGTCAGCAAGTTGATCTTTGGATGAGATGAACTTGATATGAAGAAGCTTCTGTGCAACACGTTCCCACACAAAATGATAGTCAACTTCGATATGCTTGGTACGAGCATGAAAAACTGGATTAGACGAAAGATATGTCGCACCAATGTTGTCACACCAAAGAACCGGCGGCTGCTCCTGAGAGACTCCGAACTCTCTCAAAAGAGACTGTACCCAAATGAGCTCAGCGGTAGCATTGGCAACTGCCTTGTACTCTGCTTCAGTGCTACTTCGAGATACTGTGGCCTGCTTACGCGTGCTCCTGGCGATCAGGTTGTGAGCAAAGAAGATAGCATAGCCCCCCGTGGATCGCCGGTCATCCAGGCTCCCAGCCCAATCCACATCAGAAAATGCCGAAAGAGCAGTCGAGGAGGTAGCCCGAAGATGCAAGCCATAGGAGACAGTATGAGAGACATAACGCAGTATACGCTTCACAGCTGACTAGTGCGAAGTCCGAGGAGGATGAAGAAACTGACACACACGATTCACCGCAAAGGAGATGTCCGACCGTGTGATCGTCAAGTACTGCAAGCTACCAACACCACTGCGGTACTCTGTAGCATCATCTGAAGGAAGCAAGGCACCATCCAAAGCCGATAATCTATCATTCGCTGACATGGGGGTGGTAGCATGCTTGCATTGCATCATACCAGCACGGCCGAAGCAAGTCCAAAGAATACCGATGCTGGGTGAGAGTCAGGCCAGCAGGGGACCGTGTAACCTCCAGACCAAGGAAGTAATGGAGAGCGCCCAGATCCTTGACAGCAAAATGACCACCCAGAGCAGACAGCAGACGATCAGCAGCAGCCTCTGAGGAGCTGATAAGAATAATGTCATCAACATAAACCAGCAGATACATAGTCACCTCAGGACGATGAAACAGGAACAGAGAGGTGTCAGCCACGGACGGAGCAAAGCCAAGGCGTCGAAGAACCGAGCTAAGTCTGGCACGCCATGCACGAGGAGCCTGCTTGAGTCCATAAAGCGCCTTAACAAGACGACACAAGTGATGTGGACGAGCAGGATCAACAAAATCTGGAGGTTGCCGCATGTACACTTCCTCCTCCAAGACTCCATGAAGAAAAGCATTTTGAACATCGAGCTGACGAAGGAACCATCCTTTGGTGACAGCCAAGGACAGAAGCAGACGAATGGTGGTAGGTTTAACAACCGGACTGAAGGTATCCTCATAATCAAGACCATAGCGTTGTTTAAAACCTTTTGCCACCAACCGTGCCTTGTATCGCTCAATAGAACCATCGGCATGCTTTTTTACCTTAAACACCCATTTGGAGTCAATGATGTTAACACCAGACACAGGAGGAACCAAGCACCAAGTATCGTTCTTCAGTAGCGCCTGAAACTCCTGCTCCATGGCAGAGCGCCAATGAGGAACTCGGAGAGCTGCCTGAAAATGCCGAGGCTCAGCAGTGGGGTCAGCATCTGTCTGTGCAACACATGCCGCAATCCACGCAACAGTGCCGTCAGTGCGCTCCTTCGGCCGAACGATGCCACTCTGACTGCGCGTACGAGGACGCAGAGGAGCAGCCGACGGCGAAGGTGGCGGCGGTGACGGAGTTGGTGAAGCTGATGATGATGAAGCAGACTGCTCCCTAGCTGTAGGAGACTGGTCCGGCGAGGGAGCAGAGGACGCCGGTGTAGCTGGCTCGGGCGTTGACACGGGCATCGACACAGGCGTGGCCCCCGCGATAGGGGCTGGCTAGGGAGACGCGGGCTATGCCAGAGCATCGGGCAACGCCAACACAGGTGAGCCTGGCTCAGCCGGCTCGGGCGGTTCAGCCGGCACGGGCGTGTTAGCCAGCCCAGTCAGCGAGACCGAGGCAGCCCGCGCAACCGCAGGCGTCTGCTCGTCCAGAAGCTCGAGACGTGCTCCTCGTCCAACACCTGCACCATGGTTAGGTAACAACAAAGGGGTATATGCAGCATCAACAAATTGATCAGGCACAGGTAAAACAGATTTCTCGGGTGCAATGGGAGTGTTGGAAGTGACCGGAGGTGCGGAAAAGGGAAAGACATTCTCATCAAACACCACGTCACGAGAAATGTAGACGCGATTAGAGGGAACATGAAGACACTTGTACCCTTTATGAGGAGAACTATAACCAAGAAACACACACTGTTTAGACCGGAACTCCAACTTGCGTTGGTTATATGGACGAAGATGTGGCCAACACGCACACCCAAAGACTTTGAGAAACGTATAATTGGGAACTTCATTCAGCAAGAGTTCGAGTGGTGTTTTCATCTGACGGAGTCGTGTAGGGAGTCTGTTAATGAGAAAGCATGCGGTGGAAAACGCATCACTCCAGAACCTGAACGAAACGGAGGCATGGGCAAGCAAAGCAAGACCAGTCTCAACTATGTGGCGATGCTTACGCTTGGCTACACCATTCTGCTGATGTGTGTGTGGACAAGACACACGATGTGTAATTCCAAGCTTCATAAAGGAAGCATTGAGATTGTGGTACTCACCCCCCCAATCGGACTGCACATGAATTATTTTATGGTCGAGCAGCCGCTCACGTGCGCTTGAAATTATAAGAAAACATTAAACACATCAGACTTGTGTTTAAGAAGATAAAGCCAAGTGAACCGACTGTAAGCATCAATGAAACTGACATAATAATTATGACCACTAACAGAGGTTTGGGCATGGCCCCATACATCCGAAAACACAAGCTCAAGCGGTTTATTGACTACACGACTCGACTCAGAAAAAGGAAGTTGGTGACTCTTGCCTTGCTGACAGGCATCACAAACTGTATCAACATGTTTATTGGACACTACTGGAAGCTCATGGTGATGAAGTACATGGCGAACGATGGGAGTAGCAGGATGACCAAGACGCGCATGCCAATGTGAAGGAGACACACGAACACCGCTGAAAGCACTAGGAGCTGGATGCACATCAAGTGCATAAAGACCATTGTTGCCCAGTCGACCTCTAAGAAGTACATCCCTCGTGTCCCGGTCCTTTACAAAAAATTGGAAAGGATGAAATTCAGCAAGAACATTATTATCACGTGTAAGTTTAGGAACTGAAAGTAAACTACGTGAAACAGAGGGAACACGAAGAACGTTAAGAAGACGAAGCTGAGTGGATCGACGTGTAAGAAGAGAAGCCTGACCAATGTGTGAGATGCGCATACCTTCCCCATTTGCAGTGTGAACCTGATCATGCCCACGGTACGGCTCATGAGTAGACATTTTCCCATATCACTCGTCAGGTGGTTGGTTGCTCCCGTATCCATGCACCATGATGCATCAACGGGGTACGAAGGAGTGTGTCCCGGCTCATGACTCGCCAGGGCAGCCTGCTTTTCATTCCCTTTACCATTGTTCCCAATACCCAGGAACTCCTTTTTGAAGCGACGGTGACAACGGGAAGCAAGATGGCCATCAAGTCAACAAAGCTGACAAGGAACCTGAGCACCACAAGAGGCACAGCAGCCACGGATGCGACCACCAACAGTGGTAGTGGTAGCCCGCGGGTTGGGCACAGCCGGTGGCTTGCCACCAGGCGGTGGAGTGAAGGACTTGCCCTTGCCCCGCGTTGCAGCGTTGGCGGAAGGGAAAGTCGGAGTAGAGCGACGAGCCTGGATGCGCTGTTCTGTGGCAAGAAGACGCGCATACAACTCACGTGGCTGAATGGGAGTGTCACGACCATTGATATTCTCAACCAAGTTATCATAGTCGTCACTCAATCCATTAACCACGTAGGAAGTGAACTCCTCCGGACCAAGAGCCTTGCCGATGGAGGCAAGTGTGTCAGCCATGCCCGTCACCTTGTTGAAGTAGGCAGTGATGGTGAGGTCATGAAGCTTCACCTCCCCAAGCGCAGTGCGGATAGCATGAGCACGTGCCTGTGACTGCGAAGCAAAGCTGGTATGAAGGGCCGTCCACGCATCGTGAGATGTGGCGGCAAAGATGACCAATGACGAGACCCCCTCCGTGAGAGAGGACTAGATAGCAGAGAGGATGGCTTGATCCTGAGCCCCCCAAGCATGATGCACCGGATGATGTGGTGGAGGACACGGTAATGTGCCATCCACATAACCCTCCAAATAGCGATTGCGAAGAAGCGGTAGCACTTGAGCACGCCACGACAAGTAGTTGTCCGTTGTCAGCTTCACCGGGATGAGGTGCGCAAAGTAGAACGGTGCAACATGATCCGGTGATGGCGGTGGCGCATAGAAGCCAGGGAACGAGTTGGCCTCAGGGTTTGCCGACGTCCCACTGTAGGGACATGGCACCAATGCCGACGACCCACTGTAGGGCTGCGGGGCCAACGCCGACGGCCCACTTTAGGGCGCCCCGTAGACATAGGAGACACCGTGAGGAGGCGCGGTCGCCAGCGCTGGGTGTTGAGGATATCCCGACGGGGCCGGCGCTCCATAGGGAGATGCCGACGACAGAGCCGTCGGGGACGCGGGTGGGGCGCCATTGTGTGGAAAATATCCCGATAGGGCCGGCGCTCTATAGGGAGACGCCGACGGCTGAGCCGTCGGGGACGCGGCTGGGGCGCCGGTTGGCGCAGCCGGCACAGGAGGATACCCCATCCAAGAAGTAGCCGCGGGAGCCATATAGACCGGCGGCGGCTCGGCAGCAGGCGGGGCAGCAGCATCGGTCAAGGAGACAAGGGGCCGTGACGCCAAAAACGGAGAGGCACCACCGGCCTGGGCACCAAGGGCCACAGCGGCGGGCGGGGCGGCAGCAGCCGGAGCGGCGGCGGCCATGACAGATGGGATCGGGGCTGCTGCGACGGCAGCGGAAGACATGTTCGTAACCTAATCTGATACCATGTAAAACGTAATGATTTGTGGGAAACTGCTCAACACCCAATAGGGTGTGGCTATCTCATATATATAGGGATACACAACGTGTATAAATACATGAGTACAAGGTATACACAGAAGCTACGTATATACATCATCTAACAATGATGACCACCACCGACGCCACGAACGCTGCCGTGTTGCAGTGATAGAACGCCATGTACCTCTTGGGGTGCGTGTCGTGGAGGACCGAGTTCCCTGCGGTGTGTTTGAGATACCCTTGGGGCCAGACGCCGCCAGGAGGGCTCAGCCCTGCCTGGTAGGTCACCGTCCCCGCCAGCGTGGCCAGCAGCAGCACAAGCGACAGCGACTGCTCCACCTTGTCTTCCTGCACATTCTCGACCATGATTCTCCTCGATGCATCTTTTTCCCTTTAATTATATCCACACACAAGTGACATGAATTAGCTAATTACTATATGGAAACGAAGCTAGCGTAGTGAGAGTGTGCGTGAGCTTGATATGATTACGTACGTGTTCCGAAGTATTTTACCGATGAATTCCCTCCATCCCTTGAACATGTCCAGAGCGAACACTGGCACCAGGACAATGTACAGGAACACTGCGCCGACGTCTGAGCAGCAAAGGCGATCGAGCGTTCTAAGTGGGTGCAAAATTTCAATTTTTTTATTTTTTCCCTATTTTTTTATTTTTTTAAAAAATCACTGTTCGCCCGCATGAACAGTGCTGCCGCCACGGGTGTGGAGGCATGTTACTGTTTGTTCGCCCCATTTCCGTTTCCCGTGCGAAAACCGTCCCGTGTGCGAACAGTGCGTTGAACAGTGCTGCCGCCTCCGCGCGTGGCGGCATGTGCCACGTGTCGGCTGGCGCACCTGCCGCCACGGCCCATGTGGTCTTTTTTGCCAATTTCATTCAGAGGGGGTCTTTTCTGGCAATACCGTTGGGCAGGTGGTCCTTTTCGACAAAAAATCAACCATCTCATAGTTCTGGCAGGTGTATAGCTAACTTCCACACACCCCTGTTCATGACATTACATTTATTAAAATAAGAACCCACAATATGAAAAATGACAAGCCGACCGGAGAACATGAACACATAGTTTAGATGCACCATCAATGTACGTATTGATTTAATTTCAACGAAATTTTTATTAAAAAATTATATGAGTGGGAGATAGAGAAGAGGAGGACAAGTGGAAGAAAGGAAATTAAAAATCCGTAAAGAAAGTAAGAAGCATATTGTTCAACATGAGGCCGTGGATCTCAAAGACGTTTGTCTCTCAATTTTAACACAATAAGGTTTTTATCAACAACATAATACACCTTGTATTTTTTTCATCAAATACAATCATATTTCTCAAGACTTATTGTTTATATACAATTACTTTTTATAATTTAAATTGTGTGCTAGTGGTAAACTGGTAATATTGAAAATTAAATTAAATAGCAGTTTACAACTGATGAAAACGATATATAGTAACTCAAGGCACGCAAAGTGTGCGGGTTACTCAGCTAGTTTTAATATATAATAATATAAGAGCTCTCGTAAAAAATGACACTACATATAGTATTTACATGCTTGTGAGCAAATGCTAGAAGTTGGAAGCAAGAGCTGGAAGTTGCACGGGAATCACATATAGTACTCACACCCTTGTGCTTGAGGCAGGCACAACATGGGTGCCAAAGCACGTCCGGTCAAAAGAGCCGTCCATCAGTCATGTCACACTCTTCTTCTGACATTCATGTTGGTTCCATGCATTGCACTAGCCAGCACCGTTGTGCAATTTGTTGAGTGTGCGGGCATCCCTTGCCATCATATATACTACTACTTCATTGCTCATTGTTCAAGTGAAGAGATGGACGGATGCATCATCAATGGACTCGCCAGCATGGCCGTGTTCCTCCTCTTCCTACACATACTTTTTCTCGCCGCCAGCAACAGCAAGCACGGACACGGCGGAGCAGTTGCTTCCCCCAGCCTCATCATCGTGGAGCTGCACGGTCACGGCGACAAGACCTCTGGCCGTGCAGAAAAAGGACATCTCCATCGCCGGCTTCACCGACGAGGGCGGCCACTGGCATGCTTTCCCTGGCCGCGAGTACCTCTTCCCCGCGTCCACTACCCTTCCGTTCGGCAACAGCTACAGCGAGCTCACCGGCGGCCTCGCCAACCTGCCAGAAGTGCCGCTGGGGCGGGAGGTCATGATGCAGGCCGTCCGGGTGCTCTCCGACTACTACCCGGGCGCCGACGTCGAGCCGGTCAAGCGGGCGCTGGCAGTGGTGCATGTGATGATAAGCCAGGCCCAGCGGCCGGAACCGATCCGCAAGACTATCATCGACAGATGGGACACCCGTGCCCGAGCCGTCCCGGAGCACCTGCCCTAAATCGAGCGATGGGACACCATGTCCTACAAGATCATCCGCCCTAATCCCACGAACAAGTGCTCAAGTCTCACGCCACCCGGATCAACTTAGAGTATTAAACAGGAATGCATGATCGATGGTTTAGACTTTATTTAGGTCCTTCTCGAGTAGATTTTTCTTTCATGTTCTTCTAGTATTCTTTATTACAACTAGCAGGCGAAGGCGTGGCGCCACGCCGCACCCGTGTTTAATCCCGAAGTTGGCCAACTTAAAGTTTACTTTGTTTTTTTTTAAGTAAAACATTGTAAAAAAATCGGGATTAATTTGTTGTTGCTCATGTTTGCTAGTAGTTTATATTATTGTTTTTTGGTAAGTGATGTGAGCATAATGTACCTTATATGGATCATTTAGTTGATTATAGTACTGGATGACATACATGGTGAATGAAAAGGTAAAATGGAGTGAACATCGTGATTTAAGAGTACAATGCATATGGTATACGTAGAGACAACCGGAGAAACTTGGTGGACTGGATCGTGGCTCGTTGGCACTCTGGATTATTCATTATTGGCCTTCACGTTTTGTTGTCATCTTTTTCATCAAAATTTTCTTTCACCTGGCGCCCTATTTGTTCAAGTGAGAGGAGTGATCTTCATCGTCGTTGTAGGGGGTAATGTCGAATTGGCATTCCTTATCTGTGGCTTGTAAATGGATTGGGGAGTGGGATGTCGGTTGGTGCTAGCCTACTCGATTTTTAGGGTTGAATGCTTGTGCTGATTTCGTGTAAGAGTCGTGGTGGTCTCTGATCAAAGTCGATAGTGGTGACGGCCAACGGTTGGATTGTTCTCATAGTAAGAAATCAGCTAAATCTCAGGATCATTAGCGATTTAACGTTATGTCCTCTGGTTAAAAAAAACTACTGGACACACCTTCCACAATGACCTATATACACATGTATGCATTTTTCAGTCCAGCCGAGTTGGTTAGAGTGTATCTGAATTGCGGGAACCATGGTTAGAGTGTGACGTGTCCTAATTAAATCACAATCCAAGACAATGCAAATACCTCTCTGAATAAGGTGGGTGGTGTTTGTGGAAAGAGGGGAAATGAGATGATACCAAGAAGTCAGAGTCGATTACCTCATTGCTCATCTACGGATGAATTCACAGCATTGAAGAATGCATCCAAGTTATTAACCCACACACACAAAGTTACCACAATAGTTTTCTTCCTACTTGATCCTGAAGTAGCTATCTTTGGTCCCAAAGAAAGAGATGTTAGGGAAGAAGAGAGTGGCCACTATCGCCACCCTGTGCATCATGCTCCTGATGCTGGTGTCCGGGCAGCGGTGGAAGGTGGCAGGTGGCCATCATGTCCAAGTTTTGCAAGTGCTTCAGAGAGTTCTACCCCAGGTGCAGGTGCGCCAATGTGCCGCGCTGGGCCTGTGTCTCATTCTACGCCAATAAGACAGACCCAGGATAGCCGGTGGACCCGATACGTGTAGGATGACCTACAACATACACAGCAGCGGCTCGTCAGCGGCGCCAGACGGTAAGACAGACCATCTTGATCATATTCTCCTTCGTGTGTGTTCTTTAACTTTTGAGAAGAATCGTTTCTTCTTCTGTTCTGATGATTTGTGCCATGCATTGCGATTTTGCAGACGCAGCTGACGCCAAGGTGTTTGCGCAAAACTAAAACAGAAAACTGAGTCATCATACCCATGTTTGACTTTCAAGCTGTTTAGTATGTTATGAAAAGGAAAAAGATTTGAAGAGCTAGCTTGTCAATAATGGCACCATAATAAATGATGTTGAACAACTGTGATTGCAGCAGCAACCGATGAATTGAGTTTCTGTCGGTGTTATCTACACGTAGAGGGAAACAATATTAATGTTAATATGTCCTTAGATTTGGCCTACCCTGATCTCTGCAACCAAATTTATTTTGTCTTTATTGCAATGAGAAAGTGAGAGTTTTTTTCCTAACTTATCTCATAGATGATTCAAATTCATGTGTTAGCCAAGCCATACAAACCTTCGCTACACCTCAGAGAAAGGAGAGAAAAACAAAACATGTCCCGGAAGCAAAAGTAAGCAACATTGCAACTAAAATGTGTAGTAGCAAATCAAGACTAATACAGATTTGGATTTGATTTACCAATCCTTATAATTAAGAACAACCAGATCATTTCTTCAGAAGCTATCTCAAAGAAGGCAAAATAGAACTGAAACCAGCACGTAATACTGTAGTAGCAAACAACAACCAACTAAGGCAAGTGAAATTCACTTCAAACTTACCAGAACTTCTTCCCAACTTCTGGTTCAGACTATTAATGGGATTGAACATTCCCAAGTAAGTTCCCTTGGCTATGAACAACAAACAAATGGAGAAACTGTTTAGTGCCACAATCATAGTTATAAAAGGTAAGCAGAATACTCCAGCCCTCTTATATAGATAATATTCTGTGCACTCCAATACTCCATCGCCACAAAGGAATACTAAGTAGTCAATACTCCTGGCTCCAGGCTCCTTATATAGTTGAATACATGGCACGATTGATCTTACATATTAGCTAGAAGGGGACTATTGCAAAGTGAAGAAATGAATTACTGCAAGAATTTATCATCAGCAAGAAAAAGTGCCCCACCTCGTTGTGGACAAAACTGAATCTGGTTAAGACATAGTATAGATGAAATCGAAACTATGAAATGTTGTGACTAACAGTTCATTGTTTCTGCACTACTTAGCTTGTATATTGTTGAGTTCAGCTACAAACCAAGCCAACATTTATTCTCCAACTCCAAGAGTTCAGTTTTTAATTTTATCCACTACTGTAGACTAACAAATGAAAGGAAAGGTATCACAAGTGCTATTACTCGAACATACAGAGATCTAAGAACTCTATTTTCGTTATAAAGTGAGTTTAAGAGGTTAACCATGACTAACAGCAAGCACTTTACTGATTGATAAAATGGTGTGCATAAACCCAAGCTTCCATAGTTAGTCTCACCAAGTGCATCAATTAGATCAATCGATTGGCTTGGCATACAATATATTTGAAGAGTGGAAATGTTTTCCTCTTACCTTAACTTCTCTATGACCCATCTGCCATCTCTAAGGGCATCTATCTCCACATTGTCAGAACCACATGGTGCAGGTGCAGCAATTATGCAACCAATGGACCCTTAAAATAATTTGTAAAACAACAGTATGATTCTACCTACTGCTCACATAGGACAATTTAATGTGATGTAACATACCTCAAAAGAGGGCTCGGGTAGTAAACTTGACACCATGCTAATTGCAAAAGCATAGTGATAACCTGCGGTATTAGAAAATCTACAGATTTCATTCCATAGAGAACATATAAAGCCCAGTATAAATATATTCAGAATGACCGTTATCTTCCGAATAGTTAAGGGATTGATTATGAAATGGACCTATGCTGGGTAATTTACAGAAATATTCAAAATTTCGGTATCATAGATACTTGTTGGTGCATCTGTTTCAAAACAACAATTAATAGTTCAAATGCAATGTTGGAGCAAACGGACCCTTGGGATGGAGAACCTGGAAGTATGATTGCCCATTAACAAACCTCCAAGTATGATACTCGAAGTGTTGAACAGAATATAGAAGTTTTAGTAAAAGGAATCTTTAGGAGATAAACATAAGCAGTGGGATAAAAATAAACGATCAATGGACCTGTGTTTGGAAATTGGAATACAAAAACAGGTAGAGGATAGGAGGCATGTGCACAGCCCTAATTCAGGATGCCTCTAGCTAACTGCAAAGGCACCGACAAATAAATATTTTGTTGGAACTCATCGTTCAACTGCAACTAAGTACAAACTTACGTCTTTTAAACAGTAGCTACAAATGGATCCGCACTATAACTAGAATTCACTCGACACCATCACAAGATTAACTATACAAATATAAACAGGAAAAATTAATTACTATGGACACCATGAGGATATATTAGGTTTATGGCATTGGAAATGTCAAGTCTAAACCCTTGTCAAGCTACAAACAAAAAACTTCCATGATCTGCCGAAAGTTTACACACATCCAGATTTCTAAATGCCAAAAAAAAATCATATAAAGTTACAATGTGCCACCAGCTATACACACAAATTCAGATGCTAAAAAAGGGCAGCTCTAATGTATGTGTGTGTGAGAGAGAAAGAGCACCAACCAGTAATTAATGATGCCAGTTAGCTCCGCTAGCAGCGGCTGCACATCCGAGCAATTCTGCACCACGGGCACAACTGCAAGGACGGCCGGCCACTTGAGCAGCCCCATCAAAAGCAGGTCTGCAAGCCAAAAAGCATAAGCTAATTTGAAAAATTAGGTCTTCGACCATGGGGATAATTAAGGTAAAAACACAGGGAAAAAGAAGGAGTGGAGATCCAATACCAGAATCCTCCTGTCGTTCCTGACCGCCTACTGGAGAAGGTCCAATACGTACAGACCCGTACAGACCAGAAGAGTTGGAGGAGGAGTGTTCCGGGGGGGCGACGCGGCAAAGGCAATGGAGATCCACCGCCAGACGTACGTATGGATCCGGGGCCAGCGAGCAGCCGACTTCCATGGCCAGAGAGGAAGAGGCGTGTTGGAGAGGGCACTGCTGATACATCGCGGCGCTCCTTTTTTCCCTGACCATGGCCGACAGCTCCCGTGGCAGAGGTTCTTTGCGGCGACCGGCGACATCACGCGTGAGGCGCGCTGGCGGCATCTGCGCTGGACAGAAGCTCGTCCGCGAACTCGGGCGGCATGTGGGTGAAGGGGCCGGCCGCTCCCGAGGGCATCAATGGCGCGCGCAGAGGAAGGCAAGGCACGCTCGGGCATCTCCGGATGATGGCGCCGCGTGGGAATCGGGAGGGACTGTGGAGGAAGGAATAGTAAAAAAATGATTTTTTTTGAGCCTCAACTGAGAATACAAGCTGTAGCATCTGTTCGGACGCACAGTCACACACACCACACGCACGCACACCACAACTCACGCCCCGACTATGTTCCTAAACCAGACCTACAACCTATATCTCCAATACGTCTAGTGAGACTTCCGAAGTCCAGGACTCCGGGGACGACGGGCACGTCGTTCTCGCCTGTGGCTCGTAGACGTCGGGAGGCACCTGCAGATATTTATCAGCACTGTTCAAACTCGGGCGGGTGGAGTTGTGGCTCGTAGACGTCGGGAGGCACCTGCAGAACAGTGCCGCAAGGTGAGACACCCGAAATTCGTCCCGGCTGGGAATCAAACTCGGGCGGGTGGAGTGCCCACCGGCAACTCTACCACTGCGCTACGCGCAGTCCTCATAAAAAAAATGATTAAGCGGTGGGCGGCGGGCGGCGGGCGGCGGGGCTGACTTTGGATATTTCTACCGCATCGATTGGAAGCCAGCGGTGAACCAACCGGACTATGCAACCCAAAACAAGAAAAGGAGAGGCAATGGACCAGTAGAAAACCAAAGCCACGTGTCAGCAAATTAAAGAGTTACGATAGAACTGGGAATTCACCCCAGCGGCCGTAGCTTAGCAGCTTTAATTCTTTTACATATGTTCGTCTAGTTTGTTGGTCATCCAGCTGGTTGGACGATATATGCTTTGAGCTTTACTTGCTTCAAGTATGCTGTGTCAGCCCGATGTGTCTCAACTAATTTATCCGGTTTGTTCAAATTAATTTTGCATTGTATGAGGACAGCATTAGATGGCCGGTTCCCTTCATCCATGCCGACGGACTTTTTCTCTCCTGACCGCAGACGAATGCGGTGTCCGTTTTACGGGAGCGCTGAAGATGCACTTGCAATTTTACATGGAGCAGAACTAGTTACATATATTTTATGGGCTGTTGACTCTTGCCAACGGACTCGTACCACGATTGCTCTTGTGAGTGCAGTGAGATTATCGTGCATGACACCAGGACAGTGTGACTGATCAGACGGGCGGGGCGGCTTTTTTGACCGGCCGTGCTCTGTGGCCCATTTTCCAAGCTGCAGCAGGAGCGTGGTTCAGTTTCAACTTTCAGTTTCTTCGTCACAAAGGATGCGACAGAGTACTTTGAAACGATTCGCTGAAATCATTCTGTATCATCGGTGGACGTGCCACGTTTGGCCGATAATAAACTCCAATAATATAGCTCAGGTATAGGACTCCTCTCAATCAACAAAAATATTCATCAAAAATAAATACTCCATCCGAAATCACTACCAGAATTGTTAGGTTTGCCTACTGTCGAGTGCATTTTATCAGCTCTTCTACAAACATGTCCTTTGTTGAGTATCTATATAAATATAAAAAGACCCAAAGTGGCAAATCGAGCTAATCTCAGCCATCAAATTAGGTCAATTTAACGACCTAGACTGCTTCAATGTCGAGCGCTTAACATGTTTAGCATGCAATTAATATCACATCAAATATAACATTAATCACATAATTAACACATAAATAATATCATACCCAGTATCCATCTACAATTAATATACTTCATAATATTTGCATTGCACGTACACATTTACTAGTACCCCAAGCATGATTCTTCTGCCACCTTTCCCAATCCAGTGATGGTAGCAACACACTCAGAGGGGGGAGGTGGTGGGGGCTCACTAGGTGGCCATCTTTTAGCCTGGGTCCGGCCACATAAAAGGAGGGGACGCCTTGACAGCTGAAAGATTGACCGAGTAATCTCCAGCACATGCACTTTTGCATAGAATAGGCCATTAGAAGCATGTTGTTGCTACTTTCCTCAAAACCACCTACACTCTAGGGCACATGCACTGATTAAAACTAATATCATTCCTACTTTTCCAAAAATCATAAAGCGTAGCTGCATGAACAAGATTACCAACTTGGTTTTGTTATGCTAACCCACAGTCTAGCGATGGACTCAGAGTCAGCTAATTGACTGATACCAGTTAGGCAACAACATAAACACAAAATAAATGCATGCAAGACTCAGGTTCATTGCAAAAAAAAAAAGGACAGGAAAGATCATCAAATTTCTAGATAAGTGCATCATTCTCATCAGATAATTGAAGAGATTCTGCAATACTTACTAAATCATACCATTATAGGAGTAGTCTAGAATCTACACACCTTGTGAAGGTCAATTTAAGTTTAGTACAATCCCAACATCACATATACGGACATTATGTTCATTAGCAATGACATAAAGCTCCCAAAATTAAATATCAAGACTACAACTACCAAACCACTGTTCTTTCTAGAATTTATGTACATCCTCTTTGCCATGCTCCACTAGCACCCCAGCTTAGCAGCATCGTTAACCCACATCCTCTGTTGGAAAAGGTGACGCCTAGGAGGCGCTTAGGCATGCTTAGGCGCTAGGCTATGGCTAAATGCCTCGCCTAGGGCATACACATTAGTCTAGACAGTGCAAGCATGGAAATATGCACTCTAAAGACATATTTTACTATATTGCATTGACAAGCCAAATAGGCCATACTACTATGGTGGTAGCTTATAATTTACTCATTCATATGTTATGAAATTCTTGTCTATGAACATATAACAACCAAAAATGTCCTTGGGATTCAAAACTGCATGACCACCTAGGCCACACTTAGGGTGCTTAACCGTCACCTAGGAGCTAGGCAATGGCCAACAACCTCGCCTACGCCTTGCACTTTTTCCAAACATGCCCACATCGCACCTTTCCAGAAGGGAGATGCATTAGTGTCTAGGGAGGAAAAGAAGTTAGGGCTCCTAGTGTTATATTTTTATCTACAATTCTTTTCCATATTTAGTTATCATCTAGATGATATCTTTTAATCCAAGATGCTGAAAAACAGAGATTCATGTTAGCAATATTTGAGTTACCTAGGCCGCCAAACTCTTTCTTTTGAGTAATATGTTCCCACTTAGCTAGATTAGACTTGTGATGCCCCTCATAGTTGTCCCAAAAATAGTAGGATACTTGAGAGTTGATTAGCTGGACATCCCAATTTGGAACCTTAATCACACGCATAAGATAAGCTGGTATACTAGCAACACATGACTGAACTAAAACAAACTTAGCATCATAAGAAAAAAGCCTACCCCGCCATCTAGTTGCAGTCTTAATGATCACGTCCACAACTGGCTGGAGGTCATCCTTCCAAATCTTAGTATAGTGTACAAGAACTCCAAGACATTTCATAGGGAATGTACCTAGGCCACAACGGTGAGATTGCTAACTATGTTTGCGATCTCCCCCCCCCCCCCCCCCCCCCCCCAATATTAATTGGATTCAAATCACATTTATGAAAATAAATTTGCATACCAAAGATCTTCTCAAAACAGGAGACAAAACATTCAAGATTAATGGCCAACTCAGGATTATCTATGAGAAGTAACAAAGCATCATCTACATACTGTAGACCAATGACCACAGCCGGGCACAACTCACACATCAACCCTGAATTATGATTGTGCCTAGAATCTTCTGCTAGCATCCCAGTAAACATATCAACTACAAAATTATTGAGGAGGGGAGAGATAGGATCTCGTTGTCTCACACCCCTTGAAGTTTGAGAGAACTAACTTTTAGTGTCATTGATTCGAACCCTTACATATCCCTGCAAACAACAAAGACTCAATCTTCTTCATCCACTTTGGGGTAAAGCCCATATGAAGCATCATTGTAATCATAAAATCACTACTGACTTTGTCATATGCTTTTTCATAATCAAGCATAAATACAAAACCTACGTTATCACTAGTAACAACATCATGAATAATCCCATGAGCTACTACCACACCGTCGAAAATAAATGCGCCTTTGACGAAAGTAGTTTTGTTATAATAAATTAGTGCATTACTAACAAATCCAAGCTGATTGGTGACATATTTAGCAAAAATAATAATTCCACAGTTAGTTAAAGCAATAGGTGTAAACTTCTGAATAATTGTTGCATCGGCTTCTTTAGGAATGAGAGTGCACAAGGAAAAGTTCAATCTATATAAATCTAATTCACCCCTATTCCAGGCATATAACATGTGCAGAAGACCAGGCTTAGCTAAATCCCAATACTTTTCTAGTAAAATGGGAATGGAAAGCCATCAAGACCATGTGCACAATCATCGTAAGATCCAAAAAACAGTTTTCTTTAGATCTTCCTCATCAAGGTCAGCATACAGGAGAATGTTTTGGACACCAGATAGTATGACGCCCCGTGATCTGCATTATACAGATCTAGCGGTGCCAGGTAGCCTCTGCAATATATCGATCCAAGACTCCACCTTCACACAACCTACACATGAAAATGTGCACGCCATGTGTTGAAGCGTTTGTATCACAACACAAATTAAAACATTTCGCATCAACATGATACATAAATATACAACAACTCCTACAGCAAGGGTCTTTCGACCAAGAGCAAACTCATACAACGGAAGAGAATAAACCTTAAATAGGTAAGAAGACAAATTGCCTTAAGAAGTCTCAAAATAAAGTAAATGGTGTCCATATTCCTGCCCAGACCGTTGTCTATGGATAACTAGCAAACGTCCTTCATCACCATAACATACCGGAAGTGTTTTTTGTGGCAGGGTGAGTACATCGTATACTACGCAAGTCTAATTACCAAGGGTACTAGGATTAACCATACATTAGGTATGGAAGTGTTAAGTGCTGAAGTTGCAAACATCTAACCAACACACTACAACTTATGTCTAATAGAATATGATGAGAAGCGTGATCGAAGAGGGCAACACATGAACTAAATATCCTATTCAGGTACGCAAACATAACACTACCTTGTCCTCCCCTTCGCATAGCCCACAAAGACGAGTCATGAAGCCACTCACATGTTGACAAATTTGAATTATTAGGTTGATGTCATTTTATGAACTGTTACAAAGCTCCAAATCATGCTTTAGGGGTGAATTAGATTAAATTACTTGACATCGAGCTGAAAGCCTGAAACAACACACTAAAGCAAGCTAAGCTAAGCTGAAGCCATACATTATCCAATTAAGGAGCTAGATGACCAACAAACTATACGAACATGAAAGAAACATCGACTCAAGATGGGCCTAAAGTGTAAACGAACTGCAAGCATCACTCTAGGTTGACCGGGGTGGCGTGAGCTTTGAGCACTTGATCAAAGTCGGCATTCCGCAGCACTCCGACAACGGCGAGCGCCACCTCCTTGCTGCGGATGTTGGCTTCCCTCTCCAGCATCTTGGTGAAGGGCCCGTCCCACTTGCTCGTGCGGTTGGCGCGGAGGATCTCGTAGGACATGGTGTCCCAGTGCTCGATGTAGGGCAGGTGCTCCGGGGCGACGCGGGCACCGATCACCCATCCATCAAGGACGGTCTTGCGGATGGGCTCCAGCCGCTGGGTCTCACTTATAATCACCTGCATCGCCGCCAGCGCCCGCTTGACAGGCTCTACGTCGTTGCCCGGGTGGTAGGAATAGAGCAACCGGGCGGCCTCCATCATCGCCTCCCGCCCAAGCGGCACACCTGGCAGGTTGGCAAGGCCGCCGATGAGCTCGCTGTAGCTGCTGCCGAATGGGAGGGTCGTGGACGCAGCGAAGAGGTGCTCGCGGCCTGGGAAGGCCTGCCAATGGCCCCTCCCGTTGGTGAAGCCGGCGAAAGAGAGGTCGTGTCGCTGCATAGCCATGGAGGTCTTGTCGTCGGGGCTGTGACCCCGCAGCTTCTAGGATTGGCAGACTATATTTCTCACACTTTGTAGATTGAAAATGATAGCAGTGGTTAGCAATCTCTTTATGAAGCCTAAGCCTTAACCAGGTATATACTATTCAAGCTGTGTAAAGATGAGCAACAAGGAGTGCAAAATAATCCTGGTGGCCTGAAGTGTCGTGTCTTGTTTCGAACAATCGTCCTTGATACATACCTGCGCTTTGACAAGAAAAGTGAATTTCTTGAAATGTTATGCCATGTAGTACAAGTGGACCAGTTGGGATTAGCAGTATAAGCCTTCCAAATTGCATGATGATCAAGAGTTTTCTTTGTGCTCACACTTCTCTAAGTTAGTGTTCCTTACACGGTTATTAGGGGGTGCCCCTCAGGCCCTGAACAATAATGATGTGTGTTGCAGTGACCATCAGGCCGTAGAATTATTTGCCTGCCATTTTCTGTGTTGCTGTTAAGTACTTCCTCCGCCCCATTTAATATAAGAGTGTTTTTAACACTAGTGTGTACTTCCTCCGCCCCATTTAATATAAGAGTGTTTTTAACACTAGTTTAGTGTCAAAAACGTTCTTATGTTATGAGACGGAGGGAGTAAAACATACACCTACCTCTAGACATCAATACCCAGTTCCGACTGACACGCTTTGGTGTCGTCTTGTTCAATTATCTGGGGATAGGCAAGCAAAGTCTTCCTAGTGATGTATCTTTAGCACCACTGGAGTACTTACTACTGCCTTTACGCCGTAGATTCCCAGTTGGAGAGACAGTTTAGCATCCCAATTGACCGAAGGTCCGTAGGCTGAACCGAAACTGGGAAGTCTTTGTGAGTGGTCTTTGTGAGTGGTAAGTGGTATTGCGCAAAAACGTAAAGGTGTGATGATTTTTGAAGTTTACTCAAGGTGCTTACAATTCATTATACAACACAAATATCTACCTAGTTGCCGGTATATGTTTGCGCATTTCCTGTCGTTTCTCGGCGATGCCCAAAAAAATATGGAATTAGGATGAAACCGGCAAAGTACATTTCAGTATCTTTTTTTTTGCGAATAAGTACACTTTATTATTCAGTGATAGCATGTGCATAAGAGTTTTAATTTTGTGTTACAATTAAAAAGTGGTGTTGCGCAGAAACATAAAGGTATGATGATTGTTTTAAAGTGTACTCAAGGTGAATATAATTCATTATACAACACAAATATCTACGTAGTTGCCGGTATATATTTACGCATTTATTGAACCAGGAGCTTTCCCTCGTTACACTATAGGAAAAAAACTTATAAACCGTTACAGTACACGGTTTACAGTGGACCGGCTTATACGGTATAAGCCGAGAGCCGAAGCGAAAAAGCTCAGTTTATATATAAACCGAGTGTTTCCCAGGGGCTCTTGGTTTAAATAAAGTAACATGACGGCAACCGGATGTTAATAGTTTGATTGATATTGTGGTGTAATGAGGTATGTTACTTGACTAACACTATTTTGGTAAGGCAAATGCCAAATAATTGATGGGTAATAAATGTTGGTTGCATAAACAAAATGTTGTGAAAATGTTGGTCGGCAAAACAAACTCCCATCTGACTGTTGGTCGCGAAACGTCCATAGCAGCCCCAACCGATTGTTGGGCAGAAAAAAAAGTATCCTATCTGATTTTTTTTGCACGGACTGCCGGCCTGATATTCTTTTGTGACCGGGCATGTAAAAACTTAAACATACTTGCCTCTTTTTAGTTGTGATCGGACATGTGATCCGGTGCCGGTGTGATCCGGCGCGCGCTATGGATCGGACTTTTATTTGAATTTCGAATTCCCTTTACAGGCGGACATATACAAGAGAGCATTGGATGGCTGGTTCCTGCATCCGTCTAAGAGGACTGGTCCCCCCTGTCCGTAGACAGATGCAAGAGTAAATTTGTGGGTCGGCATTGGAAGCTAGAACGAATGAATCTCAAGTCGTGTTGATCCGATGGAGTTACAAACGTATATAGCCAGGAGAGCTCAACCAAGCGCCCTATACATGTGGCACGAAGGGCCTGGCGACAGTTGAGATCCTGGAAAGAAGGAATACGTACAACAAGACATAACCGAGTAATGTACAACTCAAATACATGTCTAACATTGGACATGCCCTTATATGTGTTTCCGTGTGGGCGGAGACAAGTACATACACCTGCATACATGCACGACTTAGTATCATCCACGCCACCACGATTCCTCCACAATGTTGTTTATAGGAACACTTATTAATGGCCTCCCCATGGACGTGGCTAAAGACGACCTCCGTTATTCCCCTATAAAAGGTCAGAGAAGGAGCGAGATAGCTTCTGTCACCGCAATTCCTCCCCAATCCATCTTCGCAAAGATAGTAACATCCTTCAGGTCCCAAAGGGTTAATAATGTCCTGTAGATATCATTAAATAAAATACGTAGACCATCCGATCGTTGTAGCAACTAAAATTCCACACGCAACATTTCATTTGTACTTGTGCAGCATCATAGTAACATATCTTCTGGAGGTATATCAAACTGTTGCAGAAAGCATCAGATTTATTTGAACACGCCCATGCTGCATTATTATTTTTTGGTTATGCCCTCGTAAGTAAATAATTGGAGCATGGAGAGAGATTTTGAAAGGAAAAAAACCACTCGCCAGTTTTTATTTATTGCATCGTGACCACGAGGTCATACAAAATAAATGAGATTACAAAATAGCGAAATATGAGGGAAACGCTCTCCAACACTCCATCCTTACAGTATGAAGAATAATGGGAAGACAAGTAGCATCTGAAAGACGCCAAGGGTCCTTGCACTAGGCGCCGCATTCCCAATGTTTTGTGATCCTGCAATTTCATCAAACAAGAGGGTTTCAATAAAAATCCAAATTGTAGTAGTATAAGTCATGTAGGTAAATGCATGTGATTTTCTATGGACTATTCTTATTGTAGTTAATCATTTAAAAATGGAAGATATACAGGAACCAATATACATACATATGCATCCTCATTTTCTTAAATAGCTATTGTGAGAATATATTGGCGAAGCCTGACAGTACTTGTCCCATCTGAATGAAGAAAGGAATGCATCTTTCTGACCTGTTTTTCGGGGGTCGCAGCTGGTGAGAGGCATCTCGCACCGGCGGAACATCTCCTGGCCGTCAACGGTGTAGTTGAGCCCGGACTGCTTTGTGACCTTCTGAGCCTCAGCGATTCCGTTGCAGATGCACTCCGGATCGCTGCCGAAGAGCTTCTTGACCGCGGTGCAGCATGGTGCCAGCTTGGAGGGGTCCTGGTAGACTAGACCGCACACGGATATGTTGTTCAGGCATGGCGGTGTGACCGGGATGTCGGCCGGCGATGGGAGTGGCGGGAGGTCCATCTGGTCTGGGATTGGCAGCGTCGTCTCCACTTCGCTAGTCGCCATGGCCACGGCGGCGAACAGGAGCACCGGGACTAATCGGCAGACGTGGTGCCCCATGATCGATCTTGGTTAGTGCTACTGCCTCGACTATGCTGAGGTACTGAGGTGTGATGATGAAGGCCGTCTCCTGTTTGCATGTTTTATAGGCATACTAGACCATGACGGCGCGCGTTGCCGCGCCCATCCATTTTGGCAGTAGAGTGGTTGGACTTTTTTATTCATATGAAGCCACAAAACATAAACAAAATAATTGCACCCAAAAGTTTAAGAAAAATTCTAAATTTAAAATATTCAAACAATTGGAGGCAACAATCTCTAAAATGGCACAAGACGATATCTACAAAGAAGCCTACTGGTCATATACTTCAATTGTTCATAAACTTACAAGGTCATCCATCCTTTACGACATCCCAAATGAGAGGATAGAAACACAAATCCTTGTACGACATAAGATCCAATGGAAATTGTTAGTGATTCACATGCATAACTCTCTTCGTTCCTAAATATAAGTCTTTTTTAGAGATTTCACTAGTCCGTAGTGAAATCTCTAAAAAGACTTATATTTAGGAACGGAGGAATTATGTCGCAAGAAAAAACATAGTAACCAAGAGGCGTAATGAAAGTTATGCTGCCAAGAGTACAAAATTTGGAATCTCTCTATGTTGCCCAAGTTCCTGCATTTACGACCTCATCTACATGAATGATATATGAAAATATTTCCTGCTACCACCAACAATGCCTCGTAGCAAATAGGAAGAGCATACAAATACCAGTTTTGGAGCAAAAAAGTCTGCAAACAGTTATATTTAAAGGACAATCCATTCATGTATCATCCAAGTAGGCGTTACAAAAATAAATATTGTGCTCGAGAGAAAAAATGTAACAAGGGATAAATGAGCTTACATCTAATTGAACTGATTTGTGTTCGAATGAGGAATCATCAAATCTCTTAAATAACTTCGCCCATGCGGAAGATTTGTGTACTTGTGCCTTTGCCTCACACTCTAACATCTTCAATGTTGCTTGCTTCTTCGCCAAAAAAATAATATTTTTCAATAATAGCAACATATCAGCAACTACTTGGCAGTGCTATCACTAAGAAGTGATTACCTACATTGAGTCTACAATTTTATGATACATACGTAAGTAATGTGGAAAAGATTCAATGTGATATTACAGTCCATGTCAGCGCTCCATCTTGTGACACAAACAAGCATCACTCCACAAATTGGAAATAGCAAACTTTGGTATTCCCATCGGGCATTATATCATAACTAAACTGCACCTGCAAAGAAGCAAGCTCTTCTTCTGATTTAGGAATGAGAAGATGCTTATGAAAAGGACAAAAGAAAGATCATCTGTCTTATAGCCGACACAATGAATACATTCAGGCTCAATCACTTATGCATCGAAGTTAAGCTGCATCAATTGGAAAGCAACGTGGAAACATGTTAAGACAAGTAAAATTTTGATGCTAGTAACATTGATGCAAATATTTGTTTCTTGGAGATAGTTTGATTTGCAAAATCTGGAGGTTGGTCTAAAAGAATTGGTAATTAGTAGACATAGCATGCAGTGCAACAAGGGTTATATACAACATGTCGTCCCGACCATCCGGAGTCGAAGGTTCATCAAAAGAATGTACTTCTGTCGATTATAAATTTATTATATATATTAGGAACAAATGGGCATCAAATGCGAAAATGAAATTTACCTTGAATGTCATCTATGTACTCTTCATTTGGAGGCAAGTGTGGTCAGAGCATCACGATGGTTCCAGACTGAACTAATTTTTTCTAGTTTCATACCTAATGTGGGCCAATGATTTTCTTTGGCGTATTATACTGTGTATTTAGGAAAGAAATATTAGGGAAGTTATTGGACTTTGTTCCCTCATTGATAGAGAAGCCTGGTTATGCTTTTTGCACATATATTTAACTATTGTTGTAAGTAACCTCTGAAATATGGCAATAAAACAAATCATGGCATGAATGATACACGTACATATGTCAATAATTTCAATTGCAGATTGTCAGAGAAAGACCGCATAATTATATGGACACTAAAGCATGAAGATACATGGTATGGCAGCCCCGTGAAGTACTTAGCAGATCGGCAACCATTGCAATTGACAAATGGAGAACAGTTCAAACAATGTCGCCCTCGGGTTGCAGCCTTGCAGGTGTTGTGCGGCTCCTCGGCTGTGTATGGCAACACCATGGGGTGGATCGAATCTTCAGCAAGCACTACTGGCAGTCGGAAAAGCAACCGCGTGAGAGAATTGATAGTCAGGTCGGGTGCCGGCCGCCAGGGCGACACCTCGGGCTGCACCACGCATTGTACAAGAGCTTGGGGTGACAGAATTGGCGGACGTGATGGAGGAGCCAGGTGAGCTGACGACGGGGCGGCACCTCGGGTTGCAGATGGTGGGGATGCACCGCATGCTGGACGGGAACTTCGGGTGCCGCCGCCGACAGTGGGAGGTGCAGCGGCGCGATATAATCGACATGGCTGACGGGTGACGGCGGCTGGGATTTAGGTTAGGTTTGTGTGTCGTGTGAAGGGTGAGAGCGTATGAATTTTTAGTGGGCTTTATGTGAGAACGAGGGCCCAAATTTATTTATTTTTTTGACATGGAACACCATGCATTCCATTAACTAGTGGGCGCGACGGAATCGTCGGCCACAGCCACACTTATATCAGGGGGAAGATCAGAGAGCCACACATGCTGGCTTCTGACCGGTGCCCTAGCACCATGACTGGCCAGCTTATGAGCTGGAACATTACAAGCACGTGGACAAAACACAACCTTAACATCTATGAAATTCAGCCGGAGCAAGTACTTTGTTTCACGGAAGAGGATGCCCATAGGTGCCCGATCAAAGTTGCTGGAGTCGAGGGCCTGTTTTAAAGGCAAACAGTCAGTGGCAAAAATGACCCGTCCCATACCAAATTCCTCTGCTAAACGGATAGCATTCAGCAGACCAGTAGTTTCAGCATGAAGCGCTTCTGACTGATCCACGAGACTCCCGGCAGCAGCAAACAACACATCCCCAACTGAGTTACGAGCCACACACCCCCAGCCCCCTGATCTTGTTTCTTTAACGTAGGATGCATCTGTATTAATCATGACCCAATCTAGAGGCGGCCCGCTCCATCTGTCTTGGGCTGTTACTCTAGCCGTAGATTTTGGCCCTAGGAGAGCTTTCCATTCCCTGGTCGTAGATGAGACTGCCGCGGCCAGTTCGGCTGGAGGAAGGCGTTGCTCGCCATGCCTGATCCTATTGCGCTCGGACCACCATCTCCATAAGAGGCACACAACATTCAGCTTTTCCTCTTCAGGCAATCCCAACACGAGCTCCAGGATTTCCAACGGTGTTGGTGCTTGCATGATACGAGCTCTTTGCGGCTCGAGATCTGCAGCCTGCCACACAGCCTTAACATGCTTGCATCTGAAGAAGAGATGTCCGCCGTCCTCGAAAAGCCTGTTACACACACTGCATCTAGTGTCCAGCTCCACACCTCTTCTCTGAATGTTCATCTTCAGTGGGTGACTAATGTTCAACTTTCCAAAGTTCAGACCAGACCTTAGCTCTCCAATTGTCTCCGTTTGAACTGGGCCCAATTAACCACAGACCTTCGGTTTTGTAGCCAGGGGCGAAGCCAGCAATCTGGCATGGCTTGGCGTCCGCCATACCTAAATTGATGCAAACGCTAGGTACATACGTAGGTACTTGTTTGAACATTGAGCTGAGCGGTGCGCCCTTGCCGGCTTGATGGCCTTATTGCTCCTTGTGATAGCTACTGGCCGTGGGCCTGATTGCTGGTGACTTATTGACTGCCCGCACACATACGTGACCTGTTAATGTTCACTCTGTCTGAGCCCAAACCCAAGCGATTAGGAGACTGTAATAGCTCCTCTACTTGTGATCGCGCGGAAGCGGCAAGACAAACGAATGGGTATAGCAGCAGCTAGCAAGCAGAGACAAGAGATGGGCGAGCAGTGGCCGTCGGCCGGCGAGGCAAGGCGGCGACCGCCGACCAAAATACCAGCATTTTGTTTACCGTTGACTGAAATAATCTCCGACAATTCACCATCACATTCAGTCTATTCTAGTGCTTTCCCATTGTTCAGTGACTAATTAATCGGTTTTCTCTTGTGATTTTATATACAGATTTATTTAAGAAGCATTTTTTCCAAAGCAAGTGGCACCAGCAGCTCTCCCTTTGGATGTTTTGTAGATCATCTTGATGTCCGTCTAGTTAATACTTATGACTAATTGGTGATCATTCATGCATGTAATCTTCATCTAATAAGATATTATAAGTGCTGTTATAGGGGTGCGACTCCTGTCGCCGTACACACGAATGGCTACCTATCAATAAAATGATACACAACCTTGCATATTCGCGAAAAAAGATATTATAAGTGCGAAAACTTCAGTATCAGATTTCGTTTATACTTGTTGATCACAAGTAATATTTGTGTAATATTCTAGTGAGCTCTTGCGTAGTTGCATTATATATGGTTTCATCCTTCACAAACTCCGCCACACCTACAATTTTCCTCTGCCTCCGCCACTGTTTGTAGCGGGAGCAGCTGCCCAGCGGGTCGCGGGAAATGGTGCGCTAGAGTTCAATCAGTGGAGATCCGACGGTTGTGAAAGCTGATGGCCTAAGATGGCTGGAAAAGAGCTCAGTTATAATGTATTTAAATATGTTCACGGTTCACCAACGTAATGAGCTGGAGCTTACGTGCTGCGCATGTTCCTGTACTACTCTGTCACTGGGTTTACTTTCATTTGATAACGTTCTTTATTTTTTTTTTCATTCCATGATGTTGACTTCCATGCCATGCACTCATGCTGAATTGCTGATCATGTTTATTGCTACTTTTAAATAAGGGCGAACGCGCATAACAGATCCTTTCTCTCCATGAAACAGGGAGATTTGGAGAAGACAGGCATACAGCAAGAGTTTTTGTGTTGAACTACCATTTGTTGGAGGGTGGGAATATGTTTGTGCCGCCCACGATCTCGCCGTGTAAGACGCAGCACATGCATGATCTCCCCGGGATTAACGGACGTCCGTGCCACATGATCTCACCAAATAGCGCGGCAGAATGATCATCAGCAATTTGTTTTCTGATAAGCCAGTCCACAAGCGAGATATAAGTGCTGACCGCGTTCATGATCGATAATTCCGGTCTGTCACTGATGGTAGTAACGTCCAGTGAAGATCTGCATGCATTGCCATGACAGAGACCATAGCGTAGACACTACATGAAAACATATATCGCCTTGTGCTTCTCAGTACGCCACGAGTTTTAAATCGGCCACTCGGCTAATGTCCCTCTAAGGCGTGTGGCGACGCCATGGCGCACAACGAAGAGTGGTGTCCCGGTGTACCACCACATATGTCGTGATAGGACTCAAAAAAAGAAAACTTGGCGTATTTAAAAATCAACGTATATACTATATCACTAAACCTCCTAGGATTAGAGGCCTCACAATCAATTGAGGTCTCCAATTGAAATTTGATCACCCAATTTTGACCAGGTCAACAATTTCTTTCGTTTATTTTTTTATACAATACACCGTGCTTCCTAATTTTTAAATCTTCACAATTAATTGAGTCTTCAATTTAGCATTGGGTCACCCAATTTTGACCGGGTCACCAATTTCTCAAGGAGCCCTCCCATTAGTTTATTTTTAGTCCCTATGTTTCCTAATTTTAAAGCGCTTTCATTCGATTGAGGTATTCAATTCTGGATTTGGTTTACAATTTTGATCGGGCCAACGATTTTTCACATCAATCAGCAGCAACCGGTCTATAAAAATATATTAACCCCTTGCAGAATCCTATCACCACGAAAAAAGCGCCACCATGTGATATTATAGCCGAATAAAGTATAGGCAACCAACGATGGAAATATATCTCCACATAAATATGGGTTAATTAACGGATAACACAAAATCACATCGCAAAAGGCCCACCAAATAATCGCATCATAAATAAACATAAAATACACTCCACCGTCTCCCCACCAGGCAACTAAATACTCCATCAATTTCAAAATATAAGGATTTATTAGGTTTTTAAAAAGTCGAATTTCTATAATTTTGACCAAGTTCAGAGCCAAAAATACCGACTTCCACAATATTAAATAAAAAAATTGAAAATTTATTTCCTGATGAATCTAATAACACCGATTTGATATTATGAATTTTGATATATTTCTCTACAAATTTGATCAGACTTAAAGAGATTTGACTTTTCAAAAAAGTAATACACCATATATTTTGAAATAGAGTGAGTAAAGAAATTTAAGAATCCCAACAAATTCAACGGCGCAGCAAAACGCGCCCAACTCTTCTAGTAGGGGTAAACGCCAAGTGCTGTCGTGGCCCGCACAATGAACAACCGTGCCATGTGGCCGTGTTCTCCCTAGGTTACAGAACCGCGATGGTGGTCCGTATAAGCCGAGTACTTCCAAATGGAACTCATGATGCATATAATATATTTTCTCTTTTAAAACCCAAAAATGTTTTGTCTACTATTACCCGAGCGTATGACAGAATGCACTTGACTTACCGCACAACCACACGAACTATTATTTTGTTTCTATGACTACTGTTAGCTAGCTATATATGTATACAGTACAGATTGGAATTTGGGACTTGGAGCCCTATTGGTCTAGGTCCCTCCCCCCGAGCCACTCCCGCGAGCGACCTCGGGGCCAAACCCTAGCCGCCGCGGCGCGGGTCTCCCCTTCAGACCCCCACCCCCGCCGCCACCGTGAGGCGCCGCCGGGCAAAGCCCGGCCAGCGTAGGTGGCGGCGGGGCGCTCGTCCCTCTCCACGCAAGCAACACAGGACGCGGGTCCGAACGGCGCGCGAGGGCGTCGGGCTGCCACGGGGCCAGGCGGCGCGGTCACGAACGTGCGAGGCGGCCTCTCCTCTGCCCGGCGGCGGGGTGGCGGCGCTCTGAGGTCCCGGCGACACGCAGTGGCTGCGAGGCGACGTCCTTCAGGGGCGGCGCAGGGGTCGTCCGTGGCCAGATCCAGCCGGGTCTGGAGCTGGCGGCCCGTCGCCTGGTCGGGGCTGCGGGCAGCAAGGTCGACGGCCGTCTCCTCCCGGCTTCTGGCGTAGCTAGGGGTGGCGTGGCGGCGGCGGTGGGGGTGCGGACTTGGGGCGGCGGCCGGTCGCATCTCGCGGGGGCTGTTGCACATGGATGCCGCGCGCTCCGGTTGCCTTGGGCTGCGGTCGGCTAGGGCCTCTATGTGTCTCGATGGAGGTAACAGTGGCGTGGTGGGTGGTGGTGGCGGTGCGGAGCGGAGACTGCCTCGGGAGGTTTGCTTGGGAGTTCGTGGCGGCCGCCGGGTTGCGCGGGCCGCGGGACGGCTTGGGCCGCGGACGGCAGCTTCCTCCATGCTGCGGGGCGGGGGTGGCTACGGCGCGGTGGTGGTGGCGCTTGCCTGGCAACGTCATGTGGCGGTGACAATCTTCAACCGCGGGCGCACGGCGGCTGGATGCTGTTGGTTGGAGCGGCGGCCCTCGGCGTTGGTGCAGTGGGGGCGGAGCATGTCACAGGGAGCCGTCGGAGTTGGGTGATTGGCGGCCGGAGGTACGGGCTACCACAGGGTGGCCGGAGGTGCCGGATGTCATGGGGTCCCCTTGTCTGGATCTAGAGGTGCCAGATCTGATGGGGCGACCCACTCCTCTCCATGTAGTGCTAGTTAGCAGCTGCCAAACGGTGCGGGCTGGCTGCTGCTGTTGGGATTTGATTAGGTCCCCTTGCCGCGGGCTGGTTGCTCTCTTTTGGCTGTCTCGGCCGTTTCGCTGCCCAAGTCGAGGTGGAGGCTCGTGGCTTGGTGGGGAGGCGGCCTCGTGTTGTGGCATCGGTGTTGAGTTGTCGGAGGATGCCGGGGCGGCGGCTCTGAATGGCGGGATCCACGGTGGGCTTTCCTGCAGGCCTCGTGGTGACGGTGATGCCTACTCCTCTTGACCGTCTGGGCGGCAGGGGGTTAGGGGTGGATGGCTCTGGCAGGCTCTGGTCGTGCCTGGATTTGGCGGGGTTGGCATGTCTCTCGCTGCGGGAGCAACAAGGGTGCCTCCTGGTGGTAGTGGCGAGTTCCCAAGCGAAAGCTTCACGCTTGGCGCCGGCACGGGCAGCGCCCATGTGTATTGTTTCCTTCTTGAAGGCGTGGTCGAGGGTCTTGTTCATGTGTCAAGGCTCCGAGTGAAAACCCTTGACTGTTCTCAGACTCGACAGCGGCGACACATTGCGCCGTCACCCTCCTGGGAGCGTTGTTGTGGAGTTTTGGTGTCCTCGGTTAGTCCTAGGCTAGGTGTTAGGCTAGCTCTAGGTTCTCCTTGCATCTTTCGATCCGCTTTGTCAGAGAGTCATCTCATCACATTGTATCGTTCGGCCGTGTACTGTTCGGTGTTGTGTTTTATATATAAATCGGGACGAAAGCCTGTTTGGAGGAGCTACATGTATGCATGCAATGCTTCGTCTGATGCAATTAATGATTTTCATATATGCATCTATAGTAGCTAGCTTTTCTGTAATTTTTATTCAAATTTTTATGCATGAAGTTCAGTTTTTTGGTTTCGAATTTGCTAGATAGAGCTGTTGAGAGGTGTGAGTACCAAATGGTAGAACTTCTGCAAGTTTGGTTTCAGTTGAATTATAACTTATTAATATTATTTGACTAATGTCTACTCTTTGTATAGCGAACAAGAATAAAAACCGCCGTCGATGAAGAGAAATCTAGATCAGGAGTATCCAGTCTGAAGACACATGAACACAGGCGAACGAAGACTGGATCCAAGTGGATCCACTGAAGACAAACACCAACCGAATCCTGCGAGTAGAGTTAACACGGTACAATTGAAGTCGCTCATAGATGCAGGATTTGAATCAGATGGACGCTAGCGATGGGATGCAGGGGTGCACCAACATAGGCAGATTCATACGATACGACGTCGAGAAGCTACTTCAAGGACAACACTAATTAGTTAGTGTCATTCGAGTCACTAGTTGTACCCGAGGGATAAGGGACCGACTGACAGAGTAACACTAATCTATCAATCAGCTAGTTCCATCGAGCCAGGTATGCGGGAAGGATCACAATAAGTAAAAATTGGCACAAGGGAAACAAGGTATTTTTGCATGCATGGCATAAATTTATTGTCCTGGAAATTATATTACAATTTCAGTAACTAAAAATGGCATGTAATCAAGTAGACAGAGAAAAAGAAGGCATAGTACCGATAACGTCCTATGTACTAGCAAGGTGCATGAGATTAAATCCTATGAACCATGTAATCGATCAATGCCAATAAATTGAGTACGCGTTGAACAAGAACCCAAAAAACACGCACTCTCACTATAAATAGCAGCAATGACACTATGGTACAACAACATCCATCCATTCTCATCTTCAGTTTCCACTCTGCTGCAATGGCGAGCCGCTGGCTCTTCTTCCTCTTGCTCTGCCTCGTCCTCGTAATAGTCGCTTCGACCAGACATGTGGAGCCCCCTATAGATTTCCCCACACCTCCAAAAGCCAACTGCTACAGGTGTGTGACAGAGACGCCTCAAAAGTGCGCCGGGCAGGTCCTCCGGGCTCTTCTCTACGGCGAGGTGGACATCACCAAGGACTGCTGCGAGGTGCTCCGTAGAGTTGGTGATAAAACCTGCATCATCAACTACATGTGTGCCTCCACCGGCTAGCTAGTAAAGATTGATAACATGCCCGTGCTTTTATATTACTAGCAAACATGCCCTTGCGTTGCAACGGAGAAAAAAAAATTGATCCCTCATACACATACTTGACGACATCAGCAAATCCCTTGAAATCTTTCTTGATGCCACGCAACAACATGATAAGTGGTGTTGCACAAAAACATAAAGGTGTGATGATTTTTAAAGTGTACTCAAGTTGCTTATAATTCATTATACAACACACATACTACCTAGTTGCCGGTATATGTTTGTGCATTTCCCGTCGTTTCTCGGCGATGCCCAAAAAATATATTGAATTAGGATGAAACCGGCAAAGTACATTTTGGTATTCACTGATAGCATGTGCATTAGAACATTAATTTTTTCTTACAATTAAAAAGTGATGTTGTGCAAAAACATAAAGATATGATGATTTTTGAAGTGTACTCAAGGTGTTTATACGTATATGTTAATGGCCTCCCCATGGACATGGATAAAGACGGTCTTCGTTATTCCCCTATAAAAGGTCAGAGAAGGAGTGAGATAGCTTCTGTCACCACAATTCCTACCCAATCCACCTTCGCAAAGATAGTAACATCCTTCAGGCCCCAAATGATTAATAATGTGCTTTAGATATCACTAAAAATGATATCTAGACCATCCGATCGTTGCAGCAATTAAAATTCCACGCACAACATTTCATTTGTACTTGTGCAATATCATATTAACGTATCTTCTCGAGGTATGTCAAATTGTTGCAGAAAGCATCACATTTATTCGAATACACCCATGCTGCAATTTTTCCGTTATGCCCTCATAGATAAATAATTGGAGCAAGGAGAGAGATTTTGAAAGGAAAAAACCACTCACCAGTTTGTATTGATTGCTTCGTGATACATGGTCATATAAAATAAATGAGATTACAAAATAGTGAAGAATGAGGGAAACGAATTGCAACAGGACCTTTAGTCCCGGTTGGTAACACCAACCGGGACCAAAAGGCAGCCACGCGTCTGCAGCTCGCAGCCGCTGGTTTTTTTTTTTTTGGAAGGGGGGGTTTAGGGGTTTTGGAGGCTTAATCTAGGGGTTTCATATTGTGTTAGCTAGCTAATAGAGAGAAGTGACCTCTCTTTCTCCGTGCTTGGTCGACGCTAGCTACTATACATATAGAGAGAACTCGACGCTAGCTAGTAAGCAAATGGAGGAAACCATTAATTACACAAGATCGTCATGAACATATATAGAGAGAAGTGACATCTTTTTCTCCGTGCTTGGTCGAACAACAAGTTTTCGTATATCTATCCGACGCTACTACATATGTACAATATAACATCCCTTACAACCATTGCAATTTCACATGGTATTCTCCGTGTTCAGGTATGACGTGGTCAAGAAAGAATCCCGCCAATTCCTCTTGAATTGCTCGTATGCGATCATGTGGTAGGAGTTCATCCTGCATCTGCCAGATTTAATTTAAAGAAGGGGGTCAATACATATATATGAATGAAACTCAACACAATTGAATATTGTTTACGTACTTCAAATTGTTTCTCGGAGAAGCCCCGTTCAGAGGTATAGTGGCGAATGAACTCGCATACGTAGTATCCACATAAATGAGTCTCGGGTGCCTGGTACAAGCACTTTACGAGAATAGAGTTCAATCAAACTAATAAGCAATCATGATAATGGTATTGATGAAACTAGAATCAATGAGAGATGCGCGGAACTAGCTAGTACTACTTACTTTGGGATGTGTAAATCGCAGCTCCTTCTTCAGACCCGGAACCATAGTGGTGAATTTTTTCCAAACCCTGGCAGGCAAAGAAATTGATTACTTGATATCAGGAAATGAACAAAAATTGCCGATATGGTCCCGGTATTGATTGAACTTACTTCTGGAGCATTGCAGTCATGTCCGCATAATACTTGGGATCTTTACGGAGCGAGTCTAAGACAGTTACTAATGCCCCGTCAAGGTTAATGGATAGCAGAATACAGTGGAAGCTGCGCACGCATAACTCATCAATTACATTACTTAACCTCGAGTAAGCGAAACCGAATATGCACAAGACAGTAACACTCACTTGAAGTTGTAAGGAAAGAGTATTTCCCTTTTGTTTTGATGTCTAAGGAACGCTTCTAGCAAGTTCTTTTCGGTATCTTTGGCTTCGTTTTGTACCGACCATTCATTTACGGTATTTGGGCTAATGAACCCAATGTCATAGATTTGTTCTTGTTTCCATTCGACCATCTTCAATCTGCATAATATAGTGAGGATAATTATATATACATGCAATGAACGAGCTGAGCTAGAGACTTAATTATAGAAGTAATACTTACAGACAGTAGCAAGTCATGAGTTGTTTGTCGAGGGCCTCTTGATTGTATAACTGAAATAACTCCACAAATTCAACATGCAGCAGGTCGACTCCAGGGAAGTCGTGCTCTTCTTTAATTCCGATCATCAAACTGTCAGTCCCAGACTTCCTGCAGGTTTCCATGTACCACTCATGCAATTTTTGCATCATCGTTGTTAGATGAGGATGATCAGGTTTGATGAGAGGCTTCCCGTGCTCGTATCTAAAGTTGTCTACTACCTCAGCCGTTTCAAACTATACATCATCGGGCAGGTAATCATCAAGAGTGGTACCGGGCACTAGCACCGGATGATTAGCGATATCGCTAGACACCTTGAGCGGGGGCCACGATTGCTTCTCCTGTTCGCCGAGCTGGGGAATTGTTTTCCCACTTCTTCGTTTTTTCTCTCTTGCAGCACCGGAAGTACTTCCCGACCGCTGCGCTTCAGCATGTGTCTTAGTAATTGTGCGGTCATAGTTGGATAGCTGAGTCCGTGGTGGTCGCTTCAGGGCATGCAGAGTGCGCTTCGCTTTCATCGGATCTACCGTTTCCTTCGGAGGTGGATCTTTCAGTGCAAAATGGGCCTTCACTTCGGCTGCACTGATTTCATCGCGTTCCTCTTCAGTCCTCTCATATGGTAACTTTGGAAGAGGCTTGAGGCTTGGACCAAATTTGAATTTCCTCCCGCCTATTGTACTGCTAGCCGCCGGAGCGGCGGCGGCGACTCTCTTCCGCCGTTGCTGACGCGCCAGAGGAGGTGAAGGAGGAGGCGGAGTGCCCTGACGCGTCGGAGGAGGCGAAGGAGGAGGCGGAGTGCCCTGACGCGCCGGAGGAGGCGGAGTGCCCTGACGCGCCGGAGGAGGAGACAGAGGAGGCGGAGTGCCCTGACGCGCCGGAGGAGGAGGAGGAGGCGGAGTACCCTGACGCGCCGAAGGAGGCTGAGTCTGCTGAGGCGTCCAGTTTGGAAGCTTGATGTACTCTTTTCTCCATAGACAGGTACTCCTAAGCATTTTCCAGAAGAATAATATCCTCTTCACCTGCAGGGTTGTCAAGCTCCAGCCCCTCAAATCCATCCATTATTTCATCCACCGTCACAATAGCATAGCCATGTGGAATCGGACGGCAATGGAAAGTTCCCTCAGCTCGAGGAGGTACAACAGAGGCGACCACCGCCTTGAAGGTCAGGTTCTGGCATTTCGTCATTAGCTCGCAATGTTCAGCCGCCGTGATACTATCCACGGGGTAGTGAGGAGCCGTGAAATCAGGCTGAACGAGCTCCGTGGAAGCCACGCTGCTTCTCCGCTGAAATGGTGGGGTAGCGTCGAAGGAAGGATCTTCGTGCCGCTCATATGGTTGGCCGGTAGCTCGCTGGCTCTCAAGTTCCTCTAGTTTTGCTAATCTTGCACTGAGCTTCTGCATTTCGCTTGCTTCATGTTTCCTTTTTCTCTCTCGGCTTCTATAACCACCGCTGTCGGGAAACCCATGCTTCCACGGAACAGAGCCTGGTGTGCCTCGTGTTCGTCCAGGGTGTTCAGGATTCCCGAGGGCCTCTGTCAGCTCGTCCTTCTCTCTATCGGGAATGAACGTCCCTTCCTGCGCTGCCTTGATTACTGCCTAAAGGTTCTGGAAGGGTATTGCAAGTTGCTCGTCCGTCCAAACACACTCCCCTGTTTCTGGGTCCAAAGTTCCCCCAACCCCGAAGAACCAAGTCCTTGAACGATCTGGCCAGTGCAATGTCGCTGGTTGGACATTCTTAGCCAGCAGGTCTTGCTCAGCTTTGTCCCACAACTGTCGGGCTTTGTAGTAGCCACCTGACCCCGTGTGATGGTGATACTTCTTCTTTGCAGCATTTTTCTTGTTTGTCAGTGACCATTTCTTACCCTTCTCCGATTTCTTTGTTGGAAATATGCCCTAGAGGCAATAATAAATTAGTTATTATTATATTTCCTTGTTCATGATAATCGTTTATTATCCATGCTATAATTGTATTGATTGGAAACTCAAATACATGTGTGGGTACATAGACAACACTGTGTCCCTAGTAAGCCTCTAGTTGACTAGCTCGTTGATCAAAGATGGTTAAGGTTTCCTAGCCATTGACATGAGATGTCATTTGATAACGGGATCACATCATTAGGAGAATGATGTGATGGACAAGACCCAAACTACGAACGTAGCATATGATCGTGTCAGTTTATTGCTATTGTTTTCTGCATGTCAAGTATATGTTCCTATGACCATGAGATCATGCAACTCCCTGACATAGGAGGAGTACCTTGTGTGTATCAAACGTCGCAACGTAACTGGGTGACTATAAAGATGCTCTACAGGTATCTCCGAGGGTGTCTGTTGGGTTGGCATGGATCAAGACTGGGATTTGTTACTTCGTGTGACGGAGAGGTATCTCAGGGCCCACTCGGTAATACAACATCACAATGAGCCTTGCAAGCAATGTGACTAAAGTGTTAGCCACGAGATCTTGTATTACGGAACGAGTAAAGAGACTTGCCAGTAACGAGATTGAACTAGGTATAGAGATACCGACGATCGAATCTCGGGCAAGTAACATACCGAAGAACAAAGGGAACAGTATACGGGATTAACTGAATCCTTGACATAGAGGTTCGACCGATAAAGATCTTCGTAGAATATGTAGGAGCCAATATGGGCATCCAGGTCCCGCTATTGGTTATTGATCGTAGAGGTGTCTCGGTCATGTCTACATAGTTCTCGAACCCGCAGGGTCTACACACTTAACGCTTGGTGACGATTAGTATAGTTGAGTTATTGTGTTGTTGACCGAAGGTTGTTCGGAGTCCCGGATAAGATCCCGGACATGACGAGGATCTCCGGAATAGTCCGGAGGTAAAGATTGATATATGTGATAATAGTGTTTTGATCTCCGGAAGGGTTCCGGAATTCACCGGAAGGGGTTCCGGATGTTTACCGAAGTGTTCGAGTGCAGCAACACTTTATATGAGCCAAAGGGGTAAAGCCCGCGAGGTATTGGAAAGTGCAAAAGGAAGTTTTGCTGGCGTGTGGGGCGGTACTACCGCTTATCGTAAGCGGTACTACCGCTACGCGCGGTACTACCGCTTATCGTAAGCGGTACTACCGCTACAGGCGGTACTACCGCTTATCGTAAGCGGTACTACCGCTTGTGCGCGGTACTGCAGGGATCTGAGTTGGACTCTTTCCCTGCGGGCCAAACCGACCTTGTGCGGGCAAAACCGACTTGGAGGAGGCTTTTACTCCAAGTTTAGACCCCAAGGCTCAACATATAAATAGAGGGGCAGGGCTAGCACACGGGATACATTAGATTGCCCCAAGCCGTGTGCCGGCAACCTCTAGTTCCTCCTACGTCATAATTTCAGTAGTGCTTAGGCGAAGCCCTGCTGAAATAGTTCCTCACCAACATCACCACGCCGTCGTGCTGCTGGAACTCTTTTTCTTCTCCGCTCCCTCTTGCTGGATCAAGAAGGCGGAGATCGTCATCAAGCCGTACGTGTGTTGAACGCGGAGGTGCCGTCCGTTCGGCGCTGGATCGTGCTTGGATCGAGGGACGACTTGCGATTTGGATCGCGGAGACGTTCGACTACATCAACCGCGTTTCTTAACGCTTCCGCTTAGCGATCTACAAGGGATGTAGATTCACTCTCCCTCTCGTAGATGCTCATCACCATGGATAGATCTTGTGTGTGCGTAGGAAAATTTTTGTTTCCCATGCAACGTTCCCCATCATTCTTGTAGGCCACAAATTCGGGCCATTGATCTTTTATCTTCTCATATCGACCGATGAATTTTGGAGTCACCTCTTTCTCGACAAACTTTGTGTTCAACTCTTTCTTCCAGTTCCTGAATAGTTCTGCCATCTTCTTAAGAGCAAACGCCTTGACCTTTCGCTCTATAACTGGGTTATTCGGATCCTCCTCTCGCGGTAGGCTGAAATTTGCCATCAGCTCGGTCCAAAGATCATCTTTCAGTCTATCATGGACATAAGAAACTTCAGGGTCCTTATTATTCTTATTCCATTGCTGGGTGTTGATCGAGACATAGTCCCTAACAACAACTCCACATTGATGTACAAATGCGTCCTTGGTTCGCTTGGGAGCAATCGGCTGGCCATCTTTCATGACTTCTGTGATCGTGAGCCTTTCATCCGGGCGCAACCTTCTCTTCGGGCCTCGTCTCCTTACCTCGTCGGACTTTGTAACTGTTGAGGCTCCCTCCTCCGTAAGGTCACCGGAGCCGTGATCATGATCTCCTTCCTTCACCATTCGGTCACCGGAGCCGTCATGATCTCCTTCCTCCTCCATTGTTGGATCACCGGAGCCATCATCCTCTCCTTCCTGACCATCGGTGTCGTTGAGATACGACAAGGGATCACCTCCGGCTCGGATTATATCCCCCAACAACTGTTCTTTTTCTAAGTCCCTGTGATCCATAGTTTCTGCAAATATTACAACATGGCAATATACAAACATGAGATATGCAAATCAATACAAGGCAATGCAATAATATGATCATATAATATCACTAATACATCATCGAATAGTATCTCTAATATTAAAACATCATCGAATATTATCATTAATACATCTCGAATATTATTATACAATATCACTAATACAGATATAGTTGACGTCTCGCGGCGCAGGCGGTGGACACCCAAAGAGAAGGAACTATGACATGACCATAGCTCGGGTGAGATCCCTGAAGAACCTGCCAGGTATTGGAGAACCTGGCGTCCAACGCAGCCATGTAGCGTCGGACGTGCTCGTCCTCCTCCCTGACACGACGACGTACCACCTCCGTGGGGGCCGGCTCCCTCTGCACCGACAGTGGTCCACGTGACCGCCACCAAAGAACCTCCGGGTCGACGACGGAACCCTGATTCCTCATCAAGCTGGGCGCCCCAGAAGGCAGCACCTCCCAGTGCTAGCCCGGCGGAGCCCAGTCCAGGACATGGCGCCTCTCAAGCAAGTGGTCGCCGGCGCCGAGTCGACGACGAGGATGCGGGCCGGGCATCGTCGACTCAACGGCTACGCTATGCAACTAAACATTTAAAAATCTAATTAAACATCATATCGCGTCACCGACGATCGTCAGGGACTCCTCGATATCGTCGGGGACTCTCCCTCACCGACGATAAAAGAACTAAACATCTAAACAATAAAAACAACTAAAAACAACTAAACAATAAAAACAACTAAAACAACTAAATTAACTAAATTAACTAAACAACTAAATTAACTAAATCAACTAAAACAACTAAAATTAACTAAATTAACTAAACAACTAAATTAACTAAATCAACTAAATCAAATTAACATCGTCGGGCGCGGGCGGCGCTGCGGGCTCGCCGGAGACGCGCGCGGGGCCAGCGACGGTGCTGCGGTGGGCGGAGGCGGGGCCGGTGGCGGTGCTGCGCACGGTCGGTGGGGGCGAGCGCGCGGGGCCGACGGTGACAGAGAGGAGGGCGGAGCCTTACCGGCGAGGAGCGGTGACGGCAACGGGGCAGGGGCGGCGTCGAGGGCGTCGTGGCAGGGGCGGCGTCGAGGGCGTCGGGGCAGGGGCGGCGTCGGGGCAGGGGCGGTGTCGAGGGCGTCGGGGCAGGGGCGGCGTCGAGGGCGTCGGGGCAGGGGCGGCGTCGAGGGCGTCGGGGCAGGGGCGGTGTCGAGGGCGTCGGCGAGGGCGTCGACGGCGAGGTGGAGCAGCCTGATGGCGTCGACGGGGCGGAGGGCTGCGAGGGCGTCGACGGCGAGCTCGGGCAGCCTGGCGGCGTCGATGTGCTCGGCGTCGTCGGGGAACTGCATATGTCTTTGGCAAATTTTCCCAACTCCCGCTTATATACAGAGACCTTTAGTCCCGGTTGGTGGAACCAACCGGGACCAATGCCACCCTATAGTCCCGGTTGGTGCCACCAACCGGGACCAAAGGTCAATTTCCAGCAGCCCAAGGGGCGGGATGCAGAGACCTTTGGTCCCGGTTGGTGCGGCCAACCGGGACTATAGGGAGGCATTGGTCCTGGTTGGTGGCACCAACCGGGATGAAAGGGTTGGTCCTGGCTGTGGTGGGAGTTTAGTCCCACCTCGCCAAGCGAGAGGCGCCCGCACCGGTTTATAAGCCCGCCCCTTTCTGCCTTGTTGAGTTCCTTGGAAAGTGAAAATAAATGCCCTTATACGGGAAATTTGACCTGAAATCAAAGTGTTTGGTTGCACTTTGATTTCAGATCGAATTTTCCCTATAAGCGCATCTATGTTCAATTTTGCTATTTTTTTATGTTATTTTTTTGCATATTAAAAGTTCTTAACAAAAAATACTTTATGAATATTCTTTTTGCTATTAAAGTTTTTAACAAAAATAACTTTGATAATTTTAGTTGCATAAATTTTATATAATATTAAGTTAAATAACTTTGATCGGACGAAAACACGTCTATTACAAAGGGATTTTGATTTTTTAAACATATTTTAACTCAAGAGTTTTTCTGCATTCAATATGCATCATTCAAAGCCACATCATCACTTTTCAACCCTTTTCTGACTTCATTTACTATTTTTCAAGCAATTCATGGTTTATTTTGAGCTAAAATGACCCTGAATTGAAAAGCACTGCAAATGAACTCTGAAATGGTTGCAAGTTGGCATGGTATCATCATTTCACCCACATAGCATGTGCTAAAAAGTTGAGAGGGTTACGGCAAAAACTGGATGCAATTCGTGTACAAAATGAACAATCTCTTTCGAAGTATCAGGGTTTCAGAAGAAAACTCATCAATTACAAAAGGATTTCAATTTTTTAAACATATTTGAACTCAAGACTTTTTATGCATTCAATATGCACCATTCAAAGCCACATCATCGCTTTTCAAACCTTTTCTGACTTTATTTGCTATTTTTCATGCATTCCTTGATTTATTTTGAGCTAAGATGACCCTGAATTGAAAAGCACTGTAAATGAATTCTGAAATGGTTGAAAGTTGGCATGGTATCATCATTTCACCCACATAGCATGTGCTAAAAAGTTGAGAGGGTTACGGCAAAAACTAGATGCACTTCGTGTACAAAATGAACAATCTCTTTCGAAGTATCAGGGTTTCAGATGAAAACTCATCTATTACAAAAGGATTTCGATTTTGTAGACATATTTGAACTCAAGACTTTTTATGCATTCAATATGCACCATTCAAAGCCACATCATCACTTTTCAAACCTTTTCTGACTTCATTTGCTATTTTTCATGCATTCCATGATTTATTTTGAGCTAAGATGACCCTGAATTGAAAAGCACCGCAAATGAATTCTGAAATGGTTGAAAGTTGGCATGGTATCATCATTTTACCCACGTAGCATGTGCTAAAAAGTTGAGAGGGTTACGGCAAAAACTGGATGCACTTTGTGTACAAAATGAACAATCTCTTTCGAAGTATCAGGGTTTCAGACGAAAACTCATCAGTTACAAAAGGATTTCGATTTTTTAAACATATTTAAACTCAAGACTTTTTATGCATTAAATATGCACCATTCAAAGCCACATCATCGCTTTTCAAACCTTTTCTGACTTCATTTGCTATTTTTCATGCATTCCATGATTTATTTTGAGCTAAGATGACCCTGAATTGAAAAGCACTGCAAATGAATTCTGAAATGATTGAAAGTTGGCATGGTATCATCATTTCACCCACATAGCATGTGCTAAAAAGTTGAGAGGGTTACGGCAAAAAGGATGCACTTCGTGTACAAAATGAACAATCTCTTTCGAAGTATCAGGGTTTCAGACGAAAACTCATCAGTTACAAAAAGCATTTCATTTCTTGACATGTAACTGCAGTGATATTCTAGATCAAAGCCATCATCAGAATAGTTGTGGAGAGAAATTCTTCACTTTTTCTTCACGTGTGTCCCTTGCTTATTTCGCCGTAACCATGGATAATCTTCATCGTTTAACAGGGTGCTTGGGCCAGCCTTCACTTTGAAGGGAGGAATTTCATGAAACTTTTCATAATCTACAGACATGTCTGTCTTGCCCTCCACTCCCACGATGTCTCTTTTCCCTGAAAGAACTATGTGGCGCTTTTGCTCATCGTATGATGTATTTGCTTCCTTATCTTTTCTTTTTCTCGGTTTGGTAGACATGTCCTTCACATAGAAAACCTGCGCCACATCATTGGCTAGGACGAATGGTTCGTCTGTGTACCCAAGATTGTTCAGATCCACTGTTGTCATTCAGTACTGCGGGTCTACCTGTACCCCGCCTCCTGACAGATTGACCCATTTGCACCGAAACAAAGGGACCTTAAAATCATGTCCATAGTCAAGTTCCCATATGTCCACTATGTAACCATAATATGTGTCATTTCCCCTGTTGGTTGCTGCATCAAAGCGGACACCACTGTTTTGGTTGGTGCTCTTTTGATCTTGGGCGATCGTGTAAAATGTATTCCCATTTATCTCATACCCTTTGTAAGTCAAGATAGTCGAAGATGGTCCCCTGGCCAACAAGTACAGCTCATCTGCAACAGTGGTGTTACCCATGAGATGTGTTTGCAACCAACTGCCGAAAGTCCTGATGTGTTCACATGTAATCCAGTCGTCACACTGCTCCGGGTGTTTGGAGCGCAGAATATTCTTGTGTTCATTGACATACGGGGTCATCAAGGTAGAATTCTGTAGAACAGTGTAGTGTGCTTGAGACCAAGAATGCCCGTCCCTACATATTATTGAATTCACTCCTAGCGTGCCTTTTCCAGTCAGTCTCCCCTCATACCGCAATTTAGGGAGACCAATCGGCTTAAGGTCAGGAATAAAGTCAACACAAAACCCAAAGCTTTCCTCTGTTTGGTGGCCCATGGAGATGCTTCCTTCTGGCCTAGCATGGTTACGAACATATTTCTTTAAGACTCCCATGAACCTCTCAAAGGGGAACATGTTGTGTAGAAATACAGGGCCCAGAATGCTAATCTCGTCGACTAGATGAACTAGGACGTGCGTCATGATATTGAAGAAGGATGGTGGGAACACCAGCTCGAAACTGACAAGACATTGCACCAAATCTCTCTTTAACCTTGGTAGGATTTCTGGATCGATTACCTTCTGAGAGATTGCATTGAGGAATGCACATAGCTTCACAATGGCTAATCGAACGTTTTCCGGTAGAAGCCCCCTCAATGCAACCGGAAGCAGTTGCGTCATAATCACGTGGCAGTCGTGAGACTTTAGGTTCTGGAACTTTTTCTCTGCCATATTTATTATTCCCTTTATATTCGACGAGAAGCCAGACGGGACCTTCATACTGAGAAGGAATTCAAAGAAGATTTCCTTCTCTTCTTTGGTAAGAGCATAGCTGGCAGGACATTCATAATGCTTTGGATGCATGCCGTCTTTTTCGTGCACACCTTGCTGGTCCTACCGTGCCTCCGGTGTATCTTTTGTCTTCCCATACACTCCCAAGAAGCCTAGCAGGTTCACGCAAAGATTCTTCATCACGTGCATCACGTCGATTGCAGAGCGGACCTCTAGGTCTTTCCAATAGGGTAGGTCCCAAAATATAGATTTCTTCTTCCACATGGGTGCGCGTCCCTCAGCGTCATTCGGAACAGATAGTCCGCCAGGACCCTTTCCAAACATTACTTGTAAATCATTGACCATATCAAGTATGTGATCACCAGTACGGAGGGCGGGCTTCTTCCGGTGATCTGCCTCACCTTTGAAATGCTTTCCTTTCTTTCAACATTGATGGTTGGTCGGAAGAAATCGACGATGCCCCAGGTACACATTCTTCCTGCATTTGTCCAAATATATACTATCAGTGTCATCTAAACAGTGCATGCATGCGTGGTATCCCTTGTTTGTCTGTCCTGAAAGGTTACTGAGAGCAGGCCAATCATTGATGGTTACAAACAGCAACGCTCGTAGGTCAAATTCCTCCTGTGCGTTCTCATCCCACACACGTACACATTTTCCATTCCACAGTTGTAAAAGTTCATCAACTAATGGCCTTAGGTACACATCAATGTCATTGCCGGGTTGCTTAGGGCCTTGGATGAGCACTGACATCATAATGAACTTCCGCTTCATGCACAACCAAGGAGAAAGGTTATACATACATAGAGTCACAGGCCATGTGCTATACTTGCTGCTCTGCTCCCCAAAAAGATTAACTCCATCTGTACTTAAACCAAACCATACGTTCCTTGGGTCACCTGTAAAGTCCCCCCACTCTCTCTCGATCTTTCTCCACTGCGACCCATCACCGGGTGCTCTCAACTTCCCGTCTTTCTTACGGTCTTCCTTGTGCCATCGCATCAACTTGGCATGCTCTTTGTTTCTGAACAAACGTTTCAACCGTGGTATTATAGGAGCATACCACATCACCTTCGCAGGAGCCCTCTTCCCGGTGCGCTGGCCCTCAACATCACCAGGGTCATCTCGTCTGATCTTATACCGCAATGCACAGCATACCGGGCATGCGTTCAAATCCTCGTACGCACCGCGGTAGAGGATGCAGTCATTAGGGCATGCATGTATCTTCTGCACCTCCAATCCTAGAGGGCATACAACCTTCTTTGCTTCGTATGTATTGTCGGGCAATTCGTTATCCTTTGGAAGCTTATTCTTCATTCTTTTCAGCACCTTTTCAAATGCCTTGTCAGATACACCATTCTCTGCCTTCCATTGCAGCAATTCCAGTGTGGTACCGAGCTTTGTGTTGTCATCTTCGCAATTTGGGTACAACCCTTTTTTGTGATCCTCTAACATGCGATCGAACTTCAACTTCTCCCTTTCACTTTGGCATTGTCTCTTTGCATCAACAATGACCCGTCGAAGATCATCATCGGGCACATCGTCTGGTTCTTCCTCTTGATCCTCAGCTTCCCCCATTGCAGCATCACCGTATTCAGGGGGAGGATAGTTGTCATCATCCTCTTCTTCTTTGTTGTCTTCCATCATAACCCCTCTTTCTGCGTGCTTGGTCCAAATATTATAGTGTGGCATGAAACCCTTCTCAAGCAAGTGGACGTGAAGGGTTTTTGAGTTAGAGTAATCCTTCGTATTCCCACAGATAGTACATGGACAATACATAAAACCATTCTGCTTGGTTGCCTCAGCCACTTCGAGAAAATTATGCAGGCCCATAATGTACTCGGAGGTCCGTCGGTCACCGTACATCCATTGCCGGTTCATCTGCGTGCATTATATAATTAAGTGTATCAAAAACCATTACAAAACATCATGAATACAGAAGTGACCAAATTAATAGAAGTTCATCATCACATTAAAACCAAAGTACAGTAGTGACCAAAATAAATACATAAAGTTCATACATAGTTCTCTAGAGCATCTAATTAAAACATACATTGAAACTATGTAAAACATTTAAATGCAACAACAAATGCGATCATAACCGCAACTAAGGTACCAATTGATCCAACGGCATAATGACACCAAGCCTCAGTATGAATGGCATATTTTCTAATCTTTCTAATCTTCAAGCGCATTGCATCCATCTAGATCTTGTGATCTTCGACGACATCGGCAACATGCAACTCCAATTCCATCTTCTCCTCCTCAATTATTTTCAATTTTTTCAGCTCTAATTGTGTGTCTAAATCAAAAGAACTCCCACATACACTCCTCCACTAAAACCCACAAACCACACTCTACTCACTACAACAAAAGTGATAATCTGTGACACACATTCTGTGACGGTCCACTGAAAAAATGTCACATTTTGTGAAATTAAGATGATTCCCTGACGTTTTTTCTCTGAATCGTCACAGAATGAGCATCACAGATTCTCACATTTGTTGTAGTGACTTCTAGAGCATTTGAAATGAGCTAAACTAGCAGTGAGAGATAAAACGATGAAGTCGTTAACCTTTTAGAACACTTGTGTAGTTCGTGCACCGCCAAACCTAAACAAATCTTAGGGAAAATGTAGCTTGGAGGTCGAGCTTGGAGAGGAGAAAACTTAAGTGTGGCTGTGGCATTTCATCGAACACCTCATGTGCATAGGAGGTGAGAACAGAGAGCAACACACCTCCCAAACGCCGGCCGGCCAAAAAACAGAGGAGTGAGCGGGCAGGGGCGAGCATATATATAGGCGTTGTATAAGTCCCGGTTGGTGGCTAGCACCGGGACTAAAGGTTCCTCTTTAGTCCCGGTTCCAGCCAGCAACCGGGACTAAAGGGGCTCGGCCAGGAGCGAGGCCCTTTAGTCCCGGTTCGTGTCTGGAACCGGGACTAAAGGGGTCATACGAACCGGGACTGGTGCCCGCCGAGGCCCGGCCGGCGTCCTGGCCTCACGAACCGGGACTGATGCACCCATTAGTCCCGGTTCGTAACATGACCGTGACTAATGCAATATTCTGGCCTGGACCAAAGCCCTGCTTTCTACTAGTGCAAATAAGCAAAGGACACCCTCCAACACTCCATCCTTACAACATGAAGAATAATGGGAAGACAAGTAGCATCCGAAAGACGCCAAGGGTCCTTGCACTAGGCGCCGCATTCCCAATGTTTTGTGATCCTGCAATTTCATCAAACAAGAGGGTTTCAATAAAAATCCAAATTGTACTACTCCCTCCGTTCACTTTTATAAGTCATTTCAGACACCAAAACTAAGCTGTTTTGCATGTTGTCTTAATCTCTATAGCGCCTTATAAAAGTGAACAGAGGGAGTAGTATAAGTCATGTAGGTAAATGCATGTCATTTTCCTTTGACTATTCTTATTGTAGTTAATCGTTTAAAAAAAGGAAGCTATATGTATTGTCATTTTCTTAAATAGCTATTGTGAGAATATATTGGCAAAGCCTGACAGTACTTCTCCCATCTAAATGAAGAAAGGAATGCATCTTTCTGACCTTGTTTTCGGGGGTCGCAGCTGGTGAGAGGCATCTCGCAGCGGCGGAACATCTCCTGGCCGTCGACGGTGTAGTTGAGCCCGGACTGCTTTGCGACCTTCTGAGCCTCAGCGATTCCGTTGCAGATGCACTCTGGATCGCTGCCGAAGAGCTTCTTAACCGCGGTGCAGCATGGTGCCAGGTTGGAGGGGTCCTGGTAGACGAGCCCGCACACGGATATGCTGTTCAGGCACGGCGGTGTGACCGGGATGTCGGCCGGCGATGGGAGTGGCGGGAGGTCCATCTGGTCTGGGATTGGCGGCGGCGTCTCCACTTCGCTAGTCACCATGGCCACGGCGGCGAACAGGAGCACCACGACTGATCGGCGGACGTGGTGCCCCATTATCAATCTTGATTAGTGAGGTATTGAGGTGTGATGATGAAGGGGGTCTCCTGTCTGGATGTTTTATAGGCATATGTTCACCAACGTAATGAGCTGGAGCGTACGTGCTGCCCATGTTCCTATACTACTCTGTCACTTGGTTTACTCTAATTTGATAACGTTCTTTATTTTATTTTTCATTCCATTATGTTGATTTCCATGTCATGCACTCATGCTGTATTGCTGATCATGTTTATTGCTACTATTAAATAAGGGCTAACGCGCATAACAGATCCTTTCTCTCCATGAAAGAGGGAGATCAGGAGAAGACAGGCACACAGTAAGAGTTTTTGTGTTGAACCACCATTTGTTAGAGGGTGGATCTGGAGTTTTGTTTTGCATACAACTCAGAGAATGATATGTTGGTGCATGTTTGTGCCGCCCACGATCTCTCCATGTAAGACGCAGCACATGCGTGATCTCCCCGGATTAACGGACGTGCGTGTCATATGATCTCACCAAATAGCGCTCCAGAATAATCATCAGCAATTTGTTTTCTGATAAGCCAGTTCATAAGTGCATGTACAATGGTGTTATCTTAGGAGTGTCACGTAGGATAAATGATGAGGTGGAGGAGAGAGAACTCATAAGAAAAAGGTTGTCTTCTCTTATTTAAATGAAGACAAAAGATGATCTCTTAACACAATATGTCTCACCATGTTTTTAATAATATCTTGTTATTGAAGATAAGACTAAGAGATGATCCATTGTAGATTTCTTTTATCATCTCTAAATTACATGCAAGACTGAAGATAAGACTATCTTATCAACCATTATACATGCCCTAAGCGAGTTATAAGCGCTGACTGCGTCCATGATCGATAATTCCGGTCTATCAATGATGGTAATTACGTCCAGTTAGATGTTTTCTTGGTGAAGACCTGCATGCATTGCCATGACAGAGGCCATACGGTAGACACTACATGAAAAGATATATTGCCTTGTGCTTCTCAGTACCTCGAGAGTTTTACATCGGCCACTCGGCTTATGTCCCTCTATAAGCCTTGTGGTGACGCCATGGCGCATGGCGAAGAGTGGTGTCTCGGTGTACAATCAAGTACGTCGTGACAGTACTCAAAAAAAACTCGGCGTATTTAAAAACTCAGCATATAGGGGTAAATGCCGAGTGTCGCCGTGGCCCGCATGGTGAACAACCGTGCCACGTGGCCGTGTTCGCCCTAGGTTACATAACCGCGATGGTGGTCCATATAAGCCGAGTACTGCCTAATGGAACTTTCGAGCGTATATAATAGTTTTTTCTATTTTAAACCCAAAAATGCTTTGTCTACTATAAGCCGAGCATACGAAAAAAAGCACCTGGCTTACCGCCCAACCAGCCGAACTATTACTTTGTTTCTATGACTACTGCTAGCTAGCTATATATATCGATGTAATGCTTAGTATGATGCAATTAATGGTTTTCATATATACATCTATACTAGCTGCCTTTCCTGTAATTTTGTCGAGCAGAGTTAACACGGTACAATTGAAGTCGCTTACAGATGCATGATTTGAGTCAGATGGATGCTAGTGATGGGATGCAGGGGTGCACAAACATAGGCAGATTCATAGGATACGACGGCGAGAAGCTACATCAAGGACAACACTAATTAGTTAGTGTCGTTTGAGTCACTAGTTGTACGCGAGGGATAAGGGGCCGACTGACAGAGTAACACTAATCTATCAATCAGCTCGTTCCATCGAGCCAGGTATGCGGGAAAGATCACAATAAGTAAAAATCGGCATGTGTTCAAAAAAAAAAATCAGCACAAGGGAAACAAGGTATTTTTGCATGCATGGCATAAATTAATTTTCCTGGAAATTATATTACTATAATTTCAGTAATTAAAAATGGCATGTAATCAAGTAGGCAGAGAAAAAGAAGGCATAGTATCCATAAGGGCATGTAAAATGGTGTTATCTTAAGAGTATCATGTAGAATAAACGCTGATGTGCAAGAGAGAGAAATCATAAGAAAATGCTTGTCTTCTCTTATTTAAGAGATGACCTCTTAACACAATATGTGTTTCCACATTTTTCGGAATAACTAATTATTGAAGATAAGGCTAAGACATGCCTCACTGTAGTCATGTTCAGTGGCGGAGGCAGGGGGGGGGGGCCAGCAGGGGCCCCGGCCCAGGCCAACATGCAGATTTTTCCACTACATGAGTGCTTACCTGCTGCTAATATTGTGTATTATGGTGATTTTGTTGGCTTTGGCCCTCCCCAACACGATTTAACATCAGTTGGCCCCCCTATTAAGATTTCCTGGCTCCGCCACTGCTCATGTTTTTTTGTTATCTCTAAATTACATGCAAGGCTTAAGATAAAATTGTCGTATGAACCATTGTACATGCCCTAACGCCAGTGGCGGAGGCAGGAATGCGTATAATCCGATGTTGGGGAGGGCCGGCTGCAGGCAACAGTAAAAAATTATCACTGTTCATATGCATAATACAAAGGAAATTAGGATGTTGGGGAGGGCCCGGGCCCTGGCTGGCCCGGGTCCTGCCTCCGCCACTGCCTAACGCCATATGTAATAAGGGGCATGATATTAAATCCTATGAAGTGTGTAATCAATGCCAATAAATTGAGTACCCGTTGAACAAGAACCCAAAAAAAGGCACTCTCATTATAAATAGTAGCATTGACACTATGGTACAACAACATCCATCCATTCTCATCTTCAGTTCCCAGTCTGCTGCAATGGCGAGCCGCTGGCTCTTCTCGCTCTCACTCTGCCTCGTCCTCGTAATAGTCGCTTCGACCAGACATGTGGAGCCCCCTATAGATTTCCCCACACCTCCAAAAGCCAACTGCTACAGGTCTGTGACAGAGACGCCTCAAAAGTGCGCCGGGCAGGTCCTCCGGACTCTTCTCTACGGCGAGGTGCACATCACCAAGGACTGCTGCGAGGTGCTCCGTAGGGTTGGTGATAAAACCTGCATCATCAACTACATGTGTGCCTCCATCGGCTAGCTAGTTCTCAAGATTTGATTCAACTTCACCGGGAGATATTACATGATTTATTTATGTACAACCCGGTTTTTTAATAAATATTATAATGGTGCATGCTGGTTTGTGATTACTACCTCCGTCTTGACTTATTAGTCCTCCTTGTAGTTTGGGTTAAAGTTTGACCTTTTATTTAACTATTAAAAAATAAATTATATATCTTAAATATAGTATCATTGGAAATCTCTTTCAAATATGAATCCAACAATATAAATTTTGTGACATATGACTTATAATTTGTTAGTTAAATCTATGATCAAAGTTGAACACAAAATACGAAGGGGACCAATAAACTCAGACGGAGGTAGTAGGTAGTAAGTAACTCATCATTGTGGCCTTAGCATATGGTCCTTGAATTTAACTTCTTAACTGTTGTGCTACAAAATTCAGAAAAGAGTTGAAGTTAGGCCTGGTTTTTGGGCTTAACACGAACGCAATTTCATCACTTGGGCCTCTCGCAATTATAATGACTCTGCTGGTCCGACCAAGTTTGCAATTGCATGTGCAGCCAGGTTTCCTGCAAGGAGTACGAAAAACGGGTTTGGACCAAACTCGACGGCACCGGCGCCGCCTTTTATATATAGTTAAAAAAATCCAACCCTGACCAATCTATCGAACAGCCCGTACGAGCCATGGATCGATCCATGGAGCTACCGGACGAGGTCCTCGCCGACGTCCTCCGCCGCATGCTCCATCCACAGCACCTCGCCGCGTGCAGACGCGTATGCACGAACTGGCGCCGTGTCATCGACGGCCACAGGCTGCTTCTCCCGCACCTCCTGCCGGCCGCTCCACCTCCACGCGGCATATTCATCAACTACACAGCCAGAGACGGGTGGAGCGACGTCGGCTACTTCTCCCAGGGGATCTCTTTCTCACAGCCGACCGGGCGCACACCACGGTCCCGGCGGAGACTACGCTCATCTCTGATTCCTAGGCTCGGCTCATACAGGCGCCGTGGCGCGGCAACAGACCGGCGCCTACACGAGAGACCACCGGAGATTACATCTTTCTCCTGGCTACCCTGTCTCTAGACACAGCACATACATGGGGCTTTTTATACACGTACGCACACACACGACCCAGGCTCCACAGCGGCCACTAACTCAGCACGTACATCACACGGGCCAGCCGCTGCACTCGGCCACCACCGGCTTGACCGCTTCCAACGCAGGCACGCACGACTAGCTGATCCGTGCATGCACGCCATGCACTAACACCCCACGCCGCAAGCACCGGGTCAGCCCAGCCACGTCCCGCATTTGAGTCAAGATTAAGGCTAACATTTTTCCCCCTAATCTTGACTTATTGGTCCTCGCGGCCGTCATCTTGTACTCGTGGCCGTCTTGTGCTTGTCGCCGGCCGCCGCTCGCACGCAACGACGTGAGCCGTGCCTCCGTGAATGTTAGGAATAAGCCACGCCCACGGTGGTGACCAGCATGTGTGCGCGTCGAGCCAGGCGCCGGTGTGTGGCCGCGTTGATGGCCGTGGCGTGTGTGTCGCGTGCATTGTGTGCTGGTTAGAAGCTAGCATGCACAGAGGTGGTTAGCTGCATGGGCGTCATAGGCCTAGTCGTTAGGATTAGATTATGAGTTTGTTAGCGCATGGCTTAGCCAGTTCGTTGAGCACGTCCATGCGATGTGGATCGTAGCCGAGTCGTGGCCTGCATGTGCGGGAGAAGGTGGTCGAGTGGAGCGGCCGTAGCTGTGTCGTGTGCGACGTGATAGCTAGCTAGGTGACTGCAGTGGGTATAAGTACCTCCCACTGTGTACTGATGTAAGGTGTGCCGGTTTGTTGCTGCACCACGGTGACGTTATGTGCCAAGCCGGATGGGAGGGGCCTAGGAAGATGTAGTCTCCGTCAGGACCGTGGTGTGCGCCCGGTCGACGTGAGAGTTCTTTCGGGTTGTGCTGCGTGCGTGCGTGTGTACCTCATGTGTGTGTTCGAGTCGTTGAGAGAAATAAAGCCAAAATACAGGCGTTGGTGCGCCGCGGCGTTCGTCGCCGGAAAAATCATGGTGTCTCCTTCGTCTACCTTCGTCCGGCGTTTGTGTCGTCGGAAGGCTGCTCGGCGTGCGTCGCCGGGGAGGATTGGTCCGGGGTTTGTCCCAACATCGTCGACGGTACCATCGACACACGTCTCGGCATCGCGCCGCCATGGAACGCGGTCGTCGACCATTGCAACGGCCTGCTGCTCTGCACGTCTAAGGAAACATGCTTCATCTACAATCCGGTGACGTGGCGATCGGCGCAGCTGCCAGCTCCGCCCGGGGCCGAGGATGCCAGCTGGGGAATCGGCTCTCCTGTCTACCTCGTGTTTGACCCAGCCGTGTCTCTCCACTTCGAGGTGTTCCTACTCCCTGACCAGCTGCCTGAGATGCCCGAGCCCCTTGTACCTGTCAAGTCATCGCCACCACCATTCAATGTGGGAAGGCTCTTCATGGCCGGAGGTGCAGACGGCGATATGTGGCCCGAGGTCGACACCGACGACGAAGATGGAGAGGATTGGTTTGTGGATTCACAACAGGATGAAACGCGCCCGCATTATTCGAGCGAGCATGGTGAGGTGAGGGACACGATGGGCCTAATGGAATGGCCACCGCCGGTATACGTGGTGCACGTTTTCTCATCCGTAACCGGACAGTGGGAGGAGAAGACATTTGCCCGAAAAGGAGACGCCGCGGGGACCGTGGCAGACATGTGGCCGGATTACTCATCAATTAATTTGGGTTGGTCACCCGCCACGGATTGGTCACCTTGTGCGCAAAGTAATTCGAGGCCTCGCCGAAGATACACCGTTTATTGGCGTCAATTTCTTTACATCCAAAATGCCGTGCTGGTTTCGTCATGAGGTACTACTTGATCCAATCATGCTTGTTACAATCTGGTGATTAATATGGCTTTACAAGGATTTTTCTCTCAAATAAATATGTTACTATACATTTCAGATTCTCAGTTATGACGGAGGAGTATCAAGTGATCCAATCCCCAAGAATTGTTAGCCCATACAAGTCGTGGGATAAACCGATAACGTATCTAGGCAAGTCCAGGAAAGGGGTGTACTACACCGCAACCGACTACCTCAATCTCCGAGTATGGGTATTGAGAGAAGAAACAGAGGCATCTCGTGGGGCACTACCGGTGTGGGAGATGATTCACAATGCTGACCTCGAGCCTCCATTGAGCCAACTCTCGCATGAAAATTGTGAGGAGAAGGACATGTCATGGATCTTGGATCATGAAAAGGCTGTACAAACAGAACAAGGATACTGAGAGTGGGACTCGGACAATGATGATAGATTTGCTTCTAATGATGAACAACATGACGACGATGAGGAAAATGAAGACTATGCCGATGGCGACTATATGACCATGAGTTCATTCGACTTGCTAGGATACCATCCTTACAAGGAGATTATCCTCTTGGGCTGTTGACAAGTTGGCGATGGTTGTGCGTTCGCTTACTATTTGGACACGATGAAGTGTGAGTATTTGGGAGATCTTTATCCAGTACGAGGTGAATGGATTACTTTTTGGCCAAAAGTACGATAGTCATATGTGTACACACCATGTAGTATCGACCTTCTTCCTGAGCAGAACGGAGCATCCACTGATTTGAGTTACTGGTTACAATATGCCTAGGTAGGTAGGTTTGAATACAAAAATAGTGGTGTATAGAGTTGTTAAACACAATGCAAGAACACAGTGCTTAAATGGTTCATCTGTTGTGAAGATGTGATGTAAATGCAATTCAAGTACCATGGATATATAAAAGTTGGTTGGTCTGTGTCGGCGTTGTTGCTCCAACTAATGCACTCCCCTTGGCTCATTGTGCAATTTGTGTTGCTTCGGACAAGCACGTGAAGATTTTAATTGCAAACTCGACACAGTCGCATGGAACCTCACTACAAAGCTCGATACCCAGCACATAGATTTAGAGATGTGGAAGATAGAACAATTACATTCTAAGAGCATCTCCAACAGACGCACAAAAGTTTCGCGCGTTAAAATAGTTTTAGCGCGTCACTGTAGCACTTTTAGCGCGCCGGAGCCAACATTGATTTAGCAGACACTAGTAGAAAACAGGGCATCAGTCCTGGTTCCAGAGAGCCTTTAGTCCCGGTTCTGCAACCGGGACAAAACGATCGGGACTAATGCCCACAACTTTTAGTCCTGGTTGGCTTGCGAACCGGGACAAAAGGAGCTCCACGTGGCCGCCGTGGGGCGCCTGGCAGGAGGACCTACTAAAAGGCAGCCACGCGTCAGCAGCTGCTAGGCTCTGGTTTTTTTTTTGAAAGGAGGGGTTTAGGGGTTTTCATATTGTGTTTTCCCCTTTTATTTTTGTGTTTACCATTTTTATTTTATGCTTTTCATTTAACTCGATGCTAGCTACTACATATAGCAATGAAAGAACCATTACACAACATCGTCATGATCAATATATAGAAAGAACCATCAGTATCACTTGAAAGTTGTTCAACTTAAAAACAAACATCAATGTATCACATTCATCTTAACATACTAATTAATTAACTAACAGTTCTCCAACTGATATATTCATGACTTAGTTCTAAATATGGTCAACAACAACCATCATCTGATAGTCCTTGCGGTTGCTCTTCCTTATAGTGATTACCACAAGAGTGTCCACCCTTAGTTCTCTCTTTCGCTTGATGAACTCCTGCCAGCCGGCCTTGTGGAATGATATGCGTCCGTCATCCTCTGTCTTGTATTGGACATTCGTGACATGCCCTCTTGGTCCATGGATTACTCCAGCAGTGCCGACGGCGGGGATGTCCAATCCGGAAACCATCTTCAAAGATAACTTCTGAAGACCCCATCATTAAGAGAAAATAGAGAGCACAGAATGTTAGACATCTCTCCATACTTGGTTATGACCAAAAAGAGATGAAAGAATATAAAACATCTCACCATAACTTTTTTGACCATGTTTGTTTTTGTTAGACGGTGCACAAAGGGCTTCCCCAAGAACGCCAAAGAGGATGGTAACATTTCTTTCACACTAGCTTTATCATCCCGAGTAAGCTTCTTCATCCTTTGAGAAAAAATTGCAGAAATGATAGGACCATCATCTTCATCTTCGATGTCCTCCTCTTCATCTTGGTTGTCCTCATCTTCATCTTGGATGTCCTCATCTTCATCCTGGCTGTCGATGTCATCTTGGCCATCTTGGCTGACGATGTCATCTTCGTCATCGTCATCATCATCGCTTTGGACATATAATGTCCTTAACCTATTCACCTCTCCTATTAAGAAAAAAGATACGAGTTTTCCTCCTTTAAAATTGTTCACTGCAATGTACTGTTCCCATCCATCACCATATATGATGGTTTTATTCTTTCCTTTGCGCAGATCCAATTCGAATTCGCGCTCCTCATCATCCTCAAAGTACAACACGCTACCATATGAATCGTTGAAGTCCTCCCTTATGTTGCATGGAACACACTATGCAGCAGTTAATAATCAACAATAAAGTCAGTAAAATAGCTAAACAAATGATCAGAATTCAATACAAATTCAAGATAAAGATCGTTACCACTGATTTTTGAAATCCCTTTCTCAAAAATACCACGAACTGCACTGCAGTTCCAAGACTGTCCATACATGAATTTTGGCAGACGTTGCAGATCTTACGCCTCATGGTCCTTAATAAGCCCAAGCAGTTGTCAAACGTAAGAAATTGCAATTAACACGATAGATCACCATCAACATAAGAAAATTCGGTGAACATAAAAAATATAATGCATATGATATCACCGGTGATCGTCGGGGACTCTTCATCTAATATTATCATATAATATCACTAATACATCTCGAACAATCTAGTTAATGAAGCATTGAATATTATCACTAATACAACTCGAATATTATCGAATAATCTAGTTCACTCGCGGTTCCTGAAGCGTGGGCAGTGGACACCCAAAGAGAAGGAACCATCACAGGATCATAGCTCGGGTGAGATCCTGAAGGAACTGCCAGGTATTGGAGAACCTGGCATCCAACGCAACCATGTAGCGACGGACGTGCTCGTCCTCCTCCTTGACACGGCGACGTACCACCTCCTCGGTTGTCGGCTGCCTCCGCACCGATAGTGGCCCACGCGACCGCCACCAAAGAAGCTCCGGGTCGACGACGATACCCAGATTCCTCACCAAACTGCGCGCCCCGGAAGGTAGCACCCTCCAGTGCCAGCCCGGCGGAGCCCAGTCCCGGACATGGCGCCTCTCAAACTGGTTGTTGGCGCCGAGTCGACGACGAGGATGTGGGATTGGCATCGTCGACGAGAACAAATTGTGGCCATAGCAAATATCATTTTATTTAACAACAATAAAACAACAATACCATTTTTAATAAGAAATCCTAGTGATGTGTTTCTGTGTGTGTGGCGCACGCCCAAGAGCACATATAACACTTAAAATCATGTAAGGTAGCAATTAAAGAAGCATCTTCCTCATAGATCAACAAATCAACTTAAAATGCCATCTTAATTTTCTAACTAGCCTAGGCCCCGTTTGATAGCTCGGTATTTTTAAAGTATTTTGGGAATACTGTAGTTTTTGGGATTATCATGGTTTTAATTACAACGAGGTGTTTGGCTGCCCCTAAAAACAGTAGTTTTAATACTGCAGTATTGGGTAAAACATGGTTTTTATCCTGTTTCTTGTATGCAGTAAGAATTCTAGCATGCTTCAGTTCATATGGACGCGAATGGCAAGGCTAGCCAAACCATAGTAGCTAGATTAACGCAACAGAAACAGTACACTACTTGAGAGCTGCTCGCGCCCAAAGTATTTTCAAAGTATTCTAAGAATACTATAGTTTTTCAGATTACTGTGGTTTTATTTACATTGGACTGTTTGGCTGCGCCTAAAAACTGTAGTTTTGATACTAGAGTATTTGCCAAACCATAGTATTTTCTCTGCATAATAAAAAGAACCCGATACCTCTTTTTTTTAAACTGAGCAAGGTGAGAAAATGGGCACGGTGTGAAAACTAGAGTATTTATGGTTTACCCAAGCAACACCAAACATGTTTGTAGTATTCTCAATACTCTAGGAAATTTCTGTATGTCAAAACTGTGGTATTTTCTACCTATAGGTTAAAATGTTGTAGTTTTCAAATACTTAAGTTTTTCAATACTTTGCTATCGAACAGGGCCTAGTGTGGATGGCGACGGATGGCGTCGGGGGCGGCGACGGACGGGGGCGACGACGGTGACCGCAGGGGGGGAGGGAGGATAGCTAGGAGGAGGAGGGGAACGGCGGTGTGGCCGGCGGCTCACCTAGGAGGAGGAGAAGGCCGGAGCAGGCTCGGGGAGGCGACGATGTCAGGGGGCAGCGACGGGGGACGACGTCGGGAGCGGCGACGAGGGACGACGTCGGGAGCAGCGACGGGGACGACGACGAGGAGCGAGCGGGCTCGGGGAGGCGACGGCGAGATCCGGCAGCCTGGCGGCGTCGAGGTGGTTTTCGGCGCCGTCGGGGGAGAGGGAAAGCAGATGGATTTGGAAATTTTTCCATGTCCCGCTTATATAGCCCCCCCCCCTTTAGTCCCGGTTGGTGGCTCCAACCGGGACTAATGCCCCCACTTTAGTCCCGGTTAGAGCCACCAACCAGGATAAAGGTAAATTTCAGCAGCCCAAAGGGCGGGAAGCATAGCCCTTTAGTCCCGGTTGGTGGCTCCAACCGAGACTAAAGGCCCCCCTTTAGTCCCGGTTGGAGCCACCAACCGGGACTAAAGGGCTGTGCTTCCCGCAGCCTAAAGTTTAGTCCTACCTCGCTAGTCGAGAGGGGCTCGGAGTGGTTTATAAGCGCTGTTGTCGCTGCCCTCTCGAGCTCCTCTCTATTGCAGGCAGTACATGCCTATGTCACGCCCTGTTGGGCCTGCTAGCACTACGGGCCTGCATCCTGGCCCATTTCTAGGATTTCTAATCGTATGCAGGCCGTTGTGGCTAAAAGGCGGGCCTTTTGTTATTTTTTGCATATATTATGTTTTTTAAATTTTAATGTTATTTTTTTGCATATGTTTTAGTTGATTCCTTTTGCTATTAGAGTTTTATAAAAGCTTTTTACTATTAAAGTTTTTAACAAATAAATACTTTGAAATTTTAGTTAATATTATTTTGATTCATTTTTGTTGATTCTTTTTGCTATAAGAGTTTTATAAAATCTTTTTAGTTCATTCTGTTTGCTATTAGAGTTTTATAAAAGCTTTTTAGTTCATTCTTTTTCCTATTAGAGTTTTATGAAAGCTTTTTAGTTCTTTCTTTTTGCTATTAGAGTTTTATAAAATCTTTTTAGTTCATTATTTTTCCTATTAGAGTTTTATAAAATATTTTTAATTCATTCTTTTTGCTATTAGAGTTTTATAAAATCTTTTTAGTTCATTCTTTTTCCTATTAGAGTTTTATAAAATCTTTTTAGTTCATTCTTTTTGCTATTAGTTCATTCTTGGAGCTAAATGACCCTGAATTTGACAAGCACTGCAAATGAACTCTGAAAAGGTTGAAACATGGCATGGTATCATAATTTCACCCACATTGCATGTGCTAAAAAGTTGAGAGGGTTACTGGAATAACTGGATGCACTTCTTGTACAAACTGGACAATCTCTTTCGAGGTAACAGGGTTTCGGATGAAAACTCATCTATTACAAAAGTGATTTCATTTTTAAACATATTTTAACTCGAGACTTTTTCTACATTCAATATGCACTATTCAAAGCCACATCATCAATTTTCAACCCTTTTCTGACTTTATTTGCTATTTTTCATTCATTTCATGATTTATTTTGAGCTAAATGACCCTGAATTTGAAAATCACTGCAAATGAACTCTGAAAAGGTTGAAACTTGGCATGGTATCATAATTTTACCCACATAGGATGTGCTAAAAAGTTGGGAGGGTTACGGAAAAAACTGGATGCACTTCGTGTACATACTGGACAATCTCTTTCGAAGTATCACGGTTTCGGACGAAAACTCATCTATTACCAAAGGATTTCATTTTTTTAACATATTTTAACTCCAGACTTTTTCTACATTCAATATGCACCATTCAAAGCCACATCATCAATTTTCAACCCTTTTCTGACTTCATTTGCTATTTTTCATGCATTTCATGATTTATTTTGAGCTAAATGACCCTGAATTTGACAAGCACTGCAAATGAACTCTAAAAAGGTTGAAACTTGGCATGGTATCATAATTTCACCCACATAGCATGTGCTAAAAAGTTGAGAGGGTTACAGGAAAAACTGGATGCACTTCGTGTACAAACTGGACAATCTCTTACGAAGTGTTAGTGTTTCAGACGAAAACTCATCTATTACAAAAGGGATTTCATTTTTTTAACATATTTTAACTCCAGAATTTTTCTGCATTCAATATGCACCATTCAAAGCCACATCATCAATTTTCAACTATTTTCTGAGTACATTTGCTATTTTTCATGCATTTCATGATTTATTTTGAGCTAAATGACCCTTAATTTGACAAGCACTGCAAATGAACTCTGAAAAGGTTGAAACTTGGCATGGTATCATAATTTCACCCACATAGCATGTGCTAAAAAGTTGAGAGGGTTACGGGAAAAACTGGATGCACTTCATGTACAAACTGGACAATCTCTTTCGAAGTAACAGGGTTTCGGATGAAAACTCATCTATTACAAAAAGGGATTTCATTTTTTTAACATATTTTAACTTCAGACTTTTTTCTGCATTCAATAAACACCATTCAAAGCCACATCATCAATTTTAAACCCTTTTCTGACTTCATTTGCTACTTTTCATGCATTTCATAATTTATTTTGAGCTAAATGACCCTTAAATTGACAAGCACTGCAAATGAACTCTGAAAAGGTTGAAACTTGGCATGGTATCATAATTTCACCCACATAGCATGTGCTAAAAAGTTGAGAGGGTTACGGGAAAAACTGGATGCCCTTCGTGTACAAACTGGACAATCTCTTTCGAAGTAACAGGGTTTCGGACGAAAACTCATCTATTACAAAAGGGATTTCATTTCTTGTCATGTAACTACAGTGATATTCTAGATCAAAGCCATCATCAGAATAGTTGTGGAGAGAAAGTCTTCACTTTTTCTTCGCGTGTGTCCCTTCCTTATTGCGCCGTAACCATGGATAATCTTCATCGTTTAACAGGATGCTTGGGTCAGCCTTCACTTTGAAGGGAGGAATTTCATGAAACTTTTCATAATCTTCAGACATGTCTGTCTTGTCCTCCACTCCCACGATGTTTCTTTTCCCTGAAAGAACTATGTGGCGCTTTGGCTCATCGTTTGATGTATTCGCTTCCTTATCTTTTTTTCCTCGGTTTGGTAGATATGTCCTTCACATAGAAAACCCGCACCACATCATTGGCTAGGACGAATGGTTCGTTTGTGTACCCAAGATTGTTGAGATCCACTGTTGTCATTCCGTCCTGCGGGTCTAACTGTACCCCGCCTCCTGACAGATTGACCCATTTGCACTGAAAAAAAGGGACCTTAATTTCATGTCCATAGTCAAGTTCCCATATCTCCTCTATGTAACCATAATATGTGTCCTTTGCCCTATTGGTGATTGCTGCATCAAAGCGGACACCACTGTTTTAGTTGGTGCTCTTTTTATATTGGGCGATCGTGTAAAATGTATTACTATTTATCTCGTACCCTTGGTAAGTCAATACAGTCGAAGATGGTGTCCTGGCCAACAAGTACAGGTCATCTCCAACAGTGTTGTTACGCATGAGATGCATTTGCAATCAACCGCCGAAAGTCCCGATGTGTTCACATGTAATCCAGTCGTCAGACTGCTCCGGGTGTTTGTAGCGTAGAATATTCTTGTGTTCATTGATATACGGGGCCACCAAGGTAGAATTCTGTAGAACTGTGCAGTGTGCTTGCGCCCAGGAATGCCCGTCCCTACATATTATTGAATCCGCTCCTAGCGTGCCTTTTCCACTCAGTCTCCCCTCATACCGCTATTTAGGGACACCAATCGGCTTAAGGTCAGGAAAAAAGTCAACACAACACCCAATGACCTCCTATGTTTGATGGCCCTTGGAGATGCTTCCTTCTGGCCTAGCACGATTACGAACATATTTCTTCAAGACTCCCATGAACCTCTCAAAGGTGAACATATTGTGTAGAAATACAGGACCCAGAATGGCAATCTCGTCGACTAGGTGAACTAGGACGTGCGTCATAATAGTGAAGAAGGATGGTGGGAACACCAACTCGAAGCTGACAAGACATTGGACCAAATCATTGATGGTTACAAACAGCAACGCTCGTGGGTCAAATTCCTCTTGTTTATGCTTATCCCACATACGTACACCTTTTCCATTCCACAGCTGTAAAAGCTCTTCGACTAATGGCCTTAGGTACACATCAATGTCGTTGCCGGGTTGCTTAGGGCCTTGGATGAGCACTGGCATCATAATGAACTTCCGCTACATGCAGAACCAAGGAGGAAGGTTATAGATACATAGAGTCATGGGCCATGTGCTATGCTTGCTGCTCTGCTCCCCAAAAGGATTAATGCCATCTGCACTTAAACCAAACCATACGTTCCTTGCGTGTAACGCCCCTGGATCTGTGCCACAGTGATGATTGTGATTAAGCTATGATGATGGCCGAGAACACGCTAAGGCTTTTGCTAATCTAAGTCTGAACACCGTTGGAATCGGTCCCCGATATAATTCTGTTGCAATTTAAATATTTGTCAGAAATGTGGTTCTAAAAGTTTGACGAAACCGGAGTTAAAAATGTTGGTTGGATTGTAAATATTCCGTAAAGTTTTATAAAATTAAAACGGGAATTTTCTTCATTTGTTTGGAGCCCCAAAAGTATTTTTAAACGTCTTTTAAAACGTAGCGAAAATAGACCCGGGATTTGGACCGAATTTGGACGAAACAAGACGGCCCGGCCGGTCCATATTTAAGCCAGGGCGCTAGGGTTCCCAGCCGTTCCCCACGCCCGTCCCATTTCCCCCCCCCCCCCCCCCGCCGCCGCGCGGCTCCCCACCCGAGCCGGCCCGCTTCCCCCCCAGGGCGACGCCCGACGCGGCCGGACCGCGCCCGCTCCGCCACGCCGCCGCCTGCCTCCTCGCCTCCGCATCGGGCCCGTCCCCGCGCCGCTCCGCCCGCGCCCCACGCCGTCGCCTCTGCTCCGCCCCGCCGCCCGCCGTCGATGCCGCCGGCCGCACAGCACCGCACCGCCCCGCCGCCTCCCGCACCTCCACGACCGCCGGTCGTCGGCCCCACGTGAGCTCGCCGCCGGCCCCTCCCTCCTTCCCCCCCCGGCCTCGCGCCGCCCGTCGGCTGCCGCCGCAGCCGCCGGCCCCGTCCGGTTCGGCCCTGTGTGCATGCGTGCGCGCGTGCAACTGCACGCCCGGACATGTCCGGCCCGCCCGGACAATGTCCGACCCCGAACGGGCGCAGAACGGACACGTCCGGCTGTGCCACTGACAAACGGGGCCCGCCCCAAAATTAATAAAAATAAATAAAAAGAATTTATAAATAATTAATATTAATAATTAATTAATTAGATTAATTAATTAATTAGTTAATTAGGTGATTAAGGTTAATTAGAGTAATTAATTAATCTGCAAATTAATTAATTAAACAGTAAATTACTGTTTGGATAATTCGGAATTAATTCGAATTTAATGATTAAATTAATTTCAGAATATTATTAAAACTTTAGAAATTAATATAAAATAAACCGTAGCTCGGATTAAAAAGTTTTGAACATGAAAGTTGCTCAGAATAATTCTACGGTTCCAACTGCGCAGTCCGTTAGTCTGTCACATGCCCCTAGCATAGCAAACATGGAACTTTTGCCCTTTGGATCGCCTGTCCAAAAAATCCAAGGACCCGGGAAATATCGTCAGATATTCTCCCGCTTCGTCTGATCCGTGTAGTACTGCGTTAGACTACCCCTAGCACTGCGTATTGCCATGTCATGCATCGAGTTGCATCTGTTGCTTGTATTTATTGTTTCTTCCCCCTCTTCTCTCCGGTAGTTCCCGAGACTGACGCTGCTGCCGAGAACGACTACGCCCCTGACGGCCAGCCTTTTGCAGCAGAGCAGCAAGGCAAGCAAAACCCCCTTGAGCATTCCGATATCACCTATTCTTCCCCCTCATGCTTGCATTAGATTTTGCTACTGTATTTAAACAAGTACCTATTCTGATGCATAGCCTGATTTTGAGTACTGTTTTCATATCTGCTTTCATACCATGTTGTAGTATAGGTATGGATAGTATTCCCCTGTGACTCCCAGTTTACTATTGTCGATGCCCCTGCTTTCAACACCGTCGCCCTCGAGGACTTGAAGACAGAAGACTCAGTCATCCTGACTGACAAGCCGTTACCGACACATCACCTCACACACCCCGAGTGTGGAAACACTTGGGGCACTGACTCACAGCCCCTTTGACTTAACACTGAGATATATGAGAAAGATGGGTCGGCCCCAAGGGTACCCGCGAGTGTGAGATGTGATGGGGTGCGCCGGTAAGGCACCCGAAGGGTTATAGACGGGACGTGGCCGGACCTACTTTGTCCTTGCCACAAGTTCTCGAGACGGGGCGACGTGATGGTGGGACCGATCGTCACCGCAATAGAGCAAGTCACTAACGGGTTTGGATATGTGATCTGAGAAGGCCTTCGGCGAAAGCTCTGGTCTCTTTCGCACTAACCACCACGCGGGAACAAAAGTGGGCACTCTACGGCGTACATTCTCCCGAAAGCTCTTCAGATGTCACATTTTTCGACTCGCGCCCGGGTGGTCTGGAACGCAGGGACCCTGATGGAGGGCGTGCTAGGACTGATCCCGGCCGACGGCGCAACGTGCAGGATGGCGAGGGCGATGGCCCAAGACCCTGAGCCATTAGGATGTAGACCGGCGTGTTGGCCTCTCTGTTGAGCCTAGGTAGGACTACGTCGTGTCGATGGATGAGGCCGGGTATGACCAGAAAATTGTATCCGGCCAGAGTTTATCGAGCGTGTTGGGTAAGTTTGTGCACCCCTGCAGGGAAGTTAAACTAATCGATTAGCCGTGTCCGCGGTTATGGACGCTCAGAGTTGTATCCTGATCTATGATAACTAGAACTGGATACTTATTATTGTTACTTGAATTACATTTGGCTCCGGGATTACTTTCTCGCATGGGGTCGAGGAAGGATCTCTGAGCCTTGCTAACTTACCCCTGTTAATAAAATATGTTGTTCTAAACTCTTGTCTTATGCTGCAAGACGTTGAAGATGCTAGTCTTCGATAGGACTAAGCCTTCCTCCTTATTCTTGCTTTCTGCAGTCAGTCCAGATACATCCCCCTCTTTGATACTGATCATGCATACTTAGCATAGTTCTGATATAAGTCTTGCGAGTACTTTGGATGAGTACTCACCGTTGCTTTGCTCCCCCTTTCCCCCTTGATACGATGCCGCGATCAGATGTTGGAGCCCAGGAGACCCAGGATCCAGCTTACCCGGTGGACGACTATAGCTACCCCGACGGAGGCCACTACTACTACCAGGATGGCGCCTACTACGACGTAGACTTCTCTGACGTTCAGGAGTAGTTAGGAGGTTCCCAGGCAGGAGGCCTCGCCTCTTTCGATCCGCTGCTTATGTTTGTGCTAGCCTTCTTAAGGCAAAGACTTGTGTACCTTTATGTCTGTACTCAGATATTGTTTGGTTCCGCTGACTTATGCTCGTTGAGCTTTGTATTTGAGCCCTCGAGGCCCCTGGCTTGTAATATGAAGCTGTATGACTTTAAATTTGTGTCTAGAGTTGTGTTGTGATATTGATTAGTGAGTCCCTGATCTTGGTCGTACGCATTGCGTGATTGTTTAGCGTACGATCGAGGCTGGGGGCGTCACAAGTTGGTATCAGAGCCGACTGCCTGTAGGTAGCCCCCTTTCCAACTCCTTGGCCGAAGTTGAGTCTAGTCATTGAAAAACTTTTACTAACACTGATGTTGTGGGTTACGGGCCCACATCTCAATCGGGTGGTATTAGGGTCTTTTATTCCTCATCCTTACTCTGGGTTCTGATCTCTCTTCTCCTTCGGGTTAAAGATTTTATTAACTCTAACTCTAGGTTCTCGTAACTACTTTCTCCCGGAGAGCCCTTATGCCAGAAGAACACCTGCTTCGTCAGAGGATTCCGAAGATACTCTCCGATGTTCTTCCGAGAACTCGTGCTCATCGCTTTTGCGATTCCTTTCCACCGTCAACCCCTATGGATAGCTGCATACGACTGTCATACATACAAGGGATTCGTTCGTCCCTAGTTGATCATGTGTTTCACAAAATTCTTCGAAATACTTTTCGATCTTCCGAAATCCTGAGCAGCCTACTGCTCTTGACCTTTCTCACCTCCTTACATTGTGATAATTCCAGATGTCTAGTAATGTTCATCGAAATCCTTTGTGATTGTCATCTGATTTAATGGATTCAACCTGCGTGTGTGAATGCATGCAGTCCTTAGTTGAACCATATAAATTATCTGTCCGACTCAGACGTCTTTCCAAACATGAGTTGGCTCTTGACAAATCAACTTTGATTGATTGTCCATCTAAGTCTATACAACTTGCTTGTATTCGATCGGAGCATCTGTTTCCGATACATCAATTTGGAAATCTTAATTCCTTTGGTTATTTAAGCATCAAATTATTTGGATGTTCTATGATCTGATGCCTTGCATTCTTCTCCCTCTGATTTGGTACCAATGCTCACATCAGGTCCTTTGTGGACCGCCAGACCCATGGTTGGGTTATTATCCGACAACATCCTTCACATTCAAATCCTTGTGAGTTCTTCCCCTGATGCATGATGCCATTGGTAAATTGTGCCCACTCCCTCTGATAAGTTGTATCCTATGCTTTTGTCAGCCATGCTCTATTGTCGAGCATGTATTAATCCTTTTTAAGCTTGAGGTATATGTTCCTAAGATGCCCCGCTGGGTTGAACCTATGCTTTCCCTAATCTGTGTGAACCCGAGAGTTTTCACGAGTCATCTTCTCTGTTGTTTAGCCCGATAAAATTTCAACACTGCAACTTCATCGAAAGCGAGAAGTGAATGAGAGGTCATGCCTTGAAGAAGTGGGAGTCGACCTTGAACTTTGTGTTCATGCCCATGGACCCGGTGTATGACTTATCATGGAGCTTCTTGTAACAATAATCTTCCTCTTGTATGGATTGATCTTGTATCTATGTTTTGGTACTTTGCAACCGTGGTTTCGACCATGATTGTTCTTCTTCGATGCCATTTCTTGGACAAGTTCAAGCACTTGTCTTCGGCAGATCAATGCACCTGCCCAACCTCTGTTTTGATCTACCTTCGAGTATTACCCCCTGGTATCTCGAGGATATTATGTCATTGCACTACATCTTAAGAATTTTAGCTGAAGTAATGCCTTTCCCTATCAAAGTCACTCCATGGGTTCTGGGTTATCATCAACCGAGAACATCGAATAGTGAATCGAGTCCGCACTGCAATTCAACAACTCGTAGTAAACTTCTTTGTTTACGAGTTTGTACTCGATCATGTCATTCCCAGCTGATTGGCTACCTCATCATCGTCATGCTGAAGATTGACCATGCTACCTAAGTCCTTCATCCCCGGAACACAATTCCAACAATGTGCTAAGCTTACATCGAGCTTTCAACATCATGTTCGTTGTCTTGAAAGGCAACATTGATTCTGAGCTAGCAATCTTATCTGTGGTTCCGATAACCTTTCGCTTCACCATTCATTAGCTTGATGTCGTAGCTGGTCGATTACATCTTCGTGAAACTTCTCGACAAATGTGTCGTGATCGTCATCATCATTCTGAGCTCTTCCAAATATCAATTAAGTTCATGATGAGAAATACCATCCATGCCCCTCGATGATTTCTGTTATCATCAACAACACCCTTGACTCCTTTTCAAGTGCAAGTTTGTCCATGTTATGGATGCAACTTGCTATCCAGCTTATATTATGTTCTATCTTGGAGTACTACTGTCTTTATGTCGAGTATGTTGTGAGGATTGCTCCAGCTCTTAAGAAATTCCTGACATGATGATACTTCTCACCATCACCGTTCTTTCTTGGTCCCCGTGTTGATTCTAACCGGGATACCAATATGCAAGCGATACTGCTTGGATTCTGTAATCCTAGCAACCCTGTTGCTTTGAAGTTAACGATAGACAGTTCGTTCTTCAGCTGTTGGTTATCGAATCGTCGCTCTACATTGATCGTGCTATCTAAGGTCATATTTCGTATGCCCCCTTCAACCAATGATCAATGGTGTATGTTTTCCTCGAGCATACAACATTATGTCATTTCAATTGACAAATGCCGTCTCCTTGGTCGCATAATTCTGGAAATCCATCCTTATGAAATCCCGATGAATTGTTGCTGAGCCCATCGGCCACATTCTCATCCTCTTCATGGTTAATGGTGGACTCCTGTTTCGGAGCCTGCTACCATACTTCTTTTCCTGAGAATCCTGCTACGTCATCTCATGATTGGTGTTGATGACCATGTCATTGCTATTTCGAAGCATGCCTGTGATACACCGATCCTCAAAACAAGAACATTGGAGGCATTATGCTAAATGTTTCTTGATCAATTATCCAAACATCGTTGTATGGGTAAACATCATAAATTCCCTGTCCCATTGTCTTAACTGGTTACCTACCTGGAGCCTTGTCATGATTGTCTCGCTCTTCTTGCTCTTGGAAAGGATATACATCTAATGCTCATGTATACACATTTTCCTTTCCATTGGTCTGTTTAATGTGATAATCACATTTTCCTTTCCATTGGTCCGTTTAACCTTTCTTGAGATTTATTTGATCTGAGCAGTGATAATTCCCTGCTTAGGTAAATACCTCGGTGTACTACTATGTCAGTAAGACCCTGTTACTATTGTTGTTAACATTTCGGTAACCGCCGGTGGACGAGAACTTTGCCTATTGGTCTGCCTCGTTTCGACGAACAGGAAGATGGTTCTCTTCGTTCCCCGCCCTTGGTACCGATGTTGTTGCCGACATAGTTGACAAACTATCCTCTGACATGTCTTGCTAGCATGACCGTGCAAGATGTCACCGCTCTTCCTACTCTTAATCCACATGATGGGCCCATAACCCATAGTTCCACAGGATCGAAACCTGACTCTCCTGTACAACTTTGATTCCAAACTATCTCTTGCACTTGGCTTCGTATGTAATTTCCGAGCCACCGCCTAAGGGATGATCTATTCTTGTGTCAGACGCAATATTTATTTCGTTGCTCTAAAACCCTTTTCGCCTTCTGATCAGGCATCGAATGATTGCCTACCCGTTTGAAACTTTTGAACCATCACATATTGATCTCAATGAATTCCTTGAGTTACGACTCGAGAAATAATTCATGTCTTCTTCCTTGAGTTCACTGCCAGATATCCAACTTTATGGAGTTACGTTCTTCCAGAGTTTCCCCCCATATCGCATTCGTAGGACGAAGAAGAATCTCGAAGAAAAGGATGACGACTTCATCAGGATGACCTGGAACAAAGAATTAAAGGCATCAATGCCATGGAATCAACCTCTTCGAGAAGAGCAGCCAAGAACAAAAAGACTCGTTAGAATTTCGTGACCAAACTTTCTCCCCCTTACTCTACCTCTAAATTCTCGGGACGAGAATTCTTGTTAGACGAGGAGAGTTGTAACGCCCCTGGATCTGTGCCACAGTGATGATTGTGATTAAGCTATGATGATGGCCGAGAACACGCTAAGGCTTTTGCTAATCTAAGTCTGAACACCGTTGGAATCGGTCCCTGATATAATTCTGTTGCAATTTAAATATTTGTCAGAAATGTGGTTCTAAAAGTTTGACGAAACCGGAATTAAAAATGTTGGTTGGATTGTAAATATTTCGTAAAGTTTTATAAAATTAAAACGGGAATTTTCTGAATTTGTTTGGAGCCCCAAAAGTATTTTTAAACGTCTTTTAAAACGTAGCGAAAATAGACCCGGGATTTGGACCGAATTTGGACGAAACAGGACGGCCCGGCCGGTCCCTATTTAAGCCAGGGCGCTAGGGTTCCCACCCGTTCCCCGCGCCCGTCCCATTTCCCCCCCCCCCCCGCCTCCGCGCGGCTCCCCACCCGAGCCGGCCCGCTTCCCCCCCCAGGACGACGCCCGACGCGGCCGGACCGCGCCCGCGCCGCCACGCCGCCGCCAGCCTCCTCACCTCCGCATCGGGCCCGTCCCCGCCCCGCTCCGCCCGCGCCGCACGCCGTCGCCTCTGCTCCGCCCCGCCGCCCGCCGTCGATGCCGCCGGCCGCACCGCACCGCCCCGCCGCCTCCCGCGCCTCCACGACCGCCGGTCGTCGGCCCCACGTGAGCTCGCCGCCGGCCCCTCCCTCCTCCCCCCCCCCGGCCTCGCGCCGCCCGTCGGCTGCCACCGGCCCCGTCCGGTTCGGCCCTGTGTGCGTGCGTGCGCGCGTGCAACTGCACGCCCGGACATGTCCGGCCCGCCCGGACAATGTCCGGCCCCGAACGGGCACAGAACGGACACGTCCGGCTGTGCCACTAACAAACGGGGCCCGCCCCAAAATAAATAAAAATAAATAAAAAGAATTTATAAATAATTAATATTATTAATTAATTAATTAGATTAATTAATTAATTAGTTAATTAGGTGATTAAGGTTAATTAGAGTAATTAATTAATCTGCTAATTAATTAATTAAACAGTAAATTACTGTTTGGATAATTCGGAATTAATTCAAATTTAATAATTAAATTAATTTCAGAATATTATTAAAACTTTAGAAATTAATATAAAATAAACCGTAGCTCGGATTAAAAAGTTTTGAACATGAAAGTTGCTCAGAATAATTCTACGGTTCCAACTGCGCAGTCCGTTAGTCTGTCACATGCCCCTAGCATAGCAAACATGGAACTTTTGCCCTCCGGATCGCCTGTCCGAAAAATCCAAGGACCCGGGAAATATCGTCAGATATTCTCCCGCTTCGTCTGATCCGTGCAGTACTGCGTTAGACTACCCCTAGCACTGCGTATTGCCATGTCATGCATCGAGTTGCATCTGTTGCTTGTATTTATTGTTTCTTCCCCCTCTTCTCTCCGGTAGTTCCCAAGACTGACGCTGCTGCCGAGAACGACTACGCCCCTGACGGCCAGCCTTTTGCAGCAGAGCAGCAAGGCAAGCAAAACCCCCTTGAGCATTCTGATATCACCTATTCTTCCCCCTCATGCTTGCATTAGATTTTGCTACTGTATTTAAACAAGTACCTATTCTGATGCATAGCCTGATTTTGAGTACTGTTTTCATATCTGCTTTCATACCATGTTGTAGTATAGGTATGGATAGTATTCCCCTGTGACTCCCAGTTTACTATTGTCGATGCCCCTGCTTTCAACACCGTTGCCCTCGAGGACTTGAAGACAGAAGACTCAGTCATCCTGACTGACAAGCCGTTACCGACACATCACCTCACACACCCCGAGTGCGGAAACGCTTGGGGCACTGACTCACAGCCCCTTTGACTTAACACTGAGATATATGAGAAAGACGGGTCGGCCCCAAGGGTACCCGCGAGTGTGAGATGTGGTGGGGTGCGCCGGTAAGGCACCCGAAGGGTTATAGACGGGACGTGGCCGGACCTACTTTGTCCTTGCCACAAGTTCTCGAGACGGGGCGACGGGATGGTGGGACCGATCGTCACCGCAATAGAGCAAGTCACTAACGGGTTTGGATATGTGATCTGAGAAGGCCTTCGGCGAAAGCTCTGGTCTCTTTCGCACTAACCACCACGCGGGAACAAAAGTGGGCACTCTACGGCGTACATTCTCCCGAAAGCTCTTCAGATGTCACATTTTTCGACTCGCGCCCAGGTGGTCTGGAACGCAGGGACCCTGATGGAGGGCGTGCTAGGACTGATCCCGGCCGACGGCGTAACGTGCAGGATGGCGAGGGCGATGGCCCAAGACCCCGAGCCATTAGGATGTAGACCGGCGTGTTGGCCTCTCTGTTGAGCCTAGGTAGGACTACGTCGTGTCGATGGACGAGGCCGGGTATGACCAGAAAATTGTATCCGGCCAGAGTTTATCGAGCGTGTTGGGTAAGTTTGTGCACCCCTGCAGGGAAGTTAAACTAATCGATTAGCCGTGTCCTCGGTTATGGACGCTCAGAGTTGTATCCTGATCTATGATAACTAGAACTGGATACTTATTATTGTTACTTGAATTACATTTGGCTCCGGGATTACTTTCTCGCATGGGGTCGGGGAAGGATCTCTGAGCCTTGCTAACTTACCCCTGTTAATAAAATATGTTGTTCTAAACTCTCGTCTTATGCTGCAAGACGTTGAAGATGCTAGTCTTCGATAGGACTAAGCCTTCCTCCTTATTCTTGCTTTCTGCTGTCAGTCCAGATACATCCCCCTCTTTGATACTGATGCATACTTAGCATAGTTCTGATATAAGTCTTGCGAGTACTTTGGATGAGTACTCACCGTTGCTTTGCTCCCCCTTTCCCCCTTGATACGATGCCGCGATCAGATGTTGGAGCCCAGGAGACCCAGGATCCAGCTTACCCGGTGGACGACTATAGCTACCCCGACGGAGGCCACTACTACTACCAGGATGGCGCCTACTACGACGTAGACGTCTCTGACATTCAGGAGTAGTTAGGAGGTTCCCAGGCAGGAGGCCTCGCCTCTTTCGATCCGCTGCTTATGTTTGTGCTAGCCTTCTTAAGGCCAAGACTTGTGTACCTTTATGTCTGTACTCAGATATTGTTTGGTTCCGCTGACTTATGCTCGTCGAGCTTTGTATTCGAGCCCTCAAGGCCCCTGGCTTGTAATATGAAGCTGTATGACTTTAAATTTGTGTCTAGAGTTGTGTTGTGATATTGATTAGTGAGTCCCTGATCTTGGTCATACGCATTGCGTGATTGTTTAGCGTACGATCGAGGCTGGGGGCGTCACATTGCGTCACCTGCAAAGTCCCCCCACTTTCTCTCGATTTTTCTCCACTGCGACCCGTCAGCGGGTGCTCTCAACTTCCCGTCTTTCTTACGGTCTTCTTTGTGCCATCGCAACAACTTGGCATGCTCTTTGTTTCTGAACAGACGTTTCAACCGTGGTATTATAGGAGCATACCACATCACCTTGGCAGGAACCCTCTTCCTGGGACGCTCGCCCTCAACATCACCAGGGTCATCTCGTCTGATCTTATACCGCAATGCACTGCATACCAGACATGCGTTCAATTCCTCGTACTTACCGCGGTAGAGGATGCAGTCATTAGGGCATGCATGTATCTTCTGTACCTCCAATCCTAGAGGGCAGAGAACCTTATTTGCTTCGTATGTACTGTCGGGCAATTCGTTATCCTTTGGAAGCTTGTTCTTCATTATTTTCAGTAGCAAACCAAATCCCTTGTCAGAAGTTTTCATTATTTTCAGTAGCAAACTGAAAATAGTGTGGCATGAAACCCTTCTCAAGCAGGTGGGAGTGAAGGGTTTTCGAGTTAGAGTAATACTTCGTATTCTCACAGACAGTACATGGACAATACATAAAACCATTCTGCTTGTTTGCCTTAGCCACTTCGAGAAATTTATGCAGGCCCTCAATGTACCCGGAGGTGCGTCGGTCACCGTACATCCATTGCCGGTTCATCTGCGTGCATTATATAATTAAGTGTATCAAAAACCATTACAGAACATCATGAATAGAGAAGTGACCAAATTAATACAAGTATCTATGTAAATCATACAAGAAAGAATTTTTTTAATTTTAAAAAGAAGATAAGAACAAGAGGCTCACCACGGTGGTGCCGGCGACGAGATCGGCACGGGCGATCGACGACGGTGAGGACGGGGACGGGAACGGCACCCTACACATCTGCAGACTCTAAGAAGTTAATTTCAGCTCTAATTGTGCGTCTAAATCAAAAAAACTTCCACATACACTCCTCCACTAAAACCCACAAACCACACTCTACTTCTAGAGCATTTGAAATGAGCTAAACTAGCAGTGAGAGATGAAACGATGAAGTCGTTAACCTTTTAGAACACTTGTGTAGTTGGTGCACCGCCAAACCTAAACAAATCTTGGGGAAAATGTAGCTTGGAGAGGAGAAAGCTTAAGTGTGGCTGCGGCATTTCATCGAACACCTCATGTGCATAGGAGGTGAGAACAGAGAGCAGCACACCTCCCACACGCCGGCCGGCCAAAAAACAGAGGAGTGAGCGGGCAGGAGCGAGCATATATATAGGCAACTCTTAAGTCCCGGTTGGTGGCTAGCACCGGGACTAATGGTAGTCAGAGATAAGCAACTTCATAATATATGTAGGCAACTAATTTCTAAAGTTAAGCAACAGAGCATTAATGGTAGGCAACTGATTATCAATAACAGACAACTAAACATCACCGGTAGCCAAGTTCATAGGGTTGTAAGCAACTTAGAAAATCAATGATAAGCAACTTCACAGTATATCTAGGCAACTTAGAAAATCAATGATAAGCAACTTAGAAAATCCACTCTTCATCTTTGCCTGCGTCTTTATTCATGTGCTAAATGTCCGGGTCACTAGAGCGTGTATTACTGTTTCTGAAGCGATTTGCTGGAATCATTCTTGGGTCGTACTTCTACATATTAGTAGGTTTATTCTATCGTGTGATTGTTTCCAGTTTGGTTGCTTTCTTCACGCTACACAGCACGAAGCAAATCAATGAAATGCACTGTCTATTTGCAGTTTGGTAATGCCATCTGAAGCTCGACAGATAAGGCAAATTATGAAATAGCATATGCACACTACTGGAAAATCGTTGTATGCTGAGTATTTTGGGACACGCCACGCAAACTATGAAATAGCATATGCATACTATTGGAAAATCGCTGTACGCTAAGTGTTTTGGGATACGTTAGGGACAGAGCACGGGCTCTTGCCAATTTGAAAAATGTTGGAAAAAGGTTCACGGATTAGAAAAAAAGTTCAACAAAATTTGAAAAGAAAACAAAATTTAAAAAACTTCACAGATTTGCAAAAAAAAAAACTTAAACTAAACAAAAAATGAAAAATAAAACTAGAAAACCGCCTGCGGAAAACCAGAAGATAATCGCCCAGAAAAAACGCAGTACAAATCATTGGAAAAAGGATCCCAAAAAACACAAGTGAAAAAGAAAGATCTACATGGCCGGCTAATTACAAATATAGTGCACTGGAGGGTGTATACAGATTTGTAATTTGTGATATATCCGACGCTGAAGGCATGGAATAGGAACTGGAGGGTCAAGATTGCCCATCAATGATGGACATCAAAAGGCGGCCATATGCCGTGATTATAACTAGAACCCCCGGCCTGCATACAAATATAAATAAAACCATCTATCGAAGGTGGAGAACGAGGCCACTGGAGGGCATCCCTAACGCAACAAAGTGTACTAAGATAGTGGACAAGGAAATAGAAGGTGATTATTAGCATCCTCAATAAACCTTTTCTTTTCTTTGATTGCAATTCCTTTGGTAGAGCTTACCAAGCTACCTTGAAACCTTCTTCGCAAAAAATAATAATCTTGAAAGCTGTTGGCCCAGACCTCCTTACTTCGTCACTTCATACTTGCCTTCAGTCCTTCCTCTAGTCTAAAACATAGGCACACGAAGATCTGACAATCTACTACCTTTGCATTTCTTCCGGCAGCTCCTCTTTGAATTTCTTCCGGCAAGAATACAGGATTGGCTCAAGCCCAGTGAAGGTGAAGTGATTCCTGGTGTTCCAAATTGCCCAGGAGTTCAGTTAAGTTGCTGAACAGCACGCTCAACGTTTGAAGACGAGATCCAGATCGCTCGACACCTCCCGTCCACCTCCCCTCCGCCTCCCCTCTCTTCCAGACCCCTCCTGATCCCCTCCACCTCACCTCCCCTATGCCTCCCCTTCTCCCGCCGCCTCCGGATCCCGCCTGGGCAAAGCCAGTGCGGGGGGATAATGGCGGCGGCGAGGCGTCCCTCCGTCGCAGCTTGGAGGTTTGGCTGTGACGGTGGATCTTGAGCGGGCGCCTCGGGACAACGTGTGTGTGAGCATGGCATCGGTCAAGCAGCGATGTGACCTCCTCTACCTTTGGTTCTATTCATCATCGGTCCAAAGGGATCTGGTCAGTGGGTGTTGCCTCGCGGTGGCTTACCAGCGGCGGATCATGTGGAGGAGGAGATGGTGGCCTAGATGCTGAAGTGGGTGAGGATGCTACCATCGTCGACGGCGCCCGTGGATGTCGTTTTCGTCCTTGGAGGCGATGATGGGGGCGTCCCTCGCTCCATTGTTTCCGGGGGAAACCTCAGATTTGGAGGAGGTTACCATTGACGGCGGCGATCGTGGGCATCGTAGCCCTCGCTGGAGGCGTTGAGGGGCCTCCTAGATCGGATGATGGTGACGTCTTCGTCGTCACCCCTCGTGGGGCCATCATCTTTGGAGACATTCATCGGTTGGACGAACATGTCGACGGCTTCATGATTGGGCGTCGATAGGTGGTGGAGCCGTGCTTCATCCTACACATCGATAGCGGCGGATCTCGGCGGCGTGGCGAAGTGGAGACTCGGCATCCAATGGGTGGCGATGGACTCGTGCAGGAGGATGACGTTGTTTGGCGTCGTGGTGGCACCGATGGAAGATAGGCCTGGCAAGGTCGATGCGTCAGTATCTGATCTGAGGATGGATAGACGGATGAAGGAGGTAACGGCCCTTGCAGCGTCCGCATGTGGTGTCCACTGAAAGTGCGTTGGACCGGTGTGTAACCCAGTCCAGGTATTGTGGCTTGGATGGGTCATCCGGCATTAGATGTAAGGTGTTGACGTGATGTCTGTTTGATATTAGGCTTGGACATTCGGCACCCACTCATCACGGAGATAGGAGTAGCGACCGGTGTTGCCAAGATGGTGGCTTCAGTTTTACTGATGTATTACATTGTAATGCTTTGTGAATAATTAATAAAATGACTACATGCATAGCCAGATGCAGAGGCCAGGGATACATCCTCCTTTAAAGAAAACTACCTTTGTATCAAATTAAACTGCAAAAATGTCTTATATTTTGGTAAGGAGGGAGTAGTAGACTAGGCAACATTTTTTTGTCGATGCCCGCAACGCCACATCTGGAGGATATTCAAGGATATGTTGGAGCAGGTCTTGCAAAGTGTGAATGTGAGCGAACTCGATCATTCATTTTATTGCTGTGCAATCAACAAGTGTCAGGCTCTCCTTTGGGATATTGCTGCGTCAACCTTGAATATAACTTGGAACGTTCTTGACCTTTGTAGCCAAATGTGCCAGCAACAGATTTTTTTTAGGAAGGAAATAACATTCCCATAAGGCGAGGCAAAAAAAAAAAATCGATACTCTGAAAATGCGAATTTTCAGCGCATCGATTTTTTTTTGCCACGCATTATAGAAATGTTATTTCTGGCCGATTTTTTGCATACACTTAGAACTTTTGTCGATGTTGCTCATAAAAAAAGATCAGAATTTTTTGATTTGTTTGCGAATTTTTTCGCTTTTACTGTTCACCGATCTCAAATGAGCTCGGGAGCAGAAACTCTGCGTCCACTTCTTGTTACTTACTTACTACTGATTTACAAAATTAAATTGGGTGTAAAAATTGAGAAATTAACAGATATGTTCAATCCAGACATCCCTAGGTAAATGAAACTAACTGAAAGCTGACATCCACATGTAGTTCATGCCCCGCGCAACTAACTATGGTTAGACCTATAGTTCCGGAGGTCGAGACAAGGTAACTGACAATACCCAAACCCCTATTTTCAACGGAATATCTTTTCTGTGGTTGAATCGAGTTTTTTCACAGCCAGTTTTAGCCAATCGGTGGTCGGCACGCGCATTAATTTGGGATGTGGGATGGTATATTCTCCTGTATACATAGTGACTGCAGCGTAAAAAATTACAATGTGATTTGCTTAGTGTCCGTAGTGAATTTCTAGGATTTGCTTTACTGAAAATGGGAGGGGGGGGGGGGGGGGGGGGGTATTGAGGGAAGATTACGTAAAAACAACTTTACATAAGTACTCGTATATGTAGGATTATCGCTCGAATAGTCCCGCGACCTATCACGCGCTGTCTGCCAATAATCCTACACCTACGAACAAGTTAGAATAGGCTACATAATTTTCCTTTAACTAATTCTTCGACACCTGAATTTCTGGGAGGGGTGGGTGTAGGGTAACGCAGTAGAAAACAAAAAATTTCCGACCTACACACCAGCCCAGGACCACTATGGAGACTGCATACAAGGTTTGATCATTTTCGTTACCGACTCGTAGCGCAGCGGAAGTAGAGTCGATGACGAACGGCGGTGCAGATTACCGCAGCTAGGATTTACAACCTCCCAACTGCGAGGATGTATACCCTCATCTGCCCCGCGGACAGCCCTCCGGGAGGCGGTCGCACAGTCCCCCGGACGGTGTCGCGGACAGCCCTTCGGGAGGACCTCCGAAACTCGGACTGTCACTCGGACAGCCCTTCGGGAGGACCTCCAAAACTCGGACGGTCACACGGACAGCCCTTCGGGAGGCACACTCGAACTAAGACCGAAACTACGATCTCTCTACAGAGTTGGACACATACAGTGCCATCTATCCGGCAGGGCTTTGTCGTCCAGAACTAGTTCCCACCGGAACCTAGACAGCCTTTCGGCTCTACGAAACTATTTCGCTGGGAGGGAGAGAGAATGCCAGATCATGCATGGCTTGTGTATGTGAGAGCAAGGATGAAGCATATGGGGCTGCCCACACACCTCTATTTATAGGATAGCCAAGGGGTAAAGATGTCATACAAAAAACCCCAAAGTACCCCCACTTTATGCCTTTTCATAAAAGAATAAAGATAAAAGGGGTGCCATGTGGAGCTCCAAGGAGCTCCACCATGCTTGGCCGGCCACACTTGGGGGCCCCCCCACATGGGGGTGCCTTGGCTCCCAAGTCCTTCTAGAAGGTCTTTTGGAAATATCCAAAAATGTGCTTTCCCACAAATATCCAAAAAGCACTTTCACTATTCACGACGACATATTTCAGCGTCTGATCGAACTGAAAATATTCATGTGGGCTTAGAACATTTCCAGTACCCACCAAAATAATTTTCAACGCGAGCCGGAACAATTCCGGTTTAATGATTTTCATCTGCGAAAAGCATCTGAAGCGGTTTCGGCAGCTCCGGAACATTTCCGGTTTTCATTCCGGAAAATTCCAGAAAGTTTCCTGAATGATTCTGGCACCCTCCAAGAATTATCAGGCATGTGCGAAAACCAATTTGAATTTATGGTATCCTCTGAAACAACTTTTCAGTTTTACCGGAACTCATCCGGTGACCTCTCTGCGGAACTTTTCCGCTGTCCGAAACTTTTCCGGTGTCCGAAACTTTTTCGGTGTTTTTCTCTCAGACTCCCTGTCTAGTATTCAACAGATAGATGACCCTTAAGCGTGTGACCCTATAGGTTCGGTGAAGTATAGACATGACCCGGAACCCCTTCCGATCAATGATCAACATCGGAGCCGTGGACACCCATATTGACCCCTATACCCACATGAATGAATATTCGAGCGAACCTCTAGTTGCCGTGTGCTATTCCTGTTGCTTCGCGATATGTTACAAATACCCGAGGTGAGACATGTAGGCATCCCCGTGGATCAACAACTTGTCCACTATGCCAGTTACCTCGTTACCGGTATTGTTCTCTTTTCTCGTTCTCATGTTCCGGCATCCCCGTGATCAAATCACAAAGTGTCTGGCCAGACGATGATGGATACCGTAACACCGAGAGGGCCCAGAGATATCTCTCCATTGTCGGAGGAGCAAATCCCAATCTTGAGCTATCAAGTTACTTTACATACCTTTCCATGAACCCGTAAGCCGCCGTAATAGCCACCCATTTATGGATGACGTTTAACAAACCCCAAAGTTCATGAAGCAAGCATGAAGAAACTCGATACTCTCATGGTCTAAGGAATCATGCAAACGTTAACCATCTCTGTGTTATTAACCATTAACTTATGACGAATGTATCTCATAGCATAACATCAATCGGGTCGATTCAACACAAGTGTTCTACCAACAATTGTGCCCTCAAAATTGCCGGCATAGCCATGCCCATGATCAGGAAAACAGGATCATCATGCAATACTTGAGCCAGTCATAGAGGCTTGACTAGGAATACATTTTACCGTTTATTATCCCACACGTGCATATGAGTCTTCCTCCGAGCCTCGTGGTTATTGCAGACTCGAGAACCACAGCAGTTATAGCATGGAACATAAACCTAATTATGAACAGGGAGATAATCAATAACATTTATTATTGCCTCTAGGGCATATCTCCTACAGACTCCCACTTGCACTAGAGTCAATAATCTAGTCAATGCTAATGTACTTTACACCTATGGCATACTGGTGTAAAATATGCTTCGCATGTGGTATAGCCTGATATCCAACGGATCTGACAACTTCAGCTCCGTGTGTAACTTTGCATATCCTTGTGTTTTCACGCTTTCACAAAATTCATATTTTGTGTGGACTTGGCTTTGCATATGTGTGAATCATTGGTCGAAACCTGATTCCTCAGACTGAGCTATGGAGCAACTATCTGCAATAGTGTCCCATAGACCAAAGCCATCTTGGAACCATACTAAGTTCATGAATGAACTATATGATTCAACAACTTCTTTGTCGCTTCTAAAGCGTCAACATACTTAGCCTTTGTTATAGAATTCGCCACAGTATCTTGTTTGGAACAATTTCCAACTACCGTGCCACCATATTGTGTATTACACAAAACCCTTAACTTGAATCGAAAATCGCATGGAGCATTGATGAAGACTGTATCGGTGTAATTACTTACAACGAGCACTTCATAATCTCTGCTTGCGAGAAAACATGTCATAAGTACTACTCTAGTACTTAATGACATCTTTCACTGTTGTCCTATGATCAGTACTTTGATCACTTTGGTATCCATACTCGCAACAACTTTGGAGTATCGGACATATCTGGTTGTTTTACATACCATGGAATACATGATTTAATCCAAACAGAAGAATGTGTGGAATCTCCATCATGTATTTCACTCATTAGTGTTTTGGGACACTGAGTCTTGCAAAAAATTCTTTCCATGTGACTTCGGCAAGAATCACTCCTTGGCGTTTTAAATGCTAAAAGGTTTTAGCATCTTGTCAATATGTATTCATCGCTAAGCCCTATTAGGTACATCTATCTCCATAGATCATCATGCCTAATATTGAGGCTATGTAGCCCAAGCACTTCATCAAAAAACTATTTTCAAATGAAGTCCTAATTCGTGTCAAGAAATTTATTTCCAATTAACAATGTGTCAAGCACACAACGTTTTTAGAAATATTATTATGCTCCCACTTACTTTCTTGAATTACAAGCATCTTCGATACCCATTTGATGAAGTCAAACCCCTTTGACCATTCCATCAAAAATGAAGATTCCAACTCCACTTTGCTCTCTTCTGTCCATCGCTGGAACTCTGAAGTTTGCATACTTACTAGCATCCTCTGGATCGACAAATTACTTTGGACTGTATCACATACAAGTCCTAGGTTTCATTTCCATCAGATGGAAATCCCTTTGTCATCCATGTTTGATATCTCATGATTGAAATATGTATTAATTGCTAGTTCAACCCGAACCGACTTCAAGCATCGCTACGGTGAGACAATCTCATCGTAGTCAATTCCTTGAACTTGTTATTGCAACATTCGAGCTTTATGGATAAAACATTTTATCCGTATCAGTTTTTAGTTCCATAAATATTCGTTAGACTCTAAGTCTTCCGAAAGGTGTATCAAGATTTTAATCTCGAATCACTTATATGGAAACTATCTCGGATTGTATTGGCATTTAGCCAATTCCGTAGTCAGGGCCCATCACCGCTTCCTTGTGTATTGTAGGTATAATGTTGTCCAACAACAATATCTCGTTTGCGCACCTGAGAGGTTTGCACGAGCCTTGCCTACGGGGTTCAGCTGCAAGTTCGACCGAAGTCCATACATTTTTTTGTAGAGACTTCCGTATCAGTCGCAGTAGGAAACTCCGAAATCACTTCCAAGGTTCCTTTCCTGTGATCTAATGACGAAGATACTGGTTATCTCGTCGAGTTGCACTGTCCTCCCACTCACCTTTTGTAAGAACTATTCTCTTTAAAAGCATACCGTTTTGTGGCAAAACCCTTTGCCTTGGTATAGTGGTGGGGGAATACCCAATGACTTGGGATAACCTACAAAGTAGCACTTGTCTGATTTGGAATAGGTTTGTAACCTTTCACACAAGCCCCATATTCCAAATGTTAAGAAAAGATATAACATGGTTGGGCGTATCATACCATGATGTCATTTCAACAGACCTGATGGAGCTCTTTTCAGTGAAAAAGCCGCAGTCTCTAAAGCATCACCTTTTAAAAGGGATAATGGCAAATTTATTTATGTCATCT